>JAUMIR010000001.1:450071186-452571186 GCA_030847615.1 Gambelia wislizenii
GAGGCAAGCTTCTCCCAGCCTCCATACAAACATGGAATGATACAACCATACATATAAAAATATCTCTTGCTCTCCTGGATGCCAAGTATGCTATATGATCTCTTCTATTATGTGTTGAAATGAATAGATACGACTGGATACTGTAGGAGGTATTGTATATACCTCCTCTGGAGATTTATTGTTGGAGATATAGCATTCTTCTTGCACCCCCCACTTGTTCATACACCCCAACATTTATCACATTCAGAGATGAGTGACTAATGCTGGATTGGAGCAGTATATTAGTTAGGTACACAGGAGAAGTAATAAAGTGTACAGTACCTCATCTGAATTTGTGGTTCAAAAATTATTCGTGGTTTAAGAATTCCCTCCTTCCATTTCAGTTGGGAGGTTTACATGCATTCAATTAGGAAAGATAATGTTCTTGTCCAGATTCCACAAATCACTGTGTTGATTACAAAATAAATAAAATGTTATTGAGTTATTCCTGCAGTTATATTCTAAATGTATGGGTTTGGCTGTGATTTATCTTTCTGTTTTAAACTCGGCTACATGATAATATAAATGAATCAGAGTTGCTTGCTAAATAAATAATGTTGTACTACCAATTAAGAAAATTAAATTGATCAAGAAGAGTTTTTAAAATAAATTATGCAGTATTCATCATGCTTAGTCAACCAATGTGTATTTTTTTCTTAAAGGTCCTATATATGCCATTCTCTCCTAAGTAACAACATGTTAAGCCAGTACCTGACTCTCAAGTACTCCAAAAAATGTAGTGCCAACAGCTTTATAATAAAGGGTCAAACTATGTCCACATCATTTTTGGATGGACGATATAGTCATTTTCCAAGAAATGTGTGCATCTCTATTTGCGGCATGGGAAAAGCAGATGATATTTCACATATCTTATTATCCCAGGGAAAGATTCTTGGTATCCCTGTAGGGTGAGAATCCTTTTGTGAAGATAGGTTAGTTACTGTCAGATTGTGACCCATACATTACATATAAAATAGCTGGTGTTGCTAAGGCTAAAGAAAATGTAAGCACAATCTCTCATAATACTATTGTGGTGGACTGTGTGGAAGATTTACTAACTTGAATTTTGTTTGTATTTTATTATTGTCATTTTCTTTAATCTGGTTTGTACATTGTTACTCATACTTGGTAGTATAAGGAGAGATTTAGAAACAAGTGGGAGGTACTGGTTTGCAGAAGCACATTTTTTTTGATGTATGCAAAAGTGTGCTTCACTGTCAATTAAATTTTATTTCAGCACTGGTAATGTGACTGCAGGAGCCAGCATGGCAAAGTGGTTTGAGTGTTGGACTACAACTGTGGAGACCAGGGTTCAAATCCCTGCTTGACCATGAAAACCCACTAGGTGGCCTGGGGCAAGTCACATACTCTCAGCCTCAGAAAACCCTATGATAGGTTCACCTTAAGCTCACCAGAAGTTGGAAACAACTTGAAGGCACACAACGAGACTGAGTCCTCCACTGCACTTGAGGGCAGGAGGCCAGACGTATTGCAAAAGGCAGTCTGCATAGCACACACACAGTTCTGTCCCTCTCCTTGCCCCTCAGCATCATCTGCCTGGGATGGCTATTTCTGTAGTCATTTAGTCTTTAGTCTTTAGTAATTCCCAGTATGGGACACAGGGCAGCAGTGTTACCCGAATTGCTGAGGTCCGTTGAACTTCCATGCATGTCCAAATCTTGATTTGGGGAATTTAATTAGCTCAAATTGGCATGTGAGATGTCAGGCAACTGTGGGAATCTTTTGACCTGTGTATACCAGTACTCGCTGAACGGACTCAAGCCTGAAAGTAAAATAAACTAAAATGGCTTTTATTGGAAAAAGGTCTTAACAGCATTCACACCAACACTCAGGCTTCAGGCACTCACACAAGGCTATCGAAGAAAATAGGAAGTGTCTGGCTAGAGGAATAGATTGAGGGGATGATAGGTTATACTATACCAGTCTGAAGAGCAGAGAATTCTCAAGAGTTGTGTTCAAAGGGTCAGGCAGCAAAAAGCAGTGGGGGGTTAGGAAGGAGGATTGGTGTCACAGACTAGCATGGAGATGGGAGGGAAAAGATCTGTGCACACAGAGGTGGATTATTGGGGTGATATTTATAGTTGATATATCCCCTGAAGGGGTGATTTTGAGAGGAAGACAATATTTGCCAGAGATTCCCAGAGTTAAATAATGGATCCCCAGATGCGTTAACAATCGTTGAAGGAAGGAATATTTTAGGTCTAATTAATGTGTGACAGGCAACCTTCTATTGTTTTGGAGATCTATAAAAGGAAAACCAGCATCTGGCAAGACAATGAGAATCCAAGTTTCTTTGATGTAGTTTGCTTCCAGGGGCACCCAGGGAGAATTTGCCATCATCACCAGAGCTTTAACAGTCTTCCAGGGCTTCCACATAATCCTTGCCTGGCAGTGTGACCTTTTGAAGAATTTAGAAGGCCCTTCCTTAGGTTGTCTGTGCCTTTAAGCATGACTCCAGCCTTGGTGTTTGGGGAGTCCGGTTTACTGCCAACCTTGTGGAAGGCCACAGCAAGCTAAATTATAGAATGTAGCCATTTATGAGTTTATTAAAAAGGCGGGGGCTGTCATGGCACAATACAGCATAACAGTGAAAACTTAAAACAGAATACAGTTAAAACAATGTACAGTACAAAAGATATATATACAAAAGAGACCATCATATTAAAATGCTTCAGACAATTTAAAATACATATAAAACCTAAGATTTAGTTACAGCACACCCCATTGGGGAAAAAAAAAACATGACTGCCACACCCAGTTAAAGACCAAAGGCCTGTTTAAATAAAAATAAAAAAAGGTTTTTGCCCCTGCCAGGAAGAAGAGATCACAGTAGGAACTAACTTAAACTCCCACTGAAGGACATTCCACAGTATGGGAGCAGCCGCTGAGAAAGCTCTCTCCCATGTCCTCGACAGTTGTATTTCACTCTACCTAATGGTAGAACTGGCCCTAATAAGGAAACATTTTTCCAGACTGAGTAGATTTTCAGACGCCTCTATCAGCTTGTTGCTGCGCAAGCAGCCTCCGGTGCAGTAACGAGGCTGCCATGCGGCAAGGGGTCCATTTCGGATGATGCCGTTTCTCTCTCAGCTTCGTCCGTGACTGTCGCGGCTAGCATTGGAGGCAGCTGCGCTGTTTTTCACTCACGGAAGTTGCTTGCGTGACAAGAGGCTGAAAGAGGCGTCTGAAAATCTCCTTAAAATCACTGTTGAAAACAAGGTGATTTGGAGTTTTGTTTTTTTTAAGTGAAAGAAAATATGCTTCTCAGGAACTGTAGGAGGTGATGATGCTTTCCCAGGACTGGTTGCATATCTTCCAAATACGCAAAAGATTTTTCTCGAGTGGAACTTATGCATAATATTTTTGCCACATTGGCTTATCTACACATTTCAGCTAAAATCTCAGCTGTTCAGCACATTAATGGGCCTTCATTCCGTCCTGATGAAGGAAGATCCCTTCATGTAAACCTTAAGAGGTAAATGAATTTTTGCTTAAAGAAACATGTTTTCCAGAATTGTTTCTTGGTCTATATGGAAGAAGGATTCACTGGAGTTCTTTTCATTCACGTGAAAATGACAGAACATCTCTCTTGACTGATGGGAGCTACCAATTCCAAATTTCCATGGATTATGTTTCTCTTGCTCTCATTGAATATATACAAATAATTTGAACTAGACCCTTTACTTGAAGACTTCAGTGCTATGCAGAGTTTTTTGGGTGTAAGCCACATTTTAGAAGCATATTCTAAAGTATGTATGAGAATTTGTGCTAAGTGATCTGAACCTACAGACCAAACTCCTCAGTTCATTCTGAAATATCTGTGATCAATTTAAAAATTTAAGGTTGTGGAGGAGGGAAAAACTGTGAATTTGACAGCGGAAACTGTCCTGGAGAGGAGGAGATATATGATTCCCTCAACAGTGCTGAGAAACTACAGAAGAGAGCAAACTTGTTTTAATATCACTTGTATCCTTCAACCTAATTTTTAGTGATTGTTGTCCTAATTTCAAAGCTGTCAGTAAACAGTTCTGTCATGAGTGATCTGAGACCCACTCAGTGTAGACAAAGGGCTTGTCTAAACAGTCAAAATAATCCTCATAGAATTTGCTGGGAAATTGATCTGTCTAAACAGAAATCCCCATTGATGCATCGTATTGAGAAGGGGGGCAGCTAAAAACTCCAAAAACTGCACCCTGAGAGCTTTCGCGGCTTTTCTTGGAGTTTTTATAGAGCTTCATAGGGGATGTGTATTCCTGCTTATTCAGACAGTCACATTTGCATCACTGTGCTTTTCCATAGGAGAGACAATACAAGCTGATAGGCTGTCTGAGCACAGGGGGCAGGGCTTGCAAACAGGGCAAGCACTTGCTGCCGCCATGTTGGGTTTTTGGCTTAGTGAGGCAGTAAAGTGATAAAACGGTGATCTTTTTCTCTCTCTTTTCTTTCTTTTTTTATAAATTTGAAATATCACTTGTGGGCACTATGGTAAACTTTTTTTTTTTTAAATTTGGCAGTGGCAGATTTTAAAATGCGAGTAAATCACCTGTGGCTGCCATCTTGGCTAGAGGGCATACAAAGTTTATGGGGGCTGTAAAACTATTAAGACAGTTTGTAGCTGCTGCAAATTGCTATTACTGTGGAGCAATCCATTTCCCACCCTCGTATAGACAGCCCCTCAGATGGAAGAGGAAGAGATAGAGGGGGAGAGAGTGAGAGAGAAGGTGAAGGCAAAGTGTATGAAAGGGCTATCCCTGCCCACCTTTGCCTATGGCCCTGTGCTCCATTGGCCTCAGGCCACTGACAGCTTATCCCTAAGAAAAAGTGAACTGTTATTGGAAAGGGTACCTCTTCCATGTTGTAGTGAGACAAGGAAAGTTATAGAGCATTTATATGTGTGATATAGACACATATACTATAGGAAACTAAATGGCTTGGACCTCAATATTTGAAGGTGCAGTTCCCCCTATACACACCTGCCCAAGACTAAGATCTGTTGGAGTGGCCCTCCTCTGTTTCTCATCACTGGGAACAATAAATTAATTGTAGGAGGATGTAGAGAGCTCCTCCTCCGCTGTAGCAGCCTAGTTGGGGAATGCCTTCATCTTGGATTAGAGGTCTGATCAGGACCAACATTGGCTTCATTCCAGTGCCCAAATGAAACATGTTTTTTTTTTCTCTCTCTCAAAGACTTTGTGGTCTAGTTCTTGCCCACATTTAGGCTATTTGAATTTAACTATTCTTTGGTATTTTAAACTGATTTAGTTTGTAATCAAGCCTGAGATCTTGTAATATCTCAATAGGTGGGATATTAATCTTTTAAACAAACAAATTAGGCATCTTATTCATGAGTCTCTGAAGACTTGAAAACTGACCAAACATGTTGTGTTTATTTTTATTTGTAATATAGTTTCCTCCTATTTTTATAGTGGGTTTAGAGGGTTGTAGAAGGTAGAGAAGATTAGAACAGAAAATTTAGAGTTGCATAGAATTGCTGTCTTAATGTCCTTTTGAGAGAAATATGAAATATGAGTAATCTGGTTGTAGGTTTGAGTAACAAGACTGCATGCTGTATGTCTCTAGGTAGGCTAGTCCATTTGCTGAAGTCCCATAAGAAGTTTCTTACTCTTTTTCTTTCCCCACTACCAGGATGGGTATTAACGTGCTGTGGAATGGTTTCTATAATCATGACCATTTTCTAAATTGCACTTAAAATTGGGTGTAAAAAGTTAGAGTTCCATGAAATCAATTTACCTGGTGCTACAAAATTTTTGGTTAATTTATTGAATGCAATGCATAGCCACTTGCAAAACAGTCAAGTCGTATAAGTGCAAGATTTAGACTAATGTCTTTAATGTGTGTTGTGAATAATGCACCTATTTTACAATTGAAAGCCATATTTGTGCATATAGTCTAAAACTATTGTTCTTTTAGGACTTTTTCGGATGTCTAAAATGCAACGGAAGCAGCCTTGCCACGTTGCGAGGCTGCTGCGCTGCAGGGCATCCCTTTCGGATGACGCCCATCCCTGCCGGTACTGTTGTGGTACCACAGGGACATTTGAGTGTTATATTTCGGCGATTTTTCCTCGTGAAAGTTGATCGTGAGTAAAAATCGCCGAAATATAACACTCAAATGTCCCTGCGGTACCGCAACAGTACCGGCAGGGACAGGCGTCATCCAAAAGGGATGCCCTGCAGTGCAGCAGCCTTGCAACATGGCGAGGCTGCTTCTGTTGCATTTTAGACATCCGAAAAAGTCCTTAATCTGTAACCCTTTGAATAGCAGAAAATGCCAATCTTAGTCTTCTCCCTCCCCTAGGTTAATTCTACTCATATTAATGCCTTGAAGGTAATTTACCACCAGTGCCACTATTGCAGAGGGGAGTCATCCCATCACTACTGATGAATTAATTACAAGTTATAGTAGGCACAATCTGCCTTCCTCTTGATAGCACTTCTTGATAGAGTAGCATCACTGTTCCTGTAATGTCTTCTGTCGTGTTCTCAAACCATTATCACCCAGCAGTTTTACAGTTTCACAAAAGTTATCCATGAGATAGTAGTCATACTCTGATGGGGTAAGAAAAGAATGTGAAGAATTCTCCTCCACTTCCTAGTGTTATAAATACCACATGGTTAAACTTGCATTTTAAATTTGGAAGGTGCAGGTTGGAACCTCAAATTAAATGGCGTACTGTAATCCCCCCCCCAGCTTGTATGCTGTCATTATCTGCCTAATTGCTGCCTTCTCTGCTCCATAACACTTTCACAAAGCTGATTTATTTGTCACACTTTAAAATGTTCTCTAGTTTACAATGGGACTGTTCGTCTTAAATTAAATGTAATAATTACTCTGCATCTTTTTTCTCTCCGAGTCCCCTACCCCCCCCCCACACACACATGCACACACGCACACACTGCTTTGAATTTCTTCTGGCAGATGCAAATCTGGTATTTTGCTCATGGGTCACGAGATTGGTTGCACTTTGTTATTTTATTTGTTCAGTCATGCAGAGCCACAAATAGCTGTTTATTGGCAGCTCAAGCATGTCCTAAGGATATTCATCTTCTGAGATTTCTTACTTCTCTTCCCCTTGTGTGCTTGTCATTCTAAACTCACCATAGATCAAACTATCATACATCAATGCTTCACTTTAGAAACTTGGCCCAAGCTGATTTTCCTGTCAAATGACAATGGAGATTTTCAGACACGGAAAAATCGTCCCTTGCCGCGCGAGCAGCCTCCCGAAACTGCTGCGCGGCAAGGGTCTTTTTCGGACCGCGCTGTGCCTGTGGCGAAACCGTCCGTGTCACTTCCGTGAAGCTTGGGACGGCTCCGCGTCATATTTCAATCACGGGCAGCCTCCGTGCTTGAAATATGACGCGGAGCCGTCCCAAGCTTCACGGAAGTGACACGGACGGTTTCGCCACAGGCACAGCGCGGTCCGAAAAAGACCCTTGCCGCGCAGCAGTTTCGGGAGGCTGCTCACGCGGCAAGGGACGATTTTTCCGTGTCTGAAAATCTCCATAGTGTCTGGAAATCCATTTCTGTGTGAGAAGAACTTGGCCTTACATTTCTTCAAAAGCTCAACAACAGAAGCACATACACTGGGCCCTACAGGGTAATGGTTATTCCAGACCAGACATTACAAGACATCACAAGAGCAGCCAGACCCAGAAAAAACAACAGGAATGAAGAAGAAAAACAGCCATCCAAAGGGAAGGTGTTTTTTACCATACATCAAAGGAGTCACAGACAGACTAGGGAAACTGATGAGGAAACACAATCTCCAAACGATCTACAGAGCAACCAAGAAAATCCAAGAAATGCTACGCTCAGCGAAAGACAAAAGAGACCCTCTCACAGTTGCATGAGTTTACCGCATACCATGCAGCTGTGGACAAGTTTACATAGGGACCACTAAATGCAGTGTGCAAACACGAATCAAGGAACATGAGAGACACTGCAGACTGGGCCAGCCAGAAAAATCAACAGTGGCAGAACATGTTATAAACCAACTTGAACACAAAATGTTATTTAAAAACAAAGAAATTCTGGACCAGGCCAACAACTATCATGTCAGAATGCACAGGGAAGCTATTGAAATCCACAAACACCTGGACAACTTCAACACGAAAGAAGAAACCCTAAAAGTAAACAAAATCTGGCTGCCAGTCCTGAAAAACACTAAAATCAAAACTCCTGCAAATGAACTCCACCCAGGGACAGGGGGATTTCCAGCAGATAATGGCCCATCAACCAACCATTAGCCAAACAGACACTAATCCTTCTTGCATATCTCCACCCAGAAACTAGCCATTCAAACACACAAATGTACATATCCTCCCCAACAGGGATTCACAGTATATAAACCTCACACATACTCCTACCCAACCATTTTCTGAAGATGCCAGACACAGATGCAGGTGAAAGTCTAGAAATAAACTCTTCTAGAACATGGCCTCACAGCCTGGAAAAAACCCCAAGGAAAATCAACAGAAGCATGGTCACACTTTTTAGGATCTCATTTTCAGACCTGTGATGATATCACGAAGAAGTTCTTTTTCCTAAGAAGATTCCATCTATCAGACATAAACAACAGATTCATATCTAGGTTCATCTTTCAAGAGTCTTTATTTAGAAACACGTCATTACAAAGCCCTGATACAGTTCAGATTTCTTAAGTGTGTGTTCTATTCCCTGGCACAGGCAAGTAAGTAGAGGCATGTCAAAACAGCTATGCGTAAGCTAAAATGGAGTTCAGAATGGAAATAGTATTTTTTTAAAAAATTGAAAGCAGTTTTCTTCAGTGTTGAGAAACCCTAAGGAGGATAATCCTTGATTGGTAAAAAAAAATGCACATAGTGGTTGGTGGGGAGGGGGAGATTGTGCAGCAAATGGTATTTTCTGTATATTTTCTTGTAGTTTACAAACAGCATTTTATGTGTATTGTATTGTATTGTAATATGTAATTTTTTTTTTTGCACAGAGTAAGTCCCAGACTGAGAATAGTCTTCAAAAATAATGAGTAGAAAAATAGTAAAATTATTATTTCTTGTCTGTGAGAATGAAATTTATGAAGATTTAAATCCCTAATTCAGAACGTATCCTTCAACACGTGGCTCTAGTACACCAGAAAGCTTGATTATGAAGGAGCTGGAATGGAGCAGACTGCTCATAGCTCCTTAATCTGCATCTATATTGTGCTAAACTTTCTCCTTCGCCTTCTTGCTTCTTGCATAAATCTACTGCTCTACCTTTTAACACAGCAGCGGCAATCATGTAACCCAAAGGTCCAAAGCAGCTTTATATGTCAAAGACAAATTCATTTGTATAGAAATCCATGAGAGTGATCAGAGTGGACATACTGAGAGCATTTGGGTAAAAATAGAGAAATACATAAACGTAACATTGTGGTAGGAGTTACTGCAGGCCACCAAACCAAGAAGAGATGGTGGACAATGCTATTCAGAAACATCAGAAATCACACCGATGCAAAAATTAGTCATAGTCTTATAAGTACCTTAAAGCTTTGAGAGAAGCAGTAGATTGCTGGAGCCTTCCTGGTTTCCTTCCCTTTAGACACGCTGACTTTTAGCAACTTTTCCAAGCCTTGACCTTCTCATCTGAGATTTCTTCTCAAAACAGTTCCACGCAGTTCTGCAAATGTTAGATTGACATTTGGAGCAGGCTTCAGAAACTCGAATGCTCCCTTTTGGCTCCCTCACGCGCTTGCCAAAATTGAGCAAGGCTACCGGTTTCTGCTCCTTACGTCTCTGGGCTAGTAATAACATTTACCAGAAACTATTTCTTCCATCTGCAAATGTTGCCACTGCCTTTGCTAATGTTCTTGAACCTCTGCTCTCACACCTGCCCCCCTTGAATGTGGCCTGGACAGGAGAGATGCCAAGTTCTGACAATTTAATAAGTTTCACTTTTTATTATAAATTTAGAGATGTTATTTTATTAAAAAGTACATTCCCAACTCTCTGCATTTTAATTATATAAAAGAGATGCCCATGTTTTGTTTATTAGTGCTTCTGTTTCTCCTATACTGGATAGGGCAGCTGAATCTTACAGACTTTTATGTTTAAGTCTTAGGAAGGCAATAGTGGAGCTGTAGTGTTTGCCACATGCTTTCTTTATATCTGTTTTTCACTTTTTAGAATTGGTTTTCCTTTTCTTCTTTCTTGTTATGAATATATAAACCACACCCTATCATGCTTAAATTTGGTTAGCCCAACATATTTTTCTGCCTGTGAAAAAAACAACAAGGTAGCACACTCATTATTCCACTACAAAAACCATCTAGACTGACAGCTGATCTTTACTTTGCCAGTAGCTTAGCACCTTCCACTGTACTTCTGAGCAACTGGCCTGTGCAGTCAGCACAGGATAGTCCTCTTGCACACAGGTCTGTCCAGTCCTCAACATCTGCTGCCACAGGTTAGGGGTGTGACAAAGTCTTATTTGGCTACTTGTTCCTGATGAGTCTGGCACCTCAGGCTTCATTAAACCCTATAAGATTTCTCATGACAATGAGACAGCAAGTGTTTCCTTTTTTTCTGCATTGAGGTTTCCAAAATTTGCACAAAATGCTTCTGTGCAAAAAAGAAAAAGCACACATGCACATGGCAATTATGAAAGGACTGATTGATCAGAAAGATGCAAGCAACTCATCTGATGATTCAAATTTTTAAATAATCCATGCAACAAGGCAGCAGCTGTTGTCATTGAACTACATAATTTGCACATTGAAAAAAAGTTCTTGCAAATGCAAATTCCTTGTCAAAACTAAGAGAAAATATTTCTTAGGTGAGAAAAAAAGGTTTTGGAAAGAAGGAGAACATTTTTATGGTTCTTCGTTTTTCACATAGGAATGACATGAGTGTGGATTTAGGGCCAGACTTTATTTTATAGAGTAATACATGCCAAGGGGTTTAATACACAACACATTTATATGCCCAGGTATGTTCGGATTCAGTCAAATATCATCCCATCCTACTGGCTGAAGAAGAAACAAAGTGTTTGCAGCTGCCCATTCTCTGTCTCTTCTGGCACAACTTATTCATTCTTTTCCCCCCTCTGTGTTTGGCTAGCTCCATTCCATCCATAGCTAGGGATGCATCAGTGTACTTGTTAATTTGGTTTGTTTGATTAAAAACACAGACTGAATGCAATCCTATATCATCCCAGCTCATTGCTTTCTTCTCTTGGGGGGATGATGAGGCCTTTATTAACATTGAGCAAAACTGACTGACACATGGCAATGAAGATACTGCTTATAACTAGGTCAACCAATCCACTCCATCTATTCCCTTGTTGGCTAATCATCCATGATGAGATTCTGTTTGAGTTCCTTCTTCTTCTTCCCTACTATGACATGGAAACCATAAACATTATTTTTCTGAAGAAAACACATGAGTAAAATCCTTGCCAAATTGGGATATATCAGAATTTGTAACTGTGTTTATCATTGGTGGTGGGTTGGAGAAGGGTCTTCCATTTATCCTCAGTTATGAAGCAATTTCTTTGCTAAAGTGATAGATGACACTTTTCCAGCAATATTCTGTTGACCTTCTTCCAATGTCTGTAGGGAACATCTTTCTTCCACACATTCCATTTGACTTCATTAATAAGATTCTGTAACATTACACAATGAAGCTCTCTTCCAGTTCATCTAACTCTTAAGTATGATGTAACTGAAGTTATATGGTGGTTACATGATGATTTGATAAACGTGAGATCAAAATCACAAAATCATAGAGTTGGGAGAGACCACAAGGGTCATCCAGTCAATATCCTTCTTGAATTGCACTGCCCAGAATTGGACACAGTATTCCAAGTGAGGTCTGACCAAAGCAGAATAGAATGGCACTATTATTTCCCTCAATCTAGATACTATACTCCTATTGATGCAGTCTAGAATCGCATTGGCTTTTTAAGCTGCTGTATCACACTGAACTCATGTTCAGCTTGTGGTTTACTAAGACTCCTAGATCCCTTTCACATGTACTGTTGTCAAGCTGGATATCACCGATCCTATATCTGTGCATTTCATTTTTCCTGCCTAAATGTAGTATCCAACATTTCTCCCTGTTGAAATACATTTAGTTAGTTTTGGCCAAGCTTTCCAATCTGTTAGGGTCATTTTGAATTCTGATCCTGTTCCCTGGGGTATTTGCTACCCCTCCTAATTTGGTGTCATCTGCAAATTGGTTAAGCTCACCCTCTATTTTATCATCCAAGTCATTGATAAAGATGTTGAATAGCACTGGGTCCAGGACAGAACCCTGTGGCACCCCACTAGTCACTTCTCTCGAGGATGAAGAGGAGCCATTGGTGACTTTGGGTTCAGTCAGTCAACCAATTACAAATCCACCTAACAGTTGCATTGTCTAGCCCATAGGTTGCTAACTTTTTTGCAAGAATATCATGGGGGACCTTGTGAAAAGCCTTACTGAAATCAAGATAAGCTACATCCACAGCATTCCCTTCATCTACCAAGCTTGTAAATCTATCAAAAAAAGAGATGAGACTAGTCTGGCATGACTTGTTTTTGAGAAACCCATGTTGACTTTCGTGATCGTGTCATTATAGCAATAGCAATAACATTGCTATTTATATACCGCTTATCAGTGCCGAAGCACTCCCTACACGGTTTTACAATTTGTTAGCTAATTGCCCCCATCAAGCTGGGTACTCATTTTACTGACCTACAGAAGGATGGAAGGCTGAGTCAACCTTGGAGCCCTCTGGGATCGAACTCATAACCCTGTGGCTTGCAGTACTGACATTTAACCACTGTGCCACCAGGGCTCCTTTTGCACCACCAGGGCTCCTTTAAAGGCATTCCTTTCTAAGTGCTTACAGACTGTCTGTTTTATGATCTGCTCCAGAATCTTTCCTGTTATTGACATCAGGCTGACGGAGTGGTAATTGTTTGGGTCCTCTCCCCCCACCCCTTTTGAAAATAGGAACAACATTAGTTCTCCTCCAGTCTGCTGGGACTTCTCCTGTTCTCCAGGAATTCTCAAAGACTGTTGCCTGTGGTTCTGAGATCACTTCTGCCAGTTTTTCTCATATCCTTGGATGTGGTTCACTTATCCCTGGAGACGTGAATTCACTTAAGAGTAGCCAGGTATTCCTGTACTACCTCTTAACTAATTCTGTGCTGCATTTCCCCTACTGCATCGTCTGCTCTATTTTCCCAAGGCTGAGCACTGTTCTCCTTTTGGGAGAAGACTGAGGAAACACGGTGCTGAGTAGTCTGCCTTTTCTCTGTCCCCTGTTAGCATTTCATCATCTTCTCCACACAGTGCCTTACGATTTTCTTATTCTTTGTTTTGCTACAGACATAACCAAAAAAGCCCTTTTTATTGTTTTTAACCTCTTCTAGCAAGCCCAGACTTTTTCTGTGCTTTAGCTTTTCTGACTCTCTACCTACATGTGCTGGCTATTCATTTGAATTCCTCTCTGATTTCCCCCTTTTTCCATTTCTTGTACATGTTCCTTTAATAATAATAATAATAATAATAACAACAACAACAACAACAACAATAACAACAACAACAGCTTTATTTTTGTACCCCGCCTTTTGCCTATTAGGTAATCAAGGTGGCTCACAACAATTGGATATAAAACAAACAAATCCGTAACAACAGTAATAGCTTAAAACAGTTTACCCTCCCCCAAAAAATTATTCCAGCGTATAAGACGACCCCCCCAATTTTTAAGTCAAAATATATAGTTTTAGGGTATACCCCCATCACCCGCCCTCCACAAAGCTGTGATCTCATATAGAGCTTCACTCTCAAACTTTTCTTTCCACCAATCACTTGAAAATTGCCAAGTGTTTTGGCAGGCCACTGCATAAACTTTTTTTTGTTCTATAAGTTAGAGGGGACAAATCCAATTTTAACAAAACTTTTACTCAGAGACAGCATCAGCACCATATAATTCCTATGCTAGAAATGGAAGAATAACGTATTACCTACTAAGGAAGAATAGTTGCTAAAAATGAGTGAGTTAGCAGAAATGGACAATGCTGGACTACTTTGATTAGAGAAAAATAGTTAGTAACATTTTAGAAAGACTGGAAACCCCTGGTGGACTTTTTGAGAAAAAAAATGATGGTGAATTGATTACCATTGGTTTTGAATAGTAGGATGAGTTTATTCATGGAAGGATAATATCTAGTTTACAGAAAGAGAGGTAGGATGGGAGGAGATATATAGATAGCTGTAGATAAGATAGTTGGAAGTCATCTGTATATTTATTAGTAGTTTATCTTCTAGAGCCCTGGTTAAATACCAGTACTGCAGCCACAACGTTGTAAGTTGGATCCTACAGGTCTCCAAGGTTGACTCAGCCTTTCATCCTTCTGTAGGATGGTAAAATGAGTACCCAGCTTATTGGGGGCTATTGGCTAACATGTTGTGAACCACTTAGAGAGTTCTTTGGCACTGATAAGCGATATAGAAATAGAAGTGCTATTGCTGTTGCTATAGAGTGTTTGCTTTTTCTTTTTTTCTTTCTGTGTGCTCTTTTTGTATTTTGTCTTACTGTTTAATTTTCTTTTTTTGTGTGTGTCCTTTGTTTAATATTTATTGTATATGAACCATCATAATTCCTAGGCCTAACCACTGTAAAGCCTGCTTCAACTGGTAAAAAAATAGGGAAAATTAACTTTGGGAATGGGGGCCTCCAGGCCATCTAGCAGCTCTGATTGGTGGCCCAAGAGTCTTTGCTCACTGATCCCAATTGGCCTAGTTCTGCCCCTGGTGATAATAATAATGAGAAGAAATAAAATATTTTAGAAAAATTAAAGGATTTTTAAAATTCTCTACAGTAGAGGTAAGGAACGTTTTGGACCTTCAGGAATCTTGGACTATAGCTTCCCCAGTCATTTGTCATTGATCATTCTAACTAGAACAACTGAAGCTGGATTCCAAGATACCTTGAAGGCTATATGTTGCCATCTCCTGAAACCAGTGAGTGAGCCCAGTGATGCTCCGAAACTTTGAAGAGAAGTTACACCATTCCATAATTTGTTTAATCAAGAAAGATGCTTGATCCAGATTAGATGAAGAAACAAAGGCTGAGATAGGACTGGTTATTAAAGCTATTTCCCCACCACCTTCCTCTTTTCCCTGCCTCCTCACCATCCCCCGTGATGAGCAACTGTCCCCAAGCATCACCCTCTGGAATCTACCTGAGAGGAAGGAATGGAACCACTGAAGTACAGTGCCTCCAATCCCCAACTCTCCCAGGCGTTCCAAGAGGATGCCGTGAGTTTTTGTACTATTTGCTCAGCTCTCTTTATAACAGTCCAGCTATTATCTCCAGCACTTGATTAACTCCTACTCTCAAGAATAACTGTCTCCCTCTCTCACTTGTCATTATAAAGACCTCCTGATCAGATTTTTTAGGCTCTTAGCAAATAACACTCCTACCAACTGCTGTGAGGTGTGACCCATCACTTGCCAGAAGCCCATCTTCATGAAACAGCAGATCATGGTCCAAGAAGCCAAATCGTTCCCAGCGGCACCAACTGTGGAGTCAGTTGTTCACATCCACTATTCTCTCCATTCCTCAGCTATGTCCTTCAACTGGGAGGAGAGACAAAATGACTACCTGTGCATCCAATTCCTTCAGCTTCCTACTCAAGTCTTCATAATCCCTTATGATATTCTGAAGGCTATGCCTTGCTGTTTCATTGGCTCCACAGGGACCCAAAGTAAGGGGTAACGTGGGCTTGATGAGTCTTGTCAGCCTGTCAGTTACATTGTGGATTTTTTGCCTCAGGGAGTCAGCATACCTCTTGAGACAACCTGTCAGGCCTGCAAATGACTGCTTCTGTACCCCTCAGCAGGGAGTCTCCTACCACCACCACACATCTCTGAGGATTGTCAGGGGCCATTCCATGTACTGAATCTTCCAAGGCCTCCTGCACATTCTCTGAGGAATGACACTGGTGTTCTTGTTACTCACCATCACTGTTAAGGGAGAGAGCTTTGGATCACTTCTGTAGCTTCAAACACACAGAATGATCACTGGTCCTTCTACTTCTGTGTCACATTCCTCAAATGTCTACTGCCTGTGTTTGGAAACTGATCTTCTCTGCAGAGACTTCCCCTGTATGTTCCTCATCCAGGACAATATGCTCCGCTCTATCTAAGAAAACTTCATGATTCCTTACATGCTGAAGAATAGACACACAGATGTCAAGTTTCTAGACCTTCTCTTCCAACAGGGCCACCAACTTGCACTTACTGCAGGTGTAACTATCTACATCCTCTGGCAAACATACTACAGCTGTTGCAGGTGACTGCAGCTCCCTCACTATCCCTAGTCAGTAGTCTTAAGTTAGTGGTCTGTTAAGTAGGCACTGAAACAGAACTCCATCTCTTCCCCTCAAAACTGCTCCACTAAATACCCATGCAAAACACCCCGTTGGCATTGCCTGTCAGTTGAGCTCTGGGAATTTGGCTGTAGCTGTATAGAGAGCTAGTGGCTGCTAGCTCCTCCTTTAACCAGGTCTCTGACTCACTTCCTCTCAGCAGTTGCTTCCCTGAGGCCATGTGCTCAGGTAGAGGACTGGGGCCTATTCACAAAATAACAGTAGAATGCTAACACAAGCAGACTCAGCCTTAATCCAACAGACACAAGCTCACCAAAACACAATAGAACAACAAAACATCGAACACACAAATAAGTAAGCTTCCTCCCAGCTCACACAAACAGCCTTACCCCAACAGTCATAACAGCCTTAACCCATTAAACTGTCCCAGAAGATCCTCATGGACAAGGGAAGTTTAACTCAACAGAGAGAGGTTCACATTGGTATTTGGTTTGACTGTCACATGATAAGATGATTTATAGTTTCAAAGAAATTATAGGTCTTATTAAACTGCAATTGTTTCAATGCCATCAGTTCCTCCACCATTCCAGGTTCTTCCTTCTCTCTTCTTCTTTTTCCAGTCAGTCTTCCTAGTTTTACCATCCTAATCATATGTTTCAAAACATACGTTTGGGAGAAAGGCAGTGTATAAATTGCACAAACAATAAAAGCAATTCTGTCTTGGCTTTGCAAAAATGTATGTGGAACTTTAAGAAGAATTATAATAATAGTTCTTTGATACTGTGCGAAACACTTCTGAACAATATGCAACTCACATCTTATGTTGCTGTAGTAAAATATGAAGTAGGCCCATATGAAATCTCTCCCTGTCTAGATAGGCATTGCCAGCTGTATGCACGCATGCACAGACAATAACACGGCTAGTTTCATGCAAGGCACATTTGAGCTGAAGGTGTCAAAAAGAGCTATTTCACGCTCAACTGCACTTCCTAATACAATTCTCAGCAAGACTGGGGAGGTGTGGGTTGTGCAGTTCTGTACATGCAGCCAGTAAATATGTGTATAATGTACAGTATATTTTGTTCCACTGGCAACTAGAAGAAGGAATTTTGCATTTATAGAAATGAAAGAGAATGTGATCACATTTTAGACTTTGCTTCTTTTTAACATAGACTTGTGAAAGGGAACATCTCTATAGCCTATGACTGAATTGCTCTAACAGCTAGATGTCTGGATAAAGTAATGCAGTGGGGTGCAGACATATGAATAGGTAGTATGTTTACCTGAGGAAAATGCTGTGTCTGTCATAATCTCTAACTTTTGCAAAGATGCAAAAAGATATTGATTTTGACGGTAAGGTATTTGGTTTGGCTGTCAATTGAGTGTATGTGTTTAATACCACACCCCACTGAACTCAGGTTCTGGAGTGAAAATGTATATGTGAGGCCAACAAGTCTGTGGAGAAGCTGGTACAAATTATCCAAGCCTGGTAGTCCAGATGGGGGTCCAGGACCCGGCTATGGTGCATATACTTTTGACTTTCTTGGTAGTATCATTACAGTATTTGTCGATTCTTTGGGGCATTCATTGTAAAAATGTTGACTAATAATATGAAACATTCTGTATTACAAAATACTAAGGATTTTCAGCTGGTCCCCCTTGCTGGAAGAAAGATGAGAATTGCGGCCCAAGTCAGGGAAAGCAAGCCATGAGTGAACAAAGGGATGAAATAACACCAGCAAACGAGAGGAAGGGAACAAGGGGACAGGCAGGTGGACATAATTGGAGGAAGCTACAGAGAAAATGCCAAACCTCCAATGATGGTGGTGGAAGATGGAAACAGAGATTCAGAGGCAGTCAACTGTGGCCTTAGCTGCCCAGAAGAGGTGGAACAGCATCAGCAGCCCTTCTGTGATCTGGGAGAGCAGCTCTCCCATTTCATTGGCAACTCCTCTACCTCCAAGACCAGATCCTGAACATCTCCTGCTTGGACTGGATTGGATGACATGGGCATGTGGCATCCCACCCCCAAAATCACCTGGGGCCTGAATGTGGTTTTGGCAGCCTTGGACATAGTTATGTGTTCAGGATTCAAAAGCCAGCTTTATCTATGCAACCCTATTTTCAAAGGCAGTGGAAAGGAGAGAAGATGTAAAATGCAGTATCAGAAATGAGATTTCTCAAACATAGTGATTTACTGCTTGTACATCGTTTATAAAAGTGATGCCTTGCTTCAGTTGACAGTTACTTCTTTGACATTCCAAATTATTGCTTTGTACAATGTATTTTTAGGAATTTCACATTCAATTTACATGCTTTTAAAAAATATTATTCTTTTATTCCCAATTTCCAGCTGATCCAGTGTATGTGCATATGACATACAGAAGGATAGAATGATCTAAATTTGGTCCTTTTCATCATCACACAGGTCCTATTTGTGGACAGATTTAGGTTAGATTAAATTTCCATATGAAAAAGAAAATAAACAAAATGGTTTTATATTTTTTAAGATGATGTAAGGGCTTCTTCTATTAACCTAACTCCCCCCTTTATTACTGTTGTAACTACTTGTTGCACTGTTTCTGGATTGCCTCCTCTTGGAGGCGTAATTGGTGCCATCCCACCCACACTTTTATCCCATCACCAAAATATAACATGGCTATTCATTAGAGCCTTTGGTGCCTCATTGATCTTTCCCAAATGTACCACCACCACCAGATTTATTTTTTACCTGTCTCTCCCTGTGGATTGAGGCAGGGAACAACAAATAACACAACACATAACATCAGCTAAAAGAGCATATAAAACCAATACATGTTAAAACCTATCAGTAAATACTTAAAAAATATAATTTAAAATTAATCTGGATAGGTCTGCCAGAAGAGACTGGTCTTTGCTGCTGATTTAAACTCAGACAGCATCTCAACCTGGCAAATCTCTTCTGGCAGGTCATTCCACAGTCTGGGGGTGGCCGAAGAAATCGCTATCTGGGTAATAGTCAGATTACTTTTGCCTGACTGAAGTAGCTGTCTCTCAGAGGACATGAGTGTATGGGGTGGATTATATGGAAGGTGATCCTGTGGGTAACCAGGACCTAAACCATGTAGGGCTTTAACAATAATAACCAACACTTTGTACTTTGCCTGGAAACTAACTGGCAGCCAGTGGAGTGATTTTAATAGGTGTAATATGGTCACTCTTAAATGTACCAGTAACCAATCTGGCTGCCATACTTTGAACTAATTCAAGTTTCCAAGCTTGGTACAGAAGCTACCCAATGTACAGCACATTGCAGAAGTCCAGCCTTGAGGTTACCAGTGTGTGCCCTACCATCTTTAGGCCCTCCAATTCTAGGCAGGGCTCAGCTGGCTTAAGAGCCAAAGTTCATAATAAGCACTCCTGACAGTCACATCTATCTAGACTGTCATTTAGAGTGACAGATCCAGGAGCACCCCCAAGCTGAAACTAATCCAGTGTAATCCTGTTTACAGAGTTGCTAGACACCCCTTTGTCAACTTCTGCTATAACAATGTCTAAGTCAGCTCTTATCTTAGAGGTTTTATCTGTGAAGTGTACATGAGCATAAACTTTACTAAAATTTTAACCTGTTTTAACTTGTTAAATTGTTTTAATATGTTTTCGTTGTTTAAATTTTACGGTTTTAAATTTTGTATTGTTTGAAACATTTGAATTGAATTTATTTGTATGCCACTCTGAGATCTCCTGATAAAAACCAGGATATAAATACTGTAATAGTGGTAGCAGTAGCTATAGTAGTAATACTCAGAACAACTAAAATTGCAAAAACTGCATGTAGATCATACAAATGAATTTGCAAAATCCCTTGGGAGAGCAAGATGCCCTTCAATTGAATTTTGTATAGAAAAAAAATGGCTATTTTCTTCTGCTGGTACAGTTATGCCAAAGGTGAAGGAGAAGACAGTTGGGGTGGGGGGTGGGAGCCCCTGGCAGCAATAGTAAGGAAAAGAAGAAACAGTATCAAGAGGTGAATGAAGTATTCAACTCAAATCTACTTATTAATTCAATTTCTGTTTGGGTGTGTGTGTAAATCCTCACTGGCAAGATATTGTGGGGTGAGAGGTTTGGAGAATTGCTTCTGCCATGGGATAGGTAATTATCATAGCCACCCCTCCTAGAGTGCCTTGGCTCTGCAGACCCACTCCCAAGGCCAAGCATTCAGTAAACAGGCCATTCAAATCTATCTGCCTCTTTTCCCCATCACTACCACCAATGCTTTTGCCATTTCCATGAGTACAGAGAGAATCAAATTACTCATGTAACTGTTTGGCTTGACTGGTATACCACTCCTGGCCCAAGGTGGCAGCCATTCTTTTCTCTATAGAGAAAAAAAAATACTGAGAGGGAAGTAGCAGATACCATTGTTCCTCATAAAAGAGGAATGACAAGTGCTGTAAGCTTTCAGTCATTAGGCAGTTGAAATATTATGTGAAGAAGAGTTGCCACACAACCCCATTCATTTTTACTTAAAACCAAAATGGACAGCTGTGGCACTCCAGATGTTTTTGGTATACCATTCTCATGGCTCTGGTCAACAAACATAGACAATTAAAGAAGGTGTGGGCAAAGTGCAACCTATGGGGCACTTTGGATCTCTGAAACCCCACAGAAGCCCTCCAAAGTCTCCAGATCCCCGAAATTTTAGCTTTGGAGCAGGATTTTTTTTGGCCCAAAACTGCCCCCAAACCACCTGAAAATGCATTGGTTTGGTTCTCCTACCCCTCCCCAACTTACCCCCAAATCTCAAAGAAAATAAATCAGCCAAAAATTGACTAAAATGGCTGCTGGAATTGACATTGTATCACTTCAGATATACAAAAATTATCTGGTACAGTGTAAGGAACGGTATTTAGAATTTTCAGCCAGAGATCTCTCCAGTACCTCACCAGATTACAAATCCCAGAATTCCATAGAGTTGAAATCATGGCAGTTAAAGTGGAATGATAGTGCTATAATTGTGTCATGTGAATGGGCCACAGGTCTCTTCCTGTTATAAGATTTACCCCAAATATGTGCTTTTTATTTGGTAGGTGCAGTAAGCCTGCATGGTAACACAAGTATATACGACTGTGATCAAATCTAGCTTTCTGTTTATCTGGAGAACACTGGGATTTGTTTGTTTGTCTGCCCCATCAGGGCCAGTTTAAGGGCCCTGCAGCACCTGCAACCGCAGGGTGCCCCGTCATTGTGTGTGTGTGGGGGCATCGTAACCCTTCTCCTGCAAAAACATTATTAGTAATAATATGACTATCCTCTACTGTGAATAGGTTAGTTAGGTTAGGTTACATTGACCTAAGATAAACATATGGGGGCCCCCAAATAAAGCATTGCAGTGGGGCCCAAAATTCCTTAAACTGGTCCTGCCCGCCCCCTATTTAAAACCATCAAGAATCATCTGTTCAGTGACTTCTATATATATGCTTGACATGTGGGAAAGAATGAGGTCTTTCAGATTCTGAAAATTATTGTAACAGATGATGGACACCGTATTTGAATTATTGACCAAATTGTATAGAAAAATGGAAGCTTTATTGTTGATAAAGATCATTCACCTACATCCTGTTTTTAGCCTGTAACATGTGGGCAAGCCCCTGTAAAAATGCAATCCTTCAAATTGTTGTTGCCAGAGTTTACAATGTATAGTAATGTGTAGTGAAGCACTTTAGCTAAAGTTCCTTCATGTATAGAGGAATTTCTCAAGATCTGGAGGGCCCTAGCTTACTCATAATAAATTGTATGGATTTCTCTCTCTCTTCCTTTTTTCAGAGGCTTCCATCCTGAGTTATGATGGCAGCATGTATATGAAAGTCATTATGCCTATGGTCATGCACACAGAGGCAGAAGACGTATCTTTCCGCTTCATGTCTCAGCGCGCTTATGGGCTGCTGGTGGCCACAACATCACGTGATTCAGCTGATACTCTGCGCCTAGAGCTGGATGGTGGCCGTGTCAAACTCATGGTTAATCTAGGTATTGTACATAGACTTCCCCCCTTGGCTTTTAGTTTGAGCTTGTTTTTGTTTTCTTGTTTTGTCTCTCCCTCTCTCCCCCAGTTTGGTTGGACTGAATTATAAGTAGTCGCTGATGTACTTTTGTAACTGTATTAATCATGGAGAAACAATCTCTCCAGCCATCACTGCATGAAGATATTATGTTAATTCCTGGTTATGAATAATGTGTTTTTAAAGTCTTTTTTGTTGTTGTTAAGTTTCCTTTCTGGTTCGGTTCTTGAACTGGTTAGCTTTGTATAATACATGCTTTTCGGTCCATCTTTTGATCAATCACATCCTCATTGCCCCACCTATCTGCTATTGTTCAAAACAGTCAAAAATGAAGTGTAAAGTCAAGGAGACAATGGTTTATAGCCCTTTAAAGGGATAAGTTTTTTTACATTCCAGACATTGCTATTCTACAAAATAGAATATGATAAAATGGCCAACAAGGTATACATTTTTGGTACAAAGGAACACATGCTAATTAAATGGAGGGAAATATTTAAAAAAAGCTGTCTCCTAATACAGTACTAAGTCAAAGTAGACATGTTGTTCAGGAGTAGGCAACATTGGCCAGAATCCTGTTGAGTCAAACTACTTCTGCAATGGGCCATAATACCTTTAACATTTTCATCATTTGCACAAGGAGGCATTCAAGACCTGCTTGTACAAGTGGAAGTCATATCTTCCAGGTGGGAGTTGTATGTGCAATGGCAAGCTGTGGTGATCTTCTGTTACCACAGAGGTGGGGATGGGGTTGGAGCCCACTCCACTGGCTTTAAGTAAGATTTATATATTCCAGTTGTTTTGGAGTATAGCTCCCATAAGCCTGGGCAAATGGTCAGGGATTAAGGAAGCTATAGTCAAAAGCAATTTGGAGGGGGTGATCTAGACAGAAAAAAAAACCATCAAAAGGGCATCCAGGATATGAACAAAGCTGCATATGTATACCTTTAAAGATATTGCAGCAAAGAGAATTATCAATCATTTTACATAGTATTTACTGCTTGAATTTAGCAGTGCTGGAATGGTATAAAGCAACCTTTCACATGCAGCTCGGTTCCTAAAGAAAACAAAGAGTGGAATAGATGTCCACCTCTGCTCAACATCTACAATGAACTGTTCCCTATTTCTTCATTGTCCTTTATCCTAGGTACCAGAGATGTAAAGAATTTTTTTTCTTGTCCTTTAAGGAGAAAGGATGCCTTAATATATCAGAACATCTCATCAAAAATTGTGACCTACTGTGATATTTTAATCCCTGAACAAGAACAAAGCCAAACATCATTTTTGGACAAAAATATCTTTAATTTTTTTGCAAAAAAAAGTTTTCCACACAAAAATTAATATTTTTCTGCATGGAGGTTTTTTTTGGCAGGACATTTTTGAAATGCAGAAAACAATTGAAAAATATAAACAATTTTTAAAAACAATTTTACTTGGGAGAGAGAAAACTTTTTATACCTTTCATTCTCGTGTGCTCTTAAAACTTAACATGTAGATGTCTTTGTTTCTTTCTCCTCTGATGTCAAGGTGTTTCAACTACTAAACAAAATTTGTTCCCGTTGTTCAATATTTTCATGAAGAAATGTTAATGCCATCTGTTTCACAGAAACATAAGACTCTGATTCAGATATAATAGCATTATATCAGCATTTCTCTATCATATTCCAAATGGTGAGGGATAGTCTTGACATGGAAATAGTATTCTCCACATACTGAGATGCAAACAATTCATATTGGAAGTAAAAAAAAAAAAATGCTGGTACAGGAAGTGCATAGCTAATGCATTTCCCACTCCTTGACTCTTCATGGAACCTGAGGAGACACATAAGAATTTTCCTTCACCATGTGATACAGATTACCTTAAACTTAGTTGAGCACCTGTCTTTTCCACATTGCTGGGGTCCTTTTCACTGTTCTCGACTAGAACATTCCATAAGGCTTCCTCAAGCTTTACTGAACATGTTCATGTTAACAGTAGCTTTCACACAAAGCGCCTGCTACGTGAAAGACCCTAAATAGATGCCCTATCTGCACTTCAGTGGGCGAATAAACCCTAATAAAAAAGCTCAAGAAGCTTATGCAGTAGTGAAGATTTGCAAAGGTTTCAGATATTACCTGGTGTCTAAAAATTTCCTATTTTAGCCCAGATTGTCATAACATTGAAAACACAAGTCAAATATGAGATGGGGTGGGGGGGGGTTGCTTTTTAAAACTGCAAGCAATTGAAATAAATTCACTTTCAAAGGCAAGTTCTTTAGACCGGTTCTCCTGAAGCTATCTGATGTGAGAGTGTACCAGGGACAGGCACCATATTGTGCCCATTGACGGCAACTGTTTCATTCTTTCCTGGAAACTCACCATGAACCTGGCAGCTGGTAGCTCAGTGCACCAGCAGCACCAGTTCACAGATCACTACTTTCACTAGCACTGCTTTAGACCATTACCATGTCTCCCATTACTCCTCTAAGAAGGGTGTGCGGCAGCCAAAAACCTTACATTTGCTCAGAAATTATAAAGCTGTTTTGATAACACATAGTGAAAAACCACAAATCCAAAAATAATGATGAGCACTTTTGATGTGGAATACCATAGAGCTGGATTTTCTGATATTCCAGAAAGAAATATTGGCAAATGACTGTTTTGAATAGTATTAAATATTCTTGTGCTTGCTTCCTCTCCTTTCCCACTTTTTGTTTAATTCCATTTAGTTTCTTTTAAGGGTTGTCTCTTTATTAAGGTCTTCTCTGTGATCTTTTTACTCTGTGTATCCATGTTGTAAAAGCTTCCTTATACCCCCATCAATCATGGTATATCAAAAGATGGTATTCAACCCTTCAAAGGCCTGAAGCCTGCGGCCCGCACAGCAAACAGCCTTTCGAACAGAGTGTACAGAGCAGCCTGCAGGGGCTGGCATATCCCTCTCTCCTGCACAGCACTATTTAGCAAAAACAAAAACAGAAAGGAGGATTAGGTGGATTTGGAGGGGGAGAGGGAAGGAAGAGTCTCATGGGTGTTCACATTGCTTCTTTATGGAACTGTTAGATGGGGACACAAAGCAAACTATTCCCACTCTTTCTTAACAACATATTTCACAACATACTGGATCCTGGCTCTGTCAAGAGGAGAAACCTGAATGCATCAAGTCTTGAGAAAATAGAGAGAAAGGGACCGAGTGATGGAGAGAGAAAGAAAGAATTAAATGAGTTAAAAGTTTCATATGTGCCCCAGAATTAATTCTGCTGCTTAAAGCATGTACTGAGAGTGAGGGCAGAAGCCAGTCATACAGAAAGAGATGCCTCTGAATTTCAGCCTTCTCACTTAGTATGTTGGCACTGCAGTGCTTTTATATGCTTATATGACCTTCTGGTCATTCTGCATCTCCACCTTTTCTCCAGTATTTGCCTTCCTACATGACTGTTGTGAAGCTTCTTTCCTGGAGCAGGATACACATATAGCTTGCCTCAATTCAAGGAAGTATCTTCCGCTACCTGCACTTCCCAGTCTCACACTATGCTAAGCATCATTATCTTGGACAACAGTTGTGGCCTCTTGGAATCTGTGGCCCTTCATTCAGATCTTGGGAAGTGGCTTTAAAAGTAATTAGTTACAATTATAGTACTGAGGCCTAAAAATAGTTGGTGAACATTGTATAGTTTGAAAATAATGCTTTCCATTCTAATTTCTCAAAAGCACATAAATGGAAGCCTTTTTAATTACTATTTTTTTAATAAAAAAACCATCTGAATACTTGAACCATGTAATAACTTTCTCTCCCATTTAGTGAAGCCCATGTAACTATAAAAGTAATTAATGAAATTATACAGTTACACTGAAAAGGGAATATCATCCCTCATTAATTTACAATCATAAGGCAACATGGTTGCTCCTTTCTTATAGGAAAAAGTAATTAATTACAAGCAACTAATTATTTGTAAATTGCTACTTCTAAGCTTTTGTTCTGCTCTCCTCCTTCAAAAAATCAAATCAAATTGAATGCTGTTTGATTCATGGGCCAGCAATCTTGTTTAGTGAGCCCTTTCATTTCCCAGAAGGGGGAATTTGCTTTCTTATTATAAAAATTAGAATATAATTCATCACATTTATAATATACTAGCTATACCCGCTGTAACATACACTGGGTATACATCACACACACACTACCCCCCACACTACACACACCACCACCCCACACTGCCCCCATGCACTGTCCCCCCCACCCCACAGGCACACGTCCCCCCACCCCACCACCCCCAGTGCCGGAGCCATGCGCTACCCCCCTGCTCTGGAGGCACACACCATGCTACACACACACGCTGCACACACACACACCACACTACATCCACCCATGCTACTCACACCCACCATGCATGCAGTAACGGAAAGCCCCTCTGCTGCCGCCATGTTTTAAAAAGACTTAAACTTCCACATGTTCCTGCCCCCAGTGTGCTGATTGGCTGCCTAAGGGAGAGTTTTGATTGGTTGGTAAGTTTCTTAAGCAGCCAGTCAGCACACTGGAAATGGCAATATACCCAAGAGGATTATATATATAAATTTCCGGATTTCTTTATCAAAATTTCTTAATGAATAGATAAATTATGCTGCCTTTTCCTCCACCTGAACTGTCACTTTAATAACAAACCTTGTTGATGTTCCCGCTAGGCATTTTCATGATTGTAAACAATAGCAAACAATAAAAATTGTAATAAAAAGTAATTAGCAAATCCCAAAGGGTGACAGATAGCAGAAAGCTCAACTGAAACAAACCTGTTAATGCCACTGGAAAGATGTAGGAAGAGGTTTATTTTATTAGAACAACACTTGAAAAGATCTTAAGGAATTTCTGTAATTTTGTGTCATTCCTCAGAGTTATCAGTTAAGGGCCCAGCAATAATATTTTTTAAAAGTCAGTTTTTATCCTAAGATGTAATCTTTCCTTTGCATATAATATTTTAAGAGTCTCTCTCTCTCTCTCTCTCATACTCCCTGCACCTCCCTGTTCCATATGTATATATATCTTGTATCTTTTCACCCTACCAAAACACATGTTAAAGGGATATAGCCACTCCTGTATGGTGATTGTACCAAATGCTCAAGGACTGTTTGCTCCCACTTTTCTGTTGCGGTTGACGACACATGACAAACCTAATCGCACGAAACCAAACCCATATTTTCTTAGGAGATGTTCTACTGGAGAACAGACTCGCTGTGGCTTCACTATATCTGATTGGTTTATATCTCATCACTCAGATTCTTTCCCTCCTTCTCCTTTCCTTTTTTTTTTTTAATGTATTTTTTCCAATAAATATAAAGGGGCTGTTCTGCCCCTGGTTCATAGAGTCTGAGGATAAAGCTGTTGCCCTACATGCAGGAAGATTAACATAATCATAGACTGGGATCACCTTCTATCCAGGGTTTTAGCTATGGGTTTTTAGCTATGAGCTATGAGTTACAAAAATGCCTTTTTATCTAGACTGCTGGCAATGTGAGACCCTGGGTTTTATCCTTGTCCTTTAGTGCCAAGAGCAGCTCCAATCACATTTGCTATCCAGTGTTGTGAGGTGTTACTCAAACACACTTTTCAGCAGTGTAGCAAGGAACATATTCACAACTCAAGAAGTGAAGGAGACATAATGATGCTTTCCTTATTCCTGTTCTTACAGTTATGACCAACTGCCCAAGGTATTTCTCGTGTTGAGAAAGGACAGTGAGTGCTCAGAAGCTTTCCAGCTGAAACTAACTCTGCTATCTACTTTTGCAGAGTGTTAATGTATATTGATATGCATTAACAAGTTTATATATTACTTTGCCCCCCCTTTTTTTTTGCTGTTTTGTTTTTGCCTCCGTTGTACTGTCTGAAACATCTGAGTGAAGCATATGGGGTTGCCAAAGGTGACCAAATCTGCCACTGCATGGCTGACCTGTTTCATCTTCTTCCTGAATGTTATAGGTGCATCATTCAAACCTAACATTCAGGCAGCAAGGTGAGGCAGGGCTTTGAAAAGCTGGTGGGCTGGCTGCCTTTGTATCAACCCTTTCCAACCAAATAAAATGCCCCAACCCTCCAAAATGCACTGAAATCTGGGCTGGGCGTTCGTGCGGTTAGCTGTTTGCAAGTGGCCATTTTATGATAGGGTAACCCTTTCCTCATCTTGGAGAAGAGTAACAACACATTCCCCCTGCCCCCAGCATTTTGGCCTTTTCCAAAGGGAATGGGGTCTGTCCTTAGAAGAAGTGGAAAGGCTCAAGTATTGTCACAGAAAATCTTTCCAAGTTAATCCTGTAGGTATATTATATTGGGTAGAAGGTACATCTATGCAAAAACACTAGTCATCCAAAAGAAGTGTAGCGCTTGCCTTTTTAAACTTCAAGTTTCATAAAAGAATCCTAGGAGTTTGGCTTTATAAAAATTCACTGGAGAAAAGATTTGTATTTTTAGGGAGAATATCTGTGCCTTAATGACATACTAGCCATTTTTAATTAGCAGTTCTTGATTAGTATCACTAGATACACTATCATTGCACTATTTGCCTTAAAAAGAAAAGAATTGTCAGAAGGCCAGATAGAGGTTTACAAGTATATACCACATAGAGGTATACAGTATATTTTGTACACTTAGTGACACCTACAGACATATACACACACAATTATGGGTATATGGAGCTCCTATTTCTGTAAAATATACCACACATATATAGCCATTCCTGAGTTTGTACAGAATGTATATTAATATAAAATGGCCACATCTCTTTGCGTGTGTCTGTCCCCGGAAGGGTGGACTGATTGTTTTTGGATGTCTGCAGCTGTTACCTTGAAGGATGCAATTTCATCTTTCATTTATTTTTCCCCATCTAGACTGTATCAGGATAAACTGTAACGCCAGTAAGTTTTCCCTCAAGTTTCATTTTGTTCTTTCTCTCTCTTTCTTTGAATATTTAAAAGAAATTAACATTATTTCCTTTGCTGTTTTATAAAGTGTTTCTTCTGTTCTTGTCACTTTATTCATTTTTTGAAAAAAAATGTATTGGGACTGTGAGTTTGGGTAGATTCTGAAGCTGGGGAGGATTTGTGATGGCTGTATTGGATGTAATGTGTATGAAAGAGATTTCCTGAGGGACGAATGAAATGTTATGTTTCCTGGCTTCACAGACAAGTGTCCAGGGAATGGGAAGAACTGAAAAAGTATTTCAGTAGGTTTCTGCTGTCTTGAGGAAAATATCCTTACAGGCAGCTTTGGTACTTCATAAAAATAACAGGTACTGTATGCACTTCTCCACTACAACAATTTTGTTTAATTGTGACAAATATATAGTTTGCTCCACAATAGTGACTGCTTTGTCTGATATTTCTTGAACATCCATGCTTATAGGGGATTATGAATGCATTTTATTGTAATGTGTTTGCTTACAACTATACAGGCCTCTGCATGTAATTAACAATCTTAAGGGCAAGCAATGCCAGAGTTTGGGGGGAAAAGATACTTTTTGGATTATAATTTCAAGAATCCCCTACCCAGCATGGCAACTGGTTGTTGCAATGTATATAAGTCCATTAAAGATATTTTTCCAAGCTATGAGCAGTAATAGCCCTGAAAGAACATCCAGTCCCTGAACTCTGAAACTCAAACCCCCCTATATCTTCTTTCTCAAGTTAAAACTTCAAATAGTGTCTTTTATAGGCCTATTGTTCTGTTATGCCCATTATGCCTGCTATGTTTTGTAGGGTCCCATGCATACCGGAAGAAATGTGGGATTGCTTCTTTCATTCTTTATATGTGTCCCATTGATTTTTTTTGGTGCCTGTAAGGATGATGGGAATCTCTTCCTAGTATCCTGGGTTTTATACAAGGCCTGAGAGAACAGTATGCCTTACATTTTCATGAACATATGTTCATAGGGTGCCATCCTGTACTCATGCCTGCACACATAATTCTACTGAAATTAATGAGAGAATTCTGCATGATTCTAATAGTCAGCGGTGTTTGGCATATATTGCATCTACAGTGCATGAGTATAACAGTGTGCTGCCACTTTATAGGACAGCCAGCATGGTGTAGTGGTTTGGGTGTTGGACTAGGATTCCAGGAGACCAGAGTTCACATCTCTGCTTGGCCAAAGAAATGCACTAGGTGACCTTGGGCAAGTCACACTCTCTCCGCATTTGAGGAAAGCAAAGGCAAACCTCCTGTGAATAAATCTTTCTATGAAAATCCTGTGACGGGTTTGCCTTAGGGTTGTCATAATTCAGAAACGACTTGAGGCAAACAAGAACGACAAAACTCCCCCCCCCCGCAATTTATAGCTCCACCCTGTGGAACCCTGGGATTTATCATTTGGTGAGAATTTTAGAATTCTTTGCTACAGAGTTCTAGTGCCTTTCTCTGAACTACAGCACTAGAGCTCCCTAGAACAGAATTCTAAGCGTGTCAACAAACAAAAAAATCCCAGAATTCCTTAGGATGGAGCAATGGCAGTTGAAATAGTATTAAATGGCTGTAATGACTTAGTGTAGTTACACTTACATGATACCATTACTTCAAAGATGCCTTTCTTCCTAATGTTTTTAAATCAGATTGGACTTTAAAACAGCAACAATAATACCTTATTCTTGTCTGAATTACTGGTTAGAGCCCTCAATACATTTGTTTAGCTCTGACCCTTGTGAAAGGGAGACATACTTAAGAGAGAATAAAAGGAAGAAAGGTTTATTTGCTTACTTGAGAGCTCTAGCCCATTGGCTCTTAACCCGTTCTTTACCGGGGACCCCCTTTAAATATATTTTGTTGCTGTGGACCCACAAGACTGAATAATAATAATAATAATACACCATCCATTAAACCTTCTCTCAGAGGCACTGGAGGGGGAGGGAAAACTTTTCTCCTTCTTCCTGTAAGTTTGTGGCTGGAGTGGATTGAATAGCAACACACAGGCCAAACCAGCCAGCCTTTGCCTTGGCTCCTGTCACATGGCTGCTCCACTGCAGGGAGGAGGTGGTCCGAGCAGCCTTCAAGTTTTTGTGGACCCCATGTGAGGACGTTGCAGCCTCCTGGGGATCTGCAGACCACAGGTTAAGAACCACTGCTCTTGCTAAGTTGCAACTCGAAGAACTTCTTTGACATGTTCACTGTGTATTAATTCCAGTATTTTTTCTTTCTTTTTTGTTTTAAAGAACAAATGCAGACATGTAGAGAAAAAATTCCTCCAAAAAAAGATTTTTTTCCCCAACATTGAAGTCATGCATACATCTAATATATGTAAATATTGGACCAGCTTCAGAGAGCTTTGCCAGCTTTATCTTTTTCATGTGGCATAGTCCATTCTGATAATTGATTATTTCCTCCCTAAATTGGGGAAGAGTGATGTTAGAATCAGTCATAACCAAAGAAAAGAAAAAAGAGAGAAAGAAAAGTATGTCCTGAAGGGATTCAGACAAGGGATTCTAAGCTGAGTGTAACTTGCAAGTATCAGATGATGCAGTCACTTCTATTAATTTAGTGTGAGGCACATGGTCTGTGTTGTTAAGAGCAAACAGAGTTATTCTTAAAAGATAGCAGTTGCGGTGGTTTGATATTTTCCCACTGTGGCCATCAAAGGTACTAGCTGTGAAGGCGGGCTCCCACACCTGACAACAGGTAAGGCTGTAGGTTGGTTTTTATGATTCTGTTTATGTGTTCAAGGAGCTGAGAAAATGAATGTGCCATTTTGAGGACTGGTTGTTCATATTCCCTGAAATTGCTGTTCTTTCTTCTTCCTCCCCCACATGCCACTTGTTTTGCATTCATTCATTTGTTCCCTCATTGTGAGGTAGTAAGCATGAACTAGGACTGAGTAGGGTTGTGTAGTTTTTTTGGTGTGTGTGTGTGTGTGTGTGTGGGTAAATTAAGAGCAAATGACAAATGTTAAGACGCTCAAAGATAATGTCACAGCATTTTATAAAAACAGAATTCAACAGAACTGGTAACATAACATAATAGCGTCTTGATTACCATCATAACAGAAAATCCCAGCTTTGTTTCTTTAAACGATTGCATAATGCTGATACAGATTTATATTTGGCAGCTTTGTGAGTTGCATGACAACTAGTGAAAGGAGATTAATGACACCAATAGCATAATCCCATGCATGGTTAAGGCTGGAATCTTATATGCATTTTACCTGGGGGTAAGTGTCATCAAGCTCAATGGGACTTGTGTATCTTCCAACATTTCACAAATGAAAACTGGGGTATGTGTGGCCAGGTCGTATCAGATGTATTCAAGACGACAAAAGTTATAAATGAGGAAGAACAGACAAACTAGGAGAGGCTGCAGCAGTTTGGTTTTGTCTGATCCCACTGGGAAGGGCAAGATCCCACCACTCCTCTGCCCTCCTTCCTCTGAATTAACTGAGTGCAAACTACTTTTGAATTTTGAACTCAGTCTGCAGCAAATGATAAACTGAGGACAAAGAGGAAAAGTGGGAGGAAGGGAGAGAGACTGGGACATTTTAAAAGCAGCCAAAAAAGTGGGATGACAGCAGATTAATCAGGAGCATTCCTGCCAAAATCGGTACAGTTGGAGGATATGGACCTCATCTGAGTAAACATGCATATGAATCTTTAAAAGTATTTCTATTTATCTTGGGTTTGTAAATACATATATGCAGTGAGGTTTGTCATTCTTATCTGTTCATAGTTATAATCTAACTACCTGTTGCATCAAGTAGAAAAGGCAGTCTTTTAAAGTATTTGATTGATGGGTGGAGGGGTTTTTTATGTTAAAGTATGGAGTATTACATTTTTGGAGTCCTATGGCAGGAAAAGCATCTTGATGTCCAACATGGAACAGAGAAAAAAATCAGGTATATACAAGTACACATAGATGCAGATAAGTACAAACACACTGCTTCATGGAGCTTGGATTTTTTTTTTTAAGTCCAAACAGATTATATTCCTAGGCTGCACTGCCTCTTGGCTTCAGATCATTCTTCCTAAATCACCTTTTTTCCTAGGGAAAAAAAGAAAAGAAAGGCCATTAGGGTTTGGTTCCATATGTTTGCATGTACAAGTGTGCCATTATATAATCATATTTTCAGTGTAAAATACATTTTAAGATAAATGATGATGGGATGCTGTTCTGACAATCAATATAGCATCCATATTATTGTTGTTGCTCATAAGGGAACCTCAGAGAGTGTCTAATCAAAACTGTCAATGTGTGTTCCCATATCCCCCTTGCTGTAGTCACTTCATAGTTGTTGAATCCAATGTTAAGTAGTCTCTAATTCTTTAGGGAACATGCTTGTTTCTTCCCCTCTTTCTACAGATTTTAGTGCACCTGGGTCTTATTGTGAATAAGGGTCAAATCAGTTTCTGTGTTTTAAATTATCTTTAGTATTCCCAGGGGTAAATTACCATTTCTTTTCTTTCATGAATAGGAATGAGAGAATCATCAGTAAGCATGAAACAAAATGAGGATTTTATCATGCTAATTAACTGTTACCACAAGAGACACTTAGAATAAGCATAGGTTTGTCTTTAATTGCCTATTAAGAACATTTTAGTATGCTGGCATCTTTCTAACTGGTGTAGTAGCTGCACCTCCTTTAGGAGAAGAAGCACTTTCTAAATTATTAGTCATGGGACATGGACACTGAAGATAAATCACCCATGGTCTTTCCAGTTGGCACTTTCTAGTACATTTCCATTTGGAATCCATAGCCACATCCTCCTACTATGGACCTGCCTTTCATAACCATTTGGTAGAAATATGATCGACCAAGGATCGGATCTCAAAACAATCCATAGCTATAATATGCTCATACTACGGGAATGCATATACAATAAATTATCCAAGTGTTTCTTTAGAAGCTTCTTTGAATGAGGTCCATATAGGTGGTCTCACCTGATAGAATAATACTCTAGGATTGACATGGTTTCTATTTAATTAAGAGCAGCATTAAGGCAGATTCTGGAAAAGTAGAAGAGCAAGGTATCAGATTTTCCCAACCTGATTTTCTCCAAATGTCTCTCTCTCTCTCTCTCTCTCTCTGGCTTTTCTTCGCAAACGAAGATTCAGGAAGGACTCATCCCGCGTTTTCTGCAAGCGCGCTGATGACTAAAAAGGCCAATCCGAGATAAACAAGTCCGGTTGCAAAAAGCACAGCAGAAGGTCTCCTTGGGTGATGTTTTTGGGCTGTGATTCTTTCTGCGTTGTCGTTTCTCTTCAAGACTTGTTCGTCGTGAGTTCTCAAATAAGGCTGCAGCATTGTGGATAGTGCGTCTCCATGCCTCCCGATGTGAGGCCAGGGCGGACCACTGTTGGTGATCAATTTGGCCAAGCCTGAGATGTTGTTTCAGGGAGTCTTTGTATCGCTTTTTTGGAGCGCCCCTCTTACGCTGACCCGTGGCGAGTTCACCGTAGAGTAGTATTTTTGGGAGGCGATGGTCCTCCATCCTAGAAACGTGCCCTGCCCAGCGCAGCTGTGTTCTCAATATCATGGCCTCAATGCTGGTGATCCCTGCTTGCTCAAGGACAGCAACATTCGTCACATAGTCAGTCCAGTGTATATTTAGGATTGTGCGTAGACAGCGCTGATGAAAGCGCTCGAGGAGTCGTAGGTGGTGGCATTGAACAACAAATCCCATAATCCCAGATATCATGGATGCAGGATTAAGTGAATTGCAGTACAATACATTTGGAGGACCCCAGGTTAGAAAAGGCTGGGATATATGATGTGTTTTGATGTATCATAAGCCTAAGTATACTATGTGGGTGTCTTTTATATTGATTATTAGGGATGGGCAAAATCCACTCAGGGTTATACAGAAGTGGGCATTGCAAGCTGTCTCCCGACAAGTCGAACATATTTTTTTCTTTTCTGAGTCCATATCTGAAATTAATGTTTTTGCTGCTCTTCTCGCACCATCACTTGGGGTGTATTATTGATGGGAGTGGTATAATCCGAGTCATTTTTCTCTCTTCAGAGTCCATTTACTCCTTATCAAAAGTCTTGATACATGTCCTTTCACCCCTTTCTACATACCTAGCCACAGGGAAACATTGTATATGAGGCATCTCCATATCCAGAAGCAAGTGGTAGCAAGGAAGCTTATTGAACTCAACAAGAGAGTTCTCTGCCTTAAGAGGTTTGGACATTCCCGAGGCCCTTTCACACTACACAGTTATAGTTCTGTGCTTTTACTTTAACTGCCATGACAACATCCTATGGAATCCTGAGGTTTGTAGTTTGGTGAGGCACTAGAGCTTTCTGGCTGAAAATTTTATATTCCCCTCTTTAAACATCAATCCCAGGATCCCACATGATGTTGCCATGACAGTTAAAGTGGAACCATAGCATTATAATTGTGCAGTGTGAAGGGGCCCTGGTTGTCCTCAAAAGCATCTTTTTTTTCTTTTGAAGTTTATGAGAGTTTTCATGGGCTGCTTTAGTGGATAATGAAGGTTCCCTGGCTCCTACACAACCGTTAAACTGACCACTCAAAGTGAATGGTTCAATCACAGACTTTAAGACACAGACATCACCCACTTTTACTCCCTTTCTTAATTCCAATGACCACGTAAGTCCCATTCGCATTGTGACGTGGAATATTGCTGGATGGAGAAATAGATTATTGGATGGAGACTCATAGGAGTTTCTTGTTAAATTTCACAGGAGTTTCTTGTTAAATTTCAGGAGACCTAGCTAACTACCAAAGATGAAGAAGCATATCTTCTGGGATATATAACTGGGTCTGCTCCTACACACAAATTCAAGGCAAAAGGGTGGGCTTCAAGAGGCCTACATAATATTTATTAGGGTGGAACCAGGGTGGCAAGTGAAATTATTGGTAGATAAAGAAGAAAATTGTTATTTGTTAGCCATCCATTTAAAATATAAAACAACTGGAATTTTGTTTTTTTAATATTTATATGCCTCCTATTCCTCTCCATGCTTTTATTATGATATCTGGAAGCAACTAGAAAAGACAGTTTTAGAATCTATGGAGATTTTCCGACGCGGTTTTCGGCAGGATATATTCCAAAACAGCTCCGTTGCTGCCGTGCGGCAGGGGAGCAGTTTCGGACGATGTCATCCCTCTGCCAAACCCCTCTGTGTCACTTCCGTGACAGAATGGAGGAAACCACATCATATTTCATTTACGATTGTTGCCCGTGAGTGAAATACGACGCGGTTTCCTCCATTCTGTCACGGAAGTGACACGGAGGGGTTCGGCAGAGGGACGGCATCATCCGAAACTGCTCCCCTGCTGCGCGGCAGCAACGGAGCTGTTTTGGAATATATCCTGCCGAAAATTACGTCTGAAAATCTCCTATGTTAAAATATCCAAAGGCAGATGTGAAGTTACTAGAAGTTTATGAGAATTTTCATTTCTTATCTTTCCCAATCTAAACAGAATTGAGAGGCACAGGAGACAATAACTCCCATGCACCTCAGTAGGCAGATAAGGATGAGACCTAAAAAGCTTTTCTGTCTCTTATTGTCAGGGCAGTTAAGAATGAGAACTAAAAAAGCTTTTTTTTTTTGTCTCTGGCAGTTCCTTCTTGCTGTCAACTCCCTTTCTCCTTCTCAAGTGTTGTTTGTCTTGGAAGGTGAGATGAACTGGCAGGGAGGACTTGATAACAGTTAAAATATTGGCCGGAAACTTGCTGTTGCACTGTGTTAGCAAATACATTCTTTTTTAAAGGGTTGCCCACTCTTCTTTACAACATTGCTTCAGTTCATTGAACTTTGTGGCCATTTGTTTATGCACAGCTATCTTAAGGTCCCGCCACAGCATTTCAAGCAGGTTGAGCACAGGACTGTGACTGGGCCATTGCAACACCTTGATTCTTTTTTTTTTCAGCCATTCTGTCGTAGATTTCCTCGTGTGCTTGGGATCATTGTCCTGTTGCATGACCCGATTTTGGAAATTTTAGATGTCAGACAGATGGCCTCACATTTGACTCTAGAATCCTTTGGTATACAGAGGAGGTGTACTTAGTTTTTCACACATGGCTTCTCCATTTTGGCTTTATTTTTGTTGAATAAATCATGACACAGTGTAATATGTCATGTGTTGTTGTTCATCTGAGGTTGTATTAACCTAATTTTAAGACCTCCTAAGGAACAGATTATTGTTATTATGTCCTGATATGTAAAACCGTAGAATTCAGAGGGGGTGTACTTCCTTTTTTCACATGACTGTATATGCCAGTGATGACAACTGTGAAGTACCTCCTAGTGTTTTCATATGCCTGGGTGTCATCTGAGATATTTTAAGTCTTGTTGTTTGGATTTAATCTGAGATAAATTCACTTTGCTAACATATATGTCTGTTAACATTGGCACTCCCATTACAACATACCCTACCTAGTCCATCACTGCTATAGCATTACGTAACAAGGACTTTGCTTCTCTATGGCCAGAGTCCTTCTTTTGTGAAAAGCTCTCCAGCTCTTCATACCACACTGACAGGCAAGTAATCAAATCACTTTACTCTTTTTTTCTCCGCTCCTCTAGTTCATATTATAGAGGAAAGAGTAACAAGATTTATGCTAGGCTGGTAGCATCTGTTAGATTTTGTGATCCCACAAAGGAGCCTGTAATATCTTGGTTAATTTGCAAACTGCTGGTCAAATCCTTCTTATGTGTCCATAAGAGACAGGGCACTTTGAATACAGTGCCAACTCTGTCTTTTTAGCACAACATTGGAATGATACTTGACTCTACGGCTTCCACAAACATTCACCAGTTCTTGAGTTTCAAATAAATGGTGTAGAAATACTTGTTTGAAAAGCACTTTGAGTACATAATAATCCTTAATCCCTCCTGTTTGGAGCCATTATTTTTCTCCTGACTGTTGATGCTGCTAAACAGAAAAGTCTGTTTCTTTTCTTCCTTTGGTTTTTGCTTCTTTTCCCCCTTAACAGTGCAGCAGTCCTGCATGCATCTACTCAGAAGTAAGCTCCTGGAAATGGGTTTAGATTTCCAGCCTAAATTAATCACATAGTTGTCCCTGAGAATGGGAGAGAGAGGAGACCCCAAAGGTGTACTGAGAACAAATACATGAAGACAGAATATATTTCAAGTTGTAAGAGTCTCCTTCAAAGACATTTATAAATGAGATAAAATGTACAATCCATCAATGTCAAGACAATTATAAAAACACTCATATGTTAGACGACTATGCTGTATATATACGTGTTCATTCATTATAAATTACTGCAGGTAGTAAGATGTTTCTTCCTGCATTCAGTTCAGTTTGCAAAATCTGAAAAGGATACTATATCAGCATTTAACATATTGGTGCCAACAAACTTTCCCCCTTTAATGCTCCATACAGGATGTAGGTATAATTTTTTTAAAAAGTACAGTAGGATATTTAAATCTCCCTTACCTGTTTGCACTGATTTTGATCTGGATTAGGACTGTACATGTTCACTCACAAGTAGAAAAAAAGTTGCACTCAGCTGCATGATATATTTTTCACACATTTGGCCCTGAAACATCTTGTACTTGTACACTATACATAGTGTTGTAACAAGTGCAGGGGTAAAAGTGAAAGAGTTCTTCAAGCTCATCCCAGTGGCATTTCTATGTGGAATGAATTGCATTAATTTATTCTAGAGTTTCCATCCTATTCCCCATGTTATCACCAGCTACATAAAACTGATGGGAATCAGGAAGCACCTTTGTGGTGTAGTAGTCAAGGTATTTTATTTATTTATACCCCACTCTTCAGTCACAAGGCTATCAGAGTGGCTTACAAATTGTTTTTAAGCAATAGCAATTTACACATCTACACTGCATTAAGCAGTTTCCAGTGTGTGTTAGCTAATTGCCCCCACAAGCCGGGTACTCATTTTACCGACCTACAAAAGGATGGAAGGCTGAGTGAACCTTGGAGCCCGCTGGAATCGAACTTGCAACATGGTGACTTGCAGTACTGGCATTTAACCACTGCACCACCAGGGCGCAGGTATTGGACTAGGACTCTGGCAGACCCAGGTTCAAATCCCCATTTTGGCCATGGAAATCCACTGGGTGACCTTAGGCAAATCACAACTCTCTGAGCATCATAGGAAGGCAATAGTAACCCTCCTCATAACAGTTCTCAACAAGAAAAATGCAAAACAGGTTTGCCTTAGGGTCATCATAAGTCATAAATGACTTGAATGCACACAACAACAACAACAATCATCAGGAAACTGATGTTATGGTCATCAATATGATGCTCTCTCATGTTTAATAAGAAAGTGTTTGAAATCCTAAAACATAGTTTGAGATCATTGATGGATGTGCTTGAAGAAACAGAGGACACATAGATAGACACCATTCTGGCCAAGTACAGTAGTTCATTTCTCAATAATCCTACTTGTTTCAATTGGTTGTGCTCTTCTTTAAGTTTCCTGTTCACAGTAAAGGAGTACTTCTACATCCAGCTTTTTTTTTACTAGGGAACTAGGTGGTACATGTGGTTAATCCTGTTTTTGAAGCTTATGTTTGTGCAATGCTGTTTTCCAGCACACTGGCAAAGTTGGAACAAAATATGCACTACCCTCAATATGAGAGCTCTGATCCAATGGAGAGGGCCTCCATATAAATATATACTCACATCCCTCTCCTGAAGTCCCTGTAATATACAGATCTCCTCCCTCCCCCCAGCCTGTTCCATGTTAGAACAACAATTACTTCATGAGAATAAAATATTTGTTTTACAGGAAATCAGTACTGCCAGCATGGCTTTAAAATATTCAGACCTTATTACAGTTGTCGGTGATAACAAAATCAAGACTTTTCAACACTGTCAGTTTCAGTTTCTGGAATGAAAATTCTTCCATGACCTCTCTAAAATGGATGCAAATTACCCAGTAACTGTAGATGTAGTGTGGAAGGATAAGCCATCTTTAAGTTGCAGTTTCATCAAATTTGGCACATGGGTGCCACATTCATACAGCTCTGACAGTTATCTCAGCTGAGCTGATACATCTCAGTGGCTGGCAGGCAGAGTAGCATGAATCCCAGTCAGTCCCCCTGATGAAATCGCAGAGGGTTGCACACAGACACAGAGAGAGTATTAATCTGCATTGACTGGTTTACTGAACTAATATTCCAGTTAAACTAATCAGACTGCCTGTATCATGCTTCTGAGAGAAGACTGGCCCCTTTCAAGAGTATACTGTCTTTCATCCTGAGATTGAGATTTCCAGTTTTCATGTTACATTTTCATTCTTGGGGTAGATTTGCTCCTGCTTTCCCCATATTTGCTTCTGTCATATATTTTTGAGAAACAGCCTTGTATTGAGTGAATGAGTTCTTTCAATCCTTATTTAAAGGGACAAGTGTTCTTGAAATTTTAGTAGAAAGAATTCCTTTCTCCCAGTTGTCTCTTTCTGTAAACATCCATATTATGCAGTAGAATTTCCCAAAGAGAGAGATAGAGAGATCATTACATTATTTTGGACACTTCAATGTAAATCATTTCTATTCAGTTTTTTACTGTACAGACCAAAAAAATTGCACTAGTCAGATTTTATTAAAAAGTAAATCAAAAGCAAAAGAATAGTCAGTCAAAGTTTGGAAAGTTAGTTTTGAGAAGAATGAATATAATGACATGTGGAAGCTACCCATGTTATGGAGGGCTTCAACATATCATGGTAGTGAGTCTGTTGTCTGCTCAGATGGTTTAAAAAAGAAGCTAATGCAAAGAATGACCCATTTATAAAGGATTAGTTTAAGTTTTAAAGTATGAATAAGCATATATAAATCACACCTTTTGCAATGATCAGACCAAAAGTGTTTTGGCATACATTGTTGCACCAGAAATCCAAAGCTTTGCCAGGTACAGTATGTAGAGCTAGCAAAGTGAGACTCTGATAGCTGCTTCACACATTAATGTTGGAATCCTAGCCACACTTATTACAGAGTAAATCCCATTGAATTTCACAGTTCAAGATGCTTAGGACTATATTGTTAGTTGTTACAGTGTTCAGTGCTGCAAACCACAATCCCTGTTTCCTGCTAGTAAAAATATACAAAATATGGAGGACAGATATACATTCCAAGACATGCAGTAGGTATGCTTTGAGTAGCCCTGGACAGTCACCTTGGGACATGCCCTAGCAATGCACAACTTCTGAGCATGCTTGGCATGTTTACTGAAGGATGGAAAACCTCAGTGTAATACTGTTATTAATCCACCAGCCACTTCAGGTAGCATGGTATGTACAAACTAGATTTGAGAGTATGAGTAGAAGACTCCCTCAAAGACAGAAATGCTGCAACCATATGATCTCTAGCAGAAAACAGTACAGTACAATATCAGGAACTGAGGAATTTGACTTGGTGAACACTGATACTGAGTTGACATAATATATCCCTTCATTTTTCCTCCCCTGAGGAGACCCTTGCCTTTATCACCTGGAGGTCAGGCAAGGAAAACATCATGCTCTTCATCCTGTGGAAAATTGTACCTACTGTAGTTAAGATGGGGAGAAATTTGGGGCAGTTCTTTTTTAAAATAACTTATTAAGGTGTGCAAATCTCTTCATATTCTAGATGGAAAGAATTTCAAGCCTTTAAAAAAAGTTGGAGAAGGTAAACCAGACAGATTTTTCCATCTCTTATTAAGATATCTGTTAACGTGTGTTCTTATGTAGATTTTTCTTTAACCTGCTGTAGGTTAGTGGGAAGGAAGTGGATGGAATGGAGGGAACACATGCACACAAAAAAGGAGGAGGAGTTGGAGTCGGCAGTGGCAGCGGCAGGAACTGGGAACAGACAGATTGGTCCATTCTGAGCCAGCACCACTATGTGGACAGTTAGTTACTTACCTTGGATGAAAATGAAACAGAGGCATTCCTAGACTGCCTCATCTTCAAGGGAGTCCTCCTCTGCCTGGCTATACTGATACCCTTCCTCAAGGTACATTTTCCCCCTTGCAGAAAAGGAATTGAGTAGCAAGTTTGCCTTCCAAGAATTTAACAGTCACTACGGGCTTGTCTACATGGGCAATAAAACCCGTACTCACCCTGTATTTGTGGCACAGTCGATGCACAACATTTTTGATGATGCTCATTTTCACTGGGGTTTCTGTGGGAAACCCAGGATCTTTAAGATTCACAGTTTGCTCCCCATTTGAGGGGAAAATCTGGATTTTTGGTGTCTGAGGATTGGCTTCGGAACAAAGCTGGAGTGGGACTTCCAGTGGAGGGGACTCCGTTCTGGTGCTTTTTTATTTTATTTTTAAAGTTTTCAGTTAATAATAATAATAATAATAATAATAAAAAAAATTTATTTCTATCCCGCCCCTCTGCAATGCAATCGGGGTGGCTTACAATATAAAAACTCCATAATCACAATACCCTAGCCCACCCACCCCTTAAAATAATATTAAATTATAAAGGATTAAAAACATACAATAATTAAAAATATATAAATTAGAAAAAAATTAAAACATACAATAATTACACAAAATCCGATTGCAGCTCAGAAAGGACAGCTGAGTCTTGGGCCGGGATAGTTATTCAGGAAAGTTGTGTGCATATCTAGAAAAGCATATCTCTGTTTACTCAGCAGTACAATATTCTGGGACCATGTATATTCACTTATCCACATGCACAAGTGAATAGAACCCCCCCTCCCTGGAGCAGTCCTGGCCACGTGGCCAGAAATAGTATGACGTATAGGACATGTGATCAGCATAAGATCTCCCTTTTACTCCGACGTGGGTTACAGTGTGGTGGGATACTCTGATCTACAATTGGACAAGGCCAGTGCATGTGGCATTGGATCAAAGAAAGTCACTGCGGCTACGAGTACTGTCAAGTACTTCTCGCTCAAACTCTTGTCCCATCCCCAATTATATGCTTTGTCCCTGAAAGAGGTTGAATTCATGAAGATAGTTGACAATTTCTGTGAAGAGGAACTATAATTAAGTTTTGCCAATTAATGCAGATCTTTTATTTTACTCTCGTGTACTATAAACTGAAGAAGTTGTAGATGGGCACCAGTAGAATGTAAGAGTTGCAACATAGATTTGTGAACTGTTGTCCTTTTTCTCTGTTGGTGAGGTTTAACTCCATGATGGGGAACATGGCATTTCTTTTCATTTCTCAAGGCACTGGCTAAAGGAATTGTACTCCACAAAGGATTTGAAGGAGTCCAGAAAGGAAGGAGGCTCTTTTTTGGAGGTCATCCATAGGTCATCAGAGTAATTCACCAGTACTGATTGCATCTAACACTGGCAAAAAATTGCTGTGACAATTGATAGCTCAAGTTCATAAATGACAGGTGGAACTGTGTCTTTTTCTGTCTTATGTGTCCAACATAAGAACGTGATTTAATTTAAATGGCATATATTACATTGGACTCTCCTTGCATTGTCCATACTTAGCATCTGGATCCCTTTATATAGTACAAAAATAGGAATGTTGTCTCTGTTGAACTTACTGGTTAGAGATTGGGATTAACTAATTTGTATGTTCCTCATTTTGCTAAATTCATCTCAGAACCATGATGAGTTACTTTTTTAGACCTCAGCTCCAGCAATCCCTGAAGCAGCATAGTTCTGAAAATGTTAGTTGGGAGATTCTGGAAATTGTAGCCCAACAAAGTAACTATTCCAAAATTTGATGAATCCATTTAGTTCTGTAGGGAAGTCTGTGCATCTCCAGACATATTACAGCAGTAAAATCCCAATTTGACTTTTTCCTTGTGACTGACATTACAGGTCTTTTAGTCTAAAATGTAGCAGACTAAGGTCTGTCTACACGATTTAAATAATACGTACGGCGTGCGGAAGTTCGCGCTTTGGTATAAACGGCTGCTCAGATGCACACGAATGCAAAAGAGGAGGGGGCGGTTTTCCACCCTGAAATACGCACACGCGGCGTTCGGGAGGGAAAGCGGATCACAAAGAGAAATCCGTACGCCATTTGGATGGCTGACGGGTCTGTACTTTCCGTTCTCACACATACGAACAGGCAGGGTAATCTGATTGAATGGCCGAGTAGAGGGGGCGGGGCTAGCATGGAGGGGAATTGGGAGCAGCCGCCATGTTGGTTTCCTGGCTAGTGAGGGTCCGGTAAGTCCGTGAATTTATATGTTTATTTATTTTTATTTTATATTGTAAATACGGAAAACCGACTGTCCGCAAACCAGGAACCTTTAAAAACAAAAACGGCGGGAGATTTAAAACTGCCGCTTGGCTTGCTCACTCCAGCCAGCTTTGGGAAGAGGGAGTCATACGGAGTTTAGGGGGGTTAAAAATCATATAGCCGGTTCGTATGCATATGAATGACAGGCTGTTCGTATTTTTTGCCCCCAATATGGATTTTTTTATGATCGTATAGCCGCACCCTAAGTTAAGTAGCCATTGACCTGGATGCCCAACAAATAAGTCATGTTTGCACAACTTCTGACACATTAAGCTAAACCAAAACTTTGAAAAGTTTCTTTTTTGGACTACAGCTACCTGCATTCCTCAGTCAGTATGGCTAGTAACTGGGAGTTGATATTTTTAAAAATAACATTTATCAGCTCTTAGCTGAATGTAGCCTACTCACCATATAGTTTTATAGCCTATCAAGCGCATGCATTGCTGTATTTCTCTTTCAGTGTTAATCAGGAAATGTTGTTCCCAAGATACATGATGTTCTGACAGAGCAGAGGTGGGCAGTGACATGGAGGCCCAGGTCTAATTTCCTCCCAGACCCTTACACAGGCTGCAGCCCCCTACGCACACCTATGTACAGCATACTGTGATACCTTTGTTTTCCTCTGTGGTGCTCTCAAAATGGCTACAGGAAGTAATGATGTGTCACTTTGAGAGGGTAAACAGAAGTATTTGGGGATAGCCCAGTTTTCTGTGATGCTTTGGTGGGGTAGAATTGGGTTATTTGTGTATGTTTTATGTATATAGGGTGTGACGCACTAGTAACACATTCACATTGACTCAACAAGATTCCTTTATTGAGCAAAGGCAATGTGTGCCAGTAACATGTAAAAAGCCAGAACTGAAACTAACACATCTACAGGCAATAGATAAACCCTCCCAGCATGAGAATGGTATGCAGGGAGGAAAGTGGGAGGATGGGACGAGATGAGAGCCAGGTCCAGGTGCCGCGGCCTTGAAGTCTCTAAAGGAGAAACATTCCCAAACCAAAAGGTGGGCTGGCTGTAGTCCAGGGACTGAGAGGCCCAGGCAGGAGGATCAGGCCAGGAACCAAACTCATGTCAGGGCCTTCCATGGATTCTACTCTAATACCCAGAATCCATGGAAGATCATGAAATACCGCCCCCTCAAAGAGGAACCCTCCTCCCCAAACCCCAACACCCACCCAAAGCAAGAACACAAAACAAGAGCCCAGCTAGAGAATGACCATCAACCAGGCTTATACGGGAAGCAGGCATGGAACTTCCTTAATAAGTGATGAGCTTTGACATGTTCAACATCAACCCATTCGGCATGAGCCATAGGTAAATGCTTCCACTTTACAAAATATTGTAGCACCCCCCTGTGTACTTGAGAGTCCAACACATCAGAGATTTCAAAATGTTGATTGTTGTCCACCATGATGGGGCAGGGAGTCTCAGGAGCTCGATTATGTGGATCTGGAGGACATGCAGGCTTGAGCAAACACAGCACTTGGGCGCCCTTCAGAATTAGCTCGCCCTTGGGCGCTTAGCAGGGCGGGCTGGACCCATTTAAGGCGCATACCGTTGCTTTGGGTTTCGGCTTGAATGGCATCTTTGGTGTTGCCGGCTTTCCATCTGCCTTCCTGGCCCCCTCTTCAGCGGGACTGTTCCGGGGTTGCTTCTCTGGGCACTCGGCTATGCGGTGGCCACCTTTTCCTCAGTGTAAGCACAGGCCTTTCCTCATCTGTCGCTCCCTTTCCGACTCCCCCAACGTGCCTCCAGTTGGTCGTGCCATCTTGGTTTTCTTCCCTGTGGCCCCGCTGGGCTTCCCACCTAGCCCCTGGCACTGCCAGGCCAGCTTCATGCTCTGCCTCAGGGTTTCCACCTCCCCAGCCAGCAGGGTTTCGGGGTTCCCTTGGACTAGCGCCCATTCCAGGATGTCTGTGTTGAGACCATCCTGAAAATACTGCACCTTAGTGGCCTCGGTCCAGTCGGGGATCTGGCTGGCCAGGCGACAGAATTCAGACGTGTATTTGGCCATGGGTCTCAAGCCTTGGTATGGGCGTTGTAGTTCAGTGTGTGCATGCCTCATCCTCATTGGGTTTTCGAATTGAGCTCTGAGGGTCACCATGAAGTTGTGGAAGCTTCCTAACCCTGGGGCCCCCATATCATAGAGCCCCACCAGCCATTGTGCTACCTCTTCCTCCAACTGGTTGGAGACATACTGCACCTTCTCAGCCTCCGTCTGGAATTCTTCCTCCCAGTGAGACATGAATTCCATCACCTGGGTTAGGAAGTACAGCAACTTCGAGGCATCCCCATCAAAGGTGGCCTTCAGGTCCTGATGTTTGAGGCCACACGGTCGCTCCTGTGGCTCAACCGGGCCAGCACCCGCAGGAGGCATTGGACCACTGGGAACCTGAGGGACCGGGCCTCTATCAGGAGGAGCAGGGACCCCACCTGGGGGAGCTGGGACCCCATCCCCTGGAGGAGCTGGCAGCTGGGGCCCCTGGTGTGGCTGCCCCCCGGGGCTGCAGGTTGCTGAGGCAGTCTCTGTAAAATCTTCAGGACGCTCATCTGCATTGTCTCCATCTGTTGCTTCAGCTGCTGCACCTCTCTCTTCAGTTTTGAGCGATGGGGTCTCACCCCGGGTTCACGAAACCCCTTGGTCAGGGGTCTATCCCACCTTAGGGATCTCCACTCTTCCCAAACTCTTTCATCCAGCCAGAGCCAGCTAGCTCCCATGGCCACTCCCGCTCCATGCACATGTGTTTCGCAGAAGGTGAGGCTGCCCATCTCCAGGGCTTGCCTGGCTCCCAGCTCCGAGGTCAGGGGGGAGGGTCAGTCTTCCAGCCCTCCATCGATCTCGGCTCAGCTCTCCCTCCGCTAAGCCTGCGCCAGCATCTGGCAAGTCGGCTCCTTGGTCACCGCCTGTGGCCAGGTCTTTCTGTGTCTGGGTTCTAATCTCCATGTCGTCGGACATCACGGGCACGAAATATGAAGGATTGTGAGTTCTGGCTTACTGTGACGCACCAGTAACACATTCACATTGACTCAACAAGATTCCTTTATTGAGCAAAGGCAATGTGTGTCAGTAACATGTAAAAAGCCAGAACTGAAACTAACACATCTACAGACAATAGATAAACTGCCCCAGAATGAGAAACGTATGCAGGGAGGAAGGTGGGAGGAGGGGACGAGACGAGAGCTGTGTCCAGGTGCTGCAGCCTTGAAGTCTCTAAAGGAGAAACATTCCCAAGCCAAAAGGCGGGCTGGCTGTAGTCCAGGGACTGAGAGGCCCAGGCAGGGGGATCAGGTCAGGAACCAAACTCATGTCAGGGCCTTCCATGGATTCTACTCTAATACCCAGAATCCATGGAAGATCATGACATAGGGGCTTTCTGTGTGTTCTTGGGGAAAAATGCCTTATAAACATGCAGAATATTTTTTTTTAAAAAAATAATGGTGTTAGGAACATTGGGGGACTAGTATGGAGCTTCAGGAGCTGCAGAAGGAGGTCCATGGGCAGCATGCTGACTGTGGGCTGCATTATGTCCATGTGCTAGAAATATTGAGATTTATGGAATCTATGTGTTCCATGAATCTTTGCACCTGAGGCACTATTGTGCATGCTTTTTATTATATGAAACTTGTGACTGTCAAAGCTGTCAACATATATTACATGTGTGTTGTATCTATATTATATTGTGCAGATGATTCTGATAGTCATTCAGCAGTAACTGAATTGAAGAAATGCTTAAAACATTCTTAACATTATCAAAATGCAACCATTTACATAGGTTTGTTGGATTATTGTGCATCTTAGAAGTTGGAGGCTATAGGACTGGAGCACTAGTTTGATTTAGTAAGCCACTTATATGGCTATTATTTATATTTTGAAACAGGACAAGATGTGGTGTCTGATAATGTTTTATTGCTGTTCTGACACAGTCATTACCTACAAATGAATAATAGCTGATTTTATGGCACTTCTAATATTATTTGGATATTTGTTGCTTGTGTAATAGCAGATAGCAAGATAGTTTGTCATGTTTGTGGCACAAGTGCAATCATTTTGACAGACTTTTTCAATGGACTTTTTTGGAATGCGAATTGGATTTCTCATGCTGTCAAAAATATATTTCTTGTAAAAAAAATTCCTCTTCAGTGTACAAGACTAAATTAGGTTGTTTCCCTCCTCACCCCTCTGAAATACTTTGGTTTGACTTGGCTTGAGAGTGACCCATTATATCATATGTTATATTGGCCATGAGTGGTAAGGAAATGGTATGAATAATATTGTTTTGATGCTGTTCTAAATGTCCTCAAGGTAGCTGACCTGTCACTATTTATCTCTTTTACCACTGGCATTATTGTTTCTGTCTTCTAGTAGCAAGGGAATAATTTTTCTTGTATTTTCCTAACTTGCCCCACAGCAAAAACAAAACAAAACAAAACAAAATACACACAAAACAAACAAACAAACAAACAAAAAGCAGGAATAATCTGCATAAAAATGGTAGGATACTAGTTTCTTCATAAGAGCATCAAAACAGAGATTGTATCTTGGACAGCACCCTATGCCTAAAACCTGAAATGCTTCTTTAAAGACTTTGAATGACACTGTTGTTAGGACCATTTTAAGGCAATAGTTATAGGAGTGAAAAACACATATGTAAGGTTATGTATAACCCTAAAGTGCCCACAAGAGTCAACATGAAATTATCCTGAAGTAGATGGAAACAACTTCTACAGTTAATTAGAATTATGCAATTACATAATCTATGTATGGTTGTGAAAGCTGGACAGTAAACCAAGCTCATAGGAAGTAAATCAACTAATTTGAAATGTGGTGCTGGAGAAGAGTTCTACAGATACTGTGGACTTCTTGAAGGAGAAATAAATGAGTTCTAGAACAAACCAACCTGAACTCTCTCTGGAAGCCAAGATGACAAAACTGAGATAGTCATACTTTGGACACATCATGAAAAGGCATGACTCACTAAAAAAAGTGATAATGCTTAGTAAGGTAGATGGCAGTAGGAAAAGAGGAAGACTGCATTACATACAGATGGATAGACTCAATCAAGGAAGCCACAGCCCTGAATCTGCAAAACCTAAGCAGGGCTGATGATGATAGGGTGACTTGGCGGTCTCTCATTCATAGTGTCACCATAAGTCAAAGTCAACTTGAAGGCAGTTAACAACAATTATGAAAATTGGAGATCAAAGAACCAAGTATCTCTGAGGGATACATAATCCAAAGCCATGCAAGTGGAGTTCCATTTGCATAACAGGAATTTCCTTTGCTGTTCTCCCACCAAGCCCCCCATCTGTTTCCCAAGCTTCTATGGTGGGTTCTGTAGTTTTTGGAGGGTAGATCTGGGTGACACATAGGGGTCTGTAGGTAGGGAATGTGTTCTAGCAGCATTATCTGTTATGCTGATGGCTGAGCAACACTAAATGGAAGCCTGCAGAAGGATATTTTCAAGACTGTCTACTGATTTATCTTCAGTATTGGTGATGGGACAGTGACCAATGATGTTAGCACATCATTAAGTAGTGTAATCTGAACTTCCATATTATGAACATGACAAAATTGATTAGATCTCTTTTGTATCAGAAGAAAATGCTTCCTTCCATTTGATCATGATTCCTGCGTGGCAGAATGGGGTTGGACTGGATGGCCCTCGTGGTCTCTTCCAACTCTACAATTCTATGATTTTCTCTCTCTCTCTCTCTCTCTCTCTCTCTCTCCCCCCACACACACACACACACTTTTTTTTCATTTCCTCCTTGAGTTTGCTGTGCTGCCACATTGGTTTTTCCAGATGATTCCCATTTTTCTTCTTCCATGGGAATGTTTGTTATTGTGCTTTTTGCAACTCCTTCTTCAAGAACTCCCACCCTTGCTGGGTATCTTCTTTCCTTTAACATGTCTAGCCATGGGATGCCACCCAGCAGTTCTTTAAACTTGTTAAAATCAGCTTTCCTGAAACACAAGGTTCATGTTTCATTATATTCTTCTTCTCCCTGTCTCACAATTGCAAATTCTAGCATTACATGGTCACTTCCCCTTAAACTACCAACTACTTTGATTCCAGTGACCAACTTCTCCCTATTGGTTAGGATCAAGTTCAGGATCACCAATCCCCTTGTTCCTTCCTCTACCTTCTGAAATAAGAAATGATTTGCAAGGCACACCTAGAATTTGTTGGAGAGCCTGTGCTTAGTAGAGTTAGTCTCTCAGCAGATATCAGGGTAATTGAATTCCCCTGTAATGACTAATTATTGCGTCTGTGAGGTTTCTGATATGTTTCTGAATAGCATCATCCACCATCTCTTCTTGGTTTGGTGGCCTGTAATAACTTCTGCTACAATGTTACATTTATTTATTTCTCTATTTATTTTTACCCACTCTGGGTCCACTCTGATCACTGTCATGGATTTCTGTACAACTGAATTTGTCTTTCACATATAAAGCTGATTTGACCTCTGCCACCTTTGTGTTAAAAGGTGGATCAGTAGATTACTCCAATATGCAAGAAGGTGAAGGAGACAATTCAGCACAATATAGACGCAGATTAAGGAGCTATGAGCAGTGCACTCCATTCCATTTCCTGTGGGTGGATTTTCCTGATCTACTCTACCATGAAATGTGTGTAGACCAGGCACATTTTGCATTCAGAAATTTACAATTTTGGAACTTCACAATAAAACCTGAAAAATGTATCTAACTAAATTGGCAAATATGTAAGTGTGTACATTTCAAAAATAGGGACATATTAGCTACAACCAGTGTTTGGATGCATGCAAACAAAGTGTACTATTTGAAGGAAGAAATCTCACACTCACACCCACCCCTTAAAATACAATTAAATAATTCAAAATTTAAACATACTTAATAAATACATTTATTTTTTAAAAAAATACAGCCACAAAAGCAGACTATTTACCCTCCTCTAAAAAGAAATAGCCTCATAGAACCTGCATAGAATGGACTCTAAAGTGGGGAAAGGAGGAAATGTGTAAAAATGGACTGGACCAGTTCACCCATCCCTGGTGGTGATAGGTGACATGGGTCATCTTCAAGAAATATTATGACAGCTAGATGCTAATATTAATAAGTCAGTCTGTTGGGAATGGTGTGTCTTTGTTTGTGCGTAGGTGTGAGGATGAGGATATATCTAATACATACAGATTTTGGTCAGGGACTTTCAAAAAATTAATCCTACCTCAAGGATAAAATGGACTAGTTAGTTCTGATTTGTTTCTACTCTGCATGGGGAAATAGGGAAAGCTGAGTTAACAATTTGCACTAGGCCTGCTAAGGCTTTTTGCCTTGGAGACCTCATAACATAAGAACAATGATTCTTTTCTCTTCTGTAAATAATACCAAACAATGGGTAAATCTGTAACAGCTCCTGGTTTGATCTGAGCACACCAATTGCTGAGAAAGGAAGGTAGCTTTGGAATAAAAAGGGGGAAATTATATGTGACAATTGCAGTGAGAACCTGCTTTTAGGAAGTGCAAGAACAAGGCTGTTTTTCAAACATTGGGCTGCTCTGAGATTTTGCTGATTAGAATTCGACTGCTGTGGCTTCATGGGATGTATAGCCCCTGTGCACACTGCATGTACGCTGGAACAGGGTACATCTATCAATAGGTTCATCACCAGTAATGGCACTATGTGGTTGTGTATCTTTTCCGAATCTATCTATCAAGTCTGTCAGTCACTCGCTTGGTCTCCATAGCGGTCTAATCTTTTTATCGATTTATTGATCTGTACCTATCCCACAGGCAAGGAAGAGATGGACAGCTGAAATTGCTCTATAAATAGGCTGGTAATCTGGTGGCTATTACTGCATGTTGCTTTATCCAAGCAAACTTTTTTGTAGCCTTAGGTGCAGCATTTCACATCATCACTGGCTATTGCATACATCATTGAGGGTTGTTTATTTATGAGGTTATACATGTGGGGAAATGTTGCAGAATTAGCTATGTGTTTTAGATTTTCCTTCTCACGAAATCTTTCATTTAGTTTCTGGATAAAATACAGATGACAATCTATTTTAAAACACATATGCAAACTATAGGTAGGCCAGAGTTTCAGAGGATTCATAGTATTCATTTGTTTAAAGAAATTAGGCCTCTGGCATATTAAAAGTAAATAGCAAGGGATGGCTTGTTCCAGGCAATGTAAATTTCCCCTAAATTTTGTATATTGAGCAGTATATTGAGCAGTCAGTGGTTTTAGTCATGTGGAAATGTCTGAAACTAAGGACCAGATTGAACAAAGTGGCTGGAGATACCTTTGGGTGTGTCAGAGATATTTGGGTCAGAGTATCAATACTGGAGGGAGTAAGGATGGAAATAACATTTGATATAATTTGTCAAACTTATTTGTCAAACTTGGGGAATCCAGTCAGGAAGAATAACCCAGAAGGAAGAATTGTGAACAGTTTACACCTAGTATTTGCACACTCCAAAGTGCACAAAACCAAAAACATTGTGCAAAAGCATTGTTTCCAGATACCCACTTTTTGATGCATAATTACTGGGCAGGGGTGTAAGTGCATTTAAACAGAGCAATTTTCCACACAACAAAACTCGCATGGGTTTTTTTGCATAAAAATTTTGGGATTTTGTGCAAACAAACAAACAAACAAAAGCCCCCCACACATTCTTCACACATTAAAAAAAACTTATAGAAAACAACATGGGGCTTTTTGCACAAAAAATAGTGTCTTTTGTGCAAGAACCTCAGAAATTTTGTACTACGTATACATCTGGAAACAAGGGTGTGTGGGGGGAAAATGTGGGTTTTTTGCACAAAACCATGGTTTTCATGCAAACTCCCACATGTATTTGTATGCAAAATATTTGCCTGAAACACCTTAGGACGTTCAAATACTGGGTGAGAACTATGCAGCAATATTGGTTTTCTCCCCCAGATGGGTTTAAACTGCAAAAAAGTATTTGTCCTTACATATGAGGATGAAATAGGACTCTATATTAATTTCTCTGGGATGTTGTACCAGAGGATATCAGGAAACATATTTGGGGTAGCCATGTTGGCCATACAGCAAAACAAAACAAAATCCAGAATCTGCAAAAGAGTGATACCTTTATTGGACAAACAAAATGAAAAACAAACAAACAAACAAAAAACCCATGACACAAGCTTTCGAAGCTCTACTGGCTTCTCATGAGGCAGAAGATATCACTGAGGAAAAGCAGAACTAGAGAAACCTAAGTTCATCAAGAAGCCTCATAAACCCCTAAAGGAGACAGATGCTTGGTGTGTATTAGGTGTCCTAGAACACAACCATGGAGTTGGATGGGGAAAAAGTGGATACACAAGGCAGAGGTCAAGGTTAAGGGTAGAATGGATGGTGAGCATTGAACAGTCTTTCTGTATCATTGTCTTTGTATGTTTGCCTAATGCCTCCAACTTGTAATCAAAAGCAAAAGCTGTGAGCTTGCTCCATTGATCTTTGCAGCAACACTGATCAGCTGGTAACACCACTGGGAATACTAGAAAGTAAATCAGAGATTTTTTTTTTTTGTGTTGATATTTTTGCATTTGTCATATTATCTAGTTTATACATGATAAGGAATGGGGAGGAAAGCAGCATACTCAGTTGTCAGAGAATGTACACAGGACCTTGGAAAGTTCAGCATATGGAATGACCTCTGCGAAGACTCGGAGGAGGCGGGTGATAGTGGTAGGGGATTCCCTGCTCAGGAGAACATTAGCAGTAGTTTGCAGGCCTTACAAAATGTCCCATGAGGGATGCTATCTCGCTGGGGCAAAAATTTGTGCTGTAACAGAGGGGCTGACAAGATTTGTCAAGACCTCTGACCATTATCCCTTCCTTTTGGTCCACGTGGAAACCAATGATCCTGAAAGGCATAGCCTTCAGAAGATCACAAGGGATTATGAGGCTTTGGATAGGAAGCAGAAGGACCTAGATGCACAGGTCTGTCCTTCCAATGGAAGGCCATGGCACAGAAAGGGAGAGAAAAATAGTGGAGGTGAACAACTGACTTTGCAGATATTTTATTTTATTTTATTTTATTTTATTTTATTTTGTTATGTATACCCCGCTCTTCAGCCATCAGCTATCAGAGCGGCTTACAAATTGTTTTAAGCAATAGCTATTTACACATCTACACTGCATTAAACAGTTTCCAATGTGTGTTAGCTAACTGCCTCCACAAGCTGGGTACTCAATTTACCGACCTACGAAAGGATGGAAGGCTGAGTGAACCTTGGAGCCCGCTGGAATCGAACTGCCGGGAACCATTTGGCTTCCTGGACCATTGGATGTGGTTTCAGGGTGGTGGACTTCTGGCAAGAGATGGGTTGCACCTCACAGAAGTTGTCAGGCATGTTTTTGTTAAGAATCTAAAAGATCTGATCGAGGTGGTGGCTTTAAACTGAGTAATGGAGGGGGGGTAATGAGACAGTATTCTTGGGGGCAGAGGTTCATCAAGTGCTGGAGCCCAAATAGCCCAAATGTGATACAGAGAACCAGGCAAATAGTACAAGAACCCAACAGTGTGAGGGGAAAAAAACCTTTTTTTTTCACACACACAAACACCAAGAAGGATATTGAGAAGCTGTAACGTGTCCAGAGGAGGGCGACCAGGATGGTGGAAGGTCTGGAAGCCATGCCCTATATGGAGAGGCTTAGGGAGCTGGGCATGTTTAGTCTGGAGAAGAGAAGGTTGAGAGGTGACATGATAGCCATGTTTAAATATTTGAAGGGATGCCATAATGAGGATGGGGCAAGCTTGTTTTCTGCTGCTCCAGAGACTAGGACACAGAGCAGTGGGTTCAAACTATAGGAAAAGAGCTTCCACCGAAACATTAGAAAGAACTTCCTGACAGTAAGAGCTGTCCGGAAGTGGAATACACTGCCTTGTAGTGTGGTGGAATCTCCTTCTTTGAAGGTTTTTAAACAGAGGCTGGATGGACATCTGTCGGGAATTTGATTGCATGGCAGGGGTTGTACTGGATGGTACTAATGGTCTTTTCCAACTCTATGATTCTGTGATTATAAAAGGCAGATCGGGAAAGTGGTCCATGGTCTTAGATGTCTCTATACTAATGCTCAGAGCATGGGAAATAAACAGGATGAACTTGAACTCTTAGCACAGCAAAGCAAAGCAAATATGATGTAATAGGCATCAGTGAAACATGGTGGGATGAGTCTCATGATTGGAATGTAGGAATAGAGGGGTATAACATATTTCAGAGAAATAGACCAAACAGGAAAGGAGGTGGAGTAGCATTATACCTTAAGGACATGTATACCTGTGAACAGATCCATGACTTAAATCCTGGGAGCCAGGTTGAGAGCATCTGGGTAAAAATGAAAGGGAAGAGAAATAACAGGGATGTCATTGGGGGGAGTCTACCACAAACCTCCAAGCCAAACTGATGACTTGGATGATGCCTTGCTGGAACAGATGACTACACATTCAGAAAGAAGAGATGTAATAGTAATGGAGGATTTCAATTATCCTGATATTTGTCCGAAGTCAAGCTCTTCTAAAAATTTAAGGTCCAATAAATTCCTTACTTGCCTTGCAGAAAATTTCATTGTCCAGAAAGTGGAAGAGGCAACTTAGGGGATCATCTATTTTAGATCTGATCCTAACCAACGGTGATGACCTAGTCAATGGGGTTTGGGATTTGAGAGAAGTGGCAGGATCCTTAGGTGGGAGTGATAATGTTCTCCTGGAGTTTGTTATATAGGAGAAAGGGGAAGCCAAGCATAGTCAGACATGCATTCTAGACTTTAAGAATGCTGATTTCAGAAAACCTAGGGTATTACTGGGGGTGATCCCATAGTCAGGAATGCTAAAAGAGAAAGGAGTTCATGGTGAATGGATAGAAGTTTCTTAAGAGTGAGATATTGAAGGCACAACTTCAAACAGTTCCAATGAAGAGGAAAAATTGGAAGTGCAGACTGCAGCACTGCAAACTGGGCCAGCCAGAGAAATCAGCAGTAGCAGAACATGTTATAAACCAACCTGAACACAAAATGTTATTTAAAAACACAGAAATTCTGGACCAGGCCAACAGCTATCATGTCAGAATGCACAGAGAAGCTATTGAAATCCACAAACACCTGGACAACTTCAACAGGAAAGAAGAAACCCTTAAAGTAAACAAAGTTTGGCTACCAGTCCTGAAAAACACCAAAATCAAAACTCAGCACATGCAAATGAACCTCACCCAGGGACAGGGGGATTTCCAGCAGACAATGGACCATTAGCCAAACAGACACTAATCCTCCTTGCATATCTTACCCCGGGGATAGCCATTCAAGGAGATAGCCATTCAGGAACTAGCCATTCAAATACACAAATTTACATATCCTCTCCAACAGGGACTCACAGTATATAACCCCCCCCACACACCCCTACCCAACCATTCTCTGACGATGCCAGCCATAGATGCAGGCGAAATACCAGAAATAAACTCTTCCAGAACACGGCCTCACAGCCCAGAAAAACCCCACATAAAACCTATAAAATCGGAAATGTCTAAAGAAGCCAGGATGGATGTCTAAAGAACTTTCTACAGAGATAGGATTTAAAAGGGACATTCTCTCTCTCTCTGGCTTCTCTTCGCAAACGAAGATTCAGGAGTGATGCCCAGTGCAGAATGCCAGACAGATCATTGCCTCGTCAGATGTAAACTAAATCTTCATCTTAAGTTCAAACCTAAGAGGGGTTTGAAGAAGAGACTCCAAGTCAACAATCTTCAACAAGCTAGTTGCCTGAGAGACAACTTCCAGGCAAACCTGCAAAGAAAACTTGAAGACCATCCTATAGATCCTTCTCCTACAGTGCTTTGGCAACATATCAAAAACAGTATCCTCCAGTCTGCGGAAGAATCCCTTGGTTTCTCCCACAAGAAAAATCAAGACTGGTTTGATGAAAACAACCAAGAGATCCAGGAGCTGTTGGCAAAAAAGAGAACTGCTCACCAGGCATACCTCGCCCAGCCAACTTGCCATGTAAGAAAAGCAGCTTTCCGTCTCACATGTAGTAAACTTCAACAAAAACTCCGAGACATGCAGAACAAGTGGTGGATCAATATAGCAGAAAAGACACAACGCTGTGCAGATCTGGGGGATTCTAGAAGATTTTATGAAGCTCTTAAGGCAGTGTTTGGACCTACTTATCAGGTCCAAAGCTCCTTATACAGTACAGATGGTCAAACATTAATTACTGATAAAGCCTCCATCCTGAATTGATGGGCTGAACACTTTCAAAGTCTCTTTAGTGCCGACTGAGTAGTCCAAGGCTCAGCTATCCAACATATGATACAAAAACCGATGAAAAATGAATTGGACATAGGTCCCACTTTGGAAGAGACCCTTAAGGCCATACAGCAGATGAAAAATGGCAAGGCAGCTGGGATTGATGGAATCCCACCTGAAGTTTGGAAACACAGAGGTCATGTACTCCATGATAAGTTCCATGAACTCCTTGTGAATTGCTGGGAAAAGGGAGAACTGCCATCAGATCTCCGAGATGCAGTCATCATCACCCTGTACAAGAAAAAAGGAGCAAAATCTGATTGCGCAAACTATCGAGGCATAACACTGCTCTCTATTGCTGGAAAAATCCTTGCAAGCATATTCCTGAACAGACTAGTTCCTGCCATTGCAGAAGAACTTCTTCCTGAAAACCAATGTGGCTTCAGAGCCAATAGGAGTACTACAGACATGGTATTTACCCTTAGACAACTGCAAGAGAAATGTAGAAAGCAGAACAAGGGTCTCTATATAACATTTGTCGACCTCACGAAAGCCTTCAACACCATGAGTAGGAAAGGTCTGTGGCAGATCCTGGAAAGACTAGGACGTCCCCCCAAATTCCTTAAAATGATTATCTTGCTACACGAGGGCCAGCATGGTCAAGTCAGATATGGCAATGCTCTTTCAGAGCCCTTTCTAATAACTAATGGAGTGAAGCATGGTTGTGTTCTTGCACCAACTTTATTTACAATCTTCTTCAGCATGATGCTCCAAAGGGCTATGGCAGAGCTTGAAGAAGACAACGGCATGTATATATGTTACCGTCCTGATGGTAGCTTATTTAACTTAAGCCGTCTGAGGGCTCGCACTAAGACTCTAAACTATCTAGTCCGTGAGCTGCTCTTCGCTGATGATGCTGCCCTTGTTGCCCACACAGAAGCAGCTCTGCAGCACCTAACATCCTGCTTTGCAACAGCTGCAGAGCTGTTTGGGCTGGAAGTCAACCTGAAGAAAACGGAAGTTCTTTACCAGCCGGCACCACAGGATGAACACCACCATCCCCACATTGCCGTCGGCAACTCTGTGCTTAAGTCCATTCAGCAGTTCACCTACCTGGGAAGCATCATCTCCTCAGATGCCAAGATTGACAAAGAGATCGGTCACAGATTAGCAAAGGCACATAGCGCATTTGGAAGACTTTACAAAAGAGTCTGGAGTAATAAACACCTGAGGCGAAACACAAAAATCAGTGTGTATAGAGCCATTGTACTGTCTATTCTCCTTTATGCGTCTGAAACATGGGTCACCTATCGCCACCACTTTCGACTCCTCGAATGCTTCCATCAGTGCTGTTTACGCACAATCCTAAATATACACTGGATTGACTATGTGATGAATGTTGCTGTCCTTGAGCAAGCAGGGATCACCAGCATTGAGACCATGATATTGAGAACACAGCCGTGCTGGGCAGGGCATGTTTCTAGGATGGAGGACCATTGCCTCCCCAAAATAGTATTCTACGGTGAACTCGCCACAGATCAGCGTATGAGGGGCGCTCCAAAAAAGCGATACAAGGACTCCCTGAAACAACACCTCAGGCTCGGCCAAATTGATCACCAACAATGGTTCGCTCTGGCCTCACATCAGGAGGCATGGAGACCCACTATCCACAATGCTGCAGCCTTATTTGAGAACTCACGCTGAACAAGTCTTGAAGAGAAACGACAACGCAGAAAGAATCACAACCTGGAAACATCACCCAAGGAGACCTTCTGCTGTGCTTTCTGCAACCGGACTTGTTTATCTTGGATTGACCTTTTTAGTCATCAGCGCACGTGCAGAAAGCGCGGGATGAGAAGGGACATGTACAAGTAATGGAAAAAGGGAGAAATCACCAAAGAAGAATTCAAACAAATATCCAGCTTACGTAGGGAGAAAGTCAGAAAAGTTAAAGCGCAGAAAGAGCTCAGGCTTGCTAGAGAGCGTAAAAACAATAAAAATTGCTTTTTTGGATATGTCCGTAGCAAAAGGAAGAACAAGGAAATGGTAGGACCGCTGCAGGGAGAAGGTGGCAAAATGCTAACAGGGGACAGAGAAAAGGCAGACTACTCAACACCTTTGCCTCAGTTTTCTCCCAAAAGGAGAAAAGTGCTCAGCCTGGGGGAAATGGAGCAGATGAGGCAGCAGGGGAAATGCAGCGCAGAATTGGCAAAGTGGTAGATCAGGAATACCTGACTACTCTAAATGAATTCAAGTCTCCAGGGCCAGATGAACTACATCCAAGGGTATTAAAAGAACTGACAGAAGTAATCTCAGAACCATTGTGAATAATTTTTGAGAATCCCTGGAGAACAGAAGAGATCCCAGTTCTGCCTGCCTCGTCTTCTCTCCCTCCAAGGGCAGGACAGTGGCAGTTGGGCTGGAGGGAGGGTGCTTCAGAGTGTGGTGGAGTCTCCTTCTTTGGAGATTTTTAAAAAGAGTCTTGATGGCCATCTGTCGGGAGTGGTTTGATTGTGTATTCCTGCATGGCAGAGGGTTTGACTGGATGGCTCTTGTGGTCTTTTCCAACTCTATTATTATTGTTGTTTTATTTTATTTGTATGCCACCTTTCTCCCTAGATGGAACTGAAGGTGGCTTCCATAGAACAACAGATTAAAAATACAATATATACAATTAAAATATTATAAATTCATATTAAAACATGTAATATCTAAAACATACAATATAAAACAAGCCCTGCTGCTTATCCATTAAGAGCCTGCTTGAAAAGAAAAGTCTGCCTGCTGATAAGAGAGGGGGCCAGCCTAGCCTCCCATGGAAGGGTGTTCCAAAGCTTGGGAGCAGCCACTGAGAAGGCTCTCATGATTCTATAATTCTATATAGTCTTATCTGGATTGGAATGAATTTGAAACTATTTTAATCTACAAATCATCTGTTCTGGTTCTTCTCTTAAGAGAAAGCTTTTGGTTCCTTTATCATTGATTCCTCAGCAAGTGTTACTTGGTAGTAAATTGCCTCTGAATATGGAGCTGTCACAGCTAGTTGTCATTGGCAGAGTCACTATCATTCCATTAAACTGTTTAATCCCTTGTAAAAACCCATCTTAATTGGTGGCTGTCACTATATCTGTCTGTTGGGAATGATTTGATTGCGTATTCCTGCATGGCAGGGGATTGGACTGTGTGGTCTCTTCCAACTCTATGATTCTATGCATCATGTGAAACAGGTACTTTCAAATTTTAATGTTCAGATTTCACATGAAAACATGAAATGAAAACTAGAAAGTCAAGTAGGAGGCTAGTTCGGAATTCTTTTCTGATATGCCAGCTTGATTAGTGCAGTTCAGGAAAAGTCTTACCAATTAATCCTGCTGTATGAACTGCTATGAATAGTCAAGCTAAAGTGAAAAGGTGAGACAGAACTCACTTTTGCACAAGGGCTTACAACAAATTGTGGACACCACTGAAGAGAGAGTAAAACATGAATAAATATTAATTTCTGCATCATAATTAGTCAGAATTCAATAAACAAATTCTATTCCTTCACGGATTTAACATCTTGCTCTCTGCCATTCCTCATTCTAACAGTTTCAGGCATTTGTAATAATTGTGCTACTTCTCATTGTTAATTTTCTTTATGTATATGATCATTTTTATATTTTCCCAATTCTTAGTAGTACTCCAGTTTTGCTGCTCTTAATACAGCAACTCATTGGTTGGTGAATATTTCCTGAGTACCGAATACTTTCCACAGCATTATTTTAGCATCTCTAAATAAAGTTTGTGTGTGTGTGTGTGTGTGTGCGCGTGCCTTCAAGTCACCTGTCGACTTATGACAAACCCATGAATTTCATATGGTTTTTTTAGACAAGGAATAGTCAGAGGTGGTTTGCCAGTTCCTTCCTCTGAAATAGCCACTTATTCTCTTTCTTTCTCTCCCCCCCTCCCCCCCCGTGTGTGTGTGTGTGTGTATTTTCCTAACCATATTTAAGTAAGGTCACTGCATGTGCCCAGAATCAGCTGATTACTACTAATATTTATAAAATGCACAGTTGTTCTGTCTATAAATTTCATTTATTCATACTGGGGTTAAGTGCCAAGAATAAATCATCTTAAATAATTCTCTTTTAAATGAACACAGATTGAATTTACTATTTCTACCATAAATATTAATTTCCAGTCCTCTTCAGTAATTTCATATCCTGCCACTACCTCCCACCATGTTTCAGATTGTTCTGCTTTTAAGGGTGTTCATGAAAATTTTGCTGGATACTGGGGATATACAAGCATCACAGTGAAGGGGTTTGAGGCTTGATGAACATTCCAAGCCAATGCCCACAAAGCACCCATTTCTATCCACATCTTCCCCTTCAGGGCTGGCCCTCATATCTTCCCTTCCCAAAACAGATCTAATGATTAAGCAAAATAAGGCTGGCCAGCTTTGCCTGAGGACCATCTCTGTTCTGCTCCCCTGCCCGGTAAGCTGAGCTCCCTGGGGCTGGGAGAAGACATAACAGCAACAGCTTGGGCTCTCTCTGTTCCCATAGACCATGTTTTCCACTTAGCAGAAAGTCCCCAGAAGCTGATTTCTCTGCTACTCTGAAAGTAGGGATGGGGAAATCTGTCACTGTCCCTTCTTCTTGATTTCTTTTAAACCTTTGTTTGTTTGTTTGTTTAGTTATTTATACCCCGCTCTTCAGCCACAAGGCTATCAGAGCGGCTTACAAATTGTTTTAAGCAATAGCTATTTATACATCTACACTGCATTAAACAGTTTCCAATGTATGTTAGCTAATTGCCCCCACAAGCTGGGTACTCAATTTACTGACCTACGAAAGGATGGAAGGCTGAGTCAACCTTGGAGCCTGCTGGAATCGAACTTGCAACGTGGTGGCTTGCAGTACTAGCATTTAACCACTGCGCTACCTGTAATTCTTTCCATCCTGAATATCAAGAAATTTGGAAATTTTCATAAATTCTTATAAAAATGAACTGAACAAAATTGTCTCCCAACCCTAATGTGAAGCATCATTTTCCCATTGTGGAGGCTGGAAGTCCAGTCCCACAAGAAAAGAGATGGTCTGCTGGAGAGTCCGGATGCCCAGAGTCATGGCTGCTGCTTTTATATTTTATCTTCTCTAAAATACTTTTCTTCAGAGCTGTGGGTCAACAGAATAGGCAGGTGACATAAGGAGCTTACAGAATGCGAGTGAACACAGCCTTGTGAACATGGCTATAGTTATGGCATTTCTGATTGATTGCTTACAGTGTTTCTAATAGATACCATGCTAGAAATTCAGTGATGATCTGTGTTCTTACAGTGAAGCAACAATTAATTTTAATCACCACCTCTGCAATTTCCCAAAACACTGATGCATTTTATACTTTGCATTGCCCCTTCTTTAGAGAGCTAACTATGTCAAGTAGATGTCTTGAGAAGTGTATAGCTGCTGGCTCTGCTCTTTAACTTCAAAAGTAGAGTTGCCTTTATTCAAAATGTAGATTCTTTGTTCAGCTGCAACAGCTGGTCCTATTTTTTAAAAAATGTACATATCAGTTGCTTGGTGCTGTAAGTAAAAGACTGGAAAGCTATCATTTAAATATTAACTGTCACAGAACAAGTGGGCAGATTTCTGCTAAGAATAGCTAGTTTCTCTGATTTAAAATAAAAATGAAAAATAGGAATAATTCAGCTTGTTTACATTTGTGTGATTTTGATTTGGTACAGAGATTTGTAATTCTGGAGATTTTCTTTCTAACTGAATTGGTTACAATCATATCCTGTGTCTGCATGCAGTTAGGTTGTTGTGAGGCAAGTGGGGTGTTTTCCGCAATGAAAGGTTCAAAGTTCTGGATTGTTTTATTATTCTTTTAAGCAAGGTTCCCCATGACATTCTTGCAAACAAGCTTGTAGAATGTGGGCTAGACAAATTAACTGTTCAATGGATTTGTAATTGGTTGACCGGCCGAACCCAAAGGGTGCTCAGCAGTGGCTCCTCTTCGTCTTGGAAAGATGTGACCAGTGGGGTGCCACAGGGTTCTGTCCTGGGCCCAGTGCTATTCAACATCTTTATCAATGGCTTAGATGAGGGAATTAGGGGCATACTTATCAAATTTGCAGATGACACCAAATTGGGAGGAGTAGCTAATACCCTAGAGGACAGGATCAAAATTCAGAATGACCTGGATAGACTGGAGAGCTGGGCCAAAGCTAACAAAATGAAATTCAATACGGAGAAATGTAAAGTACTGCATTTAGGGCGGAAAAATGAAATGCATAAATATAGGATGGGAGAGACCTGGCTGAATGAGACTACGTGCGAAAGGGATCTAGGAGTCCTAGTAGACCACAAGTTGAACATGAGCCAACAGTGTGATGCGGCAGCTAAAAAGGCCAATGCAATTTTGGGCTGTATCAATAGAGGTATAGTGTCTAGATCAAGGGAAGTAATAGTGCCACTCTATTCTGCCTTGGTCAGACCTCACTTAGAATACTGTGTCCAGTTCTGGGCACCACAATTCAGAAAGGATGTTGACAAATTGGAGCGTGTCCAGAGAAGGGCAACTAAAATGGTGAAAGGTCTGGAAACGATGCCTTATGAGGAGAGACTTAGGGAGCTGGGTATGTTTAGCCTGGAAAAAAGACGGTTTAGAGGCGATATGATAGCCCTGTTTAAGTATTTGAAGGGATGTCACGCTGAGGATGGAGCGGACTTGTTTTCTGCTGCTCCAGAGACTGGAACACGGAGCAATGGATGCAAGCTCCAGGAACAGAGATTCCACCTCAACATTAGGAGAAACTTTTTGACAGTAAGAGCTGTTCGGCAGTGGAACACACTCCCTCGGAGTGTGGTGGGGTCTCCTTCCTTGGAGGCCTTTAAACAGAGGCTGGATGGCCATCTGTCGGGGATGTTTTGATTGTGATTTCCTGCGTGGCAGGGGGGTTGGACTGGATGGCCCTCGTGGTCTCTTCCAACTCTGCAATTCTATGATTCTATGATTCTATGATTCATCCTTGTCATTTTCATTTTTTAAACAAATACTCTGATAAAAAAATGATCCTTTTTGTTATTGTTGCCCCCCCCTCTCTGGCTTTTCTTCACAAAGGAAGATTCAGGAAGGACTCATCCCGCGTTTTCTGCAAGCGCGCTGATGACTAAAAAGGCCAATCCGAGAGAGACAAGTCCGGTTGCAGAAGGCACAGCAGAAGGTCTCCTTGGGTGATGTTTCTGGGTTGTGATTCTTTCTGCGTTGTCGTTTCTCTTCAAGACTTGTTCAGAGTGAGTTCCTAAATAAGGCTGCAGCATTGTGGCTAGTGCGTCTCCATGCCTCCCGATGTGAGGCCAGGGTGGACCATTGTTGGTGATCAATTTGGCTGAGCCTGAGATAACATCATTAGGGTACGCAAGCCTCTCTCCCACGACAAAGGGGCATCAGTGGAGAGGATTATTGCTTTGTGTACATATTAAGGTAAACCTATTTATTTGTTTTGCCAATGAATTCACAAAATTTCAAAATTTTCAGCCAAGGTTCAAAATCCCTGGAACACCACTCTAAACAGATGTTTGTACCCATTGAGCAATTCAGCCTTGTAGCTGAAGAGTGGGGTATAAACAACTAATAAAAAAAAACACTATTATGGCATAACATCACAGTGTTATTGCACCATTACCTTAATTTTGTTTTTTAAGGAATACTGTAGTGGCAACACTCTTGTACCACATGAATGCAGTGGAGAAATCGTTGGAAAACACCTCAATGCAGTAAAGGCATCTGAATAGTGATTTTAAATGGTTAACAGGTTAGGATAGCAGTGTAATTGCACTATAACAGCAAACCTGTGTACATATACACAGGGGAAAAAATCTGGAAAGGGTTTAAAGAACCACAGAAAATACAGCTTTTCTCTTTGGAAGTTTTGTCCTCCCTGCCCAAGCACCAGAAATAGTCTGAGATTTCCCTGCTGAAGATTTCCTTGGGTATCCCCAAGGGAGAGACAACCAGGTCAGACTTACACCACACTCACTGATCGATTGTTGTCACAATGAAGTGGAATGAGACACCTGCACTCAAACTGGCTATTTAAATCATAGCTGGAAAGGGAGGACATTAACGGATTATTTTCAACATGAAGAAAACCATATTCCTAATGACTATACAGCACAACAGCACCAGGAAACCATGATGTCATGTGCAGGGCTGGTTTAAGGAATTTGGGGGGGGGGCTGCAACACTTTATTTTGGGGCTCCCATATGTTTATCTCAGGTCAATCTAACCTAACCTATTCACAGTAAAGTTGTTCCTTTATATTTGCTGGGGTTTGGTTCCAGGACCCCCATGGATACCAAAATCCATGAATATTCAAGTCCCATTATATGCAATGGCACAGCAAAATGGTGTCCTTTATAGAAGATGGCAAAATCAAGGTTTGCTTTTGGGATTATTATTTTTTAAAGAATATTTTCAATCCATGAATACTTAAATCTGTGGATTTGGAGGGACAACTGTACAGGATATTCAGATTACTACTAATATTTTTTTTTTGCAGGAGGAGGATTACAACTCCCCCCCCCACAATGGTGGGGGCCCCTGCGGCTACAGGTGCTACAGGGCCCTTAAACTTAAACCGGCCGTGCTGTGAGGGGCATTTGCACCATGTGGGCAACCCCACCATCTCTTGAGGAACCCCTGGCAACCTCTTGGGGGAACTCGAGGCTTCCAGGGACCGCTGGTTGGGAAGCCCTGTGGAGTCTACCAGGTGAGGGTGGTAGGGCCAGTTTAAGGGCCCTGCAGGACTGGCAGCCATGGGGGGGCATCATTGTAGCGGGGCCATCGTAACCCTCCTCCTGCAAAAACATTATTAGTAATATAGTAGGACCCTACTGGGAATTGGTTCTGGAGGCCCCCATGGTTACCGAAAACCATGGATAATACCGAACACCATTGAAAACGATGGGACTTCTGGTTTAAAATACCCTAGAGTAGCCTTGGAGGACCTAGAAAATGGCTAGAGAGGACACATTTGCTAGGAAGACTATATGGCAGATAATGCTGTTTTGTGTTCTGTGGATAATTGAATCGGTGGATAATGAAACAGTGGATACAGGGGTCCTACAGTAATCTGAATATCCTCTACTATGAATGGGTTAGGTTCTGAGAGAAGCATATGGGTCCGCCAAATTTAAGTGTTTTGGGGGGATTCTTTCCACCGGTCCTGGATGGTGGCTGGTCCTCCCCTCCACCTCACCTGGAGCTGCTCCCGCTGGGCCTTGTGGCTCTCTTGCCGCACCGCCCACTCTTCCTCCAGGCTCTCGGCCAGGGCTCCCAGTTCCCTCCAGCAGTGGTGGAGCTCCTCCAGCTGCCGGTGGCTCTGCTGGTTGCAGGCGTGCAGCTGCTCCAGCTCCCCCAGGCCGCCCAGGCACCCTTGGAGCTCATGCAGCACCTGCAGCTTGGCCTGGTAGCGCTCCAGGCTCTGCTCACAGCTCTGGCTCAGCACCAGCGTGTGGTCCCGCTGAGGCGAAGGCAGCAACGCTGGCCGTGGGGCCCAGCCTGGGCACTGCTGCTGCTAGCGCCTCTGGCTCCTCCCCTCCTGCAGCCACCAGTGCTCGCCCCCCAGGTGCTCCAAGGTCCCTTCCAGGGCAGTATGGAGGCTCTCCAGCTGGCCCCACAGTTCGGGCCCCAAGCGGCAGTGGCAGCAGCGCAGCTCCAGGCTTTGGGCGCCTACTTGCTCCAAGCGTGCCAGCTCCCGGCGCAATGCTTCTCGCTCTCACTCAGCCTGGCCCCGGGCTTGGAGCAGCTCAGCCCTGGCACGGGCACTGCTGCTGCCGCCGCTTCCAAGCCTCTCCTGCTGCAGCTGCCGACATTCTCCCCCCAGGAGCTTGTCCTGCTTGGTGGGGGCAGAGGGAGGAAAGGAAGAAGGAGATGGCTGGAGATGGTTAGGATGGTTAGGATGGGCCCCCCTGTGGCTGGGGCCCTCTACCTGGCCCTGGTCATGTGAAAAGGCTAAGATAAAAGTGGGACCAAGCTACTGCTATGACAGTATAATGGCATGGTGTGATAAGGACCTTTGTTCCAGCTTCACCTCTTCCATGGCTCTGGATGGCTATCAGTTGCACCAGGTAGTTCTAATTCACAGGCTTGTCTGTTTACTGGAACTACTCAACTGAAGTTATAAAGCCACTGAACTTACCATTCTGTCACTCATACCCAAATGGGAGCCAATACCATTCATGTAGAAAACCTGTGGGAAAGGATACTGAAAGTTTTATAGTACCATCCACTGCCACAGATTTTAAAGTTTGGTCCACTTCAGCCAGTTAAGAGACATAATGGACACAGGATAGAGCCTGGTGTTGAGGTAGTGTCCATGCAACATTGTGCATGAAATAAAGAATGAGACAAGTTAGGATTTGCATTCCTAGTATTGGGAGAGAGATTTGAACAATTTTATTGGTTTGTAGCTTTTAACCAGTAAATTCAACTACAGGGTTGTAGCTTTCCATCAGTTAATCCATCAACCTGATCTTATTTCTGGCTTCAATAATTATGCCCCCAATATATGCCTAAAAACTGTCCAGGCACTCTTATTTTTTTCCTCTTCTTCCTATGCCCCTGAGATGTTGGTCAGGTGACATTTGTTTATGAAGGAGCACTAAACTGAAAGAGGCACTAATTGCATTCTCTTCTGCTTGCTGTGCAGCTCTCTCTAAAGAGTACTTTGGTAATTGCTCACCCACTCATTGGTTTTTTTTAAGCTATGAGCTATGTCCTTTAAATGGAATACTTTCCTTTCTGTGCAGAATAATTAGTAACTTTGAAGACATAGCTTCTTTTCCTTTCTGTTAGTTGCTTGGAGTCCATCCTTGCACATGATGGCTTAGACGCCTACGAAGTTCTATTCAACCTGTACAAATTATTTTTCCATAGGTTTGCAGCCATGGACACACACTCTTAACTCAGGCATCATTATCTTGGATTTTTTTTTCTCCCTGTGGTAACTGTCAAGTTCAGGTTTGTCCATGTCTGAACTTTCTCCTGGACTGAATTCTTTTCAAACAATTTGAAGACCACACAATCCCCCCCAACTTAAAAAAGATGCATGGGATGTGAGAAACAACTTCAATTCCGTGGGTTTTTTTATTTGATCGACACTCTGAGATAATGAATTAGTGCTTTTCTTATCCAACTGGATGGATTAATCTTACTGCAATATTACGGTATTTCTGGCAGCAGTTCCCACTTATCACAACAACAACAACAACAACAACAACACAAATAAGTGATAATGTCAACAGGACTGAGCTTGTTTTAGCAACCTGGACAGCAAATGGAACTGAAGCTATTAATTAAGCACTTCATTGCTCCCTCTGACATCCATTATAAACCATCTCTTCCTTTCCCTTTCCTGAATGAATCTGATTAACATCAAGACACTTGAATGATATGATCTATTTAAACACCAAGAGTTGGTGCCTATTTCTCAAGGATTTATGTAGCACATTAACATAATGAATGAAATAAAATAAAACTGCTATGCAAGTCAGCTTCTACATGCACAGAGGAACTTCATGGGTTTCCCTTCCAAATGCTGTTTCCCAAACTATCTTATAATCTGTTCTTAAAACTTGATGGTCTTCTAGAATAGCCTTGTGTGCTGAAGAAAGAGCTACAGCTGGATTGGGGTGAGGTGGCGGAATCCCAGAGTATCAACTGAAATTCTTAACTCTCTCTCTCTCTCTCTCTCTCTCTCTCTATATATATATATATATATATGCATTGAAGTTTTTTGATCCCACCTACAATGTTTATGATTCTGCATATGTGTGTGTGTGTGTGCCTTTTTGATAAGCAGTAAATACAATTGTTTTAAAAGATGTAATGAAATACACATTTTAGAAATAATAAGGGCTGGTCTGAAATCTTGAGTTGGTAATGGCCAAGATCCATGAAGCACACTTGTGGAGGACAAGTCTGTGCCAGCAGTGCCATTATCACTATTGCCATCATCGGGGGGGGGGGATAATGGTGGCTGTTCCCTCATTTCTGTTTCCTCCCCAGCTATGCAACAGCTTCCTAGCTACAGCTCTACTGACTCAGCTACTGATCAGATGTGTTCTGGCTGCCCTTGTGCCCCCAGGGAAGAAGGTGCAACTTCTGCCTTTAGTGTGGTGTTTCCCTTTCTTCTCCAGAAATATGAGGGCAGCCAGAAAGTGCCTGGGCATCTCTCTGCAGCTCATCGGTGGCCGAGAGGATAAATCTGCACCTGCAATCACCTCAGCTACTGTTGTGTATGCAGGGTGAAGGGCATACCACAAGGAGTTTACAGTGCAGGTGTATGTGTGGTCTACTGCATATGTCCCCAACAGGATTTTAGCCCATATCAGCTTTCTAGCATGATTTCAATGGAACATGGCATCTTTCTAGAACCAGTTAATGGCCAGTCACCATGCCTCCTAACATGCCTTGGGATTTGCTCACATACAGGTCCCTCTGATAGCACTGGAACTTAGCTTCAGTATTACTTTGAATGCCCATTTAATATTGGTGTACAGATTAAGGTGTGCTGGGCATGCCAAAATCTGCTACATGCAGTGTTCAGTCCTCTACTGCCATGCAACATCCCCTTGCACCTGATTAGAGGACAAACTGGTTTCCATGTATAGATATTAACTTACCCTATCAAGGCAATTAAATATCAAATGGTACAAGGGATAAAATGGTAATAACAGATAACAGTGGCAGTTGCTGTCCTCTGGGGGTGATGGGATGAAGGGCAGGGTTACCAGACCTGGAGGCAGCTAGGGGTTGTTTAAATGGCAAAAATGCTCCTCACAGAAGGCAAGTAGAATACCATCTGTCTTAATGGGATTTGCATCACTCCGCTGTATTTGAAAGGAGGGGGGCCAAAAACATCAAAAATCATGCTGGAAAAAGCCTTCACAGCTTTTCCCGAAGTTTTTAAAAAACAGTGGGAGGGTATGGGCATAGTTGCTCATTGGGACAAGCGACCAAATTGATTCACTTTCCCCATATGAGCAGAAGTTGAAAGCTGATTGGTTGGATGGGGGGGGGCAGAGCTTGCGACAAGGCAAGGGCCCAGAGCCACCATGTTGGATTTTTGCCTTTTAGCGAGCAACTGCTAAGGCAATAAAGTAGGGGTTTTTTTTGGTTTGTTTGCTTTTTTGAGAAAGTGAAAGGTCGCTTTTTTGGATAGTTTTTTTTTAAAAAAAAAGAAATACTGTCCAGCAGCAATGTGAGGTAAGTAAAAATGCAAGTAATTCACTTGTGGACACAATCTTGATTCACAGGCATGCCTGTTTGTTTGCACAGCAAACATGGATAGCTTCTCATGCCTGTCCCCAAAACCATTAAGACAAATAGTAGCTGCTGCAAATTGCCATTAGTGCAGAACTATCCACTTTTTTTGTCTCATATAGACAAGCGCTTACTATCCAGCCTTGTCCCTTGCAAGGTCTAAGTACACTTTGTACACCCACCACAATGGTTGGGAGGGATTTGGGGGTTAAATGGGTGGTGCTGCCCAAACAGTAGGCTCATTCCTGAAATGATTTCAGATGCAAATAGTTGTGCTTCTATATTTTTGTATATATGAAGTCTTTAAACTGATGGGATATGGGGCCCTTTTACACTACACAGTTACAGCACTATAATTTCATCTTAACTGCCTTAGCTGCATCCTATGGAATCCTCAGGTTTTTAGTTTGATGAAGCACTAAAACACTCTGGCTGAGAATTCTAAATACCCCTCCCTAAATTGTAAATTCGAGGATCCATATGATGTTGCTTTAGCAATTAAAGTTGAACCATGGTGCTATAGTTGTGTAATGTGAAACGGTACTTGGAGACCTAACAATGTGAGACAGGACAAAAGAATGTGAAACACACAACAAGTAAATTTACCAAGTTCATCGGCACTGATTAATCCTCATCTGGCAATTTGGGGCTACAGTGGACTCCCTGGCCCTGGTCTGAGTGAGAGGGGTTGTGTACTCAGACCATGCAGTTCCCCATTAACAGATATGATATATTATGTTGACTGGAACTAGATCTGCTCAGCAAATGGGAATGCTCAGGAAATGGGATTAGGCAACAAACCTTTTAGTGCTGCAGTTCCACAAGAAAGGAGCAGCTGTTGTACATTGTTTCTATCAATAGTAGTCCAAGTGGAGGGAAGAAGGTAAATTCTGAAACTGGTTTTATCTTTTATTGTTGTTTTGGTATCTTGTGTGTTACCTTCCATGTTTGTTAAGAAGAATGAAGACTCATACATTTTATAACTTTGAATGGCAGGAAAGTAGTTATACAAGAGAAAACCCTCCTAACGTCAGAAGCAATTGGATGGTGAAACAAAGTATAAGGAAACTGTTAAATGGTTCACTCTGATGGTTAAGAAGCAGGTAGTGATGGCCTCAGAGTCCCACAGGCTTACTAAAGAGGCCAAAAGTAGGCATATCCTGCCTACAGATTAGGCCCACTTCTTACCCATTACCTGCACAGTATGGGAGAAAGTCCAGACAGTGACATTGGCCCATCGCTGCAGCTGGTGGTGGCATTTCCCTCACTCTACTTGAAGCCAGGAAGCCAGCTCACAACATGTGACCAAGGCCCTCTGCATGTGACCAGCCTTGGTCACATGCTGCGGGCCTGCTTTCTGCTGTGGAAGAGTGATGCAGAGGGCAGCTGAAGCAATGGGCTGGCATGCTAGAACAGGTTCCTGTGGTCACCTGGGACCCGAGCCATTTTTTGGCAGCAGGAGCAGTTTTTCCTGGGTATTATTTTGAAATGCTTTAATATATCCTACCCTGTATCTCCCCCCCCCCATCGTAGCTCCATCTTTGCCCTGGGAATTGTGAGGACTGCCTGGGGGTAAAATGGGGCAAAAGCTCTGCATCATCTGGACTGCAGGACTCCAAGATGGGGGCAAGACAGGATAAATTGCCCATGTAGATAAGCCCCTAAACATGACACTAAATATGTCTCTGCATGTAACATCCAAGTCTTTTCTAAAGCAAATAAGGATTAGGTATAGATGTGTGAGAAAAATAATTACTGGCATTACATTTTGGGGTAGTGGGGAGTTTAACTCTCTCCTCCCCTGCTTTGAGTTTTTTCCTTATATTGGGATGAAATCTCCCACTGGCATTGTAAGTGAAAGTGAAGATTTAACAGATATATATGTGTTATATTTACTGGTACCCACTGCCTTCTTACAGCTATTTGATGGCTTGATGTTTGCAAATTAAGCATAAGTTGCATTCGTTCAATGAGGAATCCACTCTTTCGACAGTTCTTGCCTATGGAGGCTTGTTTTGGACTGACCGTACATGTGCACGCTGCTTGCAAATTGAGCTGGGGGAGGTCACCAAGCTGCTGAGAGACTTTTCAGGCCGTGGGTGGGCCGGTGGGCACATGCAGGCAGTCCCAAGCAAGCCACCATAATTTCCTCATGCTCCTTACATGGGTTCTGGTTTTCAATCAGTTCTGGTTTCTGACTCTGATGTAATCCTTAACCTGTTGGATAAGCGGATGTTTTGGGATGCTTGAAGTGGTGGCAAAGCTTTTCTGCAGAAAGACAAGAAGGAAGAGGGAGAGTCTAAATTTTCTGTTGCCCTCTTTTAATTATAAGTCTCTCATTGAAAATCACTAGCATTTGGTACTCTCCCTTTTGATGTTATCATCATTGTTGTTCACAAGGAAAAATTCATCTAGTGAAGGGCCTGGCAGTGGTGTTGAAGAGGAAAAATTAAACATGAATGGAGTCTGATAGTAGATTGAACTCAGAAGTTTCTTTAACAATGCAGAACTGTTGAAAAAACTGAAAAATAAGGAATGTGTTAAGAATATGATTTAATTCTAAAAAGATTGATCCATGCCCTATGAGGAGCAGCTTAGGGAGCTGGGCATGCTTAGTCTAGAGAAGAGAAGGTTGAGTGGGGACATGATAGCCATGTTTAAATATTTGAAGGGATGTCATACTGAAGATGGGGCAAGCTTGTTTTCTGCTGCTCCAGAGACTAGGACATGGAGCAATGAGTTCAAACTACAGGAAAAGAGATTCCACCTAAACATTAGGAATAACTTCTTGACAGTGAGAGCTGTTTGGAAGTGGAATACACTGCCTTGTAGTGTTGTGGAGTCTCCTTCTTTGGAGGTTTTTAAACAGAGGCTAGATGGCCATCTGTTGGGAATGATTTGATTGTGTATTCCTGCATGGCAGGGGGTTGGACTGGATGGCCCTTGAAGTCTCTTCTAACTCTACAACTCTATGATTCTGTGTTTCTATGATCCAACAATGTATGTGAGGGTTTGACTCTTAGGACTTGTCTAAACGAGGCAATATAATATGGATTGCTGTGCATTAATGCAAATTCGCAACAGTGTTCAGTTGTCTCCACGGTCCTTTGACAAAATCATTGGTATGTGAAGCTATCCATGTTTGAAGTTCACACGCAGCCATGCCTGCGAATCAAGATGGTGGCTGCAAATTAATTACTCTTGTTACTATTCTCCACAAGTTGCTACCACTGTACAGTATTTTTTTTTTTAAAAAAACTGTAAATTAAAGATGCGTAAATGTAACCCTCTACTTTAGCAAGCCTCAGTGCAGCAAAAAAGCACATGATCAATACTGAAACACTCCAAAATGGTGCTTCCAGCTGTTTCCTTGCTGGCAAGCACCCCACCCCCTGCACTCACCCAACCAATCAGATTTCCAGTTCTCTCCTTGATGAGAATGTGCTACGATTCAAATCAGTTGTCCTAATGAGCAGTAATGTGCATTTCCGTGCATTTTAAAAAACAAATAAATAGGGTATTTGGAGTCCCCCTCCCTTCTGAATAACACAAATCACTGTGGCATTTCATTGGGACAAAAGGTATTCTCCTTGAATTCTATGAGGAGTATTTTCACCATCTAGACAACCTCTAAGTGTTAGTATTTCTGCAGAATAGGGTAAATATACTTTGAGGAAAGCTGCACTTTTTTTTTATAGGTTCTCTCTCACATGCGTGACATACATAAAATGCACTCACTGGGCCATAACAGCTAAAAATGTAGAACAGCCAGCTTTCATGCTACCAAAGGGTGGAAATGTTTATTCAATGAAGAGGAATGGCTGACAGATATGAGGATAGCCTTGCTACTGTCAAGGTTTAATGCGTCATTTAAAGGGGTTATCTGAGTGTGCAGTTGCTACCAGCCATGACAGTTAATTCTACGTTCATCATACCTTTAATTGCAAGAGGTTGGTAATAAATAGCAGAGAACATCTCTCTTCTGGTTAGCACCCAAGGGGCTGATAACAGAGTGCTGGACCAAACAAAATGTGGACTGATCCATGAAGGGAGGAGAGTTGGGAGGATGTTGACTCTTACATTGTCACCTCTGTATTATTACTCAGAACTACTATTTATCTGAGAAGAAAGTAGGTACACAGAAAATACTGCCATAGCTTTTTGTTTTGACCTACAGACCACTTTTATGGCACAGAAGCTGTTAGCAATTGTTCTAACCTATGCAATGCTTTACAATTGGCCTGTGCACTCAGAATGTATTGGGCTGAATCTATAAAATTCGTCTGTTGTGCTCTTTGTATTTTTTCACTTAACAGGCAGGGCTATGTTACCAAGATGTTTTATAGGCATTATTTAAAACTGAAAGTTTTCTGTTAACCCATACTGCCATCTACTGCCTAGTTTTTATAATATGGACATATGTTAAAGGTTCCAAAGAGGTCTATTGTTCTTGTCATTTATAATTTTGGGAACAAGTGAACATTCAGGATGCCGATAGGTAGGCTTTATACTGTTTCTCACAGTATAAAGTTCCCATTTAATAGTAATAATAATGATAATGATGATGATTATGATGATGATGATATCTTAGAATCATAGAATTGTAGAGTTGGAAGAGACCACAAGGGCCATCCAGTCCAACACCCTGCCATGCAGGAATACATAATCAAAGCATCCCTGACAGATGGCCATCTAGCCTCTGTTTAAAGATCTCCAAGGAAGGAGACCCTACCACACTCCAAGGGAGTATGTTCCACTGCCGAACAGCTCTTACTGTCAAAAAGTTCCTCCTAATGTTGAGGTGGAATCTTTGTTCCTGGAACTTGCATCCATTGCTCCGTGTTCCAGTCTCTGGAGCAGCAGAAAACAATCCTGCTCCATCTTCAATGTGACACCCCTTCAAATACTTAAACAGGGCTATCATATTGCCCCTTAACCATCTTTTTCCAGGATAAACATACCCAGCTCCCTAAGTCTTTCCTCATAAGGCATGGTTTCCAGACCTTTCACCATTTTAGTCACCCTTCTCTGGACACCCTCAAATTTGTCAATATCCTTTTTGAATTGTGGTGCCCAGAACTGGACACAGTATTCTAGGTGAGGCTTGACCAAGGCAGAATAGAGTGGCACTATTACTTCCCTTGATTTAGACACTATACTTCTATTAATGCAGCACAAAATCTCATTGGCCTTTTTAGCTGCCGCATCACACTGTTGACTCATATTCAACTTGTGGTTTACTAGGATTCCTAGATCCCTTTCGCACGTAGTCTCGTTCAGCCAGGTCTCCCCCATTCTGTATCTATGCATTTCGTTTTTCCGCCCTAAGTGCATTACCTTACATTTCTCAGTATTGAATTTCATTTTGTTAGCTTTGGCCCAACTTTCCAGTCTATCCAGGTCATTTTGAATTTTGATCCTGTCCTCTAGGGTATTAGCTACTCCTCCTAATTTGGTGTCATCTGCAAATTTGATAAGTATGCCCCTAATTCCATCATCCAATTCATTGGTAAAGATGTTGAATAGCACTGATCCCAGAAAAGAACCGTGAGGTACCCCACTGGTCACATCTTTCCAAGACGAAGAGGAGCCACTGCAGAGCACCCTTTCGGTTCGGCCGGTCAACCAATCACAAATCCATTTAACAGTTAACTTGTCTAGCCCACATTTTACAAGCTTGTTTGCAAGAATGTCATGGGGAACCTTGTCAAAGGCCTTACTGGAATCAAGGTATGTGATATCCACAGTGTTCCCTTCATCTACCAAGCTAGTAACATTATCAAAAAAAGAAATCAGATTAGTCTGGCATGACTTCTTTCTCTGAAACCCATGTTGACTTTTTGTGATTATGGCATTGCCTTCTAAATGTTCACAGACTCTCTGTTTACTGATCTGCTCTAGAATCTTCCCTGGTATTGATGTCAGACTAACTGGATGATAATTGTTGGGATCCTCTTTTGTCCCCTTTTTGAAGATCGGGACAAGGTTGCCCTCCTCCAGTCTGCTGGGACTTCTCCTGTTCTCCAGGAGTTTTCAAAGATTATTGCCAATCGCTCTGAGATTACATTTGCCATCTCTTTTAATACTCTTGGATGTAGTTCATCTGGTCCTGGAGATTTAAATTCATTTAGAATAAGAAGGCATTCCTGTACTACCTCTTTGCTTATTGTGTGCTGGATTTCCCCTATTGTGTCCTCTATCCCATTTTCCTCAGGTTGATCATCCTTTTCCATTTGTGAAAACACTGAGGCAAAGAAGGTGTTGAGTAATTCTGCCTTTTCTCTGTCCCCTGTTAGCATTTTGCCATCTTCTCCACGTAATGGCCCTACCATTTCCTTCTTCCCCCTTTTGCTGCAGACATACCCTAAAAAACCCTTTTTATCATTCTTAACCTCTCTAGCAAGCCTGAGCTCATTTTGCGCTTTAGCTTTTCTGACTTTACTCCTACACGTGTTTGCTATCTGTTTGAATTCTTCTTTGGTGATTTCCCCCTTTTTCCATTTCCTATACATCTTCCATTTAAAACTTAGCTCCGTTGAAAGTTCTTTAGTCGTCCATCCTGGTTTCTTGAGACACCTCCCATTTTTCTTCCTCAATGGTACTGTTTGAAATTGTACCTTCAGTATCTCCCTTTTGAGAAAGTCCCATCCATCTTGAAGTCTCTTCTCTTTTAGTATTCCTGACCATGGGCTCACCCCCAGTATTTCCCTGAGTTTATTGAAATCAGCTCTCTTAAAGTCTAGAATGCATGTCTGTTTGGCCTGTTTCTCTTATAAAGGTTATACCCCTCTATTCCTACATTCCAATCATGTGACTTATCCCACCAGGTTTCAGTAATGCCTATTAAAATGATATCTGCTTTGCTGTGCGAGGAGTTCAAGTTCATCTTGCTTATTTCCCATGCTCTGTGCATTAGTGTAGAGACATCTAAGACCATGTGTTCCCTTTACTTGCTGCCTGTGCAAGTTTTTTGGCCTCCCACTGTTGCGTCCTTGCACTGTTTGCCTTGCTCCCTCAATGACTGTTTGACTACTTTCTCCAGCCCTTTTGTCTTCCAGAATACTCTCTCCCTCCCCCATATGTCTCAATTTAAAGCCATCCTGATCAAATTCTTGAGACTGTTGGCAAAATCATTTCTGCCAACTGTCGTGAGATGCACCCCATCCCTTGCCAGAAGTCCCCCCTCATGAAACTGCAGCCCATGATCCAAGAATCCAGGTCATTCTCAGCGACACCATCTATGGAGCCAGTTGTTTATGTCGGCTATTTTCCTCTCCCTTCCTGGACCATGCCCTTCAACTGGCAGAAGGGACGAGATGACAACCTGTGCATCCATTTCTTTCAGCTTCCTCCCCAGGGCCTCAATCTCTTCTGTTCTTTGGAAAGCTGTGCCTTACAGTATCATTGGTTCCCATATGGACCAAAAGGAAAGGGTAATGATCCGTAGGCTTGACGAGTCTTGTCAGCCTCTCCGTCACATCATGGATCTTTGCCCCAGGGAGACAACACACCTCCTGAGTCATCTTGTCAGGCCCACAAACCACTGCTTCTGTACCCCGCAGCAAGGAGTCCCCCACCACCACCACACGCCTCTGCTGAGGCTTAGCAATGACTGTTCCTTGTGGTGGTACTCTCAGGGTCCCCTGCTCTGCCCCTGAAGTCTGTCCATGCTGTTCTTGCTTGTTGTCCTTGATAAGGGAGACGGCTTTGAAACGATTCTGTAGCTGCAAGCTGCTCGAAGAATCCCTGGATTTTCTTGTTCTGTGTGTGACATTCCTCCAGCTGTCTACCTCCTGTGTGTGTGAAGTGACCCTCTCCTCCGCAGCCACTTCCTTCTGTGCAGTCCCCATCCAAAACTGTTAATTCTGTTCTGTCCAGGAAAACCTCTTGCTCACGAATCTGTTGAAGTGCAGCTAGCCATGTCTCCAGCTGCTGTACTTTCTCCTCCAAGAGGGCTACCAACTTGCACTTCGTGCATGTGAAGTTCCCCACGTCTGTAGACGAGAAGACAAACATCCCACAAGTGTTGCAGGTGACTACAGCAGTCCCCTCAGTGTCCATGGTGAGAGCTTTTAGGTAATCTAAGAACTCTTAGTTAATGGTGAGAACTCTATGCTATACTTTTAAGTATGCTGTATTTTTGCTTGGTTGCCCAAATTCATGCACCGTTAGGCTTGCACCTCTGCAAGGAGTTATATAAAGCTAGGTTCCCAGCTCCACCCCCTAGTGACTCACAGATGTAACTCACAGAAGCTCCACCCCCCCAGCAACAAGCACACTCTCCCAACAGTTTTAAAAAAAATCAAACTCACCCACTCAAAATGGCTGCCCAGAAGCTGCTCTCCTTCTTCTCCCTGGCAAGAAACTTCTTCACAATGCTTTTAAAAGAAAATGTGATTCAGCGGGAGTCAGGGGTATGTGGAGATTATCAGATGGGCCCTTAAAACCCTTTTCTGTCCCAGTACCCCCCCCCTCACCTGCCACATTCCCATCCCTGTTCCATTTTAAATTAAAGTTTTTCAGACACCTAACCTTATGCCAGTACAAGAGCAGCTCTCCTCCCCTCGGCCATCCTGGAGTGAATGCAGCTGTCGCAAAGCTGCATTCACATCCTGTAAAGTAAATCCCACCTGTTCTTGCGAGAGAACAATGTGTGGGAAATTTAAAAATGAAAATGAAACGAAACATCAAAAAAACAACAACACCAAGCCCGAAAACACCCTATGAAATTAACAAGTAACCCAGGGAGGGGGCGGAAAGGGTGCCACTTACCTCCTCATCCTGATTGCACCTGAAAATGTCCGGCACAGACCTCCCCCCCACAGCTGGCATCACACCAACATAAAGAAAGAGGAACGGGGTACCTTTCAGACTACCTGTGATTCCATGACAGAAATGGAATGGGTGGTCTATTCATGATGTTTCCCCGTGATTGAGATATCACGGGGGCAGAGTGGGAGCAGAATGGGAGCAGAGCTGTTCTCGACTGTGTTCCGTGCCTGCAATGGACTTTATAGTCCATCTGATAATCTGTGAGATACAACATCTGAAGCATAATTTACATGACTGAAAATCCTTTGATTTTCATACTTTTCCATTTTTTGATGCAGTTTTCTGATCAAAAAAGTTTGTTCATTAGGAAACTTACAAAAATGAATGTGTATGCCAAGGGAAATGGTGTACAAAAGGTTTGTATTAGGGAAAGGTGCTTGCAAAACATTTATTTCAGAAAGCGAATGTATGCATTTTCATATGCTTGAAAGTCCATATGGATTTTCATGTGGACTTTTAAAAAGGAACTTGCAAACATATGTAGAAAGAGGATTGAAAGAACTTGTCCTTGAAAAACTATAAATGTTGTAGAAAGCAAAGCAGACAGATTAGAAAAGTAGAGCAATAAAAGAAGTCATCCATTACATGCCTTAGGGGAAAAAAAAGATATTGACCTGTCTTCTAAATCATAAAAAGTATTTCTGTCCTTCAAACTTGTTAGAGAAGGGTGTTCCATAAGCTAGATGCCACCCCTGAAAAGGCCTGTCAAACCTTTGAACGCAGATTACCCAATGAGAACCCAACATTACTCCCCATTGCTTTTTGTATTTTACTACATTTGTGGCAGGGCTTGTATGCATGTGAATATGTGATTTGAGGCCTCTTGCCTCCCCCCACCTCTCTAAAAGCACTGGTATATATTGTACTTGAAATCACTGTTGAAATCCCCTACACCAAAAGTGGCTTGCCATCTGAACAGGGACCCCCCCCCCCGTCCCAGTCTGCAGAACTGTTTCTATATGTCATTTTTTGAAGATGTTTTGAGATTGCATTGATCCACTGGCTCTGTTCAGACTAGTCTAATGTTAGAAGAAGGAACCTAGTTTTCCCCAGGTTCAAATGCCCTCTGTTCCCCTTCTCTGATGGAACTGTCAAGATGAACTTTCACTTTTCCTTTTGATTAACAACTGTTTCAGTCTTCTGAACTACAGTAGGACCTCCGTATCCATGGGGAATTGGTTCCAGGCCCCCCCCCCCGCAGATAGAGATGTCCATGGATAAGAGCAAACACCGCCTATCACCATTGCCGCCATGGGAGCCATCCTGGGGGGCAAAGGAGGAAGGGAGGTGGGACCTCTCCTCCCCTCTTTGCCCCCCATTGCCATTGCTGCCATGAAAACCATCCTAGGGGGAGAAGGGAGGCAAGACACCTCCTCCCCTCCCTTCACCCCCCTTCGCCATTGCCGCTATGGTAGCCATCCCGGGAGGCAAAGGGAGAAGGGAGGTAAGACCTCTCCTCCTCCCCCATCACCATTGCTGGCACGGGAGCCATCCCAGGGGATGAAGGAAGAAGGGAGGCAAGATCTCTCCTCTTCCCCTCCCTCCCCCATCCACCACCCCCACTGTCATCAACCGTGGATAATTGAATCAGCGAATGGTGAATCAGCAGATACAGGGGTGCTACCATATAGTTAATTTTAACTATAGTACTGTAGAGGCTTTCAAGCTGTGACATGTGCACACTCCCATTCATTGGTATAAATGTCTGTCCATAGGCACTTCATTCCATGCATCTGATAAACCAGACCCAGTCTACGAAAGATTATGCTACAGACATCTTTCTCTAGAGCTTGTCTACATTGGCAAAAAAAGAGGGGGAAAAAAAAGAAGAAAAGCCTCACCTTGAATCTAGTGCTGGCTGTCCAGATTATGTATGGGTACTTCTGGGGAGGAACCACATTTTTTGCCCTTAACCTGACTTTGCTCCAAATTAAGCAAAGTCAGGGAAATCTCGGGTGTTTCCTGGAAATTCCAGAATGACCTCAGGTTCTTTTGCTGTCTGAACAGTTGGATCATGTTAGATTCGGCAGCATCCAGTTCTCCACATGCAAACATGGTGCCATCTTCCTTACCCTGTGCTGAGCAACCCAGGAAAGGTGGATCTGAACCGCCACTGCCTGGTTGGCAGTGTTGCTTGTGCTGAAGTCAGAATGGGGCACCCATGTGATCAATGAGGAGGGGGTAGAGCAACCTCCTCCTTCTTAATCACATGTCTTGGAGCCATCTTTTGATCTCAGCAGAAGTGATGTCACTGGCCAGACTCTTGCAGGGAGCTGCTTGGCTTGCAAGGCGGTGGTGGCAGCTCCGAAAACAGGCCAGGCCAGCAGGGACAATGCAGTGTGAGCCTGGCTGGCCCACATGGACAACAATGCATGCCACACCAGATTCAGGCTGGTGCATGTGGCCACCATCGTGGTCAATCCAGGGCATCATGCTCTGGACTAGCTAGCCCCAGATTTAAGTGACCAGTGTAGATGAACCCTGAGTAAGCCTCAGTCTCAAAGACGCTATGAGATCCCTCCACATACAGTAGAAGTTGGTGCATTAGGATCCTGGGGAAATGGACCCTAGGCTCAGACTTCTCTCACCTAGTCCATTCCTACTTGTCTCATTACTTATACCTAACTCACAGGTGGAATGTTATGTTAGCTTTTTCTTTAATCAGTTTTTCAGCATTGTCTTTGCAGAATTCAGTAGGTGAGGATTTTGCTTCAGCAAAAGAATCAATGGAGGTGGGGGAAGCAACAAGGAACCAAAAGGAAAGATTGGAGGCCCATTAAATGGAATTTATGGAATAATTGACCTATTGGAGACTCTGATGGTCAGCAGAGACCTCAGCCCCACCAATGAGTTGCTGTGCTGTGTTCAGACATGCTGGATCACTGGGCTGCTCCTCCTCCTTTACTTTCAGCTTTGTATTCAAGCCTGCAAGAATCCTTCCACTGTAGCTCCGCTTTAGTGAGGATCTTACTTTGGAGTTCAGAGGTACAAATAAAGGAAAGCTAAATAGAAGAGAAACTCCATATTTTACTTTATTTTATTTGGTGATCTGCACATGCTCAAAGGAGTGGCAAAGTAGAGGCCATTTTATGTCCTGCATTTGTTATCAGGTCATAGCTGTGGCTTATTTTTCTTGCTTTTGGGAGAGAGCTGCAGTAAACCTGAGTGTGGGAATCAATGTATTTTTGTGGGAGTTTTATCTTTTTTTAAAACGTCTCCTGGATTGCACGTTGAGGGAGAACAGAATGAACAGTAATGAGAGGAAGTTTGCATTATATAGGACAGGTTTAATTGTGGTGGCTCCCCAGAGAGTGGGAAGGTATGGAGATGTTTGGGATAGTTTGAGAGTGAAGTGCAGGCAAAGGTGTGTTTTTTGGGGGGGCGGGCGGGGTGATTTACTTCTTAGTAAGTCTGCTCAGGGTTGGCTTGATGATGCTCCTACTCTGCACATGCATGTGTTTAACAGCGGGAGGTTAGAGATGCAGAGTGTGGTCTTACTTCTGAGTAAATTTGTGCAGACATGGACTCTTGCTTTATATATGTGTTTATCAGAGGAGACTGAGTAAGCTTGAAAAGGGGAAATGTTACTGTTACTTCTAAATACAATTTTCTACATGATTTTTCTACAAAAGAAGGTAACAAAATCTGAGTCTACCTTTTTTTCCTTATTAATCCAAAAGAGAAGCAGCTCAGAGTTGGGACTTCTTTTCATTCAGCCTTGTTTTTGGTTAGGGGAGCAGCACTTCCCATCTTGCTTTCAGCCTTTTAAAAGCTACACCATCAAATGAACCCTCCCTGCCCTCCCATTATATTCTGCCTGGATATTTCAATATTTCATTTGCTTCAGGACCTCAGGTTCCCTCTGAAACTGAATCAAGTGTCAAAAACACATGCTGAACAAATTATCAAATAACCTTTCTAGGAGTAGGAATCATTTCATTTGAAACTGAAGATGAAATTCTGTGCTAGGTATTGCAAGGTAAAAGGACTAATTTTTATGCTGAATATTTTCAAAATATACTTTTAAATACTCGTTCTTTTCTTATACTGTTATTTATACTTTTAAACACAGCCTATAGATTTTGCCGGATGTACTAATAAATTTGATGGTAGACACAGAAATAAGGAGACCAGACACAAATAAAGAGACCACACATATAGCTGGGATATAAAGGGCCACTTTTATTTAGCTATAACCTATTTAACCCCATTCTGAGAGATCTGCAATGGGGGAGCAAGCTAGTGTGGGAACTGTTGGGGCAGGAGGTCAGCTCCAAGACCCCCTCCCCAACTTCCCTTGGGCGAAAACACCTGAACCCCAGGGAGAACCCATAAGCTGGGTTGCTCCCCAGTCAGTCCGCATCTGGTAGGCTGACCCAAAAGTCATAGGCTTGCTGCCATACTTAAGACAAACCATTGTTAGTTTGCGTTTAGGATGACACAGTAACCTGCAGACATGGGTAAAATACTTCCACAATTCTTATGGCCATGAATAGGAGACAGGAGGAATGCCTAAGCCTGCAGTAGGCTAGGCTCATTCTCATAACACTGAGCTGTGGCTTAACATTTCATCCAAATCAACCCATTCTGTTTTGTCACCCTCATAGAATTTTGGAGAGGATGTATCTCTGCTTTTCTTGCATAGTTTGTGTGTCTCTGTGTGTTCATCTTAACATCAACTTTGTGTGCACTTTCTCTCTCACATATAGATTTTCCTATTTGCTGATATAAAAGCTAGTGAACCAGAAAAGATTGCTATGGCCTTACTATTTTGTGTATTATTTCTGCTAGGGTTGGATGTACCTCTGAGATACTGCTCAGGTTGGTTCAGGATATATTTCATAGAAGGCCAAGTAAGCAAAAGCCATGTCCAGCTCCCAAGCTAATCTGGGATCCCAGAAGTATGTATCTTCCTCCAGTGCATTGTCTTGCCCATCCCCAGAGTTCTCTGCCTATCTCTGTCAACCCAAACAGTCCCAACCAGAAATCACCCTTCCATTTCTTATGGTGGTGACAGCATTATGAACAATGATGAAGATGCACGGAAGAAAATGAGAGTAGGCTTTCATCTTTCCTACTTCAGTTTCCCTGTGATTATTTTAATAATTTTAAAATGTAAGGTGCTGTGGGAACAGTAGTTCTTACAGTAGCTTGAGAAATTGCCAGTTCCATTCCCAACACCCTGCATGCACATACTGTTACAGAGGTTTTCTTCCTTTGGGGCAAAACGGGAGTTAGTATGAGTCAAATGTAGAGAAGAGGCAGTACTTTTCCTATTGCATCAGTAAAACCTAAAGAGAATTTCAGAATTTATTAAAGCTTATTGTGGCTTTTAGGTGGGCTTTAATGAGCCACAGAAGTTTATTGGATAGTGCTTTATTGGATAGTGTCCAGGATGTCGATATCAAGAAGTTCACATCTACTTCCCCACCCCCACCCCCACATTTCTGTGTAGTTTTGACCTTTTGGTGATTGCTTAATTTGCTTTTGCATTTCTAGTGTTGTCTGAAATGAGCACTTATTTACTTTAGTGCATAAATGCTCATTTTGCCCTTTGAAAGAGGGAAAATTGAAGATCTCAACTAATGATGCCTCTTCTCCAACTGCAATGCCTTGCCACTTCAAAACATAATATTTGTTACACTTCTTCTTTTATTCTCTTAATAATGCACAGCTCCTCCTATACCCCAGCCAATGTTTGGAATGGAGTTATAGGTTTCCTGTTTGTCTAGAAGTCCAGATGGACTCCCTCCCCACAACATATAGTTTGCTACCTATGAAGCAAGACCCATGCCCTATTTTGTTTGTGCCCCTATTGAACTTTCACTGTTCAGTTGGTATGGTGCTAGGCTAATGCTGCTGTTCTTGCTTTCTTTTCTTTTTTTTAAAGACCACGTGTATGAGTTTATAAAGAAGTAGAACTGTTTGTTATAAGGGAAATAAAAGAGAACAAATTGCTATAATTGAATTTATACATAAGGACATAGTTTTGCACCTGTCTAAAGATGTCATTTTATAACTTCTGCCACAAAGACGACTGTAATAAAGAACCTTTTTTAGACTGAAGAGGGAGCAAGCTTGTTTTCTGCTGCTGCAGAGACAAGGAGCCTGTCTACACCATCATATATCTTGAATCCCCATGTGAATGCCCCTGAATCTGCTGCAATTAGGCCACACATGGCATGGCCTTTCCCCCAAATCTGGGGCTATTCGGCCACATGTGCTATGGCCCATATTCGCAGCATTTCAGGTTATATCACAAGGATGCACATTATGTGGAATTTGGGGTTTTCCACAGAATTTTGTCTGCTGTTGCAGCTTCTGCAACCACTGGCACCACCTCTGCTGCCACTTACTGCAACCAGTTTTAAGGCTTTGGAGGCAGTGCCCAGCTCAAGGGAGAGGTATAATGATGTGCAGGCTTTTTGGGGGGTGGGCATGCAGGCAAAACTCCATTCAGAGTTTTTCCTCTACATGTAAGCAAGCCCTAGGACATGGAGCAATGAACTGAAACTACAGGAAAAGAGATTCCAACTAAATATTATGAAGAACTTCCTGGTGGTAAGAGCTGTTTGACAGTGGAATACACTACCTTGGATTGAGGTGAAGTCTCCTTTTTTGGAGATTTTAAAACAGAGACTGGACGGCCATCTGCTAAGAGCGCTTTGATTGAGTACTCCTGCATGGCAAGGAGTTGGACTGGATGGCCCTCATGGTCTCTTCCAACTCTAAGATTCTATATACCACTGAGAGGGATGTAATATGGTTATTTTTCATCCATTGCCTGTTGAGATCAAGAATAATCTCCTCTCACTCCAGAATGGATGCATATTATGTGATGTTATGTTCTGGGATACTAGCTATGGTCCTGAATATGAGCATCAGTGACTTACAATAGTGGCCTCAAGGATGAGCATAGCAAACATCTCAATTCTTCTCTAGCTTGGATTACATTCTGACTGAGAGAACAATACAGTACTCTCTGTCCTACTCAGACTAAGTTCTGACCTCACTTATGCCTTTTCTCACTCTGTGAAAATGTGAAAGGCAGCCACTGCTTTGAGGATTATTCCATGATCCTGGGCCAGCTTTGACAGCTGCATCTGAGGAAAGTATACAGAGGTTGAGGGAACCCAATCATTACAGATGACTCTCATCCTGTTGGCATCCTCTGCAGAGGAGGAGACTTTCAACCCCCCAGTGGTTTTCATGGGTATCCTCAATCATCTCTTTATATCCTCTTATCTAATTGAGCACTTAGTTGAATAGAAGATGTAAAGAGTCTGCACCTGCAAAAACAGCTGGTGGAAGGACCACACTGTCCATACAGAGGGCTCTCTTTTCTAACTGTATTCATTTTATGCAATCATGTTAGAAGCATTGGATGTGGAAGATCTTGAGTTCAAATTTTCAATCTCATTGAAAATCTATTTTGCTTGTGGCTTTTTTGCATGAACAATAAATTCATACATATTGTGGGAGAGGCAAATACCTGGAGTCTTGTTATTTAGAGAGCCAGCCTCTGAGCCTGAGAGTTTCCCTGGCACACTGGAAGAAATATAGCTTTCCACTCCCTCATGTGTGGTGTGTATTTGGGTTACAGGAATTTTATATAGCTCCTAGGACAGAAGATAGGCCCTATGAGGAATGGCTTAGGGAGCTGAGTATGTTTAGCCTGGAGAAGAGAAGGTTAAGAGGTGATATGATAGCCATGTTTAAATGTTTGAAGGGATGTCATACTGAGGATGGAGCAAGCTTTTTCTTTCATTCTTTTCTTTTTTCTGCTCCAGAGACTAGGACACAGAGCAATGGGTTCAAAGTACAGGAAAAGAGATTCCACCTAAACATTAGGAAGAGCTTTTTGACAGTAAGAGCTGTTTGGCAGTGGAATATGCTGCCTCTGAGTCTGGTGGAGCCTCCTTCTTTGGTGGTTTTTAAACAGAGGCTGGATGACCATCTGTCGGGAATGCTTTGACTGTGTATTCCTGCAGGGCAGGGGGCTGGACTAAATGGCCCTTATGGTCTCACCCAATTCTCTGGTTATATGATTCTATATACCAAGCATTCATGACTGGACTAAAACATTGTGAGGTTATTAGACTGCAAAAACACTATGGCTGTGATCTCTTTGGCTAGAATAACTATGCTGGCATAGATGGTAGCTTGGTGGCAGGGGCAAAATGTCTACAGTGCTGAGATGCTGGGGACGGGGTGCAGAGGACAGTGAAAGTTCTTTCTCTGGAGTGGAGACGGAGCTGTTTTGCCAGCTCCCAAGCTGCTTAGGACCTGACATGGCAACTTTGTCTGGCAACTGAGATGGATTTAGCTGCTGTTCCCCCTCCCCACTCTGCATCACAGCAGAAAGCACTTTGCACTGATGTAACAGACCATTATGGCCATCTAAGGCCCAAACAGGATTCCAGCCTCTATTTTCTGTGCCCAAAACCATCCCAAATAGCTACCATATGCCTGCTTTTGTATGACATTAATGCCTTCTCCCTTCTCCTTTTCCTTGATTTGGGAAAAAGTTAAATGCTTGCCATTTGAGGTTAGAAATAAAATCTGCCTATTCTGGAACAAACTTGCATCTCATTTAGGTATTCTGCCAAACATTTATCTTGAAGTGCTATTTTAAATGATGAGATTCAAATGGCTTGCCACATCTGTTTGGGGAGAGAGCTGGGGAGAAGGATTGGCATGATAGTTTTAAAAATCTGTTTCCTAACTTCTGCTAAAGCTTCGATTTCTAGCTCAAAATTTGTACAGGTGAGAAGTGGGTATCCTGCTAACCTGAACTGGAGAATTGGCTTTGGGTAGCCAATATCAGTGATGTCTAGCATGGCTCCAAATCTGTGGCTTTAGTTTGCCAGTGTCCCCCCACCGCTCCCTCTGACGGAATCACCTGCTGTAGTTCAGCCTCTCTGCATCCCTCCCAGTGCCTCTACTGCTCCAAATTGTGGTACATCCATGATATACCATGTGTGAGCCAGCATATACGGTATTTCACTTTGCTTTGAAGCATCCTTTGGGGGTGGGGTATTACATTGCAGCTGTATGTAGCAAAGCCCCAGTTGCTTCTCCTTCCTTGCTAAGCATTTTTTAGGGGAAGATTGGGAAGAAACTAACCTTCTTCCCTCCTCTCCAAAATTCTCCCATTCCTAACTGAGTTTTACTACTACAGAGTTACAGTACTGTGTTGCAAACATAGGTTGTAAAAACTCTTGAGTCTGGAAGCAGTTGTCTTGGGGACATTTGGTGGCAAAGACAGGTTCAAGTCAGGAACCTTTTGTCCTCCAGAAGTTTTGAATCATGACCTACGGAGTTGTAGGAGGTATGAGTCTAAAAATAAAAATGTATTTTAAAATTCCAAGGATCTAGTCCTTTTAAAAAGAAATAAAAAATATTTTCTTTAAAAAATAAAAATCCTTTAGTTTCAAATTCATGCAGAGTGACGCTTAAGAATGCTGAGACAAGCTCAATTAACATTTAAAAGTGTGTTCTGAGGTCTGATCACCCAATGAATTAGACTCATTACAAAAACAAAGGAGTCAGTTTAAAAATGCATATCGAAAGTTTACTGAATGTATATCAATCTTAATCTACATACTAAAACAAACTTTAAAAAGAGGGTTCCTAACTAACTAGGAGAATTTAGGGTAGAATGACTCACCCAGCCTTTAGCGGTAGAGGCTGCATGGTGAACATCATGGCATAGCATCATAGCATGGCTTCATAGCAGCCTGGCTACAGCCGCATGGAGACTCTAACTTAAGAGAGACTTACACAAAGAGCAATAATATTTAAATTAGGTCATGTATTGAATAACCCATCACTCCAGTTGGCTGGAATTGCCCAGTGAAATAAGAGAAAGGGAATTTGGGAGAACAGAAGCATGCAGGGAAAATTCCTAGACTTATCTTAGTATGTGAATGGGGTACACAAGATTGTTTTACATTACAATAATTATTTCCCCACATACTACAAGAGTCCCCTGTTATTGAGGATCCTGACTGTGGTTCCTGGGAACTTTCGTCCAAAACCTCTGGAGGACCAAAGGTTTTCTGTCCCCTGATTAAGTACTCTTTTCCCCCTGCCCTCCCTCTGAAGAAAACTTCCATCTCTTGATGGCACCTTGCAAGGGAAAATGGGTTGCTGAGGCTTCCTTGAACACAGCAGGTAGTTTGCACCTTGTAAGTGGTCTGCAGAATCAATGAGATCTCCTAATGATCAGAATACTCCCTCCCTTCTCTCCTTCCCTTTGATTCATTGCAACAAGGAAAGCCATATTGAGAGTTCTTTGTAGCAGCACACGTTCAACTAGGAGATTGTCATTTTCTACATTTCATCATAGCTCTAATATTGGTTGGCTTTTTTAATGACACCATCCAGGAAGGGCAACCCACAGGCTTTAAAGAACTAAATGAATGACAATAAAAAGCAAATAGAAATGGGAGAATCCAGCAGCATCTAAAATATTAAAAATAGCCTTCAAGTGTTTTCTCTTTCTTTCTTTCTTTCTTTCTTTCTTTCTTTCTTTCTTTCTTTCTTTCTTTCTTTCAAAAATCCACTACTATGTGCAAAGTGGGAGGAAGATAATATTGGATAACTTGTTGACAAACTCCACCCTGTTGGATTGAAATAATAAATAGTTGAGTTTTTAGAAGAACTTTGGTCTATGTGCTACTGTTCTCATACATTCAGTACCTTTATTCTCTTAAAAGTTCCTGACAAGTCAGGGCAGTGTGTGTGAGTGGATGGCAAATCTGCTTTAAAAAGAAGTCAGTAGCTGCTGGATATATTTACTCCAGTGCTTGAGGGGGAAGAGTGGGAGACAGCACAGCTGCTGTGAATATTAGAGAATTTGTAGGGGGGATCACAAAATGGCACAGCAGCGAGGACAGCTTGGCTCTGGTGATATTACAGGCAAATCTCCAAGAAGTGTCCTTGACACTTGTACAACCACATTCAATATGACACTTAGAATATCAATGGGCAGAGTAGCTGGTGAAGAAATCTAATGTTTCTGGCCCAAAATATTGTAGTTTGATTCCTTAGAATATGCCATATGCCCCCAACAGAAACGTTTCTTAGACTGATGACATCTGGATACATTTCAATGAACTGATTACAACTGTGCATTTATTACTCTATAAACTGATTGTCTAGAAAGAGCCATTGTTTTTCAGTATTTTGTAAGAGCAGAAATAACAGTGCCTGATTTTTAATGGCTGATTTTACATCCTCCGGGGTTGCAGTAAATAATGCAGAAAGAAGTTTGGGGTGGGGGAGAACGTGAGTAGCTTGGTATAAGAGCTTTATAATATCCGCAATTAATTTGCATCTGTGTACATTACCATAGCACAAACCAGCCTTTTACCCAGCTGAGAAACAGTTGCATTTACATATAGAAATTAAACAAAAGCCCCTCCTCTGTTAGAAATGGGATTTGAAATCTTGAAAACAGGATTTCTTTTATACTAAATAAAAAGGCTGTTTCAGTGGTATAACGTGGCATGGCTGGCTGGACTCTGGCCCTGATCCTCCTTCAGGGAAGACAGCACTATGCAGGATCCTACGCACAAAAATCTCCGTATCCAAATGTAACATTGGTGTCTTAGGTTTTGACAGTGTTTGTCCATCACTGGAGAATGTGGGGCAATACAGAGATGGGGGAGAGAAAGTAGAGTGTGTATCCATACCAAGTAGGCAGTCTACATTGGAGGGAACTTCTATCTATCAAAAACAAAAACTTAATTAAAAAAAGCCCTTTACCTAATCAGTCTCTGAGTTACCAGGGGTCCTTTCATACTACACAAATATGGTGCTACTAGCTATACCCAGTGTAACATACACCATTATCTATACATATAAACTGGGAGATGTGTGTCCCCATGCCGCCGCTGCATACTCCCATGCAGCCAAATGCACGGCTGCCATACCACCAAATGCACAGCCACCACGCCACCAAACTCATGCCCTCCACACCACCAAACACACGCCCCTACACTGCCAAAGGCACCCCCCACATCACCAGACACCCCCATGCTGCCAGATGCACATCCCTCATGCTGCCAAACTCGTGCCCCCACTGCCACGAAATGTGCGCCCCCACGCTGTCCCCCATGTGCCCCCCCCGCAGTCAGGCACATGCCATGCTACTCACACACCATGCCACATCCCCCATGCTACTCACACCCCCTCTGCCACCATGTTTAGAAAGGACTGAAACTTCCACATGTTCCCACCCCCAGTGTGCTGCTTGGCTGCCCAACAGAGAGCTTTGATTGGTTGCGAAGTTTCCTAAGCAGCCAATCAGCACACTGGAAATGGCAACATACCAAAGAGCATTATATATTAAGATGGTTCCACTTTAACTGCCAAGGTTCCATCCTATGGAATCCTGGGATTTGCCATTTAGGGAGGGGTATTTTGAATTCTCAGCCAGAGAACTCCAGTGTGTCACCAGACTAGAAACTCCAGGATTCCCTAGGATTGAACCATGGCAAAATGGAATCATAGTGCTATATTTCTTTACTGTGAAAGGGCCCCAGGATTAATCCAAACTATTCAGACTGCAAAACACTATGAGGGGAGACAACATGATATAGTAGCATATTTCATAAAACACACCTAGGTGTCCAGATAGTGAACCATCCATGCCATGTAGTGCAGCATTGACAAAACAAAGCCAAGGTTGACTACCAACATGGCCTGAAGGATTTCCTTCCCAACCCTCCATGCAATGTATCTTTCAGATCAGGGGTAGGAATCATGCAGCCCTTCAGATTTGCTTGATGGCAACTTCCAGCATTCCTCAGTATTCCGTATGCTGGCTAGGACTGCTGGGAGTTTTAGTCCAGCAAAATCTGGAGGTCTCCATGATTCTCACCATGTTTTAGTGGGTGAACATCAGGGTGAAACATCTTCAACAGACTTCTCCCATGAGAAACCTATTGTAATAGTTCTTTTCTTTTCCTTTGTAGTAGTAGTAGTAGTCTCTCTCTCTCTCTGGCTTTTCTTCGCAAACGAAGATTCAGGAAGGACACATCCCGCGCTTTCTGCAAGCGCGCTGATGACTAAAAAGGCCAATCCGAGATAAACAAGTCCAGTTGCAAAAAGCACAGCAGAAGGTCTCCTTGGGTGATGTTTTTGGGTTGTGATTCTTTCTGCGTTGTCGTTTCTCTTCAAGACTTGTTCGGCGTGAGTTCTCAAATAAGGCTGCAGCATTGTGGATAGTGCGTCTCCATGCCTCCCAATGTGAGGCCAGGGCGGACCACTGTTGGTGATCAATTTGGTCGAGCCTGAGATGTTGTTTCAGGGAGTCTTTGTATCACTTTTTTGGAGCGCCCCTCTTACGCTTACCCACGGCGAGTTCACTGTCGAGTAGTAGTAGTAGTAGTTCTTTAACTCCATTCAGCTCTGTCAATTTTCCTTTTGAAATGTGGGAAATTTTATACTGAAATTCTTCAAAACTCCTGCTTGAGAACATACCACCCCACCTCATTTTGCATGGAGCCCAGAGTCCTTTACATTTGGGGCTGACTCAAAATCCCCTTTTGTCCGGTCCTACTGCCAGCCAGCTAGTGCCAGTCATTTTCAATTCTCCAGCAAAAGCCCTTAATTTTAAGAGAACTTGGGAAAGTTATTTTTTACAAAACTACAGCTGTGCAAATTCCCTAACCAGCATGGCTACTTTGAAGTGGTAGTTTGAGAAAATAACTCATACAAGCTCTGAAAAGGGTGAATGTAGAACAGGTGGCAAAGAAGCCTCTCAGGTAAGTGGTTGTCTGACTATAAAATTCATACCTGCAACAGAATGCAAAGCACAACACATGCCAACAACTGAACTGTGTGATGCTCCTTTTCCTCCACTCAGTGAGACATCTCCATAACTATTAAAATAACTGAAAAGGTACAGTTACACCTCAAAAGGAGTAAAGTAACCTCTTGTAAAATTCCATCATAATGTAATACTTTGGTTATTAGAAAAAAACGGAATTCATTATGAACAACTTGTTATAGGAAGCTCCTGCCTTTCAATGGTTCATTATCTGATGACTCACTTTTTCAGTGCTTGCAAATTAAGGACAAGTTCCATTCATTTATCAAGGAATCCACTCTTTTGACAATTCTTGCCTATGGAGGTTTGCTCAGGACTGATCATGCACGTGCACGCTGCTTGAAAAGTGAGCTGGGGGGGGGGAGTCACCAAGCTGACTGAGAGACTGCAAGCGCAGGCACCCCCAAGAGAGGCACTCTAATTCCTTCATGTTCCCTACATGAGTTCTGCTTTTTGACCAATTCCAGCTTCTGACACTACTGCAGTCCCTAACCTGTTGACTAAGTGGGAGCTTTTTGTATTTAAATCATTAAATACTAATCCCCCCCGCCCCTCATCTCTAGCCATCATCAAGTGACTTGAAACAGTGGCTTTAGTTAAGTGACAACATGGCCAGTACTGAAATGTGGAAAAACAAAGAATAAATGCATTACCAAAAGGAAGGTGACAAGTGATCACCCTTTTAAAAAATTATTGGAATGGTGTTATATGGCACATAAAGGTAAGTTGACACCAGTTTTCTACAGTTCTGTTGGTCTTTTGGCCTCACTTAGTCCTCTCTCTTCAAATATTGACAGTTTGTTTAAATACTTTACCATGTTTTCTCTATTTCTAGATAGTTACAATTTCTCATTTCTGGGCATTTGGAATATGTTATTGATTGGGTTTTCTTGCTTTAAATGAATGAATATGCATCATATGGTAGTTTCCTTCTGTAGGCAATAATTAAAAGAAATGTTGTTTTTTGTTATAGTCAAAATAATATTTTCTCCATTAACCTATGTTTTTATCAGCTTTAATTCATTTTGTCCTTATTCTAGATTAGAGGGGGAGGAATAAACTGAAGGCTGTTATTGTGGCTCCTGAATCACTACCACCCTGGCTTTTTCTCCTCAGCCAAAAATTGAGACTTGCTATTGCTGGATCCTTCCAGAAGTAGTGACTCACCTTGCTGTTCCACTAATTAGGGCAGCCTTTCCTAACCAGGAAGACCAGTGTTCAAATCCCCACTCAGCCATGGAAGCCCACTGGGTGGCTTTGGGTAAGCCACACTCTCTTAGTGTAAAAGGAAGGCAATGGCAAACCTTCTCTGAACACATTTTGCCAAGAAAACCCAGCATAGGTTAACCATAATTTGGAGTGAGCTTGAAAGCCACATAACAAATGGTTAAATGCAAAGAGGATTTTCAAGCCCTGAATACTTAAATCTGTGGATACCAAATCACGGAGGGCTCTCCCCCCCCCTCCCTGCAGCCTGGCTGAGTGTGTGGGGGAGTTTCTCCATGACTCAAAAGTCACAGAGGAGACCTCTCCCACTCAGCAAGGCTCCCACTCCCCCTGCAGCCTCGCTGAGTGGGGGGGGGGAAGGTGGCTAGCAAGCTTTCCACCCCCAGCCAGCCACCTCCATCATTCCAAGTCCGAGATGGGGCTGGCACAGCCCCATCTCTGACTTGCATCCGGCGTATAAGATGGCCCCTGACTTTTCAGCTGATTTTACAGGCTGAAAAAGTTGTTTTATATGCCGGAATATACAGTAAGTGCAATCCACCCCCACTCTCCAAAAAGACTCCAAATATTTTAAGTTCATACAAGCCAGGGGGAGGGTACATTTTATCCTAAAAGGGGTTTCTGAAATGGCTTCAAATATTATACAAAAATTGTATATTATATCACAATATATACTTGAAACCAGTCCAGAATATATTCAGTAGAGGGAAAGTTACAGAAAAGAATCATAAGGTATCTGTGTCCCTCAGAAAGACTCGAAACACGTACCTGCCATACAGGCCCATGGATGAGGGCATTCTGAAACATCCCTGACTGTTTAAGGACCATGGTCTCCTCCTAAGCAAACAAAACACCCCCTTTTCCTTCCAAGAATCACTTCTTTTTTCTTCTTTTCCATTCTTTTTTCTCCTTCTTTTCCAAACGTGGCTGTTGTTCTGCTCAACAAGCCAAACTGTCTGACCTGGGCTCCAGAAAGGTTCTCCATTCCTGTTCCCTCATCCCTGCCATCTTTTCAAAGAAATCAGTGTCTTTTGTTTGTCTACCTAACAAGAGAGTCATGTGACAGATTTTCTCCAATTCTAGCATTTCTTCTCATAAGGCAGACCTGCCAATTTTACTGAATGTGACAAAGGGAAAGACACCCATCTAGTGAATTTTAATGAATTATAACAGCATAATTCACTGAAGCATATTTCTAACTTCAACATTTATTAGGGAACTGGAGAATTAGAAAGTTAAGTGAAATTACTGGAAAAATGAATTGAATTAATAACTTAATGAGTTAATCAATTAGTTAATTCCATGCTCTGGGGGCAGATTACTTTGTCAGCTTGGATTTTCTTTATGGCCTGCCTCTTCTTTTCTGATAGAAATTATTGATTTCACTTTGATTCTTTTATTCACATTGATCAAGCTGATTCTTTTTCATCAGAGTTCATAGGTATCTGTTACTGCAGAATTAAAGAGCATCTTAGGCTTTATGAAGCTGCATTTCAACACATATTTCACCTGGAAGTAGATACCAATGTACTTTGTGGTACTGATTGCTGAGGCTGTTTTTTTTTTTAAGTTATGTTTGTTTTTTTGAAAAAGATCATCTAATTGGTAGAATGAGCCATTGCAGATTAACAAATGGGTTTCTATTCTCCCCATGAAGTCAGCCACTTTGTGGAAGCCTTTAAAGTTATTCCTTTGTGCTTGACATAGTATTGGATGTCCAATTCATAGAAAACCTTTTAGCCTCATTGTAATTTTCTCTGAGACTTTCAGCATGATTGTCCTAGATCTTTGGCTGGAAAAATCCATAGAAGTGCTGTTAATCTACCTTGTGTTTGGTAAATGAACAAAAAGAGGATTAACTTGATTTCTGCATTTGACTGTGTTAAGTGAGAGAGAATGCATTAGATTGTGGTCAGGAGTTTCCAGGATCTGTATTTGTGTTTGTTTTTCCTTTATGCTTTGCCTCTCAGAAGTGTGCTGAATAATTCATCATTGATATATGGCATGATGAATACTGCTGCTCATTTGCATGGTTTGATGGCTTGTCATGTTATATAACTTGTGGTTGTTTTTTTTTTTTTTGGAAGGCAAATAAGGTCAGGGAGCATCCATTCTTTTCTGGGAAAGTTGACTCTAGTCTGTCAGATTTTGTTTCATGTATTAAATGTCCAACACAATAGAACCAGGTCCTTGCAGTTATTTTGGCATTGCTAGTTTTCTTTGGAGTCACATTTAGTTCTTCTTGGAAGAAGTGTAATGTGCACAACTGTCTAATCTCTGTGTGCTGACCAAAAAGTGATATCTTACCCATATAATTCATAAAGGCGGCAGGAGTAGATTTGTTGAGAAATGGATCTGGAGGATTATTGTTTAAAGGGCTGACCCTTCAATTAGGTAGAAAGAAATGGCTGCCTCAAACAGGACATTTAAAGTGTGCCATGAAAAGGAGGGAAATAGTTTTATTATGATATTCTTGACCATAGAGAGGGGGGTGAGATCCTTGCAAAAAAAAAAAAATCTCCTATAGGTGCTAGTGTGTATGGTATGGTATGGTATGATGCACCTTGACTTTATGTTGGGAAGGTACTTTTGCTTTTCTGCTCAGGCAGCAAAATGCCATGGACTAGCCCTGGACATATTTGTAGGCTTTGATTCTCATTTGAATGTGCCTTATCTATTAAGTTGCCAGATCTCAGGGCCTGACTCCAAGTCTCCAGTTTTCATGGATCATCTCGAGGTTGGAGGCAAGGGTGCATGTTAAGTTTTGGTGGGCTCAGCTCTGGCCAAGAGGAAAAGGCTGTATGCAAGTCTCCAGCTCAGCTATTAGAGCAGCAGCCTGCTATAATTTGTACTCCGGAGGCTTAATAGGTTTGTTGCGGCAACCTGCAAAAACTTTCTGAAGGAGCTATGTATTTAATTAGTTACCTTCCTCCCTTCCTTCCCATCATCATAGCACCAGGGCTTGCCCTCTTCTCTGCATCCACCTTCTGGCTAGAAACAAGTAGGTGAAGTTAATTGTCCTTATCTTGTCTCCCTAAGTAAGGAATAATCCCCTCACTTCATCTTGATCTGAAAACACCCTCGTTTAGCTCAGATTTCTGTCCTAAATTCCAAACAGGAAAAATATGTTTTCTCTCTGTTTGAATGACAAGTTGTGAGCAATTGTGGCTGGTCCTTAATGCATGACAATGGCGTTGCCACGGACTATCCCTAGGTTTCTGTTTTTGGTTCAGAAACCTCAGGCCTAGGAAGATTCTGAATGGCAGTCTTTAGTTAGAACAGGCACTGGGCAACATGCAGCTGGAAAAAATGGTTTGTGATTTATTTATTTATTTATTTATTTGATTATTTATTGCCTTGAAGGTTATTGCTTTAGATGCAGCTAGCCACACAGTTTTAATATTAAGTGGCACTATTTGGGAATTATGGTATTCACTGGTAGTATCCACTGGTACATCTGCCAATAAGGGAGCTTCCCCATACTAAGATGAAGGTATCAAATGAACACGACCTAAATATGATAGCTATAATTAATACATTGCCATCAGAATTTTACAGAATTCCTTAAGCAAAATTAGTTGCTCCCTCTGAAGAGGGTTTCAGTCTGTCTCCTTTGGGCTTACATCTGACCTAAAAATGCTTGAAACTGGGCTGTTGAAATTTTACCATACATCCACTTTTATTTAAATAGGCATGATAGTTGATAAGGAATTTTCTATAATACACACAGACAAGAGTTTATTACATGAGAAAAAATCCTATAAATGTAAATAGAAAATTTATCCACTATCCTATGAGAAACTCCATGTATGTTTATTATGAATTAATCTAGAATGTTCTCACAATTACAAATAAAGATTACCCCTTCAAAGTGGGGCTGAGATACCAGTGGTGCTCCAGCTGTTCTAGAACTTCAGTTCCTCAGCATCTTGGCTAGTTATGAAGGATGATGTGAGTGATAATTCATCAATATTTGGAGGACCACAGATTCCCCATCACACATTTGATGTTGTGATGAATGGGTCTGAATGATACTGTTTCAGGATAAGTTGAGGTAGTTCACCACAAAATTGGAATAGGGTAACTTACCTCTGGGCCCAGCCTTCAAAACCTGCAGTCTTGTATACCCACTCACCAATTAAGATGGAGTAAACATGGTTCTTAGCATAAATCAGGACTGGAGACTCTGAGGACTCTGCACCCTCAGATGTTGTTGGAGTACAGTTCCCATAATCCCCAATCATTGGTACTGTCTTGTAATGATGGGTTGTTAGTCAACCCTGATTAAAAGAGTAATTGGATTTTTAACAAATATTTAACAGTTAGTTGATGCACACTGACATCTCTAAGGAGATTATCAGATGTGTCCCTTGAAACTGTTTCTGTACTGCAGCCCCCTCAACCGTACCACTCCCGCCCCACTCCCATCCCTGTAACAGAATGAACAATTTTTTTTCACACACTTGCCTCATTCCTTTTTAGGAACTCCTCCCGCTCCCCTCGGCCTCACTGCAGTAAAGGCAGCTGTCATTTAGCTGCTTTTACTGCAGTGAGGCCAAATCCTTCTCGTTCTCACGAGAGAACGATCACGCGGGAAATTTGAAAATAAAAACTAAACCAAACATCAAAACAGAAAATCAAGCCCCAAAACACACAATATAAACACCAAGTAATCCGTGGGGGAGGGGGGGAAGGGTGACACTCCCCTGGCTATCCCTATTGAACCCGGAAGTCTTTGGCACGGACCTCCTGGTGAAGTCATGTGCCGCTGGCATTGCGCCAGGACAACGGGGAACATTTTCAAATGCCCGTGATTCCATTATGATAACGGAACGGGCTTCTTATTCATGGCTTAAACTGTGAATAAGAAGAAGCGGGGGCGGGGGGAACAGGAGCAGGACAGGTGCTTCCCAGACTGGGACAACATCATCTGAAAAAGAGACTGATAGCGATCTCCCCTCATCCTTGTCCCGGGTTATTGGACACATCTGATAATCTCCTAAGTCATGAGATGTTTTTCTAGCATCTTCATGTCTGAGCCTAATACCTGATTTGATTTTTTTTAAGCATGCTTCCTTTTTTTTCCTTGCTCTTGTCCATCATTTGTCTTTACATTGTGCTTTTTTGATGGCACTGTTTAAGCTATCATACTCACTGCTTATTCCTTACTATGACTTTAGTGGTCTTTCAAAATATGTGGTTGGCAGTAGACATCTTAAATGGATTAACTGTGTCTTTAGCTCTAAACACCTTATCCATGTACATGTGTACTTTGTTCCAGATTCCTTTCAGCTTGAACCTATCATTTCAAAATAACTATAACTTGTTTTGACAATGTTATTTCAGTGTATGACACCAGGTATTGTTTTTCTAAGATGATATATCTTACCTTGCATCCTTGTGAGAGGCTATCCAGGAGTCAGAAAGGTAAGAAATATAGCTGTGGTTGTCTTTACTCTCACACTGGGATTGCAAAACTCTGTTTCTCTTAAACACAAACAGGTTTACAGCTCAACATCACACCATGTAGTGGAGAAGGGCATATGGGTAGCTGTGTCAATTACAATTGTCTCATCTTCATAGAATACTCCTGTGATGCTATGTGATTTAGATGCCATTATGCATTTTGTAAGGGAGTAGAAAATTGTTGTTTGTCATTGCTGTTCGTTGTTCACAGCTGGTTTTATGATGGGTTTTGCTCATAAACAGGTGGTTAGAATATTCTTTTAGCAATGCAATGCAGTCTGAGCTGTTTCGAATTAATTTGGCTCTTGTATTGCATAGTGTCAGTGTTTTCATTGTAGCACTGAAAATAGTGATATTTCTGACAGTTCCAGAGCTGCTGGTGTGAATATAAGTTTTAGAAAACATGCCACATAACTAAAACAAATTCTCTTGGCTTTTTATTTAAAGAGATAGTCACTTTTGGTTTTGTCACAGATTTTTGCCAAACAGGTTTAGTAGTGTTTGACAGGTAAGTTTTTTGCTGGTTATTTCACAACTATGCCTTGCTTTGGGATCCACTAATAAGCAATTTATGAAGCAGTATTATTATCTGTTCCACTGATACTAATTTTATATCAGCAACATAAGCAGCATGAAATACAGCTTTGTGCAGTGGAAAGATCATCCTGAATCAGGTAAGGAAGACTGTCCTTCATAGTGTTATTACTAAACCAATGTCCTCGACAGATGTGGTAATACTTGTAATAAGAAATAGAAGGCAGCTGTTAAATTCTTCCCTTTAGTTGGGTTTTCTGGACATGCTTTGTGCAAGCTAAACTGACTTCTATGTTCAATGTTTTGGGCTGGTAATCCCATTGAATCAATTCATGATTAACCTAATTGTTATTTAATTACTAACTGCCAATTAGTGACACCATTTATTGCTTAAATAACAAGAGTCATGTGGCACTTTAACACATTTGTGCATAAGCTTTGATGGAATAATTTTCTTTTCTTTCTTTCTCATACACACACACACTAAACAATAATAACTATTTTAGTTTTAAGATACTACTAGACTCTTTGCTGTTGTTTGCTGAAACAGGTTAACATGGTAACCCTACTGGAAGTCCATTGCTAAAGATTGCTTTAAAAGAAAGTCAATAATACTTAAAAAGTAACATTTTTATTAATAATAATGTAGAAAGAATCTCTTTTATATGTTCAACAAAGCTCTGTAAACAAAACACTGCCTTTTTATAGAACTGCCTTCATGGGTAAGCTGTATAGAACTTATTTCAGGCATTCTATTAAGAACTAAGCCATTTTTAAAAATACAACTTAATCAAATGAGGAAAAGATGGTTACTTCCAGATCAACAGGGAACCAAAGTAGCTACTTAATGTGGGATTTTGTACTGTAAGTGAAGTGTTTTCTCAGTATTAGGACAGCTTTAATGTCCTTCCACAGTCCTTTTGTACACGTGCTCTGTTTACAGAAATGGTCAAGACAATGTTAAGATGACATTTCTTTATATATATAATTAGAAGCACAAATAACTGGGGAGGATTTTTATCATAGTGTTAGTAAGAAATGCAAGTTTAACTTTTAATTCTACATGATCAAGGGATAGCCATCTGTAACCAAGGGCCAATGAAACAGCAGGATTATATGTAAGAAGCTAATATATCATCTTTACATTGCTAATGTTAGGAAAGTGAGTGATCATACTTTTTATACTACTGACTTCATATGGAATAACTCTGTTGTAAGCACTGATACATCTTTTAGACATTATTAAATTGTATGTTAATAGGCTTCATTACCCCCTATAAACTGAAGTTCTTATATTAGTAGCTATGGAGTAGATTATTTTAAAATGTGGCAAACAGGGTTGGAGTAATCATTTTGAGGACTATACCCAGTGGCCAAAACAAGTTTTGTGAAGCTTGCAATTAGTCATATTCAACATGATTAAATGTACTAGGGAAACCTGAATGGAGACCCATTGGACCTAAAGGAGTGATATAGAATCTCATAGAATCAAAGAATCATAGAGTTGGAAGAGACCTCAAGGGCCATCCAGTCCAACCCCCTGCCATGCAGGAATACAAATTAAATCATTCCCAACAGATGGCCAACCGGCCTCTGTTTAAAAACCTCCAAAGAAGGAGACTCCACCAAACTACGAGGCAGTGCATTCTGCTTCCGAACAGCTCTTACTGTCAGAAAGTTCTTCCTGATGTTTAGGTAGAATCTCTTTTCCTGTAGTTTGAACCCATTGCTCTGTGTCCTAGTTTCTGGAGCAGCAGAAAACAAGCTTGCCCCATCCTCAGTATGGCATCCCTTCAAATATTTAAACATGGCTATCATGTCCCCTCTCAGCCTTCTCTTCTCCAGACTAAACATGCCCAGCTCCCTAAGCTGCTCCTCATAGGGCATGGCCTCCAGACCTCCCATCATCCTGGTTGCCCTCCTCTGGTCACATTCCAGCTTCTCGGTATCCTTCCTGAATTGTGGTGTCCAGAACTGGACACAGTATTCCAGGTGAGGTCTGACCAAAGCAGAATACAGTGGCACTATTACTTCCCATGATCTAGACACCATACTCCTATTAATGCAGCCTAGAATTGCATTGGCTTTTTTAGCTGCTGCATCACACTGCTGACTCATGTTCAGCTTGTGGTCCACTAAGACTCCTAGATCCTTTTCGCATGCACTGCCCTTAAGCCATGTGTCACTCATACTATATCTGTGCATTTCATTTTTAGTGCCCAAGTGTAGTATCCTACATTTCTCCCTGTTGGAATTCATTTTGTTTATATTTGCCCAGCTTTCTAATCTGTTGAGGTCATTTTGGATTCTGATATAAGTTATAAGTTAACATAAGAAGTACACTACCTCTACTATTTACTTAACTTCTAGCCATTTTGTCCACTGTTTCTGTTACCATGTAAGTTTGCTATTTCCAGTTTCAGCATCTTCATGGATTTTGTTTACAATCCCATTTATACTGAACAGACCTGCACAACTGGTGAGTCACTAAGCCAACTATGGGCCACTATGGACAGGAATGCTGATGGTTACAGTGGCCACAACACATGACTGTAGGCTACATTTGGCTTGGGAGATCACACATTAGGCAAGCCTGACCTTAAAAGATCTGAATTGTTCATAAACATTAGTTTGAACACGATATAGACAGCATTCTAGATTTGTGTCTAGATATAGCTTTTCTGGATGGTGATAGCAGGCCCATTAAACAAAGTGGGACAGTCACCTCAGCTGCAAAGACAAGCAATTAGTTATTTACTTTATTGTTGTATTTTTGCTGCCAGGAAGGGGGAGCTGTGTTGGTGGGATTTTCTGTTTCATCTGAAAAAAATTACAGTACTCCATTAGCCTGGAGTGCTGTGCACTTTGATTTTGGTGTGTGCATGTGGTGTGTGTGTTATTAGTAGTGTTCCTCAGGCTGCAAAATCTCTTAAGCTGGTCCTGGTTTTAGCACCTTCCCTTTCCCTGCCATTTGGACCACTCGTTTATTAATTCCTTTGGTTGCAAGATGTTCCAGGTCAAACTATGCAGTAGATGTACTCTTGCTTTCCAACACTTTTCTCCTTAAAAAGGTGTGGCCATGTTTCCCACCAGCATTGGAGTTGGGCACTGTTGTAGAAGTCAGAACTTGGAGGACTTAACTTTTTTGAATACAACTTCTAGAATGCCCCAGCCAGCAAGGATTCATTCTACTGGCTGGTTTATACTTCCTGTAATTGCCCTACTTGAGTAGGGTGTACTCATTCCTCTATGGATGTAGCCGGAGGTATGGCCAGTTGGAAGCTTGACTTTTTAATGGAAGAAATAGCCCTTGGCCCCTCCTTGTAAACTAACAGTAAACAGTAAACACCAAACTCTGCAATCCTCACTACATTCTCCTGCCCCAAACTTTGGTAACATATTTAGTGCTCCCTACTGCCCCCTAATGTTCAGCTGTGGAAAGTAGATGAATTCAAATTCATAGCACTGAGCAGGTTCAATCAGGCTTTTCCCATTTGTTTAACAATTTAATAGATGTGTGCATGCATGTGTGGCTACTTTTATCTATCTCAGAATGAGAAGCATGGGAGATTGATTGTTGCCCTTTTGGCAACATAATACACAGCAAAGGAGACAGGTAGATTATTTCAGCTATTTTAAGAAAGGAATATAACTTCTTTTAGTGACTGGACAAAAGCAATTGTGAGACCTTACCAAGTTGGTCAGTCATGACAATACTGAACTACATAGACCAAGATGATTGGTCTATGTAGTTCAGTATTGTCATGACTGACTAACAGTGGTGCTTCAGAATTTCAGACAGGCCATCCATGTGCTCTAACCAGGCCTGAGCCCAGAGAGATCATGTGTTCAGGGTAGTGTGGTTCCAAAAAGGTTGTTTTGAAAATATATTAGTAACGGTAGCCTTCAGTACACTGGAGTGAAAACATAGATACATGTGCTAATTAGGCCTGCCTCTTATTTGAATCATGTCACATAGGTTTTAAAAAAATATCCAGAGTCAAAATACATCTCATTCTGTGTTCAATAGTGTCAGAGTTCAGTATCATTCCCTGCTTGTTATAGTTGTTGATACTCACATATTCTAACATTTCAGGTTTTGTTCGATGTTTTATTTCACAGTGACATATTTTCTTTCTTTACTCTCTTTGCTCTCACTGTCCTTGGCTTCCCCTTCCCCAAGACTCTAGATCAGTGTTTCTTAACCAAGAGGTTGCTAAGGGTTCCTCAATAGATTGTGATTGTGGGGGGAAAGCAATAACAGTATATAGGATAGTGTTTATGCAGGGTTCCCCATGACCTGAACATTATTTCAAGGGTTCCTCCAGGATAAAAAGGTTGAGAAAGGCTGTTCTAGGTAATCTGGCTGTGTTGACCTGTTTGTTTTTTGTCGATTACATCACAGAGCCATATCTCTAGTAGTGACACCACTGATACCCAGAGTGTGAAGAAGTTATGTTTTTGCATGACACCCTTCAGAATGTCCCAGCCAGCATGGCTAGTGAACTATGAAATAAATTTTCCAAACTCTGCAAACATCTATAAACAAAACCAAATGGATAACTAGCTCAGCTGTCTGGATTGGGGGCAAGAAAGAAGGGAAATGGTGTGGAGAAGAAACAGTAGCCAAGAAAACAAAACAAAACAAAAAATGCCTTGAATCAGCTCCTTGAAATAATGGAAATATTTGTCAAAATGAAACATTCTGGTAACAGGACCATATGTGTTGAAATCTGGAGCAAATATTAAATAAGAGAATACTGGATGCAATCTGATTAAAATAATACAACCACCACCACCACCACCACCACCACCAGCAATACACAACAACAATCCTATAATGCATAAAGTCTTATTAAGTGGTTCCGTCTAGAACGTATACGGCTGTCCTTTGATGGTGAGCTTCTTCTGACTCTGTTGCACCTCACCTTTCCCAATAGACAATTTTCTGGCACATTCTGTTTGTTTATAGTGACACTGAATAGAAGGACCTAGTCATGCAGAACCAATCTCATAACCTTCTTGATGGCTTTTTGGTGCCCAGTGGCTGGCTGTGAATGAATTGCTTGCTATGCCTTGGAGGGCCTAGTGAACAGGCATGAGCAGTGTTTGCAGAAGAATTATCCAAGCTCACTTGGAAGGCCTAGTGGACAGGCATGAGCAGTGTTTGCAGAAGAATTATCCAATCTCACTTTCTGCCATCTCTTGTTTTGTTTTTATTTTGCTGCTACTGCCACTGGAATCTAAATTCCATTGAGTAATGGGACTGAAATAGAGATAGGAAGAGAGTTGGCTGAGTTGGAGCCAGACGTGTCTGAACTGGCATCTTTCTCTCTGTGTTCCTGCATATATGATGGAGATGGTACTTGTTAAGAGCCATTTTGTTTCCATTATTAGTTTGCATATCCAAGAGTTGAGTACTGCCAAGGTAACAGGTCTAGCAGCTAAATACTTCGTGAGTCCTAGCTCAGATTTAAGGTGTATCATGGAAAATAAGACTATCAAAGATAGAAGTCATGATGGCTATATATGCCAGATGCTGAAGAATGGAAGTGGGAAAGTGTTATTGTGTTTATGTCCTGCTTCTGGGCTTCCCATAAACCTTTGAGTGGTCAATGTGGGAACAAAATGCAGGGTAGAATGGTCAGATCCAGAATGGGTCTGCTTAGGCCCTTACATTTTGCAAAAACTAGCTTGCTAATCAGTTCGTTGTCTAAAAATAGTTGTGGAGATATTGTTTGAATGCCATTGCATGGAATTAACATTGAGATAAAGGGGTTTTATGGGTTATAGGACTTTTTGTAGAAAGGGTTACATAAGCTGCCATTCAAATAATGTGTTTTTGGCATCTTGTTTTTCTGTGCTGGAGTGACTTGAGAGCATGCAGATGTAGTGGGCAAACCAAACACTCTGATTGTGAGCTAAGAATTTCCTTGTCCCTGAAAGTGTTAAACCTGGCAAGCTTTCAGTACTACTGTGTGTTTTATTATCATGCTTTTCATTTTCATTTTGTAGCACTCCAGGGCCCTTGTATATTTTTTTTAAAAGTTAAAACATAAAGGACTCAAAAGGCCACTTTATTCTTTGTCCTTTATTCCCCTTGAGGATAAGGGAATAGAGTGAGAAAAACCGTTCAGAGGCCAGAACAATCAAAATTGCTCTTTGGAAAAGCTTTACAGGTTCAGTTTAAAAAAGGGGGAGGAAGGAGGAAGTCAGGGAGAGGGAAAACCCATTTCAAGTCTCCAGCCAGTTGTTAGGGTATAAATATGCACGTTCATCATAGGAGCTTTGATGTTGAGACTGGCAGTGCATGGGAGATGGAAGGCATTTAATAGAATAATATTCTGCCTATTATTAGCAAAAAAGCCAATTTCTTTGATTGTTGTCTCAGTACCAGGCTACAGAAGAATTAATTCACACCATGTAATTCCTTCATCTTCTTTCTGGTGGGAGGAAAGGGGGAAACAGTAACAAATCCTTCCTTTGTGGGGACACAGAAAAGCTTCTGAGCAACAAACTAACTATAGGTGTCGCTTCCAAGGTCTACAAATGCCAGTGAGGGTCCTATCAATAAATTAGGCAACATTGCCTCAGTAACATTGTTTTGTAGCAAGAGCTGCATTTAAACAGCTAGGATCAGATGAGAAGCTTTACTTAGGAAGCAGCTAGAACATTTCACTTTCGATTCTGCTTTACCCATGACTTCAGCATTCTTCAGCTGTTCTTCTGTTCCGGTCCCATGGGAGACAGTGGTAAATGTGAGTCTTTTTTCTAACTGGAAAAATCCATTAGAAAAAAGACTCACAGTTACCACCATCTCCCATGGGACCAGAATAGAAGAACAGCTGAAGAATGCTGATGTCATGCGATAAAGCAGAATGGGAGGCACTATTATCAGGTTGTACTTCCGCTTCCTTTCCCTCATGCAATAAGCCTCTTAATTTTTCTTCCCACTTCTGCCATTCTAACTTTAGTTATTATGATAATAATGAAAGGAGGTTGAAAGCCCAAATGAGTTCCACCTTGATGCTTGTCCTGTTTTGTTGTATCCAGAGAAAGTCTGAGATGGCTTAGAGTCTAGATCTGCACTGTTCCCACCCCCATTTTGAGACTCAAATAATTTCTGACCTATCCTGAAAACTTCTGCCTGGCCCCATGACTTACTATTTACCACCCAGATCTTTAGTTCATTTCTTCACCAGTTACCGCATTTTACTTCCCTAGGTTCATAGCATGGTGGGGGGATGGATATGGAGACCTCAAAACCCCAAATATCCCTCTGACCATCCCTTCTAGAGCAGGGATGGATTGGCCATTGCTGTTACTAGGCTGTTCTTCTGCAGAGTGGGGTACGTGGATCCTACTGGATAATGTATTTACAAGTATTACAACTCAAAATTTCCGGTGAGGGGGTCTGTGTTTCCTGCTAATTTTCCTATTTTGCCTATGGTAATAATCTGCTCTCCCTGTAGCCTTTCCTGTGCTCCTGTACTGCTCAACCCCCTTTTTTTCATTCTTTTTCAAAGACTAAGCAATTTTCCTTCCCCCCACTCATTTTCCCATCAAAAGTAATACAGAGGTGACAGTATGGATGCTGTCATGAAAAGCTTTGAATATAGGCCAGTCAGGGAGCAAGGCAAGAACTTTATTGTCAAATCTTGAAACCCACAGGAAACTATATACTCTAAACAGATATAACAAGGTATAGTGCCACCTAGTGGCTAACTAATGTAAGGACAGAATCCATAGATTTCCCCCCCCCCTCCGCCACACTGTGTACTCAAACAGCAGCAAATACATGAATTATCACTGTTGAAACTTCTGCTATTTCAGATGATCAACCAGAGATTATTCTGGTTTGAGGGTTTCTTTTTAAGCTTGTGGACATCTTCATAAAAGTTTGTGCAACATTCATTTGCAGAAAATGCTTTTGCACAGAAAAATGTATTTTGTGTAAAATATAGTTTTCTTCAGATAATTTTTTTGCACAAAATAAAGAGATTTTGGGACAGAAGGTTTTCATAGAATCATAGAATTGCAGAGTTGGAAGAGACCACGAGGGCAATCCAGTCCAACCCCCTGCCATGCAGGAAATCACGATCAAAGCATCCCCGACAGATGGCCATCCAGCCTCTGTTTAAAGACCTCCAAGGAAGGAGACCCTACCACACTCCGAGGGAGTGCGTTCCACTGCCGAACAGCTCTTACTGTCAAAAAGTTCTTCCTAATGTTGAGGTGGAATCTCTGTTCCTGGAGGTTGCATCCATTGCTCCGTGTTCCAGTCTCTGGAGCAGCCGAAAACAAGCCTGCTCCATCCTCAGCGTGACATCCCTTCAAATACTTAAACAGGGCTATCATATCGCCTCTTAACCATCTTTTTTCCAGGCTAAACATACCCAGCTCCCTAAGTCTCTCCTCATAAGGCATCGTTTCCAGACCTTTCACCATTTTAGTTGCCCTTCTCTGGACACGCTCCAATTTGTCAATATCCTTTTTGAATTGTGGTGCCCAGAACTGGACACAGTATTCTAGGTGAGGTCTGACCAAGGCAGAATAGAGTGGCACTATTACTTCCCTTGATCTAGACACTATACTTCTATTGATACAGCCCAAAATCACATTGGCCTTTTTAGCTGCCGCATCGCACTGTTGGCTCATGTTCAACTTCTGGTCTACTAGGACTCCTAGAACCATTTCGCACATGGTCTCATTCAGCCAGGTCTCTCCCATCCTATATTTATGCATTTCATTTTTCCGCCCTAAATGCAGTACCTTACATTTCTCTGTATTGAATTTCATTTTGTTAGGTTTGGCCCAGCTCTCCAGTCTATCCAGGTCATTCTGAATTTTGATCCTGTCCTCTAGGGTATTAGCTACTCCTCCTAATTTGGTGTCATCTACAAATTTGATAAGTATGCCCCTAATTCCCTCATCCAAGTCATTGATAAAGATGTTGATTAGCACTGGGCCCAGGACAGAACCCTGTGGCACCCCACTGGTCACATCTTTCCAAGAGGAAGAGGAGCCACTGCTGAGCACCCTTTGGGTTCGGCCGGTCAACCAATTACAAATCCATTGAACAGTTAACTTGTCTAGCCCAGATTTTACAAGCTTGTTTGCAAGAATGTCATGGGGAACCTTGTCAAAGGCCTTACTGAAATCAAGGTATGCAATGTCCACAGCATTCCCTTCATCTACCAAGCTGGTAACTTTATCAAAAAAAGAGATCAGATTAGTCTGGCATGACTTGTTTCTCTGAAACCCATGTTGACTTTTTGTGATTATGGCATTGCCTTTTAAATGTTCACAGACTCTCTGTTTAATGATCTGCTCTAGAATCTTCCCCGGTATTGATGTCAGACTAACTGGACGATAATTGTTGGGATCCTCTTTTTTCCCCTTTTTGTAGATGGGAACAATGTTTGCCCTCCTCCAGTCTGCTGGGACTTCTCCTGTTCTCCAGGAGTTCTCAAATATTATTGCCAATGGCTCTGAGATTATATTTGCCAGCTCTTTTAATACTCTTGGATGTAGTTCATCTGGTCCTGGAGATTTAAATTCATTTAGATTAAGAAGGTATTCCTGTACTACCTCTTTACTTATTTTGAGCTGGATTTCCCCTATTGTGTCCTCTGTTCCATTCTCCTCAGGTTGGTCCTCCTTTTCCTTTTCTGAAAACACTGAGGCAAAGAAGGTGTTGAGTAATTCTGCCTTTTCTCTGTCCCCTGTTAGCATTTTGCCATCTTCTCCACATAGTGGCCCTATCATTTCCTTCTTCCTCCTTTTGCTGCGGACATACCCAAAAAACCCTTTTTATTGTTCTTAACCTCCCTAGCAAGCCTGAGCTCATTCTTCACTTTAGCTTTTCTGACTTTACTCCTACACGTGTTCACTATCTGTTTGAATTCTTCTTTGGTGATTTCCCCCCTTTTCCATTTCCTGTACATGTTCCGTTTAAAACTTAGCTCCGTTGAAAGTTGATTAGTCATCCATCCTGGTTTCTTGAGACACCTCCCATTTTTCTTCCTCAATGGTACTGTTTGAAATTGTGCCTTCAGTATCTCCCTTTTGAGAAAGTCCCATCCGTCTTGAGATCTCTTCTCTTTTAGTATTCCTGACCATGGGATCACCCCCAGTATTTCCCTGAGTTTATTGAAATCAGCTCTCCTAAAGTCAAGAATGCGTGTCTGACTATGCCTGGCTTCTCCTTTCCATTGTATAACAAACTCCAGGAGAACATGATCACTCTCACCTAAGGATCCCACCACTTGCACCCCATTAACCAGGTCATCTCTGTTGGTTAGGATCAGATCTAAAATAGCTGAACCCCTTGTTGCCTCTTCCACCTTTTGGACCATGAAATTGTCTTCCAGGCATGTAAGGAATTTGGTAGACCTTGAAGTTTTGGTTGAGTTAGATTGCCAACAAATATCAGGATAGTTGAAGTCACCCATCACTACTACATCTCTCCTTTCTGCATGTGTGTTCATCTGTTCTTGAAATGCATCATCCAATTCCTCCGTCTGATTTGGGGGTCTGTAGTAGAGTCCCACAATAACATCCCTGTTGCTTCCCTCCCCTTTAATTTTTATCCAGATGCTCTCCACCTGGCTTCCAGTATTGATGTCATGGATCACTTCACTGGTGTAAATATCCCTGACATATAAAGCTATTCCTCCTCCTTTCCTGTTTGGCCTGTTTCTCTTATAAAGGTTATACCCCTCTATTCCTACATTCCAGTCATGAGACTCGTCCCACCAGGTTTCAGTAATGCCTATTATATCATATTTGTTTTGTAGTGCGAGGAGTTCAAGTTCATCTTGCTTATTTCCCATGCTCTGTGCATTAGTGTAGAGACATCTAAGACCATGTGTTCCCTTTGCTTGCTGCCTGTGCAAGTATTTTTGCCTCCCACTGTTGTGTCCTTGCGCTGTTTGCCTTGTTCCTTCTGTGACAGTTTGACTCTTTTCTCCAGCCCTTTTGCCTTCCAGAATACTGTCTCCCTCCCCCATTTGACTCAGTTTAAAGCCCTCCTGATCAAATTCTTGAGACTGTTGGCAAAAATGTTTCTTCCAACTGTTGTAAGATGCACCCCATCTCTTGCCAAAAGTCCCCCCTCATGGAAGCGCAGTCCATGATCCAAGAATCCAATTTGTTCTCGGCAACACCATCTACGGAGCCAGTTGTTTACGTCAGCTATTTTCCTCTCCCTTCTTGGACCATGCCCTTCAACTGGCAGAAGAGGCGAGAGGACAACCTGTGCGTCCATTTCTTTCAGCTTCCTCCCCAGGGCCTCATAATCTCTTCTGATCTTTGGAAAGCTGTGCCTTGCAGTATCGTTGGTTCCCACATGGACCAAAAGGAAGGGGTAATGATCCGTAGGCTTTACAAGTCTTGTTAGCCGCTCTGTCACATCACGGATCTTTGCCCCAGGGAGACAACACACCTCCCGAGTCATCTTGTCAGGCCCACATACCACTGCTTCTGTACCCCTCAGCAAGGAGTCCCCCACCACCACACACCTCCGCCGAGGCTTCGCAGCTGCTGTTCCTTGCGGTGGTCCTCTCAAGGTCCCCTGCTCTACCCCTGAAGTCTGCCCATGCTGTTCTTCCTTGTTGTCCTTGATAAGGGAAGTTTTTGTACAAAGATATTTTTTTCCAAAAAAAGTCTAAAATGTCATGAAAAAATGGACAACTTTTAATTTCACCCAGCAGCAAGAAAATGTTTGGATTAGCTATTCTTCCACATGAGCCCAGAATAATGAATGTTTACATCTCAAAGCAGGAGATGAATTCAATAGCATTAGGTTCCTTGTTTTCTACAGTGATTGATATAATAGAAGCCTACTGCTTTTGATGTTGGTGTTAGGGATATAAAGATCACTCCTCTCTCTCTCTGGCTTTTCTTCGCAAACGAAGATTCAGGAAGGACTCATCCCACGCTTTCTGCAAGTGCGCTGATCTTGTCATCAACGAAAAAGGGTGTGTATTCAAAGGGTGCATTGGTACATTAAGATACTCAATGATAAGATGGTCAACAGCTAAAGAAAATGTTTGCACAAAACTTTTTTTTAAAAGCAAAATTCAATGTTTCTTAACAGACAAATGTGGGTTTTGCACAATAAAGTTTTGTTTTGTTTTTTTGGTAAATCTACATTTTTTAAAAAAGGTCCCAAGATGTGAAAAATTATCGGAAAACGTGCAGAAGCTCTGATAACTTTGTTCAGCAGGGAGAAAACACTTACAGTTTTCTGTTCTTTCATGCACAAATGAAATAAGGGAAGATTTACATTCCCAGTGCAGGACACACATAGCCAGCCATCCTCAGTAACAGCCACTGATAGCCTATTCCTCCATGAATTTATCTAATCCCCTTTTAGAATCTTGAGTTGGGAACAAAGCGTAGCTTGATATGTTCATTTTATTTTCAGTTCCTTTTGTAATTATGCCCAACATGGAAATTGCCTTTATTACAACAGCAGACAGCAAGATGACATTTTCATTGCACTTTAAAGAGGTGGTTACATCGGATTTGACTGTGTAATCTGGAGGTTAAAGATGAGCACCTCTCCATTCCATATCATAAATTTATGTGCAACCATGCTATGGTTGCCATCAATTGGAATCCATCCAATGTCACAATGAAAGTTCCTTGTACCGGAGTGGAAAAGCACAATCTGTTAGTCATAGACCATGGTGGTAAAGGTGGCAAAAGTAGATTGGTGGTGTACCAGTCTAAACTTACAAGGCAGTTTCTCTTCTGTTTGGGAAAAAAAATCCAGATGACCTGTTTTCTAAGGGCTTGTCTAGACGAGAAGATCTAATGCTGATTGCTGCATTTTAATGCAAAATCACAGCAGCATTCTTTTGCCTCCATGGTCCTTTGGCAAAATCACTGGTATGAGAAGCTATTTGTGTTTGACATTTGCACACAGCCATACCTGTGAATCAGCATGGTGGCCGAGAGTGAATTACTTTCGTTACTGTTCTCAACAAGTTGTTGCCCAAACTTTGGTTTGCACGATATTTTTTTGGTCACCTCAATGCAGTGAAAAAGTGCACAATCATCAGTGCTAAACTCCAAATGGCATTGCCGGCCACTTCATTGCTGGCAAGCCCACCCTCCATGCATGTCCAACCAATCAGTTTTTCACTTTCACCCTTGCCAAGAATGCACTGTGCTGTGATTCAGTTCTCCAAACAAGCAGGAATACACATTTCCATTGCATTATTTTTTAAAAAAATGGGGAAAACTGCAAAGGCTTTCCCCCACAGTTTTTGGCCCTCCTTCTTCTGAATAAGGTGAATCACCATGGGATCTCATTGGGACAAAAGATATTCCCTGAAAATTCTATTAGGGTTATTTTTACTGTCTAGACAATTCCTAAGTATTCAATGTGATCCTTGATGATAATGCACAGTGAAAGTGATTGATACCTTTGAGTTCCTTGCTGTCATACTTTCAAAGCTGCAAGAAAGCTTTAAAGATGACACTAGTTTTTTCCAGCAGAGGTTCTGGTCATTCCTTTGTATGCGTATGTCTGCTATACATTCAGACTGAAAGTCAGACGTGTGATTTTTTTTGAAAAAGTTGCTTGATAACAACAAAAGCCCTGATGTTAACTGAGTGGCTCAGAGGTATTCACCTGCGGGAAGAGATGTCTTTTGATTTGCTGTTTAAGTCAGCAGTTGTGTTTCAGTCTTTGCAGCTGAGATTAAGGCCCAAAACAGATTCCAGTCTTTCCATATTCCACATGTTAATTTACTCCTTGCTCATTAGAAAGCCAACTGGATATCTGGCCATTCAAATGCCAGCTCAGGCAGATACACTCCCCCACCCCTCATCATGGTCTGTTCTTCTGAGCTCTTGCTAGTTGGAAGCCTAAAGATGTTGAAGACATTCAGCATCATCTGTCTTCCTGGTAGTTCCTAAATTCAGCCTTCACGTTAAATAGTTAATGTTTATTCTCTGCTTCTTTATTTCTGGCTTAGATCTCTCAGTCTGCAGCACTGGGTTGTTGTGATGATTTTGGGGATGGAAAGAAATTTTATTGGAACAGAATCCAGTAAAATCACTAGAGTCTAATCCAGTCAATGTGATCACAAAACAATCTGCTTATTTTAAAATGCAAACAGTTTAAATGTGCATGGGGGGGGGGATACATAGGAACGTTTTAGTCAATGTGCAAAGTTGCATACAGTTTCAAGTGTGAGAAGATAATACTATACAAAGTCTCAAGCCTGATATGAAACAATGATAAGAAGAAATTGCTGATAGAATTTGGAAAAGATTCTTTGAAATGAAGACTGAATTATTTGAACATTCCTAGGCGACATCAGAAATGACTTGAAGGCACACATAACAACAAATGCTACATCTGTAGTGTAACCTTTCAAAATTCTTAGGAATAATAAAAGTTGTAAACTGGGGATTCCATACTTCTTACATAGTTCAACTGAATAGAGATTTAAAAATAATTTTTTTCTTTCCATACCCTTAAAAAGCTCTCCTAGTGATTTTGTCATCTTTCCTCATAATTTTCTCACCATTATTTTTATACCTTCAAAACTTAGTCGGGACTGGCAAAGAACATTTGCAAATTTCACATGAAAGGGAGGAGCATGTGAGTTAAGAAGTGAAGAGGAAGGGAGGTATTCAGATTAATATGCTAATTTTTTTAAAAAAGTTGCATATTAATTTAAATACCCCCTTCCTCTTCACTTCTTAACTCACCCACTGCTCTCTTTCATGTGAAGTTTGCAAATTTTTTTGCCAGTACCTACCAAGTTTTGAAGGTATAAAAATAATGGTGGGAAAATTATGATGGTAGATGACAAAGTCACTAGGTGAGCTTTTTAAGGGTATGGAAAGAAAAAAACTCTATAGTCAGACAAATGTTCCACTATATTGCCTGAAAGGTGCTATTAATTGACATTCTGAATTTCAAACATGTGCCCTACCTCTGTAACTCCCTCTTTAAAACACTTCTTTCTGAATTTATATTTCAGGAGCATATGGCTCAACTTAATAAAATTGGAGAACAAAGCAACCTAAATAGCTGTGAATATAAATCTAGTTGATTTACATTGCTTCTGTAAAGCATCTTTTTAATAACCTTCTAATGTTTCGTGAATCAATCTGGCAGATAATGAGCTCCATCTAGTGATGCAGTACCTTGCCTAATCTGTGTAGAATGACAGCCTGATCCACATGTAGCAAATGTGGTTGGCTGATGTTCAGCTGCTTATTTCAAAATACATCGCTAAGTAGGCATCAAGGTGACATTTCTCAGGAGGAAAATGCCAGCACTAATTAATTGTTGATGTGAAGTTATTAGTCACCCTCAGTACAGTAATTCTCCTTACAGTTTATTTTGTTTTCTGTATTTAAGATTGCACTCTTTAAAAGGCACGGTTTTTGCAGAACTTGGCATTCCAAATGTATTAACTCTGTATGTAATAGGAGAGATTGTAATCCACATGAGGTACTCATGCCCTGCTGTTTTGAAGGCAGTGGACAGAAAAGATATTGAGCTGGAGGAAAGATGAGCTATTGGAACATGACAGGCAACATATTTGTACAGGAGAGAATTGAGTACTGCATAGTTATGTCTGCCTGCCACTGAGTGGAATGGAGAGCCCATTGCTCATTTGGGAGAGCACATGCTTTGCACACAGTGGCTGGAATTTTTTTCTTGATTTACGTAATGGACTTACACTTCATTATACCAGACTAAGGGTTTTTTTTTTCTTTTTAAGCTGTGCACAGCTGAGAAAGCTGCCCTGCCAGATTTCTTCCTGTGTGGTCACTATGGTGTCCATGGCCATTTCCCCCCTGCTGCTGTGCTACTGGCTACACTTCCATTGCCACCTATGCCACCACTGCTACCTACACTGAGGTCATTTTGCTTACCAACAAGATCATGGCCATAAGATCCCATGTTAAATCTCTGCTTAAAATAATTATTGGTAGCAGTGCTAGGATGGTCTCTGTTTAAGACCCTGGAGAGCTAGTGGCCCTCAGAGTAGCTAATACTAGATTGGTAGACTAAATCATTCTAAAGCAGCTGCGTTAACTCAAAACTTAATGGCAGTCCGTCGTGAGGTTTGTAAGGTTACCTTCTCACGAAAAATCCTTACCTTTTCTGATGGATCCTATGCTGTCAGAGTACAAGGATAAACATCATATTCATGAATCCTAAAGCAGAGTAGTTAAAGAATAGTCATTAGAAAATTAGAAAATTTTAAAAATTAGAAAATGTGGAGCCCTAGTGGCGCAGTGGTTAAATGCCAGTACTGCAAGTCACCACGTTGCAAGTTCAGTTCCAGCGGGCTCCAAGGTTCACTCAGCCTCCCATCCTTTCGAAGGTCAGTCAAATGAGTACCCAGCTTGTGAGGGCAATTAGCCAACATGCATAGGAAACTGCTTAATGCAGTGTAGATGTGTAAATAGCTATTGCTTAAAACAATTTGTAAGCCACTCTGATAGCCTTGTGGCTGAAGAGCGGGGTATAAATAAATAAATAAATAAATAAATAGAAAAGTGCTGAATTTGTTTATGTTTTACTGCAGCGTTGGGGATAGTGGAGCATGTAAGCTGTGCCCCAAAAGGCCATTTTTGCACCCCACAAGACTCCTCCTCAAATCCCCCTATTGTTCATTTTTTAAACTCAAAACACCCTCATACACTAGGAAATATATGGAGAATTTGGCATATTTTTTTGGGGGGGGGGCTCTTTTAAGCCCAAGAGAGGCCTTTATTTAACAAGGAAGTAAACTAGAAATTGAGTTTATATAATATTGCTAGCTTTCATCACTGTCATGTTATGGCTGCTAGCCCTTGGGTATGCTTTCCTGGCATTATTGCACCATTGATGTCATTGTTACATAGTTGCCTTTCTCATAATCTGAAAACTCAGTTGGCAGGCAACACTGTGATCTCTACACCCATTTTCCAAGCTCTCTCTTCAAACAGTGACACTACCAACAAAAACCTTTTGCATCTCTAGCCTTAGGCAACTAAAGCTCCCTCATAACTTCTCCTCCTCCTCCTCCACCACCACCACCACTTCAACTGTTCAACTTCAACCCACGAACTCAAGTTCCTAAAGTCTGCAACTTTCTCCTCCACACTGAAAGGGGAGAGAAGATACAGATGTTTGTTCTCCACCATGCCACCTTCATGCATGGCGTCAGACTTAATACCCATTAGTGGTGTGCATGCTTCCTGAAGCGATGTGTTGGTTTTTGCACATTTCACATGCACATTTCTGCACTAAAAGATTATCTCAGGGGAGAGATCAGAAAGGAGGAGGGGGACAAGGAGGAAAAAAACCCTGCCAAAACATCAGTCATTGAGAAAGTGCCATGATCCTTGTGGGAAAAAAATGCTTCAGCCCTCGCCCCTTTCACCTTCTTCATCAGAAGGGAAGGAGACTGAGATGGGAGAAGGAAGGATGGAAAGAAAGTGCAAGCAAATGGGCAAACAGGCAAGCAAGCAAGCAAGCAAAGGGTCTGGCAGTCCTCCTCAGCAATGATGTTAGTAGTTGAGAGTTTGGAAGAAATGGTTGGCACCCATGACCCGAAACAGTGAAGCAACTGACTGTGGTTTGTAGGGGATCTGGTGTGCAGGAAGCCTCTTCCAAAAGCAACATAAAGGTGGGTTTCTGGGAATGTGGCATTTTCTTGAGGGCTGGTATTTTGTTGGGATGGTTGTTTCCCCCCATTTCCCTCCCTTGTTTTCCTTGTTCCCTCTGCCTTTCCCATCTCTTCTACACATCTGACCCCATGCATGTGGGTGGTATGGTGGTGAAGAAGCATCTGCATCTTCCCCCCTCCTTTCAGTGTGGAGGAGGAAGCAGCAAACCTTAGGAATGAGTTTGTAGGTGTAAGAGAAATTGAAGTGGTGGTGGTGGAGAAGGAAGAGTCATGAGGGAGATGTAGTTGCCTCAGCCTAAGGCTGGAGATGCAAAAGGGTTTTGTTGTCATTGTTGTTCAGTCCACTCCAGCCAGAAACTGGTGGGGAGAAGCAGGAGAAAAATTTCCCCTCACCCTTTGGCACCTCTGAGGGAAGGTTTAATGGATGGTGTAGTTGTTAATGGTTCAGTATTCAGATACTGTTGTTGTTATACTTTTAAATCTATAGTTAGGTTTTGGGGGGCATGGCGACAAAATAAAGAAGGTACCTGGGAAAGAAAAGGTTAAGAACCACTGGGTTAAACATTTCCCCATTGCTATTGCTCTGAACAAGTTGACAGCCCTAGCAGCTGAATTTCTCATATATATATATGGAGAACAATCATGGATTGCCTTCATAACATGACATCTGACCTATGAGCTAACAGCTGATGAAAAGGGTCTTGAGATATTTGTAGCACTCTTAACTTTCTTTCCTAATGGCACCAAGGACTCTGATTTTGTTTGCCATCATTCTAGCTGAGCTCAAAATGCCTCTCCATTTTAGAGATCCATTCTCAGGCCACAAAAATAGGAGAAATGTCATCATTGGAGGGAACATCAGGAGAGAAGAGAAATGTGCAAACTTTCCTGGAGCTATTGGAATGTGTGTAAAGTTGCCCCTTCATATTTACTGGGGTTTGGTTCCAGGATCCCCTGTGGATACCAAAATTCGTGAATACACAAGTCCCAATATATGCAATGGCATAGCAAAATACCAATGACTCCTCTTCATCCTGGAGAGAAGTGACTAGTGGGGTGCCACAGGATTCTGTCCTGGGCCCAGTGCTATTCAACATCTTTATTAATGACTTGGATGAGGGAATAGAGGATATGCTTATCAAGTTTGCAGATGACACCAGGCTGCTAAAAAGGTCAATGTGATTTTGGTTTGTATCAATAGAAGTATAATGTCTAGATCAAGGGAAGTAATAGTGCCACTCTATTCCCTTGGTCAGACCTCACCTAGAATACTGTGTCCAGTTCTGGGCACCACAATTCAAAAAGGATATTGACAAATTGGAGCGTGTGCAAAGAAGGGCGACTAAAATGGTGAAAGGTCTGGAAACCATGCCTTATGAGGAGAGACTTAGGGAGCTGGGTATGTCTAGCCTGGAAAAAAGATGGTTAAGAGGCGATATGATAGCCCTGTTTAAGTATTTGAAGGGGTGTCACGCTGAGGATGGAGCAGTCTTGTTTTCTGCTGCTCCAGAAACTGGAACACGGAGCAATGGATGCAAGCTCCAGGAACAGAGATTCCACCTCAACATTAGGAGGAACTTTTTGACAGTAAGAGCTGTTCGGCAGTGGAACACACTCCCTTGGAGCATGGTGGGGTCTCCTTCCTTGGAGGTCTTTAAATAGAGGCTGGATTGCCATCTGTCGGGGATGCTTTGATCGTGATTTCCTGCATGGCAGAGGGTTGGACTGGATGGCCCTCATGGTCTCTTCGAACTCTACAGTTCTATGATTCTATGATTCTATAGGAGGGGTAGCTAATACCCCAGAGGACAGGATCAGAATCCAAAATGACCTTAACAGATTAGAAGGCTGGGCCAAAACTAACAAAATGAATTTCAACAGGGAGAAAGTAGGATACTACACTTGGGCAGTAAAAATTAAATGCACATATGGAACACCTGGCTTGGTGGTAGTACACACGAAAGGGATCTAGGAGTCTTAGTGGACCACAAGCTGAACATGGGTCAGCAGTGTGATCCAACAGCTTAAAAAAACAATGAAACAGCAAAGTGACATCATAAAATTTTATAATAATCAACTTTTTAACTTTCTGCTTTTTATAAGGAAATTTTGACTTTTAACTAATAATATCTATTTTTATATAACTTTGATATTAATTTTATTTCTTCGGTTTTAGTTGTTTTATCTGACCCGTTGATCATAATGAAGAAATGAATGAAAAAGCCAGTGCGATTCTAGGCTGCATTAATAGGAGTATAGTGTCTAGATCAAGGGAAGTAATAAGTGCCACTCTATTCTGCTTTGGTCAAACCTCACCTGGAACACTGTGTCCAGTTCTGAGCACCACCATTCAAGAAGGATACTTAGAAGCTGTAATGTGTCCAGGGGAGGGTGACCAGGATAGAGGGTGGTCTGGAAGCCATGCCCTATGAAGGAGCGGCTTAGGGAGCTGGGCACATTTAGTCTGTAGAAGAGAAGGTTGAGAGGGGACATGATAGCCATGTTTAAATATTTGAAGGGATGTCATATTGAGGATGGAGCAAACTTGTTTTCTGCTGCTCCAGAGACTAGGACACAGAGCAATGGGTTCAAACTACAGGAAAAGAGTTTCTACCTAAACATTAGGAAGAATTTCTGACAGTAAGAGATGTTCAGAAGTGGAATACACGGCTTGGGAGTGTGGTGGAGTCTCCTTTTTTGGAGGTTCTTAAACAGAGTCTGGATGGCCATCTGTCAGCAATGCTTTGATTGTGTATTCCTGCATGGCAGGGGGTTGGATTAGATGGCCTTTGTGGTCTCTTCCAACTCTATGATTCTATGATTCTTTGACTCTCTTCTATTTTATTTGCTGCTGTGTTAGGGGACACTAGTTGTCTCACAACAGTGGCATGGCAGATGTTTTCCCCAGATACCTCCTTTGGAACAATGTTGTGGCTGACAAACCAGCTGGTTTTTATAAAGGATACTCTGAGCTACACTCCTCTAATGGTACTGTTGGACTCCAGGGTAACTCTATGTTGTGCTCTTGTTATTTTGGGGGAAGTGCAAGACCATCCATAACTGGAAGTGCCCTCAAACTTCCTGGAAGTGTGCTTCTTGGAAGAGACATTCTCTCCTCTGTGAAAGACAAAAAGGAGTGCCTCTTCTAAGATAGTGCTATGTGAAAAGTGTTACATCACCTAAAAACAAAGTAGGGTTTTTCTCTTCAGGTCCACTGTATTGTCTAAGATGCCATTTTCTGCAGATTTAATTAACCTAGTCATAATTTAATTGCTGAAGTATGAGGGCCATTTGATATGATGGAAATTACTTAAGTTATAATCTGCTAGTTCAGAGGGAGTCGTATGGCATTTGCCCCACTGAAGACTGTACCCACAAAAGAGCTCTGTAGGCCTGGATGTCTTATCAGAAGTGTTCTGCTGGTTTTGAGAGCAAACACAGTGTGTTTTGATGTGTTGGGGGCACAGGAACCATTGCTTCCTAGGTTCTTCCAACATGTTCACCAAGGGGTCCCAAGCTATTCTAGCCCTCACACTGAATCCCCACACATTGATCATAATGGATGGTGGAAAGACCTCATCGGCCCACTGGGGGAAATCTGCCACCCATCCTCAAGCCCTAATGATAGTGAGCTGGCAGGGCTTTGGTTGTCATGGTGGATCTGCTACTTACTGCCCCCTACTTTGGGATTGCTCTGCCCCATGCTTTTATTGGGTGAGAGCCCTAAATCTTAAAAACTGATGTATTTTATATCAGGTAGAATGAATTATCAGTGTGTTGGGGATTTTTTTTTTTTTAGGGGTAAAGAAGCATCAGGCCATGTGAAGCTGAGGATCTGCAGGTGATACACAAGCAGCAGGGCTTGTTTAAATTTGTATATTTTAGTTTTTAATCTGTTTTATAATGTGTTTTAATCTGATTTTATAATATTTTAACTGTATATATTGCATTTTTAATCTGTTTTATGGAAGCTGCCCTGTGTCCCATCTAGGGAGAAAGGTGCCATACAAATAAAATAAAATAAAATGGTTTTTTTTTAAATAATTTCTTTGGTAGTTTAGGTGGCATACAAACAGGTGACAGATAGTTGTTGGAAGCTAGGTAAATGTGATGATTCCTATCCAGAGTAAAATGGGTCTCCTGTTCTCAGTACTATCTTTAGCCTTTTGTTGCAGTTGAGTTTAGACAGCAACAATGAAGAGTTACATCTTTATAACCATATATATAGTGGATCAGCTACATGAAAGACTTCCAGACAAATGTCTTAGTCTAGTCTGATATCCTAGTCAGCTGTACGTGGGAGGGACAGATTCCTGGAGATCAGAGAAAGAGGTAAACAATAATTGAAAATAGCTGTATAGACATTGAAACAATAATGTGGTATTGACAAATTGAACAAGCTTAATACAACCTAATACAAAAGTGGAAGAATTTAGAGCTATGTTTTCCAGCCTTGGACTCTCTGATGTTGTGGACATAAACTCTTTGTAATCCTAATCAACATGGCCAGTGGTCAGGGTTTCTGGGAATTTTAATCCAGTAACAGCTGGGAACAATTGCCTAGAGAATAGGGCTGCACATGGTTTAGTTTGGTTTGGGCTGAATTCAGCAATCTAGATTGGGTTATAATTCATTTTATACCAGATTTGGACCCATTCTGACCCTGTTAAGAACTTGAATTCAAACCAACATTTCAAACTCCAAATGTTCAGGTGTTCCATTCACTTTCATTGGAAACCAAGCATATGACATTTCTGAATTGCTTACACAAGTGCATGACATGTTTGCCCCTTCATGTTTCATGTTAGCTCTTTCAGAGCAGGTGTGTGTGTGTGTGTGTCTATGCCTTCAAGTTGCCTGTCAACCTGTGGGAACCCCATGGATTTCATAGTGTTTTCTTAGACTAGGAATACTCAGGAGTGGTTTTGCCAGTCCCTTCTCTGAAATATAGCCTATAGCACTTAGTATCCATTGGTGGTCTCCCATCTAGGTAGTAGATGACCCTGCTTAGCTTCCAAGATCAGACAGGATCTAGTACCTTTTACGGCATTTAGGTTGTCTAAGAGCAGACAACCCCTGCAAAATTGTAGACACCTAACTCTAGAGGTGTTTTTGGTGACCACATTTAACTTTGCATTTTTTTTCAAAAACATGGGATACTTTTTTAAAAATCGTATAAAATTAGTTGAAAACTCAGTTCTATCCATTCATATCAGTTTATGCATTCTAATGTCTGTGATGCATGTGTGCTCCTTGTAAGAAACTAAATGTCTGGGGGTGGGGGTGGTAGCTAAGACACACACAGTAGAGACAGGCATAAGAGATAAAGGATAGAAAGAAAGAGAGAACAACATCCTTTCGACTCAAACACAGCCCCCTAATATTGTAGGCACTGTGTCAGAGTGTCCCCAAAGTTCAGAACTCAAGTATAGCTGTATTGACAGGTGACAGTCTTCAGGATGGAGTTAAGCAGTTTGGTAGGCATGCAGCAACTGTTGGCAGTATAGTGGACTGGAAGGCTGAGATTTACTGCTACTAGACTTTTCTAGCTAAAGAGCACAAAGCTGTCCAAGGGAATTGAATATTCCTCCCTTCCCCCCAACTGCACTGTGATTGGAGAGTGCTGCCTAGATTCATAACAAGGTTTGGATGTTATAACTGTCAATGAGCAAAGACAAGATCCCTTCCTCCCACTCCTGGGGTATTACTTTTATGGTGATGTTGGAGGCTAGGGCCAAAGTCCCATTGATAGACTATGCCATGGGACAGATAGTTTCCTAAATTGGTCTTTTTAGAACTCCATGCCTCTGAGGACCCATCCAGAAACCAGGCACTAGAAAAATAGGCTACTCAGAGCCTACAGTCTTCCTCATCCAACAAGGAAAATGGCAACTATGTCTGACTTCTCTTGCTGTCACTCTGTAACCCTGGAAAAAGTTAAACTACTAGTGTAACTGATCCTTATGCTAACATAGTTCACCAGTGCTGTCTGGTACAATAACAATAGCAACAACTGTCTTTCTGTAGATCAATCTGAACTGGTCCAATTCACTTCAGGCCAGGCCAATGCCCTCCTTATCTTAGGGCTTGTCCACATGTGGGGCAACAACTCAATGGAGTTTCACCTGCATGCCCCTGCATGCCCCCCCCAAGCCCTCCACATTATTGTACTTCGCAGGGATGTGTTTTCACTGCCCCTGAGGAGTTTTGTTCACTGCTGTTGCTGCCACAGCAACCAATTTTAAAGCTCCAGAGCCAGCTCCCAGTGGAAGAGAGAGGTTTTCCCTTCACCTGCCTCTGCCTGTTCTCCCACTTGCCTGTCACTTCCTTGAAGTGCTTCTGTCACTTACTTCAAGTGTATCTTCCTGTGACAGGCAAGCGGGATAGCAGGTGGAGGCAATGCTGATGAGCCAGGGGTAGGAAGAAAACCTCTTCCTCCTCCGGGAACTGGCTTGGGAGCTTAAAAATTGGATGCAGTGGTGGTGGTGGTAGTGGCAGCTGCGCTGGTGGATGAAACTCCACAGAAAACCCCAAATCCCACATATTGCACACTCTGGTAGGACACCCCAAAATGCTGCAAATCTGGGCCATGCCACATGTGGCCGGGTAGCCCCAGATTCAGAGGAAAGGCCTTGCCATTTGTGGCCTGATCACAGCAGATTCAGGGGCATTTACATTGGGATTTGGGGTATTTGATGGTGTAGACAATCCCTTAGTGAGCATCCATTCCAATATATATGTTTCTTCCTTCTCCCAATAACTTGGCACTTCATTTGATACTCATAATTTCGATCATCTCCTGGCCCTGAGAGAACCCAGTAGCTTAGCATGAATGTGTGTATAATAATGCATACTGTGTACTGTATGGTGACTGAGTCTGGATTTTGCAACTCCTCATAAGTGTTTAGGTAGATCACTCTTCCTCAGCTGGGTTCCCTCCAGGTTTCTTGGACTACAACTGCTACCTGCCCTAGACAGCATAACCAGTAGCACATCTGGAGACCACCAACTTGAGGCTGATACTTTATTTTTCAGTTCACTCACAACAGACTACTTACAATATTGTAAATAATCCCATTGCCTTAGTAGCCTAAGGACTAGGGAAATAAAGAATATGTGTAAATCATATCGATGAGAAATGGGATCTTGAGATGTTAACAAGCTTCTTCCCTCCCTCTAAAAACAGCTGCTAAAGATTTTTAAATGTATTTGGGAAATGCAATGTGAAATACTATGTGAAAATTTCAGAAACTTTTTTTGCAAACCCCCCTTTTGGGCAGAACATTATACTAAGTATGCTTTTGAGCAAAATGTTGCTCACCCCTCCCTTTTGTGCAACCCCCCCACCCTTTTGTGAATATGTTGTAATCCAACTCCCCAAAAAAGCTCTGAAAAATCATTGAAAATGCACAAAAATTCTTGCCCACTGGGGAACAGTGATATTTTTCATTCTTGCCATGAGAACAAAACAAGTGAAGATTTACACTCTTCATATACATGGAAGATTATGCTTGATTACTTTAACAGATTGTACATCAGCATTGTTTTAGGAAAGCATTTTGGTGGTTAGAATATGACTGAATATTCATTTGGAAAAGAAATAAAAATTGCTGTGATCTTATATCCTACCCACCAGTGTCCTCTACTTCCAGCATGTAGCCTTATCCAGGACCAATACCTATGTTTTTATCCAAGATGTGGAAGTCAGCTTCATCACTTGATAATTTTTACTAGGAATGAATGAGAACTTTTTTGGTTCACATTTCAGTGCAAATTCAGTGTCTCCTGCCAGAGAGAAGAAAGAGAGCAGCTTCTGGACAGCCAGTTTCCTGCCAGCTTCCAGGCCAGTTTCCTGCCAGGGAGAACAAGGAGAGCAGCTTCTGGACAGCCATTTTGACTGTTGGGAGAGGCTGCTTGTTGCTGAGGGGGTGGAGCTTCTGTGAGTCACACCTGTGAGTCATTAGGGGGTGGAGCTGGGAGCCTAGCTGTATATTACTCCTTGCAGAGGCTTTCCAGGCCAGTCTCCTGCCAGAGAGAAGAAAGAGAGCAGCTTCAGGACAGCCAGTTTCCTACCAGCTTTCAGGCCAGTTTCCTGCCAGGGAGAACAAGGAGAGCAGCTTCTGGACAGCCATTTTGACTGTTGGGAGAGGCTCCTTGTTGCTGAGGCAAGCGCCTAACGGCACACGAGTTTCAGTGACCAAACAAAAATACAGCATACCTAAAAGTACAGTGTAGCATTCTCAGCATTACCTAACAGTTTTTAGATTACCTAAAAGCTCTCACCATGGACACTGAGGGGGCTGCAGCAGTCACCTGCAGCACTTGTGCGATGCTTGTCTTCTTGCCTACAGACATGGAGAACTTCACATGCACCAAGTGTAAGCAGGTAGCCCTCTTGGAGGAGAAAGTCCAGCAGCTGGAGACACGGGTAGCTACACTTCAACATATTCATGAGCAAGAGGTTTTCCTGGACAGAACAGAACAAACAGTCTTGGATGGGGACCGCACAGAGGAAGTGGCTGCGGAGGAAAGGGTCACTTCACAGACACAGGAAGTAGACAGCTGGAGGAATGTCACACACAGAACAAGAAAATCCAGGGATTCTTCGAGCAGCTTGCAGCTACAGAATTGAGGACAACAGGGAAGAAAGGCATGGACAGACTTCAGGGGCAGAGCAGGGGACTTTGAGAGTACCACCGCAAGGAACAGCAGCTACGAAGCCTTGGCAGAGGCGTGTGGTGGTGGTGGGGGACTCCTTGCTGCGGGGTACAGAAGCAGTGGTTTGTGGGCCTGACAAGAAGATTTGGGAGGTGTGTTGTCTCCCTGGGGCAAAGATCCGCGATGTGACGGAGAGGCTGACAAGACTCGTCAAGCCTACGGATCATTACCCCTTCCTTTTGGTCCATGTGGGAACCAACAATACTGCAAGGCACAGCTTTCCCAAGATCAGAAGAGATTATGAGGCCCTGGGGAGGAAGCTGAAAGAAATGGACGCACAGGTTGTCATCTCGTCTCTTCTGCCAGTTGAAGGGCATGGTCCAGAAAGGGAGAGGAAAATAGCCAACCTAAACAACTGGCTCCGTAGATGGTGTCTCCGAGAACAATTTGGATTCTTGGATCATGGACTGCGCTTCCATGAGGGGGGACGTCTGGCAAGAGATGGGGTGCATCTTACGACAGTTGGAAGAAACATTTTTGCCAACAGTCTCAAGAATTTGATCAGGAGGGCTTTAAACTGAGTCATATGGGGGAGGGAGACAGAATTCTGGAAGGCAAAAGGGCTGGAGAAAATAGTAAAACTGTCATAGAGGGAACAAGGCAAACAGCACAAGGACCCAACAGTGGGAGACAAAAAAACGTGCACAGGCAGCAAGTAAAGGGAACACATGGTCTTAGATGTCTCTACACTAATGCACAGAGCATGGGAAATAAGCAAGATGAACTTGAACTCCTAGCACTACAAAACAAATACGATATAATAGGCATTACTGAAACCTGGTGGGATGAGTCTCATGACTGGAATGTAGGAATAGAGGGGTATAACCTTTATAAGAGAAGCAGGCCAAACAGGAAAGGAGGAGGAATAGCATTATATGTCAGGGATATTTCCACCAGTGATGAGATCCATGACATCAATACTGGAAGCCAGGTGGAGAGCATCTGGATAAAAATTAAACGGGGGGGAAACAACAGGGATGTTATTGTGGGACTCTACTACAGACCCCCAAGTCAGACGGAGGAATTGGATGATGCCTTTCTAGAACAGATGAACACACATGCAGAAAGGAGAGATGTAGTAGTGATGGGTGACTTCAAATATCCTGATATTTGCTGGCAATCTAACTCAACCAAAACTTCAAGGTCTAGCAAATTCCTTACTTGCCTGGAAGACAATTTCATGGTCCAAAAGGTGGAAGAGGCAACAAGGGGGTCAGCTATTTTAGATCTGATCCTAACCAACAGAGATGACCTGGTTAATGGGGTGCAAGTGGTGGGATCCTTAGGTGAGACTGATCATGTTCTCCTGGAGTTTGTTATACAATGGAAAGGAGAAGCCAGGCACAGTCAGACATGCATTCTTGACTTTAGGAGAGCTGATTTCAATAAACTCAGGGAAATACTGGGGGTGATCCCATGGTCAGGAATACTAAAAGAGAAGAGACTTCAAGACGGATGGGACTTTCTCAAAAGGGAGATACTGAAGGCACAATTTCAAACAGTACCATTGAGGAAGAAAAATGGGAGGTGTCTCAAAAAAAACCGGATGGATGACTAAAGAACTTTCAACGGAGCTAAGTTTTAAACGGAACATGTATAGGAAATGGAAAAGGGGGGAAATCACCAAAGAAGAATTCAAACAGATAGCAAACACATGTAGGAGTAAAGTCAGAAAAGCTAAAGTGCAGAATGAGCTCAGGCTTGCTAGAGAGGTTAAGAACAATAAAAAGGGTTTTTTGGGGTATGTCCGCAGCAAAAGGAGGAAGAAGGAAATGATAGGGCCACTACGTGGAGAAGATGGCAAAATGCTAACAGGGGACAGAGAAAAGGCAGAATTACTCAACAGCTTCTTTGCCTCAGTGTTTTCAGAAAAGGAAAAGGAGGACCAACCTGAGGATAATGGAACAGAGGACACAATAGGGGAAATCCAGCTCAAAATAAGTAAAGAGGTAGTACAGGAATACCTTCTTAATCTAAATGAATTTAAATCTCCAGGACCAGATGAACTACATCCAAGAGTATTAAAAGAGCTGGCAAATATAATCTCAGAGCCATTGGCAATAATATTTGAGAACTCCTGGAGAACAGGAGAAGTCCCAGCAGACTGGAGGAGGGCAAACATTGTTCCCATCTACAAAAAGGGGAAAAAAGAGGATCCCAACAATTATCGTCCAGTTTGTCTGACATCAATACGAGGGAAGATTCTAAAGCAGATCATTAAACAGAGTCTGTGAACATTTAGAAGGCAATGCCATAATCACAAAAAGTCAACATGGGTTTCAGAGAAACAAGTCATGCCAGACTGATCTCTTTTTTTGATAAAGTTACCAGCTTTGTAGATGAATAAAGTCAGAAAAGCTAAAGCGCAGAATGAGCTCAGGCTTGCTAGGGAGGTTAAGAACAATAAAAAGGGTTTTTTTGGGTGTGTCCGCAGCAAAAGGAGGAAGAAGGAAATGATAGGGCCGCTACGTGGAGAAGATGGCAAAATGCTAACAGGGGACAGAGAGAAGGCAGAATTACTCAACAGCTTCTTTGCCTCAGTGTTTTCAGAAAAGGAAAAGGGGGACCAACCTGAGGAGAATGGAATAGAGGACACAATAGGGGAAATCCAGCACAGAATAAGCAAAGAGGTTGTACAGGAATACCTTATTAATCTAAATAAATTTAAATCTCCAGGACCAGATGAACTACATCCAAGAGTATTAAAAAAGCTGACAAATGTGATCTCAGAGCCATTGGCAATAATCTTTGAGAATTCCTGGAGAAGTCCCAGCAGACTGGAGGAGGGCAAACATTGTCCCCATCTTCAAAAAGGTGAAAAAAGAGGATCCCAACAATTATCGTCCAGTTTGTCTGACATCAATACGAGGGAAGATTCTAAAGCAGATCATTAAACAGAGTCTTTGAACATTTAGAAGGCAATGCCATAATCACAAAAAGTCAACATGGGTTTCAGAGAAACAAGTCATGCCAGACTGATCTCTTTTTGATAAAGTTACCAGCTTTGTAGATGAAGGGAACGCTGTGGGCATCGCATACCTTGATTTCAGTAAGGCCTTTGACAAGGTTCCCCATGACATTCTTGCAAACAAGCTTGTAAAATGTGGGCTAGAGAAGTTAACTGTTAAATGGATTTGTAATTGGTTGACCAGCCGAACCCAAAGGGTGCTCAGCAGTGGCTCCCCTTTGTCTTGGAAAGATGTGACCAGTGGGGTGCCACAGGGTTCTGTCCTGGGCCCAGTGCTATTCAACATCTTTATCAATGACTTGGATGAGGGAATTAGGGGCATACTTATCAAATTTGCAGATGACACCAAATTAGGAGGAGTAGCTAATCCCCTAGAGGACAGGATCAAAATTCAAAATGACCTGGATAGACTGGAGAGCTGGGCCAAAGCTAACAAAATGAAATTCAACACGGAGAAATGTAAAGTACTACACTTAGGGCGGAAAAATGAAATGCATAGATATAGGATGGGAGAGACCTGGCTGAACAAGACTACGTGCGAAAGGGATCTAGGAGTCCTAGTAGACCACAAGTTGAACATGAGTCAACAGTGTGATGCAGCAGCTAAAAAGGCCAATGCAATTTTGGCCTGTATCAATAGAAGTATAGTGTCTAGATCAAGGGAAGTAATAGTGCCGCTCTATTCTGCCTTGGTCAGACCTCACCTAGAATACTGTGTCCAGGTCTGGGCACCACAATTCAAAAAGGATATTGAGAAATTGGAGCGTGTGCAAAGGGCGACTAAAATGGTGAAAGGTCTGGAAATGATGCCTTATGAGGAGAGACTTAGGGAGCTGGGTATGTTTAGCCTGGAAAAAAGATGGTTAAGAGGCGATATGATAGCCCTGTTTAAGTATTTGAAGGGGTGTCACACTGAGGATGGAGCAGGCTTGTTTTCTGCTGCTCCAGAGACTGGAACACGGAGCAATGGATGCAAGCTCCAGGAACAGAGATTCCACCTCAACATTAGGAGGAACTTTTTGACAGTAAGAGTCGTTCGGCAGTGGAATGCACTCCCTCGGAGCGTGGTGGAGTCTCCTTCCTTGGAGGTCTTTAAACAGAGGCTGGATTGCCACCTGTCGGGGATGCTTTGATCAAGATTTCCTGCGTGGCAGGTAGTTGGACTGGATGGCCATTGTGGTCTCTTCCAACTCTACAATTCTATGATTCTGTGAAATTTATTACACTTGCACTTTGTGAACACAAATCAGAGTGCAGTTATATGAAGAAATCTACATTTTCCTGAAGGATATGCTGCAAATCCCCCATGCAACTTCTCACTAAAAGTTTTATACAGTTGAAATATCACTTGCAAAAATGCACATATTTGAAAAAAGTCCACACTGGGATGCATATATATTGTAAATGCTCATGGAAATACATAAACAATTTGCAGACTTTCAAAAATTTGCTGCTTATAGCCTGGAAGAAGCAAATTTAACAGGAGGAAAAATAGGGCATGAACAAAAACAAGCTTGATGGGTTTGTCCATTCATAACAGGCACATCCAAGTCTAATTATAGTCTTCCTCTAAGAATAACAGCACCACTCTTACAGCCCTTCTCCAGATCACTTCATTCAGGAGCCACTAAACATCTGAGACCATAAGACTGAATTCTGCACTCTTTGGTTCAAATCATTTATGAAAGATGCTAGTATAACAGATTATAAAACAGAAATATTAACATACTAGATATGAATAGTGTAGTGGTTTGAGCATTGGACTATGACACTGGAGATCAGGGTCCAAATCCCCGCTCAGCCATGGAAACTCACTGGGTGACCTTGGGCAAGTCACATTTTCTTAGCTTCAGAGGAAGGCCAAGCTCTCTGAATAAATCTTGCCAAGAAAACTCTGGGATAGGTTCACCTTAGTGTCACCATAAATCAAACAATTTGAAGGCATACAACATGAGACTAGGAGCAGGGATGTGAATACATCTCACTGTTCCTGAGGTTTTTTTTAAAGTTATGCCAAAATTGTCTATATTCTCCAAACCACACCATAGACCTCTACTTCAACAAGAGACTGAGACATTACTTATTCTCATGGTGTTTTTCACATTTTGATCAATTTTTTTCTTCACAGAACTATGGCCTTTTCATTTTGTGAAGCTAAGCAGTAGGGGTATATAAATGTTTGCTTCTTTAATTCTTGCATATGAGAATGCAAGAATTTTAAAACTTTTTTGCCCAATAGGTGAAATTACTAGAGTTTGGGCACATTTGTCTATGACTATTCGCATTCTAGATATCTTCTGCAAAAAACCTCCAAAGACTTTTCTTGCAGAATACACCAATTTTTATGGGATTTTTTTTTCTTTTTTGCTTTTTTGTGAAAAAAAAAAGATAGTTCTACTCTTGCTGCTGGTCTTTTCACACTCTTGCAATGGATGTGCTTTTTGAAGGGGTATCTTGATCTATTAAATCACCATTTCACATTGAGAACAAGGAAATGTATGAATAGTCTTTACACCCTTAATGAGAACACATAGCAAGCAAAACAGGCTCATTTATCACAGACTCAAACAACCCATGCAGTGCTACTACTTTTGCTTATTTGCACAAGAACACAATAGCTTTCACATTTTTCACATGTTTGAAAATGTCATAAATCGTTCTGAGACAAACAACAACAACGGCAAGAACTCACTGTCTTGCAGTGAGGGGAAAACCCCTTCCTTTGTCCCCATTTACCATGTGAGGATTAACAAGGTTGGGATTTACACCCCTAATTATGTATGCTAGAGATACATGATTTATCATGTATCACATGCTGGATTCTAAGATATTGTTTTTTGTTGAGATTGACATATTTAAGAAACAGACATTTCTTAAATAAGTACAGCAAATAATGCTGATGTACAGAGTCACAATATTTACATAAAGGTAGTGGATGTTCAATGCAAATTGTTTCTAAGGCATAAGGACGTTATGTTATGCAACTGTAAAAATGTTAAAGTTCAAATGTATCTGTTATTATTCATTCATTCTGCTTTTACAGTGGAGAGATAAAGCAATAAGATTTTCCAATTCACATTCCCTCACGTAATTTGAGTCTTAAATGGAAGAAACTGAATTGCTGCTTAAGAGAGAAAACTGAAGTTCTTCCTTAGACCATCTCTGTTGGGACCATAAAAAATAAATCAAAGAATGCTGGAGCTTTTCATAAGTATTTGAAAATCACATCCCCTTTTGCATAGGGGTTCAGCATTCCATGAAGAAGTAGACACACCTTTAACATTGTCCTTACTGTGACTTCATTACCTAGCCAACTTTGGCTAGATTTATTGATTGTTTCTTTAAATCTCCCAACCCATAATAAGTTCTCTGGGTGGTACGCAATGCATTATAAACTTGCAACTTAGTGCTGTGACTTTTTATTCAGGCATGAGGCTCACTGAGTTAATCACAGGTGAAAATGCAATATAAAATCACAGTTGATCTGGAACAACATGCACACAGTCCTAGGAGTGAGTGAAGTTCTAATACAACTAAGGGTTTGTTTGTTTTTTAAGTTACTAGTGGGTGTGACAAGCCGTCCAAGATCTGAGGTGGCTATGCATTGTACAAACTCAAGGAGTAACAACTCCACTTGATTACATGTCATCTATTGCTGAGGTTTACATAGTCCAAATTTGCATGAGAGTTTAACTTCTATACATAGCTGCTTGACATAGAATGACACTAGCTCTCTCAAGGTAAACCTAAATGATGACTACCATAAGAACATAAGAAGAGTCCTACTGTATGGGACCAAAGTCCTCTTTAGGCCAGCATTCTGTTCACAAGTAGACAGCTAGTTGCTTACTAGAAGCCCACCAGCAAGACATGAGTCTGACTACACCTTCCTTCTCAATTTCTCCAGAAACTCAGATACATATACTGTTGCTGATCCTGGAGATTATATATAACCATTACATGAATGGACCTGTCTTTAATGGATTTATCTAATTCCTATTTATCTAATTCCTATCTAAAGTTGTTCAAGTTAGGAGCCATCACTACCTGTTGTGACAACGAATCCCATTGTTTAACTATGAATGTATCAGGTGAAAACTGTAACACCTGCTTGATGGCATCCTTTGTTTTGTCAAAGCCACATCTGGCTTTGGAATAACCAGGATGGAGTGGTGGCTTGCAGGATGTCTGCTAAGCAGGATTCCCAACATATCTTCAGATCATTCCCCTCCTCCTTAACACAAAAAGAGTATTCACGATTGTCTAGGACTTAAGCCTCAGCTCTCAGGCATTGGTGCAAGAAAGGAGGGACATGGGCATCAATCTATGAAATATAGATGCAGATGTCACTATCCTAGTTGTGGTCCCTGCTTCCTAATATGCTTTGGGGAAATTCAAACAGTTACAGATTTGATTATACAGTATATTCAATTGCTTAGGCTCCTATATGAAAAGCAAGGCTTTGCAAAAATCTGTAAGGGAAATGTGAGCTGGACTAGCATCTGTTATGCCTTTGGCTTTTACTACACGTGACAGCACAAATTAGGTTTCTTTGTGTGCATACTTTTGAGATAGTGGTAAAATGGGTAAGAACCAGAGAATGGATATAATACGCAGTTTGAAATATATAATCTTGTTGCATGAACCAGCTGGGTTTGCTTAAAGTGTGAAAACACTTTTATTGCTAACAAGGTTTTTGTGGGGCGGTCCCACATGCATAATGAAAATGAGAGGGGAAGAAATCATTGTGGAATTGTCCTTTACAGGTGGTAGAATTATCCTCTGGAGAGCTGTATACTAGATTTATGCTCCATCGGCTGAGGGAGATTATAGGGCAGTGAAGTGATGTGTTATTCACAGAATGATGGCATTGATGTTCAAAGTACACAAACTCTTTGTTTTTAAGAATAAACTTTATTTCAGGGGAAAAAAAAGCTTTTCATGCCAGCTGCAATATTTAAAAGTGATAGAGAGAGATAGAAAGGAGAGAGAGTGAAGGAGATGTGCAGGAGTAGAGCTATATAGATATTACAGACATTAAAAATGTATAATCTGAATATGTATTTTCCTTTCATTATTCTTGTAGAAGGTTGAAGGCTTGACTGAGAAACAAATGTCAGAATGTTGCCTTCTAGCAATGCCTAAGGCCATTGCAGCAGACAGTTGTCAGGGGTATAAGAGATAGTGATCAGAGTGAGGTACTTTGAGGTGTTCTTGATTCCTTCAACAGGCTTTTGTCTCTCCCTTATTAAGCATTGCTCAGAGGAGATATTTGTTGTCATGTATGAAAGCACAGAAAACACAGTGGAATGAGAACTAATAAGTAGAGAGCTGGCCACCTTCTGAGGAAAGTCCTTCTTTCAGATCCCTGCTAGACCTTGGCTAATAGCTTTAAGCTGGTCTAAGGAAGGGATGCAAAGAATACTCATAAAAAATCAACTGCTGTAGGATTTCTCTCATTTTGGACCTCTTTAGGGGAAATGTTGTGAAAGTGTGTTTTCACACACACACAAAAAAACATTGGCTGTGAACAAATAATGGTTTTTGTTCAAAACACTCTACACGAAATGTTTGCAAAGAGTAGCCCCAGACTACAGAATACCATAGAAATATGCACATGGAAACCTCTTGTAATCTTGTCCAAAAGGGATTTTTTTTCTGTAGTTTTAATTCCTGTATATGAGAAGGAAATATATTAAAATGTACATCCATTGTTCCAGATGACTTCCCACGGTGTGAAGGGAAGATTCAGTGTCATTGGAATTTAAATGGAGAAAAACTAATACAATATTAAAACATTGGGATAATAACAGAATGGAACTAAGGGAATCTACTCATTCCAACAATTGACTACTATTGTTTGTTTTAGTTATTTTTCATTTACTATTCTGTATAATTTTAAGTTAGTTTAAACAGCAATGAATGCAGAGTCAAGTCTAGGGATGTGAAAAATGCTCACAGATGTTCTTGTCTTTAATGAGGAAGGTGTCTCAAAATATCAAGACTCACAACTGAAAAAATGGCCAATAGATATGATATATTTTATTTTATTGTTTGCATTTTGAGACTTTCCCCCGAAAATATAATTAATGCAACCCCTTCCCCAACATTCTTGTATAGAAGATGGTGGCTGACATCCTGTTCAGTAATTGCAATGTCACAAGTCTGCTTTATGCCATCACAATTTACTCCTACAATCATTGCATATGCAACAAACTAAAGTCCCTCCCAAAATCTACTTTTTCAGCAGCACAGACACCCTGAAGCAGCCATTTCCATGTTGATGGAGACTGGGGTGATGATCAGAGATACATCCAGCTCTCTTCCTGTACTTGGATGTACTGTAATCTTTTATGGTATCCAGGACCACTCCCTGTCTTACAGAGTGCTAATTAAAGTATTTGGCTGCACATGATTAGTAATAATGCTTTCCTGATCTACCAGAGCCTCATATCAAAATTATGCTGCTGTCAGAGTTGGACCACTTTTGCCCTTCTTGTCTGAGTGAAGGTATATTTGGTGACATCCCTAGGCATGTTCCTTGCAATGGTTTGCCCTTAGAATTCCTTGAGTAACTGGTGTAAGGCCAGAGCTTGGAAGAGTTAATTTTTGGACTATAGTTACCAGAATCCACTAGATAGCATAGATAGGCTGAAATACATGTGTCTCACAGTCATCTGTCCACATACTCACCCGTTTACTTACTTACACACGCACACACCACTCCCATTCGTGTGGTCAATCAGCTCCTACCTGCGCAGTCCAAATATTTGTCCAGGAAACTGTCTCCAGCTTCTAATGTTTAGTACTACAGATATCTATCTACTATAAGAATAGCTATATGGTAGCTGGAGAAGTCTGCCATCTAGTGAGTGAAGATAGTAGTGCAGGTTTCAAAATTGATATTTTTAAATGTTAGGTAGTGCATAGTCCCACTTACTACAGTTAAAATTAATTAAGTCATCTAATTAATAGGCTCCAAGTATGTATCCTGGGATCCCCTTAGTATGAATGCCAAGTTTCAGGTGTTCATGTTACATGCTTTTAAAGAAATGGTATAGACTGACAGACGGTAACATTTCCATTATTTTATATTTCTTTGTTGGTAATCACACCTAATTAGTCAGTGACTAATGAGACTGACTAATTAGGTGTGATTACCAACAAATAAATATAACCCAGGATGAAGCACAGAAGTTGTCAGCAGGTTGAATAGCATTCCATCCACTTCCTTTAGTTATAACCTGACAATTATGTTTATGGTGATTATGTTTCAGTTATTCATTAGATTCCCTTTTCCTCTAGAATTTAAGCTAGTATCCCTCTATTCTAATGCCATGTTCTTATATTTCTTAAAAGATGATGATATTAGGATCCTAATTTATATACATTAGAATAATAGACTCATAGAATCGTATAACTGTAGAGTTGGAAGAGACCACAAGGGCCATCCAGTCCAACCCACTGCCATACAGGAAATCACGATCAAAGCATCCCTGACAGATGGCCATCCAGCCTTTGTTTAAAGACCTCCAAGGAAGGAGACCCCACCACGCTCCGAGGGAGTGTGTTCCACTGCCGAACAGCTCTTGCTGTCAAAAAGTTCCTCCTAATGTTGAGGTGGAATCTCTGTTCCTAGAGCTTGCATCCATTGCTCCGTGTTCCAGTCTCTGGAACAGCAGAAAACAAGCCTGCTCCATCCTCAACGTGACACCCCTTCAAATACTTAAACAGGGCTATCATATTTCCTCTTAACCGTTTTTTTTTTCCAGGCTAAACATACCCAGCTCCCTAAGTCTCTCCTCATAAACCATGGTTTCCAGACCTTTCACCATTTTAGTTGCCCTCCTCTGGACACACTCCAATTTGTCAATATCCTTTTTGAATTGTGGTGCCCAGAACTGGACACAGTATTCTAGGTGAGGTCTGACCAAGGCAGAATAGAGTGGCACTATTACTTCCCTTGAACTAGACACTATACTTCTATTGATGCAGCCCAAAATCACATTGGCCTTTTTAGCTGCCGCATCACACTGTTGACTCATGTTCAACTTGTGGTCTACTAGGACTCCTAGATCCCTTTCACACGTAGTCTCGTTCAGCCAGGTCTCTCCCATCCTATATCTATGCATTTCATTTTTCCGCCCTAAGTGCAGTACCTTACATTTCTCCGTATTGAATTTCATTTTGTTAGTTTTGGCCCAGCTCTCCAGTCTATCCAGGTCATTTTGAATTTTGATCCTGTCCTCTAGGGGATTAGCTACTCCTCCTAATTTGGTGTCATCTGCAAATTTGGTAAGTATGCCCCTAATTCCCTCATCTAAGTCATTGATAAAGATGTTGAATAGCACTGGTCCCAGGACAGAACCCTGTGGCACCCCACTGGTCACATCTTTCCAAGACAAAGAGGAGCCACTGCTGAGCACCCTTTGGGTTCGGCTGGTCAACCAATTACAAATCCATTTAACAGTTAACTTGTCTAGCCCACATTTTGCAAGATTGTTTGCAAGAATGTCATGGGGAACCTTGTCAAAGGCCTTACTGAAATCGTGTACGATATCCACAGCGTTCCCTTCATCTCCCAAGCTGGTAACGTTATCAAAAAAAGAGATCAGATTAGTCTGGTATGACTTGTTTCTCTGAAACCCATGTTGACTTTTTGTGATTATGGCATTGCCTTCTAAATGTTCACAGACTCTCTGTTTAATGATCTGCTCTAGAATCTTCCCTGGTATTGATGTCAGACTAACTTAATATAGTATATATAAGGCATGGTATGGTAATCATGAATGCCTGATTTGCAAAGTAATTATTGGCGCAATTTTTCCCTCTTTTCTCCCCACTTTCTGCACTGGTGGTGTCCTCTGAATGTCATTCAGTGCTCAATGTTGTTTTCATGCAAGCTTGTCTGTTTGTTGTCACCTGTAAATAACAGATATTGAGGAACTGTTTGTGTTCAGAGCCCCGTTGCACAGATGTTCCTGTGATCCTAAACACACATACCTCTTGCACTCAATCTTTTTGAGAAACACTCTTGCCTCTGTAAATATTGGCACCAGTTCATGATTATAGTACACCATGTATTCTTTCTTGGGTTTCAAATCACCTTTTGTAGTCAGAATAATGACTAATAATACATTGATGGAGATGGTGTCAGTCTCTCATAGATTTCATTATATATATATCACTAGAGGTTGGCAATATATCAGTCCAAGCTAACATAGCCATTGGTGAGAGATAATGGGAGTTCCAGTCCAAACAACATCTGGAGTCCCACACATTACCCATTGGTGCACAATATGCAGTTAAACCCTCCTGATTGGTTTGCTGGATTGTGAACTGAGCATTTCCTCCATCTATTGCCTTGCCATTTTTTAAAAGTTAGTTAATTATTTGCTCTTTTTTTAAAAGTTACAATCAATAGGCCTTATGACAAAGTGAGCACTAGGACAAAGATCTTTGAGGGCTTCTTTCTGAACCATCTTGAGTTTGTCAATGTCTTTAGTCAGATCAAGTGATGCTTCTATCTCTGTTTGCTCACCCAATGTGCACTCTTTATCTATCCGTGCAAGGATGGTATGTCTAAATGTCTCCTGTCTGTGAACACTATTGAATTGTATGTCCATAGGTAGCAACTGAATTTTTGTTTCCTCTGGTGACAACATACCCAGCTGATTGGGAAGTGCTACATGCATTCAGTGACTTCCTCATGTTAGGGGAGACGTATTGTCCAATCTGACTCTTAAAAATACTAACTGGACCTCTTACGTCACATTAAATATGGACAGGAAAGTAGAGAGTAATACCTCATTATTGCCTAAGGTGCTTCCTTTGTTCATATATTCCTTCTGGAAGTATCTGAACCCAAAACTCACATGCATGTATAAGGTGTGGATGAAAAGTTAGACTGCTTAGGTGAGGAAAGAAATGCAGATGAACATGGGGCTGTGAAGGTCATTGGCACACATACTAGTGAGTTTTCTTAGATTCCATTCCTAGAGCAATGAAGTAGAGATCAAGCAGAGATGGACTTCAGATTTTCACGAATAAATGCCAGTATCAGCATCTGATGAGAGCCAGTGTGGTGTAGTGATCTGTGCATTGGACTATGACACTGAAGACCAGGGTTCAAATCCCTGCCTGGCTATAGAAACCCTGTGATAGGTTCACCTTAGAGTCACCATAAGTCAAAAATGACTTGAAGGCCCACAGCAAGAACATCAGCATCTGGTATCTTTGAACATATATGTGGATCCTAATGCATCAGTAGGGCCTCCTGCTGAGGCTTGCTTACCACCTTTTTCTGGTGTTCCAATAAGTACAGCAGCCCTTTGCATTTCCCAAGAGGGTTGTAGAGGAATTTTATATCAGAGGTACAACAGGGCACTGTAGAAAAATAGCATTGTGGTTCCAGGTTGTCTTGGTGTTCTCACTGGAACATTACTGTTGTCCTTCTCTACCATATAATCCTGCCACAACTCATGGGTGGCACCCCATTGGATAACACTATAACAAAGGCCCTATTGAACTTGGAGTGATTTTCTATATCAGCCTTTCCCTACCTGTTGTTCTCCTAATATTTTTGGACTACATTGCCAAAGATAAGAATTAACTATGCTAGCTAGGAGAAGTGGTGGATAAGAATTGACCATACTAGCTACTAGCTGTGCTTGGTGGGCACTGTTGATGGGCAAAGTTGGGAAAGGCTCTGGGTGCATGGATGCTAAGGTCAAGGAACCAACAAGCAGGTTGGCCAAAGTATGGGTTCAGATATGACAGAGGACTCAGGTATATACAACCTGAAAGAGAACCAAGTGGAGACAAGTAGTTTAAAGAAGGAGTGACCAATAAGAAAGGTAAAAGATAATGAATTGTTGGCAGGAATATGATATAAGCTAAGAGACAGAAGAATTTGGAACAGCAAAGTATGGTGACTGAGGGCCAGGGTAGCCAGAAGAACAAGACTAAATGGTTGATGAGAGGGGAAAAAAGAAACTCAGATAAACATTTGGGAAATGAGAAGTCAAGGAAAAAGTAAATGTACTGGGCACATTAGATGAATCAGATAGCCTCAAGTACCAACAGGCATAGGTTTGCTAGAGTAAAAACTGGAGACAGCTCTTGTACCTTTATTGCTTATGTAGAAGAGAGAATTTCAGGAGGTAACAGGCAACAGTCTAAACACAAAATTAATTTATGTTTCATATACACCTTATACACATAGCCTGGATGTAATTTTATACACTGTATTTTTAATAATTTTGTGCATTGAACCATCAGAAAGCAAAGGTGTCACTATCCAACCAACCACAGATTCAACCTACACAACACAATACACAACAAGTAGCATAGTATGTACCCTATTTGCAAAGTTGGAGAGTTACATGAGGCTGGAGAGAGACTGAGGATCTGCAAAATGGTGGGGATCCAAGTTTAGTGCTCAGCACAGATCCTCGCCGCTTGTTATTTCACAGATCCTTGCATCTCTCTCCAGCCTGCCATCTCTTGTGTGTCTCTCCAACCTCGCATTTCTCTCCAGCCTTATGTCTCTTTCCAGCCTTGCATCTCTGTACAGGAGATCTCTGGGGAGCCTGCCAGCTGCCCACTTCCACCTTGTGAACGAATGAGCAGGAGTGCTGCAGCCACCACCTTGAAGGCAAAAGTGGGCAGTTGGCAGTAAAAGGCTTCAGATTTTGGTGCATTTTGGATTTCAGAATTTTGGATTAGGGATGTTCAACCTGTACATAAATAAATAAATACCTAGGACTCCCGTTTTTGGATAACTTGTATACATTTGCTGCGTAAAGCCACATTGCTGTAGCAGCTATGCCTAAAACTTCCCCTTAACCCTACTGTGTTATCATTTGTCATTGGTGTGTCTGTGGGAGCTGTAATCGGAAAAATAATGCTTCCATGTGAAGTCGAAGGCTTTCACGTCCGCCATCCATAGATCCATATGATTCTATGAAAAAACCCAAGGAAAATAAATGTTTCCATGCTCTGCAAAAACTTATATAGAATACATATCTTAAGTGTCAGTTCCTACAGAAAGGCTCACGGTCAGTGTTAAATATTCAAGGCAGGGAGTGGGGATAGGAGTCCCAGCATTCCAACCCTCTCCCCTAGAATGCTCAAGCATGAAAAAGGGGTGGAAGAATTATTGGGTGTCTTTCACACTTGCAGATTTAATGATCACAAGGTGTTGATCCTTTTGTGAGCTTTGATTTAGAAAGCTCATAAAGGATCAGCCACTTTCAAAGCTGGTGGGTTTTTTTTTAATTAATTTTATAATCATACATTATAATATCCAATCAATACTTATTTACTAAAGCACATAATTTTACCATAAACATAACATAACAATATTTCTATTAACTAATTTCAAAAGTTAACATAAGTTCTTTACTATAATTCTTTTCAACAATATTAATTCCTTTCCCCCTCCCCCCACCTCAGTGCTTCCCTTCACTGGAGCCATTATCTCTTACCTAATCTTTCCAGAATCTCATTTCTTCTTGTGGAGGTAACCTTCAAAGCTGGTGTTTTAATTTCCTTTGGGCACCTGTTAAGAGCAGCTTTGCTGTAGCAGGCAAAAGGTATTCTGTTCATACATTGCCGGTGTTGCCTATGTGAAACCCACAAGCAGGACATAAGTGCAGTTGTACCTTCCGGATTGCATTCCCCAGCAGGTGATATGCACAGGCATACTCTTGCTGGAACTGTACATAACATGTAACCATTCTATTTAGTAGCCACTAATACTCCTGTCCTCCATGAATTTGTTAAATCCCCCTTTAAAGCTATCCAGGCTCATAACCACCACTACATCTTATAGCTGTGAGTCCCACAGTTTAGCCATGTGCTATGTGAAGAAGCATTTCATTTTATCTGTCTGAAATCTCCTATCTTCTCACTAAGAAGGAAGAAACATTAATACTGTGCAATGTTTCTTGGAGCATCTACATAGCTCTCTGTTATGCATACACTGAAGTTGCAACACACCTTCACTATGGCAAGGGGGTTAACTAGGTCTAAGTCTGACTCAGAGAGATCCTTCTGTGTAGTACACTCTGAAAAATAATTCTTCACTTTTCAAAGACTTGCTAAAATAAGCTACATCGTTCTTGTCTTCATTGGAGAAGATATGTGGTTGCTGTCATAGGCACACATGTCAGAATAGCCTAAGTAATACCTCCTGGCACATCTCATTACATCCTAATGAATCTTAATGGTGCTAAACAAAACTTTAAAATACAGTTCAAAGTAATTCAACATTTATTTGTTGTTGGTTTTTTTTTTTTGTCTTTAGAAAATAAGTCAGTGAAAATGGGAGAAAAAGTAACCTACCATAGCAACACTTGCAGCTTTCACCTGTTTTTGTTGTAGTGGCATGTTTTTATTTACCTTTGTCCCTGTAGGGTTGCCAGAGCAGGATTATCCCAGGTCCTGAGATTTCTAGGACAAAACCTGAGAGGTAGGGATGACCCCTTGGTAATGCCATGGAAGTGGATCCTGGTGATGTCATTAAACATCTTGCATTAAGTAGAAACACAAGTTTCTTGTGCTTGTCATTCAAACATAAACAGAGAACACATTTTCCTGTTTGGAAATTGAGACAGAAATGTAAAGGGGATGTTCCCAGATCAAGGTGAAGTGTGGAGATTATTCCATCTTACCTGTACAGGGAGAATGAATACGGAACATTTATTTTAAAAGTGAAAGAAAAATTGCACCAAATCAAGATTGCCATTTGGAATTTGAAATCAATTAAAATTTACAAATTGTAGCAAGCTGCATGGCCAGCTAGAAATATACAGAAAGACATAGAGGGTTTTTTTTTTTTTAAACAGAGCAAAGAAAGTCAGTCAGTCAGTTAGACACTGACTGGCAGAAATCTTCAATGGCTGGAGATTTTCATATAGCCCTTGTCTCTTGTCTTGAGCTGACCCCATGGAAAATAGAAAGTTTGAACCCCATCGCCTGCCTAGAGATGACCCATGAAAACTGGAAGTTTGGGTCAAAACTCTGAGATCTGGCAACTCTGTGTCACTGTAGGATGCCCTCCCTACCTCAGCAATGTTCCATGTTCCAAATTAATAGACTGTCACTGCAGTATGTGATATGTGCATGTGTATGCCTTGTTTCTCCGTTAAAAGCACCCAGACTTTGTGAGCATCAGTAAGACTCTTAAAATCTTAGCCACTTCCTGTGTGTATCTTGATTTTAATACTTTGGACAAAGTAAACTTGTTTCTGTACTTGTGTACATCATAGTACATTTGTCAGAATGAGAATGAAACGTGTCTGAAAACAGCTTTGAAATTCAGTAGTGCTTTTGGGAAGCCATTTGCAGGCGCCTGGAATAGTGCTTGCAATTGCTTTCATTGTTGTTCGATGCTCTAAAGGATTATTCTGTTCTGGAGAGAAGCAAAAGGTCACTTCTAAATACCAATTTCAGCACAAAGACCTGCACTTTGCTGTTCTCTCTAGGCTTTGTGTTGGGAGAAAAACAATCCCCCCCCATACTTTCTCAGCTTAACTGTCGCATTGTAATTATGTACTTGGACACCAGACTACCTTTAGTAGCAATCCAGCTGCCCTTCCTCCCTCCTCCTGGTCTCCCATGGAATTTGACTTACTTCTACTCATTTTCTTCTGTCAACCAATGTACCACCTCCATTTTTCTCTTTTTCTTACAGTGTGAATTCACTGGTCTCTCTGTTTTGACTTTTGTGTGTGTGTTATTGTATTTGTGCTTTGGGGGTTGTCTTATTATACCATGTCTACTTACTAGTTTTGTTACTGATAGTTTCAGTATATATCGGACTCAAGAAAAAGAAGATTTGCCTAACTTTTTCACTCAGGAGATTACAGTGCCTGGCCATAACTGCATTTTGCAGGAAAGAGTTGACTAGGTGTACTTACTTGTTTCAAAAATTTCCTCCTTACTAGATGGTATTTTGAGAGGTTTTGTGCTTTTTAATGATTTCTTATATTGGGGGGGGGTTTGCAAAAAAAATAAAAATAAAAATCTTTCATGTAACAGCCCTGGGATATTTACCTCTGAATCAATAAAACTGTGTCTTTTGCACCTGCTGGAGATTTGTAGAAGAGATTCCCTCTAGTTCTGAGTAGCATCAGGAAAGACATCTTCCCTTCCTTTCTTGAAATACTACAGATAAAAATGGTGAGGTTTACTACACCATTTTCAGTCTATCTCTGTTATTGCTCGATTTCTTTCTGTTCCTCTTCATATATGTCAAACTCTTTTCCTTGCATGGTATTTCTTGTTTCAAACTCCCAGTACTATACTTTTTCTGGAACACTAAACAGTGAAAGAATCTTTGAAACCAGCCCAAGAGTAGAAGCTATCCCTATGCCTGAGAAAGGAAACAACGTGTTGTTCCTGCCCCTCCCCCATTGTGCAGGAACCACATTGCATGGGGAAAACTCACCTACATCTCTGTTGTGTGTGGCAGCACAGTGTCATGTTTTAGCAGCCAGCCAGGAAAGAGAATTCAGCAGAATCATAAAAGCTGTCTTACCAGAGCTTCCAGCCAAGAGATCTCAGTAACAAAGCCAGTCCGAGTCAACAGGAGAAGGCAATTAGTCAAGTCATCAAACACAAAGGGGTGCTGGTAGCAAAAACAGTTCACAAAGCAGGGTGTCAAAAGTCTGGGAATCATGTGATACAAGAGTCCAGAGCAAAGTAGGTTGCAATTTCCAGGAAAGGTTGGTTGTTAGCAACAACCTGCTGAGAGCGAGGCTGGGATATTCATGGTTTAGAATCCTCCCTTAGCTGTTGCCTGATTAATGCACATTTTCTGGCGGGGGAAAACACTCTGAATGATGCAGACCCTCTCTTTCCTGTCTACATTCAATTGCGGTAAGTGTTGTCTGGTTTGTATCTGTGTCTTGTGGCTGCTGGGGTGTATTCCTGTTTGTCTCCTGCATGGGGACATCCCTCTTCTCCTCTATTTCCCTGGCAGGTTCTGCCCCATGTCCTGAGAGCTAAGCCTCTTCATATGCCTTGCTGTCTGTGTTATAATCCAGACCAGGTGTCAGAGAAGGAGGCATGACACACAGCCAGCTAAATATCATACTGCAGAGAGAGGCACCAGTTCCATACACAATAGAAAGATTTGGTGGCAGCACCAACATGTTTGTGCTCTTCTCATCATGGAGCTGGAAGGAAGTGGGGGGCAGAAAGTAAAAACAAACACAGCCCTGACCCCAGGGCCTCCTACAAGCCACTGAAGGAGGAGGCAGAGTTGGCACCAAGACTGACTCAAAGAGGTCCTTGGAGCAAAGGCACAATGAGAGGGATGACCAGAAAAATGGCCGGGGCCATGGCTCATACTTCTCATGACTCCTCATAGTTTCTTTGCTGTGAGAATTCCTCAGACCTGAGTGTTTTAAAAATAGCAAGCTCTGAAGAGCTGCATGTAGCAGTAGTTCTCCAAAGCAGAAGATGCCCTCTGGGGGCAGTGGAGAGGGGGAGGGATGTTAGCTTTGCTTCCTCTTGTGCTGTGCTACCAGTAGCAACTACCTCATTGGGCCTCAAAGGAGATCATAGAATCATAGAATTGTAGAGTTGCCATCCAATCCAACCCACTGCCACGAGGGCCATCCAATCCAACCCACTGCCACGCAGGAAATCACGATCAAAGCATCCCTGACAGATGCCCATCCAGCCTCTGTTTAAAGACCTCCAAGGAAGGAGACCCCACCACGCTCCGAGGGAGTGTGTTTCACTGCCGAACAGCTCTTACTGTCAAAAAGTTCCTCCTAATGTTGAGGTGGAATCTCTGTTCCTAGAGCTTGCATCCATTGCTCCGTGTTCCAGTCTCTGGAACAGCAGAAAACAAGCATGCTCCATCCTCAATGTGACACCCCTTCAAATACTTAAACAGGGCTATCATATTGCCTCTTAACCATTTTTTTCCCCAGGCTAAACATACCCAGCTCCCTAAGTCTCTCCTCATAAACCATGGTTTCCAGACCTTTCACCATTTTAGTTGCCCTCCTCTGGACACACTCCAATTTCTCAATATCCTTTTTGAATTGTGGTGCCCAGAACTGGACACAGTATTCTAGGTGAGGTCTGACCAAGGCAGAATAGAGTGGCACTATTACTTCCCTTGAACTAGACACTATACTTCTATTGATGCAGCCCAAAATCACATTGGCCTTTTTAGCTGCCGCATCACACTGTTGACTCATGTTCAACTTGTGGTCTACTAGGACTCCTTTCACACGTAGTCTCATTCAGCCAGGTCTCTCCCATCCTATATCTATGCATTTCATTTTTCCGCCCTAAGTGCAGTACCTTACATTTCTCCGTATTGAATTTCATTTCGTTAGCTTTGGCCCAGCTCTCCAGTCTATCCAGGTCATTTTGAATTTTGATCTTGTCCTCTAGGGTATTAGCTTCTCCTCCTAATTTGGTGTCATCTGCAAATTTGGTATTTATGCCCCTAATTCCCTCATCCAAGTCATTGATAAAGATGTTGAATAGCACTGGGCCCAGGACAGAACCCTGTGGCACCCCACTGGTCACATCTTTCCAAGACAAAGAGGAGCCACTGCTGAGCACCCTTTGGGTTTGGCTGGTCAACCAATTACAAATCCATTTAACAGTTAACTTGTCTAGCCCACATTTTACAAGATTGTTTGCAAGAATGTCATGGGGAACCTTGTCGAAGGCCTTACTGAAATCGTGTACGATATCCACAGCATTCCCTTCATTTACCAAGCTGGTAACGTTATCAAAAAAAAAGAGAGATCAGATTAGTCTGGCATGACTTGTTTCTCTGAAACCCATGTCAACTTTTTGTGATTATGGCATTGACTTCTAAATGTTCACAGACTCTCTGTTTAATGATCTGCTCTAGAATCTTTCCTGGTATTGATGTCAGACTAACTGGATGATAATTGTTGGGATCCTCTTTTTCCCCCCTTTTTGAAGATGGGGACGTTTGCCCTCCTTCAGTCTGCTGGGACTTCTCCTGTTCTCCAGGAGTTTTCAAAGATTATTGCCAATGGCTCTGAGATTACATTTGTCAGCTCTTTTAGTACTCTTGGATGTAGTTCATCTGGTCCTGGATATTTAAATTCATTTAGATTAAGAAGGTATTCCTTTCTAGAAACTCCAGCTTTCATCCCTCATTCTGAGAAGATATTCCTTTCAGATACCTTTCACACCAGTGGCAGGTAGATTTTTTTTTTTAAAAAAATCCCTCTCTGCTCTTACCTTTCTCTTTCATGAAGTGGAAGGAACAGGTTTCCCCTTGTTGCATGGGCAAGCACTTTCTGACTGGAATCCTGTATGCTTCAGTTGTAGCAGAGTCATTCTACATGTAGAACTGCGCTTCCACTAGCTTTTTGTTCCACAAAACAACAAATCCTCCCCCCCCCCACACACAAAAAGTTGGCAATGGAGCAACAACTTGTGTCTGGAACACCTTTTAAAGTTTTATCATTGTTTTGTGTCTATTGAAGATATACAAGGACTTTAATAATAACTGAGAATAACAAGTGGGAGAGATTCAAGAAGAAAACTGGAAATTTAGGAATAGAAAGGAAAGGTTTTGAAGGAGGAGAAAAGATAACATTTATAAAAACTTTACAATTTTACATTCTCCATTCTACAGCCGCTAATTACCTGATAGTAGAGAAAATGGTGAAAGCTTTGCTACAGAACTGTGGGTGTGAGTATGGCGGACCAGTACTATTTCGGCATATGCAATTTACAACTGCTAGTAATTGGGATAATTTGTAAAACGGTGTTCACAAAGAAAGACTATAGAATTCTGGGCATTGGACCTTTGTTGTTCCCTCAAGAAGTAAGGAAACCCAAACAAAAATTACAACATTTCTCACATTTCAAGAAAGAGAAATTCCTGTGATTTTAACAAAGATAAGAAAGATACAATCTTCTATTAATCTTGCAACAGAGTTGGTGCTGGCTGACAACATGACATCCCCAAGGGTTAATACAGCCTTTTGATTTACAGCCGGCTGAAGTACAGCCACCTGAACAGGATAACCAATTTAGTAGTGAGCTGCTGAGATCAACTTCAGATCTAACTCATAATGATGATAATGTAAATAAGGAAGATCTTCTCTGCTGGAATGATATAGTAACTGGTGACAACTTAGCAATCAAAGAATTATTATTTATGATAATGAAATACATCAAGCACATCAAATCCTTCTTGTATGAATGTAATAAACTTTGAACTGCATTAGTTGAAATGTTTTAAAAGGCTGGTTCAGGGTTTGGTAATAAAGATCTGGGCATGAAACGTTGTAAATGCCCAAATGAATAAACTAACTGCAGTCAGACCCCCATACCCATGGAACCAATATCATCGGTTTCAGTTATCCATGGGACACAGAACAGGAACACATACCATAGAGTCTTCTTAGAAAATACCTAGAAAAGCATTCTTTCTAGACATCTTCTAGGTCCTCCCACACAACTCTATGGTGTTTTTAACTGAAAGTCCCATTATTTTAAAAGGTTTCACTGTTATCTGCAGTTTCCGGTATTCATGGTAAGTCCGGGAACCACCCCCATGGATATGGGGCTCTGACTGTACACAAAATAAGACATGTACTGGAATAGTGAAGAAGAGGAGTGGCAGTATGGTCAAGAAGACAAAACAATTAAAAAATATTTAAAATGCAAAGTTTCACATTATAAGAAAATGGAGTTTGGTAAACTCCTTTGCACTTTAGAGAATATTTCTGAGCAAAACAATTCCAAGTAGGAAAATCACTGTGATGATGTCACATCCCACACTGATAAGACACCTGCTCCTTTGCCACAGTTATCCAAACCAACACCAACTCAGAACTCTGTACCAAGCATGCAGGATCCTTGGTCTCAAGTTCGTTCTGAGACAAAATTACCCAAGGAAAAGGCCACGAATAGCAAAAATTTTAATCTAATACTAAATCATTAAAAGTTAGTTCTATCTAATTACCCCAAACATAAAGGGCTTTTAATGCAGTATGCATGTAAATGGCATCTTCTGAACATTTTGGAAGTGGCTTTCCCAGATTTGCTTGCTATAATAGATATAGCTCATGTAGAATATCTGTATTGTAATTATACTCATGCTTGTGCAGTTGTTACTTTTAGTGAGTGAGGTAAGACCAGATTGGTGCTTGAGCACAGAAAAGGAGCATATTTGTTTGAAGGTTTTTTAAAAACCTCAGAACCCCCTCTCCCCCCAGCTTTAGAAGGCCATGTCATCCCATATATGAAAAGGAGTTCAGTCGAGGTGGGAAGTAGTCCAAAAAATCTAATTGACCTTAGCTCTCCTAAAAAAATCCTTCCCTTTCCGTAATGATACTGAGCACAAGAACAATATAGCAATAGTGTTAATATTTATATACCTTTTATCAGTGCCGAAGCACTCCCTAAGCAGTTTACAATGTTTTTGCTAATTGCCCCCCAAAAGCTGGGTACTCATTTTACCAACCTATGGAAGGATGGAAGGCTGAGTCAACCTTGGATCCCTCTGGGATCGAACTCATAACCTTGTGGCTTGTAGTACTGGCATTTAACCAGTGTGTCACCAGGGCTCCCTGGTGGGAGTAAATATATTTGGATGGAAGCATATAAACAACCTCCCTATAAGGGGGTGGCATTTTTTTTAAAGAAAGAGGTGCCTTGCCTTTGGTAGCTCAACGTTAAATTGTGTCAAGACTAGAGAGTCTGAAAATCCATTTGATAAATATGCAAATCAGGCAAGGTGAACCTGTTTAGAAATGAGGCAGTACATGGAAGAGCCACAGATGATGTTGTAATCCATCAGGACAACAACAGCAAGGGGGTAGAAGGAGCAGGTCAGGCTATTCCTATGCTGAAGGCACATACCTCAGATACTAAAGTTGTTGCTGAAATAAATTTGATAGCAGATAAGTCTGAAAAAGAGTCAAGTCAGGTGTAATTTAGTTTCTGCAATACCCAGTGTAAATTCTGCAATAACCATCAAGCCTTCCACCTAGTTGGATATGAGATTTCTTGCTGAAGAAAAAATAGAATCATAGAATTGCAGAGTTGGAAGAGACCACAAGGGCCATCCAGTCCAACCCCCCTGCCACGCAGGAAATCTTGATCAAAGCATCCCCGACAGATGGCCATCCAGCCTCTGTTTAAAGACCTCCAAGGAAGGAGACCCCACCACGCTCCGAGGGAGTGTGTTCCACTGCCGAACAGCTCTTACTGTCAAAAAGTTCCTCCTCATGTTGAGGTGGAATCTCTGTTCCTGGAGCTTGCACCCATTGCTCCGTGTTCCAGTCTCTGGAGCAGCAGAAAACAAGCTTGCTCCATCCTCAGCGTGACATCCCTTCAAATACTTAAACAGGGCTATCATATCGCCTCTTAACCATCTTTTTTCCAGGCTAAACATACCCAGCTCCCTAAGTCTCTCCTCATAAGGCATCATTTCCAGACCTTTCACCATTTTAGTTGCCCTTCTCTGGACACGCTCCAATTTGTCAATATCCTTTCTGAATTGTGGTGCCCAGAACTGGACACAGTATTCTAAGTGAGGTCTGACCAAGGCAGAATAGAGTGGCACTATTACTTCCCTTGATCTAGACACTATACTTCTATTGATACAGCCCAAAATCGCATTGGCCTTTTTAGCTGCTGCATCACACTGTTGGCTCATGTTCAACTTGTGGTCTACTAGGACTCCTAGATCCCTTTCGCACGTAGTCTCATTCAGCCAGGTCTCTCCCATCCTATATTTATGCATTTCATTTTTCCGCCCTAAATGCAGTACTTTACATTTCTCCGTATTGAATTTCATTTTGTTAGCTTTGGCCCAGCTCTCCAGTCTATCCAGGTCATTCTGAATTTTGATCCTGTCCTCTAGGGTATTAGCTACTCCTCCCAATTTGGTGTCATCTGCAAATTTGATATGTATGCCCCTAATTCCCTCATCTAAGTCATTGATAAAGATGTTGAATAGCACTGGGCCCAGAACAGAACCCTGTGGCACCCCACTGGTCACATCTTTCCAAGACGAAGAGGAGCCACTGCTGAGCACCCTTTGGGTTCAGCCGGTCAACCAATTACAAATCCATTGAACAGTTAACTTGTCTAGCCCACATTTTACAAGCTTGTTTGCAAGAATGTCATGGGGAACCTTGTCAAAGGCCTTACTGAAATCAAGGTATGCGATGTCCACAGCATTCCCTTCATCTACCAAGCTGGTAACTTTATCAAAAAAAGAGATCAGAGATCAGATTAGTCTGGCATGACTTGTTTCTCTGAAACCCATGTTGACTTTTTGTGATTATGGCATTGCCTTCTAAATGTTCACAGACTCTCTGTTTAATGATCTGCTCTAGAATCTTCCCTGGTATTGATGTCAGACTAACTGGACGATAATTGTTGGGATCCTCTTTTTTCCCCTTTTTGAAGATGGGAACAACGTTTGCCCTCCTCCAGTCTGCTGGGACTTCTCCAGGAGTTCTCAAAGATTATTGCCAATGGCTCTGAGATTATATTTGCCAGCTCTTTTAATACTCTTGGATGTAGTTCATCTGGTCCTGGAGATTTAAATTCATTTAGATTAAGAAGGTATTCCTGTACTACCTCTTTACTTATTTTGAGCTGGATTTCCCCTATTGTGTCCTCTGTTCCATTCTCCTCAGGTTGGTCCTCCTTTTCCTTTTCTGAAAACACTGAGGCAAAGAAGGTGTTGAGTAATTCTGCCTTTTCTCTGTCCCCTGTTAGCATTTTGCCATCTTCTCCACGTAGCGGCCCTATCATTTCCTTCTTCCTTTTGCTGCGAACATACCCAAAAAAAACCCTTTTTATTGTTCTTAACCTCCCTAGCAAGCCTGAGCTCATTCTGCACTTTAGCTTTTCTGACTTTACTCCTACACGTGTTCGCTATCTGTTTGAATTCTTCTTTGGTGATTTCCCCCCTTTTCTATTTCCTATACATGTTCCATTTAAAACTTAGCTCCATTGAAAGTTCTTTAGTCATCCATCCTGGTTTCTTGAGACACCTCCCATTTTTCTTCCTCAATGGTACTGTTTGAAATTGTGCCTTCAGTATCTCCCTTTTGAGAAAGTCCCATCCGTCTTGAGGTCTCTTCTCTTTTATTATTCCTGACCATGGGATCATCCCCAGTATTTCCCTGAGTTTATAGAATCTCCTGAGAAGCCAACAGATCTTACTTGTCACCTAGAAACTACTGTATATCCAGTAATTTCAAATGTGAGCACACTGAGTCCAACCACTGATGCAATTGACTAGCTGGAGGATGAAATCGAAGTACTGAGACTTCACACAGAAGTGAATTATAAACAAATGAAGAATCCAGGTCAATGTGCATGCCCACCAAGACAAAATAATCCCAGACTAAAGAGTGGCCTCTGAGAAAATGCAGGTCTGATGTTGTGGTAAAGAAAACTGCAGCAATTGAAACTGATGTCTGTGGTAGACACTAATTAAAATCTTCAAAGGAGCATATCTCATTATATAATGACCAGTGACAAAAAGTAACCAATGGAGAGTCTTTCAAACATTTATCCTGAAATATTTCTGGCTGGGAAAATAATATGCTGGATATTCTATTTCAGAAGTATCTAAATCAGTTTGATATTATTTCCTTCCAGGAAATGTAATCTGATGACATCTGGCTTAATGACAACACAACATAGTTCCAGGAAGCAGCAGTAACTGTAAAGGTTGTCCAGGGTGTGATCTTGCATGTTGTGTGGCTACCTCATTGAGAGCTGAGACCCATTTGATAGATACTTTAGGCCCTTGGGCTACTGGAGGTTTTCTCAAGGTGGATATGATTGCTTTTGTTATGATTGTTTATATTCCACCTTGAAATTCTAAATATTATTCTGAAAATATATGGGAATATTTAAAAGAATACTTATTTTCACTGGAGATTAAATATCCTGAGGCCCATTTCATTCTAATGGCTGATTTTGATGCCTGGATAGGCTGCAACTGGAATGCATTGACACAGACTATTCATTATGTACTGCAAGATCCTATAGTGATGAGATAGAGACAGTCTAAGGACCACAGAAATAGTTTGTCCATACAGTTTTCCAGGGTGGCCTGGTTCTCTTAAATATTACTACAGTATTTTAGAGGACCAGAAGGGAGAATGTACCTTTTTTTTTATCATCTGGGAGCTAGTGTGGTAGATTTTACAACAGTTACAATAGCATTGCTGAAACTGATTTTACTTTTCAAAAGTAGATTCTTATCTAGCTTGTGGCCATCAGCCAATAATACTGCAGGTTGCCTGTCCAGCAAAAGTTAACACTAACCAAGAGCTTGTGCTTTCAGTTACGTCTCAGTCTCCAAACATTGTATAAAACGGGCAAATCTGAATTTAGCAGCCATGGGCTCTTTGCTGAAATCTGAACAACTTTTTAATATGAAAAGATACATTGTTACAATCAAGTACTGCTGAAGAGGCAATCACCTACTAATTCTAAGATAATTTCTGCATTCCAACCTTTTTTACTTCACAAATCACAACAGAACAAGAAATTGTGCAAACCTAGAAATTTTAATTCATGGTTTGATAATGAATGTAGACAAACAAAGAAGGAGTTACAAAGGCAGCATAAAATCCTCAAGAACCTAATGTTGCTCAGCTTCCTAAGTTTTTATAGAATTTCGGAAAATGTATTTTAAAAAGTTGATCCAAAGGAAGAAATATGCCTATTTTTTTTAACATGATAGTCTGAGCTGGAATAGTCTCTGGTGTGCAAAGATAGATCCAAATTCTGGCGTATTATTTCTTCTATACAGTACTCAGGGGATCCTTATATGGACAATGCAGTTTCTACACATGAATGTAAGAGATATGTATTTCTGCTCTATCTGTTATGATGAAGCAGTGGGATCTTTACCAATATCAGAAGAAGACTGGACCTTACTAGATTGGCTTCCAGTTTCCTGTGATGAGATTGTATCGTTATTAAAAAATACTTAAAAGGTGGAAAGCACCTGGTATGAATAGGATCCCACCTGATCTTTTAAAAGAGCAAGCTGATTGGTGAATACCAGCATTAGTCACCTTGTTTATGCTAATTAACAGAACTGGAAATTTCCTCAATGATTGGTCAATGGCAATAGTGCTCCCTATACACAAGAAAGGGTCTAGATCCAATCCTAAGAAATAACAATTTCTAACTAGCTCTGGGAGTTTCAAAATCTTCCCCCAAGGCAGTTGTATGCATTTAGCCTGCATGGTGCTCAGTTAAAAACCTTGGCTCAGAAAGCAGCCAGTCAGTATTGGCTCAAGATAATTTTTCAGCTGGTTTCCTCTTTAGTTTTAATTTCTTCTTTAATGAAGAAATGGGCCCAGAATCATGGGTTACAAAAAAATTGTCACCTTGTACCCAGTTTTGAACTCCCAGGGAGCTACTTCTTTGCAAAAGGTTATAATGGTGTCCAACTGGAAGTTGCTACACTTGTGTTTACCTGCCGCTCTATTATATTATATAAGAATTTTACTATTTAGTCCAGAAAATTGTCTCCTTATTTAGCCTCTACTTGTCCACATTACCTTAAGACCCTTTTTAACTAAGTGCAGATTGAATACTTTGCATCTAACGGAAGTCAAAAGGTGATATGATGACATATCTAATACAGATAGACAGTGCCCATACGGCTGTAGAAAGATGGACAATTCATGTCATTTTTTTCCTGGAATGCTCTTTGTATTTAGATTTAAGAGCTCAATATCTTGACCCTTTTACTGTTCATCTTAGGGGTGCTATCCCCTCAAAAATACAGAGTTTTTTTATTAGCAGGAACTGACTATTATGTGTCCTAGTTGAATGGCCAAGTATGTCAAGTTGGCTCTGAGAGAGAAAATTTTAACCTGATTGGTGAAAGATCCTGATTGGTGACAAGATATAATCCCAGACCTATTTTGTATGTTTTTTTTATTAACCATTCAACTATTTTATCTTAAATATATTTTAATATGATATTGGTTTGTTTTTATGGTTGCATATGAAAGCCTGGCTGGCTAATACAGAATAAATGTGAAGTTCAATTTGAACATGAGCTTCAGCTGGCCCTTGACCACTACCTGGGACTTACCATACAGCTGTTGCATTTCCCACATGGCTAGTCTGTGCCTGGTGGAGAGTCGGGTAGCCAAATATGAAATGATTACATCATCTCCTAAAGTGTGCTGTGCTCTGCAGTAGAGATGCTTAACCAGATACTCCTCTGATCCTCACATGCTCAACAGGCATGGAATGGCTGTGGAAGGGCTGAAGCATCTCTACAGTAAGTCCAGGTGGGCTTTGGTCATTGCAGAAAGAGGAAGGGTATACCAACCTCTACAATGACAAAAAAAAAAAAAAGACATATGCAGATGTAGGGCTGACTTACGCCTATGAATCCCACTAACAGGATGATAGCATACATATATTCAGAGGAACTTTTACTATATTATTCTTGACTAGATATGATTTTTCGTAATCAAGCTCAGACCAAAAGCATAGACCATAGTTGTGGACACCCTCCTCCCGTAACCTGCAGTCTCTCAGTTACTGTCAGCCAATTCTGTGTGTGTGTGTGTGTGTGTGTGTGTTTATCAGACAGATATTTATGCATATTCTTGTGTATCTTTTGTTTCAACGTATGTGCTTTTTTGTTCAGACTTGAATGTACAGTATGACCCCTGTATCTGTGGGGGAGACATTCCAGGACTTCCCATAGAAGGTTTGCTGTCCCCCTTCCTCCTCTCACCTGCTACCCTATGGATGGGAGAGTAGCTGAACTTCCTCTGCTTCCTCACCTGGGAGAAGGGACTCTTCTCCCCCCTCTCCCTGGCAACAGAGCTCTGCTTGCTGTGCTTCATCACCCAGGAGAAGGGGTGGCAGGGCAGCTTCTCCCCAGCCAGGAAGCACTTACTGTGTTTCATCACATGGGAGAAGTGGGTGGCAACAGGGCAGTTTCTCCCTGACAATAAAATGCTTGCTGTGTTTCATTGCCCAGGAGAAGGAGGTGGTGAGGTGGTGGCTTTTCTCCAGCAACAAAGTGCTTGCTGTGTTTCGTCACCCAGGAGAAGGGGCCAAGATTACTATTTCCATAAGGAGATTAAATTCAAATGGGTTCTAGTCTTTTTCATTCCTAGTTCATTCTGGCAGCGAAGACATGAAACTGTCTTTGATTAGGTCAGAATGGGAGTCCTTCTAACTCAACATTTCTCTCTCTATTCTGTCTGACAGGAGCTCTTTCTTGTATGGGGTCTTACCCTGTGTTCTACCTGGAGTAACTTCCACTCTGGGTGCTAGAGGAAAACAGCGGTTCTGGCTCATGCAAACCTGTTGCTATGTCACTAGAATCATAGAATTGCAGAGTTGGAAGAGACCACGAGGGCCATCCAGTCCAACCCCCCTGCCACGCAGGAAATCTTGATCAAAGCATCCCCGACAGATGGCCATCCAGCCTCTGTTTAAAGACCTCCAAGGAAGGAGACCCCACCGCGCTCCGAGGGAGTGTGTTCCACTGCCGAACAGCTCTTACTGTCAAAAAGTTCCTCCTCATGTTGAGGTGGAATCTCTGTTCCTGGAGCTTGCACCCATTGCTCCGTGTTCCAGTCTCTGGAGCAGCAGCTAATTTATGGCCTCTCTGGTGTATCAGATTATTACCCACCACTGCCACTACTTGCTGATGTGGCTGTACCCATGTGGTTAATCTCCCTTCCAAAGGAGGCTAGGCTGGCTTCTTTCCTATTGTCCTTCCACTAGCCAAGTCCCCCCCCCCGCATGAAAAACAGACTGACTATTGAGGCCAGAGAGATTCTCCAGTTGTTGCAGGAGCTCTCCTGTCAAGTGGGGGCATGAAATTCATTCTCTTTACAGTTTTCCTCCCTAGGGAGCTGGCTCATTCTGCCTAGAGGATGGACTGGCCTTTGTGATTACTTCTTCTGGGATACTCAAGCACCCATAAATTGAGGTCCATGGTTGACTGTGTTTCTTAGATAAAAACCAAAGGAATGACCTGTAGGTATGCCAGGAATAGTGTGCTGGAGATCTTACTAACTCTTTTGGGCAAGTTTGTTGTCTTTAGAGATGGGTAAATTCTTGCTATAGCTTAGAAATGAGTCAAACTGGGTTTCTTTCTCAAGACCAGAAAATTGTGGGCTTTGGTGGTATCTCTTTTTGTACTTGTTTAATTTTATATGCTTCAAAAAAAAAAGTAGCCTGTGAGAACACTTGTATTACAGAAGGAGGAAGGAACTGTTGGGTTCTCGGATAGTCCTACTGGCTCCTTTTTCAGAAAAGATGGCTATGAGTAATGTTATTTAGTTAAAATGTGTAAGGTTACAGGGTGGTGTTTATGGGTCACAAGAATAGTTCCTTACCTTTCAACTTATCCCTCTCTAATAATTAGTTTTGCTGCTGTGCCTTGAAATACATATTTTCTTCCTCCAAGATGACAGTTCCCTCCCCAAAAGCAGCTTAGTGCGGAGTGCATTTATCCACCTGGCAAGTCTTCCCCATCCTTGGTATTATCCTCCTTTGTAAGATTTCTGATTAATTAATATGGCTGATAAAAATTTCCCAATACCACTTGATGGAAAAAGCAGACATCAAGCTTACCCAGAGTTTATAAATATACCCTAGTCAGCTAACATTTGAAAAGGGGTGCAATGCTTGGAAAATTACTTTTTGGGACTACAACCCCTAGAATCTCTTCATCTAGTATTTGTAGAGTGGCCATACTGGATGTGGGACTCTGAGTGTTGTAGTCCAATATTTTTTTAAAAAAATATCCAAACTTTTCCTGGGTCAGGAAAATAGCAATGTGTTCAAGATCAGAATCCCCTGGAAGTGGTGAAGTATAAAATGACTGATTGAACTAGGAGATTGTTTGCTCTGGCCAAATACCCTGGCTTTCCCCATCTGAAGTCCAAATGATGCAGGGCATTTGCTCTATTCTGTCCCCCGTCAGTCCTCACCACCCCTGGGGCAGATACAGGGCTGAGACAGGGATAAGCTGGGATAGGGCTCCTTACCCTGTTTTATAATACTACCTGGTTTGTTTCATTTCCAATTAGATGGATCAGGCCCCACGTGCCTGTGGGGTCTGCCCCAGCAGGCCAGCCTTCACTGCTGCTGCGGGTTGCCCTTACTCTTCCAGGTCACATGTGGGGGCTTGTCATATGGTGGAGCAGTGAAAATTGTGGTGGTGGCAGCTGCAGCAATGGCCCAACATTCCTGTGTGGCTCTGGCCCATTTTCCTCCAGGTAATGGGGGAAGAATGGGCCACCTCCACAGCCAGGATATGCCGGTAGGGAGCCAGAAGATCCTGGCTGGTGTAGCTGATTCCTAGAAGTGATAAAGGATTAAAGGGAATTGTTCAATCATATAGTTAAATCCATCAAGCAATGCTTTGAACACCTTTGTGAAACTTTCAGCATTCCTCCATGAGTGGCTGATGATATGTTGCTGCAATGGCAACTCATCCACTCTGAATTTCACAACCAATTCTTTCACATCTTCTCTGAGTTTATTGGAAGCTCTGCTGGTTTCAAAGCAGGGTCTAGCACTAGAAGAGCTCCTGTTTAACTTGGAACAATTGCAGGAGGTGCATCAGTAAAATCCAGAGTGTAGTATTTTCCAGCCACCCCTCTATGCCTTCTCATTATTTCTCAGTGCACTGCCATGTCTCTTCTTCAAGCTGTAACAGAGCTATGTGACTGCATAGCCGTTATGTATTCCATGTCTGCTTAAAGAAACAGCAGTAACTCAAAATGCTTTTATATGTATAACGTTTCCACAGATATATTCAATGTAGTTTTAGACAAGTGAAAAAGTCAGCATGCCAGGGAACGTTGTAACCTGTTCCCTTCTTTTGAGATAAAGAACAGTTTCAATAGCGAGCTCAAAGCCAAAAATAATAAAACCCCAAAAACCTTTCCAAGCTCTTCTGTGCATTGCTGTGACCAAAGGAAAATAGCAAGTTATCTTGTATCAGCTATTCATGACTCACATCCGAGTTTAGCTATCTGTAGAGAAGAGGAGAGAACAGAGTTAATTGGGATACCTCCTGAATGCTAGACAATAGGAATGCCAAGTCCCAGGATAAAAGAAGTGCTTTGGGACTCTGTCACTAGCATCTTGCTATATGGGGAGGGGCATACATCCCACCCTAACCTCATGAAGCTATTAACAAAAAAATCAGGAGTGAGTCAGAAGATCCTTTTTGAATTCCATCCTTCCTCTCACCACTAAAATTTGGAACAACTCTCCTGCATTCACCTATGCAAGTGACTGGGGGAGAACAAGTTCCCACTGTTGCTCTTGAGCCAGTTAAAATGTATAGAAAACCTACAGTTTCTTATGAAAGGCTTCTTATAAAGCTTACCTTCTCACTGAAGAGTTGTGAATCTAAAGTCTCAGACATTTTTTGTTAGTAGTTCTGTCTAAGTACAGTGGGCCCTCCGTATCTGAGGATTCAGTATCCACAGATTCCAGCCTCTGTGGGTCATCGCCACATACTTCAAATGGTGGCTCCCATATTTCAGATGGAGGCAGGACATATTTAAAATAGTGTCCATGCTTAAAATGGTGGCCCCACATACTTAAAATGGCAACACCCATTGATTTATATAGGATTAAATATCCACATTTTTTGTTCTCTGTGTGTGTGTGTGGGGGGGGGGGGTTCCAGAACCAAGCCCCTGCAGATATGAAGGGCCCACTGTACACTTCAAGAAAAAGTGGTCTCCAGGCTACCTGGGTTGGGGAAAATTTGCTTCTAGTAGCTTATTTTAGGTATTACAGTAGAAAGTAGCCAAACCTTGAATTTAATAACCTATTAAACATTCCCATATTCAAAATAGGGGAAATTTCTTTGCTTTTAATTTTTATGCAGACAAATCTCATTCACATTTTCTGGACTAATAACAAGTTGGAACATATCTGTCCTTCAAATTGCACAGTTCTGCACATTTTGTGATATAATTCTTGAGTCGGAAATTTCAGAAGTTGTGTATAAAAATGTTACTGTTATTAGAGATTGCATACCAAAATGTGTGTATGAAAAAAACAGAATTCTACTTAAAACAGATTTGCAAAATTATGAAAAAAAAATGGAGAGAATGAATTTATGACATGTGAAACTGACGTGGAAACCAACCTGGACACAAAATGTTATTTAAAAACACAGAAATTCTGGACCAGACCAACAACTATCACGTCAGAATACACAGAGAAGCTATTGAAATCCACAAACACCTGGATTTCTTCAACAGGAAAGAAGAAACCCTAAAAGTAAACAAAATCTGGCTCCCAGTTTTGAAAAAGAATAGAATAAAAACAACACTTACAAAGGAATTCCACCCAGGGACAAGGGGATTTCCAAAAGATAATGGCCCATCAACCAACCATTAGCCAAACAGACACTAACAATCCTTGCATTTCTATACCCAGAAACAAATTTACATATACTCCCCAACAGGGGTTCACTATATAGATAGACAGATAGATAGATAGATATAGATATAGATATAGATATAGATATAGATATAGATACACACACACACCCCACACACTCCTACCCAACCATTCTCTGAAGATGCCAGCCACAGATGCAGGTGAAACATCAGAAAGAAACTATTCCAGAACACGGCCTCACAGCCCAGAAAAAAAACAAGGAAAATCTATAGATGCTGGCTGTGAAAGCCTTCAACTTCACATTGAGTGGAACTAATATTGTGATTCATCCACTCCTACTCCATAAATTTCTAGGAATGTGAACTAATTTCTCCATGATCATAGGAAGAAGTCACTGAAAGAGCTAAAAGAATAATAGAATCATAGAGTTGGAAGAGACCACTAGGGCCATCTAGCCTAACCCCTGCCATGCAGGAATACCTAGTCAAAGCACTCCTGGCAGATGGCCATCCAACCTCTGTTTAAAAACCTCCAAAGGAGGAGACTCCACCACAGTACAAGACAGTGTATTCCACTTCTGAACAGCTCTTACCCAAGATTCCTTTGCTGTCTACTCTAGGTGATAACCTCCTACTGTGTGTATCTTGTATTTCTTTACTTTGAAAATCATGCCAGCAGGGAAGATTCAGTAGAGAAGAAATTGCTATCTTGACAGCCAAAGACCAACATGTATCCCTTGAGGGAAAAGATAATATTCTTTTACTTAATGCAAGAAGTGTCATGATTTATGGTTCAGAATGAAAGGGGTACTGAAGCATCAAACTTTTTATTGCATTTATAGAAATGTCAATCTCATTGCCTTATTGAGTGTTTAACGGCAGGTCACAAGTTTAGCTTTTCATTGGTATGTTCTGAAAAGCAGAATAGTTTGGAAAGGCTGATGTAAATTAATGGTTTCTTCATGCACAAAATCTCTTTAGCTGAAGATAGCAGTTAACACCCCAGTTCTAACAGATGGATAAATATGGGAGGTGACAATTGTGAATGTATCCAAAATTGTGGGTGTCAGCCCTACTAGGATGGTCCAGTAATTTCTCAACAACATTGAATGGCAAGGGGGTGGAGTGACCCTGGATGTGGCTCATACTCCCTGTTCTGAACATCACCAGAAGTACAATTGTCTTTTTACAATTTCTGTGCTTGAGAGATAAATGAGTGGTGGAAGTCTGCACATACTGAAGACAAGAAAGAAGCATAAACTGTATTCTAATTTGATAGGGAAATGCATATCTGATTGATACAAAACAGGAAACACAAGTAAAAGTCTCATATCTTTTTCTGAACCTCATGTGCTAGATTGAGGCATTTTAGTTCTCCCAATTGACTTTTTTTCTTGCAGAATGTACATGGAAGTAGATCTTGGAGGGTAGGTCACTGTATGAAGATGTTGCCTGCACAGTTGGAGACAGTGGCCTAAATCCCCTTGTGAGTCCCAACTAGAGTAGACCGACTGAATCATTTTTCAAATAGTAAGTCAGCACTTTCATATATCCAATTGACAAAACGGGTCTGTTTTAGTTTGGACTAACAACTGGATTTAGGCCAATATCCTCAAATTTCAGCCACTTGCCATGTAGTTCCACCCTTTAAAAAAATCATATTGATTTTTATCACTGAAGTCCTTTTTTGTTCCAATTCCGCCCCCCAAAAAACAAAAACAAAAACCCCACAGTCTAAAACTGTTCTTTCTTTCTTTCTTTCTTTCTTCTTCTTCTTCTTCTTCTTCTTTTTTTTTTTTACTAACAATTTGTAGTTGAGCGCATTGAGGTAGTATCAAAATTTCTTAAGGACTGGGGGAAGAAAACACTCCTACAACTCACACTGTGCAAGTTTGTCCTGTTACATAAGTGTCAAAAGTCATCTGATATGCTAGTTATGACCAGGAATCTAGGGATATATAGGATTTCATATAATCTATTTTGTTTAGCAAATTGACCTGATTCATACTTCACAGACCAATGTAGACATTGTAATATACCTGTCACTCACTTTTCACCCTATATGCAATTTTACAATAAAGTTCTCAGATCAAAAGATTATGCTATAATATTATTAAAAAGCATTTGTTTAGGTCAAAGTAATTATTTATGGATAAAATCCATACAAAATATAAGTTGGGGGAGTTTTAAAATAATGCAAACTTTTGTACATTTTTGTTTTTGTATAGAAGATTGATGGGGTAGTGGGTTACAGTGTAGATTTGAATGAACACTTGTGATGAGTTGAACTGGAAGTAGATTTCCCCTACAGAAAGCATGACAATGAATTTTGTAAATAATTGTACATTTTGTACTTTCTATGTAAAGGGTATCAGAGGTCTTTTTGCCTTGAAAGACCAAAAAAGATAATTAGCTTACAGAATCACAGTTGCAGGATCTCAATTCCCCTTTACTGTCAGGGAATTAAGAATGGAGAGAAGATCTGAAGCAGCCTTCAGGCATTGGGGACATCATTTATGTGAAGGCGTGGAAATGACAATTCTACACATTGTGTTTTAGTGACACATTTCTTCAAAACAAGCAGTGTTCTTCAAAACAAAATGGAAGAAAAATTTGCAGAACTCCATCCAAATTAGGGTCACTCAGAAGGCATACCAGCAGAAGTTAAAAGACATGATAGACATGGATACACTAACATACTTAATGAACAAAAAACATATAGACAAAGTGGAAGAAGAGTGGCTCTCTATGGTTGAATACTGGGCAAAAAATTAGGAAACAAACAAAAAGATTTTTTAAAATATAACAAAAAAAGAAAATAGTTGTAAACTTAAGGGTAAAAGCTGGGAACATCATTAAGCAAACTAGTGAATTTTAAATGGATATGTAAAACAAACTTGAAACTAAATATCAATGTTTATTGAAGTAGATAAAATATGTAAGCTATCCTGCTTAGCTGAGGTAATGAGTGGAAGTTATAAAGGAACAGAAGATTCAAATAAGAAAATGCAATTTTATAAATAAGAACACACACAAGAGGAAAGCAGGTTAATGGAATGATGAGTGTCTCCTTTATTTTTATTTGTACACATTTCATAAGCTTTCATGCATTTCTACATGAATGAACAGATTTTTTTCTTTTGTTATTGTTTTAATTAAAAAATATTTAGGGGGGGGAAGCATACCAGCAGGAATGTGGCTTGGTGGCTGGAGGCCCAGGAGCAAGACATAGAAATGGTTCCCTGTGCCACACCACCCACTGTTGGAAGGACTCTTATTTTTTTTAATAGAGCAGCCATTGTGGGCTCAGTAGTGGTGGCAGATTAGTAATTTTGTCTCTTCCTTGTTCCCCCAGTTGTTTGGTTCCAGCAGTTACCCCAAAAATAGTGAAGTTCTGTGTGTCCACCTGACTCCTTCTGTCTAGAGAAGGTGTGGGAGGGTAGGGTAGAGACAAGAGGCAGTTCAGGCATCAACAGGCAGGCTCTGTTTTGTTGGTTAGTGTTAAAGGAACCAAGACCTTGCCAAGCCAATGAAACTATACCATTGCATACCAAGAGTAGTTCCTACCTTCTTTAAACAGGAAGCAAGTATTTCATTTGACAAGTTGGTATAGGTATTGTTAAAAAAAATTAACATGCATTCCATTACCCTAAATTTCTGGCATTCAAAGATTAATTAAAGGCATAAAAATAGATCATTTCTCAATGCAGCTGATCATTCTTGGGGGGAGGAGCATCATGTGAAACACACACATGTACAGTTCTTTATACATAACAACACAAATGATACAAAACATGATACAAAACAACACAATGAGAAATATAACAGTTCCCTCAAATGTTCTGGACCCACTCATAGACTGTGAATTTGATGGCAATTTCTTCAGTTTTCAAGAGCTGCACACCAGTATTCACTCTGCTTTTTCTAGCAGCTGCAAAAGAGCTTCAAAGTTTTGTCACTACTCCAGCTGATTTCATTTTCATGAATTCTTAGAGAAGCTATAAAGTTGCCATTCCTGCTCAGTAACTTGTTGGGCTGAGATCACAATCCTACTTGCTTATTTAAGGTGTAAATCCTATTGTCCAATTTTTTATTGCCAGCGGGGAGAGGACACATAAAGGGAATGGGTGAATCCCTGAGACATACAGCATTATAGTGAATAAAGAAACCAAAATATCTACAGGTGAAGTTTGTCTATTCACATAGGTGACACAAAACTCCAGTGAAGGCTGAAATGATCATTAACCCCAACTTCCTAAACTGATTTAAAATATGTTAGTGTGCTTTCACCACAGAGGTTGAGCACACAGAAACTTTTCCTCTGGACTGTCAACACTCAGTTCCACACACCAGTTGTTTGTACTGGGTGCTCTGTATTAATCCTGTGCCAGCAGGTGAGCAGTGTGTGCTAAGCAACTTACTGACCAGGAATACAACACACTCAGTCTGTAGCATTAGACTCTTTTGAGGATGTTGTGAATACTATTTGTATGATAATGATACCTGCTCAGCTGCATTAGTATGCAAATACACTCAAGGTGTTCTCTTGAAGTACACTAGCTTATCTAAATCGATTTAGGGTTCAAATGCAATTGCTGGGTTGGGTTGTGGTTTTTTGTTTTGTTTTTTGCTTATGTTTTTATGGCCCACAGACCTAGCAGCTTATCTCCTTTTTATGACATTGAGTACTGTGGAGCTTGTTCAAAGTCTGTTTATGAAACAGCATTCTGCTCCTTGAAATCTTAAGCTGAAGTTGCTAGGGTGTATGTGTGCAGGTTGTGTGCCATGAGAATTCAGAAATAGCAAAGGAATATATATTGATTGCAAATACTCTGAGGGCAGGGCAGAGATGGAGAAAAATCATTTTTTTCATGAACTGATTATTTCTTAGTATTAAGGCAAAATATTTCCAGGGACAACTGGCCTTATTTCTGTCTCCTATTTTTGTTCCATTAGGATCATGAGTGCACGTGATTCTTTGGCATTATGTGAAAGCATCCTTCCCTATGAATACCTATACTGCAACCATACCGTCATCTCTATTGTCTGTACTGCCAGATTACATTTTAGATAATAGGGGTATACCTATGGGAGGGGAGGCAAAATGAGAGCATTGCCTCCCTCAAATAAGAATTTCACCTCTCTGAATGAAATTTTCCAACAGTCTCCAAATTTCTAGCACTGAAATGCTGAAAATTGTTATCACCTAGAATTCTTCTATTTGCTGTATTCACATTTCCTTGGTAACTCTGCCTGCCCCTGTTTTTTGTTTTGTTTTGTTTTGATGCCTAAATTGTATTTCTAAATCATCAGCTGAAGGCTTGATGCTAGAAATTTGCAGAGGAAATTTTTATTGATGGGGCATAATTCTTATTTTGGGGGGGAGGGGGCAATGCCTTCATCTGTCAGCCCCTCCCCCAAAAAATACTCCACCCCAGTATCAGTACTCATTGAACTGCAGCCTATGCCACCAAATTTCGTGGTGCACCAGTGTGTGAAGACCAGCTTTATCTTTAAAACAGTCTCTGGCTTTTTTTCCCAAACGAAGATTCAGTAAGGACTCATCCCGTGCTTACTGCAAGCATCCTGATGACAAAAAAGACCAATCCGAGATAAACAAGTCCGGTTGCAGAAAGCACAGCAGAAGGTCTCCTTGGGTGATGTTTCTGGGTTGTGATTCTTTCTGCGTTGTCGTTTCTCTTCAAGACTTGTTCGGCGTGAGTTCTCAAATAAGGCTGCAGCATTGTGGATAGTGCGTCTCCATGCCTCCCAATGTGAGGCCAGGGCAGACCATTGTTGGTGATCAATTTGGCCAAGCCTAAGATGTTGTTTCAGGGAGTCTTTGTGTCGCTTTTTTGGAGCGCCCCTCTTACACTGACCAATGGCGTGTTCACCGTAGAGTACTATTTTTGGGAGGCGATGGTCCTCCATCCTAGAAACGTGCCCTGCCCAGCGCAGCTGTGTTCTCAGTATCATGGCCTCAATACTGGTGATCCCTGCTTGCTCAAGGATAGCACCATTCGTCACATAGTCAGTCCAGTGTATATTTAGGATTGTGTGTATACAGCACTGATGAAAGCGTTCGAGGAGTCGTAAGTGGTGGCGATAGGTGATCCACGTTTCAGACCCATAAAGGAGAATAGACAGTACAATGGCTCTATACACACTGATTTTTGTGCTTCGCCTTAGGTGTTTATTACTCCAGACTCTTTTGTAAAGTCTTCCAAATGCACTATATGCCTTTGCTAATCTGTGATCGATCTCTTTGTCAATCTTGGCATCTGAGGAGATGATGCTTACCAGGTAGGTGAACTTCTGAATGGACTTAAGCACAGAGTTGCCGACGGCAATGTGGGGATGATGGTGTTCGTCCTGTGGTGCAGGCTGGTAAAGAACTTCTGTTTTCTTCAGGTTGACTTCTAGCCCAAACAGCTCAGCAACTGTTGCAAAGCAGGATGTTAGGTGCTCCAGAGCTGCTTCTGTGTGGGCAACAAGGGCAGCATCATCAGCGAAGAGCAGCTCACGGACTAGATAGTTTAGAGTCTTAGTGCGAGCCCTCAGACGGCTTAAGTTAAACAAGCTACCATCAGTACGGTAATGTATATAGATGCCATCTTCTTCTTCAAGCTCTGCTGTAGCCCTTTGGAGCATCATGTTGAAGAAGATTGTAAATAAAGTTGGAGCAAGAACACAACCTTGTTTCATTCCATTAGTTATTAGAAAGGGCTCTGAAAAACATCGCCATATCTGACTTGACCATGCTGGCCCTTGTGTAGCATGATAATCATTTTAAGGAATTTGTGGGGACATCCTAGTCTTTCCAGGATCTGCCACAGACCTTTTCTACTCACGGTGTCGAAGGCTTTGGTGAGGTCAACAAATGTTACATAGAGACTCTTGTTCTGCTCTCTGCATTTCTCTTGCAGTTGTCTACGGGCAAATTCCATATCTGTAGTATTCCTATTGGCTCTGAAGCCACATTAGCTTTCAGGAAGAAGTTCTTCTGCAATGGCAGGAACTAATCTGTTCAGGAGTATCCTTGTAAGGATTTTTCCAGCAATAGAGAGCAGTGTTATGCCTTGATAGTTTGAGCAATTGGATTTTGCTCCTTTTTTCTTGTACAGGGTGATGATGACTGCATCTCTGAGATCTGATGGCAGTTCCCCCTTTCCCCAGCAATTCACAAGGAGTTTGTGGAATTTATCATGGAGTACATGACCTCTGTGTTTCCAAACTTCAGGTGGGATTCCATCAATCCCAGCTGCCTTGCCGTTTTTCAAGATACATGGGGAACTCAATACATGGGGAACTCACAACTTGTTTTTAAACTGAATTGTGTTTCCATTAACCTACCCTGCTGTTTTTACTATGAGTAGTTTTCTTATTTTTACCCCTTAGAGGGGAAAAAGGCTCCATATTTGTCTCCAAAGACTCTTCACCAGTTGTTTAAATTTTTATTTCATATGTGTGTGTGTGGGGGGGGGAGTCCATCCTCTTCTCCTCCCTTCCAGTATTCTTGAATAACATGAGTTCTGAGGCATTGTGGAAGATGTAATATGGTGGCCAGAGTGCCCAAACCGTTGCTGCTACTGCTACCCCTTTCAGTGGGCTTCTCTATATGAGGGGAGTGGGAATGGAATGTTTCACAGTAATGGCATTTTGCAAAAGCTGCGACTTGTCTTAATAGTGTTTTTGCCCCCATAAGCTTTGCATGCAAGATGGCAGCTGCAAGTGATTTACTTGCCTTTGTACTCAATTTGCCACCACCAAACATTTTTTTAAAAAAAAAACAACAACAATGATGTCCAAGTTGTAACAGGGTGATTTTCCAATTTAACAGAAAAGCAAAATAAATAAATAAATAAATAAATATGTTTTCTTGCCTTAGCACTCACTAAGGCAAAAATCCAACATGGTGGCTGTCTGTGCTTCCCTTGTTAGCAAGCCCCTCCACCACCAGCTTTGCGCTTCCTCTCCTATGTGAAAGTGATTCATATCGAATCACTTGTCCCAACAAGCAGGAATGCACATGGTTTTAAAAAAAACCTCTGGGAAAAGCCATACAGGCTTTTTCTGCAGAGTTTTTGATGTTTTTGGGGCCCCTTGGAAAATTCCAAGAAAATATCGAGTTTCTAATATGTTGGGGAAATTAGCAGCAACTCAACTTTAGCTATGCAAGAGGGGGTAACCAGGGAATCTGAAAACCAATTATACCAGTACTAGTCTAGATGGAATACATAGTACACATTTAAAATTAAGTATTTTTTATTAAGGAGTTCAAAAATAACACCAAACACACACACATTCACCAAAAAGAAGCATTCACTCAAGGCTATAGAAAGAAACAGTAGGAAAACTTGGATAGGGGGTAGCAAGAGAATCTTGAGGTGATACAGACCTGTCCTGTAGTCAGTCTGGCAGAGTGGATGGAGGAAAGTGGATGTGGCTAACACAGAGCAACAGAGCTTCCCCCTGTTACTAACTGTGCGCCATGAGGCATATTTTGGAGGGTCTTTTATACCTCCAAATACACCTGAGGGTATTGGTTGCTTCATGGGTTGAAACAATGGATTCCATGAGCCTTCATGGATTGCACAATGAGTTTCCTGGTCTTGACAAAAGGTGAGGAAGATGCTAAATGTGTTTCTTAATGTCCACTGATTGGATTTTAACAGCTTTGAGCAACTTCTTTAAGGCTGGGAGCTGAGGAAAGGAAATTTCACAATCAGCAAATACAAAAGGGTTTCTCCATCCATTAGCCTCCCATTTATGTGGAATGTGTCTTCTTTTGGCTTCTCAGCCCCAGGCCTTACTTTCCACGGAAAAACCAAAAATGACCTTTTGAGACCATCCTGTCTTTTCCCTTGTAAAAGGCCACAATAATGAACCAAGTTGGCCAGTTTCTGAGGCCTATAGCCAATGCTAACATTCCAGAAGTGGGGTGCCTTGGAAGTGGGGTGCAAGCTGTGCTTACACCCTCCTTCCCAATATGGCAAAACAATGTAGAATGCCATTAACACAGATAAGACTCTCCTTACATTCTGTGAGGAGTATTTTTGCCATTTAGACAACCCTAGTGTTTGCCAGGAGAAAAAAAACATAGGAAATGAAAAGGGGCTGTAGTACTGTTACTGCTAATGGTGATCCCTCACCTCTGAGAAATTATTGAAGGATGCCTCCTCTCCCTGGGCAATTTGGATCACCTCCAGATAGGAGTGAAGAATTGTGATAAGCTATTTGTATATAGTTCTAGAAACATTAACATGCTTTGTATCTGAGAATTAGTTTAAAAGTGTACAGTATAACTGATGCAGGGGCCCTTAGATTTATACATGTTAAATCAACACATCATATGGCCACAACATTAAAGCAATCATAAAATTATAGGAAAGAAGCTTAAAGGAACCATCTATGTCTTTTACTTACCATAATGTATGTGATCTAAAACTGAAGTACCCCTGCCTCTAATCTGAATGTTCTTCAAAAGAAATGTAATATTTCCATTTCTCCAGCTACAGCTGTAACTAGTATTATAACAGCAGGTGTGCAGTGGTATAATAAGAACATGAGAAGAGCTTGGTTGGCTCTGACTGGTGATCCAGCTAGTCCAGCAGCCTACTTGTAGCCTACCAGGTGCCTCTGGGAAAACCACAAGCTTCAGGGCATGAGGGAAATGACTGTCTCCTCTCCTCCACTGTGACATGATGACATCACAATGCCTAACTAACTGCACAGCATTTCTCTCTCATAATATCATTGTGAAATCATGGTCATAGCAACATGCTGTTTAAGGAAAAGTGGAGAGAAAGATCGCTTGCTTGTAATAGTAGCAATTCTGATGATCTTGAAAGAAAGGATAGGTCAGTATTCCATCAATAGCACAACCAAACAAGAGCTCTGGTAGATTAGACAAAAGATTAATATGGATAATTGTCTTGTTTTCCAGTACCCAACATGTCAGTAACTCTTGGATGCCTATAGACGGACCATGAAGATAATGTTTCTCTCCTTTTTGTATCATATCTAATCTCATCTGATTTCAGAAGCTAAGCAGGGATGAGCCTGGTTGGTATTTGGATGAGAGGCCACCAGGGAATACCAGGGGATACCAGGGATCTACAGGTAGGACTAAGAAAGAATCGTGCCTGAAACTCTGTGGAGCCATTGCTGCAAGTCATCGCTGATGGATCAAAGGCCTGTCTCAGTGCAAGGGAGCTTGTTATGCTCCTGTGTTCTCTCTCCAGTTGCTAACAGCCATTGATGGAATGATACACCATGGATTTATCTAATCCTCATTTTAAAGCCATCTCACCTATTGGCTGTAACTACATTTTCTAGTAATGAACTCCATGTTACTTTTACATCCTGTGAGGCAGTAGACTTCCACCAGGCTGATATTCATAAACATGAATTAGCTATAGCTCTTGTTCATGTAATAAAAAGAAAAGAAAAAGGACACATTGAGCCTTCATAGAGGACTGCTTCGTAAGACAATATAATTATTTTATGAAATAGCATGACACTTGTAGCCTCGAAGTTATTGTTGTTGTTGTGCCTTCAAATTGTTTCCAACATATGGCAACTGAGGGCGAACCTATCATGAGATTTTCTGAGGCTGAGAGGGTGTGACATGCCCAAGGGTTATCCAGTTGTTTTTCATGGCTGAGTGGGGATTCAGACCCTGGTCTCCACAGTTGTAGTCCAACACTGAAACCACTATGCCACAGTGGCTCCTTACACCACACTGGCTCCTAAGTTTTTACATAGTTACCCATATATATCTTTACCCATTTGCCCTAATTACTCGTGTATATCTTTGCATATTACACATGCTGGAAACCCTGGCCAGTTAGTTTCCCATAGCATCTCCACACTGTGAGCTGGGGTGGGGAAAACATATGGCTCTTCAGATGTTGTTTATCAGCAACACTATCAGCTCAAGCCATTATAGTAAATGATGAAGGAGTATGAGAGCTACAGTCTAGCAACACCTATGAGGGTACCCTGGTGTAAGTCATAGTAATATGATTACAGTCTCTAACCGCCACATTCTTCTTAGCTGAAGCTGAACCTTCAAAATGAGTACTTCACAATACTTTGTATGTTTGTATGATACTACTGGATAGATATTATTTGCATCCCTGATTTACAGTTGTATAGATCAAGAACAGGCATACAAACTACTGTAGTGTGTCTTTTAGATTGCTGTAATGTGTCTTATAGATGAATAAGATATCTTGCAAAGAGCCCAGTGAGCAGTTTCCTATAGTGTCATTCACTGTTCTGAGTGATTTCACAGCTATGTAATGCACAGCAGAATTATTATGTTTTTCTGAGTGTTATCGCAGCTTTGCTACTCAGGACTATTCCAAGAAAATTCAGTCTTGTATTAGGTGACTTCACCTGTTTAGTATTTTTGAGCAATGTTCATAGGATTCACTTTTTTATGAGACATTTTGTATATTGGAACCAGGCCCTCATACAAAATGGGAATACATATTATCTAGTTGGATTTCATTTCTTCTTAGTTAATTGCCATTTTCTGATGCTTTCCTTTCCTGATGGCCTGTGCTAAACATAAACTGCTTTATTAGGCCAAAAAATAGTGAGGGAAGGCAATCAAATATTTCCAGAAAGAACAGTTTGTGCAAATATTCACTTTTTTGAATCCACTTTGATGTCACCATTTTGCCTTAGTAGTCATTCCTCCTTTGTTGCCATCTTTATCTTCTTGGGAGTTACTGTTCCTTGGATGAGTAAAAATGGTGGTCTCTGCCAATTAAGTTACCCAGTGAGTAGGATGATATCACTGTATGATGTAGCCATGTACATTTGTCTGTCATATGATATCATTTAATTATAATACAAATGTTTTGGCTACAACTTCCATACATTCTGATCAATGGCCATGTCTGCTAAGGTTTATAGAAGCTATAATCTAAAACATCTGGATCAAAACCAAGTTGCTAGTCCATCTAGAATAGACCCACTGAATCAAATGGTGAAGGGAAAGTTAATCCTTACATAAATTCTATTGATTCCAGGCTCTGCCTTAGGTGGGAATAGGTCAGATTTAGGCCATGGAGTGAGTATACCTTGTTGTCTACCCCTGGTATATTAATTCAGGAAACACAAATTAGATTGGCTTGCAATAACACGTGAACCAATTTCTTCTTCATCCTTAGCTCTTAGATTTTAAATCTGTTGTGAGAAAAAAAGGTGAGAGAGAGAGACATGTCTTTGGAGAGAATATAAGGGTGAGAGATGTATGATGAGCATAGGGGTGAGAAAATATGTCAGTTTTGCTTTCTCCTGTGTTCATGGGTTTTTTTTAAACAAACCTCATGGTCTTTTGATCCTGATATGGGGGGTGGGATGCTAAATTTGAGGAATTCTTTAAAAACAAACTGAAATTAAATTCTCCCCCATTTACACTAACAAATTCAATAGGTACCAGGATTCTAAGTATGGAAAAAGAGTGTGGAAAAGAGCGAGAGGTTAAAAAATAGAGATGAAAAGTATTTCAGAAAAAAGACGTTGCAGACTTCATTCTACACTGACATAGCTGGATACACAGGAATTCGACCCCAAACTTTTAAGCGTTCAGGTGCAAAGACCTGGATCTGGTGAATGAATCTGTAAGTCTTGGATTCTGTGACATCAAGTTCTAACCATCAAAATGTTCAAGTTTTGATAAATTCTGATCCAAAAATAAAGTCAAAGGAGGTTCTTCCTGCTTCCCTAGAAGAAATCCTTAGGGGCTTAGTTGGGATATGATCAAGTCCCATTGAATTTACTGGGTACAGTTCTGAGGGTTCCAGAAACAGAATGTTAGGCCCTGAATGCACTGCAGTTAGCCATTCCTGATAATGTAGGGATGCATCAAAAGGTGTGGGCTGAGGTCAGTATGGGGTTTGAAAGCAGATACCTAGACACCTCCAGGGAACATCAGGAAAATAGAAATCATAGTTGTGTAGGTCAAAGGGTGTTATATTTTAAATGATGTTTGCCACCCCAATCCTCATGGGAGAGGGAGGATATAAGTAAACCTCCTCCTCATCACCATTATTGACTGAATCATTCTATCTTGTTTATTTTAAAACGACTGGAGCAAATTGTTAAATCTATAAATTGGATTCTTCTTACTTCATGGCTTAAGTCCACATGTGGAGAGGAGGAAATATATAGCATATTTGAAGCAAGCAACATACCTTGGATTGTGTGACATTAAGCAAGATGTTAGAATGTGATAAGCAAGTAACTGTGCCTCTGTTGTGAGTAAAGTGACAATGGGAGTAATGTATATGACAATATATCCCATTAAGCGAGATTTTTCAATAAGCAATTTGATAGAGCTTGCAATCCCAAAGGAGAAAAAGAAATCATTTTGTATTTAATTCATGGTGGAGGAATGATCTCTTAGCTCTCTTTCATTTTTATACTCAGAAATGTCCAACTGCATTATAATTGGCTACCTGGGATGGCTACCAGCCTGGTGTTCTGGCTAGAATCAGGAACATCTTCTTTTTTAATTTTGTTCACTGAATAATAATTTATCTGAGAATTCTTAGAGAATTGTGGACATGCTGCACATTCCATATTCCAGGCTGGTCTTGAATGGTATTTTAAAAGGCAGTATTTCCTAGCCCATTTGCTATTTTTGCAGCCTCAAGGAATCAAGTGGTCCATTGAAGGCACTTGTGAGTAGTTATGCACCATCTATGAATGTACAACTGTGTGTGCAATGGTTACAGTGGTGGAATTCTACTTACACAATTGTGAACTGAATGTGGACATTATGCTGTGGCCAAAGAACTACAACTGCTTGCAAAAGGGAATTTATATGTTCACAAAACACTGAGAGGATGTCAGCTCAAGTTTACAAGTTTGAAAGTGGCAATGAAACTATCAAAGAGAAAATTAAAGGGAAGGAATATTTCTTGCTGTGTGTTAGCTCAACTTTATGATCTCTTTTATGAAGTAAGGGTTTTTCAGTCAAGGGTCTTTCAATAAGGGTCTGTGCTCAATTAGATTAGGCGACTATTTTTAATAAATGTTTTATTTCCCAGATTTGCACAATGGGTCTCTCTCTCTCTTATAATAATGTAGAAAGGTGCTGTTGTACTCATGTGTTGTTGCCTGTAGAGTTCCCCTAGGCAAATGGTTGGCCATTGTGCAAACAGAATGCTGTGCTAGATAGGCCTTTGGACAGGATCTTCAGGACTCTTCTTTATGTGAGAAGAAGCTCTTGGGAAGAGGAATTAACTTCTTTTGAAAGGGCTCTGCCCTATCACCTTGAAGTAACTAATGCAGATTCAACATGCGCAGGGGTTGCAGAGGCTGTGTGTAGCCACTGTGCAAAAGTGCTCTCCCTGTCAAAGAGCTATCTCTCAAAATGTAAAGATTGGAATTCTCTCTTATTCTTGTACTGTTGCCACTAAAACAGGAAGATAGGATCCTGAAGGGTCAGAGCAGAGGCATATCTAGCCCACCTTCCTGGGCAGCCATGCACCTACCTATAGGTAGCTTATATGAAGAACACTTCGCCTATTTTAGTGCCACAGCAATTAGAATTCAGAAGCAAGCTGTCCCTGAATATGGAAGTACTATTTGGCCATTGTTTGCCATAGCCACCATCTACCCTTTATTACCCATGAATATGTCCAGTCCCATTTTAAATCTATTTAATTTGCTGGTCATCCCCACCTCTTCTGGTGCCAAATTCTACAGCTGCACTCTTTGCTGCATGGACTTTTTTCTGTATCTCCCACCATTCAGTGCTATTAGATGATCCCAGGTTTTTGTATTAATGGGTGAGGATGAAAACATAGCCTTGTTTTCTGCCTTCTCTACTCTGCCTAATTTCATGCATCTCTCTATCGTGTCCTCCCATACTTGCTTTTTTTCTTTCTAAATTAAATAACCTTAAAAATTGTGATGTTGCCTTCCTGTCCAGTTGCCCTCATTCCTTAATTATTGTCCTTTTCTTCAGGTTTTTATTATTGACAATAGTTTTTGAATACTTTGGATATTTGGATATTCTTTTTTTAGGTGCAACTTGTGTGTATGTTTATAACAAGTGCAAGAAGAGAATTGGGGCAGTGTGAAGTACTGTTCACTAAGACAGCAATGTTTCCCTTATTATACTCGGTCTTCTGTTTTCTACCCATTGGGTGAAAGTACATAAATTTTTGTACAGTTTTCAATGAACTGGGGTGTTTGTTTTAGAAACATTCATTTTCTACAAATGATTTTTATTTTATTTTATTTTTTGAAAACTCACACTATTTTGCATAAAGTGTTTCATTTGGGACAAATTAAGTCTTTTATGCAAACTCTTTTTTTCATAAAGAAAATTCAAAATGCAATAAAAATTGTTGGAAAATGCACACAAATTCTTGTAAGTGTTAGATGTGTCAAGAGGCTTTGTCATCAACAGCAAGGAAATTTGTGAATATTCTTTGAGGTTCCACAATAGAAACAGAATGTTTTGGTGGTTCAGATCCTATGGTGTTAGAGGGTCTATAATGTGGGTCTTTAAAGTGTAGGAACTAAAAATTAAATTGAATTAACTTACTAAACATATTGAAGCAATAGGATATTAGCAAGTTCTTGTATCTTGATTTTATTGTTTCCTATTAACCACCAGAGGGCACCAAAGTACCAGTAGTGCTATGTAAAAGTTATTTCTTGCTATGAGAAAAAAATCAACAGGATGTTGAATTCTCTCCAATATGCATTTTATAACAGTTGTTTCAGATATCCCTAATGTTGAACATATCCTTCCCACTAAATTCCTAGGACAGTGAGTAAGAGAAATATCCTATGGTATATCACAATGGTGATATGTCTCACACTCATTGTCCTAGGAATTCCATGGCAAGGATGTCTTCAGCGCCATGAAGACCATAAAGGCTGAAGGCACTGAGTTCTTTCCAGAGTTATGGTGCAAAGTGAAATAGTGGTAGACTTCAATTAATGGTTCAGATGGGCTAAAGATGGCTCTACATTTTAAAAAGTGATATTGTTTACGATGTGTTGCTTGTATGGTGCTTCCCCATCATCACCTTGGACAGCTACTGGGATTCCATGAACCAAACAGAAGGGCCATTAGACTGAAACACTGCCTGAGGTATCAGAAGCAACTAGTTTGCAACAGCAGCAGCTGTTTTTTCTGCCTCTCAGCTGCTCTTTTTAAACCCTGTGGCCATTCTCCTCTCTTGTTAACTGGGCCTGGTTACAGGGATCAAACAACTCCCCTGCTCCAACAGCTCCATTGGCTGCCAGTCTGTCTCCAGGCACAATTCAATGTGCTGGTTATCACCTAAAAAGTCCCATACAGCTTAAGTTTGGGCTATCTGATAGACAGTTATCTCCCCATAAGAGCCTTCTGGAAACCTCAGGAGAGGCTCTTCTTTCAGTCTCACCCTGTTCACAGTTAGGACTAATGTGGACAAGAGATAGGACATCCACAGTAGCTAGCCCTAGGCTTTGAAACTCACTTCTTTTGAATCTAGTATCACTCCCTCCTTGCTGTACTTCTTTTGACAGGCAAAGTTTTTTTTTTTATTCCAATGAGCTTTTAAAACTGAGGGTTTATAAGGAAGGGGCTTTTAAGGGTTTGTCTACACAGGCTAATATCCTCATCTTGCCCCCCATCTCAGAGCCCTGTAGTCCCTACGATGCAGGGCATTTGCTTTGTTCTGCCCCAGGGCAGTCTTCATCAATCTGGGGTAGATATGGGGCTGAGATGGGGGGGAAGGTGGGGTAGGGCCTGATACACTGTTATAAGAAAATACCCAGTTTACTCCATTATCACCAGCAAAAAAGCAGATCGGGGCCCACATGCCCTCAAGAGCCTTTCTGGCACACTTGCCCTCATCGCTGCCATAATTTCCCTGTCTCTCCTGGGAGCCAGGCAGGGGTCCCTCAGCATGTGACCAAAGCTGGTCACATGCAGGGGGGGCTTCAGTCACATGTCTTGGGCTCCCTTCTTGCCTTCTGAGTCAGCAAAGAAAATGGCAATGGTGGCTGTAGGGATGGGCTGTTGGGATACCTGCCCATCCCATACAGATAATGGGGAAAGAATGGGCCAGCTCCACAGCCAGGATATGCTTTTGGGGAGCCATCATATCCTGGCTTGTGTAGATGAGCCCTAAGAGGGTGCTGCGTTGTTTTAAATTGTACTGGCTTTTGTAAGTTTTTCACTTTAATCTCCAGGCCACTCTGGTTAAATAAAAGTCAGTGGTGAAGGAAGAGTCAGCCAGCCAGTCAGCTTTTGTACTGGGGACAGGGGAGGAGTTGCCATCTTTCTTTCAGCCTCCCCTCATGCTGAAAAAGTCCTGAGCAGGCCCTGCCTGATCAAGCCCACTAGCCCTAACACTTGCCCTGGCTCACGCCCACACTAGCCTGTTGGGTCTGCTGGGAACCATCATTTCATTCTCCCAGAATGCCTTAGGGGTGGCCCCACGCTGGGGACATTTTAGGAAATGTAAATGAGGATTCCTATGTGGACTGACTAGAGAGTGCTCCTCTATTGCCAGTGTCAGGCAAGTAAGCACACTAGTGGTGTGGGAAGTTGGCCACCAGGGAGGACTTTGCCAAGGACCTCTTCAAACCAGAGTTGGTGAGTGGGTGTTACATTCAGAAGGAAGTATAATGTGCAATAGTCATTGCACACTCTTGCAACCATCAAATGATTAATCTGATAGACAAAATAGAGCATTACTACCAGTACACTCCTCCCTAATTTACTAGTTACAGAGCTATGTATTGACAGTTACCTAACTAGTTGTCACATTTGTTGAATCTAACCATTTCACTTGTGGACACTATATATGTGTCTGTGTGTGTGTGTGTGTGTGAGAGAGAGAGAGAGAGAGAGAATATACCAACATGTAGATATTATGTTAATATAGATTATATGCATGACATGCTGAAAAATATTTAGCTTTATGGTATTTTGAATATACATGTGAAGCAAAACAATGTTGCAATTTTCATCTGAAAAAATGTCAGAGGGTATGAGTTGTCAGGACTGAAGTCTTGTTTTGATGCTCAGCCATACTAATCCAGTTCAGAATTCTTCGGGGATGTCTATGGAAGGGGTAGAACAAAATGTCAGGAGGGTCATTCAAACTTCCTTCCAGAAGTTTTGGACTATAAAATCTGTACAGTTGCCCCCCTGTATCCATGGATTTAAGTATTCATGGCTTGAAAATATTCTTTAAAAAGTAATATCCAAAAAGCAAACCTTGATTTTGCCATCTTATATAAGGGACACCATTTTGCTATGCCATTGCATATAATGGGACTTGAGTATTCATGAATTTTGGTATCCACGGGGGGTCTTGGTACCAAACCCCAGCGAATATGAAGGGACAACTATATTAATTGTCATGATTATGTTATCTGGGCTTATGGAAGTTATAGGTTTGGCCCCTGAGATTCTTTCCAACTCTGTAATTCTCTGTTTCTATGCCACCAGATTCCCTAACCCTGTTCCGTTGCATGCCTAACCTGCTGCTGCTATATATTTTACTATGTCTCTATTTATTTAGAAATGGCAGAAAAATACGATTGCCTAGCAACAGGTAGGCATTGCTGTTATTGTTTGTTCAATGGCAATTCATTAAGTATTTCAACTCTTTTTGTTACTTAGAGTTTCCCCCCTCCCTTCAGAAGTACTGTACTACAGGTATTTCTCAGAGGTTAATGATAGGAAATTATTGCCATTAAAACAGTCCTTTCAAGACACTAAAGCTTAATATATGGTGCATGAAAAAATGTGCCCAAGGTGATTTCAGAGAGATGCATGATTTATATTGTATTGTTCTGGGAGCTGTAAGAAATACAAACACTGGTCGTACAAAGCAAAGGATGGGTAAATAATTTGTAAAAAGAGCTCTATTGTCAAGTTTCTTCTCGAAATGTTTGTAATTGGAATTAATTGTGGCTAAGCTAAAGCTCAAGATGGTCCATCTTGAACATGTACTAAAAAGTCAGAAACCTGCCCCAGAGTCACATTGGAGGAGGTGTGAGAAAAACTCGGGTCTTACAAAAGGTCCTACATTCTTCTAAACTGTACTTTTAGTTATTTATTACTTTTAATTTATTTCTTACATTTCTAGACCACTTCATAGACAAAGTCTTTCTAAGTCAGGCAGGGGAAGGTTGCACATGGACTTGTGCCATATATTTTCGCAGTTTCCTGAAATGTTGCAAAATGGTAGGGGGAAAGTGCCATGGGGGAGGAGGTGGAGATGGGCAGATGGGTCACCTCACTAAGCTAAAACAAGCAATGTGTACACATATGTCTCATGTCTATATTATGTGACTCTTTTGCTGTTGCCAAGATGGCTCTCTCTTGATGCTTTCTGTTCACCTCTTTCATAATTCATGTAAAAAATGGCTCTTCAGATGGTAGTTTCAAAGCTGTATGGTGTTGAACCCAGGGGTTGCTTGAAAGCTTTAATTTGGTTATCTATAGCAGTGAAGAAGCATTCTGTAAAGACACTGTCCACTCCTTGTCTCAGTGTCCCTGGCAATGTTTCATAGAACCATCGAAGTATAAAGTTGGAAAAGAGCCTAAGGAACATCTAGTCCAACCCCCTACCAGTTGAGGAATCCACAGCTGAAGCACCCTGAGAGGTGGCCATCTAACCACTGTTTAGAAATCTCCAATGAAGGAGACTCCATTACCTTTCAAAGGTAGTATATTCCACTGTCAAACAGCTCTTACCACCAGAAAGTTTTTCTTACATGATAGCCTTTGAGATAAAGATGGCTGTCATATCGCTTCTCAGTCTTCTCTTATCCAGGCTAAAGATACTCTACTGTTCCTCAAAAGGCTTGGTTTCCAGATCTGTCACCATCTTGGCTGGCCTCCTCTGACATGTTCCAGCTTGTCATTGCCCTTCTTACGCTGTGGTATCCAGAACTGGGTACTGTGTTCTAGGTGAAGGCTGACCCCAACAAGAATAGAAGTGCTGATTCTTTTCTTTATCTGGACATTACAGACAAAAGGGAGTGCTGGTTGACTTCAGGAGTAAATTCTCAAATCACAGAGAGAAGTTGACAGGTGAACGATATTGGTTCATGTTCTGGATAAATTTAATGTGTACCTTGCAACTAAGGGATGTATCTTCTAAGAAAATACAATATCTACATCCATTTTTATATTTCTTCTTAGAAGATAATTTTGCCAGTATTGGAGATTTTACCTGTTTTTGAGATTGATTTTTTCACATTTCTGGAATGTGAAAAGAATTCAGATCTGTGATAACTGTTACCCTGTTGCATGAACTGTTAAAAAATAGTAGCATTAGATGGATTGTTGGTATCATTTTGATCAATCAGCCTGCCATTTTGCACTTACTTTGAGCATGTCCTTGCCATGCTAATTTTGTGCACAGAATTTTGGTACAAATTGCATAAAATGCAATGAAAAAAGCCATTGATGCCTTAGGACTTTTTCAGACAGGGCCAAATGCCTCGTTCCTGCCCCGCAAGCCCCAATCCTGTTCCTGCCATGGAATAAAGGAAAAATGTTCACACACCTACCTTCATTCCACAGCAGGAATGTCCTCCCTCTCCCCTCACTGGCTGGTCGTAAATTCAGCCTTTATGACCGGCAACTGAAATCGTGCCTGTTCTTGTGAGAGAAAATTTGAAAAAACAGCAACCAACTGTCAAAAGGAAAATCAAAGCACCAAAACACATAACAAGTAACCCGGGGGCAGTGGGAGGGAAGGGTGCCACTTACCTGGATGTCTCGATCGTGGCTGGAAGTGCTCAGAACGGACTTCCTCCCCCGTGCCTGTCATCTCAGAACAGGAACAGGGCTCCTTTTCCCACAACCTTGATTCCGTGACAGACATGGAACGGGTGTTCTATTCACAATGTTTCATCGTGAACAGAATACTCCGGGAGCAGGATGAAAGGGGTCAACGTCGGCTGAAAGGGAGCCCCTTTCTCGAACCTGTTCCATGCCTGCCATGGAATATTGACCCCATCTGAAATCTCCTTATTCTCATGCTGTGGGTAAGAATTCTCATAGGGGCTATAAAATCCTTGACATGCTGTCTCACTGTGCAAGACAATTGGGAACAAAGTCTCACCAATTGGGACCACCACTCCCGCAACAACCTTATTTGCAGTGCACACTTTCTATAAGAGAGATGTGGGGGTGGGGTTCATATGCTTTAGTGGAAATTGTTCCTTCAGTAGAGGTAATGGTGGGGAGACTGCTTTAGGAGATGCCAAAGAGTCAAAATCACCTAGCTCAGCCTACCAATTGATGCTGTGTACCACATGGAAGTCTTAAATGTTTCCATAGCCCCTGAACAATAATTGGATTGTCCTTGGAAGGACTGTGGGGACTGCATTTAGAAGCTAGTAATTAGAAGTGGGGTTGCATTCCTGAACCAAGAAACAAATTTAGCCTTTGATTCTATAGATCACATAAGTAGTCCATAAATTTAGCATGCAATTATTTTTCCTGTTTCCTGTCCCTTGGGATTTACTAATGACACGGGCCATAAATGTTGCTTTAGCACCTTCAGACATTCAGCTGAGGGTTGCTGGGTGGTTGTTGTTTTTCTTTTTTGCATGCACATTTCCCAAAATAAATGTTGATCTAAATATAATAGCACAGTGGGGAACATTCATTACCACAGCTGGCTTGTCAGCAGAATCTGAGACCACACAAAGGATGCATAAACACTAATATTTGTTTGCTTTTTATTGCTGCAATTGGTAAATGAATAAATTTTCACTATGCTCTTATGAGCAGTAGAGAGGTTCTCCTCTTTCTTTACCAAAGGTGCAGCAGCTGCTCAGTTGTGCATGGCGGTGCTATATGATAAAGCATGATAAATTTATTTGCACTGTTTCCATAGTAGTTTTGGGAAGAAAGCAGTTAAGGGAAGTAGAATGGGATAAACCAAAGTGGAAGGTTTCGAGCAGGACAGGGGCATCATTCAGAGGAGGGGGACAAGATTGCATGTACAGCATCCCAGTTTCAGTCAGTGATTCCCCCAGGTGAAAGAATTCAAGTAAGAAGTCTGATAAAGATCTGTACCTGAAAACATGAGATAACCTTTATCCAGTGAGCTGTTGAGTGTCAGGGTGGCATAGTCAGAGCTTGAACTTTTTTAAAAAAATACATGTAATACTTCCCTTTTGTAATAACTAAGGCTAAGTTCAAAGCTTGTAAGGGTGACTTTTTTGGATTATATCTCCCTGAATCCCCCAGACAGGATGCCTGTTAATCAACCTGGCTTGAGCATTCTGGGAGCTGTAACCCCCAAAGTATTTTTTTCCAAGGTGAACATTACGTAACAATTGTAATGTGACTTGCCAAGGGACACCATCACTCATTTTGCTATGCAACTAACTGTTTTGATTGCTTTTGTAATTACAGGGTTATTGCAAATCATCATTGAATTATTGTATACATTCTTCCCATTTCCTGTGTGTGTCTGTGTGCATTTTTCAAACATAACACATTTTTAGTAACATATATTTTTCAAACATCTATCTCTATATATAATTCTTTTGGGTATGTTGCTGTTTTCAGTGTGCTAATTGGCTGCTTAGGTGTCAGGATCTGCCTCTCCTCACAGGACTAGGTCCCTGGCTGCAGCAACCAGCACAGCCTCTTTGCAGACTCAGACCCTGGCTATGGGAATCTTGGAAGAAACAGGGCCAAGCTATCAGATACAGCTGGCTGCAATCATGTAGCACACCTGAAGCAGTCAGGGGGAACTTCTATTTAAGAATGGTATTTAACCCTCAGTCTTGGCTACTGCAACATGGTCTTCTGTGCTGTTTGTACCTGCTCCTTGGGCCCTTTGTGCTATCTGTAGTTGGGCCTTGCTCTTGGCCCTAGATATCTGGTATGTGCTCTGACCTTGGACTGTTTTTGGACTTTTGACTCTGTCTCTTGTATTTGTGACCTGGCCCTGGCATCCCTAGAAGTTGGAGGGGTTCTTGTGTCCTGAAGTGGTGGAGGGGTTCTTGTGTCTTGAAGCATGTGGAGTGTATGTGTAGCATGGGGTATGTGTGTGTAGTGTGAGGGTGTGGGGGTGTAGTGTCTGTGTGTGTACGTGCAGTTGCATAGTGGCAGTGGAGGAGGGGCTGTCACATCCTGGCACATGTGGTGGGTGTGTACCCATGGTGTGTGTGTATGTGCTGTTCCATGATGGCAGAGGGGCCCTTGTGTCCTGGTGCATGTGGTGTGTGTGTGTATGTGTGCATGGCAGCGGTGGTGGGGCTTTTGTCATGAAACTCACCATTATAGTTGATTTGAAAGGATATATATTAACACGTCAAATGGTCATACTCTTTTTTATTATTATTGTTTTATTCCTATATTCACTTACAATACAGATGTTTATTTATTATAAATTCAACAGTCTATGCATTTCTTAAACATTACACAACTAAAATTTGTGCTTCCCATCTCCCCCTTCTGTTTTTTAGCCCCCGTGTTGTTATATCCCTTCTCTATCAAATATACCTCTTATATCTATTATATCATTGTTTCCTTACCATCTTAATAAATCATCTTCTATCTTCAACCCAAGAACACTTAGAACGTACTTATAATTGTCTATTTATATATCGACAATCATTTTTCAGTTTTAAACTTTCCTTAATTTTTATCTTTAACTTCTTAGTTCCCTTCTTACTTCCATTCTTCCATTACAAAACTTCCATTACAAAATTGCTCTAATCTATATTTCTTCTATACCTTGTTGTTATTTCCAGTGTTTTTGTAGAACTCTATTACTTTAAACCATTGTTGCTCACATTTTTCTAGTGAATGATTTTTCAATAATATCATTAAATTGTCCATCAACATCATTTCACTGACTTTCACTAAATGATTGTACTCTTGACATGTTTCCTAAGTGGCCAATCAGCAGAGTGGGAATGGAAACATACTGAAGTATTTTATGTATGTAGATAATGGTGTATGTTATGCCGAGTATAGTTAGTATGCATAATTTTGTGGACTTTTTCTTTCTTTTTTGGTATACTTACCTTGGAAAGCTAAGAAAGTATAGATTCCCATTGCACAATGGGCTTCATCACCTCACCAGTCTTGGGAGGTTAAAAAGTCAGTGTGATCATAAGGTAATGTGAATCCAATGTATTTCTTTTTCATTCCTAGTGGCAAGTGACTCTAAAGCTAGTGGTTTAAGGCATGTTGAAACTAATATCTATAAAATGCCCACACAGAGGTATTTTCTGCGCAATGTTTTCAGTCTACTGACTTACTAACATCTTTTCATCTTCAGACTATTTCACACACTAACTTCTGCTGTACGTAGATGAGAAATAGTCTGATACAGGTTTTACAGAGATCCTCATATGTGTTTGTTGTTTATTGTTCACAATCTAAAATGCAGACAATCATGGAGACCTGCCAATACCACTGGATTTTAGAGGCCCTTTCCCCAGTGGCCATGACTAAGAATAGGGAGGGGCAGGGAAGGAATCACATGAACAGGACTTTTATCTAGAGTTAATCAGTTTCTAAACTGAGAAACTATTAATGAAAATATGCGTTTATCTCATGTTTTCTTTTCATCTGAAGGAACCTATGAGTATTATACTCTCACCAAATTATATGTGAGTTAATGCATAGAATTAGCCCCAAATTATATGCTAGTTAGTGCATATAAAACTTACTTTTAAAAAGTATTTTTGAAAGAAGGAGCACAAACGTTTTTGAAACAAAAGACTTGTGGCAGTTAAAAACTAGCATGTTTTATTACGCAAGACCTTTCTGGTGCCTCAAACAAAGCAGGCTTGAGTCCATAAAAGCTTATGCCAAATAAAATTGATTCATCTTTTAAGGACCACAAACAAGTCTCTTTGTTGTTTACATTGTAATAGTCTGGCAGGACTAATAACTCCCTCTCAAAAAAGAAAAAAGGAAGGAAGGAAAAAGAAATAAGCTTTAGTCCATGAGGAAAATGTTATAAAGTGTTTTTATTGAGGAAGGTGCATAATAATGCATATGTTAAGGATGTAATTTTTGGCTAATGTTGTTCTTAAAGGAAACAATTTTAGCAATTTCCTTCCCACTATGAGAAAATGTTCAAAAACTGCACAGTTTTCAAAGACTATTTGCATGTAGGGACACATATGTTTTTGTGCAGAAAACAAGTTTCAGTGTGTGAAACATTTTCTGCACAGAAATATTAGTTCCTGCAAGTAAGTGCTATTTCCTGTGCAAGAAATACTGTTTTCTGCCTTAAAAACCCATTTTTCACAGAATAAGTCCTGAACTGTAAAGATTCTCATCAGTCCAGGACTTGCCTCATCAAGGTTTCCCACTTAGGGTTGCTGGATCTCAGGGCCTGGGCCTGAGTCTCCAGTTTTCAAGGGCTATCTGCAGGTGGGAGACAAGGATGCAAATTCTCCAGTTTGGTGGGTTCATCTTCAGGCAAGAAGAAAGGACTGTGTCCAATTCTCCAGCTCAGTTATTGAAGCAGCAGCTTGCTTCAATTTGGAAGGCTCAACTGACTTGTTTTTACAACTTGCAAAAACTCTCCAGAGCATCTATGTGTGTTTACTCAGTTAGCTCCCTCCTTCTCTCCCAGTGCCAGGACTCACTGTCTGCTTTGCTATCCATCCACCTCCTAGCTAGAAGCAAGTAGGCTAGACTAAATGTTCCTTATCCTGCTTCCTTAAATAAGTGAGAAGGAAAAATCCCTCCATTTTATCTTGCTCTGGGAACAGCGCCTTTAGCTAAGATTTCTGTCTTAATTTCAACACTGGTGTGTGTGTGTGTGTGTTTGAATGGCAAGCTGTGAGCATTTGTTGTTGGTATTTAATGCACAATGCTTAATGGCATCACGAGGGACCATCCTTAGATTTCAGGCTTTGGTCCAGACGCCACAGGGCCTGGGATGATCCTGAACTGGCAACCCTGTTCCCAATCCTCAAGGTTGTTTTTCAAATATTTTCAAATTTTCTTTCCATCCCTAGCATACATTAGGCAAAGTACATAGTGAATACACCCAGTAGTGCGTATCCAGAGACAATTGGAAGAAGGGTGGAAAGTATTTTCACTGTTAACTGTTTCCTGTCCCTGTAGGCTATATTTCAGAGGAAGGAACTGGCAAAACCACCTCTGAGTATTCCTCCCCCACATATCTTATGAAATTCATGGGGTTGCCATATGTCAAAAAGCAACTTGAAGGCACATACACCTCCCCCAAATGGATCCCCTGATATTCAAGAAACCACAGTGGAAAGAATAACACAGAAGTGAGAATGTTGTGCAGTGTTCACCTGGTATTTGCACATACTGAAATGTTTCCGGAAATAATTCTGTGCTAAAATACATGTGGTTTTATAATACAAAAAATATGGGTTTTGTGCAAAAACCCACTGTCTTCAGAGAAACACGTTAGTTATTGAGCAAAAAGCATGATTTTGGCACCCAAAAAACCCATGAGTCTCTTGAAACAGTCATTTTTGCACAAGGACTACCTTTGTCTTTAACCATCTCTTCCCCCCACCTCCAATGTATTTCTGCACAGAAATATTTCCCTAGACAGTTTGGGATGTGTGGATATTAGACAAATACTGCATAGAAATACTCATTTTCTCTTGGAGTGGGGAGAAGGGGGCTTGCTGGTGGGCCCGGTTTGTGGCCTGGCTGGCACCCCGTGGCTTCCTCCTCCTTGTGGTCCCTGTGGCCACATGGCTTAGCAAGGGGGCCACCACTGAGAGCCTTCTCCTTCCCGGCATGCACCGGGGCCTGGAAGAAGCAGGAACAGGAGCACCAATTGGAGTGAGTCCTCCTCGCCCTGATTGGTCCAAAGCCTGGAGGGGGAGGGACTTCCGGCTGCGCTTCTGGCGAGGCCAGATGATGTGGAGCCTGCACCAGAGGGCAGGTATAGAAGCCGGCCCCCAGCGTGGGCTCCTCAGTTGTCTCACTAGGAGCCGAAGACCCACCCACCTTCCCTGTTATGGATTATATATGCTTTTGTTATGATTTGTCACAATTTGCCAGGCAGATGGCATGGGTCCTGATTCAGGTATGCAGGGAATGGGGGGGTCTCCATCAAATTCAAGTTTAAGTTCAAGTTCATGAACCCCCTTCCCATTGATTAACAGCTTGTTTCCAGGGGAGGGGAGTATGTCGAGCGGCACGGCTCGGCCATGGGCTCTCTCCTCCAGGTTGGGTCGGTAGCAACTGACACTGGTCCATTGGCCAACAAAAGGTTGGGCAATGAAGGGATCCAGACCCATGCAATAGTGCCAACCATTTGCAGCCATTAGCAAGTTGCGGCCTTTTATTGCCAATTATCTTCACATTCACCTATACTTAATCTTTATGTTTATCTTGTACACAATACAATTGTTTACACAGCCTGTAGTAGTATGTGTTGTTTGTTAAGGGAGGGGAATGGAGGAGTACAGTCTGGATCCACAAAACTTCAGCAATTGTTTGTCTTTGCATGCAATGGCAGAATCCTGAATTGGAATCAGTTATACAGTATGTAGAAAAGAAAAGTGTCTTGAGTTATTTTTTTTCCCCTTAAGAGCCAATTATATGTATTTTGTTTTACCAAGATTGCCTTCTTCCTGCCTTTCTTGGGTATTATCAGCATAAGCTCTCTTGTGTTTAGAGCATGCGAAGAACTATTAATCCACCATCCCTCCCAGAAATGGCAGCATAAGGAAATTCTTTCTTTGGTGGCTTTCAGAGCATTATTCAGTGCCAATGTAAAACCCTTGAGAACCTGGTCTTGGTAGTCCTAGAGGTATGAAAATAATTGTTTTCTGTTAACTGTTGAAAGGATGGGGCAGGCAGGCAGCACTAAGTACTTAATTTACACCAAACCTGCTGACTCATCCACTAAAATGCATTCCTGATGAGCTTCCATTCTACTGAGGCATTTAGAAGTGGTCTTTATCAACTGGTACTTAATTATGTTTGAGTGTCTTTATTGTTTTTGTGGTTGTTGCTTTGTTCCTTTCAGCTTAGGGTATGACAGGAGAGATGCTGAGAACAGTGCACTTACTAAGTGGTCCAAAGAACAATCCCAAATTTAAATTAGAGAATGAACATCCAGACTATTTGCCTTTCCATCCTTTCTGCTGATCATGCTTGTTTTGGCACATTCTTTCTGTCTGTTCTACTTATGACTGAAGAATACTTTTCCCTCCAAATGTTGAGGATTATTGGGAATTAGCATCCTTGATAAGGATGGATGGAAGCTAGAACTCCCCATGTTGAAATTTTGAAAATATCCGATCATTTGGGTTTCTTTCCTCATGAGTGATAGGACAGCTCTCTGTTTTGCTTTCTCCCACACTGAGATTTTTTTAAACATAAAGTCCTTTCCATTATTAATATGAAGAAATTTGAAATTTGTTGTGAATTTGCCAGAAATGAACTCAAAATGCCCCCCCTTCTGCACTGGCCAAATCCAGTAATTACAGAAAAGACCCTGTTATACCTGCTTGCCAGTTACCTGTTAAAGATGAGGAGCTCCCAGTAAAAAGAGGTGGAAACCCTAATACAATGCTAATAATATTAAATGTACAGGATTCAAATCTAGAGTTTTAAAAGCAAAATACTCAAAGATCTGAGATTGTCCAGATGAATCAGGAAGTTTGGGTTTCTTCCCTTTCATTTTTTTTTTTTTAGAACCTCAAACTTTTCCCAGACCAAATATGAAGACATTTGCAGATTTTGATAACATCTAATTTGGTAAAATACAAAGCTAGTTGAAACACTCACTCATTCCTAGTTCATACCACTTAAAAGGGCCCCCAACACAAAGTGTGGGATCCCTTCGTAGCCAGGCTTTAGCCACTTGAATCCCATACACACACACACACACAAGAATAATAGGACTTTATCAGACTAGTGTCTAAAAATGCTGTAATTCCACTATTGAGGCAAGCAGAAACATAGGAGATTTTCACAAAGGGGCCAAATGCCCTGTTTTTGCTCCACAAGCCCCTCTCCTGTCCCTGCTATGGGATTAAGGAAAATGTTCACACACCTTAATCCCACAGCAGGAACGTTCTCCCTGTCCCCTCGGCATCATTGCTGGAAATGCAGCTGCCATAAAGCTGCTTTTATAGCAGTGGAGTCAAATCCCGCTCATTCTCATGAGAGAACGGGTGGGAGGGAAATTTAAAAATACCCCCCCCCCAATGTCAAAACTAAAAACAAAGTACCAAAAAAACCTTTTTTGAAAAATACATGTAACCCGGGGGGAGGGAAGGGTGCCACTTACCTGGCTGTCCTGTTCCTGCCTGGAGGTGTCCAGAGTGGACCTCCTCCCCTCAGCTGTCATTGTGGGAGAGGAATGGGACACCTTTCACACCACTCATGATTCCGTGACAGAAACGGAAGGGGTGGTCATTAATGACTTCTCCCCATAATTGAAATATCACGGGGAGACAACAGAACAGTCATGTTGAGGGCACAGAATCGGGTGACGTCATCTGAAAGAAAAATCTTTAAGCGACCCTGTTCTGTGCCTGCAACGGAACATATCGCTGGTGTGAAAATCTCCATAGTGACATTATTACTTATTATTGCAAATTGCTGTAATTGTGTGATACTACCACCACAGAATTATCGCACAACTACCAATAGCACTTTAAGAATGGGATTTTACTTCCGTGATTTAGCATGGGTGAGATTTCAGGGCTTCTCGCAAGAAGACCTGAGCGTGCTTAAAAACTCCAAAAAAACCCTCAATTTACAAACTAAATCAATACATAAACACCCAAACAAACCTAAAAACATGCAAACAAAATGGTTTTAATGACAGTACATTAAAAGAGCATCCTGTAGTTCATTTTCACATTCTCACCCAGACATTTTCTCTCTGGGAATCGGGATGGGGGTAAAGAGGACCACCCATTCACACTGTAATCTTGCAATTACAGTGGGATGTGTTTTCACACACTCTTCAATACCATGAAAATAGCGATATTGAGAGCTGTTGACAGCTTGTCCCATCAGTTAAAAGGGATGTGTTATTGGTGGCTGGAACACACAGTAACCATGGGAGGATGACGGCAATGTATGATAGTGGGAAACTTTGTGCTAACATGGCATCATAATTGTGCAATTATAGCCTCATCTGGTAAAGTCCATAGAGTTGGAAGAGACCACAAGAGCCATCCAGTCCAACCCAACCCCTTGCCATACAGAAACACACAATCAAAGCACTGTCACCCCTCTGCAGTGATTTACAATTCCTGTAGGTATTGTCTGTTGCTCTGTTGTTGATGGACTGTTTGTGTGACCAAGCATAGAACCCATTTAATTGTTAAATGTGTAAGACAATTGAAAGTTCTGCCTTTGTTGTGTGAGGATCACAAGCAATTTCTCTGCAACATGAGCTTGCTTTTCCAAATGAAGAAAGCCTAAGATAACTGAAGTTTTAAAATGGAAATGGAGTTTTCAAGACATAATTACTAGTATAAAAACAATTTCTGGAAATCAGAAATGCATCCTGTTGATCGGGAAAGATGCTTGCTGTAGGTCCACACCTCTCTGACCCCTACAAATAAGGGTGTCTCTGCTGCTTTAAAAAACATTGTTACAGGACTTCCTTGGTCAATTCCATCTCTTCTGATGTGTGTGAGTTGCACTAATTCATCCTGCTTTGATGAAGATATTTATGTCTCTGTGGCTATGTATATCCGCTGGCATACAAGATTGCATAGTAATAGCGGTTTTCCATGTTCCTAGCTGGCTATACCACTCAGGTATTAAAGAGGACATAAGAAGATGAGGATCTCAGATTGATTTATATCACCCCCTAATGGATAGAGATGGGGTGAGGCTGGCAGCACAGACAGTGGTGTACTGCTCATATTTATATCAGATCATAAGGAGAATGAATGGCATAGGCCATAGATGGTACTAGAGGTGGTTTCACTCTCATCATTACTGGACCTCTGTGGTTCTTGAAAGAAAGGCACCTTTCCCTGCTCTTTTTCTCTTTCTGTGTTCTCCACTGTATTCACCCCCCTTGTGTTCTCTGGCTTTTCTTCGCAAATGAAGATTCAGGAAGGACTTGTCCCGCGCTTTCTACAAGCGCGCTGATGACTGAAAAGGCCAATCTGAGATAAACAAGTCCAGTTGCAGAAAGCACAGCAGAAGGTCTCCTTGGGTGATGTTTTTGGGTTGTGATTCTTTCTGCGTTGTCGTTTCTCTTCAAGACTTGTTCAGCATGAGTTCTCAAATAAGGCTGCAGCATTGTGGATAGTGCGTTTCCATGCCTCCTGATGTGAGGCCAGGGCAGGCCATTGTTGGTGATCAATTTGGCAGAGCCTGAGATGTTGTTTCAGGGAGTCCTTGTATTGTTGTTTTGGAGTGCCCCTCTTACACTGACCTGTGGCAAGTTCACTGTTGAGTACTATTTTTGGGAGGCGATGGTCCTCCATCCTAGAAATGTGCCCTGCCCAGCGCAGCTGTGTTCTCAGTATCATGGCCTCAATACTGGTGATCCCTGCTTCCTCAAGGACAGCAACGTTCGTCACATAGTCAGTCCAGTGTATATTTAGGATTGTGCGTATACAGCGCTGATGATAGCGTTCGAGGAGTCGGTGGTGGCAATAGGTGACCCATGTTTCAGACCCATAAAGAATAGACAGTACAATGGATCTATACACACTGATTTTTGTGCTTCGCCTCAGGTGTTTATTACTCCAGACTCTTTTGTAAAGTCTTCCAAATGCGCTATGTGCCTTTCCTAATCTGTGATCGATCTCTTTGTCAATCTAGGCATCTGAGGAGATGATGCTTCCCAGGTAGGTGAACTGCTGAATGGACTTGAGCACAGACATTGTATCACAGACCTTTTCAGCTGCTTTAATGTTAATCACTGTATTTTTATTTTACTTATATTTAAGCTTCGAATAGATCACCATAGACTACACTGCTTGCCTTTTATGACCTTTTGGCATACTGCTTCCCAATTTTCTCACACTTTATGCATCAGAACAAAATTCTGTTAGTTTTACTGTCCCATTGGGCATGTTTTTTGTTTGTTGTTACAATGTTCTATCACATTCCAGACATTGTGGCTTAGATCTGACAAGAGTGCTGGCGGAGTATAAATTTCTTTTAACAGTGCTTGAAGGGTGGTGGGTGTTTCTCCTTACCTGGGTACACAAAAGCAGCCAGAGGCTCCTGGACACAGCTGCACTCTGACTGGCAATGGGGATGCACTACTACTAGGCTTCTGACCAAATCCTCTAGACTAGTCAGTATTGTTTGCTGGACAGAGCCCACCTTATTGTCCTCCCCTTTAGACTCTTCATTAGCTTGTTTGTTTGAAATGTTCAGCAGTAGAATAGATTACTTTTAGAAGTTATAGAGTTTTACTTTCTCAGAGGTTTTCAGAGAAAAGCTAGACTTTGAAGAATTGCTATTTCAGGGTATCTTGCTTTAAGGAAGAAGTTGGAATAACCCATGGGAAAGCAGGAAACAAGATTGGCTCAAGACTTTATCACACAATTGTTTAGCACATGGCAGCCACAGAGGAAAAGATTTGGGAGTATCTGTGCACTTGTCAACAGCATTCTTCTGTGGTGCTGTGCCAATTCTATCATTCAGGAAAGTGTTGCAAAGAGAAATGTAATAGGAAGGAAGGAAGGAAGGAAGGAAGGAAGGAAGGAAGGAAGGAAGGATCATAGAGTTGGAAGCGATCACAAGGGCCATCCAGTCCAGTCCCCTGCCATGCAGGAACACACAATCAGAGCATGCTTGACAGATGGCCATCCAGCCTTTGTTTAAAAATCTCCAAAGATGGAGACCACCACACTCCAAGGGAGCGCATTCCACTGTCGCACAGCTCTTACCATCTGGAAGTCCTTCCTAATGTTTAGGTGGAATCTCTTTTCCTCTAGTTTGAATCCATTGTGCTGTGCTCTAGTCTCTGGAGCAGCAGAAAACAAGCTTGCTCCATCTTAAATATGATATCCCTTCAAATATTTAAACATGGCTATTATGTCACCACTTAACCTTCTCTTCCCCAGGCTAAACATACCCAGCTCCCTAATCTGCTCCTCATGGGGCATGGCTTCCAGATCTTTCACCATTTTGGCCACCCTCCTCTGGACACTCTCCAGCTCCAGGAAGAGATGTTGCATTGATCTTATTTATTGATGTATGAATGGTGTATGTATGAATAGTATGACTCATGGTGCATATGTGTGTAAGGATTGTTAAAAAAAGATAATTATTTGAATTGTGGTGTTGGGGTGTGTGTGGGGGGATAGTGATGGCCAGTGCTCACATGGCTTTTGTTCTTTCCCACTCCAGCCTCTGATGCCATTTGTTGCTGCTATACAGACCAACACTGGTCCAATGGGACAAAGTGGCCCTTGAGACCAAAAAAAAGGTTCCCATTCCAGCTATATTACTTGATTCATTAGTTCTATTCATATCCTGGTTTCCTCCAGTAAGCTCAAAGTAGTTTGGGTAACTTACCTTCTGAGCCCTCTTTTTCCCCCAATAGCCCCAACAAATAGGTCATAGTGACAGAGAGCGACTGGCTTGGGGCCACTCAGTAGGGTAGTGGAGTCTAGAAACTGAGCCTTCTAAGTCCATCATGCACAGTTCACACTGACTGTCAATAAACATACACAGACCTTGGAATAAATACCATTCAATTGAACTGAACTTACTTCTGACTAGTTTATACAGCATTATTCTAATTTTACTTATTTTGGAGCAGTAATCCCTTATTGCACTTTCATTTTGCTGGCTGCATAGTAAAGTTGAAAGCCATAAAAAGAGAGGATAGACCATATTAAAGGTGACTTGACTCAAGGAACCCTGAGTTTGCAAGACTGGAGCAGAGCTGTTAATTATAAGGCCTGTTGGAGGTCTCTCAAGTTGAAGCCTACTTGAAGGCACATAACAGCTACAACCAACCAACTACAGTTAGAACTAACTACAGTTAGCAGATTAGGTGTGAGAAAATATTCACTATGTTTCTCATTTTCAATGAGATGGGCTATCTCAACATTTGAAGCAACCTCTGGTGGAGTTCTTGCTTCCAAGATGAGCATTCGAGGAGTTCTTACTTTTCATTGGGGTTTCTGAACTGCACAAAAATGCCTGTGCCCAAAACTACTGTTTTCTGCTTTGTGAAAGCAAAGCGCACACACGTATGCACATACACACCACACAGTAAGGACAGGATGACTAGGTGATTCAAAAGATAAAAAGTAGTCCATCTGAAACTTCTATTTTTGAAAGTTCAGGCAGCAATGAGCTCTGCCTATGTATTACGTATATAGATTAAGTATGTAATTTCACGATTTGTGCAAAAGTTATTTTCCCAAATGTGAAAACTCTGTCAAGAGGGTCAGAAAATATTTCACAAGTCTTGCACGCAAGGAGGAAATTTTAGTGATTTCTCATCTTATCATGCAAGAACAAAATAAGTGAGAATTTATATTCCAATTAATGACAGCTAAAAGTTTAAAGGGTTGGTCAATCCATACTTCATGGGAACCCCTACAGTTTTCATGGAATGGCTGCTTTCTGTTTGATTTCCATTTGCTTCCCATCATTTCTCCTCCTTCCCTCCCAACACATTTGGGGAGGGGAGCAAACCTAGGTCATTATGTCCTCAACATGCTTCTTTGCTGAAATGAAACTTAAAGTGTATAAATCTGAATTTCAAATGAGTGCACAGTATTTGCCTCAGGTAACTTTTCTCCTTTTCTGCCTCTAAACCTATGTCAGTCTTTCAGTTGTCACTGCAAATTTTACAGCTTTCTTGGCATGCTTCCCAACCCTAGGGAGGCCTGACTCAGCTGGGGTTCTGCTCTGTAGGCCTTTGACTGCTCATGTTGAACAAAGCCCGATGCCATGGTTTTCAGGGATAGAAGCCTTAGAGAAATGGCTAAACTTGGAAAAGTTACTTTTGGGGACTACAGTCTCCATAATCCCTAGGGAAAATTTGGGAGCTGTACTCCCCCAAAGTGACATTTCCAGACACCGGGTGGAGCTGAGCAGGAACGAAGAAGTCATATCTAGGAATGCTAATCAAGAAATGTCATACCAGAGAACTGGTAGTTGGTAATATTAAGTGGGTGCCTGAGTGGTTATTCTGCACATTACTCTCAAGTGTTTCTGTAACTCAAGAGTCCTTCTGGCAATAAAATTCAACTTTCAAGTAGTATGAATGGCATATGAGAGTAGCTAAGAGTGCTTTCTGGCAGTAAGTCTTGGGGTCCTGACTTAGATAATCAAATAGTGAACTTGAAGAATTTTGCGATGGCCTGGTTTGGAATACAAATGAAGCAACTTTTTTTAAGTCCATCATTATACTGTATCAAGCCATCTCTTAACTGTAATCCCAAATAGTTTTCATCCAGTTAAGATTTTACACTGAACCAGAAAAGAACTTCTCCTTCCTACCCCAGCTACCTTATATAATTGTGGCATCAGTGATGGAGGCTAGTGGGCAAGAAGTCTCTCATTCTGTTTCTTCTTTTCTAGTACTGTGGTGTAGTGGTTTGTGTGTTAGATTACGATTCTGGAGACTATGGTTCAAATTCCTACTAGGCCATGGAAAACCCACTGGGTGACCTTAGGCAAGTCTTACTCTCTCAGCCTCAGAGGGAGGCAAAAGCAAAACCTCTCTGAACAAATCTTGCCAAGAAAATCCCATGACAGGTTCACTTTAGATTTGCCATAAGTTGGAAATGACGTGAAGACACACAACAACCACAACAAATATTTATAAGGTTGTTATACCAGAATGCCAAGAACCAGGTTGTAGTCCTGGGATGTGGGAAGCTGTCTAGCAGTTTTCCAAATACCAGGCAGTAAGTGGAAGAGAGGAAGAGAAGCAGAATCACAAAACCAGAGTTGTAGGGTTGGAAAAGATCCCCAGTCACTTCAGTCAATCCACAGCTAAAGCATCTCTGAGGAATGGTCATCCAACCTTTTAGAGAGAGCTCATCACCTCCAAGAGTTATAGGGAGAAAGAGGATTGTTTTTCCCCCCTTGCCAACATTGCCTCTGGAGCAGGTGCTCAAGTTGTAACTGCTACTGATGCCCCTCTAGCAGTCAAGTGAGGGAGAATTATGGGAGTTTATGAGGATGGAAGGGGTATCAGAACTCCTTGAACTTCCAGTGGTGACACAGAAGCACATGAAATCTGAAATGGTTTCAGAACATACTTGCTTATTTTAAACAAATAGGTTTATTTTTAATTGTGCTATATTCTGATTTGGAACAGGATCATCTCACTTTGCCATGCTGAATTTTGATCCAAAATTATGCAATGGAGATCACCAACTGCTGGGATTACATCTTCCTTGTTACTTATTTTGATTTCAAAAGTCTAGATTTACAAGTCCATGCCAGCATTTTCTCCTTCACATGGTTTCTTAGTGATGCAGCCAGTGGAACTGGCATAGTTGCCTTTATATCCTGAGTGCCCTATTAGATATGAGAATAAGGAAGACACTGATTATAGGCTAGCACTGAAAAGCAAGGAACATGGAAGTCCCAAGGTCCCTGCTACACCCCAAACTGCATTCTTTCAGTGTCATGGTACACCTTCTGTGGATTTTTATGAAATGGCTACTCTATGATAAATGTTTCAAGGTATGGCGGATAAACTACAGTTGTCCAGTCCTAAACCAATAGCCACTTCCAAATGGATACAGTACAACCCTGTTGCAAGAGCTTGTCTTCTGTTTTCAAGAAGATAAGAAGTGCCAGGGTCCAAGGGCCGTTTTTCATTTTCAAGGATTGGGGGCGGGGGGATCAGTCCCTTCAAATTTGGCTCAAAAACACCTTCAGTTTTTATTTTATTTTTTTGCTAACACAACATTGTCTAGTCAGAGAGGAGAATTGTGCCCTGTACTATGCAAATGTCCAGGGTTTTTTGTTTTTGATTTGTTTAGAGAATAATACAAATGGGGGGGGGTATTTGCCTCTGGTGGATTTCAGAACCCATGAATAAAGCCTTCAGGGCATGCTTCCCACCCATGTTCAAGAACAAAAAACGTGAAGGTGGATATTGACCCTGTACCTAGGCACTGGTATTTGTAAAAGCAATGCAAGAGGCAAATTACAAGATTACAAAAATAGCTGAGTCTTTCTGTGTGTGCACTACTCTGATGGAAGCAATCACTTCCTGGAGGGGTCAATTTAGCCACCCTGCATGAAGGCACCTCATTTGCCCTAGAGCACTTTGGTGTTCTTGCTAGAGCAGTTCACCTGGAACACTGGAAGTGCTTGACTTTGAATGCAGGAAGCAAACTTCTAGAAGAGCTCAAAGCAGAAGTGAGGTTATATTTAACAGCTGGAAACTCCCCCCAGTTGAAAATATTTTTCTATTTTCTCATAATTTCATCCTTGGCTTGGTTTGAGTCAGTGTGTTCTCTTTAAATAAAACAAGGCAGTATTATCTGAAGGAATGCCTACATGAACTGGGTATCTGAAGGAGCTAAGGTAACATTAGTATAAGGGAGGATTAAGGTGAGTAAGGGTTCACTTAATGTAAGTGGTATGGAGGAAATGGATAGGAGAAGATTTTCTCCTTCTCTCATAATGCGGAGTACTAGAAAACAGTCATCCAGTGAAACTGAGGAGATACAAGGCAGATGACAGTAAATACTTCTTCAAAGAGGATATAGTGAAACTGTGGATTAATGGGTTACCACAAGATGTAATAGCAACCAATGTGGATGGCTCTGAAAGGGAATTGGACAAATTCTTAGAGGATAAACCTGCGAATGGCTACTAATCATGATGGTTGTTTGTTACCTCTGGGATCAGATACAGTTTTCTTCTGTATGTCAGTAGCTGGAGAACATAAGTAGGAGGATACTATTGCACGCATCTTCTGCTAGTGGGCCTCCCATAAGCACTTGTTTATTTTTATTAAAATTTTTATATCTGCCCTCTGTCTAGAGATCACAGGGTGGTTGGCCACTGAATTAACAGAATGCTGGACTAGATAGATTTGATCTGACATAGCTCTTAAGAACCTTAGCAGATAGAATCATAGAATTGTAGAGTTGGAAGAGACCATGAGGGCCATCCAGTCCAACCCCCTGCCACACAGGAAATCACGATCAAAGCATCCCTGACAGATGGCCATCCAGCCTGTGTTTAAAGACCTCCAAGGAAGGAGACCCTACCACGCTCCAAGGGAGTGTGTTCTACTGCCAAACAGCACTTACCGTCAGAAAGTTCCTCCTAATGTTGAGGTGGAATCTCTGTTCTTGGAGCTTGCATCCATTGCTCCATGTTCCAGTCTCTGGAGCAGCAGAAAACTGAAAAAATTCAATTGATAATAATGAATTGATACTAATGGTATTGTGAAATTCTTCTTTCTTCTTGACTTGTACTGTACAGTATAAAGTGAAGATCCATGAATTCACTGGTTTGGGTAGTCATTCTGCTGATGCGGATTACAACTATTCCATACTCTCCTTGTGTTCATAATAGCTGTGGGTAGTTCATCACCTGGTAGCCAACCTTCTGATAATAAACCTGTTTGAGTTTAGCTAGGCTTGTTCTCAAATGGCATATATGCAGTCTGCTGCCAGGGCTGTACTTGATTATTTTCTTGGTGATAGAACTTTCCAGAGCTTGTGCTGTACTGGCATAGCCTTCAAGGGGCCAAGGTAATCTCTGAACCGGAAAGGCATGACAGGTCTTTGTGAAGGCATTTTCTTCTACTATATTGTTAAGGTGTATGACAGGTTGCAATCATAATTTTAAAAACAGTGTAAAGCAAAAACCATACAACATGGAAAGAAGCTTGAGATTTGAAATATCAATATAGGAGAAAGTGACAGTGACAGATTTGGACATTGAGGCCAAGGGCTTTGCATGCTCTGGCTTTAAAGTCTAGTGTATTAAAACATGTTTGTAGAATTAAGGTTGTCACCTCTTTTTTTTCTGACAGGCTTCTCATCTTTGACAGTTGCACAGCAGATCAGTGTATAATCTGCTCAATACTGGGAATTTATTTCAGGTTTTTTTGTTTAAAAAACCCCCAAATCTCCAAATTTCTTCATAAAGTTCATTAAGAAAAGAACTAGATATTTTTTTAAAAAAATAATATGCAAGAAAGCGAAAGTGACAGACTTGCCCATTTCTAGGTTGCTTATGAGACAAGTAACTAAGGACATGAAAAGAAAAATCTAGGGCGCATCACCAACTCCATGATAGAGATCCCCCCCGCCACTCATTTGGGGTCATTCAACCCCAAGAGGAAATTTGCAATACCATAAAGCAGAGGTGGGAATTGTGTGGCCTTTCAGATAGTGATGAACTGAAATTTCCATCATTCCTCATGCAGAACATCTCACTGCATCATTCCTCATCAGTGGCTATGCAGGCTAGGTCTGACAGTAATTCTAATCCAATAACATTTGAAAGGCCACAAATTGCCTACCATTCTTCTAGTATATGCAAGTGCAAATGCAGTGCAGTTAAACCTATGGGATGGTTTTAGAGACATTTATACAGGTGGTTCTCTGATCTGGAACATGAAAATGTTATTGTTATTAACTTTATAGCCACATTTTCTTCCAAGACTATGACTCCAGCAGCTAACTGGGACTCCAAGTGATCCCAAGATTCTTAAATCTGAACAGTCACTGCTTCTGATTTTTGTGTCTTACAACAAATTCCTCAACTTAGTATCCCTGAAAGTGTATTTTGACCTCTGTATTTGGTTCACATTGTGACACAAGCCATGCTTCTATGTTGGCAGCTGTGTCTTTTATTGTAACATATTAATGAGATAGATATGAAGCACTTGGGTACAAGGATCCAGTAAAAAAATAATTAAAAAGCACCCTCTTAGCACATTAATAGGTAAAGCCTATTAAAGGAGGGAGAGGAAGGGAAATTAAGAAAGGATTAGCCAGGAGCAGCAGCAGGAGATCGGACAATAAATTAAAGCATGACTAAAATGCCTGGTACTTTATATCCAGTCTAAAAACCAAAAAAAAAAAACCAAAACCCTAAAAACATGCACAATGATTGGGGGTCTTCTATATATTCCAGGGTCTGTGGCTAAAATGTAATAACAACCGATGTGAATCTATTCTGAAAATATGAATGAGCTGAGATTTCTTTCCTCATCTAAGAAGCATCAGAGCCCTTTATTTATTTAGGTATTTATATCCCGCGCTTCAGCCACAAAGGCTCTCAGAGGGGCTTACAGATTCTTAAGCAACAGCATTTTACACATTTACATCACTTTATAGCACACTAGGCACTAAGCGGTTCCAATGTGTGTTAGCTAATTGCCCCCAGAATCCAGGTAGTCATTTTACTGACTTAACTAAAGGACAGAAGGCTTAGTGAACCTTGGAGCCCTTGGGACTGAACTTGCAACATTGCGGCTTACAGTATTTAACCACTGTGTCACCAGGGCTCTCCTTGACACTAACACACACAGAAAGAAGAATTGGAAATATTCATATTAGAAGCCTAAGTTGGCTTGATATGTTCAGCATGCCGTACTGAAAACTAAGAACATGTCTATCATGATGAGTTAGCTCTGGGGCTTACCACACTCCAAAGAAAAGCAGCAGTGCAGCAGGAATGTTCCATCTTCTGTGCTGCCTTACTGCGTGACATCATCATTCTGTCATTCCAGTCCTGTGGGGGACTGAGGTAAAACCGCATCTTTTTGCTAACCAGTAAAACCCATTAGCAAAAAGACAGTTTTACTTCAGTCCCCCATGGGACCAGAATAGAAGAACACTGGAAGAACAACGACCACATGTGGTAAGGCAGCACAGAAGATGGAACCTTCCTGCTCCCTTACCGCTTTTCTTTGAAGTGTGGTAGCCTCTTAGTCATCTATCTGACTCAGCTTCTTTTTTGTAGTTGGGGACAATTTTGGATGCTTTAGAGGCTGTGTGCAAATAGAAAAGGGAGATTATAAAAGCATCCGGGTGCTTCTTTTTTCAATTGTAGTTGTCATTTCTTTGGCCTAGCCATTGTGTGAAATGGCTGAAGTCCTGTTAGTGCCATGATTGTCATTTGCATTCTTATGAAAATCTGATGTGAGGGATTCTAGAATAGCTCAGCTGTGCCTTATAGTTGGTGAGGACATTCCTTCTCATGCCCTGAAGAACTCTTCTTCAAAAACAGAAATTTAAAAGTGGAATCTATTTTTAGCTATGCCATGGACTCGTTTCACCTCTTAGTACTTCTGCCACAGCCTCTGTGATCTGTGGATTGTAATGATATCACCTGTTCTTGTTACATTTTGAGCAAAATGTAAATGTTTAGGCCTATTTGTACTGACCAAAAAGTGAGTCAGGTGGTGAGGCTAGAGGTGTGTAAAATCATGCATGGTCTAGAGGTGGTAGGATATGGTACTGTTTTTCTTCCTCTTCTTCTTTTCTCTCCAGTACTACAGCACAGGTTCATGAAACAAAACTAAATGATGGGAAGTCCAGGGCAGAAAAAAAGGAAGTAATTAAAACAGCACATGGTTAAACTGTGGTTTGATTTACGGGCACAGGATGTAGTAATGATCACTAACTTGGCAAGGCTTTTAAAACAAGAATAGACAAATTTATAGAGGTTACTCTCAGCCAAGGTGGCTATATTTTACTAGCCTAAGGGTTACCAACCAAAGTGCCTGTTTGCTGTGTCTAGGATCAGAAGCAGCAGGTCTCAGAATACAAGTTGCTGGGAGCAACAGCCGGAGAAAGCACAAACAGCTCACTGCCATCTCCCTTTTATTTTGTTTGTGAGCTTCCTATGAGTATCTGGCAAGGAGTAGGGTGTTGGACTGGAGATGCATTTGATCTGATCAAGCAGGGCTCTTCTTCTGATCCATGAATGATGTTCCATAAGTATCAACGTTCCTGCACCATAGCTCTGTTTTTGCTCCCATGTTACACTGTGAGATCTGAAAGCCATGAGAACCTGTGTCAACTGCTGTGTAATAAGACAGGGTATTTCCATCCCCAACCCACACACTTGGCTCCCTAGGGAAATCACTTTCTTAACCACATCCAGAAAGGCAATACTGGCAGGCACTGCACATTATCCAGTACACAAGCCTGCAGTTGGCAGTGTGCAGTATATAACGATACATTGCTTTTTAACAGCTATTCAGCCCTTGGGAATGTTTTCCAAGCCTGATGACTGGAAATTGTGAATTAACCCTGTCATTTCCTTTCACGAGCTTAGCCAAACCTTGTTCAGTGTTTCCTTAACCCAACCTTCCCCAGCCTGGTGCCATATAGAATTGCTGGACTGCAATTCCCATCTCCCCCAACAAGCATAGTTATCGAAACAATACATCTAGAGGGCATCAGATTGAAGAAGGCAGCCTTAACATTTGTTTCTCTTAAACAAAGTGTAGCTAACTCCTTTAATAACCTTGCCTTTTTTTTTCTTTTTTCTTTTTCTTTTCTTTTCTTTTCTTTTTTTTTTTGCTAGAAGGATTGTAGTTCTCTACCAGGCAATAGTTCAGCTTAGGAAATCTCTTGACTCCCCCCACCCCATTTTAGCAATATGAATTTGGATCAGAGACTTCCTGCAACCTCATGATCGGGGGGGAAAACCACCACCACCACCACCAAGTAGTTTCAGGCACTGAGACATGAACAGGCCAAAGAATGTTGACAAGAAACAGGATGTCCGAAAACTATCAACATTGCAAGGGTGGCAGACATGCCTAGACATCCATTCATTGCTTCCCATTTTCCTTTCCTGATCCTTGTGGACTATTCTTCATGAATGAGCTGACACAAGTTCCCAACTCCCTTTTGTTTATCCAAAAGGAAGGAGGCTCCTTCTTGTAGATATCCATTGTATGCTGGGTGTTGATTGGAAAAACCCTTTATACTTCTCCATGGACTATTAAGACTCATTCTGAATCTGCTATGAGGAGAAGAATTAAATAAGGTTAAATGGAGTTGCAGAATGCTGAAATGTCAGAGTGGATTAGACCCCTTTTGAGTGCAGGTCAGGGGCAGTTATATTTCTGAATACAGTCAGACCTCCATACCCACGGAAACAATATCCGTGGTTTCAGTTATCCGCAGGACACAAAGCAGGGATGCATACTATAGAGTCATGCTGGAAAAAATTCCTAGATAGGCATCATCTCTAGGTATCTTCTAGGTCCTCCAATACAACTCAGAAAGAAAAATCTCATTTAGCTCGATCCCGAAACAGCCACTGTATATTGTTTATTGTTTATTCTTATTTTTAGTATTTATTAAGTATGCTTTAATTTTTTGGATTATTTAATTGTATTTTAAGGGGTGGGTGGGATGGAGGGTCTTAAATGTATATTTTTAAATGTTGTAAGCCACCCCGATTGCGTTTTGTAGGGGGGCGGGGTATTAATAATAATAATAATTATTATTATTATTATTTATTACTATTAACTCTATGGCATGTTTTTTTACCAGAAGTCTTTTATTTTAATAGCGTTCGCTGTTATCTATGCTTTCCATTATCCACAGTAAGACCAGGAACCAAACTCCCATGGATACTGGGATCTGATTGTATTTCAGGTTGCTGCTGCTGCTATGTTAATTATTCGGTATACTGTATATCCACCCTTTTTCATTACATAGCTCAGGAAAACTAAATATAGTCAGCCCTCCATATCCACAGATTCTGCATCCACAGATTCCACTATCCATGGCTTGAATCTTTTTTTAAAAAAAAATCCAAAAATCATTTTTGCCATTTTATATGAGAGATAGCATTTTATTACTTTTATTACTCAAGTAATAAAAGTTACTTTTACTTTTATTACTCAAGTAAGAAAAGTTACTTTTATTACTCAAGTAAGAAAAGTTACTTTCATTACTTGAAAATAACTTTTATTACTTGAACCGGTATCCATGGGGGGGGGGTCCAGGAACCAAATCGCAGCAGATAACAAAGGCCCACTGTAGTTAAGTAGAAGTTAAGTAGTAGTTAAGTATATCCACACTACTACTTTAATATCACTTTAATTCACATGGCTCCATCCTATGGAATCCTGGAATTGGTAGTGTGGAGAGAGACTTGAAATTACCTGATAGAGGGCTCTAAATATCATATTTCAGGATAGTGTAACAGACAATTCTAAGTATCTCACCAAATTACAAATCCTAGGGTAAGTCAATGGCAATTAAAGTGGCTTCAAACTGCTATATTTGTATAGTGTGGATGTGTTGATGTTTCTCTCCCTGCAAATAGGTATTTAAGAGCTTTATCGCATGAAGCTGAAATTGTGGAATTACACTGGGATAGTAGCAGTAATGCTTCCCATTATCGCACAACATTATCTTTATACCATAGTTGGTGAGCACTCCAATCGTTATTGTGACATACCTTAGCAGTTACGGACAAAACCTGTGAATAGCTGTCGATAGCACTATTTTCCTGGTATTGATGAACATGCAATGATTAAGTCCTGCTATAGTTCTAATATTATATTGAGACTGGGCATTCCTTCCTCTTTTCCCCTCCCCATTCCCAATGAGAACACATAATTCAATTTTGAGTGGAGAGCATGAAGAGGACCTCGATGACACCCTTTTAATGAACTGTTGCCTTTTCTCAGTACTTTAATTGTTAATCTCTTTCTTTCTTTGTTTGTTTAATTAAAGTGGCATCTTCTTATTGTAGTGGCTGAAACCAAGTTCTTGCAAAATTGTGGAAGGAGAAGATTTTTTTTTTTTTAAGGTGCATGTGCAGGCCCATCTCGAAGCGGCAATGCAGCATTATTCCAACACAATGTGAAAACAAGCGTTACAATGGTGCAAGCTTCAACCCCATTCTTAAACCACTCGTAGATGGCTGTGTGATATTTAGTTGGCAGTACTGTTGTGCGATTGTGACAAAGTGCAAAAATTAATGTAATCATGCTGTTATGTTTCCGGTTTCTTCAGTTATGGAATTATAGTGTTTATGCATGCTCGTGTGATAATGTCCTAAATTTAAGCTATCATCACCTACCAGAGGTGACCAAGATGCTGTGAACTAGAACTCTCTGTAAATAACCTCTGAATGCTCCTTTTGTTAGCAGCAAAACTGTAGTGAGGAAACCATTTCACTGAACTTCTCCAGAGGAGGAGATGTTTTTCCAGCATTTTCCTCAGATATGGGGCTCAGCATTAACAGTGGTAGTGACACAACTTCTTTCCTTTTCTCTAAAGCTCTGTTGGAAGGCTAGCCACCATATTCTGTACCCTATTCATTTTCAGAACCTAATTTTCTCATGTGGTGGAGTAAGATGACTTCTTATCAGCCATAGATACTTTTTTTTGTATGATAGTTGTATTTTTTTTAAACTATTCCTTCTTTCTTTTTATTTTTCATTTCTTAGTTACAAAGTGCTCTTTCTTTCAAACAGAGCTTTATGGTTTGTGTTACCTACCATATGAGACAAAGTGATACATGCTGAATTGCTAATGTCCACCTGGGTTAAGTCTTTGGCATGTGTCAAAGAGTATTTGATAGTGTCGTCAGATGGGGAGAGGAGCTGATATTAAGCCCGGAGTGTGTTATGATCTTGGCAGTAATTGTTTTCACAGAAGACTGGGAGTTTCTACCACATTCTGAAATTACATCCACCTGTCCATAAACCTCTTGGCCCCCATTTGAGCTGTTACCAGAGCATGACATTTTCCCATCCAATGTGATTTGATAGTTCTTAATACTTGATGATTTGCCCAAGAATACACTTAGGGGGATGTTTCTGTGGTCTGAACATCTGGGTGATTTTTAAAAATAAATGTCAGAAACTCAGAAAACTTAATAAGATAACAAGTATTATGGTGTAGACGTGTCTCTGTTAAAAGCTGCATACTTATAAAACATAAATTTAAATAGTTTCTTTACTGTTCACTGTTGTAATTTAGGAAATTGCTTCCATTCCTTTCTTCATTACTAAATCTCTAAGGGTGCTTTCAGTTACATTTTTAGAACAAAACATTTTCAGTCCCCCAAGGGACTGGCAGATTAAAATGTCTGATATTCCTTTTCCACTACTGAAAAATAGTATTAAGTGAATTATACTGATGGAAACAGTGCCAAAAAATATGAAATGAAGTGTGGATTCACACAACCATTCTACCCCCTGTCAAGGGGTCTCTCTCCCATTTACTTAAAGGTAGATATCCATGGTCTTATGGGGGGCACTCAATACAGATTTAGACCATATTCGTTCATGGAATCATAGAACTGTAGAGTTGGAAGAGACCACAAGGGCCATCCAGTCCAACCCCCTGCCATGCAGGAATCATGATCAAAGCATCCCTCACAGATGGCAATCCAGCCTCTGTTTAAAGACCTCCAAGGAAGGAGACCCCACCACGCTCCGAGGGAGTGTGTTCCACTGCCAAACAGTTCTTACTGTCAGAAAGTTCCTCCTAATGTTGAGGTGGAATCTCTGTTCCTGGAGCTTGCATCCATTGCTCTGTGTTCTAGTCTCTGGAGCAGCAGAAAACAAGCTTGCTCCATCCTCAATGTGACGCCCCTTCAAATTCTTTCACAGGGCTATCATATCACCCCTTAACCGTCTTTTTTCCAGGCTAAACATACCCAGATCCCTAAGTCTTTCATCATAAGGCATGGTTTCCAGACCTTTCACTATTTTTATTTAGTTAGTTAGTTAGTTAGTTATACCCCGCTGTTCAGCCACAAGGCTATCAGAGCGGCTTACAAATTGTTTTAAGCAACAGCTATTTACACATTTACACTGCATTAAACAGTTTCCAATGTGTGTTAGCTAATTGCCTCCACAAGCTGGGTACTCATTTTACCGACCTACGAAAGGATGGAAGGCTGAGTGAACCTTGGAGCCCGCTGGAATCGAACTTGCAACGTGGTGACTTGCAGTACTCGCATTTAACCACTGCGCCACCAGGGCTCCTTTTAAAAATGAATAGAATTCCCATCTAATAATAAATGCCAAAATATTTTAGTCGCCCTCCTCTGGACATGCTCCAATTTGTCAATATCTGTTTTGAATTGTGGTGCCCAGAACTGGACACAGTATTCTAGGTGAGGCCTGACCAAGGCAGAATAGAGTGGCACTATTACTTCCCTTGATCTAGACACTGTACTTCTATTGATGCAGCATTGGCCTTTTTAGCTGCCACATCACACTGTTGACTCGTGTTCAACTTGTGGTCTACTAGGACTCCTATATCCCATTCAACACAACAATGATTGCATTATTGAAGATAGCAACCTGAACATATTCCAAATACTAGGATGCACTTTGGTATCTTCCACATTAACTGAAAATATAACCTTGGCCAGATGGGGTTGGAGGACTCTCTTGTATCATTCAGACTCTTAAGGTTGCGGGTGTGAATGATGTTGCACTTGTATGAGTCCATTTAAAAATGAATAGAATTCCCATCTAATAATAAATGCCAAAATATTCTGAATATTTTGCAAATCCTACTGGCATCTGTAGAGTAGACCTATATGTAAGTATTCACAGGAGTTGTAGCTTAAGGTGAAAGCTGAGCTGTACTTACAGAAGAGGAAGTAAAAATGTCAAGTAGCAGAAATTAAACCTAAGGGTGTTTTATTTAAAACACACACACTGGATTGGTAAGCATGCTTCAAGAACAAATTAAGATATAAATTATAAATTATCTATAAATTAAATTAAATTATAAATTATAAATTATCTATAAATTAGCCTTGATGTAATGTGTCTGCTAAACTGGCCCTTTTGTGGATTAGTAGATTGATATGGCTGTAACATAATCTCAGGAGGATTAGAAGAGTAATTTTGGCATATTTATTTATCAATTGGCTGAATTAACTAAATAACTTTAAACATGGTTACTTTATAGTGCCAGAATTTTTGAATACTCCTTTTTAAAATCAATTTTAGGATTTAATAAACAAACTGAGGAGACTGTCCCCAGTGGCTGGAACTATCCTAGATCTTTATGGAATCTGGCAAGTCACTCAAGGAATATTGGCAAGGCAGATCATGATGTTGCAAAGGTAGAAGCAGGCCATGAAGGCAGTTCAGTTTGATCCTGGAATGGAATTGGTGATAAGAACAAAACGCAGGAAACACTTTGTTGGGACAGCTCTAAAGTTAATGGGCTTTCCAAAGTGTCTCTGCTTTCCTTTAAAGCTTTGGACAAAGGTGCTTGAAGGAACCAACTTGCATGCCTGTTGATATCATCTCTGGAGGATCTTCCTCACTATCCAGAATTAGGTAGGTGGTGACCAGAGTGATAATCTACTCAGTGGGGGCACTCTGCAGAGTTTTCCCTTTCCCAGCAAGGTCCATTTTGTGCCCACACTCTTATTTTTCAATATGTTTATATCAAATTCTCATATTTTATTTTGATTTTCATGTCTTATTATTTCTATAAGCTGCTCTGGAAACTTTGTTGACAGACAGTGTATAATTCTTTTGAATATATTAGTTGTCAGGGTGTGGAATGTAGCTTTCCTGCTAGTAAAGTAACATGACAAAGGTTTGCACTACCCTAGTTGTGCTCCAGGTATTTCTCACTGAATTTCAGATTACATTTTTACATTGTAAGCCGTGTATCTCTGTTTGGAGCCTTGCTTCATATTAAGTAAGTAACTGCATATAGTAGAGGATAGTATACTGTGTTGGCTGCTGTATAAAATGGCAATTAACCCTCCTGGAGGAAGGACCATAAGAGAACACACAGGTAAGGCGAATAAGAGTAATGAGAACAAGATCCATTTGAAACACCCTTTGTGACCATCTTTTAACTTCAAGAACTGCATTGGTAAGCAATATAAAAAAACCTGCATATGAGCAAAACCCATGTGTGTGTGTGTAAAATAGACAGATCTTGGCTGGTGACTTAATGGACTGGTAACAGATAGTAAGTTCTTCTTTGTATTACAATGCTCCTCAAGGAACTACATTTTTAATGGAAGAGGTATAAGTATTCTAACAATTGTTGATAAGATGATAGGCATCACTAATTTAAGCAAATAAAATTGTAGTCTGGACTCATTGGTGGAGCTGTAGAGAAATCGCCCAGAGCCAGCATGGCATAGTGGTTTGAGTCTTAAGACTATGACTCTGGAAATCAGGTTCAAATCCTGCTCAGCCATGGAAGCCACAGGGTGACCTTGGGCAAATCACACTCTCTCAGCCTCAGAGGAGGGCAAAGGCAAACCTCTTCTGAATAAATCTTGCCAAGAAAACCCCATGATAGGTTCATCTTTGAGTCTCCATAAGTCAGAAAAGACTTGAACGCACACAACACTGAGAAATCACCACCCTAGGATCCCTTTTGGATGGAGGAGAGTTCATAAGATTAAAAAATAAACAAACATAAGTAAACTAGAAGCTTACTGGCTTCTAGTTTCAGTGCTAGTGATTCCTACACGCCAACAACGAAGATGGTTTCCTTAATGTCAACTCTTTCTCAGCATAAGTACAAAAAAAAAAAAAAAGACCTTTAACCAAGCAAATTGCAATTTCACTCTGTTTTGCTGGTTCTTGGTTTGCTACCTGCCTCACTCTCTCTCTGGCTTTTCTTCGCAAACGAAGATTCAGGGAGGACTCATCCCGCGTTTTCTGCAAGCGTGCTGATGACTAAAAAGGCCAATCTGAGGTAGACAAGTCCGGTTGCAGAAGGCACAGCAGAAGGTCTCCTTGGGTGATGTTTCCGGGTTGTGATTGTTTCTGTGTTGTCGTTTCTCTTCAAGACTTGTTTGGCATGAGTACTCAAATAAGGCTGCAGCATTGTGGATAGTGCGTCCCCATGCCTCCCGATGTGAGGCCAGGGCAGACCATTGTTGGTGATCAATTTGGCCGAGCCTGAGATGTTGTTTCAGGGAGTCCATGTATCGCTTTTTTGGAGCGCCCCTCTTACGCTGACCCATGGCGAGTTCACCGTAGAGTACTATTTTGGGGAGGCAATGGTCTTCCATCCTAGAAACATGCTCTGCCCAGCTTTATTACACACCCTACCGTCTCTGTAGAAAATAGGAAGTTGCTGTTTCCCATGTCTATCATCATATTCTTAGATGCCATTTAGATCATAATTTCTTTCTAGTTTTATGCAAGACCTCAAAGACAATCTAATTCAACCATTTGCTTATATCAGGTGATCTACTGCAATATCCATGGTCAGTAGCAATCCACTCTTTATTTTTTAAAAAAACCTCTAATGAAGGAGAATCCACCATTTTCCATGACAGTGCATTGTTATCAGAGATGTTTAGTCAACAAAACATGTCAGTTCAAATTCTGTCTTTTTCAATAAAAAAAATGGTTTCATCTACATGACAAATATTTGAAGATGACTGTCTCTTCTGCTGCTACTCTTGTGTGCCTTCAAGTCATTTCTGACTTATGGCGACCCTAAGGTAAACCTATCATGGGTTTTCTTGGCAAGATTTGTCCAGGGAGGGTTTGCTTTTGCCTTCTTCTGCGGCTGAAAGACTGTGACATGCCCAAGCTCACTCAGTAGGTTTCCATGGCTGAGCAGGGATTCAAACGCTGGTCTCCAGAGTTGTAATCCAATGCTCAGACCACTACATCAAGGTAGCTCTCATCTCTTCTGTTACTTTGGGCTAAACATGTCCATCTCCTTCAACTTTTCTTCTTAAGTTGGTCTCCAAGTCTGTTGGCACCATATTTATCCTCCACTAGAAGAGGGAAAGGATAAATATCTCAAGATGCTGAAAAAGATGCTTTTTATTTGCTAAAATGCCATCTTTCCAGCATCCTGAGACATGTCTTTTTTTCCTCTTGTGGATTTCATTGGATGCACTCCACTTTTTATTCTTTTTTTTTTAAAAAAAATCTCCACTAGAAACATTAGAGTTTCACGTTCAACATTCATTAGTCTTCCTGCCCTGCTTGTCTAAGAAATCTTTCAGTGATTAAATGTTTTTGATATTTTATTTCCTCTTGTCCTCTGCCAAGTCTTCCCTGCCCCAGCTTTAGCCCTTTTAGCCTTGCCACTTTTGGCTACCCTCATTCAATTACAAGTGTTTGGCATTCAGAGTAATAGAGTGGTTCAACTATATGTATGACAGGTATATTCTTTCTGGAAAGCAAACACCTTGATATCAATTTGGTTTTGTGTGGTCTACATTTCCTTTTTACCTAAAATTTCTCATCTTCCACCCAAAGCACTATCCTTATGATAGGTGCTCTTCCCCCAATGAATGATTGTTCTTGCTTTCAGTGTAGCTTAGACAAAGTAAGCACTGAGATTGCATTTAACAATACTACTGCTAAGAGCAGCTAATAGGTCTTCTGTATTTCTCTTGTCTGGTTAAACATCTGGACCACAGGTTCCTGGACAGGAATCAAGGAGGCTATAGGCTATATCCAGTGCTGTTAATCTACTAGCTTCTATCACTTTTGGAAACTACATTTTCATCCTACATGTGTGTCCTATCCAATACTTTTGTTCTACAAGCAGTTCCACAAGCCGTTTAACAAGATGATGTGCAAACTGATCCTCACGTCCATTCACATACAAATTACAAATTTATTGTGACTCTGTTGGGTTAGCTTGCAGGCACTAATGGTAGTTCTGCTGGTGACTGATCAACTTGCTAGTGGAATAATGCCAGCTCTTGTAATTTTTCTGCTAATATAACACTAGCTATAAACTCATAACAAGGAATTTAATGACCAGCTGCTACAACTACTACAACAGTGTTCCAGCACTTTACTAGTTAATCTCTAGCTAAGGCTATTCCTTTTTTTCCCTGCATTTTGCTGTATGTTAATCTTCCTGCCTCTCATTTATAATCTCATAAAAATTAAGTAGTGAACAAAAAAAAAAAAAAACTTGCTTAACAACCATCTGCCACCTCATCAAAAACATTTAAAAATAGAAAGTATTTCCAGCAGTTCAGCTTCCAGGGTGACTGTTTTTCTTTTTCGTTATTGTTTAATACGAACTACCTATCTGCACATGGGATGGGGGAGCAGCTTTACAAAAAAATTACTTGTAATGTTTGGACAGTCCACCTGCACTGGCTGCTACTTCTGCCTATTCTATTATACTTTGTTGCCATGGCAACATTTGGGATGTAACACTGAGAGAAGTGATGTTGAGCAGGAACTTACAGCAGGTGATCACAGATGGAAAAAAATGCTCTTTTCTTGATGCAGATGTCTCCCAAGTAACAAAAACAACAACTGCTAAAGCAAAACACAGCAACAAAGCCTGATAAGAAAGGAGAAAGAAGTAATGAATAAATCTAAAGTGATTTAAAATCATCTCTTTGCAAGCATGTTCCACAAATAGCTGAAAAGCCTTTGAAGACAGAATAATCTCTTCCCTCACACCCCAGGGCTATTAGTTTTGAATCTGTGAATTTCTCCTGTTTTTGAATGCTGTTATGCTCTAGAAAGTGAGGCAGCACTAATAGCATATTTATTTTCCTTTGGCGCCATCACCTAACAACTACAAGTGGGATGTCTGCTACCAGGAAACAAAGAGCCTGGGTTAGTTGGATATTGCAAAGGTGCTGCTGCCCATTGATGCACTATTGATTTATTCTGCTGAATGGCAGCCTACAATTGTTCATCAAACTCAGACTACCCTCTTTGAATGTGATCTTGTGACAAATCTGAACAACAGAGATGGCTGAACATAGTAGAATTATTGTAAATATTACATATCATTCTCCCTTTATCGGGATGGCAGAGCTGTAAAAACAGCCCCATCTGCATTATTTTTTAAGCTTTCTATGGAATGCTGAGAACAGCAATGAGCATCATAGCACCATATTTATCATATCTTTGTGAGACATCGCCTTTACTGAAAGAGAAGTAAAAACTAGTTGCGAGTCCTGTACATTCTTTTGTAACAAAGACAATGAAATTCTGTGCTTGTTCATTCTGAATGAATGAGTTAATGGAGCCTGTTGGTTCCAGGGACTTCAGAATATATGCAATTTTTCCCTTCATTTGTCTGTGAAAGTTGATATTTGGAACTTGCATTCACAAGAGATACTAAAAACACTTTACAAAATGCAATAATTAAAAAAAAAACAAATAAAATCATGTAATAGATAATCCAACAGCATCAGAAACAGCAAAAACAGAAACTTATGAACCAGAATTTGTGGTGGGGGCATTTTGCTGGCGTTGCTCCTATTAATGCTAATAGTTAAAACATTTAAATACCAGAGTAAGAAGGTACCCAATATGTCTTTCCTCAATCCATTTTCCCATTCATCTGCAGCACAATGGCACAGAGGCATAGCCTACAAATGGAAGGCATAGCCTTCAAATGGAATTTCTAGCAGAATGACTTCCTAAATAGATCTTGTTCCACATCTGGCAGCTGCTCATCACTGAGACAGCCCAAAGTGTGTCTTTTATGCCAAAAGATGTGCTTTCATTGCTTGGGAATGGATTGCTACAACAAAAAGAAAGAAAGAAAATAATTTCAGAGAGATACATGTCAAGCAAAATACCACCCCCACCCCTTTTAAAAAAGGAAGTATTGAGTCTATTTGTCTATCAATAGGATAAACCAGGTCTGCTTATTAAATAATGAGACTGATACAATAACCCATCTTTATTTATAGGTGTAACAATTCTGATGCTTGTCCCCTTCAATATACTCTCCATTCACTCTCACACACGGATGCAGTCTTGTTTTCCACTGGTCAAAGGCATGAAAGAGATCAGTTTCTGTCAGCTATTTCAACACATCTGTTTTCTTCTTTACTGTGTTAATTGATTCAAAACGTGTTCCTTTAAGCACTGATTTTACTTTAGGGAAAAGAAAAAAGTCACATGGTGCCAAATCTGACAAAAACAGGGGATGTTCAAATGTAGTGATGCATTTATCAGCCAAAAACTGCTTCACAGAATGTTCTGTGTGAACAGGCACATTGTCTTGATGAAGAATGAAACCATTTCCCCACAGTTCTGGCCTTTTTTTCTCACTTTTTCTCTCAGCTTTGTCAAAATTTCCTTATAATAATGCTGATTCACTGTTCTGCCTTCTGGAACCCATTCTGCCAAAATTACACCCTTGGTGTAAAAAACAAAACAAAACCCAATGAGCATGGCTTTGAATGGGGACTTGCTTTGATGTGCTGCTTTCATTCTTGGTGATGATGGTGTTTTCCAGTGCATTGACTATCATTTTGTCTCAGGACCATACTGGAAGATCCAGGTTTCATCACAAGTTATTTTTTTTCCCCAAAAAGGTTTGGGTCCCCCTCAAGTTGCTGCAGAATGTCAGCGCAAATTTCCTTTTGACACGCTTTTGCTCTGGTGTGAAAATCCTAGGGACCATCTTGGCATAAACTTTTCTCATGTTGAGATCCTAATGCAAAATTTTCCACACAATTTGTCAGTGTTTACAGCTTCAGCTATTGTTCGGACACTGAGTGAGTGGTCTCTTCAAACAATCTGGCTGATTTTTTCCACAGTTTCTTCAGTTCTTGAAGTGGAAGGTCATCTAGGGTGTTCATTGTCTTTCACATTCTCACATCCTTCTCTGAATCTTTTGTGCCACTCAAACACATGCACACAAACATGCAGTCTGCCTCGTAGGCCTCAGTAAGCATTTGAAAAGATTCTGTTGGGTTTTTGTTCAATTTTATTAAAAATGTCAAATTGACACATTGCTCAATTTTTAAACTTAGCATTTTTCTGGTACACAATAGACAACACAGCTGCATTAAACAACAACTGACAATTAACTGAACGGTTGAGAGTGTTGATATTTGTCATGCAGGTTCTGACATGTTCAAGGTCATCACTCAAGTGTTCACAACCAGTTCTCCCTAACTTGTCTGAAAGGTAGAAACACAGTCTCATTATTTAATAGACTGGTCGTAGTGTCTTTTTCATGGATGGCACAATGGAATAAAGTAGACGTTTCATATTGGAGAAGAGCCATGCTCTTTTGACCAAGTTAAACAGTGAATTATTGCAGCTCCTCCAAAGCTAAGGGATCCGTTACATGAACAGCATGATTTCTCTTGGCAATATTTCTATACATGGGAATCCTCCAGTTTGGATATTCTAGTCTATTCTAGAAATGTCAGAAAGCCACCCACTTTAAGCTAAGGTTTTATGTTTCATTGACAGTAATGCTACCCTCTTCCTACCATATGAGATCACTTCCTGGACAAAAATGATGTGTAGTGCCACAACTGAGACAACAACTTTCCATAAAGCCCAAGTGCAGCTTTATATTAGTATTTGCACTTTACTCTGGGTTACTTACAGTTTTTTTACTTCACTTGCTACTGCTTCGGCATTATGTCCCTCCTTGAGAGCTCTGTGTTTTGAGGTGTTGTACAGACATTTTCAACCACATCCTTCATATGATTCCCTGATCTTCATGCTACAAAGACTCAGAACTGTTAAGTCATTAACATTTACTGAAATTTGAGAGCCAGAAAAACTTGCAAACCTGGTTTCACCTTCAGGAGCATTGTTTGCCAGATCTTAGCACACTGAAAGAAGACAACCTAAAAAGTCCAGATGAACAAAGGAAAAGAAGGAGTTTGTTGTTTGTGGCCAGATGGAAGAGGACTGATGCGATAACTATGGACTGCTTTATGCTTGACCTTGTTTGGAGATATGCTTGCTGAAATCAGCCTGGTGTGTGTGATCATTTTGAGTAATAGAAGAGTTATTTGCTCATTCTGAAACAGAAATATTGGCATTTCAGTTTCCTTCAGAACAATCCAATCTTTATTATTCTTTAACATGACAGTGAAGTTTATTGATATGAAATATGAGGAAATGGTAAATGCTCCTTTTAAACTATGTATTTTTCTGGAGTGAGGAAGGAGGAATAATCATTTCCATTCAAATGAAATTGGATAAGGTGTACAACTGTATTTGAAGTTTAAGCAGCTACTTTTGTGTCATATTCATTCACTTCTGCATTATCACACCAAAGTGATTTCAGCAACATTTCAACCAGGCAATTTTTTAATGTATTGGGTCTGGGGTTTAACACTTGTGTGTACTTATGACCATTCCCAGGTAAAGGACCTGAGACCCTTTATGCTGGGCAGAAACTTAATGACAATGAATGGCACACAGTCCGGGTAGTACGTCGAGGAAAGAGTCTGAAATTGACAGTGGATGATGATGTTGCTGAAGGTGAGTGAATGAATCATTCCCCAGTTCTTGTTTTGATACCCATATTTTGTCTCAGTTCAATTGCTTCTTTGCCTTATCTATTTCTTACCTTTAATATTGTTACATTTGCTGGTTTTTGCAGTAACTGAAATGAAAGCATGGGTTCAGACGCTTATCAGGGCAAAAGATTGTATTCTATGGTGGAGCAGTAAGTGTCCATGCCATCTGCACTAATGTAATATGTAACATAGGAGGCTGGATTTCTGTCTCATTCCCATAAAAAAGGGAACATGAAGGACCTAAATCAAATATACATTGTGCATTTAATGGTAGGGATACAGTAGCCTGGGTAATTATTTGAATTAGGTTAAAATCTCAACTAATTCCAGTTACACAGAGGGGAGCAAAGAAGAAGGGAATGGGACAGAGTACCAAGGTTCTTTGCTTCTCTTCATAACACTTCCTTGATGTAGAGGATGCAGAAAAGCAAATTCAGCCAATAGTAGCTGAAGTAGCCTGATATGACAGTGCCTGGTGCCTTTGCAATTCACCTTGAGACCTGTGTGTTCGTCCTTAGATTAGGGAAGAGGCTCAGGATGCAGTAATTGTTAGATCATTCCCTATAAATAATTTTTTTTCAAGATTTGAAAGATGATGACGATATCCTGCCTTTCTCCCAATATAGCGACTCGAGGTGGCTAACAGTGAGTTTTAAAACAATATACAAACATTAAAAAGTATGAAATTTAAAAACAACTTAAACAATTTAAAGTGTTAAAACATTTAAAAACATTAAAAATATTAAAATACAATAAAACTATATACACCTTAAAATCCAAACTGCATAGCAGGTATGAGCCCAACCCACATCAGATTATAAATGCCTGATGGCACAAGAATGTTGTTATTTGTTGCTGAAAGGAGAGTAGAGATGGGGCCATCCTGGCCTCTCTAGGGAGGGAGTTCCAAAGTCTAGGAGCAGCTACCAAAAAGGCCCTCTCCCTTGCTCCCACAAAAGGAGCCTGAGAGGGTGGTGGGACCGAAAGAAGAGCGTCTCCAGATGATCTAAGAACTCTGATGGGCTCATAATCATAAATATTGGCTTATAAAAATCTATAGGGAAGTTTGCAAACATCCTTTGTGTTTTATTCACCCAGCCTAGAGGAAGAGGTGAAAGGATGCTATAGAGAGAAAGAGAGTTGAAAAGGAGCATGTAGTTGTATACACACAGAGTTGTATATGTACATATGAGTACACAGATGCATACACAGTGAGATGGAAAGAGAGAATACCACACAAGTATTTGAATAGTTATCCTACTATTTTTTTTTTTTAAAAAAAAACTATTTGAGGGCCTCTCAAAGCATTGGCACATCTTCATTTGTATCTACTGTCTAGAAAGCTTGTTTAAGATTGCAGCCTCATTGTTTGTTTAAACCTCTTTGGAAAAGTCTGTGGCTCTGTGCTAAAATGAATCATAGAATCATAGAATCATAGAATCATAGAATTGCAGAGTTGGAAGAGACCACGAGGGCCATCCAGTCCAACCCCCTGCCACGCAGGAAATCACAATCAAAGCATCCCCGACAGATGGCCATCCAGCCTCTGTTTAAAGACCTCCAAGGAAGGAGACCCCACCACGCTCCGAGGGAGTGTGTTCCACTGCCGAACAGCTCTGACTGTCAAAAAGTTCCTCCTCATGTTGAGGTGGAATCTCTGTTCCTGGAGCTTGCACCCATTGCTCCGTGTTCCAGTCTCTGGAGCAGCAGAAAACAAGCCTGCTCCATCCTCAGCGTGACATCCCTTCAAATACTTCAAATGCCATTCCAAAACACAGCCACTTGATGGCATGTGCTGTGTTAACAATACAGCTGTGTTAGTGAATAAAGGATGTGTCCAGGACCCCCCCCCCCCGTGGATACCAAAATCCGTGAATACTCAAGTCTCATTATATGCAATGGCATAACAAAATGGTGTCCCTTATGTAAGATGGCAAAATCAAGGTTTGCTTTTTGGATCATTATTTTTTAAAGAATATTTTCAAGCCATGAATACTTAAATCCATGAATACAAATCTGTGGGTATGGTTGCTCCCTTTCTATGAAGCTCAAGGTGAATAGTTGTGAAAACAATTGAAATAAAAAACACTATTAAAATGATCGCAATAGTGATGTGAAATCCCAAATCACTTTAAATTATTCTTCTTTACTAGAATGAATAATATATATTTATGCATATAACATATCTGTGGGGACCATTTTTATGAATATAAATTACTAAATGGAGAAGAGTGTTTGTGCGTGTGTAATAATTATAGCTTTATAAGTGTGTGTGTTTGTGTGAATATTGTAGAAGTAATTTAATTAGAGCTTTTCTGGAAGCAAATAATTAAAGACCAGCGCAGAGACACACCATGCCCAAATGGAGAGGTAATTTGCTGTTTGAAGTTAATGAGGCTGTTTTATCCATTGCCTTTTCCTTCCTTACCCCCTGCCACATCACTGAGCAGAACCAAATGATAACCAAAATAACATCAGACTATTTCTCCTTGTGCAAAGCAGCAGGATGGCTTTTGAGCACATTATCATTTTTATGACTGTGTTCTCATTTTTCTTTCCCACCTCCCTCCTTCTCCTGATCTTCTTGCCCTTGACAATTTAATTGACAGTCCTCAGACTAAGAAACAGGGCAATTTATTTCTAAAGTGTTTCTGAATTGTTTGTATGTGGAAGACCCAATTTGGTAAGGTGATAACTTCTCATAACTTAGGCAAGGTTGGTAACGAGTGAGCATTTCCATTCAGTCCCTGTCTTACACCCTAATATGGAACATGGCACTTTGTAAAACCTTAGAAGACTGGATTTGAAGAAAGGCTCTAGTACAACAGACCATGCTGTCTTACAGTATAGCCTGTCCATCCTCCATGTACCTCAGAATTGCATGTCCTATTTTACACTCACAAAAAATCTGAAAGGTAGATTGGGCTGAGAGGTAGTGACTTAGCTAATGAGCTACATGCAGATTTCAATTGGTCCTGGTTAATTAAGTCTACCCCTGTAGGTACTATACCACTCACTGACACTTGATGGTAAAGAATATTAATGCCTTTCATTTTTAACTCTCATGCATTGGCATGGGACATTTTAGTCTCATAGAGTGATACTGTCTTGCAAAATCCACACAGAATGACATTTGTGTTCTGTGATACCCACAGAGTTTTAACAATGTCCCCAAGTTTTAGTAATTGTCACATTCAGTGTTTTGTTTTGTTTTTAAATCAACAATGCCTAGGTCAAAATTGATCCAATTGGAGTTGTTGTTTTTTGCATCAGGAGTGTTACTATTCCACTTTATTTGCTATGGCTGCCTCCTGTGGAATCCTGGGATTTGCAGTTTAGAGAGGGGCATTTACAACTCTCTGCCAGAAAGCTCTTTGGCCTCACTAAACTACAAACCCCATAATTCCACAGGAGGAAACCAGAGCAGTTAAAGTGGAATAGTAACACTATAACAGTATAGTGTGAAAATCTCCAAAAAAATTGGACAAAAATGTTCCATGATATTTTTCAGCAAACTGAGGAGCAGGAACGACATACTCTGGTTGTGTGTAGGTTGGTCCAATCTGTTAGGGGCATTGGAATTATTAGCGATTTCTAAAAACATAAGACGATAACCCTAACCACAATACAAGCATTACTGCTTCTCCTTATTAGAGTTTCAAAGGTGTCAGAAAATACCTCACAACTCACTCAGTGCAAATTTTCTTAATCTTAATTCTTAATGCATGAGGATTAGAGGAATGGGATGCAGTACACCACTGACTTCTGGAAGTGTTTTTGATCCTAGATCTCTTGGTGTTCCAGTGTTACACAACAACAACAAGATTTGCCAACTCAGAGCCCTTTTGGCACAGTGGTTAAATGCCGGTACTGCAGCCACAACATTGAGAGTTCATTCCTGCAGGGCTCCAGGTTGACTTAGCCTTCCATCCTTCCTTACAGTAAAATGAGTATCAAGCCTGTTGGGGGCAATTAGTAAGCACATTGTAAGCCACTTAGAGAGTCCTTAGTAAGATAAAGTGGTATAGAAATGTAAGTGCTATTACTATTGCTAGAATGACCTTTGAAGTCCCTGAATCAGAAGGGACCAAACCAGTCTTATCACTCAATTACCCCAAAAGACTCCCACCATCTATATAAGCACCACTCAGATCAACTTAAGTATACCAGACCACAAGAAGGGCTGTAGCTAGGTGGAAAGGTAGGGGTATTGCCATCCCAAATAAGAATTCTGCCCCCCCCCCCAGTGAGTTTTCCCTCAGTCCTCAAATTTCTAGCACTGCAGTAACTTAAACATTTCAGGTAAGCATTTATAAATACAGTTTAGGCATCCAAAGGCAAGGGCAGGCAAAATTACCAAGGAGATCCAAACATAGGAAATACAAGAGTTCTAGGTGTAAGTGGTTTTCAATTTCTCATTCCTTGGATTGCAAGAAATCTGGGGACTATGGAAAAATTACGTTTTGGGAAGTCAGGATTCTTATTTGCATGGGGAGGCAGTGTCCTCATTTTGCTTGCCTTTATCTACACCCCTGCCACAATGAACCCCAAATAGAAAACGGTCACACTTAGCAGAGCAGGAAGTGACCCATGAAAGAGAATCAGGCCATATGCTAAGAGGAAACAACAAAGAAACAACAAAGTAAAGCAAAAACATTAAATTCAAATCCAATCAAATTTCCTGCTGCTTTGAAGTGCCTTTGATATCTCTGTCTAAAGAAATGGACTGTAGCTCTTAGATCTCCAAACAGAAACTTAATGATTGCTAATACTTTGGAGGCAGACCTTATTATCAAGCCCATTATTCTGCAGAACTTTCTTCAGCTGTGTTGTGTTCTGATCCTCAGGAACAATGGTTGGTGATCACACACGCTTGGAGTTTCACAACATTGAGACTGGGATAATGACAGAGAAGCGTTACATCTCTGTCATTCCCTCCAGCTTCATTGGCCACCTCCAGAGCCTTATGTTCAATGGTCTTCTCTACATTGACTTATGCAAGAATGGTGACATTGACTATTGTGAACTGAAAGCTCGCTTTGGACTCCGTAACATCATTGCTGATCCCGTCACCTTCAAGACCAAGAGCAGCTACTTGAGCTTAGCAACCTTGCAGGCGTACACTTCGATGCACCTCTTCTTTCAGTTCAAAACAACCTCTGCTGATGGCTTCATCCTTTTCAACAGTGGGGATGGAAATGATTTCATTGCAGTTGAGCTGGTCAAGGGGTAAGTGAGATTCAGCATTCTGTCTGCGAGTGAGTTAGTTCATGCGTGCAAACACACCTTTAGTAGTCTAACTTTAAATGATTCCCCCTTCATGTTCAGAAAGTAATTTGGATAGCCTAGCAGCTAAACTTTTGTATATTCTGTCTGTGACCAATCTGGTTGTGCTTTTTCTTGTCCATGACCAGCTCTTTGGGACCAATTGATTTTATTTTTTTAGAAAATTAAAGTAATCTGCTGAAGATACTTGCCATTTTCTCTATATTTGCTGCTTATCTGTTTTCATTATGAGCTCTCTTCTGAGCAGGCACTTGTGTCTTTTATAGGTATATACATTACGTGTTTGACCTGGGGAATGGACCTAATGTCATCAAGGGTAATAGTGATCGGCCTTTGAATGACAATCAGTGGCACAATGTAGTCATCACCCGAGACAACAGCAATACCCACAGCCTAAAAGTGGATACCAGAGTTGTTACTCAGGTTATCAATGGTGCCAAAAACCTTGACCTTAAAGGTAAGTATTTGGATGTCAATGCAGGGCTTATTCACCCAAGTCATTCTTAACACTGATATTTCTTAACTAGATGCATTATCACTTAAAAGATGAATGTGGAAAAACTGTGGGTATACCTTTGTGATAGAGCATGAGATCTTTATGAAAAAATGTCTCAGATTAAATCCTTGGCATTTTCAAGATTTTAGGTAGCAGATCTGGAAAAGATATTCAACACTTGAGATCCAGGTGCAGTGCAAGCACTGCATTGGATGTATTGATTCAGCCATGAGAAAGTTAATGTACAGCTATATATTCTTTGCTGGGGATACATCCAGCAAAGAATATTGTTTTTTCTTGACACAGGATGATAGGAATATTATGTTTGTGAGGATGAATCCATGAGGTTCAATTCATTATCTATGTTACAAGTTGATGGTATAATCACCAATGGGTGGACATACATGTATTAATGAACTTAGGCCCTCTTTAGACAACTAATTTCTCAACGTCTTTTAAAAAATTTTTTGGACTATTCCATTACAGATTGTGGGTTTGGTAATACAGCAGCACCCCCGCATGTGTGTGGGAGTGGTTCCAGGCCCTCCCACGGATGGTGAATTCCACATATAATAGTGAATGGCATCACGGGGAAAGGGGGTGAAATTGCTCCCTTCACCCTCGCATCACCGTTTTGGCTCTGGGAGCGATCCTGGAGGGCAAAGTGAGGATGGAGGGAGAGCTCTCCTCCCCTTCCTTTGCCCCCGCATCACCATTTCCACCCTTGGGGGAAAAAAACCCGGGAAGCGATCCTGGGGGTAAAGTGAGGAGGCAGGGATATCTTTCCTCCCCTCCCTTCACCGTTGCATCGCCATTTCCGCCCTGGGAGTGACCCTGGGGAGCGATCCCAGGGGCAAAGGGAGGAGGAAGGGAGATGTCTCCTCCTCTCCCTTTGCCCCTGCATCACCATTTTGGCCCACGTCACCATTTCTCGCCTCATCCCCTTTCCACCCCGCTTTCACTATCCGTGGATAATTGAATCTGCAGGTGGCTAATCAGCAGATGTGGGGGTGCTACTCTATGCCTTCACAGGAATACACACAAATAAACAAGGGATGTGTTATCCTAAATGCTCAGGGGACTTAAGGACCCTCCAAATATTGATATTAATTTGTGGAATTAATATACTCAATATGAGAGGGCAACAGAGTAGGACCTTTTGACCTATGTATACCAGTAATAAGGAGGAGATGTTAAACTAGATAGTACAATTATGTTGTCTTTATTTGAGAAAATAATAATGTTCACACACACACTCAGACTTCAAGCAGTCACACAAGACTAGTGAATAAAGTAGGAAGTATTGGGATAGAGGAATAGTTTTCAGGTGGTTTTCAGGTTATACTATACAGATCAGAGGAATTGAGGTCATGGAGGAAACCAGCAGAGTGGGGGTCCAGAAGCCACATTGACACAGTCTGAGATGGAGTCCAGAAGCAGGGAAACTGTGCACACTTGAGTGGGGTTTTGGAAGGGTTTTTATACCCGATAATTTCCTTCAAGGGATGGGAGTTAGAGTGAAAGACAATGCTTCTCAGAGGTTCTCAAGGTAAAACAGTGGACACTCCAGATATGCTAATGACCCGTAATGTGTGGATACTTTTTAATTGAATAGAGGAGGCAACCTTCTTTTTTCAGGGGTAGGTAGAGAGATGAGGGCTCTTTACAAACCTTGTGTATCTCAATTTAGCTAGATGGGATTAGCCAGATGTTCAGCCAAGAAGTTACTTATCAGATTATCTTCTTTGGTTTTGGGGCTTAGAGCATAACTGACTGAGCATCAACACTAGTCTTTTGGGATTCCTGGGAGTCCCCAGTTTACTGGCCGCACTTCGTAGAAGGCCACATTTGGCCAAACTATTAAATATTACCAATTATTACAGATATGGGGCAGGGGGTATCCAGGTAGGTAACAGATGGGTCAGTCTGTTTGCAGTCTTTGCTACTTTCACGTAATCCATATATCTATCCTATTTTAAATTTTAAATTTAAATTTTAAAAGGAATTTTAAAAGGAGGAACACATTATCTAGTACCTGGAGCTAAAAAATGTCCACTCCAAGTACAGATCACAAGAACTATGTGTAGGTCATGCCTTAGAGGCCTTGGCCTACTACTCTCAGCAGCCAATGGTAAGGGATTGTGGGAGATGCACTCCACAAGGCTTGGAGGACCAAATATTCCTAACCCCTGCTGTAGAGTAGTGAAAGAACATTGGAACACCTACACTGGGTTGGTCTTTCAAAGGAGGTCCCACTCAGTTACCTGCTTTTAATAGAGTGGTCCCTTTCAGATCAGAGATACAGCTAAAAACAAATGTGTGGAGAACTCCTATACTTATAGGACCTTCATTAGTTTTCTCTTCAAGTGCAGGAGATCTCCCCATTTATTGTACATTTCTATGTGTAGAAACTTCTGCTCACAAATGTCCAACATAATTCTATTCATCAAGAGAGGGAGTGCCACACAGTTCCTATGTGTCCCCACCCAAACCTCTCCACACATCCATTGAACACACGTTCCCTTCCTATACAAAAAGGAGGAAATGTATTTTGTGTTCATAAATGTAAGTTTTTGCTGCAAGATTTTCATTTTGCATTTTTACTCCTTGACAGATAAATTGAGCAAAATAGCTCCCTGTTTCTATAACTGACTGTTGTTTATATCACATAGTGTTCTTTCCTGTTGGTATCATCTGCCTTCTTGTTAAGGAGAAGAATCTTCCAATATACTAAGTTATACTATATTTGTAAAATGCACTGCTAGTTGACTTCCTTTTCCTTGTCCTTTCTCCTGTTTTTTTTCCAGGTGACCTTTACATTGCTGGTTTGGCTCAAGGAATGTATAGCAACCTCCCCAAATTGGTGGCATCCCGTGATGGGTTTCAGGGCTGCCTAGCATCAGTAGACTTGAATGGACGTCTGCCAGATCTGATTAATGATGCTCTACATCGCAGTGGGCAGATTGAACGTGGATGTGAAGGTATAGCCTACCTAAAATCCAATTCCTTTTCCCACAACCCTCTCTTCCTCCTTGCTGTTTTCTGCATCACCACACATTTCCTCCATAGATCCTCTCATTGTGACATCCCCCATTGTCATCCACATGCTGCTTACATGCTTGTAACCACCTTGGATGTGCAACATCTGATAGGATAAGAGGTGATAGCAAAGACCTCATTTTATCATGTAGCTTTCTCATTTAATACATTATGTCTCCACCAGTAGGGATGGTTAAACATTGCATGCACTTCATTAGGCTGTTTACCTTTATTATCATAAAATTGCTTATGAAATTATTTATTTTTTTTAAAAAAATAAATTTATTTCAATAGAGATACTAATGCTCAATGTGCCTTCCACTGAAAAGCAGTAATACAATACAATACAGCACAACACATGTATTTCAGCAGAAAGTGGAGTTCTGAATGAAAGACTGACGATGAAAATTTGCCAGAGGCTTTTTTTTTTTACAATAGGAAAGGTTTGTGGAAATGTTAAAAAAGCAGCAAATATAAACCAAATATAGCAGTAAAGACCTGTAGAACAACAGCTTTCAGATCAGATGGCTAAGGCTACTGACACACTGCAGAAATAATGCAGTTTGACATCACTATAACTATCATGGTTCCATCCTATGGAATCCTAGGATTTGTAGTTCATTGTGGCACCAGAGCTCTCTGAGAGAGAAAGGCTAAATATCTCACAACACTACAAATCCCAAAATTCCATAGCACTGAGCCATGGCAGTTAAAGTGGTGTCAAAGTACATTATTTCTTCAGCGTGTCAGCAGCCTAAGTTTCCTTCATGGGAGTGAAACATGAATGTCCATTCAGAAACTCCATATTTGCAAACACATATGTGCCCCTTGGGAGATTTCTTTTTTTGTTTGTTTCTGTAAGCCCCCCCCCCCAAATCCACATAACAGAAGATGCATAATACTTTAGGAAGTATTAGTACCAAACAGTCAGGATACAATCCCCACCCAGAAATTGAGATTGTAAAGCATGCCTAAATATTAGTTGGAGTACTTGATTTTCTAAAATGCCAGGTCTTAGGATATAATGATCCATTACAGCTGAGATCTGCTTGAGAACATCAAACTTTCAAGAAGCTTTTGCTGAAGACATGATCACTTTTTAAGACCAGCTTCTCTTCTGTAGCATGCCATTTGGGATCAATTCACACATTATGGCTATTACATGGAAGCCACTGAAAATGCTTTTATAAAATGAATTGTATCACTCTGATCACAGGAAGCAAAAAAAAAAAAAAAAGCAGAACGTTCTCTCTCAGATTGTGATAGTTAACGTACCATTTTAAAAAGCAAAACAAATTTATATGTCTGGATTTTATGATCTGGTAAAATACCCTAAAGGCACTAGGTCCCATTTGTCCTTGGAAGCTAAGCAGAATCAGCCTGATCAGTACTTGGATGAGAGACCTCCAAAATGCTGTAGGCTATATTTCAGAGGAAGGCAATAGAAAACCGCCTTGCCTAAGAAAGCCCTGTGAAATTCATGGGTACTTATAAGTTGACAGGCAAGTTGAAGGCATATACAAAATCTGCCAAGCCTTTTTGTCCACTGTCTAACAAATGGTCATGCCATTGTCGATAGTTAGCTTTCAGGGTGAAAAATGTGACTAGTACCCATGTGAACGAATCCATCGTTTAAAACTACAAACAGTGATATCCACAAATTGCCATACCTCCTTTGGCTGCCCTGTGTATTGTATGGGATCCTTGATTATTTGTTTTCCATGCCAAATCATAAATTTATTAGTCTGTTCCTGTATGTTCTGGCTAACTTGGTCACTCAGGAATTCCGTAAGCGCTACAGCCACTAGGCTAACCAATCTCTCACCTGTTATATTTCTTGAAATAAACAACCTATTACTTTGAGAGAATCATCTTTTGTGCTGTGTTTTGATTTTGTGGGGAAATGTTAAAGAATGAGAGGTGTGGACAATATGTTTTTTGCTTAAGTGCTCAACTCTTGAAAAGGGTGTGAGAAGATGACAGCACGTCTCTCAGAAGCAAGCAAGATCAGTTGAACACTGCAGCTCTTACCAAGTACCAGGGGCGGGGGGAGAGAAACTCTTGAAACCTGAAAAAAAGCTTGAAACTAGAGAAGGCTTTCTTTTGCACATGGAAAATTTCTCCCATTCTTGTAGTGACTCATGATGGTCAGAATCCTACACTGTATGGCTGGAGTGTGAAGGCTGAGTGGTACAAGTAATGCCCAGGCAGCATCCAACTTTAGTTCTGCCACTGGGAGAAGACAGTAGATATTACCCTTCTATAAATGTCCAATGAGTCCCAGTTCAGGACTTCAGCAACTCACTGGAGAACTGGGATGGTAAAATCAGTTCTTTTCTCCCAGCTGCAGAACAGCAGCCAGAGACTTCCCTGCCATCTTGCCACCACCAGTAAATATCTACAGAAGTGTGGTCTGGAACTTGAAAGCTGCCTTCTGTAGTTTGGAGGAACTTTGAGCAACATCAACAAAGGACATATGCTAGCATAACGTATGTCACCAACAGGATTCTTTTTGGGAGATGAAAACCACCTTCACTGGAATGGAGGTTGCTCACATCTAGATGACAAGAAGTTGCTGTTTTATCAGCCAGAAAGATTGGGGTTGTTTTTTTTTTTAACCCAGAGCACTTGGGTAAAATACACAGTCTGTTACTTGCATTTGATCAAGGACCTATTTTATTTTAACCTCACAGGAACAGAACATTATTAGCAGTTTTGGGAAAGCCATGGTAGGGCTCTCATTCTGAATAGACACTCTTTCCTTAGGCTGTTTCCATTTAACTTTTTGGTACCCAGTTCTTTTAGTGCACAATTGTTCTGCAACATTACATACCACAGACACAGTTGTGTTTGCATCTAGAATACCTTATGTGGTCACTTGTGTCTTTTCAAACTTAGCTTTTAATATTGTAAAATAAATATAGTTTTATGGAAGACTGGTTATTTCATTTTCTGGCAGTAGAAAGATTTACAGCTTGCCCCTAATTACACAATTGTCTTGTTAATTAACATTAACCACAATTTTAAAAAGCAAACACTTCTCAGAGCAACAGAATCTGAAGTGCAAAAGTGGAACATACATTTTGGATCTATACAGTAATCATTTCAATATAAGCCATCTCTAGTTCAAGGTTCTCAGTCAAGCAGGTTGGGAGAGACCATGGTTTGAGACCCTGGACATCCACTCTCAGATCGTGTAGACTGTAGTAAGACTAGATATACTACCCTTAACACAGTCTCATCTGATTTTGAAAGCTAAGCAGAGTAGGGCCTGATTACTACTTGGATGGGAGACCTACAAGGGACATCAGAGATCTCCATGTTGGTCTTGGAGAGAATCCTTCCTGAAACCTGGAAAGCCAATGCCAGTTATTCTTGGGCTAGTGTGATGGGAGTATGGCCTGGTTCCTGAGTGTTGCCAACCAGCACACACCTTCCAACCAGATCTTCCACCTTTTTACTCTGCAAAATTAGCTAATTTGGGGACTCTCAGCCTGGAAACTCCAAACTAGCTCTCCTCTAAGGAAACCCTTAATACCTCACTCAAGGCTGTCCTCTAGAGGCCAAAATGTTGCTACCACCCCCTGATTTAGAATTATATTTAAAATGTGATTACATTGGGATAATCACATTTCATGTAAGCTTTCCAGCCTTCAATGAGATGTACCAACTAAGCCCTCCCTTTTGTTCCCCAGAGAGAGAGAGAAAGAAAACTTTTAGCAAAGTCCTGAGCGATCAGCTCATGTTATAAGCTTGTTCTTAGGTAGAAAATGAAAAGGGCTTTATTTCATTGTTCAAGCAAGTAAGCAGTTAAACGGAAATCATATAATGGAGAAAAAAGCATTTCTCTCCAGGTTCAACTTTGGAGTTTTTCAGACAGGAGGAAAAAAACCTGAGGCCAGGAGAAGAACGGGGCTGTTTTCGCTTACAAAGCCCCATTTCAGACAGCCCTATCCTCCTCCATCCTCCTCCTGACCTCCTCTCGACCTCCCCCTGTGCTACTGGCATTGCTTTTTATTGACGGAGAACCTCCGTCAATAAAAAGCGGTGGCTGCAGCGTGAGGAAAGGTTGGGAGGAGGACGGGGCTGTCTGAAAAGGGGCTCTGTAAATGAAACAGCCTCGTTCTTCTCTCGACCTCCTCGGGTTCCCCCCCCCATCTAAAAAAGTCCTTAGAGTTACACAGGATAGAAAGCAGGCATACATTCAGTCAAGGAAAACAAATATAAAGTAACCCTGATGCAATCTAACTAAACTGTTCCCTGCCCAAAGGAAATGACTTACATTACAGGGTCCATGAGGGTTAAATCTGGTGTTCAAGTTGGCTGGGCCACATGCTTTTCCTAAGCCATGTGCTCACTTAGAGCATGGTTCTCTGAGGTACTTCCATTCCCTCAGAGAGCTCTCGGTATCTCCCTCTGGCCACATGGCCCAGGCAAGTATCAAACCTTTTCCAAAGTCCCATTGGCCAGTCTAGTGTCTGGTGATCATTCCCCAATTCTCATTGGCCAGTCCAGTGTCTGGTGATGTGATGCCATGATGATTGCCATGTCCTACTCTGGATGCTGGGATTTGCAATAATTCAGAGTAGGCCCTGACATGGTTTAGGTAGGCCCTGACAAGGGTTGGTTCTCTCGGGAACATTCCCAGAACACCTTAACTCCTGGAGCCAGGCCAGCCTGCCTTAAACTCCACAAACATCTCCTGGCAGCCCAAGGTCACTGGGCAAGAGTCTGGAATGTATGTTCCTTTGCCTCCCTCACCCTCCCTAACGGTTCCCAGGCCTACAGGGAATCGAAACCTAACAATGACCTTATTTGTCTGCTTTGTCCTGGGGGCAGTCAGAACTGGCTTTGGAATGAAACTGTGTGCATATCCTTGATCAATAAACCATGTTGCTGCTACATGCATGTTGATTCAGTGTGTGCGTTGCCTGGTTCATCACAATGATGTTGTATCAGGAGATGATCTCCACCTCCCACCTTGGTCTTAACCCTTAACCCTTAGTTTCCTGGTCTTGTTGATCAGACAATCACTGTTTGCTGTTTAAAAAATGTAGTCATTGCAGAATGATGGAAGTTCCACCACCTTTGCAGGAGAATGGGACTTCCATCATGACAGCTAGGTAGATGAATGGTCTGACTCAGTCTACGGCCTATGCTTCTATGTCCTTAGATGGACCATTGACTTGACTCATTATACAGCAGTCCCTGGTGTCTTTTATCCTTCATTCAGTAGTACTTCACTTAAAAACAAAAAGAAGATACAGCATAAATTAGGACAGCAAGTGAGTTTATGGGATAGATGGGGAACAAATAACCATCTGGGGTTTAAACTGTTAGTGTATCAGAGATAATACTATGTAAGAAAACATTTCAGGGAGATTTTATATCCAGCCCAATCCAAATTTGAAGTTTTAACTGAAAATATGAGGCATGAATTAAGGAATAAGCAAGATTTTGAATGTTCCTTTGGATTCTGAAGTATTTGCTTCTGTGCTGTTTTGCAGTGGTTCATATAGAAGGTGTTGGCAGCTAGTCCTTCATCCTGTTAAAGGTTTGATCTGTGCTTTGCAAGCAGCTCATATACTCCTGAAAAGACATTTTAGCAAAGCCAAGGGCTTTGTTGCATCCAGCTGTGAGCAATCCAAGCTTTAGCTGGTAGTTATCACAGAGCCCTCAGGTATTCAGCCATGGAATGACATAATAATCTTGAGTAGCATTTAAGGTAGAAAGACTGTATCAAATTATATGTTCTAGGTATTAGTTATATATAAACTTGGGAACTTTCATCCGTGTAAGAAAATGGTTTGTTGGAACAGATATAGCAAAAAGGTCACTTGACATGAGAAACAGCACACTGTTGCTTGGAATCCTGGAACCCTTTAGAATTATTTTTAAATGGGAAAAAGTGAATGGGGTGTGTGTGTATTTAGTTACAGTAATGTCCCAGTCCTGCTTTTTCTTATCAAGATGGACTCCCAAGCATCTCAGAAAAGTAAAATTTTAAAAACAATGTATAAATCATAAGAATAATTACAGGTGGAAAACCACAATCAACAATATATAAAACTAGTGAGAAATAACCCCTCCACTGTTTTCAAAAGCAAGTCCTGTACCAGTACAATATAATATATATATGTAAATGTGATAAAATGTAAATAATACATATATAATAATGTGAACAGAAGTCACAACTCAAAAATGCATAGAACGTGTTAGACAAATGCCTTCTGGAAAAGCTGTGTTCTTGGCTTGACTGTAAGGATTACAGCATAGGGCGCTAACATTTTTTTCTTAAGAGGGTATTTCACATGTTTGGTGGCAACAAAGTTGTTTTCCCAACATTGGTGTTCTATGAGTCTTTCCACTGCTAAGAAGTCACTATGGATATCTCTACCTCATGCCTACCTTGATCACTTTCTTCTCTGTTCTGATCATTTTGTTAATTGTATGGGAAAAGAATCCTCAGATGTTTCTCAGATATCTATTTGAAGAAATTTAACAACCCAGAAGAGAGAAATGAAACATTAACATTCCAGAAAGAAATTATTTTCCAGTTATCATCTGGATCTCTTCAATGCAGGGCTCCATGGCCTTCAGTGGGCTCTCTGGAGAAAAATGAGTTCCTTGCATTGATTATGCAACCAGTCATTAGGAGGCTTCAAACGGAATTGACTCAATCTTCTCATTGGAAAGAATTGCTGTATCTTTAAATAGAAGAAAAAACCAGGGGAAGTCTTAGAAGACAAGGCCCCTTTCTCTGTCTTAAAAATAAGCAATAAAAGTAGAGTTCCAATCTTTCTGTGTTGAAAGTCTATCCTTGCAAGCACCCAAATCTTTTTGATGGCTGGTAATCTATTGGCAATTGTGCCATTGAAGTCAACAGCTGAACAAAGGTTGAGTAGATAGCCTGATGAAAAACTGCAATGAAGCAAAACATTTTTGCAATGAGTATGTTTTGCAGTGTGTATGTTTATGTACTGTTTGTCTATGCCATTATGCTTATTTCATTAGTCACTTGTTATTTGTTTCCTGCCATCTCTATTTTGACCACTCTCCAATGTTTAACTCATAAACCTCTGTAAATACAACATGCACAGAAGTATAATTTGTTCCCAGAGCAATTTGCCACTAAATGTGAAACTACAAATGCATTTTTCTCTCTCATTCTTCAAAACCCAGTAACAAATTTTGACTTTTTTGGAAGTGCCATTATATGGCAAAATAAGCCATCTGAAGCAAAGATTGAGATAATGAGAATACCTCCTATTAAGATTCAGATGCTTGTAATGTTTTCCATGATTGTATGAGAGTGTTGTGATATTCCCTCTTCCTCCTCACCCGCAGTTTTTAACCTACAGTGGTTGCAACAATCATGTGAATACATGAAGCATACTTTTTCAGAAGCCCTGTTTTACAATTTTTATTTGAAAGTTAGCAGTTTGAGCATTTGGCTCAGATATTTTGTTCATCCGTAGTTTTAACCTTGGAAAAAACGATCGGGGTGGGGGACAGATGAGAAATGAGGGAAGTTTGTTCCCACTTTCCAAAAAACCCCTAATATTTTATCATTCTCTTTAAGCATTATTATCAAGAAGTGGGGGGTCACAACTGCTTCAGTAAAGAAATAATTACAGTAACATGTGAAATAAAAGCAAAGATTTAAGAATTTAAATATTGTGGGAAGTCTTTTGAATCTAAACTCCATATGGGACTCTACTGCCAGTTCTCATTTGTAGAGTATTGCAGTACAATCCTATGTCACCTCAGATGTAAGTCCCGCTGTACTGAATAGGTCTTGTTCCCAGGCATGAATAAGCTTGCATGAATAGGATTGCAGCCTTCAAAATTAACATGGTGAAGGGATGGCAGAATCTTCCCTTCATAGTTACAACACCAGCACTTGATGCTGGTAGTAGCTGAAAATAATGACTGATGAAGGTGAGTATATTTCTTCCCTTCCCTTGAGTGGAGGTGAAGGATGACTATTTCATCAAATTTCTTCTTGCAGTAATGGATATGAATGCCTTTATTCTTTTCTAGCATTGTGAATGGTTTTATTAAATATATCTTGTTCACTTCCATTATCTGAATTTCCTTGGCTGAGGCAGGGGGAAGAAGTGCTAAAACCAAAGGCTGATTCCTAAAATTAAATAAAGTGGGAAGGGGAGAAACCCTCAGTGGTTACACATAGCACTGGAAACATGGAAGGATAAGAACACACAAAAATGCTATATACTGAGCCGGACGCTCAGTGCTTCTAGCCCAGTATTTGTCAACACTGACTGGCAGCAGCTGTCCAAAGTATCAGGTGGGATTCTTTACAAGCCCTATTCAGAGATACTAGGCATTGTTTTTGTCCTGGTAGCATAATTGTCATTTCATGTGTATCAAGTGTACACAGTCTTCATGATAAGGAAAGTCTTGTCACAATATAAGAGATTGCTTCATTTCTTATTTGATTCTATCAGGAGGCACACCCCATGTGCTGAAAATAAGAGATAAACCTCCATTAGGAATGAATACTGATTTTATACAACCACACCGTACTCAACACACCAGATCTCATCCAATATTAGCAGCTAAGTGGAATCAGATCTGGTTAGTATTTCGGATGGGACACCTGAAAGAATAATACGATGTGAAGAGAAACCAGAGTACTAGAAACCAGACCTGTAAGAATACCAGGGGTCTCTAGGTAGACCTATGAAAGTAGCCTGCCTGAAACTCAAGAGAGCTATTGCCCTTCAGAATTAACATTATTGCACTAGATCAGGCAATTGTGGGAGGCTTAGGGGGCTGCATTAGCTCCCCAGGAGACATTGAAGGGCTTCACCCTTCATTGCACCTCTCCTGCAACCCCCCCCCCAAACCCTCAGCTTTTTGCCCCCAAATGCCCTCTATGGGACAAGAAGGCATTTTTACCAAGTTTTGGTCCTTTTTTAACAACAGGAAATGAGTCACTTCCTGTTCACTTCCTGTTTCAAAAAAGGTATTTCTTGGATCTAAATTGGCCCAGGGTGGGCCCAAAATGGGCCCACCCTGGGCCAAAATGCCCAGAGGCTGTCCCTACAGCCTCTGGGCATTTTGATCCTTGGGGATCTCCAAATATGATGGAAATGCCAGAGGGTTTTTGGAGGCATTTTGAAGCAAAAATTGACTCCCTCTGAGTGTCCCAGCACCACAAAATGGCCCTAGGGATGATATGCAGCCTGTGGACCACAGTTTGTCCATTCCTAAGCTAGATGGACCATAGATGTGACTCACCATGAAGCAGTTTCCTGTGTTGTTTGGATTGAATCTCTATTGAGCACATAGGCTGTACATTTATAAGAACTAGGCAGTCATAGAAAAAACAAAGATATCTCTTATGTTGTAGAAAAATGCCCCCATGAAAATGTTTAACCCTATAGAAACCCAGCATTATATAATAATGTATCCAAGAAACAGCAAGACCTTGTTGTGCATATTCTTTGATTGCATTGCCTGGAGAAGCATGAATATATTGTGCTTCTATTTTTTCACAGTTCAAATTGCATTACAGGTGAGACTTATAGAACTTACCTCTTTTGAGCTCCTGGACCTTCAAATTCTCACCAAAATTAGATCCTTGTAGTATCTACTCCAGTTCACAGTATGGGAGATGTGAAACTCTAGTTGTCCCTCTCTGTGTTTTTGTAGCTTAAGGGTTGCATTTTAGTAAACTGTAGGCTATTAAAAGGCAATTGAAAACAAACAAAGGCATAAAATAAATATAATCTGGGTAAGAGCTACAGATTACTCCAAATGAAAGGCCAACCTAAATTAAACAGCATTCAGTAGTTTCTAAAAAGTGAAATATTAGGATCAAAGCAGATCAAGGGTGCCACAACTGACAAAACTTAGTTGAACATAACCATGACTGTATTTTAGAAAGAGACAGAGTGTGGAACAAGGTCATCTTGGCTAAACTGAACAAATGGCAGGATCATGTATCCCAGACTTAGCTTATTTAGGGTTTTAAAGATGAAAAAAGAACTTTGAATTGGATTTTGAAACATATTAGCAGCCAACACAGAATGAGAAATTATAAAATTCCATAATCTGAATACCAGTAACAGCTCCCAACATCAGAAGTCTTGCAGCACCATTCTGGAACTGTTGTACTTTTCAAAGCATGTTGGAGGATGTTACCAAAATATGCTCAGTGATGGCCAGATCTGCCTTCTTCAGAAACATGCACAGCTAACACAGAATATTAAGATGAACAAAGCTGCTTCTAACCCAACCACCACCTGATCATTCAGGAACAAAGATGAATCCAGAACATAAAAAGATAGACAGTCCAAATTTTGACACCATATTCAGGATTATTGAGATCAAAACGGTTCTTCCAGAACACAAAGGGTTGCATAAGTAGGAGGAGATGCATAGAAGTCATCCTTCACCACTGCTGGTTGTGCTACCATTGTTAGAGAAAACATCATTCCATCCATGAAGCTATCTTGTTTTTAAATCATCCAAATTCCAGTTTTTAAAAGTCAATATAGGAAAAGTCAATCTGAGGAAGGAGTCTACCTGTATTTTTCCAGAATGGATCTACATACCCCCAAGGAAATAGATATGCCTTTGAACTTTTTCTTTATTAGTATATGTGTGTGTGTGTGTGTGCGTGTATGTATGTATATGTATATGTATATGTATGATATCAGAGTTTAGGTTCTTCTTGGGAAATGCGGAGGCTTTCCAGTAGGATGCAAAGTGCCACTGTTTGCTGCTTCTCATGTGCCATTAATATTCTTTCCAGTATTACCCTGTGTATAAGTGTACCTAGCCTTCTCTCACCGTACCCAATAGTTGTGCTATGTTGCTTGTTGTGTTGGTTTGATGTTGTTCAGGGAGTGATGGACTGGAAGCCATCATTACTACCTCACTCCTGCTGTGCCTATATGTTGTCTTTGATAGTGTCATCCTTTCCACATCTCTTAAGTGTGCATAAGGGCTGTGTTGGTTATACTAGTTGCTTTTTGTTTGTTTATTTTTGGTGATGTTGCCCTGTTTTTATCTGCCATTTTACTAACCTCTGGTTTATTGTTTTCGCTTTTTCTGTTCTTTTGCTAACAAAGTTGAGTTGACCAAAGCTGACCTGCAAGGTAGAGAAGGTTTTATTTCCATTGCCAGTTTGGACTGAAAGATGCCTTTTAATGTAACCTTTGGTGCCTTTATATTTTTATATATATACATTTCTTTTTGGATGCAGTCACATCTCTAAACCAAATGGATATGAGCTTGGGCTTTCCTTGACTTGCTAGATGAAAGAGTGGGGTGGTTAGGATTTGGGGGAGAAATACAGAGGTGTGGTCTGAGAGTAGCTCCAAGAGGTTTGACTGTATCTCATCCTAAGAGTATCTATAACTGCATGGCTTGATTTCCTGAAAAAAGGGTTTAACAGCATAAAGATGGCACTATTTGGATGCTAAAATGAAGGTGGGATCAATCCTTCAGAGGTCTGAAAGGTCTTCAGTCCAATCCTGTACATGCTTATTTGGATTAATGTCCCACTAACATCAATAGGATCAACTTCCAAGTAAGTATGTATATGGTTGCAGTCTTACTAGAGGTATGAAGTAGTCCTGCTCCAGACAGAGATAAGAAAGATTACTTCAGAGGTTGCATAAACTTTGGAAAACCAAAAGGCAGGAGGGGAAGCAAAACTAATGAACAACAGCTTGGAAAGAGGTCTTCTTCTGAATGCCACTCTTCTTGATTTTTGAATCAAATACATAGGTTTGGTACAGATCCAGTAACAGAACAGAGACAATGAAATAAATGGGGCTTCTGTTAGTCATGACTAACAGAGTCCACTGATTTCAATGAGTTTATTCTTAAACATCAGTAAATATAAATTCAACCCATAATGCTTTTCTCACTTCTCAAATCCTAGCTCATTTCTTTTGCTCTCATAATTTGGTATTTCTGGTTTTGTTCATACATAATGAGCTTCAAGTGTGAAATGATTACAGTGTTGGGAAGCTGATGAAACTTTCATTCTGTTTTGGCCAGTAGATGAAGCAGTTGTTGGCTGACACTATTGAAATTTTATGCTCTTTAAAGAGGTATCCAGTGATGTCACAAATACCCATTATTGATGCACATTGGGAAAGAAAGGTCAGCCATTGGTACTGAATACTTGAGATTGCAAATACATTAAAGGAGAAAGGGATGTGCTACCTGAGACAAATGCTGAGCAAGATAAATATCAACAGATACTAGAAGAAAAGGGGAGTGATACAAGCAGTTCTTTAGTATTGGAAGTTTATAACTAAAGTCAAGGGTTGCTGCTAAGAGGTTTAAGCACTAACAGAATGAACCTTTTCTTAGCTACTGTAGGTGGGATAGCAACCACAGTTAAAAACTGAGTTTCTTTTATCAGAATGGATTTCAAGGCAGAAATTGGGAATGATAGGCTTCTTGAGATCAACTGAGATTTTTGTTAACAGTTTTCTTGGTAGCCAGGAGTGTTTCAGACATTGCGTATTTCAAATACCAATTTTTCTTCTGAGAAAACAATTAAACAAAATGATGAAAGCTGCATGAAGACTGGAATGTGTGAAGATACTTGTGCATTTCATTGCATGTACTGAAACTAGGGGTGCAATTCTTTGCTAATTTCATTTTCAAAGGAAACAATAATTTTAGCAATTTTCTTCCAGCTGTGCTTTGAAAACTATTTGCAGTTCGGGACTTATTCTGTGCAAAATTCACACATGAGTTTTGGGTGTTTTTTGTTTGTTTGTTTTTGTTTTTTTGCATACAAAACAGAATTTTCTGCAAAGGAAACAGCATTTTCTTTACATAAAGAGTACTTATGAATAGAAATGTTGATATGTTTGCAGAAAGTCCTGTTTCCTGTGCAGAAAATGCAATAGTTAGGGACTTTCTCTTTCCAAAGGTTACTTGTGTAAAAATACTGTAATTATATGGTGTTTTATGTGCAAAGAAACACCATGCGAATTTTGTGCAGAATATATTCCAAACTATGAAGATTCTTGTCATTCCAGAATTCTTCTGGTCAGAGGGCTTGTCTAGAAGAGAGGAAATAATGTTCATTCCTGTGCATTGCAAATTCACAGCAGTGCTCTTTAGTCTCCATGATCTTTCAGCAAAAACGATGTGTTAGGAAGCTATCCATGTTTGAAATTCAGATGCCCACAAATCAAGATGGGAGCTGTAAATTAGCATGTTATATGCTGCCACTGCTGCACAATATTTTTTTAACATTAAAGCAAAGGTGCTCACATGAGACCTTCTGTTAAAAAAAAAAGTATTTGGGCACCTTGGCAGATCAAAAAAGTGCATGATCGCTAATACAAAATTCCAAAAGGGTGCTTCCAGGTACTGCCTTGCTGGAAAGCTCTCTCTCACACACACACATGTATGACTAGGATATGGAGCAATGGGTTCAAACTACAGGAAAAGAGATTCCATCTAAACATTAGGAAGAACTTCCTGACAGTTAGAGCTGTTCAGCGGTGCAATGCACTGCCTCGGAGTGTGGTGGACTCTCCTTCTTTGGAGGTTTTTAAGCAGAAACTGGATGACCATCTGTCAGGAATGCTTTGATTGTTTATTCCTGCATGGCAGAGAGTTGGGCTGGATGGCCCTTGTGCTGTCTTCCAACTCTACGATTCTATGAAAAGACTAATGGAGGTACCTGGAGATCAGAGAAGATTAAAGCGGGATATATTCTCTTATCTGCCAGCTGTACTTGTACCATTTTTAGACTACAGTATAACTTTTTTGGACTATGTACCTTTGGACTATAATTCTCAGAATCTCCTAGGCAGCATGTCCACTGGGAATCCTGGGAGCTAAGTTCAGACAAGGGGTGTTCCTAAGCTGTAATTTAGAAACAAACAAACAAAAATAAAAGTTTATGACCAGAAGTATCAGAGGTAGTATGCCTCTGAATACCACTTGCTAGGGACCACATAGGCATTTGAATAGCTACTGTGAGATTGAATACTGGAGCAGCTAAGCCATTGGTCAGATTCAGCACAGGTCTTCTCAAGGGATATTACAGCAGATAATCTCTTCCCTTTCCCTGGTTCACAAATGATGGCTGGTGCTAGCAGATGGTGAGGCATAGAGCTTTGGCTTTAGGATATCTGCCAAGATGTGGCAGTTGGCCATAGATTCCCATCTTGTCTACATGCAGTGAAATACATATATGTGATGGACATGCATTCTGATCAATATGCTGGCTATATTCTATTTTCTATGTAGATGATTGTTCTATGTATGAAGTATGCAATGTATGTAGTGGCCCTCAAAGTTACTAACATACTTCACGGGGCCTCATGGTCCAGTAGGGGCCAAGTACTGCTAGGCTTTGCTATAAGAAATCCTACAAAATATCATGCTGTTCAAGATCATTGCTGCTCCGAGGGTTGACCATTTTTGTTAATGCTTACTATGGCATGTTTGTAAAACTTCTTTAGCGCCCTCACTTCTTTCCTGTAGAACAGGAGGAAATATAAGTGCCAAACAGGGTCATGTGAAAGTACCTTAATTTCAGGAAACCAATCCTTGCTATATAGGTTTGAGTATCCAAGTCCACACAGAAACTTCAAAATCCCTCAAAATCTGAGGGGCTGTTGTCTGTGCTGCTGTGACCTGGACAATGGGGAGGTCTGGTGGAGAAGGAGTTGCCACTATACCTTTCTAACACTCCACATTGTTACTTGTTTTTCTTCCTTCTTTTCCTACTTCTTCTTTCCACTGCTGATGAATGTTGTACCTGTTTCCTTTTCCTCACACACTTAACTTCCCCTGCCTTTTGCTTTTCCTGCAATCAAATTCAGACATATTCCCTTTTATGCGGTTCACTTTCTTTGGGCTAGACATCCCACCTTACTTCTCCTGTTGCAGACTTGGCTTCTGGGAGAAAATTTGAATGTTGTGAGGGGAAAGGGAGGTGAGATGGGAAGGTACATATCTTTTTGTTTAATCCTAGAAGCCCAGCTGGAACCAGGGAACTATAACTCCACACTATATATTTAAAAACAGCACCAGCAATATCTTTATCAGTAGTTTTCTACTCAACACAGAATGATCTGATTTGCAGAGTCTGGAGGCATTACTTATTTGGACTACAACTTTCAGAATCCTTCAGCCAGCATGGACAGCAATTCAGCTCCTGAATAAATGTGCTTTCAATTGCATTTCTGTGGCCACACCCCATTCATTTCAGCAGGCTTAGGCATATTTAATTCTGGACAGGCCTGAGTGGTTAACATTGTGAATTATCTGCTTATTTTCTCCTCAGATCAGAAATCTGATGGTCAGGTACATTACCAGATGTGGATTTAGAAAAGACAATTGAGATTTGTGACAGCATAAATTGCAGCATATACTTTCTTATTGTACATTTTCTCCTATTCAGAGTTCCTGTCAACTTACTTCCAGCTTTCCATTTCCTCTCTCAACTCACAGCCAACATGGGCCAAAATCCTACACTGAAGAGATGTATTAATTTATGTTCATGTATATTTATGCTCATGGCAGTTGCACAATGCCACCTCATTAGTGGATAGTGACATTGTACAACCAATGCACAACCAGTCTGGGTGTTCCTAGGTCTGTCCTAGGCACCAGTTCACTCCATGAATCTGGGGAAGTAGACCAAGTCTACGAAAGCTTATGCTACACTTTCTTTCTCCCAGTTAGTCTCAAAGGTGCTACAAAATCCCCTTGTTTACTGATGTTCCAGACTAACACAGCTATGTCTTTGAACTCTAACTTCATATTTGTCTGACTGCATACTCTTTAAAGCTGACCAGCATAGTCAATAGTAACCTGTACTCTAACATCTCTGAAGGGCACCCAGTTGAGGAAGATTCATTCAGTTTTTAGTCCAATCTTTGAGAGGTGCCACATCTGGGTTTTTAACAGATGCATACTGCTGCAATTAATGCACACAGAGCATCTGCTTCTGACACATGGCATATGCTTTTGTAGAGATGATATCTTAGATTGCTCAGTTTAATTTTAGGCTGACAATGTTTGAATCTTCCTTTTTCTCTTGTTCTTATCTAGGCTGAAAAATGCTTCCTAAATGCAATAATAATAATAATAATAATAATAATAATAAATCTTGTAAACAGAGAGAGTTTGTGAGAGATTGGGTGAATGTGTCCAAGAGAGGGAGAGAGATAATAACAACAACAAAAAATCTCTCCACAAATTAAGATGTATAAACAGACTGTTCTTAAATTTCAGTCAGGGATAAATTCTTTTCACAATAAAGCATAAAGTTTTTAAAGCTTATGAAGTGGACAGCAGAGAAAGCATTAATAATAACAGAGCTTCTGACACCTTGTGGACAGATTGGGGAAAGATGTTATTTAAAGCCATTTCTCATTCCCAGTGCTCATAAATTATGTATCTATCATGCTGGCTTCTGCCCTTAACTGTTATCACTTAATGTGTATGAAAACAGCCTTGCTTGGCTTCTAAACCTCTAGTGAGCTTCTGGTGCTTTCTTGTCTGTAATCCTAATTCCTTGTGACATCCCTATTGCTCTGGCCAAGATTCCAGTGTTGTAAACAGGGGATGTGACACTCGTGAGGAACAAAAACCTCAGCAGCAGATGAACTCTCAGCCAGAAGGATCTGTAGTGCCCATGTAAAAACCCCTTGGTGAGTGCCAGAGCAGTGAAGCAAGTATAAGATCCATCCACCCAATCTCCTAAACAAGCTTTCTAAGTAAAGCACAGCTGCTTTGTCATTCTTGCTAGAAATAAGGAACATTATCAATCTTTCTGACCTGATGCTACATGGGAATAGATCTTCACTCAGTCTTTCCTTTCCCCAGGAGTGATATTAAAAACCATCTACAGTCCTGTTTCACACATGACTTCTATTAAGTATATACCTACAAAGCCTTTCAAGCATATACTTTTTAGGTGTTTATGTTTATCCAGAGTTTGTACAAATTAGCCTATATCTTCTTGTTGTGTGCCTTCAAGTTGTTTCCAACTTATGGAGACCATAAGGTGAACCTATCACAGGGTTTGTTGGCAAGATTTGTTCAGATGGGGGTTGCCTTTGCCTTCCTCGGAGGTTGAGAGAGTATGACTTGCCAAGGTCATCAAGTGGGTTTCCATGGTTGAACAGGAAATTGAATCCTGGTCTCCAGAACCATAGTCCAATACTCAGACCACTATGCCCTGCTGGCTCTTCAGCTTATACCTACTCCAGGTCAATTTTATCTGTATTTAATTGAAAGCCTGTTACATCCAATTTTTACATTTTTTCTAATAATTACTTTAGTATGCATGTTTCCCCAAGATATACTTTTTTTTGTATGTAGCCTTTTTCAATGTGCACATCTGTATATGCCTTTTTAAGGCAATAGTGTGTGGCCAATTTTTTTTAAAAAAACTGAACTTCGTAGCATAACTGCATTCCAACTACTTATTAGTCCAGAAAGCACAAAATAGATTGGTTCCCTTGAAAATACAGACCAAACCAAATTTGCCTTCATCCCTCAGTCACACAGATATGTTTGGATATGTGTGAATTAGACTGGTGCACGTATCAGACAATTGGGATTGGCTGTGGTCCACTGACAAGTATACTTGGTGTCAAGTTTATGTTTGCTGACAAGTTACCTGTTAAGATGAGAATGGTCTTAAAATGAGAGCTAAGGCAAAAATGATTTGTTATCCTTTTCATACAGTATAACATTTAGGTTGAGTTTCCCACATTAGGTGTTAAAAGGAGGCAAATTAGTACTGGTGGTGTTTCCATGAGTTTCACCAGTTGGTAGATGTTATCCTTCCCTCATTCACATGATCCCTACAATGCCCTACTATGTCACCTAAACAGCATATTTATCCATTTGGAACCAACAAATTGGGAGGAGTCACAGAGGTAGGGTGTGGGTCACATAAAGCTGTTGGCTGCATGTTGCCTACCGTGGATCTAAAACAGAAATGATGCAGTAGCACCAACAATTTAAAAAGGTGCACCAGGGATAATTTTGTAAAACCAGGAACTGATGAACTTGATCAATTTTTATCTCCACCTGCCCCAAGAACTCCTAAAAGAATATTTGGCTCAGGGCTCAGGGCTTTATAAATGGTAACCACAAGCTGTAAAACACAATATAAGTGAGTTTCTTCAATGCTTTTTCTGTAGAACATTAAACACAGGTAGGGATGTGCATTTGAAACTTTTGCCACTTTTTTTATAAAATCCCCAAGTGAAAAAACAATACAAAGACCAGCAGGAAGAAAACCTTTTGAAATTTGTCACTCTTGCATACAAGAATGAAATGAGTGAAGCTTTATATCCTTAAGTGCAGTACAAACCAGTTGGAACAAGTCAAATAAGCTCATTTGATTAGACAGTGCCTGAGTCTCTCAGCAGCTTGCTCTGCTTCTGAAATAATAATAGTTATTATTTCATTAAACTATGCATCTGCTTCCTTAAATAAAATAATGCCATGTGGATGTGCTGTAGTGCTCCCACATGTCATGTGATGTGACTGTCAATTCTTTTGGAATTAAGCTATTTTGCTGTTTTTGTGCATGCTAACCTCCCCCATGATTCATATGGATTTCTGAAATACTTGAAATATCCAGTGGTGGCTGGTGGCTTCCATATCAGTGGAGTGATGAATCCACTTTTATTTTTAGTCTGAACTTCAAAGGAGCAATCCAAGGTGTTGAACCCTATCCTTAAAATAGATTTCATACCTTAGAATGATTGACCTGTTGACTATAACCCAGACTGGATTTTTCACTTCAGTGACATGGGAGCTACTACCAGTCACTGGAAAAATGGTAGAGCCAAAGAAATCATAGAGCTGGAAGGAATGGCAAGGGCCAGCTAGTTCAACCTCCTGCCATGCATTAATACACAGCTGAAGCTCTCCTGAGATATGACCATCCAACCTCTCTTAAAATACCTTCAAAGAAGGCAAGTCCACAATACTGCTGAACAGCTGCTACAGTAAAGAAGTTCTGGGGGCAACACAAATGGATTCTCATTTAGTGAATTAGCTCCTGCCACAGTATAGAGTAGTGGAGGGCATACATTGAGGATGTTTCCGTAGCCCTGAACTCCTCTAGAATCCTCAGATCAAGCTTTTTCTGGTCAAAAGACAGTGAAAATCTGCTCCTGAAAGCCTCTAGGTGCAACAATTTACCTTTTAAATAGACTGCAAAGATTAACATAATAGTACCAAAAATCAATATCCAAAAGAAGTTCTGAAGACCAGAAGTGGACTTCTGGTCATGATGGGTGTTTTGTTTTATATTTTTATAGGCCATATGGCCAGCCTCTGAAGAGTTCCAGGACATAAAAGTGACCCATGGACCTGGAACAGTTGTCCTTTGGTTTGGAGGATACATGTGTGGATAGCCAGGGGTGCATATAGCAGTTCACTTCTTGGTAAAGGAGGCTGAGGTAGTGTTCAGTCAAAGAGTGTCTGGTTTTAGCCCAATCAAACTGAATTTATGCCACCTTTAAGGAGAGAGAAGAGGGTTTTCTTTTTTTACTTTTGAAAATGAGCAAGAAGGAAAAATTCAAGGGCTGTTTCTCCTATAAGCCTGGAGCACCCAATTTCTCTGCTATAATAGTCTCCTCTTTAGATAAATCTGCCGTGAGGCAATGTACATGTAAGGTGGGCAGATGGAAGCATTGCTTTTACCTGCAGTCTTTTCCTGAGGCTTGTTACACAGGAGCTCAAACCTTGACAGAAGATCTGTTTCCCCTACCCCATGGCATGTTAATATCCTGAAATATGGCCACCCTGCAGATGCCACTCACATTTGCCTGTCAGAGCAGCAGGATGTTGCTGTTACTGTTTTGTAAACTGTCCCTGGACACACAAACACAGGAAACCATTAAAGGTATAACCTGAAAGCCACCATGTTCCATAAGTTGCTAACCCTGCCCCCCCCCCCACACAAGTGGTGTTTTGAAATATATGTAGAACCTGGTTCATGCTTCTGGTGTATGTATGTTTGTGATGTGGTTGGTTTCTCATGAGAGGGAAACTACACTCTGTTATGGACCCTTGAGGAACAAGGTCTGTTTATTAAATAACGAGGCTGATACAATAACCCATCTTTATTTATAGGTGTAACAATTCTATTGCTTGTCCCCTCCAATATACTCCCCAGTCACACTCACACACTGATGCAATCTTGTTTTCCACTGGTTGGAGGTATGGAGCAGATCAGTTTCTGTCAGCTGTGTCAAAGCATCTGCCATTTTCTTCTTTGCGGCATCAGTTGACTCAAAACAGTTCCTTTAAGCACTGATTTCACTTTAGGGGAAAGAAAAAAGTAGCATGGTGCCAAATCCGGCAAATATGAAGGATGTTCAAGTGTAGTAATTCATTTATCAGCCAAAAACTACTTCACAGAAAGTGCTGTGTGAGCAAGCACATTGTCTTGATGAAGAATGAAACCATTTTTCAACAATTCTGGCCTTTTCCCCCCTGACTCATTCTCTCAGCTTTGTCAAAACTTCCTTATAATAAGGCTGGTTTACTGTTTTGCCTTCTGGAACCCATTCTGCCAAAATTATACCCTTGATGTAAACAAACAAACAAACAAACCCAACAAGCATGGATTTGAATGTGGCTGATTTTCCCCCACAATTTCTTGAGTTCTTAAAGTGGAAGGTCATCCAGGGTATTCATTGTCTTCTTCATTCTCACATCCTTCTCTGAATCTTTTGTGCCTCTCAAACACATGCGCACAAGACTTGCAGTCTTCCCCATGGGCCTCAGTAAGGATTTGAAAAGATTCCATTGGTGTTTTGTTCAATTTTACTAAAAATTTCAAATTGACATGTTACTCGAATTTTTAACTTAGCAATTTTGTTGGCACACAACAAACAACACAGCTGCATTAAATGACAACTGACAATTAACTGAATGGCTGAGAGTGTCGATGTTTGTCATGAAGGTTCAGACATGTTCAAGGTCACCACTCAAGTGTTCACAATGAGTTCTCCCTGATTTGTCTAAAAGGTAGAAAAACAGTCTTTTTATTTAATAGACAAGCCCTCATATTTGGGATGGGGCTTTTCCCTCCACCCTGTTTTGCCTGAGGGTAGATCTTAAAAGGAGGGCTAAACTAGAAAATATTTTCCACCTGTGACATGCTGAAATTCAGCTGCCTAAGTACCACACTCCCTAAATACTGGGAAGAATGGCCTGCTTAGCCATTCAGTGGAATTACAGTACTACAGAGGAAAGTCCAATGAGGTATTGAATGTAGAAAGTGGTTTTGAAATCATTTCCTCAAAGTCAGTTGTTGTACCATTATTGACCTTGTAAGAATCCCCCAATCTCTTTGGTGTCAGCACTTTTTTCTCTTGCCCACAGACTATTATTAGATCTCTGTGATCACTGATCCAGGTTTGCCCCTCCATTTACAGAAGTAACTATGATCCCCTTCATAGCCACTTGAGGTCCCATCGTTGCAGAAGAGCAAGATATAAATAAAAGAAAATCAAATCACCAGGGTTAGATTAAGGTAGAGGAGGCTCTTGAACATTTGCTTTGTGTTCAAGTGTGATCTATTCTAGGAGTGATGGCCCAGATAAATAAAAAATAAAACACAGAATGCAATAGTTAGCTGCAGAAAAATCTTCATGTGTGAACCCATTTTCAGCCCTGCGATTTCCATGGGAGGATCCCATGCCTCTTGTTTTACTGAATTACTCAAGTAACACATAAAATATTGATGCTAACATGAGCATTATGAAATTCAGGAAGTGACTGAGGAAGAAAAGAATGCAAGCTATAACTTTGTCTTTCAGCACTGGACTCCTAGCCAGAGAGAGATCTGTAGCACTAATTGAGCCATTGATAATTTTGCCATGCCCAAGGGCATTTTTGTGGCTCTTGATTCCTCAGGATTTACCTAGATTGCCTTTTTTCTCTCTCCCAAAAATGTGTGTGTGTGCATGTGTGTGAATTGCCACACCAGGAAGCCTCTGGGAGTAGCAATTTACCTTTAAAATAGATTGGAGAGCCCCCTTACTGTTTCTTTTGGGGAGGGAAGATATATTTTTTTCAAAACCAAAAGTGGACTTCCAATAGCTTACAGGGTTTTCTGTGACATATTTGCCAGTCCATGTAGCCCTTGGAGAGTCCCAGGGTAGATAATTGGGTCAAAGACCCACCACAATTGCTCATCCCTACACTAAAGTAATAAGGTGGGGAGCAGGCCAATTCCTTCTTTTCCCAGCAGCCCATGCTCTCTCCTATACTGTTCTGAGGGTTACCTCAACCCCCTAGAGTACTCTTGAGGAGATATGCCTTCCGATATAGGTAAAAACTACCTTCCCTTTTTCTCCAGAAGAAATATCCTGTGTCTGTAGAACCACTAAAATGAAATCTGGATCCAACTCATTAGGTTTCCTCTCATTCATTTTGTTTGATTATTTTCTCAGTGGCATACCAGATGAATTTATCTATTGTTTCTTTAATGGATATGTGAACATTGCTGAGGAGACAGAAATGTACATTTTTGATTCTTTTCGATCATTAGTTCATGCAACATGCAACCTTCCCTCTGTTGATGGAGAAGTAGAGTTCATTTCTCCATTCTTTCAAATCTGCTGAGTTTTGTACAGCTGCAAAATAAACTATATTATAGAAGATTGAACTTAACGTTCCACAGTAGTGTAAGAGAGAGCAAAAAAATCTGATTGATGAAGCAGAAAGGATGCTACTCATACATTATATCCAGATGTTACATTGTCTCAGATTAGGAAAAAAATGTGTCTTGCTCTTCCTGGAATCTCCACTACTTGTGCTTTTTATCTTTAAAGATGCAGGGCTGAATCAAAGAATTAAATAGTATTGGAGAATAAAACATTATATGCTTTATTACAAGTGTACACAAAATTGTATTTTAGAAGTGGATCCTCAAAATATCACTGGGATCATGTATCCCAGTGTGGCTTTGGGAATCCTCAGATCTTCAGAGGTGTTATAGAAACCAACCACCAGTGCAAGTCTAAGGTTCTTGTCTTTTTGTCTCTCTCTGTTACATATGGGTATGTAACAGGGGTGAGGGAAAAGATACGAAGGTATAGAAAAGAGAAGATAACATTTCACCAGATCCAACCCATCATTTTTCTTTCAAAGACCATTTCAAAAGGCTTTGGCTGAAATGGGCCCTTACTGCACAAATGGGCTATTAGTCCCACTCTCATCTTCCAAATCCCTTTGAAGAAATGGTTGGGGATTCAAAGAATTCCATGTCCCATTCCAGACATGATGAAAAACAAGGACAGGGAGGCAAATACAGTACTAGACAATGTAGAGGATCAGCTTGTGATGGTCCTTGATACTCTGGAGAGCAAACTTGAGTTATTATGAACATTTCTTCAGAGCCTGCCTAAGAGGGAATATGCGACCTTTCACACCTTCTTTCTACTGTGTGCCACAGCTCTCTTTTTTGCTGAGTGTGCAATTCTTTGTGTCTTCTATGTGTCCTGGATTTTTGTTGCATGTCCATGAAATGGAAAAGTGTTTTGGTTTCCTTTTCTTCCTTGGTGCATGATGATGATGAATCACTGACTATTTTTATGACTCCTTTCCAATGGCTGCTCTTTGTTTCTTCATTTCTTCACTACTGCATCTCAGGACCAAGCACCACCTGTCAAGAAGATTCCTGTGCCAACCAAGGTATCTGCATCCAGCAGTGGGAAGGCTTCACTTGTGACTGTTCCATGACATCATACTCTGGGAACCAGTGCAATGACCGTGAGTACTAGCTTTTTCTAAATGGAATTTTATGCATGGACCTGGAAGTCCTTGGTGTATGATTTGGTATATGGTTTGGTAGCTTAACACTGGACATGTATGCTAATCTCAGAGTTGGCTCATCAGCTTCCTAGGAAACCAGTTTTTAAAGATAGATTATTTGAAGAAAGGGGAACATAATTATTTTTCCTTTGATCTCATACGAAAGTGCTTGAATGCATTCTGTTTTGATATTTAAAGACAAATGAAAAGGAGGTTATTGATGTTCTTTTTATAGCAACCAGATGGAACTCTATGTGCTAGACAATAATCAGAGCTTTGGTAAATGAAGTACATTTACTTCTTACAGTTTTTCAGCCACAGCATCTAGTTCTTACTCTTTTGGAAGTACATGCAAAATCCGAAAAGTTATTCGCTAGAACTCTTGAAGTCTTTTGGTTCCATAAATTTTGTTAACAATTATCTGTTTGTGGTGCAATCTTGTGCCAAGTAATTTGGGCCAGTTCTCATGCTAATTTCTTAACATGGTGAAATAGGCAACTTTTCCCTATATTGTCACTGCAAAGAGAAGTGCAAAGCAGGAAATGCAAAATATACACTCTGTTGCCAGAATAAATATAGCATTTTTGCATCTAGTAGCAAACATAGGATTGCTCACTTTATGTTTTCCATTTTTTCAAAGTAGTGAAAGGTGGGTGAAGGGAAGAATTGGCAGATGGTCAGGAGGTACTTAGTCTTGCTTTCTCCTCTGATTTTTATCTGCAACATATCTTCTTGATCACTTCTAAAGTTTGGACTGAACTCCAGAAAGGATTCATCAGATTTCCACTCATTGCAGTTAAAGGATATATTGTAGAAAGGTGTGGATAAGGAACTGGAGGTAGGAACAGCAGATGACATTGGGACTATGAATCATTTCTGGATTTTAGTCCAAACTTTAAAGAAGCTCTTCCAGATTCTAAAGCAATTTTAGGGATTAAGTGATACCTTTGACAATAATTCATAGTTCAGACTACAACCGAGGGTGGCTTAGGAGATAACTCATCTCCCTGTATAGAGGTTGGAAAGGAAAAACAGTAAGCAGTTGAAGGTCTTAAGTACCTGCTTCCCACCTATTCGACATCTCTACAGAAAGCCATTTCTCTGTCACTGCTTTGCAAATTTGCCACAAATATAGCATTGATAATTCCCCTTTTGATTTGTCATAAATGGGCTCATTTCAAAGGGAAGACAATAAACAATGCCTGCCTTTTCATAAAGGTCCTCACTAGATTCAGTTAGCACCAAGTTAATATTTGACCTGGTAATAACATTGCAAGGAGACATTTCCATGTCATTTCACATGGTGAATGTTTCATTTGTGTGCACTAGCAATGTTTTTTGTGTGCACTAGCATTATTTAACTGTGTCAAGGAGAGCTTTGGCTTTCAGATACACATAGGCAGGAAAGATTGTCCACATTTTGATACTTCACCAGGTCAGAAATTAATTTGAAAATGTGGACCTGGTCTACATACACAGCAGCATTGTGTGATGCTATTCCCTGCCCCCAGCCTATACCAGTCAGACCGCAGGTGAAAGATCACATGTAGTCAATCTCTTCCACAGAAAACTGGCACATCAAGGAGAAACCTGCCCTAAAAATCATTTTCCTGACATGCTAGCATGCTCTGCACTCTCTCTTTTGTTGTTGTTCCATAGGTGAAAATGAAAATAGTCCCCTGCCTACTCTGAAAATGATATATTCTGCAGAGGAAGGGACAGTATTGCCCATTAGGAATTTCTGCATGTGTAGATGTGTCAAACCAGATCCGAAAACCCAAACAAATATAGTGGACACACATATACATCAGTGGGCACAGAAGTGTTTCTCCTCCCCTTTCTTTTGTGCATAGATTCTCAGATCACTCATAGGTAGGAAACATAGCAAAAATTTGCCTGGAAAGAAGAAGCAGATGCATTTTTCATCTCTGTCCTCTTTTTTTCCCTTCCCCTTAAGATTCCTTAGCATTCCAGTTATGACTCCTTGTCAAGTACTTATTAGTCCACTAGTGGTTTTTCATATGCCCATCACTTTTGTCATTCTTAGCAAACTTTTCCAGCAAATTACATTATAAGGCCAACAGCATATAGGAAATGCAACTTTAGGACCTATGAATCTCTCTTTAAGTACTGCTGCAAAGAGAGGTCTAGAGGGATTAATGAAACCATGTTCTTTGCTGGTTCCTAATGAATTTGGACACATTGTTCCAACATGTTGCAGCAACATGCACTGACACTTACAAAATCAGGCAAGCTCCAACATACCAACGAACCAATTTCTGGGCTTATGGTTAGTGATTCCATAGCCATCAAAAATAATCATATGGTGAGTCAGGTGCAGCAAGTGGATTGGTGCAAGGGAAGATGATTCTAAGGGCTACTTTCAGTGTTTACAATGTACATCATAAGATACATTTCATAAATGAAAAAAATTATGGTAAGAGGCTGTAAGCATGCCTATTTTGTAGGGAACGTGCTGAAAAACTGTAAAGACAATGTCACTGAAAAGCTCAGGAAACCACTTGTATTAGTCCTCCTGATGTAATGAAGTCATCAAAGTTCTGGTTTTAAGAAATGGTTCTTATCTTTAATGAATAATGTCAAAAGTGGGCCTCACTCATACAAGACAAAGGAGGTCTGACGTATCACCCATTGTGCTATTATGTTCTTCTTAATGGAGACTCAGAAATGATGGTGGTGGGAGGATATCTTCATAAAGGAGCGGGCAAGGTAAGTCTATGTAGATCGCTCTGAACTTTTCCAGCTGGGATCTGCAAAAAAGGTATGTCCTGTTTTGTATTATTGTGTCTGCTAACACTTGCTTAGAGTTGGACTATGCATTAACAGTTTTAGGGTTTTTTTAAAAAAAAAACGCAGGCCTCTGTCTTATTCTAGTGATGGATACAGTCTTTCTAGTAAGAGTACTTTGTACAATACTCATTGTTCACAGTGGACTAACTAAAGAGGCATGATACAAGAAGTAGCATTAACTAGGGCCACATTAATTATATGTCAATGGATAATCTTCAAGGAAGGGGACTTTTGTAGGCAATCATCCTAAAGGATCTCCAGGGTGAATTCACACAGACCCACCCCAAAGAGAGGACAACTGTACATCATCTCTTCCCCAGGCCCACATTCATACTGACGTGTGTGGGAATCTCCCATGTCATCCATATCCAGTGCCTCAGGACTCTGAATGAGTGAGGAAAATTAGTACTCAAAGGAATCCCCTATCCTGAGTTTTGGAGCTCTGAGCTTCTAGAATTGGGAACCACCATTCACCTGTAACATTGCTTGTGGGTGTTCACAAACCCCAAGTAATCTAAATTTCTACACAGCTCTGCCAAATTAGATGTGTTTGAATCAATCTCATGAACATTTAACATTTGCAAAGAATGAACCAGATTGTATTAATTTGATTAAAAACCAGCTCTCTGTATAAGAAATACCTACAACTACATTCAGCAAAGAATAGGAAAAAGATACACACCCTGCCATCTGAAGTCAGATGAAGACCAAAGGGTCATTTGCTTCCTGTTTCTATATTCTTGCCCATCTGCTGGCTAATCCCAGCAGGTAAGCATCCTTTCATGTACTTTCTTGTGGCCCACAGTGACTTGAGAAGCCAAGAAAGGTGCATGTGTTGTTATGCAAACATAAATGAGGAAATGTTTGTGAAACCTGTCTGATATCATTTCTAGCAAGGAGTGTCTTTTCTTCCATTTCCAGTACTGATCTACTGGGTTGACAAACCAGGTCATTATAATGGACCATGAAATGATACAATTCTTGACAAAATTTGTTGTGCGGAAATGGACCCTTATGTACTGCATAGCCTGGAGATATAAAGCTATTATGTACCATTAACCAATGTTTTGTAAAATTAGACTGTGCATCCTAACATGGTATATTCAAATTTTCAATAGCATAGGAGTTTATGGACCTAGTACCATTCTCCCTCCCTCCTTCCCTCATTCCTGTCATAATAATGAGGTGCTACTGTGGAACTATTGAATTAACCTCTATGATCAAGGACACTCTGGTTCCTTCCTTGGTTTTCATAGTCTTAAAAGTTTCTGCAGCTGTCCTGTGAACACAAATCAGTCATTTTACATGAACATACCACTTGTGTGAGATAAAGGAGGGAAGAGGGGAGTATGTAGTGGCAAAAGCTAGATATATTTCATCCCTAAGATATTAGCCAAACTGCAGAGTATCTCTGCAGGTTTGAAACACCCTGGCACAAGCTGCCATTCTCCTAATATCCCGTTCTGGCTGAGAATGAGTACAAAGTCATGACCTATACATTTATTGTGAAAGATTGGGGCATATATAAGTTCTATGTGGTGTTGTAAGATAAATCGTCTCCATCTGATTTTTAATTTTTAAATTATTTTAAAATTTGTGTGTGTGCATGAGAGAGAGAGAGAGAATTATCTTGGCTTGCATCCCTGGCAATGAATAGAGAAAGGACATGCTTTGCAGCTGAAAATTCACACATTTCTGGACGTCTAGATAAATGCACATATTTGAGAAACATAAATAGAAAAATGCATGCACTAAAAAAATGTGTACAAATGTTTCTAGCCAGTAAGTGGGTGCATGCAAACCATGGATATAATTAGGCAAATGTGCAAAAAACATGTGCAGGTTCTTTTCCAACACACATTCAAGTTAAAGAGAAGCAGTAAGAACCAAATATAGAGTAGGGAAGAGGAAGTCTGTGCAAATGGACTTGTCAGGTGTGCATAGCCCTAGTTATATGGATCCTTTCATTTAGTTTCAGAGCTGATTTATAATATATTCTACATACCTCATAGATGCAAATAAATAATAAGTAAATACAGTGATTGGGAAATAGTGGTTAGAACACAGTTTAATATACGCTTTGGGGTTTGTTTGTTTTTTGGCTAAAGTTGAAACCAAGTGGCATATTAAAAGAAACCATAGTGCCAGTGTCTGAGAATTGTTTTTCTTGCCTCTACAGCAGATCAGCTGTTTGCATGACGGTCTTGTGAAAACAGTGAAACACATGTTTTAGATAGATATCTGATGAAAATGTTGTTAAACCTCCTGGTGTAGCATTGATTAGTTTTCTTCCTTTGTACTGTTTTTCCCACATATGCTCAAATTATAGGTTGTAATACAATGCTGATTGGCATTGCTAGAATAGATTTTTCATGCAGCCAATGGAAAAATCAAAGTGTGACTGTCTCTTCTGCTTGTATTTGGATACACTTCTATGCTGAATTGCTTCCTCAAGGACATTGAAGAAGGAAGCTGTTTGAATGTTAAGTTTGAGGCAGGCCTGGCATAACTCCCTGGCCCTGTGCCATGTTTTATAAGTAATGTCTGATGTTTCATATCATGTCACTCATCCAAATATGTTATATCTTATGCCAGTGTTACTTCCTATCATGTCACCTGACAGTGGTGTTAGAAGAACTACATGATCTAGGTCAGGGATAGAAAGAAGATAGTTTGGAGTCTAGTGGACAGGACTGATAGAACCTACCACTTTGGTTTTGAATTGTTTTGGTGGGCTACAAACATATTGGTTCTAAATCAGCATCAGGTCTGGGATAGATGTGGAATACGGATTCACTGTGGAATCCCGTTGGGGACTCATGTCAAAGTTCAAAATAGCCTCATGCTGCAGTGCATTGGATCAAAGCTAGGAAGGCCTAGCAAGGCCTAAGAATATCATTGATGTTTCCTAGGTCACGTTGTACATACCTAGGTGCCATTGGGACCTTCCAGTGTGATGAAGGATCAATTACATTGTTTATCCACATTGTTTAAGAGGTCCTGGAACATGAAGGGTGATCTGTATGTCCCAGACACAATAGGTTTTAGCTCAAATGCTCTTTCAAGGCCAGAAATACAATTGAGAGGAATTTTACAGCAAATCTTGCTTAGGGGAACAATGTTAACACCTTCTGTATTTCTGTACATGGGAGTGTCCATCTTATAGGCTTCAGTACTCTTTCAGTTTTCTTTACTATCCTTCTACTACATTATCATAACAGAAGTGTAAGCACTAGACCTCTTCCATCCTAGTTTGGAAACCATCCCAACTAGCTTGTGATTGGATTCAAACTGAGATAATGCATGTTCATAACCTTGCCTGTTGCTATCAGGGGCAATTACTCTATCCCTGGACTGGGTGACCTCTGTAATTCCATTGCCAGTACATTTCAGCTTGATGTATTTTGCAAACCCCCTTTTATTGTTGGCATTTAATTACCACCCACTCGTTTCTAATGTGCTCAATTTATTACTTATTGATACTGAAAGCAATAAGCATGGAAAAGCTCTGGCATGCAAGAAATAAATCTGCACATGCTTCATTAACTGTATGTGAATAAACCTGCTAGCTGCTAAATTTTATCCAATTGTAGTTTCCAGGGCTGTTCATAAAACTGATTAGAAATATCCAGTTTACTAGAAAGAGATTTAATTCACATCATATGAATTATGTCTTAGCATAACATGACACATCCCTGCCCTATTCTCAGTCCTCTTTGGTTCCTTGGCTCCTCCGTTGCTGCCCCTCTCCCTTCATCTGCCACCACTCTGTCTTTCCCCCCACTAAGTCTGGACCAAGAAGGGTTGTTGTGTTTTGGTCTATCTATCTATCTATCTATCTATCTATCTATCTATCAATCTATCATTATTTCTTGGATGGGGAGGATAAATTTCCCTGAAAAGGATGTGTAATGGTGGTGACTTTCTATAGGAGTATGGTGTCTAGATCAAGGACTTTCTATTTCTCTCCCCTGCTCTTTTGCAATTAACCGAGGAGGGAACACCTTGCATCAGTCACAGTGGTATGAAGCATTTCCCAGACCTTCCCACTGAGCACACATCCCAGAATGCTGTGGGAAGTGACTTGGGAAGGGGCAGGGCCTTTTGTGACAGCCATACATTCTAGAATGTCTTGACCCATACAATGTAAGAGAGAGAGCCTTGAGTCTCCTGTTGAGGAACGTGGCATATAGTGGTGGTTCTCTCAGGAGTTATTAATGTGGCAGGTAGAAGCTGAAGAAGTCACATGGGCACTTTGTCCCATAAACAGGGCCTAGCAAAGAAAGAAATTAAACTAGTCTTCCTTGTGAGTTATAAAGTAGTTTTACTCACAAATACTTGTGCATAATAACAAAAGGTTCATCTTCAAGAAAGAGTACTACATGGTATCAGGAAAGTTTGAGCATCTCACCTGGAGATGCTCTTACCACACATGTTTCATGGAGGAGACAGAGGGAGAGAGTGGTGAGGGCAAATGAGACCCCAGAGAATAAAGGATGGCTATGTGATGCATGAAGAGAGTGGGTGTGGACAAACACACAAACTAAACAGAAAGTTGTCATGAACATGTGTGCCTAAATTCCTAGAAAGTGATGTGGTCTTCAAATACCACTGAGAATAGGCATTCTAGAGGAGATCATTAAACAGGCAGTCTATAACTACTTAGAAAGGAATGTCATGATCCCTAAAAGTAAACATGGGTTTCTCAAAAACAAGTCATACCACACTAATCTTTTCTCTCTCTCTCTCTCTCTCTCTCTCTTTTTTTTTTTTTGATAGAGTTACAAACTTTGTAGATGAAGGGAATGATGTGGATGGTGGATATCTTGATTTCAGTAAGGTTTTTGACAACGTCCCCCATGATATCCTTGCAAAAAACGTTAGTAATGTGGTCTAGACAATGTGACTGTTAGATGGATTTGCAATTGGTTGACCAACCAAACCCAAAGGGTAGTCACCAATGGCTCCTCTTCATCTTGGAGAGAAGTGAGCAGTGGGGTAGCACAGGGTTCTATCCTGGGCCCAGTGCTATTCAACATCTTTATCAATCACTTGGATGAGGGAATAGAGGGCATTCTTATCAAGTTTGCAGATGACACCAAATTAGGAAGGGTAGCTAATACCCCAGAGGATAGGATCAGAATTCAAAATGACCTTAACAGAGTAGAAAGCTGGACCAAAACTATTAAAATGATTTTCAACAGGGAGAAATGTAGGCTACTACACTTGGGCAGTAAAAATGAAATGTACAGTTATAGGATGGGTGACACCTAGCTTGAGGGCAGTACATGCGAAAGGGGTCTAAGAGTCTTAGTGGACCACAAGCTGAACATGAATCAGCTGTGTGAAGCGGCAGCTAAAAAAGCCAATGCGATTCTAGGCTGCATCAATAGGAGTATAGTATCTAGATCAAGAGAAGTAATAGTGCCACTCTATTCTGCTTTGGTCAAACCTCACTTAGACTACTGTGTCCAGTTCTGGACACCACAATTCAGGAAGGATATGGAATGTGTCCAGACAAGGGCAACCAGGATGGTTGGAGGTCTGGAAGCCATGCCGTATGAGGAGCAGCTTAGGGAGCTGGGTATGTTTTGTCTGGAGAAGAGAAGGTTGAGAGGTGATATGGTAGCCATGTGTAAATATTTGAAGGGATGTCATACTTAGGATGGAGCAAGCTTGCTTTCTGCTGCTCCAGAGACTAGGACACGTAGCAATGGACACAAACTACAGGAAAAGAGATTCCACCTAAACACTAGGAAGACCTTCCTGACTGTAAGAGCTGTTTGGAAGTGGAATACACTTATGAATGTAGTGTGGTGGAGTCTCCTTCTTTGGAGGTTTTTAAACAGAGGTTGGATGGCCATCTGTCAGGAATGCTTTTATTGTATATTCCTGCATGGCAGGGAGTTGGACTGGATGGCCCTTGTGGTCTCTTCCAACTCTATGATTCTATGATTCTGTGAAAGGATGTGAACTTCAACAACTCTGAGCAATGTGCAACTTTGGAAATAGGGGGGAAAGGGGGAAGAAAACCAATCATTATATCAGGTTAAATAAGGTAAATGTCAGCCCCCACCCTTAAACTGGTGAATGTTCTCTCCACAAGAAATCAGTAGAAAACTGGTGCCCTGTTTGAGGGACATAGTTGAAGAAAACTGGGAATGAGATTTCAGCTCAGCCTTAATTTCCACCAATCTGCATAGCCATATATAATCTTGGGGAACATTTTGTCCAGGACCTTTACCTATTGCTGTACATTACTTCTAGAAAGGAAGCAGAAAGGGAAAGAGGAACCCTATTGTGGATTTTAAAAATATCCCTGGAACAGTATTAAAGCTGACTTGTCAATCTTGCTGCTAGGCTTCAATGCCCATTTTACCTCTTACATCTTTAATGCAGCCTTTAGAAAACAGTATGCCTTTCACATGCACAACCTCATGTGCCAAGGAAGAGCCATGGCTTCCAGTATTCAGATAGCCTGAGGGCCATCTAAATTACTCTCAGCAAACATAGCAGCATTTCTCAGCAGCTGCAAAGCCTTTGGCTGGGATGTAGACCAAGAGCATCTTTGGAAGCAAGTCTACTTGACATAAACCCTATAAATAATGAGGATTACCATCAGAAAATAGTTTCCCCCCCCCCCAGCAAAATGTTCATCGAGAGGAATTGGGGAAAGCCTTCTAAGCTTACTTAGTAGATAAACCTGAATCCCAGTTTGGAATGCCATAGGAATAGCTTTTGCCAGTTCTTTATTGCATGGCTGTCAGAGCCCTGCCCTGAAATGTGAAGCATGCCACATTTTGAAGTGGGTCTGAATGAATTGTGTCTTCACAGCCTCAGGTTGGCTGGGAACTAGAGGCTTGTCTATATGAGGCAAAAACAAAAACAAAAATGGAGTGCCTTGCAGTGCTTTACAGCAATTGCTGCTTGCCTTAATGGTGTTTTTGCCCCCATAAGCTTCACATGCAAGATGGCTGCCATGAGTGATTTGCTCATGTTTGTACTTACCACAGTTTGCTGCTGCCAAACTTTTTTTAAAAAATGATGTCTTAGGTGCAATAGAACAATTTTTGGTTTAACAGCAACGCAAAGCAAAACAAAACAAACAACCTGTTTTCTTACCTTAACATTTGCTCACTAAGGCAAAAATAAAAAATGGTAGCAGCAGGCGCTTGCCTTGTTAGAAAGTCCCACTCCCATATCTGCCCAGTCAATCAGCTTTGTGCTTCCTCTCCTATAGGAAAACAATTCATATCAAATCACTTGTCCAAAGGAGCAAGAATGTGCATTCCCCTTTCTGTTTTTTTAAAAAACTCAGGGAAAAGCCGCAAAGGCTTTTCCTACAGAGTTTTTGATGTTTTGGGCCCCCCTCCTTCCCAATACGGCAAAACAATGTGGAATGCTATTAAGACAGGTAGGAGTCTCCTCGCATTCTATCAGGGGTATTTTTGCCATTTAGACAACCCCTAGCTCTGATAAACCTGCTGTATCTTCTGGGTCCACTGTGGGCCAATGATTGGTGGTTCCTGTCCAAGTCCTTCTCTCTGTTCATCCAGGATGTTTTGCTGACCTCAAAAGTAGGCTATGGGCCAAGCTGGGGGTGGGAACTTACTTGCCCCCCCACCATTTGTTCCATGGGGTGCTCCTAACTGGCACACAGCTTTCTGCTTCAGAAATGGCGATGAGGGCTTACCATAAGTAAGAAATGTGCCCTCTCACGCCATGATCATCCCCCTGTATTTTGGGTTGGCAGTGGTCTCAAACGAACTGCTTGATACACAGATGTGGAGGGGTGGATCTGGTAATTCCAAGTGCAGAAGAAGAGGGAAGAAGAGCTGGATTGTTCATCCATGGTCTGGATGAGGCTGGGCAGTGGACCAAATTTAGTTTGTGGACCATAGATGAACAACTGCAGTCAAAAGAATATCCTGTTATTCTTATCTCGGTATGGCACAAGGGTGTTAGCTATAGTGCAAATTTAGATTGGTTATATGGCTTACTATTAATCTTAATGTTCCCTGGGGGAAAGAATCATAATGAAACCAGTACAAATCTGTAGTGTGAATTTGCTAGAAGAGTCAGACTAAGGGCAGATTCTTTTAAAATGGATTTCCTTTATGTTCTCAATGCCTGCACTGAATCCATGCTCCTACGGTCTACTTGTACAAAAGCATGTTTCCAGAAAGCAACCTCAATTGCACAAACTCAAGGAAGATCATTTGTAATAATACTTGCTGAAGGGGCCTGCTTGTTTGCTTGACTAACTTGGGAGCTTCCTATAAACCCCTGTTCCATATACAGCTAAAGTAGAAATGATGAGCACATTTTACAGAACATGGTTGCAACACAGTTTCAAGAAAGAATGTGGAAACTGAGCAAAAAAATCACTCATTCAGGGCAAGAACAGCTGCCCACATTCTGGTATCTCATTATGTTAATAGTTTGTAATCAATTACCTTGTGTTGTCAAGAAGCCTATGCAGAATGAGGACATTTTTTCCTGCCATAATTCTGATATGGCTTTGTGGGATTGTCACATAGATAACTCTGATTAGCTATGCAATGATATAAAATTAACAACTGAGGCATTTAAAGTAACCCAATGTGCTTCTGTTCTATAGCAATGTCACAGAGTTTCTAACTGCTCATATTGTGCCCTGTGCTGCTGAATGTGGGGCAGGGGGCATTTAAATTCCGTTAGTTAGTTTTGGGAAACATGAAAGTAAAATATTAGCTGGAATTCATTTGGGCTACACAGTAACTCCTGCACCAACTCCCCCATCCCCATTTACCAGGCAGCAGCTGCTGTGATTGATGGGAACCTGTTCCCCTGTTCATTGGGAAGCAGCTGACTGTCATTCCCACCCCTTCTTGTGATTAATCTCAAGCGCAACAGAAAGAAGCAAGATCCCTGTCACAATCCTCCCTTGCACCAGAAATTGCTCACATGAGTGATGTGGGTGGGAATGTCAGTCAGCTGCTTCCTGATTGACAAGGGAACAGACTCATTGTTTTTTTTTAAAATTATATTTTCGTCCATTTTTTATTACAGTCATAACCTATACAGCGATTATGAGCTTTCGTGACTTCCTCACTCAGATGACTTGAAACTGCTTCATCAAAACCATTTGGCTTTCAAAAAACAAAAAAACAAAAAACCAAACAAACATAATTTCAGCATTAAAGTTACTATACCGTTTGCACAAATAATGCAGGTTATTACATCTTTTTCACATTACATATTTTATGTAAATACATATTATATATTAAATATTCCTTTACTTCCATTCGATATACTAATAGTATTACTCTTCATATTACATAACTAAAAATAACTTCTTATTATTTTCTCTGCTCTGTCCCTAAGTTAAAACCTGCAGAAATTACCAACAGAGACGTTTAGTGAGGAAAGAATGAAAAACAGGAGGCTCCTTCATGAGCCACCAAATTCCATATTATCATTATCATTATAGTTCCTTTAAATATTTAATCTTCTAACCACGTCACCATATATCCATTCCATTCTGTCTTCCAATATTCAATTAACAATTTCCAGTCTTTTCTAAATTTTTCTACTGAGTGATTCCTTATCCAGAATGTAAGCTTTTCCATTTGTGCCACCTCTCTCAATTTCAACATCCAGTCATCGTAATTTGGAATTTCTTTTTCTTTCCAATGTCTGGCAAACACCATTCTAGTTGTGGTGGTCATGAAAAACGTCAAAATTTTTAGGTCTTGCGGGAACTCCATATCGAACATGTTTAGTAAATATAGTTCGGCTTTAAAGTTAACGTCCGTCTTAATTATTTTCCTCAGCTTATTATGTATCATGTTCCAATATTTTTTTTTGCCTTTTTACATGACCACCACATATGAAAGAAGGTACCGTTTGGCTCTCCGCACTTCCAGCAATTATTTTTAACCTCCTGTACATTCTTGCCATTCTAGCTGGTGTTAAGTACCATCTGTATTGCATTTTATAGCAATTCTCCCTCAGCTCATTACTTACTGAAAACTTTATTGTTTTTTTCCATAATGTTTCCCAATCATGTAATAGTATAGTGTTCCTTACACTGAGACCACTTTAATCATGTGGTCCTTAATTGTTTCCGGTTCTAATTCTATCTTAAGAAGTAGTTGGTATGCCGTTGAAACTCTAAACTCTTTCTCCCCCGCCATCAAAACGTCTAGTTCTGTCCTCAAGTTCTCTATACCTGGGTTTCTTTTGTCCACATTAAATCTTTCCAATAACTGCAGATGTTGAAACCAGTTACATTTACCTAGCTCATATTCCAGTTCCTCCCTTGTTTTAAGATTACAGTCTCCTTTCTGAAAGTTCAACAGATCATTATAGGTCCACCACTTCTCTAATGGTACCATTTCAGTCCGCCTAACAGCTTCCTGGGGGGAAACCCATATGGGCAATTTGTAGTAAAATTTCTGTTTAACCAGTTTCCATGTTCTTAAGAGGGATTTTCTGACAAAATGGTCATTAAAGCTTCTGTCCACCCCTTCTTTTGCATACCACATGTATGCGTGGAAACTGAATCTCATCCCCGAGCCCTCTAAAGTTAGCAATTTAGAATCTTCTAAAGTTATCCAATTGTGTAGCCATAGTAGGGCACATGCTTGGTGGTACAGTTTTAAATTTGGTAAGCCCAGTCCCCCTTTATCTTTATGTTCTAATAGAGACTTCCATCTTACTCTCAGTTTTTTGTTCTGCCATATAAAGTCAGATAAATCTTTGTTCCACTTTTTGAAAAGTTTGTCGTTTGACAATATTGGTAGATTTTGGAACAAGTATATCATTTTTGGGAGTATCATCATCTTAACTGCCTCAACTCTCCCTAGAAAAGACAGGTTTAGATATTTCCAGCTCTCAAGGTCTTTCTTAATTTCCAGCCATTTCGGTTTGTAGTTGTTATCCACAAGATCCATGTTATTCTTAGTAACGGTGAAACCCAAATATTTTATCTTTTTTCCTACTTTATAGCCTGATAGAGTTTCTAATCTCGTCTCTTCCCCCTTATCCAGGTTTTTCGTTAATATCACTGTTCTATCTTTATTAATATTAATCCCTGTGAATTCAGCATATTCTTTCAGGATTTTATGCAATGCCGGGATAGCTTTCAGTGGATCTTCTAAGCAAATGGCAAGGTCATCTGCATAAACACATGTTTTGTAAACTTGGTTTTTAATCTTCACCCCTCGAATCTGCTTATCTGTTCTTAACTTTGCGCATAATATTTCAAAGACTGCTATAAAAAGGAGTGGGGAAAGGGGGCAACCTTGTCTAACCCCCTTCTCCAAGCTTATAGTATTGGTCTTTTGTCCATTAATTACAATCTGTACCATTTGTTCTGTGTAAATGGCCCTGATACCATTTATATACCTTTCTCCTATCTCCATTTGTTTCAAAAGTTAAAATATGAAATTCCAGCTTATGCTGTCGAATGCCTTTTCGGCATCTAAAGCTATCAAGGTGAATTTTTTCCCTGGATGTTTCTCAAAGTATTCCAATAGGCTCAAAATCTTCCTTATATTTGATCTTAAATATCTCTTAGGGAGAAAGCTTGTTTGGTCTTTGTCGATCCAATCAACCAGTGTTCTCCGTAATCTTATACTTATGATTGTTGCAAAAATCTTGTAATCGGAGTTGAGCAAAGAGGTAGGCCTATAGTTTTTTATCATCTCAGTGTCTCTATTTTCCTTCAGTATTAAAACTATGTTGGCATTTCGCCATGATACTGGTATGCCTTTGCCGGATAGTATGACATTAAAAGTTTTCTGTAGGGGTCCCTTTATTATATTTAGAAACTTCTTATAGTAGCTTGAGGGGAGGCCATCAGGGCTGGGAGTCTTACTTTTTTTTCAAGGACTTTATCGCTTCTTTGAAGGGAACAGACTCATTGAGTGCAGTGGCTCCTGCCCAGTAAGTGGGGATTGGGAGACTTTCATGCTCCCTAAACTAAAAGATCATGAATATGAAACAGTCACGAATGCATACCTCTAGGTTACACATTTGTAACTGCCCAAGTGGCCACTACTTTGAACAACTGCAACTGTAAAAATAACCACTTATTTCAGCAGGAACCATATGTGGAACCATAATGGTAACAACCCGCTTGTTAAAGGTAATTTCCCAAGCTCTGATGTATGTAAATGTGGCTGATTTTGTCTACATGTGCTGTGGTTCTCTGCTGCCAAAAGCATCAATAGGATAGAACTCAGTTCAGTAGTAGGTATGTGTGAAGAGATCTAACCATAGTTGATATTCTAATTGAAAATGGACATGTTGGCAGAGTGAGACAGCACCTCAAAAATGCTTTGATCCCCTCTTGATATGTGAGCTACAGTGCAAAACTTGAAATGCTAAAAGTGCCCCCCTGCACATTTCAGTTTTTGAAATTTGTGCAAAGTGTGCTCTGCATAAAACTCTGCCTTTGCAGACTACTAATTTCTTCTTTCCATTTGGTGGAACACAGCATTCATATAAGGATGGGATAATTGTTTGTGAAGACACAAATACCTCACCAGTGCTACTACTTTTACTACAAAGCAACAGTTTTTGCATTCCTCATTACTGAGCATTTTACAGAAATGTGCAAAAAACAATGGCAAAAACATGCAAATTTTCTACAAGACTTTAAAAAATTAGGCAGCCTCACAGCAGTTTGCATCAATAAGAATATTAACCTAGCTTGCTGACTTCATCAGGATAAAACAAGTAAAGATGTATGGTTGGAATCCTGTTGGGGTGTTGTGTGCTCATAAATGGACTTGCATCTGTGAGAAATAGAATTGCAAACATGCATAATGTCTGTATTCAGGAGAGGGCTGCCATTAAATAACTACATAACAGATCTGGAAAAGGGACTGATGTGCAATGAGACCAAAGCAAATTGGTATCCATGTGCTACAGTCTCCAATGTGCATTGAGCCCACTGTGTGCATTTGACACCCCCAGTGTGAATCGGGCCCTCTTGCTGGTGTCCCATTATGCATTTCCACAATCCAGTAATTGGGTTTCATAGCACCTCTGCTACTTAGTTAAGTGCACACAAATTTAAGTTGTGTGAAAGGTCATACAGGATTCCAGCCTTCATTCCTATATTCATCTTGAAAAATTCCTTAGCATTTACTCTCCCTTGGTAAAATCATTGTGGCAACACAAATCCATACTATAAATAGTGACAATTTTTTTTTAAGAGAAACTAGGAGATTGTCTTGATGTGCAAATCTCATATTGTGCAATGTTATGTCAAGCCCCTTAGGAGTCTTTTTAATGAAAAAAAATTGATAGAAAAAGAAAAACAGAGGCAGATTAAAATGACAAGTCCAGGAGCAAATCTTTGTTTATTATCCATCCTGTCTAATGTGCTAATTATTACCTTTCATTGGACAATGACTGCCTATTGATCTCCTGCAGAGTTTAGCTTTGCATGGAGACATGTCTCTGTAATAGTATAAGATTGTTACTGGGGGCTATTGCAATAGGCTCAGCTGTAAAGCACTGTGGATTTGATACAGAATATTAATCTCTGTTATCTGTAAAGTGTTTCCCAAGGAAGAAGAGTGAGGTGGGGTTATTTTGATATTTCTGAAGTAGGCTTTATACCCATGTGATGGAGACTAATCAACATTGATACAAATATACAGTATGTGCATTCTGTATACATATAAATATGTATGTATACATGAGTATTCTGTGTGGAGTCACATTGGAATGATGCCCCTAAAGATAGCATTTTGAAGTGGGGAAGTGCCGCTTGTATGTTTGCTATGCCTCGACTGAACTGCAGATCAAGATAGTCCATAACAAAGATTCACCCTGATGACAGTGATAAAGGATAGGCTAGTCTTAGAATTCTAGTTCTGTTTTTATTCCCATAGTGACTGTTCATACGGCTGTCACTTTTGCTACTTCCTAACCTCTGAAGGTCTGCCTTCAGGCCAAAATTAGATGTTGGGATTGTGTAATTTTGAATAATTGATGTCTCAGTACTACAACAACCCTTTATTTTGTCTTTTGAGCTAGCCATAAGATAAAATTATATGCTAAAAATATACAAAAATGACTTTTTGGGTCAGGTGTTGCTTTTCATTCTCGAAGAAAGCAATGAGCATTTTTAATAATTTTCTCCTGTTGTGAAAAAGTCTTTGAAAACTGTGCAGTTTTTGAAAAGTATTCACAGTTCAGGACTTTATACAAAATTCACTGGGTCTTTTTGTACATGGTGTTTTTGTGCATTTATGCAGAAAATGCTGTTTCCTACCCAGAAAATGTTATAATTGTGCACTTATTCTGCAGATAATTAATACTTTTTTGTGGTATCATCCATCATTGTAGTCCATCTTTTAAATTTGGGGTAGGGTGGGAGTTTCCATTCAAGTATGCAAGAGAGGTGTTATTTGGCATTGTTGGAGTTCATGGACATTTTGAATATTACCCATATATGTCTGTAATCCTGCATGGCTCAGCATAGCATAATAGTTTTGCATGGTGAACTACACTGAGCTATTTACCATCCCCAGACCTACTGTGGAGCCACTGAAGCTCCTCACCCAAGTCATTAATGCCTGGGGAGTATTACAAAAGTGTCTGGCTATGCCTCCATGGCCAGACAGTAAGTGATTACATCATCCACTGGTCTGCTGGGGTCCTCTGGAGGTCTCAGAGGCTGATGTAATCATTTCAAATCTGGCTGTGGGGGCATAGCCAGATGCTTCTGCAACCTCCCTCCCATTCTCCTCCAGACACAAATGGTCATGACTAGAGATTCAGAGGCTCTATGGTAAAATCCAGCTGAGGGGACTTTGGTCATGGGAGGGAGGGAGGGAATACCAACCTCTGCAGCAACCAAAAATAGATACACAAGCATGGGGTTAACTTGTTTCTGCACATTGCACTAATGGGATGCCAACTAAAGTATCCTTCTCTTTCCTGCTAGGAGTTCAAAGCGATTTGCATGAGACTATCCTTTATTTTCATTCATAAGCTAGGCAAAAGACTAATGGTTTTCTGGTCCAAACAACTAAAAACTAGGGCATTAAGCTAGTTTTTGCAAATGAATTTCTAACTCTTGTCCAATGCATTGAATTGCCTCACTGCACCATTGCCTTATGTCAAATAGGAATGGGTTCTTATATTACTGTTTGTGGCCCTTCATCCTTGCCCTGCATGCATATACATACAAATGGGGGTGGAGGGGACAGAGCCAATTGAAATAAGATATGTTTACCATGCAGAAAGGGCCAAGTTGAATCACGGCCTTATTTTATTAAGAGGTGTTACTTGTTAGTTTTTCAAAGTAGATATTAATTGCTATTTCTTCAAAAGAAAGTTTTAGGAGCTACTTGTAACACACTACTTTATGAACAGCACATTAGTAACATACCATTAGCATATTGGTTTTATTCCTTTTTAATTATATTGTGTTTCTTTAAAAAATAAATGAAACACTAATATAACCTCAAATGGGGGAAAACCCTCCCAAATGACCCCCAAAACCAACATTTCAGAAATAATGCCATTATCTGTTACATTTATTTTGAAAAAAAAATAGTAATAACATTGTTGCCCCCTCATTACCTCTAAAGCTAACACATTATAGGCAATGTTGACCACTATTCTACATCAGCTACTTAGTTAAGTATACTAAATAACTGTTCCATATCCACAATTGCTACTTAGTCATGATTGTGACACAATAGCCATGATCACAACTCCTCCCCGCAAAATTATTTTGCCCGGGCATCCGGTGTGTGGGGAGAAGAAGGTCCATTCTGCCAGTGTTTGGAGCACAGATGAATTATGTTTCTGTCAGACTTGGAGGAGCTTGGGCCAGGAGAGGTTACTTAATTAAGTATACTTAACTAAGTAGCTGATGTAGAATACTGGACATTGTTATTACTAATGCATTATTTGTAACCTCCGGATTACATTTCTGGCATTTCTAGTTTGAGAAAGATCAGATACCAAGTTTCTTTATAGAAGTAGCTGGATATTTTTGTCTGATGCAGAATGGCTGTATTTGGTTCAGAGTTGAATAAATGGAGTTCTACATGTGAAGACATTGTATGCGGGAGGTCCCTGGGGATGCTTGTCTCAGTGTGTCTAGCTAAAAGAAAACAACTGGACTTGTCTCTTCTGCTACCCCACTTTCCATTGACATGGAAATGGCTGTCTTGGGGGAGGGGCTGCCACACTGAAAAGGTGAGTGGGAAGCTGTACCAGGAGACATATTATAGCTATGTGCCATAGATACATCTTCTTGATGTATGGTATGATCACAACCAGTACTGGAGCAGATGGAGAAAGAATTTGAGCTAGCATAAGACAGCTTCCTGTGTTTAAATTTGTGTTCCATCTAGGTTTGACTAATTGATTACTCTGGTATTCTTTTGTCCCATCACCCTGCCATCATAGATTTCAAGACTGCTGATTAGATTCATAAGTGCATTTAATTTATATGTATAATGAACTGTTAAATAAATTAATTAAATAATTCATTATACATTCAGTTTGTATAACACCTTCATTCCTAAAGACTGAAACTGGGTCTTCATGCTTGCAAAGCAAAGGGGCTACCATTGAGCTACAATCCCTCTCACAGAGCCTAGTCAAACTAAGTACAATCTGTGCCAGTGAGGGTATAAAACCAAAACAGCACAGGAACAGAGCAGGACCAACCTGAAAGGGATCTTTAGTGTGCAGGGAAAGTGTCTTTCAGCTGTTGAGAATAACACTCAGTTTTAATCTGGAAGCCTTTATAGTGATTAGGGGACATCATCTGACCTGCTCCAACCAATAGTGTAAGGAGGATCTGATGACATTCATTCCTTTGGTCAGAGAGGGGTGATGACATGTTCTCCTAACATCCTCCCACTTTGGTATCTGGTAGAAATTCACATGCTAACTTCAGCTCTATAGTGAATGTGCAATGGAAGAAAAATCCCCAACACCAATTAATCAATGGGAGCATAGTGTCTAGGTTGCGGGAAGTAATTCTACAGTACTACTATATTCTGCTTTGGTCAGACCTCACCTAAAATATTGTGTCCAGTTCAAGAAGGATATTGACAAGCTGGAACCTATTCAGAGAAGGGCAATTAAAATGATGTACGGTCTGGAAGCCATACCCTATGTAGAGTAGCTTAGGGAGCTGGGTATGTTTAGCCTGGAGAAGAGAAGGTTAAAAGATGACATGATAACATGTTTAAATATCTGAAGGGATGTCATATGGAGGATGGAGCAAGCTTGTTTTCTGCTGCTCCAGAGACTAGGACACAGAGCAATGGACTCAAACTACAGAAAAAAAACTTCCACCTAATCATTAGAAGAAACTTCCTGACAGTAAGAGCTGTTCGGCAGTGGAATGCACTGCCTTGGAGTGTGGTGGTATGTCGTTCTTTGGAGGTTTTTAAACAGAGGCTGGATGGCCATCTGTCAGGAGTGCTTTGATTGTTTATTCCTGCATGGCAGGGGGTTGGAGTGGATGGCCCTTGTGGTCTCTTCCAACTCTATGGTTCTATGATTCCTATCCCATGTTATGTTCTCCACTCCATCATTTCTCCCTACCCACTATAGCACAACATTCCCAGGATTGTCTAATATTTCACTCAGTGCAGCCAGCAAGTCTGTCACCTGTCATTCCCTCTAGCCTGAGGCAGAAACCTGTATTGATTGGAAGTGACAGGTTTCCTTTATAACTCAATTTTGATGTTCAGAACTACTCTGTTCATGGCACTAAAAATTGTGACACCCCTCCTAGTTTCAGTAATACAACCATCAGTGGTAGTGCTTATGACATGGCTAAGATTAGATGGAGTTGGTTTGATTTGTGTGTCAGAGTTTCATAGACAGTAATGTTAAAAAACTGCATAAGCTGGAACAGGAATTTTCAAAGCTCACTTTAGTAGCTCTTTTGAGAAACATGCTCAGAGAAGCTTAATTGTTTTCTACATTCTCTTTATTCCTGCTGACCACCAGATGGCCCAGGAAATCATGAGTGGGAAGTTGGAAAAAAAGCTTTCCCAAACCTTTCACTCTTGCCAAGATATTATAGGCTGCTTCTGTGTAACCATTTCAAACTGGACAAGAAATCCATTTGCCTACTCCCACTGCTGAAGTTTTGTTCATTGCTCTGTAGGGACCAGAAGACATCCAGATGGTAGCTCTTCTGGTTGGGATGACGGAGAAATTTGATATTTAGATCTTTTACAGTTTCATACAAACTGACACAATGCAATACAAATACAATCTGCATGTCCCAAACTCATCTATAAATTAAGAATTTTGTGTTCTATGTACAGATGTATAGCATAGGGAAGACTGAGGACAAAGATGTACATATTAAGAGAAATGTGTTCAAAAATACAAAAGCAGAATTCTGTTCCATGATGACTAGAGGAGAGATTTAGGCAACCAGACAGTTGTATGCTGAGGATTGTGTCATGAGACACTGGTGCCTGAATATATTTGCACAGACTTAAGGAAGCCTGCCAACATCAGAAGAACTTATAGGACCCACAGATTTCACTTATATATTTCACTAAACATCTCGCCAACAAATGTTTTGTCCAAGCTCTTGATAGGAAATCTGCTCTGAAATTTGGACTGAATATGATAGCCATTTTGTTGTTAACAGGGGTTCAGTTTGGAGGTCCATTAAAGTGAGTTGCCCCCATTAGATGAAAAAAAAGGAGTAGATATTTAGCTGGGTTCTGATTTGAATACCTCTGCAGTGACATATTTCCAGCCTGAGAATATGATGAACTCTCCAAGGTGCTAAAGTAACGTATGGGACTGCAGTATCAACGCTGTACCTGCAAGACACAAATTGTTCCTTTCAAAAGGAACAGACCTTTCAAACGGACATGAGGCCATCGTCACAAAAGAAAGATGGCCAGGGGGCTATTTATCTTCCCTATGCTCCTGCTTTCTGACTTAATTGCTTCACTTGGCCCAATAAAAGCTGCTGTCAGGTTTGCTGATTTCTCATAACTATCTGTCATAGCAGCTACTTTTTACCTCCAAATTGCACTAAATGACCTTCCAACTGCTACATCTCTGCCCTGTTGATCTCAGGTGAATGATGAAGATGGATGACAGGCATCACAGACCATCAGTCAAATGATTGGTAGGGCCCTAGGTAGCATCTGTGTCTTTTATAGTTCATCTGCCACAAAACTTTCCTCAAGTGAATGGAAAACTACAAAGTACTGCAGAGGACCTGGCACTACCATTTTTTTAAAAATAAAATAGAAATAGCTAAGATCACCTGTGCATGTTCTACCAACTTGGAACCAAGTATCACTGACTGTTGTACCTGGACCCTTAAGATCAATTTGATCAGCATGCATTAGCAATCTAGAGAGTTGTAAGGTGATATAAACTGTGGGCTACATCCAGACAACCAATAAACCAAAGAATCATGAAGTATATATAAAAAAGCAAACTTAAGATAAGCCTTCATGAGTTCAATCAATCAATCAGTTTGATTTGTTTTACATACATAATCCATATGGTTTTGAGAAAATATAAATAACTGAGACAAGAGTCATACAAGTCAGTACTAGTAAAAGTCAACTGGAAAGAAATCTCAAGAGTATTAGTACACTGGTAACACTATAAATAACATTATGAAAGATCCAGGCATGTTTTAATGTTAACAGTCTCTTTCAGTGGCCAATGCAGAAATCACTTATTACATGATGTCTTCTCATTCGTATCAAAAGTCTAAATCCAAAGTCTGAGCTATTTCATATAATAATAGACACTTCTTAGCCCTCCAGTCAGACCTGGAAGTACTGGGTGAGATTTGGTGGTCAGAAATACTCAAAGGAGGTCACAATGCATGAGAATTTCTTAATGGTGAGAAATTAGGCAACATCCTATTTAATGCTGTCAGGGAGTAAAGCTCTACCACTGTAGTTACATGGAGGTCAGGAAAGGAGAGATGAAGAAGGTGTAAGAAAAGAGAATTGACACAACAGGACACTGCCAGTACACACACACTGGCTGTTGCATGGTGGTGGTAGAGCTGTGCTCAGCACCATCCAGACTGTTGCACATGCTGGGATAAATGATTACATGTGGAGGTATTGGATACCTCCTCAAGCAATGCCAAAAAAGTAGGCTTGTTTGTATATCTCTGGTTACATTACCTTATGTCACCACTAATGCTCTAGTCATGGAAAGCAGAATCACAAACAATTACAATGAGGAAGAAAAATGGTAGTCCTCTCTCTCTCTCTCTCTCTCTCTCTCTCTGGCTTTTCTTTGCAAACGAAGATTCAGGAAGGACTCATCCCGTGCTTTCTGCAAGCGCGCTGATGACTAAAAAGGCCAATCCGAGATAAACAAGTCCGGTTGCAGAAAGCACAGCAGAAGGTCTCCTTGGGTGATGTTTCCAGGTTGTGATTCTTTCTGCGTTGTCGTTTCTCTTCAAGACTTGTTCAGCGTGAGTTCTCAAATAAGGCTGCAGCATTGTGGATAGTGCATCTCCATGCCTCCTGATGTGAGGCCAGGGCAGACCATTGTTGGTGATCAATTTGGCCGAGTCTGAGATGTTGTTTCAGGGAGTCTTTGTATCGCTTTTTTGGAGCGCCCCTCTTATGCTGACCCATGGCGAGTTCACCGTAGAGTACTATTTTGGGGAGGCGATGGTCCTCCATCCTAGAAACGTGCCCTGCCCAGTGCAGCTGTGTTCTCAATATCATGGCCTCAATGCTGGTGATCCCTGCTTGCTCAAGGACAGCAACATTTGTCACATAGTCAGTCCAGTGTATATTTAGGATTGTGCATATATGGTGCTGATGAAAGCATTTGAGGAGTCATAAGTGGTGGTGATAGGTGACCCATGTTCCAGACCCATAAAGGGGAATAGACAGTACAGTGGCTCTATACACACTGATTTTTGTGTTTCACCTCAGGTGTTTATTACTCCAGACTCTTTTGTAAAGTCTTCCAAATGCGCTGTGTGCCTTTGTTAATCTGTGATCAATCTCTTTGTCAATCTTGGCATCTGAGGAGATGATGCTTCCCAGGTAGGTGAACTGCTGAACGGACTTAAGCACAGAGTTGCCAATTTCATTTTCAATGGAATCAATGAGTAATTTTATCAATTGCCCTTCCATTGTGAGAAAGTCTGAAAAAAAAAAGCAGTTTTGAAAACCTATTTGCAGTTTAGAGCTTATTTGACACAAAATATGCATGTGAGTGGGGGTTGGACAGAAAACAATATTTTCTGCACCTAGTATAGCATTTTTTGTTTAGAACATGATCTTTCTGATCAGAAGTACATTTTCTGAGCAGAAAATATTTCCTGTTCAGAAAATGCTGTTTTCTGTGAAAAGGGGGTTGGGGGGGAATTGCACAGGATAATAATTGTGAAGATTTTCATCAATCCAGGATGTATATTTAGGATTGTATGCATACAGCGCTGATGAAAGCGTTTGAGGAGTCGTAGGTGGTGGCGATAGGTGACCCATGTTTCAGACCCATAAAGGAGAATAGACAGTACAATGGTTCTACACACTGATTTTTGTGTTTTGCCTCAGGTGTTTATTACTACAGAGCCAATGTGGCTTCAGAGCCAATAGGAGTACTACAGATATAGTATTTGCCCTTAGATAACTGCAAGAGAAATGTAGAGAGCAGAACAAGGGTCTCTATGTAACATTTGTTGACCTCACCAAAGCCTTCGACACCATGAGTAGGAAAGGTCTGTGGCAGATCCTGGAAAGACTAGGAAGTCCCCCCAAATTCCTTAAAATGATTATCTTGCTACACGAGGGCCAGTGTGGTCAAGTCAGATATGGCAATGCTCTTTCAGAGCCCTTTCTAATAACTAATGGAGTGAAGCAAGGTTGTGTTCTTACACCAACTTTATTTACAATCTTCTTCAGCATGATGCTCCAAAGGGCTACGACAGAGCTCGAAGAAGATGACGACATCTATATACGTTACCGTACTGTTTAACTTAAGCCATCTGAGGGCTCGCACTAAGACTCTAAACTATCTAGTCCGTGAGCTGCTCTTCACTGCTGCTGCTGCCCTTGTTGCCCACACAGAAGCAGCTCTGCAGTGCCTAACATCCTGCTTTGCAACAACTGTAGAGCTGTTTGGGCTGGAAGTCAACCTGAAGAAAACGGAAGTTCTTTACCAGCCTGCACCACAGGATGAACACCACCATCCCCACACTGCCGTCAGCAACTCTGTGCTTAAGTCCATTCAGCAGTTCACGTACCTGGGATGCATCATCTCCTCAGATGCCAAGATTGACAAAGAGATCGATCACAGATTAGCAAAGGCATATAGCGCATTTGGAAGACTTTACAAAAGAGTCTGGAGTAATAAACACCTGAGGGACTCAAGACAGCTTACAGAATAAAAAGAGATAACAAATAAACCCCACGTTTAGCTAAAAACATGCAAAAAGTTAAGACTGTTCGCCAGAATCCTATGCAACCTGTTACATTATGGAGATTATTAGATGAGCTTCTAAAAACATTTCTCCCCCCCCCCCACTATATTTTAAAGCATAAGTATCCTGGCATAATAACACTTCTTTTCACATGCTGCTGTAATCATAAGAAAGAGCTGTCCCAACATGATCGGAGCATGACTGCTAGCGCTTTTTACTTTCGCACGTGATCTCAGCGGTTCTCACAAGAAGACACAAGTGTGCTTAAAACTCTAAAACACCTAAGCAAACAAACAAAACAAACACAGAAACACTGAAACACACTTAAAAATGTATCAGCAAAATGGGGGATTTCATAAAAAGAGTGTCCCGTAGCTAGTTTTCGCATTCTCACCTGGAAGTTTTCTGGCGGGGACCGCCCATTGATGCTGAAATCACACCAGCAGAATGGGATGTGGTTTCACACACTAGCAGTAGCACAGAAAAACACCATGGGAGATCAATTAGCGGCTTTGCCCACCTATGGAAAACAACACCTTCATGACAGCAGAACACGAGAGGATAATGCTATGCAGTAGGGAAGCCCTTTCATTGTTTCCTTAGGCCGTTATAACACCGTATTTGCCACATCTGATAATCTCCTATGTAACTTTATGTATTCCTAGCTATGTAGCAGAGAAACTGAGAATCCCCTTTACTGAATTGTGTAGATGGGCAAATGCTAGTGGACAGTTACTTTCATTGTAGTGATTTTTATTCAAATATGGCATACTGAGTGTTTATCTCAAGAAGTAATAAGGAGGAAATAAGAGACTGATATCTGTAATACTAGCTTGAGTTGTTATAATGTCTCTTTCATCCCACCTCCTTAAATCTACAGTATTAGATTGAGGTATAATTGTGTGCTGCATTTTAAGTACCTGAGGCTTCCAAAATCATATTATCACAGCCAGTATATAGTTGCTGGCAGGCATCATCCTGGGCAGATGGTTCCCTGCCCACACTTCTCTATTTTGGTACAGGCCCCCAATGTTTATGTTAGCAGGGATGAGCTTGGGCAATTATAAATAGAGAATTGTTTGTTGTGTCTTCTGTAAAAGAGTTGAAAAGAATAACTTCTTTTTACAAAACATGAAAGATAAAAAAAATCCAGTTGATGTAATGGAAATATTTCTGAACTCATTGGAAAAAACCAAAACACCATTGGAGTTGTCAGAAACCTCATAGATCTTTCAAACAGAAAAATAAGGAGCAAGGAGCACCCTTGTATCTTTCAACGCCACTAGATGGCACTGTGACTCTGCAGGTCAATCAGGCAGGTACCCTCACCAGCATATGGCACAAAGCAAACCACAGATGAAGTTAGAAGAATCTATTTCACTCCTGTTGCCTCCCCCCCTCCCCAATTCCTTTCCAAATTAATCCCACAAAGAGGTTTTCCAAGATCACAAGCTCTATTTGGCTCTGGGCAGTTTTCATTTCCCCTCCTTGCTTACAAAACCCTGTGGTTCTGCCATCACTTAGGACAGTTTAGAAAGCTGCTGTAGGCTGTGTGAGAAACTACATTTGGGAAAACAGACCTATTAAATAGTAGCATGATTCCTCAGGAGCATTAAGACCAACTATCCTGTACTGACATGTCTGCTGAGCATAGCTTGAGAATGTGTAACCATCAGAGCAAGCGAGAGTGAGAGAAAACAGAGCAAAGAATCACATCATGAACTGTTTTTGACCTCAGCATGGGAATGCGAGTTGCCTAAGAATCCAGCCATGAGGACCCAAATCTTCAATATATGGATAGTAAACAGTGAACGCTGGTAGGTGGGGTGGGGAAATCTCTCATTTTTTCTCAGTGGAGGCACTAGGGAGGAGTGAAGAGGCCGAACCACACCAGATGACACCATTGGGGGAAGGGGTGACATCAGCCTTAATGATGCCAAGGGTTTTTATTTCTCCGATATTTTAAATTTTTTTATCCCTCGCTCCCCCCCTCCCCGAACCTGAATATGGAAGAATGCATGTTTGGTGAATTCTTCATAAACCAACTGAAGGGAAATGATTCCTCCATTTGCATTGGTCATAGGTACCCAGCATGTTGTAACTGCCTGCCATTTTTTGTTCTTATTTGCTGTCAAGTTGCATTCGCTAGAGGGCATTCTTATCAAGTTTGCAGATGACACCCAATTAGGAGGGGTAGCTAATACCCCAGAGGACAGGATCAAAATTCAAAATGACCTTAACAGATTAGAAGGCTGGGCCAATACTAACAAAATAAATTTCAACAAGGAGAAATGTAGGACACTACACTTGGGTGAGAGCTTGGGCCCCCTTAGAGGTACATATTCCATGGGAAGATAATTACTCTGCATCTCCCACCCCTCCCTCCACCTCAACGGTAATAAATACCAGAGGTCTATAAATGCCACATGGTGACCCACCATTATATGAGGGAAGATGGGCACGTATACAAGATAGATCAATGTCAATGGACCCTTCCCCTGAATAGCAGGGATTGGCTCAAACAAATGCCTGATTTCAGACGTCATAGCTACCTATAAAAGGTAGGGTTGTTTTATAGTTCTTTGTCCCTAATCTGGCACCCCAAGCGCGCTTGGCATAGTTTTGTATTCTTGTAGTAATTCCTGATTCAAGAAACTCTCCTGTCATTGTCTGTCTGTTCAAAGCCGAGGTTGTTCATCTTAATGGGAGAGTGAGGTGACATGGGAAGTAAAAATGAAATCAAAGAATCATAGAATTGTAGAGTTGGAAGAGACCAAAAGGGCCATCCAGTCCAACCCCCCGCCGTGTAGGAAAGCATGATCAAAGCATCCCTGACAGATGGCCACCCAGCTTCTGTTTAAAGACCTCCAAGGAAGGAGACCCCACCATGCTCCAAGGGAGTGTGTTCCACTGCCAAACAGCTCTTACTGTCAGAAAGTTCCTCCTAATGTTGAGGTGGAATCTCTGTTCCTGGGGCTTACATCCATTGCTCCATTTTCTAGTCTCTGGAGCAGCAGAAAACAAGCTTGCTCCATCCTCAATGTGACACCCCTTCAGATACTTAAACAGGGCTATCATATTGCCCCTTAACCATCTTTTTTCCAGGCTAAACATACCCAGCTCCCTAAGTTTTTCCTCATAAGGCATGGTTTCCAGACCTTTCACCATTTTAGTCCCCCTCCTCTGGACACACTCCAATTTGTCAATCTCCTTTTTGAATTGTGATGCCCAGAACTGGACACAGTATTCTAGGTGAGGCCTGACCAAGGCAGAATAGAGAGGCACTAGTACTTCCCTTGATCTAGACACTATACTTCTATTGATGTAGCCCAAAATCACATTGGCCTTTTTAGCTGCCGCATCACACTGTTGACTCATGTTCAACTTGTGGTCTACTAGGACTCCTAGATCCCTTTCGCATGTAGTCTTGTTCAGCCAGGTCTCCCCCATCCTGTATCTATGCATTTAGTTTTTCCACCCTACGTGCAGTACCTTACATTTCTCCATATTGAGTTTCATTTTGTTAGGTTTGGCCCAGCTCTCCAGTCTATCCAGGTCATTTTGAATTTTGATCCTGTCCTCTAGGATATTAGCTGCAAATCATCTGCAAATTTGATAAGTATGCCCCTATTTCCATCATCCAAGTCATTGATAAAGGTGTTGAATAGCACTGGGCCCAGGACAGAACCCTGTGGCACCCCACTGTACAAATGTACAGATACAGGATGGGTGACACTGCCTTGATGGCAGTACATGCAAAGGGGATCTAGGATGTCTTAGTGGACCACAAGCTGAACATGAGGCAGCAGTGTGAAGCAGCAGCTAAAAAAGCAATGTGATTCTAGGCTGCATTAGTAAGAGTATAGTGCCTAGATCAAGGGAAGTAATAGTGCCACTCTATTCTGCTTTGGTCAGACCTCACCTGGAATACTGTGTCCAGTTCTGGGCACCACCATTTAGGAAGGATATTGAGAAGCTGGAACGTACACAAAGGAGGGCAACCAGGATAGTGGGAGGTCTGGAAGCCATGCCCTATGAAGAGCGGCTTAGGGAGCTGGGCATGTTTAGTCTGGAGAAGAGAAGGTTGAGAGGGGACATGATAGCCATGTTTAAGTATGTGAAGGGATGTCATACGGATGTCTGAGGATGGAGCAAGCTTGTTTTCTGCTGCTCCAGAGACTAGGACATGGAGCAATGGGTTCAAACTACAGGAAAAGAGATTCCACCTAAACATTGGGAGGAACTTCCTGACAGTAACAGCCATTAGGAAGTGGAATGTGCTGCCTTGGAGTGTAGTGGTGTCTCCTTTGGAGGTTTTTAAACAGATGCTGTCAAGAATGCTTTGATTGGGTACCCCTGTGTGGCAGGGGGTTAGACTAGAGGGCCCTTGTGGTCTCTTCCAGCTCTATGATTCTGTGACTGACAGACCTCCAAGAGTCTTCCACTGCCCTGCTCAGGTCTTGCAAATTCAGAGTCATGGCTTCCTTGACTGAGTGACTCTCCCTGTTGTGCAGCCTTTCTCCTTTCCTGCTGCCTTCAACTTTACCAAGCATTATAATCTTTTCAGTGAGTCATATTGTCTCTGTTAACATGACCGACTATCCCTTCCCATGGGATTCCATAACTAAACATATTAGACACTTTTCAGGGTCACTTTGTCTGGGAGGTGAGGCAGACTGGAGGTCATCCAAAGTCATGATGACCTGGGATGTATCTTTAAATGTAAAGGTGGGAAAGCCCAAATTAAGATTATGATTAAAGGCCACACAGTAATGGGTTATGCTAATGACCCAGTCAATAAGGGGTATGTGATAATCCTTTCTTCCAGCCTTGGGCATTTCAAGCAATAATTCAATTGTGCAAACAAATGACCATTCCTCATTCCATACCTTACAGAAATCTCTCCTCAAACCCCCTCCTGCCCAACCTTACAAGGTTGTAGCAAGACCATCAATGTTTTAATTAAAGCAATCAGTTGAGTTTAGGTTCCTTTTGTCCATCTGGTGTGAAAGACCCCAGCAAAGTGTGCCAAAGATGGATCCCTCCATTCTCTTCTTGGCTGCGCCATCCTCGGATGCTGTCTATGTATCTTCACTGCATGGAACTCTCCTCCTCTAGATTGGTAACTATCACCCTGTCTTCCTAGAGCTCTCCCTATCCAAACTTTCTGTCTTACTCTGCTATAGCCTTGTGTGGTTCTTAAAAGTGTATGTTTTTTATATCCCCTGTGTTATTTCCAGTACAAATACCTTGATTCACTTTCACTGGAGTGCTCTCTACATTTAGTACTGGCATACATAGGTGAAAAGATCCCCAAAGTTACCCTCCTCTCACAGGCCTCCTGTTTGAGCTAATAATCCCTCCAGATTTGGGGGAAGATTTTGGCATCATGGGTGGGATTCTAACACATCCCTCACCTCTTAGGGTAACATCTCATTATATGTCTAAAGTATGAAGTCTTTTCCAATGAGTCACATCATCACCTCATGATATGTTCAAAGCTTTACATACAAGTGTTAAAAGAAAATGATACACAAACACACAGGCATTTTCACACATTTAGTATGGTGAACTACACAGGGATGCAGACCTAGATTTTTGAAAGCTGAACTCTTAAAACCCTGTGTCTACATGGATGGATCTGTCATGTTCAGTTTTTCCCTCAATAGCAAATTATTCCATTCCAAATATGAAAAACATCTGAGATTTTTAAAAGCAAATTCTTATCAAAAACAGCCTGAAACCGACATTTTGACCCAACCCTAGCAGTAACTGACCTTTCACCAATACACCAGAATCTCTCAAAGTGATAGATCTTTCTCACATCTCAATACTTCGCTCCTTGGATTTTTAACATGAACAGTGTCATATATTGAAATACCCAGAGGTGATGAATGCTAAAATCACCTGAGCATTCTAGAACAGAATATTCAGAGAAACACCCATGGTCCCCAGTCAGTGCTGTGTAATTTTTACTTTATTTCTTCAGCTTGTTCTTCCTTCTTTCTGATATTCTTTCTCAATGTTTGATCTTTTGCTTATAGTCTGTTTTACCTGCTGTTGTACTGGCAATCCAGTTGCCAGTTTGGCAGGCTTAGGTCTCAGCACACTCAGAAAAAGGATGCTGATAGTCAATTGCCAAGGAATAGATCCCTCAAGTTCATTTAAGAAGCTACTTCTTTATGTACTCTTTCTGAAATTTCAAAGCTGAGCTAAATTGACAGCATTGCTTTAAATAATGACTCTCTCTTCACAGTTGTTGCAAAGGTTACAGAGTTAGCTCAGGACTCACTTGAAATCCTGAATCTGCAGTTTTCCAATGGGTAGCCATTAATCCAATTGACTCTGCTGTAAATAACCCCTGTAAATGCAATGTAATGCATCTTCACTAGGGTAGAGGGAGAGCTTTCCATCATGAAGTCACCACTGGCAAGTTATCTGAAGGCTTCACTAATTGTCTGCCAAGGGAGTATAAACTCTTGTTGTTTTTTAGCATTCTCTTTTCCTCAGCAGAGATCAGAAGAGTGGCATTAAGATGTAGGTTAGAAATAGGAGTATGTGAAAAACCTGTTGCAGGATTATTTTTGCAGACCATTTGGGCTGTTCATGGGTGCAATGCAATTGGCGGTGTAAATCTGGAATTTGTGCATTGGTGGAAGGCTGTGGACATGTGGAAAGTGCCCATGTCAAAAGTTCTCACAGTAAAAGGCACACAGCTTCAATGTACTCAAAACTCAATGCATGTAAACATGCCTTACTTTGGGGGGTGGAGGCAGTGCAGCATGTCTGCAGTGTGAGGCTCCCACTCCTTTTTGAAGCTACACACCTCCCTTGAACCCCCAGGTTCCCATATCCCCCTCCACCCTGCATTATTTATTTTTTTTCAGGCAAAAGAAAATTGTGCAAAACTGAAACTGGAGCACTGGCAACCATAAAAATGCAGCCAGGGCTTGTCTAGACCTGCCAGAATATGTCAGCTTCCCATCAGTGTATTGCAGCCCTGGATCAGGCCTATTCTTACCACCACCACAACCATTACCTACATGAAACAGGAAGACATCCACATGGACACAGCAGCCTGTACTGGCAGCTGCCTCACTCTCTGTCACACATCATTCCCTCTGAAGCTAGGAAGGAGGGCTGAAGCATGTGATTAAGACTGGTCACTTCCTTCCTGGTTTCAGGGAGATAATGTTGGAAACAGTGGCAGCTACCGATAGGCGCTGGCATGCAGGTATGGACTTGTGTTCCCACATGGCCCAAGCCATTTTTTAAAAAAAGGATGTGGGTTTTCCCGAGTATTTTAATAAAATGTTGTAAGGGGCTTTCCCCTGTCTTTCCCCTGTCTTTTCCTTGGGTGTCATCTGGACTGCCAAGGAGCAAAATGGGGCAAGAGCCCTGCATTATATGGACTGTACGGCTCCAAGATGGGGGCAAGATGGGGTAAATAGCTGACCTAGACAAGCTCCCAGGCACCCTTCCTCATCTGATGAGCCCAAACCCCTCGAAAATCCCACTGGTGAAAACTCCCCTGATTCATGTCATTTCTGGGAGTAATTTTTAGCTCATTTTCACACAAAAATCACAAGGTATAGCCAACCCACTATGGGGGCATCAGATCAAAATTGGTCCATGCAACACTTGCCCAACCTTGTTCTAGTCCACTGGAGACTACATTGAAGGAATGCATGTGATTTGATGTGTGTATATAAACTAGTGATCACTCTCTCTCTCTCTCTGGCTTCTCTTCACAAACGAAGATTCAAGAAGGACTCATCCCGCGCTTTCGGCAAGCGCGTTGATGACTAAAAAGGCCAATCTGAGATAGATAAGTCCGGTTGCAGAAAGCACAGCAGAAGGTCTCCTTGGGTGATGTTTCTGGGTTGTGATTTTTTCTGCGTTGTCATTTCTCTTCAAGATTTGTTCGGCATGAGTTCTCAAATAAGGCTGTAGCATTGTGGATAGTGTGTCTCCATGCCTCCCGATGTGAGGCCAGGGTGGACCATTGTTGGTGATCAATTTGGTCGAGCTTGAGATGTTGTTTCAGGGAGTCCTTGTATCGCTTTTTTGGAGCACCCCTCTTATGCTGACCCGTGGCGAGTTCAGCGTAGAGTACTATTTTGCAGAGGCGATGGTCCTCCATCCTAGAAACGTGCCCTGCCCAGCGCAGCTGTGTTCTCAATATCATGGCCTCAATGCTTGTGATCCCTGCTTGCTCAAGGACAGCAACATTCGTCACATAATCAGTCCAGTGTATATTTAGGATTGTGCGTAAACAGCGCTCATGGAAGCGTTTGAGGAGTCGTAAGTGGTGGCGATAAGTGACCCATGTTTCAGACCCATAAAGGAGAATAGACAGTACAATGGCTCTATACACACTGGTTTTTGTGTTTCACCTCAGGTGTTTATTACTCCAGACTCTTTTGTAAAGTCTTCCAAATGCGCTGTGTGCCTTTGTTAATCTGTGATCAATCTCTTTGTCAATCTTGGCATCTGAGGAGATGATGCTTCCCAGGTAGGTGAACTGCTGAATGGACTTAAGCACAGAGTTGCTAATTTCGTTTTCAATGGAATCAATGAGTAATTTTATCAATTGCCCTCCCATTGTGAGAAAGTCTGGAAAAAAAAGCAGTTTTGAAAACCTATTTGCAGTTTAGAGCGTATTTGACACAAAATATGCATGTGAGTGGGGGTTGGACAGAAAACAATATTTTCTACACCTAGTATAGCATTTTCTGTGTAGAACATGATCTTTCTGATCAGAAGTACATTTTCTGAGCAGAAAATATTTCCTGTTCAGAAAATGCTGTTTTCTGTGAAAAGGGGGTGGGGGTGGGGATTGCACAGGATAATAATTGTGAAGATTTTCATCAATCCAGGATTCTCCTTATCAGAGTAACCTGACACACAGAAACACATTTTTGACTATATAAAAAAAAAGCATTTTCAAATATTCTTACCATGCAGGCACTTGAGAGAAAAATAAGAAATGAGGAGGGGAAGACATATCTGGTAATTAAAAACAAAAAAAACAAAACAAAAGAAACAAAGAAAGACTGGATTTGTAGACAGAAAAGAGGGGAGAAGCATTGATGTTCATCTTATAGATGCGCACACCCCTTTTCACAAAACAAGGGCTATATGGACAGATTGGACAGGTGATTTTCCCTCTGTGTCTGAGAACCAGTCCATGCAATGGGTTTTGGAAGGTCATCTACAGAGAACATAAACATGGAAAATAGCTTTGGAATGGGCTGTGTTTTCCATCTGTGTAATATTTTCAGAGATGACAAAGAAGGGGACAATGTTATGCTCCCTTTGCAACTGGAAAAATGGCTGCCTCTTCCAGGACTCAAGAAATGAGTGAGCAAGCTGGCAGGGCTTAGTAATTTGCTATAGCTACACTATGGCTGTCCCTTCCCATCAGTAGAATTGCTTTGCCCAGTGAATGCTTGAAGGATTCTGGTGTGGTGTCCGCCAGACCTTCTCTGTCATTCATTTGATGGGAATTGTCAAAGATTCACAAGCATTTGGACTAGATGGCCTTTGTGGTCTCTTCCAACTCTACGATTCTATGATTCTATGACTTCAGGAATGCTGCTGGAAGCTGGCTGCTCTCCCTCAGTCACTAAATGGCTTGGGGAGGCATGCTGTCAGTAGAACAGTAAATTGCATGCACATGGAGAGGGGGAAGGACAGGTACACTTTGTGGACTCTGTCAAGACAATGCAGGATCTCTACCATGGTGAGTTGTATTTTTGTGATGTTTGTGTTGTTGTTGTTTTTAAAAAATATACCTTGAAAAGGTCTTAATTTTGTTCACTTAAAGGGTTGTTGTGAATGTAATAATTCTAAAGCAGTAGGTATTGTACAAATTAAACTTGGTATTTATCATATATATATATATATATATATGTATATATATATATATACCTTGAATAGAGCTGAAGAAAGAGAACTTAAGTAGTTCTATTTAGTTAACAGTTATTTACAAACTTATTCTTAGGAAGGAAAAGAAAGAGTTTTTATTACCTAGTTTCCAAATTGGAAATTATCCAGTTTGTGGTCTTTAAGACTAATAACAAAAGAGAACACACAAATTTCCAATTCTTGTCATTGAGAGGGAACCTTGAACATCAGTGTTTTTCTTTCTCATATCCATACTGGACCAAAGCAAATGGGCATTGCTAAAATGTATATGTTTGAAAAATGGGTACAGCTACCTGGGGGATATGAAGATCTTGCTCCTCCACATAAGAATTATGCCCCCACCCCCAGTTGAAATTTTCCTGGTGTTATATGAAAGGAAGAAGAAAGTTTGCTGTATCCACTTTCCGTTTTTTCAGACCTGCACAACTTGGTAGTAGCCAGGGCCCGAAATTAAAACAGACTAAACTTCTAAGTGCTGCACATAGCTGTGATTTGACGGTGGCAAGTGAACACAGAGGCTGGTGGGGGTTGAAGTGGCTTCTGCATTCCCTTGCTCTGAAACTGGCTGCCGGCCATCCATGAAGAGATTATTTAGTGGTGGCAGCTGAAGCAGCTTCTGTGTCCTCTTGCCTGGCAGCCAGTGGGCCATGAGGACATGATTTGGTGGCAGCGAGGGAACACAGAGCTCAAGGCCTGGGGCTCAAGCAGCCTCTATGTTCCATCACTGCTGCCACCACATGGCTGGTGGCTGGCTGGCCATGGAGCAGGGGAACAGAGGCTGCTTCAGCCCCTGGGTGGCTGGCAGCTCAAGTGGCCTCTGTGTTCCCTAGCCTCCGTCACCCCACCGAATTGTCTCTTCACAGCTGGCTTACCTCAAGGTAAGAGGTTCTTTCCACATAAGCCAGCACCTCCAACATCTCCAGGCCATGCATGGGGTTCCAGTTTGGGGCGGGCGCTTCCAGGCGCGTCACTCTGTGTTTGTGCCAGTACTGCTTTTTAAGTGGTTGTTTTGCCTTTGTTGTATTTCAAACGTAAGATTGGTGGCCACTGTTGACCAATCAGAAACTTCACAGGCTGCACAAAATGCTTTGGAGGGCTGCAGGCAGCCCACGGGCTGTATGTTGTACAGGCCTGCTTTTGTTTTTACAAACCACCTCTAACCATAGTCAAAAGGTTCCAAATGCTTTAGCTGTTAGGTTTTCCCAAAGCTTTGAAAAGTTATTCTTTGGATTACATCCCCCTAAACCCAGCAATCATGGCCAGTGGTTAAGCTCATGGGGAGATTTTGGTAAGATTTCCTCTCGAGGTTTTCCATGTAGGAAAGGTGCTCCATTCCATTAATAACCTGCTGTAGAACTCCTGCCAAATGTTTTCATTATTCTTGTAGGCAATACCAAATACACAGACACACAAACATACTGTCAGAGCATTTGTCGACATGACTGTTTAGGAGTTTATTAGAGCAGCCTTGTCTAACATGGTACTCTGCAGATGTGTTTGGCTGCAGCTCTTCTAATTAACAGCTAGGATGGCAATGGGTCCTATTGGTACTCTTTAGCTGATTTCCAGTTGATCAGCAATGATTTCTGATTCCTAATTCTTTAACCATAGAAAGAACTCCCCCTCCATCCTAATTTATACTGCTGAAGTGAAGTAAGTTTTAAGTAACAGGGAATGGATGCCTGTATGACAGAAATATGAGCTCCTGTAAAAGGACATTTCTGGATTTAGAAGTCCTTGATTTTAAGTGTATGTCTTTCACATTAGGTTCCCACTGGTAAATCTTGGATATCTTCTGTCTCTATCTCTGGACTTTATAAGATGTGGCAAAAATTGTGTCATAAGGACACGATGATAACACAAAAGGGTGAAATTATCAGATGACGTTGTCATTCAGCTGTTCAGGGGGCATAGGGCAGGCATGAATAAGGCGTCACTTTTTATTGACGGCTTTGCCAGTCAAAAAAAAAAGTGATGCTTTGTCCACACCAGTGCTACACCCTGGGAATGGCTGAATGATGAGGACGTCTGATAATTTCGCCCTTTGTGTTATCATTTGTGTTTTTAGTGGTATGTATCTCGTCTGATAAAGTCCTCTGTGTGTAGGGGGGGGCGCTATCTCTGTCTCTCTGCAGGCCTGATTTAAAGAATTTTGGGGGGCCCTGCAATGCTTTATTTTGGGGGGCCCAGATGTTTATCTCAGGTCAGTGTAACCTAACCTAACCTATACACAGTACAGGATATTCAGATTATTACTAATAATGTTTTTGCAGGAAAAGGGTTACAAAGCCCCCCCCCAAATAATGATGGGGTGTCCTGTGGCTGTAGGTGCTGCAGGGCCCATAACCCCCCCCCCTTATATTTTTCTATCTGTGGTGGATTCCCCAAGACAAAGATCTGGCTGTCCTTGATCTATCAAGTTGTTAATTCTAGTATCTAGGATGTAGTTTTACTGGCACTGGCTAAAGAAGGGCATGTAACTGGAAGTGGTCCCCTCACTTCTAGTTTCATTTTCAGCTAATTTTCAGCAGATTTTGTCAGCCACCCTACCATTTTACAGATATGTGGAATTCATGTGGGGGCAACACTTCTGCATTTTGTGGCATTCTTAAGCCATTTTGGGAGATCTGGGAGGGTGGAAATCACCTGGGGAAAAAATAAAAATCTTTTGGAGGGCTGGGGGCTATTAAGGCTTCAAAGGATAGGGCCTCATAGGCCTAATGCGGCCCACAGACTGCGCTTTCCCACCTCGGTGCTAAAGGATGAGAGCATAGTAGCTCTCACTGTTTTTGGACCGCCAGTTTTTTCTCATTTCTGCTGCAGTGGGCTGATTCCTTCTGATGATGAAAGCAATTTAATGGTCCTGGGATTGCATTTTGTTTCATGATGCCAGCTTGAAGCAATTATTTGGCATTAGTCGGCGGTCACTCAGAGCTCAGGCTGTCAGTCTCTTTCTCACACTTTCATCATTAAAAATAAAAAAAAATGAGTAAAACACACACACACAAATAAAAGTATTCTCACTCCCCTGGGAAATGAAAAAGGGAATATTAGAAGACCTGCTGTTATGGAGGTGAGTTACTAGGAATGTATGGAAAGCAAGTCTTGTAGAATTGGTGTCAGAACCTTGTCGGGGCAATGGTGATTGGGCTTTTGGCTTCTTGTTGCTAGGCCAGGCGATGCAGTTGTAATGTATTGTATTTTCAGACCCTGCAGGTATAAATGGAAGTAGAATTTGCAGAGCAATGCAAGTAAAGATTCTGCAGTAGTTTCCCTGTGTTTCAGGGAACACTGGGGTCCCTTGAAAGCTCATATTTGCTCTCTTAATTACTGGCAATAGCAGAAGCATTTCCCAAGAAGACTACTTGTTCTCCATGACCCATCTTCCCTATGGATGCAAGAAAAATCAGAAGGGGAGCACATCTCCCTACAGAAGTATGCATTTCATACCTCCCAAGACTGGCTACAGGATGAAGCACTTCTGAAATCTGTAAACTTTTGTGGGTTGCAATGCATTTTGTTGAAGAAAACCTGTGCAAAAGGTAATGTTTACATTTCAAAAATAGGAACAGGTAAAACATGTGTATTTGAAAAATGCACACAGACAAGTATTTACTAGTGAGAAAAATTCATTATGTAATTGTAAATTAAGAAAAATATGTACGTCAGGGAAAATGAATTCCAAAACATGCACAAATTTCCATGCAGGGAGGGGAAAATGTTTTGTAATATGATATGGAACCACAATGGGATTAGAACGCTGTTGGGATTCTGAGAAGCATAAAGAAAATGACATTGACAGATTTTTATATCTGTAAGGCAAAGGTAACCTCCTCTGAACAAACCTTGCCAAGAAAACTGCATGATAAGTTCACCTTAGGGTTGTCATAACTCAGAAACAACTTGAAGACACACAAAAAACAACAATCTTCCCCAGCCATTTGTACTCAGAAGAGTGTTATAAGGTGTGAGTGAAATAACTAAGGACTTTATTAGATGAACCCCTTAAAGCGTTCTTTTGCTGATAAGAAAAAAATAAATCATTTTTTATGCCAGGAAAAGAATGCTCCCTGCAGCACTTACCTCTAATCATGGCAGAGGCAGCTCTAGCAATGAAAGAGGAAGTGAACAGAGCTCCGTACACTTCCTCGTTTGAAATCCTGTGAAATATCGCGAGACTTCATCATGTGGGAAATTCAAAAAACAAAACAAAAATAACACTTAAAAAGTTTTTTAAAGCACAAAAGCACACTTTAAAACATACAAGTAACCCAGGGAGGGTCTTCACAATCTCACCTGGAAGTGTTCGCACCGGACCGGCCACTTATGGGATAAGTACAGGAGAAAAAAGATGCGAGGTTTCACACACTGGCTGTAGCAGCAGAAAAATTGGCAGGGGGAGGAGTCAATTGATGGCTTAAGTGAAAGGGTAACATCATCTGATATGCATACCCTTTCACAGTTATGTGGCATTGTTATGACACCATATATGATGCATCTGATAAAGTCCTAAGTGTACCTCCTTACATCTTTTAATTTTCTACAATAGGATTCACCAAATCTGTCATATTCAGTTTCACATTTTTTTACTGCTATGGTCATCCCATTCTGGTTCCACAATAGGAGAAAATTCATACATATTTTTCTGCACTTTGTTTTTCAAAGTTTATGTATTTGGGGACATTTTGTTTTCACAGAGGCATATTTATGCACACTTTTACAAATGTGCACATTTTTGCAAGCAATGTTTACACCAAATGGACAGTTTGGGTAGAAGCTACTTTAAATACCGTATGTATATTTTTGTGCACACTTTTCCAAATATACCCATTTCTGTATGCTTCTTTTACTGAATTGTATTAGAATCTTCAGAAGAGTACAGATTTTTGACATGCAGCTATATTCTGATTTGTGTGCAGGTGTGGGAGGTGTGACTTTGGTAGCTTTGCCCTGAGATTCAAATCAAATGAATTTCTCAGTCATCCCTACTCTGCAGTGTGTGCAAGCATACCATGGCAGGTGCTCAGATGTTACTTGGCAGAAACATTGATGTAAAAAATGTTCTCTGACAGGGGGCAATCACAGAAAACCACAGAAGCAGAGCTCCAGCCTGCCTGTGCTCTTGACAGGAGGAATATGAAAGGGCAGGACTAAGACTTGAAGGCATAAAATACCACAAGAAACTCTTCAGACACTGCACGGTTTTTAAAGACTATTCACAGTTTGGGGTTTAGTCTGCATAGAATTTGCACAGGGTATTTCTGTGCAGAAAAAAGTAAAATACTATTTAATGGGCAGAAGACGCACGCACGCACACATACACCATGTACAATTTTTCACCAAATAAGTCCTGAACTGTGAAGATTACTTTCAGTCAAGGATTGTCCTTGTCAGGGTTTCCTGAATCATGTTTTTGTTTTGGGTTTTTTTTTCCATTTTCCAAATATTTTTAAATATTCTTTCCATCCCTACTACAGGATCAAATGTTTGTCAGGCCTGACTCCTGTGCCTAAAGGGTGGTCATGAGCTATTTGAAGCTGTGCCAGTGGACACAGAAAATGTCTTAATGTGTAGATTACTCTAATTTCTTTATCAGAAGGGGAGCAGATTCTGGAGCAATCATGGTGGTAGTGTAAGTCTTTTTCATGACTGTTCCAGTGTTGAACAAAACTCATTGACTCTAATGAATAGTGTTTAATAGGGGAATGGTCACAGTTCACTGGAAGACTGTACACTTAATATGAAGATTCTTGGTGAAGTCATTTTCTTCTCTATTTAAAAGCTTCAGGTAGCAGATGGTAGGCAAGACCTCTTCTTAGAATCTACGACATGTGTTGCTAGTCTGAGTAGTTATACTATTGGGCTAGATGGACAAGAGTTTGACCTGCTGTTAGACTGCTTCCTGTTGTTTGCTGACTCTGAAGATGCCACTTGCATTGGCATTGAGATTAATACACAAGTTATTGTGGAATACCAAAGCCTACATTTTATTATGTTCTGGGCAAAGGAATTGCCTCAGCATTGATAATGTTGCCAGAAAAGATTGAAAGGGAGGCAGCTGGGGAGAGAGCTACCAATTTATGATACTTTCTTTTCCAAAAGCACCAAGGTGACCTTTTTTGAGATCGGTCGCATCCAAACTCTTCTTAGTATCCAAGTTTGTTGTTGCCTGGATCTTTATCCTACTCTGCTTCTTCCATATAGAGGAGAACCTCCCACTGATTTTAGTTTTCTCCAGTGACAAAGTCCTTGGGTATGACCAACTTGGTTGCTGCTTTATAAGCTACAAAGTGTTTTTTATGTTGTTTGGTTAAAGTGATGGATGTTTCTCTCCCTGCCTTCCTGGTGTTCAGGCCAAGATGCAGAAATGTAAGTTAAAAGGTGATTAATCTTCTCTAATGGGATTGTACATTGCAAACAGGATCTCACTGTCCATGTCTTTGTTAGCCCTGACCAGAGCATGCATTACCTCAGCCTGAGTAATAGGTCATTTATAATGAATACAGAAGTAATGGGGGAGAGGATGGCTGTTTGGTCAAGTGTCAGCTGCACCTGGGACATTTAGACTTAATCCCATTGTCCATGTGACCCTCAGCTCTGGGAGATGTTTAATTGTGTGTACCATGAGAGATGACAGCATCCAGCCCCCTGCAGATTATTTCATCTTTTTATCCCATTAACACTATCTGTGCTGAACTTCCTTGTATTCTCTTTGTTTCCCTCTGGTTTTTCCATTTAATCTTTCAAAAACCAAACACCAAAAACAATGGGGAGCATAATCCCTCCGAGTTCAGGACTAACAGTGGTTGTAAAAACATGACTGAAGTCATGAGTTCTTTATGGAGTCATTCCCATCAGTAAGTAAAGCAAAATCCTACCTTTTCAAGGTCATCTTTGGGGATGTGAAATTATTTCATTGGGTTCATCAGTGGCTTCTATGTCAGGTGGGCAGTGAGTCCAATCTGGGTATTAATCAAGAATTTAAAAGAGTAAGCCAAGATGCTGAGCTCTATCCACCCAATAGATTCAGAACCTTGGAGAGCATCTTTAATGTTCAGACTAAAACCCAGAGTGCATTGATTTCCCCACTAATAGGGAAACCACCATCTGCACCTAGGGTTTATATATTCCCAATGAAGATATCTATTTTGCACCTTCGAAAAATCATTGCAAGAGAAACCATACCCCGTCTCCAAGATCTGCACATTTGCTAGACTTGCAGTCTGTTTCAGAGCAATAAAATACAGCTAAAAATACAACCATTGTTTCAACATTAGTCTATGGGAAATAAAATATAAGGCAAAGCATACCTTTTAAAGGCATGAACAATAAAATACATACATTTAAAAATTAAGCAGAAATGGTTTTGTCTCTGGTAGACCTGCACAACTTACAGCCCATGGGCTGCTTGCAGCACGTGTAAGGATTTTGAGCGGCCCACAAAAAATGTAGAGGGGGCAAGACTCTGCACTGGCAAAGAGGGATACAGGACTGCACCCAAAATCAGCTTGCATGCCTGTACTGGTGCAGACATTGGGTTTTAATGCCTGCTTCTCCTTCTCCCCACTCCTTTTCCTCTCCTGTACCCATGCAGTTCCTTCTCCTCCACCTCGGTCCCCTCCTGCCTTCCTTTTCTTCATGCTGGTCAACCTAGCTCAGCCAGGAAAAAAGGACAAGGGGGTGAGCCGGTAAGGAGCCAGCTCTGTTCAACCTCTGGCCAATCACATGCCAAAGGGAAGGTGAGCCACTCCTCCACACTAGGTTTGCCTGTGTGTGTGCCTGACTGCTGGTTTCTAGCTGTGCTTCCCTTCCTTTCCCTTCCACACCCTGTCTTTGTTGTGGTGAGGGGGCACCCCCACCTCCGGGGAGGGGATTTCCCCTAGCTGGGGGAGGGGGCAATGAATTTGGGGAAGAAGAACAAGTGGCAGTTTGGGGGGAGTGGCATTCCCTGTCAGCCAGGCAGCCATCACAGGCTCTTCCCTCCCTCCTCCCTCACTTGCCCACCCATCCACCCACCCACCTTCCCTGCCTCTGCCATGCCAGATACAGCAAGCAAGCAAGCAAGCAAGAAAGAAAGGGTGAAAGCAGAGGAGAAAGGAAAAGAGACAAGAAGAGGAAGGAGAAGAATCTCATATGGTACTCAGTTTCCACCTAGGGCAGCTCCGAGCCATGCCCGTGGCCATTGAACCCCCTCCCAGCCATCTCAGGCAGGGGAAGCCAGCTCGGGAAGGAGGGAGGGAAGGAGAGGTGAAAGCAGTACTGAAGGCACATCCACATGGGCATCGGAGAGGAAGGGGCATCTCGGTGAGGACGGAGTGGAGGAGGAGGAGGAGGAGGAGGAAAGAGTGAGGAACGAGAGGTTCCCCTTTCTCCCTTCCAGAAAGGAAGAGGGAAGAAGGGAGGGGGAGAGGGAGAGAGAAACCTCATTCAAACCTCACTCAAAGTGAAAGGGAAGGGAAGGAAGGGGGTTTCCCTCCCTCCACCCCCTTCTTCCTTCCCCTCAATGAAGGAGGTGGGAAGGAAGGGGCAGGGGCCCTCCCTCCCTTCTCCCTGGAAGGATGTGGACTCTCTTCCCTCTGTCTCTCTACAGAGGGTTCTCTCTCTTCTTCCCTCCCTCTCCTTCTTTCTCTGTCCACTCTTCTCTCTTTGGCCTCTTCTCTCTTCTGGATGGGGCTTGCTCCCCATCCCTTTCTCTTTCAGCAGAGGGTAATCTCTTTCCCTCTCTTTCTCCCCTCCTCTCTGGAGGAAAGGGTGGTCCCTCCCCCTTCAGAAAGGGCTGCTTTCTTTCTTTCTTTCTTTCTTTCTTTCTTTCTTTCTTTCTTTCTTTCTTCCGTCCTTCCTTCCTTCCTTCCTTCCTTCCTGTCTCTCTCGTCTGATCTCTCTTCTCTCCTTCTCCTGCCTCCACTGGGATTGTGGCCCCCTCTTCTGCCCTCCAAGGGTCCTCATTAGGTTTCTCTCCCCTCCCTCCCTTTCCCCCTTTGTCCTTGGCCCCAACTGAGTTCAACCTGCAAAAGGAATTTGTGTGTTTGCCTATGTGCCTACAAGTTGCCTATTGACCTATGGTGTCCCCATGAATTCCATAGGTTTTTCTTAGGCAAGGAAGACTCAGAGGTGCTTTGGCCAGTTCCTTCCTCTGAAATAGAGCCTACAGCACCTGGTATTCATTGGTGGTCTCCCATATCATACTGTGATTAAAAGTACAGCTACCCCCTGGGAATCAAAACAAAATGTTGTGATTTCTCCTGCCCCCCCTCAAAATGCCTCAAAATGCACTGTAGGTGCTCAGGAAAACCCCAAAACATGCCTCCATGTCCTGTAGAGGGTGTTTGGGTGCTGACAAATGGATATTGTTTGTGGGAGCATGTATGGCCCTCCAAGGTCTCCTGGACGGCTAATGCAGCCCCCTAGTTTTCCAGAGTTGTGCACCCCCTGTCTATGGGGATGCTACACATGCAAAATCCCTGCTTAGTTTTTAAAGACCATGGAGGCACGAAATATAGGATGCATAAATTCCCTTGTGAGGAAAAAGAAACCTTTATAACCTGATAATGAAACACTGATGGAGTGGAAATACTGGTAGGATTTAGAGAAACAAAAACAAACCAAGACAAAGAAGTTTTAATGTCTCTACTCAGCTTGCTAGTGATGTTCTGCATTAACAGAGCTACAGGTTGGAAGGCAAATCCATTTGTCCCTCTGCACTAGGAAGTACACTATTTGATATGGTACATCTACAGGTAGATTTTGCAAGTCCTGTCATGGTTTCTGGAGAATGAACTGGAAAACTTGTGGTTTAATAGCAGAAGCATTCCAGAGCTTCTTGGGTCTGTAAGGTCCTTCCTCAGGCCTAAAAGGCAAAAGGAATGTGAAACATTGGTTCTAGAGTTGACAGACAGAATCTCTAGGTCAGTCAAAGCAGGTGTGAATTTTGGGAGTCCTAGATGTCTGTCTTTACTTATATTAGAGCATCTAGTTTACTGCATTTCAGGTCCTGCGGCCTTCAAAGCATGGCAAATAATAATTACCAAATGTGGATGGCTTAAGGAGAATTGTTATGGATACTGTGGACACTATCCAATAAAGGATCATGTCATCTGATATAACCATCTCAGAAGCACTGATGGTGGCTGCAATGGGTGGTGGGGAGGTGGTGGGGGAGGATGTAACTTTCCCAGTGTAATATGTTGCAATTTGAGGCTGGGACCCTGTTAGGGCTTTATGCTGTTGTAACCAGGGCTTACATTTTTCTGATGTTATGCAAGGAGGTATTTAGTTCCTCTTTCCATAGCAGTTTTGCTCAGCAGCACAATGACCGCCAGACACTGTCCAAATAGATCTATGTCCCAGATCCAAATAGCTATTAGGGTGTGTCAGAAAAGTTCCCTCACATCACCAGTCTAGCCACTTCCATCCTCCTTCTCCTCCAGTGTCAGGACATCCACATAAGTATGCTCATCAGCTGCAAGCAGGATTATAGAATCATAGAAATAGAGTTGGAAGAGACCACAAGGGCCATCTTGTCCAACCTCTGCCCTGCAGGAATACACACTCAAAGCATTTCTGACAGATGGCCATCCAGTCTCTGTTTTAAAACCTCCAAAGAAGGAGACTCTATCACACTCTGAGGCACTGCATTCCACTGTCGAACAGCTCTTACTGTCAGGAAGTTCTTCCTAATGTTTAGGTAGAGTCTCTTTTCCTGTAGTTTGAGTCCATTGCTCCATGTCCTAGTCTCTGGAGCAGCAGAAAACAAACTTGCTCCATCCTCAGTATGACATCCCTTCAAATATTTAAACATGGCTATCATGTCACCTCTTAACCTTCTCTTCACCAGGTTAAACATACCCAGCTCCCTAAGCTGCTTCTCATAGGGTATGGTTTCCAAACCTTTTACAATTTTGGTTGCCTTCCTCTGGACATGTTCCAGCTTGTCAATATCCTTATTAAAGGATCTCTGTCTCAGTATTGTGAAAATGTGAGTTTCTTCCCCATCCCCTCTCTCAACTTGTATGGACATGCACATGTGTGCACATATCCACACCCTGAAGCATAACTGCAGCTGGAGGGAGAAGTAATGAGTAACAGCTGCACATTCACACATAGACACTGTGGTCACATGGAAAGGCACATTGGTGGGAAAGTACTGTTAAAATGCATATTTTCTTCCTCTTAGTTTTTTTTTTTTTTTAAGAGAGAGATAATGGGTGAGGGTGGGAGTGATCAAAGAGTTAGTTCTCAGGAACAATTAGGTATTCAGAAATTGGAAAAGTGACTGAGGTGTCAGAATTAACAGCCAAGGTTAGCTTGATTAGCAAGAAAGAGGTGTTCTCAAATTAGTTAATCCCAAGATCTCACTATAGCTCATCTACTGCATAATGCAAGACACTAAAAATAAAGTGAAAGTTCATCAAGTGCAATTTTCTGGCTAAGAATGGGAGTTGTGGATATTAGGCTATGCTACTTTTGTCAATTTGTTCACTTTTTACCTGGTTTTTGTGTTTGTTTGTTTTTTTCACATCATGATGCTCTTCAGCTTTTGCACTGGAAATGAACATGAGGCATCTTCAGAAACAATAATACTAAGGGAGGGACATCAGTTGAACCAAACTGTCCACATGAGAGAAGCTGTGTGGGTTATTCACACACAGAGATCAGGAAGTTAATAGCCAGAAAAACCAAGACAGGCAGAGGGGAGTAATCATAGTCCAGTACCAAAGGTCCAGAAAGGAGGGCAGAGTATTTTAGCTGGATTGGGTTTCTTTTCCAAAGATTGAGTTTCTTTCCCATAGACTGGGTGATAGACATTGCTTCTAGTGGGTGATGAGTGTTTGCTGCCTGCCTTATAAAGGCAGGCTGATTGTTCAGTGAGAACGGCTGAGGCAGCACCACCTGAGCTGCAGGTGTGCCAAAGCCTTCCCTAAACACCCTTGTACTACTGCTGTCCCAGAGAGAGGCAAGACAAAAACCCAGGTTTGGTTTGCCCACTGTGCAAGGGGTGTTCCTTCTTTGTTCGGTCAGTGATGCTGGGAAGGCATGCATTGCACTTGGCCTTTTTGTGGTTTGGAGATGGCCTCAAGGTAGCTAGCAAGAAAGGGACATCTCTCTAGCTCCAATAAGAGCCAGCAGGGGTGTAGCTGTGGGGGAGGGATGAAATTTTCCTTGAGTCCCTATATTTCTGGCATTGCAGACAGTTAAATATGGAAAATTGTTCACACCTAGAACTCTTATATTCACTGTGTTGGCATTCCCTTGGTAACTTTGCCTGCCTCTTTGCTTGGGATGCCTAGCTGTATTTATAAATGTTCAACTTAAGTTTTAAATAATTACTACAATGCTAGTAATTTGGGGACTGAAGGAAAATTTCATCTCAGGAGAAAGAATTTTTATTTGGAAGAATACAGTACTCTAATTTTGCTCCTCCTGTAGCTACATCCCTGGGAGAGAGAAATGTACATGGGTTGGAAACAGCAGCTGGCAGTTTTGAGCAGAGAGCTAAGAGCTTCTAGCTAGCATTGTCTGAAAAGTATTTTATGGGAGTAAGTGGAACCTTGTGGGGTTGCCTAGGATGATCTCTGGTGATCTGATTTGAAGGTGTACCTCTTTCACTACTTGTCTTTTTTATGTATTTGTAAATGAAACATTTAAAAACAAAATATATTGTAGGTTTCCAATAGTATCTTATCCAAAGGGAACTAGACCCTATAATTTTGCCCATTGGGGCTCTTGATGGCGTGTGGAGGACTTAACAATATATATGGTTCTATGATAGCTGGTTCTGTTATAAAGGCAGTGGCTAGTTGTTTTCTATGGGCTCATCTACAAAAACAGGAAAATCCTGCTTGCCTTCAGGGTATCCTGGTCCACAGCAACCATGGATTTGTCTACATGACCCACCACACACATCGAGTTGAGTCTGGGAGCACTGTTCACACAGTTCTTCTCCCTTCTGAACTCACCCTGGTCGAATAATTCATAGTATGCTCAACCACATGATTGTGGCTGCTCCCCTCCCCGCCACCATGCATAAGAGTTGTACGTATGTCTTTTCCCATGGATCAGAGGGGCTTCGTACATCCTATTAAGCAGAGATATGCACAGCTAACAATATGGGTATGTTGTTATGTGCTTCTCCAAACAACTGCTGGGATTGCAAAAGGGGGGAAAAAAGAAAAAACGAACAGCTAAAAAGTGAAATTAAAACAGGGAAAGAGGCATTTCCTGGTGGGAAAGATCAGTTGATCAGCTGGCACAGGGAGCCTCCTCCCAACCTCTTTCATCCACTTGCCAAAACTCCTTCCCCCAGCCCCACACTGACATTGTTATGGAGTGTAGTCCACACACATGCACAAATATCTTGATTTTCTACTCAAATCTGGAGTAAATCCCAATTCTTTTTCTCCAGATTAAAGCCCTGAGACATTGAAAAGACCCATATGTTGTCTGGACATCTCACTCTGAAAACTGGGTGAGATTGTTTTATTTGTCCCATGTAGACAAGCTCTGAGTGACACAGATGAGAGGCAGTATATATCAGTTGCAGAAACAAGATACAGGAGAAAAATCAGGAGACGGTTTAGCTTCCAATTATGTTTGCAAAGAAGAACAATGACACTATGATTCAGGGTGCCAGTGGAAGGTTACAGAGCTTTCTGAAGGTAGAGCGAGAGGGATACCGCTGCTACTAGCATGCTTGTCATTTATTTATAACTGTAACGAATCATGACACAATTCTTTGAAAGTTAATTCCCCAGCAAACTGTCCTGTCCCTTCTCCAGCATCATAGGGTCAGCACAAGTCAAGGGTAGAAGAGATGCTAGAAATGAAACCCCAGGAGCTAGCAGCTCCATGTAGAACAGATGGTGGGATAATGTTGGTGGAAGATGTCGCCCTCCAGGAATGTCAGCGTCAAACATCTCACTGGCACAGGGCAAAAAGCCTGATGGGAAGAAGAGTGAAAGCAGGTTAAATGAGGCACCTCTTGCATGGTGGTACTGTGCTGCTCCAGCGCTCTGCCAGAGAGAAAGGTTACTGGTACTTGCTTGCCACTTCATTAGGAGAAGGGGAGGCACTTCAAGGAGCCTCATCTGTTGAGTAGACAGAGTGGATCCTAACAAAAGGAATGACAAATGAAGAACTGTCTGGGAACTAATGTACTGTTTACTGCGCTATAAATGGCTGGTGTTTGGGGAATGACAGACGAGGGGATGTGAAACCTGGGTGGTAGTCATGGAATTTTGTGTGTGGGGGGGGAGCGATTAGGAATTTTTTATTGGAATAAGACCATTCTACTGAAAAATACACCCGACCGCAAAAGGCCATAACAATAACGCAATAATAATAATAATAATTGTTTTTCTCTTTTCTTACTAATACAAAAATAAAACTATCTATAGAGGAGAGGAGCTTTCTTCATTTTCAAAGCTCCTGATTAGAAGCTGACTGTGGTTTGGAAGGAGAAATATTCAATCTCTACTGGATTCTGTCCTTCCCCTTCTGCCTAAACAGAGCTCATATAAAGAGACCAGTGCCCAGAGCGGGGGGGGGGGTACAGATTGAAAAAATGAAATTTGATAGCTTGTTTGTATTGGACAACTGAGATTTAATTGAATAATTGATACTGTTTCACCTTGCCTACATGATGCAGGGCAGAGTGGAGATAAGGCTGCAGCCCCATTCCTTCTTGTCTTCTCAACCCCTGTTCCAGCTTCCTCTCCCAAAGGATGGTCATCACTTGGTTATAGTCTTGGCTCTGCTGATAGAGAGTTGGTGTGGTGTAGTCATTTGAGTGTTGGGCTACGATTCTGAGGACCAGGGGTCAAATTCCTGCTCAGCCATGGAAACCCACTGGGTGACCTTGGGCAAGTCACACTCTCTCAGCCTCAGAATACAGCAAAGGCAAACCCCTTCTGAACAAATCTTGCCAAGAAAACACCATGACAGATTTGCCTTAGGATCACCATAAGTGGGAAAGGACTTGAAGGCACACAACAACAATTCTGCTGATGGCCGGTATTCGGAGCAGCATTCCTTGTCATGTTCTGCAACCGGGGGGGGGGGTGCTGGTGGCAAAAGTTACAGTGAGCATTCACCCGGCTACAAGAAATGGAGTGAGCTTCTCAGCCAAATTACCTGTCTTGCACCTCTTGATGTATTGAAAAATAAAGCAAACCTTGAGGCAATTTGCATATTTGCAGGGCTTGTGCTATGCATTGTACAGGTAAAATCATACGCACATTTTAAAGACAGTGAACTGATAAAATGTGTATAGTTGCAAAGTGTGCTCCAACATGCTTTAGTTAATGGAGAAAATGTTTCTATAAATATTTACTTTAGGAAAAGTGCATAAATAAATAGATACATCAAACACAACATCTTGTAACCTGATATAGACAAGGGATGGGATGAGAATGCAGGTGAGATATAAAGAAATGCAACAAAGTTGAGATTGAGGGTTCGTTTACACGGGCAAATATTCCTCTAAATATACCGCAAAGATAGCTCATTGTTCCCATGGATCGCACCACAGCATCGCCTCATTCAGAAGGGGGGAAGGTAAAACACCCAAATATAGTGTGGCAAGGGATGTCGCTACCTTTGCTGGTATATTTGCAAAGTAGCGCATTATTGGCAGTGTAAACAACCATTCCACCAAGGGCTGTAGCAGAGCTTCACTGTGATTGGTTGCTATGATGAAGGGGTGGGCTTAAAAGAGGGGGAGTGAGGGAGGGAGAGTCAGTAGTGATTAGGAAACTTTGAAAAATCCTCTCTGCTATTTTGCAAGCCAGTTTGCAAACAAAAAGGATTCCCAACAATTTTCAGTCAGGGAGCATTCCTTCTCCTCCTCTCTGGTATTTTGCAAGTATGTAAAGCTCCGTCTGGTCTCGTCAGCTGTGATCCTGTGCTTTGGGGAGGGAGAGAAACCATTTCACTAAGAGCTGCAGCAGAGTTGCACTGTGATTGGGGGAGGGAGAGAGAGAGAAACTTTTCTCTTTCTCACTGCTATTTTGACAGTCTGTTTATTTGGCTAGAAAATGCTGTTAAGCAAGGAGAAAAAACCTTCCATTTGGAGTTTGATTTGTGGGCAGGAAGTTGGGGGGGGGAGAGGCAAAGGGTGATTTTCTTGGGGCCAGGGCAGACATTCCTATGGCATTCCTTTGTCTCCTCTCCAGTGCTTGGCCATGCCCCCACCACATTTGGCTGTGTGAATCGCAAAGCGGAAAAAATCAAAGAGCCACAAAATATAGCTGTGTAAACATACACCGTGTAAACTACCTACCACTGATGCGGGAAAGCTGTTGTATGTGGGGAAATAATCATTGTAATGTAAAAGCAATCTTGTGTACCTCATTCACAATCTTAGATAAGTCTAGGGTTTTTCCCTGCATGCATTTATTCTCCCAAAATTCCCTTCTCTTACTTCACTGAGCACTTCTTACCAACTGGAAGTGCTGGGTCATTCGACACATTACCTAATTTGAATTTTATTGCTTTCGTGTAAGTGCTCCCTTCTGAATCTGACTCTCCATGAGAATGGATGTATCTTAAGCTTTCCTGTAACCATGCCATGATGCATCGGAACCCAGCCCACGGCTGTAGGCTGAGTGAGTTTTTTATTACCTAAATACCTTCAGTTAAGGACCTTTTCTTAAGTTTGTTTTAGTATGTAGATTGAGATTGATATACCTTCAGTAAACTTTGTTTTACATTTTAAACTGACTCCTTTGTTTTTGTAATGAGTCTAATTTAACTGGGGGATCCCAGACCTCTGATGATAATTGAGCTTAAGTCTGCTTCCTAAGCGCATTCTGCATGAACACGAAGTCAAAAGTGACTGAATGATTTTTAACTCCTTTTAAAGGAAATAATTCTTGTTGTTTTTAAAGGACTAGATCCTGGAATTTTTTAATACAATTTTATTTTTAGACTCATTACCTTCCCACAAAAGCGCTAAAGCACAATTAATCGTAATAAAACCTGTCGTGTAAATGAGCCCTGAGAGTTTTTCACTTCCCTACTGGCCATCTCTGCTTGAAAGAAGAGAATGAACATAGGATACTGCTGGATTCTTCCCTGGCTCAACTTAAAATATAAGCTGACCTGTTCTTATCCATGCAGACCCAAACCTCCCATGGCTGTAAAGATTCCACCAGGGTTTTGCAGGAAACATTTAAAGCCAGGAATCATAGGGAATTCAGAGCCTCCCTGATCCCCAACTACAAATGTAGCCTGGTTTTACAAATCTAGAACTGAGGCTAAGACTAAACTGATGCCACCACTGTCATCACCAGAGCAGCTGTGTTTAAGTCAGATGCTTCACGTGGCCAGGAAATTATACAAAACAAAAAATCTCTGCTGGGCATGTGAAGTTGATATTTGGCAGCTACAAGCCTGGGAGGCTTGCTGGAGATCTCTGACTATCAAACATGTGCACACATTCATATTGGTTCAGAAATGAGTCAAACTACCTCCTGGTTTGGGATGGAATGTTTTGACTGGCTTATTTGCACAGCTTACATTTGCTGTATCTGTGTATCACTGTTTATTTTATTTGTATCCCATCTTTCCTCTCAGTAAGTCAAAGCAGTTACGTAGTTCTCCCCACACCACACCCACACCACAATTTAAACTCACAATGACCCTGTGAGATGAGTTAAGCTGAGTGAAAGTGACTGGCCCAAGATCATAGAATCATAGAATTGTAGAGTTGGAAGAGACCACAAGGGCCATCCAGTCCAACCCCCTGCCACCCAGGAATCACAATCAAAGCATCCCTGACATATGGCCATCCAGCCTCTGTTTAAAGACCTCCAAGGAAGGATGCCCTACCATGCTCCAAGGAAGTGTGTTCCACTGCCAAACAGCTCTTACTGTCAGAAAGTTCCTCCTAATGTTGAGGTGGAATCTCTGCTCCTGGAGCTTGCATCCATTGCTCAACGTTCTAGTCGCTGGATCAGAAAACAAACTTGCTCCATCCTCAATGTGACACCCCTTCAAATACTTAAAAAGGACTATCATATCGCCCTTTAACTGTTTTCCCCCCAGGCTAAACATACCCAGCTCCCTTTCCTCATAAGGCATGGTTTCCAGACCTTTCACCATTTTAGTCACCCTCCTCTGGACACGCTCCAATTTGTCAATATCCTTTTTGAATTGTGGTGCCCAGAACTGGACACAGTATTCTAGATGAGGCCTGACCAAGGCAGAATAGAGAGGCACTATTACTTCCCTTGATCTAGACACTATACTTCTATTGATGCAGCCCAAAATCACATTGGCCTTTTTAGCTGCTGCATCACACTGTTGACTCATTTTCAACTCCTAGATCCCTTTTGCATGTAGTCTTGTTCAGCCAGGTCTCCCCTATCCTAGATCTATGCATTTCGTTTTTCTGCCTTAAGTGCAGTACCTTACATTTCTCCGTGCTGAATTTCATTTTGTTAGCTTTTGCCCAGCTTTCTAGTCTATTCAAGTAATTTTGAATTTTGATCCTGTCCTCTAGGGTGTTAGCTACTCCTCCTAATTTGGTGTCATCTGCAAATTTGATAAGTATGCCCTCTATTCCCTCATCCAAGTCATTGATAAAGATGTTGAATAGCACTGGGCTCAGGACAGAACCCTGTGGCACCCCACTGGTCACATCTTTCCAAGATGAAGAGGAGCCACTGCTGAGCACCCTTTGGGTTCGGCCGGTCAACCAATTACAAATCCATTTAACAATTAACTTGTCTAGCCCACATTTTACAAGCTTGTTTGCAAGAATGTCATGGGGAACATATCAAAGATCACTGAGTGAGTTTTGGAACTGGGTCTCCCCCAGTCCTAACCCAACACTCTGCAATATACACACATCTGTGCTTCCCTCCCCCAATCAGGGCGGGGAAAAAAAAACTTTAATTTAGGTTCTCAGTTGATGTACAACCCCTACTATAACAGTGACAGTCAGTGAGGTCACTGCTTATCCAAAATATAATCAAAATGTTGGCTATAATGGCTTAACAATCATATAACTTGTCCCTGCATTCCACTTTCCTACATTGTAGGTATGCCATGCAATATCTTCTTAGAATCAAAGCCATGTAACATGTAAGGATTTTTTCATGCTGAGAGGAGCTGCTCTTCAACAGCGGCTTTCTGCCTTGACAGATGTTAACATGAGAGACTCAGTCACTTGCCCGGCATGTTGCCTGCTTCTAGTCTTCCTCTGGCTAGCTGCTTTTAAAGAATGAGCTTATTCCTCTAGTTTTGCTCAGTTATCCCAGCTATAGAGTGATCTGCTAAATACCAAGCGTCTCTCTTTCTTCTATTTCTCCTTCTTTTTCCTTTTCCTCTTCTTTCTGTCCCCCCACCCTCCTTCCCAGCTCTGCACCTTGTGCAATAAATGTACACTACTGATGGAAAATGGGCTCCAGTACTGCCAAAACAAAATAGCTGCTTTCTTCACATAGGTCTTAACACACTGTTCTGTGTGAAGAGGAGCACAATTCAAGATACAAACAGCAGATCCTTCAGAGCTAAGTCTACTTCGGGGAACATGCGGCCACACTTTGATAATGATCACATACCTCTGTGCCACTGTTTCATTGAAATGTGCTCTACAGGCTCTCAGCAATAGAACGGATATACTATTTTTGCCACTAAGTTAGAAGGAAAAAGTTTTTCTCCTTCTCCTCTGAGCCTGTGACAAGATTTCTAAACATTCCAGCAGAAGAAATGAAGAGCTACTAAAACCACGGCAGGGGTGGGGGTGGGTGGGGACAACATAGTGACATGCATAGAATCACAGAATCATAGAGTTGAAAGGGATTGCAAGGGCCATCATAGCCCAATTCCCCTTTCATACAGGAATACATAACTAAAGGACTCCCAAGGGGTGACCATCCAACTTTTGTTTAAAGACCTCCAGTGAAATAGTCCACCACTCACTGGGTCAGTTTATTGCACTGTCAAACTCTTACAGTCAATATGTTTTTCCTAATGTTTAAGATGGATTCTCTTTTCTTGTAATTTCAGTTCATTGGTTCATAAACTGCCATGTGGCTTCAAAATCTCCTATGGCTTAACAGAAAGCTTTTAAACATTTTTGGATGCCTTCAATATTTTCATACAATGTTGTACAGTGTGGAACTTGGTGCAGTGTGGAATGTGGTGCAGTTTGGAACTTGGCTAGGCTAGCATTTTGTTACAGTCTTTATTTCATTCTATTTGAAAAGGGTCCATTTCTTGGTTAGCCATAAGGATGAGAGAACATTTTGTTTCAGTTCATTTATGATAAGCATTTACCAAAATTCCCAGCAACAGTGCAAAGAAATTGAAGTTTTAAATATAAGCATGGAAGAAAAACTAAAACTGAGAGGTTTGTTTTTCTACTTTGAGTGCTTAAATCTAAAATTCAGGATTTAAGGCCTGTTTCTTCAGGTCAGTGAATAGAGATGGGCTAACAGGACATTCCTTCTTAGCAATATCATATGTAGTATTCTATCCTGGAAATCCAAGGTGCAGAATCTATTTTGAGGACAGGAATAAGCTCATTCTTTGAATTTCTTTTTTAAAATTCAAAGTAAACCCTAGAGCAGATTTGTCACCCCACTGACACATCCACCAACCTCCAATAGTTATAGCCCATTGGCAATACGTTGTAGGCCATCAAACCTGCTGAGTTCAGGAAATCCAGAGCTAGAGTTTCTCTAATAGATGGTTGTCCAGCATCTGCTTGAACACCCTCAGCAAGGATTAAGCTGTCTGGGTCATTTATTTTATGTGACAAATGTAGGAATGAAAACAGTATGTGAGAAATGACCTGGAGTCTGACTTCCAGCTGAGGTCTTAGGAGATCACAACCTGAAAAGGCTCATTAAGGCACAAAAGTTATCTAATCTAATGTCTTCTTTCTTCTGAATTTTTTGCTGCACTCCTTATAGTTACCTTGGAAAAAGAGTACTCAACTCAACCAAACCAGGGAAATGGACATATTTTGCTCTCCAGTAGCCAGGAATAGATGGGAAGTGAATGGGCAAAGGCAACAGTGAAGAACTTGAGCCCTTAAATAAGAAGGAAACTGAAAGACACAAAATCTGGAAGGAGGCCAAATGCAGAGTGAGTTGTTTGGGGATGAAGAGGCAGCTCATGGAAGAGAAGAACTGGGCACTTGGGACAGCTGTTAAAGCAACATTTGAGACGGGCCCCCACAAAGCGCTTTGTCATCATTTACGGAGAAGTTAAAATACGGGGCGGATAAGGACATCTAAATTGGCAGCAGATTGTGGTTTATGGTAATGACAGTCCCAGAGGAGCATCTCTCTCTTGGTGACATTGAAGTAAATTGCATTGCTCAAGATGTATACTAAGGATGGATAATGAGATGTGTGCACAGGGTAGAAGAGATTGTGGGTTTTATAATGCTATTGAACTACCGGAGATGAGTGTGTATGTGTCTTTAGGAAAGCTGAGTTACAGGGGGGAAATGGGGAGGGAGGAGAATGGCAATTTGAATGTAAAGCTCCAAAGATGTTTTGCCTTGCTGCAGCCCAAATACTGGTACTTCAGAGAATCCCTGATCCAAGAGCTCTTTTTAAGTATGTGTGCAGTATTTAAAGTAGGTACAGTCAGCCCTCCATATCCATGGGTTCTGAACCACAGATTCAACCAACAACAACTCAAAAATATGTGGGGGGAGGGATTCCAAAATGCAAACCCTGCTGTTCATCATTTTATATAAGGGACACCATTTTGCTATTCTATTGTTATCATGGAACTTGAGCATCCACGGATTTTGTGATATACAGGAGGTACTGAAATCAAACCCAGCAGATACTGAGGCCCCACTGTACTTTAAAGAAGGTTTTTACATCACCACTGCACCTCACTGATGCTGGTTCAGCTTGTCTAGCAGCAGAAGCTGTTGTTTTTGTAAATGGGAGATGATGATGATGATGATGATTTCTTACCTGCCTCTCCCTATGGATTGAGGCAGGGAACAACAAATTAACACACAAACATAACATTGGTTAAAAACACATATCAGTTAAAAACATATCAATTTAAAATAACAAGTAAAACCAAGACATTTTAAAACAATCAATACACAATTTAAAATTCATACTTTACAATCACTTGGAAAGGCCTGCCCGAAGAGGCTGGTCTTTAATGCAGTTTTGAAATCAGACAGCATATTCAGCTGTCGTATCTCTTCTGGCAGGCCATTCCAGAGTCTAGGGGCAGCTGAAGAAAAAGTCCTCTGGGTGACAGTTGCCAACCTAGTCCTGGCTGACTGGAGCAAATGTTCCTCAGAGGGCAGTGGTCCGCACTCCCTCGGAGTGTGGTGGGGTCTCCTTCCTTGGAGGTCTTTAAACAGAGGCTGGATGGCCATCTGTCGGGGATGCTTTGATCGCGATTTCCTGCATGGCAGGGGGTTGGACTGGATGGCCCTCGTGGTCTCTTCCAACTCTGCAATTCTATGATTCTATGATTCTATGATTCTATGACCTACATGTACAAGGCGGATTATATGGGAGAAGACAATCCCGTAGGTAAACTGTACCCAAACCATGTAGAGCTTTAAAGGTAATAACCAACACGTTGTACCTTGCCTGGAAACTAATTGGCAGCCACTGGAGTGGTTTTACTATTGGTGTGATTTGATCACTCCTGGATGTACCAGTGGCTAATCTGGCTGCTGTGTTTTGAACCAATTGAGGTTTCCAAACTTGGTACAGTGGTAGCCCAATGTATAGTGCATTGCAATAGTCCAGCCTTGCGATTACCAGCACATGCACTACCATCTTTAGGTCCTCCAACTCTAGGAAGGAGTGCAGCTAACCTAACAGCCAAAGCTGGTAGTAAGCACTCCTGGTCTTTGCATCTGTCTGAGCTGTCATTTGGAGCAGCGGATCCAGAAGCACTCCCAGGCTGTGAACACAGTCTTTCAGGGGAAGTGTAACCATATCCAGGACTGGTTGACATACCTCCAACCCCAGGTTAGGACCCTTGACAGTAAGTAACTCCGTCTTGCCTGGATTCAGCTTCACCCCCCCCCCTTCATCCAGCCCAGTACCTCCTTCAGGCATTCATTCAGAGGAGACACACTATCCTTAGCTGAGGCTGTTTTTGAAGGCATGGGGAAATATATTTGGGTTTCATCAGCATATTGATAGTACCCTGCCCCATGCCTCTCGATGATTTCTCCCAAAATCCAAAGTTTGTAGTAGATGATTATTTCTTCAGTAGGGTGTCTCAGAGTGTTGAGATACTCTTTCTCACTGAGGTTGAGAACATTTCCAAGTAATGTTTACCTCTCTAAATCTTACACACGATCATAATAGGGCTGCCTTATTAATTTATTAATATATTGATATTGTGAGTGGGAGATATCCAGATGAACTAAAGAAAAAAATTGGAACAAACTGTGCATGCTCCAGTTGGGAAAGTATATTTAAAAATCTCCTTGATTTAAACCAAAATTCAGGAGTGGTAAGCAAGGCTGAACAAATCTACAGAATAGTAAATGGAAAGGGATGGTATAAATCTGCTTATCCATATTTCACAAATCCTTCTCACTATTAGGTGCCAACTTGTTTCCTACTGCATATTTTGTAGGGCATTGTCCTCCCACCCACAGATTAAACCAAGTTTATCAAATTCTTAGTGAGTTGGCATTGTGCCCTGCTTTCGCTGTCCACCATACACACAAGGAAGGAACCAGCATGACTTCATACAGTTAGAGAATCATAGATTTGGAGGAGACCTCAAGGGCCTTCTACTCCAACTCCTTGCCATGGAAGAATGCACAGTTAAAGGACTCCTGAGAGATGCCCATCCAACCTCTGTTTAAAGACTTCCAAAGAAGAAGACTCCACCACCCTACAAGACAGTCTATTCCACTGTCGAACAGCCCTTATCTGAAGAAGTTCTTCCTTACATTTAGGTGGAATCTCTTGTCTTGTAATTGAATCCATTGGTCCATAACTGACATACAGCTTCAAAATCCTTTGTGGCATAACAGAAAGCTTTAGGCATTTTGGGAAACCTTCAATATATGTACCTGTGGATGGAGCTATAGGGATGTAAGTTAGGTTAAATGTGAAGCCGAAGGCTTTCACGGCCAGCATCCATAGATTTTCCTTGGGTTTTTTTCCAGGCTGTGAGGCCATGTTCTGGAATCTGGAATAGTTTCTTTCTGACGTTTCGCCTGCATCTGTGGCTGGCATTTTCAAAGAATGGTTGGGTAGGAGTGTGTGTGAAGTTTATATGCTGTGAACCCCTGTTGGGGAGTACATGTGAATTTGTGTAATTGAATGGTTAGTTCCTGGGTATAGAAATGCAAGGCTCGTTAGTGTCTGTTTGGCTAATGGTTTGTTGATGGGACATTATCTGCTGGGAATCCCCCTGTCCCTGGGTGGAATTCCTTTGTAAGTGTTGAGTTTTGCTTCTATTGTTTTTCAAAACTGGGAGCCAGATTTTGTTTACTTTTAAGGTTTCTTCTTTCCTGTTGAAGTTGTGCAGGTGTTTGTGGATTTCAATAGCTTCTCTGTGCATTCTGACATGATAGTTGTTGGCCTGGTCCAGAATTTCTGTGTTTTAAAATAACATTTTGTGTCCAGGTTGGTTTATAACATGTTCTGTTACTGCTGATTTTTCTGGCTGCTCCAGTCTGCAGTGTCTCTCATGTTCCTTGATTCGTGTTTGCACACTGTGTTTAATGGTCCCTATGTAAACCTCTTTTGTCCTTTGCTGAGCGTAGCATTTCTTGGATTTTCTTGGTTGGTCTATAGATTGTTTGGAGGTTGTGTTTCCTCATCAGTTTCCCTATTCTGTCTGTGACTCCTTTGACGTATGGTAAAAATACCTTCCCTTTGGGTGGCTGTTTTTCTTCTTCATTCCTGTGGTTTTTTCTGGGTCTGGCTGCTCTTGTGGTGTCTGATCTGGAGTACAGACCACCAAGAAAATCCAAGAAATGCTACACTCAGCAAAGGACAAAAGAAACCCTCTCACAGCTGCAGGAGTTTACCACATACTATGCAGCTGTGGACAAGTTTACATAGGAACCACTAAATGCAGTGTGCAAACACGAATCAAGGAACATGAGAGACACTGCAGACTGGAGCAGCCAGAAAAATCAGCAGTAGCAGAACATGTTATAAACCAATCTGGACATAAAATGCTATTTAAGAACAGAGAAATTCTAGATCAGGCCAACAACTATCATGTCAGAATACACAGAGAAACTATTGAAATCCACAAACACCTGGAAAACTTCAACGGGAAAGAAGAAACCCTAAAAGTAAACAAAATCTGGCTCCCAGTTTTGAAAAACAATAGAATCAAAACTCAACACTTACAAAGGAATTCCAGCCAGGGACAGGGGGTTGCCAGCAGATAATGTCCCATCAACAAACCATTAGCCAAATGGATACTAACAAGCCTTGCATTTCTATACCCAGAAACTAACCATTCAATTACACAAATTTACATATACTCCCCAACAGGGGTTCACAGCATATAAACTCCACATACACTCCTACCCAAGCATTCTTTGAAAATGCCAACCACAGATGCAGGCGAAATGACAGAAAAGAAACTATTCCAGAACACGGCCTCACAGCCCGGAAAAACCCCCCAAGGAAAATCTAAGTTAGGTTACTTTGTTCTTCCTCTTCCCAACCTCCTGCAAACAGATTCTGAATGTAGAGGAATTCTTCACCTTCAAGTGTGTGTCATATTAAAGCTGACTTTCTCTAAGCACAGCCAGGCAGCCTTTGCCAAGGCTGGCTGGAGTAAATTCTCTCTGTTTGACAGCTGATGAAGGGATGGAGGATTTATAACTTATTTGAGTCCCCATACATCACCCTTTGTGTCGCTTGCTTATGATGGCCTTGCCAAAAGATAAAGAAGTGCAGGACGCTCAGTATGGGTAGTGGTGACAGCCCAGGGACAAATGTCTCTGTTGGGTAAATTGATTTGAATTACTCTAGTGAAATATCAGGCCAGGCTGAAAATATGATTGGGTTTAATGATCCTGCCTGCATTGTATCCCGCTAGAATTTCAAATGGTGGACAAGTTAATTAAAGTCATGTATAGCAGTGGGAACTGAAGGAGGACATAATAGGTAGATATGGATATGTATTGCTGGAGCATCTATTCATTAGCTATATCTGTTCTTCTGTCTAGAAGTTATTTTTTCGCCTTCTATTTCCAGTCTAGTGAGATTCCTATGAGGGCCATAAATATCATTTGTAATTTGTAGGGTGTTTATTCAGGTAAAACTGTGCAGAATATATATTTTTTCCAGTCCCCAGAGTCTAACAAGCAAAGACCTAGAGGCATAAACATGCAGAATGAAAAGATGGAGAGCAGACAAACTGTTTATTCTCCTCTGGTGAAATTTAGTGCACATAAAACTTAATACGGTGTTAAGCACGGAACATTCATTTTCTGTGAGCAAAAGAGGGTTGTGGCTGAAAAGCTGAAAATTTGGAAGGGGAGTTAAAGGTGTTGTTTAATTAAATTATTATTATTATTTTTTAATCCAGAACTAAAGCAGGGATGTTTTCATGTTCCCAGTCTTTCTCTTTGGTTTCAGCCAGGATTCTGGATTTGTTTAAAAAGTCATTTTGTTGTTTAAAAAGTCATATTTTAAGCTAACTTGCATACATTATGTGTTTTAGGAGATCTAAACTGCATATTTTATATCTTTGAAGAATCTCTTAAACATAATGTACAAAAGCACCCCTCACTCAGCAGAATAGGGATGTAATACCCCATATATTAAGGGATATAAATACATATGGACACAATATGAAAAATACACACAGAATTATTACATTAGAAGAAATTGATTTTTCCTAGTATAAACACCTCCTAGTATATCCAACTGCCTTGAGTCCCAATTTTGGGAGAAAGATAGGATCTTCTTCATCATCATTGTCGTCATCATCACCACCACCACCATCATCATCTTTCTGCACAGATTTCCCCCTTTTTGTGTACTTTTTTGGCTATAGCCCAAAATTTGAAGCAGTGTAAAACTAGATAATTACGTTTTGGTTAAGGTACCAGTTTGGGAAGTCCAAATTAGGTTAGTGTATATTAAAAATGGAAACAATGCAAATGTATCCCTCATCGCTAGTTGCCATGTCGCATTGTTGAATAAGAATTGTTCTACAAGGATGGTGAAGGGTTAAAAATAATACTCTGCAATGGTAAGGCTATATTTAGGCTGTTCTGTCTGCCATGATTCTGTGTGCTAAATCCAATTGTAAGTCCCAGCTAGAGCAACAATTGGGTCTAGCTTTATGTGAGTACAGAGGAAGTTCATAATATTTTGGCATACACAGTATACAGTATCTGCTTGAGAATCCAAGCTGTAATTTAGGGGGGGGGGGGCAAGTTTCTATCCCTCACGGCTGCAAATATTTACTTGAAAGTATGTGGGCAACCCCTAAAGAAATCTCAGAAGCTAGAGAGGTAGATGAATAGGATATTTATGAGGATGGAGCTGTAGTAGCTGGTCAAGATCCTCTTTAAATGGCAGAGGAGTGGAAATCAGTGCCGGTGTACCTTGCCAGCTGGAGACCTGGAAGGATAATGGCTGTTCTTGTATCCTACCTTCACAAGTCCTGCTAAATGAAACCTGGGAATTCTCCACCCCCTGGCCAATGATTGGCTATGAAAATACCTCCTGATACCTTCAAGCTGGAGTAGCCCACAAGTTGGGGAAGCTGGGGTCATACAGAAGGGGGTACTGGATACTTCCTTCCACAATGACAGAAAAAGGGTGTACATTGGCATAATTGAATGTTACAACAGTGTATGTTAGCAACAGGATTCCAGTTTCTGTTTCTTCCCTTGATTAACATGTACAGCATAGTGACTAAAGAGCAGAACTATGAATCAGTATGTCCACAGTTTAATACTTGTTACCACTGCAGATCCCACTTTCAGCCTTTCCTCTGCATGGTAGAGGTAACAATACTCATCTGCTGACATGCTTGTTCTAAGAACAAGATGGAAAATACTTGACATGTGTGGAAGTACTATATAAATGTTTATTAGCAGCATTATTAGGAAAACTGGAATAAATATGCAAACTAACAAAATTGTAGGAGGAAGTATGCAAATTAAGAAAAACATGCACAGGTTGTGAAATTCAGCTGGTTTTATCACAGCCTTGGCACTGAATCTATCTAAACTAAAAGTAGAAAATTAGTGCTATAGCATGCTCTTGTTCATGTCTCCCCAGCAACAGGGGAATCACTGCATCTGACACTGGGGGTAATTTATAGCCATGATGGCTAGCAAACAACAGGACTGGGTAGAGGGAGGTGATTGCCTCAGGTGAGGTATGCTGGGGGAGAGTGGTGGTGGCCTTCCAGTTCTTTCTGCTGGATTCCAAGGCTGTTGCTGGACAACAGAGCTGTGTGTGCCACCAGTCTGTCCTGGACTGCCTAAATTCATCTAATTCCTCAGATGTGGTGGAGGACACTGTGATATTAATAGTGCAGCACCACATCTGGTGTCCTCTAGCATACCACAAGTAAGATTTGACAGCCTTTCTAGCCAACATCTATATTCAGACTGGAGAAGGGGAAACTACTTTGTATTCTGCCTCAGGTAGCAAAATGTCTCGAGGCAGTTCTGATAGCCCTCCATGGTCTTCTCCACCTTTTTTTCTTCTTTTTTGGTACACAATGCTTTGTTGGATGAGCTTTAAAATTTTGATTGTGGACTACCAAGTTATAGCCTGCACCAAAGAAGGGTTTAAGGAGTACAGACACACACAAAAAAAATCTCTTGAATTTTTGAAGGATAATAGGTAGTATGACACTTTGGTGCAATGTCACACTTTGAGACACAGTGTCAATCTATCATGCTTTATTGCTCCAACTTTGCTTAATGCAGGCCCATAAAATCAAAATAAAAACACAGCCACAGCTACACATACACAATAAAACTACAATACAGGAAATGCACGAGAAAGCCAAACTTGCTAGCATAGCAAACATTATGTTAATGCACCACCATAGCTGATTATCAGCATTTAAAGGTATTGCTTGCAACAGTGTTTTTTTTTTTTCTTAAGAAGTTAGGGGCATAATCCTTTGAGAAGTGTTCCTTTGTAAGGCCCATGGGAATTACTGAGAGCTGTATAAATTGCATTGCGCTGCTGGTGAACTCATTCCTACTCTTACATTTGATGACAGTCCTATAGTTGCATCAACTTCAAGAAAGAGAAAATGCAAAACAGAAAGCGAACTTTTGGAGAGCAAAAGGGCAATGTGGCCTAGTGGTGGGAGTGCAATACTTCTACTCGGAAGCATTCCATTCCAGTACAATCCCCCTTTTTTCATTCACTAGATACAGTCTCGGGAGAAAAGGAGATATATGTTGTTCAAATCCAGGTACCGTTGTCATCGTCATTTCTTAAATTCCTCATTTTACTTTCTGAAAATTGGTCATGAATAGAACATTGTGTGATTCATTTTTTCCCCATTAGCTGTCTACATTTTGACTTATTCACAAGCCATTAGCTGTTGACATTCAGCACATACATATATATTTATTTGTACAGCTTTGTGATGTGATATTATTGCGATTTCCTAAGTGAATTGTGATTACAGCACAAGTTGCAATCCTGTCTGATTTTTTTGGATATGAACAATTGGAATGGGAGTTGGTGCCTTGCAGTATAAAGCTATCCATGTTTACTCAGAAGCCCCAGTGTGTTCAATGGAACTTTGTTCTTAGTAAGTATGTATATGGCTGTACCCTAAATGAGAGTTAGGCTACAATTCAGAACTCATGGTCCTGGAGGTAAGCCCAATTAAACTTTCAGAAGTGCTGTGGTGTCATCAGTTTTGTCCTAATAAGCCTTACACTTGCCTTCTAGGTTAAGCTTGTTAATATATATGATCCCCCAAGACTACAGTGAGGAACAGGTTGCTTAACTGTAAGTGTGGTTCTTCAAGTGGTAATCTATGAATTTACCAACCCATCGTACCCCAGAAGCACAATTGGGCATTGGTTTATTGTCTGTGTTAAATGTTTCCCTGAATTCAAGAGGAAACAGAACAAGCTTTCACATCAATGAGAAGGGCCACCAAAATCTCTAATGTCTAGAAGGTTCTGGTTTCTTAATAAACAAACAAATTTACTGTGGTGCAAGCTTTTGTGGACTCCAGTTCACTGTGAACAGCATCTCTGAAAGTGGTCTAACAAAGCAGGGCAGTTGTATTCACCCCTAAAAAAACAGCAATAGCATCCAAAATATATGGCAATATTCATATTTGTAAAATGAATATGTACAGAAAGAGAGAAGTTGCCTTTAAAAAAAACACAACCCCCCCTCTTTTTAGACGTACACTTGTCCTTTCACATTCACGGGGTTAGGGGCCAAAGAACCCCGTGAATGTGAAAATGTGAATAAAATAGACCTCCTCCCCCCCACCCGCAACACCCCCCCACCCTCCCTAAAGTGACAAGTGGGGCTTCCAAAGCCCCAGTTGCCACTTTCCTTCCCCCTCCCCCTCCCTAAAGTGGCGATCAGGGCTTCCAAAGCCCTAGTCGGAACTTTCCTCCAACCCCACCCTCCCTAAAGTGGCGATTGGCACTGTTTGTTAGCTATCCCACCTTCAGTTCACCCTGTTTCCCGGAATGGATTGGAGAGCGTACCAACCATTCCACAGAACCTTACTTTGCTCCTCTGCAATGCCAGGTCGGTTAAGAAAAAATCTCACATTATTTACGATCTTCTTTTGGATGAGGATGCCAACCTGGCTTGCTTCACAGAAACCTGGCTGGGAGAGGATAGCGCTGTCACATGGATGCAGGCCCTCCCAGCCGGGTATTCTGTCAGTGAGCAGGTGAGGGGAAGTGGTCAAGGGGCGGAGCGTCTCTGGTTTATAAGGACAGTCTGACCTTGACCAGGATACCTGTCTGAAACACAGTCTACTTTGAGTGTATGTACCTTGGCCTGAGGACCAGGGATAGTTTGGGGATTCTGCTAGTATACCGACCACCCCATTGTCTAGCCGACTCCCTAACCAAGCTGACACAGCTGATCTCAGAGTTGCTGTTGGAGTTGACCAGACTTTTAGTTTTGGGCGACTTCAACATTCCACTCGAGACCAGCTTGACAAATCTGACTGGTGTGGCTCGGGAGTTCATGGAAACCATGACAAACATGGGCCTATCCCAAATGGTCGTCGGGCCCACACATTGTGCGGGTCATACACTCGATGCAGTCTTCATTACAGAACAGGAATATCCGTGGGTGGAGGTTACTAAAACCACCGCATTGTTATGGACAGATCATTTCCTGGTCAAGACTGAACTAAGAGTCTCTTCCCACCCCACCGGGGGGGGGTGGACCCATTACAATGGTCCTCCCCAAAGGCTAATGGAACCAATAGGATTCCAGAAAGTCTTGGAGAGTTTAATGGTTTGTTACACCAGTGATCCTGTTGAAGCTTTGGTTAATACCTGGAACACTGACCTTACCAAGGCTATCAACACGATCGCTCCCAAGCGTCCTTTCCAACCTGCTCCAAACCGTAAGGCATGGTGTACATCAGAGCTTAGGAAAATGAAGCAGGTTGGACAACGACTAGAACGCAACTGGTGGAAAACTTGACTCTTATCCGACAGGACTCATCATAGGAATTTTCTTTGGTCCTATCTAGAGGCAATACGTGCAGTGCAGAGGGTGGTAAGGGAGATGATGCAGGTTATACCTGTGCAGAACCCGTTACTTAACCCAACAACAGCCTGCTGTGACGTATTTAACAACTTATTTGCAGATAAAATCTCTTGGATAAGAGCCGACTTAGATGCCAGTATTTTGACAGAAACAACTGATGAGGTATCCACCAACTCCGTTGATGTAAGCTTACTGGATCAATTTTAACCCATGAGTACCGAGGACGTGGACAAGCTACTTGGTAGGGTGAGGAAGACGACCTGCCCTCTCGATCCTTGCCCTTCATGGCTGGCCATCTGGGGGGGGGTGCCTTGATAGTGTTCCTTAAGGACATCATCAATGCATCCCTCAGAGAAGGGTGTGTTCCATCCTGTTTAAAGGAAGCGCCCATTAGGCCACTCCTGGAAAAAACCTTCCCTGGACCCCCTGGACATGAACAACTATAGGCCAGTTTCTATGTTACCATTCTTGAACAAAGTGATTGAGAAGGCAGTTGTGCTTGAATGAAACTGATTATCTAGACCCATTTCAAACTGGCTTTAGAACGGGATTTGGAGTTGAGGCTGCCATGGTTGCCTTGGCCGACAACCTGAGTCTAAGCATCGACAGGGGTAGTGTGACCCTGTTGGTGCTTTTAGACCTCTCAGCGGCTTTTGATTCGATAGATCATAGCATCCTCTTGGATCACCTGAGTGTGTTAGGAATCAGAGGCACTGTGCTCCATTGGTTCCGATCCTTCGTCTCGGGCAGGTCCCAGAGGGTGCTGCTCGGGGACAGCTGCTCCAGCAGAAAGGACCTTACTTGTGGTGTTCCACAAGGTGCCATCCTGTCCCCGATGCTGTTTAACATCTATATGAAGCCGCTGGGTGAGATTGTTCGGAGTTGTGGGGCTGGGTGTTATCAGTACGCTGATGACACCCAGATCTGTTCCTCCTTGTCCCGATCATCGGCCTCAAATTCTGATGGCGTTTCTCCTCTTAATGATTGTCTTAAAGCAGTAATGGGCTGGATGAGGAAAACAGATTGAGATTAAATCCAGACAAAACGGAGGTGCTCATGGTAGCGACCCCAAAACCAGGAGTTGGGTTGCAACCTCCAGTCCTGGACAGGGTCACGCTCTCCGTTAAGGACTGTGTTCGCAGTCTGGGGGTGCTCCTTGATTCATCGATTCAGATGACTAGTCAGGTGAATGTAACAGTCAGGAGTGCCTGTTATCAGCTTTGGCTGATACACCAGCTGTGCCCTTTCCTGAAAGTAAGGGAACTCAAAAGTGTGGTGCACGAGCTGGTAACCTCTCATCTAGATTTCTGCAATGCGCTCTACATGGGGCTACCCTCATGCTTGGTCCGGAGATTTCAGTTGGTACAAAATATGGCAGCCAGAGTGGTCTCGGGAACATCTCAGAGAGACCATATAATTCCAGTATTAAAATCTCTCCACTGGCTGCCTATCAGTTTCCGGGCCCAGTTTAGGTGTTGGTTATTACCTTTAAAGCCCTAAATGGCTTGGGTCCAACTTATCTTCGGAACCGCCTCCTCCCATACAATCCTCCCCGCGTACTCTGGTCCTCTGGGAGGAATTTGCTTCAGCCACAAAAATCTAGGCTGTCTGCAACCTCCCAGATGGCCTTTTCGGTAATCGCCCTCAAATTATGGAATGGCCTGCCAAACAAGATCCATCAGATGACGAGCCTGAGTAGCTCTAAAAATGCACTAAAGACGAATCTCTTTCAGCAGGCCTTTCCTGATTAGATCCCAGCCTCTGGAGCTCCTCGCCTCTTGTAGTCTGCTGTCTATTATTTTTTAAATGTGATTTTAGATTAGTTGTTTTTAACTTATATTGGTTTAATATCTTTTTATGAGGGAGGATGGGGGATGGGTTTTTTTTAGTGAGTTTAATCTGTATTTGTATTTTAATTTTTGTAAGCCACCCCAATTGTTTTTAACAGAGGGGCGGGGTATTAATAATAATAATAATAATAATAATTCCAAAGCCCCCTGTAGCCACGATGGGGCTTCCAAAGCCCCGGTCACCACTTTCTTCCACCCTCCCTAAAGTGGTGATGGGGGCTTCCAAAGCCCCGGTCACCACTTTCCTTCCCCCCTCCCCACTTCCTAAAGTGGCGACGGGGCTTCCAAAGCTCCGGTCACCACTTTCCTCCACCCCCCACCCTCCCTAAAGCGGTGATGGGGGCTTCCAAAGCCCCGCTCGCTGCTTCCCCCCCCACTCTCCCCAAAGTGGGAATCCGTGAATATGCTGAACCACGAATGTGAAACCTGAAAGTGTGGAAGGACAACTGTACATCATAAATTTATTTTCTTGTACAGTGGTTGATCTTATAAATAAGAAATTATGTTTTCAAACCCCAAGTGCAGGCAAACATTTGCTGTTAATTTGGCTATTAGAGTCAAGTTCCACCAATGTTAGACTTCTAATTGAAGCAAATAAAAATAGGAATGGTTTCTGAGTTTCAGGTAGATGAAGCACACAATCTGGAATGAGCTATGGTGAGCATTAGTAGGCTCTGGTATTGCAGTTGTATTTTAGTCTGATAAATAGATATTGATTCCCATCCTGTTAGAGCTATTGCATAGGAGATTATCAGACGTGGCAAATGAAGTGGAACAGGGACCCCAGGGTATCGGGAAAGGCTTTCCCTTTCACATGACGTTCTCCCTGTCTGTTCTTCTCTCGTTCTGCTCCAGTGCTGCCCCCGTTTTTTTAATTCATGGCTTAAGCTGTTAATAGACCAGTCATTCCGTTTCTGTAACGGAATGGCGGGCATGTGAAAAGGTGCCCATTATGCTGGCGGGATGCCAGTGTTAGTGGGAGGTCCGGAGTGTAAAAACACTTCCGGATGCCTCCCTTATGACAGGCCCCTGCTGCTGCCGCCCAGATCGCCCCTCCCTGCATGCCAGCCCTCCACCCCCCGATCGCCAGCCCTCCCTGCACCCCGATCGCCAGCCCTCCACCCCCTATTGCCAGACCTCCACCCCCCGATCACCAGCTCTCCATCCCCCCATCACCAGCCTGATCACCCTCCCTCACTTGCCCCTTGATTCCCCCCCCCCATTGTTCCCAGCCTGTCCCTTTAAATCCCAGCTCTCCTCTTCTTGTGAGAGCAGCAGCCAGGATTATGAACAAGGAAGTGAAAGGAGCGCTCCTTTCACTTCCTGGGCTTCCTGGCACAAGAACAATTCAGGTAAGTGTGAAAGTTTACATTCTTGTGCTGGGACAGGGGTGGGAGAGGGGCAGGAAAAGAGATTGTGGGGCGGGAACACTTTTTTTGTTCCCATCTGATAATCTCCATAGAGTTGCCATCAATTCTATGGCATTTCAGTGCATTTCAGAATATTCAGGTAAGAGGCAGGTCTCTATTGGTTTATTTTTATTGGGAAATAACAACAGTGTTCTGTGCTTCCCACCCAAATTAGGTCCTCAGGGTGGGTGGCTTGCAATTAAGTATCATAAAACAATATAATTCAACAATCAAACAACAAAGCCCATCAATAGCACATACAAAAACAGCATCAGAGAAGGGGAGGGGGAATCCCTCAGCCACTCAAAAACAGCAAGCAGTGTCATAAAACATGCATTCAAAGAGTAGTGGAGTTAGGTAAATTTAGACTATGGATTTAATGGTTTTTGTGAGTGAGTGGTTTTATTGGATGGTAATGTATTTTACTTCATGTATTTCAAAGTGTAGCAAACCCAGACACTCTACATTGAAGGTCTTCCTGTTCATGCTGCTGAATGAAGCCCTGGATTTGTGCCCCAAAGTCTGATCGCACCATTGCATCCATTCAAGGTCCTTTAAAACTTACCTTTGGAAAGCACTGTGCAAAATTTACTTATTTGTTTATTTTATTCATTTGTATTCTGTCTTTCTCCCACCAGTGGGATACAAGGCAGCTTACAACATACAGGTAGCCCTCTGTATCCATGGATTTGGCTTCCACAGATTCTATCATCCACAGCTTGGAAATATTCCAATAAAATAAATGAATGAATTCCAAGAAGCAAACCTTGATTTTGCCATTTTATATAAGGGGCACAATTTTACTATGCCATTGTACATAATGGGACTTGAGCATCCACACATTTTGGAACTGAACCCCAGCAGATACTAAGGGTCTACTATATTTTAAAAGAATACAGTTTAAAAAAAAAACACCATACACACATGTCAATAAAATAAATATAAAAATTATTTAAAAGATAGTTAAACAATTTATGAAGTTAAAAACATTAAATGTCATTAAAAGACTATACAGTCCATGAAACAACACTGCATAGCACATCATTAAAAGCCTATCCCATTCAGTCTCTAAAAGACTGATGGCACAAAAATATTTTAATTTGCCTGTGGAAGGAGAGCAAGGATCAAGTCATCTTGACCTCCCTAAGGAGGGAGGTCCAAAGTCTGGGAGCAGCCACCATCTCTCCCTTGTTCCCACCAAAGTTAGATCTCTTGGTCAGTGAGTGCCATGATCTGGACAGAATTTGTAGCGATTACCTTTTTGAGACTACAGCTCCCATTCAGCATGGCTACTGGCTGTGTAGAACAAGAGAAATATCCAGTTCCTAATGCCTGCTAGCTGGATCTCCTCATTGTTGCCAGCATCTATGCCAGGGCAGGAATGTGGCTCTTTCTGTTTCTGCAGGTCCCAGCAACCATAGCCAGCACAGCCAATGGTGAGGAATGCTTTGAGTTGCAATCCAAAAACCTATTGAGGGCCTCATTATTTCCACCCCTGCTCTGTGGAGTTGAGCAAGCTGTCATCTTCATAATGACTTATTGATATATGTATCTATGTGTGTACACAAACTACACACACATCACCTTGGAAATACAGAAGTCAGATATAGTGATGGGGGCAAGCCCAGTGTATGTGGCCCTACCTGCTTCACATATAAACATATTACCTTGGGTTGAATATCTGTGTAGGACTGATATATGGTAGTTTCCCATACTTATGACCTTCCAGTATAAAGTGAAATGTCTGCATTTCTGTGGTGAATAAACAAATGGACATCCATTAAACATTTGTTACCTTTTCCACAGAAGCTTAGCAGTTAATAAATGGTTCCTATTACACTTTCAGATCCACTAATGGAAACTGTTAAGGGAGGGCAATGTATTATTATGGGCTTATTATCTTACTAGTGCAAATCTTCTCGCTTAAGTGGAACTATTTCCAAGTCACTTGGACACAGAGAAGTACCAATGCTGAGCTAGGAATAAATAGTGCAGTAATGTATTTTTGTGAACTCCTGGTTAATTACTGCAGCAAAATATCCTGTCAGGTCTAAACTCCTGCATCTCCCCCTCCCCCTCTATCTTTCTTGCAAAAAACCTTCATTGGGGCTGAAGAAATAGGAATTGAAAATAAATATACCATTTATCATAAAAGCGAATTAAGGATTCCTTTTTAAGAACAGGCTTGAGGAAAATCAGGAGACCAGCAGAAAATAGAATGGGAGTTGAAAAATGTAAAGGGAAATACAGTTGTCCCTCCGTATCCATGGATTTAAGTATTCATGGTTTGAAAATATTCTTAAAAAAATAATAATCCAAAAAGCAAACCTTGATTTTGCCATCTTATATAAGGGACACCATTTTGCTATGCCATTGCATATCACGGGACTTGAGTATTCATGGATTTTGGTATCCATGGGGGGTCCTGGAACTAAACCCCAGCGAATATGAAGGGACAACTGTAATATATACAGTAGAATCATAATTATTCTCTCTGGGTTAGTCACATTGCAATAGAATCATAGAATCATAGAATTGCAGAGTTGGAAGAGACCATGAGGGCCATCCAGTCCAACCCCCTGCCACGCAGGAAATCATGATCAAAGCATCCCTGACAGGTGGCCATCCAGCCTCTGTTTGAAGACCTCCTAGGAAGGAGACCCCACCATGCTCCGAGGGAGTGTGTTCCACTGCCGAACAGCTCTTATTGTCAGAAAGTTCCTCCTAATGTTGAGGTGGAATCTCTGTTCCTGGAGCTTGCATCCATTGCACCATGTTCCAATCTCACAAAGGACTATCTTTCTACCTTTTGCCACATCCTTTGAGGAACTGCCAGAATTAGCTGTTATACGAGTATCTAGTTTATAGATCCAGTTTATAGGAACTGCCAAGACAACTGACATTTTCAGTACGGGACCTAGTAGGTCTTTCCTATGTCTGGTAACCCTAATCAATCACATAGTACAGCACTTGGCAAGCCAATGGATGCTGTCTGCCAACAAGCTTTTGGTTTTCCTGAGATCTTTTAGTGACTGGAGATTTGATATGCCTTCACATGCTCCATATCCTAGGGTAATGTGGATGGATATGAGGATGCTTTCCCTCAGTTTGAAGCACCTAATGGGATATTTAAGATTTTTGTATTCAGATACAGATACCAGAGGACAGAACATACATATGTGGACTAGAATCCTCTTGATGACTTACACTGTGGTAACCACAGGCTATGTCGGCATAAGTACTTTTTCAGGCAAGGAAGTAAGAAGTATCCAATACCTCCTGACACAACAATTTCCACAGCTGTACAATGGCGCTGGACATTGCCAGACAGAATTCCATCATGCTGCTGCCCAGCTTACAGCAATCACTCTCTCAGACCTCCATGTAAATATGTTGGCAGAGCTTTTCTTCATTTATGTATTTCCTTCATTTGTATCTCACCACTTTGCCAAGGGGCCCAGGACTATATATGACTCCATCCATATTTTATCTTCACAACAATCCTATGAAGCAGAGGTGTTAATTCTTCACTAAGAGCAACAAGTAATTTGACCAATCTTCTTCTCAATGCAAGAAAGTGTTCAAAAACTGTACAGTTTTTGAAGACTCTTTGCCGTTCAAGGATTATTCTGCTCAAATTTCACACACAGTATTTTTGTGCTGAAAACACAATTTTCTCCACTGCAGACAATGCTGTCTGCACAAAACAACCATATGCAAATTCTGTATACAATAATAATATATAATAATAATAAATTTTTATTTTTAACCCGCCCCTCTGCTCGGCAACCGGGGCGGCGCACAACAAGATTAAAACACAGCAGTTAAAACAATCCTTCCCAATCCTAACCCTCCCACCTCTTAAAACTAAATTAAACTAATAGAGAATTAAAAAAAGATAGAATACAATAAATAAATAATGGCAATAGCGGCAGGGGGGTGGGTAAGCAATCAGCTCCACTTGAGCCGGGAAGTTATTCCGGGAAGGCCTGCTGGAAGAGATCCGTCTTTAGTGCTTTCTTGAAGCTATCAAGAGTAGTGATAAGACGGATCTCATCCGGCAAGCCATTCCAAAGTCTGGGAGCCGTAGAAGAGAAGGCCCTCTGGGAGGTCTGCGACAGCCTAGTTTTCATAAACTGAAACAGGTTCCTCCCAGAGGACCGAAGTGCATGGGGGGAATCATATGGGATGAGGCGGTCCCAGAGATAAGATGGACCCAAGCCATGTAGGGCTTTAAAGGTTAAAACCAACACCTTGTACTGTGCCTGGAAACTGACCGGCAGCCAGTGGAGAGATCTAAGCACAGGTGTTATATGCTCTCTCCTAGATGTACCCATAATTAACCTGGCTGTCATATTTTGTACCAGTTGAAGTTTCCAGGTTAAGCACAAGGGTAGCCCCATGTAGAGTGTGTTATAGTAATCAAAACGTGAGGTTACCAAAACATGTACCACAGTTTCCAGATCCCTTTTATCCAGGTAAGGGCACAGCTGGCGTATCAGCCAAAGCTGATAACAGGCACTCCTGACTGTCGCACTCACCTGACTAGTCATGTGAAGTGACGAATCTAGGAGTATCCCCAGACTGCGAACACAGTCCTTAGAGGAGAGTGTGACTCCATCCAGGACTGGAAGTTGTATTCCCAGACCTGGTTTTGGGTCTGTGACTGTCAGTACCTCTGTTTTGTCTGGATTTAGTCTCAATCTGTTTTTCCTCATCCAATCCATTACCGCTTTAAGACAGTCATTGAGAGGAGATATGCCATCTGACGTCTGAGCCGACGATCTGGTCATGGAGAAATATATCTGAGTGTCATCAGCGTACTGATGACACCGAGCTCCATGCCTCCGGATGATCTCTCCCAGCAGCTTCATATAAATGTTAAATAGCATTGGGGACAGGATGGCACCCTGAGGGATGCCACAATTAAGCTCAGTTCTGGAAGAGCAACTATCCCTGAGCCTCACCCTCTGGGATCTGCCCGAGAGAAAGGAACGGAACCACAGCAGAGCAGTGCCTCCAATTCCTAATTCTCTCAGGCGATCCAAGAGGATGGAATGATCTGTAGTGTCAAAGGCCGCTGAGAGGTCCAAGAGCACCAGCAGGGTCACACTACCCCGTCGATGCTCAATCAGAGGTCGTTGGTTAGAGCCACCATGGCAGTCTCAACTCCATATCCTGGTTTGAAATGGATCAAGATATTCAGTTTCATCCAAGACGGCTTGGAGTTGGGAAGCAACTGCCCTCTCAGTCACCTTGCTTTAAAAAGGTAGTAAGAACACTGGTCTGTAATTGTTCCTGTCCAGGTGGTCCAGGGAAGGTTTTTTCAGGAGTGTCTTAACCGTCGCCTCCTTTAAACAAGATGGTACGATACCTTCCCTGAAGGATGCATTGATTGTGTCCTGTAGGAATACTCTCAACCCGTCCCCCCCCCCCGGACGACCAGCCTAGATGGACAGGGATCAAGAGGGAAAGTTGTCCTGAACTTGCAACAATAAGTCCTGAACTTCAAAGGTTCTCATCAGTCCAGGATGCTTCTTTTCAGGGTCTCTTAATACTTGAGGGGGGGAGTTTTTCTACCATTATTTAAAAATATTTTTGAATATTCTTTCAGTCCCTACTATAAGATAGGTTAACTGAAAAATAATGATGGGGCAAGACTGTAGCTCTGTGGTGGAGAGCATGCTTTGCATACAGTTGATCCAAGGTTCAATTCTTGGCACTTTCAGCTCATGCTGATGATCAAAAATAAGTTAAAGGATTTGTTTTCAGTACCAGAACTGAATGACTCTCATAGTCCTTCCAAAGAACAATCTGCTTTTTCTAATTCTAAGCTTTCTTCATTTGGACATTATAGTTTAGTGGGAAGTATGGGGGTGGGAATGATATTGTTGCTGCTGTTGTCAAACAACTGAGAGTCAGAAATCCTTGTTGAAATACTACATATCACCCAGGGATCTATAACTATAAACCTGTATTGATTTTATACCACTTTAACTGTCGTTGTTGTTTCCGTTGTCAAGTCGTTTCTGATTTATGGTGACCCTAAAGCTCCTAGGGTTTTCTTGGCAAGATGTCTTTGTAGTGTGTGTGGGGTATGCCTGTGCCTTCCTCTGAGGCTGAGGGAATATGATTTGCCCAAGGCCAACAAGTGGGTTTCCATGGCTGAGCGAGAATTTGAACCCTGGTTTCCAGAATCATAATCCAATGCTCAGCTATGCCACACTGACTCTCTTTAACTGTCATAGTTTCTCCGAAATGAATATTAGGAATAGGGAAGTAAAGAACAATCACAGTGTCTTTTTTTTTTCTCCTTCGGTGACATGTCCCAAATAAAAAACAGCCATCAGCTACCACAAGATTATTCACCTCCTCATGAGAGTGAAAAGACCTGGATTTTTTTGGTCAGTAGCAGCAAAAATATTTTTCATTTTTAAAAATCCCAAAATGTTTTTTTAAAAAAACATAATAAGAAAAAAATCACCCAAAACTCTTGCAGTCCAGGGAGAGAAAACTTTCAGAATTGTTTAATTCCCACATGCAGGAATGCAATAAAGATTTAGATCCTCAACTGGCTATAACAGGTCGGTTGTGATACTGATTCCTTCTTAGGGAATCCACTTTTGTTATTTGGATAGAGATTCCCTTTTAGACTATTCTTTTTAAATAGTTTATTAAAGTTGTCGTCATCATCATCATCATCATCATCATCTGCATCATCATTGTCACTGAATTTCATAGTTTCTGTTCCACAGTGTTTCTAAACAATCCTCTTGCCTTTTGTTCTCCCTCTCCTTCCTTGTGCCACAGATGGTTTAAAGCAGCCTTTAGAAGTAAGCTCACTGGAGACATATGGTGTCTTTGTGAAAGACAGCATACATTTATATAATTGCGGTAACTGTGATCCCTGCTCCTAAAATAATAATCTCTTAACCCACTACAACCTCATTTTTGTTAGCTATCCAAGGGATGTTTGGAACAAGATTTTAAAAAAGGCAAGAAAAGGAACTCCTAAGCAATAGGAGCCTCTAATAATGGTCTCTTTTCACTACTCTGTTATCTGGGCAATTGATAAAAGAGACACTGTAGTTAGTACCAGTGTGCCAAAAGAAAAGGGCACAAGACCTCTATACTGAGAGAAATAGGCTGTGCCTTCTCATCCCCACTGGCTCAGTGCTTTGAACCCTCTGGTCAATACCATAGGGTCAAAGTAGAAACAAGTAAAAGTAACAGCTTCTGCAACCATCTTTGAAAGTGCTGCCTTTTGCAATAGTCCTACATTAGTTTGCCTAGAAGCAAAGTGAGTGAAATCAAGAGGACTTTGATTGACATACTGACCAGCAAGATTATACCTTTAGTAAATAACATCGGGTTATTCCTACCTACTAGTTCAAGAATCCTAGCTAGAAAGAAAGCATCTTCAATGTTGGAATCTTATTCAAGTTTTTTAAAATGAACGTATTTAAGCATGCATGGCAGGGGGTTGGACTGGATGGTCCTTGTGGTCTCTTCCAATTCTACAATTCTATGATTCTATGAGACATTATACAGAGTGGTAGAATTATCATGAACTGTTAGGTTATGAAAAAAGAGACATCTGAAGTTGTTCCATGGTCAGCTTTTCATTGCAAAGCAGAGAGACACTAGTTGGGGGCTACCAGCATTTCCTATAGCTTGGCTCCCATGCCTTTAATATGTCTGTTGGGCAGACATATTCCAGACCTAGACTATTCCAGCACACAGCACACAGAAGGAAAAATGGGGAAAGCCTCTGGTACTACTCTTTGGTGGAGAAGGCAGCTCTTATAAGCAAGGGATAGAAATCCTGCCAGAAACAAAGTTGTCAAGCCTAGATGCTGTTAATGTGACATGCTTTCTATAATGTCATGCCCAATAACTCAAAAATATTTTGCTCCTCATCCATGATATCTGCCACTGATTGGGATTATCCCAAAAAAGAATTCTGTACATGCTCAACAATATTCTTCTCTCTTGAACATTAGCATTAGTGGGGGATCAAGGAAACCACAGCTCTGATTTTGCAAGATCTGAGTTTGCAAGTTAAAGTCAACTTGATGGCAAATAACAATAACAATTATTTGGGAAAGCCCTGAGACTAAGCCTTGACTCAGAATAAGTCCAGGTAACCCAGAGTAGCCTTTTGGTATACTACATTGCAAATGTATTTATTTTGGCCAATGTGAATTGTAACTGTCAGTGCTGCAGAAAAGTGAGCATTCATTTTAGGCACCGATTGCTGATGTTCCAATTGTTGACAGGAGGACCTTCTTGACTCCATATGGGAACAGTCTGGTCTCTTTCAAGTAATATTAGCAATATCAAAATCATGCATGTGGCATTTATACATACATGCTCTTTTTTATGTCTTCCTGTTGTGTCTGCCCTGTTGTCTCTAGGCTCCATATGATGGTAATCTGTCTAGATCTAAATCAAGAGCATGGAGAGATGCGCAGTCACTGAAATGTCTCTGCTTGCTTTTGTTTGTTTTACTTCAACTTCAGTCTGCTTTCCTTTTCATAAATGCACCATTGCCTGTGGCTTGGTTATAGAAAAGTCATGAATATGACAATGATCCTGGGCTGTTAGGCCAGGTAAAAGCAACGAGACTGACATATACGCACAGAGAGACAAATATACATTAAGGAAATGCAGTAAGAGATGTTATTTCGGGTCTGAGTTGCAATGTCTAAAGTGCTCCTATCATGACAGGAATGACTAGTGCAAAGTTGTGTCTATGACCAGTGACACATTGGATCACCTGATACGACCTTCTCTGTGTGACTGCATGCACATATTTTTCTCAGAATGGCCATATTGGACAGAGGCATTTTGAGACACAGAATGTTAATAGAAATGTTTTGCTGTTTTCCACATTGGATTTTTAAAAAAAAACCCTAAAGTTCTTTCTATCTTTTTTATGAACTTGTTGGTGCTGTTGTACATCTTCAAGTCAACTTCAGCTAACTGCAACCCTATCATAGAGTTTTCTTGGGAGGAGTTTAATTGAGAGGAGTCTTGTCATTGCCTTCTTCAAACTGTAACATAAAACATTTGATATTCCCTGCTGGTCTTGGTTCCAAGTACCAACCAGGCCTGACCCTGCTTAGTTTCTGAGATCAGGTTGGATCTTGTGCCTTCCAGGTATTTAGGCAATTCCTTGTGAAGATGTTAGTGTGTTTTTGTTTTTTTAACTAAGCTCTTTTTAAAAACGAGCCAAAATTCTCAGCCATCTACATCAGCCATATTCAACTGGTTACAACTTCTAAAATTCAGCAGACCAATGATCCTCAAATGTTAGTCTTTCAGGTGTTTTGGATTTCACCTCACAGAAGCTCCAGCCAGCCTGGTCAAGGATTCTGGTACTGAAGTCCAAAATGACTGGAGGACCAAATTTTGAGAACCACTAGAATAGATCGCATTGCTTCTCTGTGATATGCAACTGTTCCAGGGGATGAATCAGGGCTTTTTCACACTGGCAGGAAACCCTCACCTACCTTGTAGCTGTGGCAGCCCTGTAAGCACCACATGCACTGGGCTTCTCCACTTGTAGATTGGCGTATTCTGCCACACTGTTAGTTGCTATAGAGTAAAAGGACAAGCCTATGCTGATCATGTATCCTATACGTTGTACTATTTCAACCACGCACTGGGGCTGCTCTGGTATTTTTTTCTTGTTCGCTAGTACGTGCGAATATGTGAATAGACATTGTCCCAGAGTACTGCATTACTGTATAAGTAGAGATATGCTTATTCACATATGTGCACAATCAAAAAAATTAATAAAATTTAAAGGTGTGCCAGAAGGGAGTCCTGTCCACTAGAAGTCCCCCCCTCGCTTCACACCAAAGCCAATCTGCAGACGCCACACAGCCAATAATTCAGGTTTCCCCCTCAAATATGGAGCAAACCATGAATCTTATGAATCTTACAGATCTGGAGTTTCCTGCAGAAACTCTGCTGAAAATATGAATCTTTGAAAATGTTGTGTGGCAATTGTGCTGCAAATACAGTGTGAGGATGGGGTTGGGGTTTTTTTGCCAGTGTAGAGAAGCTTTCTATCATAGTGAAAAGAGGTAGCACCCCTGATTAAATATCACAAGCAGAACTCAATATGCAGAGTTTTAAAGCCAAGAGCTAACAATATCTTAGCACTAGTAATTTGATCTCATTTTCTTCTCTGAAAATTTAGATGTATTTCATCTATTTTAAGCAGGCCGTGTTTCCCCTTATCTATCTATCTATCTATCTATCCATCTAATTTATAACCAGCCTTTCTTCCAACACAAGATTCAAGGTGGCATACAACATTTTGAAAGCACAATACAATTTAAAAACTGTTAATGCAAAAGTTAAAACACAAACTAAATTTCTATTTTAAAAACATACATTAAAAACACTTTTAAAAAGCATTAAAAACTGTGCTACTTCCCTTTTCCAGTTGCATACTTTTGCTACCCATGCTGGCAAAATTGTTCATGTCAGAGGAGATGATTGACAGACAGACAGACAAACTGACTGACAGACTCTTAAGAGGAACAAATTATTCAGGGTGAGAAAATGGCAACAAATTACTCAAGGTAGTGGTGGCAGCAGCAGCAAAATACCTTTTCAAAGCCAATGAGCCATTGCATCTCATTTCTTAGATAATGAACTGTTGCTCCACCTTGCTCTAGAGAGGAGACTGGTCACAGTCACAATAACTTAGGCCTTCCACCATCTTTTGGAACATTTCCATTCACAATGGGTATAAACTAGATAGTCATATAACAGCTAATTCTGGCAGCAGTGTTCCTTTCCTGAAGACCTCCCAATTGGAAAGGTGATTCGTCTTTAGTCAGAGCTAGAGTCAGGAGTGACCCATGTTTCATGCAGTTTTGTTGGTATTAGTAGAACTGCAGCAACCACAGCAAAATGTTTGATTTCTTCTTTTTTTTGTTAATGCACTGTGTGTCCTTTTTTTCCTCAATAGCAGGGTATGAGCACACTTTTTTGTTTCTTCCTGCTTTTCAGACTTTGGACAGGAGACATTTCTCTTTCTCTCACCACATCCACACTAATTTAAAGATGTCTAAAGCTTTGCACAGCTGGTGAGATATGCTTTTTAGAAAATGTGTCAGCTCCATCCTAGAGAGAGACTGATGACATGCCTACCACTTCAACAGCATCCTTGACATTTGACATTAGTTTGATAGTGGCTGCTACACTGAGGTAACTGAAGAAAATAGAGTGCTTGCTTAGAGTGATCTCCTGGTGGGCAAGAGATTTCAGTGTCAAAGGTAAACTGTAAGGGAGTGTATTAGAACATCTTGCATGCTCTCTTTTCATCTGTGTTACGTAGGATCTAACCTAATCATGGATAGGTATTCATAACTTAATCAGATGCAGAAAATGCTGTCTTTGATACATAAGAGATAGAACAGTTCATGGATATGACTTAAGAGGGCTTTAGGTTGTAAACGTTTCTACAACAGTAAATTAGCTTGTTTTTATTAGAAGGCAGCTGTCAAGTTCTTCAAAGTTTTATGGTTTAACTTGGGGAAGATCTCAGCAATGAAATCATGCCTTCTTGACCTCTGCTGTACTTCTTGCTGTCTTTCTAAGAAGATTCTTTCTATCTGTCTTCCTTTGCAGACAAGAAGTGCAGTTGGCCCTTTGTATCCATGGATTCTGCATCCGCAAATTCAACCAACCATGGTTTGAAGATATATTTAAAAAATAATAATCCAAAAAGCCAACCTTATATAAGGGACACCATTTTACTTTGCCACTGTATATAATGGACTTGAGCATCCATGGATTTCGGTATCCACTGGGGGTCCTGGAACCAAACCCCAGTGGATATCTAGGGGCCACTTTATTGCTTTTCATTCTGCAGTCATTCAAAGGGTGTTTACCATGAAAGCCAAATCAGAATGAGGGCAGAATTACAAAGTAATACTTTTGACATCCTTCTGGTGTCTTAATTCTGCTGTCACTCTGATGGTGGACACCACCACAGTCAGGCCAGAATACCTCCTACCTGCAGAAAAAAATATTTTTTGAAAAATTAAGCCATTGTATTTACATATGACAAAAATGTTGTCCCAGTTTGCAATAGGAATTTAAATCCTTTGTTGTCCTGTTCTTGCATGAGAGAACAAGAACCTCAGAATTTTTCTCCTTGCTGGGAAGATGTGAAAAGTTTTTCTCATATTCTTGATGTAAATTTGCCAAATTTTGTGCAAATTGTGTTAATTATTGTTACACAAAATATGATTTTTTTTCTGTTTTGTCTCATACTTTTAAAATGTTGAAGACTGGGATGAGTTGATTGTATCTTTTTGATCAACAAGCCTGTCTTTTTTTGCTTGGGCTCTGTGTGTGTGTGTGTGTGTGTGCACTTGCATATGTGTGTTTTGCTTCACAAAGGGGGAAGAGGCTACTTTGCACCAAGACTTCTAGTGCAAATTACAGGAAAACCTGGTAGATATGAATGCTTGTTGTCTTGCCATCATGCAGGAGGCAAGAAATCTCAGAAAAGTTTTCAGTTTTGTACCAGGGTATCCCAGCAAGTTGAATCTCCTCATCTTGTGATTAGTCTTCACATCCTAAATTTCTACTTCCTTTGAAAGCTGGTAAAATATTCCCCTTACAGCTCATGTATGGTGATATAGGGATGGTGTTTTTGGTGGTAGATTTTGTTTCAGATCTAATTAATGCTGCAATAGACCATCATAGCTTTCCTTCTGTAACGCTAACCTAATCATGCATATGATTTTTCCCTCTTTATGGAAATCGGTGGCCTGGAGGCAAATATTAACAATAACTTGAATTAGTTATAGTCCCATCACATTTTAAGCATATGCTTGTCCACATAAGGATCAAGAGTGTAGAGTGGTAAAAAGGTCGATTTCCTCCCACTCTTCTGATGCATTGAGTCATGATTTGCCTCCATGTTAGAGCTTATGATTAGAAAACTAGGGCTAGAGTCATTCCATTTTAATTAGTCTTGATTAAACAAGTGGTGGGGCTGTGCAGATGAAATAACAATAAAACATGCATTTATTTGGTTATGTGTCTTGTTGAGAGATGACTGTATAAATATGTATTTGCTTCCTTTTAAATCTAAAATGATGACAGAACAAATTTAAATGCACACAGTTTTATTTCTTGGAGCAGAGTCTGAAGATTCCAGATTAACTTTCATTATAGGAGCAATCAGTTCTCAGGGTCTGAAGGCAGTTCTCATGACCTCTGGGGCAAAGATGGGGCTAAGACAGGATAGGGCATGATAAAATGTTATAAGAAAAGGCTTTATTTATTTATTTATTTATTTATTTTAGGTATTTATACCCCACTCTTCAGCCACAGAGGCTCTCAGAGCAGCTTACAAGTTGTTAAGCAATAGCACTTTATACATCTACACCGCTTTTTATAGCACACTAGGCACTAAGTGGTTTCCAATGTGTGTCAGCTAATTGCCTGCACAAGCTGGGTACTCATTAGTAGCTACAGGTATTCCACATATATGGACATACACACACACATTTCTGGCCAGGCTATAAGAATCCTTAACTCCATCCTTGACAGTTTGGGTGATGGCAACAGCATATAGGCCAGAATACTCTATCACAGTCTACATTACATAACTTGATGTATACTTAGCTACGTAGTAGAGGCTAAGAAACCCTGTTACTAAATTGTGAAGATGCATAACAGGGCACCAGCAAGAGTGTCCTGGTGTGCATCAGGTTCTACCAATGTGCATTGGCACTCCATAGCTGGTGTTCTGATGCACAACAGCCCCGGTGTGCATCAGTCCTGTTGTGCATTGGTCCCAATGTGCATCAGTCACTTTGCTCCCCTACATAGTAACATAACAGCAACCCCTTGCTGGAGACAGATGCTATGGAAGTGCCCAGCTCTAATATAACAGATGTAAATTCACTTTGGTGTAGTGGTTTGAGTGTTGGACTACAACTCTGGAGACCAGGGTTCAAATCCCCACTTGACCATGGAAACTCACTGGGTGATCTTGGGCAAGTCATACTCTCTCAGCCTCAAAGGGAGGCAAAGGCAAAGCTTTTCTGAACAAATCTTGCCAAGAAAACTCCACGATGGGCTCACCTTTGGGTTGCCATAAGTCAGAAATGACACCAAGGAACACAACAGCAACAACAAAGTCTCCAAGATGTCAGTTGTACATGTTGCATTTTTAATTTTGTACACAAGGCTTGCATTCCCCCCCCCCCCACACACACTTCACCCTGTTCACCAGACCAAATTCTAATGTACATGTCAAACAGGAGTAGGGACAGTGTGGCTGGGGCCCTGCCCTCCCTGGCTGTTTTTATTGATTTTGATTTCTCTTTGGACTGTTCATTATCTGGCCAAATAAAGTATTTAAAAATGGGAAATAATTACCCCTCTTGAAAGCTTCCAAGAATGACAGTATGCCTTTTAAACAGGTTACAGGGGCTTCTACTTTTTAACATTGGCTTTGAAAAAACAGCTTTTAAAACTAGAGGGACTTCTGGTGATTTCTTTCTAGGAGGCTCATCTTTGGAAATTTGTGTTGCTGTGAGAGAGTTCCAAGGGCAGAAATTTGGCCACTGCACCTGTTGAAATTGCCCTCCCCTGATGTGAACGATTCACTGGCTAAATAAAAGTAACTTGCCTCTTGACATTGGCATTTATATTGTGAATTTGTTCTGCTTCTGAGCCATGCGCCATATGCATATTTTCAGCCCTGTCTGTCTGACCTCCCAACTCTCTCTGCTACATTCAATACACTAGATCGTAGCAGGATGCAGTCAGTCATAAAAACATTCAGTAAATAAGTAAATAGAAGAGTTAGAGAAAACTTTTAGATGTGCAATGAACACCCTGAAATCTCAAGCTCTTATCTTTAATTATTTAAAATTTTACCTTTCTTTTTGAGACATTTTTTACAAAAAAAATTAGTATTTTTGTAATAGCTGTCAATATTCTTGAAAATTCTTTCTGTCCTCAGTGTTCCACCTTGACCTAGATAAATATCTAGTTTGAAATCTAGAAGCATTTATTTCCATATGAACAAGGACTGCAGTTGATGTCAGAACACATGTTTTGCATGCGGAAGGTCTGTGGTTCAGTCCTTGGCTTCTTTAGTTAAACTGATCATGAAGTAGGTGATGGTAAAGATTTCCCCTGAAGTTGCCACTGATACATACTGGATTTGATGGAGAAATAGTCTGACCTTGTATAAGGAGGCTTCTTGCATACATATATGTCTGAGAGAATGTGAATGGGCTTAATATGTGTAAAATACTTTCTGCATGACAATTACCGGGTTATTTTCATAGCTCTCAAGACAAGGTTTCTGGTAATCTTTTCCAAAGTAGTCAGAATTTGTGAAGAAGCTGTTTTTGCATGGAATGGGTAGAGATGACAAAGTAGCAGGGAAACATTCTGTTTTGTTGAGTCATTATGGAATCTCATCAGGACCCTTGGTAATTTACCAAGGGCTTATTGATTGCAGACCCAGATTCTAGATTGCGGGTTTTTGTTCTTGTTGCATTGCAATGTACAGTAAGCCCTGCACCAACATGGGCAAGAAGATAGATGGCTGTTTATTTCAGCTTACTAGAGCTAATCCATCATGGCACATGTAGCAATTGCTGCTTTGAACTCCATAAAGCTTTTATTTCCAGAGGTGAGATAAATAAATAACTAGGCACATGATTCTCTCTTTCAATCTCTTTCTCTCTTTGTTGGTCTGACTTCTTACTGCACATGTTCATTTATTTTGCTAAGCATCTATAATTTGAAAATTGCTTTATTTAGCCGCTGGTTATTTAATGTCATGACAATATTAGCTGAACTCATATGTGCAGGAAAAGTAGGCTTCTGGTCATTTGATTAATTACAAAGAATGGGATTCATTTCAGAAAACAGCAAGGAATACCCCCCTCTTAGTCCAACATTCAGAGTAGAAGGATGGATCCTCCTTCTGTTTCCATTAATACATTTATGTCAGGATATCTTACTTTTTTTTTATCCTGGTCTTCCTACAATAGTTCAATAAAAATGGATGAAAATATAATTAAAACTTCTCACAAGCTATGGTTTCTCCCTGGAATTGTTATTAACTTGATGCTCATTTATTTTTCACTCCATTACTCCCTAAGAAAGCAATTATATTTCCAGGTATTTCATTATTGATATAATGCTATAAGGTGTTGCCCTGACAAGATCAGCTCACTGGCTGAACAGGTTTAGGAGGGTACTTTCTGCAATCTGAGTGCCAACTGAATTGTCCAGCAGGTACAAGATGACAAGGCTATCTAAGGCCATTTGTGATGCATGGGCAGCTGACTTCCAGTGTTGGTTAGTCATAGTGGGAATCCTCAGTAAGACAGTATTAAGTGGAAGAAATAAAAGGGAAAATGTAAATATGTGCAAGATGGTTTTGTTTTGTTCTGTTCTTGGGTGCTGCTTCTGACACCTTTAGCAGTGAAGGTATGGGGGAAGAAAACAAAGTTAGGCACTCCTTTCAGATGTCAGGTGAGATGCTGAATGTGTGTTAAGAACAGAACACCACATTTATCTAACAAACACATTCGGTCATACATCTGCATCATGTCTGCCTATCTAGACATATTGCAGACCTGTGGAAATGCATGCAGGATAGAGATCTATTGTCATACCTCCAGGCCACAGGCAATTCAGGAGTGTGCAGATCTAGAAAGCAGTCTGAGACAGAAGGAAGAAAGAGGCAGTGAATAGTCAAATAGTTCACTCAAGCTTGGAAACAAGCGAAGAGGGTAGTTCTTCCAGGACCCTGAACAGAGCTCATGAATCAGACTACAGTGGGCCCTCAGTATTCCCTGGGGTTTGTTTCCAGGACTACCACCTCTGTGGATACTAAAATCCATGAATGCTCACATCCCATTATACACAATGGTGTAAAAAAATGGCATCCCTTATATAAAATAATGAAGAACTCAAAAGTTTTTCTTTTTGGATTTTTAAAAAATATTTTTGAACTGTGGTTGGTTGATTCCATGGATGCAGAACCCGTGGATATGGAAAACTGACTGTAGTTTAATCTGACAAGAACTCTGTCTCACTTGAACCATTTTAGGCTCCCTGAACTTTACAATGCAACTTCCTATCCCCTGTCAAATATTTGGAAAGGGATTTCACAGCTCCCTTGTTGAGGAATTCAAAGACTTGAACAGGTAGCCCTATGGCCTGAAGTCTACTATTCCATTGTTTCTCAATGAGTTCATATCCAGTATATGTCCTGCACTGACACATTGGTTCCAAGGAATGTGAAGCCCTTGTATATATCTATGCTGGCTTTTGACAGAACTGACTTCAGGGGTTGCAAACTCTGATCAGGAGACTTATAGCCCCTGGTCAGGGATATTTAGGACAGTGACAGCTGATGCCTTCCTTGTCAGTGGAATGATGAATCCATTCTGGGTTTTAGTGAGTATTTTTTTTAAAAAAAAACTATTCAGGAGATTAAGCCTAACCCTAAAATAAAGACAGCAAATTGAATAATCCCATTAAGTTTAGCCTACACCTCAGAGCATATTCACCATTCCACTGACATAGAAGCCATCAGCTACCACTGATCTAGACAAGTAAATCTTGACTTGTATTATCCTCATGTGTGCAACAGGATAACTTTAAAAATTTCACCTTCTATGAAGGCATGACAAGATGGCAGGCTTGTGAGGGGGATCTTCCCTCATTCCCTCCACTATTTAACCAATGTGGTGAACTTTCCCTTGATCACACATACTACCAACATATGGGGACTCTTCTAAATGACCTCATGGACCCTAAATGGGAGATTTTACTCCTTTAATCTCACTACTGGTTACCACCTATGAGGCACACTTAGCACAGGCTATTCCCACACTCTGTGTCATTTAACTTTGTGATCTTTTGTGCAAGGATTTCATCACCCAAAGTCATACCCAAAGTCATTCAAAGCATTTGAACTTATAACCACTCTAATAACACTGCTATAGTGTTCCAAAGGCCATGTGTTAGATTGCAAATGATTTATTAAACAGAAGAAAATCACACAGGTCAATATTACTTTCTGTTTAGAAGGTTATGGTCCTATGATTTTAAAATTTAGTTGTTACAGTTATTTACTTAATTTCAATTACTTGTATCACTCATACATTGCCCCACTACCCTCTCTACCATGACTAGAATTATTCTCACTAAAACCCCAACTTCTAACTTTACCTAACTTCATTCATTTAATTGTTCCCTGACTCTTTAACTGACCTTGCCTATCTAAACCATAAATCTCAATAACTGATTCTTTTTTAAATCTCCTCATAATCTTAGCTGAAACTCACTATTCATCACTTTCACTGAATTTAACTCACTCACTCACCTTTTCAAATCACAGTAAAACTTCCAGCCAATCAGCTGTTGGCTCCAACATTCCATAGTCTCACCTCCTTCCAACACATTGCCTAACCTTAACATATCTCTTATACAGACCATACATGATGATACATCAATTTATTTTCTATAATATAAACACAACAACATTTGTACATGTTCAACACCAGAGGAGACCTTGGAGAAATAAATGTGCATTTTCATGAGTGTGCTTGGCATATTTCTGTGAAATATACACTTTAGGGAGAAATGTTGCCATATAGTGAAAGTGGTAGCATCACATGGGTTGCTTGTGTTCTTGTGGTCAATCATCTTGTCTTGTTGTGCTTTCTCTCTGTGTGGGTGTTTATGTGTGTGTACTTAGCTTGACAAGGGAAAGGAGGCTAGTTTTGCGTAAGGACTTTCTTTCTTTCTTTCTTTCTTAATTAATTAATTAAAATATTTCTATCCTGTTCTCTATCATGAGATCTTAAGCAACATAAATTAAATGGTTTAAACAGTTTAAAACAATTCTAGATTTTAAAAAAGAACTTTTTAAATAGGCAACAAGCATATTAAATAAATCATTAGATTAAAACATCAGACATTGATCAAACATTGATCAAACATTGATAAAAACATTGATAAAACATCAGACATAAAACATTGATCACCAACAATGGTCTGACCTGGCCTCACATCAGGAGGCGTGGAGACGCACTATCCACAATGCTGCAGCCTTATTTGAGAACTCACGACGAACAAGTCTTGAAGAGAAACAGCAATGCAGAAAGAATCACAAACCAAAAACATCACCCAAGGAGACCTTCTGCTTTGCTTTTTGCAACCGGACTTGTTTGTCTCGGATTGGCCTTTTTAGTCATCAGCGCGCTTGCAGAAGGCGCGGGATGAGTCCTTTCTGAATCTTCATTTGTGAAGAAAAGCCAGAGGGGAGAGAGAGAGAGAGAGAGAGAGAGAGAGAGATGTGTTGTCTATTAAGATACTTCTTGTGTGTATTGTGGAAATTCTTATGGTGAGAAAGGGATAAAGAAGCTTGACAATTGTGTGCAAAATATACTTTGTATAAAACTCCTCCCTCTAGACAGAATAGTGTCTTCTGTACAAATGCAAGATTTTTATGCACAGTATATTTTGTTCACATTGCAGAAACCACAGTGGGTTGTGGGAGGGTGCTTGGTGTCTTGGTCTTACATTGAGGGCAAGATAAGTTGAACAATTGTGAGACTTCTTCATGTCCCTACCATATATACCATGTGTGATATGTACAAAAACTAGGATGGCATAGTGGCTAACAGACTGAATTAAGAGGTTCTGGTTCAAAAGTCTTACTTCTCTAATTAATACCTTAGCATTAGCCTTAGGACTTTTTCGGACACTGAAAAATAACGCAAGCAGCCTCGTCAGCTTGCGAGGCTACTGTGCTGCAAAGCGTCCCTTTCGTATGATGCTCTCCCCTGCCGGTACTGTTGCGGTACCGCGGAGAGAGTTGATCATCATATTTCGTTGTTTTTTACTCACGAAAGTTGAGTAAAAACAGGGGCGAGCGTCATACGAAAGGGATGCTCTGCAGCGCAGCAGCCTCGCAAGCTGACGAGGCTGCTTGCATTACTTTCTTCGCGTCCTTAGGTAGCCTTGGTCAAGCCACACTTTCCCAGCTTCATCCAGCACCTGTAACATGGGTGTAATAATCATGCAGGCATACCTTATAGCAGGGATGGGAACAATGTGGATCTCTAGATGCTGATGGACTGCAGGTCCCATGAATGCTAGCAAGCATAACCAGTGCTGGGAGCTGTGGTACAGCAATACCTAGATCTCTGCATTGCGAGATGATGCTTTGAATAACCTTAATGCTTTCTTATATGAAAAATAATATTACGTTTTCAAAAACTGTTGAGTGATGGAGAGATTGTGCCTGGACCTTCTGGCACTTCAGTAGTCTGGTGGATGAGATAGCCTTTTGGCTCCTCAAGATCTATTGGTGTAGTGTTAATATTTATTTTTATTTATTTTATTAAAATATTTATATCCCACATTATATCATGGGAAGTCAGGGCAGCATGCAAATAAAAAACAGTTTAAAGAGTTTGAAGCAAATGGAAGGCAATAAAAGTAATGTAACAGACTAAAACCATATTAAACCATTTATAACAGATTGAAACAGTTTAGAAGGTTAAAATAGTTCTAACTGTAGGTGTCTTAAATTGATGCAATTCATGTTTTCTCAATGAAATTATGTTGTTGATGTGAACAGTATAATTTGGAGCCTGTCTCCAAAGAGAAGTGTATATAATAACATTTTGTTAACAGAGTATCTATTTGTATATTTAATTTTTAATTTTTAATATTTAAACAATACTTGGTTAAGTTATGTTTAGGTAGTGCAGAAGGGAAGAAGATGTGTACCTGAAGCATGTCTTAGCCCTATTCTGTATTTCAGAGATGGGGACATGTTTTCACTTCTGTGCTCCTTTGGCAGTTTGCACAATCACATTTTGAGCTGAAAATTGGCTGGAAAGGGAACAATTAAATGACCAGGAGTTATATCTGGTTTGTATGACCTGGGTTTTTTTGGGTGTGTGTATGTGTCAGTTTCTGGCTATTTTTGCAATTTCATGAAAGTTTAAAGTAGGGGGACTCAAAGTTGGGGTGACTTGTTCCATAACCTCAGATGCCATTTTCAACTTGTTCCATAACCTCAGATGCCATTTTCTTCTGTTCTCAAAGAATCTAAAACAATCATAGCCCAAAATGGAATAGCCACAGGCCACTGGCTGGGAGGCAAAGACAGCATTCTCACACAACTGTTGTGTGAAGTACAAGCAAGAAATGAGAAAATGATGACATGCCTCAGTTGCTGTAGAATCTGCCTGAAGCTTGGCATTGTTAGACTGTTGCAGCCTTCCTGTCTTTCCTTCCTTCCTCTAGAGTTAATTATTAATGTGCTTGCCAGCAACAAAACAGTTTTGTTTTCCTTTAGGTGTAATTAGAGCAATCAAAGGGTTGGTATTTGTAATACAAATGCACTTCTATTCTTTTACTCAATGTCTCTGTTTTGTCTCTCTTTCTTAATTCTGTCTGTCTGTCTGTCTCCATCTTTCTGCCTGTCTGTTTCTTTATTTTCTCCCCATTCTCTCTCTTCCTCTCTCTCTCTCTCTCTCTCTCAGTATAAATATGTCTGCATACATGTGTGAAAATAACATATATATATATATATATATATATATATATTGTGTGTGTGTGTGTGTGTGTGTTCAATGCACATTGGAAATTTTAAAACCCTGAACCAATACAAGTTACTCATATGCAGGTCATTGGCAATTCCTGTAGGGGAAATTGGTGTTGCCGTAAGAGTTACTGATAGCAATCATTCTTTGCCAAACAAAATGAGATTGCACGGTTACGGAAAATAATTTGTATATTGCATATTTCAATGGAAGGGAGAAGGAAGAGGAAAAGGAAGTGGCTGTGCAAATACATTTTTAACGTGCCACATATACATTTTGTAGACAAATAGGAAGTGCGTAAAGCCAAGGAAATGGAAATTGGATAGGATTTGTGTCGGCCGCTGCAGAGGTGATCGAGCGGCGGCTGCGGCAAACCGCAATGTTCGCCCCCCTCCTCTGTCTTCCATTGCTCCCCAAAGGGGGAGAAGGCAGAGTAGGGGGGCGAATGAACTGCTAAACACTTTGCTTCACTCCCCATCCCCATCCCCTGCCTCTTCGCTCCGTTTGCGAAGAGGCAGGAGATAGGCAGGCAGGTGAAGCAAAGTATATCCGGTGTATAAGACGGCTCTCGATTTTGGAGGGCACTTTTGAGTGCTCAAAAGTTGTCTTATACGCTGGAATATACGGTACTTTAAAAGGTTAAGCCCAGAGAGATAAATGCAAACATGCAGTTACCTGTTGTGAATAACGTGAGTATGTGCGGGGGATAGATATAAGTTGATGGGTGGGGAAGGAGCCAACTATTCAACAGTAATTCTTACTGGGAGTTTTTCAAGAATACAATAAAAATTACAGATCTTTTAAAAAGGGGGGAAATAACGAAAGAAAGAAAAGTAGGATAGAAAAAGAAATATAGACAAAAAGAAAAGTGGTTTCCGGCTTCTTTTCAGTAGGGACATACACACACATAACATATATATATATATATATATATATATATATATATTCATATCTGTTTCTCTAAAATTACATCATACACTTCCTCCAATAACCAAATCTTAGTAATTATCAAACAGTATACACACAGTGACAGGTTGTTCTTTTGTATTGTTGGTAAAGTAAAAAGCGTGGACAGCAGACTCTCACTGACGAATATGAGTGCTGTTTATTCCCCATCCTTGGGTCATATACACAATCAGGTGTTTGTTATGATAAATTTAAATTTAATACATTTTAGCCCAGTTTTCAGACAAACCTAGTCATTCATACTTGCTCATTTTTTTTTCTTTTTAAAGCATGACATGGGCCATGTTTCCAGTCTTACTAACAAAAAAGACAAGATAGTCAAATGTAGTGAAGTTGAGGGGAAAGGGGAGAGAAGGGTTTTCAACTTGAGAAAGCTGGCATGAAGTGGTGAGTTGTAAACATGCCATCATGACTGCTACTACTGCTAGTATTACTACTACTGCTACTTTAGAAGATATGTCACATTTGACATATCAAGAATAAATGTTAATTATTGAGCAGTAATCATTAATTGATATATTAACTGAGAAGACTCACAGAAGTGCCACAAAATTTTACTTTATTTTTGTATAGGGTCAAGAATTAGGTAGCAATCCAGATGTTGTTGAATTGCAGTTCCCAGCATTCATCACCATTAGCTATGTTGGCTAAAGCTACTGGGAGTTGCAGTACAATAGCATTTGATAACATATAACATATTTCTGACCCCTGCCATAATGAACAGTGAATAAGGACATATGCGAGCTGTCATCTCTAAATTTAGTATTGTGGAAAACTATAAAAATTGACAGTCTCCTAAGAAATTAACCCTTTTATATTTTGGCTCACACAAACTTTGACGTTATAGCTATAGCCTAAAACCTAAACCCAAAATGAAATGTAGAGCCTTAAAAAGGTGAATACTCTTTTCTCATTAAAATGCTATTGAGGTTGTTGTTGTTTTGCCAGAGTTAATAAATTCATAATCATTTCTGTATCAGTTTAGACAAATATCCTTCTACATAACTTAATAGAGCTCTCAAGGGTTTCTTTGGAATTTTATACCCAGTAATTTGCTCAATATAAAGCAGAACTAATTGACTAGTTTTTCTTTTCATACTCTCAGAGAGTATGTATATAATCTGCATCCAATCTTCAACAGTGCCAAAAGTTGTCTTGAGTCATTGCAAATTCAGATTTATAAGGGGTTAAATGCTATTCTTTCAAAGTCAATTTTGTTAATTTTTTGCCAGTGTTCTTTCTCAACTAATGCCACACTTTTCCTGGATTACTGTACCAAGCTGTTTCTCCCCCTTCTTCTGGAAATTCAAGGATTCTCCAGACTTCTAAAATTAGGAAAACAGTTTTATTTTTATTTATTTATTTATTTGATTTATATCCTGCCTTTCTCCTATGAAGAATTCAAGGTGGCCTACAACATTTAATAAAACAGGGTACATTTAAAATGTGGTTTATACAAAAGTTTAAAAAATCATGAAATAGCAGTTCATTTAAAAGCAGAACATTAAAACAGTACAATAACTCAGATCATAATGAAAAAGATAAAAAAAACACACATCCCCACCACAAACCCTTTCTGTTACATGGATTTTCAGCCCAAGGTCTTCCTGAATAAGAAGGTCTGTCTTAGCCTGCTGGCAAATGGAAAAGAGAAAGGGGGCCAACCAAACTTCATGCAGAATGGAATTCCACAATCTGGGAGCAGCTACAGAGAAGGCTCTCTTAGCTATTTGTATACCCAAGGCCAATCTGAACATTTTTTGCTGGTGTTTATACTTGTATAAAAGTGCTGCAATGACTCAAGAGTCCTTGGTCATCTGGCTGTGGCAAAGGCCAGGCTGACTTTCCTTTCACATCTATGGTCCCAAAGCAACTTGCAAATTGGAGCAGAGTTCTTATTGCTACAGCATGGGATAGGTCTTATTATATAGTTCATGAAACACTGGTAGCTCTATTGCCAGTGAAGTTATATGGAAAACAGTTATGCAGGGAGTGATTGAGTCAGTGTGAGAGGTACATGTTTTGGAAGTGTTTAGGCAAGGAAGATATGCAGTGGTCTAATGATTCCCAGGACAGGCCATCCTGACACAGTCATACAAGTGAATAAGCCCAACAATCTCTGCCATCAGAATTGGACCCTTGCTGCTATCAGCCAAGTCAGGCTGCAGCTTCATAATAACCTGATATAGTATGCCACATATGGGTAAAAGAATTATCAGGGAACCAGCAGCCATTAGAAGACTCTAGGTGGAAGGGCATGTGCAATACATATTTGCAAAATAAGATATGCCTTAAGAGAGAATCAGGAAAGGCTCTTTCTGTTGACACTATGGGTAGCTATTGTATTTGAGCAGTACCCCCAAATTCATATTGACAGAATGTGTGTGGGGGCGGGGGGCGGGTAGGGTGTGTGTGTTACAGTTTTTGAAGATTTGGAGAAGGTCTTAAATGTACAGAATGCTAATAATCAAAAGCATCTTGGCCTTTTTTGTGAGTAAATTATACAAGGGGCCTTTTAGCTTCTTAACTACATACTTAAAGATGGTATGGGAGAGGGAGATGATTTATTATAGCATTTAGAGAGGAGAATGCATTTTGATTTTTTAATGATATCTGAAATGGCTGAGTCTGTCAAATTCAGATAGAGAAGAATTTAAAGCATATTGCAGGATAGCAAAGCTTAAGATTAATATTCCTAACATCACACTGAGGAGACCACTGGAGCAAAAAGAGGCAAATGGAGATTGCAGAAATATTGAAAACACTGATACAGCCAACCAACTTACCAAGTAGTTAAGGTGGGTCATGGCTTGGCTTACGATCTAGCCTGGTTGACAGATTTGGGGTATCATCAAAAGGCAGGAATTTTTGGTTGTTAGTTGTTGTTCTTGTTAGTATTATTATTTAAAAACATGTTTGCTGTTAGGGAGATGCAGAGAAATCCTTGTCAGGTTTTTCTGGTACCATAATAATTTTGGTTGGCCTTGTGGACTATGTTTCATGACTTTCAGATGCTCTTCTGTATGTAATTCTGTATGTATGGTGGGGGGAGGGATATATAGAAATACAGGAAGCCTCCAGACACTGAGTAAAATGAGTGATCTGCCTAGCTCAATAATGTCCATCTTGAAACTGGCAGAAACTCTGCATGATTTTAGTCTTCTGCCCCAAGCCCACCTGGAGATGACAGAGGTTGAAAATGATATGCTTTACCATTAAGGTATGGCCCTTCTTATCACACCTGAACTGATGACAAAATAAATGTTATAAACTTTACCGCCAGAGAAGATATTGGGTCATATTTCTCCAACAAGACAAGATATGGAACTTGTCTGTTGATGGATCAGGTGAGTCTCAAACCAGCTGTGGCCATCTGATCAGGGGCCAGTTCTAGAACAGGAGACCATCCATAAATGCTAACACTGAAAGAATTTTCCCAGTTTTACTGTTATTTGAAGGATAACCCAAGCGAGAAGGCTCCTGGAATAATAAAGCTGTGGCAATATACAAACATGTTGTGTCTTCTGTGCACTCCTTATGGGCTCCATTTATTTGTGGTTACTTTTACAATGTGGCAATTGTGGTTTGTGAATCAGTGTCTTGGAACTTTGCAGCTTCCTTTCTTCCAGCTTTACTCAGGAACTGCCTTGGCACCCTCTAGAGAGATGAGTTTTGTTATTAACTAAGTTAATTGCCAAAAAAGCACTTAAGAAATGAGCCAGTGAGTCTCCTTTATTTATAATACATTCTGTGTGGAGAGGCTATCCACACATTCAGGGAGAAGGGATGCCACGTTTTGGCAACCTAATGATTTCACACATCGAGCTTTCAAAAACAAAAAATTGTAGGATGGAGGCCTTCTGTCCAAAGGAGGAAAAACCCAAAATCATAAAAGTACCTCTTTGGTTCTCAACTGATGAAGTTTGTGAAGTTGCATTATCACTACAGAGAAAGAATAGCTACTTTTCAATAACACACATTTTGCAGAACACTTTTTAAAATCTGGTCATAAGATGTGTGATGCCTTCGAATAGCCTATATCTCCTTCCATTCATGACTGAAGAACAAAAGCTTTGAAAGTTGATGCTCGGGCACAGCGATGGGGGATAATTTCATTTGATTCATATTTTAATAGATCACATTTTCCCGGTGAATAATTCCCAACTGGAACACAAGTGTCCTTTAGTTTCACAGTTCCCTGAATTTTGTGATGTGCACAACAAAATTAGGGGGAATTGCATGCAAAGAAACTTATGTTAAAAATAATCACTTTCAAAAAGGTAGATTGGGGGGATAGTTTCTTTTTGACTACAGATCCATGTTGACTAGGTGATTTGGGGAGTTATAATCATAAAGAAACTTTTCTGAAGTCTGGTCTTGCTGGCTAGAGTTTGGACATGCAGTACTCTCTGCTAGGAATTTCATAGTGGTGCCACTAAATAGAATTGGTCACTATAGTGTCCACGCTTACTTACAGAGCTGAGACTACAGGAGACAAGTTGTTTTTCCACTTCTGTGTCCTTCTTCAATGAAGTTGTGGTTTCAGGAACCATTCCAATATTCATTGGACTTCATAATAACTAATAAATAAGCCCTATGCTTCTTTTAGTACATAATAGATTAGCATTTCATCTCCTCCTTCCAACTACCAAGGGATCCTAGGTTTGTAGGTAGTTGTCTAGGGCTACATTAGGTGCTTCATGGCTCAGCAAAGCTTTGAGTCTGGTTATTTATTTATTTATTCAACCTGTATCCTACCTTTCTCCTGACATAGAACACGAGGCAACTTCCAACAAAAGCTGCTTTGGACTTTGTTTTCCCAAAAGTGAATATTGTGTCCATTTCATTACAATGCATGCCAGTTTAATAGGAACATGATAAAACACCATGAAGTGTTAATATTTTAATCAATCCCATTATTCTCTTTTTCTTTCTCTCATTTATTTCATTTTACTCTTGCTTTGGGACTGCAAATTTTGTAGCTTACTGCAGTTGATTCTGTTGAGATTCAGTGGTTTGTTTGTTTTATTCCCCAAACAGAACTTTCCAAGCTCTACAAAAATGTGCACGTTAGAGGAAATTACATACAAAAATGGAAGCTGCATGCAAGTAGAAACTGCATGAAAAAAATATTATGATTGATGCATACAAAGTGCACATATTGGGAGAAATGTATTCAAAAAGTGCAAAAGAACCCATGGGCTATGGCCTTTATCAGACTAACCCCCTCCTTAACGTCCTTTTGTTGGCATAAATTGCATCATTTTTATGCCTGCAGAAGAACACTCCACCAGCAGACCTACCTTTTCCAGCATCAGTGAGGCTTCCCCAGCAGTAATGGAGCACAAACAGAGCTCCTTTTTCTTCTGGTGTTGAAATCTCACTGATTCTCGTGAGAAGGTGCTAACGTAGGATATTCAAAAATAAAAACAAAATAAAGATACAAAAAGTACAGCAAAGCACTAAAACACACTTTAAAAGTCCCAAGTACATGTGGGGGGTCATAAAAAGAGCATCCCCTACCTGGCTGTCATGATCTCACCTGGAAGTGTTTGCCCATTGACACTGCATTCACGTGAACACAATGGCATGAAGATTCAAATGCTGGCAATGTCGGCAGAAAAGAAGAATGGGAGATCAATTAATGGCTTGGCCTATTAATAAAATAGAATGGCTTTTAGACTTTACATGATCACAAAAGGACAACGTCATCTGGTATGCACGCCTTTTCACTATCATTAGGCGTCCTTATGATGCCATATCTGCCGCACCTGATAAATTCCTATGTTTCTTTTAAAAAAAAAAATCACAGACTGAAAATAACAATTTTGTACTTCAAAAAAGTAAAATTGACAGCTTTGACTGTCCTGACAGGAGCACAGCAAATGGTGTGAGCTAGGCAGATGCAGATGGCAGCCAGCAGACCTGTCTCACTCTGTTTTGCAAAGCAGCAGAAATGGGACCAGCTGGGGTCCATCATTCCTCACATCCCTCTTTGAATCTCTGTGTTATTTTCCTTCTGATTTCTCTCCCCCCACCCCATTCGGTAAACTGCTGTCGTGCCAAATTATGGCCCAAGTGATGAACCTTTAATTAGTCATGGGTATCATACGAAAAATGCTGCTGTTAGCTGGGATAACACTGGGCAGCGTATAAATTGGTAATACACCTGTCAGCTTCCATAATGCCCTTGACAGTAACAAAAGCAAGAATTTACACCAGGCTCTGGTTTCCTTTACAAAACATTAATCTTACGATTGTTTTATAAAGGGAGGGAGACTTTCTCCCCTTCTTTTCTCCCCTAACAAAAGACAGATTGAAAGAAATGAGAAATTTAGTAGCATTTGCAATACTTCAGTGACAGCCAGTGGCATCTCTTCAGTTCAGCCACCCTAGTCCACTTTGCTAACATGTGCAGCATTTTCATAGCAATACTTCAATTGCCACACAATTAATGAAATGCTAGCGACTTGTGGAGAATTTGGAGGCTCTTCCTGCTTAGAGAAATGTCTTCTAAAAAGGTGTCAGTTTCTTTTAAACTGCAGATGATGATGATGTATGATGATGATGGTGATGGTGATGATGATGTATCTGACTCTCAGCAAGTAGCCCAACATATGGACTTCCCCCTTCATGCAGGCAGAAGAGGTACTATTTTCTGGAAACATTAGTTTCAAGTTTGATTTCATTTGTTTCCTACAGGTGCCTCATGTTGCATGCTGGGAATGGGAGTGTATTGGGTCCCTTCCCCAGGCTGGCCCCACAGTTTCAAACCTTTGGCCTCCTTGTTTGTCACCTTGGTCCTTTTCTCCTCAAGATCTCTCTCTGGATCAGATATTTGGACCTCAAGGTGATCCCTGTATGGACCAGTGGATGCATTGTTCAGTGGGTTCACTGTGGTAAGCGTGACGAGACTGTCAAATCTTAACAGGAGCAACCAGACATAGTTGTAAAAAACAAATCAAAACACAAAAAGTGGAGGTTTATTAATACATAATTAGATCACACATTAACCCCTGAACAATCTAATGCAGGGTTTCTCAACCAGGGTTCCCTGAAACCCAAGGGTCCACAAGAGGTTGCTGGAGTTCCACAAGATATTGAGACTGGGAAAAAAAACATATTTTGTTGCAGATATAATAATTTTTAGGAAGGGGTTCCCTGAAACCTAAAAATTGTGTCAAGGGTTCCACCAGGGTAAAAAGTTTCAGAAAGGCTGGTTTAATTAATCACATCCCCCACCCCCTGTCCAGTCCTATTTATTTCTTCCCCTGGATGACTATCCTATCTCTGTTACAGCTTTGCCCTCTCATTCCCCTATTTTTCTGTAATCTTTTCCCAATCTGCCTTCTGTCAGAGACAAGCCTCAACGTTGCACCCTTTAGCCTCCACAGACCCTTCTCCACAGCATTCCCTGAGCTGTGATTGGCTGGCACCAGCCAGGCTTTCCCAGCTCCTCCCTTCACAGGGAGATCTTAGAATCACAGAAGTATAGAATTGGAAGGCACCACCAGGGCCATCTAATCCAACCCCCTGCCATGTAGGAATACACAATTGAAGCACCTCTGTTTAAAGACCTCCAAAGAAGGAGACTCCACCATCTTGTAAGGCAGTCTATTTCATGGTTGAACAGTGAGCTTGCATCCAGCTGTGTTCTTTTAGCTGGATGTGCTGTGGCAGGCATCCATGGGGTCCTCAGGATGTCCCTGCAGATGACATCCTGAAAGCATGAATTCAGGCCAGGCTTTCCTAAATTCAGTTTCAGTTCTTAGCCCCAAGGAGTGGAAGCCAATTGAACCAATATGATCTGACTGTGCATTGACTCATCATTCAATAACTGACTGGCCAATAGGCAGGAGGCACACATGTAGTCATCTGACAGAAAAGAGGCAGAATTGTGGAATTAATACCTAGTGCTGAAAATCTAATGGTGGAACTGAACAGGCACATTAAAACCCTTCCCTCTGTTGAAATATTGGCAACTTGGAGGAGGGAAATAATATCTGCCAAACCACTAACACCTCACTTTGGTGTAGTCAGGAATACACTGGCATTTCCCCAACCAGGGATTTTGACAACTGGTGTATAAAAGAACAAGAGAACACATCCCTGCTTGACAAAACTCAAAAATGAAAGAAAAAGGATGCTAGGTTTAATACTATGACAAGTACCGGCAAGAACAGAAAATATATTTTAAAGACCCTGTTGAGAAAACTCATTAAATGGGAGCAGAAGCAATAATTAAAACTTGCAAAAATGGATAGTTTTAAAAAAGCAGGCGCAGACAAACACCATGCAGATTTTAGTGTTGTGTCCATGCTCAAAGGTGACATTCTTCACTGGGTTTGCTGCTATAATATTCCTGCAGGAGGGAAAGTTTTAATGACACCCTGCCAGTCAATCCTATGACTGCTGAAAGTCCTGAGATATGTACAAATGGGACTCCCAAGGCTTCCTCTCAATGGGGAAATTGACAACTCCATCTTACAGACTGTGCCATGAGATCACACTCTTAAGATTCTGCAAATATCTGCAGGATTCGAGTCCATTTGTCTACTCCAGCACAGAGACACATACACACATACACGCTTACTTCTTACATATTGCTCATAAGGAAATATGAGAACAAGATCAATATTTGGAAGAAACCACTGGGGAGTTACTAGGATGAGGGTCAAAAACATCTGAGAGCTGCATGCTTTAATAGACAGTAACTCACATAATGGGTTGGCATCCTGTTAATAAGTTGTGATGGTGTAAGTTAGACTTGTACCATCACAATTCACTTTTTTGTCATTGTGGAGGTGAGAATTCTATTCTGACCATGCAGTGACCTAAATCCACTCTGCAATCCCACCTTATAAACAACAGAATGTGATACTCTTGGAAACAGGCAATATACTATCACAGGTTGCTGCATTTCAGTGCTCAGTACAATTTTGTTGTTGTTGTTGTTAACTGCTTTAAGTCTACTTTGATTCATGGCGACCCTGTGAATGAGACACCTCCATGACCTCCTGTCCTCAACTGCTCTGCTCAGGTCCTGCAAGCTCAGGGCTGTGGCCTCCTTAGTTGAGTCTATCCATCTGGTGTGCAGTCTTCCCCTCTTTTGACTGCCCTTTCCTAGCATTATTGTCTTTTCTAATGAGTCCTGCCTTCTCATGATGTGGCCGAAGGACAACAACCTCAATTTAGCCATCTTGGATTCCAGGGAAAGTTCAGGCTTGATCTATTCTAGGAACCATTTGTTAGTCTTTTTTGGCTGTCCAACATATCCACAAAACTCTTCCCCAGCACCACATCTCAAATGAACTGATTTCCTTTCTATCAGCTTTCCTCACTGTCTAACTCTCACACCTGTACACAGCGATGGGCAATACAATGGCTTGGACAATCCTAACTTTAGTGTTCAGTTTTATATTTTTGTACTTTAGGATCTTATCTAGTTCTTTCATAGCTGCCCCTCCCAGTCCTAGTCTTCTTCTGACTTCTTAACTGCAATCTCTGTTCTGATCAATAATTGATCCAAGGTATGGGAAATCTTTAATTATTTCAATTTCTTTATCATCTAGATTTTATTTATGTAAATCCTCCATGGTCATTATTTTTGTTTTCATAGTGTTCAACAGTAAGCCTGCCTTAGGACTTTCTTTTTTGACTTCCTTTATTAATAGTTCCAAGTCTTTGTTGTTTTCTGCTATTAGTAGAGTGTCATCAGCATATTGGTACAATCTTACCCTCTGTATATTTTATGCATGCTGGAATCAAGGGTGCTAACCCAAGTTACATTTATGGTGAGAAGCAGGAAGAAGCCTTGCCATAAGGCTCCAAGACCTAACCAATGGAAGATTTAATTAAGAAGAAGAAAAACAGAAGAAAAAAGCCAACAGGTATATGGTGCAGTATAAATAGAGGCCGGCCAGATAGAGATTATAGCGAGTTTTTAAATTGTAAGATGTAAAAGTCCTCCTGTATTCACTGAGACTCATTCCCTAGTAAGAATGGATGGGATTTTCTATTCTTATCCTGCTGTTGATACTTATAGTACTCTTGATGGTACTTTTGGTATGGGGTTATTACTTTGTTACTAAATTTGGTTTTTGGCTTTATAATAGGATTCTTTAAGACATCCAGCGTGATGTTGTGGTTTTTAAGTGTTGAACTAGAACTTCAAGAGACCAGGGTTCAAATTCTGCTCAGCCATGGAAACCCCCTTGGGCAAGTCATCCTCACTCAGGCTCAGAGGAAGGCAATGGTAACACCATCTGAATAAATCTTTCCAAGAAAACCCCATGGTAGGTTTCTCTTAGGGTTTCCGTAAGTCAGAAGTGACTTCAAGGCACACGACAAATAGGATTCTTGAGACTTTGCATGAATTCTTAGTGGATTGTTTAATCTTAGGGTAATGTTGACAGCATTAATGTGGGAGTTTGCATGAATTCTTAGTGGATTGTTTAATCTTAGGGTAATGTTGACAGCATTAATGTGGGATGTTTGGCTGGGCCTGTGCTATGTTTACACTATGTTTATTTGAATCCCCGAAGAAATTATAATGAATTGTCAAGAAAAGTTTGTCTTTATTTTTTATTATGTCCTGTTACATTACTGTTGTTTTCTGAGGTTGCTGTGAACCATAGCCATTTCAATCTCAGTGAGTATAGTGGAAGAACTATGAAGAACCTGTGCATACCACAGAGGTAGAGTTGTAATTACAGGGAAAACCACAAATTCTGAATGCAAAACATCCCACGCTCAAACACTGGCACAGCCAAGTAAGGCTGAAAAAGACTATAGCCATAAAACTTAGAGAGTCACTGCTTGTTTAAGTAGATAATGCTGATCTAGAAAAGTAATCTACCTATGGTCCTAACTGAGTGGTATGAACCTTTCCTGGTATTATCTACATTAGACAAGACAGGCAGCAGGAGGTATCAAGAATATACAATGATTCACTTTCTTTCAGTAGAAGCTGCTCTCTGATTTCAGTGCAGCAATGACTCTCTCCCAGTCTTTCCACCAAATTTTAAAGGAGCTATCTGAGATGCTGAATCTATTTTAGGGATAGGGTTGAGTACCTTGGATAGAGCTTTAAAATTTAGACTAAAGCGCAGGGTCGATTCACCCCCCCACACACATACACAAACATTGGAGCCCTGAGCCCCATGAGCTTTCTTTTAGATGGGTTCCCCACCATTTTAAGATAAGACCTCCACATCAGCCCACAAGCTTCTATGGGTGTTCTGAACCATGTCAGTCCAATGGCTGGTCTTAAATAGGCACATGCACAGCAACTGTCCAATTTGGGAGGGACTATGCTGATTATTCTTCTGTCCTCCCACTTTTTCAGTTGCTTTTAAAATCTCCCAGTTTCTCTCTCCTGCTCCTTTTTCCTCCCTTTGTTTTCAGCTTATCTCCATTGCTGCAAACTGAGTTCAAAATGCAAAAGTAGTTTGCACTCAGTTAACTCAACTGGGAAAGAGAAGAGGATATAGTCTTGCCTTTTCCAGGGGGCTCAGGCAAAAGCAAACAGTTGTAACCACTCCTAGCTTATGTGTTCTTCCTCATTCACAACTTCTGCCGTCTTGACCACAATCTGAGAAATTAAACTTGATTTTGGCATCCCTTCAGGTTTTTGAAAAATGACTCAGTGGGGAAACTAGTGCTCTTCTGGCTAAAGCCCTTTTCCTCATGCCTCCCAGCAGTGCTTTGGATGGTGAGAAATCAACATGGGTGGCAATCAGGCCAGACTTGGCAACAATCACAGCCCAAAAGGCTGCTGTTACTGTCATTGCTGGTAGTGTTGCTGCTTGCGGCTTAGTTTGTTTGAACTGATGGATGTTGTGCCCTATAATCTGTGAACCATGGCAGAACCCCCAATCCTTCCTTCCTTTCCACTTTGCATTGCTGTTGAGGTTGCTTGTTGTGTTTATGAATCTGAGAGACAAGCACATCATAGATTCAACTCGGCTAGTGATCTGTATAGAAGATAGGGACCCCTCAGATTTGCTTCACTGCAAATCTTACTGACAGTAACAGGGGAAGCTATTGATTTCTGTCAGGTCCTTTGTTGACAGTTTAGGGTTACAAATTCACTGGGACACCCGGTAATGGTGAAGCTTAGGCTGTGTGCATTTCAGGCTTAACATTTTAGGGAGGGAGGGAGAGATACATTACATCCTGCAGTGAGTGAATACAGTGTGTCAAGCTTGTGGTTAGTTCCTTGTTTGCAATCTATTTTAATAATCTGGATTGTTGTAAGGTACATGGCGCCTCTCTCTCTCTCTCTCTTTCTGAGACAATGCCTGCCTACCCTCCAATTGTTCCAATTTGTCTGGGATAATCCTGATTAATACCCCATCATCTCACTTTTTGAGCTGCTTGTAAAATATCCAGTTTCTCCCCACCCACCACTTCCTCCCTTTGTCTTTAGCTTACTTCAGTTGCTGCAAACTAAGTTCAAAGTGCAATGTAGTTTGTACTCAATCAGTTTTGCAGTGGGAAAAAGACAGGAGGTGGAAGGAATCTTGCCTTTCATGTACACTAGTCCAGTCAGAGCTTGGAGACATTATTTTTAAAGACTGCAACTTTGTGGATCCACTGATCAGCATGGTCAGTAAATTCTGTGAATTGTAGGGGGAAGAATAATATTCCAAGTTCCAACTTTAATTTGTCTTACTCAAGAAAAACAATGTTTCCTCTTTTCTTTTCAAAGGGGTAGAGTTGGCATGTACTTGAAGGACCTCTCCCCACACACATACTTCAGGGCCCAAACTAGGACTTGTCTACACTATTAAAAACCCTGAATCTTCTCCTGAATCCCCCTGAATCTGTGGTGATCAGGCCACATGATGCACATCCCTTTCCCTGAATCTGGGGTGATCAGGCTGCACAATGCATGGCCCAGATTCAGGGCATTTAGGGATATTTGGGGATATTTTTCATGAGAGGTTTTAGGATCCAGGGATTTCTCTGGGTTTACATCTGCCGCCAGTACTGCTGCCAGCGCTGACACCACTGTGACCATTTTAAAGCTCAGGAGGCCAGTTCCTGGCTAAAGAGATAGGTTTTCTCCCTTCCCCTGGCTTGGCAGCACTATCTCTACCTGTTCTCCGCCTGCCCATCACTTGCTTCAAACGCCTCTTCCCGCAATGAGAAAGCAGGAGAGTGGGCAGAGGCAGCACTGCTGAGCCGGGGAAGGAAGAAAAACCCATCCCTTCAGCCAGGAACTTGCCTACTGAGCTTTAAAATGGTAGCTCCTGCCAAGATCTAACCATTTGTGGTTGCGGCAGTGGTGAGTGGTGGGAACAGCAGCCAAAACTCTGCAGGGACAGTGAAGACAAGTACCCAATATACCTTCCGAAAATAAATTCCACACAGGGCTTCAGGGCAAATACGAGGGCACAAGGAGCAGGACCCCATTTGAATTTTTGGCCCCATGTGTCGACAAGCCCCTGGTCATGTGTGTATGTTGTATTTTTTATATAATAATAATAATAATAATAATAATATTTATTTATACCCCGCCCCTCTGTCAAAACAATCGGGGCGGCTTACAAAAATTAAAATACAATACAGATAAAATCCCCAAACACCCCCCACCTCCACCCTCCCCCATAAAAAATTATTAAACAATTATAAATTAAAACCAACTGATCTAAAATCACATTTAAAAACAATAAATACAATAAAATACAATAAATGGCCAGCGGACTAAAAAGAGGCCAGGATCCCCTGAGGCCGGGATCTAATTAGGAAAGGCCTGCCGAAAGAGATCTGTCTTCAGTGCTTTTTAAAAGCTATTCAGGCTTGTTATCTGACGGATCTCATTCGGCAGGTCATTCCACAATTTGCAGGCGATTACCGAAAAGGCCCTCTGGGAGGTTGCAGACAGCCTAGATTTTTGTGGCTGAAGCAAATTCCTCCCAGAGGACCGGAGTGCACGGGGAGGATTGTATGGGAGGAGGCGGTTCCAGAGATAAGTTGGACCCAAGCCATTTAGGGCTTTAAAGGTAATAACCAACACCTTATACTGGGCCCGGAAACTGATAGGCAGCCAGTGGAGAGATTTTAATACTGGAGTTATATGGTCTCTCTGAGATGTTCCCGAGACCACTCTGGCTGCCATACTTTGTACCAACTGAAGTTTCTGGACCAAGCATGAGGGCAGCCCCATGTAGAGTACATTGCAGAAATCTAGACGCAAGGTTACCAGCATGTGCACCACAGTCTCAAGGTCCCTTACTTCCAGTAAATGGCGCAGCGGGCGTATCAGCCGAAGCTGATAACAGACACTCCTGACTGTTGCATTCACCTGACTAGTCATCTGAAGCGATGAATCAAGGAGCACCCCCAGACTGCAAACACAGTCCTTAACGGAGAGCGTGACCCCGTCCAGGACTGGAGGTTGCAACCCAACTCCTGGTTTTGGGGCTGCTAGTGTGAGCACCTCCGTTTTATCTGGATTTAATCTCAATCTGTTTTTCCTCATCCAGCCCATTACTGCTTTAAGACAATCATTAAGAGGAGAGACGCCATTGGAATTCGAGGCCGACGATTGGGACAAGGAGAAATAGATCTGGGTGTCATCAGCATACTGATAACAACCAGCCCCATAACTCCGAATAATCTCACCCAGCGGCTTCATATAGATGTTAAACAGCATTGGGGACAGGATGGCGCCCTGCGGAACACCACAAGTAAGCTCCTTTCTGCTGGAGCAGCTGTCCCTGAGCAACACCCTCTGGGACCTGCCCGAGAGGAAGGACCGGAACCACTGGAGCGCAGTGCCTCCGTTTTCTAATCGATTTCTATATTTCTGGGCTTGTAATAATTTAATTAGGTATACCCCTATAAACATGAACTGTACTTTTCTCATGTTGTTGTACTACTGTTCATGCTTCTGTTTCCCCCACCTCCTCCTTCTTTTCCCTCTTCTTCTTCCTCTTCACTAACATAGTGGCATATAGACTGTTCTCACCCTGCAAGGGTATTCTGCCATTAGGGATAATACAAGTCTATTTGGATTGATTAATTGATTGAATAATTGATTACAACAAGAAGATTGGTTCCTGGACTGGTCCCTGAAAAAAAATATGCACATACACACAAACATGCACATACAAAGGTAACCATGTGAGGTTTGCTAAAGATGAAAGCTCAGCACAACTCAAGTATCTGTGAAGCTGGTGAGGACCACTTTATACAATCAGTGGAATGAAGTGGTAAAGTTTCCTAAGAGTTAATTACTCCAGGCTCTCTGGGCATGTGTGTGTGTAGGGGAGATTTAAGGGCCATTGACAAATGTGGAAAGCTTCCAATCTTTGCACATAGAAGATGCTGGTCAGGCCTGCTACTTCTTTTAGCTTGTCACTTACTGCATCCTTCTGGCAGGTTTGAGGAAGTTTTACTTTTATGGATCTTGAGAAAATTCTGAGGGGAAGGAGGCTGCCTGCATACTAATAGAACACTCTGTGGTAAATAAATCAGAAGGGTGTTTAGCTTTAATCCACCCTTGCCTTATTCCTGCTGAGTATTCATATATGCTAGCAATGGATGAGTAATGTGGAGTACTTTTCCAGTGCAAGTTTTGAATTAAGCCACAGAGGTTTTACAAGGAGAGTGAGCGTTAAAGGGGCTAGAGAAAAATAACTGCTGCTTAGGCGTGAGCTGTCCAGACACTGGATAGCTTCCAGTCTCTTCCTTGCCAATGCGTAGTGCACATAGCCAAATATCCTGAAGCTAAAATCCAGGGGAAATGATAAGGATCCTAGTGAAAACCCTTATTCAGGCATAGAAAGCATGTGTAGACTGTCTATGTGAGGAGAAGCTGTGGGATGAGTGCACAAGCTCTACTACTGCTTTTTATTTTATTTTATTTTATTTTATATTTTATCTTATTATATGGGATCTAAAATATTTCTCCCAATATGGGATTTCTCTGTTGCCAGTTTGGCTACCCTCCATGGGTACAGATGGACTGTATGAAGTGGAGAATCTCTCCTCTCTCTGTGCTTCTGTGTTTCCAGGGATATCTATGCCATGTAGAGCCTTTCTTCTTCAGGATTCTGGAGTCATGTTAAACTGAATGTGTAGCATCCAGTTGTCCTTCTTCTTTCTTCTATACAGGAGCAGGGACAATTTGCTTACTTTAGTGCAGTGCTTTGAAAAGTGTCTTTTTTTTTTTTAACTGCAACTTCCAGAATCATAAGAACACAGCAAACTGTTTATATAACAAATCAGACCATTGGTCCATGTAGGCAAGTATTGTCAACTTTAATTGACAGCCAGTCTTAAGGACCCAAGTACTTACCAGGTCCAGCGCTGTTTAGCTTTGGAAATCAGAAGAAATGCAGTGTGTTGAAAATCAGAAGAAATGGAGGAACATGCAGACCGGGGGATTCTGGGAGTTACAGTCCAAAACTGTAACATTTCCACCTTCTGAACTAAAGATAGCTTCTGATCTCAATTGAGAGCATCATGCATGGGTGTGTGTGTTAAATCTTCCATCCTTCCCAACAATTCCCTCATGCCCACATGTGGGTGTCAGAAGAAGAAAAGTGCCACTATCAACATCAATTGAGGTTTCATTTTATTTCTTTTTAAATAGCCATGAGTGAAAGTGGGAGAGAAGGGAGATTATCAGATGTGACAAAAACCATGTCAGAAGATCGCAACGGGAACAGGAAGGGGCAAGATTATTAGACAATAACGTCCTTCAGTGTCCCGGGGACATAGCGCAGCTGTGAGTAAGGTGTCCCTTTGTATTGCTTGCTTGTGCCCATCAATGAAAAAAGGCAGCCTCATCCATAGCAGCACTAGGCCCTGGGAATGGCTTAGGGCATGGGCATCTGATAATGTTGCCTTTCAGTTCTCCTTGTGATCTTCTGATGCAGTTGGGAACGTGGTTTTTTGCCACATTCCCCCATGTCTGATAATCTCCAAGATTTGAAAGGAAGTGATTGGGTGGGGTGCAGTGGAAATCAAATTGAAAGCAGGCTGAAGCAATTTTTTGAAGTATTTTCAGAATTTTTTTTCATGTGTTCCCTTGAGAAAGACTTTCTTTGTTTTGTTTCAAAGTTCATTGGGAGTAACAAAAATAAATAGTTTGGGGAATACTGTATATTGGAACAACTGTTCTTTGGTTTTGTACATGCAGCACTGGCTGTAAGGATTGCCATGATGGGATCATGAAATGGGATTGGTTCCTATAGCTGCCACTGCCATTGCATTACCTACCAGAAGATCTGGAAATAGCAGGGGAGAAACTATTTTTCAACTTCTTTTCCCTTCTTCAGTGACGTGGTGGCTTCAGAGAATGTTCCAGTGTTCAACAGACTTCGGAATAGCCATAGCTCTGTGCTTCCTTTAGCATCTAATGGGGCACTTTTCATTTTAGAGATAGACTAGGCTAGGATACAGTGAGTAACACAAGTCTACTTTGGCTGCTTCATGTCTAAATGAGTATCTGAGTCTGGGTTTCCCAAAGCTAATATTTTATCCACTCCATTACATTGGTTTCTGATTTCATAGCAACATGATAAAACACCAAGTATTCATGGAGTGCTGATACCTTTACCAACCAATGTCGCCTTCTCCTTTGGTTTCCCTTGTCTCTTCCTTTTTACTCTCTCACTGGGCAATAGATTTGGTTGCTCAGTGCTGTTGGTTCTGCTGAAATGCAGCTGTTTGTTTGTTTTTTTCTATAACACATAGCTAATTATTAAGTGCTGAATCGATTAACAATTTACAGGATATGGATAGAGCCGTAATTGCAGCCTCTCTTTTGCAGGCCAATCCAACTCCCATTTAAATCAATTGCAGTTTTCATAGCAATTTCAACTGCAGTCAAGTTGAGTCTTTCTGTTTTCTTTTTTCCTAACCCTGTCATTACTCAGAATCAAGACTTTCATCATTTCACAGAGGCCTTGGTAGAAGGTGCATTAAGAAGGAGGTGTTTTGAGGGGTGGGGGAGAGAGACAAAAAGAAAGACCCTCCACACAAAGTTGAGATTTTTCTGAGAGGGGGGTGGCCCTGTTCCCAGTCCTGAATCTCTTTTATTGGACTCAGTGGTGCATCTTTCAAGCCTTTAATTAAGTCCTTCCTTTGTCTTGGTATCAGCCAGAGCACATGTTCCCATTTTTCTTGCCGCAGCACTTAAGCATAATTTGGTGTCAAACACATGCTCTCTGATTGAGGTCCAACCAGATTTACTTGCAAATGTGTCTGGGTCAATAGCATTTGTTTCAATTAGATTTACAAAGAACCATTATAGTGCTTTGGCACGTTAGTTGAAAGGGAGATTGTGGGAGGGGAAGGGAGACAAAGGCCTGCCAGGCACTTAACTAATTTATGATTAAAAAGAGAGAGAAGGTGGTAGTGCTAGGAGAAGTGGGGGTGGGGGAGGCTATCATATCTGATATCATTGGCCTTCTGCCAAATAGAGCAGGAGCTGTGTGCAGTTCAGGAGTAATCCTTTGTCAGGGCCAAAGGCAGTTGTGTGCCCCAAGCATCACAACTCTAATTTGAGATGTTCTAAAAGCCAATCACAGCTAGACCACATCCTCTGTTGCATGGCAAGTGGGATATGATTGTCAAAGAATTAACAGAGGCATAGTCAGCTGATCAAATCTTGAGGGAAAGCATGGAAGTTGCACTTGCATGTCTGTATTTCTGTTTTAAAATGCCTGCTCTAATGATGGTTGTGGGGAGACATATATAGAGAAGATATTATTGTTTTTGGTTTTTTACTGGAAGGACCACAAGATGTATCTCTATGTGTATGTACAACACTCTCTTGTGCAGTTTGTGCTATAGTGAGATATTTTGAAGGCAACCACAATGACAGTTCAGGCAACTGGTTTGGTCTATATCTACAAAACAGTTCTTACAGTAGAGGTAGTTTTTATTAAATAAATACAATGAGGTCTAATTGCTCATTTAAGATCAACATGTATAGCTGGCAGATGATGCCACTGTCCCTGTTTATTACAAGAAAACTTTGTTTTTGAAATGTAGGAAGACACGTGTGTGTGTGTGTGTGTGTGTGTGTGTAAGAGAGAGAGAGAGAGAGAGAGAGAGAGAGAGAGAGAGAGAGAGAGAGAGACTATAAACAGAAACAGAACAGATTCATTGAAGCACACTAATTTTTCCCAGACTTATGACTGTCCAAGAAATCACAACTACTCACAAAGGGGAGGGAGTAGCTATTGGCATTTAAACCTGTCTCATAATGAGGTTCTACATACCGTACTACATTACTACTACATTATGAAATGAGCCTCCAACAGGATGCTGGTATATTGTTCAAAATGTTTCCTAGAAAATACATTCTAGGATCCAGGATCAAAAGTGTGCCATCAAAACCAGTACTACATGAGAAACTGTGCAGAGATAGAACACCAAAATGGAAAATGGGGTGGGAAGGTACAAATTCAATGTCTCAATCAAAAGTAGCAACATATAGATCATTTACCCCAAAGTGAGGGAATGGAGGAGGAAGACCTTTTCGGGGGGGGGGCATTGTAGAATTCTGGAATAAAAGAAGCAGACTGATGGCTTCTAATACAAATACAACGTGGATTTGATCTGCTTCTGTAAGCAGTTAACAATGTCCCCCCCTCCCATACCTTTTAAGTTACATTTCATTATGTCTGCTGCACTACAGAAGGCTTTGGGCCCTGCCGTGTGTTTTAACCACTTTATTTTAAGAAAGCTTCTTAGGAGTCTTCCTCATATGGCTCTTGTGGGGTTCCCCTGCCCCCGTTGCTTTGTGTGGTATGGAGCACCATATACTATGCACATGCAAAATCTCCTCTCTCGCCTTTTCAAAATAAAGTCACCTACTGTATTGACAAAGTTAGCTTCAGAGCTGTTTTTTTGTTGCAGTGATATCCACATATATGTATCCAGAGAGAGGTATCTGTTTATATTTTTCCTTCTCTTTAGACCATACAAAACAGGAGAACCCTAAAATATCACATGTACATTTCTTAGCTCCATAGTAGGGATGTAATTCTTCACTAAGTTTCCTCCTGAAAGAAACAACATGTAATTATAACAATTTCCTGCTGGAAAAAGTCTTTGAAAACCGCAGTTTTTGAAACATATTTGCAATTTGGGACATTCTATGCATAATTTGCACATGGTTGTTTTGCGTGGAAAACAATATTTCCTGCATAGGGGACAGCATTTTCTGCACAGAAAATTATATTTCTATACAGAAATATTATTTCCTGTTCAAAAGATACTGTTTCCTGTGCAGAAGGTGTTGCTTTCTATGCATGTAACCCACATGCAAATTTTGTGCAGAATAAATCCACAATTACAGCATTTTCTGCATAGGAGACTGCATTTTTTTTTCCACAAAGCAACATTTTCTGTACAGGAAATAATATTTCTGGATAGAAATACTATATTCTGCACAGGAAATGCTGTTTTCTGAACAAAACAATCATGTAAAGTTTTGTGCAGAATAAGTCCAAAACTATAAAGATTCTCAGCTGTCCAGGATTCTTGTCAAGGTTTCTCAACACTGAAAAAAAACATGTGATTTTTTTGGCCCATTTTCTAAACATTTTCTAATCTTCTTTCCATCCCTACCCCATAGTTTTCCTTTGTGTTTGTTGACAACTTATTTTATTTGGCTTTTATGTGAAAAGATGCTAGGGCAGTTTGGTCCTCTCCCCATTCCTTCAGTCTTTTATTTTAGCACCAGCCATTGTTTCATCAAAGCACACAGCTGTATCTTTGAACATAATTTTTTTTTCCTCCCCGACATCTGTGTTGCTAGTTAGCTCCCCCGAGATCTATCATTTTCAGTCATCACTTGCTGAATTCTCACTGTCTCTTTCTTACTGTCTCTCTGTCTGCTGAACTGATACTTCAAGTGATAGTTGTTCAAATTAGCATCCCCTAGAATGATAAGGGAGAAGACTTTTACAAGCTTTACTATGAAGTGATTAATTAACTGTGTGTGCATTTGCACTATGCTTATTATGGGACTGAAACAGAGAATAAATTTCATGAAAGCATCCTCGTCCTGCAAAATGGGCAAAAATGTTCATCCATTTGGAGTGAGTGTAGGATATGATATCATTATATAGCCAAATATGAATACAACATTGCCAGAAAGCCTATCAAAAGTGAGGGATAGAAATTTTTACTCCTGCCTTTGTGAGATTGGTCATGTAGGCAAATCTGGGCATGATTTCATCACATGGCACATGATCCATGACTGGGATTGTCCCAGGAGAAAGATCTCATTTTGTTGTAAATGGTGATGAAGCTCCAGGTCAGTGAACAGAGCAAGAACTATAAGCTGGGCAAATTAAAAACAACAAACAACAAAAAAAAAAAAAAACACAAACCTTTGGCTTCCCAAATCCACTTTCCAACAAAGTTTTGATTTTGCTGTATTAGGGAAAAGGCTGAGCATGCTTGCTAACTTGTTGTAGATTTGGGGGGAGACGTCTACTAAAAGTGTCTGGGTATTCAGTTACAGTGCAGTCTGATATTTGTCTGCTTAGAGGGAGGTAAGTGGGCATGGAAATTCCGCTACAATTATTAAAGCTGTTCTAGTTTTCAGTTCCCCCAGAATGGTTGGGTTGAGAAGCAAAAAGCTAAGGTTGGGTGTGCATTTTGTGTTAGTTGCTAATTAGAATGTACTAAAATTGACAAACTTGGAAAGTAGGAGAATGCAAACCTGAAAGATTTGCCTAACCCTATGAAACACTTCATCAGCATCAAAGACAGTGGAAGTCTCTATAAAGGATGCATTGGGATTTTATTTTGCAGGGTCCTCTGGAAAAACAGTGTTTCTTACTTATTTGATTTTAGTGCCCTCTGCTTTTCCCTACTGTTTTTTTTAAAAAAAACTTTCCCTGTACTTTTCTGATATTTACACACCTCTTAGCTTCACTGCAGTTACTCTCTATTCCCTAGAATAGTAATTCTTAGTCAGAGTGAAAATCCAGATGTTGTTGGATTTCAACTCCCCAAAGCTCCAGCCAGTATGGCTAATGGTGAGGGATATCCAACAATATCTGGAGCCTACATGGTTGAGAAGTACTTTTCCAGAACAATAAATTTGTGGTGTTCTTGATTTTTGAAAAGAGTGGAGAACTGGGTTTGTTGGTTCAGACTTACTACAGGGGTTGGGCTCAGAGATGGAATACAACAAGTTACAAATACTTAGTCACTTGTAATTAATTCCTTCCCCCTATAATGAGGGTATAGCTAAATTACACTGTGATCAGCTTAAGGGATCACTTCACTCCTCTTGTGTTTTGTAACTGTAACTTTTAGTTACTTTTTCTAATTAGGTCAGTGTGATCTCACTAAACTGGGGAAGAGGAATATCACATGGTTCAAGTTCTGGCTTGTACTGTACTTTCATGTTGCTACTTTGCATTCTGTTGTGGATTTTAAGGCAATATGGTAGACTGGAGGATGGTGTGTTTTGTACTACAAATATGAAGCTTGTAGCACTCAGTTGTTTTTCTTTTTAAAAGTAATTAAAAGTTACTATTTACCTTTGAAAAGTGAGAAAGCAAAGCGCTATCTTTAAAATGGCAACTGTAATCGTAATTGTCTACTTTCTGAGCCTTGGAATGATAACAGCAACTAATTAGTTCTTAAAAGTTACTTTCCAAGCTATGGTTGGACTAGAGGCCCATTTAGTCCTTGGCCTAGATCAGTTAGTTTAGTTATGAACATTCTACTGACCAGATGAAGCAGAGAGAACATAGCAAATTTGCTCAATCTATGCCAGATTACCCTACTGCTTGAGACATTTTAGGAGTGCATCATGAATACGATATATTACTTCTCAAACAAGTGATAGAGTCTGTTTTTTTTTTAACTTTTTAAAGCTTCCAACTGAGAGTAAGAATGGAATTGCCTGTGTATTTTTGTTTCCTCTAGGCACCATCCAGATGGAGAACGTTTGTAGTAATTATGCATTTTTAGCTAAACTGCTGTCAGGCACCAATGACAAAATGATACAATAACTTCAATGGAATCTACATCTGGGGCAGCATTCCATCCCCCCCCCCCACACACACACCAACCTGTGACCAAAGCTATAGCAAATACTCCCTCCCTTTACTAAAAAAATTAGTCACTTCCTACCATTCCTGGCAGTGCAGTGTGAGAGTGTATTCTGGGAAGGCATTTGTATCCAAATGTAGAATTTATGAGGGACCTAAGTCACCACTACCAATTGGTAGAACATTTTGGTTGGTGAAGCATTTGATCACAATCAGTCCTTTGGTAACCTACACATTTTTACCTGAGTCTTCTCTGTTTTTCTTCTTCTCTTCCTCAGAGCCATTCCCAGTTATTAGTTAGAATAAGTCAACTGCCTCAGGGAACAGATTTGGGGTATCACGAAAGGGCAACAAATGATTAGTTCTTTAATATCTTATTATTGTATTTTTAATGCCAGAAATGTGTGAGGCATTCATTTCACCTCAGACTGCAAAAGATCTTGGGCTGTCCTACCTCTTCGTTTTTTCATGACCTTTTATAAGACAAGTTCAAATGCATCATAAAAGGGGACATGGATTTCTTTCAACCAGTCTCCATCCCCACCCCACTCCCACTTCCTTTGGTCTGGTTTAACCCCCATATGACATTCTCTGCTACCCAGAGAGTGATGAACAGGGCTGAGAGTGACAGGGAAATGAACTCAGAAGCAGGTTTATAGGACTGTGGGGGCCCATCTGTTAATATAAATGTTTAAGGCAAAAGGCCTAAGTCCGAGAGCTGATGAGACATTTCATTTGCATTTTGCCCTTGGGATTATTCCTGGGGCCTGCTGCCTAAGGGCACACAAGTGCCAAACTTGATATGGCTGCAGTTACACTATTCGGTTTGCTGTTTTTGCGGGTTTGCATGTTGGAAATTAAAAAATGCTGATGGGCTCTGGAGTCTTAAATGCAACTGCTTGTGTGGCTTTGAAATGTACATTTTAATTTTGAAAAGCAAAGAACATAGGATTGGTGTGCTCAAGGAAGGGTTTTTCCTCCTTTTTTAAAATAAAATAATACATTTACTTTTGATGTTGATTTCAACCTTCCTCCTGTCTTATTCTTGCTATCAGCACTTGAAACTAAAAACAAGCCAGCTTTAGAGGACAGAAGAGTGCAATTAGGAAGGAGAAAGTAAAAGCAACTGATCTTGTTTCTCTGCTCAATATGATGGATAGGACACACACTAATCCTGCAAGCAGGGACAAAGAATGAGAAATAAAGTTGTAAGAATATGTCTAGGCACTTGATTGTCTTTACATATCCCAGTTGGCTTGGAAACCATTATTTTAAAATATCCATGGAAGAGCTTTATTGTATATATATTTATATTGCTGTTCAATATCAAGGCTTTAAAACAAAAATATAGATATAAACTAGTCACATTCAATACAAGGATGCTGAAGTCCCTGGCCTAGTTCGGATTAGTGCCTGCAAGTAAAAAGTAGCTAAAATAGAAGATGTTCTAGTATTTCCAGAAAACACTAAGGTCCCCGTGGTTTTCAAGTCTCTTCTACCTTTCTGCATTGTGTACAGGGTCACCTCGAAACAGCTTCTGCTATGTATGAATCCTTGCCATCTGGATTTGTTGCATGTTTGGTACTGCCCAAAGAGTGCTTGGTTGAATTTAGATCACTTAGAATTATAGAATCATGGAGTTGGAAGAGGCTAAGAGGGCTATATAGTCCAATCCCCTGCCATACACCCATCAAAGTGTGCCTGGCAGATGGCCATCCAGCCTCTGTTTAAAACCTTCCAAAGAAAGAAATTCCATCACACTTCAAGGCAGTATATTCCACTGTCAAACAACTCTTACCATTAGAAAATTCATCCTAACATTTAGATGGAAGCTCCCACCTGCAGTTTGAGCCCATTGCTCTGTAGTCTCTGCAGCAGCAGAAAACAAGCTTGCTCCCTCTTCAATATGACATCCTTTCAAGTATTTAATTATGGCTATCATGTTACCTCTTAAACTTCTCTTCTCCAGGTTAAAGATACTCAGCTCCCCAAGCCGCTCCTCATAGTGCATGGTTCCCATACCTTTTAGCATTTTGGTTGCCCTCATCTGGACACATTCATTAGGAGAAATGTCTTGATGGTAAGAGCAGTATGGCAACAATGGAACCAATTGTTTAAAGGAAGGACCAGTTTTCCAAGATGGAGGTCTTCAAGTAGAGGTTTAGAAGTCACCTGTTGGAGATGCCTTAATTCTGGATTCCTGTACTAATGAGTGGATTGGATTAGGCATCTGACATATCCCTTTCCATTTTTATGATTCTATATTGGTATGGATAGTAATTCCTAGGGGCTTTTTAAACAGATTAAACAAGGAAGTCTCAACAATGCATTTGAGCTCCAGTATTGTGCTAGTGGAACTCCACAAGTGTGTGGTGACTTTCCCCTTCACTCCTTCTTCTTCCATAGCCTTCCATGACACCAGATGCCACCACCCTCAGCAGATTTTGATGGCACATATGGCTGAGCAAATATCCCCCTTCTTAGTTCTGCTGACAGAACTGCTTTTAGCAGCAAAAGGATACTATTGATCCAGCCCAATCAGGTTGTGAGTTGAAAGAACTCACCACATAGATTTGTTTCCCTGAAATGACACTAACATCTAGAATTGTTCTTTCAAATTGGACAAGAGATAAAATGGAATGCCTAGAAAGTTCTACCGTTTACAAAGCAGAGGACTAGAAATCATCCTTCACTAATCCTTAGGCTTGCTAGGATTGAGTGGAGCCCTCCAAGACATGGTCTTTCAGATTCCTACCTGATCTTGCTGTTCTTACAAGCATTTGAGAGATCCAATAAACTCAACAGGAGAAAGATGAGACCCAACCTTTGGTCAGAGATCATCAGCCAAAAGCAGATTTAGCAGCCTCAAGCAAGCTGGCAAAGCTACTGTTGCAATGGGTTTGACAAGATTCATGAAAAGAATGAGCAGAGAGCAATGTACTATGGAGATAGTATTGTCCTTTTGTGCTAACTGTGGATTTGGGACTTCTAATTTAAAACAAAGATATGTCATACCAGTGACCCACTATCAAAACTTTCCCGCCTAAACATCAGCAAGATTAGAGCAGCTCTGCAATGTTTGTATGACAGAACAACATGCTGTATGCTAGTCAACACATTTAGTGGCGTACTGTATTATGACAGCCAGCCAGGATTAATAAGGCAAGATCTGAAGCTTGGAATGATTGGAAAAGTTACTTTTTGGATTACAGCACCCAGAATCTTTGGCCAGTTCTATATAAAAAAAATAACTTCTCCATGCTCTGCATGCTTTGCACTGTTACAAACTGAAATCCACCCAGTTTGCTCTGCTATGTGAGGCAGGACAGACTTATGGTCTTCTGTTGTTTACCTGGAATTATGTATGTTTAAGCCTTCAAAAAAGAGGGAGGGGAGAGAGGGAGAGAGAGAGAATACCAGTGTTAATTCTTATATCTGAAGTTTTAGCCTAAGTAGGATTTGAGGGTGAATGGCTGGACTTGAGTGTGCCCTTTCCTTCTCGTTTCTGGTGTGTCCTTCACACTCAGCCAAAGTACCACATTTTCTCATCTTTTCCTCCAGCCAGGGAAGATTGATGCACAATTAAGATCACTAAAAAGATGTATTGAGTGTGCAAAGACTTCAGTTTCTGCTGTGAATCTCCCCCATCCACGTATCCTATTTCTCTCATGCTACCCATTCCTCACCGTAAGTGTCCTAGTGACCCTGTCAGGTGCTGGAGTTGGGAGGGGGAATGAAAGGACAACGGAGTGCCATCCCTTTTTCTGCTTCTGCTTCCTTTCTTCTACAGCCTGACTTTAAAGTAATGCCTATTTTGTGATGCTGCTATCACTCCCCTGCGACAATGTCTGTTTTTTATACTTAGCATTGAGAATGTGTAGGTCAAGTTGTGGTTTGGAATTTCTCAGGGGCTTCTGTCCCTCAGCCAAGGTTTGGTTTCCCTCGAAGGCTGTTGCAAGATGCCAGAGTTTGGGATTATTTCATTGATTATCTCATTCAATTATAAATTCATTCACTTTTTCTAGTGACTTCACCTAACTTTCTAGATTAACACTTAAGTTAAAAATAGACATTAGTGAATTAGGTTGTTAGAATTTGTTACGATTCATTAGAATGAGTTCTTTTTCCTCTGTCCTTTGTTTTACATTCAGTAAAATATGAAAGCCTTCTACCTCAGGAAAAGAAATATCAGAAATGGAAGGAGTTCTTCCCATGGCTTTGGTGTTAGGATAATCTGTGAAATTTCTTTGGGATGTCTGCATGGAGGAGGGCAGCAGAGAGAGAGAGAATTCTCTGGATACCAGATCAGAGCAGTATAGATGGGTTTGTGGACCAGTTTAATTTGGGAAATTAAATGGAAAGAAGGGATAGAGCTGGCTGTCACCAGTGTGTTCCAGATAATCCATTCTAGTGGTTTTGTGTATGAATTAAACAGCCATTGTACTATCTATTCTCCTTTATGGATCTGAAACACGGGTCACCTATCGCCACCATCTAAGACTCCTCGAACACTTTCATCAGCGCTATATACACACAATCCTAAATATACACTGGACTGACTATGTGACTAACGTTGCTGTCCTTGAGCAAGCAGGGATCACCAGCATTGAGGTCATGATATCGAGAACACAGCTACGCTGGGCAGGGCACGTTTCTAGGATGGAGTACCATCGCCTCCCAAAAATAGTACTCTACGGTGAACTCACCATGGGTCAGTGTATGAGGGGCACTCAAAAAAAGTGATACAAGGACTCCATGAAACAATGGTGAAAGGTCTAGAAATTATGCCTTATGAGGAGAGACTTAGGGAGCTGGGTATGTTTAGCCTGGAAAAAAGACGGTTAAGAGGTGATATGATAGCCCTGTTTAAGTATTTGAAGGGGTGTCACATTGAGGATGGAGCAGGCTTGTTTTCTGCTGCTCCAGAGACTGGAACACGGAGCAATGGATGCAAGCTCCAGGAACAGAGATTCCACCTCAACATTAGGAGGAACATTTTGACAGTCAGAGCTGTTAGGTAGTGGAACACACTCCCTCAGAGCGTGGTGGTGTCTCCTTCCTTGGAGGTCTTTAAACAGAGGCTGGATTGCCATCTGTCGGGGATGCTTTGATTGTGATTTCCTGCGTGGCAGGGGGTTGGACTGGATGGCCCTCGTGGTCTCTTCCAACTCTGCAATTCTATGATTCTATGATTCTGTGATCTCAGGCTCGGTCAAATTGATCACCAACAATTGTCCGCCCTGGCCTCACATTGGGAGGCATGGAGACGCACTATCCACAATGCTGCAGCCTTATTTGAGAACTCACGACGAACAAGTCTTGAAGAGAAACGACAACGCAGAAAGAATCACAACCCAGAAACATCACCCAAGGAGACCTTCTGCTGTGCTTTCTGCACCCAGACTTGTTTATCCCGGATTGGCCTTTTTAGTCATTAGTGCACTTGCAGAAAGCGCGGGATGAGTCCTTCCTGAATCTTTGTTTGCGAAGAAAAGCCAGAGAAAGAAACAGCATGAAATATAGAGATACAACTAAGCCCTGAGGGATCCCACAAGTCAACAGCCAGGTTGCTGAACAGGAATCCCCAGGCACCACCTTCTGAATCTTCCCCTCCAGAAAGGACTAAAACTACTGTACAGCAATGGCTTAAAGTCCTATCCCAGCAAGTCAACCCAGAAGGAAACCATATTCAATGGAATGGAAAGTTGCAGAGAGGTCCAGCACAACTGACAGTTACACATTCTGCCTGTTCAGTTCCCAGTATTGGTCATCCACCAAGGTGAGCAAACCTGTCTCTATCCCATAACCTGGCCTGAGCCCAGACTGAAATAGATTAGATAATCAGTTTCTTCCAGGAATCCCTGGAGCTGAGAGGTCACCGCATGCACCTTATCCAAGAAAGGGATATCGAAGACTGGTCAGCAATTCTCTAGTAGGGAGGGGTTCAGGAAGTTTTTTTTTTTTCACTGACAATTTATTTACACACATGCATGCGCACACACAAGATTAGGGTTCACAGCACTTAAAACAGATTCCTGTTCCCCAGATTTCTGTCTAGGAAAGCTCATACTGCTATAGGATTTCCTACAGAAAGCAAAGTGGCTGCCTTTCATCTTTTCAGACCAGTCCTAAAACAGACTACTTACTAGCCCTTCTTTGCCTTCTTCTTACCCTAGGCTCAATTAGCACATTCTGGGGTGAAGCAGAGGGGAGGGTCCTCATTTTCACAGATCACGGGGTGGTCAGGTTAAATCATGCAGTTTGTAAGTGAATGCAGTCTTATTTTACAAAACACAGGCTTTGAAGGTTGAGAGATTACTGAATTCTTAACAGACTAATTGGATTACTCCTCCATATAATATTTTTAAAATCACAAAAATAGGATGCATCAGGAAATCCTCAAAGGACTAAGTATTACATGTTGAAACATAGTGACTGGGCCATCCTCCATCTTGTGTGAAGTAGGGATGCAATCAATGTTCACACATATTCTTGAATACAAAGGATGTATCAACATATTACAAGAGTTTTTATTCATTTTTCCCACTTTTATTTATTTTATTGGTCTTTCAGGACTTTTGTGAAAATTATTTTGTGGGTTTTTCACAAAAATCATAGGTTTTGGACAAAAAAAAAGTTTTGCAATAAAAGAAGTCCTAGAATGAAGAATAATGTTTAAAAACATATGAAAACTCTCATGATTTTGCTCATGTGTATAAAAATCCTTGCGGGTTTTGTTGTTGTTGTTCTTATATGCAATAAGAATGAAATAAATGAAGGTTCCCATCCCAAATGTGAAGTTATGTCCCCTAGTAGGAAGCTGTTAGGAGAGTTTCCTCATTAACGCCAGATAATAGTTGAAGTCCTAGGCCTTTCATGTGGGATTGCCTTGAGATGAATGCCTCCAAGAAGCACAGTTCTACAAGTTCCAGCTGAGTACAGTGTTGCTCCATTTGCGTTTTAGTAGTCAAGAACAATGTGTTTTGCTCCAACGTGGAGCTAGCTGCTTTGAAACAACCAATGATATGACTTTAGCATCCATAGCTTCAGATTGTTCAGGGATTCTCTGGAATGTACAGTGCTACAATTACTTTGTGCCCCAGACATGACCAGTGTTTTATCTTTAGCACTGTCTGGATGGGAAGTGAGGAAAAGAAAAAAAAACAAATGTAAATGGGAGCCAATGCACAAGGAGATATTTGAAGAGCAGGGAAAGATAAGCACCTTGCTTGTCTTTCTCTCTCCTACCTCCCTGTTCTTCAGTCTAAAAGCAGCCTTTATGATTAATTTAGCAGCCTGTGCTCCTTGGAGAGGGTGTTACTCATGGAGGACTGTTACTGAAAGAAGTGTGATTGGCTGGTCCCCACTGTTGATAACACAAGGTTATGGAGGTGCTAAAATCCAAGCAAGCATGTATTTCCTAGGGTGTTGTTGCTGCTTCAGCAAAGAAGCAGCATGTGCTAGACAAAACTAGGACTTCACATGGAACTTGTCTTTATTGTTCCCCAAAGGAGTATGCTAGCATATTTTTGACTGTTCGGGAGGAAAGAAAAAAGAAGCTGTTGCCAGTCTATTTGATTTATTCTAATGTGTAACGATTCTGTAAGATCCGTGTTATATCAAGACCTTACTCTGATGCTCCTTAAAGCCCAGCTTGAGTTCATAGGTTTGACAAACTGCTGAACATCAGGCATGGCCTTTTCCCTATTTGCAACACATTGAGATGGCGGCTTTGGTTATTGTTGCTCCTTTGGGTTATTATTGCTACTTTCCCTTGTAAGTCTTCATTGACTGATTAATTTTATCAAATAATGCCTTCCGCATGATTAGTAGCCATGGCTTGTATTCATCATATGTGAAACCAAACTGCAATAGATTTGCCCTTTGGTGACGTTCTCAGTATGTATCCTTGATAGAACAACTAACAGAAGATTACAGTGACTCTTATGACAGGGGACAGCTGAAAGATCAGAAGAAACAGCCAAATATTTCAGAACAGAGAGAGACAGTAGCATTGGTAATTTAACACCTTTTGGGAGATTATCAGACAGGGACGGAAAAAGAAGTGTCCCCATCTCGCTACATTCTAATCCGCCCCCCTCCCACCCTCTTAAAGCTAGAAAAATAAAAGTTTTCAGACCTACCTTCTCCCTGTCCACCCCCTCCCCTCCACGGTCCAAGAGTTAATGCAGCTTAGACAGAGCTGCATTCACTTCCTGGAATGGAAATCCTGGCAATTCTTGCAAGAGGATGATCGCATGGGAAATTCAAAAACAAAAAGAAAAATAAAGCTTAAAAAGTTACACCAAGCACAGAAACACACTTTAAAAAATACAAATGACCTGGGGAGGGTACAATAAAGTGTGTCACTTACATTGATCTCCCGATCATACCCGGAAGTGTTCTGCCATGGACCTCCCAGTGATGCTGGTATCACACCAGCATAACAGGGCACCTTTTCACTTAACTGTCATTCTGTTACAGAAACAGAATGGGTGATCTATTGACAGCTTAGCCCATCAATAAAAAGAACCACTGGTGGAACAGGAGCGGCATGGGAGCATGACCACCTGAGCTCATCTGAAAATCAAGCCCTTTCACGATCTCCTGGCATCATTATCACACCATATTTAGGGTGTCTGATAATTTCTATCATTAGTGATGATATCCCTGTGGCAATGCTTGTTCAATTAACATAATGAATTTCTTATACATGTATAATCTTGAGGGTCTTTGCCATTGTGAGTTTGTTGATTTGAGTGTGATGTTGCAGGGTTACAAAAAGCTAAGTAGTATTAATCATGACCTTATTTACAATATTTCTTAATGGTCCTTCATTCTGAGGATTCTGGGACAGACTACCAAACGATGAATAAAATTATTTACAGAGACACATAACATACACTGGATGATCAAACATGGGTGGGATGAACTGATAAACTAAAGAGCTGAACCCTGTTGGTGTCTTATCCATGTCTAAGTTTCCCAATGAAAACAGTTCAACGTTTTTGTCCAATGTGGAATATCCATATTCAGTTTAAGGTTGTGAAAGTGGAGTTATACATGTAGTACCAATGCACATGCAGATGTGCATTGTGTGTGGGTGTGCATGCACATTTTGTGGTGCACTCAGTTGCACATTTTGTGTTTTGGTACAGTGCAATGTTACCATTCAACACAAGGGTTACCTATCACAATTAATATGCAATGGCATATGCACAGATTTATACTATAAATCTATAACCCCAATGTAAGAGCTTCTGCCCCTCTGCTTCAAAAATATATAACCCCCACAGGTTTTTTTAGTAAAAATATGAGCATGCTTTATTCACATTAAGAGAAGATAGCTTGTCAAAGCAGCAGAACGTTAAAATACTACCAAGTCATTTTCATGCCATTGTTTGTATATATTTTTCATATGAATCTATCTGCCTGATATCATACTTTTCAGAAGGTCAGAGCTCCATACAAGCTGCCAAAATCGCTATATTTAGTGGAAGAAGGTAGTATTTTACAAGGTCCCAAAGGATATTCAGAGAAATTGCTGTAGCATTGAGTAAACACATGACACACATAGGCAAGTGGTACATACCGTGGGGGGAGAATATCAGGTGAAGGAAATAGTAATATAATGTCAATACAGTTCTTTTCTTAATTGTCAATATCCTTTTCTTTTTCTATTTTTAAGCTTATATTTGAGCAGATCCTATATTTGTTGATCTATCTATTCAAAAGTGGTATGAATAACTGAAGACTATACCAAAGAGTATCTCAGTTCTCTATCAGTTTTGTACCTCTTAATGTATTATTTTAAATACTTTGACCTGAAGCAGAGGTGCACTGGACTTTGTTCCCTTTATACTAAGCTGGAAACACTTGCTCCAGCTTGGTTAAACCATCTCTCTTCTTAGCCACCAGAGAAATTTCCTTGTGTTAACATTAGCCACAGGAGAGTTCCATTGTTGTTCCCTCAAGGTAAAGAAAACAGAATGAGAGCTGCAAGGAGAAACTTTAATTCATAAAATGCAAATTGAAGAGAGAGCAAGGTCAAACAAAAAAGAACCATAACTCTTTTTTTCCTTGCATGAGCCAAGATCCAGGAACAGGAAAAATTTCATGCAAAGCATGAAAGCATTTACCACTCAATCCCTCTTTCTTCTGAAATAATGAAATGAGATTTGAGCAGAACGTTCCTGTATTTTTGTCCTCCTGCTCTTCTGCTCAATGCAGGAGAGGGAGATTCTACTTTGGATTTTTCTTCTTCAAAACCTCAGTAAAATCAATCTGCACACAAGTAGAGCTGCTTAGTCCTGATATCCTATGATGTCAGGTTCATGTCCTAATCATATCCATTCTCTGTGATTTTTCTTCTTCTTCAACCATGAGAATTCATGAAGTTCTTTCAGGATAATTGACACTTTCCATATCCTGAGGTAGCACGCTGGGCTATCACTATGTAGGCCATGTTTTGCAGAAGGCTCTCTACTCTTTGAAGGGCAATCAGAGGATTTTCATATTTGAGCATATCCTCTATATGAAGGTATTCCTTCCTCAGTTTAGGGACTTTATCAGACGATCCCCTTAAAACATTTTTTTGCTGGCATAAAAATATCTATTTTAATGCCAGGAAAAGAACGGTGCCCCCCACACTTACCTTGCTTTCCCGGCAAAGGCTCCTCCAGCAATAAAGAGGAAGTGAATGGAGGAGCTCTGTTCACTTCTTCCTTTGAAATCCCTTGGAATATCATGAGACTTCATCACGCGGGAAAGTAAAAAAACAAAAATATCACAAAAAGGGAGGGGGAGCACAAAAACACACTTTAAAATTTACAAGTAACCCGGGGAGCATCATAAAAAGTGTGTCACTTATCTGGATGTCATGATCTCACCCAGAAGTGTTTGTGCCGGACTGGCCATTGACGGCATAAGTTCTGTTAAAAAAAAAAAAGATGTGAGGTTTCACACGCCAGCTATCCCAGCAAAAAATACCATGGGGGATCAATCGGCGGCTTAGGCCATCAATTAAAAAGTACAGGTTTTTAAAGGGACATAATCATGAAAGGCCAATGCCGTGTGGCACGAACGCCCTTTCACAGTTATGTGGCATTGTTATGATGATTCTGTGCATCTGATAAAGTCCTAGAACTAGAAGAATGGACAGCAGGGCCTATTTTTTGTGATGCATGGTCCTGCCATAAAGGCATGGCTTTCCAAGACTTCATTGGAGGCCTCAGCGGGAAAGAAGGGACAAAGTTCAGTGCTGTTAGTGAGAAAGATGAGACTCAAGATCCACATACAAATACATTCCAGATCAAATTGTTTTAAAAGCAATGTACTTTATGAACATTTTTTGTGTTCCTGGGCTTATGTCTATTGCAGGGATGCAAATCCTCACTTTTCTTATTCTTGCAAGAGAGATTTTTTTTTTTAAAAAAAAGAAATTTCAAAATTTCCACCTTGCTGAGTGAGATGGTGAGAGATTTTTGTTCATTGTTGCAAAGTATTTGTATACGAGAAGCAATTTTTTGTGCAAATTCCATGGAGAATTTTTCTGCAAGTTACTATTTGCTGCTACTTTGTTGCATGAACTTAAAGAAGAATAAGCATTGTTTTTTGTGTCTTGACCTTTTAAAATCAGTATTCTTGCCCTTCTGTGCATGCTGGTTTTGTGTACTTTACTTCATAAAAAGAAACAAAAACAAAAAAACCTGAGTGTCTCACCATGTGGAAAGAGTCCTCATTGAGGATGAAAATGTTTATAAATATTCTTTACACCCCTGATCTTCTTAGACATCACAAGTAATAGTCCCCCATGTGATCTAAGACAAGGAGGAGAAAACAGCTATGTTCTCTTTAAAGGGCAAGTTTCATAGGCTGACTGGTATGTAGTGTGTCTGTCCATGCATTTGCCTGAAATCTCTTTGACTCATTTATTTTAAAACATCCATCAAGTCTTAATGGCAGCCTCCCATGCAAATATTAGGAAAAATAGGAAATGTCCACTATTTTGTCTGATCTGCATATCAGACTGTCTCCCCTGGACTATGGATCCACTGTGCTCTCCTAAATTCCTATTTTAAGTGTTGGAAGCAACGTATTAGTCCCATGTAAGTGCTTGCTCTCCAGGAGCTGTTGTGCACATGTGTTTTCCTGCTAAGAGATGCCTTTGGAGAGTTAATGGAAGTAGATTTCCACATTATATAAATTTTTTCCAACTGGATTTTTTTAAAAAAATCCTGCCTATCTGGGTACATGTTGAATCCACAAGGATTCATTTTTGAAAGTCTAGAGTGGTCATCCTGTGGAACAGCCAACTGTCTGTGTGACCAGGTGACTGTGTACACAGAGAGTCACCAAATAGGGAGAAAGCTGTCTGTGATTTACAGGGCATAGTTATTACCTTCTGGTGTTTCTTTTAGGCATCCTGGAGGCAGCTGTCTAGCCATTGCTGGAAACAGGCTTCAAGACTAGATTTCTCTGAGGAGGTGGCTGTGAAAACCACTCTTCTGCTGAAAGACCAAAGGTGTAAATCTGATTTCTTGCACTAGCAGTCTCAGAAAGGAAACAAAACTCTCCTACCCTGAGGGGAAGGATTTGCCTCATCTGTATGACATCCGCAGTTATTTGTATTTATTTTGCATGATGTGTTGTAGCTTGTAAAACCAGTGCACCCTCAAAAAAGTGATATACATAAAACACCAAGCTGATCATCCTCATGCCTCTGAGCTTATCTACCTATCTGGTCAGCAATTATATTGGGCAAGAAAGTTTTGGGAGATAGCTCTTCAGAAACAAAGTGGGGTGGTATGAGTGTGGTATGAAGGATTCATGCCCTCTCAGATAGGAGAGCAGAATTAAACTCTAGATGCCTATGTGAGAAAGAACTGCCCGTTATTTGATAACATTAAATGACCCAGGAAGAGAGATGCTGAGCTATCTGGGAATAATTGAAAATTGCCAGTGGCTATATCTCCAGTGAGATAGTTGTTTTTGTTATGTTTTCCTCAGCACTGTATTAACTTCTCCAATACTTGGCCAAATGGTGAGGCTTGGGAATTTAGATTGGCAAGATTACAGAGCAGCACTGGGATCATGCAGCTCAGTTCCAGAGATGTGTAGCTATCACCTAGGAATATAGCATTGAGGGAGATTAGTTGAATACTGAAAATTGCCCTCTGGCATACAAAATTTAACTGCAAGAATTACTATTACATAGGTAGTCTGTGCTGAGCCAAAGAGAGGGTTCCATCTTGACTCCATAGTTGCCATTCTATCTGAAAGACCATATGGACCAAGGGTTCTGTGATCTTCAGGGGAATGCTTTCTCTTGGTCCCACCATCATTACAGGCTCACTTGGTGAGGACACGAGAGAAAGCCTTTTCAGTGGCTGCTCCCACCCCCTGGAACTCCCTTCCATGGGAGACAAGGCTGGCCCCCTCCCTGTTTTCCTTTTGCAGGCAGACAAAGATGTTTTTATTCAAGCAGGCTTCTAATAAATAGCTGTGCTTACAGAGGTTTTTTATTGGGGGCATTTTTATTTTATTTTTTTTTTTGGTTTTTTTTAATCTTTAAACTTTTATATGTTTATATAATTTTAAATTTTTATATTTTGATGTTTTAAAATTGTTTTAAATTATATTTTATATAACATTTTTGTGAGGTCCCTTGGATCCCATTCTAGGAGAAAGGCTGCATAAATTTAATTAAATAAATATAATATAATATAATATAATATAATATAATATAGTCCTTACACAGAGGGGAGCAGAGTCTGCAAGGAGAAGTTGACAGTTGGCTTACTGTTCTCCCAGCAGCTGACTCAGAACTAGGAAATGTTCCTTTTTTTGACTACATCTCCTAGAATACCCCATCCAGCATGGCCATGTTGACTTGTCTTGTCTTGGAATTGTAATCCAAAAAAGTAATTTTTCTGTTCCTGCTCCAATTTTCATTTGGCTTTTTCCACACACTCCTACTGTCTCAAAGATGACAAATAAGCCTAGGGGTAGAGGCATGGCCCCCACAAGGGGAAGGGCTGACAGGGCTTAAATCCTGTAGAGCATCTTGCTGCCCTTAACCTTAGCAGTAGGTAGGGGGCCTGCCAAAGATCCTGGCCTGGGTGCCTGCTTCAAGATGTGGGGGCCATGGGTAGAGAAGAAGTTGCAGGGGAGAACCAGTGAGCATGGGAAGGGTATAGCCCCTCCCAACAGCTCACATTTCCTCTCTCTAAATGCTTTCACTAACCTGAGCTAGATGGCTTTCCCATGGGATAGACAAAGGAAACAAAACTCAAATGATTGTGTTAATGACTGGGACACAAGAATTGATGGGTTTATGACAACCTCGCAAGCCTGGACAGCAGGGGGATATGAGGTGAAATTTCCTTTGGAGTAGATTTGGGGATGGTCACTTAATTGTTTGATCGAACAACTCATTACTGAGACACCCAAGGCTGGAAAAAAGTATTAGCACATATCTCCTTAACAACTGTGTTTACTAAGGGGCTTCCGCACAATCCTAATGTGGGTTTTCTTGCCAAAATATTTTTAAGACACATCCCAGGTCATTGTGATCTCTAACTGACCATTTTTGACTTGTCCCAGTCAACCTGACCCCAAAAAGTGTCCACTGTGTCCAATTATGAGATATCATGGGGATTGGGTAGTAGGGCATGCTAAGAATCATGTGGCTGTAACATCCTTCTTATGCAATACAAACAACTCTGGGAGATTGGCATTTGAGACCAATGCTTCACAAACATCCCACACTCTCCAACTGTCCCATTTGGAAGGGATAGTCATGATTAAGCCTTTGTCATCCTACATTTTCAGCTGCTTTTAAAATGTCCCAGTTTCTCTCCTTCTCCCTCTGCATTCCCCCTTTGTCTTCAGGTGACTTCAGTTGCTGCAAACTGAGTTTGAAGGCAAAAGTAGTTTGCACTCAATTAACTCAGCAGGTGGGAGATGAGAGGAGTGTATGGAATCTTGCCCTTCCCAATGGACTCAGGCAAAAGGGAACTGCTGCAGCGACTCCTGGCTGTGTTCTAACTCAATAATACCTTTTGCCATCTGTACCACACTCTGATACTGCTTGGTCATACATGTTCTGGTTTTCATCTGTGAAATATTGGAGAGGGTGACATCCTATGTAGATGGTCCATTTCTGAAAGAGATTTCTCAGCTAGTGCTGAAAAGAAATATGAACCAAAGAGACAATCTGGGGACATCCTTCTGCTGTTTGTCTGCAGTTGCCAATCTAAATTCAAAATGGTCTTGGTATTTAGGATTGGTCATGGTAGACTATCTTTAAGAGCTCCCCTAAGTTGCAGCTTCCCCACTGCTAAAGCATGGCATTTAGCATGAATTATTTTTAAAGAAGCCATGCCTCAAAACCTATCATAATCTGTCATGCCACTGTGTCCCAAGAGAACAGGCTAATCTATCCTGAGCGCAAAGCAGCTGTCACTGATTTGTGTTCAGTATGCTGGTGAGGGCTGAAGATGTCCCAATGTATCTCAGCTGCTTTTTATTTACCATGCAACATTCTCTCCCCCTCAACTACCACCACCACTTGGAACCTCCTTGTATAAGGCCTTTCCTCTCTTCCCAGTTGCAGTCAGACATGTGTTGCTTTCCTTTATGTACCGGTATCTGTCTACCTGTTGAGCTGGAAGATGTGTCCTGCTGATCTCTAGCTAGCGGGGGCTTTTGCTTCACTTGGAGTGCATTGGACTGTGAAAGAGCGAGGCCACAGGAGGGCAATTCTAGAAACCTGCAGGCCACACAGACACTGACTGTCAGCACTTCCTAGTTAGTGCCACTATATGAGCAGCCATTTCCACAGAGCTATCTATATCATGGAGTCTTCATCAAGAGTCCATGTGGAGGGAAAGTCACACAATGCAGACAAGTTAATCTGCTTTGCTCTTTACTTGGCTGTCATTCACAAACGTTTTTCACTGTCTTCATTTCTCTGTGTGCTCCGTATAAACTTAGACAAGACAATTTGCAGAACCCTTAAATCTGCCAGTATGAGAGTTAAACTTTCCACTTTAAGGTTAATTTTCCTCCTTGCCTCTTGGTTTGTTCTGGTTCATTTTTGTCAACGGGCTATTTCCAATGTCATTTTCCCCTAACTGTCTTTCAAATGATTAAAATGTGATTGAGGAGAATCCACATCTTAAAGGGGAGAAAATGACTCTAAGTCTAAAAACACCATAGTGCTGCAGTGCACAGAGATGGTGAATGGTCTGACACACAAATTGGCCAGGTTTCTTACTCAAACCTAATCCCACCCCATTTCATTTATTAACTCATACCATCCCAGAGGTAGCAAGGACTTCTTCTCTCTCCTTTCTTCTGTACAACAATAGCTGGCCCATGTTAAATTGGGAAGGAACAAGAACTACAGTAACATGCGGCCTAGACAATGCAACTGTTAGATGGATTTGTAATTGGTTGACTGACTGAACCCAAAAGGTCGTCACCAATGGCTCCTCTTCATCCTGGAGAGGAGTGACCAGGGTTCTGTTGTGGGCCCAGTGCTATTCAACATTTTTATCAATGACTTGGATGAGGGAATAGAGGGCATACTTATCAATTGTGCAAATGGCACTGAATTAGGAGGGGCAGCTAATACCCCAGAGGACAGGATCAGAATTCAAAATGACCTTAACATATTAGAAAGCTGGGCCAAAACTAACAAAATGAATTTCAACAGGGAGAAATGTAGGATACTACACTTGGGCAGTAAAAATGAAATGCACAAATATGGGATGGGTGACACCTGACTTGATGGCGGTACATGCGAAAGGGATCTAGGAGTCTTAGTGGACCACAAACTGAACATGAGTCAGCAGTGTGATGCGGCAGCTAAAAAAGCCAATGCAATTCTAGGCTGCATCAATAGGAGTATAGTGTCTAGATCAAGGGAAGTAATAGTGCCACTCTATTCTGCTTTAGACAGACCTCACCTCAAATACTGTGTCCAGTTCTGGGCACCACAATTCAGGAAGGATATTGAGAAGCTGGAACGTGTCCAGAGGAGGGCAACAAAAATGGTGGGAGGCCTGGAAGCCATGCCCTATGTGAAGCAGCTTAGGGAGCTGTGTATGTTCAGTCTGGGGAAAAGAGGGTTAAGAGTGGACATGATAGGCATGTTTAAATATTTGAAGGAATGTCATACTGAGGATGGAGCAAGCTTGTCTTCTGCTGCTCAAGAGACTAGGACACGGAGCAGTGGACTCAAACTACCGGAAAAGAGATTTCATCTAAACATTAGGAGGAACTTCCTGACTATAACAGCTGTTTGGCAGTGGAATGCACTGCCTTGGAGTGTGCTGGACTCTCCTTCTTTGGAGGTTTTTCAGCGGAGGCTGGATGACAATCTGTCAGGAATGCTTTGACTGTTTATTCCTGCATGACAGGTGTTTGGACTGGATGGCCCTTGTGGTATCTTCCAACTCTATGATTCTATGATTCTGTAAGCTTTTGTAGAGTCCACTATCTGTGGAAGTAGACTAAGTCCATAAAAGCTTATGCTACAATTTTATCTCTCACAGTTAGTCTCAAAGGTGCTACAAGATCCCTTTGCTTACTGATAGTCTGTCAAAGTTCTTCTCATTCCCTGCTCTCACACAAGGGAAGAAGCAATGCTGGACTTCTATTGGTAGAAGATTGGAATTCAGTAAAAGCAGGAAGTGGTGATGGTCTCTTCTCATTGCAGACCCCGTATACCTTCAAAACTGCTCAAGGAGGTTGGGAGCCCTTCACAGCTCTGAGAGCACCAGGGGGAGGGAAAGGAAGCTCTGTATCACTGACAGTATAGATTCTACCACTGAGTATGTGCACCATCTTGAAATGTGTAGCAAAGGGGTGGGGAGCCTGTGACCGTCAAGATTTTGTTGGGCACCAACTCCCATGAACCCTGATCACTGGTCTGCTGATTGGGTTGGTGGAAGCTGGAGTCCAACAACATCTCGAGGGCCACATGTTTCCAACCTCTAGTGTAGAACACTAGTACATGTTGTTGTTAACTGCCATCAAGTCGACTTCGATTTATGGTGACCCCATGAATTTCATAGGGTTTTCTTAGCAAGAAATACTCAGAGGTGGTTTTGCCATTTCCTTCCTCTGAAATATAGCCTACCACACCTGCTATTTATTAGTGGCCCCTCATCCAAATACTAGCCAGGGTTGACCCTGCTTAGTTTCTGTGATATCAACTTGGGGGTCTTTCTAGCCTGAGAGCCCCTTCACTGATATTCTGGGATGCAATCTTGGGGATCCCTTTGCCTGGGAATTCCCTCAACAGTGCCACCTACTGATCAATAGCTGCCACTATCCGGTATTTTTCCACAGTCCAAAGGGAGACTGAGATTCTAGTTCGTAGGTACTCCCTGCCACTGCAGAGATGTACCTTCCCTTCCTCTTTCCCCAGGAGGGTAAAAGACCAAGCAAGGAGGTTGAAAGACCAAGCAAGACACAAGGCACGTGATGCATCAGCTGACATAAAGATAGAAAAAGCTTATTTATTCAAGCAAAGCTCACAACATGCAGAATTCTCACGGAGAAAGCTCTTCCCTCTCCAGGCATAGCCTTAGAAGTTACAGAATTAGTGAAGCATTCAGATACATTTGTCAGGGATGATGGGAGTTGTAGCTCTTCACCTCTGGCTCAAACTCACCACCTTGTTATGCAGCAGAGCCAACCAGCTTAGATCAGTGGTTAATGCTTTCCTCCAAAGCAGCAGAGTTTCAGAGAATAGGCTGAAGATCCTGACAAACTCTCCAAGCCTTCTCACTCTTCTCCAGGTGTCTCCAAAACGTCTCCAGGAATCACCCAGGCAACTCAGTAGTTTTATATAAAACCTACTTTATTCTTCTATATAAATATACTATATGGTCAACAAATCACAATCTCTACACACTACTCCACAATATCTCCAAACTACTCCAACTCTACTCCACAATACATTGGCAAACATTGCAGTTTTATAGCCATTGTTTATCACCACCCACTAGTTAGTTTCCACCCAGTGGGTGTGTACTTCCATTCTGATTGGTCCATGTAGTTCCACCCATGCTTAAGACCAACCCATGTATTTCAACATTTCACCTTGTACACTTAATGATTCTCAGGTGTTTCCAATCTGCATTCAGTACCTCTGTCCTTGGCTCTCAGGCCTTCTAGATTACATTAGCAGATTCACCTGTGTAGCCCCATAATTGCTCTTGCTTAGTCATTGTGACTTTCACATACATATTTTATTTCTTTCACTGTATGTCCCATGTTGCATTTTCCTTAACAATCCCCTCCGAAATAAAATATTGTATGTGTCTTACAATGTCATTCCAACCATTTGTGTCAGCCTTTCATGTTTTTCTGCTGTCAATGCTTTTGTGAACAAATCTGCTATGTTGTGTTGTGTTTCTATATATCTCAATTCTATTTCACCCTTCTGAACCATGTCTCGCACATTCTGATATCTTATACCAACATATTTTGTTCTGTTCTTCAAACTTTCAGTTTCAGCCATCGCTATACATGACTGTGAATCTTCCAGAATTTCCACTGGTATCTTGTAACTTTCATTTAAATCATTTAGCAATTGCTTAATCCACTGTACCTCATTTACTATCTCATTCAAAGCAGCAAATTCTGCTTCTGTTGTGCTTAACGTTACATTAGTTTGTTTTCTACTTCTCCAAACTATTGGACTTTCACTATATTTAATTATCATTCCTGTAACTGACTTCTTGTCTCCTAATTCTGATGCAAATGAACTGTCTACATAACAATCTAGATCTGAACTATTGTTTCTTATTATCAATTTCCTATCTAAGGTTCCTTTCAAATATCTCAATAAATGTTTTACCGCTGTCCAGTCTTCAATTTTTGGATCATTAACCCTTCTAGACAATACATTTACAGCATAAGAAATGTCTGGTCTGGTGTGGCAAGATATGAATTGTAAAGATCCTATTATACTTCTGAAGAAAGTCTTGTCCTCAAACGCCCTAGTTGTTTCCTCAGACACAAAACCAGTTGTCATTGGAGCTCTTACTATTTTTGCATTCTGTAATCCACACTTTTCAATCAGTCTTTCAATTTTATTTCTCTGACTTAATAAACAATGTCTTTCTTCTGTCCATTCAACGCAAATACCTAAATAAGACTTCAATACACCTAAGTCCTTCAAAACAAACTTCTTAGACAATTCTCTTTTTACTGACTCAATTTCCTGTTTTGACTTTGCTGCTACGCATAAATCATCTACATAAATCACTAATACTATGTCTCCTTTTGTATAAACACAAGCATCTGCAATGCTCCTCTTGTAACCTAGCTTAACTAGCTCATCATTGATGCACAGATTCCACGCTCTGGCACTTTGTTTTAAACCATACAATGCTTTCTTTAATTTATATACTCTCTGACTACCATTTTCTTCGAAACCTTGTGGCTGTTCCATAAATATTTCTTCATCCAGAACCGCATTCAAGTAAGCTGTCTCAAAATCAAAATGTTCTACAACTAAATTCCTTTTTACTGCTACAGCTAAAACCATTCTCAGACTTTCTGGCTTTGCAGTTGGAGAATATGTCTTATCATAGTTCTCATACTGCTGTTGTGCAAAACCCTTAGCCACTAATCTAGCTTTATATTTGATACTTCCATCTGGCATTTCTTTCCTTTTGTATACCCATTTACAACCAATTACTTTCTTGTCTTTGGGTCTGTCAACAATTTCAAAAACATCTTTATTTACCAGGCAACCAAACTCATTATCCATTGCATCAAACCATCTTTCCTGTTCTTCACTAGAATAACTTTCCAATTCTTCAAAACTTTCAGGCTCCTCTACTGCTAAACAAGCTCTTGCCTTTGTCACAACAAACCTATCGGGAGGCTTTCTAACTCTATGACTCCGCCTGGGAATAAAATCTGCTGTTCTGTCTCTTTCATCCTCACTTTCTCTACTGGGAGTTGTAGTTCTATGACTAAATCTCTTGTCTTCAGTCATTCGAGTAGTAGTAGGCCTAGATGCTATCTCATCATCGGAAGAACTACCACTGCTGCTAGGTGATGCTTCCTGCTTAACTGAAACCCCTCCGTTTCCTGAGGTTGGTTCAGTTTGTGCTTCTGGCTCATTTGAACTCCCTAGTCTCAAAAACACTTCTTTATTGGCATGCAGTTTGTCCCAACCAGCATGTCTCTCAAAATTTGCAGACCTAGAATACTGCACTTGTTTTCCTCCCAAATGAAACTTGTAGCTATTTCCAGAATACCCCAAAAACCTAAGCCTTTTGCTTTTGGGTTCTCCTTTCCTCCTGAAACAAGCAGGTGTGTAAACATGAGCAAATTGTCCAAAAACCCTTAAGTACTTGTAATTTGGCATTCTCCCATACAATACCCTGTAGGGAATGTCTTCAATTTCTGAATGATACAATCTGTTACTGATATGTATTGCAGTCAAAGTTGCTTCTGCCCAAAAACTATCTTTCACCCCTGCATCTGCCATCATACAAGCAGTAATTCTTTTTATATCTTGTATTTTCTTCTCTGCTAACCCATCCTCACTAGGACAAGCAGGGTTTGTAGTTTCATGCCTTATTCCCACCTTTTGAAACCAGTTAAACAATTGATTATTTAAAAATTCTCCTCCTCTATCAGTAATGATGGTGCCTACTCTGCTATCAAATTGTCTTTCCACCATTCTTACCCATGCTTTTAAACTTTGCCCAGCGTCAGATTTGTTTTTCATTATTCTCACAAATGCAAACCTTGTATACCTATCAACAATTACTAGGAAATACTTGCTTCCCCCTAAGGACAAGCAATTAGCTTGGGCAACATCTGCATGTACATACTGAAATGGTCTTTGAGCAATTCTTTTTGTTTTCTTAGCTACTGGAAAAGCTCTGACCTTTACCTGTTGACACACTGTACAATCTAAGTGGTTTTTGCATTCAGTAACTTTTAAATCTGGACACATACTGATTAAATTCTTTAAACATTTGAAGCTCGCATGGCCGAATTTTCTGTGAAGCTCATGTATGCAGTCTTTGTGGATTGGAATATTTTCTGTGTTATTAGCTTCTTCAACCCTGTAGCTATCAATATTGTCCTCCAAATAATAAAGTTTGTCCTTTTTCAAACCTATGCCACGCAATTCCCCATTCAGTTTTATCTTACACATGTTCTTTTCAAAGATGACTGTGTAGTCTCTTTCTGTTAATCTGCTTACTGATAACAAATTATTTTCTAACTCCTTTACATGTAAGACATCATTAAAATTCTCTTTTAGCCCTGGAATGTACACAGTACCCATTTGTTTTACAGTACTTAGCTCTTTCCCGTCAGCCAAAACTACAGTATTTACATTAGCTGATTTTCTATTACTTATTAAATTTATATCATTACACATCAAAGATGTGGCTCCTGAATCTACTAGTCATTTAGAATTTGCATTTTGTTTTTCCTTAATCATGGTTGCAACCCCCTTTTTATTACCACTGTCCCTCAAAAATGGAGGTCTGGACTGTTTTTGATACTGCCGCGGCTGCCATCTGCTCTCTGCTTGCTTGTGTCTCTCAGCTGCAAAATGTTTACAATGTCTCTGCAGATGACCAATCTTCTTACAATAAAAGCACCTCCGTTGCTCCCTTGTAGAGGCTGCCTCCTCCTGCATTCGCCAGACAGGAGTTGTTTGTTGTTTTGGCACAGTCTTTAAGCTTGCTGAGTCACCCTGCTCAGACATTCTTCTCTGGTTCTCTTCCAGTATTCTGGCCACTATTAAATCTCTATTAAGTTCAGTTTCCTGCAGGTTTTGCAGGCTGTTCGTTATGTTGTCCCACGAAGAGTCTAGTGATTCTATTAAAATGTAGCATTGCTGCTCTTTGCTAATTTGCACTCCCCTCAGTTCAGCTTGCACAAACAAATCTTGCATTATTTTTAAATGTTCTATCACACACTGCCCTTTAGCCATCTTTTGCCTGTATATCCTTTTAGACCATAGCATTTTTGCAAAAGCAGTTGAAGGAGTGTGTAATCTCTGCAAGGTATCCCACACATCCTTGGCTGACGTTTTATCTCTGACGTCATTAATTAAGTCTTCTTCAAGCATGAGATAAAGACAGGCTTTTGCTTTACTATCTCTCTCTTGAGTGGCTTCATTAGCATCAGCTGCCAGCCCTGTTTCAACTGTTGACCACAGACCTTCCTTTACTAGTAGAGATTGGGCATAAATCTTCCAGGTAGAGTAGTTGTTTCTATTTAATTTACTAAACTTTAGAATTTCCATCTTGATTTGTGCAGTGACTCAATTTGACACAGTCCTTCTGAGTATGCACAGCCAACCCGTCTGGGCTTAAGCAAAACGCAAAATGATTTACTCACGAGGCTTATCAGTGCAGCACAAACAGCTTGCTCTGATCTGTCGTCCACAAAGCTTTCTTCCACTCTCTGGAACTTTCAGCTTCTGTGGATGCTGGGTGCTCTAGTCACTGGGCCCATAACCCTTGTCAGGGATGATGGGAGTTGTAGCTCTTCACCTCTGGCTCAAACTCACCACCTTGTTATGCAGCAGAGCCAACCAGCTTAGATCAGTGGTTAATGCTTTCCTCCAAAGCAGCAGAGTTTCAGAGAATAGGCTGAAGATCCTGACAAACTCTCCAAGCCTTCTCACTCTTCTCCAGGTGTCTCCAAAACGTCTCCAGGAATCACCCAGGCAACTCAGTAGTTTTATATAAAACCTACTTTATTCTTCTATATAAATATACTATATGGTCAACAAATCACAATCTCTACACACTACTCCACAATATCTCCAAACTACTCCAACTCTACTCCACAATACATTGGCAAACATTGCAGTTTTATAGCCATTGTTTATCACCACCCACTAGTTAGTTTCCACCCAGTGGGTGTGTACTTCCATTCTGATTGGTCCATGTAGTTCCACCCATGCTTAAGACCAACCCATGTATTTCAACATTTCACCTTGTACACTTAATGATTCTCAGGTGTTTCCAATCTGCATTCAGTACCTCTGTCCTTGGCTCTCAGGCCTTCTAGATTACATTAGCAGATTCACCTGTGTAGCCCCATAATTGCTCTTGCTTAGTCATTGTGACTTTCACATACATATTTTATTTCTTTCACTGTATGTCCCATGTTGCATTTTCCTTAACAACATTCAGCCAAGGAAAATCAAACATAATTTCCTAATGCAAACTAGCTAAAACATTCCCTAATCTACTTACACACTTGCAGTCTAGTCTGGGAATTCAGAGTGAGGAGGCTGGAGCCACATGTCTGTCAGACCAGGCTGCACAGCATTCCTCTCTCAGGTCCTTGGTTCATCCTGCCCGAGATGCGATATGCTCATCTCCAGATCTTTCTTTGTCTCTCTCTCTCTCTGAGATGTGATGTGCCCCATCTCAGAGCTTTCTTTGTCTGACTCCTCATGGCTTCTAGGCAGCCTATATTACCTTTTCATATTGCCACTCTGACAGTCCTCATTAGTCACTCCTGTCTCTGGTGATATTATATCACTGATGAACTGTCCCCTGTAGGTGTAACTTTTTGCAGCTTCTAGTTAACCCTAAAGTTAACCCTTTGTTTACCTGATTCTGAGCTTGCAGATTCCTGATCACTGCTTGCAGATAATGGGATATGTAGTTCCCATTATCACAGTTTCCAAGATCACATGGGATCTAGGGTGTTTAAGGTGTATGCTTGCAAAATTGGACATATCAGGGAAAATTGCATAGAAAATGCCATATGTTCAGGGAAATAGCTTGCAAGAAAGTACACATGACAGAAAAGTCCATATGAATTTGGGTGCATACAAGAGCATACATGGAAAAGCATATGGATATTTGAGTGGACTTTAAAAAATATTCACAAACTAATTCAGAAATTGGATAGAATAAACTTGGACTTTTTACGAAAAAGTGAACATAATAAAAAAAAAAGTGAAGCAGACAGATTCGTCTACTCATCTTCAGACTCACAATTGTTGGCTGCTCACTTATACGCTATGTCTTTTCCCTGCCCATCTCTCTCTGTATGCACAGGTACAGGATTTGACACTTAAATGTCAGTGTCATGATGGGAAACAATGGAAAAGTGTGTGATGTATAATGATAGTTTTTTATTTTCATGTGTATCCCCATGTTGTTACCCCTTTAAGGAGGAAAATGTTATCCATGGAATCAGACCTCTATTTAAAGGCTTTTGGTTCACAGATGTCCAGTTTAGTGACACATTTTCTGTACTAAACATTTCGGACATAATCTTCCTAAAAGACTCTATTCTACAGAGTAAGGAAGAGATCTAGAACATAACTGGGCAAGAATCCGCTTCTGCCCTTTCTTAGTGATACACTGATCACCACAAATAAATATCCACCAGTATTGCAAGTGGATCTCCCTCCCTCTGTGTGTGTGTGTGTGTGAGAGAGAGAGAGAGAGAGAGAGAGAGAGTGAGAGTGAGAGAGAGAGAGAGAGAGAGAGAGAGAGAGAGAGAGAGAGAGAACATAAATTTATATAGAAAAAGCTAATGATCCATACAGTTACAGAGCTATAAAAAGTCTAGGAAATACCAATGTATTTTAGAAAAACATAAAATGAATTTCAATTATCTGTCAATATCCTAATGATATTGGTTTGCATCTTGTATAAAGGCCTTCTCCTAGAACTTTTATGTTTGTAATATGATAATGTGGATTGATAGGCTGTTTTATTATTAATGATAACCACTATTATAAGCAGATGGTAGGAAAATGCTTGCAATATTTGTCATTCATATATACACAAGTGCATGCACAGTTAGTTGGTTGGTTAGTTTTATTTATGTAGATTCACTTGTGCATTCTCATAGGTAGGTGGAGCCTAAACCAAAAGTGAATGGAGCCACTATATTCTCTCCTTCACTTTCTCTTTCTTTAAGTCTTCTCTATCTTTGCTACCACCACCACCCATTTCCCTCTCTTTCATCACTTTTCTGAGCTTGTCTGTACTCAGTCAGATTTTCTTTCATGTCAGTGTGCATAAGATTTTCACAGCGATTGATAGTGAACATCTCCTAGAATATAGTGCAATCTTTTTCTTTCCTGTGCACATATGAGTCTCAGGGCTTATCTACACTGGCCAGAATACTCTTCCTTCTGGCCAGAGTATACTAGCCCTGGCCCGGATCCCCCCATTACCATGACAAAATGGGCAGAAGTCTGCAAGCACACACCAGCCTATATCAGCAGGTGCCTCCACTGCTCTTGTGTGTCACACTCGCTGAAGCCAGAAAAGAGGCCCTCAGCATGTGATCAAGGCTGGTCACATGCAGGGCACCTTGATCATATGCTGGGGGCCTCCTTCCCAGCTTCAGAGTGACACTAGTGCTAGAGGAGTTGGCAGCCGATGATACAGCCTGGCAAGCAGGTATGGACCCCTGTGTACCTGCCCTAGACTCACCTGGGTTTTCCCATGCAATGTGTGTTTTCCCAGGGGTTATTTTTTGAAATGTTTTAAAAGGGTTTGCCCTGGCTTCCTCCTGGCTTTGCCCTGGATGTCATCAGGATTGTCGGTGGTTAATCGTGGCAAGAACCCTGTGTCATTTGGACTGCAGGGCTCCAACATGGGGGAAGCTGAGGTAAATTGTCCATCTAGATAAGCCCTCAGGTGGGCTAAAGATGAATTAAGCTACAAGAAAGTCAGCTAAGGCACCACCTTCTCTGCTCTTTTGCCATTCCATCTGCTGAAGCACCTGCTCACCCAATCTTCTTCCATACATTCCAGCCCTGAAGGTGCACAGCTGCAAGGAGATGAAAAAGTTGTGTTTCTGCCTTTTGGGGTGGTTAGACCTCCAAAAATTTCCAGTGGGCAAAAACAGATGCCTTTGAACCTTTGCTGTCTCCCTATATCACAGAGCCATTTTTAAGTTGCAAAGGGTTAGTGGAGGCATGTCCTAAGCAAATAATGTGATTTCAGCAAACAAATGCCTTCAGGAGGCACCAAAGTCTTTTTAGGGGCACAGTTTCTTGAAGGAACGTATGTATTTTCAGGAAACAATGTCCAATGCTTTCCTCCATCTGGTCAATTTTCCATGCCTTTCCTTCAGGAAGTAGAATATGGCATCTTCAGGAAGATTACTCAAAAACAAAATGGCAGATGTTCTGATCCTCTGGCCCTCAAAAGAGTTTCATGACAACCTTGAAATATACCAGAGAGAAAACACTGCCAAATGTGAGATAGGTTAAACAGGTGAGCAGTAGTCCCTCTTGATTTAGTACAGTCCTAAGAGAAGCAGAGTATGCTTCCAAAGAAAATTAAAAAGCACTTGGAAGGTGGACAGGAAGATGGTATGGGATTACTCTGTCTGGCAATTCTCAACCTACTGATGCCAGCATAATGACATACATAGTGCTATACCAAAGTTTTTGATTGCAACCAAATGTATGTGTGACCAAAGCATGCACCCCAGCACATATGTTAGTCTAACACATACATTTAGACACACTAGCCAAAATGCTGCAGCCTTATTTGAGAACTCACGCCGAACAAGTCTTGAAGAGAAACAACAACGCAGGAAGAATCACAACCCGGAAACATCACCCAAGCAGACCTTCTGCTGTGCTTTCTGCATCTGGACTTGTTTATCTCAGATTGACCTTTTTAGTCATCAGTGCGCTTGCAGAAAGCTCGGGATGAGTCCTTCCTGAATCTTCGTTTGTGAAGAGAAGCCAGAGAGAGAGAGAGAGAGAGAACTATGTTTGTGACATGCATGCATTACACTACATGTGTGCAAGTAGCAGGATTGTGACCCATCTTCGGCAGAGCTCACAGTCCCTTGTAAAAACACAATGATCTGTGTATGATCCAGGATTGTCAGTGTGGGTGCTTGGATAAAAGCACCTGATGATTTCTGGTGATTAAAAAAAAATCCAGAGGCAGAGATTGTTCTTAGTAGTGAGTCTACAGACAGCAACTCTGAATCTTGATTGTGGGAACAAGTCCCCAGCCTGTTTGAGGAGTTAGCAATCTGATCCTGTCTAAAGTGGCTTTAGTAGGTCAGACTCACTGGGTCACAGGGTTAATCTCTGATGTTTGATGTCTTCTACCCCCTCCTGTGCATTATTTACCCCTTCCCAGGGAAGCCAGAGGAAATTTAATGGAAGAGAAAGTGATTAGCAGTCCTGTAAAAAAGGCAGCAGATGGCCCAAGGCTGTTGCCCAGTCTGTGGAGAGATGCACTGATTTTGTTACTGTTGGGGCTGTTGTTATATATCTGTATGTTTGCAGAGAGATAATTGCACCCAATGATGGAGTCTGCTCACCCCATCTTTTCAATCCTGTAGTGTGACTGCTGCTCTATTTTCTACTTGGCTGGGCTTTACTGCAGACCTGTCGAGCCATAGCTCACTCTGATTGATTTTCCCCCCTTTTCTTCTTTAAGAAAAGAGATTGCCAAAAGCTGGCATTATGGCAATGCAGCCAAAATATATAATTACTAAAAGATTGTGAAGTGGGAAGGGGAAATGGAACATCCCTCTGGGGACAGCTGATTGTCCACACAACATTTGCCACTTCTTTCTCTAGCTCTTCTAAACTGAAGAGGTCTCAGAGATTGTGGTTTTGCACATGCCTAGATGTGACACTGTGGGCTGTTTCCTTTCTCCAGGATAGCACCATATTTTCTGCGTGGAAAGCCAGCCATGCCTGCTGTAGTCCCTTTGTAGTCAGCTGATAACTATGGGCCAAAATCTTGCATCAGCCAATGTAGCCACGGAGCTCTCTCTGTAGCTTGTCTCTTAACGTTACTCCCCAAAACCTACCCTTTAAGCAGTACAGATCCTTCTGCAACAGGGAGTAGGGAGATGACCAAGGATGTATCCAGTTCTTTTCCAATAGTTGGATGCAATAGGACACACAGCTCATCCCTTTGTTCTCTGGAAATGTCGAAATGGCCATGTTGGGGGATGGGGAGCTGCACTGCTTAAAAGGTAAGGGGGGGGGACTCTTGGTCACTGCTTGGTCACTGCTTCCAATCTGCACAATGACGTGAAAGTGAATTGCAATGGTGTGGGCCTAAATACTCTAAAGGCACCAGATCCTGTCGGATCTTGGAAGCTAAGCAGGGTCAGCCTTGGTTAGTACTTGGATGGGAGTCTGCCAACAAATATGAGGGGCTGTAGTGTAGGCTATATTTCAAAGGAAAACAATGGCAAATTGCATTTAGGGAATAATATGCAATTCTTTTGAAAGTTCTTATAAAAAATCAATTAAACAAAATTCTCACCCATCTTGAGTGATTTGCACAACTGGAGGAATTATAGTTCTTATCTATTATCTTCATATGCAGCACTTCCAGGACTAATTAAAAGGATGTGCCTCTCACTCAAGAGCCAATCATCATTTCTACATTAATAGGAAAGGACAAGAGCCCAGTTTCATAAAGGCAGGGTGCCACATGATGACTTAAGCTCAATATCATTTCATTATCAGTCCTCCTGAATCGTGATGCTGATGAAGTTTGTAAATAACAGATTCACAAAATAAATCTCAATTGCTCATAATTCTCATTATTATTCTGAGTGAGACATCCATGCCCTGAACCTCTTCTTTGTCATTTAATAACATGTATTTTGAGTAGGGAAGGGGAAATCTGTTAGTTTTGCTTTTTCCTGCATTCAGATATTTAAACTTTTTTCTTCCAAACATGAAGAAATGTGTGCATTCTGATAAATTCTTCAAATGCAAACAGAAACAAAATTATCACCCATTGTACAGCCCAAATTCAACAGCATTAGGTATTTCCAGCATGGAGATAACTATGTTTTATTTGCCTGCCATTGTAGGTATTAAAGATCTGGAGCCTCTCAGAAAAGAGATGGCAATCAACATGGTTGGATGCACAAGGCTTCAATGCCAGACTTGTGTAAGCACTCAAAGAGCTAATCTCTCTGTTCGAGTTTCTCCTATATGATTTCTTTTTTAAAAGAATGTCAAGTTCCTTCTGTCCAGAATATGAAGGAAAGCATGAACTTTGGTAAATTCACATCCAAAACAAGTGGAAAAGAACTTTACAGCCTTCTCTAATTTTGATCTTTTCTTCTGTGTGTACGAGAAGAATGCATCACTTTTCATATGCATCACTTGCTTAACTGTTCTCCCAGGCAGGGCCGGTTTAACCTGTCTGCCAAATCAGCATTGGCAGGGGGCCTCGAGGTCAAGAGAGGGCCCCGTGTTGGCCTCCTTAATCTGACAGAGACAGCCAGGAGACGGCCGGGAGGAGCCCCCTCTTACCCTCCTCCTCCAAAAACATCCTGTTGGCTTTTAAAAAAAAACCCAAAACAAACAAAACAGCCTCTCCAAACAAAACAGCCTCTCCAAAACGAAAGAGAAAGAGAAAGAAACAGCAGCCCTCCGTGGCAGAAGCTGGAGGAAGAGGCACGTCGGAGAGGGTGAGTGTGTGTGAGAGAGAGAGACAGGGAATTTGAGGGTTGTCTCCCTCAGAAAGGGCTCCTTTCCTTTCCTTTCCTTACTTGCACATAGATCCCCTCCAGCCCATCTTTCCAGCTGCTTTTAACATGTCTTGGGTCCTCCCTTTCCCCCTTGTCTTCTTCAGCTTCCTCCCCTTGCTGCCAACTGAGTTCAGCCTGCAAAAGAAATGTGTGTGTGTGTTTGCCCATGTGCCTTCAAGTCATTTCTGAGTAAGGCCAACCTACCATGGGGCTTTCTAGGGAAGGTTTGTTCAAAGGGGGTCTGCCTTTGACTTCCTTTGAGGCTGAGAGAGTGTGACTTGCCCAAGGTCAGCCAGTGAGTATTCATGGCTGAGTAAGGATTCAAACCCTGGTCTCCATAGTCATAAGGCAATGCTGAAACTTCTACAACACTCTAGCTCTTTTAACAGAAGAATATAAAGAATATAAATTAAAATTTGGAGTAATATTACTGGGAACAATGGTTTTATTGTTGTCACTAAAACAGCAGTATTGCATTAGTGTTATGTGAGAGGCATTGGCCTAGAGCAGTGGTTCTTAACCTTTTCTTTACCAGGGACCCCCTTTAAATATCTTTTGTTGCCCCAAGACTTAACTCAAGATTTAAAACCCTAATAATAATAGCTAATAATAATAGCTAACAACAACAACAATACAATTACACCATCCATTAAACTTTCCCTCAGAGACACTCTTGCTTCTTCCTGCAAGTTTGTGGCTGGAGTGGAGTGGATGTGCAGGCCAAGCTAGCCAGCCTTTGCCTTGGTTCCTGTCACATGGCTACTCCACTACAGGGAGGAGGTGGGCCAAGCAGTCTTCAATCCTTTGTGGACCCCCTGTGAGGACATTGCGGACCCCAAGTTAAGGACCACTGGGCTAGAGAATGCTGGAAAAGGAACAATGCAACCAGACCTTGAGAAGGGTGCTAGCAGGAGGATTCTGGGAGGTGTAATCCAAGAGTAACTTTCCCAGGCTCTAAATGCAGCCTAGAATCATAGAATCATAGGGATGGAAGGGATCCCAACAGCCATCTCATCTGATCGGCTTCTGCCCTCCAGGAACACACAATCCAAGCATTCCTGACAGATGGCCATCCAACCTATGTTTAAAAAAAACCAAAGAAGGAGCCTCCACCACACTCCAACACAGTGTGTTCCACTTCTGAACAGCTCTTACTGTCAGGAGGTTCTTCCTGATATTCAGGTGGAATCTCTTTTCCTGAAGTTTGAACCATGGCTCCGTGTCCTAGTCTCTGGAGCAGCAGAAAACAAGCTTGCTCCTTCCTCAGTATGACATCCCTTCAAATATTTAAACATGGCTATCACGTCACCTCTCAACCTTCTCTTCTCCAGGCTAAGCATAACCAGCTCCCTAAGCCATTCCTCATAGGGCATAATGGCTTCCAGACCTCGCACCATCCTTCTCAGTATCTTTCTTGAATTGTTGTGCCCAGAATTTGAAACGGTATTCCAGGTGAGGTCTAACCAAAGCAGAATGGAGTGATACTATTACTTCCCTTGATCTAGACACTACTCCTATTAATGCAGCCTAGAATCGCATTGGCATTTTTTGCTGCTGCATCACACTGCTAACTCATGTTTAGCTTGTAGTCTACTCTTTATTTTCTTTAGGAAATCTACACCATTACATTCATTGCTAATAAACAAAAAATATTATGTTAGTGCCTATAATATAGTTTTTAAACTAAATTATTGGTGGCAAATTATGTAATATAGTAGGCCCCTCTTATCCACTGGGGATTGGTTCGGGGGGGGGGCGTGAATTCTGAAAACCATGAATAATAGTGAATGCCATTAAAAATAATGGGACTTCTGGTTTAAAATACCATAGAGTTGCCTTGGAGGACCTAGAAAAGGGCTAGGGAAGACACATTTTCTAGGAAGAATCTATGGTAGGTGTGCTGTTTTGTGTCCCATGGATAATGAATCCATGGATACAGGGGTCCTACTATAATCTGAACATCCTGTACGGTGAATAGGTTAGGTTACATTGATCTGAGATAAACATATGGGGGCCCCAAAGTAAAGCATTGCAGGGGGCCCCAAAATTCCTTAAACCGGCCCTGCTCCCAGGCACTCATTCAGAGTGTGGAAGTTACTTTTTTGGACTTGAACTACTCAGATCCCCCATTCAGCATCTCCAGAAAGCGTTTCTGGGATTTATAGTCCAAGGAAGTTACTTTTCCAAGTTGTGATCAAATAAAGGTGTCAACAATGAAAGCTGCTACTGCTGTTTTCCCAGAATGTGATTACTTGAAACCCTTGCTGAATTTTGATGAAAAGCTGTCTTCTCTCCCTCCTTCAAGTTACATATTTATTTAGTCTTGATATTTCTATTGTTTCATGGATGGTTGTGTCTCATTTCTAATGCATCTCAGTGGACAAGTCATACCTAAATCTATCATCCCTTCCCATAGTTTCTGCTACCAGGAACTCATGGTGTGGCTGTCATGAGGTTCCATTTCCAGATAATGTGGTATATTAGAAAAGTGCATGCACATTTTTATACAGATTTCCCCTTACTCCCTGCCTCCCAAAATCACAAACTGATATGGAAGCAGAATAGAACAAACCTGAGAATTGGGAGAATGTGAAACTGACAGATTCATCCATCTTTAGGCAAGGGGAGAACTTTTTCACATCAAGCCCATCTGTTTATGGGGTTCACTATTTTGCACTTTTAAAAAATCTCCCCATATTAAAAGCACACAGTAAGAGAATCTAGCCTGGATTACTCCCTCCCCCAACAGGCTTGATTTCTGTGGATGGGATTTTTTGTTTGCTTGCTTGCTTGTTTCAAGGAGAATTCAGTCAAGTAAGCCCTGATGTATACTCTGAAGTGGTAGAATCCAGGGCCAGGCAAAGTATTACCTGTTCAATGAGAACTAGGCCTTTGTTGACAACTTATCTTCTTTTATTTTGCCCTGGTTCCCATAAAAGATTTTCCATAACCCACCTGACAACAATGAAGTGCTCCCTGGAGAAGATACAAGTGCCAGAGATATGACTGGGTCTGTGATCTTATGCAGTAGGTCGTAACTGAGAACAGGTAATAAGGCATAAGGGGATGAAGGCCTGCCTTTACCGACCTTTAGATTGGGTTTGGACTTAAATGCTCTGTGGATGTTTGTGAGCTGATGAGTTTATTAGGGAAAGGAAGAGAGAGGGGAGCACCAGCACTGGGGTAGTTAAAATATTGCGGCCATTCTATTTCAGGAGACGTAAATCTTTCCGCTCAGAAAGGGATGTTGTGTGTGCATGAGGGAAGGAGGGAGAGCATTAAAGCTAATGCATCACAGTGGACAGGTCATTCCGCTGAATGAAGCTTAGCTCCTGAGTGTTTGGAGATTAGAAGCTGCAATAATTTCTGGCTGCCCCACTTTATGTTAATGTGGCAGCTTGCGGTTGTATATTTCTGCTGAGAGGGCCACTTCTGCCAGGTTTAATTCAAACTGCAGTAGAAGCATCAAGGGCCCCTTGTATCGACAGCTGCCTATTGCTGGTTTGAAAGCAGGGCAATGAAACAAAGCACAGTTTGCTATTTTCCTTATTTGGGAATCACCTCTTCTGTTTCTCTTGTAGCTTAAATCAAGAATGGATGTGGAGAGGATAAGATAGCAACTTTGTAGCTAAATCCTTGTTGTTCCAGTACTTTAAAATACAAGAAAACAGAAACATGAGAATTGTCTCACTGAATCACCATTGAATTCTGTATTCTGTTTCCTGAAGCAGCCACCCAGTTGCCTCTGGAAACTTGTGAGCAAGATGTGATTATGGTAATGGCTGTCGCCTCTAGTTTGTCCATAGTGTGTGGCTTTCAAAGGCGTACTAGCACTTATATCTATTGAGTAATAGTTACAGATGGACAGCTCAGTGCATTTTAGGTCTGTGTGAATCTCATGTGTTCCATTCCATAAGTCAGTTCCATCCCATTTCAAGCCCAATATGTAAATAAGATTTTTTAAAAAATAAAAAAAATAAAAATGTAGTTTCTTTTTTCAACTTGTTTTCCAACAAATGCATAAATTTGTATGTGTTTTATCAAAAACATGTATCTTTGTATGGATTTCAATCTAAAATGTGGTATTTGAGCTAAGAACTGTGTTACAACATTCAGAGCTGTGTGGGAACTGAAGTATGACAGGAATCTGATCTGTGCATTAGATCAGGAAGTTTGAAACAAGCCAGCTAGCTTTAAAATGTGGCCAACATGAATTCCTCAGGCATTCCTACTTAGAGTCACACAATCTATCAGCTCTCTCCAACCAAGAGGATGGGGTTAGTCTTCCGTATATTCCCTCAGCTCAACAAGATATAGATTTAAAAGAGGGGTGTTGGGTTATATCTTGCCTACTTTCTTACTTTCCCATTGGTTCAAGTGACGGAATGTATCAGTCAGCTGTTGAGTTGGGAATGGGTATTGTAAAACACTAAAGGAGCTAAAGAAGGAGATCATAATATGAGGGGGGGTTGGTGTTTTTTCAGTGATAATGGAATTGAAGTGGTTATTAACAAAATGAATGAACATTGGGAAGCAGAACAGAGATACTTCTAATACTGTTTTTTAAAAATGAATGGCTTATTCTGTGTCTAATTCAGAATGGTCTGGTTTAAGTTGGACTAATCTGGAGGATGCCCCTGGATGTCCAAAATTAATCTGATTTCACATCAAATCTATTCTGAATTGGTAAGCCCTTCCACAATTGCCCAAGGTCAAAACCCTCACTTGCAGGTTCAGGTTCCTCAGCAAAGAAGCTCAATTTAGCCCAAGACAATTTTGACACAGAGTCCCCTGGGTTGCAGGAATCATGTGACATTTGCAGCCTGAGATTGTGGGTAGTTGCAGAACTTGGGGAAAAAAAAACACTTTTGGGGGACCTACAACTGCAAGAATCCCCCAACCAGTATGACAACAGGTTGTGCTAGCTGTGGGATTTTGACAGTTGTCATCCAAGGTCTAAATCCAATTACTGGTCCCAATTGGAAAAGACCCACTGAATCAGTTGAACTCATATTACTGTAGATTTACCAAGTTTCCATTGATACAATGGAATTACTCTAGTTGCGACTAGCAATTCAGTTTAGCCCCAGAAATAACTTTTCTAAGTTCTGCTGGTTACAATTGCCCATGATCTTGAGTTACAGAGAAATCCTATGCAGCTCTAGAGATTGTCCCCAGGGATTCTTCTGCATTGTATGGAGTTTGCTGCCACTTGCACTTTGGGATCATGGGAGCTTGCAAGCCTCCAGAGTTTCCAGAAGGGACAGAAAGAATATTAAAAAATATTTGAAAAGTTGTTTGAAAAACATGCTTTTCAAGTCTCAAGAAATCCTAATGTAAAGAATCCTGGGCTGATGAGAACCTTCATAGTTTGGGACTTATTCTGCACAAAATTTGCATGTGGTTGTTTTGAACAAATAATAATATTTCTATGCAAGGATATTATTTTCTCTGCAGAAAATGCTGTTTCTTGTGCTGAAAATGTTTTTTTTTCCAGTGCAAAACAACTACACGTGAATTTTGTGCCCAATAAGTCCCATACTGTGAATAGGTTTTTGAAGATTTCTCTCTGCCATAAGAAAATTGCTAAACCTATCTATTGCTTCCTTCAAAAATAAAAATAGTGAAGAATTGTGTGCCTAGTTTCCACTTGCAGGTACAGGGGCCATCTGTTCCTTTCTCGCTTCTTTTTGAAAAACCAAGGCTGGAGCTGAAAGATGAGGTGTGGAAGGGGAGGGAGGATAGTTACCTTCATCATGCTTGAGGGAGCTTTATGGTACCTCATCCTGCTCTAAGATCTGTTGAGGATTACAGGTGTAGGAGCCCTATCCTGGATTCAATCTATGTTGCATTGACATAGAATTCTTCATTAGATGAGGCCTAAAGTCCAGATAGCTTTAAAAAAATGAAAAGCAATACAGTATATAGCAATACTAGATAGATAGATAGATAGATAGATAGATAGATAGATAGATAGAGTAACACAATGCTCACAATTTTGTACACAACACAGGAGCCATCTAAACAGAAGGCTTTTCAGAGTGGACCTCTTTTAAACCTGCTCTTAACTCCATAGGTTGGTTAGATTCTGTTCAAGATCTGGTGAAAAGGGCTGTAGTAGCTGGAGTTTGGAAGAAGGTTCCCATAGCAATAAGTGATATTACAGTTTCAAAATTTAACTTACAATTATTGGGAGGAATGAATCAGATGCAGATCTGCCTTCACTTCCTCATTCACAAAATAAAGGAGGCTTAAGGGGCCTCTTCTTATGGTGTCTTTATGAGTGTGTGTGTGCTCATATGGCCTCCAGGAAAATAAAATGGACACAGTCTTTGGATCCTATGAGAGAAGCTTACACTGTGGTTCTTTTCTTCTCTATGTTGGCATCATTCCTTCTGCCACCCGAGGTGAAGCTGGTGTGGGAAGGAGTTGCAGTTCTGACTTCTCCTACATGGAGATCTTTCATGTCATACAATTATAGTGCTAGGATTTAGCAGCTTAGTGAAGCACTAGAATTGTCTGGCTGAGAATTCTACATACCCCTCCCTAAACTGCAAGTCTCAGGATTCCATAGGATGTTGCCATGGCAGTTACAGTGGAATCAAACCACTGTAATTGTGTAAGGAAGGGTCTGACGGTGCAGGGTCTTAGATTTCCTTCGTGAGGTGAAAAGGAGGTGAGCTGCAATGGCTCTCCTACAGAGCTTGGAAATTTTACTTTGGGGGACTACAGTTCCCAGAATTCCCTCAGTCATTGTAGCTGATGGTCATGTTGACTGGGAGACTTTGGAAGTGATAATCCAAAATGTAACATTTACAAGCTCTGCTCCCATACTACAAAGATAATACAAAACAAGACCTGTTAACAGAGCTGACACAGCACCTCCCCAGTACTTGAACAAGAATTCCAGCTTATAGAGCTGCATTTACAACGAAGAACAGATAATAATAATAATAATAATAATAATAAATTTTTATTTTTAACCCACCCCTCTGCTCAGCAACTGGGGCGGAGTACAGCAAGATTAAAACAACATCAAGTTAAAACATCAAGATACTTCTGAAGTGTTCAAAATCTGAAGCAAAACATTATGTACTTAATAAATTTCTTTGGATTGTCAAATGCTACAGGTTGCGCCAGTGACTTTTCTTCCTCCCCACTTCATGTTTTCTGATTTCACCCCTCAAAAAGAAAAAGAAAAAGGAGGAGAGGGTAGCAACTACAAGATAGGATGCTTCCCTTTGACACCTGCTACAATCTCTTCTTTCTTCTGCTTTGTGACTCTGCAGTTTCTGTGTAAATAAAACACTGCAAATGAGCAACAGGATGACAGCATAGTGCAAGCAGAAGGAAACTAAATCTATGCCAGAAAAGAGGGCACACTTTGTCTGTCTCCTAACAAGAGGCAATTGAAAGCGATATGAATCCAGAAGCTGCAAGGCTGCCTTGGGCAAAGTTTGCTGTTTACTAGTAGGTCATAGAGTTTCCACATTAGAAATTAAGAACATAGGAGTTGCATTGCTAGGTCAAATCAAATGCCTGTATACTGCAACTTGCCATCTCTGGCACTGGGCTATAGATTAGTTTAATGCAAATAGTAGCTTCTACTATCATTTGATGCTAAGTGAAAACTTACCATTTATAAACGCAGTATATAAAACATAAGGGGTAAATCATACTAATTTAGCTCCTCTGTTCTACAGTACCCCATTTCGCTCCCTGTCTCCCTTCCCTCCACCTCAAAAAGAAAGAAAGAAAGAAAAGAATGAAGATTGAATCTTTAGACACCCTTGTTAGTGTTAGAATAAATAGTACGGTACTATGTTGGCATTTGATACAAAATTAATGCTTTTCTTGTTAAATTTATAATGTGAGCTTTCTGAAGTGCTAAAACTGCTTAAAGGGCTCTTTCAGGGGAGAAATCTGTCAGTCAGATTTATGTCACACAGACGATTGCAAGGAGCTCATCTTCAATGGTAGCCTAGCAGGGACTCTTAAGGGAACTGAAGTGCTAGATTTTAAACGGGAGTAATTTTAGGGGGTTATGCTACCTAGAGCAGGAGGAGTTCAAGGCTAAATAGTTGGTCCTCTCACATCATACAACTGTAGTTACTTGGTTTTCCTTTTAAGTGCAAAAATTGATCAACACATGGCACATATGAAGCTGTCTTATAGTGAGTCCATCTGTACTAGAGGGATCAATCTTTGCTTACTTTATTCTCACAAGAATGAAGAATTTGAAATGTTTCCTCCTCACCAGATAAGAATTTGAGAGTTTTTACATATTATTATGGGTGGTGGCTTGTTTGTTTGTTTGCATTCTGTGAAAAAAATCATTTATGAAAAAAATTGCTTTTGCAAGGTTCTGACAAACATATATACTCACCACGGGTCAGCGTAACAGGGGCGCTCCAAAAAAGAGATACAAGGACTCCCTGAAACAACATCTCAGGCTCGGCCAAATTGATCACCAACAATGGTCCGCCCTGGCCTCACACCGGGAGGCATGGAGATGCACTATCCACAATGCTGCAGCCCTATTCGAGAACTCACGCCGAACAAGTCTTGAAGAGAAACAACAACGCAGAAAGAATCACAACCCGGAAACATCACCCAAGGAGACCGTCTGCTGTGCTTTCTGCATCCGGACTTGTTTATCTCAGATTGGTCTTTTCAGTCATCAGCGCGCTTGCACGGGATGAGTCCTTCCTGAATCTTCGTTTGCAAAGAAAAGCCATATATATATATATATATATATATATATATATGCAAAATTCCTCAAAATGTTAAAACACACATACACTAACTTTGCATCAGTTGACCATTTTCTTAGCAGGGCATTCCATTGTGTGAAAAAACCCTTTCTCACTGAGGATGATAACATTTTTTGTCATTCTTTACACCCCTAATCTATATTAATTCCATTCACTGGCTGTGTCTCTGCTAGCTAAGTGGTAGGCACAAATAGTTTGTATTCAAAGTTTCCAGGTTCAATGCCAACTACTGTAGATAATATTAAGTTGATGGACTAATGGCCAAAGTTGCTACAAGAATGCTTCTTAAGATCCTGTCCAGGTTCCCAGGCAGAGGTCTTTCTCAGTACAAATATTTCAGATCTATTAAAACTAGGTCTTGTCTATACAAGAGGGGGGGGATATATAAACACATCCAAAAAAGCACACATTCATAACGATGTGACCTGTCTTCATGGTGAAAAGAGCCCCCCTAAACTCCTCATGACCCCCTAGCCAAGATGCTGATTTACTCACGATTTTAAATCTGTCGCCACCATTTTTTTTAAAAAAAAGTTTCCTGTGGTGCGTACAAACGATAGTTTGTATTTACAAAGAAAGAAAGAAAGAGTATAAGATTGTCGTGTTATTGACTTACCAGACCCTCACTTAGCTGAAAATCCAACACGGTAGCTACAGGCACTTTCCCTATTTGCTAGCTCTGCCCCCATGTTCATCCAGCCAATCAGATTATGCTGCCTGTTCGTATTTGTACAAATGCGAGTGTTCAAAATGTCGTATGGAGCTTTACAAAGCCACGGACATGATGCACACAGACTTTGCAGTGGATTTGGCTGCCCCCCCCTTCTGAATGTCATGTATTTATGCATATCTGTATGAACAGATTGCCGTATGCTCACATCCTGTTCGTTTTATTTTGACTGTACAGACAGGACCCTAGAGATGCTAAAACTGGACCTGGGACCCTGTGCACACAGAAGATGTGCTCAACCACAGAGCTATGGTCCAAGGCTATTGTCATGAGTCAGCATAGTTGGGTAACTGATGAGGGCCCAGCTGATCAGAAGGGCCGAATTGTTCCTAAACTTCTGGCCCTGCACCTTTCCCTGGTGGGCAAAGTGCTTTTTAAGGAGCTGAGTCATAGTGACATAAGGCATTTGGAGTAATCCTCAATGGCGGACAGCTGGCACAGTGTAGAGCAGAGTGCTCGCTTATGTCTTGTTCAGTTGTGCTACCACCCGACTCAGCAGCCAGCCATTCACCTCATTGGCCTTCCTTTAACAAGCTTTCCTAGTGGGTGGCAACACTTCGAAATGGAAACCAAACTGACATTTTACACTGTTCCCATTCTGCAGTGCTGCTGTTTTCAACTGCCTAAGAAAACACAGTCTGGTGGAGCCCAGTCAGGTTGTGAGGGATGCAGTGGGAGTTGGAAGCAGAAGTATGGTGCTGCTAGGAGTGGGTAGGGCATTGGTGTTTGGGAGAGTGATGGGAGCCCATTCTCAATGTCATACCCAATTGCCCTCTGGTCTGGCATTTGGAGACACATCACTGCAGCTGTTGATGTAAGTAATTTAATAATACAACAATCCTATCAAGACAATGAAAAATTTATTATGAGGGGGGACTTATGACCCATATGTGTTGGCTACAGCTCCCATCAGCCTCCTATAGGATGGTCAATGGTATGGAACTGTAACAGCTGCCACAGCTGCCCACACTTACCTTATTGGATATAGGGTTGCTACTTCCTGCAGCAGTCACATGAAGCCTTGTTTCCTTAAAATTTCGTATCAAAACATTATGCTGAAATACAAATAGATTCAGCCATGGATCTTTTTAATTGGAGAGGCTAAAGATGGTATCTGAGCCCATCTACAGGCCAAATGTGTGCTGTACCACTGAGCTTAATATCAGTCCCTTTACATCAATTTTCATCACTCCATTTACATTAGTAAAGGAGTGATGAAGGTGACCAGTATAGTATTAATGGAGAGTGATTTGATCCACCAGCATTTTCAAACTGTACAGATAACATTTCTCCATTTAGTTTTTCTTAGATTTGTGCTTTTTTTCTGTTAAAAAAAAAAAGATTTTACTAGAAGATATTCTCAATTCCAAGAAAATGATCACCATTACAAATATTACCTGGCTGCTTACATTAAATGTTTCTGCCTTTTACTTCCCGCATGAAAATGTTACGTCAGTGATCAATTACATCATAAATGCCCTAGTAATCAGAGTAATAAAGGGCATTTATGATGATCCAACCTACATAATAGGCAAATTAATCAATTCCAGAAATCTGTATTGATTGAGGAGCCACTTTCCTTCCTCTTCTAATGCTGAAAAATTAAAAAGACCTCTGTGTGAGAAACTGTAAATACAATCATCAATAAAAACATTGCCATTGCCAGATACCTGCTTGCTCTGCAGGTAATATAAGTGATTGGTTTCATGAGCTGTCACTACAAGGCCTTTTGCAAGTATCCATCTTAGAGGATAGGAGGACAGTTTCATAGGACAGGAGGACACCCATAATTTTTGTGGGTGCTTTCAGAGGATTTTTTTTTTTTTATTGAGCAGTCACCTTGTCTCACTAATGGAATTTTACGTGAGGCCCAAATCTTACACTTAGCAATCCTCCCATGTTTTCTAGAGGTTGCTTCTCTCTTTTTTCCCCTTTCTGCAATAACATCCATTAAAGAAGGTCAGTGATAGTTACGCTATGACTATGCCTTTGGTCTGGCAGTGCTAGGAGCCTTTTCCCAAAAACCATTCCAAGTTTAAAAGACTGGAATATTTAGGTAACCAAATTCAATCATTATCCAGGAACAAAAGCAAAAATACTGAAAAAAAAAAAAAAAAAAGAAGGGGGAAGGGCCGTATAGTGTTGGCAAGACTTTTGAGTATCTGGACATTACAAATTTAAACTGGTTTAAAATAGTCATTTAGGAGATTGTGTATGTAAGTGTGTGTGTGTGTGTGTGTGTGAGCATGCATGTATATGTATGTGTGAGTCTGACCTAAATACCCTGTAGGCATCAGATCCTATCTGATCTTGTAAGCTAAGCAGAGTCAGACCTGGTTATTACTTGGATGGATAACTGCCAAGAAATACTAGGTGCTGAAGGCTATGTTGTGAAGTGTTTCTTGCCTAAGAAAACTGTATGACATTAATGGGGTCACAATAAATTGACAGGTAAACTGAAGGCATATATACACACAGAGAGATAGATGCATATGTATATGCTTTGATTGTGTATTCCTGCAGGGCAGGGGACTGGACTAGATGGCCCTTGTAGTCTCAACTGTATGGTTCTATTATTCTATGTGTATATGTACCCAGGAATTGGAAAATATTTTTGGGGAAAGCTACTCCCAGAATTTGGGAGTTCCCAGAAGTTGGAAGCTGTTGTTCCGCAAAATATTTTTTTCAAATTCTGGACAAATGCTAACTTCAGTAACTCCCAACTTGGGAGCTGTTGTCTAACAAGATTTTTTCCAAACTTTGCATTTGGCACTAAATGGACATTTTTTGAAATTTAAGAGCTAAAACTTGGGGCAGGGAACTGAACTGTTGCCCTTTTTCTGATGACCTCTGTGAAATTTTAAACTATGTCTGGTTAGAGAGAACAAAATGAATATTTGAATAAGTTTTAATTTTAATTGCTAGAGAAATAAAGGAGAGGAAGTGCCTTACCTACTAGCACCAGTGTGCTTATTTGAAATCCACCCACAAGCCTGGTGGCATCAGGACAGATTGTGTACTAAATGAGGATTATTTTTATTGATGAAGATCTATAATTTTTGAATTGCCATTAAATTAGTACACTTTGTTGATTATAAAAGGGCATATGGTATATAAATATGACTAAAATATCAACACTTCCATCCAACCTACTCAGAACAAACTATTCCCAGCAAAAATAGAACAGAGGAAAGAATTTAACCCGCAGCTTCTGTTTTATTGAAATACTTTAATTAGCCATTTTGTGGCTGTGAGAGTGGCAAGAACTGAGCCAGTAGACTGACTGCACAACAGACATCAAGATTGGCTTACATTTTAAGTATATTTCTCTTGTCCCCTATATCTTCCCTTATATATATATATATAAAAAGTCTGATATTTTGCATTTCTGATACTTCTATCCTGCTCTGCAGTTCCACCTGGAGATTGAAGAACTGCTTTTTGGACAACTCTCGGAATCCCCCAGACCACATGGAAATTGGCCATGCTGCAGGAGAATTTTGAGAGCTGTAATCCAAAATAGTAACTTCCAAACTTTACTTACACCTTATCCCAATCCACTCCCTCCCCTATAGATAAATGAGGTATTGATACAAATATGCTTTTTGTATCTGTTTAGGGGAGATATCCAGGTTTAGAAATGAATTCAAATTCCATTTGGAACTGAAAATTTAGCTAGGAAATATCTGTAATTATAATTTCAAATTAAGGCACTATAGTTCTACTCCAAAATGAATACTTGGAAGCAAACCACTAAACCCAGACAGGAGTGTGTGGTCCTCCAGATGTTGTTGAACATCCCTCACCTTTGGCTGTGCCAACTCAGGCTGATGGGAGCCAAAATCTATCAACATAGATTTTTGGAGGGGCACACATTTACTAGTCTGGTACTAAACTAGTAGCATATTTATTCATTTGACTTCTCTTCTGCATTTGAAGTTCCTTATTTCCCCATCTGCTTATCTTTGCATTACAATAGCACTGGCAGAGCCCTTAAATTCTGAGTCCCACTGAGTGTATATCATGAAATGGTGTGGATGTAAAAGTGGGTACTTACTTCAAATACAGTTTATATGCTAGATTTGTTGGGACTGAACGTATTTATCAGACTGTGATAAGGTTTTTTTCCCCTGGTTTGCAAATCTGTGACTTTGCTGAATGGAATAGTTCTCTTCTCTCTGATAAAACATCTCTATTATAGTTGAGGAATATTATTATCTTATTTAGTTCTGAGAGCTGATCCGCCAGTCATGAGCATTCGAAGAGCATTATGGTGTGTGAGCAATGATTTCAAAGTAAACAAATTTAGAAAATTTGTACATACACGGTCAGTCCTATAAATAAAGTGATTTTGCTGACTGGTAGTTAAAACTGAATGTTGCCCAAAGTAAATTCTGAAATGAATTTGGAGATCTCATTTTCAGAAAAAACAGGAAAAGTAAGGAAATGTTATGGAGGCAAAAAGAGATTTGGTACAATTTGCAAAATTTGTAAGTGGTTCCTCACAGTCGTATTTAGGAAATAGCTTGCTGATTTATTGCAACATCAGCTTTGTGTAAGAAAGTAAACCTCACTTTTATTAGGAAATATTTATGAGCCACTGTAGTTTTATTAAATTTCTGATGAACCCATGGCAGTATTATAAATAAAATTAGGGTCAAAATGGGTCATGATTTCACCTGAGAGTTCAAAAATGGAAAAGTAAAAAAGATGGAAGCTAAAGTTAAATAGAATGTTTCTCCTTCCTCTATCACCAAAAACGGGGGACACACATGGTAATGCAAATTCAACATGCTGGCCTGTGGAATTTCTAGCTCAGAAGTCAAACATGGCACAATATGAATCCTAAGGATTTTGCCTGACTTTTTAACAGTACAGTTTTACTGAGAGGTACACTCCAGTAGGCATATTTAGAGGTATACCCCAGTGAATTCATGTAGGTACGCATTACGCAGAGGCATACTTCAGTGAATTCAGTGAGATTTACTCCAGATAAATTTGTAGAGCTGTGAGTCCATATAAAATTTTGGCTGTTCTGGAGTTGTGACATTGTGGCCACCATTTTGAATGGCCAGACATGACATCATGCCACTCCCAGTCAGCCGCTGGGCAGTTTTTTTGAGCGGGGGAGGGATGAGTCTTGCTGTTTTGGAGTTGGTGACCCCCTGAAACGACGTATTTGTTGTACAAAAGCTTTTCAAGGGTTTTTTTTTTTTTAATAGTCAAACATTTTCAAGGACCTACTAGGGGTTTGGGCAGGTCACTTGTTCCAGAGGGCTATATGTAGACTGCACTATTCCCACTGCTAGTGTAGAAGCTCGCAATCTTACAAGCATTGCTTTAGCTCTTTCCCATTGTTGCCTGGGCTACTATTCTCGCTGAGTGCTTTTGGAAGACTGCTGCCTAGTCCCTTGGGGATAGAATTCTAGCAACAAGCTATCACATTACACTGCAATTAGAGCTCAAAGAATTAATCAATTAATCTGTGTGATTAATACATTAAGTCATAACTTGCACACTGAGCATGTTGGTTTTTAATTGGATCTGTTGTCAGCATTATTCTAAACAGTTTAAATGCCACCCCTGATTCACACAATGTCTTTAATAAACAATTAAGTATTTGTCAGTAGTTTGGGACCTCTTTCCATAATCAATGTCTTGAACATTGATAGTGAATTTGTTTTCCATTTTTTGCACATAGTCGTGGATGTCTTTTCTACACCAGTAGGCTACTTGTTGCAGGAACGGTAGGTAATGGTGGCCTCCGCCACAGCTGTAAAGATATAATACCACAGAGCTGAGTAGGATTCTTGAAATTGCTATGTTACAGTCATAATGTAACTTAGTTATGCCTTGGCTATTGAAAAAAAATGAATTCAGTATAACTAGTTCATTATCTGAAATTGGTTACTTCCAAGCTCTAACTATATGAAAACTTATGCTCATTGAAGTTACTGGTTACAATGAGAGAATTAAGCATATACATAATGTTCTCCCATTGGAATTTCTGGGGTTTAAACATTATTATCTTGGACAAGATCTTGTCTCCTTCTGTCATTATTTGTTCTCTTTAGGGAGCTGGTCACAGAGCTGTAGCTATGAAATGTGGGGGCAAAATAAAGGCATTGCCCTCCTCAGGACTGGTTTAAGGAGTTTTGGGCCCCCCTGCAATGCTTTATTTTGGGGGCCCCATATGTTTATCTTAGGTTAATGTAACCTAACTCAACCTAAGGTATTCACAGTACAGGATATTCAGATTATTAGTAATAATGTTTTTGCAGGAGGAGGGTTACCATGGGGGCCCCCACAATGATGCCCCCCCTGCAGATGCTGACGCCGCTGGTGCCTTAAACTGGCCCTAACCCTCCTAAATATGAATTCTGCCCCAAATTACATTTTCCTTCAGTTCCCAAATTTTTAGCACCCCAGAGAGTGAGGCATAGACAATTGTGCATATCTAGAATTTGTTGTTTCCATTTCTTTAGTACTTTTGCTTGGCCCTGCAGCTGGAGAAAACATTGGCCAGAATCTTTGTGGCAGTTACAATGCGTAATCTGGAGTTACACACTCATGACCATACAGTATTCACAGTCCTTATGTCGCCCCTAGTTTATCAGCTATGGAGGGACCATGAAAGTCCCCCAATCCACACTTATTGGGCAACAGCCTCTGTGATCAACAGGGGTCTGTTTCCCCATCACTTGGAAAGCAGTTGGCTGCCATTCCATCCTCCCTCACCTGAGGGGGAATTGCAATAGGCACCTAACCTGTCTCGATAGGGATCACTCCAGGAGGGAATAGAAATGGCAATCAGCTGCTTCCTGAGCAAGTCACATCAGTCACATCTGCTGCTATCCAGTAGGTAGGGGTTAGAAGGAACTGGAATTCACTGCATAACACTGTAACTACGGTTTTTATGCATATACATAAAGACCATAGAGGATTCTGGCCATTATCTTCCTGCAAGCCAGTTGCTAGTACCACAGCTCCCCCATTCCCCAGCACTAAACTGTCATTTACAAACTGGCACAGTTCCCCTTTCTCTGGTTCCAAACTGCCATTTTACTCTAGTGATGTGTAAGGAATCCAGTTTCAGTCTGAGGTTCAGTGGACCAGCTGGACACAATATGCGCTCCAGAGTCTTCATTCACAGACAGACAGCTGTGGATTTGGATGGGGAGAAATGTGCACATTTGAAAAATAAGCAAATGTATGTGTGCCAAATGTGTGCAAAACACTGCTCAAACATTCTTTACCCAATATGAAAATGATATGAGGAATATGTACAATTTTTAAAATGTATACAAAATATGAATATTTGAGGGGGGACCATTAAAAGAGATGAATTTTGCCCTTTGAAAAAGAGGGGGGGACTCTAAAAGGAATGGGCAGAGGCTATCAATATCAGAAAGAAAAAAGTCAGTAGATGTAGACTTTTATATGATATTCATCTTCATCATGAGATTGACAAAAACAAGGTATAAAATCCATTCAAACAGGAAGGTAACGCATCTCCATGGAAATATCTATTAAAGATAAAGATAGATATATGCTGATTTTTTTCCCGAACACTTTCATCAGCGCTGTCTACACACAATCCTAAATATACACTGTACTGACCATGTGATGAACGTTGCTGTCCTTGAGAAAGCAGGGATCACCAGCATTGAGGCCATGATATTGAGAACACAGCTGCGCTGGGCAGGGCACGTTTCTAGGATGGAGGACCATCGCCTCCCAAAAATAATACTCTATGGTGAACTCGCCATGGGTCAGCGTAAGGGGGGCACTCCAAAAAAACGGTACAAGGACTCCCTGAAACAACATCTCAGGCTCGGCCAAATTGATCACCAACAATGGTCCACCCTGGCCTCACATTGGGAGGCATGGAGACGCACTATCCACAATGCTGCAGCCTTATTTGAGAACTCACGCCAAACAAGTCTTGAAGAGAAACGACAACGCAGAAAGAATCACAACCCGGAAGCATCACCCAAGGAGACCTTCTGCTGTGCTTTCTGCAACCGGACTTGTTTATCTCAGATTGGCCTTTTTAGTCATCAGTACGCTTGCAGAAAGTGCGGGATGAGTCCTTCCTGAATCTTCGTTTGCGAAGAAAAGCCAGAGAGATGGATGCTAGGTAGGTAGGTGGGTAGATAGATAGATAGATAGATAGCAAATACATTTTATATGTATTTGTTGTCTAAACTTCTCCATTTGCATCTGTCACCCTAGTCTTCCTGAACTGCTCCATCAGGATGGATAGGAGAGTTGCTGTCTGAAACCTGAGAGGGATAGGAAGGAAGGAAGGAAGGAAGGAAGGAAGGAAGGAAGGAAGGAAGGAAGGAAGCTATATGTGGAGAACCTACAACCGTTTCCCAACAGGGAGGTCATGAAATATTCTTCTCCCTCTCCCCAAACATCTGTAAGGAAAAGGCTTTCAATACAAAGATCTTTGTAGTATAAATAACCAGTAGACCAATTGATCCCTAAAGCTCTAAGCGTGATTGATAAGCATGATTTGAATGACAAATTGGACCATGCTATAGATTTCAGACCTTTCTGCTATTTAGAGAGCCTCTCACTAGTGTTTTTGTAATTTTACAAGTAGGAATATGCAATACTTTAAGTGAATTGGCACAGTTCCCCTTTCCCATGAGTGAACTGAGAGACTGTGAAATTGAGTGAAATCTCAGATCTTAAGGACATATATATATATATATATATATAGTTAGGTATGTTGCCATTTCCAGTGTGCTGAGTGGCCACGTAGCAAACTGACCAACCAATCAAAGCTCTGTTGGCCAGCCAGTCAGCACACTGGGGGCAGGACCATGTGGAAGTTTCACTCCTTTCTAAACATGGCAGAGTCAGAGGGGGTGTGAGTAGCATGGGGTGTGTGTGGCATGGTGTGTGTGTGTGGCATGTATGGGGCGCTGGGAGGGTGTTGTGAGTGTGCGGAGGGTGGCACAGGGTGGCACAGGGTGCAGGGAGGGCAATGTGAGTGCGAGAAGGGCAGCACAAGGCGGCACGGGGTGTGAGGAGGGCAACACAGGGTGGCATGGGGAGCGGGGAGAGTGGTGTGAGAATGGGGCAGGCAGTACAGTGTGTGGGGAGGGCAGTGCGAGTGCAGGGAGGGCGGCACAGGGCAGCATGGGGTGTGGGAAAGCGCGGGGAGGGTGGCATGAGCACAAGCACAGGGAGGACAGCACAGGGATGGTGGCACAGGGTGTGGGGAGGGTGGCACGAGCACGGGGAGGGTGGCATGGGGGAGTGGCATGTGTACTGTGGGGGGTGTAGCGCACAGGGGGGACGGAGTATGTTACATTGGGTATAGCTAGTATGAGATATTTCCCTCTCCTTCATCACATTTAGTTCATTGGTCAATAGGTGGTCACTATGATGCATTTACATATGCCCACATGCACACATAGAGATGCTACACGCAGTGAGAGAGGTACCTGTCTTATCTTTTGTTGAAATGGTATGTGTGCTTCCCAACTTCCCATGAGGTGAGTTTGCTGGCTGGGGTCAGAGCTGAGCAGGCTCCATGGCTCCCATGGTGCCAGTAGGGCTTCACTTTCTTAGAAACCTGTGTGCTCATTCAGGCTCTGTAAAAATGGTGGTAACCACCAGCCAATCAATTCAAGTATTGACTGGTGGGGAGGACTGGAGTGAGGCTACTGGCTAGTTTTCTCTCCAGTCAGGTGCTGGGAGGATATAAGCAGACTTCTTAAGTATCCTGAGCACAGCCTGCTTTTGTGCATCAGCCCACCCGCCCTTCCTGGTAATCAGTGAGTTTTATTGTGTGTTACCTATCTTTTCATCACAACTTTCTAGGCAGTGGCTGGAGTAACAAATTGGAGCCCTGGTGGCGCAGTGGTTAAATGTCAGTACTGCAAGTCACCACGTTGCAAGTTCGATTCCAGCAGGCTTGAAGGTTCACTCAGCCTTCCATCCTTTAGTAGGTCGGTAAAATGAGTACCCGGCTTGTGGGGGCAGTTAGCTAACACACATTGGAAGCTGCTTATTGCAGTGTAGATGTGTAAACTGCTATTGCTTAAAACAATTTGTGAGCTGCTCTGATAGCCTTGTGGCTGAAGAGCGGGGTATAAATAAATAAATAAATAAATAAATAAATAAGTAAGTAACAAATTGGTAGGGAGTCCTATTATGGGACATTGGGGGTGGGGATCACATCCAGCTCTAAGCAGTATTGGATGGTCACCTCCACAGGTGACAGGGGATTCACACAGTGGCTTCTACCCATGTGGAATCTTGGGCCTGTCATATCTGAGGTCACCTGACAAGCAGTCCAGGCCTTGGGTTGCTTGATGCTTGGATGTCAGTGCCAACCTCTTATAGCTTTAATCAATAAAGTAGTGAGCTTATTTTCCTCCAGGTATGTATCTTGTTTTGTGTGTCAGTGGAGTAACTGGCCCCTTGGCTCAGCAAATGACATATTGCAAGTGTTAAAAGTATTCTACAGGCATTCTCAGTAATCCAGTACAATAAACTAGTGCTATATCCATAACATAGATGGGACCGGAGGGGCTAACAGAGAGGTTAGATTAACCTAAAGCCATCTCATGGGTTCATGGCTAACAACATTTAAATTAAGGAGTCCTTGGCTTACACTCTAATCCAGTTGTTCCCAACCCTGGGTTGCAAAATATTGTTGGACTCAAATTGCAGAAGCCCCAGCTAGAATGGCAAATGGTCAGAGATTTAGGGACTTGTAGTCCACCAACATCTGGGGACACAAGTTTGGAAGCCACTGCTCTAACATACGCAATTCAGGAGGTTTGGGTGTGAGGCGAGGGGGTCGCCTGATATTGTCATACGATATGCAAATAGGAAATTCATTATGTGGAGTGGCTCAATATGTCACTATAAAGTCATCATCCACACAGAAAAGGAGTGCTACAATAAATGGGGTGGGGTGGGGGTAATCCTGCAGAGAAAAGCCCAAAGACTGCTGAATGAAAAGTGGATAAGTTAAGTGGGCACAGAATACTGTCTGACTTTTAAGTGGGGATAAAACATTGGGGAAGTGGAATGGAGTGTCTTGGAAGGGCATAGCTAGTTAGCTAGAATTCTAAGCAAGTATACGCCACGCTGAAACATTTTGTTGCATGTCCCAGGTGTTTCTCCAAGAAAGGAGCTATCAAAGTGGTGGGGTGCTTTGACTTTAACCAAAGCAGCAACACTAGGGAAGAAAACACTATAATATCCTCCCAATCTATATCTGCTCCCCCAGCTACTATTCAGTGGAAAATCTATAGGTATTAAACAATGTGATAGTCCACCATGTCTGTTTTTAAGAAACAGATACAAGTTTGTGGGCGGGGGGGGGGTCTAGTTTTGGCATCTAGGGCTTGTCTAAACCTGCCAGACCTGCTTCCGGCTGGCATATTCTGGCCCCAGAGCTGGCCCGTTCCCCACCACCATCATCATGATGAAATGGGCAGGAGTCGACAAGCACATGCCGAATGGTATCAGTGAGCACCTTCCCTCCCCGCTATCACACATTACACTGTCTGAAGCCAGGAAGGGGATCCTGAGAATGTGATCAAGGCTGGTTACATGCAGGGGGCCTTGATCATGTGCTGGGGGGGGGGCTCTTTCCTGGCTGCAGAGTGACTCTGGCAGTGCAGCATCCAGCAATGGAACCCGGCACGCAGGTACTGATTCCTGCACCGGACCCCTCCGGGTTTCCCCACCTAATATGGGTTTTCCCAGGTGTTTTATTAAAACATTTAAAAGGTCATTATTCTGGCTTTCCCCCAGCTTTGCCTCAGATATCATCAGGACCATTCAGAGACAAAATGGGGCAAAAGTCCAGCATCATTTGGACTGCAGGGCTCCATGATGGTGGGGGAGGGGAGCTGGGGTAAATAGCGTATCTAGACAAGCCCTAGGGTCTGCACTACACCATCTCTTTTGAGACATCACCATGCTGTCTGCACCAAACCCATGCCGAAGTATAAGTTTATCAGGATCACAGGTTCAGTACACTAGGCATTCGACAGAGAGATAATTACTTTTTATTATTATTAAGTTCGTGGTTTGTGCTTGAGTGATGCTTGTTTTTATACTGAATTAATCTATTTTGTTTGTTTGTTCATTCATTTGTATTAAGGTCCTGATACTTCCATTCTTTTCTTGATGGTGATCACTACTGGTACTCTACCTTCATGATAGTATGATTATAGCTGAGTCTGAGGGTCATTTCTGAAAACGTTGGACAGCTGCAGGGTAAATTCTGGGGTTCATTAACCAGTTGCTCAATACATGCACACCCACACATCCATATATTCACAGGGAGCAACTGCTCCAAGGCAGCTTCTTAGCACAATAGCTTGTTGGAATTATTTTGTTGGAAGACTTTCTTATCATGTTTCATCATGTTTAGTCTGGAGAAGAGAAGGTTGAAAGGGGACATGATAGCCATGTTTAAATATTTGAAGGGATGTCATACTGAGGATGGAGGAGGCTTGTTTTCTGCTGCTCCAGAGACTAGGGCACGGATCAGTGGGTTTAAACTACAGGAAAAGAGATTCCACCTAAACATTAGGAAGAACTTCCTAATTGTAAGAGCTGTTCAGAAGTGGAATACACTTCTGAATGTAGAATGCTGGAGTCTCCTTCTTTGGAGGTTTTTAAACAGAGGTTGGATGGCCATCTGTCAGGAATGATTTGATTGTGTATTCCTGCATGGCAGGGGGTTGGACTGGATGGCCCTTGTGGTCTTGTCTAATGTCTTCTATATGATCACTTTGTACGTTATTTAAAACAATGCTCAACTTCACTGATAGGTCCAACAGCATCATTCCTGGAATATTTCCCAGTCCTCTGAAAGCAAGGTATAAGGTACTTCTCTCTCTTTTTTTCTTTGAATAGGGTCATGCAAAACTATGCTGCATCATTGTGACAGAAAGGAAGAAGCTTCATTTTAAGCTCATTGGCCTAATGCATGATTTGTGACAAAACTGGAAATTGGGTGACATGACCTTTTCACTTTCAACAGGTCTTTTTGGTTATAGCTCATGACTTGTCACTTTGGTATGAAGGTCTTGCTCAAGTAGATATGGATTTAAATATCACTTTATCCTATAGCCTTCCTGTGGCTTCCAGCATTGCTTTGTCCAAGATGCCAGTAAACCTGCAAGTTGCTAAAATGCTCCAAACCACAGCATGGATCTACTGGATAAAAGTCTGCAGAAAACCAACATTTTGTAATGGACAGGGAGTTTGACTGGAGACCTTGGCTGAAATCTTGTTCTGTTCTAACAAAGTGGAAAGCTCCAAGGAAATAGTTACATGAGACTGGACTGTTATAAGGACATAGTTACCAAAGGTTCCACCCTTTCATTTTAGGCAGATGAAGCAATTTTAAATTATCCACGTGGGGGAAATGAAATCTCTCAGTCTAACATACTCCAAAGGATTCTGGTAGAATGATTCCTTGTACATCTCCCCAAGATCCTTTTACTGGCTCCATTAAATGGGTATAACTTCTATGGAACTGAACATTTACTTGGTCCAGTGAAATAAGATGAAAGTTCTATGATTTGTGGATCCTCATCCCTACCAGACTATTGGATTGAAAAACTTTTTGCCTTTAGCTGTCAAAATCATTCTCACTCTAACCCCAGATGAGAATTATAGCCAGTTTTAGCACCCATAACATTAAAAATCCACCCCGACCTCCTTGGAAGAATGGGTTACAAAAGAAGTGATAAATATTTGACAGAAAATGAACTTCTGGCCCTCATGATTACAAGCAAAACATCTGGCAAGTATTGTGGTTGTATAACTAACTCTTTCACAAGTGGAGTGATTGTCACTGCATGTTGCCAGTTCCAGTTTGTTGGGTTTGAAAAGGAGCCTGGAAATTCAGAAAAGAGAAGATCCACTCTATCCAAGCCAGGAATACAAAGGGACAGTTTTGAGGGTCACACAAAGCATAGAGGAGGTGGAAGAAGAGGCTGAAAATAAAGAGAAAAGGCTGTGGTCAAAAGAAACATGATGTCCGGATGTTATGAACTGATATGAATAGGAAGTTGTTATTGAAAATATAAAGAATACATTGTAGCTAGAAACAGGAGTGTGGGCCAATGGTGAGAATGTGTGGGAAGCAGTGGGCTACATATTTTGTTTTAGTTTTAGCATCTTATTTTTAAAGCTCTCTTAAAAAGTGTTGACTGTTTGGAAACCGCTGGTTCTAACAAGACATTGTGCTAAGTGCAGAATAGATGATTGGCTTTAGGCACTTATGTTTGCATCTGTAGAACAAGAAATTAAAACCTGTTGCTTCCATAGCACGCAGTAGGAACTCAAAGGTTAAAGCAGGCTGTTTCGGGTAGAAAGGAGGTACTGTGTTGACCAAATGGTTTTGTTTCTTTTTGCTTTCAATATTGTTTGTAGTGATAGATGTCTTTTGGTCTAATGACAGATCAACATTAAACCCAAGATCAGCTAGGTTTTCTGCACAGTGAGTACAGACCTATATAGATAAAATCCAGTATTTTGCAAACTGACTTTTACTTGCGCAATAGAACTTTCTGTCCCCCAACCCCACCCTCCAGAATAAGTTCCAGAGTGTCTCACAACCTTCTGAAACAAATGTTTAAAGTTGCTGCAGCAGAAAAGATAAATTGTTTTCCTCCCCATTCTATCTATAGAATCTGTACCATAAACAAGAGGGGCAGATTGTTTACAACCCTGAGTAAATGTATATGCACTTATAAACCCTATCCATCTTTTGCAATTTATTTCAAAATAGAGATTATTTTCCTTGGAATGGGGAGGCAAGGGTTCCCTCTTCCCCTCCTCCAATGAAATGTGAGTCTTTGGAGATTTTCACATGGGCAATATTTCCAAGGAGAGATCGGGGCAAAAACGGGGCTGTTCCTGAAGCAACGCCCCATTGCGGCACGCCCCCTGCCTTCTCTCGATCTCGCGTCATCTTCGTTCTGTGCAGCTTCCAGTTCCCTCCCAGTATCTTCCATCATTTTTTAATAACGAAGGTTCCTTATTATTAAAAAATGATGGAAGACACCGGGAGAGAACTGGAAGCTGCACAGAACAAAGACGACGTGAGATCAAGAGAAGGCAGGGGGCGTGCAAAATGGGGCGCTGCTTCAGGAACAGCCCCGTTTCTGCCTTGATCTCTCCTTGGAATATATTGCCGATGTGAAAATCCCCTTTGTGTTTACCTTCCAAACACAAGTGCCTCTCCCATCTATATAATAAGCTCTTCATTGTGGTTGGATGCATCACATGATAGGATGTGTTTGTTAAGTGGCCTTGTTCTTTTCCTCATAATATATTTCTCTAGAGAACTCATTCAAAGTTCCAAAACTTGAAAGTGGCACAGATACATTGCTTGTGCTTCTACCATCACTCCTATTAAGAGTTTATTAGACAGCAATGCTCCAGAAGACTGGGGTCACTTTGTCCTGTCCTTCTCTCCCCTACTACAGGACTAGCATCCTTGGACAGCTAGAAAACACTTTAGCCATTAAGAGGGCGCTCTGCCTATGTTCCCTTAAGGGGATGGACCTCTCTTTCCTCCTCATCAGGGATCACTAGAGTTTATATATGGTGTGTGTACATTGCCATGTATAAATTGTTGGAGCCAATTTCACCTCTAAGTATATAGGGATTACCTTGCCACCATGACCCATGCACTGGCAAGCTCATGATTAGACTTCTGGAGTGCACTCGGGGGGGGGGGGGGCTGCCCTTGCACCTGTTTCAGAAGCTGCAGCTAATTCAGAATGTAGCAATGAGGTTTGCTCAGCAGAGCACAAAGTTAGGCACACATCCCCCTATACTGCACTAGCTTCCTGTTATCTCTCTCTCTCTCTCTCTCTTGCTTTTCTTCACAAACGAAGATTCAGGAAGGACTCATCCCATGCTTTCTGCAAGCACACTGATGACTAAAAAGGCCAATCTGAGATAAACAAGTCCGGTTGCAGAAAGCACAGCAGAAGGTCTCCTTGGGTGATGTTTCCGGGTTGTGGTTCTTTCTGCGTTGTCGTTTCTCTTCAAGACTTGTTCAGTGTGAGTTCTCAAATATGGCTGCAGCATTGTGGATAGTGTGTCTTCATGCCTCCTCATGTGAGGCCAAGGTGGACCATTGTTGGTGATCAGTTTGGCCGAGCCTGAGATGTTGATTCAGGGAGTCCTTGTATCGCTTTTTTGGAGTGCCCCTCTTATACTTACCTGTGGTGAGTTCACCGTAGAGTAGTATTTTTGGGAGGCGATGGTCCTCCATCCTAGAAACGTGCCCTGCCCAGCGCAGCTGTGTTCTCAATGTCATGGCCTCAATGCTGGTGATCCCTGCTTGCTCAAGGACAGCAACATTTGTCACATTCAGGATTTTGTTGTTGACATACAAAGCCCTAAATAACTTAAGACCAACAAACCTAGCATATTGTCACCCACTATCTTTCCCTGGGAATTATTCTCACAGCAGTCTTTCTATAGTGAGCACTGGTATTTTTTTAATTTTAATTTCCATTGGGCATCTCACCCTACCAGGCTTAATGGGCACAAACCACCACTGGCAATGTCCACCCCCTCAGATCCCAACCTTAATTTGAAAGGTGAGGTATCTAGTGGATTTCTACTTCTGTTTGTCTCATCACAAGTAGAAGCTTTTGAGCAAGCTCAAATTCTGATAAAGTGCCATTCTTGATTTTGTGAAAACATCTATTTCCATTTAATCCAATAAGAGTAGTGGCCCACTCAGGATGTCATCTTTAAAAAGTAAGCCATTACTTGTTAATGGTTTCAAGTGGCCCATGGGCATTAGTTGCTACTCATTAGTAGCATGTTACTAAAATTATTTCCTATGTTGTAAAAGCAAATCCCCTCACACATAAATGTGACAATTATACTGTAATTAGAAAAAGGAAGAGATTACTTCCTGTTTTTACTTTATTTTCCTGACTTTAAATCAGCTTCTTCTGCACTTACAATTGCGTAGGAGACCACAAACATGGTGAAATTGCCCCCAGCACTTAAATTGTGTATGTCTGTGCGCACATACACATGCCACTTCCTTCAAGTCACCTGTCAACTTATTGCAACCCCATTAATTTCATATTGTTTTCTTAGGGAAGGAACAGTCAGAGGTGGTTTTGTCAGATTCTTGTGAACATTTTGAAGTTAAACATAAACTAATAAATTATTATTATTATTATTATTATTCTTTTACTAACAGCATCATCTTGTTCATGTACATTCCAAGGCAGATCCTATTGGCACTGTGTTCAGCAGTATTTAGACCCAGGAAAATGGATGTAGGATTGCAGGTAAAATGTGCTTAATTAACTATTCTTACCCATCCAGAGCTTTTCAATCTGGTTGTACTAAAAACTGAAAATGCCTTCAACATATTGAACTTTTTCCTCTGGAAAGTGGTACTTGCTAAAGAACTAGGCCAACTATACAGAACAGAGATTCTCTGTACAATTCACTTAACAACAGTGGAGCTTCTAACTAGATATCAGTGTTTTTTAAGATGTCAGCAGTATAGAATTTGTTTCCACTCCTGGAAGTCCTGAGAGAGATCCTTAAATTTATTTTAGATTTATGTAAAGACTTTTCAATAGACAAAGTAGCTTCAGGTTAATCTGAAATGTTTTAAAAATATATATTTATTTTATTTTATTTTCCTAAACTCCCCCATTCTTGAGTCTCTCCTGCTGAGAGGTTTGCCATAGCTGAGTTCTCAGTGACTCAAGGAATGTGGGCTTCTGCAGGAAGAATGCAGAAATAGTTCAAATTAAAATCTATGGAGGAAAAAATAATTGCTAACGGAACTCAGGTATTAAGGGTTTTTTGACTTGAAGAAACTTAGGCATAAAATCACAGAACTTTGCTCGCTTTCTTGAGGCAATTGTAAATGTAGACTACTTTCTGAGTAATTCAATGTCACCAGAATCAATGTCACCAGAATCATGGTGTTAAGAACTTTTGTAAAGCTGTGGGCCACATATGTGCAGTGGGTAGAGCCAAATATAGGTGGGGCGACCTCTTTATCTCCCCTCAGCTGCTCCTCCATTCACAAATACAGTGGCATCTCCCATACTCATGTTCATCATTCCTCACATCTTCTCATATTCTCATTCTCTCTCTATTTCACACATACACGCGCACACACACACACACACAGACAGAGAGAGAGAGATTTTGCACACACACAAGAGAGATATTTCACATCCACCCATATATCCACTTCCACTTTTAAATACAAACTTCTCTCCTCAGTGATCATCTAAGAAGAATCTCAACACTACATTTACCGTAAGAATTACGATGGGGTGGGGGAAGCTCTTCAGCTCCCCTCCCCAGCTAATCCAAATTGCCATTCTTAGGGAGAAGGATTATCCTGGAATAAATTGTATTTTATGTCAAAGCCATCCTTCATTACAGCAGTGGAGAATTGTGTCCCTCTAGATGTTGCTGAAATGCAAATCTCATCAACTCTAGCCAATGTAGCTAATAGGGAGTATAATGTGCAGTATTTGTCTCTTTAGGAGGCAGACTTTAATTGTAATAGCAAAAGAAGAAGAAACTGAGGAACATCCTGTGAAACCCACAAAAGAAACTGGAGACACATCTCAAGATGCTCAAAAGTTGGTTGTTTTATTAGTAAAAAGGTCCTTTTTTATTATTGTATTTCAGCCTGAGCTTACTTTTAAGCCCTTCTTTAGATGCTATATGAAATCATAAAAGGACAACATGTAAAGTACATTGAGGCCTGAACAAGGGCTTTTTTCCCCTACTGAAAAAACAATAATCTTTTGAGCATCCTGAGATGTGTGCCCAGTTTCTCCTTCAGGCTATAACAGCATCTCCCTCTCCTCTGTTAGTGGATATGGATTCCTTGCAAATCTATTTAGAACTGTTTGGAGAAATTTGGAGAAATGAATCTGTTTGCAAGACTTATCCTGTTCCTGTTGAGGCCCTCCATTGTTACATATTAAAGAAGGCTTTAAAGGCATCCTGTTGGCTATACATTTCTGGCCTTAGGGCAAGCCATTTATAACCCATCTCACTCAGTGAGTATCCTCCTTCATGCTGAAAGAAGGTAGAAAGGAAGCACTACAGTGAGGGAGGATGAATGTTGCAGTCTAACAACATCTGGAACTCCACATTTTTTTTTTTATCCTGGCTGTACTTTCTCCATTTACGAAAAAGCTTCTCAGTAAGGGAACATTTATCTACATGTAGAGGATCCTCAATTCAGTCTTAACATTGAGGTTTGTAGGGAAAATGACTTGCATGACCCTTTCCAGTTGTACCATAAAACAGAATTCCAGAATCTGAGTGGGGGGGGGGGAAACAAGGCTTCATTTGAGAGTTTGGTTACTGAAAATGCCTAACTTCCTGCACCCCATTTCATCATTTCGTAAGTTATTTAAGACAAGTGAGAAAGTTTTTCATCCTTCCACCGTCCATGCAGGAGTGAAGTGGGTCACTCGCAGTGGCTGTGGTGAATTATCAGAGGCCTGCTTAAGTGGAATCCCACAATAAGCCATGCTATCTGTGCCTAGAAAAGGTCAGCTGCATTTTCCGTCAGAGAGATAAATGTGTGGTAAAGGTCAGAATGATTAAGACATTTTCAATCTGCCTTAGTCTGTCAGATACTCTTAGTCTTTATTACACTAAATATTTTATGAAATGCAATACCTGATTAGACAGCTAAAAAAGCCAACAACAGGCAAATCTTGGTCCTAGTTCTCTTCCTGGAAAGGACTGGAATTAAGGAGGAAATCAGACACACACACACCTTTTTTATGTTTAAAAAGAAATCACTGTAGCACAGGACTGCAAATAATAACCCAACTTAATGTTAAGAGCTTGTGAGATACAGCATGTGTTTTTCCACACACATCTTCAGAAATGAACAGGCCATCTCCAGTGTGTATCATGAGTATTTTTCAAATCTCAGTCCCTTCTTCATCTCACTCTCCTCTATCTCCAAAAAGAGGCCTCTGATTCCAGAATATAAATTCTCCATGGAGTTAGACAATCTGATGCCCTCCAGCTCTTTTGGACTACAACTCCCATAATCCTGGCCATTGACCATGTTTGGTTGGGGCTTCCGGACATTATAACCCAAATCATCCAGAAGGCATCTGTTGCTTATCCCTCATCTTCTTTGGCCTAGAATAGAAACTCTGGAGTTTCTGTCTTGGGGGTCTTCGTCCCTTGACTCTCAAAGGAGACTTTTCAGGAGGTGTTCAGTCAAATTATGCAGTTCATTACCATGAGGTATGATGATAGGCATTAACTTTGGGTCAAACTAGACTTCAAGGAGAATTTATTTGTCCAATTAACCCCTTTCTCTCTTCCAGCAGATTTTACTCATAGATATGTCCCTGGGCAATCAAATATACATATTAAGCATTTTTCCCTTTCTGTGACCAATCACACAAATAAATCATGCTAAATACAAGATATGCAATTGAGAAAAATGATGTACTATGGCAGACATCTTTCACCACTTGAGGGAGAACCTCAAGTGTGCCAAGTATATTGTCTAGTTCATTGGTTCTTAACCTATGGTCCATGGACCCCCAGGGTTCCACAAAGTTCTTCTAGGGGGTCTGCAAAGACTTGAAGGCTGCTCAGCCCATGTGACAGGAGCAAAAGCAAAGTCTGGCTGGCTTGGCCTGCACATTGCTGTTCAATCCACTCTAGCCACAAATTTGCAGGAAGAAGCATGAGAAAAGTCTTCCCTCCCCTCCAGTGCCTCCAGTGCCTCTAATGGATGGTGTAATTGTGTTGTTGTTTGTTGTTGTTGTTAGGGTTTTAAATCTTGAGGCACGTTTGGGGGTCCAAGGCAATGAAAGATATTTATAGGGGGTCCCTGGTAAAGAAAAGGTTAAGATCCACTGGTCTACTTTGACCCTTTGATGAATTTTAAAATTGAATCATTAGGCAAGATGATGATATGCTTCCTTCAAAGGATGAAAGACTGCATGCCCTTGAATACAGTTGCTAGAGAACAACAGTGGAAGAAGGGCATTGCTCTGATGTTCTGCTTGTAAGTTTCCCAGAGGTATTTGGCTGGCTTCTGAGGAAAACAGGATACTGGATTAAACATACCTTTGGACTTATCAAGCAGAACTATTCTTAAAAGTCATATGCAGTGGGGAACAGTAGATGGAATAGCTCCATTGCATCTTCCATTTATGTTAACTATAGAGGCCATTCAATATTTGCAAATCTTGTATTCAAAAATCAAAACATACAAAGTTGTATTTTGAATATGACATTTTGACTTCCAGATTCAAATGATTTTGGCATGATGTTGTCACTTGATTGTTTTGATAGGTCATATAAAATCATATAATAAGCTATTAGCTTTCAGACAGTGTCAAACCATGATTGCATATTATCTATCAAATCCTGTTAGATAAAATATGCTGTTGAATGTTAACCATCAAATATTGATTGAACACGAAGAATAGTCAGTACTGTACCATACTTTCTGTGCCTGGCTTTCAATTAGTGAAACCACTGTCAGTAATGACATTGCTACTTCCAGTATTTTTCCTGCTGGCTCTCATTTTCTCTTCAGTTCTTGAGAAATATTCATCTAATAAGAAACTTCCCAGCTGAAAATAACAGAAGAATACATCTCATTTTATGTATAAAATTTATTTTCATTTGAGTGGTAGTCTGAAAGAGTGTGCAAGGTACAGATCTGTTAGAATGACAGAGAAAACAATGGAACAGAGGAAAAGAATACACTTAATTTCATTACAATGAAGACCACAGCAGCCACTATCTACTGCATGGCTCCCTGAACAATGTGGAAAGAAATACTGGCAGCAACACAGAGAGAGTGATAAGAGCTAATGAAAGGAGAAAATGAGCTTTATAAATATGGAGCTCTAAAGTTGATGGGGAAAGCCTCTGGGGACAATCAGCCCTTCTCTCACTAAAAGCAAAGAGTTTGAAAGATGTGGAGGTGTGTGACTTATTAGTGCTCCCCCCATTTCCCTTCATGCTCCTCAAAGATCACACAATCATCCTAAAAAAAAACAACCCTACCACATTTATTCGGGCTAATATTCTCAGTGTATCTGTGTGTGCACATGCACGTGGATTTATGGGATTGAGGTTTTAATCTCAAACATAAGTCCTACTCCACAATTCCTGGGGTAGTTTTGCTATGCAAATCAATGCTCCAGGGGAACTCATAGACTGCATTGCTGCCAATATTCATGGATGGATTTTTCTCTCTAGACTGACAGCTGTGGAAACAGACAAATTCTGTTTATACACTCCAGAGGCACAAATCAGAACAGTTTGTGGCGGCACAAACTCTTCACGCACAATTCTAAGTTTAGCATCTCTCCCTTTTCTTTCTTTCTTTCTGGTCTGCCAATTTAATAAATTGCTCCTTCCACTGGTTACAGTATGCAGTAAGATGGGAAGCAAGACACAACTGGGAGGCTGGGAGTTAAGAAATCTAGACCAAGACTAGCCCTGAAATGAGATGGGGTGAGGCAGCAGATTTTGGGTGTCATTCAAAGGCATCAAATAATTAATTGATATAGCAGTGTGTGTGTGTGTGTGTGTGTGTAGTGGTTGTAGTGTTGGACTATGACTCTGGAGACCAGGGTTTGAATCCCTGCTTGGCCATGAAAATCCACTGGGTGACCTTGGTCAAGTCACACACTCTCAGCCCTCAGAAAACTCTGTGATAGGGTCACCATAAGTTGGAAATGACTTGAAGACACACACCACCACAACTACATACAGTTTCCCCTCCATATTAACGAATTTGGTATCTGCGGATTTAAGTATTCATGGCTTGAAAATATTCTTTAAAAAATAATAATCCAAAAGGCAAACCTTGATTTTGCCATCTTATATAAGGGACACCATTTTGCTCTGCCATTGCATATAATGGGACTTGAGTATTCATGGATTTTGGTATCCACAGGGGGCCCTAGAACCAAACCCCAGTGAATATGAAGGGAGAACTGTATATATTGCTGGAAGGGAACCAACAGTTATTAATATTTCTGCCCTAGGACTTTTTCAAATGGGGGTAAAAAAACCCGAGGAGGTCGGGAGAAGAATGGAGCTGTTGCACTTACAGCGCCCCATTCAGACGCCACCCTTCTCCTCCCAACCTTCCCAAGTGCTTCTTCCATGCTGCGGGCACTGCTTTTTATTGATGGAAAACCTCCGTTCTTCTCCCGACCTCCGGGTGTGTGTGTTGCCGTTTGAAAAAGCCCTTACACGCCTAAATAATTTTACCAGCTTCTAGTACTGTGCACCATCACTTGGTGGCAGGGGCTGCCTCCGCCCCACCCCATATACTCATTGCAGTCCTCAAACACCTTTTTCAGCATCAGAGAGGAATTAAATTACTTGGGGCCATTATGTGAACCTTGATTGAATTAGAATTTGAACTTAACACTTAAGTCCCATGTACTAGTTCTGAATGTACCGTATGTTCTCACACACTAAGCGGGTAGCAATAACAATGGGTGCTGCAACAACCACCTGAATATATGCTTTGTTGGGGTAAATAATCAGATATTTAATCATCATGTGCTACAAAGTAATGAGGTGTAGGACTGCATGCCGCAAGGAGGCTAATGGCGCTAGGCAAAATGATGAGGTATGACGAATGCACCTAGGACAAGTTCAAAAGGTGTCTATTTGATTTCTCAGTCTGTTCCAACCATGTCTATAATTATATAAAGAAATCTCAGAATAAACCACATAGTACAGCCTACCCTAGCCATATCTGCTGCTTGAGACTAGATTGCACATGGCTGCCTTCTCTTTACACGTGCAAATTGTCCTTTTATTTTCATATGATATTAAGGTATTAATATCCTGGTATTACAGAGTCATACTTAACATTAAGAGTTTACTTAAAAATATTTTGTCAATAGTTGATGAATGATTTCATAGCTATTATAAGTATTTTGTGGAGAAGAGCAGCATTTGTCACAGATGGCTGTAAGACACATCTGGAGAAGGTGTTAGAGATTATTATAAACCATTGCTTGAAGCAGCCTGTTGGATTCTATAAACAGTTGGTTAACTACTTGAAGGCTTTCACGGCTGGCCTTCGACTTCACATTGAACATCTCTATGGGGAGAAACTGTTCCAAGGCAGTTAGTTAACTATTTTTTTAAAATATAATTTAATCACGTACTACTTTTTACAAGCTATTTTTAAAAGGATCTTTTATGTAATACAAGTTTAGCCTAATCATATTTTTCTTGTAGCATTGTTAGATGCTTATGATAATATATTTGTGTGTGAGATGCTGATTTTACTTTGAACAGCTACTTGCAGAAAGGTTATTGAGTACTGACCAGTTGCAGGATGACAATTTTTCCCGTGACTGACTTCTGCTCCAGGAGGATCATATCCTCCAGCTACCCTGATTTGGCAGGCACAGTCCCAATTTTTAATTTTTAATTCATTCATTAACTAATTCTTTTAGCTGCCTTTAAAATGTCCCAGTTTTGCTCACGTCCTCCCACTTTCCCCCTTTGGGTTCAACTTACTTCAGTAGCTGCAGACTGAGTTCTACGCATAATCTACGCATACACTTGTTCTACTGTGACTCAGATAAGTCTGTTTCATTCTTATCAATGCTGGCCTCAAGGCTGCCAACATAGACCTTAAGTAGTTTGTACTGAATTTACTCAGCAGGGAGGAGAGGAGTGGAGTGGAGTGGAGTGGGTGGAATCTTGCCCTTCCCCTTAGGTTCAGGCAAAAGCAACTGCTGCATCCTCTCCTAGCTAATATGTTCTTCCTTATCAATAATTTTGGCCATTCTGACCACATTCTGATTATGCTTGGCCACTCTTGTCTCAGTTTTTACCTGTGAAATGTTAGAGGGTATAATATAGGACTCCCTATTGTCCTATTACGTATTGAGAGGAATTGCTGATAGTATGCATGGGTACCCTAGATTGCAAAATGATACTGGCTCATATTTGGGAAAACAATTTCAACAGGCCTCATCCATAGCCAAACTGTGCAGTATATCCATAGTACTTGAGGTCTTTGGCCTATTTTAGCAAAATAAATAAATAAAATGCTGTTCCTGGAATGTCACATACTTATGATGGATTGTAGCAAGTCTTTCTTTGTTTAGGGAAAGCTTAGCTAGTAATAATATCAGCCGGGATTGTCAAAAATAGGTACCCAGCATTAGTCTCCTGAATCTATATTAAGGTGTCTAAATAAGCAGGCTGAATTTCAAAAGCAATGAGCCTCTAGCCACTCTGAGCAACTCCTAACAACTTTGGAAAATCAGGCCATTTATTTATGTCCCTAAATATTGATTTAGGAGAATAACTTTGGAAGGCTATATTTGGAAATCATGGCCTACATTTTTTTTTAAAAAAAAACCAGACCCTTCCTACTAAGAAGAACCATGAAACTGCAAAGAGAAGGGGGGACTGACTATTCAGTACTGACATGCAGCAACCTCTGGATTGGAACATGTCGACAAGATGGTTGCACACAGTATCAACATAAACAAATGAAAGTAAATGGCTTTGCTCTATAAGAATATAAAGATGGGAATTGGAAGAATTAATTTATTTATTAAAATATTTATATTCCACCATTTATCACGAGTTCTCGGGGCAGCATATAAATACGACAATATAAAAAAACAGCTTAAAGGATACAACAGTCTAAAGCCATGTACATGTGAAAATAAATCAAGCCCAAAGGTTTTAATAAAAAGCCATATTTTGGCTGGGTATGTTTAGCCTGGAGAAGAGAAGTTTAAGAGGTGACATGATAGCTATGTTTACATACTTGAAAGGATGTTATATTGAAGAGGGTCCAAGCGTGTTTTCTGCTGCTCCAGAGACTAGGACACAGAGCAGTGGGTTCAAACTACAGGAAAAGAGATTCCACCTAAACATTAGGAAGAGCTTCCTGACAGTAAGAGCTGTTCGGAAGTGGAATACACTGTCTTGAAGTGTGATGAAGTCTCCTCCTCTGGAGGTTTTTAAATAGAGGCTGGATGGCTATCTGTCGAGGGTGCTTTGATTGTGTATTCCTGCAGGGCAGGGGGTTGGAGTGGATGGCCCTCATAGGGGCTGTCTACATGGCAAAATAAATCCTCAAAGAATGCAACAAGAAGCCTGATAGTTCCCATGCATTTCGAAGCCACAGCACCCTTTTCAGAAGGAGGGGGAGCGAAAAACCCATAAGTTGCGCAGTATCAGCTTTCGCTAGTTTTCCCGACTTTTTTGATAATGTTCACCAAAATGCGCACAATTGGTCGTGTGAACTTACAATTCGCAAATGTCCGTGTGAACTTGCAGCGATCTTTTCGAATTAGCATGAGCAGACCTGAATCCTGATTGGTTGGAGTGACCATTTTGCCTTCTCCAAATAGACGGAGGGATTGGTGAGGGAAATCCACCGAGCCTTCCATTTGCCCCTTCTTCTGCTTGCAGCCCACTTTGGGAAATCTGCTCTGAGCTCTTCCTGTTTGTTTCAAAGGAAGGCTTTGGGGGCAGGGAAGATGATTGGGAATGGGGCTAACCCCTGCTTGGGTGGTGTGTGTGTGTGTGTGTGTGTGTCCGTGCTGCAACCAGCCGATCCCGCCATCGTTCTTTTGTTTGTTTGTGCTTTCCTTCACTCATTTAAGGCTTTGGGGGCAGGGAAGATGATCAGGAACTTGGGTCGTGTGTGAGTGTGTGTGTGAGCGTGCTGCAACCGACAGATTGCTCCATTGTTCTTTTGTTTGTTTGTGCTTTCCTTCACTCATTTAAGGTTTGGGCGGCAGGGAAGACGATCGGGAACTTGGGTGGTGTGTGAGTGTGTGTGTGAGCATGCTGCAACCGACAGATCACTCCATCATTCTTTTGTTTGTGCTTTCCTTCACTCATTTAAGGTTTGGGCGGCAGGGAAGACGATCGGGAACTTGGGTGGTGTGTGAGTGTGTGTGTGAGCATGCTGCAACCGACAGATCACTCCATCATTCTTTTATTTGTTTGTGCTTTTCTTCCCTCCTGGGTGACCCCCTCCTTGCTCCCCCCCCACCTCCTGCCTGGCTTTAATAATCTGGAGGCCATGCCCCCCCCACCTTTGCCTGTGTAAACTATGAAAACCGAAACTGACCACATCTTCCAAATAAGCAAGAATTCCAGTGAATTATGCACTGTTGATGCAAAAGAATGGTAATCCAGAATTTCACGAACTTTATCCTGTCATGTAACTGGCACCATGGTCTCTTCCAACACCATGATTCTATGATTTGACACTGGAAAGAAACAAACATTGGCACAAAACATGCATCCAAGGGAAAGACCTTCTACATTTGGGTCTCACAGCTGACAAGGCCCCATCCATGTTCTTCCATACCTCGCTGGTGGGACACAGAGGAAGGCCCCTCCTGCACACCTCAGTCTTTGGGCAGATGCTTATAGGGAAAGACGGTTCTTTAAGTACCAATATCCCAAGCTGTGCTTAGCCATGAAGCTCACTGGGGGGAGCAGTCCATGTAAGTCTGTTGTGAAAATATAACTGAATGGCCCTAATCATGCTTCCCATAGAAGAATGGGATGCAGTTAGATGTGCTTTTTGCTGATCTGTTTATGATAGGTCTACAAAATATGTAATCCACCAAGTGAAACACAATCCATCAGGCATGTATTGGATCATAAGAGTTTGACTCCTCCCTTCCCTTTGCATTCTCCATCCATTGCAAAAACAGATTTAGGAATGCTTTCCGGTGCTACTCATACACTTGTTTTACTGTGACTCAGATAAGCCTGTTTCATTCTTATCAATGCTGGCCTTAGGCTGGCAACATAGACCTTAAATGGAGGGGAGGCAGAGCAGAACGGGATCAGCATTTAGACTGAACTCTGCTGGTTTGCCTACTTATAATTTTCAACTTTGATGTGGGAGGGAATGCCCTAGAACCCCACCCCCACCCTGAGGTTCTGATGGGGCATCCTCTTAAATCAAGTCTGAAAGGAAATTGATTGAAAACAAAATCCCATTAAAGGAGAAGAATTTATTCCTTTCCTTTTGACAGAAGGCAGGGTTTTCTCTATATTATGGAATAAATATTAGCTGCCTGCTTGGTTTAAGAACTGGAAGCTGCTCATTTTCCTAGGAGGGCTTTTGATCATTATTTGAAATATATTTTTCTCTTCTCTAGTTTGGAAAGCCAGTACTTGCTTGCAAGTTTCCCTCATGCCATCACATATACACCGATGCATAGGCAGAAATCTATGCAACCCCAGCAGAGTTTAAGGACATATGAGCGGTGTTGCATCATATCAAAAGCTTACAGTCCTGGGTTCTCTTCAAACAGTGGCCAACCAGATGCCAACAGGACATGAGTGAAATGGCTGCTTTCCACTCATGCTTCCCGGCAACAATTATACAGAGGTATATCAATGTTCATGGAACTAAGTGGGAGAATCAAAAATTTAGTAGACTACAGGGAAGTCACAGATTAAGACTAAGCCACCAGGAAGCAAATGAGCACAAGAAAAGATAGCAGAGAGAGATGAAAACAAATTTATTTAAACACCATAGTTCAGCTATGTGTTGCTTAAAGAAACTGTTCAGAGAAGAGCTGTGTGGAGCAGCAGTTCGGTCTTATAGCTCCTATGAAGGGCTTTAGGACTTCCAATCCATGTACTAGGATTGGGACTTTCTTAAATCCTTGCCTGATCTATGTATTCCCAAACAAAGAGACATTGTGGGATGAAGCTGTATGCTGCCCCCTTCAGCTCAGCCATCTTTTTCTTGGTATATAATCCATTGCAATATAGAAGGTTACATCATTCCATTGTGTACATCATGCTGATGTTGGGGTAAAGGACAAAATGCTTCCCTCATTTTCCATGTACAAAGGTGAACTGGAGATCCAGATGAATTTTACTTTAACACTGGTGATTGGACAGTATTCTCCATGGTAACAGAGGACAGCAGGCTAGTTTAGGTAGTAAAGGACAGGTTGAGTGGCACAAAGAGCTCTGTCTTGTAACAGAGGAAAATGGCTACTGTGGCACAGCTGCTGGTCCCCAATATCTATCACCTGGGGTAGTTATCTCAGTCTGATTAATGGTAGGGCTGACTCTGGCTGTTTCAATCATTTCAGCCAAATGCTGAAAATGGGGCTTGATTTAGTCCTTGGGCTAGTAGGAAACTGTAGACTGCTGTCATGAATATTAATTACCGTATCGCACCTTAGAATTCCTTTGCCATTGACTGCAGTGTAACTGTATGCAGACATGCACAATTGCAGCTTGAAGTAACCTTTAAAATAGATTATTATTATTTATTTGAATGTTAATTACCAAGACCAAAGGGGGAAAGAGCTTGGTCAAGGCTGCTCTGGCTATTAAAGGTTGAGTGAGTATTTCCATAGAATCATAGAATCATAGAATTGCAGAGTTGGAAGAGACCACGAGGGCCATCCAGTCCAACCCCCCTGCCATGCAGGAAATCTTGATCAAAGCATCCCCGACAGATGGCAATCCAGCCTCTGTTTAAAGACCTCCAAGGAAGGAGACCCCACCACGCTCCGAGGGAGTGTGTTCCACTGCCGAACAGCTCTTACTGTCAAAAAGTTCCTCCTCATGTTGAGGTGGAATCTCTGTTCCTGGAGCTTGCACCCACTGCTCCGTGTTCCAGTCTCTAGAGCAGCAGAAAACAAGCCTGCTCCATCCTCAGCATGACATCCATTCAAATACTTAAACAGGGCTATCATATCGCCTCTTAACCGTCTTTTTTCCAGGCTAAACATACCCAGCTCCCTAAGTTTCTCCTCATAAGGCATGGTTTCCAGACCTTTCACCATTTTAGTTGCCCTTCTCTGGACATGCTCCAATTTGTCAATATCCTTTTTGAATTGTGGTGACCAGAACTGGACACAGTATTCTAGGTGAGGTCTGACCAAGGCAGAATAGAGCGGCACTATTACTTCCCTTGATCTAGACACTATACAGTACATCTATTGATACAGCCCAAAATCTCATTGGCGTTTTTAGCTGCCGCATCACACTGTTGACTCATGTTCAACTTGTGGTCTACTAGGACTCCTAGATCCCTTTTGCACGTAGTCTCGTTCAGCTAGGTCTCTCCCATCCTATTGTTTGTTTGTTTGGATGTTATCTATATCTAGGATTTAATTGGCTCTTCAGGTATTTTCTTGGCTTTTTACTGGAACCTGTTTATTTTTCTTATGAAATGAACAGGTGATTTCACCCTGTGAAATAGGGTGTATGTGTATGCGCTTAGGGTGCATCTACACTGTAGAAATAATGCAATTTGACACCCCTTAAGTGTTATAGCTCCGTCCTGTGGAATCCTGGAATTTGTAGTTTTACAAGGTCTTTAGCCTTCTCTGCCAAAGAGTGCTGGTGCCTCACAAAAACTACAAACACAAGGATTCTGTAGGATGGAGCCATGGCAATTAAAGTGGTGTTAAACTGCATTATTTCTTCAGCGTAGATGCACCCTTCGACTTTTGAAGTCTGGTTGTTCATCAGGGCCCAAAAGCAATCTTGTTTCACCTTGCAAAATTTCTCTTGGTGGCCCTGAGTCTGGCATACACTGTCACTGGCTACCAGGCAGTTAAACCTAGGTTATATAGAATCCTGACAAACCCACCTAAGGGTGGCAATAACAGGCTATGGCAGGCATCCAAATGTATCAATAGCACTATTTCCAAACAATGTAGGTCACACTTGCTCACACTGTTATTCTAGTAGGTATCCTGTATCCGCCCAACACATTACAATGTTTAAGGACATGGCACAGAAAGTTTTGTACATTTTAAGAACTTACAAGATTTTCTATGTCTAAGCAGACTTCTTTTGTTTTTGTTTAGCATGATTCTACCTTATTTAGGCCTTAGAAACACTTTCAGACCTTTCCTCTTCAGTCTTCCCTTCCTCCCTCCCATTTGCGAGGAGATTCCCCATTCAACAGCCTAAAACATGCAACCTTCCAAGTGCCATTATAGTGTTGCTATAATTCTCCTTACCGTTTGCACAGTATCATTGGTAATTTCTATGTAAATTTGCACAAGGTAGCAATTTAGCAGCTTTTCTGTTGACAAATGAAGGGACAAATTAATAGGAAAGAGTTTCCCGAGACTCTTCAGCAGGAGCTGAATTGCTGTGCTGAAGGTCAGAGGGAAGCTCTGTTCTCTGAAAGATGACTGAGGGGTGCCCTCTTAGTTGGAATGGCCCATCTGACTCACAGCTGACATGCCTCTGGACGGTTTCTGCTCTGCCTGCTTTGATTTCAGTTAAATGCAGCTATGGGAAGGTGACAGCTCAGGGAAACCTGGCATGGTGCCCAGTAGGCCTGTGTGGAATGGTGATGAGCACCAGCCTCTGGGGAAACAGATCTTAGGACTGAGCATTGCTTTTTTATAATTAATCACAGGGGTGATGGGGCAGAACCCCTTTCAAGAGATAGGTTGATGAGGAGGCAGATGCCATGACTCATAACTCCCATTTCAGAGTTCCTTGTCCTTGACTAAGTGGAAATTATTACCTTGCATGGACTCCAGCAAAAGGCTCAGAATCACAGTTCTCCTAGGCATCTTTGCAATTTTCAGAGTTAGGAATGAAGAACTAGCCTGGATTTTGCTTTTCTAGTAGTCTCCGCTTGTGAAACAAGGTGAGGGATTTAGACCAGTGCTCTCCTAACTGTGGTTCCTAGCTGATGTTGAACTTCAGCTCCCAGAAGCCTCACCCAGTGGGGCCAGCAGTTCTAATGGCTGAAGTCCAACATCTTGTAACACACGTTTGAGAAGAACTGGTCTAGACTTTCCTATTTCTATCATTATCTTATGACAGACTAACATTGCAAAAATCTTTACATACTTGTTCCTAAAGTTATGCTAAGCTTATGCACATCCTTCTTGCTTCTTGCTTCCCTCAACACTGTTCTGTTTTCTGTTTACTTTTTGGACCTCTCCTGGACTGTTAGTTTGACATCATTCTTGCCTCTGCCCTGAATAATAAATGTTTAAGGAATTTGGTCTATCTGAATTCTGAACTGAAGTCTGACCTGATCTGCACATCCTGGATTAATTTCCAGACTGCAACATAACTATCTATTAGATTTTTTACTTTTCTGAATACTGTGACACAGTCCTTGACCCACAAAATATATCAATAGGTATTTCAACTATGTGTATTTTGAGATACAACATATTTAGAAATGTACACTTGAAGATAAAATATTTTCAAAAATGGGTATTTTGAAAGAAACTATGTTTAAAAACATATGTTTGAACATATACTGTAAATGCATTTTAATCCAGTTTTTCAAAGTTTAGATTAATGAGGAAACGTGATAGAACACACTCATGATTGAAAATATGCCAAAGTGACACAGAAAGAGGTGTACTGGCACATCCTCCCATTGCCCAGTCTATTCTTGTGTTCATTTAATTGGTCTTTTCTCCCAGCTTCTCCACTTGTATGGTTTGATCTGGCTCTGAAGTTTGATTTTAAGCTTGTGACAGCTTCACAGTAGTAGCTAGCTTTTTTTCTTGCTTACTATATTTTTTTAAATCATAGGCCTTTTCAATATTATTCAGCTTTAATAATTTATTCAATATATAGGCTGCCTTTCAGCCAGACTAGTCTTCAAAGCACCTTGAGACCTGATAAATTCTTGATTATGTGGAGACTTTCACCTGGTCTTGTGAGATCATCTCATGACCCATTGCCTCATACACATACCTTCCAAAGAGCTGCAAAAAGAAAGCGACTGCTTAATTCTTAATTCAAATGCTGCTATTACGGCTCTGTGTTTCTGGGACATCATTAATCCAATTTTCCACCTACAAAATTATAAATTAAGTGTGTGTACATTTAGCATGAATATAAAGCACATAAACTCAAACAGACAACAGAACTGATTAAGTTATACAATTCACTCAAAGTGAAACTGATTGTTGAAAAACAACATAACACTAAAATTTTAAGCAGAGGAAAAGTTATAAAATGAATGTAATGTTACCAATTATGTCAGTTCCGCTCTTGAATTTAAATTCATGGACATAAATGTCAAGGCTTATACATGTGTAGAAAAAGAACTATGCAGAGCAAATATTCCCTAAAAATAGTCAGAGCAATAAGAGCTGAATTATTGTGTGGACCAAAATGGGAACATCAAGCATACATAAAAACTAAATAATAGGTGCAGTACAGTAGAATAACATGTCCTATTGACACACTACCATCTCTATGTTTTCCTGATTTACTACTTAAATGCATTCACCATTTTCTCTGGACTGCCATTCAACTGCTTGGCTTCCTTCAGACATAATGATGCTCAGCTCATAAGCTATAGTTTATGAATCTAGAAACAAACATGAGACCCATATGCCCCTCCCTCTCATAGCAGTTTATATACTTTATACCAAATTAAAGTAAACCACAGTTTCAAATTATGTACATCTGGGCAAAAGTGGCTTTACAGAACACAAAATAGAACCCAGAGCACACTGTGGTTTCTGATCCTAGGGGTCAGCTAGATGGGAGAATTAATTCTGGAAAATATCGCCTTACCTCCCTTTCTCTCCAGTGCCCATTTGTGCCCACGATACATTCACAAGATCGGTGATGGGAAAAGTACCCAAGTTTGTAGTTCACATGGAGCATGCCCCCCAAGAATAGATGGTGGCTGTGAGTGAATTGCCAGTAGAAAATCTCCCTCAGGTTCCCCCCTTTTTTTTTTTCAGTTTCTGGAAAAGAGAGGGAGGGGATGGAGGGAGAGGGAGACACACACATGCACACACAGAGAGACGAAGTCAGAGAGAGGTGGCAGAAGAGAGAGGGAGGCGAGGGAGGGGGACACACACACAAAGATAGAGAGAGACAGCGGAAGAGAGAGGGAGGTGATGGAGGGAGGGGAAGAGGGGGAGACACATGCACAGAGAGAGAGAGAGACAGAGGAGCACTTGGAAAGCTCTGGGTTCCCCATCTATCAATCCAATCATCTTCATAATTGCAGTGCACAATGTGGGCCAGGGACTCATAATCCCCAGGAAGATTATTGAGAGGGAAATTGGAGGGAAAGAATAGCAATGACAGCTCTTGCATTGCAAGTCTTCCCTTTTGAGCCTGCCCCCTCCAAGGTCCACCCAATCAGAATTAAGCTTTGCTGTGTGTCCCTTTTCAAATTGGTTGATCAGATAACCAGTTGTGAGCTTCTTCATGCACTTTTTAAAAAAGGATCGCCAGAAACAGCAAAAACTGTTTCTTCTGAATATGGCAAATGTGGACTATTGTCTGTGAGGACCAATGGCATCCTGTTTGAATTCTCAGAGGATTTTTTTCATCATGAAGTTAACCCCCATGTCAGTAAACCAACATTATGCCACATTTTCTCATTTAGGCCATGAGAGAATATATTTACCATGGTTTATAAAGACAAGATCATTATGTGTAGATAATAATATTTATTTCCTTGTGATTCTCTAGTGGAGATTCTGCTTAAACTCCAAGAAACCCGTGACACCTATGTTTGATGTAACTTGGAAGGTTCAAGTTTGCACCACAGCATTTTCCATATACTACTAAGAAACATTGTGCTTTTGTCATATCAGTTCAATCACTGCTCTATAAATTGTAAATGTATGGTATAGCTCAATAGTACCATGATTAGCTGTGTCATGTGTAAGACTGTCCTGATCTTCTGTTGTTTCACAGCCCATGACCACTGACAATGTGGTATTATTAGCAGCCCATTGTATCTCCTTTAGTGGATATGCAGAAGTTCAGAGATAATAGATTTAATTTGGAAGATACTTTGGGGTGTTTGGGGAACATAAAAATAAAAAGTGAATGTGGTACTTTCAAGTCATTTCTGACTCATTGTGACCCCAAGGCAAACCTATCACTGCAAGGGGGTGTTTTTGGCAGAATTTGTTAAGGGGAGGGTTGCCCTTGCCTTCCTCTGAGCCTGAGAGAATGTGACTTACCCAGGGTCACCCAGTAGCTTTCCATGGCCAAGCAGGGATTTGAACCCTGGTCTCCCAGTGTCATAGACCAACATTCAAGCTACTATACCACGCTATCTCTCTTGGGGAACATAATCCCCCTTTAATCTTTCAAAATGCTGGTACTTATCCAATAGAATTATAGCACATATATGAAAGGGCAATATACTATGCAGTGTCCACCATTATACAGAACCAAGTTTTTTCTCACTGACAGAAGCCCTTTTCATGCATTCCTAATACCACTTACACATGAGGGATGAGCCTCAATGAGAAATGAGCCTCAAACTGGGGTTTGAGGTTGAGCCACAAACTGGGGTTGAGTGGCTCCGGGTATTGACAGGAATTAGAATTCCCAGTGTCTTTTTTACAATGTACTTCAAACTGCAGTTGCTCCATGCAGTCTTCTTTTCCTACAAAGCACCGTTGAAGAGTTCTGTTTTTCCAACTGAGTGTCAAAAACAACAGATTTTCAAAATGTGTTGGGTACTTTCCTACAGTGCTGTAAATTCACTTGTGGGTAGAGCTTCATGTGGAGCTCTACGCAGCCATGTGGGTAAAACTCCATGGGGTAAGCTGTTTCTGTTGGTGGCTTCCTATGTGGTTTAGGCAGGGTATAACCACACCAACACAGCACCTGTTTTTGAAAGGTGGGCATTGGGATGGCTAAGGTATTATCTGCTCTGCCCAGGGAGCCGTATACTCAAAAGAGCAGTGCTCTGTGGAGCTCTGCCCACATTGTTGCATTACAAGCAGCCACCCACATGGGTCACCAATTTCATGAATCAGATTTTAAGGTTGGATTTATATTAAACACTTCAAATAATTATCAGACATAGCTGTATTGGTGCCTATATCCTAACTGCACTGGAAACCTCAGCAATGTCTGTCATAACAGAAGGATGGAAGGATCAAAGATTAAACACTGGAGGATAGGGAAAAGCTTGTAAAGAGCTCTAACAGCACATCTGAAGCCTAAATCCACAGCTATATGCAAAACAGATTTGCTGAAAATGAACATCCCATGATATGGAAAAGAAGAGCCCCAAGGGCAGTTTTTGGAGCAGGGTAAATGTTCCATTCAAAGGAAAAGAAATATGACTGAGAAAGGAGAGAAATGTGCAGAGGCTATCTTATCTGTAAAACCTTCAGCTGTAATGACGGATGTGAACTAGATGTTCACAAAAGTCCCCTAAACCCCTGTACCAGCATGAGGTTTCCCACTGTACTATGTGCTAAACATGCTAATTAGTGTGAGTGCCAGGAATATCACTTTCTGGATTTTGTACTACTGCATCAGTGACTAGAGGCTGGAACAGGCAAAGAACATTTTGCTTTTAAGCCTGTAGATTTTAGAATGCAAGGTCCTGAACAATTGGTGGATGAAGAGAAGGCAAGACATGGAACAAGCTTGTTCTTTGTTTTGTTGCCTATTTTCTTTTAAAGGCTTATCCACCCACCACACCCAAACACAGTAGTCTAGTTTTGGAGCTATGAGATGGGCCACGTGGTATACACCTCTGTCCTCTAAGACACGAGACAGGCTAAGGGCTTGGCAACATTTCTGCCTAGCATCTTCTAAGACCCAGGTGTCTGTGTCTAATGATGGTCCCATTTAGTTCTGATTACCTTTGTATCTGTTTCCTGCCATCTCCTTAAAGGTGAGAGCAATTGACCATTGAAAAAAGTTGCTCATTTCTTCATTCAAAGTGGCTGTACAAACTCTCTCATACACTTGAAGCACCATGAAGTGATGCATAAGGTAATACATACACAAGATCAAATGTAATCCAAACATAAAACTATTAAGCTTATTCAGTTTCATCTCCATCCCTCTCTAATCCTTCTTAAGTCCAACCTTTAAACAATGAATAAATTCAGTAATCAAGAGCTATTACTTGCTCTGCATGCATTTCTATTATACATCCTCTCTTTCTGACATATTGTGGTCAGGATTGTGTATATTAATACTGGAAGATTAGTGTGATAGCCATGCAGACCTCAACCACCTATGGACTCCTCTGTTTCTTGCATTCCTTTTCATTAAAATGATAAACAAGATCTTTAACCAAGTCCTCCACCAGTCATTCCTTCCTATATGGGAAGGGAATGTATGGGAATTCTGTAGCTCATCAGGCCCATTGTTAGTGCTGAGAATTACCCACTTCGTTGTAGTTTGTTTTCAAAGGGGGTCCAGATATCGCAAGGAGGTTGAGGCTGAAATAAACATTACAAATGGTGCAGTGGAAAGGTCTTCTACAAATTGGAAAACTTCTGGGGTTAGAGCCATGACCACACTGGCATTTTTATTCCTCCTCTTCTCCTTCTTTCTCACGTCCTCTCTCATTCTTTGGACTTTTTCAGTGCAAGGATCGAGCGAGAGAGCTTCGTAGCTGCAGCGCAGCAGGGGGTCCATTTCAGACAATGCCGTCCCTGTGGTGAAATCATCCATGTCTCTTCCGTTTAGCATTGGAGCCTGCCGTGCCATATTCAGCCAGATTTTATTCACCGAGCTTTATAACTCTGCCTAATGGTAGGGCCAGCCCTGTTGCATTCTGTCAGGCTTATCAGAGAACAGATCTGAGCAACAGAAGTGGACTTCAAGGATGTTGTCTTCCCAAAGAAAGGCTTTGTTGTTGTTGTGCTGTTGTGTGCCTTCAAGTTGTATCTGACTTACAGCAACCCTGAGGCAAGACTACCACCAGATTTTTTTGGTGGCCATTGCCTTCTTCTGAGGCTGAGAGAGTGTGTAACTTGCCAAAGGTCATCCAGTGGGTTTCCATAGCTGAGTGGAGATTTCGATCTTGATTTCCTGGAGTCCTAGTTGAACACTCGAGCCGCTAGCTCATGTAATTTGCCGCCTCTTCCTCTTCCTCCTCCTCCTTCCATACCCAGCTTCTGTGGTGTGTTTTACTCTGCCTGCTACTATATGTAGCTATGATGGGCTTCTTAAGGGACGCCGTGTATGGCGGGAGAAAAGAATTGATTTTGACTACCAAGGTAACCTCTCAAAGATTCCAGCGAGCTCCAGTCTGCCCTGTAATTCATTCTGATAGAGATTCTGGCTTGGCGTGTCTTGTATGCAAACTAACTGTCACTGACTATCCCATCTTCCTGACAAAGACTAGAAATCTATTAAACTGACCAACCCTTCATTGTGTTGCCTAGCAACCTAGTTGTCACCTTTAAAAAATGCTTTTCTAAAATTATTTCTCCCCTCCTCTTCTTGCTTTTCTAAAATTAAAAATGAGAGTCTTCGTAAAGTCATTGAAAGACATGAGAATATGGATTTGCTTTGTTTGGCTTGTTCCAGGGAACTAGATGTCAAGGCAGCATAATCCTATAAAGCTTCTTGGGGCAACTGAAGCTGATCTTTCTCAGCAGAAGCTTACGGAAAAACAATGCATCCTTCTCATAGTTGTTTTAATGAAAAATGATGACAAAAAAATCCACTGCCTGGAGGTATTAACCTTGTGGTTGATACCAGCATGCCAACTGGGAGTCCATGCTAATAGAATTTCATAGGGATCTTATTTACTGATGAAGGAGAGAGAATGGGTTGATGATCATTGTCTGGAAAAACCCATCATGTTTAGGCATGGTGAACAACTTTGAAGTAGGTCTTCCATTGCCACAACTCCTACAAAACAGTATTAATCATGTGCAGATGCTAATTCAAGTATACATACGCTAATTTTAAATTATTAATTGACAACACACACACACAAAGCCTCAAGTAGGAGCATAGCTCTGGTATAAAAAAAAGTAGTGGTGGAAGCTCAAGTGGTAGAACATACTTTGGGTGCAAAAACCCAGGATCCCAAGGATTATAAAAAAAACCTGTCAGCGTCCTTGAAAATCACTGGCAGTGAGAGAAGACCATACCAGACTAATCAGAGTTTGGAAAAGTTACTCTTTGGATTGCAATTCCAAAAACTCCCTAATGGATTTTTGAAAGTATAGTCCAAAAATTAATTTTCCAGGATTCCAGAAACCTTATTAATGGAAAGACATCTTCATATGTTCATGATATGAGCCTATGTCTAGAAGTTTGATGCCAATAAACTTGCCCATCACTTACTTGAACCATTGAACCATTCCAACCATTGAACCATTCCATAAGATCCAGTGGTGCCACTGGGTGTGTGTGTACCGAGAGACTGAACTGCACCAGGTGACACTGTTGGAGGGAGGAGTGACACTTGCCTTAGTAACACCACAGATAAGATCTCTTTCTGGGTGTGTGTTGACAGGAGCTTCCTGTGTTTCCAGATAGACACTACATACAACTGAAGTTTTTGGTTGTGGCTGTTTGGCTAAATTGCTAGGAGCCATATAACTAGCTAGTTCTACAAACACTAGTGTTACTACATTTTCTGCTTAGTTTGCAGATCTTTTTAGATCATACCAACCTGGAAAAAAACACGAGATCACAGATATCTCTGTCACCTTGGGAGTAATGAGGAAGCAAGCAAATCAATGGCCATCTAGAATTTGATGAGAGAGTGCAAAAACCTCACCATTTACTTACTTCATGGTCATGGCAAAACTAAATGTGTGTTCATGTAATTTCCTGAAGAGGAATGAGGACAACATCCATACTTTCCTGTTTGGGAAGTCTTTAACATTACCCAATGTATGGGTATGGTCCTCATTCTTCACACTGAGGCCATCAAAGCCATCAGATTCCCACATTTTTACACTCTTTTGTGTAAGAGGTGCATTCCAGGGCCAAAAAATAATTTAAAAAATCATGAAGAATATGCCACAAAAATCATGAAGAATATGCCTCCTTTTCCAGAAGCATTAGTGTGGAATACATGGAAAGTTATCTAGATTGCCCAGTATGAAACCCAGGTAAAGATGAGTGAGAATATTTTGCTCTGCACATATATTTGTGTTAAGTGGGAGCAATAACTTCATTTGTTCTTTTTGCAATGTGACTCACGACAAAATTACCCCAGCTCTTAGGTATCTGAAGGAGAATGGGAATGATACCCACGTGGTTCCTGCAATTTAATGCTTTTAACTTGAGAAAAATAAGAGCTCAAATTGATATTCAGATGTTTCACACGCTACCAGCAGGAGCTGATGCATCCTGAGGGATGGTAAACACCCTTTAGAAAATGTCATAGTGAAGGTGCCCGCATCCCATCTTCGTTTGCCACAACATACTCATCTCCCACGCTGTTAAAAAGTGATTTGTCAGTGGAGGAGAAATATATGGAGTCCCTTTGATGCCCGGCATTCTTCTCCAGCTCTCTTCCTAGTCACTTAGCTTATTTTGTTCCTATAATGTTAATGCCACTACTTCCTAATGCAACAAAAATGGATGGGGGGGGGCTAATGTAAGTTGTGTAACATGCAGCTAAAGAGCTTTGTTTTCTCTTGAAGGACCCATTTTATTATAGCCTGCTCCTATTGAAGAAATTGAATATTTGTTCATGGCCAACAGCTGTAAGTAGGAAATGGCTACCAGCTCCAGGACACCTCAGATTCTTTATGGGACATGTTGGTATGTGTCCTGGGAACCACTTCCCTTGAGTATCCTCACCCTCTTTGTACATTTTGCGACTAGCTACTGTTAACATTGTTAACAAGATCACTATTTGTACTTCTGCCATTTCTTTTTTCCTTGGATCTCACTACCCATACCCTTTGCAACTATGAACTTGTCTACACTGGCAAAATATTTTATTTATTTATTTATTTATTTATTTATACCCTGCTCTTCAGCCACAAGGCTATCAGAGCGGCTTACAAATTGTTTTAAGCAATAGCAATTTTGCTATTTGCTAAAAACATCTAAACTGCATTAAGGAGTTTCCAATGTTTGTTAGCTAATTGCCCCCATAAGCTGGGTACTCATTTTACTGACCTATGAAAGGATGGAAGGCTGAGTCAACCTTGGAGCCCTCTGGAATCGAACCTACAGCAGTACTGGTATTTAACCACTAGGCCACCAGGGCTCCTCTATTTTACAATGTCTTCTCTGCTTGTGCCTGAACTCTCACAAACAGTCAGAGGAGCAGGCACCTATTTCTTTCCCAGATGTTCAGCCCTAACAAAGCACGATAAATTGGCAATATCAAGGAACAGAAAGAAAATGAAATGGTTACTGTTGTTGTTGTTGTGTGCCTTCAAGTCATTTCTGACTTATAGAGGTCCTAAGGTGAACCTATCGTGGAAGGGATGAAGGCTGAGTCAACCTTGGAGCCCTCTGGAATCAAACTTGAAATGTGGTGACTTGCAGTACTGGCATTTAACCACTGTGCCACCAGGGCTCCACAAATACCCCTGCTTGCCCCTGTTCCAGAGCTCTGCAGTCCAAAAGATGCAGAGCATTTACCCCACTCTGTCCCCGGGCAATCCAAACAACCCCCAAAGCACATATGGGGTAGGAACAGGGGCAAGCCAGGATAGAGCCCTGTGATGCTTTGGAGGTCTCCTATGCACATGCACACACACACTGAGAATTGAAAAAAAATACCCAATTTACCCTGGTTTACCAAGGAAAAATCAGACTGGCCACACATGTCCACAGGAGACAATCCAGCACACCACTCCTCGCTGCTGCCACCATCTCCCTTGCTCTCCCAGAAGCCAGGCAGGGGTCCCTCAGCATGTGATCAAGGCTGATTGCAGTGGGCCTGCAATCTCATGTTGCATGATCCCTGCTTGTCTTCCACATTTGGTGGAGAAAATGTTAGTGCTGGTGGCTTCAGTGATGGGCCGACATTCTGTATGGACTCCAGCCTGTTTTCTCCAGGTAACAGGGGCAGGAACAGTCCACCTCTGCAGCCAGGATACGCAGGCGGGGAGCCGGTGTATCCTTGCTAGTTTGGATGAGCCCTATGTGTCTATATATACCTGTAACTGGGGACAACACTTCATGCATCTGATGAAGAGGAGTACATTCCACAAAATCTTGTGCCGTTCTATTTTAGTCTTTGGAAAGCTCAGCTCTTCATTGGTTTTTCTGCAACAGAGTAGCAAACCCTGCTCCCTCTCTGAAGCTTCATGTTTTCTGTCTCCTATTTCAGCCTACACTTTCCTCCATGTTCAACCCACAACTTCACTCATCTCTTCTCTGCCTTCCTCAACTAGGGATGGAACTGGAGGTGGGAGATTATCAGATGTGGACAAAAATAGTGTCTCCGTCTCACTATCTCCTCTCCTGCCCCCCTCGCCATCCTGGCACGGTAATGAAAAGTTTTCAGACCTGCCTTTTCCACGTCCGCCCCTTCCCTCAGCAGCACAGGAGTGAATGCAGCTCTTATGGAGCTACATTCACTTCCTGGTTGAAATTCTGGGCCGTTCTCGTGAGAAGACAAGCACGGGGGAAATAAAGTAAAATCAAGCACCTAAACACACTATGAAAAATACAAGTAACCCAGGAAGGCACAAAAAAGCGTGTCACTTACCTTGTTGTCCCGATCGCACCCAGAAGTGTTTGGCACGGATCTCCCACTGACACTGGCAACACACCAGCATAACGGCACACCTTTTCACTCGCCCGTCATTCTGTCATAGAAACAGAACGGATGATCTATTCACAGCTTAGCCCATGAATTAAAAGAAACAATGGCAGAATGGAACCAGCATGGGAGTATAACAAGGCAGGAATGACATCATCTGAAATTCAAGCCCTTCTGAGATCTCCTGGTATCATTGTCACACCATATTAAGGGTGTCTGATAATCTTCATGGAAAAGAAAATGGCTGGATTGCATTTCCCAGTGGGAGTGGGGGTCCATATTGCACATACCAAGACTGAAACTGGGCTATTTCTAAGGCCTGCAATACATTTTGGCAAAGAAAAAAATGTGCAGGAAACCATGCATCCATTTGAAAAAGGCACATAACTAAATGTGTGTATTTGAAATCTGTGCAAAAACAAGCTTTAGGACTTTATCAGACGTTCCCTTTAAAACGTTATTTTGCCAGCATAAAAAAATCAATTCTCTCCCAGCAAAGGCAGCTCTGGCAATAAAGAGGAAGTGAACGGAACTCCGTTCATTTCCTCTTTTGAAATCCCGCACGATTTCATCATGTGTTCTGCCCTGTCAGGCCATTGACTCCACTGACGAGAGTTAAATGGCTCAAGGCTTCACATACTGGTAATGCCCGCAAAAAAGCAGCAGGAGATCTATTGACAGCTTAAGCCATCAATTAAAAGGTACTGGATTTTGACTATATTATTTTTATTTTATTATTATTATTATTATTATTATTATTATTTATATAGTGCCATAGGCTTTACATAGTGCTTTACAAAGGAGAAGAACAACAATCCAAAATAAACACAAAAACTGCCTATGGCACACAATCTAAAACCACAAACAAGATTATAAAATTAATAAAATATTACTATAACAGGATTAAAACAATACTATAAAAGTGTAAATTAATACAAATAATATGGACATAAAATCAAGATGAAAGTTGGAAGGCTTCCCTAATAGAATAGTCTTTAATTTAGACTTAAAGTAGTCTAGAGAGGTGGTGGTCCGCAAATTCATGGGAAGGAGATTCCAAAAATAGGGGGCAGTGTGGGAGAAGGAGCATATCCAAGTAGGGGCAGAGGAAATACTTGGCTGAATCAGCAGCCCTGGATCACTAGAGTGCAGAGCACAAACAGGAAAATAGGGGGAAACAAGTGCTGACAAATAGGTGAGGGTCAAACCATGAAGGGCTTTGAAAGTTAATAATAACAGCTTATAATGAATTCTAAATGGGATCAGGAGCCAGTGAAGGGACAGCAACAATGGAGTGACATGATCAGTTGGTTTTAATTTATAATTGTTTAATAATTTTTTATGGGGGAGGGTGGGGGTGGGGGGTGTTTGGGGATTTTATCTGTATTGTATTTTAATTTTTGTAAGCCGCCCCGATTGTTTTGACAGAGGGGCGGGGTATAAATAAATATTATTATTATTATTATTATTATTATCATCATCATAACGGTGGGCAGAAAAAAATTATCCTAGCAGCAGAATATTGTACTGAAATCAAGGGGGCAAGATGGGAAACAGGAAGCCCAGTCAATAATCCAGGCAAGAAATGATGGAAAAGGGTGTTGTCATCTGATCTGCGCACCCTTCCACGTTTATGTGGCATCGTTATGACGCCATATTTAGTGCATCCAATAAAGTCTTTAGTGAATCAGAAAATGGATTAAATATGTGTGCTTTAGGAAAAATGTATATCAAACTATGCACACCTTTTTGGGATGGAGAAAGGCAAATCTTGCAACTTGATACAAAGCACCCTATAGTTGTGCAGACATTGTCCACCCCCATGAACACAAAAGTTGTGAGGGGGAGGTGCTTTAATGGCCTCATACGAGGCGAGTCAGGGATTGGCCATGGTGTAATCACACCATGGCATGGAGGATTCAGGGGCGGAGGTTAATCAATAAATGGCTTGCCACCCCTGACGTCCTCCTCCGGTAGGTGAGGGGGAGATGGGATTATTTCAGTGTTCACCTATTGCACCCCTTTTGGGTGTAGGATAGTCTTATCAAACTGCCCAGCAGGTCATGTGTCTTGGGGCAGGGAGATAACCTGTCCTTGAGGCTGATGCCGGGTTGAAACACGCGACTGAAATCGGTTGGGTTGAGGTGTTTTATCCTGGGATCTCGCCTTCCAGTAGATGGTGCCCGGGGGTGCATCCAAGTTCACTGGGATCCCCCCGGGTCACAGGTGTTTTGCCCAGGGAAGCTGGGAGGTGCATCTGGTGAGACCATCGGCACCAGCTTTTTCCGCACTGGGTCTCCCCCTAGTTTGCATTTATCAAGAAACAAACAAATACATAGATTAGATACAATAAAAGTGGCTCAGGTTTAACCCAGCTATGGTGTCTGACTCGTTATTTTGTGTGTTGGTCATTATTGAGGATAAGACAGGATAAGGCAGGGGTGGTAGCAGCTGAGGGAGGTTCATCACAAGCCAGTGAATCCACTCTGAACCAAAGTTTCCTTCCTTTACATATCAATGAGCACAGCCTAACCTGGAAGTTTTAATAGTAATGTGACTTTATTTCCCAATATGCCTGTTTAGGTTATTTATTCAGGGCTTAGAAAAAATAATTTTGGACCGCAGTTCCCAGAAGCTCCCAGCTGGAATGCTGATCCACAGAGCTGAAATTGTCTCATTATTTTTGTTTGTTTGTTTGTTTTGGAAAACATAACTGAAGAATCAGTGCATGTGGGAAAGTACTAAAGAAATTGTACCAAGCGTTGCAAAAAAGAACTCAAACTGTAAAATTTCTGAGCATATTCAATTCCCTTTGAAAGCAAAATGAGTAAAATACATCCTTCTTAGATTTACGTCATCAAGCTCATAAACAAGCATGTTCTGGTGGTGTTCCAGTCAGTTAGCTGTAGAAACAAGGAGAAAAACTGTATCACGTGTTTAACATTATCCATCATTGTATATTACCTGGATAACCATTTCCTTGCTATGCACACCTCTTGAGAAAAGGACACTGGATTTTAGCCTTCTAGCCATTTCTTTCTCATTTGTTTTCTTTCCTCTCCTTTATTTGTATCTGGATTTGGAAAAGGATTTGGGCTTAATTTAGATTTGGATATGAATCAGCAATGAGACAGGATTACAGGATGGGGAAAATTGACAGGTTTCCATTTCTTCCACATTTGGACATTTAAGCCTCAAATTCTTTCCATCCTGAACATGAAGAGACATTCAGATTCTGATAAATTATTTAGATAATCATGAGTGTGTATTTTTGAGATGCCAACTTTAAGAAAATGTCTTTTTGGAAATATGGTCAGCCTACATTTATATCCTATGTATTTGCCCTATTCTCTCCTTTTCTCTCTCTTTTTCCTTCTTTGTAATCATAGTTTAATACATACAGTACATACACCAGCATGGTCAGAGACACAGGGATACAAAACCAGACTAAGGAGATTTTCGGACGCCTCTTTCAGGCTCTTGCCACGCAAGCAGCCTCCGGAGCAGTAACGAGGCTGCCGTGCAGCAAGGGGTCCATTTTGGATGACGCCGTTTCTCTCTCGTCGTCATCCGTGACTCTTGTGGCTAGCACTGGAGGCAGCCATGCTGTTTTTCACTCATGGAAGTTGTCCGTGAGTAAAAAGCGCGGCCGCCTCCAATGCTAGCTGCAAGTCACGGACGATGCCAAGAGAGAAATGGCGTCGTCCAAAATGGATCCCTTGCCGCGCGGCAGCCTCGTTACTGCTCCGGAGGCTGCTTGCGCGGCAAGAGCCTGAAAGAGGCGCCCGAAAATCTCCTAAGAGTGAAGCATTCAGAGATCTTGGTCTAAATAGATTAATTTGTTAATTTGGATTTTTTTTAAAAGAAAAACAAAACAAAAATCTTTCCATCTCACATATGATGACACTTGCAGATTTTGATTAATTCTGATTAAAAATAAATGGAATAAATAAATAAATAATTTACCCATCCTATTAAATTAACAAAGTGGGAGAGGGGGCTTCATGCTAGGCAGAAGTGGGCACAATAGAGCCCTGGAGCTGCTTGCAGCCCTCCCCAGGCTGTTTTTTGCAGACCTCAGTCCCTCCAGATTCCCTGGACTACTTTTTTTTGGTCTAAAAAGGGAATAAGTTGCCTCTCTCAGAAGCCATCAGGAGCCTCAATTCATCATTTAAATAGGTTGCAGGACCTGTCATCTCACCCTCTGGTTTAAAATTAAAAATAATAATAATAACAATAAAAAACAGTAGTGGACTTCTAGCCACATTCATATTTGTTTGGGGGCATTTTTGGCAGTCCCTGGTCCTAAGAGGAAGATGTCTCGCCCCATCCCCAGACCTGCTAAAAGTGCCCACTCTGATCTTAATGTTAAACTGACAGGATTCTGAATGTTAGCCCTGTACAAGAAGGCTATGAATGGCTCTGTTCTTTCCCACACACTAAGCCAATGACAGAATGCCCTGCTTTCAGGAGGAATGGTGGCCATGTGCTCCCTCTCTTGTTCTTCTTTTTGTGACTGTGTTCATCTGCCTGGGCCTGTTTATGTAATCCTGCATCGTCTTTTCCTCCTATTATCCTGACTGATGATCCATGCCTGATGGCTGTGTCAGGCCTCCAATGCCATGAGCACTTTGATTGCTGCACTCTACGCTCTTTAACATGACAATTAAAAATGATTTACAAATGGCTGTTTCAGTTCCAAATGGAGAAGTAGATGGAGTGCACAATACTTTGCGGTGTTGGAGATGCTTGGCTTCTACAGCAGCTGCTGCAGCCTTTTGAAATTCTTTCCCAGCTTCAATTTGCATCTTGGGTTTTTATGTAAGGTGCTTGTTTTGAAGCAATGTCTCAGTGGTTTGGAGGGTGGTATGGGGTTTTGGACAAATTTGAGGAGACACTTTTCAAACAATTGCAGTAAACGTTGGTGCCTTTCATGCCACTGGGGTAGAGGATCCACTCAGAATTTTAATCTAAACTTTAAGGGAGCTACCCACGTTTCTTAACCCTATCCTCAATATAGATAAAGCACTTTGGATAGCCCCTTTTAAAGTATGGACAGTACTCCAAGGGTGGAAAGATTAATAGTCTCCATCTTTTCTTTTCTTTTTTTTAAAAAATATTTTTATTAAGAATTTTCCAATGCATTAAAAAAAACAGAGGAAAAAAGACAAAAGAAAAAGCCACACAAGACAGGAAAAAGAGGAAGATTTTACATTGACTCCTGACTTTCCTCATTATGGTTATAAATGTGAAGTCTAAGGCTTTCACAGCCGGCATCCATAGGTTTTCCATGGTTTTTTTCTGGGCTTGTGAGGCCGTTTTTTTCTGGAAGAGTTTATTTCTGATGTTTCGCCTGCATCTGTGGCTGGCACCTTCAGAGAATGGCTGGGTAGGAGTGTGTAGGGGTTTATATACTGTGAGCCCCTGTTGGAGAAGATATGTAAATTTGTGATTTGAATGGCTAGTTTCTGGGTAGAGATATGTAAGGGAGATTAGTGTCTCTTTGGTTAATGGCCCATTATCTGCTGGAAATCCCTCTGTCCCTGGGTGGAGTTCATTTGCATGTGTTCAGTTTTGATTTTAGAGTTTTTCAGGACTGGTAGCCAGATTTTGTTTACTTTTAGGGTTTCTTCTTTTCTGTTGAAGTTGTCCAGGTGTTTGTCGATTTCAACACCAAAATCAAAACTCAACACTCAATGAAACATCATTTTATAAAAATTCTCTTTCAGACCATAACAAAATATGAATTTCACTCCCTTAGACCACAGTTTTCCCATTGTTCTCATCTGTATGTTTTATCCAAAAATTCTGGGCCAACTTTATCATACAATCTTTAACTTGTTCCTCTCCAACTCAATTTTTAAGAAAAGTTTGTACATGTCACCAATCAAATGCTCATCATCAGTACATAATTGTATCTCAAATTCAGATTTATTCTTTTCAAATCCATACATTTAGCCATCTTAAATCTTTGAAATATTTGTCTATAAGAATACCATTGAAATCTGTAGTCCTCTATCAATAATTCTTCATTTTAGTTAATTCTGTACTGTTCTTCATCAAATTCCAAAAGGTCATAGTAAGTTAGTCATTTTTCCTTTCCTGATGTTTCCTTCCTATAGAAGGCTCCTTGTATTGAATCCCATAAAGCCATCTTAGGGCATAACCTTGGTTTGTATCTATTGCATGTTCTCAATAAGGCATATCTCACAAAATTATTATTAAAATCTACATTCACTTTAGCATTATTGTACCATAAATATCCATGCCACCCAAACCTCAGGTCATACCCTTCTAGATCCGATAACCTTATATTAGCCAGCACAAGCAAATCTTTCAACCAAACTAAACAGCATGCAGAAAAGTATATCTCCCTCTTTGTTTTGCATCTTGTAAAACTTTATATTATCAGTTTCTTCTCTCTTGCCATATACATTTTGATAAATCTCTCTACCATTGCTTAAATGGCTCATCACTGGTCAAAATTGTCTAGAATAAAAACAACATTCTCAGCAAAAATATTCAATTTAGCACTGATATTCTTCCCAAAAATGACAACTTAAGTTTCATCTTTGTATGGCTTTTTAAATATCATTCCATGTTCTTCAGTAACATACAATTCATATTTGTCATAGTAATACCTAAGTATTTCACCGTTTTCTCAATTTTAAAAACCAACTTTTCCATCAATACGTAAAATTCTTATGGGTATTTCTTTATAAACCAACACCTTCTTATCTCCCATCTTCATTCTATTTTCAAAATGTTGTTGTAGTACTTCATCCCTAATCTGTATCCTGATGAATGAGCAATCACATCCTGTGGCTCATTTTTCTGAGTTGCAACCCATGAATTAACTCTGTCAGTATGATGCACTTCTGGTGCCATCTCTTCATTTGCCTTCTCCAGAAGAGTTGCTAAAGCTTCAATTATTCTTCCACATATATTTTCATTTGGTTGTTCTGGAATTGATCAGAATTGAAGATGTCTCGTGTTCTTTCAACTCCATTAAGGCAATAATATCTAAATCTTGCTCACAATCTCTGTCCAGCCATTCTGTCTTTTCCTTCAACTTTTGTTTCTTTAATTCCCAGCGTGTGGGGGCAATTAGCTAACACACATTGGAAACTGCTTAATGCAGTGTAGATGTGTAAATTGCTCTTGCTTAAAACAATTTGTAAGCTGCTCTGATAGCCTTGTGGCTGAAGAGTGGGGTGTAACTAACTAATAAATAAATAAATCCAAATTCTGCACTTTTTCATTTATATGTTTCAGCTGGGATGTCACATTTGTCAAAGACCTACTTTTTTCAGCTCATATTTTAGATTGTTTTAAAATTCAGCCTTAAATCTCTTTTCCAATCAGATTCCATTTGAGTCATCTGAAGTTTTAAAGATTTCATATCTTCCAGAACTTTTTGCAACATGTTTGCTGATTTTGATGGCAGCTCTTCTTTCAGGCACTTTGGTCTTAGATCTAAGCAAATTTTGGGCTGGCTGCACTTCTCTCTTTTGCCCACCAGATGTCACTCTGGTGCAATAATCCATATACACTCTATAGCAAGCAAACACACTTTAGAGAAGAGTTGCAGTAGCCAGTTCCCATTGCTCCAGCAAGCTGACCTTGTCCTTATCACATTTCAAAGATAAACAAATTGCTTTCTCATGCTTTTTGAAATGTTTAATCTTTATTATTTTCTTTTATTAAAACTTTAAGCCCCTTTAGTCTTCAGTTCTCAGTGTAAAAGTTACCCAGTGCTTAATTTTTGCTCTTAAAATGCTTTAGCAATGGTCCCAAATTAATTTACTCACAATCTCCAAATCACATGAATAACTAGAGTCAAAAGCTTAGTTAAGAAATCTTCTCACCATTACACTGAGAAAGTCTCTCTTAAGCAATGTTCAATAATTTTATCTCCATATGATTAAGCAAGCTGTTTTTTCGGCAGGCTTCTCTCATGGAAGTGCAAGTTCTCAACCTCAATCTTTCCATTCCACCCGCAATCATTTGCCACCAAAGTGGCCATTTGATCACCAGGAGTGGGACTGCAGACCCCTGTGACTTATCCTCTGGCCTCCTTTTAATATAGGGAGGTCATTTTCATCTGTCCAAATTCACTTTGGATGGCTATCGCTGCATGAGGATCACTCACAGGAGGGAATTGTGGGTTGCCGTGTCCAACCTGGAAGTCCCTCTATCTCTTCTTCAATGGTCAGAACAGCCTTTCTCAACCGTTTTAACCTGGAGGAACCCTTGAAATAGTTTTCAGGTCTCAGGGAACCCCTACATAAAAATTATACCTACAGCTCCCTTTTTAAAAACACAGAACCATAGCAACATAGAACCATAGAATCATAGAGTTGGAAGAGACCACAAGGACCATCTAGTCCAACCCCCTGCCATGCAGGAATACACAATCAAATCATTCCCGACAGATGGCCATCCAGTCTCTGTTTAAAAACCTCCAAAGAAGGAGACTCCACCACACTACGAGGCAGTGTATTCCACTTCCAAACAGCTCTGACTGTCAGGAAGTTCTTCCTAATGTTTAGGTGGAATCTCTTTTCCTGTAGTTTGAACCCATTGCTCTGTGTCCTAGTCTCTGGAGCAGCAGAAAACAAGCTTGCTCCATCCTCACTGACTCTGACCCAAAGATTGAACTCTGACCCCCACATTCAGTTACTAGATCCACAGTATAAGAACCTTTTCTCTATAATGACTCCTTTACTGTAATGGCTCTGCCTTCTCCAAATCTGGTTTAAAAAGAATAAGCCCTAAGTCACTTTTATCAGAGTTCTCCCATCCACAGCTGGTGCCTGAATAGCTGACTGACCAGATGATTAACTGGTCAGTTTCTCCCAAATTGGCTAACAGCTATACAGTATTGCAATTCTCTTTCCATTGTTCTGAATTTTAAAAACCCTCATTTTGCATTTGTACCTTTAAATCAGTTTTATGCAAACCAGCGTCCTCCTTTGTCCTCATTTCTGGCAAATGATAAGAGTCTGTGGCTGCTTGCAGGAAGCAAACTCAATCACACACACACTCATTCCTTGCCTCCTCCCCTTTAGCTGTCAGGGAAACCTGAGGAGCTTCATTAGCACATCTAAGGCAATTCAAAAGGTGGGAGGGACAGCAAGGTATTTGGCACATAAACATCCTTTTTTCCCCTTGACCCATAAAAGGCCCCTTTGCAGGCTCTGCTGGTGTGAAAACATTCACACACACACTCATTCCTCCTTGGCTTTCTCTGTTGTGGAGGGGAGAGATAAGCCATTTCAGCTCACCATTTCTCCATGATGTATTACTATTTTCTCGTGGAACCCCTGGCAATCTCTGGAGGAACCCTGGAGTTCCACAGAACCCCGGTTGAGAAACGCTGGGTCAGAAGATCTCACTGCTTTAGCTACTCATGAATGTGTATTTTATAGATACCAATATCAAGAAAATATGTTTTGAAAATATGGTCAGCATATATTAATGTATATAGCTAGCCAGCCCACACCCATATCCTATGTACTTTCCCTTCCCCTTTTTGTTTTTTTTTTAGTTTTGATTGAAACCCAGTGGGTTCAATACCCCACCAGGTATAAGCAAAGACTTCTGGGAACCCACCTGTTACACTGTTTTGCAGATATTAAGGAGGAAGGCTCAAGAGAGAGCTAGGTACAAGGTAAAAATTGTATTGCAGCCATTAGTAGCTAGTAGAATAATAGACTCATAGGACCTCAAGGGCTGTTGAGGCTAACCTCCTGTACAAGGCAGAATCTCCAGCTAAAGCATCCACAGCAGGTATCTGTCCAGCGTCTTTTTGAAGACATTCAGAGGAGACCCCACCACCTCTCTAGTCAATTTGTTCCATTGTCAAACTCTTAATGTAAAAAAAAAATCCTTCTAATGTTTAACTGAAATATAGTCTCTTGTAACTCTCCTATAACTTCAAACCATTACACCTGGTCCTATGTTCGGGGCAGCAGAGAACAGGACTTCCCCCTCCTCTTTGTGATGATCCTTAAGGTATTTAAAGAGTACAATCCTTTCACCCTTCTGTCTTCTCTTCACCAAGCTGAACACATCCAGTTTTTTCAACCTTTCCTCATCTGTTTTGTTCTCCATACCGCTTATCATCCTTGTTGCCTTTCTGTGAATTTCTTCCAACTTGTCTATATCCTTCTTAATAGCTGAAGTCACTGGGCAGCCCTGCTTCTTGCACTGCTGTATGAAAAGGCTTCCTTTTGTCAGTCCTTAATATGTCAGAGATCCTAACTTTTAGCCTTAATCACCTTAAGAATGCTTGAAGAGTTAATTCAGTCAATATTTTGAAACAAGCCTATCTGAACTACACTTCACATACTTACATGACAACTGAACTGCAGCTATGCTTTTGGTTTTCTGCTTCTCTTCATTTTGTTCTTAGCTTACACAAAAGAAGTGCACATAAAAGTCATAGTTTTAGATAAAATGCATATAGAAATATATATTTTAAGATCAAATGGCTATTTTATGAGAATATATATTCAAAATACTGTTTTATATACATAATTTTGTACATTTTTGAAAAAAGATGCAGATTGATTAGAAAATAGTCAGCTTACAAAAAGTCAGAAAATACAATGAAAACACTTATGTTAAAAACATACCAAAATTATCTATCTATCACTTTACTTATATCCCATTGTGTAACATTTGTATTCCCAGGAGGGGAGCAGAGTTTTTGGGAACACTGTGCAAGCAGAGCCACCATAGCACCATAGGTCTCATTGCACCCAGGGTCCTGTTGCACAATGGGCATTGTAGTGGACTGTGAGTCCCATTGCACAACGGAGCCCTCATTGCATATCAGGGCATCTTGTGCAGTTCCCTCTTGTGCAGGACACCTCAATGTGCATTGTTGCAATTGACTAGAAGGGTTGCTTATCATGTCAGAGATGCGGCTACATTATTGTGAAGCTACAAACCGTAGCCTCTGACTCAGGATGTTGTCTCATGTGTTCACCTTTACTTATAAATGGAGCCAATGTGTGTACAGTTCATATGCACAGCAGGCCTTTTCATAGCTTCAAGTGAATATATGAGCAGGATGGGTCAGGAACAATATGCATTATTCATCCTATCCATATATTTATATTCACACATATGCTTCTTGAGTAGGACTAATGCCTGCCCCTGGGAAAGACAGCATATCTTTTCCACTCATCCTTCATCACTCAGCTTCCACATTCTTGTTTACCTATAGTTTCTATCCTGGTCTTTTATCTCAGTTAGCACAGTGAGAGTCACCCCTGCCACTAGGTGGGTAGGTCTTAGAATCGTCATAACCAAATATTAACAACTGCCCAGAGGCATTTAAAAAGATTAATTTTTATTTAATAAGCCCAGCTAGATGGCTTCTCTTTAGCCAGGCAGATGGAGGCTAGGAACTGGGGTGTAAACTTTTCTTTAGCAATTTGCTTGCACTGTTTTTGTACCTATTACAATGGCAGATGGGCCACACTTATGCATTTCAGATGCCTTTGCTTTGTCCAGCTCTATATAACCTTGGGGATTCATCTTTCATTTGCTTTATTCTGGGGAAGTGGTGTACCCCAACTCAGGGAACCCATTATTTTATTGGGAGTGTTGGTCCTGGGATAATCTAAGTAGAATTCATAGTAAAGGGGCCAGATTCTATCACTTGCAACAAGAGGATGTTGTAACCCATCAGCTAAAAAAATCTGATGGTCAGTTTTGTTGTAGACAATATACTGCATCATTTACCACCAGTGAAACTTATAGCAGTAATATATGTTAGTTTTCAGTATCAAACTCCTGGAGAGGCCTGGAACTGCAGCCAGTTCCAGTATAGAACAGCCACCTAACATCATTCCTACCTCTTTTCTATTCTGTATTTGCTAAATGGATTTATCCTGCTCTGATGATAGTCTGTTGGTGAAAAAGATCATCCAGTAGGGATATAAACAATATTTGAAATGGAAAAATTGTTAACCAGCGTAAGATCTTTTTGTCCAAATAGGAGAGAGAAAATATTCAGCACCCTTTTTCATCATTGTCAGCAAGAGAAAACAACACATAGTGTTTTGTGCAAAACCTGTTGTTTAAATTACTATAAACCTTTGTAAGTTTTTAACAAAAAGTTATTTAAGTACAAAAAACATTGGGAAATGTGCAAAAACTCTCATTGTCTCTCCCCAGGGGAGAAAATATTAAAAATGGTTTGTTCTTGCATGTGAAAATCAAGCAAGTGAAGATTTACAACACAACCAGTCATTTTCAGTCATTTTCTTTCTTTTTAAAAATATATATCTTATGAACTGAGATGTATCATGACTGTACCATTTGAAAATGCAGGCGGAGGCTTCCTTAACTGAATTCACTTTCTTGAAAATAATATTTAGACATATATTTCTTTCTAGACCCTATGGGCTACCCCTTTTCTGGTCAAAAGTAATAGTAGATGCCTCTTCTAGAAACTTCTTAGAGCTGGCATACATCTTCTAAATAGGTTGCTAGACCTCCTGCACCATCTAACATTAAATAAAAATAAAAATACCTATTGTTCAAAACTGAAATCAGACTTCTGACCACTAGTAGGTTCCCACCCCCTTTTTGGCATTTGGCACAATGTGTGCAATGCATTGTGTGTGTGTGATGCAAAGAGAGTTCTGGAGGCAAAAAGTTGACCCCTGGATCCACCATAGTTGTCTACCTTGGCTTTAAAGTTTCTTTCATCTTCTATGTTACATCATCCTATAGATATCCTCTGACTATTGTGGTAACTGCACCCATTCAAAAAAGTTAAGGATAATGAATTCCCATATAAATGGGACTTCAAGACTCTTAACTTTCTTTTTTGTACTCACTCTATGCTGAAGCATAAACACTGCTTATTCCTAGTTTGAGAATAAATGCAGTCTTCAAGAGCTAGTGGCTCAGTTTGAACTTTCAGTATTTTGAATACAACATTCATTAATTTGCCACCTGTTACTTATTCACACAGTATTTTATGCAAAGAAACTGATGTACTCACGATACCAGGGCATGTCAGCACAGGGGCTGAGATCCCGCATCACACTGATGGATCATACATTTCTTCCAGGTGTAACTACATCCCCACATGTTTAACCTACTTGTTTTCTGGCTGTACACCCCCTCCCCACAATCATTCGGTAACCAGATAATGAGTTGGGAGGGACAGACAAACAGCCAGCTGGCAGCAGGAAGAAACCTTCTTGAACCTCTGGAGGACATTTGGGAGGTCCAGGAGAATGCCTTTTTCTTCCTGTGGGCAACAGCAGAAACAGAGCTGTCTGGCTGCCTAACCTGTCTATCCATTTCTGGCTACTGAATGGCTGTGAGGAGAAACCAGAAAGCAGATATGTGGCTCAATGAGAAAGTTGTTACAGATGGAGATGCTGAATTCCTCTATCCATGAAGAACAAAAAAAGTTACCCTATGTATGCCGTTAACTAGATAACAGCCCACATTTTTTGAATGTTTGCTCCAGAGCTTTTCCTCAGTACAAGAAGTGCATTATGTGTACATAGAAAAGAAATGTATCTTTTGCTCATAAAGTGAGCCATGTATACCTCAATGCTTGAAGCACCACATTGCTAATATACAAAGCAAGCCATGTTACCCTACATGGATCCTCCAGTGTCCATAGCTTGTTGGAGTGAAACATCCAATACATGCAGATTGGGAGATCAGGTATAGAATTCTGCCCCGATGATTTTTTTTCTTCTTTCTCAAAATTTCAGAGATTTCAAATTTCAGTTTTCATTGCAGAGAGTGAGGCTCTGAAAATTGTTCACCCCTAGAACTCTTATGAACATGGATACTGAAAGAAAATTATAGGGGGGGGGAGATTCTTATTTGGGAGGGGCAATGCATTCATCCTCTCCTGATATGTACATCACTGCCCCAGTGCAAAAGGATCCCATGGCAGTTGACTATTTTTTCCAACCAACCTATCAAAGAGACTTTCTTGTTGAGGATGAGAAAATTTGTGAGTATTCTCTAATTTTCTAAATCACCCAGGTAATCTCCAAAATAGAGGATGCTCCTGCACAGCAGCAACAGTAGTAAAAATACCACCACACACTCAGATCTTAAGACAAGCATCGTTGTACAACTATGGATGTGAAGAAATCTTGCAGTTGCTGAGACTTTATCTGAAACTGGCTGTCTCGGCAAGATCAAGGATTCTCTAGGCACTTTGACGTAACATTCTCTGAGCAAGTAGATCTCTCATGTGGGTTCTTAAATGCACAAGTAAATGACAAAGGGGGAGGGGAGAAGTAACCCAAGGAAATATAATTACCTTCCAGATTTATGGTATTTGATATGTTGGGTTTTTTTTTTTAAAAAAAAAAAAATACTGTTGTTCGGCTGTTCCTTTTTCCAGAAAAGCCAGGCCAAAGGTGGGATGCTTAGCACCATATTTATATGGTGTCATGTTAAAATCCAGCCCCACCTGTCATAGTATGATGTGCTGCATACCCTGCTGTGACAGACGATGACTCCTTTAGGTCAAGAAGTGCAATTTAATTCCTAGGCTTGTCAAACAAAGAGGAGCACAGGTCCTTTCAGGGCTTGCATTTGTGTTGTCTTCTTGCAAGTCTGAGATGTTGGAATAATTATTAGCTGTGTTAGTCAGGGCATGTGTTAAAAGAATACAGAGACCTTCCCTGTATCACCATGCTGACTAGGAATGGTGAGATTTGAAGCAGTGGCAGCACTAGGGTGGTACGGAGAGGCAAAACCACACCAGGTGACACCGTGGGATGACACCAGTCTTAGTGACGCCACAGATTTGAAGTACAACACATCTAGAGAGTGCCAGGTTAGGGAAGGCTTATGTAGGTCAAATCCAAAGAGGGTGAATGTAACACTAACTGTGCCTGAAAGCATACAATTTAAGTTTTCTGTTCACATGGTATACATATAAGTCTGAGATAATGGGTAACCATCCCCATGCATTTGCACCATTGGCTTTTCCTTAGTTCTACGGAAGGTCACAATTTAAATTTGTTCCAACTGCAGTCAGTTATTTGGGGGTATTTCACTGTACCATGAAACTTCACTGCTTTTGATTCCATTCCATATTGGTAACATTCTGGCCTCATTAGCAAAGTTCAACTTCCTCTGAGCCTTCTTGGACGAGCCATTGTGTGGAAGCACAGCAACGGCATTTCCTGGTTGTTCCTATCATAACCTCCTTGCTCAGCCACTCTCTCCACCTGTCCTCCTCTCCATTCACTTCTCCCCTTCTCCTCATGGACATTCCTGAACTGGCATGATGGATCTTTGCTTCTTCTGAAGTCATTTCATGGGGGAACAAGAAGGGCTGCAGAGGAATGGAAAAGAGAAAGAAGATTAGAAAGGCAAAGTGTGTGGGAGCAGAGATATAGCAGCAAGGTGAAAAACCTGCCTTGCTCTTTCTGTCTGCAGAATCTGGGAATGAGAGGGTTAAAAAGCCAGCAATTCACATTGACTGCAAACCTAACCCCAAAGTAAACACCCATTGAGTAGGGTGGAGGCTTATTCCCCCCCCCCAGTGAATTTGGGATAGCAGGAAGAAACTTACAAGAGAATAAGACCTTCTCCTGCATATCTCTGTGGCACTTTATTTCTAAGTAAACTGTGCATTGTGAAGTTGAAGGCTTTCATGGGCAGCATCCATAGATTTTCCTTGGTTTTTTCCCAGGCTGTGAGGCCGTGTTCTGGAAGAGTTTACTTCTGACATGTCACCTGCATCTGTGGCTGGCAGTCCAGAACACGGCCTTACAGCCCCCCAAAAAATGTCCATTGTTACACATCAAAGATTGACAAGTTTTATTTGGCATAAGCTTTTGAGAACTGCAACCTATTCATCAGATCAAGTAGACTAGAATCCAGAAAAGCTTATGTCAAATAAAACATTTATATGTGCTGTCTGGGCTTCTTTCTGGACTCTTGGTGGGTGGGTGCCATTTGCTGAAGTGCAAAAGAGAGCATCTTTGGTTTTGTGTGTTTTTCCTCCCCTTCTTTTCCCTAGTTTCCTGGAGGGAAGGTGCTGCCTCCTCCCCCCGAAATATCTGTGGGAACCATGCCTTTGAGGAACTGGTTGAGTTCTTTGGTTGACTTCTAGAAAGCAAAAGGGGAATGCTGAGTAACTATGAGCATGGGTGTGCATGCACATATTTCCTTCCTTTTCTGGGAGGAGAGGGAATGTAAACTTCTCTCCAGTAGGGAAGGGGGAAATGTGTTCACAAAGCAAAAAGGAAAAAGCCTATCCCTTTTTGTTTCTCATGGCAGAGGAAGAAAAGAGGTGAAGTCAACCAGGAGCTCCCAGTTCCCATCCATATGCTCCCTGTGTCACCTTCCTCCTTTTCCCATGTGGGCAAATAGAGTGAAGAGTAAGTAAGCTGAACTGAACTCATTTCCCCCTCTCCTTTCACAGGGAACCCCTTCTTTCACTGAGTTCTTTCACTTCTACCAACTAAGTTTAACAGAGAGGAAGGTGTTTTGTATGTTTTTCTAAATTAGAAAAAATACATAAGGCTAGCAAGGCATTGTACAGGTTGAAGATCATGAGGTTGGGGGGAGGGCTGGCAATGTCAATAGCGGCGTATCCACAGGGTCACCACAAAGGAGTACTTATGCCCCAACCATTCCTACTTTGAGAAAATCAAAATAATTGAAAGAGTTTGTGAGAGATTAGAGGCCATATGTTGTAGGAACAAATGTAACTTTTCTGTGAAGTAATGTCTATAGCGACACCACTATAAGACAAAACACTTGGGGAGGGGAATTATGGAATATTTGCAATTGCAGAACCAATGTACCTATGTGTGGATTCACTAATAGACAGATCCTCTCAGTACATTCTCTCTAGCTTTTCTTCGCAAAAAAAGATTCAGGAAGGACTCACGCGCGCAAGCACACTGATAAAGGCCAATCTGAGATAAACAAGTCTGGTTGCAGAAAGCAAAGCAGAAGGTCTCCTTGGGTGATGTTTCCGGGTTGTGATTCTTTCTGCATTGTCGTTTCTCTTCAAGATTTGTTCGGCGTGAGTTCTCAAATAAGGCTGCAGCATTGTGGATAGTGCGTCTCCATGCCTCCTGATGTGAGGCCAGGGCGGACCATTGTTGGTGATCAATTTGGCCAAGCCTAAGATGTTGTTTCAGGGAGTCCTTGTATCACTTTTTTGGAGCACCCATCTTATGCTGACCCATGGCAAGTTCACCATAGAGTACTATTTTTGGGAGGCGATGGTCCTCCATCCTAGAAATGTGCCCTGCCCAGTGCAGCTGTGTTCTCAATATCATGTACAGTAATTGCTTGATATAGATAGTTTGAACACTTCTAACATCATCTGGCTGTCTATGAAATGACCATGACAAACTTTTTGCAAATTGGGTTGTACTGAGTTTGTTTGTTGCCTGATTAGTTTTTAATGAATCCAAGCAGAAGACAATAAACAATTTTATTATGGTTTTATGTTCTTAATCTAGGATTTTTAATCAGTTACTCTTGATGTTTCTATGGTTTCATTTGTATAATATTCCTTGGCCTAAATCTGTTTGTTAGCCCCAAGTAGAGTAAGTAGATCTATTGAATTAATGTAGACTAAGTAAAAACATGTATAAATTTCTTTGATTTAAATGGTCTACTCTAGTTGCAACTAACAGTTGGATGTAGACGTTTGTTCTTAGCTGCCTCAAACATGGAAAGAAATAGGGATATAATGATTGGATGTGAAGTCGAAGGCTTTCATGGCCAGCATCCATAGATTTTCCTTGGGTTTTTTCTGGGCTGTGAGGCCAGAATATCCTCCCGAACAGGGGTTCACAGCATATAAACTCCACATACACACCCCTACACAAACATTCTCTGAGGATGCAAGCCACAGATACAGGCGAAATGTCAGAAAGAAACTCTTCCAGAACATGGCCCCACAGCCCGGAAAACCCCCCAAGGAAAATCTAATGAATGGATGGTTTTCAATATTGTGCCTGCATGAAAGAAAGAGCTCTTATTTATAGCTATATAGGGGGGAATTTTAGGTTCAAAAAAGCCCCCCTCCTTAAAATAAAATCCTAAAATAAGAACACTGATTTCTCCAGGTCTGGCATGTGAAACAGACTAAAGTAGCTTTTTAGGCACCCCTTCCATCTCAGTGATTCTTGATTGTAAGACTGGAGTAAGCTCAGCTGGTTGAACAAATAGGTCTGTTGGAGCTTACTTTAATGGCCTTGCCAGGGTAGCCATCTACCTCTTCTTTGTGGATGAAGATTCTTGCCAGCATCTAAACTTTTTTGCAGAAAGAAAGCCATTGGGAGCCAGGGCTGGCCTTCCTTTTCCCCTAAGGAATGTTCTAATTCAGTGTCTGCAAAAATGGAAGCAGTTTTTAAGCAGTTGCTTTTGGAATCAGGAGTAAGCATGGGATTGAGAAAGCTTCTTTATGTGGCAGTGTTTCCTGAAAGTCAGATGGGGAACAGAGAACTTTGGGACAGCTGTTGGTATTAATACTTACACTCTCCTTGTGCTCAGCTTGTAAGGAGGTGCAAATATTGAAAAACACCAAAAATCTCCAGTTTCTTTGTTTCAAGGAAATAAAACCCTGGATAAGCACTGGAACCCTTGAAATATCACAATTCAGAGAACTGCATTTGTTCTACCTGTGCATATTCTTAGATAGGGGCCACAAAGTGTGCAGGAGAGAGAGAGCATTGTGCCATACAACATCTTCTGTATTCCCTCAGCTAACCTGCTGCATTCAGGGATGGTAAAATACACTTTCACATCACCAAGCTGAAGGAAAATTCAACAGCCAGTCCAATTGGCTTTTTTCAATGAATGGAGGAGAGGCGCTGTCTTCTCTTTTACATCAGGTGGAAAAATGTCTTAGAGTGGCCCTAATTATGGGGGATGGTGAGAGCTTTGCACAGAGTTCTGTGGTTCCCTTTGTGCCTCTCTATGATCATTTTATTTGGGGCCTATTATTCCCCTGGGTCCCATGGAAGTAGGGGGGTGGGTGGGAAGAATGAAGCCAAATGACCCCAAGAAGTCCCTCCAAGTTTACTGGTGTGCCTCATAATCTTCATGGCAAGGATTAAATTGCATGGATTCCACTGCATATTCCTGTGATCAGAGTAATTAGTTCAGTGAATAACTTATTCCCTTCCTCCCCTGCAACCCTTGGCAACATGTACACACATAAACACACCACCCAAATGTTGAAATACAGGTAAATGCTTCTGAAATTACACTTAATTACAGTGGTGTGTGTGTATGGGCGCGTGTGTCCATGTTTAGGTTGTTCATCATTCCCTCCTACTTTGCCTTCCCCAGCTGTGCTTGGGAACTACAGAAAGTAAAATTGCAAAAAAAAAAAAAAAAAAAAAGCAGCTACTTTATTCGAACAAAACTTTCCCACCCCACTGCTAAATCTAAGGTGGAGTTGGAGGACAACTGGTGGGATGGCCCTCTTAGTCATAGCCTGCATGAGTAACTGAAGAGCAATGACAAAGTCCTGCTAGGGATGAAGAGAAAAAAAGGGGGAGCGGGCAGTCCGGTGGCTCTTCATATTCCTGTTTCCCAGTTCTCATTTATTTATTTATTTATTTATTTATATCCCGCTCTTCAGCCACAAGGCTATCAGAGCAGCTTACAAATTGTTTTAAGCAATAGCAATTTACACATCTACACTGCATTAAGCAGTTTCCAATGTGTGTTAGCTAATCGCCCCCACAAGCCGGGTACTCATTTTACCGACCTACAAAACGATGGAAGGCTGAGTGAACTTGGAGCCCTCTGGAATCGAACCTACAACGTGGTGACTTGCAGTCCTGGCATTTAACCACTGCACCACCAGGGCTCCTCTATTTTGCAATGTCTTCTCTGCTTGTGCCTGAACTCTCACAAACAGTCAGAGGAGCAGGCACCTATTTCTTTCCCAGATGTTCAGCCCTAACAAAGCACGATAAATTGGCAATATTAAGGAACATAAAGAAAATGAAATGGTTACTGTTGTTGTTGTTGTTGTTGTTGTTGTGTGCCTTCAAGTCATTTCTGACTTATAGAGGTCCTAAGGTGAAGCTATCATGGGGTTTTCTTGGCAAGATTTGTTCAGAGAGGGTTTGGCTTTGCCTTCCTCTGAAGCTAAGAGAGTGTGACTTGCCCAAGGTCACCCAGGGATCTAGGACATTTCAATGAGGCCAGTTCAGGGTGGCCATTTAAGTGTGGCTGTTTCAGTGCGGTATGGTTTTGCTTGTGTATCAATTGTTAATTAATAATTTTGTCAGATCAGTTGTACATGCAGGGCAGAAGCCATATTGTGAGGAGGTACTGGATACTTCCACCCACGACAATCTTAAAAGAAAGATGTGTACACATATGTAACAGGTGTTTTCTCCTGCATATGTCACCAGCAGGCTAACACATCACCATCACCCCTTTCCCCACAAATATAGTGAGATAAATTGCATTTGTACCCAATTCATGGTTATTATTTATCAGATTGGTTTTATGCATATAACTAAACATATTGAAATGTTATGCAAATCTGTGTTTTCTTTTCTCTTTCTATGTGACACATTTCCTCAAACAGAGGGATGGGGAGTTTGCAGAAGTGGTTACCCTAATTACCACATGAAAATGTCTAGGCATGTGAATTTTATACAAGACAAGCCGATTTCAGCTTCCATCAGAGACATAAATCTCTACTATAGATACAGGTCAAGTATTCCTTATCCAAAATGCTTGGGACCAGACATGTTCTATATTTTTTATTTTTTATTTTATTTTGGAATACTTGCATATATACAATGAGATATCTTTGAGATGGGACCCAAATCTAAACACAACATTCATATACAACTTATACACATGTCTCTCTGGCTTTTCTTTGCAAACTAAGATTCAGGAAGGACTCATCCCACACTTTTAGCAAGCACGCTGATGACTAAAAAGGCCAATCCGAGATAAACAAGTCCGGTTGCAGAAAGCACAGCAGAAGGTCTTCTTGGGTGATGTTTCCGGGTTGTGATTCTTTCTGCGTTGTCGTTTCTTTTCAAGACTTTTTCGGCATGATTTCTCAAATAAGGCTGCAGCATTGTGGATAGTGCGTCTCCATGCCTCCTAGTGGACCATTGTTGGTGATCAATTTGGCCGAGCCTGAGATGTTGTTTCAGGGAGTCTTTGTATCACTTTTTTGGAGCGATACTCTTACGCTGACCCGTGGCGAGTTCACGGTAAAGTACTATTTTTGGGAGGCGATGGTCCCCCATCCTAGAAATGTGTCCTGCCCAGAGCAGCTGTGTTCTCAATATCATGGCCTCAATGCTGGTGATCCCTGCTTGCTCAAGGACAGCAACATTCGTCACATAGTCAGTCCAGTGTATATTTAGGATTGTGCGTAAACAGCGCTGGTGGAAGCATTCGGGGAGTCATAAGTGGTGGCGATAGGTGACCCATGTTTCAGACCTATAAAGGAGAATAGACAGTACAATGGCTCTATACATAGTGATTTTTGTGCTTCGCCTCAGGGTGTTTATTACTCCAGACTCTTTTGTAAAGTCTTCCAAATGTGCTATATGCCTTTGCTAATCTGTGATCAATCTCTTTGACAAAGAATCACATAGCCTGATGGTAATTTTATACACAATATGTTTAATAATTTTGTGCCTGAAACAAAGTTTGCATACATTGAACCATCAGAAAGCAAAGGTGTTACTATCTCAGCCACCTATGTGGACAATTTTGGATTTTGGAGTATATTGGATTTCACAACTCCAGATAAGGGATACACAACCTGTATTCCCTGGCACAGTAATCCAGTAAAAATGTTCCTGCTGGTTTGAAGGAAGTAGCCTTGTAGAAGCACCCATCCCCCTGCTGGATTTTTAACAGAGTAATCTATCCACTGACAGAACAAACCCCCATGGCCATATAAGGGTTGGGGAAGGCAAGGTACCTTGGCTTTTCCACATATGAATTGGCTCTTTAATTCCAACTCTGCCACCAAGGTTGAGAACTTTACTTTTTTGGACTAGAACGTCCAGAATCCCCTAGCCAGAATGACCAATGGCCATGCTGGCCAGGGGGTCTTGGAAAGCATAGTCCCAAATGGTAAATGTTCCAAGCTCTACTCTGCCCACAGTCTCTCCAGTCCAGTCAAGATTACTACCAACTTGAGTACTGCATCTATCCTATCCAGAAAAGGCCACCTCTCATTCTTTCATGAACCTTTAATTAGTTTGTCCCAAATAACCCTTCTTCTGTCACACTACCCCACAGCCTGCACTTCAATCTTTCTGAATATGCATGAGCCTTTTAAAGAATCTGAGGTGTGAATCACAATTAAGCAGTCCCACCCACTCACTCCCCAACACCAGGTTTCTCATAACTGTGAAGTGAGAGAGTTTTTTAAATTTAGATAAGCATGTCATCAGAACATTTACCAGCCCCCAGAGAAAATAAATAAGAACTCAAGATGTAGGGATTTTGCTTAACAAATGCTCTTATTTATTCTTTTTCTTTGCACCTAAAAGGATGCTGCAAGTTTGTGTTCCACATATGAGCATAACAGCCCAACCTTCCTCCCCAATGCAGTCATAGTCAGAAGATCCTAATACATGCTGGGACTTATGTTCCCTTTTCTTAATCTAAACTTTGTTGATGGACTATTTTGGAATGTCATACACACACACACACACACATACACACACGTGTGTATAGACCTTTAAAGTCAACTATCAACTTACGGTGACCCCATGAATTTCATAGAGTTTTCTTAGGCATGGAATACTCAGCTAGGGGTGTGCATGAGTACATGCACTTCCAAGTTGTGATTATGATTTAGAATACAATATTTCCCTTGATTCAGCAGTATTATAGGAGGAAAGTTCAAAAAGCATTTCCAAAGGAAAAAGAGAGAGAAACCACTCAAAGTAGTAGGCCTATTGAATCTATGGGATTGACAGAAGTGTTAATATGCCACTCAGTAGTTGATTCAATGGGTCTACACTAGTTGGGACTACCAATAGGAATCAGGCTTTAAACTCAGCAGTAATAATATTTCGATGGGCATCGTCATCCTCCCAAATGCCAAGGAAATCAACAAAATGGTTGAATGCATTTGGCAACTGTTGCTTTATTTTTGATCCAGTATTACATCCTTGCCTTTAAAAACCCTATGAAATTCATGGGGTTGCCATAAATTGACAGCTGATTTAAAGGCATGCACATGCACACATTATATAGTGATAAAGCAGAAAACTGAGGTTTTTGCTACTTGTGCATAAGAAAAAGGGTGGTAGGAGTGGGGAGAGATCAAGATCTGTCACAGATCAAGTAATTAAAGGTGTATCCATACTGCACAATTATAGCAGTTTGATACCACTTTAACTCTCATGGCTCCATCCTATGGCATCCTGGGATTTGTCATTTCATATGGTACTCAGAATTCTCTGCCAGAGAGCTCTAGTGCCTTCACAGACGTCCCAGGATTCCATAGGAGCCATGGCATTTAAAGTGGGATCATAGTGCTATAATTGGCAGTGAAGGGACAACCTGAAGAGATTATCAGATGCTTTTAAAAATCCCAAGGAGCTCACGAGAACAATGTCACTGTACCGTCAAAGGGTCCCAATATCGCACAACGTCATTCTCCAAGCAGCCTTCCTCTGTTCTCCCTCCATTCTGAGGTGACAAAAAAGGTGCTGCTTTTCATTAGCGGAAACATCTGCTAATGAAAAGCAGCACCTTTTTTGTCACTCCAGCAGTTTGAAAGATTATGGCAAACTGATTTTAACACTTTTATCTCTGAATTACCACAGGTTGTAAAGCAGGAGTGAACATCTTCTGGACTTCCAGACATTTTTGGAGTACAATTCCCATCAGCCCCAACCTCCACAGGGGGAAATTAAGGAAATCACTGTCCAACAACATGAGGACCATATGTTTCTCACTACTGTGGGAATTTTACAGGCATTAGTGAGTGTGGAATTTGCTAAACCATTTGATTTTTAAACAACATCATGAAACACACATCATGTTGTTATTTTTTTTCCCCTGGTGTGGAAAGCAGAAAGACAGTGATGTCTCTTGCTTTTGAAGGAATGTTGTATTAAATTGAAATGTCAGATAGCAAGAAGGCTGATAAAACAACTACAAATCTGAGTCTCTGGACATAAATAGTCTTGCTATGATTCTCCATGCTCTGGTAACCTTTAGTTTAAATTGCTGCAATGTGATATTTATAGGGCTGCTTTTGAAAATAGTATAGAAAATACAGGTTGTCCAAAATCAGAGTGTCAGCTGGGACTGGCCAGTTAACTTGTTATTAACACAGGCCATTGAAATGATTTAATTCACTGAATTAACATCCATTAATGTGTTACTTGGGCAAAACTTTTCACTTAGTTAGTTATGCAAGTGCCCAGCACCGTATAAGCAATAGTTTTGTATTTTTCATGACAGAAATCATGGGTCTGACTCCATTTACCTTTGGAGCAAATGTGATTATTGTCTCTTTCAAAAATGGTTTATTTTTTTCATTTTAAAGTTGCTTTTCCTCAACCTCTTTGGCCCAATAGACTACAAGGCCCATAATAAGACTATTGCCTGAGAACAATGGCAATCCCAACATATCTGGAAATTGTCAGATTGAGAAAGGCTGCCCTTAATAATGGGATCTCATCTTACAACCCCTCACTGATCTGCATCTGTCTTCTCTGCCCAACCCCAACTGATATGTACTTTTCATTCACCCTTCAAACACCTTGCTAGTTAAAGGATAAGTCAGTTAGGAATGGCACATTTATTTCAGCTAGAGGACTCTAATTCATTGCAAGTGTAGCAGTAAGTGGTTGGCTATAAAGGTCATCCAGTGAATCGAGGATGGAGAATTCTTAGAAATGCTTTGAGTCCTGAGCACAGACAGATTTTTCTGTAGTTCCTCACTCTTAGACACGAAATGTGGTCTACAGAGTTCAGTGGTGGAGTGCATTTTTTCAGCCAGAAGCCAGGGATTTCAAGTTCAATATATATAATCTCCAGTTTAAAAGAGCAGGTACCTAACAAACCCACTATTCTATACTTCAATACTTGGTTGTTGTTTTTTTAAGTTCTTTTAACCTTCTACAGGCTTCCTCTGCCTTTCGATGGCTCACCTTCTGATGACTCACTCTTTCAACACTTGCAAATTACAGACAAATTCCATTAATCTGATGGGAGCCTGTTCTTTCTTCAGTTCTTGCCTACAAGGCTCTCTTGCCTACAGGTGCTTGTGTTCACCTGGGTTTGTGGTTCCAAGGCTTGCCTAGACAGGATCCATCCTTGAATTAATGCAGTGATGGGCAACCTTTTGAGCTTAGTGTGTCAAACTTTGCCAAAAAACTGAGCATTACTCGGGTGATGTGCCACTTTGAGGAAAAAACATTATTTCACGATATTTATAGTTTAAATAACATAAATGTATAATTGTTATATATAATTGTATTTAATAAACCAAAAACTAATTATTTAACTTAACTGCTTAGTTACTTCTTTGTTCATCCGTCAGTCAGTTTCTTTTGTTGGTCTTGATATTATTTAGCTTGTGTGGAGTGCCGTGAACTAAGATAAGTGAGGGGGAGGGGGAATTCTTTAACTAACCTGCCTACAGACCTCTGGCACAGAGTGTCTAATAGGGGAGGATGAAACATTTGCGACTAGAGTCTTAGGCCATTTTCACACACAAAAAAGTTGTCCTGAGGGCTCGAGAGAGGTATGCGGTTGTTCCGTGGCAGGGGGCCAGTTTCTGACAACGACGTCCCTTTCACGTTACCCTCCATGTTCCTTCCGTGTCGCATGGAAGGAAAAGGTGCCACTTTTTACTCACGGAAGTTCTTCGTGAATAAAAAGTGGTGCCTTTTCCTTCCATGTGACACGGAAGGGACACGGAGGGTAACGCGAGAGGGACGGCATCGTCAGAAACTGGCCCCCTGCCTCGGAACAGCCACGTACCTCTCCCGATCCCTCAGGACGACTTTTTGTGTCTGAAAATATCCTTAGGAGCATCCTCATGAGCAGCAAATGTTTCATCCTCAGTTATTGCACTTGGATGTGCAGGAGCCGAGGATGAAACATCCTTCTCGGCATGCAGCCGCCTCAGCAGCCGCGTGTCATTAAAAATGGCTACGCATGTCAGTGTTGACACGCGTGTCATAGGTTCACCATCACTGAATTAATGGAATTGGTCTGTGTAATTTGCAAGTGTTGAGACAGTGGGCTTTTGTCAGTTCTTCTACAGAGGTTCACTTTGGATTGCTCTCTCTTGTATGTGCACTGCTTTCAAAGCAAGCTGGGGGGGCACACAAAAAAAAAAGCTTGCTTGCTTGTGCACTCTTCTTACCTTCAACCATCCTTCTGTTCCACCTCCCCCATTTCCTCCTCCAGGCCTCTGGTGTGTCAGAGAAGAGGAATGATGGAGTACTGGCACTGCTCCCCCTTTCTACCACAGGCACCAAAGGGGAAAGAAAGGAGGCAAATGCCTGGCCTCAAACTCTGCAAGAGGAGGAGGAGTGTCTCCTCTTCCCTTTCAGGCACATTCCTACTGCCATTTGTCCCACATGGCTTGTCACTACCTCAGCTGCTCTCTGATTGTTTGCCAGAGCAAAAGCCCTGGTTGTTTTGTGTTTGTGTGTGTGTGTGCCATTCAGCTGTGAGGGTAGAAGGAGAAGAGCAACCAAGACCTATGCCACTGCTGATATGAGGCAAAGAATGGACTTTAGGGGTTGGAAAGGGGATAAGAAGCTGTTGCACTAATCTCACTTTCCAAGGCACTCTTGCATGCATAATTATGGACAGAAAAACCAGATCGTTTTAAACTCGTTATCTGCTCCTGTTAGCAGTGGGTATTTTTATTTTTGTATTCTAAAGGGGGGAGGCCTTGCTCTAGAGTGGGGGAATGCCACCCCACCCCCACTTCTCTTCCCCCCTTTCTTTTTTTGGCCACAAACACAAGATTGTCATGCTCACAAGTTCTCTTTACCCTGCCCCTTAAACTTTCTTTATTGAGATAATGGAAGATTTGGGTTTTTGCCATTTTTCAGTATAGGTTTGCCTCTCTGAAGAGTGGTTTTCTGTTTGCATAGTTCAAACAAGTAGAGCTGTTTGTAAAAATGCTTTGTTTTGAAAGAAAAGGCAGCAATTGTTACCTTAAGAAATTTCAGAGCTGCTCCTGTGCTCGCTTCAGCGTTGTCTAGTTGTTTTATTCCATAAAAAAGCAATAAAACATATTTCCCCACATCACCTGAAAGAAAACTACTTTAAAAACCTATTTGGATATTACACGTATGTTGGTGCATCACACACAAGTCGTTAAAGATACTAAAGGACATTAAAGGTAAGCTCCCCCCACCATTTTACTTTGCGTGTGTGTGTGTAAATATATAGTGTGTGAGTTTAGCTTTTCACACATTTAAAAGTGACCTAAAGTAGTTCCCAGATTTATCATGGATACTGAAACCATTGATAATAGCAAACCGTATTAAAATGAATGACTTCTAGCCCAAGCATACAATAGAGTCATGCTGGAGGCCCGCCTAGAAGACGCGTAGAGAGCACTTTCTAGCCACTTTCTAGGTCCTCCATCATGACTCTGTGGTCAGCTTAGGTATATCATGCAGTCATACTGGAGGACCTCGAAGATGCCTAGAGAGACCATGTTTTTTCAGTTGTGGGTAAGTGAATCCACAGATATGGGTCTTAAGGATACAAGGGTTATTCTGTATAGTGTATTATTTATGGGGTTTTTTGTCAGCCAAAGTACATTTGCAAGCTAAAAAAAAAAACCTTGGGTTCCACTTTCTCACAGTGCTGCAGCCCTTAACCCATCAGATAAGCAGGGGCTTCCTATACTAGGAAGCTAATGAAATAGTGATATTTCTACTCATTCAGTTTGGTGTCTGCCTGTGTTTCATATGATATACATGAAATATTTGCAGTAAAGGTTCAGGAAGAAAATGAAGTTGTCTAGGGAATGATAAATGCATAACTGTTAAAGCAACCCAAAATATCTGCTCTGGCTACCTGCCCTTGCTGGTTTTCTCTAACCAAGCCCTAAAATGTCTTGACTCTCCATTTTTCTAACTGAAGAAAAATTGACTTATGAGAAATGGATATAGCAGTCTTATAGCACCCACCTGGGAGGAAGCTTCACTGAATTCAGTGGGACTTCCTTCTTAGTAAACATGGGGAAGGCGTGGATTCAGCTACCTGAATTGTTTAGCTTCATACCAATAGCTCTAACCATATCAAACCATTCAAAGTGTGTTACCCAGTGAAGCAGAGGGTGGATGGAAAAAAAGAAAGGGTAGGAAAAGAGAGATGAGAGAAGCCAAGAGAGGGGGGGAAAGGGAATGAGTGAGAGGGGGAGGGAGTGAAGAAAGCTTTTCACTTAATTATCCAAGTGCCCAGCAATACACATGCTAAAGGAATACAAAGGGGATGATTACAGCTCACCTCAGACAATAACCTTCAAAAGATTCCCCCATCATCACTCAAAAAGTCTCCAAAAGTTTTAATACAGGCAGTGACTTGACTTCCTGAGGCCTCCTGCTGAGCAAACAAATTACCTTCCCACACACAATCCATTGCACCATTCCAGGTAAACTTCACCATTTTCCTGCTTCTAAAATCCTCAAGTTGGCACAGCCACCCACCCAGCACAGAACCATGTGGTACATTTTGTCCAGTCCTAATCCTTCCTCTTCTGGGTCCTTCCTGTTTTATTGGATGCAGCGGCAAAAATAGTGCAATCCTACCCCCTCATAAATTCTAATGCCCCAAAGCAATTAATTTGTAAAATTATAGGATTAACTTCAGAAAAATCTATGGAGTTAACCAATTGGTGGAAATATAAGGACTCAATAATGAATTAGTTAATAATTCTCTGGCACCACCACAATCCCAAAGCTGTGTAAGGCCCTCAATGGTTAGCATCCATCTTTCCTAAAGGAAATTAAGAGTTGGATAATATTTTTATTTGGTATATTTTTAATTATATCAACATATAATTAAAAAGGGCAAACATTTGAGTTTTTCAGAACTCTTCATCAGTGTGGGTGCTACAAAACTTTGGGATGAAGAGAGAAGTTGAATTGTTCAGAAATCATCTTGGTTAGATGTTATAGCCATGTTTTCTGTCGTTATTAAAATCTGTAGGCTTAACAATTAAGTGTGAGATATGCTTTTAAAACTCATGTTACACCTCAAGTGATGTAGAGTTAATTGCTTATTATCTTCACCTCTATAGACAAAGGATTTTCAGAGAACCACTCAGTGTTCTATCTGTTGCCTTTTAGTTCAATCATGTGGCTCCTATGCTGAGTTTGACCAGGAACACAGAATAACACGACCTTCATCAAATCAGCAAAGCTGAAATCTAGCTTTGGAGATGAAATGTAGATGGTGGACTGTCAAAAACAGGCATCTACCTATTATCTGGAGGTAGATGGGGTCCACGGCACAGTGTAGTCCTTCCTGAACAGTGGTAAAATTCCTTCCTCATTGGTAGAATCCTACCTTGTGTGGGAGTTTGTGTTAAGCTCCATCATAGATTTTATTTTAAAGTAAAGTAAAGTAAAAAAAAAAAAGTAAAATGTAAATGCACAACTGAAATGTAATTAAAAAGGCAAGCTTCAGAATTCTTCATCAGTCTTTAGATTACAAATTACCTAAGGCGTCTCCCTTGCCCTATATACCTACCACAGCTCTACCCAAGTGAAGTGATGAATGTGACTACTAGGGAGAAGGACTTTTCAGTCGTGGAGACCTACCTGTGGAATGCCTTCTCCCCAGCAGCTTGTTTAAATCACCACTGTTGTGGTCTTTATTTGTTCTGATACCAAGTGAAGGCCTTTTTATTCTCTCATACACTTTAGCATCTCTGTTCTAAAGCATGTTAGTGCTTTTTTGATCCATGCATGGTTGTCTCCTCCCTCTATTGGCTTTATTTTGATTTTCTTCTATGATTGTTGTAATTTAATTCAGATTTAATGTAATTTTTATTTTTGTACTGCTTCTTCCTCTACATTAGAGGCACTCAGAAGATTCTGCTATTTTTGTCCAATGTAGAACAGCTGTATTCATAGAATCATAGAATCATAGAGTTGGAAGAGACCACAAGGGCCATCCAGTCCAACCCCCTGCCCTATAGGAATACACAATCAAAGTATTCTTGACATATGGCCATCCAGCCTCTGTTTAAAAACCTCCAAAGGAGGAGATTCCACCACACTCTGAGGCAGCGCATTCCACTGCTTAACAGCTCTTATTGTCAGGAAGTTCTTCCTAATGTTTAGGTGGAATCTCTTTTCATTTAGAGCAATGAATTTACAAAATCATCACTTTATTTTATTTTATTTTCCACTTTTCCCCCAGGTAAGGTAAGGCACAGTTTCTCCAACCCTTCCATTTTTATAATCACAAGAATCCTGTGAGACATGTTTGGCTGAGAGGTAGTGGGTGGCTCCCAGTCACTCCGTGCATTTGATGACTCAGTGGGGATTAGAACCCAGATCTCCCTAGTGTTAATCTTAATTATCATGCCACATTATCTTAAATCACAGTTTGAAAAAAAGATGGAGGAAGGATTTCATAAACAGAGATGGGGCTCAAGGAACATAAAGTATTTGTACTCCAGTTCACATTTATCCAACTGTTCTTGGTCCACCAAACTTTTACTTATTTAAGCAGTGATTTCCCCCGCCCCCCGCACACACACACCTCTTTTCACTTAGTATATGTCAGGACATAGAGGCAGTATGATGAACTTGGAGGTGCTAATTAGATCCTTCCTTGTGTATCAGTACCTTCTGATAGCCTTCCTTTCTTCTTCTTCTTCTTCTTCTTCTTCTTCTTCTTCTTCTTCTTTTTTGGTTGTTCATTAGCAATTGACCACCTGGAAAAAGACCTCATCCACTAGGATAATCCAGAAGAATGCCTCCCCTTCTCCATGCTGACACTAATAAGCAGTGACAAGAATGGAGTGGCATTTTGCAAGCTGCTCTTCAGCCATTATGCAAGGTTCATCAAACAGCCCCTTCATAATGACTCACTTGGAGCTCCGTCTCCAAACAGCTTGAGCTGTAACATTAACTTAAAATCACTTTTCCCCCCATTGTGAGTAAGTTGCCAAACTAATGATAAACTGCTTAGGTGGTAGATGAGAAGTATACATAGAGCATATACAAGGGTAGTCGCTGTGTATATTTGCACGTGTCTCTATTTGGTGGACTATCCATTCCAAAATAGGCCTGCTACTCAAAATCATTTTTAAAAACATGTCCATTTTCAGAAAATTCGAAACTTAGATTCTCCTCCATTGCAATTGTATAGACCAAGAGAAACAAGAGTGTTTTTCAACAAACAAACAAATGTGCATTTAGCTGTCTTTTTGTTTTAGAAAAAGTGGCAAGAAAATAGGATGTTTAGGAGCACTCTGGATGAAGCACTAGGGTATGCTTTTCAGACATGAAAATTCAAATAGGACATATCCACAGGACTGCTGTTTTTAATCCTGGTGAGGGCTCCTGTACTTTTTTACAGTTAACAGATCCCAGAGAAGGATGAGTAGTGCACATTCCTGCCAGGTAGAACTAGGCAACATCTTCTTCCTCACTTCTCCCCACAACATTCTCCTTTTAGCAGCTGTATTCCACCGCCACCACCTCTTAACATGGCCATTTGCTGAACAGTCGAGACGGGTGGTGTGGTGAAGTGTCTAGCTACAATTTAGCTGGACACTTCTCCAGCATCTGGTGGAATTTTATGCTATATCCTCCTTCTCCAAGATCTTTTAACTATTAAAGGTACAGGAGACCAATCTTAACCAAACAACACTAAACATATGTAATATGAATTGCTCACTATAAATCTTGCTCAGTTCTATGTTATGTCATGATATGTATATTTATCTAATCAAAAATATTTGTGAGTAGTCAGAGGAATAAAAGCAACTATCATCACTTGGTAACTACGTACCGGTATACAATTTTATGGTTATCACAATCTTGAGACTCTTAACTTCTCCTTTTAAAGAACAAGTTGCTGGCCCTCATGGTGTTAAACTAAGAAAATCAAGAGAATGCATGTATGGATCTTGCGGGGGGGGGGGTCTGCTTTAAAAATACTTTCCCTTAATCCTCCTGTAATTGGTAACTACAAACTGGTCTCCAATATTTCATTTTTGGGCAAGGTTATGGAACATGTGGTGTCATCTCATCTACACAAATTCATGAATGAGGCAGATTATCTAGCACCGTTTGAGTCTGGCTTTAGGCCTGGTTATGGGATAGAGATGGCGTTGGTCACCTTGTTGGATGAGCTTTGCTAGGAACTGGGCAGCTGTGTGTGTCCCTGTTTGTTCTGCTGTACCTCTCAGTAATATTCAACACCATCAACCATGGTATCTTTCTGGGCTGCCTCACTGGGATGAGACTTGGAGCCACTGTTTTACAGTGGCTCTGGTCCTTTCTGGAGGGGAAAACTGAACAGGTGGTGCTGGAGGATTCCTGTTCAAGTCCTTTGCCTATGGAGTCCCTCAGGGTTCCTTTTTGTTCCCCGTGCTTTTTAACATATACATTAGATGTGTGGGATATGCTGTCAAAACTGTATTACTCCTTTCTACCTTTCTCCATTTCCATGTTAAACTGGTGTCTGACATCTGTAATGAACTGTATGAGGGCAAACATATTTAAGCTTAATCCAGACAAGGCAGAGCTGCTCCTGGTCAACCAAAAGGCAGATCTGGGAATAGGGATTCAGCCTGCACTGGATGGGATTACATTCCCCCTGAAGATGAAGGATCCCAGTTTGAGTGCATTCTTCGATTCAGCCCTGAGCCTAGAGGCCCAGGTTTGTGTGGTGACCAGGCAGTTCATTAGCACGGTTAAAACTAGCTCACCAGTTGCACACATTCCTGGCGGTGTCTAGTTGAGCCACAGGACACATGCCTTAGTTACATTTTGTTTGGATTACTATAAAGTACCCTGCATTGGGTTGCCTTTGAAAAATGCTCAGAAACTTCAGTTAGCAGAAAGAGCTGCAGGCAGATTGTTAACTGGGGCTGGCTATAGGGAACATACAACTCCCTTGCTGCAACAACTCCACTGACTGGTTATCTGTTTCACAATTTAAAGTGCTGATTATAACCTATAAAGCCCTATACCAGTGGTTCTTAACCTGTGGTCCTGGGACCCCCAGGGGTCCATGATGTCCTCGCAGGGGGTCCACGAAGGCTTGAAGGCTGCTCGGCCCACCTCCTGCCTGCAGTGGAGTAGCCACATGACAGGAGCCAAGGCGCTGGCTGGCTGGCTTGGCCTGCGCATTGCCATTCAATCTGCTCTACAAACTTGCAGGAAGAAGCAGGAGAAAAGTCTTCCCTCCCCCTCCAGTGCCTCTGAGGGAACATTTAATGGATGGTGTAACCGTGTTGTTGTGGTTTTAAATCTTGATTTAAGTCTTGGAGAGTGGCGGCAACAAGAGATATTTAAAGAAGGTCCCTGGAAAGAAAAGGTTAAGAGCCACTGCCCTATACAGCTCAGGTCCAGGATATCCAAAGGACCGCATTTCCACATGTGAGCCTGTTTGAGCTCTAAGGGACCAGCCTCTTCTCTCAGTCCCACCACATTCTCAGGTGCATTCAGTGGCTACAATTTCAGTGGCTACTCCAGACTTTGAAACTTTGAAAGTAGGGAGATTAGGATGGCTTCCTTCTTGCACTCCTTCCACTGGCAAGTAAAAATTTCCTACTCCATCAGGTTTCAGGAATTGACTGCAAGGGGCTTTTAACAGTTGCACTGTTTTGATGTTTTTTAAAAATATTTGTCTTTTAATATTTTTAATAATTTTCTGCTTCTCTCTCTCTCTCTCTCTCTCTGTATATATATATATATATATATATATATGGTGTTTTGCTATGCTTTTAATCTGTTTCTTGCTGTAATATTCTGTAGGCTAAGGCTACCTTGAGCCCCATTATTGGGGGGAAAGTGGGATATAAATGAATGAAATAAAATAAATAATAAATCATTCCAGTACCTGGGACCAGGAGCTTGGTAGTATTTTATCCAGCAAATATCCCTGGATTACCTCCTGAACTCTATCTAGTCTTTGCCTGTCCCTTTGCACACTTACCCCCCCATCCCAACCAGTGCAGATTCCCCTTATTCTTTCCCTGTGTTCCTATCACTGCAACAGAAAATGAGAAGATTGTTCAAAATCAACAGCAAACAACTTGATTTCTTGTGTCCTTCAATGTAATATAGTTGTCCCTTCATATTTGCTGGAGTTTGGTTCCAGGACCCCTCGTGGATACCAAAATCCATGAATACTCAAGTCCCATTATATGCAATGGCATAGCAAAATGGTGTCCCTTATGGAAGATAGCAAAATCAAGGTTTGCTTTTTGGATTATTATTTTTTAAAGAATATTTTCAAGCCATAAATATTTAAATCCGTGGATACCAGATCCATGGATAGGTAGGGACAACTATATATTATCATCTGCAGCAGTGCATTCATCCCATTGAGGAGTTGCTACATGAGGATTTTAAAATAAATAAAATAAAACTCTAGAGCTAGGACACTTTCTTTAGCAATGTTTTCATTTAGGATTGTAAAATTTCCCCAAGGCAAAATGGCAGATGCTTCCCTCCCTTCTGTTGGAGGTTCCCTGCTGACTTCAGCAGACCAATCCTGCAGTGATCTCCCTGCTGAGAGGCCTATGAGAAATCCATTGATTTCAGCAGTGTATCGCACAGGGCTCATTACAGGCAAGACCCTCTGGATTTTGGAATGCATGAAAGCACCACACAAACAAGCTTGTTTTACTATTCTTTTGTGCAAGAGCAGTGCAGTAGCAGAAAGCATTTTGCAGCAACTCAGTGTTTCCTCCTTACCAGCTAAGTAAGAAAAAGAAATACAGTAGAAGGAGTGGGGAGAGGGGACCTAAATTGGATTAGGAATTGTAAATCTGTCTCAAATTCAGTGAATAAAGCACAGAGATGCTATGATAAAATCCATGTCTGAAACCATTTTTCCTCAACCTCCCTCTTTACTTGGTTTGCTTTGTATTTTCCTGGAATTAGTTTTCCTGAAAAAGGTTGAAAGGATATCCTTTACAGCACCATAGATTTAAACTCACCATGAAAGAGGAATAAACATTTACATATACCAACAAACTGATCAGTGCTGCATATTAAAAACAACAACAACCCTCTTCTTCCTAATAGAACACAGTAACTAAGCCTACATATCTGTATGGCATTCATTTCATTTATATTCTACCTTTTCTCCAATGAGCTCAAGATGGTAGGGATTACCATCTTCTTTTCCACTTCATCCTCCCAACAAGCCTGTGAGGTAGGTCTGTCTGAGAGAGAATGACTAGCTCAAAGTCATCCCTTGAGTTCTGTGGCTCAATGGGAACTAGAATCTGAATTTTGCAGTTCTGTACAAATGTAATGACAGTACCTGTACATAGGTGCATAAAAACTTAAGTGATCTATTTTTTTGGGGGGGGGGGATTAAAGATAGTTGTGAAAGCTACTGCTGTGTTTAATTCTGTTCCACTCCTCAACTGGACTTATTTGGAACTCCAAAGTACTGATTTTGCTATGGTGGGGGTGGGGGGAATTATCACTGCCACAATATTTCAACCAATTAATTTAATAATGCAATTCTGATGAAAGATCAGAATTTGCTGAAACCCCAAATGGAAATTTATCAGAAAGGGTGTATGTGTGTTTGTTTCCCCCTTTTCTTTATGACTGGTTGTATGAGTTAGAATGTTTTTACCCAAAACTACATTTTTGTTTTATATTTAGCATCAGTCATTGTCAATCATTCTGTTGTTATCCACTTGTAGTATAAAAATCAGACAACTGGGGCTCAATTATTGTACCCAATGCATGGAGCTAATTTGACAGGAAAGGAGTGGTTTCAGCTAATCCTTAGCAAAAGTGAATGAGTTACATCATGTTGCCACTATGAGTCTAGTAGAGAAAGGAGACAATAGCAGAATGTCAAATGTAGGACAGATGTATTTCCCACAAGCTAAAGGGAAATTTTACAGCAGAAAGACATTCTTCATTAGAAGAAAAGGAGATGCACATATATCAGGCTTGATTTAAGCTTCTTGTAGGCACTATAGGGGGAAATACTTGGGTCTCCTGCTATTCCTATATACGGTTCTCAAATCAAACCTCCTTCACAGGTGCTTGAGCTGTCACAGTGTAGGAGGCACTGTAATCAACCATACTACTGCCATGAGCTTCCTGATAGGAGCTGAACATTTTGCCAGAGTAATTGAGAGCAGGTTCAAGCCTGGTGATTTTATCTGGTGGGGTGGGTGGGAAGCAAAGAAGTTTGCTCATTCCCTAGTAGTCCCTTCAGTCTCTATGGGAGAGAAGGAACAACAGAACCCTCCCCTGGTCACCTCCCCAACTTCATTCTTTCACCTATATCCAGAGACTGCCCTACCTCCTTCATTAATGCCCCTCAGTGGACTCAAGCCAGCCAGGAGATGTCAAGGAATTGTTCTCAGAGGCAGAGGAGATGATGAAGAATTGGGAGAGCTACTTGCCCAGGCCACAGAGGTGAAGGCATTGCTTCTCCTCCTCTAGTCAGCTGAGGCCACAGTGGGCTGACCACTTCCAGGCCTCTATTTCCATCCACTACCACTATCATCATCTTGCATGTCACTTCCTTTTATCCACAGAACCAATATCCACAGTTTCAGTTATCCACAACTGGAAAAAAATAGGGACACATACCATAGAGTCATGCTGGAAAATGCCTAGAGAGGTGTCCTCTCTAGGAATTGCTAGGTCCTCCAACACAACTCTGTGGTATGTTTGTACTGGAAGTCCATTATTATAATTGGGTTTCCTATTATCCACAGTTTCACTTAGTAATGGTAAGTCCAGAAACATATCCCCCATGGATATGGGGGGCTGACTGGTATCTGTGGATTCTTCTGACACCACCCACCCACTCTTACACCACTCACCCACTCTTCTTGTTTTCGTCCTCACACTTGCTGGCACTACTGCGTCATTTTGTTCACCTGTGGCTTCCTTGCCCTGGGTCCCGGTCCATCTCTCTCTTATAGCAAGGGAGGACCAGCTAAAAATCTTTAGAACTGTGTAATACAAAATTTTGTTTATAATTATTTTCATCAAAATTCATTGATTTTGCAATTGATGTAAAAAACAACACACAAATACAGTAATGATACTTTTGAGAAAGACAAAAACATATACAACATACTTTGGTCCTGGGCCCCCTTCCTGACTGCTGTGTCCCAGTAATTCGTACTGGTTTCCCCTCTATTTGGCCCAGGTTTTACCTCAGCTGTAAACCTAATTTCTGGTGAAATTCACTGGCATACTTGGCAGAAGAGAAGAAGCTTCCTACTCCACCCTTTTTAGAAAGTTAATTGTAGGGATCATCTATGTGAGTTCTCAGATAAACTTTATTCCTTTTCCCAAGGAGGTAAAAGCTATGCTCACTGCTTTTACTATGTATACAGATAAGGGATGTGAAGAAATTTTGTTAGTTGTCTCATTCTTATTGAGACAGCGCATGAAAAAAATTTAATTTCTACCAGATTTCTCCCCTCCAGGTTTTATGAATGATTACATTCATAAAACCTGGACAATTCTACATAAACTTGTTGCTTTCAGACACCAACCCAGGAACAACTTATAATGTTGCCAGATTCTGTGCAGCTGAGGTTAAAATTCGACAGACAATGTCCTCAGCAGTAGAATAGTGTCAACCTAGTCTTGTTATACTGGAGCTAACATTTTAAATACTGCTTTTGCCTGTTTTTGTCCTGTGATTTCAACTTTATTTTGTATCCCCTTTTTACCTGTGCTGGTCTATGACTGTAATAAAGATTCTATTCTATTCTATTCTATTCTATTCCCATTAATGAAGTTTTGAATAACAAAAACAAATGGAATCTTATGCATTCTTAGAAAGGTGGTCCTGTCTTCCCTTTGCAACTAGACCCCCTGATTTTCCTTCTCCTTTTAAAAAAGTAACCCTATAATAGAGATAAATGAACCTGTACTTTTACTTTCTCCAGCATCTTTTTTAAAAAGCATCTCTAGTTCTTTAAGTCATATTTATGAAGACCTCTCCATTGTACACCCCCTTGTTGTGGTGGAGAGGTATCGGTGGTAGCTTGTTTAACTTAAGCCATCTGAGGGCTTGCACTAAGACTCTAAACTATCTAGTCCATGAGCTCTTCTTCACTGATGATGCTGCCCTTGTTGCCCACATAGAAGTAGCTCTGCTGTGCCTAACAGCCTGCTTCGCAACAGCTGCAGAGCTGTTTGGGCTTGAAGTCAACCTGAAGAAAACGGAAGTTCTTTACCAGCCGGCACCACAGGACGAACACCATCATCCCCACATTGCCGTAGGCAAAACTGTGTTTAAGTCCGTTCAGCAGTTCACCTACCTGGGAAGCATCATTTCCTCAGATGCCAAGATTGACAAAGAGATTGATCACAGTTTAGCAAAGGCATATAGTGCATTTGGAAGACTTTACAAAATAGTCTGGAGTAACAAACACCTGAGGCAAAGCACAGTGTGTATAGAGCCATTGTACTGTCTATTCTTCTTTATGGGTCTGAAACATGTGTCACCTATCGCCAACACTTATGACTCCTTGAACACTTTCATCAGCGCTGTATACGCACAATCCTAAATATACACTGGACTGACTGTGATGGATGGAAACCATGCCTTATGAGGAGAGACTCGGGGAGCTGGGTATGTTTAGCCTGGAAAAAAGACGGTTAAGAGGCAATATGATAGCCTTGTTTAAGTATTTGAAGGGGTGTCACGCTGAGGATGGAGCAGGCTTGTTTTCTGCTGCTCCAGAGACTGGAACATGGAGCAATGGATGCAAGCTCCAGGAACAGAGATTCCACCTCAACATTAGGAGGAACTTTTTGACAGTAAGAGCTGTTTGGCAGTGGAACGCACTCCCTTGGAGCGTGGTGGGGTCTCCTTCCTTGGAGGTCTTTAAACAGAGGCTGGATGGCCATCTGTCGGGGATGCTTTGATCAAGATTTCCTGCATGGCAGGGGGTTGAACTGGATGGCCCTCGTGGTCTCTTCCAACTCTACATTTCTATGATCCTATGATCTATGATCTATGATGTTGCTGTCCTTGAGCAAGCAGGGATCACCAGCATTGAGGCCATGATATTGAGAACACGGCTGCGCTGGGCAGGGCACGTTTCTAGGATGGAGAATAGTACTCTCTTGTGAACTCGCCACGGGTTCAGTGTAAGAGGGGCACTCCAAAAAAGCGATACAAGGACTCCCTGAAACAACATCTCAGGCTTGGCCAAACTGATCACCAACAATGGCCCGCCCTGGCCTCATGGCCCTGGCATGGAGACGCACTATCCACAATGCTGCAGCTTTATTTAAGAACTCACACCGAACAAGTCTTGAAGAGAAATGACAACGCAGAAAGAATCACAACCCGGAATCATCACCCAAGGAGACCTTCTGCTGTGCTTTCTGCAACCGGACTTGTTTATCTCGGATTGGCCTTCAGCACGCTTGCAGAAAGCACGGGATGAGTCCTTCCTGAATCTTCATTTGTGAAGAAAAGCCAGAGAGTGTGAGAGAGAGATTGTGAAGAATTTTGTGAATTTGGTAAGTTCTTGCCAAAAATGACTTGAATAAAATCCTCAACCATCTGTGCTGGGCAAATTCAGTAGCCAATATGAGCTAAGCCAAGCATGAAGAGGATCAGTTTTAGCTGCCTGCCATGTACCTGTTAAAGAAGTCACAAGAAGGGAGGTGTGGAGCCACAGCTTAGCCTCAAAGTAAGAACATTTAAATGATGCTCTAGGAGGAAAAGTCAGGGCCAAATCAGAAGGAAAAGGAAGGCCTGAAAAATCAGAAGGCCAAAGAAGAACTGACAACAGGGACAGAGAAATGAAATGTAGGAGGGTATGATCCATGTGAAGCCAGTGAAAAGTTTAAAAAGTTGGAGAGGAACACAGAGCAGTGGCCTAACATTGCTCTGAGCCATTGGGGGCTACCTGTCCCATCTCCATCCCTCCTGACACAACTGTTTGACCCTTCCTCACTGCTTCTTGCAGCTGGCTCAGGGAGCCCAATTTTATTTATTTTCCCCCAAGCACTAAGCTATGCCTGTGGGATAGAAATCTTATTTACTTGAGACAGGAAGCACATTGGCATTTCCTTTCAGCATAAGGAAGTCTAACTGGACAAGAGGAGAGCCCCAGAGTACTTGCTTGCAAGACTAATGATCAGGACTCTTCATTTGAACTTATTTATTTATTGGATTTATATCCCGACTTTCTCCCAAGATGGGATTCAAGGTGGCTTACAATAATTTAAAAAATACAACTAAAACATTACAAAGGTTTTTTTTAAAAAAGAATTAAATACCATTATTAAAACATAACAGTTAAAACCACAATGTATATTTAAAATATCAATAAACATTAAAAGACATTAAAAGCAGCACATTAATTAAAATTCACATTTCAAAAGCCTGACTAAATAAAAATGTCTTCACCTGCCAGTGAAAAGGGAGCAGAGAAGGGGTCAACTGGAGCACCCGTGGAAGGAAGATCCACAGTCTGGGAGCAGCCACAGATAAGGCACGTCAATAAGCATCAATGCTCAAGCAGCAATTCCTACCCAAGAATGTTCAGTTAGACTGTCTTCTCTTTAAACCCTGTTACCCAAGGAGTGGTGAAATTCAGGTTGGAACATCTGTACTGCTGTGCCTTCTTACTTTGGAATACTCTCCTAGTTTCTGTAATTTTGGTATTATATCTGGAATTGTGATTCCCTCCCCAACCTGCAAAATACTCCCCATACAACCCTACTAGAAAGTCTTGCTACTATTCAAAATTCTGATTGTGCTTTAGGAGCGCTTGGTAGGATAATCTTGCAGAAAAAGGTATAAATATGACAGTAATTAGATCCACTATACAAGAGTAAATGGTTTCATGGCTAAAGCCATGGTCTAGGTCATATCCTTCATTCTCACCACTTGCAAGAGCAGCATTAAGATGGTCAAAGGTTGACAAGCACTGCTCCAGTGCAATTAAATACCAATACATACTGTTTTCACTGTGTGGAGAGACATAATGGATTCTTAAACACCCTTGGTCAAGGATGTTCTGATGTTTTGATATATGTCAAGCAGTCATAAATGCAAGTTTTAATTAAAGCTGTTTCTAATGTTATGACTCATCTGTTATTTGAAAGTAAGTGTAAAAACATAGATACCATATTACACTGTCCTTTATGTTAGATAGATGTGACACTGCAACATTGAAGGCCAAATGCATGCAGTCTGCAACTGGTTGTAAGTTTGGTGCAGGGTTGTTGTTCTTGTTTTACATGTAAAGTAGTTACAGGAGGAAGAATTTTGGGTAGGGAAGAGGTGTTTAACCCTTTTATCTAGAACTGATTCTCCCCATTCCCCTCTTCCAGCTATTTTTCACTTTGCAAGAGAAAAGATACAGGAATGTATATCCTCACCCCCACCCACCATCATTAGAAGGACTGGCAGAGGAGATTTTGTGCACACAAACAAACAACACAGATGGAAAGGCATCCAACCTCAGCATCCCTTCCTTCCCTGCCTGTTGGTCTTCTGCTGAAGGTGGCAGCCTCTCCTGACTTCTTGTCATTACAAACAATGTCAGAGTGAAGTTTCATGCAAGTGAACATCATATGTAGTACTTTGGCCCTGAATCTGTTCACTCAGTGAAGAGTAAAGGCCTCAAAACATTGCTATCTTCCCCCTTCCAGTTCAATCCAATATGAACATAGCAGTGTGAGGACGGTAGAAAAGAGGCAAGGCATAATTTAGAAAGTTGGCAACCCCTCTTTAATCAGGCCAAGTGCTTGACGTGAAAGAGGTGAGAATAAGGCAAGGAAAAAAGAGAGGTAAGGCAGGTCTTTAGGTATGAAATGTCAGGAGCAGCCTCACCCTTGTCCATTCATGTAATGACTTGGCAGCAGTTAGATTGTTGCCTTTCTGAGACCAGTGACCAAGTATGAACTGGGAGCTTTGACTGGGATAGTGGTCTTACACAATTGTAGCACACCACTGTTCAGTCACTCAGTGGGTTTCCATGGCTTAACATGGATTCAAACTGTGGTCTCCAGAATCATTGTCCAATGCTTGAACCACTACACCATGTTGGCTGTCAGCCTGGAGCCCGTATAGAAGAAGAAATTGGTCAAGAATAGCCTTAGCTTGGAATGTTTTTTAAAAGAAGAATGAATATATAATGGCACACTGAAGCTCTCTGTAATTGAGCAGCAGTGGGATGATGCTGTGGCACCATGAGCATCACCCTACCACTATTCAGTTATGGACTGCTTCAACATTTCATGATATTCATTCATCTAAAAAATAACATTCCACGCTTTTGCACTTTTTCTTATTCCTATGAAGCAGTTACACCTGTTACAATTTCTTCTTTCATATCACTGTTTGAGGGTCATTGTTATGAACAAGAATGGTTATGAACAGGAATAACAATTCAACCTGAATGGGTTCCTTTTATTATTGAATTTGGATTGAATTTGTACAAGTATAGTGTAGTGGTTTGAGTATTTGACTATGACACTGGAGGCCAGGTTTCTGTCCCCAATCTCAGCCATGGAAACCCACTGAGTGACCTTGGGCAAGTCACATTCTCTCAGCCTCAGAGAAAGGAAAAGGCAAGTCCCCTCCGATCAGATCTTGCCAAGAAAGCCGTGTGAGAGGTTTGCCTTAGAGTTACTATAAGTCAGAAATGGCTTGAAGGCACACAACAACAACAACAACAACAACAACAACTTACTTATTTATTGAGGTGGAAGCTTAACTTTCTCCAGAATCAGGAGAATTTCTGTCTGTGATAATGTCCTGGCTGCCATCATCTTAATATTCTAAGAATACTCTAGATACTGTATCATTAGGGGGTCATTTTGAGGAAAAATTTAGAGCTAGCATTATTGGTGTAGCAGCACTTCCCCCTAGCGGGTAACAAATATGGTGGCTCCCAGGACACCATCACTGGCAAGAACTTTGCTGTTGTTACCACATGTAGCAGCAGCAACAGTAATAGGGGGCTTGTCTAAATGGTGAAAATACTCCTCATAGAATTTGAGGAGAATACCTTTCGTCCCACCAAATGAGATCCTGTATTATTTCACTGTATTCAGAAAGGGGGGCAAAAATGTCATATACTCCTTCAAAGACAAAGACAATGGACCATTAGCCAACCATTAGCCAAACAGACACTAATTCACCTCGCATATCTCCACCCAGAAACTAGCCATTCAAATACACAAATGTACATATCCTCTACAACAGAGGCTCACATTATATAAGCCCACACACACTCCTACCCAACCATTCTCTGAAGATGCCAGCCATAGATGCAGGCGAAACATCAGAAATAAACTCTTCCAGAACATGGCCTCACCGCCCAGAAAAAAAGCCAGGGAAAACCTAAAGATGCAGAAAGTGTGAGGATGTTGGTGCTTGAACTCATCATAGGTCAGGGTGCAACCTGCTGGCTGAAAAATCAGTGGTTTACTCTATGCTTCTACCTTTTGGGAAGAATTTGACAGTGCCATGTAAGTTAAATCCTTGCCTGACATCATCTGGGTTCCAGACTGATTTTGGACTTGCTTCCTCGTGCCTATTTGGGCTAGGCTTGGGTATGAAGTCTTAGTGCTTAGATTACATTTGTAAGGTGACAATTCTTTGTTTAATCTCATTTTTCCCCCTCAGTGCTACTAAAATATTTTGTAACAATGGGCAGTATTTGTTTTCTCATCTCTTTAATTTGTTGCAGGATACCCTATCAAGTGATTCTATAGTGTTATTTGATAAATAAAAGTATTTGAAAGTTGGGTCTCCTGCTACCCTTGTCTTCCTCCTACCACATCCCCCCACACATATTTTCACTTTACCCTATTCTCTCTCCCTAGGTTTTCCCAGATTGAAAATGATGTCTGCTCCTTATGGGGTATTGATTGTGTATTATCAGTTGAGCTCACACACCAATAATTACACGTGGCGCCAAGGTAGCTGTGACAATGAAGGCCGGTTACCATGGCAGTGAAAGAGGCCTTTGCCACTACCAGTTGCCTGCTCTATAGCGATAATCGGGCTGCTCATTTCATTTTAATTGAAATTGGAAATCATATTTTCTAGGATGAAGCAAATGGACTTTTCTCTCTCCCTATTTTTATTTCAAAACCCCCGCCTTCCCAAAGAGAGAGAGAAAATGGTACAATAAGGAGAGATTTGCTGTAAAATATTAACTTGCTGATGGACCCTTTTCAAGCTGTCACTCAGTCAACACTGAAGAGCTAGAGCTAATGCAGAAGCCTCTCTAAAAGTTTTTCCCTCTCTCCGCCAATATTTTTCTCATTATATTCCTAATTAATTCCAAATTTCACCCAAAAGAGATTTAATTTGTTCCCTCATACTTGATTCTGGATGTTGGCTGATTCAGCATGTTGGGTGTTTTGTACTCACTATAAGAGTCTCCTGCCAAGCAGAAAGTAAAGCATGTATTCATACTTGGAGAGTTGTATCAACACAGTCATTTTCAACTACATGGGATAGACTGCAGAGAAGCAGGCATAGTTCAGTGGGTATCAATAGAGATGTGCTTATTTAAACTCCTGGTGAATTTAACTTCAAAATGGTTTTCAGCCACCACATTTCCTCCCATCAGAATGGTCTTACCAATGCTTTGGAATCATTTTGCCTCATAACATTTATACTTTTCAAAAAAAAAAAAAAGAAAAAGAAAAAAAGAAAAAAAAAGAAAGAAAGAAAGAAAGAAAGAAAGAAAGAAAGAAGATGATGAAGAAGAAGTACTACTATTACTAATACTACTAGTAGTAGTAGTAGTAGTGGAAGAGGAGGAGGAGGAGGAGGAAAATTTGCAAAACATCTCTGAAAAATAGTTCTAGTCAGTTTGAAGCACCTTTATCTCTCCTCAGATTTCCTCGGTGGTTCTGCTTGAGTAGGAACCAACAACATCATCTACAATGTCTCTTCAGGTGTCATCCAGGAGCAACCTAGGGATGTGAAGTGTGTGGTGTGAAATGGGTGGCTACTCTTATCAAAATTATAGCCCTTTTCATGCCCACAGGAGATTTATTTTAATCTGAACATATTGTATGTTTTAACGATATGAGTGCATCTACCCAAGGGCTATTGCTAGTGAAGTCTAGCTGTTACCTGGTCAAGCTGCTTATTTCACTGTGCTGTGAAGAATTAATTTCACAATGGTTGTAGCCATCCTGAGATTTGAAGGGGGTGATTCCAAAACTTGAAAACTCAGATGAGTCTGCAAGATTTGGGAGAGCTTATAAGAGACTTGTTCTCATGGGATCTGCAGGCCATATACTAGCCTTCACCTGGATCTCAGCTTCTTTTCCCTTCCACCCTTCTCTGTAGCTCAAGTATCCCTGAGCTTTGGGAAATTTTCCGTGGAATTGCTGCATGATTTTATTTTTTATTTTATTTTATTTTATTTTGCCTTACCTAGGAAATATCCATGGCTTGGAACTCCAATGTGCAGTGGGGACAGGCTGCTGTGTTACTTACCATGATAGCCCCATCTTGGCTATATTTAATAATTAGGCTTAAGTTGAGCTTAGCTTAGCAGGTAAACCAGGAACCCACAAATACCAAGGTGAGATTCATAGATAACAAATGGAGGGGCCTTCGGAAATTAAAAAAAAAAAAAGAACTTAACACCTGGAGGTGCATCATTCTCTAATCCACTCAGTGATAGCAGAGTCCTTAATGGCTGTGAAACGGGTTCTTCCTTTCCTTATACCCTTCCAAAAAAAGACCTTGCTGCTCCTATTCAATCTCAAATACAGCACCCATTAACAATTGTTAACTCTTCCAGAGTACCCATTGTCTATTCCTGGGAACCTCTGAGAAATGTTGTATTCTGCTCAAAACCCTATCCCTTCAGGAAATTATTCCATATAAATAGCACCCTAAAACACCACCCAAGTGTGCATAGTTCCACTTCCTCTTGCTGCCTGTCAGACTGTGTAGCCATCCCGTCTTCTGGACCCCCTCTCTGCTGGTTTACTTTGAGATCTCAGCTCTGCAGGATTGGTACAGTATAACCGCAAACCCTTACTCTATTCCTCTATCCAAATACTTCCAACTATCTTTGCTAGCCTTGTGTGAGTGTCTGAAGCCTGGGTGTTTGCATGAATAATGTTGATATTAATTTCCAATAAAGATCATTTAATTGTACATTTTGGCTTAAAGTCTCCTCCATTATTGCCAGTATACATAGATTAAAAGGTCCTGCCATTGTTTAGCCTTTCACATGCCAAGTTGAGCTAATTAAATTCCCTAAGTTAATTTTAGAACATTAGAGGGTCCCCAAGTACCCCAAGCAATTGGGGTAACAATTGAGCAGACCTCAACCATCACTTTACACCCATTGCCTAATGTGCTTGCTGTTCCCCTCCAAGAACCACACCACACACTTTGAGCTTGAAGCAGGTCTACTCTGTAGCCTGTTCCCACTGCACATCAGAGGAGACTTCTAAAGCTTTTCCTAATAGTAGCAGGCAAGATTTTCCCCCAAGAGCACAAGACATGTTTCTCAGAGGGGAACAGCAAATGCATTAGGCAATGGGTTTGGGGTGGAAGGATCCTCCAATGTCCAGTGGGGACAAGCTGCCAAGCAGACCTCAAGCCCCACTTCAAGCCCATTGCCTAATGCATTTGCTGATAATTTTTTTTTACCGAAATTTCTACAAGTCTTCTTGATTTTCAAGTTATTGAAACTCCTCTCCCACACACACACCCCACCTCCACTTCTTTTTATTATGTTAAAGTTGGCTCCCAGACTTTGAGACTTGTTTTGAGGCGTGACTTAAAAGTATATTGCAAGGACCTGAGACTTGACTTGAGACCTGAAGATAGAGACTTGAGATTTCACTTGAGACTTGGAGTAAAAGACTTGAATTCATCACTGCCTCCTACCCTTTCTCACAAATTGGCAGCAAGTAGTTCTTGATTGAACTTCGGACATGCTGACCCAGTAAGCATTTGAATAACACCTGGGCAAATGGATCAGCAATCCTGTACTGGTCTCCCCTCTTTACCTTAGTTTGTTTTCTTGCATTATTAATAACTGTTGTCGCTGTTTTACTCCAGTTATAGGTGTCCAGCTATTATTCTTGATGCAGTTACTTGTAGTGCTGTTGACTCCCACTTTTTTGGGAAAAGGCAGGAAAGTGATTGAATGATTGATTGTGTATATTTACTGCGTATTGGTAAGGGATTCATAGCTGCCTGACTTTTCAAGTTCACCTTCTAGTTTTGATGTAGGCAACATTTTGTGCCATTGGTGGCGCAGGCAGGGAGAAGCAAAGAGAGACCGAGATTGTCCATAATGTGAACTCCACTACATGTTCATTTTCCAGGTCTCCCAATTTTCTTGAGTGGAAAGGCTTTGAGGTCGACTGCATAATCTTTATTTATCAATAGGCAGTGTAGTACTTAAGGCAGCATCAAAGAGATACTGCCTTTTGTGTATCAGCAGAGTTGGCCCAAGTTATTATACTGTACTGTGTGAGGTAAACAGCTAGATTGAGCTACCCACTCCATGTACAGACACTGATCAGACTGGCAGCTGAACCTTATTTTGACAAGTGTGATGTCATAGTGTCCTCTTCAGGGAAGCAGGCTGTCTCAGGGCACACAAAGTAGTCCACATGTCCCATTTGGCTCCATCCTTGCACAAGCTTGCAACCATTATCTGCAACCCCAGCATCGGCTTCATGAAGCCATATAATGAAATACCATTGATTTATCACAGCTTTTCCAAAATGTGAATATGACACACAGACGTCATAGTCAGTATAGCAAGTACTAAGCAAACAGTAGCAACTGAGAAGTAAACAAAAAGCATGTTGCCCTATATAAGATTGAAAACTATCAGAATAAACAATATGAACTGAGAGGCATTATGGTCAACAAGGGCAGGTTTGTTTGTGCTTTCACAAATAGAACAGGCAGAAAAAAGAGAGTGTTTTGTTATAGATGACAAAAGCTGGCTGCGCCACTTATTCTGGTAGTGATGTAATTGAAAGTTGTAAAACAGGATTGATCCATTGCATCAGAATGAGTTAGTTTGAACAGGTGACAGCAATTCCATGTTTTGAAGGTGAATGGTTCACGTTTCCCTATTACTAAAAAACTCCTGAAATTTAGCTGGGTGGAGGGGAGCGTGGACCTGGATATATCAGAATTTCTCTTCATCAACACAAGTTGCTGTTACACTATTTTGCAAGTGTGTTACTATATTTTTCTTTTAGCTCACCAAAGTTTTAAAAAAGTTCTCTGAGACACCAATGATTTCTTCTACTTTTATAGTCTAATTATCAGGTGGTGACTCCTCCTCCTCCTTCTTCTCTCTCTCTTTCTCTCTCTCTCTCTTGCCTCTCTTGTCATTTTCATATATATGTGGAAAGGGGGCTATCTGATTTAGTGGTAGAACACATGTACACCATCCATTGGTTCAGTCTGCAACCTTGCCAGGTAGGACTGAGAAAGACTACTGTTGGAGCCCCTGCCAGTCAGTGTCAACAAAACTGAGCTCTGTATAGACCAAGGGTTTAGGTTAATATAAGGCATAATACATGCTGACATATTTTTAATCTCTGTGGAGAGGTGTACTAAAGTAAGTATAAAGTATATATTTTGCCTGGAGAAGGTTCCGGGTTCGACTCATGTTTTTCCTCATTAAAATAACTGAGATAGCAAAGGGCCAGTCTAAATGCAATAGTATACTGTGAGTGGGTACACATTTTCCCCTCTTGCAGCGATGGTGTTTCGTCTCCACCATTTTTTCGCCAATTTGCATGCATGCACTATTCGATTGGAGCATTCACATGCTCCGATAAGGGACAATAGAGTGAAATTGCACATTGCTGCACATTTTGATGTCCACATATGCAAAAATGTGCATCTGCATGCATTTTCCTGAAAGCTTTGAGGAAAATCACAAACCCCTTTACTGCACAGTTTGTGGAATTTTTAGCCCCCCGCTCCTTCCAAATACTGTGAATCACATTTGCAGTGTATTGGGACCAATCATATTCTACTCGCATTTTACGAGGAGCATTTTCACTGTCTAGACAACCCCAAAGTGAGGAAAAATCTGTGCCTGAGATCATGGGGCTGCTACTGTTAGAGTAGATAGCACTGGGCTGGGAAAACCAATGAACTACCTCACTCTAAAGTAGCTTCATAGGTCCAGAAATGATAGGGATGGGGTTTGAGCTTAGTAGTCTAACCATATGAGATATCTATTACACAAATATGAACCAATTTAATGTTTCAAGATTCCCTTCCCATAGATACATGGGAAGTGTAGTTATGGAGGGATGGGTAGCTAAGGAGACACAACAACATAATCAAAGTGCAGTTTCTGGGAATCTTTGTGAAGAGCCAATGTTAGCAAAACTGGAAGAGAACCAATTAAACTTTATAATGCAAAGTCAACATGGGTTCAAGTTCACCAGTCTGGATAGTTGTCTCATGGTTCTAAGCAGCTCCTTTTCTTTCTGGTGATGCCAAAGATTCTTCCCCATCTGTATGGATAGTTCCTTTCTATGGAAAGCGCAATGAAAAGAGTGAATTCTATATTTACCTCTAGGCGTTAAAAAATGGAACAGGGAAGAGAACATTATCAGTGTATGAAGACACGTACCAGCAATTGAGAGCCTTGAGAAACTGTTGAGTCATTTTGTGATTTTAAGTATTTTATCTTCCCTCCTTCATCTGGTATCATTTTATTGTACACTCTGCCACTGGACTACTAAGGTGCATCAGTAGATCAGATGAATCCCTGCGGTGAAAAAGAAACGATTTCTTCTCGCATTGAAAAACAGAAAAGTTCATTTCAGCTAGCTCAGCCTTCCCTAACCTGGCAACCTCCAGACATCTTGACCACACATACTACCCACAGCTTGCATGAGGGATGATGGGGGTTACAGCCCAAGATACTGTATCTGGAAGGCAGTGATGAGGAAAGCTTATCTAAAAAGACAACAGAATACCCAATGGCCTCACTGATGTGGCTTTTTGTAAAGTTTATTTATAATGCTGATGATATGCCACTGGTTTCTGGAGAATCAGACATTATAGTACCCAGCAACATTTTTTTTTTTTTTGGTATGAAAAGGAAGGATTTTAGGGACAATGAAAAGAATTTTAGAATACTTCAAAAACTGGAGTTTTTTGTACCTGTCCACTGAATGTTGCAGCCCCAACCTGTTGCTAATTTGGCACAATTTCTTTGTTTAAAATTTGCAATCATCTTCCCAGGAAAAGTGATATTATTTCATAGATAATAAAATTTAAAATCCAACACCACTGAGCCATTGTGACTATGACTCTGGAGACCAGGGTTAGAATCCCCACTCAGACATGAATAACCACTGGGTGACCTTGGGCAAGTCCTACTCTCTCAGCCTCAGAGAAAGCCAGTTGGCAAAATCCTCCGAACAAATCTTGCCAAGAAAACTCTGTGACAGGGTCGCCTTAAGCCAGAAACAGCTTGAAGACACACAACAAACAAAGCTAACTATGGTATTAGTTCATTTATTGAATTAGTGTATTACCATTTCAAATAATTACAGATATTAAAACAATAAAATTACAACTACAGTACAAAGATACAATTACAATAAAACCAAATTACTGACACGTGAACAAAACTAACTGGGAATGGGAACTATGTCTATTCTGAAAGCCCTCTCTTTAAATTGGTTTTGTTGGCCTGCAGTGACTTTTTCATATAGTAAAATCAGATTGACTATGTGAAAATATCAATGCGATGGGAGAATGAAGATTATTAGGTAGCACCATTGCTATATTTATTAGGCTGGAATGTACACAGAACTCTTGTGGCAATCTATATGCCAACAGAAGCTGGATGGCCATCTGTCAGGAATGCTTTGATTGCTTATTCCTGCAAGGCAGGGGTTTGGACTGGATGGCCCTTGTGGTCTCTTCCAACTCTATGATTCTGTGATTCATTTCTGGCTGGCACTGTGCATGGGGCTGTTTTTTCATTGGTTTCTAACTTGCCAATTTGGTTACTGTGCTTGAGATATTCCATACTATCTCCCACATTTCCCAACAGACCCATCTTACATGTATCAATACACATATACAGAGAGAGGGAGGGAAGGAAGGCGATCTTCTTGATAACAAAAGTCTCATTTACAATTTTTGGCAAACCATTATATTGAACCATTGTTTTCTGAATAGGGAAATAACCCCTTCATACAAGATACTGCTGATATCTTTGCAGACTCAGTTATATAGAATAGGGATTCCCACTGGTCAGTCATGATGGGGGATGATAGGACACTCAATCCCCGGAAGAAGCCAAAAATATCTCAGCAGACTTAGTAGCAACCTGTTCCCAAGAATACTCTCACACACATAGTGTTTGTCTTCCAAACAAACAGAAGGCACTTTATCTTCAAGCTCAAGCCAGTTGCAATCTGTACAGATATATATAGCAGACAGACAGACTGCTTTGCCAGACATCAAAGTATTTCAAAAGAAAGAATACTCTGGACTAACCCTTCTTTTATACAGATTTACAGGGCATTGGCTCCCTCAACCACATGGGTGCAGTACATCAGATTTTGCTCTCCAGACTCTATCCTGATACTGTGCCATCCAGTAATCTTCTTGTGCAGCTGTGGCCTCAAGGCTAGTATGACTTCGCAGTTCCTTGGCCTCTGATAGCATGACTTAGCAGTTGTTTAGCCATTTTCTATGGAATTCAGTCTCTGACTCCTGACAATTCAAACAGTTCCCTACAGCAAGAAGTAACTTTTTATCATCAGGTTCAGTACAGGTATATAGCACACCCATCCCGCAGAGTCCTATTACCTTTCCCTCTGCAGGCCTGAATTTCCCAGAGCCTGTCCCTTCAGAAGAATAGCCTTGCTTCACCTTGATTACCTGATAAGATCTGATGTAGCTTGAAGGGTTATGACCACAGTCCCGTCTGTTGTAACACTGGAAACAGCTGCTTGAAAAGAGATCTTAGGCCTCAGAGGATTTTTAAAGACATTACTAACAGAAGGACTGAGATTAAAGAAACCAATAAAGGGGGGAGATTGTAGGTGTATATGTGTGTTGCACGGGCATCGGATAAATTATATACAAAATGTGAGGTTAATTTCAAAGCTGTGTAAGTTGAATGGCGAATTGTTAGAGGGCATACTTTCTTCTTGATGAGAGATTTAACTGCCTGGGCTCTCGGATTTGGGCATTTTACTATTCCCCTTTGGATGGCTCCTTGAAGACCAGCTGAGTTCTTAATTAAGTGTCAAAGAATTGATTAGCCAGAGCTCTTGCTGTTCAGTCCCATTGATGAAACCATTTTTGTCAGGCCAGCTGATATAATTAGACCAAACAAGATGTGAAATCTTCAGTGTTTTGAGCTGGACTCCAGTAATTGTTTAATTTGTAATAATAAAAAAAAGAGAGAAGAGGAAGAGTTTGTGAGATGGAGCAGCCAGAGAAACGGAAGAGAGTAAGGCCTAATGTAGAGCATTTTTGCTTGTTTTCTGTATTCCCATCATGGGTTAGCATCAAGAAGTCCTCCAGATGTTGTTGGACTGCATTTCACATCAGATCTAGTCAGCATAGCCAATGGTAGGGTACTGCAGTCCAGCAATATCTGGAGGCTTCATAAGTCCCACCCCTGATATAAAGACTTTGGAAAAGTATTTCCACAGTCAAGGCACTGCTACAGAGAAAGCCCTGTTACCTGTAACCACCAACCTAACTTCATGAGGTGTTGCGACACCTTCACAGGTGTGGACAACTGTGGCAGGACCATGGTCAATTTTCTGTCTCTGGTAGGCTCAGGTGACCACATGAACTGTCAAAAATGACAAAAACAAACAAACAAACAAACAAACACCATACATGATTAGAATTCCCCATCTCATTTTGAGAAACAAAACAGAAGATCTTTTTTTAAAAAACAAAATGTTCAAAAGTACAAGAGTGTTCTGCAACCTATTTGAATGCTAAATTGTCATTCCTTGAGTCTTCTAGGAAAGGCAGCTCATATATCTTCTTTGGCCAGCAGAAGAGTGGTCCAGGGAATCTTTTAGGGGTCAAGGGCCACCAAAACAGCCCGGGGCCACATGGAGGCTCAGGGCTGCCCACTGCCCACCCTTGAGCTAGGAAATTACAGAGCTCTGTTGTGAATCTCTTCCCAGTCCCAATCAGCTATGGTTACCATTTCTTTGATTTCAGTGCCACTGTCACACAGCCAATCAGATTTGTTGTTGTTGCTGTGTGACCTCAAGTCATTTTCAACTTATGGTGAACACATCATGGGTTTTTCTTGGCAAAATTTGTTCAGAGGAGGTTTGCCTTTGCCTCCTGCTGAGGGTGAAAAAGAGTGTGACTTGCCAAGAGTATGTTTCCATGGCTGGGCAGGAATTTGAACCCTGGTTTCCAGAGACTTAGGAGATTTTCACATGGGGAATATATTCCCCGGGGAAATCGGGACAGAAATATTTCTATCCCAGAAGCAACGCCGCGGTTCGCACGCCTACTTCCCTCTCCTGATATTCCGTCGTCCTCACGCTGTCTTTTTTATTCTCTCTTCCGTCATATTTTATTAACAACGAACTCCCGTTAGTAAAATATGATGGAAGAGAGAAGAAAAAAGACAGCGTGAGGATGACGGAATATCGGGAGAGGGAAGTGGGTGTGCGAACCGTGGCGCTGCTTCCGGGACAGAAATATTTCTGTCCCGATTTCCCCAGGGAATATATTCCCCGTGTGAAAATCTCCATAGTCCAATGCTCAAATCACTGTACCACACTGGCTCAGATTTGACTATGTAATAATATCACAGAGGATAAACAAAATGAAAGCAGAGTGAGGGCAATACCTCATCAATGTTTGTAGGAAGGCAACAGATTTCAAAACAGAAAATGGCACTGAGGATGCTGATCTGGGGTGCTAATGTAAGCTTATGAAAAGGTCTACATTTGGGGAGGTGGGATAGGGAGACATTTCATGTCCTCGAAAGCCCCGTTTCTCTACTCAAAGTGTCCCATGGAGAGCATTTTGTTCTTCCCTGCTGTCAATTATCACAGAGCAAAATGGCCCCTTGTCAAGGTAAAGCTGCCAGTGACTTTTTTTTTTAGATACACCTGTGTTAAAGAGGGGGTGAATATGCTGAAACTTGTCAAAGTGCTAGTGAATATTAACATTCATCTAAGACTTCTCAGTAGGATAGCTTGCTGCAAAGTACTGTATAATGAGGAATCAATCACTCCTTTTGTAAAGATAACTGAAATGAAGAGATTGCTCACCAAACTGGGGGGGTCTCCTTTATTTCAAGCCTCATCTTTTTTGTGTTAAGTACATCACTAAAAGCACTGTGCTGCAGAGAAAAGGTCTGGATCTTAAAACAATCCCTAATTGTCCACAGGCTCATCAAATTTTAAAACTGACCAATTTTCTTATTTGCTGTAATTCCACCTCTGGCCTGCTGCTTAAGATCTTTCAACAGCTTCCTGGGTTCAGTGTGCTCTTAATTTATCATTTGGATAGTAACCTCTATGTATGTGGATTTATTGAAAATGGGAAAAGAGAGGCAGGCAGGCAGACATTCTAAATGGGATGGCAGCAATTTTAAGATACTTTCACCATCCTGAAACCAAATGCCTTGGAATGCAGTGCCTGAAAGTGAAGACCAGCACACATTAAACATTGGGAGGAATTCTATTGGTTAGTCCAAACTACAGTAGACCCACTGAATCAGTGGCTGAACAGTGAGTCAACACAAAGGTAAAACGTGTTGATTCAGTAGGTCTACCTCTGTTCAGGATTAACAATATGATTCAGCCAGAGTTTTTGTCAAACTAATGTAAGTGTATGCACAATTATGAAAAATCTCCACCCTTAGGATCTTCCACTGTCCATGTTGACAGTGAGGAGGAAAAAAAATAGGAAAGTGGCACAACGTGTCTGGTACTATTTCAGAGTGATTTTATCATCTGATGGAGCATCAGAGGTATATCCACAATGCAAAATTCTGAACACTTGGATCCCATTTTAACTGTCATGGTTCTATCCTATACAGTCCTAGGAATGTAGTTTGATAAGAGACTTAGAATTCTTGGCCAAATTGCTATAATGCTATAGTTCAGGGAACTGTAGTAGAGAATGCTAAATTTCTCATTAAACTACAAATCCTGGGGTTCTGTAAGATGGAGCCATGGCAGTTAAAGTGGGATCAACCTACAGTGTGGATGCACCTGAGGTTAATACATTTCCTTGACGAGAGTCTTCCCTGTATTATTTTAAAAGATTCAAAGCAATCTGTTCTTTATGTCAAAGTTATGTAGGAATGCAAGATAATTTTCTTTATAATCTGTTACAAACCATACAAAATGACCCTCACAATGTATAACAACATGTAAAAATGACAGGCTATATACTACATGGTATTTTACTGTTATTCAATCACTTGGCTAATCCTTCTGATGCTGAGGCCAAGGTGATTGTTGCCCTATATTTAATCTTCACATTAGCCTATGCCCATTGCAAGCATTTACTCAAAGTGTTGGGGCATAAAGCCTGAATAGGGCTGTGATGAGTCCTTTAGATTCCATGCCCATAACTGGTGAACGCCCAAGACAGTCCCTGCCAGAAGACAATCAGACATTCTTTTTTGTTCCACTGACTAATTGGTATCGCTGGTTTTATAAAAGGTCCATAACACATACTGCTGTTGCTGGAAATCTTGGACCTTCAGCAAGATCTTCCCTTTATATCTGGCTTCCCTGCCTACCTCCCCCTCCCCCCAATAAACACCAGAAGGATTATAAATAAAACCATGGCTACTGTATATTGTTGATTCCTCCCCCTCTTTTGTTTCCACAGCCAGTCCATTGTAAAGTCATGTTATGTCTCATGGTATAATAATAATAATAATAATAATTTATTTATTTATATACCGCCCTTTGGTAATCCAATCAGGGCGGTTTACAACATTAAAAAACCATACAGTAAAACAATATACTCCCTCCCCCCCTTAAAAAGTTATTAAATCAATTACAAATTAAAACAACAATTAAAACATTTGATAAAAACACATACCTACATTTGGCAATTGTGAAAACAGAGTAAGTTGTCTGTGTCCCCTCATTTTTTTTTTTTTTTTAAAAAAAGTGGTTCATGCCCTGGTCATCTCCTGTCTTGACTAACACAAACTTTTCTGGCCATTTACTGCAAACCTCAGCCTTCTCACCTTCCTGTAGGAGTCTGCTGTGTCACCTCATTCGGGTAATGTGATAACCCTCCTTAAATACTACATTCTATTTTTGTCTATTTTTTTTTATCCTGCACATTCTTCACTTAAAGCCTTTTATTTCTCTTCTATCTTGATACATTCCTGTTCATGGCCTTCACTTTTCCAACTCCCACCTTCCTTAGTCATGCAGTCTCTTCTCTCAATACCTCATTCTTTCTCCATTCCCAGGGAAACCTCTAAAATGCTGCCTCTGTTTATTTCAAGAAGCCTTGGGTGGACAAACTGTAACCCTCAGCCTAATTCCAAAAGGCTGCTGTAAGCAATCAGTTTAGACCAGTTTAGACCTGGTTGCACTGTAAGTATCATGGAGAGTATTATGGGGAGACCTTGGGTCCCTTCACACTATAGAATTATAGCACTATGTTTCCACTTTAACTGTCATAGCAACATCCTAAAGAAGCCTGAAATTTGTAGTATAGGGAGGGGTATTTAGAATTCTCGGCGAGAGAGCTCTAGGGCCTCACCAAACCGCAAACTCTTGGATTCGATAAGATATAGCCATGGCAGTTAAAATAAAATCATAGTGCTGTACCTGTGTAGTGTGAAAGCACCCCGGTGCTTCTAGACCTATAGCTCCTTGTGCTGTCATTCAGAAGGTGCTCTGCAGCTATTCTATCTTTTCTTTCTTTCTGGATAAGGATACATATGAAAGAAAGTAGTGGGAAAACATGCTTCACAATAAAAACCTCACATGGAAACTTCCAGAGAAGTAGAGCTAGTAAGAAAAAGGTAGTCCTGCCCACTTTTGGTTTTGGACCCGCCTATCGCTTTCTTTGGCTCCACCCACATCCACTGTGAAGACCCTGTCAGATTACCCAAGAAGGAATGAAGACTTAGACCTTGTCTGCATGGGCCGAATAAAACGGCCTCCTCCTGTTCCTGCTTCTGACAGCCTGAGCAACACAGGGTTTTTTTGCCCTGGTCCTAGTCCATACTGTCCAGATGATGTCTGGGCAATTCTAATGAGAATCCAGGGCAAATACCCCTGAAAACAAAGTGGACACATAATAAAAAACACCCCCCCCATCATTTGGTGTAGATCTTCCAGAGAAAACAGTGAGTTCTGTTACCACAACGGGGGGGGAGGGGGAGCTGTCCACACATGTGGCCTGTACAGTGCCCAGCACAGCCATTTTCCAAATGGTTCTCATGTGGGTTGCAGGTATCTGGACACCCCTTTGTTGCTGCAATTTAAGGCAGGTAACGGGGAGGGGGGGAATGCCACAGATCTGGGGCTGGAATAGTCTGGGCTACACCCAGGGTGCGGCTATACAATCATAAAAAAATCTGTATGGGGGGCAAAAAATATGAACAGCCTGTTGTTCGTATGCATACGAACCGGCTATCTGATTTTTAAGCCCCCTAAGCTCCGTATGACTCCCTCTTCCCGAAGCTGGCTGGAGCGAGCAAGCCAAGCGGCAGTTTTAAATCTCCCGCTGCTTTTTTTTTTAAAGGTTCCTGGTTTGCAGACAGTCGGTTTTCCGTATTTACAATATAAAATAAAAATAAATAAACATATAAATTCACGGACTTACCGGACGCTTGCTAGCCGGGAAACCAACATGGCGGCCACTCCCAATTCCCTTCTGTGCTAGCCCCGCCCCCTCTACTCAGCCAGCCAATCAGATTACCCTGCCTGTTCGTATGTGTGCGAACGGACCGTACAGACCCGTCAGCCATCCGAACAGTGTACGGATTTCTCTTCGCGATCCGCTTTCCCTCCCGAATGCCACGTGTGCGTATTTCAGGGTGGAAAACTGCCCCCCCTCTTTTGCATTCGTGTGCATCCGAACGGCCGTTTGTACCGAAGCGCGAACTTCCGCACGCCGTACGTATTATTTAAATTGTGTAGATGGGACCCCAGAGTATTCCTGCCCAAGCAGACAAGTCCCTTGACAGAAAAAAAATGGCTTAAATCTTTAGTCTTTCGCTCATACTGAAACTTAACCTAATCATGTGTAATTAAATTTGCAAAGAAAGGTGTGCCTCAGTTAATGAAGCCTCTGCTAATGAAACTTCTTGTGAAGGCTTTTGTGGAGGCTTTTGACACCTGCCCAGCCCCTGCTTTCCCTCCTTCTTCTCTGGCTGGCTGTTTTAGCACCATTGGTATTGGAATGGTGAAAGAGGACTGGAGAAACAAAAACTTCCATGTCATATTGCAACACCATGTCTGTAATAAACAATGCAATGCACGCTACCTCGGAGTGTGGTGGAGTCCCCTTTGCAGGTGTTTAAACAGAGGCTGGATGGCCATCTGTCAGGAATGCTTTGATTGTTTATTCCTGCATGGCAGGGGATTGGACTGGATTGCTCTTGTGATCTTTTCCAACTCTGTGAAAGAAATTCTATGAAACAAAGCTTGAGCTGGGGGAGTGAGATTCTACTCTAGCCAATTCTGAGCATGTATGAATAGCAAAACAGAGAAAACGAAGGAGAGCAGAGAAGCCTGCCTCAGCAGCTACCACCAGCATCTTAAAAAACACACATAGGTCTACAAGTTTGGTCACCAGAATGGAAATCATAACAAGGGCATCATAACAAGGGCAAGGGCATGAAAGAAAAGACCATCCCTGAATACATTTTGGAAGCCTTCAAGTAGTCTCTAGAAGGTTTAGAATGCTTCTTTTTATTTATTCAAGGCTTACCTGACTTGGTTGTTTCATTCCATGTATGCATATAGTTTTATCTGAATAAAAAGTTCACTGAGACATGTTGAACTCCTTATTTTAATGCTGTCTCTATTCTTTCCCTGTTATTTCTGCCCTGGTACCACATTTTCTGTTAAAGAAGTAACGCCTAGGAACATATCTACTTCATTAAGTGAGGTTATATCTGTATTTTTCACCTTTTACCTTTGTCTCTGCTACCTGTTGCTTCACTCTCTGTCAATTGAATTCCAAATTCTTCAAGCCTTTCTTTTCTTCTTTTCATAATTTCCTTCCATATAGCATTGTACACATGGATAGTGTAAAAATAAAATAAAAAATCATAACAACATCTTCATTTGTAATGAAGACCTTTCTTCTTCAGAGAAGTAAGCAAAGCAACAAAAGTCAGAGCCTGTGGAGGAGTATCAGATTATTGGCTGAAAATTAAATCTCAGATTTCCAACATGGTTCAGATCTGTGCTGTGCAAACTCATTTTGGTAGGCTCTGATTGTTGGATATTGACTTCACCCCTGTAAACACTGTTACGGAAATGCTATCATTAGTATCTGTCTGGGTGGGCCTCCCTCACTTTTATTCCTTGCATTATTATTTTCTTTGCTGTGTGTCTACACATGAGCCCTGGAAAAAGATAAAACCAACAGTGTTGGAGATTGAACAAAAGTTTCAGGCAAGTTACAGATGGCAGGAAGTTAGAATGACTTCCCTCATGCTGTTCTGACAGCAATGCACTAGATTAGACAGATATCAGGAGCTGCCAAGCACTTTTCCATCTCCGTTGGTTTCCATGCTACCTGCAGCTGTAGTGATGTGACTTCCACAAGAAAAGGAGGTGTGAAAAGGAACTTCAAGATGCCACGATAGAGAGAAGAGCAAAAGAAATCATCTAGAAGTAGATCTCGCCCTCCTGTGAAACAATGTGATTACTTTTTTTCAGGTGGTAGACTGGAAGGAGTGGGGGATTGGGGCCAGGGCCCTCACTGGCCCTCACCATGCTCCTGTCAAGCTACTGTCTTCCCATCCTAACTGCAGCAATGTTTCAATGGGGCCAGTTGCTATGGTGTGTGGAAGTGCTACTGCTCTTCCTTGGCAGCTGTATGTGGATCACTCTACTTCCCCATGAATGCCACCTACTGTCTAATTTAAAAACCAGCTCATTGATTAGGCCTGATCCTTATCTTCTTCACTGGTTTGTCTTTGTCCCGTGGCAAGAGAAAGCATCAGTGGTTGTGTGCCTCTTGTCTGCTGGATGATGGGATGGAGGGAATCTCTTCTCTTGTTGTCCTTACTGTTACTGTGCTAGGCCACCTGTCCACACTCCAGCATCTCACAGGAAGTGAAATTCAGTCTCTCTTCTTTCCTGAAGTGCTGGGTTGCACTGATCCTCTTGCTTTCTCCAAAGTAACCCAGCACAAGAAGTGCTTGGTTCAGGGCCAAATGATGGGAGGATGCCAGAGAGCACTGTGGGAAAGAAGTGAAGCAGTAGGCTACTGGGTTGCTCTATGGTACAGCACCTTTGTTGACTAACTACAAAAATAGGAAGGAACCTGCTATGCTCAAGCTACCTCTTCAGGTAAGCACTTCAACCTCCTGGAATGTAGTTTGGATAAAAATGCTTTACTTGTGGGGTTCAAAAAGACCTGGCATGAAAGCGGCTTCCTCTGCCTTCTCTTCTTAACAAAACTAGTGATCTGCTGCTGTGCAATCAAAGAAATGTAACAATTTGTCCTGTAAAAAAAATGACTTCCAGGCTCAGGTTCAGGACTACAGCCTTCCCATGCCTTGCTGCAACAGACTTCTTTGACTTCTTCTATGATTATGCAGAAGCTGGAGGCATGTGGGTGGGACAAATTAGCTAACACACATGGGAAACTGCTTAATGCAGTGTAGATGTGTAAATTGCTATTGCTTAAAACAATTTGTAAGCCGCTCTGATAGCCTTGTGGCTGAAGAGCGGGGTATAAATAAAATAAATAAAATAAACATATGTGAAACGAGGATGTTTTGCTCAATTTCCCCCCAGACTCATGCATTACTAATGAGTTTCTATTGGACATCAGGATTTGCAACACATTTACAAGTATCATTTGTTGTTGTTGTTTGCCTTCGAGTCATTTCCAACTGATGGAGACCCTAAGGCAACCCTATCACGGGGTCTTCTTGGCAAGATTTGTCAGAGGGGTTGCCATTGCCTTCCTCTGAAGCTGAGAGTGTGTGACTTGCCCAAGATCATATATAAGTAAATCCCAGTAAATCAGGAATGGGTGAAGAGTTAATCCTTTCTTCCTCCACTGTACACATACACCACATGACTCCATCCCTCCTCTACAATGACCTCCCTAGTATGTACAAAATTGCTATTATCCTTGGAAGGAAAGGTTCCACTATTACAAATGAGTGCTTCTCTCTCCACCTCTACCCATACTAATAGCACTGGGGAAGAGGGGGTAACCAGGCATTAATCACTCTTAAAACTGGTTAATTTCCCTCCCTGTGCATTGTGATCCCAATGAAAACTGGATCTCTTTGATAGCTATTAAGATTAAACAACAGTATACACCATGTCTAACTCAGCCCTAAATTTCCTACTTTGAGAACTGTGGAGTCTACTATGCATTCTGTCACTGGCCAGTGGTTTTCTCATCTTTGCAACTTGCTGTGTCCAGATCAGATACGGTTTTTTTTTCCTTTCTTTAAACTGGTGCTGAAAAATACAGACAATTTTTAATGGACAGTTTTATTGTGGGGTGGCTATGAATCATTGCACCCACATATACACCCCATTGCCACCAAACCACCCACCCAGAGTATTCATGAAAGATAAGGTTTCCATCTAACATAGAATCATTTGCTCATGCTCACAGAAGCTAATGAAACACTTGCTAGCAAACCCCCAGATTGTAGTTCTATAATTAGATATTGAGCCCTTATTTTTAACCTATAATAAAAACATATCACATTCATGCTTATCCTAAACTAGCAGCAGAGAGACAGAATGCTGGAAGACATATCAGTAAACTCATTTCCCATTAATTTAAAATAACCTAATGGGTTACTTGATTGCTTTTTTCTTCTGTTATTTTTTGGTTATTGCTTTAAACTGTAATTCTATTTTTTATGAATAATTATATGAACATCATTTTCAGAAAAACAAAATGAGGGACATCACTGACGCAAGAGTATTAACAAAGGCAACCCAGAGTATTTGGAAGCATTGATTCCTGTGTGAGACATCTGCTAATAGCTTTAAGCACTTGATCTATACTTCTTACTTGCATGAACCAAGTGAATTTAACATCTGACACATACAGCATGAAAGGCAGGCTTGGGACTGTTTTTGTGATTAAGCAGAAGCAAGGGGGTTCAGAGCATCAGTCAGCAATGCCTGCAATGTGTGACTGGCGCACATGAGAATACATGGAGAACCTGTACAAACGGAACACACCATTTGCTTTGAAAAGGTGGTAGCATCCTGCCAGGAAGCAGCTTCTGTATGGGAAGCTGTTGATATGATGGACAGCATTATTCCCTCTGCACCTTTGCAAACATTAATGCATAATGATAAGATGTCCTCCAGCATATTATCTCTTCCTTTTCTCTCATATCATGTATTGTCTTCTCTCTAGAAACTGAAGTGAGGGGGGTCTATTACAAGCCTACTTTCATATGTATAATAAAATCTCTCCTCCCACCTCTGTGTGTGGCAGTCCAGTTACAAGTAGAGCAATGTGAGGATCTCGTCAGACCCCAATTCAAACAGACAACAGATACTAGTTAAAGTACTTTATTCCAGTTGAAATTGAGTGAACAGGTCTCTGGACTTTTTCAAATGGGGGGACCCCCCCCCCAGGAGGTCGGGAGAAGAATGGGGTTGTCGCGCACACGGTGCCCCGTTTCAGACGACACCGTGCTCCTCCCAACCTTCCCCCATGCTTCCTCCACACTGCAGGCATGAGAAATGCACTGCTTTTATTGACGAAAAACCCCTGTCAATAAAAAGCAGTGCCTGCAGCACGGAGGAAACATGGGGGAAGGTCGGGAGGAGGACAGTGGCATCTGAAATGGGGTGCTGTGAGCGTGACAGCCCCATTCTTAGGTTTTCTTTGGTTTTTTTCCAGGCTGTGAAGCTGTGTTCTGAAAGAGTTTTTCTGGAAGAGTGCCTTCGACTTCACAGCCCCATTCCTCCCCCGACCTCCTCAGGGGTGGTGGTGGTTCTCCATTTGAAAAAGTCCTCTGTCAGAGCAAGAACTAAGCAAGCAGGAAAAAAAGTGAGGTTTTAAAAGCAAAACTACTTCCCCTTCCTTTCACCCCTGCTCCCTTTGGACAACCCCCCTCTTCTTCTCAAAAGAGCAGATGCATGCCTGACCTTAGATGCAGGCACAGAGCATTACCTTCTCTTCTGGGAACCAAAAGACCCAGCTCACACCTCCCCCTCCCAATATCCAAACAGTCCCCATTCCAGTCTAATGAGGAGGTCCCAGTAAGGTCTACTAACATGGCAGAGGCCTGCTTCCAGCCACAGGCTACAAGCAGGGCCTAAGAACACAAGGAAAAGAAGCAAAGGCTGAAGCCATAGTTTTCCTGTGCAGTGGCTGTGAATCCCTGTGCCTATCCATAAGCACAAACAGTTTTGCACCAGATTGCATGCAAACACTTCCTTTCAGTCTGGAAAGCCAGAGATGATTGTCCCAAACATGTTGGTGCTTGGAAGTCTGGGGCTTGAAACAGAACAACTGGTTCCTCGCCTAGTGTTTAAAAAGAAAAACAGAAAAAGATTGTAAACCTCATAGAAACAAACCTTAGAGGTAAACCTCATGGAAACAAACTGGTAAAAGACAATCAGCTGGCTTCCTGTTCAGAAGTTATGAAATTGTAATCTAGACTCAAGATGTCATAACTACTGGAGGTTCATGATCCAAAAACCTACCTTTGCAGCCTGGCAACACCCTGGCCAAAGCATTTCTGAGACACTGAAGATTGGGGCATTGGGGAATGATGTCTACAGTACTCTCCTGGTCACAAGGCACATTGAGAGAAGTACAGTAGGACCCCCGTATCCACTGATTCATTATCCACTGATTCAGTTATCCACAGGACACAAAACAGCACACCGACCAGTCTTCCTAGAAAATGTGTCCTCTCTGGCCATTTTCTAGGTTCTCCAAGGCAACTCTATGGTATTTTAAACTGGAAGTCCCATTATTTTCAATGGTGTTCACTACTATCCACAGTTTTCAGTATCCACGGGGGCCCCCAGAACCAATCCCCAGCAGATACAGGGGTCCTACTGTAGTTGTGGCAGAACACCAAGGGATGTCTCTAGTTCTTGGGGTGGTGGTGGCTGGGAGTGGCATCCTCAGATGTAACTACAGCAACAGAGCTCCATCACTGTACTTACATTGATGATGCGGGATCTTGGCCAATCATCTATAATGTGTTAGGACTGTGCCCAATGGTTGACTTTGGGGCTGAAGTAGGGCCTTGTTACTCAGAGGAGTCCCAAATGACAGCCTAGAAAGTAACAGGTGATGGGGAAGGAGCAAACAGTCTTGTCATCGACACCTATGTTGGCATGAGCATGTCAGAACCCCGTGGAATCGCTACTGCTTGCATCCTTCTAATTATTTTTATTTAAAAATGTATTTTCATTTTCTGCAACAAAATTGTACTTATTCTCAAGTGACAATGTTTACAAACAGAGCAGCAGAAGTAAACTTGATTTCCTACAGTCATCTAAATGGGGATGTTGCCAAAGTTACTGAACTTCAGGAATCATATGTTTCAAGGTCTAAATCTGGATATGGCAGCTTCCCACAGGCCTAGTGTGGCCTTGACATGCTCTGAATTCATCATAAAATGGAAAAGGTGGGAGGGAGGGAAGGAATCAAGCAGCATCTTTAAGACTGATTTATTTTAGCATGAGCTGTTGTGGATATCAGTCCACTTCTGCAGAGCCATTTTATCCCTTCTTCACTCCATCTAAAGAAGTGGATTGATGTCCATGAAAGCTCATGTTAAAATAAATCCTCCTCAAAGATGCTGACTGATTCCTTCTCTGTTTACTTCCTACCTTCCCTTTCATGCTGAACCAGAGTCACATAGCTATCTTTTTGAAAACTCTGAATTCAGTAGAATTCCCAAATACCAAAGACTTCTGGTATGCCACCAAAGAATAGTCTGTTACCTGAATTACAGGGGATTCATGGGAACCTCATGTGTGTCCAGATATTAATATGGACAATGTTTAATTAGCTCGATATGGCAGTGAGGGGCCAGGTAACAGCAAGATCTTTTGATCTATGTATACCAGTACTAACAGATGAGACTGACAGCCAGGAGGTAAATAAAAATGGTTTTTATTGAAAAATAATCTCTGGAACACACACACACACACACTCAACCTTCAAGCAGTTGCACAAGGCTAGTGAAGAGAGTAGGAAGTATTGGGATAGAGGAATAGAGTTTGGGGTGATGGGCTATACTGTACCTAGCCGATGAGCAGAGATTCGTGTAGCAGAAGGTAATTAGAATGCAGCTGTGAGGGTTGCACAGCAAACCAGCAGAGTAGCGAGGTGGGAGAAACTGCAAACACTTTGGCAATGTTTTGGGGTGATATTTATACTTGATATTCCCCCTGAAGGGGTGTTTTGAGTGGAATACAATGTTTGCTGAAAGGTCTGGTTGTGCTAATGATTGCTAATGGCTGAAACATTAAGACTGATGGGTGTCAGGCAACCTTCTATTGTTCTAGGTGAGGTGTGAGGGAAAACCAGTTTTGCAAGGCAAAGACTGTCCAGCCACTTTGATTAAATTAGTGAATGACTCACTTCCATGTATATCCTGGAGAAGTAGCCCATTTCCACTCTAACTCCCAGTCCGGGGTGGGGTCTGTATAATTACTACCCGGGCATGTCTTTTAGGAATTTGGAATGGCCTCTTCCTTAGGGTTTCTGAGCACACCTAGAGTCCTTTCATTTGGGAGGCCCGGGTCTACTACCAGCCACGTGGAAGGCCAATACATAAGCCAATGTATTAAATATAGCAAATTGATGAATTATTGGAAGGGTGGGGTACCAGGGTGGGTAACAATTCCTCCATATTGACTCAGTTTTTGCACCATCATTTTAAACTCCTCAGAACAGTTTGTCTGAAATACCCATTTGTTGTACAAGGAGGAATTTGGATTTGGTCCAGTTTTAGAGACCTTGACAGAGTCACCAGCAACCCTTCTGCCATTCACAGGTACTTGCCTTGACCATTGTAATTAATGAACAGGAGTTGTTGACAGGCTTCATTAATAGGACATAAAGATGATCAATTTACTTGGAGAGTTCTGAGGTGAAGGAGAAAACATGTTTAAAAACATAGACAGTTTGAGGTCAGTTCATGACTGTGTTTGCCTTTCAATTGTTTCTGAAATAGTTCATATATGACTTCAATGAATGGATGGACAGATAACTCTTCCAGCAATGAACAGGCTTGTTGTAAGAATTCTTCTTGTGCAAAGAAGGATCTATAAGGAAGGGAAAACAAAATAGCCTAGCCCTCACACTGTTTTACTAGTAATTATATTAGACCTGTTGGTTCTGTTTGAGCAGCAGTGTGACACCCAGTGGTGGCAGTTAGTGGCTACATCTTCAACAATACCATTGGGAATTGGGAGGAATTTGAGAAATGTTATTTACTATTCAGGTAGACATGGAATGATCATTTTCAACAGCAGAAATTCTGAGTGAGAGCTGAATGTCAGCAGAGGCCAATTTACGATGATCATACTGAAAGTAATGTAACCTGTCCCCACTAATATTTTAAGTTGTAATAACAACCATTAGGGAAAAAAAGTGGCCATATGTAATGTTCTGGCTAATCCCACATCCACCGACTCCAGCTCTCAGTAGATTTATAAGAATTTTATTTAGCAAGCACAGTTGATCACATCACATAAGTGCTGTCAGGACTGAAGGTTTGTCTTTGAGAACACACAATTCAGACTTTACAAAAGCTTTCATCCCATTTATTTGTAACTCAAAACATTCCATCTCCTCAGCACTCCCCCCTCCTCCCCATACTAGGTTTCCCACAGGAACAACTGTGGGCATTCGCAGCTCAGATTTCCTCCCCACACACCCGCTCATTATCCCACACCAAAAATATACACAATCTTTCCTTCTCATCACCCCCAGCTGCATAGCATGTATAGTATGTCCCATCATCCTCCATTACCAAACATACACTGAAGCATGCCAAACAAGAATGGCAGGATCATGGCTGGATCATGATCCTGGCACCATAGCACATAGACCAAAAGTTGGCTTTGCTTCTGAATGCACAATCTAAAATGGATAATTTTAGAAAAGTGTGAGAGAGAAAGAAGCAGGGAGGAGATAAATACAGACATATCAAGGATGGTCTAAAAGACATTTTGCTGCCTAAGGCAAAGGATAAGATTATTCATCTTCCTTCCATTCTACATACAAAAGCTAACTAGACTGGCAACTGAATTGAACCACCCTTCAATAGTGGTAACAGCGTAGGATCCTTTGAGGGTAACATACTGGTTTGGAGAGTCCAGAACACTTTTGTGTAGTAATGTTCTCCAGGAGAAGGAAAGGCCAGGGGGCCCATGTGTAGCCATTTGAGAGCTGACCCTCCTAAAGCTTCTATCATTGGAGGTAATTGGCTCACCTGTATAATGCTAGCCTGGCTCTGGGTAAGGTTTACCTTTGCATTCCATTATGTTGGATTAAAACATGGACTTAAATAAAGGGTCTGTGTTCTGGAAACTATGAATTCTTTTACCACCAAGGTTTTATTTTCTAATGATGCTCCTATAATTTTTTAAACTAAATTATTCTCAAAAGGTTGGCTATTTTGCCATTGCCATTGTTACTCACTGACAAAGTGATTCTACCTAAACATTAGGAAGAACTTCCTGATGGTAAGAGTTGTTGGACAGTGGAATGTGCTGCCTCCTGTGGTGGAGTCCTCTTCTTTGGAGGTTTTTAAACAGAGGCTGGATGGCCATCTGTGGGGAGTGCTTTGATTGTTAATTCCTGCACAGCAGGGGGTTGAACTGGATGGCCCTTGTGTTTTTTTCCAACTTTATGATTCTAAGATTCTAAAGTGCCTAATGGGCTAGCAATTAATGTGTGCAGACATCCATTAATATAAGGAAGAAAGTGAATGTATATTTCTAAAATAGATAATGTTTGTATCCTTGTCAATGCATGACCCTCTGATGGGACGTGAGCTGACTTCTGGAAGTTGAATTACTTGCACAACTCCCATCAGCATGCAGCTCCCATCACAAAACACTCAGCACATTCCTACTCCCACCTCCAGCAGTGCAGGCCGAGGAGGTCAGGAGTCTGCCATCAGCTAGGCTCTACTTGCCTCAGATTTCAAAAAAGCAATGCAACTGACTCATTATTTCAGGTGGTGGTGGCATGCTAAAAGCCAGTCTGACAGAATTCAACATGTGCTAGCAGCAGACTTTCAGTGCCCTCAATGTGTACTGATGATAATGAAGATCTCAGTGCACACTGTGTTTCCTAACAGCAGCCAGACACACATGTTGGTATGACTGGGCCCTTGGGCTTGGCTCATTTTGGGTATTATGAATGTACATGAGGCTTAAATTGTTTTCGAACCTCCCTCCCTCCCTCCCTCCCTCCCTCCCTCCCTCCCTCCCTCCACGCTTTCCCTTTCCCTCTCCATACTTTGTGGAGAAGAAAAAACTAAACAGAGGCATTTGTTGCATGAATGGACATGCTGGCACTATATTGTTTGGCTTAGCATTATATAATATATAATTAGATTGGACCAAGAATGGCTTTTTAAGGTTCATGTGTGGAAACATGTTGAGATTACCCGTGGGACTTATCTATACAATGCTATAAAATGTGGATTGATGTGTGTTAATGCCAATTCGCAGCAGTTTTCATTTGTCTCCATGATTTTTTGGCAAGATCACAGGCATGCGAAGCTATCTGCGTACATTGTTCAAACAGGCATGCCTGGGAATCAAGATGTTGAGAACGACTGAATTACTCATGTTTTTATTCCCACCACCATGGTATTTTTTTTTAAAAAAAAAAAAAGCATATCCAAGGTGTAGAAGTACAATATTCTGCTTAAATAAATATGGAAAAAAGGCTATTTTATCACCTCAGCACATGGTTGCTATAGTGAAAATCTAGTATGGCAGTTTGGAACACTTGCCTTGCCAGCAAGCTCTACCCCCCCTGTACACATCTGGCCAATCAGCTTTCCACTTCCGCTCTTATGGGGAATGTGCATTTCTTTGGAGGTTTTTTTTTTTTTAATGGGAAAAGCCGCAAAGGCTTTTCCCATGTAGTATGGCGTTTTTAGCCCCCTTCCTTCTGAATACAGTGGATTGATGCAGGATCTCATTTAGACAAATTGTATTTTCCTTGAATTCTGTGAGGAGTATTTTCACCATATAGACAACCTCTAGGTGATGCAATGGTAAGACTTTTATTCACACTCTTTCCATGATATGAAGTAGCTGCTTCTGAGGCCATGCAGGTCCACACTAGCTCACTATTGGAGACCATCATGTCATTTCAGCTGAAAGGTCAAATGTTCCTGACTAACTTACAACAAAGCTAGAATTAATGGGCCAACCATTCTCACCCGAGTCATTTTGACCATATTTCCATCAACTATCACATAAGGTTGCCACCCATCAACCATGACATAAGGACAGTCAGGAGCTTAAATAAAGCTGGGTTTGGGGAAGTCTACTCATTAAATAAAAAGAAAGAAAACTACCTCTACCACTTACTCTAAGCCACTGCTTTAAACTTGAGGTGGCCAATATTGTAAGTCTTGCCAAGATATTTTTTTAATGTGCAGTTTAACACAAATGTGCACCTGTGCAGTTTAAAAACTCATAATATGCACTTGGAAGAATGGCAAGGAAACAAGAAATTCAAACCATTTAAATGGCAATCTTTATCAGGCAATCTTGGTGAAAACAGGAAAAGCCCAGTTTTGCAGAGGTACCAACTTTGGCAGTACAAATGTGATAAGGCAACAGAAATGGTTCTTGCATTGGTGCAGATGCCATTGAGTTGGGAGTTACACTGGGGCATGAGCCACTGAATTGTCCTGTTCGTACGTGCATAAATGAACTGTGGCTGTATATTAGATATGATTCCTTTGGAGAAGCTGTCGCTGATACTGGGTATAATGAAGGATCAAAGCAGGCTTTGTGTTTGATGGGGTTTTTTTTTTTTTAATCCTGGGGGAAATTGTGCTGGTGGAATATAATTCATATATCTAGATCTAGATAGATATGGAAATTGTGCTGGTGGAATATCATTCACACACACACACACACACATATGTATGTTTATATGTATATATATGTACATGTATATTAAAATCCTTGGATTGGCTCTCCCTTCCCTCAGAATATCTTGGGAGGCCATGCCCATCACTGCTAACACAAGTGCCACAAAAATCTCAGCAGTTCTGTAAATTTACATGGTCTCACACAAATACGAGTAACCAGTATCTCTCCTCTTCATTCATTTGTTCATTCACCTCTCTCCCACCCTCCCTCCCCATCACAAATCTGACAGCCAGCTTGCTTCCCTTTACATGTGTTCCTTTTTGTTGAAACACTTCTGTCCCTTTGTGTGACTACAAATGTACTTCTCATATTTTCCTTCTATTTCTGTAAGCCCCCCACAACTGACTACCTTCTCCCTCCCCTTCTAGAACAGAGACGTTCACTTCTGCAAGTTCTGCAGTATCAGCTGTGTTAGAGGTTTGTAGAAGGCAAAAGATATGAAGTCCTTAGAGCTTCTATTAGAGCACAGGATAGAGCTTCTCAGGCTGATTTGCAGGACCAACAGCTGGGCATGTTTAGTCTGGAGAAGAGAAGGTTGAGAGGGGACATGATAGCCATGTTTAAATATTTGAACGGATGTCATACTGAGGATGGAACAGGCTTGTTTTCTCTGCTCCAGAGACTAGGACACAGAGCAAATGGGTTCAAACTACAGGAAAAGAGATTCCACCTAAACATTAGGAAGAACTTCCTGACAATAAGAGCTGTTTGGAAGTGGAATACACCCTCATAGTGTGGTGGAGTCTCCTTCTTCGGAGGTTTTTAAACAGAGGCTGGATGGCCATCTGTCAGGAATGATTTGATTGTATATTCCTGCATGGCAGGGGATTGGACTGGATGGCCCTTGAGGTCTCTTCCAACTACTATGATTCTATGATTCTATGACCAGTAATTATTTTTTTTAGTGTGCCAGGGATTATTGAAGCAGGAGGTCGATTCCCAGACATGTTTATTATAGCCTATATTCCTGTTCACCACTACACTGAACTTGCCATGCCAAAGATTGTCAGGTCTTGGACACTTTGTTTTACATTGAACTCCTGAAGCTTCTGAACAGGTCAATGTACCATTTTAATAGCTTTACATTAACACGATAACTATATAAAACATTTACAGTGATCTCTTCACTAAGTATCTAATGACCCTTCACCATGACTCTCCACAGAGAATAGCCCCACCAGGTATAACAGGTCCATGAGGCAAGCAAGACCCTGAGATAAGAAGACATTTCTGTTCATACATTACCTGTTACACCTATTTTCTTGCATTCTTTGTATTAACAATGCTAGGAGAAGTGATATTGAAAAAATTATAAAAACACAGAAACAACCCTGTCAAGGAGTTAAAAACATACTGGTGGAATAGCTTCCTTTTGGCTTTCAGATCTAAGCTTAAAACATCTGCCTCTTTTTTGTTGATGGTTCTCATTTAAGGCATGTTGGCTGACTGTGTCAGTACCTATGAAATTGATTCTCTTCCTTCTTTTTCTTTTTCTTTTTTGCATCTACTGTCATTGCTAGGATTGGTAATTAATCAAGACTGCACAGTGGCCGGCTCTCTTATTTCTCCTTCCCCTTTTTGTGGAGTGAATAATGAAGAAAGATATCTTCACTTCTTCACCTCCACATCTCCTGGGCACTGCAGCGCTCAAGCTGGTTCCTTTAACAAGGAACCTGTGCTGGGGAAAATGCTCTGCAGATGACAAATGTGGCCTTGGAGTTTGCCAAGTTTGAGGTTGGCTTTCTGACACTTCCTTCTTTGTCACCATCAATCATCTTCTGTCACGAGGGTCTTTTTTTTTTTTAAGTCCTGTTGTGTTGTTGCTTTTCTGTTTCTGATTAGGAGCCATGTTCTATCTGTATGTGGACCATTTGGAGTCAGCTTTTGTAGAGGGCATTAGGAAACAGAAGTCCCTGTTTTTCCTTGTTTTTTTCCTGGGCTATGAGGCCGTGTTCTGGAAGAGCTTCTTTCTGACGTTTTGCCTGCATCAGTGCCTCTTTTCAAGAAATGCTGCACTCAGTGAAGGACAAAAAAGACCCTCTCACAGCTGCAGGAGTTTACTGCATACCATGTAGCTGTGGGCAAGTTTACATAGGGACCACTAAACGTAGCATGCAAACACAAATCAAGGAACATGAGAGACACTGTAGACTGGGCCAGCCAGAAAAATCAGCTGCAGCAGAACATGTTATAAACCAACCTGGACACAAAATGTTATTTTAAAACACAGAAATTCTGGACCAGGCCAACAACTATCATGTCAGAATGCACAGATAAGCTATTGAAATCCACAAACACCTGGACAACTTCAACAAGAAATAAGAAACCCTAAAAGTAAACTAAATCTGGCTTCCAGTCCTGAAAAACACTAAAATCAAATCTCAACATATTGGAAATTGTTTAAAATACCAGGGTAAATATGTTGTCCCTGTTTAAACGTCCACACTATACTTCACATGCTAGTGGAGAATACAGCCAATTTAGCAGAGTTCAAAACAAACGCAGCAGTATTTAGCATTAGATTCTTAGCATACATGTGAAACCACAGCTTAATAAATAACCAAACACCCTTTGTCTTTTCCAAAGTCGTTTAACTAACAAAATAACCACTCAAGACTCAAAAATTAGCTTAAAAGTACAAAAACATCTTTACTCACAGTTGGAGAGCTTTTTCATGGCAGGTACATCAATACTTCATCAAAATAAATTAAAACTACTTTAAAATGTTTAAAAACTACATTGTTACAAAAACAATACTCAGGACTCCCCGCCTGGGGTCCTCTCCCTTTGATGGCCATGTGGTTTGTTAAAGAGCATGGCTTCTGGAACAAAGGAGGAAATTTAGACACTCCCCTTCATCCCAGAACTCCAATAGCAAAACTTCAGGAAGTTACATCAGCTCATCTTGTATGGCTTCTTAGTTAACCCTTCAGTAGCAAAACCATTTCCACTTATTGGACTACAAACTATATTTTCCAATACAACACTTGCAAATGAACTCCACCCAGGGACAGAGGGATTTCCAGCAGATAATGGGACATTAGCCAACCATTAGCCAAACAGACACTAATCCTCCTTCCATATCTCCACCTAGAAACTAGCCTTTCAAATACACAAATTTACATATCCTCTCCAACAGGGTTTCACAGTATATAAACCATACACACATACCTACTGAACCATTCTCTGAAGATGCCAGCCACAGATGCAGGCGAAACATCAGAAGTAAACTCTTCCAGAACACAGCCTCACAGCCCGGGGAAAAAAACAAGGAAAATCTATGGATGCCAGCCATGAAAGCCTTCGACTTCACGCAGAAGTCTCGGATGTTATGAATAGGCTCACCTTTGCTTAAGTTTGTTAGGAAGAAGAGAAAAGTGAGGAGGTCAGTAGAATTTGCCTCTTCTCTTTTCTTCACTTCTGTATAAATGGAATGTTACACTGAATCTCTAGTTTTAATTCAGTGATTGGTAGAAACCTGAATAGATGTGGGTAAGTGAAACCATCATATTAGTAACAGTAAATTCTCACTTGGTTTGTACTTTCATCAAGGGCCTAAATACCCTAAAGGCACCAGATCCCATCTGGTCTTGGAAGCTAAACAGGGTCAGCCCTGGTTAGTACTTGGATAGGAGACCACCAACAAATACCAGGTGCTGTAGGCTGTATTTTAGAGGAAAGAACTGGCAAAACCATCATTGAGTATTCTTTGCTTAAGAAAACCCTATGAAATTCATATGGTCTCCATAAGTCAAAAGGCAACTTGAAGGCACATACACACAGAAAGAGTTGTAATTGAACCATGAATGACAAAATGCTGATTTCTGTCAACTTGTCTGTCTATATCTATTATTGCTACAAGACAGCAAAAGTTCTCCTTGTTGCTTCTGCTCGCCTCGGAGAGATTTTGCACAATTTTGAGACTGGTTTTTTCACATTTCTGTAAATGTTCAAAAATCAACATGATGGCTGCTGACTTGTTGCATAGACTATAATAGTAGTAGGTGGGTTGTTTGTGTCTTTTTTGATCAGTCAATCTGCCCTTTTGTGCTTGCTGCATGTGTGTGCTTTGCTACACAAAAAGAAAAGGCACTTGTTCTATACAGAGCATTTGGGACAAATTGTGGAAATTGTGGATGGGAAAAATCCTTGGTGCTTGATTCTTGGGACTTTTTCAGATGATCCTTGCAGTGCAGTGGTCAAGCGGGAGAGGTTCGTAGCAGCAGCGCAGCAGGGGGTCGATTTCGGACGCCATTGTCCCTGCTGCAAAATTGTCTGTCTCTCTTCTGCTTAGGGTTGGAGCCTGCCGCACTATATTTGGCCAGATTTTATTCACGGACAATCTCCGTGAATAAAATCTGGCCAAATATGGCGCAGCAGTCTCCAACCCTAAGCAGAAGAGAGACGGATGATTTTGCAGCAGGGACTGTGTCGTCCGAAATCGACCCCCTGCCGCGTTGCTGCTACGAACCTCTCCCGCTCAATCCTTGGGCTGCAAGGATAATCTGAAAATGTCCTTGGTCTGCATGTGAAGACTCTCAAGGGATTTGAAGAATATTCAGCAGGCTGTTGAAATGTGTTGAGATGATCTATCTTGACCAAAATCTCACCAACCATAAGATTTTTCCTCATCTTAATTTAAAAACACACAGTCTCACAGTAGACTTCAGCATCCTATCTGAACCTTGCAATGACGATGCTGGCTGCAAATTCTGGGAGTTGTAGTCCATAAATTAACTTTCCTAAGCTCAGCAAATAATGCATTAGCCTAGCTTTCATCCATCTGAGAGCAGGGTGAGAATGTGGATTGGGCAAGCAAGGGCTAATCTTCTAGTTTTTTTCTCTTCAGCGAGCTAACCTCATTAGAAGCATTTATAGAAGTATCACTTGTCTCTCCATGGCCAGTTGGTGCACGGGGAAGGGGGAGAATTCTTTGGCTGGTTGGCCCCCGCAGTACCATGCTTTTTGCTAGAGCTCAGTGGTGGTGCATTAGCTTGATCTCTGCTAACATCCCTCATATCAAAGATACATTGTCTGTTTGAAGCAAGACTCAGCTGCATATATTTAGAATCTATTTGAAAATATATGAAATAGACATTTTTTAAAAAAAAAAAAACAATCACTTTTCTTTTCATCAAATCCTCCCCACACCTCACAAAATATCCCATATGGCACAATACAGTAAATAGATTGAGGTATGTGCCAGAACATGCAGGGTGGGGACATCTCAGGACAATCTGTTACTTTTCTGTGTGCACTGAAAGCATGCTTTGTTTCCCCACTCTCCTTGGGGAATCAGGCAACTGTGTTTGGCGCTACAGGAACAAATTAAAAATGTACAGCATGACTATGTAGGGAGGGGACTGAGATGGCTGGGTAAAATCAAGCCAGGCAAGGGATTGTTTAGACCAAACCATACCCAAAGAGGATGTAATTGGGAGGTATCAGAAATTTCTAGCAAACAGTTCTAGAGAGAATAAGACAGCCTCCCCAGGGAATAATAACATTCTTGGAGATGGAAGCTTTTGAAACTACATTCCAAGAGTAACTACATTTGAGTCTGTTGAAATACAACAAAGAGACTTGTGGCACTTTGAAGACGAGGACATTTAGGATGGCTTAAGCTTTATTTCTAAGGCAAACCTGAGCAATTATCAGTTTCTCACAACACACAATTGGATGAAGGTAGAGAATCTAGTTCAGCAACAGCCATTTCGCTTTTAAAATGAGTTAGAAGAAGAAAGTGGTCACAGGACTTGGTTTGGTGAGCCTGGCCAAGTACAAGAAAGGCTTTTCCATACAATCAACAGGATCCAAAAACCACTGAACTTTAGTCTACTGTTGCAGTAGCTACTCTTCTTCCCTCTTATAACACCACAATACAATTAGACTTTCTTTTATAGCCCTAAATTGCCCCTCCCCTTCCTGTGGCTCTTCATCTGACTTTCAACCTCTCCTACTCATCTCACCATCTATATAAGTTACTTGGAGTCTTCTTTCCCCCTTCTGTCCCCAAAAGATACCCATGAAGTTAAGTATTTATTTTCTTAGCTGGTATATGAGTGGAGGAGCCAGAGTGGTGTAGTGGTTTGAGCATTGACTATGACTCTGGAGACCAGCGTTCAAATCCCTGCTCAGCACAGAAATCCACTGGGTGACCTTGGACACATTCTCTCAGCTTCAGAGGAAGACAAAGGCAAACCCCTTCTTAACAAATCTTGCTAAGAGAACCCCATGATAGAGCCACCTTAGGGTGGCCATAAATCGGAAGTGACTTGAAGCACACAACCAGAAATCTGGGCTAAACAGTTTTCCCATGGTTTTGTACATTTTTCTTCACTCTTCTGTTTGGTCCATGTCACTTGTTCATATTTTGCCAATATCAAGAGGTCATGGATTCATTGTTTTACATCTGGAGGATGCTTTGATTGCCAGTTTTTGAAGACAAATAGTCCCATCATAGGGGGAATCCATGTGACACAAATAATCCAGGTTGAAACTGGATTATTTACATGGCTCCTTCCTATGGAATCCTGGGATTTGTAGTTTTACAAGGTCTTTTAGCCTTCTCTGAAAGCGTGTCGGTGCCTTACCAAACTACAAATCCCAGGATTCCATACAAAGGAGCTATCAAATAATCCAGTTTCCCCTGGATTTTTTCTCTAGTGTAGCTGCCCCCCTAGAAAGCTCCACAGGCCATTTAAACAGTTCTAGTTTTGTTTCCCACTCTCCTTTTCTTTCCCATCATCATTCTATCATCCCTTTTCCCTTCAACTGCCTACTTTGGACCCCTTCACCTTCCCCTGTCACATTATTGCTGGACAATTACCAGGCAACTAGAACTTCATGTAGGGATGCTGGCTGGCCAGGCCACCCTACTGTTAGACAATGTAAGGTGGCTACCCCAGCAATCATGAGTTATTTGCTTTATTATGATTTTACTGCCAGGGTAGGGAGAGGACCCCATGGGAATTTTCTGCATCATGTGTCAAAATGAGACACAACCCTGTTGTGGGGGGGGGGACATCATTTGTTGCTCTTTCAGGCAGCAAAATGTCTTGGACTGTTCCTACGTTAACAACTGTCTAGTAGATCAGAAAGTACAGAATATCAGTTATGCTATATATGATACCAGGAACAGGAAAGTTAAAGCTGTATTGGACTAGTGATTTATGATCTCTGTGTGTGTGTGTGTGTGTGTGTGCACGTGTTACACACATGGGTGGAATTCTGTGTAAATGCTGGCATAGCAGGAGCAAGGTTAATGAATAACCTCAGAAGATAACTCACCATGGGATTCCTGTTGCATTTTAATGTGGAGGTTCCCATCATTTTCTTTCCCGTTCTCTTCTTAATTGATGCTTAGCTTAACTAGTATTAGCATGAATATAGATGTTAAATCTGCTTCTCAGAGGCACTAATGGAACTATGGCTAAAGTTGCTTTTGTTTATTGCCAAGGAGCTTTTTGTCTATATTACATACATTGAGAGGTGGATGGAGGAAATTCTAGGAGCTGTAGTAAAAAAATAAATAAATAAATAAATAAAATTCTTATTTCTGCTCACATATAATGCTAATCTCCTAAGAACCCAGGTCATAGACCAATATCTTGGGGGTCCCTGTGCTTATGCATGCTTGGAAAGATTGCCAAGAGAGTAGTGAACCCCTTTGCCTCTCCTTCTTGGCACCTAGGCCTATGTATGCATGTAGCAGAAAAGGGAATAATGTGCCAAGGCTGAGAGAGCTAGCTAGTACAGCACTGTCAGAGTTAGAAATCTGGAGTTAAAGCAAGAAATGACCAAGCAGGCAATTTAGTCTGTAGGCTGGTAAGCGGGAAAAGATAGTTTAAGAAGAACTCCCTCTTTAGCAAAGGAATATGTTGTTTAAACAGGAGACAAGGAATATATCTACACTGTAGAAATAATGCAGTTTGACACCACTTTAACTGCCATGGCTCCACCCAACAGAATCGTGGGGTTTGTAGTTTTACAAAGCACCTGGCAGAGAAGGCTAAAGACCTTGTAAAACTACAAACCCCACGATTCCATAGGATGGAGCACTACAGCACTTAAAGTGGTGTCAAACTGCATTATTTCTACAGTGTAGATGGATCCTGAGCAGAGCATGAAACTTTATATGTCCAACCCAAACCCTGGTGGTTCCTTATATCTCCTGATTTCAACTGAGAAATTGCATGCACGCATGCATGCATGCACGCACACACACACACACACAGAGAGAGAGAGAGAGATCAGTGTAGAGCCTACAAGCATGATAAAGATTTAGGAAGTTTCCATGGCCTTCTGCCCACTTCATCGGATGTAACTGAGTAGAGTAGCTGCAGTATCACTGTTGGGCAATCTGCCTTGATAGTGTGATTAAAATGCAGCATAGAACTGACCAGCAGGTCCCTCCTCTGGCAAGCTGTCATAGTGGCACAATAGAAGCATAAAGTGCCTAGACATTGGAATCATTTCAGCACCAAGTTAAAACTTGGCTTTTTATTAAAGCCTTCAGGCCAAAGTGCATGTTTTATGGTTATATTTTTAACTAGTTTTCAATTGTCTGTTTTTAAATTGAGAACTATTTAATATATTCTTAATCTTTTTAAACTTTTGTAATTATTCATTGCTTTAAGTTGATTTTATTGTAAGGCACCCTGAGTTCTTCAGATAAGGGGTGGAATATAAATATTTCAATAGATAGATAGATAGATAGATAGATAGATAGATACCGGTAGATATGGCTACCAGAAACCTTGGTTTAAGACCCCTTAATACTGAAAAACAACATTTGGCTGCTAGAGGCCTGGGTTTTAATTTCCAGGTCAGTAACAGAACTCACAGGTTGACCTTCAGTTTCCCCCAGTCTCCATTCTTCAAAAGACATTGTTGTGTGCATGAATGTGATAAGGCTTCTACAGTAGTTTACATGCTATCAGTGCAATGTAAGAGATAGATGTGGTCTAAGCAAGCAAACAACCCTTATCACAATCTCTCCTGCAATGTCATTTGGATTGTCTAAGTTGTCAACTGGTTGAGGTCTCACTTATGCCTCTCTTTCAACTATATTGCAGCACTTCTACTTCCGGCTATGAATCTGATTACTATAATCTTTATGCCTTTCTCGTGGTTTCTGCCAGATCATTATTTGTTCAGATAATTCATGCAAATCTTTGTCTGCAAATGATTATGCAGTCGTGGGGCAATGTGATTTATTTATCCTCTGTCCTTAATACACTGTATTACAAAACCTTCATGTAATTCAGAAGAAAATAAACGTCTGAAAGTAATGGAAGGAAAATAAAAGTTGATGCATCTTGAATCTACAGTGTAGTGGATCCACTCCCCAAAACTATTTTTCTCCCCGCTCCACCAGTCTTTTTCCCTTCTTGAAATGTATCCCTTAAAAGATGGACATTTTTTCACCAACTTCTCTATTTCAAAAGTGCAATGGGATGCCACAGTAATCCACCACAGATATATTTGTTCTGTTGACATGATGCTGACAATCATTCCAAATCTTCCTCATGTCTCACACCATTTTATTTACTTTCCATTTTACTTTGTGTCTGATTTACTTTCTGTTGGAGAGGAGGAAAGAGATAAACAGAAGCTGAATGTGCAGCAGAGTGCACAATGTGATGATATTCAGCCTACTTGTGTGGAAGTGTGTGTTAGAATGGCATCCCTATGTTACCTGAATTGCATGGTGTCACGGGCACCCTCTAATGTCCTAATATTAATTTGGGGAAATTAATTTGCTCAACCTGGCATGCGAGAGGCCGGGCGATGGTGGGACCTTTTAACCTATGTCTACTGGTAATAACGGGGGAGATTCTAAGACAAAAGATACAATTAAATGATCTTTATTGGAAATTAATATCAACGGCAGTCACATAAACACTCAGGCTTCAGACACTCACACAAGGCTATCGAAGATAGTTGGAAGTCTTTGGATAGAGGAATAGAGTAAGGGAATGGCAGGTTAACTTGTACCGATCTTGCAGAGCTGAGATCACAAAGTAAACCTACAGCAAGGAGGTCCAGATGATAGAACTGGTGACACAAACTGATGTGAAGTCAGAAAATGGGATTCGTGCACACTTGGGTGGTGTTTTAGGGTGATATTTATATGAAATAATTACCCTGAAGGGATAGGATTTTGTTTGGAATACAATTCTTCTCGGAGTTTCCCAGAGCTAGACAATGGGTGCTCTGGAAGAGTTAACAATCGCTAATGGGTGCTGTATTTGGAACTGAATAGGAGCAGGTGAGGCCCTTTATTGGAAGGGGATGAAGGAAGGAAGGACCCATTTTACAAGCATCAAGGACTCTGCTGTCATTGAGTGAATTAGTGAATGACTCATCTCCAAGTGTTAAGTTCTGACCTGAGTGTTTGGTTTTGGGGAATTTCCAAGGGCCCCTTTCTTGGTCATACATGAATCCCACCTTGGTATTTGGGAATTCCTGGTTTACCTGCAACCCTGTGGATGGCCACACTGAGCCAAATGATTAAATATAGCCAATTATTAGATATTTCAAGGTGAGAACTATCAGGGTAGGTAACACTATCAACAGGGGGAAAACCCATTGTGATGTGAATTCTCCTCTAAGAATAGGGCAGCTAGTCATGCACTATTATGCAGCATGACCATAGGTGGTTAAAGGCATGCTGTATTTCAATCCTGATTTGCTTTCCATTCATGACTCTAGACTTTGATCTGATACAGACTTCTGCTTCCACACTTCTTAGCCCTTCTCGGGCTTATGCCTGTAGTTCAGCCCTGACCCAGGGTTCATTGTTTGCCTAGACATCAGCAAGCTGTTTCCACAGTTCCTGTGTTTTCCATGTAGGGCTGGGGCTAGAAGGGTTTTAGGGATGGGAACCTGTGGTCCTCTAAATGTTGTTGGGCTTCAGTTTCCATAAACTTAAGCCAGCATGGTCAACAGTCACCGAGGATTTATATTTTAAAATATCTTTCTCATACCTAGAGGAGATATCCATTTCATTACGCTACTAAGTGCAAAATGTTTCCTTTTCTTGAACTGGTTTTCCTTTTACCATTAGTGTTGCCTCTTTTTCCTAATTCAGTGCCTACACCCATCAAGAGGAGGTGCCCTTTAATGGTATACCCAAATTTTCATTTGCAACATCGCAAGTTGTCTCATGAGTGTAGAGACCTTTTTTACCGTATGAATTATGTTACCTTTAGTTCAAGGTGATGGGATACCATAACCGAGGAGGAGGGGGAATTATTGTTGTTTAGTTCTAAGCAATCTTGAACAAACTGCACACTGCTGAAAAACAAATTCTCTAGTTCCATAGTTTTAAAACTGATCTGGGGGGGGGGGTCTTGAGTTCTCCCATTAGTTCACAAATGGTGAAAATGCTTCCCTGTAAAAATAGTTTGCTCTCCCCACTGCTGATATTTTGCTGCAATGTGGAATGGCAAAAGAGCAGATAAGAGCTCAGTAGATCTACCTATCTGGCACATTATGAGAGCTGACTGTGCCGAATATGTCCCCACTCAGGTCAGCATGAAAGAATTCCTGAAGGAAAGAGAGGAAACCCTGCCCAATATCAACAGGGAGTAAACTTTATGAGAGCAATTCTAAGGTGTGGGTGTTCTGCAATCAAACAACAATCAAGAGCGTGAAATGGTGATTGGATGTAGGATGAGTGTAGCTGATCACATTCTTAGTCTCACTTTTTACACTCAAATATAGATTATAGTGACTCAGCTGCCACTTTTTCTGTTTGCAAATTGTCAGCAAGCAAAATCACTTATCGTTTCAGAGGCAAAAATCATTTGCAATTGTTTGCTAAATGACTCCCCCCCCAAAAAATAATTACTAATCTGTGAGAAGTGCTTTTGGGGACTGAAACCTCCGAGTCGTGGTTTGATGACTGGGGCCATAAAATAATATTGTATGGGGTGCGAAGACATTTCCTTGCTGCAAATATTCTCAAACATGTTGCTAAAATTTCTTCTGGTTCAGCATTCCTGGACTGTACAGGAAGTCTGAGGCTGTAACTGCTTTGCCTGGGTAATGCCCTGATGTAAGTTGGCACTAAAATAGTGGTGGGAGGACTCTAAAAACCTGGCAAACAACATTGGTGTGGCTAGCAGAAAGAAGAGTCGGTTGACAACTCTACTGAAAACTCTACTAACTTAGTCAACTCACAAGTGTGTACACAGAGTGACTATCAGGAATGTGTTATAAAGCATAGGGGAAGGCAAACCAGAGCCTGGAAGAATTACTTTTTTGGATGATAGCCCTCAGATTCCCTCCCATCATGTTTGACCATGGTTCTGTCTCTCATTTTGTCAACAAGAATTGTTAGGGGATGGGGAAATGATGGTGTGCTTCCTGTTCCAGCATGCTGGTTTTTAAGTGGATGATTAAACAGGAAAAAAAAGTCATAGCTACTATAAGCTCAAACTGCTAGGAAAGTTCATGAGAAGAAATATGCTACCTGGAATCATTCACAGGTCTGTGAAATGGGTAGATGTGGAGAGTGAATGGAACAAACTGCTGTTTGAGCTACAGCTAGTCACTGTTTCTGGTAAAGAGACTGCAATGGAGTGATGATTAAAGAGTTGGCTCCATATGTTTCAAGAAGAAAAAAAAAGAAAGAAAAGGTTGGTTCTGACCAGTGAATGGGAGGTGTAGGCTTGCTTCTTTCCTGCACTGCATAACCCTATATGGCTTAGTTCCAGACAATCTGACAAAATATTCTCCCATATGAACCTGTCCAGGCCCTGAGACCTTGAGAAAATGCCCTTCTCTTGGTCCCACCATCCTCACAAGCATGGCAGATTGGACCATGAGAGATAGCCTTCTTGGTGGCTGCTCCTACATTCTGGAACTCCCTTCCTAGGGAGGTTAGACTGGCTTCTTCCTTGAACTTTTGGTGGCAACCAAGGACTTAAAAAAAAAATCTGACAGACTTTTGGAAACTGACTGTAAAGAAACAGATTTTAACAGGGTACCATACTAGTTGTTAACTGTTTTTTTAAGTATGTTTTAATTATTTTAATGTTATTGATGGTTTGATTTCAGTATATTTTGATTATCTTTTGCATTTATCTGGACTATATTTGTTTAAATTTGTAAGCTGCCTTGAGTTCTGGTTATCGGAGAAAAGGGTAGGATATAAATAAAGGTGGTGGTGGTATTCAAGGAAAGAAGTAGCATTCATAGAAGGAAGATTGAAATCAAGGTTTTCATGGGAGAGCAATACTGGAAGTTTGCTGATCAAATGGCTGGGTGGAGTTATTGCTTTATGGGTCATTTTTAATCAGATAGGACATTCCTCAGTGAGTGCCTCAGCTGGGTGGAGGCAAGGCACTCACTTCTCCATCATGAAGGAAACATCCCTTTTAATTCAGCCCTGAATCTAGTTCCTGACACCCCTTGTCTTTTGGAATCCAAACACATAGGAATCAGGGTAATGAGAAGCCATAATGATCAAGATGTCTGATTCAAGCAAAACACAGTGCTCTATGTGTACACGGGCCACTGAACCAGCATGTCTGAGACATCTTTCTAAGAAACGGTGAGATCTAACACATATGGAATCATCACATAAAATGTGTGGGTGGGGTAGGGTAGACTGAGTATCAGAGTTGGGATTAGAGAAACCAGAGGGACAACCAGTGTGGTGTACTAGTCTGAGTGTTGGACTAGGACTCTGAGAGACTAGGGCTTGAATCCTTGCTCAGCCATGGAAACCCTCCAGGCAACCTTTGGTAAGTCATACTCAGAGGAAGGCAATGGTTAACCTCCGCTCCTGAACAAATCTTGCCAAGAAAACACTATGATAGGTTCAACTTTGGGTCTCTATAAGTCAGAAATGAAGGCACACAACAACAACAACAACAACAACAACAATGAAAGAACAGGACTATTTCATCATAATGATCCCTTTTCCAATTTGAGTTTCCAGAATTCCTACAGAGGCAAGCTCAGTGAAACCCACAACTCAGATAAGACAACAGTAGTTCCATGGTAACTGGTGTTATATTTCGGGAAGTGCCAGAAAATATTTTAGATTCTACATCCACATCCTAATTTTGAGCCAGATGAGGCAAATCTGTCTCTAAGTGGATAATTATATAAAGTAAATATTTTTTTTAAAAAATCCATCAAAATTACTTGATGAGATCCAACAATATTAATTTCTAGACTGACAACTTCTGTTAGGCTGTTTCTACACTAGAGACTTAACCATTTTAATCTATTTCTCTTTTTTCCAAGGAACCTTGGAAATTCTATGCAGGGGTCCATCAGCAAACTGCAACTGCTGGGTATCTTTGGGGGAAACTGTTTCAAATGAAGCACTATAAAGTTGTAGAAGTGTATAAAATACTTATCTAGATGGTGTTGGTAAAAAAAAATACTTTATGGCACTGGTAGTTTATTTAAATTGATTAATTTAAAATAACTTTTGACTGCCTTCAAGTGTAGAATCCTCCCATTGTTTCTAACTTAATGGGTCTCCTTTTCCCCAAGTAAATTTGTATGAGCAAAACAGATTATTTTTTTAAAAAAGAATTACTGATTAAAAAAAATATATAAGATGCAAAGTGTAAGTTCCATACAAGCTATATGTTCATTTTTGTTGTGTCCTGAAGTAGGAATACAGAGATAAATATTTAAAACAACAAACATTTAATAAAAACTCCCATATATATAGAAGGAAAGAAATATAGCCTTGTTACCTAGCCATATGACTGCGTATTTTAAAAATAATTGCCATTGTATATCAGTTGACTAGATTAATTCCATCATTGTTGCTCAAACAACTACGTGCCTCCTGCCTTGGGGGTAAACATTTTTAGAAAAAGCTTTTTACATTTTGCTAGCTCGTGTCTACAGATGCAGAAATTTGGAAATTACTTTTGTGACTGAGGCTGCCAGAATCCTCAGCCACATGCCCATGTTGACTGTGGGATTGTGGGAGTTGTTATCTAAAAAAGTAACTTTTCCAAGTGCTGTGCAACAGTGTGGGATAGATAAAACAAACCACTGGAAATAGTGTCTCTTGGGAATTTTGAACCTTGGTTCCCTTCCCCCAGTATTCCATTCAGCAGCTAAACAACCTCTGTCTTCTTTGTAACCATTCACATCACTTCTTCTTCTCCCCCCCCCACCCGCTGTGTCAAGGTCAAGAAACAAAGAGAGTAAATCTTCAATAATGGACATTTCCCTCTGTGAGGCCCCCTAAGGTAAAGCCTTGTTCTGCAATTAGTGTCGCTTCAGCAAGCGAGCACAGAAAGTGAAGCAAAGAAAAGCCCTTCCAAATTACAGTCATTTTCTCTGCAGATTTCTTTTCCTATCCCTAGGAGCACCAGGAAGCTACTGGCTATGGCAGCATGAGAGAGAGAGAGAGAGAGAGAGAGAGAGAGAGAGAGAGAGAAGCAGATTCCATCTGTGTCCCTGTGGGACGGGGTCATGTCGGGTTGCCAGCACTAAACATCTGGGCTGACATAGAAACTTGCTGCAGCCTTGATGCTACTTAATGGTACATGTCAAGGGTCTGAGCCACTTACCACCCCTGTCTTGATAAATCAACCAGGGTGGACAATAATCGTGCAAGGTAGAATGGCCATCAAACCTTCTTGTCCATCTCAACATGGGATAACGGGCAGTGGGGGGAGAAATCTTATAGGATGCCCTTCAGGCTTCTTGACAACAAGGGACAAATTCCTGTACCCTTCATTCCCTAGATCCCAAGCCAAAACATTTTTGCAGAATTCAGTAGCAATAACTGAGTTATAGTTATAGGCTGTTCCCAATAACGTACCACACACTCTGTTCAAATCATATTGAAATATATTTATTTACAACCCAGAAGACTATACAAACAACCATTTAGAGGTAGGAAAAGTACAGAGGATCATCCAGGAATTATACAGTGGGCAGAAATGAGCAAGTTAAATACATACCAGATGCTTCAGTGTCATCCTCCTAACAGAGTGGGTTTTTAGACTGAGAGGCTGAGGAGAATAAGGAACAAAGAAACAATACTCAGTTTTTTAGGGAAAACTGACCAAGGTTCAAGTAAATGCAATTATCTGGTCAGGACCCTTATGGGCCTGAACTTTCTAGCATCCTGGCATCTTAATGAGTCTCTCCAAACAGACATGATTTTTTTTCTCTTCAACAGTCAACAGTCTTCACCCGCCATTAAAAACTCAGAAATAAAGGTTAACATAAGCATTTTGAGTCCCAGAGAAGCTTCTTGAAGAAGACATGCACATAGACTGGTACAAAATGGAAACTTGCACAGAAATAAAACATAACTGCCTTTACAGTACAGTCCCCCAAATTTTTATCCTATGTTCAATCCACAGCACATTTACCACAACAAAGGCTAGCTAAAGTTAGTAGGGATGGGAAAGAATTTCATTTCAGTTCCTCTTTGGACCAAAAAAAAAGTGTTTTTTTCTTTTTTTCTTTCATGGGAGGGTGTTCATATTCAGGAAAGTAACAATTTTAAAGTTGTTGGGGTTTTTTTTAACAAAAAGAATGTGGGACATATTTTCTCACTCTAGTCTTGGGCACTGAGTGCTTAGCTCTCAAAAGTCTGGCTCTGAATCCCTATGTGTTCAGCTATGTTGGTGCTGAATTAGGATCATGATCTCTTTTTTTTTTCTTTGGAGATTATCAGACAGGAACGTAAAAAGTGTTCCTGTCCTACAATCTCCAATCCCGTCCCGGTCCCTGCACAATAACCCTCCCCATCAGACTTACCTGATCTTCTGTCCAAAGGCAGTGCAGGAATGAATGGAACTCTAATGGAGCTCTGTTCACTTCCTACACTGAAATTCCGCCCATTCTCACGAGAAGATGTGAGCATGGGAAATTCAAAAAGAAAAAGAAAAATGCACAAAAAAAGTTTTAAAACACTATAAAAAATAACAAGTAACCCGGAGAGGTTCATTAAAAGAGGGTATCCTACCTTGTTTTCACAATCCCACGCAGAAGTGTTCTGGCAGGACCGTCTATTGATGCTGTATTCACAGCAGGACAATGGCGCAAGGTTTCAGACGCTGGCAATGCTGACACCAAAACAGGACAGGCAATCTATCACCATCTCAGCCTGTCAAGAAAAAGAAACGCCAGAATAATGACAGTGGAATGGAAAAGGATATTGTGTGATATTGGCATCCTTTTGCATTCCACTGTCATTCTGGTGCCACATTAGCCGCATCTGATAATCTTTCTTTCTTTCTTTCTTTCTTTCTTTCTTTCTTTCTTTCTCATCTTTTAACATTTACATGGCTGGCAGGTAAAAGTCAACACAGCCCTCCCCATGCTAGGAATATCTCTGTTTATTGAATTGGTTCAATGAAGATGGGCAAGAATTGATTTCAGTTTGGTTCATATAAGATTTTACCAAAATTCACAAATGTCTGCATAGTTGAGATGGAAAGAACTTGATTTAAAAAAAAAGAGCAAAAGAAAGTAAAATTGGCAGATTCTTCCATACCTAGAAGTTAACAGGAGTCTTTCCAAAAGGATGGAAAGTTTGTAAATGGTCTGTTACAATACAATCCTATGACTATCTACTCAGATGGGAATGTATAGGATTGCAGCTGTAACTACCTTTTTGGAGCCGAGCACTCCCTGCTAGGTAAAGGAGAAAGACATGAGCAGAATTTCCTTTGATTTGTTAGCCTTCCTGCTTTTATATTGAAAAATATTTCATACTTTTCCCCCTACAAAAGCTACAGGCAGGATACTGTACTTAAGGAGGGAATGTTAGACTGTGATTAGACTTTGCCTGAAGATCTGCACAATTGATATCACATTTAGTGGAAGCATTGTTTGGCTAGATGTCACAATGCCCCACCCATTTCAATAGCATAGTTTCTATAGCAACTAACCCAACTGAAAGAGACAAGAGGGAGAAGGAGAGAGGAGAAATTAAAGCTTGTGACTAACATGGTCCCCTGAAATGCGTGACAGTATTATAGTACCCACAGTCACGTCTCTTCCCTGTGTGGGGTATGCTTGGAAAAGTTATGGCAAATTACACAAAGGTACGCTTTGCTAAGTGTGATTGTACAGATTAAGGATTGCTAAAATCTTCTCTCTTCTTTAATTCAGGAGGGTCCCCTGCAGCCCAAAAGAATATGTTGGCTTTGCACTTAAGACCATAGTATGATTTCAACCACAGTAGTCTAAATCCAAAGCATAGGGTTTTTTCCCTTCATTTGCTGCCAATGCAGGATTATTCCCTACAGAGCAATCACAAGGGCTTTAACTACTCTGCTTCAAGTAATTTAAGGAGGAAAAAAAAGTATTGCAGATACTTTCTTTTCGTATCCTGCTTCTCCTGTGTTAATAAGCTTCATTTTGTAAAGATGTCTTTGCTACACTACTAATTTTTTTCTCTCTGCATGATAGACTAATTTACAGAAGAGCCTTCATCTTATTCCAGTTCTACCAATTTTCTTTGGATGTGATTGAGCTAGAAATATATATTTAGGAGATTTTCACACAGGCAATTTGTCCCGTTACAGGCACGGAACAGGGTCGCTGAAAGATTTTTCTTTCAGACAACATTCACCCTGTTCCGTGCCAAAGTGTCACTATTCTGTTTTCTCCCCGTGATATTCACAGGGAGAAGTATTCACGGGGAGAAGTCGTTATTAAACACCCGGTTCCATTTCTGTTATGGAACACAGGTGTGCGAATAGGAGCCCCTTCCCTGTTCTGGAATGACAGGGATGGGGGAGGAGCTCTGTGGCAAGCACTTCCTGCCACAATCGGGAAAGCCAGTTAAGTGCCACCCTTCCCCCCCTCCCCAGGTTCCTTGGTGTTTTTTTTTTAATTGATTTGACAGCTGGGGGATAATTTTGACTTTCCCTCCCGCTCATTCTCTTGCGAGAATGAGTGGGATTTCAGCTGGCCAGTCGTAAAGGCAGCCTTACGATGGCTGCATTTACGGCCGGCCGGGCAAGGAGGCAGGGAGCCCATTCCTGGAGCGGAATGGAGGTAAGTGTGTGAACATTTACCTCCATTCTGTTGCAGGAATGGGAGAGGAGGTGGTGGGACAGAAACGGGGCTTTTAGCCCCGGAGTGAAAATCTTCTGTGTCCTTTTTATTATTTTTATTGTTATTATGTGGTGTCCACAAACAGTAAGAGCAAGAAGGGATAAATCAATGTATCTGAACACATGTGATCTGAACAGATTCTCCAGTAGCTTGACCACAAGAATAGCAAGAATTTCATGGTATCAGTGAAAATAGTACAGAGACAGGCTATACAGGAAAAAAGCCATGCAGTACAAGAGGACTAGGCAGCGTCCAAGTACTTGGGTGTATGTGTGTGCATTTGACCTCCAAACCACAAGAGGGTCCACCAGTGTCTTCTTTACCACTATTCAGTATCCACTAATATTTCTAGGTAGTCACCACCAAGGTTCCTGCTATGAAATTTGGCAGCAACTGTGGTATGTCTCTGTGATAAAGGAGGATGCCAGAGTTCCCACTCATAGCACAGATCCTTGCAGTTTAGTACTGCAGAGTGTATTCTTCCCTTCCTGAAGGGAAGGAGGGAAAGATTCCATAGTCTGTCAGAACTGAGTTTCAGCACTGTGCTTCTTTCAGTGGCCTCAAGCATGGGAGGTTCCCATGTGGACATATGCATAAATGTAAGGTATATGTTGGGACTAATTCTTCTTGGGATTCTTGTAGTCCTGTTAGATGTCTGCCTGTCCTACTTCCGTTTAGTTTTATACTGAACATTGCTTCTGGACTCTATTTTGGATAGGATCAGTTTCATCTTGGTAGACTTTGGATGAGAAAAACTGTTATATAACTAAGGGGTAGTCCAGACAGTGAAAAAAACCATCTTAGAATCTGCGGGGAATCCCATGCATCCAAATGGGATCTCACAGCAGTCCATCATTTTCAGAGGGAGGGGGAGCAAAATACGGGGAAACTTTGTGCTTCAAGGCCTCAGGGTTTTTCCCTACCTTTAAAAAAAAAAACAATGGAAATTTGCACCCTTGCAAATTTGCCATCACATTGCCAAAGCTGATTGCTGATCAGTTGAATGTGCGCTGATCATGCTAATAAGGCATTTTTCCTGTGTGATTTGTGGTATCACACATTGCAAAACATGTAACTTTGTTTTTCTGAGAACTTAATTTTGACAAGTTTTTTCATAATGGATGAAGAACTTCAGATGCATGTTGGATCAAATATCTATGTCCACTGAATTCAATTTTCTACCTTGTTCTGGGTTTACCTTATCATTTGAGCAGTGGGGTTGGGAGAGCTCTGTTTAGCTAGAGAGAATTCCCATCTTGGAGAAGACCTTTTGTTTGTCAAAGATTGACAATTTGTTTGTTAAAGATTGACTTAGCATGTTGAACTTACTGTCAATTGGTCTTTCAGGCTTCTAAAACTAAGCTTGTGTGCTTGCTCACTAGAATAGCAAGCTAGAGTTTTACTGTGTTTACTTTCTCACCTTTAAAAAAAAAATCTTTCCATCTCTCAAATGGCAGTACATTTCTGGTTCTCTTAATAAATCCACTTTTAAACAAACTTTTATACCAAAAGTGTGTATCTAAAAGGTTTTATGTATACTCAAGCAACCTTATCCACCTACACTCAACCTCCCACTGTATGTTTTTTTTGTGTGTATGCACATGTGAATCTTTCCCATTTATTTGTTTGAAATATTTCCATAATTTGAGTCCCTGTGGCAGGGATTCCCACCACCCCTGCTTGCATATAAATGTCCCACAGATGTTTGGGGTTTACTTTATAAATTTTTCCCTTCCCAACCTCCATTTTAAAGGTTGGGGGATGACAGTTTCTATCATAAAAGAGGCATTCTGGGAGACATTTATTTCAAAGGGAACTGAGCATGTTCACATTGATTGCCCCATGGATTGCCCATTTCTGGTTATCACTTTTCTTGGCAGCCATCCTCTCCCTCCCACTCCTGAGCATTTGAACAGACATCTAGTAGGCTGTAATAATAATAATTTTATTTCTTTCTTTTTTTGTTTATTTTTGTTTTGTTTTGTTTTGCACCATTCCTAGTATGGCAGTATGTCTGGGCCAGGGATGCTGAAATAGCTAATAGGACCAGAGGTTTATTCTAGAATTAAACCTCTCTCCCATATTTCATATCTTCAGCACCAATTGTTCTCTTCCATGGATGCATACAGACATACACATTTACTTTGTGAAGCATCCACAAATCTCCACCATCAGGTATAATTTGTCTCCAACTTTCCAGCCTTTCCTTTATACAGGTGTGCTTTTCCTCACCAATTCTTTTAATTATCTGGCTGGGAGGGGAAATATGGAAATAGACTGTGTTTGTAATTTATGTTTGCTATCCTACCCAAGAGGTTGCTGCTGTTAATTGTAAACACTGTATGTGAACTTGTTGGGGATGTGTCAAGAGGCTCCATGTCAGTGTCCTCTTCTATTTTCAATGTCTTATCATTCTTTCAGCTCATTTGAGACATCCCTTGCCTTTGCTTAGTTACTTGCATAGTCATTTTGGGAGCATTGTTGAACTGAGAACACCAGGAGGAATTGCAGGGAATCTGTAACAACATTTTTTCCTTCAAAATGCTGACTATACTAATATTAAGAAAAATGTGCCCTTCTGTAAGAAAATGACCATTCTACATCCTTTGGTGAAGGGGAACTGAGGAGAAAGACAAGTGAAATGCAAAATGATCATTAGTATCAATTACAATTATAATTCTGAATGCAATTTGAGCAACTCCAGTCCTCTGGAACATACTTGTCAGTACTTAAGTTCCAGTATAATAATGTCAAATCTTGTTAAAGACATAGGAAAGAAATAGAAAATAATGTAAAGGTGTACTATTACCCAACTGAATAGAGCATCACTCTGTTCATCACTCTACAGCCTTTGAGCTTCTCCTGTGCTCCAGGAGGTCCCTAGTAGCTCCCCTGTATCAGTCAATGCTTATTTAGACAATGTGAAGTCAAAGACTTTCCCAGCTGGCATCCATAGAGTTTCCTTGGGTTCTTTCCGGGCTGTGAGGCCATGTTCTGGAAGAATTTATTTCTGACATTTCACCTGCATCTGTGGCTGGTATCTTCAGAGAATGGTTGTGTAGGGGTGTGTGTGGAGTTTATATGCTATGAACTCCTGTTGTGAGGATATGTAAATTTGTGTAATTGAATAGTTAGTTTCTGGGTATAGAAATGCAAGGTTGATTAGTGTCTGTTTAGCTAATGATTGGTTGATGGGCCATTATCTGCTGGAAATCCCCCTGTCCCTGGGTGGAGTTCATTTGCAAGTGTTGGGTTTTGATTTTAGTGCTTTTCAGGACTTGCAACCAGATTTTGTTTACTTTTAGGGTTTCTTCTTTCCTGTTGAAGTTGTCCAGGTGTTTGTGGATTTCAATAGCTTCTCTGTGCATTCTGACATGATAGTTGTTCGCCTCGTCCAGAATTTCGGTGTTTTTAAATAACATTTTGTGTCCAGGTTGGTTTATAACATATTCTGCTACTGCTGATTTTTCTGGCTGGCCCAGTCTGCAGACTATCATGTCATGTCTTGCATATCTCCACCAAGAAACTAGCCATTCAAATACACAAATTTACATATCCTCCCCAACAGGGGTTCACAGTATAACCCCCCCACACACACACACTCCTACCCAACCATTCTCTGAAGATACCAGCCACAGTTGCAGATGAAACATCAGAAATACAGTAAACTCTTCCAGAACATGGCCTCACAGCCCAGAAAGAACCCAAGGAAAATTTTCTTTAGACATTTTTTTCTTAAAGTGAATTCAGGGTGACCAGTGCCAGAATACTGGCAGTATCGGTGGTCTTAACATGGCAAAGATGGGCAAGAGATTGGTTGGGAAGTTCTGTGACTTTCACCTCTTGTAACTCTATAGTTTATGATTTTGTTCTTTTTCTAACATTGGTGGATGCACACAGTTGTATGATGAATGCTCCAAAGGACTGAATTTTCAGATTCAATGACAAAAGACAAGGTCTGCTCTTGACTGTGTGAAGTATTTGTTCTGGAAATGTTTACAATGACTTTATGTTGAGCAAAAGTTGGATGATGGAGTTTCTATTACATCTCCATGCATTTATTATTTAGTTATTTAACAGGGCCAGTATTTTGCATCAACTACTTAATTAAGTATGCTTAACTAAATAATCTCTCCTGGCCTGACCCTCCACTCTCCACCTGATGGAAACATCATTCGTCCATGGTCCAGTCACTGGCAGATTGGACCTCATTCTCCCAATGAGCTAATGGCCAGTAAAGCAGGTTGGCGAAAGTTACCTATCAATTACGTACCTAGATTTACTCATCCATAACTGTTCTGTTCAGGTTGGATCAATGTGCAAAGGGATCTTGGTCTACTTCATCAGATGTCTTCACTCCATGCATCTGATGAAGTAGACTTAAGTCTATGAAAGCTTATGCTACCAAACTTTTCTCTCCATTAGTCTCAAAGGTGCTGCAAGACCCCTTTGCATAACTGTTTTGTATTCACAATTGCTACTTAGTAACAACTGTGACAGTATTGCCACATTTGTAACTTTCCCCTCAACCTACTTTATTGGACACCACCTGCATGGGGAGAAGGAGATCCATTCTACTGGTGATTGGAGCATAGGTGAATGACGTTTATGTCAGGTTTAGGAGGAGCAGGCAGGGCTGGAGACATTGCTTAGTTAAGTATACTTGACTAAGTAGCTGAAACTGGTCCATATTTTTATTCTAGTTTTTGATGTCCAAACCTCTCCACATTGAATAGTATTATAAAATAATAAAATATGAAATACCATTAATTAAAACAACAGCATATTTAAAATAACAGCCATAGCTTTTTCTAAAAAAAATAAAAATAATAAGATAATAAAATAAAGATCTGGATCCATACATTTAAAAACAGTCTGGAGCCGGCCTGTGTGCACCTCACATAGGAGCGTGTACTATAAGGATGAAGCTGCTATAATAAAGGCAGGGTTTCTTGTGGATGCTAGCCTAATAGATTTTACTAGCAGGTACATGAACATGCCCTCCATGGACAATCATCAGGCCTGGGGTAGTTGTATACAGATGCAGGTGGCCTGAAGGTGGCACTTCAGATTGACTTACTCTTTTTTTTATTTCAGTGAAAACAGCTCATAGAATGAATTGACTGGTGTAACATTTATACATTATAGGAATCTGAACTGGATTTATATAACACTAAGTAAAATCTATTCCCAGAGCAAAGTCCATAGGGCCAACTATTTTATACCTGGGAGGCCAAGAGCTCACTGTGTCTTTGTTTTCATTTCAATGACTAATGTGATTCATTATTTACATGGCATATTAGAAATAGATCATTGACTAGCACCTGTGGTTAAGTCTCAGCAGTGGGGAGATTAACATGTTTTGCAGCTTGGAATAATCTTTCCTCACCTACAGACCATGTGAACTCTCTGACCTGCAAGGCAGTGAAGAGCTTGCTTTGAAAGCTGACAGTGTAAACTTAATACTGGAATACAGCCAGAATTTATTGATGCCGTATGTATTGTATATCTTCCAAATAACGTTTGGGCAGTATAAAACTAGGAAAGAACTAAAATCCTATTGTTCCAGATCATAGGTAGCTAAGTAATTCCTCTCATCATAACACCATACTGATTTATTTCAATATATAATCCATACTGGTAGTTTAGGTGGGCAGCAACATTGAACAATAATGAAACTAAATTAGTAATGATTAGATATGAATTGTATCATCAAAGTTTTGAAAAGTTACTTTTCCGGATTGTGATCTCTTTACTCTCCATGGGGGTTATGGGGCCTGTAGTCCAAAAAATCACTTTTCCAGGTGCTGCGTAATAATGACATTCTTTTCTTTTTTAAATGATAACTATATTCTATCATAAGACTGAGTGGCTTCTTTTGATTTCTGCAGGAGTGTGTGAAGGGACTGCAATAACCAACACTTTGTGTTCAACAGGGCCTTTGTGTGCAACTGGGGTCCCCAACATTGGGGAAACAGGGCAGGTTTGGCTTCATCTCAAACCCTTCTCATTTCTATGTTTCTCTCCCATAAATCAGTGGAAGCTTTTGGCTTCTATAGGAACAGGATTCAAGGAATGGATGTTGTGCTGAAAGGTGGTGTGTTTGTTCATTTTGGGTTTTTTGGTCATGTTGAAAGACTGATGTGTACTGACCATATCTAGAAGAGGAGCAGATACCACATTTCAACTGCAGCATAACCAAGAGACTCATCTTTATAGATGACATCATGTCCAAAGGTTCACTGAATGCATATATTTATGAGTGTTGGTGTGTGTTACATAATAACTGGTTAGCACCATATAAGAGTCTATTTGTTTGCTTGCCTGTTTGTGTGTTTTAAAGTTTTGTGTCAACACAGGCCAAGACCCAATTTAATGCTGTCAGACTGAAAGGTCCTCCCAGAATACCTATGGCAGATTGAAGACCTGCATCCAGAGTGGGAGGAAGAACACATCCAGTCTGTGTTGGTGCAGTTGTACCATCTGGAGCCTGCAAAGCTGTTTGGATGCTTCCTGCATTCCCTGTGACTGTGTTGGCTCATGGGGAGAGGTGGAGCTATGATTGGATGTTGAACTAAGCATGCAATTCAGCCTGTTTTGGCCTCTCTCATCACATAAGCAAACTATGAAAAATGCTTGCACAAGATGGCATCAAATGTCTCCTGTCCCAAGCTTCAAAAATGTGCAACTTGTTGCCATTTGTGTAACTAAGAGTTCTACAAGTGTACTACCATTGGTCTATAACAATAAGACTGCCATGTACATTCCTAGAAACAGATTTTGTTTAAAATGACATGAAAACTCAGCAAAGGTAGTCAAGATCTGGTTTTGGATAACAGTTGATTTCAATCAAGGTGAACATTTGGGGGAAGAGACAGTAAGAAAATATATGTAGATAGTTGTACTAAAATGGAAAGGGGTAAGGTAGGTGTGCAGAACCTAAGACAAGTAATGTCAAATTATTCTTTTTCCGCGGCTGCTACTTTTCTATAGCTCATAGGGCTGCTCTCATTATGGGCAAGGCGGAGGAGCTGTCCAACAATTTAATAAGTACCAAAGTATTCAAGACAGCAGAGGAGCTGTCCAGCAAAGGAGTCACTGGAGCAGAAAGAGATAAAGTAGGCTGTGTGCTGGTTGAACAGTTTTAGAGGAGTCCCCACTCACCCTGTACTAATGCATGTTGTGCCTGACTTCCTCATGATGGGAAGGATTCAGGAATGGGAAGACCCATGCTTCCAGATGGGCACTGCATATTTGGTTTAGAGATGCTATTTACTGCTTTACTCTGGGAGTGATTTAGGAGAGTTTAGATCTAGGAATGTGATCAGTTAAAGTACACATTGGTTTCTGTGAATGGTGTTGCCAGTTGGAGGCACTTTATTCAGTGTGGTCCAAAGGAGTGATATCTGCCAACTCATCCTGTATCCAATAGGCCAAGAGATGGGAATCTCTGACCCTAGACCTCATCCAGTCCACTAGAATTCTCCATCCATCAAGCAAAGTATTATATTTAGGTCAGAGATTACAGTTGGATCTCCCCTATGCTGTTTGCCCTCCTAGTTGGGAAAGACAATGGTTTGTGGAGTGGGTGAAAGAATCCCAACTGTTATCTGTAGCTTTGACTGCTCTGTATCCTCCCAAAGGGGGAAACTAATACAGTTCTGCTCCAATGAGGAGGTCTCATTCTGTACTCAGATAGTGCTGCAGGGATGTGGTGGAATGTGATGCTCCCTGTATAGCAACCCTTTGAGTGCTTGATAAATCAATACCTTTTGTTGCCTACATGCAATGCAAAGACAGAAGTCTTTCAAGCACCTGCAGCAGGCTACTGTCTGTTCCCTGCTGGGCTGCATGCAGACGTGGCAGGGCCAAAGGAGTACTGAAGAAAGTGAAAGGAATGTAAACAGATTCACTAGAGCAGAAACTTTGGTACAGTGAGAATAGCAACTGTAGCTGTAAATTCCTCTTGGAAACTTTAATCCTCTATCTTTATGGATGACAGCTGAATCTCTGCCTCCAAGCCCAGTAGTTGTCTTTCTTGCATCTCTGTTTCTTCTGCTGCCTTTCAGAATGTTTTTCTGGAGCTTCAGTAAGTGTGAGAAACTGCTGGCACCAAATAAGAATTTTATTAAAAAGAAAATGTGTGATGCCAAAGGAGTGCAGTCTACCTTCATTGCACACAAAAAGAAACTGCACGGTGGGAACCCTGCTTTGAAACCTCTTCAGATGAATAGCTAGTTAAGGAGTGAAGCAATATGTTGAATAAAAGTCTGATTACGTTCCAAGAAGTAGAACGTACTAAGAACCACAGCAGCTAAATCAGTAATTCCTATTGCTGTGCTGAATGTTCTCCTAGTTTGCTTTTCCCTCCAAAGTAATGATTTCACAAGACCCAAGCACCATGTTCCCTGGAAAAAAAAAACTTAATCATATATATTTGTGCTTATTTTCAACAGACCTCAGCTACTCTTTCCCCCTTTTTTCAGGTTGCTTCTCCTTCCCTCCTCCCTCTCTCTTTCTCTCTGTTTGTTTCATTCTTCTTTCAGTGATTCCAGTCTACTAAGGATCATTTATTGGATGTGATGGTGTCACAATACTGTGTAGCCAATCATCTTTGATCTGTGTTCTGGGGGCTGAGATTTTCTGTCTAGTACAAACAAGATGGAACTTACAAAATTTCTTTTTGCCCAGTTGTTATTTTCTCAGAAAGAACAGAAGATTGAATGATGAAGCTTCAGATACTGGAAGTACAGAATGATCAGTCTGGGAAGATCAGAGACTATTGCTAGGGAGAACAGCATAGTAGAATAGTATGTCTTCTTTTTGGAGTTCTGTAGCTGAGAGGGAGAATTCAATGTTCAAGCTGTCCAGTATGAGTGAAGCAGCTCCACATCACAAACTATGCAGCCTAGTTCTCACTATATGTACAATACTACAGTTTAATTCTCATCCAATCAGATTTCTTTTTTAAAAAAAAAATCAGGGATTAAAGTTTTGGAGTATTATTTGACCCCATGAGAATTCCAGTGTCTTGCGGGTTAGGGTTACTGGAAGTGTTAACTTTACATATATTAGAAAATTTCAGTGCCTCTCCAGATGGGGCTAGCCTACTGACAACAACTTCTGCTTCTTGTAATCATATCACATTAAAAAGGGCATGGGGCTTCTTCTTCTTTTCTTTTTTTTTTGTCCCATTACAGTGGATGGAACAAAACAAAATAAGCTAATGGGGGGAAATAATTCCTTTAATCTGTGCCTCAGCCATTTTACCTGGAAAAAAATTGTTGTGTAAAGCCTAGTTGTAGGTCTAGTTCTGTGTGAATTCTACAACAAAACATGATTGAGGGAAACTGTCCCATCCAAGCAGATGCGGGTTAACTAAAAGACACCTGAACCATCTACTTTGCTGAGAGAGGGGGGAAAGACACAATCTTGTCATTTGCTTGCTTCATCTCCACTTTCTTACAGTTTTAGTCTGCACTTCTTCCATTGAGAGTTACAAAGGGATAACCCTTTGTGCTCCTCACAAATTCTTCTCCTTCCTCTCTGTTTACTCAGTCTGTCCCTCTTTTCTTGCTATTCCTCTTGCCACTACCTTTTTCTTTTCTTTTCCTGTCTCCATTGTGTCTCCACTGTTTCAATTTTTATAAAGCACTTTTTCTTCAGTATTCATAGGTATGATCCTTCTGGCTCGTTGCTTAAGTTTTCTTTCTTTTTTCCACAGCTGGCATGGGACATATTTATTTTTATTTTGGTAAGGGCTTGCAGCAGCCTCCTGAAAGCTGGTGCCCATTTTGAGCCCGTCTCCCTTTTGAGAGCAGATCTATAGTAGTGTGAGCTTCATGTCCTCAATATCTGACAATTTTTAAGCTGATGGTTCAAATTAAACAGGCTCCTGGCCTTTTTTGTTTCACAGCCTGCATTGTCACACTTTCACAGTTAGCTAGATCTGTGGCCATATTACAGCAGCAGCCTGCAAGGTACTACAACACACCTTCTTTCTGTGATATTTGAGTCCTATGAGACGTTCTGGCCATTTGGGAAGAATCCACACAGTGCGTCTTCCCTACTCCAGGACTGAGCTACTTATCTAGTGTGAGGGAAGCCAACAGGAAAAGTGGCCTTGGGTTTGTTTAATTCAGGAGTGGGCAACACATCCACAGCTTTTTTTTTTTTTTGCAGCCCTTGGACCACTCCACACCTGCAACTACCAGTGCTAGGGATGGGAATTTAGTAGTGATCCCAGATGCCTCCAGGAGTGGCAGTTCTCTTCTAAAGCAAGGAAAGGACCTTGCTTCTTGAAAAAAAAATATGCCTTTATGGGGTCCATGTGTGTGTGTTAAAACTAGAAATGGACTTTCTGGTCACATATGGGTTTGACAATAAACCAACACAAAATCATATTTTGAAGGAACTCCAGCCAGAGTTCTAAAAATTGGCTCCTGGACCTGCTGAAATTGCCCATTTCTGCTCTAATTGCTGAGGCAGCATGGGAAGGGGCAGGATTGGCTTCAAAGCCACATATAATATTAGAAGGGTCCCCCTGAGACATTTGAATGTGGTGTTTGGTTAATTTCTTTCAAATTGTCTAATATTTACTCCTATTTATTAGTATAACAAGACTAACACTTCTTTGTGGTAGACGAAAGCTAAAGGGCATGGGTTCAATCAGTCATATGATGCATGGAGGGTCCTCAAAATAGTGTATCATGTATTTATTGTGTGTGTGTGTGTGTGTGTGTGTAAGGCGGGCAAAACATCAGTATATTATTTAAGTTTTATTTAAGTTTTATTTAAGTACATATAATATATACAATATACAATTACTATAGACACACACACACACACACACACATATATACAGATAAGTATAGATTTAAAAATCTCTTTTCCCTCTGGAGATTAATAGAGGATAATGTGTTGAGAGTCAATAATTTATTAATTAGTGGATCATCTAGTGGATGGAAAAATAAGCTGAAATAATTTATTTCGTGTTATAAAGGGAAACTAGCATTGATAATGACTTTGAATCTGATTCTGAATTAATTGTTTAATATAATTGAAGATAATTCAATTTAATTAAATAATTTTTTGAAATCTGTGAACTACGTTAACAATTCTGTGTACTTTATAAAGGTCAACCAGAGAAAAAGATTAACTATAAGCGTGAAGGTGGTGGAAAGAGAAGAAATTAACAAATATTGAACTACATTCGCTTTTCTAATTTAATCCAATTGAAGACTAGGCAAATAAATTAATTTAATTTTTCTTTTTGGAATTTATAAATTGTATTAGAAATCTATCCACCTCACTAATATGGCTGCAAGTACAAGGGCAAAAATGAGTGGTAGCCAATCACAAACCCAGACATTAACCTCGAGAAGAGGATCCTTTGATAATCCTGCGAAGCAGATGGACATTGGTCTTCAGATTCTTGAGGAGTTCAAAAATTTTAAGAAAGAGATCTGGGATGATCTCAAATCTTTTAAGAAAGAGATCAGGAAAGATATTGAAAAAATAGATAATAAACTGGATAATTTGAAGATAGAAGTAAACGACGTCAAAACAAAAATGGAAACTGTAAGAGAAAGGATGGAAAAGTTAGAAAAACAAATAGGAGCAATTTCAAAAGAACAAGAGAAAGAAAAAATGCTATTTTACTACAAGAAAGACGATATAGAGACAAAAATATTAAGTTGAGGGGGATCCCAGAAACAATGAGGGAAGACCTGTGGGAGAAAGTAATCCTGAATTTGGCAGACCTCACTGAGGTAAAACAAGAAGAACTAGAACAGACTGTAGATAAGCTATTCAGGATTAACTCATTGATAACGAGAGAGAGAAAACTTCAGAGAGATGTAATTGTAGCCTTTACACGTACAAGGATGAGAGAGAAAATAATTCAAGGTAGCTATTCAGATAAGCTCAGAATTGATGGGAAGGATATTCAAATCTTCAAGGACATCCCGAATGAAGTGTTAAAGAAAAGGCAAGAATATTGGCAACTGACTCAAAAACTTAAGAAGAAGAATATTACATACAGGTGGGAACGCGTGGAAGGGATGTCGTTCACATATAATCAGAAAAAATATAGAATAAACACAGTTGAAAAAATGGAAGAATTTATGGAAAAGTTGGAAAGTGAAGAAAAGAGAAAGGAGGAAGCAAAGTTTTAAAAAAAGAGAGATGAATGAGAAGATGAGGCAAAAGATCTAGGAGAGGAAAGACAAACAGAAGAAAGCTCTAATAGTAAACATGACCATCAGGAGGAGGAAGAACAAGACAACAGAGGGGAGGAAGAAGAGAAAGGTACAGAGGAAGAAGGTGAATCGCAAAGCCAGGGAGAGGACTCAGAAGAAGAGAAATTATAGGAAATATAAACAGAGAGATTTAAATAAATAAATAAAAAACCCAAGATGGCTATAAAAATAAGACTGTGGCATGTAAAAGGACTAAACAGTCCCCCAAAAAGAAATCAGATTTTTCACCTTTTGGAAAAAAATAATGCAGAAATTAACTGTTTACAAGAAACAAGAATACGAGAAAAAGATAACAGATTATTGAAAAGATCTAAACTTGGATAATGTTTTTCCTCAGACTCCAATAAAAAGAAGAAAGGGGTAGCAATCTATGTAAACAACAGAATTGAAGCTACAGAAATTATGAATTATAAAGATGGACATTATATTGGATTGGAACTAAACATGATTAACAGGAAGATAATTTTAATCACTATGCTCCGATTTAAAAGAAAGACCAATTTTATAGACAATTATATCAAAAACTTGAGGAAATAGAAGGACGAAGCAAAAATAACATGATAATAGTGGGAGATTTCAACGGTGTACTTAAAGCAAGATGAGATAGATCTAACCCTTCTGATAAGAAAAGCAGCGAACTTCCCAAAATCTGCAGAAATATAATAGAAGAACATAACTTGGCAGATGTGTGGTCCTCAAAATACAATGAAAGAAAAGGCTTTACCTTCTACTCAGATGTACATAAAACGATGTCCAGAATAGACATGTTTGGGGTCTCATTGGAACTACTAACAAAAATTCAAGAAATGGAAATTGCAGAAAGATTGCTATCAGATCACAGCCCTATAGAAATCAAATTAGTGATTTGGAAAAGAGAATACTCATGGAGATTAAAGGAAAGTTTGCTGAAAGACAAGAAGTTTGTAAAAAAAAGTAAAGGAAGAAATATGAGAATTTTTCAATATAAATAAAGAATCAGAAACATTGCAAAAAACGAGGTGGGATGCATTCAAAGCTACAATTACAGGAGTGTTTCTGCAGAGAGGAGCTGAAATTAAGAGAGCTAAAGACGAAAAATACAGAAAATTAACACAAGAGTTGAGAAAAAAAGAAGAGAACTTAAGGAAAAATCCCCAAAAGAGAAATATTCAGAGAGAAATAAAATTGATTCAAGAGGAATTAAAATCAGACTTGACTGAAACAATTGCCAATAAGCTGAATTGGGTGAAGCAAAGATACTTCGAAAATGCCAACAAAGCTGGCAAGTGCTTAGCACACTGGTTGAGCAAAGAGAAGGAGAAAAAACTAATAACAGGAATAAAAATTGGAAACATGAAGTATAATACTCAAAAAGAAATAAAAAAACCTTTGTTGAATATTATAAAGTACTGTACGCAAAACCGGAAAAGCTCAAAGATATGGGAAATCAAATAGACAAATATATAAAAGAAAATATGAGCAGGAAAATATCAGATAAAGCAAAAATGGAACTAATGCAACCTATAGGTACAGACGAAATATTACAAACTATATCCCAAATGAAGACTGGAAAATCTCCGGGGCAAGATGGATTTGTTATAGAGCTCTACAAAAAATTTCATGAAGAATTATTACAACCGCTCCAACAAGTTATAAACCGTATCCCAACAGAAGGAATCCGGGACTCCTGGCAAACTGCAAATATTGTTCTGATACCAAAAGAAGGTAAAGACAAATCAAACCCAGCAAATTATCGACCTATATCGCTCCTTAACACAGATTATAAAATATATACAACAGTATTGGTGAACAGACTAAACAGAATAATAAAAGAAATAGTGCATGAGGACCAATCGGGCTTTATAAAAGGGAGGCATATGTCGGAAAATATAAGAATAATGGTTGATGCCATAGAATATTATGAAAGAATGAATAACAAGGAAGCGGCTTTAATTTTTATTGACGCAGAGAAGGCCTTTGACAATATAAATTGGACATTTATCATAAAAACATTGGAGAAATTAGAACTTGGGGAGATAATTGTCAAAGGCATAAAAGCAACATATGAAACACAAAAAGCACAAGTAATAATAAATGGAGAGAAAACAGAGACTTTTAATATACACAAAGGAACATGGCAGGGCTGTCCCCTGTCACCGCTGCTTTTTATACTGGTATTGGAATGTTTGAATAACTAGTTAAGGAGCGACAAACAAATACCTGGCCTCAAGATAAAGGGTCAAGAGTACAAAGTAAAAGCATTTGCTGATGATTTGGCAATAATATTAGAAAATCCTACAGAAAATATTACCTACCTGTTAGAACAAATCAAAAGCTTTGGGGACCTTGCGGGATTTAAATTAAACAAAGATAAGACAGCAATAATAACAAAGAATCTAACCACGAAAGAGGACGAATTACTGAAAGAAAAATCCGGTTGTAAAATTGAAAAAAAAGTAAAGTACTTGGGAATTTGGATAAGTAAAAGGAATATAAACCTCTATGAAAATAACTATAAAAAATTATGGTCCAAAATCAAATCTGACTTGGAGCGATGGAACAAATTAGATTTATCTTTATTCAGAAGATACAATTAAAATGAACATTTTACCAAAATGCATATTTTTATTTCAAAGCTTGCCCATACTTCAAAATGAAAAAATTCTGCAACAATGGACATATGAATTGAACAAATTTGTCTGGAGAGGGAGGGAAGCAAGGATAAAGTGGACAATACTAACAGCGGACAAAAACATTGGCGGAGCTTCACTGCCCAATTTAATGTTGTACTATGCCGTTAGTGGACTCAATTGGTTAATGCCATGGATTAAATTGAATAATGATAGATTATAAACATTTGAAGGACATGCATTACGGTATGGCTGGCACGCCTATTTATGCTATGAGAAATCCCAAGTCAACAAAGATTTCAAAAATCATATAATAAGGAAAGCATTAATCAGAATTTGGCGCAAGATTCAGAAGCAATTCTATTTTAAAATCCCAATATGGCTCTCCCCACACGAGGCTTTTTTGGGGAGATGGGAGAGTACACAGGACTGGTTAAGATACAAAGACCTAATTGATTATACGGCATGGAAAAAGGGTGAAGGAACTAAACTGTTAACATGGGAAAATTTGGAAGAAAGCGGCGTCAAAATGAACTGGTTTAAATATCTACAAACAGAAAAAAGATTTCAAAGTGATAAACTAAAATATAATTTTGAAATAGTAGAAATGAAGTTGGATAAGGTAATATGGAATAACAAGAGAATAAAAATATCACAATTCTATAACTTACTGTTAGAAAGAGAACTGGAAGGAGAAAGGATTACAAATGCAATGACCAAGTGGGCCCAAGACATAAGAGAGACAATAACTGCAGAAGAGTGGGAGGAAGCATGGAGAAATACTATTACTTTTACAGCATGCTTAGCACGGAAAGAAAATCACTTTAAAATTTCTAACAGATGGTATTTGACACCAGCAAGAATAAGTAGGATGTGCAAAGCGACAAATAATAAATGTTGGCATTGTAATGAAGAAGTAGGTACTATGTACCACATGTGGTGGGGGTGTGCTAAAATTCAAAGATTTTGGATAAAAATCCACAAGACAATTCAAAAAATCTACAACACCCAATTTATTATGAGCCCAAACTTATACCTGTTAAACATGGCTTCTGACTTGGAAAAAAAAATTAAACAAGATCATCAGAGAACATTACTTTATGCAGTAACAGCAAGATTGATGGTAGCGGCAAACTGGAAAAATACGAAAATACCTTTGATCGATGACTGGTTAATAAAGCTAAGAGATATGCAAGAAAATGACAGACTAACATATATTTTAAATAAAGCAAACATGGTAAAAATGGAGGAGGAGTGGCTCCCGATTCGGGAATTTTGGAAGAAAAGATGGAATATAAAGACGAATTGAAACTGGAAAATGAAAAACAAGGACAGTGTACCAAAGAAGAGAAGGAAAATAATTAAGATAAATACAGTCAGGAAGAAGGCAATGAACAAAAAGCATAAGCTACAAGCTAAATAGAAAAGACTCTAGTTAAACTGGGCTACAGAATAGATGACGATGGGAAGGGAAAAATATATATGAAATTAATAACAAGATAGGAAGGAGAAAAGGAAGAGAAAAATTTGAAATATCCCAGACAGAAGGTGGATTGAAGGAAGTGGTAGGTTGGGTGAATGAATGTGAGAGGGGTAAGACAAGATAGAAAGAAAGGAGAAGGTATGTGTGAGGGTAGGAGGAAGTGTGAAGAAATGGAAGGAGATTAAAGGTGAGGATAGGAGAAAGAGAAGTAGAAAAAAGAAAGGAAGAAGTGGAAGAAGGGTAATGGGGATACGGGATGGGTGGGGAGACTGCGATGGCTGGTGGATGGAGGGGAGTAAGGGAAGTGACTGAAATGGTTGAATGTTGAATGTTTAAGATATTGTAAAGAAATGAAATGGTGAATGTAAAAATTTCTATGTAATATTGCAGATTAAGACCTTTGCAAATATAAATAATAAAAAAAATAGTGTATTATGGCTTCAGCTTTCCACCTGTTCTTCAAGGAGACAGGAGAAACAACCAATGGGGAATTTATTCAAATAAGAAATATCTAGGATTTGTTTAACAGAGAAAGCGTGGAAGATAGCAAGAACAAGTTAGATGGGTATACAGTTTTCAGGTGAGATTCTAAACACAATTAAATCAAGATGTGAATTACTGTAGATAGCTAAGGATTTATAGATCATTGTTTTTCATCCATGTGAGTCTGGGATGTGTTCATGTTATTTCACATGTGTTCTTCTGGTGTGCATGTCTTTTTTTGTCTCATTTCTACATTAATTTGCAGTTTTGGTTTGGTTTGCTGGGGAGAAAAGGAGAGAGAAAACCTCTTTATCCATACACATTTTTTGGTTCACAAGTAGAGATGTTTGTAAGCATTTTGTAATAAAACAACATTTTGCCACACTTGTGGAGCCAATGTGGTACACTTGGTTAGCTGGTTGAACTGGGATTTGGGATATCAAGGTTCAGGTTCAGCAGTTTCAGCAGTGAAACTGTCTGGGTGACCTTGGTCCATCTGTTCCCTCTCAGCTTGACCTATTTCACACGGGTATGCCACCTTTAGCTCATTGAGGGAAGGCAGATATAAATGCAGCAAATAAATAACTATCCTAGAAACTCTATTTATGCTCCCTTTTGTATTGGAAAATTTGAAGAAGTGTGGAATCAGAAAGTGGACTGAGTTCTTATCTGCACTTTAGTTTGAGAGGTACAAATCAGATCACTTTCAATGTGGATTGCACAAATGCTTAGTTCATCCCTGTTTAGGTACAGGTGAGAGTTTAAAAGTCTCTCAGATCTATCTCAGATGTAGGACAAAGGATATCCTTTATGAGGACAGAAAGCAGCTGCTGCTCTGTTATCTACAGTTTTCTTTTAGTCGTTTCGCCTTACTCTCCTATTCTTAGTATATCTGTTCTGCCTCCAGCTTTCTCTTCTCCTCAGAATTCTAGCTCCCTTCCTCACTCTCCTCAGAATAAACTACTTTGAATATGAACAGTCAGCCGCCCCAACATCAGGTTCCCAGGGATAGATCAGGTCTGTGATCCAGGAATCCTGCTAGCGAGTATAATACACAAGACCATCTTAACTCTGTTTCATAGAATGATACAATCATGGAATGGGAATAGACAAGGGTCATCTAGTCTAACCCCCTGCCAGGCAGGAATACACAATCAAAGTGCCCCAACAGATGGCCACCCAGCCTCTATTTTAAAAACCTCCAGGGAAGAAGACTCCACCACATTCCAAGGCAGCACATTTCACTGCAGAACAGCTCTTACCATCAGGAAGTTCTTCCTAATGCTTAGGTGGAATCTCTTTTCCTTTAGTTTAAATCCATTGCTCTGTGTCCTAGTCACTGGAGTGGAAGAAAACAACCTTGCTCCTTCTTCAATATTTTTAATTCCTTTAAATATTTAAACATGGCTATCATGTCACCTCTTAACCTTTTGTTCTCCAGGGTAAACATACCCAGCTCCCAAAGCTGTTCCTCATTGGGCATGGCTTCCAGACCTCCCACCATTTTGGTCACGCTCCTCTGGACATGTTCCAGCTTCTCAATATCCTTCTTGAATTGTGGTGCTCAGAACTGGACATAGTATTCCAGGTGAGGTGTGACCAAAGCAGAATGGAATGGTACATACTATTACTTCTCTTGATCTAGACACTATGTTCCTATTGTTTGCAAGGGTTCTAAGGCAACCAGCATATGCAAACATATGGAAGTAAAAAAAAAAAAAAAAGCAAGTAAAATGTTAGAGGGGAAAATGCAAGAACAAAAATAATTAGGAGCCAAATACGATATAACTTGGAAATCTTCCTCAGGGTCCATACAAAGGCAACTTTCATCAGGGCCCTTGGGATTTGGGGGGTTGTATTTCTGACCTGCCTAAATGTCCTAAAGGCACCAGATCCTGTCTGATCTTGGAAGCTAAGCAGGGTCAGCTCTGGCTACTACTTGAATGGGAGACTGCCAAAGAATACCAGGTGCTGTAGGCTATATTTCAGAGGAAGGAAATGGCAAAAACACCTCTGAGTATTTCTTGCCTAAGGAAACCCTGTGAAATTCATGGGGTTTCCAAAAGTTGACTTGAAGACACATGTACACTGCTTTTCTAGTAGAAAAAAAATATTTTTTTTAAAAAAAGGTATATCAGGAATCTATTATTAAAAATAGTGTCAGAAATGAATGGTCATCCATGATACTATTACCAAGATATGAAGTTTCTTTTGCCTACACTTCTGTATGACAGTTCATTTGAAATTGTAGAGAGCCCCCTTTATTTGTTTATTTTGTATCCTTCTTCAAAGCCATGCCATTATCTGTTATTAGAACTCTGCTATACAGAACAGCTTTGTTACCTTGGGTCTGTTGCATCTTTCCTCATCTTAGTTTCTGATGTTATAATAAAATAAATTTGCCTATTTCTAAATATTATTATTATTTGATTTCCCCAAAATTGCAGCAAATAAAACTGCCTGTTGGCTTGTTTAGAAATTGGCTATGTTAAGTAGTTTTAAAAGGTCATTGCCATGAGTTGTTTGTCATTAAAACTCCAATAGCAAAGATATCCATAGATGCTTCGTGTCAAGTCTTAGGACTGATTTACTTGCACGCTGAGAGCCGGTAAGCTCTGTTTCTGCTAGATGTTCTGCTTTCATGTTCTAATACAGCAAGACTTTGTGTTTGTATGGTTCAGTTCATTTTCAGCTACAGGGTGAATCCCATCTTGGTGCCGAAAGTGAGGTAGCAATTTCTCCCACTGTTCAGTACACACAGCAGTCATCTTTTGTGTTTCACCCCAATGGTAATTGCTGCTTTTCTCTCTTGCTGTTTTTGGTTTCTAAATACACAGGGTTTAGAAGGAGGATCAGTGCAAGGCTTTGGATGAAAGTCTTCCATTATTTTCACCTTGAGTCCTCCACAAATATTCTCAAGGTTCCAGCACCTATGACATTATCCCATTCATTCTCTAGTACTGGGGTGGTTTTATCCTGCTAATAGCTATTGCAGTTCCAGTCAAAAACTTTAGTAAGCCCTGGGCAGAGAGAAGCAAGCCTATGTATATATGTACAGTATATGTATATGTATGTGTGTGTGTGTGTGTGTGTGTATTATATATAAGCACAGTTGCAGTAAATAAAGCATTGTTCTCTGTTCTCCTGATACATGACATATCATTATCTTTCCAGAACATGGCTTCGTTGGTACTATATACAAATACATACAGGTTTGCACCATTTGCATCCTGGAGGAGCATTTCTTCAGGAACATTCAGCAAGCGACAAGACATGTAAACAGAATGGCAGCCTTAAGGTGTTCCCAATTAGTGTACAAGCCATCATAAGCTGTTGAGGAATTTGAGCCAGGGAGTCCAGCAAGGAGAATGTACTCTGTTGTGGGGAAAGGCCATGAAATGTATAAAAAAGACCCCAGATTCAGTTTGCAGCATCTCCCAAGCAGAAGTGTGTATAAACTGTGGAGACACACTGCCTATTGACACTGATAAGGTGTGAGTGAGGTCTGTGCCACCTGACTTTTGGTTCCTTTGAAGGGGTTCAGGACATTGCTTGGCTGCCATTTTGGGTCACCAATAGTGATGAGATACCATCTCCAGTTGCCTCTCAGGCCATTTTGGGGGGAGGGGGTTGGCTGTTTCAGAGTGAAGAGCCCCCATCAGCATGTCATAGCCCTCTGAAAATGATTTTAAAAAACCCTTTCCAGCTAAAAAAGTGACTTTTCCACTCAAAAAGTGAGAGAGGTTGGGGAAGGGCCACAATGGAACCCTTCAAAGGGCAACATGCAACTTTGAGACCACACAAATCCCATCTTTTACCATAAATAGATGCTGAGCTAGATGGACCGATGATCTGACGATATAAAGCAATTTCTTCTGTTCCCCTGTCATCACGGCATCCTAATAGAAATTTTCATCCATCTACCATTCCTGAGTGCTGCTGGCACTGCAGTCTGTTAATCTGTTGGCTCTTAAATGATGCAGACATCCCTTGGAATTTTCTGGTTCTATCCTGTCGCCTTGGTTTAAGGAACTTGTCTCTATCAAGAGTGCCAAAATATTGACAAACTAAAACCCTGGTTTGCCTCCTGGCCTTTTTTCATGTGCCCCAGACTACCTTCTCTGCAACTAGTAATCTTTTGTCTACCACCCTCTACCTTGAGTACGCCTCAAGCACATCAGCCACACCAGGGATTATCTTTAATCTTATAGTTTTATCGAAAGGCAGTCTGTCTTCACCTGAATTTAATTTCCTTCTATACCATGTCTTTAGGATCCAAATGCAAGTTTACCAGCTTCTGGATAAGTCCCCATAAAGAAGAGGCTTATCTGAGACTAGTTCATGTTCAGCTGGGTTTAGAACTATAGCCTTAAAACCCCAGACCTCAACACAGGCTGTGGGGTTGTTTATCTCTCTCCCTTCCCCCTGCATCTCATGTAAAAGAAAACAGCAAACAAACACAAGAGGAAAAAATTCTCCATCACAAGAGTGGCCATGCATTTTATTTTCCCTATTGTTTAAGGCCAGAAGAGAGAATGAAAGTCAATCTCTTATCACTTCAGAAATAGATGGTTTTGTTTTTACCTGGAAGGAGCTGCTTTCTCTTCACTAAAACTGCACAGTGATGACAGGGGAAATGACATGTGTGCAGCTGGCTTATGACTGTTTTATGAAGCTACTTTTCACTTGTGTAGGTCTAGTCACCCACCCTCCTTCCCTTCCTCATCTTGCCCCAAAGTTGAGCCAGGATGTTTTCCCCCCAGTTGAAGTTACTTGTATTGTTTGTTGCTGAAAAAAAGTTTCATTGTCCCCAGAACTACAGCATCATTGGTATCGTAAGATGCTGTGGTTTGGACTGAAGCTGACATCTCCACGCTACCTCTCTGAAACAGCCTCAAGGGCATCAAGGGATTTATTTCTAGACTGCATCCCGCAGCAGTTGTGCTGTCACTCTCTTTCTCCCTCCCTCTCCCCCTCCCTCCCTCTCCCTTTCCCTCTGTATATCTCTCTTCTTTATTGCAGTTACTTTCCATTTATTCTTGCATTATTGTAGTTCAGCACAGGGCTTGTTACTTCTCAGCCTTGCATCTGCTTAACCCTTGTAGCATGGCAATATTTAGGCAGTTGATACAACAAATGAACTTTCTTGGATTTCAAAGTAGAATGCTGACTGAAGCAAGGACTTGCTTATGTGCACGTGCAGCCTCAACTTCATCCTGTCTGCACTTTGCATAGAGCATAACAGACACACAGACGTACCCCATGGGCAATTAATCAAGCTGAACAGCTGAAAAACCTGGTTGGGGACCGATGTACAAATCTAGGATGAAACCAAATCAGCCTGCATTAAGTTCTGTGCAAAATGACTGGAGTCAGACAAATGGTTATGTAACTGCAATCTCGCAGATGCTAGCAGGAGTCATCTTAGAGATCTGAAGCAATGGCAATAATTTTCCCTGCAGGCATGCATGGGCCTCAAATTTCGCCCTGCAATATATAATAAGCAGTTCAGATCTGCACCAGACCCTTGCCCAGTACATACCAGTAAATGCGATTCCTAGGAGATGAATGGGGCTCAGCAACCAGGTGCCAGACACACCTTTCAAAAATATCTGCACAATGGCAGGTAACTGTCATAGGCACCTGAAATTCTCCCAAACATCTGTCATCTCATTAAAAATAAATATAGAAAGGATGAATGTGATAAAAGGCTTTACTAAGGAAAGTAAGAGCAAAGTTAGAGCCTTAAGACCTAGAAGACAAGTAGCCATTGCTCTCAAAAATATTGTGGAAGACAAGTAGCCATTACTCTCAAAAATATTATGCATACCTCCCTTGGTTGTAGTGTTATCCAAATTGATAGGGGTCTGTGGAGGATCCCCTCGTGATGGCAAAATAAGTTATTAACTGGGGGTATTATTATAGCTCAAATGGATAGCTGCAAGATGTCAGGTAATGTACGGGATCTTTGCACCTGTGTATACAGGTACTAACTGCAGAGACTCTGGGTTGAAATAAAATAAAATGTTTTTTATTGGAAAGTAACACAGAAGCATTTACATACACATTCACACTTGCAAGAATTATACAAGGCTAATGAGGAGTTTAAGGAAGAAAAGTTGGAGAGAGGAGTAGATCAGAATGTATGGGTGATAATTATCAGTCCTGAAGAGTAGAGTTTCATACAGCAGAGAAGACTCAGACTTGGAACTGAGGGTGGTACAGCAATCTGACAGAGTGATGGTGTCCAACTGTAGCATGCACAGCTATTGTCTGGGGACTAATATTTATATCCAATTTTGTGTCCTGAAGGGGTGTTTGGGCTAAAAACAATGCTTAGGTGGGCTTCCCACCATCAAACAAAGGAACCCGCAACTTCGCTAATTTTCATTAATAGCTGAAATATTAGAATTGATTGGTTTGTGACAACCTCTGAATTGTGGGATAGGAAAGGTGTGAGGAAAGGCTTTCTGAGGATAATGGGAGTTCCAGTCATTTGTCTGGGATGGATAACTCATTGCCAATGCATCCAAGAGGGGATTAGCACATACCTCGGTAATGGTGTTGTTTACTAGGGGCTTTTCTTAATCCTATCTTGGGTGTTTCTACTGGTAATTTTTCATGACACCTTCATTGAGGTCCTGGTTACCTCCACCTGACCTCACCTTTAGTCCACCCTGGTCTCCTTAGACCTCATGAGGTGCCTCAATACTGGAAAATTTTGAAATATTATAGGGAGGGAGTGTAAGGTGCGGTAACAGTAGTAGCAAAGTGTGACTTACTGATAAACACCTGTGTCAATGGCTGCAGCCTCCTTTAACAATGGAGTAATTCTTTCAGTGGTAGGTTTGACCAAAGTCAAAAGGGTGGTACCAAATGTATAACGGTATTTTTTAAAAAAATTTAAAGCTCTTACTACCAGTAAACTGTGCTTTAGGAGAATCATTTCCTCTGTGTAGAATGAAGAAAACATTTACACAAGCTTGGAAACCATCAAGTGATGGGTAAGGTGGTATAGCCATCTGACCTGAGGAGAGTTGCCAATTCACCCCACCCAATTCATTAGAACAGTAGCTTTCAAACTGTGTTTCAAGGAGTCTTAGGATTTCTTGGAGCTTAGAAGGGGCTAATCAGTGAGAAGATAAGATATGGTGAAGAAGCTTTCCAGAGAAACAATGAGGCCAAAAGCCTAACAGGCTGGTAGATGCCAGAACAAGCTCCAAAATGCTCTAAAATGCAGAGCGTAGCTTTGCAGGGCTAAGGAAAAGCTGATGCAGAGATAATTTCCTCAAAACAGAAAACTAGAAAACCAACATAATGGAAGGGATCATTGTTCTATAATCCTAGCATTCATTAAGTGAAATGGTAGCTTCATTCCTAGATTGCTGGTGACAAATTGCTGGGACAAGAATTTCCTGCTTGGCTCATGGATTTATTTTGCTAGTATTTTTAGAAGTGGAAAGCTGGCCTGGTGTCTGGTTCAGCAGGTCATGGTCTTGTGCTTAGGAACCGAACTGTTAGGTCCCTGCCCTAAAACTACACACACCTTGATTGCATTTACTTAGAAATAAGTGTCTCTTCAGGTTTACTACCTTATAAGCACATATAGGATTGTAGCCCTAATGATAAGTAAGTCCCATCCAAGTTAAGGTGCATATGCATGAGTATGTAGAGTTATGGTCCTGATCTCAGTTTTTACCATCTTTTTTAAAAATAATAATTTTAGAACCTTTTTATAAAATGTACCTTCTCTGCACTTTTATTTTCCACTCTATAAAACTGGACAAGTAAGGAAGTGGTGAATTGAAAACCTGACGCAAACAATTGCACCTTCATGTATCTACAAGGCATAGATGTTGGAAAATTTTAAATACGGCTACTAAGAATAACCAGTCACCCCTTTGACTCATTTATGATCTTATTTCCACCCACATGCTTGCTTCTTCCTGTTTCCTATGCTTTCAATTAAGCCTCCTCCTGTAATCCTAATAAATGCAATGCAGTTTCACATCATTTTACGTCTAAGGATTGGTGAGTAGTATATAGAGCTCATCCTGGGATGTAAAGAAGGGATATCTGTCTTCTTTTTCTTATTTTATTTATTTTATTTTTGTTTCTTCCCAAGAGCGGATTTTTACAATCCTTTGCATGTAGACAGATGTGAATTGATTTAAAGAAGAGAGATGAGCAAAGTCTTATTCAATCCTGGCTGTATGACCTAAAGTCTAATTTGTAGACGTATCAGATCATAAGGTAAACTTTCTGAACTGTACCTAATTGCTCCTCACCTAGCTGAATTTTGTTTGAAGCAGCTGAGAAGGAAATGATGGTCCAGAGCAGCAAATGTAATTGAGAGATCCAGATGTATCCCAACAGGGTCAAACATCTGCTGCTATTTCTGGAGGCAGATCACCCACCAGAACCACCAAAGCAATTTTTGTTAAGAATTTAGTGATACATATTGACTACTTGTACAGCAGTAAAAAGAGGGGATGCATCACTGGGTGGGAAAAGACAACAAAGAGCATCAGTTTGCATTAAATGTTTTTATGTTCAGATATAAGATTAGATGAGAATTTAGAAGTCATTACTATAATTTGAATCAAAATGTAACAGGCTCTGCAGGCTAGGGGGGCTAAGAGTTGTAGTCCAACAGCAAAAAAAAAAAAAGTAACCTATTTCAGCATATTAGCAAAAACTAGATGACCTGTGTACATTTTCAATTTGCTGTCATTGTGTTAACTTCATGGACCATATTGAGGTCCCTATTCTTTCTTCTTGTAGTTCTTTGTCTTCAGGCTGGACTTTGGATAACCTTTGAAAGAAAAGTGCTATTCCTATTTGAAAAAGAAGGTGCTCTCAAACAGAAGGCAGTTTTCCAGAAACTAAGACATTTGCAACACTTAATCATCCAGAATTTGATAGGAGTCTGGGAAATTGGTTTACTCCAAGAACACACAAAAATTTAGAACATTGTCTTGTAAACAGATGCAGCATAAGCAGAGTTTGACACCCCAATGGAAAATGCTTAATATTTTTTAATGCTTAATGAGAGTGGGCGCAATCCTGTTAGAGCTTGGGTTTTGCTTTTTATACATGTGGCATTGCTGTTATGTTTAACAGTCAATATTAACACTGGAAACCTTGAGTCAGATGGAGAAAATGGCATGTAATACTGTGGTTGATAGTGTTGACTACAACGAACGTGTTTTCTTTCTTCAAAACAACTCTTTGAAGAATTTAGATTGGCCTCTTTTCCTGGTACTTTCCATATTCTTACAAATCATACAACAGGTTTGTTCTTTGGGAATGGTGGGGCATGCAGTCCAACGCATCTGGGAGTCTGTCCTAAAGAATGTAATCTAAAAACCTGTGTTATTAAATTTTGCCACTGATCTGGTGCAAATCTTCTCTTTTTTCCATCCCTGAAAACATATGCTTTTCACTCACTGTTCAAACACAATGGATTGTTTATGAGAGAATGGCATAAAACTGAAAAATTTCTGTCAAAATGCATCTAACCATTCTTTTAAATGCCCCTATAAATAACTTTTAAACATATTCACAGTGGGCCCTTGGTATCTGCTGGGGTTTGTTTCCAGGAGCTCCCATGGATACCAAAATCTATGGATGCTCAAGTCCCATTATATATAATGGCATAGCAAAATGCTCTCCCTTATATAAAATGGCAAAATCAAGGTTTGCTTCTTGGAATTTAATATTTTCAAGCTGTGGATGGTGAAATCCATGGATGCCAAATCCATGGATACAGAGGACCAACTGTATTTATATTTATGTGTATTTAAATTTCTATCCTGCTTTCCTCACAATATGGGGCCCAAGAAGACTGACAATATGAGTTAAACAAAATACAGTTAAAACAATGGATAATACAAGAACATGTTACTTGTTATACGAAAGCAGGGAAAGTCATCCCATTTTTTAAATATAATTTGAAATGTAACTCTATATCTCTTTAGTTTAAAAAAATGACTTGTTACAGATAACTATGTTACCTTGACTCGTTACTTACAATCTCTAAGTGGGTATCATGTGGCCTTCGAGATATTCTACGGCTACAACTCCAAGGATGCTTCAGCATTAGCTGTAGTGGCTGGGGCTGCTGGGAATAACAGCCCAACAACATTTGGAGATCATATGATTCCAGTCCTCAGTTTATGGTATATGTACATGCACATTTCTTACTGAAATTCACAGAAGAGCCCAGATGTGAGTATCTCACAACTGCTTGCACTAGGATGAGGACTCCACACACACCCTGGAGGACCTGAGAGGGTCAACTGGAAGTCACTTATGGTTTGGAGAAAAGGCCCCAAACCAGCCTAAAACTGCTTACCAAAGCCCATGACAAAATTGCTCTTGGGAGGGCAAGGGCTTTTTCAAAGAAAGGGTGAAGGGCATGCAGTGTGTTGATGTCTATTTCCTGGTTAAATAAACAAGAGATTAACTTTCTTATTAAATAAAGGCTTCTTCTGGGCCTAAAACAGCCTAGGGGGTGCAAAAACATGGGGATATACTATCCCATACTCAAAGGGGATTGTGGGGACTTTTAAAAATTATTTTATTTAAAGTATTTCTGTCTCACCTTCCAGCCCACAAAGGCTTCTGAGGTGATGAACAAATAAAAACCAATTAAAATAATACAAATATAAAAATAATATTTTAAAAACATATTGAAAAAATCCTAAAAGTAGTCTAAAAACCATCTTAGACTCTAGTTTTAAAACACTTAAAACAGCCATTTCAAACATTGAATGCCATGCAGAATGGCACTGTTTTGGCTGCCTACCAGAAGCTTGAAAGGGATGGAGCCAGCCCAACTTCCTTGGGTGGGGAATTCCACAGTTGAGGCGGTGCTACAGAGAAAGCTCTGTTACTTGTACCCACCAACCAAATTTCACAAGGTGTTGAGAAATGCAACAGGGCCTCCTCTAAAGATCTCAAATTTCTGGCAGGCTCATATGGGTGGGGGTGGTCTTTCAGATAACCTGGCCCCAAGTCATTTAGGGCTTTGTAGGTCAACACCAACACCTTGAATTGAGCTCGTAAACAAAATTGGAAGCCAATGCAGTTCTTGGCAAGATCAGTATTTTACAGTCTCTAAAATGCACACCTGAGACCAATCTAGTTTTAAGTTAAAAACATAGTTTACTAAAGATGTTGGGGAAAATGTAGGTGCCATTGGGAGTCTCAAAAATGCCCTTGGTGGGTCCATATGGCCTGCAGGATATATTTTCTCCATTTCTGACTTAGAGTATAATATTTGTTCCCTTCGATATACACTTGAAAGGGAAAAGAAATAATTATCCTCTCAGGAAGATGAATGTTAGCTTTTCTTTCTTTCTTTCTTTCTTTCTTTCTTTCTTTCTTTCTTTCTTTCTTTCTTTCTTTTTGCCTAATGTGTAACTATTTTTTTAATCTAAAATTTGAGAGAAAATAATGAATGTTGATAACAATTTACTCTGCTTTATAAATAGCCAGAAGACAATAACCAGAAAAGTAAATAAGAATCCACAGGTGCAATAGTTAAAAGATCAGTGGTAACGATCACAAAACAGCATTCCACAGTCAGGGAGAAGCTCGCTGCCTCTTTCAGCAATCAAAGAGAATCCTGAAGAGCAATGTTTAATTATATATATGGTTTTAAAATTAAAATCAAGCAGCAAGATCAGTAGGTCTGAGACTTATTTTTCCCCACAGTAGTTATGAACTTTGGATTATCTTGGATAGTGTGATACACTTGTGGGCAGGTGAGAAAATAATTGCACTTTATTGATATTTTCTCACCATGCTATGACAAAGCCATACAGACATCTGGAGCTGAGCAACATACGATTTTTCCCCCTCAATACATACATATGCAAAGGTCTCTGTTATTTCTTTTAAGCCAAGAGGATACATGTGTTTATTGTATACTGTACGACCACCGTATCTTCAGGACCGGTACCCACCAATTCACTTACCTGCATCTGAAAAAAATATGGTCTCTCTAGGCATCTTCTAGGTCCTTCACTGCAATTCTATAGTATGCTTCCACTGGAGGCTGACCATAGAGTCCTACTGGAGGATCGAGAAGATGCCTAGAGAGGTGTTCTTTCTAGGAATCTCAAGGTTCTTCAGTGCAACTCTATGGTGTGCTTGGGCCAGAAATCATTCATTTTAATAGGGTTAACTATTATCTGCAGTTTCTGGTATCCATGGTAAGTCCGGAAAGTATCGCTCGCAGATATGGGGGTCGTACTGTACACTTAATTAGAAAAAAGGAATGCCAGTGATTGATATATCTAGAAGCTTATGCAAGAATTCTAGATAACAGTTCTTATCTAGACATGGGAAACATGGGAAGAAGAGAATACATTAACCCTACCACTCCACTGTTGTTTTGCTGATTTGAGAATGACTGCATCTGAAGCAGAGAACATTACTGTTGTTGTTGTTGTCGTCATCATCATCATCATCGTCGTCATCATCATCAATTTATATAGCACCATTACTGTGCATGGCATTTTACAAATAAGAGAACAAAAAAATAGTTCTTACAATCAGGCTTACAATCTCCATGAAAACCTGAATTATTGGGGGGGGGGGCGGGTTCATAATTGCATGGAGAGCCTTCACACATACATGAGATTCTCTTCTTCAGACTCACTGCTTTTCAAATAACCAAAGCAAGGAATGAGGTAATGCACTCTCCACCTCACATGTTCAGTTAATCTTATTTACAATACCTGAACAGGGTATAACATAAAAGCTTGCAGTTTAGAGTTTTAAAAGTGAGAGTGTTTCTGAAAAGGGCACAAGGAAGGATGGCAGCAGGTTAGTAAGGAAGAAGCAGTAGTGTTGCCAAAAACAGGAGTAGTAGTGGCTATTTAGATAAAGAGATTTGAAAGAAGTTGTAGAAGAACTGTGCACATGTTCATAGAATCGTAGAATTGTAGAGTTGGAAGAGATCACAAGGGCTATCCAGTCCAACCTCCTGCCACGCAGGAATCACGATCAAAGCATCCCTGACAGATGGCCATCCAGCCTCTGTTTAAAGACCTCCAAGGAAGGAGACCCCACCACGCTCTGAGGGAGTGTGTTCCACTGCCGAACATTTCTTACTGTCAGAAAGTTCCTCCTAATGTTGAGGTGGAATCTCTGTTTCTGGAGCTTGCATCCATTGTTCTGTGTTCTAGTCTCTGGAGCAGGAGAAAACAAGCTTGCTCCATCTTCAATGTGACACCCCTTCAAATACTTAAACAGGGCTATCATATTTCCCCTTAACTGTCTTTTTTCCAGGCTAAACATACCCAGCTCCCTAAGTCTCTCCTCATAAGGCATGGTTTCCAGACCTTTCACCATTTTAGTCGCCCTCCTCTGGACACGCTCCAATTTGTCAATATCCTTTTTGAATTGTGGCGCCCAGAACTAGACACAGTATTCTAGGTGAGGCCTGACCAAGGCAGAATAGAGAGGCACTATTACTTCCCTTGATCTAGACACCATACTTCTATTGATACAGCCCAAAATCACATTGGCCTTTTTAGCTGCCGCATCACACTGTTGACTCATGTTCAACTTGTGGTCTACTAGGAATCCTAGATCCCTTTTGCATGTAGTCTCATTCAGCCAGGTCTCCCCCATCCTGTATCTATGCATTTCGTTTTTCCACCCTAAGTGCAGTACCTTACATTTCTCCGTATTGAGTTTCATTTTGTTAGCTTTGGCCCAGCTTTCCAGTCTATCCAGGTCATTTTGAATTTTGATCCTGTCCTCTAGGGTATTAGCTAGTCCTCCTAATTTGGTGTCATCTGCAAATTTGATAATCATACCTCTAATTCTGTTATCCAAGTCATTGATAAAGATGTTGAATAGCACTGGGCCCAGGACAGAACCCTGTGGCACCCCACTGGTCACATCTTTCCAAGACGAAGAGGAGCCACTGAGGAGCACCCTTTGGGTTCGGCCGGTCAACCAATTACAAATCCATTGAACAGTTAACTTGTCTAGCCCACATTTTACAAGCTTGTTTGCAAGAATGTCATGGGGAACCTTGTCCAAAGGCCTTACTGAAATCAAGGTATGCAATATCCACAGCATTCCCTTCATCTACCAAGCTGGTAATTTTATCAAAACAAGGGATCAGATTAGTCTGGCATGACTTGTTTCTCTGAAACCCATGTTGACTTTTTGTGATTATGGCATTGCCTTCTAAATGTTCACAGACTCTCTGTTTAATGATCTGCTCTAGAATCTTCCCTGGTATTGTTGTCAGACTAACTGGACGATAATTGTTGGGATCCTCTTTTTTTCTCTTTTTGAAGATGGGGACAACGTTTGTCCTCCTTCAGTCTGCTAGGACTTCTCCTGTTCTCCAAGAGTTCTCAAAGATTATTGCCAATGGCTCTGAGATTATATTTGCCAGCTCTTTTAATACTCTTGGATGTAGTTCATCTGGTCCTGGAGATTTAAATTCATTTAGATTAAGAAGGTACCGTATTCCTGTACTACCTCTTTGCTTATTCTGTGCTGGATTTCCCCTATTGTGTCCTCTGTTCCTTTATCCTCAGGTTGGTCACCCTTTTCCTTTTCTGAAAACACTGAGGCAAAGAAGGTGTTGAGTAATTCTGCCTTTTCTCTGTCCCCTGTTAGCATTTTGCCATCTTCTCCGTGTAGCGGCCCTACCATTTCCTTCTTCTTCCTTTTGCTGTGGACATACCCCAAAACCCAATTTTAATTGTTCTTAACCTCTCTAGCGAGCCTGAGCTCATTCTGCACTTTAGCTTTTCTGACTTTACTCCTACACGTGTTCGCTATCTGTTATCTGTTCACTATCTGTCCTCTTAAAGAGGACAAGTCTATCAATGATTACTAATGATATTTGTCCCTATTGACAAAGACAATATGTTTCTGAATACCTTTTGCTGGGGGACACAACCAGGAGGGTTCTGCTCTGCTTGTGTCCTGCTGCTCGGTTTCCCAGATGCCTCTGATAGGCCACTGTGGGATCAAAATGTTGAACAATGTTGGCCTGTGATATGCCCCAGCATAGGTGTTCTTATGTTGAACAGCTGTACCCAGTGTAACATACGCTGTTATAGTAGATTTGAAAGGTTCATGTTCAGCTACATGCTATTATTGTGGGGAAAAATATTTCAGGGTTTTACATGTGTTTTTCACATGGTTCAGCCACATGCTATTATTTTAGGGAAAAAATATTGCATTGTTTTACATCTGCATGGTGAGTAGCTGAGAAAGTGAGAGAAGAGGGGCCCTTGTGAGGCTGGGGGTGTAGATGCAGATTGAGTGGCAGGTGTGGATTGTGAGGTGGAGAGAGAATTTGCACATTGGTGGTGATTGGCTGGGGGAGTGAGAGGAGGGATGGGAGGTTTCCTAAGTGGCCAATCAGCACACTGGGAAAGGAAACATACCCAAGTGTTTTATATATATAGATGCAGGGGCTCTCTCTGACTTCTAAGAATCTTTGGGGGCATCCTAAATCCTTATTTCCTTTTATGCTCCACTGCTACTTGCTAAATAGTAATAGTTTCCAAGTATCCAATTAAATGATAATGCTGAGGGCTATTCAGCAGTGTCCAGTCCCACAACATTTCTAATGAGGAGTTTGCTTCTGGTTCCTATTGAATTCCTTTCTAAAATCCCACTCCAATAAGTAGCATGGTGTTTGATCTGTGCCCTTCCTTGCATTTGCACGATGCTGCTTCCCAGAAAAGTGCTCGTACTTGAGAATAGGTTTAAACAGTATATGAAAATATTCTATAGTCACTTTTATCAACACAATTTTAAGTAACATTTTTAATTAAAATTCCCAGGTCATATTCTCGCCCCACACACACACAGTTGAGATATCTTATAAAGAATTTCATATTGGTGATTCATTAATGCAACCTATGTGAAACAAGACTAAATAGTGAAAACAGTAAAAATGCAAGTTCCATCTCATTGATTTTACTATTTATACTTGTTTAAAGTAGATTCCTCTGACAAACAGGCTCAAAGTCTATTCAACTTAGTTTTATATTAACACTCATGCACTAAGAGCTTAGCAGACTATTTTTTTGATGAAAAATGCATAAAACATGACAACAGTATAAGTATTATTTCATTTTTATATTTACATTTTATTATTAACAAATAAAATGTCCCCACTTGTTCATGATCATTTAGTATTTGGAAATATTAATTTCATTGTTAGCAAATAAAAGCCCAACCTCTCATTACCAATAAATACATTATCCCACTCATATTTTATTAATTATTATTACATTTATTGTCTATATATATATATAATTCTCTTGGGTATGTTGCCTTTCGTAGTGTGCTGATTGGCTGCTCAGGAAACACACCCAACCCACACCCAACCAATCACCACTCACATGTAAATTCCCTCTCCACCTCACAATGCACTGCTGTCACTCAATCTGTGACCCAGATTGGGATCCAGGCAGTCAACTGGCAGTGGTGGCAGTGATGGGCTGCCTGCGATGGGAGCTAGGCAGTCAACTGGCAGTGGCGGGACAATGCTGCCGCCACTGCAATAGGACCCAGGCAATCAACTGGTGGTGGTGGTGGCAGTGGCGACAACAGCAGGGCAACAGAGCAAGTCACCCTCAGCAATTCCAGGAAAAGTGTGGCACACTGAGAAGGGGGAGGAAGAATGTAAATGTGGTCTACTGGGCATTTTAGGGGGGAGTTTTGTTTTTTTTAAATGGTGTATGGTATGCCAAGTCCAGCTAGTTGAATTTATATTTATATATAAACAAACCTTGTATGTACTGAAATTGACTTTAATTAATATCATACTGACTATGATATGGACAGTTCATTACAATAATAACTATGATATTGACTGTTCCATTAACTATACTTCATTTAATTCCTTTTCTCATTGGCTATAGTACACTTAGAGCCAGTGTGGTATTGTTGTTTGAGCATTGGACTACAACTCTGGAGACCAGGGTTTGAATCCCCACTTGGCCATAAATACCCACTAGGTGACCTTGGGCAAGTCACACTCTCTCAGCCTCAGAGGATGGCAAAGGCAAATCCCCCCTGGACAAATCTTGCTAAGAAAACCCCATGATAGGTTTGCCTTAGGATCAGCACAGCTTGGAAAAGGTTTGAAGGTACACACCAACAACAACATAGTGTGCCTAGCAGTTTGAAACTGAATTTTGGTGGCAACTGGAATATCAATATTTTTAAAACATCTGGGGGTACTAAGAAGCCACAAAAAGGAAGCTGCATGCAGTCCACAGCCTACATAACTCATACAAGGAAAGTTTGTTTTTTTAAAATCGAGTGCTTTATTGTTAATACAATCTTCAGGATCCTATTTTGGATGGTATGCTGAATTTAGAAGTCCCTCCTGTATACTCTACCATGCTTTAGCCAAGGACTCAGCAGTGTATTACACAGATAATATAAAGAACAGATGTGATAATACAGAACAGCCACTGAGTAATTTCTCATAGGATTACTGCAAAGATCTAATTCAGAGCCAAGAGTCCCCAAAATCACCAAGTGATTTGAGGCTGTTCCAAGTTGGGCACCTGGATTTCTAAATCGTTTTTAAAAGTGTCATCATTCAAGTTATCTCCTCTGAGAATGGACAATTAGGCAACAAGGCTGCAAGCCAGCATATACGTTCCTTTGAATTCATTGAGCTTAAGAGTTCCTCACTCTGTGCTTAGCTGTGGGTTGTTTTGTTTCTAAAAGAAAATGAAGAGGTACAAGAGGTATGGCTACAAAATGGACAAAATGAGAGCATTATCCACCAAAATAAGAATGTTTCTGGGCACTACAGTTCAGGAGGGATATTGATAAGCTGGAACATGTTCAGAGAAGGACAACCAAGATGATCTAAGATCTGGAAATCCAGCCTTATGAGCAATGACTTAGGGATCTGGGTACATTTAGCTTGAAGAAGTGAGAGATGACATGATAGCCATCTTTAAATATCTGAAGGGTTGTCATGTAGAACATGGAGTGAACTTGGTTTCCACTTCTCCAGAGACTAGAACATGAACCAATGGAGTCAAATTACAAGAAAAGAACTTCCACCTAAACTTTAGAAAGACGTTCTTTACTATATGAACTGTTCAACAGTGGAATAGACTGGTTTGGAGGGTGGTGGACTCTCCTTCTTTGGAGACCTTTGAACAGAGGTTGGATGGGAGTCTTTCAAGAATGCTTTAGTTGTATATTCCTGCATGGCAGGGCGTTGGACCTGATGGCTCCTGCAGCCCCTTCTAATTCTAAGATTCTATGTTTCTATGATTCTGTGATTTGCAATGTCTCACGATTTGCAATGCTAGAAATTTGGGACTGCATAAATGTCATCGGGGGACAGAATTCTTACTTGGAAGGGCAATGCCCTCATTTCACCCTCCCCCACTACACCCATGAGAGAGTTCAAAAATGAAATTGAAAAAAAAATCACAATTTTAAAAACTTGCAAATAACAGCTAAGGACAAAAGGAATGGCCAATTTTGGTCACTCTCCCTTACACCATAAGAATTTTTTGCCCCTCCAGAAGAGCAAAAAGACCAGTGCTTTTTTCACCACTACCTACCATATCTGAACTTGTGTGTGTGTAAAAACTCATTGCTTTTCAAAAAGTTCATGTTTTTACACAAGAAAGTCTCAACTTTTGCGGGGGGGGATTTAAAAAGCGCAAGAATGCTTTTAATTTTGACTAACAGGGAGACAACTTCTGAAATGTTTCATTCTCATGTATGAAAACAAATCGCATGAAGGTTTATATCTTTAATAACAACAAGAATAGCCAGACATCATAGACTTCAACGCTGTTGGTTGAAATGAGAGAACAATGTGGTGTTTCCCATTTTTGTTATCTTTTTTGCTCAGGCCTGATCTATATACAGAAGAATGTAATGATAGAATGTTGAGGTGAACAAATAGTGAATATCATTTCAGGATTCCCTCTTTTTAAAAATTACTTCTGGTTACAAAAAGGAAAACATTAACACAACAGGGTAAGCAATATCTCACTTTGCTACATAAGGTGTTGTTTCTCCACCTGCTGAGGAGTTATTCACAAAGGAGTGCATTCAAACTGATACCTCTCACTTTCAGTATGAAATGGTGCAGTCCATTATACCCCCTCAGAACTATGCATTCTCATTTCTAAAATTCCACTGCATGTTTAGACCAGATTTTAATCGCACTTTAATTTAAGGTAGGATATTAGTTTACTTTTGAAAAGAATTTTAGACTTAACATTTGACAATTTCTTCTGAAGTGGTATAAAAAAAGGCACTTAAAATTTATTATTTTCCTGCTTTTTCATAACATATATAGATTTTCCAAGGGGAATCCAAGATATCTCTGATATGGAAGATTAAACTCAGAAAGTCCCCATGGGAGCTGAAGGCATTTTTGATGAGTATCTAGCATTTCCCTCTGCCCTTTTTTATGTATTTGTCACATTTCTTTTCCACATCAATCTCATAAAACATTCCTTGTCTCACATTTTGAAATATTGATATTATCCTACGGCAAAGATAAAAACACAACCAAGCAATATAGGAAGGTGATAGAATTATTTGCAATACACAGAAATCTCTGCTGATGTTTAGGGTTGGCACGGTATTAAACACATTACTTTTGCTGACAGGCGTTTTCATTTCCCTTCGCCTCACAAGTGAAGGGAATTGGGAGGAAATCTAGTTTTCAATTCAAGGCCCATTCAATAAAAAATGTAAACCCAAAATACTGGTAGGATTGGCATCACCTAGTTAAATCAAAAAGGACCTAGCTGGAAATTTATTTTCAAAAGCCATATAAATAAAGAGAGGGAGAAGGGAAATGATCAGCAGTTCAGATTTATGCATCCATCAAAGATGTCTCTCCAAGGGGGAAGAAAAACAGTGTACAAGTCTGCAAAATATCTGATTTTCACCTCAGGGTAAAGGGAGACTAGATCAAGCAGGCCAACTAGTTTGTACTTTCTATAGCCAAATGTCTCATATTTCAAGGAATTTTCTCATTTTGGAGACAAACCACTGCATAGAAAATCACGGCACTGCTCATTTTGAAGCTCTCCTGTTCTATAAATTAGAAGCCATAAATGTCCCTGATTTTTGAAATATTAACCTGAAAACACATTCCCTCCTGCCTATATTGTAGGACATAGTGTCACTAAACCCTTGAAGAAAAGTATGGATTCCAAATAAGGATGGATGAGAAATTTTTGTGATTTGTACATCAGTATGTGCAGTCAAGCAGAGACAATAGTACAGGTATTAGTGAGAAAATGAGAAGTTCATTGAGAACAAGACTGAAAGATTCTCATATTCCTAATTCTAAGCCAGTTCTAGTGAACCTCAATGGAACTTTCTTGTTCATGACTTACCTTCCTTTACAAAAAACGTTCAAAGGTTGTTAGTGTGTGATGAGTAATCTCAATACTCAGCTGAAGTTTTCTGGATAACTTGGGACTTTAATTTGATAAAAACACAAAATAAAATAAATAATAGACATCTATCCAAGATTGGCTGGAAGATCATGTAAAAACAGACATCCTTATAGGTCTGAGAAGGAAAAATAATCATAACCAGCCTTTCCTCTCACTACTTAATTCTTCTGCATGGTAAATTCATTGTAATGGGAATTCCTTATTACTTTAGTTAAAGCAGGAAGTACATTTCTTATGAAGGTTTGTATAGCTGATATGCTACATCAGTTCTCCACAAATATAGTCAATAATCCATATTATGTATTGGGTTCTTATTTATTTTATGTTTTAAAACTCTTTCACAATGGCACTCTGTTATATGGACTCTTGAATCCTGGGGCAGCATCAGCAAGATGGTCCCTGAGATAAACATAGGGCTACTGATAAGCCTTGATAAAGAAAAATAAAGACATGTCCAAACTTGTTCTTTGGTGGCTGATCTATATTTTTCAATAGTAATTTCCAAGATCCTCATAATTTTTACATCAGGTCATTAATATGGAGATATCAAAACAGTCAGATTTAGAGATTAGCCCCATGTTTGACTCAGGAGACAATTAAAATTGCACCACAAACCTGTTTTCTTATCCTTTTATGGAAAAAAGATGCAGTAACACACCCCTGACAAGACATATGTAGCTCAAGGGGTGCATAACTGTGGCCCTCGAGACATTTTTTACCTATGACTCCCATTAGCCATCTTAGGCTAAAGGATTATGATGCAGTCCAATATCTGGAGGGCCACAGTTACCTACCTATGACATAAATATAGCTGAATCTGTAATAGGGAGGAGAGGGAGATGGTTGTCTTTTCAGGAACTGTGCCATGCAATAGACAAAGCTTTATGACATGGGTGAGCAACAACTGGAACTGTCTAGATGTCCACTCCTAGATTCATTATTTTTAATTTTGGGGGTTGGGGCAAGGGGTTGAGCCCCCCTTTAAACACCAAATTGCTATTCCTGGATCCCTCAAGGAGCAGGAAAAGAATCAGTCACCTCCCCAAATATTGTGAAGGACATTGGATGTTACAATCTGCTGCATGAAAAAGAGCAGTTTGTCACCCCTACTTTATATCATATTGGTGGAAACTTAAGAGTTCGAGGAAGCTACAAGAGCCATCTAGTCCAACCCTTGCCATGGAGTAATACATAACTACAGCACTCCTGAACAATATCCATGCAACCTCTGTTTAAAGACCTCCAAAGAAGGAGAATCTATCAGTCTTGAAAGCAGTCTATTCCACTGTGGAATAGTTCTTACAGTGAAGGTGTTCCTCCCAGTGTTAAGGTGGAATCTCACTTCTTATATTTTGAATCCATTGGTTCATGTTCTCATCTCTAAAGCAGCAGAAACAAGCTCACTCCATGTTCTATGTGACATCCCTTCAGATATTTAAAGATGACTGTTATATCACCACTCAGTCTTCTCTTCTCCAAGCTAAACACATCCATCTCCCTAGGTCATTCTTCATAAGATTTCCAGACCTTAGATCATCTTGGTCAACCTTCTCTGGATGTGTTCCAGCTTGCCAATATCCTCCTTGAATTGTGGTGGCCAGAACTGCAACAGTATTACATCTTACATACATTGGCATAAATTAAACATTACACTAGTACCAAAGTTTGATAGTGAGAAGTTTCTTCTCCTCCCTTGCAGTTCTCTGCACTGTCCAAAAACCTGTTTCAGAGATTTTCCAATCCACAACAACAGGTTTTGGAGGTGATTGGGGATATGCACATGTGTGGGGTATTTCCTCCTTACGGTTCTCTTGACAGAATCATAGAATCATAGAGTTGGAAGAGACCACAAGGGCCATCTAGTCCAACCCCCTGCCCTGCAGGAATGCACAATCAAAGCACTCCCTGCAGATGGCCACCCAGCCTCTGTTAAAAAAGCCTTCAAAGAAGGAGACTCCACCACACTATGAGGCAGCACATTCCACTGTCAAACAGCTCTTACCATCAGGAAGATCTTCCTAATCTTAGGTGGAATCTCTTTTCCTGTAGTTTGAGTCCATTGCTCCTTGTCCTATTCTCTGGAGCAGCAGAAAACAAGCTTGCTCCAGCTTCTAGATGACATCCTTTCCAATATTTAAACATGGTTATCATGTCATCTCATAGCCTTCTTTTCCCCAGGCTAAACATACCCAGCTCCCTAAGCCACTGTTCAGAGGGCATGGCTCCAGACCTTTTACCATTTTGGCCACCCTCCTCTGGATACACTCCAGCTTGTCAATATCTTTCTTGAATTGTGGCACCCAGAACTGGACACAATATTCCAGATGAGGTCTGACCATAGTAGAATAGAAACAGTTTCTGTCAGATCATGACCATTATGAGACAGGGCAATTTTGCATAATAATATTATTCTCTTCTTCTCCATAATATCTAGATAAACATTTTGCATCATCATTCATCAGTTGTCATCTTCAGGAACAGGCAATACATAGTATGATGACATCACATGAACTATTGTGTTTACGTAGTCCAAAACATAACAGAGATAACAAAGTGACAAAAATATGCAAGAGAACAATGGTGGCTCTGTATTGTCCATAATATCAAGACCATATTATTTCCTCTGAAAACAGAGCTTTGTGCTCAGGAGACAAGCCAAAAAGTATGTGAGACGGCAGGACCAGGGAAAAGCGCTCAAGGAAGAGGCACCCAAGCCAGGCAGGCCTTGAGGGGGAATCAGCACAGAACAAACAAAAGGAAGAATCAGAAATCAGCTTCTGGGCAGAACTTCAGAGATCAAAGCAGAAACTTGTACTTTTCTCTGCTTTTTAAAAATGGGGTTGCTGGAGTCAAAGAAAACAGGGAAGCTCAAGGACCCTCAGGCTGAGGATTGGGCTGAGAAACTATTTCTGACATTTGGCAACAAACATTATAAATACCAAGGGTGGGAGGGAGGGTTAGTTGTATTAATCTGTAGCAGACACTTACTGCTTCCCTTCACACCTTGCTCAGCAGGCTAGAAAATGTACTTAGCACGCAGCTTAATATGGAGACACGCTCCTTGTGCTAATGCTCTTCGCAATTATTTCAGCTACTTTGAAACATGAGTGAATCTGCACATCTGGTACATTGTGGGATATCTGGCATTAAATCATCAACATCCACCCCCTCTCTAAAACTATATGCATGGTCTGAAAAGCACAAGTCAATGTAGGTGTCAGCCTCACAAACTTTTGCTCCACTTTGAATTTGGATGGGATTGAAGCTGAAATCATCAGCATTATAAGTAGCCTGTTTGTACAATCACCTTAATCTCTGTCCTATAGTGATATGAGACTTTGTTAAAATGTCATTTAGCTGTTCCAAAAAAGTGTATCAGACCTGTTGTGATGCTCAGTACCTGAAGCAGCTTCTATATGCTGAGATTATCTGCCTATTAACATTGGGTTGTTGTTTTTTTAATCTTTTAGTTGTATGTCTTCTAACTTGAATTTTTCTGTAGTCATCTATCTTGAGTGCCATTTTTGTCAAAAAGGCAGGATGTAAATTTTTGCCGGAATCCTATATCACCTTTTACTTAACAGCACTTTCTGCATACTTAACTAAGTAGCAGAGGCACTACGCATTCCTGTTAGTGAATGGTAAAACTGTATATCGGGACACTGGCAGGAAGAGCTACTATGTACTAATGTACATAGTACATCTAGTGGATATGGACATTATGAAATTGACCAATTCTAATCCCCCCATGTGTAAATCTGCTTATGAAGATGTAACTCCTATACAGGATTCTGGCCATAATAAAAAAACGCCTAAACAAATTAGTCCCTGGTAAGCAAGCGTTGGAATGCAGTGTGTCTCAGAATGATTATTACTGGTCCTATTCTGGGCCTGTTCCATTTGTGGTGCTATGTTTGGCTTTAAAAAAGAAACAAACAACTGAGTTAACATTCTCTCTACATAACATTGATATTTATATCAATATATATATAGATAAGAGCTTTGTAAAGCTTTAATTAAAAATCATATATAAGTACTTTGAACAAACAGATAAATAAACAAAGACCCCATATCCAATATTTCTCTTATCCTAGAATCATAGAGTTGGAAGAGGCCACAAGGGCCATTCAGTCCAGTAGCCTGCCATGCAGGAACACACAATCAAAGCATGCCCGACAGATGGCCATCCAGCATCTGTTATATCTGATATTTCTGTCATATATTTTTGTCATTAAACTTGTTGGCTAGTTCAGAAGTAATATGTAGGCATTGTGTCCTTAAAGACTTTTAGTATCCCACAGGACAGGAGGTAAACAGCAGGCAAATGAAGAATTCAGTGTAGCTCACTCATACTCCTCTATTGTTCTTTGTATCAGGTGTTCTAACCCTGCCTTACATGTGATGATGTGGTATTTAAAAGGATGTCTTTTCTTCTGTCATGTGTAATTTGGGCATTAAACACCATATATTAAGTAAAGCTTGGAGAATTTATTTCATTTTATTTTGTGTTATAGCTCCTGTAATCGCCTGGCCAGCATGACCATGACACCTGTGTAATTCTGGGAGCTGTAATTCAGAAAAGTAACATTTCTAATCTCTATACATTAGGCACTAGTTCTTGGGCATCTTTCTCCCATACACATTAGATCCAGGTGGCATCTCTCGAAATATTGCATTAATTGCCTCTGCTGCAACTTGGCAAACCTACAGACTCCCAAGAAAGCTTTAAAGGAATGACTAAGAATATTCAAATTTCTATTAGCAGATAGGGCTGTGTTATGTATGTAGAGGAGTTTTAAAAAACCAAGAAGGAGAATGGGGCTACCAGGCTTAGTAGCCTAACAACTGTAAGCAAGGGACAGAATGGTTAAAAAAATAATTTGCTATTAACTACAATGATATTTAACCCTCCAACCTCAAGAAAATCAAATCAGTGTCCACATATGATCAAAAACCAAACAGCAAGGTCAATTTCTGATGGGGTACCTTGGGAGCTTTGTTACTTGATCAGGAGCCTAGGATGTAATGTCAAATTGTCACAAATGCTGACAAGCTAGAAAGGATTCGGAGGACAGCTACAAAGATTTTTAAGGTTTATGCAAGGAAAGAAAATAATCTGTTTAGCCTACATAGGTGGAGAGGGAGGTGGGTGTTAGTAGGAGAATGTGACTTTTTTTAAAAAAAGGAGGGGAAAAAGAGCAATCAGTTTTAGAAATAGGAACATTTGGAAAAGGTTGTAGTTAGCAAAGCTTTACATTGACATTTAGATGCTCTTACAGAAGCTAAAATGGGATTTGGCACCTTCCCACTCCACTGTGGCTTTGAAGAGTGAAAGAAAATAAAATGAGAGGGTTGCTCAATAATTCCACCCCACCTCCTTAAACAGACAGAATAGTTTGCCCATGATATTATTTGAGTGCTCTAGCAACCTGAAAGTAACATTGACAGATGAAAAAAATGTTTATTTTGTCCATGGCTGGCTTTCTTTCTTTCTTTCTTTCTTTCTTTCTTTCTTTCTTTCTCCTAATGAAGACAGACAACAATCATGGCAAACTCTGACCATTCTTAATGGGATATACTTAATGGAAAAATAGATATGCATTCTGTGATCAAAATTGTGCATCATTATATCCAGGGCAGAAATTTCCCAAGGGGACACAGTAGCTTGAACACAGGAATCTGCCACGGTCAAGATTTGGTGTCCATTTAGCCCTGTGCTTGGTAAAGTTACTTTTTTGGATTGTAACACCTAGAATTCCCCATCCAGCATGACTAGTGAGCATGTTGGTTGGGTGTTTTGGTAGCCGTGGTCCAAAAACGTAGTTTCCAAGTTCTGGTCTAACCCAACATTATCTGATCTAATTGGCAGCTGCCCTCCAAGGTCTCAGGTACAGGTTTTCCCTATTACCTGTAGCCTCATCCTTTTAACTGGACATGACAAGGATTCAACCTGTAGTATTTTGCAGGCAGGCACAGTGTGCTCTGTCATTAATTATGCCTCCCATCCCATTTGTGTGGAGTGAGTGGGCTGTAAACCAGGTAATCTCTGCTAAAAGTATTGCCTTGGCTATGAATGCAGGAAAAGGCTTTTGGTAAACCTTTTTCTCTGAACCTCAGTCCTTCCCCCACCCGGCTCCCCCACTATCTCCAAAATGGGAATAACAATATACATCCCTACTACCATGCAGAGCTGTTTCAGAATTGTTGATATAATGGATGTGAAGCACTTTCAGTGCTTTAAAGTGCAATATGAATGCTAATTACCATTACTCTCACTGTCCATTCTGGGTTTTATAACACACACACAAAGAAGTGCTGGTGTTTCTGTAATCTCCCTGCTTAACAGAGAGGCAGCATCCTTTCTTTGAACAGATTTCAATTAAATTACAGAGTCCTACTAATTTTATTGAGTCAATGTAACTCAATTTGCAAATCCTGCTAACTAGAGCTTGATGGAAGGGATAGCATCTTTCCTTTCTTCATTTCAAAGTAAAGGATGCAAACAGCTGTTAAAACATACACACACACACACAAAATGACGATTTGGCCCTTGCTTGATGTCCATTCCAGACTATGTTTCATTTTGATTGACCATCTTAATTTTTCATATAACATCAAGGCATAAATCTGCCATCTAAAAGAAGTCCCCTCACTTTCAATATAGGCAAGAAAGCCTGAAAGGTTAAACTAAAAATTCCAATTCTAAGACAAATAAAATAGATTCGGTGGCATCACCATACAATTTCTGTGCTTCTTTTGCAAGATTTTTAGGTTGGGAGGGGTAGCCTTGTTAGGCTAGGATCCTATTAATATTTGTACACATATAGGTTAGAATTCTGTTTGTGACATATATTGGTATACCCCCTAATTATGCCAGTGTTAATACTTTCTCTGATGTTGTGCAATGAGACATCCATTACTTCCTTCTGCAATATATTTGCCCTGCCTGTGAAATAACACTGGGATGGATCCTTCCATAGCACAGCTCCACCCTGACCACTGATTGGCTATAGGGGTCGCCTGGCTGCTGTTACTAGCCAAAGCCAAATAGCCTTTGCTCTTGTCCTAGAGGGGTTGAAAGATGTTCCTTCTTCACTGGCAGTTGGAAAAATGCCATTGTGCAGAGAAGGCAGAGTAGCCTTCAACTCTTGGATCACCAATGTAAGAGCTATGGTGGCGCTTTATGCTCTGACACAGGTTAAATAGGATGCTGTCCATTATTGGTCAGATCTGAGCACCTTATTTCTCAGTGCTTTCATTCCTTCACAGTCACTGGGCCTGCAGCCTTTTTCCTCCTTGGGGACTTATTCCTATTCACAGTTGAGGACTTATTCTGTTGGGGGGGGGGAGATTTCACATGGTGTTGTGTGTGTGTGTGTGTGTGTATGCATGAAATAGACTTTTCTGCACAAAAATAATATGTATGCATAGAAAATATCTTTTTAACTGAAAATGCTGTTTCCTGCGCATAAAAAGTTTTCTGTTCAAAATCAATATGTGCAAATATTTCACAGAAGATGTCTCCAACTGCAGCATGTCCCATGCAAAATGTTTCCTGAGGAGAAAAAAGGACAAATTTTGAACAAAATGAATCCTGAATAGGGATGATTCCTGTCAGTCATCAGGGATTCCCAACATTTAAGAAACAAAACTTTGACCATATTTGTACATTTCCAAATATTCTTTCCATTCCTGCTGTAGAAGCAGATGGTTGGATAATGGAAACTAAAATCTACATTATAAAGACATTCAACCCCTTTACACATGGTTTGTTCCAAAAACTGTACTAATATCTTCAGGTTTTTGTCCAGTACCCAAGAGGACTAGAAGTTTTTTTTCTTCCTTGTGAAATTCTAGAAGACTATAATTTAACCAAACTGACGCACCTTTATCTGATGCTGATGGTCTGATATTAGTATTAGTTGAATTGATCTGGCTTGTGGTCATGATCATGCTGCTGTGGTAATACATTATCATACACAGTATGAGAATATGGCTCAGCAGCAGGAGCACATGCTGGGCAAATAAATGATCCTGTGTTCCCTCTTCTGCAACTTGTACTAAAACACACACACACACACACACAAACGTAGGCAGCAAGATGGGGAAGAAAGAAGCCAGGGAGAGGATAATAGGGATGAGGAAAGTGACATCCATTTGAATATATATGTAAGACTCATTAAAAGTAAAGACAGAAATGAAGTGAGCTACCCTGAGTGCAAAGGCCTTTATTTTTCACAACAGATCTCAAGTTCAAAGGGAATGGCATCCAATCAGATACTTTCCAAGCTAGCTGCCGCTGAGCTTGCTTTCTTCTCGCCTTTCTTATTTGCTTTCGTCAACAGCCCCAGTTGATGGAGGCAGAAATAAGCACCAAGGGAAACAGGACATTGTGTACATGCAGGGATGTATAAGCAAGGGAGGGAGGGTGAATATGTATGCCTACTCTAAACCTAACATACTGCATAACTTTCCTTACAGCAATAAGGGGTCTCCAGAGCATTTATTTGCACTGTTTTACTTGTCCACACTGTATTTGTGTCAGGAACAATTTACGTCTTACCTGTTATTTTGCAAAACATCAGGAGAGGGGATATTATTATCCATCCTTTGTTCTGTTTACCCATTTTCTCAGTTCTCCAGAATTTAAATACTTTGTTGTCTGTCCTGAAGTTCATTTTCTCCCTCCCTTCTACCCATTCTCTCTCTCATCCTATTTTGTTCTTATTGTGGCTGATTTTCACAGTATATAAGATGTTCCTAGTGGACAGCCTGTCACTCTAAGACAGGTTTGCTAGCAAAGGAAGAATTTGGTTTTTTGAGAAAGGAATCCTTGTATCTATATCAACAACCATACACTTTGTACTTTGTGAAGGAACCCACATGATTGGGCCAGGATGGTAAAAGCTCTAGGTGCAGTCTTAGTTTTGGCTATGAAGGCTTTGCAGGCAAAGGGCATGATATGTGATATCATTTGTCCGAGATAATATTGTGTATGGACAAATAGAGACCTGTAATTACCAAATGGATGAATGTTGGAAAACTGCTGTTCAGGTGAAGTATCCTAAAAGGATTAGATTGTTGGTCTACTTCTGAATTAATGTTGCAATAAAAATTGCACATGAGGGATGAAAATGCTCCATGCTAGTGGATGAGGATGTAGAGTTAATGACCATTGTGACATATTATCCACCAGTACACCAGACCTCTCCCTTTGGTCTCACTTCTGTTTCCACATTTTAGCTACAGTGGCATCTGGCAGCCAACAAACCAGTTGGTACACTCTGACCTCAGCAGTTGTTGCTTATCCCACACTTGAGCTGCAGAGGTCTGAGAAATAGCAGCTGTTGCATTTCTGCCTGGTATAAACATTGCAAAGGCACAGGAGCCTTGCCAGAAAACAAAATGAAAAGGGTGGCATCTCTAGCAGAGACAAGTACCAAGAGCAAAAACAGGCAGAGCAAAGCCCGCCAAGAAAATAAAGGTGGAAGTTAAGGTGGGAGTTCAGTCTATATTTATGACTATTTTTACATTCACATTCTCAGCATTTGAAGGCTATGTTGCTAGTTATGAAATAGGGAGATGAAAGACAATCATCATTAAGAGTGTGACATTTTATTGAATAATTTTCTGGTATTCTAAACTGTGTGCTCTCTCTCTCTCTTTCACACACACACACACACACACACACGTATGTCAATACCAAAGCTGGAAACCCCTTTGAACACTATTGTTTTAACATTATCTTCTGGTGTTCCCAAGAGGGAGAAAACAGAATGGAAATCTGCCCTTTTCCTGTAATGATGGTGCTGCTAAAAATATGAGTCACCCATAAATTACAGAGCAGTAAATACATCCACTGACACCTAATAAACAAAAGCAGAGTGAAGTCCCAGTGCTTTATAGTGTCACCAGAAATTCCTTGATGTATTTATGACCTGCTTCACATTGTTGGTTTTAATTTATTTTTTATAAACATTTTTACATTAGCTCTTTACAGAGCAGTTATCAAAATCGGAGACAGGCACCATTTTGTAGACCACCAAGCTAAGTAGTCTAGAGAAAATGAACTTTAATTAAGATGGTTTGTGCCTTTCTTAATGCTTGAGTAACTGCAGGTGCATTTGGTATAATTGCGACTACGAGTATCCGTAGCAAGGCACATACCTCATGTTGCTTCTGCCTCTCCTCTTATTTCAGAATGAACAGGGATGAAGAGCACATGGACCTCCCAGTATTCCTCACCATGGTTTATTCTGGCCAGAGCTATGGCCACCAGGCTGGAGAGGGTTTCAGTTCCTTTACAGTTGAGTGGAAGAGGGAATTTTATCAGGTATTGCTTGTTACCTGGTTGTTACTATGCTAAAATTACCTATTCCACACAACCATTAAAGATACAGGAGCCCTCTCCAGTTTTCACTTTGGCAAACCTTACTAGAGCTGATAGGACTTGCAGCCCAACATCTAGAGGGCTACATGACTCCCAACAGGAGTGTAATTTGTGCTAGTGGTGGTATAAAATGAGAGCATTGCATCCCAGTCAGGATTCTGCCACCCACAAATAAAATTTTCTGTCAATCCACAGATTCTAGCATTGCAGTAATGTAAAACTTCAGTTGATCATGCAGAAATGATGGCTGCTGAGGACTTAATCTTTGTAAGTGGAGTTACATATACAGGAATTAGAATTGTGCAGTTGTGTAATGTCCCTATCCAGTGGAGGGCAGCTGTTACATTACTACGTAGCAGAGCCAGCAAAGTGCTGGGTGTGCATTGGTGCCTGATGCACAACAGAATCAATGTACATAGGTCCTGCTGCACATTGCATTGGGACTGATGCACATTGCATTGGTCCTGATGTGCATCAGGAATCAATGTCAATAAGATACTCCTGCTGGTGTCCCATTACACATCTTAACAATACTGTAAAGGGGTTTCTTAGCACCTCTGCTACATAGCCAGGTACAGGTTGAACATCCCTAATCCAGAAATCTGTAATGCTTCAAAATCCAAAACTTTGCTTTTTAAAAAAACGTTATTTATAAAATGGTGTGGAGCAGCAGCAAAAGCAGCAGCAAGCCTTCGTCATCGGGTGTCCATTCTTGGGGCTACCCAGCCTCCGGGGACCTCACCAGCCCCCCACTTTGGCCTTCAAGGTGGCAGCTGCATCACTCTTGCTTATTCATTCGCAAGGCAGAAGACGGTGGCTGGTGGAAGATCTCCTGTATTATTTATTTCATTTATATGCCATCTTTCTCACTAAGTCGGACCCAAGGCAGATTCCAAAAATCTTCAGTTACTCATTCAGAACAGAGACATGAGGCTGGAGAGAAATGCGAAGCAGGAGAGAAGCGCAAGGATCTGTGAAATGGTGGGAGATGTGGATTTGCCCTGAGCACTGTGCTTGGATTCCTGCCATTTCACAGATCCTCAGTCTCTCTCCAGCCTTGTGTCTCTCTCCAGCCATGCAAATGCAGTATGTACTATGCTACTTGTATTCTAAAATCAAAAAAATAATAATAAAATAAAATAAAAAATGCTTCTGGTCCCCAGCATTTCAGATAAGGGATACTCAACTTGTATACATAAAGGTGCATAATGTAACAGGCATCCAAAGAAAAGGGGCAGAGAAAGTTACCAAGGGAATGTGAACACAGCAAATATAAGAACTCCAGTGTTTCCCATTAACCTCCCAGTGATTGGCACGAATGGATATCTCCCTCATTTTAGCTGTTTGTGTGTGCTTGTGCATGCACGCACACATGTGTGTGCAAGAGAGAATCTTTTCTGTCAGCAGAGGGAAGATGTACACTTGTGCCGCTGGTGCAATGGTTCCAAATCATTTTCAGCTCTTCCCCTCCCACTCCCACACATTGTTTTTGTTGTTAGGTATTTTCATGTCAGCTCTGACTTATGGTGGCCTGATCTTGGGGTTTTCTTGGCAACATTTCTTCAGAGGAGGTTTACGATTATCTTCCTGTAAACCTGTGAGAATATGACTTGATTTGCCCAAGGATACCCAGTGGGTTTCTGTCACTGAGAGGTGATTCAAAAATCTGGTTTCCCAGAGTGCTAGTCTAACACTCAAACCACTACCTCACACTGTCTCTTTGGACAACAGGAAGAAAGAATAAACAGATGGAAGAACTTCTGTCTCCAAACATTAAAGTAACCACTTCAACACTCAAACCACTATACTGTATAAGCTCATCCCACATATTTACCTAGAAGTAAAAAAGAAAGTCAGGCGCAGCTACTCACTATGTATTTAAGATTGAGCATAGCCTCTGAGTTTCTCTAGGGCTCCCATAGAGAGAGAGACTGTCACTGTGTCTCACAGGGATCCCTTCTATGGAGGTGGGGGAGTAAGCCTCCAAATATATGTGTTAAATTTTACTGAAAACATTAATTTAATTCTGGGGAAGTATAGAGTAGAAGAGAGAAAATGATAAAGACTGTCTAGGGATTACAATTTGCTAAATCAAATTCACCACACATCATTCTAAGGCTGCAATTTTATATGAATGCTTACCTGAAAAGTCAGTCTCACTGAACACAACAGAGCTTACTTCTGAGAAAACATGTATAGGATTACTAGGACAACCAGGAAGAATTATCAGGAAACCACCAGCAAACACCAGGGATATCCAAGTTGGTCTAGAAAAGAATCCTGCCAGAAACTGTGGAGCTGCTACTATATTCTGTATAGTGAATTTCTACCCAGTTTTCACCCAGCCAAATCACAGGACTAGATTACAATTTACAAACAAAATGGACTTAAGTCTGTTATTGTTTAGTCTTATAGTGTCTCAGTATGAAGCACTGTAATGCATTTGCTTTTAGCACACCTTTGGGAATATGATCTGAATGAATGCAGATACAGCACTAAAATAATCTCTTTCATTATGGGGAGCATAGTTGGAATGCAGGTGGTAAATATGGAGTCAAGAAAATAAGCCAAGTCCTACACAGATGTAATTGCAAGTCCACTAGAATGAGTGGGCATATTTTTATGAACAAGCATAGTCAAAATTGAACAGTGTTATCTCCTTTTTATATTTCTATTGGTGGCAAGCACAGTCTACCGGCCTGACTTTTTTTCTAAAGATTGGGAGGGGAGGTATTGTGACCATACTGAGAATCCATTTGGTAAGCTGGAGTGTTGGACTGGAACTTTAGAGATTCAAGTTGAAATTCCTACTAAACCATGAAACTATGTCTGGAGGCTATTTCAGGATACTGAGATCACAGAGAAACTACATTCAGTTTGTATATGCCCCCATCCCCGCAGATATTTCTTAATATATTAAATAAGTAGATTTTCATCCAAGATTCTAAAAGAGGCTTACAAATGAAATAAAAAAAATTCACCACAATTCCCATTGCAGCAGAGCGGAATAAGAATCCTGCTGGATTAGATAGAGAACTGCCTAGTCCAACATTCTGTTCCCAAAGTAGCCAATCAGATGCCATCCTGTATAATAAACCTTGATGACCTTTACATGCATGAATTCATCTAATCCCTGTTTAAAGTCATCTGTGTAAGGTGGTCCTCATTACATGTTATGCTAGCAGATTCCATAGTTTAAGTACTACAGTATGTGAAAAAACTATATCCTTCTGCTGTTGTGAATTTCATATCTTTCAGAATCTGTGGATGACTCTAGGGACTTTTTCGGACAGAAGAAAAGTAACGGAAGCAGCGTCGCCAGGTTGCGACGCTGCAGCACAAGAGGGCGTAAGTTTCGAATGACGCTCTTCCCAGCGGTACTGTTGCAGTACCGCTGGGACATTTGAGCATGATATTTTTCCTTCCCTGTATTTAGGGGGGTGGACTAGATGGCCCTTGTGGTACCTTCCAGCTCTATGATTCTTAAGTGAGAAATCTCAAACATTGTATTTTTTTCTCATTGAGGAGTTGCTCAATCCCCTCAGACTTTTTCCATTACCATTTCCTCCATTTTGAATAAAATCCCAACAGAGAAGCAATACCTTAACCATGGGTTAACAGGCAGAAATTCAGCTTGAACTACTTCCTCTGTCTCTGTATGCCCTATGAAAGAAAATGTTTCATGTCATGAATTTTCACTTTGCTCATACATATAAAAAGGCACAATGTCACTGCCAGAAAAAAAGAAAAGAAGTTGTAGGGAAGGTTTTAGGTATCCTGTCCTAAAAGGTGCAGCCAAGCCTATATTTCCCTTGCTAACAACCACACAATGCCCCCCCCACCTTATTGCAAATAATTATAGCACCAGCCCTACCATTAGATAAAGTAAAGCATCTGACCCAGGTAGAGGAATATAAGTGTCATGAAAAGGTCCCAAATTCTTGGTTACTTAATTTGTGGTAGTAGTGGTGATTTTGCTGTAAGGAGATGCCCTTGTGGTTTTCTGCCTCAGGTGCCTCTACACACACTCACGCACGCATTCATTCCTGGGCACTATGTACTTGAGGCCTAAATACCCTGAAGGCACCAGATCCTATCTAATCCTGGATGGTAAGCAGGGTCAGCCCTGGGGCCCATCTAAACAGTGAAAATACCCTTCATGGAATTTGCTGGGAATCCTACCAGTCTAAATGGGACCCAGCACCAATCCACACTATTTGGAAGGAGGAGGGGGCAAAACTGCAAAAACAATGTGGTAAAAGCCTTCGCAGATGTCAGCATTTAGCCCCCCTTTCCTGCTTTTAGGTTTATCTCCTGCCTTAAATAAAGATGCATCTTTTGTTCCCTCTTCCCCTTTGGGGCTAGCAGCCATAAAACTGTAATTACATTTCAGAGAGTCTTTTGGGAAAAGGTTGGGATGGGACTGGAATGGAGCCAAAATGCCCCTTGGGGTTTCCAGGATGATAGATCAGTTTGTTGTCCTGTATGTGCTTCAGTAGGAAAAGGTGCTTTCAGTTTTTTTCCACCCTAAAGTCATAATCTCAGTTATATTTGAGGAGGGAAGAGCAGAGATTCCTATTAGCTGACACTCTGTGTGTGAAAGAGAGATACAAAAAATCAGCACTCACAAAACTCAGTCCATCATATCTCTGTCCATATATGCTTTCCACACACTCCCCCCGTCCCAACCTCCATATATACCACACTATATATGCAAGAGATTTCTTTCCCCCTGCTCAATTAAAAACAAAGAAACAGTGTGGTCCAAAAGAGAGAGGGGAAATTTTAAAAAATCAAGAATCAAAGATGAGTAATACCTTTTATTAGGACCACCAAAGTAATGCAGTAAAATAATAAATACCTTTGCTGGTACTAATAAAAAGTATTACTCATCTCTATTTTTTTTAATAAAAATATGTTATGTTTCTCTTACTCAGTTCATTGATAGTGGTGCTTAGGGGATAAGGTGTCAGATGCATCTGAAATTAGACTGAGGCAGGAAATAGCAGGTGCTCTCTTGTACAAGAAACCCAAGTGAAAAAGGGAAGGGGGGGGAGAAAGGAATGCAAGTGAAAAAGGGAAGGGGGCAAGAAAAGAATGCAAGTGATAAAGGGAAGGGGGGGAGAAAGGAATGCATGTATTAGCCAGCGGTGGTGTAGAATCTCCTGTCATCACCTGTTTTTTTTGGGGGGGGGCACTTATTGATTATCAGGAATCATCCTAATTTACTATAATAAGTCTAAAGCTAGGGGTGACTAATGGCTTTGACTACCTGCCTTGCCACTTTCCCTCCATCTCAGCTCCCTGAGTCAAAGCGGTGTCACTCCTGACAGTGTGGCCAGAGGGCGGGTGGAGGGGGGGGGAGAGAGAGAAAGGTGTGTGCGGAGTGTGACGCGTTGCGAGTAGAAGCTGCATATGAATGGCGGGGGTGGGCTTGCAGGTTCCGACTCCAGCCCCTCCTTTCCCGGGGAGCCAGCCAGTCCCTCTGCAGGGTGTTGAGGAGACCCTGATTCGCTCTCGGGGAGTGAGCCACTTTGCATGCGGCTCGCCCCTTGGTGAACTGGGCTCCCGAAGCCTTCGCTTCACTTCACCTGGGGCTTCCGAGTTGCCTTCCCTTGAAGTGAAGGGGGGGGTGTCCTGAGCATCCCTATGCCAGCTTCATAAGGGAGGGGGGAGGAGAGGAGAAGGGGAGAAATAAAGCTCAATTTCTTATCACTCTCTCGTGGATCCTGGACTTTCCTCCCCCTCTTTCTCTCTCTTTCACACTCACTTTACCTTGGTGTCTTCAGTCTTGCTCAGTCTCCAGTCTTCCTCTTCAGTTTCCCGGGAAGGTAACTGGCCAGCATCTGAACACGCGGCGTGGAGCAGCCTCAGCTTTCTGCTGTCTGGATCAGAGGAGAAGGCGATCCCCTTTGTTGGGTGGGTGCGTGTTTGGCGTGTGGATGTGCGCGGTGGCGTGTGTGTAGGTGTGAAAGGGAGGGTGTGTGTGTGGGGGGGGGAGAGCCTAAACAAGTCTGCAGTGCAACATTGGCCAGAGAAGAAAAGGATCCAGCCAAACCAAACCAACCCACTTGGGAATTGGGATAAAGCAACCACCAAAAAAACCAACCCATCCCAACCAAGACCCTTTCCAGAGTCTTTGGCTATTTTCTTGCCTTGACAAAAAGAAAGCGAGCGAGAGAGAGAGAAATACAAACCCTCCTATCTTCAGCTCAAAGTGAGAGCAAAAGGGAGGGATTGATGGGCAGGGGGAACCCATGAGCTTGGAGGATCCGATGAGCTTGGAAAGAAGGACCCTGAAAGGTGAGCGAAGAGGGATCTCGCTTGGCTTGGAATGGCGTGGCTCCACTGATCTCTTCCGCAAGCTGGAAAGGATGCTGGCACAGTAATTTCAAATTAAAAGAAGAAGATTGGAGAACCTGATCCTGGGAGGATCCAGCCTCGCTTTGCTGAATTGTTCTCTCGCCTTTGCCTTGGTTGGCTGCTTAACCCTTTCCTCCCCCACTCTTTGGAGTACTACCCACTCCCACTTGGGAAGCGACTCCTTTTCTTTCCCTCTCCACCCACCCTTTCCACCTTCTCTGCAGCGGAGGAGGAGGATGGGACCCTGGGCATCATGAACCCCCCTCGCCTTTCCCCCCGGCTTCAATTCGAACTGCCCGGCCCGTAGCTTGGGTTGCTTGGGTTGCTTCGGGTTTTCCTCCCCACTCCCTGGGCCTTGGACCATGCAGCGCCTGGCGGGGAGACTAGCCCCGGGAGCCTGTCCCGCCTGGACCCTGTGGATGTGCTCCCTCTTTGGGGGATGGATGGCCGGCTCGGCGTGGAGTGCCTCCTCCGGCGTGGATTTGCCTGCTGCTGCTGCTGCCTCCTCGTCGTCCGCCTCGCAGCAAGCGCAGCCGGAGCATCACTTCCATGGCAGCAAGCACCACTCCGTGCCCATCTCCATCTACCGCTCCCCGGTCTCCCTGCGAGGAGGACACGGTGGGTTCTGCTTCTTCCACTTCCTTGCCTTTCCCTTTGCAGCCACGAATCACTTCTCTCCCCTTAAGAAGAGAAAACAGGGGTGGGGGAGAAAAAAAACTTTCCAAGCGCCCCGACATTTCCTCGCCCCTCCGGTCCTGCCGCCCGGAGGCTGGCAACCCGTGGCTGCGTTCCCTTCAGCAGCAGCGGCGGCGTCTCTTGTGGGGGGAAATCCAGAAGGACTTTCCTGCTTCAGGGTTTGGGTTTTTTTGTTGCTGCCGGCGACTGGAAAGAAGCCAGGAAAAGCTTCGCTCTTTCTGGAGCTGGAAAGGAGCCGGGTGGAAGGATGGAAAGAAGGCCGGGCAGGGAGTGGGGCTGTCAGCTCTCCGTGGATTGCCGAGAAAGGGCGAGTGGAAACGAGAGGTGGAACTGGGGGAGGGGAAGGGGGTGGGGTGGGGATAGCGCTATAACAGAGTTGTGTGATCATCCCTGGCAGGGATGCTGGCACAACTCTGTTATAGCGCTATTATTCCACGTTAACTGCTCTGGCTGCTTCCTGTGGAATGCTGGGATTTGCAGTTTAGGCAGGGGCGTTTAGAACTCTCAGCCAGAGAGCTCTTAGGCCTCCCTAAACTACAAACCCCAGAATTCCACAGGAGGCAGCCAGAGCAGCTAAAGTGAAATACAGTTGTCCCTTCATATTCGCTGGGGTTTGGTTCCAGGACCCCCGTGGATATCAAAATCCGTGAATACTCATGTCCCATTATATACAATGGCATAGCAAAATAGTGTCCCTTATATAAGATGGCAAAATCAAGGTTTGCTTTTTGGAGTATTATTTTTTAAAGAATATTTTCAAGCCGTTCAGTACTTAAATCCGTGGATACCAAATCCGTGGATACGGAGGGACAACTGTAATAGCACTGTAACCGTGTGATGAAGTCGGCAGAGTGAAACCTGAGAAGGTCCCCCCCCCCCTTCATTTACTAGAAATCTTCTCGGCTCGGTTTATGGCCGGAGTGGGAAAGAATAGGATCCTCAGCCGGTCCCCAAGGTGCTGCTTTATGATACTTGCCCGTCTAGCTTTGTAGGTAGCGAGAGGAAGCTGGAGGGGGGGGGGAGATCAGATCGATGGAGAGGATAGAAACCTCAGCACACATCTTTCCTTCCCTGCTGTACCACCCGCCCCCGGTCGCCCTCCTTCCAAGCCACTTGCTTCCTCCCAGATTTAATTCTGCCATTCCCCTTAGCAAGGCGACTTTCGTTTGGTCCAGTGGTTCTTAACCTGTCCATCAAGGCTTGAAGGCTGCTTGGCCCACCTCCTCCCCACAGTGGAGGGGCCACTGATAGTAGCCAAGGCAAAGGCTGGCTGCCTTGGCCTGCGCATTGCCATTCAATCTGCTCCAGTCACAAACTTGCAGGGGAGAAGTCTTTCCTCCCCCTCCAGTGCCTCTGAGGGAAGATTTAATGGATGGTGTGATTGTATTATTAGTATTAGTATTGGTATTGGTGGTATTATTATTGGTATTATTAGGGTTTTAAATCTTGAGTTAAGTCTGGGGGGGGCACGGCAACAAAAGATATTTAAAGGGGGTCCCTGGTAAAGGAAAGTTTAAGAACCACTGGTTTGATCCCTTGAAAACAGGCTGCTGTTGCTTCGCCCCACGAAGCGTTTGGGGTTGGTGGTGGTGGGGAGACACCTTTGGAAGTATTGGCCTAAATCTGTTGGTAATCTGAACTCGAGGAGAACCATTGGATCAGTGGGGTTTAACCTATGGGTTGATTCGCCGTGCAGTGATGGAGTTATTGGGTGTGCATCGCCTAGGACTAACCCATAGGATTCGGGCCATGGTCGTCTCGCTGGGGGATTTGGAGAAACCTCGAGACCTAGAAAGTGGGTGTATGTGTAATTCTCATCCGAGGCAGTCTCTGTTGGGGAAGGCGGCATGTGTGGCTGCAATGAGCTACACGTGATAAAGAGTGGGTAGAGGGATAGCCTTTATGCTTAGCTTAAAGTTTAGACTTAAAGTTTATGCCTTTATGCTTAGCTTAAAGTTTAGGCTATGACCACCTAAGAAAAGTGGGATGGCGCTTAAGTTTACTATGAATTCACCTCCGGCAGAGCTGGATTTGCACCCCTTTGGGGGGGAGGAGGAGCGGGGGAGAGAAGGAGGGACATTTGATTGTCCCCGGGGAAGCATTTCTGAAAGGAGAGACCCGTGTTAAAGTGAAAGGCTTCAGACCCAAACCAGCAAGGGCTCTTGCGGCATCCTAACCAATTTTATTCGGCGTAAGCTTTCGAGGACTCCAGCCACCTTCATCAGAAGCAGTGGCGTGAGGAGTTCACCAACGCTTATACCAAATCACACCAAGGTCAGTCATCAGGATGCCGCCAGACTGTTGGTTTGGGCTGCAAGAGGCAACACTGGCACTTGGGTTGCCAGAGTGAAAACTGGAGAAGGCGCCTATACCTCTCATGGTTGAGTAGATCGAGGAAATTTCAGCAGGTGTTGCTTGTTACCTGTTAGTGTGACATGCAACACTTGGTGAAATGTCCTCAATCTACACAACCAGGAAAGGTACGAGAGCCCTTTCTAGTTTTTAGCCGGAGAGCCAGGGCCGGTTTAAGGCACCGGCGGCATCAGCATCCACAGGGGCCCCCATCATTGTGGGGACCCCCATAGTAGTAACCCTCCTCCTGCAAAAAACAGTATTAGTAATAATCTGAATATCCTGTACTCTGAATAACTTAGGCTAAGTTAGGTTACATTGACCTGAGATAAACCTATGCCCCCCCCCAAATGAAGCATTGCAGGGCCCCCCAAAATTTCTTAAACCGGTCCTGCGGAGAGCCCTCGGAGGGCACCGCATCCCATTCGCTCCAGAGGCGTTTCGAAGCCCAGGGAGCTGCAAGGGCAAAAAAATAGGTCTGTGATTACTTGTAATTGAGACCTCATATTTAGTGCTAAGTTTTGGCGTAACCTGACCCAACAGTTCAACCTCTTTTTTGGGGGGTGGGGGTTCCATAAACTCTCCTGCTGCCCCTTCGCGGGACTTGCAGCCGGCTGCCACGCGCGCTTAAGACATTTCTTCGGGAGTTTGCCCCCCTTCGGTCCCAGCCGATTTGCTCCGCGGGAAATGGGGCTGGAGGGTGAAGCCCCTGCACCCCCCCATCCCCGCGCATTCATTCATCTGGGCCGGACTCCCGGGCGCGCAGCTGAAGCCCAGTTCTTGGCTGCCACCCTGGACGGCCCAGCCTTTCTCTTCCTTGGCTTGGGTGAAATAGGCAGCTCGCCGGGGTTTGGAATTGGAAGCCCTTTTCTCCCGGGTTGGGCTTGCCCTGTGCCTTGAGACGTGTAGCGGACGGGAAGAAAATAATAGGCGCTCATTGGGAATAATAGGAACTCATTGGCGTGTGTGTGCATGACGCGCACTTTGGTGTGACAGAGAGAACAAAGGGGATGGGAGGGGAAAAATGCCTTGGGTAGGCTTCAGAAGGCGGGGAGGAAAAGAAGAGTCGGACTCGGAGGAGGAGGTAGACGGCTTGTTCTTTTGCCACCACCCTCCCTGCAGCCTTGGTGCTCTTCTCTTCAATGTGCAAGAATCATAGAAGAGATCACAAGGGCCATCCAGTCCACCCCATCCCATGCAGGACAATCAAAGCATTCCCAACAGATGGCTATCCAGCTTCTGCTTAAAAACCTCCAAAGAAGGAGACTCCACCACATTACAAGGCAGTGCATTCCACTTCTGAACAGCTGTTACTGTCAGGAAGTTCTTCCTAATGTTTAGGTGGAATCTCTTTTCCTGTACAGTAGTTTGGACCCATTGCTCCGTGTCCTTGTGTCTGGAGCAGCAGAAAACAAGCTTGCTCCATCCTCAGTATGCCATCCCTTCAAATATTTAAACATGGCTATCATGTCCCCTCTCAACCTATTCTTCCCCAGGCTAAACATACCCAGCTCCCTAAGGAGAAGAGAAATGAGCCCATGAGGGCTTGAAGCTGCTGCGGTTTTTTTGAGTCCTGTCATTATCATCTTCTAGGCAGTGAAGGGTTAATTGCATATGGGGACAGGGGAATCTGTTGAAGTTCTGGAATCTTCCTTGGGTGGTAATAATAATAATAATAATAAAGTGTATTTATATACTGCCCTTTGGTAATCCAATCAGGGTGGTTCACAACATTAAAAAACCATACAGTAAAACAATATACTCCCTTCCCCCCCTTAAAAAGTTATTAAATCAATTACAAATTAAAACAACAATTAAAACATTTGGGTAGAGAAAGAGCTTTGAACCAGTAGTCCCAGGAAGTGTGGGGGGTGGCAGCATTCAACCAGATCCCCTTGGAAAGAAAGAGGTTCTCCATCTCCCAACTGCTGCTAGCCCTCCCTCTACAGTGATCCTTGCATCTTTCTCCTGCCCAAGAGGGAGTTAATAAAAGGCATGGGGGGCCCAAGAGATAAAGCAGGTGGGATTGTGGTGGTAGGGCACAGAAAAAGAAAGCTGCATTGGGTAGTCCTTCATAACAGGGGATTGGACTAGATGGCCCTTGTGGTCTTTTCCAACTCTATGATTCTATGACTAGGGAAGGGGAGAGGGAGATTTGTTGTACCTATTATATTCTCAAAGTGAAAAACAGGTATATTTCAGACAGGGATGAAAACTGTTGCTCCCCCCTCCCTGAAGTTAAGCCTTCATGGTTTATATGGAATTAACTTTCAAATAAGCATGCTTAAGAAGTGTGTGCACATATAGTTGCCTGTCAACTCGAGACCCCATGAATTTCATAGGGTTTTCTTAGGGAAGGAACACTTGGAGGCTGTATGCCATTGCCTTCCTCTGAAATTTAGCCTGCAAACACCTGGTATCCCTTGTTGGTCTCCATGCCAAGCACTGACCAGGCCTGACCCTGCTTTGCTTCCAAAATCAGATGGGAGCTGCTGTCTTCATATCCCTGCTTTACTTAAGATGGCCACCATATTTTTAATTTCTAGTTCATGACCTGGTTATAATTAATAAGTATAATAACTATTTATATAGAGAATATCCAGTGTGGTGTGGTGGTTAAGATATTGAACTGAGACTTGTGGGAATCAAGTTCTAATCCTAATCCAGCCATGAAACTCAGTGGCTGACTTTGGGCCAGTTACTACTGTCTGTTAGTCGGATTTACCAGTTTCCTATGTGGATGAAATGTGCCTTAGAAGAAAGGTGAAATATATAAATACAGCAAGCAAATGAGGTGAATCTTTCCCTCAAGTAACTACAGGGGTCTAACAGCAGGGGCTGAGGTACATCAATTAAACAAATTGGTGCTATTTATGCTTAAAGGGTAAGGAGAACTTCCGTGGGGAAAGCAGAGATGTTTGATTCTTTAATGTTACATGGTGGTGGGGGGAATCTCACTCTAATATACCGGTACTGTAGTAACAATTTCCTTTATTTCCCTTCCCTGATCTCCACTTTTAAACTCTGTAGAAATCACAAATAGTTTTAGGAGAACATTTTGTGTGGTTGCTAATGTGTGGAGCTGTAGTTAATGTTCTCCAGAAGTGAGATGAGAATATGATGTGCCTTATAGTAGGTATGTGTAACCTTTGCCTCTCCAGATTTTTATTACTATTATTATTTCAGTTCCCCAAAATCCTAGTCAGCCTGGTCAATGGTAAAAGATTATAGGAGATATGTTCCAGAAAATTCCCTACCCCTACTCTACAGGATTCTTTGGAATCAGAAGAGATTAATTAAAAACTGAGGGGCACCTTAGTAGCAGCCTGGTAACCAAATTTATATAGTTTAAAAGAGTACTGAACCTGTTGTGTCAAGCCTCTAACTCAGCATCCCTTTTCAAACTCCAGGACTGAATGCTTGTAATATTTGAGCAAATATTAATGAAGGTACTTCTGAGCACCTGTTAAGCTCAGCCTCTCTCTTACCACTGATTAAACTGTAGTACATTAGACTAAGGAGCAGCCTGTTGAGGCCAGGTGACTCAGCTGTAGGTGATAACTTCAGTATTATTTTTTTTACAAGTCCTATAACTTCTAGGCATTCTGCTGGGAAGGCATTTAACAGCCAGATCATGCAAACATATACAAACCTTGACTTCTCTAGATTTGGTTTTGTGGGGTGTGTGGGGCTGCAACTGATTTTTGTGAATTGACTTTATTGAAGCAGTATTGCCTTTGAGACAGAGCTTGGAAAACCTATTCTTTTCGAATATAGCTCTCAGAATCCCCAACCCAGCATGGCCACTTGTCACGGTTGGCTGGTGCATTCTGGCAGCCATAGTCTAAAAAGCAACTCATTCAAGTTCCAGTTAAAAGTGATATACAAGTCTGAAAACAACCCAAAATACTTCTATTAGTCCTTGAACTCTCCCTCTTAGCACTTTCTGTGTTCCTCTGAGTATTAGCTGACAGCTCAAGATTGACTAACATTGTCCTCACAATGAGCATAGCTTTCTTACCCTCAGCTTACTCATTCACTGAGATGGCAGTAAATGAGCATCATTAAGAATACTAACTTGCCATTCCCTTCTGCTTCCCATCTGGAATCGACATTGACTGACCGAAACTTAGCCTGATACAATCTGAGCTTCAGACCTATTTGCAAATTGCAACTCCACCATAATGTAAAGCGAGTCGGTGGGAGGATAAATAAGAGAGGTTAAAGAGGTTAAAGGGAACCTTAAAGTAATATAAAAAGCATAAAGAATAATTGCTCCTGACATGTTGTTACCCTATTTTGAGATGATGCTCACCTATTGATTTATTTCACTTGTATTCCTTCCTTCTCTTCAAACTGCTAAAGGTGGCATACCAGCTCCCCCACCCCATTGTTATCCTCACAAAAATCCTGTGAGGTAGATTAGGTCGAGAGATAGTGTCGGGCTCACGTTCTCTCAGTGAGCTTCAAAGCCAAGTGGGAATTTGAACTATTCAGTCCTGAGCCAATGCAATGAGTCAAACTCCACATTTCTAACCAACAGCTTGCCTTGGTTCCACAGTCATTCCTTCAATATGCAATTCAGTCTTGTATACTTTGCTTTGCTCTACATATGACCCTAGTCTTCTACTAGATATTTAACCATTTATAACATTGTTTTAACAGTATTTGTCTCATCCCAGTCTTAGGACTTTTTCAGACAGGGCCAAAATGCCCCTGTTCCTGCCTTACTACCCCTACTCCTGTTCCTGCCACGGAATCAAGGAAAATCTTCAGACACTTACCTTGATCCCACGGCAGGAACATCCTCCCCCTCCCCTCGCTGGCTGGGAGTAAATGCAGCCATCGTAAGGCTACATTTATTACCCGGAAATGAAATCCTACCCATTCTGTTCTCGTGAGAGAACGGTGGCGCAGAAAATTTAAAAGTCAAACAAAATGTCAAAATTAAAAACCAAGCCCCAAAACAAATTTAAAAACAAACAAACAAGTAGCCTGGGCAGGGGGACGGAAAGGGTGTCACTTACCTCCTCGTCCCGATCTTTGCCAGAAGTGGCAAAGATCCGGCCTGGACCTCCTCCCTGTGGCTGGCATCCCGCCAGCATAACGGGAGAGGAACGGGGCACCTTTTGCACCACATGTGATTCTGTGACAGACTCGGATGGGTGATCTATTCACGACTTTTCTTAGTGAATAAAACATTATGGAGCAGCATGGGAACAGCATGGAAGGGGGTGACGTCGTCTGAAAGGGAAATCTTTCAGCGACCCTGTTCTGTGCTTGCCACAGAGTTTATAGCCAATCTGAAAAAGTCCTTAATATCTGAAATCCTTTCACTCTTTTATCTTTAAAAACAAATATTACTTACAATTGTCTCAACTTAAAGCAGCTAACTGAAGTCCTGATAACTTCTGAAAGTAGATTTTGCATTTGAAATCATCCAAAATATTTTAAAAGCAAAATAAGTCCACTTTTAGAATTTAAAAATATGGTTTAAAATTATTTAAGTTTTTTGTGGATTTAGTGGGATATGTCTGGGGATGGAACTGTCCGCACCATGATATAGGAGGCACCGAAATAAAATGCTGAACAACTTATCTCCTTGTATTGCACTGAGTCAATTGACATCATCTGGGCGTTATTCCAAGTACAATCTAGCAGAAGTAATGGGACTTCAATTAGCTTCTCTCAGACAGTTGTGAGTAACTTTTGTATTTAAGGTCAAACTGGAAGGATTCATCAATAACAGCCTTGGAATTTATCAGAGTTAATTTTTTTTGTTACTGGTTAATTACAAAGTAATATTAAATACCAACTTGCTTAAGGCAATACTTATGAAGCTTGAAAAGGGTACCCAAAATCCAGCAACTTCTATGTAAGTGGATATAGTGTTTGTGTGTTTATGCCTGGCACATCCTTTTGAATTAGGAGAACTGGATTGAGTGGTTTTTGTTCTCACAGCACCTATGCTCATTCCACCTTTGGAATACCTTTGGAAATCCATTATACGCAAGTTCAAAAGAAGAGAAAAAAAGCAGAATCCATCATGACAAAGAGATTTGGTGCATTTTCTCTCTACCTTCATTGCAGTAAGGGAAGTGCCAGGCTCCATCAGTGGATTCCTGCCCATGGACCAGCCTAAAACTGTACTCATTTGCAATCTCACCATGCAGATAGGTTGGCATGCAGCTCTTCTCTGGGAGTGAAAATGAGAAACAGAGGGAAAAACAGGGAGCACAATGACAGCTGGTGTCTTATCAAAACACATACTTGGTTTATATCAGTGTTTCCTTCCTTGTTGTACGATAGAGATGCTCAAAAGTTGGACCAGTGACAGCTTTGCCGAGTCACATCTCAAGAAAGAGTGAAGAGCAAGCAGGCTGTCTGTGTTTGCACAGGGCTTGATTTCTTCTTTGCAGAAGGAAAACAAACAAACAAAAATCCAGGCCTGCTGTCCCTGCATAGATGACAGCAGAAGTACCAAATCAACAAAGAACAAGAGCACCTAAGCCATTGGACTGATTTTATTTAAATCGACTACAAGAACATCTAAACAATAACTTCAACATAAGCCATTTTCCTCTCCTCTTCCTTTTCCCACCCAGTTTGTTTACCATCTAGCCTAATGAAGGCTCATGAAAGCTTACATGGGATTTGGTGACATTTGGGTAGCCTAATAGCAATATAACTTTCTACTGTCTTTAGCATCCTTAGATTTCAATATGTTGTTATGTCATGTTGCCCTTACCTGCTTTTGGGACACACCTTAGTTGCTTCTTGTAAGTAGCAATTGTATGCCCACTTTCTGGGAGTAAGGCCCTTTGAACTCAGTGGGATTTCCTATTGAGCAGATGTACAAAAGACTATTGAAAATGCCTAATTAATCCTACCAAAACAAACAAAATGGCAAACATGACTATTTCTCCATTGTTTTATCTGACACCCCTGCTAAAAATGTCCAGCAACATAGTATGAACTGAGCCAAGTTGTGTCTTAATGTAGTGGGTTCATGCTTTAATACATGGCCTTGTAGGCTATCTGTGACATCACAATGCATACTGGCATGTGACACTTTGATGTGGCACAGGTAGAACTAACTACCTCTGAAAAACCAGATATACCAGGTACCATAGATGCTCATGACCTGCTATAATACTATTACAGCATGTGCTAACAGTAGAATATACTACCTCAGAGCATGGTGGACTCGCCTTCTTTGGAGATCTGTAAACAGAGGTTGGATGGGCATCTCTCAGAAGTGCATTAGCTGTGTGTCCCTTCATGGTACAGGGTTGGACTAGATGGTCACTGCAGTCCCTCCAACTCTATAATTCTATGATAAACTTAGGAATGAACATCATGCTACACTCCAAATTTTGTTAATGTCTCCCAGCATTGCTGCCAGCCCCAGAATGGCCTAGGCTAGCTAAGCTGTTAGGGTTATAGTTCAGGTGCATCTGGAGGGCTGCATAGTTCACACCCCACCTATAGATGGCACACTCGGTGAAGCAGTTTGATAACCTCTAGGTCATTATAGGATAAATCAGAAGAGATGGTTTCTTAGACATGCTTAAAGGTGTGAAACCTTTACATTTTATGGTTGAGAAATAGCACTTCAATTTGTGTTTAGACAGTTGAAGGAAATTTTTTTACCCCTGGATTGCTGACTGTGCAAGTAAAGCCAGTAGTATAACCCCTTGTTTAGGGCTTTTCAGTTGTGCTATCCTCACAGTGGAATGCTCCTCCAGGGCTGAGCAGTAGCAGCTGAAGACTTAAAAAAAATCATAGCCTTTTTCATTTTGGGTGTTCTACATTATTCTACATTGTATCATTTAAAAACCATATTCTGCTATTGTGGATGTATGTGATTAATTACTAGTTCCTTCTTAACTGAAAGCAAACTGTTTTGAGAGGCTCTTTCTTGAAAAGCATCATAGAAAGTCTCTAAATAAATCCTAAACTGTGCTTCTGCTGACCAAACCTCATTAAAAATGTTCTCATTTTTTAAATCAAATCCATCCCATCCTAAGACTGGACTTACAATGAGACAGAATAAGGTAGCAGACCTTAGGCAATGGGTGCTGTCGGGGACATTAGAAAACAGACCTGTGTAGGTTCCCTGACAACCCTCTAAGTTACCTTGCTGTCATTAGATGAAGTCTGAACTGAGAAGGAAGTGAGGTTCTGCTGACAGTCAAATCAGCTGCTCTACATAGAATGGGGTAGCGTATCTTGTCTTGAACCGAGGTACCAAAATGTTATGCTGGCCCTGATCCATATTGTCAGGCTTTGTTGTGTCTTCTCTTTAGAGCCCCCTCTTCCCTGCAAGAATCTTTGTTTCTTGCTTGAAACGGTAGAACTGTTTAACAATAGGATCAGAAGAACCTTCTTCTTGCACTTCTGAAGATGTACACAGGAATGAGTTGCATGTCTTCTGGACAGGGGCTGATGAGCTGGCCCCTTTTCTGAAATGTGTAAAGGCACAGATAGCTTTCTTTTGATGTCAAAAGCCATCTACTGTCAGTGTACAACCTTTTGACATTCACAATCTTTTTAAACAGAAATTAACCAATAAAAGAACTTACCTTTCTTGCGTCCTTCTGGATCAAAATGCTTTTTTATTTTCTGCATGTAATATATCGTTCCCTGACTTTTTATGAAAAAAAAATGTTTTTGGGGGTACTGTGTCTGACTGTGCCCATGTAAACTGTTTCACTGAAGTCTGTGAGCAGAAGTTGGCTTGTTGGCATTGCCAGGAGTGTCAGAGTTAATCTTGATATTACTTTACTGGAACCTACCTGTGGTGCTAGCAACAACCTGTGCATGTTGAAACAAGGCCAGAGAATTATACAGAGCAGCAGGTTTGGTGTAGAGTAATTTCCTGAATTATGTTTACACTTCTGTAAGCAGGCAAGCTAGTCAAACCTGGGCTGAAAAAAGAACAACATCCAAGCTAAATTTGGAGTGATGATTGTAAACAAGGCTTCTGTCAGTAACAAGCACAAGGGACAATGGTGTCACTAGGGCTGGTGTCACCCCATGCACCTTCTCCCATACCAGACCATACAAAATGCTTAATAATCCCAGCAATCTAGACAATCAGTGTGTGACTTTGAGGGTCACCAAAAGCCTACATACAGGAGAGGAACAAGAGGGAAGGTATGCCTAGCTGAACAAAATGCTAGGGATATTGTTATACATACATACATACATACATACATATATTTCTGCTATCACTGTCCAAAAATTTTATAGACAGTCATTTTGGTGTCACTCCTTCTGATAGTGTCACCCAGTGTGGTCTGCACCTTCCACACACCCCTATTGATGCCACTGCAAAAGGAGGAAAATGTTAATTCTGCCTAACCCAACTGGTATAGAGTTAGGTATGTACACACTATGAAGAATTCCATTCTGCAGCAGTGTGTTATGTGTGTCTTTGGCCCATTATGTGCCCAGATACAATGCAGCTTTCTAGCTTCCAGAAGTTACAAAGACTGCTTAGCTCCCTGCTGGTCAGCTGCTTATTCAAAGCCGGCCCCAATGGCTAGCCAGCCTTTCTCTCTGTGTGTCTTCATTGCCAGCACTAGGCTGTTGAATAATGTATGCCTTTGGTCAGCCGATAAAATGAGATTTGCATTTGCTTTATGATGAATTAATTAATTTGGTTTCTTCTTTGCTCCTTCTCTCTTGTTGCCATTTTCAGAGAGCAAGGGGCCTGCAGAACACTTGTATGACACTACATGTGGTTAATCCAAGCCCTTAGCTGCTGCTTGAGGGGAACATGGTGGGAGGGGCAGAGTTGGAAACATTTTGAATTGTTATCCTGCCTCATGTGGTTGATTAAGCAAATCATTAGGAAAGCAAAGACAGTGGATGCTGCCTTGTCTAGGTGGTAACTGCAAACTTCTGTTATTTTACAAGTCCAATCACTTTTAGTGTTTTGTGTAAAAAGCATTTATCTGTTGGTTCCTGCAGATATGTACATTCCTTAATTTCTCTGTATTTGATTATATATATATATGATGTCTGACAGCTGACAGGTATGAACTTATTCTGTTGAATGAAGATTTGCATTCAGGCAATGTTCATCTGTGCAAGAAACCATTTGGATTCTGGCTTTCCTAAGCAATGAATATTTGCGTACAGACAGGCCATAACAGTTGCTTCATCTATTTTTTCCCTGTTGATAGGTGAAAAATGTGCTAGATAATTGATAGGCTAGCACTTTACAAGCATATTGTCCCCAGTCTTTGTGCATGGCAGTCTCATCCTGTCTCACTTCCTATATAATTAGGTTTGGATGCCTTTTGTGAATTTGGCAAACTCTCTCAGCTTAATGTTGGGTCTGTGGCAGTGTATACTTTTCAGAAATCAGGTCAGTGGTCATTCTAATTGGGTTGGTGTCTCTCATGATCTTTTTTTTTTTTTTAGTTAGATATTTATACTCCGCTCTTCAGCCACAAAGGCTATCAGAGCAGCTTACAAATTGTTTTAAGCAATAGCAATTTACACATTTATACTGCATTAAGCAGTTTCCAATGTGTGTTAACTAATTGTCTCCACAAGCTGGGTACTCATTTTACCGACCTACAAAAGGATAGAAGGCTGAGTGAACCTTGGAGCCCTCTGGAATCAAACTTGCAACTTGCAGCGTGGTGACTGTTGGCGGAAGGCTGGTTCTGATGGATTAGCCACAAAGGAGTTTGTAGAGGGTTAGCAAATGCCTCTTGTTTCACCTTGAAAGTGATGAAAGTGGGAGCAATGTGATGCCTCTTAAGCAACAGTAAGGGGGACTGAAGAGAAAGGGGAGGATATTTCTTTCACACAAGCTTCAGCCCTTTTCCTCAGTTGTGTGGAAGCTCTTCCTGTCCCTATTCCCTACGAATTTGGGAAAGCCCTGTTTAAGTGAAGAGTGGACTGTTGGCTGATATAAAGTAACCTATATGCCCCAAATCTAAGTTTAACCATTAAAACTCAAACAGATACAAAAAATAAAACAAAATTGTATCTCCAGTGGCTTCTTGAAACTCCAGGACAGCAGTATTAAATGGTTTCAAGCATTATAGCTTGGAGAAAAAACTGTGTCTCATCATTCTGCTTCTTCCAAGCTTAAGCAGGACAGTAAATATTACTAGGTTGCTTCAGACTGGCAGACCTACTGGAGTTAAAAAAAAAAACATGCACAACTGGAAGTCCCTTACTTTTGCTGCATGTGGAAAGCTGGACAGAGGATCTCAGATTTGGCCCTGAAAGAGAAAACAGCATTTTTCCTGAATGGAGGTTCCTTATTTTGTTTAAGGGTGTTCATTAAAATATCTAAATGTGTGGTCCACTTTTCTGGAGGGTTTTGATGGTTAGTGAGAGCCAGCTTGGTATAGTGGTTTGGGTGTTGGATTAGGGCTCTGGAGACCAGGGTTCAAATCCTTGCTTGACCGTGGAAACCCAGTGGGGGGCTATGGACAATTCACTCTCTCAGCCTCAAAGGAAGGCAGTGGCAAACCCCCTCTGAACAAATATTGCCAAAAAAGCCCCATGATAGGTTCACTTGAGGGCTGCCATAAGTTGGAAGTAGCTTGAAGGTGCACAACAATAACATTGATGGTTAACTCAAAACTTCAAGGGATCATGAAAGCTGTGCTAATCTACTAATGTCTCCTACTCCTCTCTTTCTACTTCTCCCTTTGTATTTGTTTTGTCCGTCTCTATATGCTTGTAAGTGTGATTGGATCATATGTTATAATTGTAGTTATGGGAATATACATAGAATTACTTTGTGGGTGGTAATGCTGTTAAGTTTAAGTGGGTTGGGTACTGTGGCATCACTAAGTCTGGTGTCACCCCTCCCCCTGACAAGGTCAGCGGGTGCGATTCAGCCTCTCTGCATCCCCTTATTGCCACCACTGGTTGGGTATAATCTGGTATGCCTTTGCTGTATTAAAAAAAAAAAAAAAAAAAAACACTGGTAAAACCTCAGAGGAAGGAACTGGCAAAACCACCCCTTAGTATTCCTTGCCAAGAAAATCTTGTGAAATTCATTGGGTTGTCATCAGTTGACAGGTGACCTGAAGGCACGGACACAAACCAAACCTCTAAATAAAAAATAAGTCAGGAGAACAAGAGGCATTCCAAAGAGGAGTGACACCCTTCACAAGCCAAAGTTTATATGTGGGGATGGGGGAGAATGACTTTTGTTTTCCTTCACTAGCTTGTCTTCTCCAGCTTACAGTATTGTGTCAAAAACATTGAGGTACAACTAATATATTTCAGAGGTACAGGTCTCTACTGCAGAAATTACCATCTGGAGTAATATAACTATACAAACAGGACTTCAAATTGTTGTAAACCATTATTCATATTGAAATTATAGCTATATCTTTCAGTTGTGAAGACCTAGGCAATATCCACACTACACAATTACAGTCGGCCCTCTATATCCATGGATCTGACATCCACGGATTCCAAGATCCATGGCAAATATTTGAAAAATGAGCAAACCTCCCACTGTATACTTTTCTAAACTATATAGTAGGGACATGAGTCCATTAATGCATCCATTCATGTATCTATTTAAAAATATTTTTAAAAAACCACACACACATCCAGAACATGTAATCTACAGTGAGCCCTCTGTACCCAAATATTTGGCCCATGAATTCCACCATCCATAGTTTGAAAATATTTTTTTAAAAAATTCCAAGAAGCAAACCTTGATTTTGTCATTTTATATAAGGGACACCGTTTTACTATGCCATTGTATATAATGGTACTTGAGCATCCATGGATTTTGGTGTCCATGGGGATGTCCTGGAACCAAACCCCAGAGGATACTGAGGGCCCACTGTATAGCACTTTGATATCACTTTTAACTGCTGTGACTCCACCTTGTGGAATCCTGGGATTTGTAGTTTTATGAGGTACATAGAATTTTCTGCAGCAGAGAATTCTGGAAGTACACCAGAGAACGGTTGCCTGATCTGCAGACATCTGAAAGTTGCTTCCAATATTGTGTTTATGTGGAATTGCTTCTACAAGATACTTACTTGGCTAAAATATTTCATGGTGAGGCATATGTGCACTGCTGAGAAAGATATGGATCTTATTGAAGGAGAATGCAAATATTCAGTAAGGGGGTCTTTTGCTCTGTGGTAAACATGTTTTCTCCAGGTTTTGAAGATGGCTCTAAACACTGGAGAGAAAATGGAAACACTGCCATGATACATGAATATAATGTAGGAAGTAGCCATGAGATACAGGGTCCTGTCATCTTCAAACCCAAAGTCACTAAAGGGATATGAAAGCCTTTGCTGAAAGGACTGTTTATCAAGGGACCAGACTTGCATTTTCCAGTCACATGTCATAGTGAGTCAGAAATCCTTGGTCATGTTAAGGACATTTCCCAAAAGAGCTATATTACTCATTGTTTTCCTACTTAGTGTGATAGACTTATTCACTTCTATTTATTTTATATTCTTTATTTGAATATGTCTAGGGTTAGACTATGATGGAACAAATCACTGTTCATAGATTACCTGTAGTAACTACTGTTGAGTAGCTATTTCAGGATTAGAGAAACTTTGCTGTGAAATTTGTAGAGACAACCTTTACAATTGCAATAGATTGTATTCTTATTGTCCCTTTAAAAAAATGTGTTCCCCTTGAGAGGGGGCTTTCCTCTCTATCCCACAGAGTTCAACTCCAATTTCCCATATCACTCAAATTTCCTAGAATATTTTATTAATACCACCATATTCTGTTCTGAATTTTTTCTAATGCAATCAGAACTGACCTACATCAAAACCAGGAGACGGGGCCAATGAATGATTACTCTGTCTCAATAAGGCAGTACTTCTTATTGGAAGAGGACTGAGGCTTGCTGTTTTCTCCACCCTTCCACACCCATCAGAAAGATGGGTAGGAAATGGTTTCCAATATCACTCAATTCACAGAGTTCTGTGGATTCCTTGAATGTCAGTTGCTTATATTCAAATAAAGCAATGGAATGTAATCTTGTAAAATTTGTACTCTTAGGCTTTGGAGCTATCACTCAATGCCACTAGATATAGAAGACCATACCCATGGTCTTATATTAATTTATCTGAAAAACTGCAACAAGATTCTGGTAGAATCCACAATTCAATCCCGCTAAGCCTATAATGGTAGCTAGTGTAGCATACTTTATCCCCTAAATTTTGACTGTAGCAGAAGGCTTAAAGGGGGTTCATAAGCATATATGCCTGTTGTTGTTGTTTGTTCTTTGCATGTACTTTCAGAACTGTTGAGCAAATCAAACATGGCTGCATATGACTCATTTTCTCTGTTGGTAAAACAGAGGTCTTGTCTATACAAGAGGGAAAAATATGAAAAAAGACAAACATGTCGGAAAAGGCAGGTGTTCACAATGATGCAATCTGCCTACACAGCCAAAAGAGGCCCCCCTAAACTCTGCATGACCCCCTAGCCAGATGGCAGCCATGAGCAACCATGAGTGATTTATTCACGATTTTAAATCTGCCACCAACATTTTTTTAAAAAACACATAGTTTCCCAGGGTGTGCACAATCAACAGTTTGTATTTACAAATAAAATAAAATAAAAAGTATAAAAACGCTGTTTGATCAACTTACCAGACCCTCGCTTAGCAAAAAATCCAACATGGCAGCTGCAGCCACTTTGCCTCTTTGCTAGCCCCACCTCCTGTGCTCATTCAGCCAATCAGATTGCACTGCCTTTTTGTATCTGTGCTAATGTGAGTGTTCAAATGGCCACACATTCGGAAGTTGTACGGAGCTTTTCAAAAATCCTTACAAAGCCCCGGGCACGGCACACACAGACTTTGTGGTGGATTTGGCTGCCCCCCTTCCGAATGACACGTTTTTGTGCGAATGGCCATTTGAACGGCTCACCAATCTTTCACATCTTGTTCGTATTATTTTTACCATATAGACAGGACCAGAATTAAGATTATTGACCTGCCTTTCAACCAACCAATGACTTTTCTGTCTGTTCACTTGCATAGTTTGAGAGCCTTGGCAAGAAGGTATACAAGTGTGTCATTTTGCACTTTTGCTATGGTGTGTATGTCAGTGTTAAAGACCATCAAACAAAAGCCACCATTGAGTAGTAGCTGAGGAATTGTGGAGACACTTTTCAACCCTGAAACACAAAGACTTATTTTCTTTTTTGGTTCTGAAGCCTGAATGGGAGTTTAGTGACAATTGCCACCTTTGTTCTCAAAGGAGTGGAGCAAATGTTTTCATGCTAACTGCTTAGAATTCCAGGCAGTTGCCAGGAGTGTTTGTGACTGTAATTCACTGCAGGCCTCTCTCTCCACTCCCACTTTCTTTCTCTGAGAATATGTGCACAAATATGCACATGCATACACACACACACACACACACACACATGCTATGCTGTTTTTGTACATTAAAACAACTGTGTCTACCCCTGAGCGACTTTCCCCCAAGACTATGAATTTAAAGTACTTCTGACACTGTCTTTTAGAATTTGAATATAATTATATGCTTTGGGTTTAAATGGTGGTTTTTACTACATAAGAAACTAATGGAAATGATCTGCCTGTTCCTGTAGTTTCCAGATTATATGCTTCAAATGGGGGGGGGGATATATACATTTAGGCTGCTTTTCCTCCCCTGCATGGTACATTTAAATGGAAATGGCTTGACCTGTGGCTGCAGAAACTGCTATGCATGAGTAACAACCTGATCAAGGACAATATGCAAGCAAGTCAGTTTTAAGGGCATGCCTTAATATCTGTTTTCTCCCTTCACACTGTTTTGCCTCTTGACTTCCCACTGATGGGGAAAGGGCAGTTTGGCTACCAAGCCTCCTTTTGATTTGCACCTATTTGATGGGACAGGATAGGTCTGAGTTAATCAGAACATCTTGGAAGACTTGAGAAGTGGGGGAGGTCAATTTTTTAAAATAAAATACTGCACAGTTAAATAATCAATAAATGTATGTGAACTTATTCTTATATAACAATCTTCCTGATCAGATAATTGGATGTATTGGATTGTCTTTTCTGGTCCATCTCACTGAAAAAGCAAAGCTGATGGTAGCCACTTACACAGTATCAAAGAAAGGAGGGAATGTATGACTTTTTAAAAAAAGATTCCCATCATAATATTGGGATATGCTAATTTATCTACAGTACAGTAGGACACCTGTATCCAGTGATTCATTATCCACTGATTCAATTATCCATGGGACACAAAACAGCACACCTACCATAGAGTCTTCCTAGAAAATGTGTCTCTCTAGCCATTTTCTAGGTCCTCCAAGGCAACTCTATGGTATTTTAAACCAGAAGTTCCATTATTTTCAATGGTGTTTACTGTTATCCATGGTTTTCTGTATCCATGCCCCCCAAGAACAAATACCCAGTGGATACGGGGGTCCTACTGTACTGTATAGAAATTAGCATATGCCAATATTACAATACAATAACATTATATCATAGCAGGGATGATTGTGGCTAGGTGATCTGTGCGCCTTTCCCAGTCTATGGACAGATGATGACTCTTGGTGCCTACTTCCAAGGCTACTTCTCTTCCTTCTTTATCTTTCAATAGACCAGGTACTCTTCCAAAAAGAGGAGTGTCCTCTGAAAGCTCTTCAACTAGAGGACTGTCTTCTATAGAGTATTTTTCATTATTTATTTTATTCATTTATATGCAATATTTCCCCCCATGTTGGGACTCAAGGTGGCCAACAGAATATTGAACCCAAAACAGATCAAAAACATCAGGAGAATATATATATGTGCAAGGAAACAATCCTTAGAATTAAAACTGTTAATAATTCATTGGGAAGAATCTTTAAAAAGCAACAAAACAACACAGCCATTAAAAGGCCCCAAAGCCTGCTGGAATAGGAAAGTGTTCACTTGCCATACACAGAGAGCAAGGGAGGAGCCATCTTAGCCTCCCTATGGAGAAAATTCAAAGGGTGGGAGCAGCCACTGAGGAGTCTCTTTCCCTTAAGCCACCTCTCCCTTATGCCTGGGAAAGTGGTGGGATTGAGAGAAGGGCCTCCTCCAAAGATCTTAGTGCTCGGGCAGATTCATGTAGGTAGATTGGGTCCTTCAGATATCCTGGACCTGAGCCATAGCATACAACCACTCTAGAATGGCCTACTACTACTACTACTACCGTTGTTGCTGCTGCCACCTTTGCCCTTTGGCCATGCAACAGCCTGTTTCCCAGGCAGCCTCCCATCCAGGCTGCTTATGGGGTCAAACTTAATTTGCTTTGGCAGCAAAACTGTATCAGGTGCCTTTGAATGATTTCTTTGAGTTGCTCTATCAGGAGTACAACAGACCTGCTCAGTATCCTCATTTCTTTCTCTGTGTATATAAACCCTTTGCATTTTCATCAGGATAGCTTCACAAAAGTATTGATGGCTTTGAATGCCTTTTCACTTTTTATTAGCTCACCACTAAGTCTGATTTCCTTCCTTTGCCCTCATGCCTTCCAAGGCAGTTCATTATAAGCAAGGAAAAAGCAAAGAAATTAATTTTCCTTGTGAGCTGCATTTGCCACTTCAGAAAAGGGAAGGAAATAGAGGAGAGGTTTATTAATTTTCTATTTCATTTTTTACTTATTTATCTTTGCAGTGTGCTTATATGAGAATTAAAGAAGAAGAGAATTTTCTCTCTTTATTGAGAACTCATTTAACCCTGGATTTTCCTTTGCAAGTTGTTATTCTGCAGTTTTATTTGTATGCCAAGTTTCAGCTTCCAGGAATGAAAAAGAGAAGTGGTACCACCTGCTTCAGGTTAGGTGCTGCATTCATTAAGAGAAGAGGACTCCAAACCCAAGATGCCAGGCTAAATAGTTATGATGCTCATTTTATGTTGATTTGTTCTGTTTTTTCAAAATTGCTGTCCTCCTACTGTGCTTTCACATTTTTTTCTCCAGCTTGACTTAATAGCATTTTAAAATAAACTACAATCTCCAAAATCACAAGAGTATCAACACTAAATAACCAAAAGAAACAACATATAATTAGAATAAAATTGATTTCAGAAGGAGAAAAACTTTTGAAATGGATAGAGAATTTGGGCTGGTGCCAGAAAGATAAATTTCCCCAGGGAGAGAATTCCACAGCTGGGTTGCCACCATAGAAAAGAGTCACCTCACCTCAGAAGGTGGGGCATGTGAAAGAGGATCCTGAGAAAAGTTCTTAATGTACAGAGAAGCTGAAACAGCAGCAGGCAATCCTTCAAGTATAAGTTCCTCAGAACTGGAACTCAAGGAAGCTTACGGTATTAAAATAAATGTAATATATATAAAAATATACAGGAAAATTATCACTGATAGGTAATCAAACTATAACGTTAAAACAATCTATTAGGAAAAAAATTAAAAAGAGGAAAAACAGCAAAAAAGCATACTATTAAAAGCATTTCCTTAAAAATAGCCAGTTCTGGACAACCTATAAGAGTAAAAAAAGGGGTGTCTGTGACAGAAAGACAGGAAGAACTCCACTTCTAAGCCATACAGGGCTTGAAAAGCATTCCCCAGAATCTTGAATTGTGCCATGAAATCAGAGTCAGAGCTGCTTCATTAGCCCATCATTTTCTTATTTTAAAAAAAAACATCCCATATCATGAGCTGGGGCTGGAAGTTGGTGGCGAGACTTAAGTGTTTTCAACAGTGCAGTGTACAATGTAGTATCGCCTCTGATTAAAATAAGCCTTTGCTGGCTGGAATAAATAAAATTAATGTTACAGACACCAGAAAACCAGTCCTTGTATGTTCTTATGGCTGATTTGTATATGCATGAACACCATTTGATGATGTACAATAATCTTGACTTGAGGACAATAATCTTGATGACAATAAGGTGGCTATATGAACTGCTTCTACTCAAAGAAGCCATGGCCCTGACTCTGCAAGACCTGAGCAGAGCTGTTGATGAAAGGGTGACTTGAAAGTCTCTCATTCGGAGGGTCGCCATAAGTTGAAGTTGCATTGATGGCAGTTAACAACAAACTGAGAGGCAATGGAATAAAACACCTAGTAGCTGGGCCTGCATAGGATTCCTTCTGGAATAGGCCCCTCTGTGCATCATTTGGCAGTTGGTTGGCTTTTGATTATGCTGCATGCAATGAATCCAAGCCTCCCTCCCTAAAAGATATGATGACTGAAATCAAAACTGGCTCTGGCAACTACATTGCAGATATGGTACATATTCAGAGGTCCTTATGATGGTGAAGTGCCTTGGTTGGGAGCATTGTGTTTGCTGCCAGGTAATTTGTGATCTGTCTGTGAAGGCAACTGGTTCTGCATGTACAAGTAATCACTTGGCATTGCAATCAAAGATGTGATAAATGCACATGGAAGAACCCAGTCTTCTCAGCTCAGAACTACAAATACAGAGGATTCTGGGCATTTTAATTCATTGTGGGGATTTTTGTATTTATGGGTATGTACTATGGGAAACTCTGCAACATTTTTCGAGCTGGACGTTGTTGTTGTTGTTGTTGTTGCTGCTGCTGCTGCTGCTGCTGTTGTAGTTGTGATGTGCCTTCAAGTCATTTTTCACTTATGGCAACCCTAAATCAAATCTATCGTGTTTTGTTTTTTGCAAGGAGATTTGCCATTGCTTTCCTGTGAGGCTGAGAGAGTGTGACTTGTCCAAGGTCATCTAATGGGTTTTCATGGCTGAGCTGGGATCTGAATCCTGGTTTCCTAGAGTCCTAGTCCAGCACTCAGACCACTAGATCATGCTGGCTCTCTGGAAGATAGTAGGAAAGAAACTATAAGTGGAAGAACTTCTGTCTCCAAACATTGAAGTACCTACTTGAATCAGATAAACTCAAAAAGAGAACAGCAAATCTTCTGGGAAAACTTGAAGCTGAACTAGCCTCATTTTGCCTATGGGAATTTAATAGGATGTTCACCAGTCCCCAGTCCCTTCATTTACTCATTCTATTCCCACCTATCTTTCTGCCATAATTTTACTCCTACAACCATCAAGCAAGACCCTGACTGCGAGTGCTCTCTCAGTCTTTTTGACAAGAACTTTTTGTGCTAAATTACAGAGGTGAAAGAAAAAGGAAATGGGAAAGGAGAAGGGCAAGAGAGAAATTAAGCTGAAGTGCAGATCTGTCAAGGGTACAGTTCCCTTCTTTTTAATCAGTAGTAAAAAGAGAGCAGGATCATCAGAAGGCCCATTAAAGATTCAAAGAGCTCTCAACTACAGAACTGGACAATTTCTAGAGAAAAACGTACTGTCTGTCTAGAGAAACAAGGCATGAAAATGTAGACAGCCAGGGAACCTACTAGTGACAAGCATGGTGGCCAGTGCTTCTGTACAGCTTTTGTACCCAGCCTTGGCTCCATTCAAACCTTCTTCTCAGTTTTGTAACCACTCCACTTGTTTGATGCAGCAATCTTCTGTTTATATAGTGGGCCCTTGGGATCTGATATGGTTTGATTCCAGGACCCACCATGGATGCCAAAATCTGTGGATGCTCAAGTCCTATTATATACAATGGTATAGTAAAATTGTATCCCTTATATAAAATGGCAAAAATCAAGGTTTGCTGCTTGGAATTTATTTATCTATTTATCTGGAATATTTTCAAGCTGTGGATGGTGGAATCCATGGATGCAAAGGACTGACCGTATAGGAGGGATAGGATCTGTGGATCTCATATGCAATTTTGGCCAACACTTCCCATCATCTCTAGGCAGCACAGCCAATGGCAAAGGATTATAGAAGCTGTAGCCCTATAGCCCCTAAAACTGTGTGATAGTTTCGCCTTAGGGTTGCCATAAATTGGAAACAACTTGAAGGCACAAAACAACAAGCCCTGTCTGAAGAACCAGAATTGTCCACACCTCCTTTCCAGTGACGTGTGTTTACATTTTGATGAACCACATATTTTTCATTATTTATTAAAAATGTGTATAGGTTGCCTTTCCATTAGACTGAAATAAACGCTTGCAAAAGGAAAAAAAGTTTTCAAATATTAAAGCTTAAAAACAGTTATTGAAAGGCTACATATCACAAAACAAAATAATGGCCACAACAAAAGAGAACTCTCATTTGCCATTGACAGGCATTGTGGTCACACTTAACATTAGCCATAAAAGCCCAATGCCTGGTGGAATTGAAAAAGTTTTACAACTTTTGTACAAAGCAGATATGAGCATGTCCGTGAAACCCATCATTTTTGAGAGTTAGGTGGAAATAGTCATACAGCCCCTGCTTTTAGCAATGGATTTCCTCCTAATCTCCTATGGTGGAGGAATATAATTCAGGGTTTGGATTCCCTGAGTGCCAATGATACAGGGAAATAAGTGCTAAAACAAAGGCAGTGTGTGAGTGCCAGATTCACTAAATTTGGTCTCTCTTGGAGCTCCCACACTTTTAATCTCAAGGTTACTGCTGGGATTTTGGTAGGGGCAGTAGGTTTAAATACCCCAAATGCACCAGATCCCATCTGATTTTGGAAGCTAAGCAGGGTCAGCCCTGGCTAGTACTTGGATGAGAAACTGCCGATGAAGTAGGCTATATTTCAGAGAAAAGAACTGGCAAAACAACCTTTGAGTATTCTTTACCTAACAAACCTTATGAAATTCATGGGGTTGCTATAAATTGACAGGTGACTTGAAGGCACATATACACACATAGCAGGGATAATACTGTTTGTAATGCTATGTTGGTTTTTTGATCAAGAACCCATATCCATATTGATTTTTTGGATAAACGTGCTTCTTTTAAGATTTCCTGCAATTACAATCTATGTCTTCCATGCCATGCAGAGCAACCTCACTTTCAAAATAACTTACTTTGCCTTTTATATTGATTTTCGATCAGGGGATAACAATACCCCATAGATTCTTCCCTTTTCACCAGATTTTGGTTGTACCTGCTGTAATCTGCATTTCTCTGTAGGAATAGAGATTCCAATTTATCAACATTTGGCTTTGAAATTTCTAATAGTTATATAGAAATACTTGACTATTTTGTCTCTCTAATTTTTGTATATATATCATTTTCCCTTTAGTTGCTTGACCACCCAAGTTGAAACATTACACATGTCAAGGGTACATTGGACACCTGGCACAACCAAGAAATGGCAACTAGGATCTGGTGGTGTATTTTCCCTGGATTCCACTGCTTTTGCAAGAACTAGTGATCTTTCTCTCTTCCTGCAGTCCACCTTGGACCTTTACAAAATTTCACTCTGGAGGGCTGGGGAACCTTTTAGAGCAGGGGCTTTTTTTCTTTTTTCTTTTACCACAGAGGGCAGCAGCATGACAGGAAGAGGAAGAAAGTCCCAATACCTGCAGTGCAGGATACAGAAGTGCACTATTGGAGCTTGACCAATATGTCGGCACAAGTTAGGCAGGAGAGGAAATAACAATGTATATGTCTAGAATGGGGGAATCTAGAAAAAGGGGAGAAGAGAGAAAGAAAGGAGATCCATATTAACCTGAACTCTTGATCTTCTGGATGTGTGTACATGTGTGCCCATGTGAGGGAGGGGGTACATGCCATGCTTAAATGGATACCATATACCCCCAGGTATTGTGATTTCATTCAGAAGTAATGGTGTCTGATTTTTATAGTACTGTGGGGAGTTAGGAAAAAGAGCAGTGTGTCTAGAGGCTGTGTGAGCCCTGTGAGCATATCTCCCAGAGGATTGCAGGCTTTGATGAAGCAGCTAGCTGTTTCTCAGAGAGTTTTTTTTCTTTCTTCCTTTATCCCAGCAGTAGCTTAGCCATCTTGCAACAAGGTTTGTTACATAAGCTTGCAGCTAGTCCACTGAACTTACTTTTAGTTTGAAATTTAAACTAAGTGTAGTTTTAAAATACATATACATCTACGAATATAAAAGATTTTCTAATGCGAATTTAAAGCACTCTAATACACCCATCTGTAAAGAAACAAACACTGGATACACCCCCATCATATACCACAATAAAGCATTACCTGTAATTACAGCTCTAACATTTAGCTCAAATAGCCAATTTCTTTCTAAAAGGAGGCATAAAGGTGTCTAATATGCCCGAAACATATGTTTTTGCTGAACCAAACATAGTGTTAAATCTAGAAAAAAAGAAAAGAAAAAAGTGTTGAGGCTATGGCAATTTTCCATTGGTTGATTTGTTCAGGGCAACCGTGAGTTCACTCCTTCTATGTTCGTTGACATCAAATTTACTGTGCTCCAACAATTTGTAAATGAACATTGGTTAGTTTCATTCTTTCTGAGGATTCAATTCATACTTCCAAAACAGCAGGAATGATTGAGGTATTCAGAAATGAAGGCCCTTATATGGATACTGAAAGTTGCAAATATAGTAGCACCCCCGTATCCGCTGATTTGCCAACCGTTGATTCAATTTGTTGGTGACAGTAGGGGGGTGGATGGGGGAGGGAGGGGAGGAGGCTTCTGGATGGCTTCTGCAGTGGCAATGGCGATGGGGGTGTTTGCTATTATCCACAGAATTCATTATCCACGGGGGGGGCCTGGAACCAATCCCCCATGGATACGGGGGTCCTACTGTATGGTCATACCGAGTCAAGGGGTGTAAACTGCAATATTAAAAATGGGGAAGAAATCTTGACCTCTCACTATCAGTTGATCTAATGTATAGTAACCCATTTCTTCATTTTTTTTTCAAAATTATGGGAAGTATATGGAATCAGAATTAAATCTTGGGTCATTAACTGCTTTACTCTCAAATAACAGTCATTAAAATAAGTGTAAGATGTTTAGAATTTGAACACAGACAGTTTTTGTTAGTGTCAGAGAGCCCCAGTCTAATACTTGTTCTGGCTACATTACAAACTGCACAATGCAGAATTCTATGCTGAAAAACATCACTCTGTACTGCATCCGAAGAAGTGGGTTGATATCCATGAAAGCTCATGCGGAAAAAAAACCCAGTTTATATTAAAGATGATACTGCATTTCTTTTTCTCCCCCTTCCCTCTTTCTTCCTCCTTTTTTAAAAAAAGTCATACTGAATTTAGTGTGACTTTCTCTCACGTAAGTATGGAAAGCATTTGAAGTTTAAATTGGCTTAACTGTCTCTGGCTAAATGCATTTTCATACATGAGGTTTAGATTGCTTTTGAAGCACTTTTCCACTATTTGTTGTGAAGTTCTGATTGTTTCTTGCTATTCATGAAGAAGGAGCAGTGTTTGTGATTCATACATGTATTCTCCCCAACATGGGTTTATCTATCTGTCTGTCTGTCTGTCTGTCTGTATATGTATATATATATGTGTGTGTGTGTGTATATATGTATGCACATATATATATGCACACACACATATATGCATTACAAACCACAGCTGAATTCCCATATCCACTTACCTGAGAGTAAGCCCCATCAATCTACCTTTAAGTAGAGCTATATGGATCTTAATGCAATTCCAACATAATTCTTAGTAGGCTTGAATTACATTGCAATCCTCTTGTCAGTCTCAAGTATGCAAATTCAGAATATTTTGTCCCTGACTTTTCTTGTGGTAGCATCCACAGCAATGAAAACTGCAATCCAGGGGTTGGCTAAATCCAGAAATCAGTGATACAAGCTCACTTTTATTGGTGTTGCTAATGAGCATGAAATGGATGTTGAAAGGCCTAAATACCCTGAAGGCACCAGATGCCATCTGATTTTGGAAGCTAAACAGGGTCAGCCCTGGTTAGTACTTGAATGGGGGGGGCTGCCAAGTAATACCAGGTGTTGTGGGCTATATTTCAGAGAAAGGCAAAGGCAAAACACCTCTGAGTATTATTTGCCTAAGAAAACTCTGTGAAATTCATGGGGTTGCCATAAGTCAACAGGTGACTTCAAGGTGTGCACACACACACACACATACACACATATGTACGTCTCAGTGAAAACACAATTTTGTTGGTTTTATCATTGCACAGCAGTGAAGCTATTTAATGAAGTAGAAACTGGAATTCTTCCATTTATTCATTTATAATGAAGCAAATAGTGTGTGAGAGAGCCATGCCTGTGAGGTGGCTCAATAAGTGAGGTCTCTTTGAAGTTCCAGCACAGTAATAGATGCCAACCTAAATCATTTTTAATTCAATTGTGTTTTAATATTATAATTGGATTTAACTGAGTTTTGGCCTTGTAACATTTTGTGTTTTATCAGTACTCAGTTTAGTCTTGAGATGCCTTGAGTCCCAGTTTTGAGAGAAAGCTGGTATGTGACTAAAATATATGAAATGTTTCAATTGGGTCACAAATGGCAACATAGCACTTCACACATCAAATGAGTTTTTGTATGTGTGACTGCATTGTAAACTCTACACTGTTGCTTCATGGATCTGAAGATTCTCCCATTTCAACATCATACAGGATTGAAAATAGTCATTTTGGCTTTATGTTTGGGTGTGTGGGTGGGCACACATACTATCTGTCCCCAAACCAGGATTCTGAATCTGTATCACTTTATAACTTAAAAAAAAAAAGACTTAAAGCATATATGCCTTCCTGAGAAATCTTCGGTTGTTTCTTTCTTAGATTAGAACCTTCAACAGATCAGCAGAAAGAAAGAGAGGTAGGGATGGCAATTTTGTTTCCTGCCTGTCTTTAGTCAAATCAGATATATCAAAGATCAATTCAGGCCTTTGGTTGTGGAAATGACAGCAGCAGTACTAAGCAATTCAGTCTGCTGAGCCAAGCAGCGTGTTGTGTTCGTTAGGTGAGATGTCATTTCCAACCCTTGGTATAAAGAGCAAATAATAAACACTGTAAGGGAAAGGATGAGGAGAAAGGGAAATCTATCAGTTAGTAATGATCTTCCAAATGAAATGAACTCTAATTTGAACTCTAATCAATTCTAGTTCTACCTACATCTTAATGGGTCTCCACTGTTCTCCATGCAAACCCAGGCCCTCAAATGGTACAGAAGGGGGCAGGATTCCCAAAAGGACTTGTAGAAAAAGGCAAACTGTTTGAATAGTGGTTTATCTGCATTGTCATTTGGAAGCAGCAAAAATGTGGGAAATATATTCTAAATTGTGGTGTGTGGTGTGGTATGTGGTAACACTTTTATGGTAAATACATTTCTGGCTGCATAAGCTTCCATGGACGAGAGAGTTTTTTCAGATTTTTCTTTTATCATTTTGTTAAAATGAAAGTTGGTATTTCTTTCAGAAGGGCTCCCTTCTAGCTTCAGAACCCAAGTGAGGTTAAAAATGATTTGTGAGGACATTTGTCCAAGATCCTATGGTGGTCTTCCCTAATTGCACAAACAGGTGGACCTTTGAAACCTTTTCACTAAGAAGCATGCAATATCTCCTTGCACAAGTGTAGGTGTGCCAGTATTATTCCTGCTCTACTAACTGATGATGGAAAGCCACACTCAGCTTCTTCCTCTGTCTCCTCATCCAACCACAGTGGTTCACTCAGCGGCACCACTAGTGGTGGAAGAGGAAAAGGAGTGGACTGACACCATCTTACTAGAGGGATGGAGAATAGGAGATGGGTGAAAGAGAGCCATTGCTGCTACCACTGCTATTCCTGATTCTGTTTACCTCCCAGCATCCATCATAACTATGTCATTGAGATTCCTGCTGTGCCAATGTTATATTGGATTTTAGCTGTGATTAGGAACTTTACATTTCCCTTGTAATTTTCAGTGCCTTTTTCAGAATTGCCATAGATCAGGGCAGTTAATTTGCTTTGCATGAAAAAGATCTGAGTTTCAATCTCTAGTAACTCTAAGTGGTGCTGGGAAATAGTCTCATCTGAAATTCTGGAGGGTTACGAGTTGGATAGACCAATTGTACGACTAAGGTAGATTTATATCTTTCTCCTCTATGATAGTTCACTCCATGTTACTGAGAAACACACATTTTGTGCCTGTTCTTCAAAAGACTTCATATTAAAATTAGTTCCTTGAGCTTCTTTTCCTGAATCTTATGTTAAAATGTCTACGGAAAATTCAGTCACCAGCATCATATTTATTTATTTAGGCTGAGATCCTAAATATCCTATACTGTACATGTGATTTTCCAAGGTAGCTTACTTTTAGCTGTGAGGATCTGTCTGGAAATCAAGCATTGGAGAAGGGAGCCAGCAGCTTTCTCTGTAGGTGGTGATGGAAATGGCTTTCTCTGCCTTCTCCAAGCTGCCACTGCAGAACCCTGGAAAAGGTGTGCTACACTAAGTCACACACTGTTATAATATACCCTCCAACTGTCCTGATTTGGCAGGAACATTCCTGATTAATACTCTGTTGTCACACTTTTTCCGTTGCTTTTAAGTCTCAGTTTCCCTCTTTGCCCTCAGTTTACTTCAGTTGCTGCAAACTGAGTTCAAAGTGCAAAAGTAGTTTGTACTCAATTAACTTAGCGGAGAGTAGAGGAAAGAGTAGAATAGGGTGGAAACTTGCCCTTCCCAATAGGCTCAGGACACAGCAGACTGCTGCAGCCTTTCCTAACTTGAGTGTTCTTCCAGATTAATAATTTTCACCACGTTGACCACACTCTGATGTTGCTTGGCCATATGTGTCCCAGTTTTCTTCTGTGAAATGTTGGCACCAACCAGATCCCAGCCTTTATGCTCATGTATTCCATCCTTCTTCCAGTTGTGTAACACAGGGTGGCTGACATAGAAACTGAAAGTACAGTTGTCCCTTCATATTTGCTGGGGTTTGGTTCCAGAACCCCCGCAGATACCAAAATCCGTGAATACTCAAGTCCCATTATATGCAATGGCATAGCAAAATGTTGTCCACTATATAAGATGGCAAAATCAAGGTTTGCTTTTTGGATTATTATTTTTTAAAGAATATTTTCAAGCTATGAATACTTAAATCTGTGAATACCAAATCCATGAATACAGAGGGACAACTGTATTACGTTTAAAGGAGATATTCATTAACACTGAGATCTTACCCAGACATTTCATTTAATCTGTCTGCTAGGCCTGCTAGGCATTATTCACATTTCCCTACTACTTACAGGCCAAGGTCTTGGGAAAAAAAGCTGGCTGGATTTTGCTCATCCCCTGATAGTTTATCTTTCAAGATAAGCCTGGATTGTCTGTAAACTGCAATCTCATCAGGCTGACTCAGATAGCATCTTGCTTGACTGTCTCCCCACCCTGCCTTATTCCATTAAATTAAAATGTCTGTGCTGGACATTTGGGATGCTCAGCTTGCTGTCTTGGCAAGAACGGTTGATCTACAGAGGTTCTGGCTTTGACCCGTCATTTGCTCCATTAAGTGTGACAACCCTTTCAGTGATTACACTGAGCTTGTTCAAGATGGGGTCCCTCGAGAGCATGTATTTCAAAGGGGAAGCAGTTTAGGCACTCTCATGAATTCATATTATTCCCTTCATTCAAGGGAGATGGGGGGGGGGAGATTATAGCTCCCAGAATCTGAGGAGTTGTAGTCAAAAAAAAAAAAAAAAAAAAAAAAAGGATATTTCCACAAGGTCTACACAAAGGGCATTTCTGTTTTCCTTAGTGATTTCTGTTCTGATGTGGATATATCATTTCATAATGACTGAGTGAGTGACAGTAACAACAGTGGAATTCTCAATGTATTTTTGCTGATTGGTATAGCCCAATGATAAATGTGAACAAGTTACATTTTTTTTCAGAGCTCTGTGACATTTTTCTGACTATCAGAAGCTGGATTTTTATGTCCTGTGGCTCCTTAATTCTTGGAAATTTCAAACCACTAGACTGAAACAAAGCACATCCCTTTTGTGAAAGTGTGCATTTTTTTAAACACTGGAATTAACATCAAGGCCCTCTTTGAAGCTGAGGTGTATGTGCTCAACATTCTCAGCATTCTCCACCTTTTTGGTGTCCATAGGAAAGGGGGAAATGTTGTTTCATCAATTTTCTGCAAAGTGAGGAGAAATACTCCCAACAGTTGGACAATTATGGAGCTCACCCTTAGCCATGGCAGTAGAACAGCTTTTGTATTATTTATTCCTGAGGTATACAGGATCTAGTGAGCCAATGTAGCATTGTGGTTTGAGTGATGGACTACAGAGATTTTCAGTCAGGAATGAAAAAAGCATTCCTGTTACAGAATCTCCTGCCCCGGTCCCATCCCTGCCATGCCACAATCACCCTCCCCATTGCATGTACCTCCTCTCCCATCGTTCCAGCAGCCCAGGGGTGAACGGAGCTCTAACGGAGCTCCATTCACTTCCTGGATTGAAATCCCACTGATTCTTGCGAGAAGACGTGAGCATGGGAAATTCAAAGATAAAAATAATAAGAACACCAAAAAAAATTACAGCAAGCACAAAAACACACTTTAAAAGGTAGAAGTAACCTGTGGAGGGTCATAAAAAGTGTGTCACTTACCTGGATGTCCCAATCTCACCCAGAAGTTTTCTGGCAGGGACCTCCCATTGACGCTGGGATCTCACCAGCATAACGGGGCACCTTCTGACTTACGCGAACATCCATGACAGAATCAGAATGGGGGAAACTATTAATGGCTTATCCCATCAATAAAAAGCAGCACCAGCAGAACAGCAGCAGAACAGATGCATAATGAGGGGGGAATGGCGTCGTCTGAAAAGGCAGCCCTTTTGCGATAATCTCCTACAACTCTGGAGACCATGGTTTGAATCCCCGCTTGGCCATGAAAACGCACTGGGTGACCTTGGGCAAATCACTCACACTCAGCCCTAAGGAAACCCCATGACAGGTTTACCTTAGGGCCTCCATAAGTCAGAAATTACTTGCAGCCACTCAACAACAACAAATAAGATGTCTACAACTGTGCCAGCAGCCAGACCACAGTTTTGTATGCTGCATGCTACCTTGCCCCTACAGCATTTTGGGTGAGAGAGCATGTGCGGGTGATTGCAGCCAGAGCCAGCCCAAAATATATTGGTACCTGAAGTAGAGCAGCAACTTAAGGTGACTAGTACCCAAGGTCAAGCAAGTTACTTTGGCACTTGACACTCCTGCCCAAATAATATTCTCACAAGAGTTTCTCAAATTCCTTGGAAGCAAAGTACATATTAATAAATGAAAGAACTAACATTCCTTTAAAAAAACACACATCCAAAGTCAGTTTCTTGATGTGGTTGTGTCAGTGTGCCTAATAGTAGAACCAGCCTTTATGACAACCACCACAAGACTGGAATTCTCTCTTAACTTCCATGTAGGCATTGTAGGCTCTAACACTTAACAAGAATGCAGCATGGAGATGAATCCATAGTCAATGCCACTTGGCAATGATGCTGTAATTCTTCCTACACAGCATTATTGTTGTTGTTGTCATTATCATCCTAATCTTCATCCTAATCATTTTCCTAATCCTCATTCTATCTCTTTCAGGTTGGAACGCAAGGTGGCCTGCGAGGGTTAAAACAGATATAGTTAAAAAGTTTACATGGTACACAAATTAAAAATATAGTTAAACTATCAATAAAACAATTAAAAGTATTATTTGAAAAGAACAAATGAAAACAATAGAGCACATGAAAGGCCCTTTCCCTCTGAACAGTCAGCCCTTAAAGGCTTGCCAAACAAAAAGGTCTTTAGCTGCCTATGAACAGATTGCAAACAGGATGCCAATCTAACGCCTGTGGCAAGGGAGTTCCAGGTCCTATGGATATGGCAAGAGACCTGCAATGCACACCTCACCCCATGGAAACTGCCTGGGGAAGTGGTCAATGAGCAGCCACTGAAAAGGCCACAGTGTCCCCACCAGATGTTGCTGTGAGAGTGGTGGAACAAAGAGACAGGCCTCCCCAGAAGATCTTAAGACATGAGCAGGTGCATATAGGGAGATATGGTCCTTCAAACAACGAATGCAACATAAGCATTATGTTGCAATTTGGAGCTAGATTTGAAATATATCAGTGCTATTGAGGTTTTGTTAAAAAAAACTTGAGTTGGAGAGAAAATAAAAGTTTAGACAGTGTTGCTGTTGTTTTGTTGTTGTCGTTGTGTGCCTTTGAGTCGTTTCTGACATATGTTACCACACGGTTTTCTGAGGCTGAGAATGTGTGACTTACCCAAGGTCACCCAGTGGGTTTTCATCTCAGAGTTGTAGTCCAACACTCAAACCACTACACCACTCTGGCTCAACAATTTTAATTACCACGAAGCAAACTTCAGCTTGTCTTGAAGTATATTCCCAATGGAATAGTAAAAGTGAAATGCACAGATATAGGATGGGTGACACCTGGCTTCCTAGGAGTACATGTGAAAGGGATCTAGGAGTCTTAGTGGACCAAACGCTAGCAGTGTGAGTTAGCAGTGTGATGTGGCAGCTAGAAAAGCCAATGTGATTCTAGGCTGCATCAGTAGGAGTATAGTGTCTAGATTGAGGGAAATAATAGTGCCACTCTATTCTGCTTTTGTCAGACCTCAACTGGAATACTATCTCCAGTTCTGGGCACTACCATTCAAGAAGGATGGATATTGACAAGCTGGAACATTTCCAGAGGAGAGTGACCAAAATGGTAAAAGGTCTGGAAGCCATGCCCTATGAGAGCGGCTTAGGGAGCTGGGTACACTTTGCCTGGAGAAGAGGAGGTTAAGAGGTGACATGATAGGAATGTTTAAATATCTGAAGGGATATCATATTGAGGATGGAGCAAACTTGTTTTCTGCTGCTCCAGAGTCTAGGACACGGAGCAATGGACTCAAACTGCAGGAAAAGAGATTCCACCTAAACATTAGGAAGAACTTCCTGCTGGTAAGAGCTGTTCGACAGCAGAATATGCTGCCATGGAGTGTGGTGGTCTCCTTCTCTGGAGGTTTTTAAACAGAGGCTGGATGGCCATCTGTTGGGAGTGACTTGATTGTGTATTCCTGCATGGCAGAGGTGGACTAGATGGCCCTTGTGGTCTCTTCCAACTGTCTGATTCTATGGAACAGAGAGTCCCTCACAGCTTCCTGATGAATATATTTCTATACAATACACGTATATGTTTCATGTGTTTCAGTTTTTTACATATAAGGTAGACATTCAGAACGAAATCCAATTGCAATTCCCAACTAGGGAGGAGCCAATGAGTCAGCAGGACTTATGTAAATGTTGGATTCTCATTCAGCAGTTGATTCAGTGGATCTACTCTAGTTGGGACTAGCAGTCACTTAAATTTAACATTTTTGTGCTGTTACAATTATTTATTAGAATTACACACCTTTTTTGTCTCACCAAATGAGACGCAAGCAGCTTGCTAGGACTCAAAACATCTTATATGCCCATTACTTTAAAAGGCAGTGTGCCATGATATTACAATAGGGGAAAGACAGTGCATCAGCCTTTGCATAAACGTCCTCTCTTCTCTTTCTATTCTGGTGTTTTTGCAAGGATGAAACAAACATTATAAACATGGGCAGAATTTCATCTGATATTAACAGATTAAATTATGTTTCCCATTGGGGTAATTTAATTTATTATAAGTTTTTCCTTGCTGTGGAATTACAGTGGAATCCATCTCCCATCAAGTTGGTTAATTTTTTGTATTTGTGTTTGTCCCTTTAACAGCATTTTTTGTCTTTAAAAAAAAGCAAAAATGTCAACATGAAAATGGGTAACAGATTGCATATGATATCATCTCTTTTCCTAGTCCATCCAGTATTTCATCCTGTCCAAGACAGCATGCAAAAGAAGCTGTGACCTGGAAAACAATTGACTTAGTACATTTCAGTGCCCTCCAAGCTGCAAATAAGTCCTTCAGATTCCAAATAGTTTTATAGCCACATCATTTACTTGTCTCTCAGAGAGATGGGTAAATGCTAGATTTCTGAATCAGGCTACAAACAAGCTTCTCTATTAAACCTGTTAACTCAAGCCATTTTGCTGGCAACTAAATGGTAACTGTATTTCCCACAGGCTTGGCTCTTGCCTGTTTTTGATGAACCAGGAAAACAGCACATTGCCAGAAATACTCTTCCATCTGCATTATGAAAATAATAAGCCATGAAAAGCTTCTGCTTGAATAGAGGTGTCTTTGAGGGGCAGGAGACAGCTCATAACTAGAAGCATACTTTAGACTAGTGGTACCAAAACTTTGGTCCTCCAAGTTTTTTGGACTTCAAATCACAGAAGCCTCGGCCAGCTTGGCCAATAGTCAGGAATTCTGGGAGCTGAAGTCAAAAAGAATTATCCTGCTATATCCCTAAGAGCTACACATGGCAGGAGCAACAAGAGACAGATGAAAACCTAAATGTGAGATGTTTAAGAACACATGGGTATCCAGCTCTGCTTGTAAATTACCAGAAGTAGAGGGGAGTAGTTCTGGACAATAGGGACCAGAATGATCCAGTAGAGCAGTTCAGATGATGAAAAGGTGTCTTTTTGGACTATAACTTCCCCCATCCCCAACAATGTGGGTGATTCTGTTTGGTGTTATATTCCAAAAAAGTTAGGGTTCTTTTTAAAAAAAACCTGCATTTAGGATTCTAAACTGGAAGACTTTTGAAGCATACAAAGTTGGGCTTGGCTAGCAGAGTACGGATGGGAAGGAAAGATGGACGGATAGGAATAAAAAAGGACACACACACGCACACACCATCCTGCAATTGTACCCGTGCTGGAACCCCTCTGACTATAAAATACAAGGATGGTACATTTGTGTATTTTAAAATGTGATAAAGGGTGGATATTTTATTGCATTTAAAGACTACTTAAAGGGTTTTTTTATACACTTCTAACCACATTTTGAATAATTCAGGAAGCATGCATATGCGCCTACATTTTGAAATGCTCATTACTGCTTCTCTTTTTTTGCACAGCATGGGCATTTTGTGTTGGAATGAATTTTGTTTGGGGGGAAATGCATGTCATAACCTTATTGCATGACATCTCAGGGACATGAGAGGTGGGACACTTCTCATCTACAGGCATAGGACTGTTAGTTTCAGTAGCCAACACTATCTCTCAAGTTTATATGCGTGGTCAGCTCCCAGTTAACATTGTCTCTCTACATGAAGCAAAAGCATACATGATAACAGCCACCAGAGATGGATGTGTCATAATGCTTTACACTGTAATGCAGGAGGGCAGAAAAGAGCACCATATTGTAAACACCACTTTCCCATGAGGTTTTTTGGCACTGTGTGTGAGCATGCAGTTAAGGATAGTTCAAACATTTGTGGTACCGGAGAAATTTCAATCCAGATGGATTTGTAATTTGCAGAGCAAATTTAGCTACAACTGTCTATAAATCTGGGTGAATACAGTGCAAGATGCAGCCTGTGCCTTTATGTTTCCTCAGGGATCATAGGTAGTGTATTTTTCAGACTGTGTGGTTCCTTTTCAGCCGGACGGGCTAGCACAGTGCATGCAAGTAGAGATGCTCTCCTAAGAACAGTTTATATTTAGCTGAAGAGTTAGCATAGTCATGGAAGTAACAGGCTTCGATTTCCAACTGCTGAGGTTCACAGTCCTTATGCTTGCCAATAGTAGAGCCTATCGGAAGATGTTAACCCTCTTGATGCATCTCCAGTCCTCATAGATGCATATACACATATACATCCACATACCTCTCTGAGAGAATTAGAACAACATGCTGAAGAGGGAGAGGTGGCAATAGGCAGAAGAGAGTACGGTATGCATGCCTGTGTCTGAATGTCTTGTTTGGAGCTCTAGTCCTGCTTCCTTTCTAATTGCTTTCACACAGAAACTAAACTGTACCCCCCTGAGTACCTTGAAGGATTAAATGCTGATCAAAGGCAGGTTTAGCTGTATCCCCAGGACAAGCTGCTTACATACTAGGAAGCACAATCACTGGGTTAACACAGCCACTGGAAAAACAGAATAAATTATCAATTAGCACTGAAAAGGGAACAAGAGAGGTGTATTGAAAGGGGTCCGGACATCCATTCTCTCTTTTTTAAAATATCTGTACAAAGAGATACTGGTACAGTAGGTATTTAACATAGAGTTTTGTGGATATAGCTATGTGATCTGACTGCTCTGCATCTCTCTCTGATGATTGCTCTGTCAATCCCCCTCCCTCTCTGCTGATCACCAGCATCAGTTGCCAAAATTCCAGGATTCAGGCTTCCCAGAATTAATAGCATTAGAAAGATTAAGGGGGAGTTTATGTCAATGGTTACAAGGGGCAAGGGAGATAAGCTTCACACACATACATCCTCCCCTTTGCTGCTTGGCTTCCTCTGGAACTTTGCCCTGCATTGCAGATGGTTGAAAAATAAGGCAGGAGGGTATGAACATCTGTCTTTGATCATAATAGTGGGGTGTTTTTTGGGAGGAGTTGTATTTGGTGGGGTGCATGATCATTATTAGAGTCTTAGATTGTGGTGGTTGATTGCTTTGATTGTGATTTCCTGCGTGGCAGGGGGTTGGACTGGATGGCCCTCGTGGTCTCTTCCAACTCTGCAATTCTATGATTCTATGATTCTATGATTCTATGATACTTGACACTGAGCAGAGGCTGGTGACTGGAAGTTTGCTTAACAGGGACCTGGTTTATGGCATACTGTGGTCCCCTCTACACGATTTAAATAATACGTACGGCATGCGAAAGTTTGCACTTCTGTACAAACGGCCGTTCGGATGCACACAAATGCAAAAGAGGGGGGCGGTTTTCCACCCTGAAATACGCACACGCGGTGTTCGGGAGGGAAAGCGGATCGCGAAGAGAAATCCGTACGCCGTTCGGATGGCCGACGGGTCTGTACGGTCCGTTCGCATACATACGAACAGGCTGTGTAATCTGATTGGCTGGCCGAGTAGAGGGGGCGGGGCTAGCATGGAGGGAAATTGGGAGCGGCTGCCATGTTGGTTTCCCGGCTAGCGAGCGTCCGGTAAGTCCGTGAATTTATATGTTTATTTATTTTTATTTTATATTGTAAATATGGAAAACTGAATGTCCGCAAACCAGGAACCTTTTAAAAAAAAAGCAGTGGGAGATTTAAAACTGCTGCTTGGCTTGCTCGCTCGAGCCAGCTTCGGGAAGAGGGAGTCATACGGAGTTTAGGGGGGTTAAAAAATAGTATAGCCGGTTCGTATGCATACGAATGACAGACTGTTCGTATTTTTTGCCCCCCATACGGATTTTTTTATGATCGTATAGCCGCACCCTGTATATGATCCAGTTCATAGCACCACTTAAAACCTCTCCTTCAGAGGCATAGTGATAAATGCAACTAGTTGTTCATTCTTGCTTTTCCTACAACCTGACATGCAGTGTGGTTCTGTACTCAGACAGTTTTCAGAAACTTCTCTCTCAAAAGCAAAGGCAAAGAGCATTTGATGCTCTGGAAATGCAGCTGTGCCATCCCATTTTTTCACTTGCTTTCAAGATGTTCTAGTTTCTCTCCCCTCCTGCCACTTTCCCCCTTTGTTCTCAGATTATTTGCACTCAATTAATTCAGCATGGGGGGAGAGGAGAGGAGAGGAGGGAGAGGAGAGGAGAGGGCCTCTTTCCCTTCCCAGTAGGCTCAGGTAAAAGGGAATTGCTATCATTTCTCTTGCCTTGTGTGTTCCTTCTCATTAATAACTGTCACCATTTTGCCCACACCCTGATGATGAGCCACATGTCTTCTGGTTTTCATCTGTAAAATTTTGAAGGGTATGATAATGCAGGGATGGAGAAACATTTCCTTCTCTACCAGATTACCATAGGACATGTTATCTGAGGGTTCCAGAAGCTGAAGTTCAAAACTTCCAGAGAGTTAAAGCTTCCCCAAAGCTGGTATAATGGCTACTGTTTTTCATGCAAGTAGTTTGCCAATTGATGGAAGAACAGGTGGCGCTGAAGTAATACAAACTTTGCAAAGTTCTGCAAAGAGAAGCTTCAGTTATGATAAGCTTCACTGCTTGAACTGAACACATGTAGAAATGTAATGTAGGAAATTAACACAGAGAGATGTAATATCTGAAAATATCATAATGTTTAACTAACACAGCTGCCTTACAAAGAAGGAACTATCTCACAAGATGTTTTCTCCAGTTCCAGTTGGAACAAGCTCAGGGCCTTTGCTCACTTCAGCCATCAAATATGAATGTGCGCATCTTGAGTTAGAAACACCTTTATGCAGGATATATCTTTATTTGTAGTAAATAATGAAAAGAACTCCTTATGAGTGAATAAACCTTCCAGACAGATTCAGCTTGCTCTCCAGTGCTTCTTAAATTCCTTTATGACTATAGCGATGAATAGATTAAAAGCTATCTATTTTCCTGTCACAACCCAGGGAATCTTTTTAAATGGAGGTGGGGAAAAGAGAGAAAGAGAGGCTTTTCCCTAAGAAAAGCTGTGTTATTGATTTGGTCTGTCACAATATGAAGAATAGACACTATGTCAGCTCTGACCTGATGGTTGCTTCTCTTGGAATGACATGTTCAGTGAAGAAATCTGCAAGGCTACATGCATTCAGTAACAAGAATAGTTTGTTGGGACACAACAGGCTTGGGGAACTAGCAGGTCCATCATTGAACCTGAGAAAAAGGATGGTCATTTTTGTTTACTGAAGGCCAACACATTACTCGTTGCTGATTGACACAAGAGATAAAGAAGTGAGGCTCAGTATGCAGTGGCTTGAACAACCCGATTTATGACTAATAAGATGCAAAGGGATCTTGTAGCACTTTAGAGACTAACTTAGAGAAAGAAATTGTAGGATAAGTGTGAAGTTGAAGGCTTTCACGGCTGGCATCCATAGTTTTTCCATGGTTTTTTTCCGGGCTGTGAGGCTGTGTTCTGGAAGAGTTTACTTCTGATGTTTTGCTTGCATCTGTGGCTGGCATCTTCAGAGAATGGTTGGGTGTGTGAGATCTATATACTGTGAGCCCCTGTTGGAGAAAATATGTAAATTTGTGTATTTGAATGTCTAGTTTCTGGGTGAAGCTGCTTGAGTTTACTGCGTACCATGCAACTATGGACAAGTTTACATAGGAACCAGTAAATGCAGTGTGCAAATAGTGTGCAAACACATTATAAACCAACCTGTACACAAAATGTTATTCAAAAACACCGAAATTCTGGACCAGGCCAACAACTATCATGTCAGAATGCAGAGAGAAGCTATTGAAATCCACAGACACCTGGACAACTTCAACAGGAAAAAAGAAACCCTAAAAGTAAACAGAATCTGGCTGTCAGTCCTGAAAAACACTAAAATCAAAACTCAACACTTGCAAATGAACTCCACCCAGGGACAGGGGGATTTCTAGCAGACAATGGATCATTAGCCAACCATTAGCCAAACAGACAGTAATCCTCCTTGCATATCTCCACCCAGAAAGTAGCTATTCAAATACACAAATTTACATATCCTCTCCCACAGGGGTTCACAGTATATAACCCCCCCCACACACACACACTCCTACCCAAACATTCTCTGAAGATGCCAGCCACAGATGCAGGCGAAACATCAGAAATAAACTCTTCCAGAACATGGCCTCACAGCCCAAAAAAACCCCACAGAAAACCTATTGTTGGATAAGCTTTTGTATACTTAGTCTGCTTCCTCAGATGCATAGAGTGAACTAAGTGCCTAGGAATAGACCTTATAAGCAGGCTGTTGAATAGCCACAGAAACACAAAACTTGTGGGTGTGGTGATGAGATGACAAGTTCAGTTTAACAATGGTCACTGAGGGACAAAGGCAGGAGAAAAGATGTTGCCTAAGGTCAGGTTGGGTGGATGACCATATAAATGGTGGAGAGAGTTTTCTACTGTTAAATTGAACTTGTCACCTTATCGCCACACCCACAAGTTTTGCATTTCTATTCAACAGCCTGCTTAGAAGGTCTGTTCCTAAGCACTTAGTTCACTCTATGCATCTGAGGAAGTAGACCAAGTCTACAAAAGCTTACAAAAGCTACAACTTCTTTCTCTCAGTCTCTAAAGTGCTACAAAATCTCTTTGCATATTGATATTCCAGACTAACACAGCTATGTCTGTGATTACCAAGAGTGAAATACCATTGGAGACAGAATTTTGGCAGAAGAAAGAAAGAAAGAAAGAAAGAAAGAAAGACAAGCAGCCAGACCATACTGGGGATTCTGATGGTGCTGGTGTGTACAGTTGTCCCTTCATATTTGCTGAGGTTTGGTTCCAGGACTCCCGAGGATAACAAAATCCATGACTACTCAAGTCCTGTTATATGCAATGGCATAGCAAAATGGTATCCCTTATATAAGATGGCAAAATCAAGGTTTGCTTTTTGGATTATTATTTTTTTAAAGAATATTTTCAAACCATGAACATTTAAATCCGTGGATGCCAAATCCGTGGATGTGGAGGGACAGCTGCATACTGTATCTGGAGTAACATTCTTTCATGGTTGTTCCACACGGCACTATCAGTGATTAAAGTACCAAGAAAGTTTTCCCTATATTGGAAAATACATTGATGGATTTACAAATAAAAACTTATACATTATATTTGTGCTATTCACTGAGAGTTGAATGCACATTCAAACACTTTGGCTGTGGATGGGCTAACAATGTGGCAATAAGTCTAGAGCAGAGTTGGGGACCTTGGAAACCTCCTAATGTGGACCACAGCTTCCAACATCTCTGACCATTAGCCATGCTGATTGCGACTGATAGACAGTTGGGGTCCAACCCTAACTAGTCTTGCTCTAGAGGAAATTATGTAAATGAATTATTATTCTGTTGCACAGAAAGACATGCAGAATAGAGTCAAAAAGGTGATGATGATGATGGTGGTGGTGGTGGTGGTGATATTCATTTCTATCCCATCTTTCTCCCACCAGTGGTACTCAAGGCAACTAACAGCATCATTATAAAAAGCAATACAAGCTAAAAACAGTACAGAATTAAAATCACATTATAAATATAAATTTTTTAAAAAGAATTAATTTACAAGTTAAAAACATTACAGTAAAAATTAAAATACCCTTTTTAAAAAACCCTTACCGGTATTTTATTTTATTTTTTTTTAGAAAAACCACACCACACAGCCTCACTAGCCCAGCCTTTGTTGCTTCATAAAAACCTGGTGGCATAAAAATGCCTTAATACGCTGCCAGAAGGAGAGCAAAGATGGGGCCATCCTGGCCTCTCTGGGGAGGGAGTTCCACAGTCTGGAAGCAGCCACCAAGAAAGCCTTCTCCCTTGCTCCCACTAAACAAGCCTGAGAAGGTGGTGGGATAGAGAGAAGGGCTTCTCCAGATTATCTTAAAGCTCTACTGGGCTCATACAGGGAGATACAATTCTTCAAATAACCTGGACCATGCTGTATAGGGCTTTATAGGTCAAAACCAGCACTTTGAATTGTGCCCAGAAATGAACTGGCAGCCAATGGAGCTGTTGCAACAGAGGAGTGGTGAGTAGGAGAAGTCCTGTGACTTTTGCAAGAACCAACCAACTAGTCTGCACATGGCAGAGATCTCTTAGGAGCCTAAGGAGTGGCACCAAAGGAGTAGAATGTTGAGCTCAAGCACCAGTATGACAGGGCTCAGTCACTTCCTGTGCTGGATCATTCATAATGTAAATGTCAAATCGGTGAACCCACTGCTTCTGGCCTTTAGAGACTAGTTTTCAGTTGCTCTTGTGCTGCTTAAAAATCTTTCTAGGCTAGTGGAATCATAGTATAGTGTCTCTGTAGCATAGAAATTCTGAAAGTCTCATGAGTTATTTTGTCCCTGAGAAAATGTGCTAAAATTGCCATTGCCTTGACTGCAAAGGTCACTTACATATTCAGAATTACTCTGGTTGGGGATCCAAATAATCCTCCTCCTCACACTGCCTCTCACCTTTAAAAGAGAAGAGAAACAATAATAGAGTAAGTGGTTTTATTACTGCTTTGCAGCAGGGGAATGGCATTTTCTTAACCTCTTGGGCAGCTGGGATTTTCCATCACCTTTGGGCTGCTAATGTAAAGATGCTGAGAAATGTCAGCTCAGAGCACCTGAAAAAGGCTCAACAGAGTGCCTTTGTGGCTGCTTTAAATCTTCCTGCAGTCTGGATGAATGCCCTATTCTTGTTTATGTCCATTTCATATTTATATGCCACTGATGCCTTTATTTGTAAACATCCATGCACCTAAATTACGGAGCCCTGGCCCAATCAGGTCCATATTTCGCACAGGGCTTGTCTAGATGAGAAGAAATAATGCTCATACCTGCATGTTACAGCCAATTCATAGCAGCAAGCCCACTGACATTGAGCTCAGTGGACAGGCATGAGAGAAGAAGCAGCCCAGCCTGGGAAGGTGAGATGAAGCTGGAGCATTGAAGAGCCACCTTCCTCTTCCTTCTCCCCAACCAGCAGCTGGCCAGGCAGCTCCTCCCATCCCTTTGCAGCTGGAATCAGAGGCCGCCACCACAACTGCCAGGATGGGTGACGGGTGGCTGGCTCAGTATTTCCTCCTGTTCTTTGCGGTGGCCCACCTCCTCATTGTCTGTGGGTGTTGCTGGGTTCCCTTTGCCAAATTGACAGTTAAGAAAAAGAAAGTTCAAAAAGTGAATGATTGCCCAAAAAGTGCTTCCAGGTGCTTGGCGGCAAGCCTGCTGCTGCGCACAACTGACCAATTAGATGGTTCAGTTCTGCCCTCTCCAGACTGTGCAACAAAGTGCATTGGTTGACCCAACAAGCAGGAATGAGCATTTCCTTATGATTTTTTTTTTTAAATTTTGGGAAAAGCCATGAAGGTTTTTCTCACAGACTATTTGGAATTTTTCACCCCCTCCTTCAAATCGCCACAGGATCCCATTGGGACAAAAAGTGTTCTCTTTGAATTCTATGAGGAGTATTTTCACCGTTTAGACAAGCCCTCACAAATATTTAAAGAAAAGGATACACAATGTGGCCAGAACCCTCTTAGTGTCTTCCACATCCATAAATGTCCCTACAAAAGTGGTTAGACATTTTTGTCATGTGTGCAACACCCATATTTAGATCCAAGTTGTGAAAGTTGAGTTGTGCATGCAGTGAAGTTGTGCATTCACTTCTTTCATTTGTGTATTTCGTTGTGCCTTTCATCATGCACCATAGCTATTCAACACAAGTCATATAGCACAATCAATATGTAATTCAACATGCAGATATTTATGCTACAAAACCCTTATATATGTTCTTGGCCTGTATGTTATTTGGTGTGGGAAATACCAGCATTGATTGTGTCTTCTACGTAAAGGGAAGCATTTTTTGTTCACATTTCAGTAAGAGATTACTATGTTCACACACCCCAAATTGAGACATGAACCATAATGCATATCTATTGCAGACTTTTTTTTATTTTGCAAAGCAAATAAATATACAGAAAAATTGTATAGTAGTGGATGATGTGTACAAAAATATTGTACAGTTGTCCCTTCACATTCGCTGGGGTTTGGTTCAAGGACCTCCCCCCACCCCCCGTGAATACCCAAATCTGTGAATACTCAAGTCCCATTATATGCAATGACATAGCAAAATGGTGTCCTTTATACAAGATGGCAAAATCAAGGTTTGCTTTTTGGATTATTACTTTTTTAAAGAATATTTTCAAGCCATGAATACTTAAAGCCGTGAATGTCAAATCTGTGAATGTGGAGGGACAACTGTATATAGGGGGAAAGTACATATAAACAAACATATTGCTAAAAATAATGTTATGTTATAAAAACTACAAAAATGTGCATCTTGTTGGCAAACTTGTGTATAATAATGTTCATATTAGGCAAAAGTGTGTGTAGATATGTTAAAAGAATGCGAAAAATGCATATGCATTTTCATGTGGACTTTTTTAAAAAAAATAACAAAATGATGTCAAACTCAAGATGGTAAAAATGTAAAAGGAAATACATAGAAATTGACAGATTTGTCCACCCCTAGTGCAAAGGTGAAATTACCTTTTGTCTCTAAGGATTTTTGCTTCAACTGTAAAATGGAAAATGCCATTCTTCAGTAAAAGGACCAGGCAAGTAGATAGCAAAGAACAAATCTATATGCTCCCAAAAGGTACAATTCTGTTGGTATTGTGCCATTTTAGGATAAAGATGATGGTAAGATTGCATGGTTTTAGCCTTTTCCCCTCTACCATACCACCCATCCCCCAAAAAAGAACCATGTCTGAGGAAAGCAAGCATATAATCATTCTGATTTACTCATTGCTTTTTTCCTCTATATGCTAGGAGTTTGGGGCATAAAGAAGCACTCAAACATGCTTTTTTAAAATTCAAAGACATAGCTGTGTTAGTCAGAAATATTAATATGCAAAGGAATCTTGTAGCACCTTTGAGACTGAGAGAAAGAAGTTGTAGCATAGGCTTTCGCAGACTAAGCCTAAATCTATGAAAGTATATGCTACAACTTCTTTCTCTCAGCTACAAGGTGCTACAAGATCTTTTTGCATGCTTTTTTTTTTTAATGTGTCTCAGCTCTTACACAGGAAGGGTTTAATCTCTCTTCCTCTGCTCAGGTCTCAGTCTGCCCTGTATTTACTCAGCATTTTTATTAATAAAGATGCCAAGCAATAAAGTAGACTGCTCTATGTTCAGGGCAATCACTTCACAGTCCTTAAATTTTGCCAGTCTTTTTCTTGCCATATTGGACATTGTCAGACTACTGTGTTAAAATGATGCAATGATGCAAGTAAGGAAGGCATCATCATCATGGCATTATCACTGAAATATCAACCACCACTAACATTTTAAGAATGGGATTAAAGGCCCCGCCACAGTAGCACTTGTCTTTGCATTGCCTTCTAATTATACTGTAATGTCCATGTACTTCTGTGTTAGCCGGGCCACAAGATTATTTACTATGGCTCCTTCCTACAGAATCCTGGGTTCTGTAGTTTTGTGAAACACCAGCACTCTTGGCAAATAATCCAATTTGAAACTGGATTATTTGTGTAGTGTGGATTTGGCCAAAGAAAGAGGAGATTTCTGAAGTGCTTTACGTACAGTATACATAACTAAACTGTGATTATGTGAACCCATGTTTAAGGAGCAAGTTCAGCACTGAACCATTGGACCCCAACAAAGTACCATGTATGCAGTGTACTCTTCAACTTGTGTACCAAACCACATCTCACAACACCACTTATGCATAGGCTGCACAGCTACAGGCAGAGAGAGAAATCAAGTGATTTCTCATGCAGCTAGAGATATATCTACCATCATTCATTCACTCCTTCATTCATTTATCTAAATTATATATGCAGTAAAAAAGAAATACAATCACGTACATGAGGAGAGAGAGAGGAAGGTAGAGAGATCAATAAGGCTTCATAACTACAATAAAGCATAAAAAGGAGGAAGGGAAGAGGAAGAAAAAAAAAGGAATGGAGACTAACTGGTTTTTGTGTTAGCATGAGTTTTTGTGGCTCTCAGTCCACTTCTTCAGATGCAGTACAGAGTGATATTAAATCCTCAGGTTATAAAGCATGTTTATATAGAGTTGTGGAAGTGAAATAGAATGTAATAGGATCCAGAAAGATGCAAATCATGACCCCTGCACTAAATTTTCAAGGGTTGTGTAAGAGAATACAGGCCTTTCAGATCTTTACAGTGGTGAGTTAGTGTTGATGTATGAAAACATTAAATCTGCTTACCAAAAATCAGTTTCTTTGGGAAATGGAGGTATATATCCCCCCCCCTCTCTCTCTCACACACACACACATACACCAATTTTTTCATATGGAGAATCTCAAAATGGAGTTACTGTTAAACAGTGCTTTTTTTAAACTCAGCTTTCAAAGAAGTAGCCATGTTAGTCTTTTGCATTGTAAAAAAGGAATGGGGGAGAGAGAGGTGGGGTGTGTGCCAGCACCTTTAGAACTAGCTGGTTTTTATTTTAGTATGAGCTTTCCTGGATATAAATCCACTTCTTCAGATGCACTTCCTCAGAGTGGTATTGCCTAGCTGAAAATGCAGAGGCTGGCGACGTGATTTTGTGGAATGGCCTTGGGAGCTATAGCTCTCAGAACCTCCCAGCCAGCATGGCCAGTATTATTTTGCCAGTGGCCACACCAGCTGGAGGATTCTGGTTATTAATATTTCAGAAAAGTAACCTTTCTAAGCTTTGCATACATTACATAAATAAATCAGGGTACTGAAAATACAAAAGGGAGTATTTGGCTAGATAACTTTATTTCTGCAACAATTAATGGAGCATACATTTGAGGTGCTACACTGAAGGACCTTGAATGGCTGAGTATGAGAACTGCCCTTTCTGCCACTGAACTACAACAGTATTGGAGAGAAATCTGCCCTCTGGCCTCTCTAAAGCACCAAAGCTTTTAGAGCTAAAACCCCCTGCCAGCAGCAGAGCTGCGTGGTGGAGATAAAAGAGGCCTCTCTCATCTTTCTCATCATCTCTGGGGATGGGGGAGAAGGGGAGAGATAACCCAGCCTCCTTCTGCATTGATATTTACACATGTTGCCAAAATGACAACATCATTATCACTTTCTCAATATTTGAGCTGCGGAAATATTTTCTGCATAATTTAACACTCATTCAAGATACTATATTCCAGGAGGGCAGGAAAACATGCCAAACCTCCCAGTTTCCCATCATAGTTGTTCTTTTGGTATCACAATGCTGAAAGGATCTAAGGAGCCTAAATAAGACACACCAGTCTTTCTTATGGTGTGGGACTTCTTTCTCAGAGCCTCAGGCACCAATAAAATCTGGGGAGCCCTGCCAATTATAATGTAATAAAAATGTCATGCTAAACTCCTGGGACTTGGGAGTAACTAGAGCAGCACATTGAAAACTGGAAAGGAAATGTTTGAATTTTCCCTGGGAGAATTAAGCTGGAATGCGGCATTTCCAAGGCCAAGACAGCACTAGAAAGCCAGATTACCCTCGCACAGCATAATCTTCTTAGGTTTTGTTCAGAGGCGTCACTGGCCTGCTTAAACAGAACAGGAGAGAGGGGGGGAGCAAAATTCCACCCCAGTTATTTAAATGCATCTAATTCTATAGGTTTTTCTTTTCCCTCTTCCTCCTGCTCTCCTCCTCCTCCTTCTGTTCAGTTGGTCTCTGTTGACTACAAATGAAAGAAGTGGATCCCTCTTCCCCATGCACCCACAGAAGCACAGATTCATCTATCCATGAGGCATGCTCCTGTGCTTGTATTGTGAATGAAGCAGCTACAAGAATGGAACCAGTCATGTGAGTCTTCCTCTGCTGGAGGGAAGACATTAAAAAGGAAAAATAACCAATTTAATTTGCTCCACCTCCAGTCATAAAGCTGGTCTGTGTCAACAGCCAAAGATATGATAAAACTGTGTGGCTATCTATGTCTGCAAGTAGCAGTAGTGTATGCATACATAAACGCACGCACACGCACACAGGTGTATTCTTAATTGGGGAGGAAAGATGCAGAATACAAATATATGAGGAGAAGGAAGAGGTCATCTATGAGGATTTGGAATGAAGGTACTGCTCCTGGAAATAAGAATTCTGCCTTCCCTTACTGGATTGAAGACTATATGTCAGGCTCATTAGTGTCCCCAGCCTCACACCAAGTTTCTCCTTGGTAGTTAAAAGGATGGACCACATGCACTTTCGTTTATTCCTTTCGCATTTGTCACACACTCAAAGTTCCTCTCCTGCTGTGCAGAGAGTACCAATGCTGGGGAAAATAATAGCATGGGCTCTTTCATCCTAAAGGGATGCTCCCAGCAGAATTTCTACAAGTATTTTCAATGCACCATACTTTTTGCTAGCAATTGGTCTGCCCCACACCACTGTTGGTACAGTGTGCCAACTTAGTGTACCAACAAGATATAATTTGCAAAGGAGCAGGAACTGAACTCTCCTGCTTGTTATCAAGTTGACCAAATAGCTTATAACATAACAGGCAACCTTGAGATGAGACACACAGCCTGAGTCTCTGCAGTTCTTTTCTGTGTCGGTGCAGAGCTGGCTGTACCATGAGATAGGCTGAGGTGTTGGTCTCACGTGGTAGATTTGGGGTGACATGAAAAGACAGCATTTGTTTGTTTACTGCCAGGAATGACTTGTAGTATTTCCTGCCCCAGGAGGCAAAATAATTTGCCTTGCCTTGGGAGTGGTGACTTGTCAGCAGTTCCATTTTCTGCTCTGCCTCAGGCAGCAAAATGTCTAGGATTGGGCCCCAGTAAAGGGGCATGGTTTCTCCATAGCAAAACAGTTTTCATTGCAGGTGTGTGAGAGTGAAAATCTGGTTAGTGGCATGCTCCTTTGAAGCTTTCATTTGAGGTGACATCTTTGATTTCCCAGGCCCTTCATCTTGCTTTTAAATGCCTTCCATGTCGTTCATAAACTAATGCCCTAATTACACAGAACATGGTACTTAATGGCTGGTTTGCAGCATGACTGGAAATTATGGCAATTTTTCAGGTCTGATGGTGTTTTATGTTTCATTGCATTTATAAGTTGCTGGTTAAGATGATGAATTAAGAGGTAGAGTTGCACCAGCTGCTATCTTGCTTTGCAAAATGAACTGTCTTATGGTGAGTCAGAGACCCCCAGCTTCTTGTTTATCAGATCCAGGGATGATGCAAATGTTTCAAGTTCTTCAAAGAATTCAGTTGTTCACAGACTTTGCATTGAGAATGCCAATCTAGACTCAAAAGAGGGCATGTAGATCACCAGTAAAGCACATACTTTGCATCCTGAAGGTTCTAGGTTCAGGTATCTCAGGTAGGTTTGGGAAAGACTTCTGTCTGATGTCTTGAAAGCTGTGTTCGATCACTGACAATATCACCATCAGAGCTTGGAAAAGTTGATCGCCAAATCCCCCAGCAAGCATGGGATGTGGATTCTGGGAGTTACAGTCCAAAAAGTAACCTCTCCAGAATCCTTCTCTTATACAATATCCTGTCTCCCTCATGAGAAAGAACTTCATATGTTCATCTGACTGTTACCTCCAGATGGTAAAATAAAAAGAGAACAAATTGAATCTCAGGGCTTTAATGCTTCATTTGCAATAGGAGAACACTTGTCCAGTCCTAACCACCATTACTACCATCTACTTGTTCTGCATGAAAACAAAGCTGAGAAGCTATAAGAGCACCTGAAAGCAACATCAAAAACAAAACAATGACAATTGAATGGGCATGTTTCTCATTCACCTCTACAGAGAGAAATGGTTCCCCTTTCTCTTTTCGCCACCAGTTTGCTAACAATATTCAGGGGGGGGGGATCACTTTATTTAGTACATTCCTATTCTACCCTTTGGCAGTACTCTCAGGGCAGCAAGCAATAAAAATGTGAAAAATACAAGCTCAATTAAAAAATCTTAGTAAAACAGATTAAGGAAGACAGCAGCAGGATAAAACACAAAGTGGAAAGTTGAAATAGCATTAACTAATGTTTAAAAAGATCTTAGCCTAGAACCAAAGCGGGTACATTAAAAAGAGGCAACCAAAAGACAAGGCATAGTATCCAAAAAGACTCTAGTACCTGGTCACCACTAGCCTTGCTTGTCGTAAGGCTAGTGAAGTCTTGGAGAATGGCTTCTACACAGGGCCAGGGGCATGTAGAGAACATAGTGTGTGTGTTGTAATTTAGAAATCCTTGCAAGTACCAGAGTGAGGGGAGATTAAGGATGATCCATGGAGGAAAAGGGTAGACCAAGGAACTGGGAGAAGAGTTCCAGCAGAAGTTATTTATAGAAATGTTTGTTTAGTGGAGAAGAATGCTATTAGCCAAGAGCCTAGATGAAAGCATGTGGAATGGAACATTCCACAAAAGCAGCCCAACCCCCCCAATAACTGTTGGGCCTCAAAGTCACAGCTATTGTCATTTGCAGGCTTGTGAGTGGAGATGACTAGGCAGTGCCCATCCTGGCTACAATTCTGCAGCCAGAGAATCAAGGTCACTTCTTTTTTCTCTCCACTACCAAGGACTGAAAGCTGCCTTGTGGTGCAGGGTGAGTGGGTTGGACACTGCATGAGTAAATAGCTTCTTGTACAATGTCCAAAACTAGACATAGGCATACATGACTCCCATGTTACATGTGCAGATCTCACTGACAGGATTTCAACCATTCCCCCCCCCACACACACCATTGGTGTAACTGATAGATCAGCGTCAAGTTTAGCCAGCATGGTCTAATGATCAAAATCACACTCTCCTAGCCTAAGAGGAAGGCAATTCATGAGCATCCATCAGATTTAGGAACCTACACACAAAATAAGTTATAGGCCATTTGTTTGGTGTTGTTATGGGCCTTCAAGTCAACTGCAACTTAGGGAAACCCTATCCTAGAGTTTTCTTAGAAGAAAATCCCCTCTGAACAAATCTTGTCAAAAAAAGTCTAGGATAGGGTTTACCTATGTCACAGTTGACTTGAAGGCACATAACACTAAACAAATGGCCCGTACCTTGTTTTGTGTGTAGGTCCCTAAATCTGATGGATGCTCATGAATGTTAATGTATTTACTACAGACAGCAGTTTGCTATGCATGAAGCTGCCTTGGATCCGATCTTGGGAGAAAGGCTGGTATACATGCAATAAATAAATAAATCAAATTGGAAGGTTTTTTAAAGAGTCAAACTGCTAACGAGATAACGGTAGTGAGGCTGAATTCCTTACTATCACTTTGTGGGGGGGTTGTTTTTAGATTATTTTAACTGGGAATCCAATCAGTCAAAGGGTATATTCTCTGTCACAGAAAAATAAGAAGAGCTGCCTTGGATAAGGCCTAGGGCCTATTTGGTCCAGAATTTTGTTCTCAGAGTAGCCAACCAAGTGCTTATGGGAAAGCCCCCCCCCACACATAAAAAGATACAAGTACAATAAACAGTTCCAGCTGCTGTACTGTTTATTGTACTTGTATCTTTTTATGTGTATGTGGGGGGGGGCTTTCCCATAAGCACTTGGTTGGCTACTCTGAGAACAAAATTCTGGACCAAATAGGCCTTAGGCAGCTCTTCTTATCCAAGGCAGCTCTTCTTATTTTTCTCTGTGACAGAGAATATACCCTTTGACTGAATGGATTCCCAGTTAAAATAATCTAAAAACAAACCCCCCACAAAGTGATAGTAAGGAATTCAGCCTCACTACCATTATCTCGTTAGCAGTTTGACTCTTTAAAAAACCTTCCAATTTTATTTATTTATTTATTGCATGTATACTGGGACATATTGCATGTATACTGGGACTCAATACTGGGCATAATTTACAGCAATCATGACTAGCAGCCATTGAAAGCCACAACATTTGCCATTTTCTTTTGTCTAGTCCTATTTAAAACTCTCTCAAATTAATGGCACTCATCACATCTTATAATTGTGAAATGAATAGTTTTAGCTATGCCCTGCAAAGAAATGCCTCCATTTATTCCCACTGAATCTTCCACCATGACTTTTGTTTCTATTACTGTATATAAAGTTGGAGTCAAGGAGGGCATCATAGGAGTACTTAAAATTATACATGTCAAGGAGAAAGTGAAGCCTCATGTCCTGCTCCATATCCACTGCCTCCACATCATGTATAACTTTATGTACTCCTATGAGTATTTCTTGCCTAAGAAAACCCTGTGAAATTCATGGGGTTGGCATAAGTGAACAAGCAACTTGAAGACACATGCACACATATGATATAAAACAAACAAACAAACAAACATAAATAAATAAAGTTGACTCACTTTATTATAAGCTTTCCTAAGAGGGGAGAATGGCTGCAGCCCCTTAGTCATTTTGACCTGTTCTTTCCTGCACCCTTTTCAGCTTTCCAGTGTCCCCTTTGTGGTGCAGTGACCAGGTCCAAGTGTGTTTTTAAAATAGACTTATATAAAATCATTGTTATATTGGCAGTTTTATTTTATGTTTTCATCCTTTTCTAATGCTCTCCAGCACAGAATGGACATCTCTCACAGCAGCTGCACACTGTTGCTCTGAGGTTTTCTAAATGGTCAAAATAATCCAAATGGAATTCGCTGAGTCTTAATGGGAACCTGCATCAATGCACCATATTCAGCAGGGGGCAGCAAAACACTCCAAAAACTATGCCTGCCTTTGTGACTTTGCCTGGAGTCTTTAGAAAGCTCTGTGGGGAATACGCATTCCCGCTCATTGGGACAAGTGATTTGATTTGAATCACGTTCCCATAAGAGAGGAAGCACAAACCTGTTTGACTGGATGAGTGCAGGGGTGGGGCTTGCTAATAGGATGTGCTCACTGCTGCCATGTTGGATTGTCACCTTAGCGAGCAATTGCTAAGGTGAGAAAACGGCGATTTGTATTATGTTTCTCTCTCTCTCTCTTTGTTAACATGAAATATCTCTTGTGCACACCATGGAAAAAGTTATTTTTTTAAAAAAATGGTGGTGGCAGATTTAAAAACCTGAGTAATTTACTCGTGGCCGCCATCTTGGCTAGAGGGCATGCAAAGTTTAGGGGGGGGCTGTAAAACTGTTAAGACAAGTCGCTGCTGCAGAAGCGGAGCAATCCATTTTTTCCCTGGCTCATATAGATGAGACCTAAGTGTTAATTGAGCTAGCTGTTACTTCCAAGTCCCTGTTTCTAGTCAATCACCACCAACAATTTGGACCCATTCACATACGGTCCAGCATTTCACAGATGAAGACTAGAACACATGTGGCTAAACAATGTTTGAGTGTAGGCAAGATGGAAAAAGTTATTAATAAGGAGGAACAGATGAGCTAGAAGAAGCTGCAGCAGTTTGCTTTTGCCTGAGCTGAGCAAGAAGGCCAAGATTACACCCCATTTTCTCCTTCCCTCTCCTCCTTGCTGACTTAATTGCATGCAAACTACTTTTGCACTTTGAGCTTGGTTTGCAGCAACTGAGGTAAGTTGATATCAAAGGGGGGAACGTGAAAGGAGAGGGAAACAGGGCCATTTTAAAATCAGCTGAAAAAGTGAGACAGAAGAAGATTCTGGACTGTCCCTCCCAAACTGGGACAGTTGGAGTGTATGCAGCCACTGTATCTATGAAGCCAGGGGCTCAGCTACACAGCATATTTTACTCCGAGAAATGGAGAACTCAATTCTGTCACCCACTGTACCCATGATTTTTTGGGGTAGTAAAGCGTCAGATTTGTTGTTTACACACCCATATCCATGCCTCTGCTTCCCTTCCAGACTCCATTCCTTCCCCAACCTCCATTTCTGTCCCAGCCTCTGCATAACGAGCCCCCCCCCAAGCCAAAGCTAAGCAAGTTTAAGAAGCAGCTGGGCAGCTCTGGCAAGGCCTCCAAACAGCCAGGAAGGGAGCAGGAGCTGGCCGTGAAGCTGCAGAGGGAGGCAAGTCCATCACGCGAACAAGAGGAGAGGGCCAGCCAGCTAAGCGGCCGAGTGAAGAACATCTGCATTCCTCCTCTGTGACTGACAGCTGGCGGGGAGGCACAGGGTACGGGACCATCTGTGTTCCTCCTTCGTGACTGACAGCTGGCTTCTGCAACCAAGGACCTGTACCTCACGCCTCCCTGCCGGCTGTCAGTCACGGAGGAGGAACACAGATGTTCCCCACTCAGTCAGTCAGCTGGCTGGCCCTCTCTTCTCATTGGTGCAACTGACTTGCCCTCCCTCCATGGTTTCACAGCCAGCTTGTGCTCCTTTCCCGGCCGTTTGGAGGCCTTGCTGGAGCCACCCGGCTGCTTCTTGAGCTTGCTCAGTTTGGGCTTGTGGGGGAGGGAGGGCTCATTACGTGGGGGCTGGGACAGAAGTGGAGGCTGGGAAGGCCCCTTGTGTGGAGGCTGGGGAAGGAACAGAGGCTGGGAGGGAAGCAGAGGCTGGAGGCAGGGAGGCATGAGGTACAAGCACTCATTCATAGAAGCCGCCTCAGCCATTCAACAATGGCGGATCCTCAATTGCAATGCATCCCTTGCAAGCCCGCCCCCTCTGAGGCCCGACCAATCACAATCCAGCTCTGCTGTGTACCTTTATCTGAGATGGTTGCTGATTGATCAGACAACCAATATTATGGTTTTTCTCACACTTTGGAGATTTTCAGACAACACTGTTATAGTGTTACTATTCCACTTTATTTGCTATGGCTGCCTCCTCTTGAATCCTGGGATTTGCAGTTTAGGGAGGGGCATTTACATCTCTCAGCCAGAGAGATCTTTGGCCTCACTAAACTACAAACCCCAAAATTCCACAGGAGGAAGTCAGAGCAGTTAAAGTGGAATAGTAACACTATGGTGCCAGTTACACGACAAAAATTGTTGTGGGGCTTACCGTGACTTTGTGATCCCAAATCTGTCCCTCGCTGTTTATATGATTTTTGTCACTGATCTGGATATCCCGGGTGGTCCTGTGACTGATATTTACACGTCCAAAGTTCTGTTTTTTATTTTAGGTTCCGCGACGCTTTATCCCGTGCCTTTCTTGTTTACACACGGGTAGCATACCGGGATTTTTTTTTTTTTGGCTGTCAATCAAGGATGCGATTACTCGTTTTTTCTCAACCTCAGTGACGTACTTCTTTTAGAGTTTTGCACCACGAGCGATGCTATTGGCTGGCTCAAATGTTTGGTAAAGCTTCTGCGTTGGGGATGATGGAATGATTGAGTGTTGCATTGGGGATGAGGCAATAAGAGGATGAGTGGAGGAATGAGCGACCTAGCCTTTGCTGTCCTTCTGAATTGAAAGAACAGCATTTAAAGCCCATTGAAAGTGAGGAAGGAAGGGATCCTTCATGGCTGCAGCCTTTCTGTCCTTCAGAATTGAAAGAACAGCATTTAAAGCCCATTGAAAGTGAGGAAGGGAGGGATCCTTCGTGGCTGCAGCCTTGCTGTCCTTCCAAATTGAAAGAACAGCATTTAAAGCCCATTGAAAGTGAGGAAGGGAGGGATCCTTCGTGACTGCAGTCTTTGCTGTCCTTCCGAATTGAAAGAACAGCATTTAAAGCCCATTGAAAGTAAGGAAGGGAGGGATCCTTCGTGGCTGCAGCCTTGATGTCCTTCCGAATTGAAAGAACAGCATTTAAAGCCCATTGAAAGTGACGATGCAGGAGTGTGTGTGTGTGTGAATGTTCGATCATCTACTCAGACAGTGGCATTTTTTACTGTACCTTTAAACAAATGGAGTGGATGCAGGGGCAAGATAATGGGCGATCGTCTGTGATCTCTTTACAATTTACTCTCTCTTTAAAATTTAAGCCAAGCATGCAGGAGGGGGGGGGATTTAAAGTCGGTTTCCCAGTGTAGAAATCCATTGAACAGGGTGATTTAATGCAGACATACACAAACCTACTTGCAGCTGGAATGGAAGCCTTTGTTTTCATCTGGTGAGGCTGAATCTATTGAATGGGTGACAGACCCCTCCTTTCCTCCCTGAGCCTGCCCCTGGTCACATATATTTCCGGTCATCACCAAGTACTGAGATATATTGTCACGGGCTGTTTAGACATACGATTTTCCGAATCCTCCTGTGACTTTTTTAAAAACCGGCACAAACCGCGGGACTGGAAGTCCCGCAGGTTAAGGGATGAAAGGTGGCCCCCCTTCCGAAAATCACATACCCGACCCAATGTACGTGTAAACTGCCAGGGATCGACACGAATTCTTCCCGGGACATTTTCATCGTGTAAATGGCACCTATAACAATGTAGTCTGAAAATCTCCTTTCTTAAAGAACCTGTGACAAACAGCAGGATGGAAAATCCCTTACTTTGTTGTTGTTGTTGTTTTTGGCCTCCCCTCCTTTCCAATAGTGTGTGTCTGCCCCAATGAGTATGAGGACCAATAGGGTTTGTCCTGATTTCTTCCTGGGTTATTTTTGCAGTGTAATCAACCTCCAGGATTTATTTTTCCACCAATGCATACCAGTTTACAGTTGCTTCCACTGAACTGCATTTTCCAGTTTAATCCCCACTCTTTCACATCAGTTTTTGAACTTCTTTGCCATCCCTTTTTTGTTCTAACTACTTTGAATAATCTGGTGTTCTCATCAAATAGCTACCTCACTGCTCACCCCTAATTCCAGATCATATTTGAACAAGTTAAAAGTGCTCATTATGACACCCATTAAGATCCTATCTAAGCATAGCAGGTAATTGGGAGGGTGGCAAATGAACCCTTATAGCTTTCCTGCAGGCATTTTTATGATACACAAAAGCAGGAAGTTTGCTCTTGCAGGCTGTTTATCTCCTGTGCCCTTCTTACATTTCCTGTTGATTCAGACAATGTATCTGTAGTCAGCACTTATGCAGAAAGCTAGTTTTCTTTCTTTTGAATGGAATTAGTCACCCTGATGATGGCACAGTTAGACATTCAATGAAGACCTGAAGAAGAGAAGAGTGTTAAACTACACACAATTTCCTCCTCTCAGCATTACTTTTTAAAAAATAACATGAGAAAGCAAAGCAAGAAGCTACAGCTTTGAACTTCTAATGCTATCACTGAATCTTTGAAGTAATTGGTGCATGAAATGTTGTCAAAATGTTTTTAAAAATATGATGCAGAGTGGTGATATGGAGTTGCATTTTCCCCCTCCCTGCTCTCGAAAGAGTGAAAGAGTTATATGATATGCTGTGCCAGAAAATAATATATATGGATGAGGAATTTGCGGGGGAGGGGAGGAGGAGGAGTTGCTGCAATTGAACACATGCCAGAACCCTGTGCATTTGATTTAGGTTGAGATGTCTTATCTGGTCTCTTAAGGGATCCCCCTCCACTGTGTTTTAGTAAATTTAGATGTTGTTGAGGGATTACTGTGAAAATAGGCTGAAAATGAAAGCTGGGGTAGTTTTCCCCTTCCGAATCTCCATTTTCATTATTGGGAAATTGAAACTTCCTGACATAGTTTTTAAGAAGGAAGATTAGTTTGGTTACCTTCAACATCTTTGAACCAGCCTGTGGATGGTTGTAAAATGCTGAATGGTTGCTTTATTCATTTTCATTTAAACTTGCTAAAAGTTATTAAGATGCAGCACTCAATTTCGGGTTTTGGTGAGGAACAAACTGGAAGCTTGTGTGATTCAGGGAATCAGAAAGAACAGACTAGCAAAATTCCTTTTGGAGGTTTCACTACAATTTTAATCTTGACAGAATATGTCCCTCCCTCTGCTTTTACTAAATTCATGGTGAAGGGATTCAAAACTCACCATTACCATCCAGCGCTCCTGCTGGTGTTCTGGAGCAAGCAGCTGCCATATTCTTTCTGATAAAGGGAAATTTGGGTGGAATTTCTCAACTGATAAAATTCCTTAACCCCAGGTTTTTAACCTTCATGCCTGACACTCCCCCCCACACACATGCACATTCTTTGTGGTCCTTTCTTTTTCTTGATCTGGTTGCATTAATTGTTGGCTGCAGGTTCTGGTAAGCCTTTCCAAGATCCTATCCTGTGTGTAATTTTGTTGGAAAGTGACAATGCATCAGAATGTTAACCTGGAAAATTTCATCCTAGGCTGATGTTCTGACTTGCTTATTTGCCCGCCTGCTTGCTTCCTTATAGAAGACCACATATCATTGTTCCTAATGTTTTCCTAAAATAGTTTGCACAAGGCAACTACACTAAGCATTTATCACATCCTCAGCAAAGGAGATGCATTCCGTTCCTCCTCAGTCATATCCAAAGATGTATGTTCCATTTTTATGTTAGTTTAGCTATTGCACAACACCAGGCTCAAAAAGTTACTTACCTACAGGATGACACACAATATGGATGGGGAGACGTGTACATATTGTGTGTCGTCCCAGAGGCCAACAAACCCAGAGACCAACTCTGCCCACACATCTACTCAGAAAATGTCATCACAGGACCTAATCATATCACCCACAATAGGAGAGGTACTTTCACTTGCTCATCCTGTCTAATGTGATATATGCCACCCTCTGTCAACAATGCCCTTCAGCACTCTACATTGGGCAAATGGGCCAGTCTTTGTGTCAGAGGATAAATGGACATAAATCAGACATTAGGATGGGGAATACCCAAAAAACAGTTGCAGAACATTTCAATCTTCCTGGGCATTCCATCTTGGACCTCAGAACAGCAGTCCTTATAAAACAAAAATAAAAAAAACTACAAAGGAAGATTGGAAAGAGAAACAGCTGAATTTGAATATATCCACAAACTCCTGTTCATTGACAGTGGGTTGAACAGAGACAATGGTTTCCTGGTATACTACACATATTACAACACTAATTAACACCCCAGCCTCATGCGGGCTCTCTTAGCCAGTTTATCACATCTCCTTTCTGGTTCCCAGCCAGCATCACATTACATTCCTATAACTCCCTCCACCATATGGTTATCTATTCACCTTAGCTTTAAGCAACATCTTTCCATCTGCCTTTGTCCCCCAATGACCATAGTTAAAACTGAAGTTGTCACCACATCACCACAAGTTTTGCATTTCTATTGCTATCCTCACATACAACCTGCTCATTCATAGCTATAAAGGTCTATTTCTAGGTATTTCACTCCATGCATCTGATGAAGTACACTCAAGTCTACCAATGTTTATGCTACCACCTTCTTTCTCTCAGGAGATTTTCAGACAGAAATGAAAAAAGTGTTCCCATCTCGCAATCTCTGCTTTCTCCCCTCTCTCATCCCTGTAACGGCATTAAAAAAAACTTTTCAAACCTACCTTGTTCATGCCTTGTTCCCTTGGCAGTGCAGCCCAGGAGTTAATGGAGTTCAAACGGAGCTCCTTTCACTTCCTGGATTGAAATCCCGGCTCTCTCATGAGAAGATGAGAACGTGGGAAATTCAAAAATAAAAAGGAAAATACAACACTGAAAGCAACACCAAGCACAAAAGCACACTTAAATCATTACAAGTAACCCTAGAGGGTGCAAAAAAGTGTGTCACTTATCTTGATGTCCTGATCTCACCCGGAAGTGTTCTGGCATGGACCTCCTACTGGTGCTGGGATCGCACCAACATAATGGGGCACCACTTCATTTGCAGGACATTCCATGACAGAAACGGAACAGGTGTTAACCAAAATGCTCCTTGGAAATTTCAAGAAAATATCCAGTTTCTAATATGTTGGGGAAATTAGCAGCAACTCGACTTTAGCTATGCAAAAGGGGGTAACAAGGGGATCTTGAAAACCTTTGTGTACCAGTACTACACACATGTGAAATACACACACATGTGAAATTAATTATGTTTTTTTATTAAAGAATTCAAAAATAACACCACTCACACACACAGTCACACAAGAAGCATTCACACAAGGCTACAGTAAAGCAGTAGGAAAAACTTGGATAGAGGGTAGCAAGAGGATTTGTTGGGAGTGATACAACTTGTAGTCCTGAAGATTGTTGGACAATTCGGCAGAGTGGATGGAGGAATCTGGAGTGGCTAACACAGAGGGACAGGGTCTCCCCTGTAACTGGGTCTGTGTGCAATTGAGGGAGATTTGGGGGCTCATATTTATACCTCCAAATACACTTGAGGGGAGTGGATGCTTCCTGGGTTGGAAAAATAGATTCCATGAGCCTCCATGGATTGCACAATGAGTTTCCTGGTCTTGACAATAGGTGTGGAAGATGCTAATGTGTTGCAAACTATCCTTAATGTCTGGTGATTGGATTTAAAAAGCTTGAGCAACCTCTGTCTTAAGGTTGGGGATTAAGGAGAGGAAATTTCAAAATCAGCATCCACAAAGGCTTCATCCATCCATCATCCCTTTCCACTGGGATATGTGTCCTTTTGACTTTTAGCCTTAGTCTTCCCTAGGGTAAAGCATGGCACTCAGATGACCTTTCTGAGACCATCCTGTTTTTCCCTTGTGGAAGGCCACATTAATGAACCAAATTAATAATATGCCAATTCATTAATACTCCAATTTTTTTATTATATGTCAATTTCTGAGGTCTCTGGAAGTGGGGTGTTCTAACATGGGGGATCCATTGACAGCTTAGCCCATCAATAAAAAGAAGGGCTGGCATAACAACAGCTGAACAGGAGCATAACGAGAGTGGAACGACGTTGTCTGGAATGCAAGCCCTTTAGCGATCTCCTGACGTCATTATTGCACCATATTTAGAGCATCTGAAAATCTCCTCAGTCTCAAATGTGCTACAACATCTCTATGCATACTGATCCAGACTAACATGGCTATGTCTTTGAGTTCTACTTCATTGCTATTTGGTTATTTGGTGATGAAAGATGGGACTCAGTCTAACAACATTTGGTAGGTCACTTATTCCCCATTCTTGCTCCAGGTGATGCTTCCAGCAGTGGTTCCCAAACATGAACGGTCAAATGTCATTGGACTTTAACTCCCCAAAGTCTCTACCAACATAAACAGTTGTCACTGATTCTGAAAGATGTCGTCCAACAGCATCTGGGGACTCAAGTTTGGGAATCACTGCTTCAGAGTGTTTACCAGTGCTCCCCAGTGCTTTCTAATATGGGAAAAATCTAATGGGGGTGGATGGGTGAGGACTGCCCTTGTAAGAAAGACAACATGGGTATACTAAATACTGGGTCATTGTTTGTGTCTTAAAGAGAAATCTGTAATGGCACTAATTTGCACTTCTATCACACCTTTCTCCGAAAAATTCAAAGTAGTGACTTATGAGTCAACACCCTTGGGAAGGGAGGTGTGTGTTGATATCTCCATGTTAACAGGCCAGGGAAGTAGGTTGTGCAAAATGAGAGATCAGTTTGGTAACAAAAGGGGAGGTGGATTTGATTTGAGTCTATGTTTGTGGTGTGTATGTGTGTGTGTGTGTGTGAGTCTCCAAATCCCTTCTGCATTAAAGATGAAGCTTCAGTTCAAATGGGAGTCAGGAACTGATGTCTCAGTCAAGATTATCCAAGATAAAAGCAAGGAATTCCAGAGTATTTCAATACACTCTGCTTTTGCTAACTGAGGTCATTCCTGGAACACTGTGTTTCTGCAAAGAACTGTGAACGTCTGCAGACCATAGAACACACATTTGTGGGTTTGGGGGTTGGGGGGGAGGTTACATGATTGATTGTCCTCTAATGAGAAGCAGATGATCTGAAAGTTTGTAAAATCATGGAGTATTTTTGACTCCCTTTTCACTTAAGGTACTTCAATCTCCAATTCATTCCTTTGAGTGTGCAAATAAACCAAAGGTTCAGTTCAGTTTGGGGATTGTTATCATGAGATCCTATGGGCAGGCAAGTTTAATGCATGTGGCTAACAAAAGAATACTAGAGTTAGTTCCTCTTCTCAGCTAGTGGGACATTACAGAAATCTGAAGTATTTCCACAAATTGGCATTAGTGCAAAACCAAAGTTATATGAGAATGGGAGTCTGCTCCTCTTGCATATGACAGCCACAATATGTGGCAATGGTGTCCTTATGTTACCTCATGGAAATACCCTTCACTTTGGAGCAAAGCTGAGAAGGAAGCATTAAAAAAAAATCTGAAGGTGTGAAGTCATCCTCAGAATGTCAAAAACTGCCAGGAGCTCAAAGTAAACAACAAAATAGCGTTTTCATCAACCGCTATGTGCTGTTGCATCAGTCGTCGGCTACAGTTAGAATGAACACTGAGTTTGATTGAAGAAACTTTTTTATGTAATAATGTATGAATGGCAATTATGTGTGGAAGGAGTTGGCATTAGTAGTTCTCAGTTTTAGAGACAGCTAAACTGGAAAGAGGTCATATTTAACCGAGCGCCTGGAATATTAATCTCTGCTTTCCACAATGAAGTGGACTGCTCTGGGAACATAATATGGTTTCACCTATCTGCTGTCTAACATCAACCCTCTCAAGTAGCCTTTGTTCCTTAGCAGACAATTATAATCTGTATGGCACAGGGAGGTTTGGATTGGAAACCAAACCAGGAGAGAATTTGTGTCTCTAATATAGGAAAATGGTGGTGAGGCAGCAGCTGCTGTAAAGGGCTCCCTCTTCAAGTTTGCTTTTACTATCTTTGCATGGGTAAACTCCTTATAATTTCTTGGCTCACACTTAGCTACAAATGTATCTAACAATATTTCAACCAAAGCTAAGAAAAGATCTCAGACTAGCAATAGCAAAACGACAGAAGCTCCTGAAACTTCCAGAACAGAGAAACAGAGGAGGATTGACGCTTATCTTACTCCAAGGGATGTGTTGCAAAGTACCAATAGTATTTCCACTGCTCCAGAACTCTCCTTTCTTCTATTAATAAGGTATCACAGACGTCTGACTCAAAACAAACTCCATCGTCATTATCACAGAACTGTAACTGTTGCTTTAATAACATTCCAAATTTGGAAAATAATTGGGATAACCTTCAAAAGTCAGCTGTTTGTAACTCTTCTGTTTATATGACACAGCCATACCAAGAGATTTGTCTGTTGGCTGCAGAAGCCTTGATTTTAATACTCAACATTTAAATAATAATAATAATAATAATAATAATATTTTATTTCTATCCTGCCCCTCTGCAACGCAGTCAGGGCGGCTTACAATTTAAAAACTCCATAATCACAATACCCTAGCCCACCCACCCCTTAAAATAATATTAAATTATAAAGGATTAAAAACATACAATAATTTTTAAAAAAATCCGATTGCAGCTCAGAAAGGACAGCTTAAGTCTTGGGCTGGGATAATTATTCAGGAAAGGCCTGCCAGAAAAGATCCGTCTTGACCACTTTTTAAAAGCTGTCTAAGGTGGTAATAAGACGGATCTCATCTGGCAGGCCATTCCATAATCTGGGAGCGGCAGCAGAGAAGGCCCTCGGGGAAGTCACCGACAGCCTTGTTTTCATAGGCTGTAACAGATTCCTCCCAGAGGACCGAAGTGCGCGGGGAGGGTCGTACGGAAGGAGGCGGTCCCAGAGATAAGTTGGACCCAAGCCATGTAGGGCTTTAAAGGTCATAACCAACACCTTATACTGTGCCCGGAAACAAATAGGCAGCCATACAGTACGGTACGGTTAAGATGGTCAGCTTTCAACAAGTATTGGAGTGGCAAAGTTTCCATGGTGTGCCTATAAGGGAATCTTTGGCTCCATGCCTTGACACGGTCTTTTATTTGTTTCACATATTATGGAGAATGAAAATAATTATTGAGGATCTTGGGTTCAGACATTTGGTAGGTTATGGAAATTAAACATTAATATATTTATTATAGTATTATATTTATTTATAGCCTGCTTTCCTCCCCCCCCCCCCGCCAAGGCTGGAACCCAAAGTAACTCACAGTTTTAAAAAACACACAATTTTAAAAAGTCTATCTGGACTTTTTGTATATTGGTTTCACAGTAGGGCAGCACTACTGGGAGCTTGGAAGTAACTGGTCACAAATGATGAGTTGTGTGTGTATGTGCCTTCAAGTTACCTGTCAATTGTTGGCAACCCCATGAATTTCATAGAGTTTTCATAGGCAAGGAATCCCCAGAGGTGGCTTCCTTTGAAATATAGCCTATAGCATCTGGTATTCATTGGCGGTGTCCATCCAAGTTCTAGCCTGGGTTGACACTGCTTAGCTTCCATGATCAGACAGGATCTGGTGCCTTTAGGGCATTTAAGCCCTCAAATAATGTGTTACTAACAAATAATTAATGTTTACAATAACCCAGACACAAGTACATTATATTACAAATGTGACATACTGAGGGATAATTTCCTAGCTTTCTTGTGTTAACTATGAGTTCATTTTAGTTACTTTTGATCTTAATTTTATAGTTACAGAGCTATATGACCTCCTGCTTAGCGCATGCACACACATACACATTGTTCATGTAAAAAAAATCCTAGTTGATACTAGTAAATGTTTTACATTTGCAGTAGTTATGCAGTGATTGGGTATTAGGTACAATCTGGAACAAATTTAAAACATTTAAGGCAATTTGGTTTCCTTGCTAGATTCAGAGCACAAGGGATGCTGTAAAACCAGCAACAGAAGCAAAGATAACAAGTAATTAAATTAGTGTTGCCAAAACTATACTGGATTGTTTCAGTGACTATTTGTTAATGTACAGAACATCTGTAAAATCTCTCATTTAGAAAATTGCCATCCGCCTAACTATAACAAGATCCATATCAGTGCTAACATTTGAAAGCAATGGAGGACAGACAGAGATTTGAGGCAGGTAAACCAGATTCCATCTTTTCCTGCCAGAGGACCAAATGACATGTGATATTTACCATATGTATAATTAATGTACAGTACATGTTTTTCTTACAAGGAGTGTTCATGCATTATGTTACATTACTTTCTGTATGCCATGTGCACACAGGTTGTTGATCTGTGGAGTGGTACAGTTATTCACATCTAGCCGGATTCATATGTTCATTGTACATACACTTCTTCACATGTAATGGAATGTACATCCATATATTATATAGGACTCTCTGGAGTTACACTGCTGTTGAAGTATTCAAGCTTTTCAATTGACAAACAGCAGAAATAAGCAATTTCTGGGTCTTATGCAATTTTTTTAAAAGTTAAGCAATTATTCATAAAAAGTACTGTTTTTAACCCCTACAGAGAACTGAGACCTACATAGGATTTTGCTGCCTGGAAAAGTCACTAGTTCTGCCTACACCATTATAAATATAAGTGGTTGAATTGTATTCAAAGACATAACTGTGTCAATTTCAGCATTAAAAGATATAAAGGAATCCTGCAGTACTTTTGTCTTTAATTGAGAAAAAGACATTTCTAGCATAAGCTTTTATGGACCCTATCTGACAAGTGGACCAGAGCCTGTGAAACCTTATATTGTACTAACAATGTCTTTTCCTCAGTTAGTCCCAAAGGTGCTACAGGATTTATGTAGTTTAATTGTGTAGAGTGTGTTTTCTTAAAAACTACTATTACTACTACTACTACAGACCAAAGGTTCTACTATGAAATGTTGAAAATGCAGTAAGAATGCTGATGATGATTAAAACTATTTGCCAACAAGAATGTACTTAATAAGAAGGGGGAAAGAAGTGAAGAAACTGACAGGAACAATTGAAATAACTATACAATTTAAGCCTCAAAAAGAAAACAAAAGGATAGAATGGTGTCCAGTTAATTAATTAATTGAATTTATCTGCCACCTTTCTCCCAGAAGGGACCCAAGGCAGCTCACACAATTACATAAAATATAATTTAAAATCATTAAAAACCTCACTACTGTATATAAAATTTAAATTAGCTAAAACACATGAAGTTAAAAGATTAAAATAAGCAAAATAAAATTTTAAAATATATGTATTAAAAAAACACATGAAAAGCACACCCGATTAGAGTTTCCACTTATGCCTTTTACACTGATACACAGCCCTAGACCGGATGAAATGCAGCGCTAGGCCTTGTCCTGCATCATCTGGCATCAAAGCTGCTAATGTGTGACAGTTGTTTTAAGTTGCAGTTATTGCAGCTGCAGGTATTAGCTGCACTTTTGTCTTCCCCTAGTTTCCTTGGTTGCTAGTTTTTGTCCACACTGTCTCCCTAGTCAATGCTCTGCTCAATTTCTTTTGCCCCTCAGGTCTTTCACTCCCCAAGAAATCACACACACGCACCCCACCCCTGAATTCTTGCAAGCTGTAGGGACCTATACTTTCATGCTGTATTCATGTATTCATAAACTCGCACAAACATACATGTGTTCATTCTGTTCAGATAAAGCTGTACATCTGAGCTTACCTTGGATTTAAGAGGATTCTTGTACCTGGTTACAAATCAGAACTGAACATAGGTACAGAGATGCTCATGAATATCTGAATATGTGCACATGCAGTATGAAAGCATAATTATCATTATCATTTTTAATTTATTTATTTCATTTCTCTTGGAGTGGAACCCAAGGCAGCTCACAGAAGAAATCAGTTAAAACCCGACTATAGAATTTTAAAACAAATTAAAATCATCCTATTTAAAACAGTATAAAATTATTTTTAAAAGCATACAAAAATTAAAAAAAAACCACCTACCCCCAATAAGGACCTCCCCTGGAGCAACTGCACATTTAAAGCCTGCTTAAACATATTTAAAAGACATGTACAGTGAGCCCTCCATATCCAGAGATTCTTTATCAATGGATTTAACCATCCATAGATTGAAAATATTTTTTAAAAAATCCAAAAAGCAAACCTTGCTATTTGGTAATTTAGGTAAGGGACACAATTTTACTGTGCCATTGTATATAATGGGACTTGAGCATCCACAGATCTTGGTATCCACGGTGGGGGGGTGGTCCTAGAACCAAACCACAGCGGATACCAAAGGCCCACTGTACAGTATAATGAAGTGAACACCTCTACATTCATGGGAAAGCCGATATAGCATCAGGACTTCAGAGGATGGAGAATAATAATCATTTAACACTCCAGCTTTCCAGTGCAGTAGCAACAAAAATGACTGACCATCAGCATTTTGCATTAGGCATGAAGCCTTCATTGCTACCGTTGGAGGTTTCCATTTGTTCCATCTCACATAATCCAAGACACAACATTTGAAATTCTTTCAGGAATGCTTCAGGATAATTGTATGTTGATAAATTCATAGGTTTTTTTAAAAAAACATTTATTTTTATAGAGGACCTATCTTAAAATGAGATTTAGGACATTTTCAGACACCTTAAAACCTGTAAGCAGAGGTTGGGAGAGTTACGTGGCTATCCCGTGGCAGGGGGGTCTGTTTCGGACGATGCCGTCCCTCTCCTGTCATTGTCTGTGTTGCTTCTGTGCTCGATCTATTGAAAAGGCGCCACTTTTTATTCACGAAAAAATTCTGTGAGTAAAAAGTGGCGCCTTTCCAATAGATTGAGCACGGAAGCAACACGGATGATGACGGGAGAGGGACAGCATCATCCGAAACAGACCCCCCTGCCACGGGATAGCCACGTACCTCTCCCAACTTCCGCTTACGGGTTTTAAGGCATCTGAAAAAGTCCCCAGTTGAGGATGTTGTTTAAGGCAGAAGACCATTGGGGGCAGTGAATTCATCATTCCGTCTCAGTTGCTGCCATTACTGGGGCTGTACTGCTCTAGAGACATGAAGCTAGGGGCAGCTTTCCAGAATCATCTGTTAATTGAATATGTGGTCTGGACAGGTCCAAGAAGCAAGGCAGTATAGGAATGGTAACCTGAAACATCATTTGTGCCAAAGCATAGGTGCTTTTTTAGGTTATGCCACTATTATGCAATTCTCTCGTGGGAGTGGGATTTCCACTCATGATCTCTTTAGCTTCAACAGGAAATTAGAAGCAGCTCAAATGGCATACAAGAGGTTTGTGTAAGCTCAGGACCTTATACCCCTATGTCTATGGATGGAGTGTAGAAAGGAAACGTGAGACTGTTCCAAAAATAAACAGATGAAACTTTATTGAAAAACAGTACCATTCATACACCCCACACATTCAATTAGCAATCAAGGCTTTCAGAGTAAGGCAGGAAATTAATTAGAAAGGGAAAGACTAGGCTTAGGGGGGAAATACTATGCCTGTTCCTCAGGGTGCCATCCTGTCCCCGATGCTATTTAACATCTATATGAAGCCGCTGGGAGAGATCATTCGGAGGCATGGAGTGTGTTGTCATCAGTATGCTGATGACACCCAGATATACTTCTCCATGTCTCGGTCATCAGCTTCGACTTCAGATGGCATCTCTCCTCTCAATGATTGTCTTAAAGCAGTAATGGACTGGATGAGGAAAAACAAATTGAGACTGAATCCAGACAAAACGGAGGTACTAACAGTTACAGGCCCGAAACCAGGTCTGGGAATACAACTTCCAGTCCTGGATGGAACTACACTCTCCTCCAAAGACTGTGTTCGCAGTCTGGGGGTGCTCCTGGACCCAACGCTCCAGATGTCTAATCAGGTAAATGTGACGGTCAGGAGTGCCTGTTATCAACTTCGGCTGATACGCCAGCTGCGCCCTTGCCTGGAAACTAGGGACCTCGAAACTGTGGTACATGCATTGGTAACCTCCCGTCTGGATTTCTGTAATGCGCTCTACATGGGGCTACCCTTGTGCTTAACTCGGAAACTTCAACTAGTTCAGAACATGGCAGCCAGGTTGATTTCTGGTGTTTCCAGAAGAGAGCATATAACACCTGTGCTAAAAGCTCTCCACTGGCTGCCTATTCGTTTCCGGGCACAGTACAAGGTGTTGGTTATAACCTTTAAAGCCCTGCATGGCTTGGGTCCAACTTATCTCCGGGACCGCCTCCTTCCGTACGACCCTCCCCGCGCACTTCGGTCCTCTGGGAAGAATCTGTTACAGCCTATGAAAACAAGGCTGTCGGTGACCTCCCAGAGGGCCTTCTCCGCTGTTGCTCCCAGATTATGGAATGGCCTGCCGGATGAGATCCGTCTTATTAACACCTTAGACGGCTTTAAAAAAGCTGTCAAGACGGATCTTTTCCAGCAGGCCTTTCCTGAATAACTATCCCGGCCCAAGACTCGGTTGTCCTCCCTGAGCTGTAATCATTTTTTTTTAAATCATTTTTTTTAAACTATTGTATGTTTTAATATTTTTCTAATTTACTGTATGTTTTTAATCTTTTATAGTTTAATATTATTTTAAGGGGGGGTGGGCTAGGGTACTGGGACTATGGAGTTTTTATATTGTAAGCCGCCCCGATTGCGTTGCAGAGGGGCGGGATAGAAATAAAATTTTATTATTATTTATTATTATTATTATGTTCTTGCGGCTGTGCGTTCCCAGAGAAATGACATTACTCTCAAGTAGCAGCAACAAAAGCTGGGAGGAAGAGTTTTGGGAACAGGAGGGTTGAAGTTAGGGGAGGTTGGGGAGGAGCGTCTGAAGCTGGCTGAGAGCCTTTCAAGGTCCAGGAGGTTCATTTGGAAGGGGGGGGGGTTCAAAGGATGAAGTGTTGTTGAAAAATGGGGCTGAACTAAAGAACATAAGATTCCAGGGGTCTTTATAGGAAAATACCCCTTTGAAGCTGCTTTGAGAATAAAAGAAACATTTGGTTTCAAATAGTTCTCAAGTGTTTACAGAGGAAATCTGAATAGTCAGGATCCGGAAGATTGAGGCAAATTTGGTTATCTCTTTGACTGGCAGGCAGAGCCTCTTTGGTCTTCAGGATGTGAGAGTGTCAGCTTAATCTGTATAGCTATGGATTTCCTTCTGTATGTTTGAAGTTCATATGGTCCCTGTCTCTCCTGGTGACACAAAAGAGGACTAGGTTTTCCATTTCAGAGAAGGTTCATCCAGGTGTGAATTTGAGGAAGAGTTTTGGGGGGGGGCTTCCTAAGCATGATTGATGCCCTTTAGCTTGTTTTCTAACTATGTCATAGGATGTATGATTAAGTCACAGAGTTTATTTCCTTGTTGCTCTGGGATGGCCCTCAAAGCCAGAGTAGCCAAATTTGATATCAAAGTACTGTTCACAGTGAACCAAAGTAAAGGATGATGGTTTTTGCAGTGGGGACTCAGGGGATGTTGGGATTGGTCCGTTATACCACCCATAGTGCTTTGTCTCCAAGGAACCCTCTGAGCTTGTCGTTCAAAAACTAGCTAGCTACCCTGGAGGGTAGCAAGTTATCTCTTCCTCCTGTTCTGGTAGTACATACTGTCATAATTCTCGCCAGCACTGTTACCATCATCTCCTCTTCCTCCTCTTCTTCTGTTCCTCATTACCAAGTGGTGGGGGAGGGAAGCTGCCGATGCTGCTGCCTCCTCCCCCTTGCATGGAAAGATGAGTGGCTAGATGTACAGCTACTGCACATGCAAGTGACATGTGTATGTTGGAGGGGGCAGTCTCTGTGCAGTGTCTGAGGTACAATGCTCAGCTTCTTGACTCAACGGGTGGGATAGCTCCAGCCATTCCTGTTCTCACAGTAAGTGTAGGGGGCCAAGAAAAGGAAATAGGTATTATTCATCACTCATGACAGATAATTGCCTTTCCTAGAATCATGCTGCCTGATAGAAGGAATGGAAGTCAACTGCCTACACTCTGGTGCAATTGTTCACATTACATCAACATGCCTTATTAGCTATCAGATGTCGTCAGTACAGGATGCTCTTCTTAAACCCATTGTCTATTGTGTTCCACTCTACTAATGGTAATGCTTTCTTGAATTGTAGAAGTCATCTTTTAAAATGTTTTACTACCCCAGATTTGGTTACTGAGAAAATTCAATGAATAAAAAAAGCACAAGCTCAACTAATTTCTAAATGTGATTCTAAAATAAATTTCACATTTCTAAATAAACAGGAGCACTGTCATATTTTGGAAAATAGTATGGGTAAAATAATAAATTTACCTTGTAGAAGAATGACACTGGCCAAGATCTTTGGCTCCGTATGAAATAGTGTTATGCCAAATTTTGTAATCAGAGCTATGAGACGGAAATATTACTGTATTTATGAGTGTATGGGGGACAAGAAAAATGTGCCACAGTGCTCAAGAGCCACTTTTTAATATAAAATCAACAAGTTCATATTTAAAAATGAACTTGTTCAACCCTGTAATGAAATGATTATTCAGAGTGATTTGCCTTGGGATAATTCAGCAATTACCTGGAACAGTTTTTAGATGTCACAGGCTTTCTCTCCCACTTCCCAAATAGCACTTGAGCCATCTTCTTGTTGAATCTGAAGAGCCACTTGAGAGTGGGGGAGAGAGGTGATCATGCTCATATCAGATGCTGGTTTATGAAACTGTACAAGCTAGTAACTTACATATCATCGTAAGCCTGCCTGAGAATGTCAGGAAAGATTGTTAGCATCTGAAGCAACAAAACATCCCATGGTGTGAGCAAGAGTTCAGAAACTGAACCAACAGTGAAGACATGCTGAGACAGTTTTCTTTCAAGATAAGAACTGGTGTGGAATAGCATAGAGGTCTAAACCTGGCTCTGGGCTCAAATATACACATAGACTGCTTGTTGGGTAATTTTGGGTTGACCAAAACAAAATCCAGAATCGACAAAAAAGTGATACCGTTATTGGCCAACCTAAATGCAAAACACATGATGCAAGCTTTCGAGGTTCTGCTGGCTTCTTCATCAGGCAAAAGATGTTTAAAAATAAAGAAACAAAAGTGACAGTGTTGAAGCCATAGGCCTACATGTCTCAGATGTTGCTTGTGTTGTGGTTCAGGTGAGGGATCTCATGTAGGCAGAGGCCACTCCTATTTCTTGGCCATGCACGGCTAAGACAAAGGATAGTAAAATTTAAATCCTTTTGCAGTAGTGAGGCAACTTGGTATCCAGGATGTTGCTGTTCCTTTGTGAATCCATAGGCCCCTTTGTTAGGCAGAGATCATTGGAATTTTTAAGAAGATTCTGTACTGCCCCAGCTGGAAACAACTTTTAGGTGCCATTGACCTAAAAAGTCTCTCATAACTATTATGAGAAAAATAAAATGGAAAACTATGTATACTACACACACACTTTGGCATCACTAAGGCAGGTGTCACTCCTCTCCCTGATGGTGTCAGCTGGTGAAGTTCAGCCTCTCCGCATCCCCTAGTGCCACCAGTATATACATACATAACACAAACCATATTCTTGGGAACTTGGAGAAAGGACCTAATATAAATTAGATAGATTCATATAATAGTTGCAAAGGGTAATATCAAATCTCCCCTTTTGCTCTTTGGAAATTCAGGCAAGGGCTCTCACATTGGTGACCACAACCTACCTTGGACTGAAATAATTCTAGGCTACTTTCTTGATTATCAGGCTATCTCGACTTGGCATGTCACATTACTGGCACTTTAGGCAGATTCCAAAATATCTTAACTCTCTAATCAGCAGGAATTCAGATAGAGAAGCTGTCTGTATCAATGTGATTAATGCTAGTTTTAACTCAATTGTCAAGAACTAATCAATTGGCTCGATACTTATGGATTTATTTCAAGAATTCAGTGTGGCAAATCATTAGTGAACATTATCTGAATTAGCACGGACTGGCACAAAGGGAAGAGAAGTAAATTGCTTCATGGATTTTCTCAGGTATATCATGCAAACAATTTGGCTTAAAAGAAGAGGGTTTCAGTACTATATGTCTGTATTTCAGCATATGTCCATACCTCCAGGTTTTCACACAAGGATAATTGCTATTTGCTCACAGTTATGTGTGTGGTGGATTTAGGTGATGATGCCAACACAGAAGAGCTATCTTAAGGAAGGGAAGATTTTGTGACAGGCAGCCATGATTAGGTTTGTCCAATATGTGTTTGTTTCTATGTTGGTCCCTTAACACAGCACAAATGCCTTTGTGGTATTATGTGTCATGTATATATGTATGTATTTCATTTTAAAAGTTTAGTATTTAAAACAGCTATGCTGCCCATTAAAAATTCCTCAATATCGGAAACAATTAAAGCATGGCAATAAACTTAGTAAAAACTCAGAAAAGTGGCATGGCACAACTAGGGATAGGCAAATCTGTAAATTTCCATTTCTTCCACATTCAAATATTGTGAACAGTGTGGTAAAACAAGAATTGAAATGAATTTTCACCTAACTCTAGGGCAGGGGTGGGCAAAGCGTAGACCATGGGCCACATGATCCCCCCAGCACTGTTTTGGTGGGTCCCAGATCCCCCCAAATTCTGTTGCTTCAGAATGCCCCCAAATGCACTCTAGGTGGTATGGAGGGCATTTCCACCATGTTTGGAGGCCCCCTAGACCCCTCCCAGGGATAAAAAACATTTTTTGCATATTTTTTCACCCCCAAATGCTGCAGAATGCCCACTAGGAGGTGTGGGATGTATTTCTACCACATTTTGCATGTCTCTTGAGCTAATTTAGGCCTAGAATAGGACTTTTAAAAAACCTCAAACATGGTAAAAATGCCCCCCATATCCCCTGGAGGTGTTTGGGGTAATTGGTTTGTAAAAAAGTAATTGATTTGTTTCCTTTGGCCAGAGCAGGTGCAGCTCTCCAGCGTCTCCTGGGTGGGGGCAATGTGGCCCCCTAGCCCTCCATAGTTGCCTACCTCTGCCTTAAAAGATGGGCAGACCTATCAGTTTGGCTTTCTCTCATGTTTTGATAAATTCTGTTTTTTGGGTTGTTGTTTTTTTTAACAAATAAACAGAAATGAAATTGTTACCCACGTCTGAGCATAACAGAGAAACAAAATCCAACATAGATAATGGAACAATTAAAAGTGACTTTAAGTTATATACTGAAAAATGTCACCTGTTGCCAGAAAGATATCAGATTTGGTTCCAGGCAGGATACCCTAATAAGAAGGGCATTCTACGTGTGGATTGTCAGGACTGGAAAAGCCAATCTCAGCACCTTGAATCATACCTGGATTGGGGGGGAGGCAAGCATAATGTAATGCATTATGCAGTACATTCTGCATCCTGCATCTTACAAGCTTTTTAAAAAATTCCATCACAAGCTGGTCCAATAAAAGGTAATCATCTCAGTTTGCTCGTAGTCTTCTTGGATCACAATTTTCAGAGAGTCCGTATAAAATCTGACAGGAAAGAAATGTGTGTGCATTAAAAATATGGAGTTGAATACCAAGTCCATGCAGACCTGTAATGTCTCATGACTAACTCTAAAGCAGTGGCAGCACTAAGGGGGTGCAGAGACCAAACTGCACTAAGTGACACCGCTGGAGGGAGGGTGACACTGACTTTAATAATTCCACAGTTCTAAAGCATGAATGCCCAAAAGCTTTTGCAAATCATATCTATATGGCCAGAGATTACAGTGGGGTAAAAGAAATACCTGTTCACTCTAATGAGATTTTCACACAGGGCCAAAATGCCCCGTTACTGCCCCGCCACCTCCTCTCCCATTCCTGCCATGGAATAACGTAAATCTTTCACACACTTACCTTACTTCTGCAGCAGGAATGGGCTCCCCCTCCCCTCACTAGCCGGCCATAAATGCAGCCGCCGTAAGGCTCCTTTTATGACCAGCCGTCTGAAATGTTATCATGTTATCACCTGATAATGGTTGGGTGGTAAATTTAAAAAATAAAACTCCCCAAAACATAAAATTAGTTCAACAAGCACAAAAGCATACTTTAAATCACACAATCAAAACAGGGAAGGTAAAATAAAGGGTGCCACTTACCTGGATGTCCAGATCGTACCAGGAAGTGCTCAGAACGGACCTCCCCTCCGTGGCTGTCATTTTGGAACAGCAACGGGGCTCCTGTTCGCACACCTGTGATTGCGTGATAGCGATGGAACGAGAGGTATATTCATGATGAAAAATCATGATTACATTGTTCTAGAACAGTCACGGGAGCAGGATGGATGCAGGACAGAACGGGGTCAATGTCGTTTGAAAGGGAAAACCTTTCCCGACCCTGTTCTTTTCCTGCCATGGGATATATAACCTGTGAAAATCTCCTAAGAATCACTGAGTTTTCTCTTGCTATTTCCACCTTTCCTTAAACTACTGTCTTCAGCTCAGACTCTAGCAAAGCCATACACTTGCAAAAGAAAATGTGCTGTGAATATTGATAATATCTTAAATTATGATTCTTACTTCTAACACATTTTTATGTACATAAAAAAATAGACTGCTTGATTAAACATGAGGAAGTCCTTCATCCTGTGAATAGCAATGGAACTGTACATAACATTTTACTTGTTCACTAATTAGAGATTAAATGAAAATAAATGAACTATACCCCTTAACATCATTAAAGCCTGGTAATTTATTGCTAATAATTGGGCTCACCTCACCCTTTGGGTTCAGTGTGCTCAGTTCTATTTATTTTTCCTTATGGTTAACCATCTGTAATTCAAAGCAACCCTCTCAGTATATTTTAAGCACCAAGCAAAAGATGTCAAAATGAAGAGGTAGAGAAAAACACAGTAATGTTCCCCTGTAGGTTTGTAGAGGGTGCTTTGGAACAAATGGCCAATGAGAGCGATGCTCACAAAAATCTTTTTATTTACTAACAATGCTCCACTCTTGTCAGCAGCTATCTCAGTTGTGTTTTCTGCTCTGCTGCCTCAACAAAGCAGCAACCTCAACTGCTGGTGTCAGCTTTAATTTACTGTGAGCAGACATGAGGAGTGCCCATCACAACAACAAAAAAATCCCCAAATCTTTAGAGAAGGCTGGATACCTGAACATAGTGTAGAGTTGTGTATCCCCTTGCCAATTCAATGAACATATCATTGTTCATGGAGCAAGGGAAAATAGTTGATTACAAAAATGTGAGTAAAGATACCTCTTCAGAGCCAAGATATATTTTAAAAGTTCCCACCCCCACCCACTATCTCAGCAATATTCAAAATTCCATGTTGCTTTATGAATTATGCTTCCCTTCAGACCTTAGAAATTCTTTGGATCAAAGTGATAAATCTGAGGAGACCTATCCCTGCCGTTGAATTTCTTCTGAGTTGTATTTCATCTTGATGGGTTCTTACCTGCAATTATTTGAATATTCTGTGACCTGGATGATTGTTTATTATTTACTGCTATTTGGAGACCTTATTGATTTCTGCTGTTCTGTTATTGTAAATGTGTAAGCTTTCTTTAGAGGACCATGGCCTTCAACCTAGGTTTATCTGAAATATATAGGCTGAAATCCTGTATCCATTTAACTGGGAGTAGTAGACCCTCATTAAACTCAATGTGACTTACTTCTGAACAGACCAGTATAGGATTGGGCTGAATGTCATACAATGTATAAAGAGTTCTGCCCATGTGAGTTGCTATGGCAATGTCACTAACAACTATGCACACAAGAGCTTCACAGCAATTCAAATATAAATCTTTAGATGTTCTCTGATTATCAAGGGGGCAATCATAGGATATTTTGCTTAGAACAAGACCTGCTTCAGTGCATGCAGTCAGCATTCAAAATTAGCCAGCCCCTTGGTTTCTGTCTGAAGTTTACTATTACATTATGCATTATGCAGAGGAAAAGCTTAGATTCCATGTTCTCAACTAGCTGTTTGTAAGTATGTGTTTTGTCAAATTCACACACGAGAAGTTTAGGTGTACATTTAAACGTTTTACACAGAAATGGGGAATATGTGGCCGTCCAGATACTGTTGGGTGGCAACTTCTATCTTCCCTAGACAGCATAGCCAATGGTGAGGGACAAAGGGAAGTTGCAGCCTCCTTAGAAGTTCTAGTGGGCCACATGGCCTTCATTCTTGAACTTATGGATACATCTAACAATTTAATATATAAATAGTCCCTTAGTATAGACACAATGAAGACCAATTCAAAATGCCCCTTTAAAATGATCCCTTCAAATTTTTAATATAACCAATGAGCCCTTATTTTATTGGTGATTTTGCCCATTCATTCCACATGCCTGGCTTAGATTCTGAAAGCAGAAGAATAGGGTCTGTTTTGAGTACCTTAATCCAATAATAAAAATGTGCTTGAAGAAATAGAAAATTTATCCTAACAGATATGATGAAAGATGCTTCCAAGTTATATAAAATGTGTGTGGGCCCAAGTTATCTTACAGGAACATAAAGTCTGTGTGTGGGGGGGGGAACTTAAATGTAAATCTAAATGCAGTAGTTTGAATTGTTTCTTCATGTTATTGCTTATTTGTTATTTGGTAAAATTACAGATTGACCACCATATCCTCAGATTCTGTATCCATGGTTTCACTAATCCATGTCCAAAAAAATATGTTCTCTTTAGGCATTTCTAGGTCCTCCAATGTGATTCTATGGTCAACTTGCAGCTTTTGCCTCATTGAAAATAATAGGGTTCCCCACTATCCATGGTTTCAGGTATCCATGGGGGAGCGTATCCCCCACAGATATGGGGGGGTCAATCTGTATTTAAGTCTGGATAAATAATTTAACGAGTATTCTTGAACACAAATGCTTTAATAAGTATTCACTATGGAAGAACAAATGAATGAACAGTTAATTGATCTGCGTAAAGTGCCGTAAATTTAAACCTAATCCATAAAAGCTGGATCCTGTTTAACCTATTCTGTACCACAGTCTTTGAGGTTTCACCCACAAGTGTTTCCCACATATCTTCATGCCTCTCTTAGCAGAATGAAGGCTAGAAATCTCCCTTTTCAAAGCTAAGAATGAAAATGTCATTGCACACATTTCATGTGTGGGAAGTGGAAGCAACCACAGAATGTCATGTTCCAAATAAAGCCGTTGTGGAATGGACTGAGTGGTAGAAAAAAGAGGAAATATGTAGAAGTGGACTTTACTGATCTATCCATTCCTAGTTTAGCCACAGTCCTGGATATCTGTTGGGCCATTTTCTCATATATCAGTTCTCCCCCACACTCTAATTTACAGCTATTCTCTAGGTACCCTATAGCATCATGAGTAAGGTGGGTGGAAAGCAGGCAGATGCTCTGATTGTGGACATCACACCCCTTGGGATGTCTTCTCTAGAACCCTCTTTGCTATCATTTCAGTACCAGGCATCATTTCACCAGCACTTATTTCCCAAACTCTTTAGTATTTTAACACTGACTTCTTTTAAATGGCTGTGAGTCTGAATTGATTAGAATTTTCTATGCTTATGCCATTTCTGTTACCTCTGCATGCTTCTCTAAGGTGGCCTGGCAATGCTAGTGGACCACCTAGAAGCAAGGCATATATTTTCAGAAATAAAATTAATTTTGGAAACTGCCCCTGGAGATGTGGTCCCAAATCATCCCCCCCCCTTGCTTTGAAACTCTTGAGTCCTCAGACAGTAAACCTTCTAAGTGAAAGTGGTAGTAAGCCTGGAAAATGGAAGCAGCCACTTCCATTCTACCACTTTTTCTTACCTTAGGTACTCTGGCCTGCTCTTTAAATAAGAGAGAAAAGTAGTGTTCATGAGTGCAGTTAGGAGAGATACAATGGTTTATTTTTAGTTCCACTTTTCCATTTCTCTTGCAGCTCAGATCTGTAGTGCAGGAGCATCAGATTTCCTGTCTGACTGGAGAAATGTGTACGTGTGTGTGTTTTTTGCTCCTGAAGTAAAATGAAAGGTTTCTTGTCCCTCTGGGACCTTGGTGAAAGCCAGACATTGCCTCTCAGGGGGAATTTCAGGAAGAGGGAAAGTTAAATCTTAATGTGTGTATATGCATGAGTGTGTGTGTGTCTTCAAGTCACCTGTCGACTTATGGTGATCCCATGAATGGGGCACACATAAATGACAGAACACGCTGCTTTTAAGCTGGGGCTACTTCAGACCATTTTCTTATGAATAACAGTTTTTTTCTGTGAGAAAAGGAAGCAAGATGTTACCTGGTGCAGCTGGGTCAGGGGTCTCTCAAAGCTCCTCAGAGCTTTCATTTTCTTGGTGCAGAGTGAGGGGGAGGAAGTGCCCTAGGTACATCTTGGAGAAAGATGTCTGACGAAAGGAGTCATTCTCTTTCCAGCTGGGATAACATTTCCCCCCCTAATGTTGGAACAGTGTGTCTGGCTGTCTCTTTGTGAAAAAACCTCTGCAATGGAATAGTAGATTAGGCTAGCCACAGGTGGGTTTTGCACAGGCATTTCAAAGGTGCTTTGATATTTGCTAGCCTTTTCTGGAGGCATTGAATCCCCACTGGGTAGCACCAAGCCTAACCACTCCATTTATTTACGGTACTTTTCAAGATAGAGAGAGGATTTTGTGGCAATTTGTGAATATGACACAGTAATAGGACTTCTCTCCCTCCCCACCTCCCCCACCCATTATTTTATTCTGTTCCATGAAAATTAGATCCAAACACCATGCAGGCAGCATCTCTATGATTCTCCATGATTAAAAGAACAGGTCTTGGTTCTTTCCCTCCCCAGCTAGGTAAGCCCTGTTATATTGTGTTGCCAGAACAGGGATCATTAACATCCTGTTGCCCCATTTGAAGTATAAGTTGGCCAGTGGTTCCCCATGTCAGTATGGTGGTGAACCTTCTCTGGCTTTTAATCCAAATTTTAAAGGAGCTATCCAATCTGCTGGGCCTGTTGTGTGGATATGGATCAACAGTTTGGGTAATTCCTTTAGAATTTAGACAAGTGGTATCGCTCCAGCTGTTTTGGACTCCCAACTCCCAGAAGCCTGAGCCAGTTGCCAATGGTCAGGAGTTCTGGGAGCTGTAGTCCAAAACACCTGGAGGGCCACAGGTTGGAAACTACTGATTCAGACTAAAGCCCTGACTGGAGTCATCCCCCACTGACATGGAAGCTACCAGCTGCTAGGCCAAGGAAACACAAAGGAAAAACATTATCAAGCATGAATTATCATCAGTAAGAGCTGTTCTGCAGTCGAATGCATTGCCTCTGAGGGTGGTGGAATCTCCTTTGAAGATTTTTAAACAGAGGCTAGATGCTTTGATTGTGTATTCCTGCATGGCAGAGGATGGTCCTTGTGGTCTCTTCCAACTCTATGATTCTATGACCAAAATGTTAGTGGTAAGAATGACAGCACCTTGACTTCTCTCTACCCAAGCAGTGAACATAAAAGCAGACCGAGAGGCCCTATTTGGTGTCTGCTTAGGAGATTTTCAGACTACACTTTTATAGTGTTACTATTCCACTTTAACTGCTCTGGCTTCCTGCTGTTGAATTCTGGGGTTTGTAGTTTAGTGAAGCCTAAGATCTCTCTGGCTGAGAGTTGTAAATGCCCCTCCCTAAACTGCAATTCCCAGGATTCAAGAGGAGGCAGCCATAGCAAATAAAGTGGAATAGTAACACTATAACAGTGTTGTCTGAAAATCTAGTTAGTGTATATATTGCACACACAAGGAAGAGAGCATACTAGTCCCACTCCCTTCTACCATTGCTTTCCTCACACACAAACAGTATATTTGAAGAGGAGAGCTTGTTGCATCCATGGGATTTCACCCTGCAAGCCTGACCCCTGATGTTTCCACATTCCAGTTCATATGGACAGTGTCCACAGATACAATAAGTCTTTAGACATGTCACTTCCATGTGAGGAAAGTGACATGGAAGGGGCAAGGCTAGCATGCTCCCTTTTTCATGTGTGGACCATGTATGCTTACTGAATGTCTGAATAAGGTGATGGGATAGCATTGATCTAATTTCAAGTGGATCTTCTTTCAAGTGAATGAAGTGTTTTGAACACAATTTTCAATGATCCCCTTCCTCTCTGCAGCCACCTACATACATTCCATTTGCTTCAGACAGTTGTGAGTCCCTCTGGAGAAGATGGGGGTGATTGCAGGGGGTTCTAGTTGGGAGGCAGAATCACTGAAAAATATTACCTTTCCCCATTCTACTGATGGAAGCCTTCTGTTGCAGTGGACAACTGGTTAGATTGTACCCATTAAACAGTATAGCCAGCTGAAAAAAGTAGGAATAATAACTGCCTCAAGCTAGTACTCATGTGTCGGCTTGAAGAAGCATCTTCATCCATCAGTCACTGTAGGTGGCTTCATAATGGCCTTTGTAAGGAACTTTGGCTCAATTCTTTTATATTTTGTAGTGAGCAGCACATCACTTAACCCAGCCAAAAGACAGGGAATGTCATTGCAGGGATATTTCATTCCATTTTCATGTGATTTCAGCCTATACAGACCCTATGTGTGTGCGCATCTGTGCACATTACAGGGAGGAGTAATTGTAACCAGTATGGCAGAGGTCATGCTTTGACCCTACAAATATTGTTTCTGTTTTGCTGAAGGACCTGCCAGTTGCTTGGCGTGCAAAGGTTAGACATAGCTTACAGTTATTCTGGATGTATTTCCCACCTCCAAATTCCCATTTTCTTACCTTTTCAAAATCTATCCATTAGTTTTTTAAAGAGATGTTGGCAATTGTATCATTCAAAACATAATGTTGCTCTTGATCATTGTGTGACTGTGCTGACTTGGCCAAGTTAGCCCTTTCCTATATTTTGCATTATAGAGTACTCTCCATTCCTTCTTGGTTGGCTTCTGTCTGGCCCTGCAGCTGTGCATGCCTCCATTCTTTCCCTTCTTTAATTCTCTTTATTTGTGTAGTTCTTCTAGACTAAGGACTTTATCAGATGTGGGGGAACGTGGCAAAAAATGCATCCCAAACCATGTCAGAAGAACATTGCAAGAACAGAAAGGGTGACATTATCAGATGCCTGCATTCTCAGCTGTCCCAGGGGCGTAGCATGAGTAGGCTAAGTCATCAATAAAAAGGGACACGTTATTCACACCCACACTACACCCCTGGAACAGCTAAAGGACATTGTCGTCTAGTAACTTTGCCCATTTTTGTTCTCGTGGCATTCTTCTGATGTGGTTTTTGTTGCATCTGATAAAGACTTAAGGGTGGATAGAATGAAGATCTGGATCTACTCAGTGGTGACTGGTCACTCATTGGGGTGGTAAAGCCACTCTTAATTTTAGTTTGAATCTGAAAGGAGCTGTCTAAAGTGCTGAAACCTATCACCAATATAGGATGAGCACTTTGGCTAGCTCCTTGAAAGTTTGGACTAGAATCTGGAGTTGATTTATCTGTCCCAGTGGCACTGGAGCCATTGGCCAATACTGAATTTACCGATGTTGCTATTTATTTTATTTATCAAATTATTTATGTCCCACACTACATCTGGGGTTTGTTAGGACAGCATACAATAAATTCAGTTTGAACAGTCTAAAACAGTTCAAAACAATAAGAATAATTTGAGAGCTAAAAACATATTAAACCATCTAACACTTAAAGCAATACAGATTAAAAGCTGCTCATACAATTTAGAACCACACAGATATGCAATTTGGATGAAAACATTCATGCCCCCAAACCATCAGTAAACAGCCCCCCCCCCTTTAACTTGGAATGACAGCAGTATTGGCACCAATTGGGCCTCTAAAGGAAGGATTTTGGTAACAAGGATGCAACATCAGAAATGATATCTGGGTGATTTGCAGTGAATTAGCAAGGATTTCTAATTACCACCTGCTCTCTCTAAAAATTATATTTACAGAATTACACTGTCAAACTGTGCCCTCATAAGTTTTGGAACTATGTCCCAAGAAGTTTATGGTTCTGTATTTGTGGTATGGGACAAGTAGAGAATATCTCATACGACTTCTTATACTGCCACTTACATCAAAATCCCAGGGAGAAATTCCTGGGGCAGATCTTGACATCCCTACAGGGTGAGAGTCCTTTTGTGAAAATATGCTGTTTACTGACAGATTATGAACTATACATCACACACAAAACAGCTTTGTTTGCTAAGGCTGCAAAAGGTATTTGTGAATCACTTTCAATGCTATTGTGGTAGACTGTGAAGGAGACTTGCTAACTTCATCTTTGTGTGGACTTTATTATTGTAGAATATATTTTCTAACATAGCTTGTAATGGCCAAATACAGTAAAGGGCTTACTGACTGATTCCTAACTGTTTTAAAAATAGCAGCAGCAAACTGGCTTAACCCTCTCTTGCCTAAATTATAATGCCAAAATGGGGAAAAGGCTGGGGTATTCCAGAGTAAATGGCCATTCAGGTCTGAGGCTCAAAGCAAGTTCCTGGGGCCCCTTTACACTATACAATGATTGCACTATTATTCCACTTTAACTGCCATGATTCCATCATATGAAATCCTGTGGTTTGGTGAAGCATTAGAACTCACTGGCTGAGAACTCTAAATATCCCTCCATAAACTGCCAATTCCAGGATTCCATAGGATAGAAGCTAAAGTGGAATATGTATTAGTGCTATGAGAGCCGGTGTGGTATAATGGTTTGAGTGTCATACTGGGACTCTGGCAGCTGAGGGTTCAAATCTCAGCAATGGAAACCCACTGGGTGACCTTCGGCAAGTCATACTCTCTCAGCCTCAAAGGAATTCAATGGCACATACACCCCCTGAAGAAATCTTACCAAGAAAACCCTGTGATATGTTCACCTTAGGGTCTCCATAAGTCAGAAACAACTTGAAGACACACAACAACAACAAATAATGCTATAATTCTGTAAAGTGAATGGGACCCTGGTCTCAGAATTCTTACATCTTTTGTATATATTCTGCAGTACAGTACATGGGTCCCACAGGCCTCGAGTCTGTGTACCACTTTTCTGCATCTCCTTTTTCTTCCTCCTCCTCCTCCTAATTTCTCTTCAGTCTTATTTCAGTCTGGCATTTGAAGATCATGGTTTGAAAGCACATGGCTTAAATTAAGCTTGTGCAAGCCTGCTTTGTACCTGGATAGCAGCATACCTGGGAAGTCCACTGACATGCCACCTTGAGTTTCATGACAAACCAGTTTGGTGTAGTGCTTAGAGGGTTAGACTGGGTCTTGTGTGGGAAGGGGGGCAGATTGTTGTTTCTCTCCAGAAGCTTACTGGGTGGCCTATTGCTAGTTACTTTTTCTACGGTACCTCACAGAACTGCTATGAGAATGCGTGTGGGATGAGAGAGCCATTTGTGGAACCTTGAATTCATTGGAGGAAAAGCAAGATATGACTGTCACTAATAAATAAATAATCCTAAAATATATTTTTAAAAATGCAATAGAAAATGTATCCATGCAGCACAAAACCTGTACTTCCACAGTCTGATGGGAAGATGGGCTCCGGCCTTGATTCTGCATACTGTATTTTCCGCCTCTAACTTTATGAGCTCACTAGACCTCTTAGGTCATCTGGAGAAGCCCTTCTCTCTATCCCACCACCTTCTCAGTGGGACAGGCTGCTCCCAGACTGTGAAACTCTCTCCCCAGAGAGGCCAGGATGGCCCTGTCTCTCCTCTCTTTCCGTAAACAGGTAAAAACATTTCTGTGTTGGCAGGTATTTGCACTCTGATGTGGGCTAGACTTTTAAATTCTGTGTAATTTGTATTTTAAAGTGTTATACATATCACTATTTTAATGTTGTGGTTTTAACTGTGTAAATTCTTTAATTTGTTTTGAAACTTTAATATTTATACTTTTAATAATGTGTATTGTTTTTAACTTGGACTGTTTTAAACTCATTGTTTGCCGCCTTGAGTCCCAATATTGGGAGAAAGACAGGATACAAATAAAATAAACAATGATGACAATAACAACAACAACAACAACTACTACTACTACTACCAACATGTTGTGGACATGTGTTAAGAAATATTGTTTAGCTTATTTATATATTAGAGTATAAAGGAAGCAGCTCTTGGGATGGAGGAGAGAATAGAATGTTGCGGTGAATGCTGATTGGTGGAATGTTTGAGGAGATTTGCATAAAGCTGGTAAATGATAGTTAGGAGTTCAGTGAGATAAGGGTTTTTGAGTTAGACTGGGGTGGGAGTGAGAGAAGAGAGTTTTGGTTAGGGTTTGGTATGGTTGGTTTGAGTTAGTTTGAGAGGAGTGAGAGAGAGGCTGTGAGGTGTTTTTAAATGTAATGAATAATTAATCTGCTGTGTTATGTTTAACCTCTGTAAATGAAGAGTTTTTGTTTTTGCACACTTTTGGCCTCTGGAAACACTATCTGTCTGAGAGCTTGGATTCAGACAAGGTGTCTATGGTGGCAGGACTGAATATAGAGGGGTGTTGTCCATTGAGGATAGAAGTAAAGAGAGGCTGGATGGCCATCTGTCGGGAGTGCTTTGATTGGGTATTCCTGCATGGCAGGGGGTTGGACTAGATGGCCGTTGTGGTCACTTCCAACTCTATGATTCTAAGTTACATAAATCCTCATATGTACCTTGAGGGCATTTAGGTGGTCCTCACAGTTGGTGTCACACAGGCTAGACAAGAGGAAGTCCTTACATTGTGGCAGAGATAGGGATCAGGGAAACCCCTCACTCTTGGTTACAGTGAGCACTGTGGAAGTCTTCACATTTGGTGGGTTAAAGGGTAGAAACATGCATTTGGCCACTAGTGGTGAAATTGCTTGAGAGGAACCTTCATAGCTACTGGCACTGGTGGGATTGCCTGAGTGGAAAATCCTGTGGTGAGATAAGGAGTGAACCCCCCCCCCCACATGGTCCTTACAGGTTTGCCTTCTCTTTAAGCTTTTCCCTGTCTCTGGTAACACATGTCTGTTCTGACTCACTGCAGTTTTATTATTAAAAACCTAGACTCTTGGAAAATAGAAAATAAAGTGAGACTAATAGTGTCTGCAGTTTGCAGCCTTCTCCCCAGCTACCTGCCCCTGCTTGGTTGAACATTGTTGTAGGGACATTTCACTGAGCCACTCATCAGTGACCAACATGCTCAGAAAGGTGCCCACTGTTGCCCTGTGGCACTTCTAAAACAATTTTCTAAAGATCATTTAGTGTGTAAAAGCTATTTTCAGTTTCGGTTCAGCAAGGAACAATTGCAGGAGGCCAAAAATATGCATTCATGGGGAAAAGAAATCCATTATTTTATTGTATGTTGGTTATTATTTATCTGCTTATGCACAGAGCATCCCTCCTGCTGGGCTGTAATCTTAAACTATTGTGGCTCCTTTCTTCCTCTTGCATTTGACAAAAGACCTTTGCAGTTTCTGCAGTTTTTGGCAATTGAATGTTTTGAAGGGCATCATAAACACAGCTAATCCTCTGCTGAGAAAAGCAGCTGGACATCCCTGTAAACAGGGTTCCTTGGACCCAAGACCCTGGCATCTGTGCAAAACAGAGGGGGCAGAGAAAGAATGTTAATATACGTGAGCTGTTTGTTAGATCCCTGGACTGAAATGCTAAATGCTGCAAATAAGTAATATTAAGTACTTATCACTCTAGCCTTTGTCAGCTACCACTCAAAAAATACCACTTGCTTTTCACCATATGCATGGTGAGAGCATTGGTGGATGTTGCAAATGGTAATGAGGCTGACTTGCTCCCTTTGTTTGCACCAGGAGCCCTGGTGGCACAGTGGTTAAATGCCAGTACTGCAAGTCACCACGTTGCAAGTTCGATTCCAGCGGGCTCCAAGGTTCACTCAGCCTTCCATCCTTTCATAGGTCGGTAAAATGAGTACCCGGCTTGTGGGGGCAATTAGCAAACACACATTGGAAACTGCTTACTGCAGTGTAGATGTGTAAATTGCTATTGCTTAAAACAATTTGTAAGCCGCTCTGATAGCCTTGTGGCTGAAGAGCGGGGTATAAATAGATAAATAAAAATAAATAAATAAATAAATAAATTGGCAACAGAAATTCAGGAAAAGCAAGCTTCAGGCCACACTTCAATGTTATATCCACACTGCACAATTATAGAAGTTTGATACCACTTTCACCATGATGTTTCTATTTCGTGGAATTCTGGGATTTCCAGTTTGGTGAGGTACTTAGAATTCTGTGCTGGAGAGATGTACTGCTGTCACTAAGCGGAATGCACTGGAAAATTCTAAATACCTCACTAACCTACAAACTCCTGGATTCTGTGGGATGGAGCCATGATAGTTGAAATGGTAGTAAATCTCTAGGACATCTCTACTAATGTCCCCATATAGTGTGACACAAGCATGGCATCATCATGGTGAACCCCACAGTGCATTTCAGCACAGCAATTCAAGCTCATTTTTAAAAAAAGAATTAGCTAGAGTTGAATAGGAGGGTGTATTACCCTCTGCCAAAATACCCTAAAGGCACCAGATCCTGTCTGATCTTGCAAGCTAAGCAGCACCAACCCTGGTTAGTATTTGGATAGGGGATGGCCAATGAATACCAGGTGCTGTAGGCTGTATTTCAGAGGAAGAAACTGGCAAAACTACCTCTGAGTATTCCTTGGCCAAGAAACCCCTATGTAATTCATGGGGTTGCCATAAGATGACAGCTGACTTGAAGGCACATTGACACACCACACACATTCTCCTAACTTTGAAAATGGGGGGGGGGGGAAGGAGATGAAAAAAGTAATGCCGTCCAGCTTCATGGTACTATGAACAAACAGCCTATTATGGATGCCAGAACTGGAGCAAACTAGCCCAGCCTTTAGGGATGTCTTAGGTTTTAATCTGTACTATTTGTAGCCTAGTGGAGGCTATATTTATTATAGAAAGGGGATAAGCTGAAATATTTGAATTTGTTCCCATTTCCTGCTGCATACTCAGCCCTTCTTCTCTGCTGCCTGGCCACTTCTCCCTTATCAGAGGATTGTAGTAGGTTTATTATTTAGTTCCTTCTTTTCTGCCTTAGGTCATCACTGAAGTGCACACATAAAACAAACAAAGGAAAATGTATTTCTCAGAGTCCCTGAAGGGAATGAACAAAATCAGCATTTAAATGGGAGATATTTAGGAGGCTTTAAAATAAAAGATAAAGCCCTGCAATTTCATAAAAACGTTAATGTGCAGCTAAAACAGCAGATTTATATGTACTCTCATGTTAAATAACCACCTGTATTTAAGGAATAACTCTCCTCTATTAGCATTAGTTTCACTGGGAGAGTCAGGCGCAACAAATTGTATAACATTTGTATTAGTTCTTGTAATTGAAAATGTGGAGTACTTGCATTCATTTATGAAATGTTTTACCCTCATGCAGTGGTAGAGTGGTTGTTCTGAGGCATTCCGTTCTTTCCTCTTTTTTTCTATTTGCAGGTTCTTGCTAAAGTAAAATATATCTCTGGCTTTTCTTCGCAAACGAAGATTCAGGAAGGACTCATCCCGCGCTTTCTGCAAGCGCGCTGATGACTAAAAAGGCCAATCTGAGATACACAAGTCCGGTTGCAAAAAGCACAGCAGAAGGTCTCCTTGGGTGATGTTTTTGGGTTGTGATTCTTTCTGCGTTGTTGTTTTTCTACAAGACTTGTTTGTCGTGAGTTCTCAAATAAGGCTGCAGCATTGTGGATAGTGCGTCTCCATGCCTCCCAATGTGAGGCCAGTGAGGCCACTGTTGGTGATCAATTTGGCCAAGCCTGAGATGTTGTTTCAGGGAGTCTTTGTATCGCTTTTTTGGAGCGCCCCTCTTACGCTGACCCATGGCGAGTTCACCGTAGAGTAGTATTTTTGGGAGGCGATGGTCCTCCATCCTAGAAATGTGCCCTGCCCAGCGCAGCTGTGTTCTCAATATCATGGCCTCAATGCTGGTGATCCCTGCTTGCTCAAGGACAGCAACATTCGTCACATAGTCAGTCCAGTGTATATTTAGGATTGTGCGTAGACAGCGCTGATGAAAGCGCTCGAGGAGTCGTAGGTGGTGGCGATAGGTGACCCATGTTTCAGATCCATAAAGGAGGATAGACAGTATGATGGCTCTATACACACTGATTTTTGTGCTTTGCCTCAGGTGTTTATTGCTCCAGACTCTTTTGTGAAGTCTTCCAAATGCACTATATGCCTTTGCTAATCTGTGATTGATCTCTTTGTCAATCTTGGCATCTGAGGAGATGATGCTTCCCAGGTAGGTGAACTGCTGAACGGACTTGAGCACTGATTTGCCGACGGCAATGTGCGGATGATGGTGTTCGTCCTGTGGTGCAGGCTGGTAAAGAACTTCTGTTTTCTTCAGGTTGGCTTCTAGCCCAAACAGCTCTGCAGCTGTTGCAAAGCAGGATGTTAGGCGCTGCAGAGCTGCTTCTGTGTGGGCAACAAGGGCAGCATCATCGGCGAAGAGCAGCTCACGGACTAGATAGTTTAGAGTCTTAGTGTGAGCCCTCAGACGGCTTAAGTTAAACAAGCTACCATCAGTACAGTGGCGTATATAGATGCCGTCGTCTTCTTCAAGCTCTGCCATAGCCCTTTGGAGCATCGTGCTAAAGAAGATTGTAAATAAAGTTGGTGCAAGAACACAACCTTGCTTCACTCCATTAGTTATTAGAAAGGGCTCTGAAAGAGCATCGCCATATCTGACTTGACCACGCTGTCCCTCGTGTAGCAAGATAATCATTTTAAGGAATTTGGGGGGACATCCTAGTCTTTCCAGGATCTGCCACAGACCTTTTCTACTTACAGTGTCAAAGGCTTTGGTGAGGTCAACAAATGTTACTTAGAGACCCTTGTTCTGCTCCCTACATTTTTCTTGCAGTTGCCTAAGGGCAAATACCATGTCTGTAGTACTCCTATTGGCTCTGAAGCCACATTGGCTTTCAGGGAGAAGTTCTTCTGCAATAGCAGGAACTAATCTGTTCAGGAGTATCCTTGCAAGGATTTTTCCAGCAATAGAGAGCAGTGTTATGCCTCGACAGTTTGAGCAATCGGATTTTGCTCCTTTTTTCTTGTACAGGGTGATGATGACTGCATCTCGGAGGTCTGATGGCAGTTTCCCTTTTTCCCAGTAATTCACAAGGAATTCGTGGAATTTTTCGTGGAGTGCATGACCTCCGTGTTTCCAAACTTCAGGTGGGATTCCATCAATCCCAGCTGCCTTGCCGTTTTTCATCTGCTGTATGGCCTTAAGGGTCTCTTCCAAAGTGGGAGCTATGTCCAATTCATTTTTCATTGGTTTTTGTATCATATGTTGGATAGCTGAGCCTTGGACTACTCGGTTGGCGCTAAAGAGACTTTGAAAATGTTCAGCCCAACGATTTAAGATGGAGGCTTTATCAGTAATTAATGTTTGACCATCTGTACTGTATAATGAGCTTTGGACCTGATAAGTAGGTCCAAACACTGCTTTCAGAGCTTCATAAGATCCTCTATGATCACCCAGATCTGCACAGCATTGTGTCTTTTCTGCTATATTGATCCACCACTTGTTCTGCATGTCTCAGAGTTTTTGTTGTAGTTTGCTACATGTGAGGCGGAAAGCTGCTTTTCTTACATGACAGGTTGGCTGGGCGAGGTATGCCTGGTGAGCAGCTCTCTTCCTTGCCAACAGCTCCTGGATCTCTTGGTTGTTTTCATCAAACCAGTCTTGATTTTTCTTGTGGGAGAACCCGATATATAGAATGCTAAAATGTTTAATATAGAAATTAAACATTTTAGCATTCTTTCCATTTGGATCCAGATTTATTTATGTCCTTTCAGCTATAAATGGGAGTGACTAGCAAGTGGGGGGAGAGAGAGACAGAGAGCTGGAGGGTATACAAACCATTTCCCCAGACTTTGGGAAAATATTCACCCTTTTCCAGATTGAGCCATTAATGAGGCTGGAAGAGGGATACGTGGTTCTTGGAATATGGAATATGGAGAATTAGTCTGCACCAGGACTCATATAATAACACAGGAAGTTACCATATACTGTGTTGAAGTATTCATTCACCTACTCTCTTCAGAGAATGGAATTAAGATCCCAAACTCACTTGTATTTATTTCCTGATACTTCAAAGATCTTCCAGCAATTCCTTGATTTGCATTCTTATATTTCTAATCATACTATCCTCAGGCACTGAAGGAGGTGGTAGATGCTGGTGGCAGGAGGGAGAGAAGTGCAGAGTAGCTGTGAGGGGCTGGAGGACAAGCTGTCTGTGCTATGGAATATCCTTCAACATCCTCCCTCTTAGTAATGTTCCTTAATTCAAACGCTGTAGCCCAGAGGAGGCTGATCCAAATGTTGGGAGGTCTGGAAGCCATGCTCTATGACGAATGGCTTAGAGAGCTGGGCATGTTTAGTCTGGAGAAGAGAAGGTTAAGAGGTGACATGATAGCCATGTTTAAATATTTGAAGGGATGCCATACTGAGGATGGGGCAAGCTTGTTTTCTGCTGCTCCAGTGACTAGGACATGGAGCAATGGGTTCAAACTTCAGGAAAAGAGATTCCACCTAAACATTAGGAAGAACTTTGTGACAGTAAGAGCTGTTCGGAAGTGGAATACACTGCCTCGGAGTGTGGGGGAGTCTCCATCTTTGGAGGTTTTTAAGCAGTGGCAGGATGGCTATCTGTCGGGAATGATTTGATTGTGTATTCCTGCATGGCAGGGGGTTGGACTGGATGGCCCTTGTGGTCTCTTTCAACTCTATAATTCTATTATTCTATGAACTTCCTGGTGGTAAGAGCAGTTTGGTGGTGGAACATGCTCTCTTGGTGGAATCTCCTTTGGAGGTTTTTAAAGGGAGGCTGGATGGCCATCTGTCGTGCATGCTTTAATTGTATGTTCATGCATGGCAGCAGGTTGGACTACATGGCCCTCATGGTCTCTTCCAACTCCATCATTCTATGATTCTATGATTTTATTCAGGTGTTTATGAAGCATGTTGAATCAATACGCATGTTGAATCAATACACAAAGAAGGGGGATCACTAGCTCTTCCTCCCCTGTCTCCAGTATTCTTGCTCTCCTTACGTGGATAGTGGCAAATCTGGAAAGCTTCCATGATGCACAGAGGTTCTCTTCATGAGTGAGAACCTTTTAAAAAAAACCACAGTTCCCAAATGGACAGAGAACCTCCTTGCATAGCAGAAGCTTTCTTGCTCACTCTTATTGCTTTCCCCATGAGGAGAGTGATGAAACTAAGACAGAAGGTGGGACTACTGCAATCCCCAGTTTGTATATTCTCAATACTCAATATTCTCCCATAAGAGCCTGCCTGTATTTTGTGATCTTCTGGTAAGACTACAGGAGAAAGTCTTCTTAGTGGCTGCTCCCAGGCTCTGAAACTCCCTTCCTAGAAAGAATAAACTGGCACCCTTCCTACTGTCTTTTCATAGGCAGGTGAAGATTTTTTTGTTTTGTTTTGTCAGGGCTTTGAAGACTGGTTGTTTAGAGGGAAAGGACATAGGAGATTTTCACACGCGTAAAATACCCCCTGAAGAAATCGGGACAGAAATATTTCTGTCCCGGAAGCAGCGCCGCGGTTTGCATGCCCAGTCCCCTCTCCCGATATGCCTTCGTCGTCACGCTGGGTTATTTCTTCCCTCTTCCAGAATATTTTACTAACGGGAGTTCGCCGTTAATGCCAGTAAATGCAAGTGCCAAACTGGATACCTAATACACTATAGAAAATGGCACTTTATAAAGTAAACAACTATTGATTGTGGGTATCAATCATAGTTTAAAAGATTTTCCTTGGGTTTTTTTTTTTGTTTTTTTTTCAGGCTGTGAGTCCATGTTCTGGAATAGTTTCTTTCTGATGTTTCGCCTGCATCTGTGGCTGGCATCTTCAGAGAATGGTTGGGTAGGAGTGTGTCTGGGGTTTATATGCTGTGAACCCCTGTAGGAGAGTACTGTGTATGTACATTTGTGATATGTAAATTTGCATATACTCCCCTAAAGGAGTTCACAGCATATAAACCCCAGACACACTCCTACCCAACCATTCTCTGAAGATGCCAGCCACAGATGCAGGCAAAACGTCAGAAAGAAATTATTCCAGAACACGGCCTCACAGCCCAGAAAAAAACCCAAGAAAATCTATGGATTCTGGCCATGAAAGCCTTCGACTTCACAAACATAGTTTAAGTTTAATCTCCAAGGGAAACCAATCTTTTTTTTAATATTGGGGTCAGTCCAAGATACTGTGCTGCTTAAGGCAAAACTGCTGCCTGAGGAAAATCTGAAGCTCCCCTAGTGACAATGAATAGTACTGAAAGTTGGCAAAGTTATTCTGGCATCTGAAGTACCTCTTTTAAGAGTAAAACTATATCAGCGATATATTTGAAAGTTCACAGCTGCCTTTTCACAACCCTGAAAATCTTCTGCTTATCACAACCATCTCACTCTGCCTAATGGCAGGGCCAGCACCATATATAATTGTTGCTAACATGAGGTCATTTCAGTTAAATTTGGCCTGGAGATTAGAATTGGTTGTGGTTTAGTGCTGATTTAAAATAATCAAAACACTGCAAAGGATCAAGTTCTCTCTCTCTCTCTCTCTCTCTCTCACACACACACACACACACACACACAGCTCTTTGGAGGCAATGTTGTTGTCTGGTAGAACCCACTATCAGGAAATTTTTGCCACTAATCAGCCCATTTCCCTCTTGGTGATGCCTGAGAGTCCCCCAAGCAAATAAAACCATCTAATTAGCTGCAGCAGTATGGGAATTGTTTTCCCCAGCTCAGCTCATTCAGTGTCAACAGCTGCTGCTTCCACTATTCTAAGGGGTCTTAGCTCAAGGGCAAAGCAAGAGGTACTGTACAGCAGCTGCCGTTTACAGATGACAGTAGGACAAGTCTTTAATAATAATAATAATAATAATAATAATTTATTTATATCCCGCCCCTCTATGAAACACAATCAGGGTGGCTTACAACAATTAAAATATACATCCAAACCCTCAATCCCAACCCCGCTTAAAATACAATTAAATAATTTAAGAATTTAAAATATACTTAAAAAAAATAAAAAATAAAAATAAACAATGGATAGTGGCCATGGTGAGATCGGGACAAGCTAGATTTCCTTTTTTGATGGCCGGGTATCTATTCAGGAAAGGAGTGTCAGAAGAGATTCGTCTTTAGAGTTTTAAAAAAAGCTATTTAGGGTGGTAATATGACGGATCTCATCCGGCAGGCTGTTCCATAATCTGGGAGCAATAGCTGAAAAGGCCCTCTGGGAGGTTGAAGAAAGCGTCATTTTTAAAGGCTGTAACAAATTCCTCCCAGAGGACCTGAGTGTACAGGGAGGATTATATGGAAGATTTGCATTACCTTGAGTTCTAAACAGGGTTGCCAGGGCAGGACTATTCCAGGTCCTGAGACTTCAAGGCCAAAACCAAAGCCCTTATGATGTCACAGGAGGTGGCTTGCGATGATGTTAGAAGGGTGATGTTGTATGGGTCAGCCTCTGGTGATGTCATTAAGCAGGATACATTAAGCAGCAGCAATAGGTGCATAGAGTATGGTATTGAAACATGCACCAAGTCTAACAAATGAGAAAAATATATAAACACATACTTTTCAAGGCAGTGCTATTGCCCTGAAATTCCTTCTCTTCACCCTGAGAACCACAAAAGAGTATCCAGACCGTGATATCTGGTTCTAAATCTTGACTACATTATGGTGTGCATACACAAATATGCAGAACAACAACACACTCCTAAGCATTACTGTTTCATTGCTACCATGAATGGGTAGGAAGGCAATGTAGTTTTAGTTTCTTTTTCATGATAGTTATATGACCCCTTCCCATTCTTCCTATTTGACTATATTGCTTTAGGGAATTAACATCACTTTAAATCCATTCAATCTATCAGTTTCAAACCACTCTTGGCTCATATTCTGATAAGAAATTTATCCTGGCAGAGGTTTAGCTGGGTCTGATAATAGGTTCTGTGGCTATAGGGAAATATTGATACAGCGTGCTAGCATCTTTCATCTTGACATCTAGTATTGTACCCAGTGGAAATAAATAAGGTATGCAAGAGGTGTTTTAGCGCACCAAATTGTCAGCAAAAACTTCATGCTACAGTTGGAAAGGAGGATTTTGACTGTGTGTTTCATTATTTGTCGTGTTTTCATAGACTAATCTCTATCCCTGTGAACTGGAAAATTTCCAGAAAACTTAAAAATGTAGGCCTAGTTCTCACCACAGTGTCACGGTTGGACCACTTCAGATGGGGTGGGAGATGATATGAAAAAGCACCATAAAATTGTGGTAATGGGAACATTTCTATATATACAAAATTAGCACATTAGTGTCAAAGCTATGCAAGAATTCTTCTCCCTGATGGCTAATTTACTGTATGCAAGGATTTCATTTCATTTTATTTTTGGGAAGAACAATTTCATCATGTTAGGCCCTCCCATTCTGCAATCTGAAGTGGTATGCTGATATGTGTGCATATGTGCCTTCATGTCACCTGATGACTTATGGCAACTCCCTAAATTTCATAGGGTTTTCTTAAGCAAGGAATATGCAGAAGCAGTTTTGCCAGTTCCTTCCTCTGAAATCTCTTTCTCTCTCTGGTTTTTCTTCGCAAACGAAGATTCAGGAAGGACTCATCCCGCGCTTTCTGCAAGTGCGCTGATGACTAAAAAGGCCAATCTGATATAAACAAGTCCAGTTGCAGAAAGCACAGCAGAAGGTCTCCTTGGGTGATGTTTTTGGGTTGTGATTTTTTCTGCATTGTCATTTCTCTTCAAGACTTGTTCGGCTTGAGTTCTCAAACAAGGCTGCAGCATTGCGGATAGTGCGTCTCCATGCCTCCCGATGTGAGGCCAGGATAGACCATTATTGGTGATCAATTTGGCCAAGCCTGAGATGTTGTTTCAGGGAGTCCTTGTATCGCTTTTTTGGGGTGCACATCTTACACTGGCCCATGGCAAGTTCACAGTAGAGTACTATATACAGGGTTACAGTTACAGCTTAAGATGGGTTGATGAGGCTAAATTTGCTTAGGAATCCAGCCTGTGGACCAAGCTTTTTAGGGATCTCTTATATGTTGTACTAAGAAGTTCAGAGTGGCAGTGGAGAAAAATATTTGTAGCAGAGAAGAGAAATGAAGGATGGAAGAGTTTCATTCCTGAAGATCCACTTCTTCATTTGCTTCTGTCCAGTTGGTTGCCAGACCTGACTATTTGGTCTGAGACAACAGTTTTCAAATGATAATCCAGGAAACATGGGTTTCTTGGGAACTGGGCATCCTTTAGCTTCTAGTGAGAAGATCAACAGTAGGGGACAGGTTTCCTTATTGTAGAGGAAACACTGAATCTCCATAGGATCGCTATGAGAGATGAATGGTTTCTTCTTAGGTCACCTCTGAATGGTTTTGAAAATAAGCCAGGCTATTTCTTCCCCAAATTAGAAATTATATAGCTGGTTTTCTAAACTAATCCAACTTCATTGCCCACTGCTCACCCTCTCAACTGACCCTTAAACACAAACTGACTTCACGAAGCCAGTGGGAACCACAGCAATATTTTCGTCCAGCCATGGGTGGGTAGAGGACTGTGGAAAGATGGAGTGTTTCCTCCTGCATCTATGGTCTTCATGTTCCTTAAAAATGTTCAGAATTCAGAATTTGAATTGGCCATCACAATAGAAAGTAAGTATAATAAAACAAAATAAGAAATATCATATTAAAATATCACATTGATTATCACATTAAAAACATATTTAGTGTTAAAATCTTGAATTAAAAAGTCCCATGAAAACTGGTCATTATAGCAGTATATAGTTCATTCTATTTCATTTGGGACTACTTCTATCAGATTCTGTGGCCTTTCTATTCTGTCTTTTTGTCTGATTGACCAAGGAAGCAGGCCCGTTCCTTGGATAACGCTAATAAGAAGGTTGTGGCTCTTCTAAATATAGTGGGATCTTTGTTGTAAAGTAAGAATTTAATCTTTCGACTTGCTGTCCAGGAATCTTTGATTTGTAAGAGTCCCCCCAAAAATTTTGTTTCTAATTTCAGATGATGAGGGACAGGTAAATAAATAGTGGAAAAGATCTTTGACTTCATTTTGGCCACAATGGCCAAGACACAATTGATAAGGGATTTTGGCAAATCGGGTCTCTACTACGGCTGATGGCATGAGTTGAAATCTGGCTAGTGTGAGTTCCCTCCTTAGACAATATTTGTCAGTTTTAAGCAAGTAGTCCTCTGCACCATGAGGGAGTTTTAATAAACTGTACCATGGTGCAATCTTGATAGTACCCAGTGCAACATCATCATTTCTTTAAAATGTAACTTTCTCAAGATCTCCTTTCCTATACAGTACTGCACTTATGCAGTATCATTTCCATGCATGATTTCCTGTGTTCCAACAAGAAAGCATAAGAGTTTTTGAAAGATGAAAATCATTGACTACTTACCCTACTCTTGGAGCAATGAGAACTGCGTTAAGTATGCCCCTAGTGTACTGGAAAATGCTACCATGCTAAGCAAGCAAGCACATTTCTGAAGCTTTAAGATCAACTGTATTGTCTGTGCAACTTTAATTATATTTTTTTATTTGCCCTGACGGTGATAGAGCAAAAGCAAAGGATTTTATTTGTTCCATTATATATGAGCTGATTAAAATTAACACTGTTGTAATTTATATGCCTTATTAAAGCTCATATTTGAGCATGTTAGAGAAAAACAAATACACTCCAGTTTTCTTTCCTTCCCACAACCTGCCATTTTCTGCTTAATAGCTCTGCACCTGGCTTATTTTTAATTGCCTTTGACTTCAGGGACATTCGTCTCTCACCACTTTACATTAATCAATGGCTAGAAAGGAGTATGTGCAATTCCTGTATAGTCCAAGGGTGCTTTAGTTCAACCATGCCTCTCTATCTTTTAAAAATGCCTGAAATCAGAAGTTAATATTCAAGCTGATATTTGGAAGATAATTTGCCTGAGAGATTCCAACATATTGATGCTATATTTCAGCATAACAATTGAGCATAGTGCATGTAGTACATAGCATTTATTTTGGATGGATCTTTAGGAGCATACAAAAGTAGGCTTTTTTGTTGTTGTTCTGCACCACCAGGATTATAACATGGTGGTAAATTATAAGCATTAAGCAATTGTTAAGAAAGAATTTACACAGTACCTTCTCCCTTTATGGAATGTATCTGCAACCTGGTTCTGAAAATCATGTGGAACTCAATTTTTCATCATACCTTAAGCTCCTTGATACATACCACCCAAGTGTCCTGGTTTGCCAGGCACAACTCCACTTCATCTTCTACCATCCCAGTTTCTCAGCTGCTTTTAAAATGTCCTGGTTCATCCTTCTCCTTGCCCCCTTCCTACCTGGCTACTTCAATTGCTGCAAGTTGAGTTCACAGTGCAAAAGTAGTTTACACTTAACAGGTGGGAGAGGAGAGGAGGGTGTGGAGTCTTGCCCTTCCCAGGAGGGTCAGGCAAAAGAAAACTACTTGACCTTTTCCTAGCCTTGGAATAGAATATTTTGTGCTGTGTGATTCCAAGTTGGTTCCTGAACCTTGGTGTGCTCTTACTCATTGGTCTCTTTTGCCTGACCACATCCTTTTGACCACACTCTGATGATGTCTGGCCACACATATTCTGCTTTTCATCTGTGATATGTTGGAGAGGATGCTGGGCATCCATTAAAAACCAGACTTGTGATACTTGGATTGTGGCTAAGGGCTTTGATTCACAGCTTTAGTCAAAAGTGAGACATCTGCTAACAGACATCACGAGTCAAATAGAAGCATGGCACTGAGGCCATTTAATAAAGCACACATTAGGCAGAGGGAGGGCAGCCACAGAGCTGGCTGAGAACATCAGCATTGCTAGATCACAAGCAGGACCTATGTGGTGGTTTTGGCCAGGATGACACCCCAGAGAGAATAAACAAACTGGTGGAAAGTGAAGTGGAAGAAGAGGTCATGTTCTTGGGAAGAAGCATGTTCTCCCAGTCTCTTGTAACATTGTCTCAGACTGGATTTGGGGCAGGGGGCTTTATTTCCCCAGATCCACCATTGTATGTGTCCAGAATAAATGTGCATTTGGGGAAAAAAAATGGGAAGTTGAAAGCTGATGGTTGTTTAGCTGGAAAAATGCAGATGAATTGGACACTGCTACTCTATTTTGGTCAAACATCATCTGGAGTATTATGTCCAGTTCCAGAAGACAACAGTTTAAGAAGGCTATTGACAAGCTAGAACATGTCAAGAGGAGGGTGATCAAGATGGTAACAGATCTGAAAACTAGGACCTATGAGAAATGGTGGAGGGAACTGTGTAGATTTAGTTTGGAGAAGAAAATATATGTTATATTTATTTATATTTATTTATTTACTTAATGTATATCCTGCCTTTCTCCCAGCATGGAATTTAAGGTGGCATACAACATCTAAAAAAGATAATACCGTTTAAAAAAAACTCTTAATACAAAAGTGAAAACACAGTTAAACTAACTGATTTTTAAAAACACAAGTGAAAAAGAATTTAAAAACAGAATATATATTTTTTTAAAAAATATAATAAAATAAAGGCACTACACCCCACGTTAAAAGCTCTATCTACTAGAACATACTAAAAACCAAATCCCTCCTTACATAGAAAGGTCCTTACCAGCCAGCAGAAAGACAGTGGGGAGGGGGTCAACTGGACCTCTCGGGAAAGAGAGTTCTACAATTTGGGAGCAGCCACTGAGAAAGCTCTCTCTTGTGTGCTCACTAGATGTGCCTGGGATGGTGGCAGGTTTGAGAGGAAACTTCCCCCTCTGTATGGGTAGACTGATATAGGGAGATACAGTTGATCTTCTGCTGTGCTTTTTGCAACCGGACTTGTTTATCTCGGATTGGCGTTTTTAGTCATCAGCGCGCTTGCAGAAAGCGCAGGATGAGTCCTTCCTGAATCTTCATTTGCGAAGAAAAGCCAGAGAGAGGGGGGACCCAAGCCATGGCAACCACCTTCAAACATCTGAAGAACTGGGTGAGCTTGTTTTTGCTGCTCCAGAAGGTAGAGCCTGAACCAGTTGATTCAAATTACAAGAAAGGAGATTCCAACTACACTTTAGAAAGAATTTCGTGATGGTAACAGCTTTTCAACAGTGGAATAGACTGCCTTGGAAAGTGATGGACTTTGCTTCACTGGAGTTTTTCAAGTGGCCATCTGCCAGAGATGCTGTAGGTATAGATTGCTTCACTGGCAGGGGTTTGAACTTTGTCTTAGAAATAGAAATATAGAATCATAGAGTTGGAAGAGACCACAAGGGCCATCCAGTCCAACCCTGTCATTAAGGAGTACACAATCAAAGCACTCCCGACAGATGGCCATCCAGCCTCTGTTTAAAAACTTCCAAGGAAAAAGACTTCACCACACTCCAAATCAATGCATTCCACTGTCAAGCAGCAATTACCATCAGTAAATTCTTCCTAATGTTTAGATGGAATCTCTTTTCCTGTAGTTTGAACCTATTGCTCTGTGTCCTAGTCTCTGAAATAGCAGAGAACAAGCTTGTTCCACCCTCAATATGACACTCCTTCAAATATTTAAACGTGGCTATCATGTCACCTCTTAACCTTCTCTTCTCCAGGCAAAGCGTACCCAGCATCTTAGGCTGCTATGTCAATATCCTCCTTGAGTTGTGGTGGTTTGTGGCATCTGTTTATCACCTCTCAACCCACAAGGCATCACCAGGCAATTGTAATGAATATGATCCTTGGAGTCACTTCCATTTTTACAGTTCTTTGATTCTGTTATGCATTGGAGATAGGGCATTAGAATGGAAATTTATAACAGCATGAATGAGAAGAAACTTTTGAAGAAAGTTTAAAAGTGTCCAAGGATTACTGTGAATAGGGAACAAACCAGTGTTTGAGGGTTGCCAATATGGGTAACACAAGTTTGTTGAGACACCAGGGATGGAGAGATAACTTGGTTACTGACTGAACTAAGGCAGATTCATGAATAAATGGTTGCTGTATAGCAGATAAGATATAGTGACTTCTGCAGAGAAATTGCCATGGATACTGAATGTAAGCAAGGAGCAAAACACACTTTATGTATGTCTTTTAAAAATCTATATTTTGTTGTATGGGGTAGAATGTCTGATGGAATATCTGGTGGGGCATTTGTATGGCCGGAACATCTGCTTTAAAAATGCTGCAGATCTATAGAGGGCATTTGCTAGGTTGCCTGCTCTAGTTGCAAAATCTACTTTATCCTAAGAATGATATTAACCTCCCAAACAGACACACACACACACACACACACACACACATTTTCAGTATGACTTATGAAAAGAGGCAAGGTTTTAACCCATCACAGAAATCTGTGCTCTCATGGTACATATATTTCCAACATGAAATTCTATATGAATTCATGAAATTCTATATGAATTCTGTCAATGAGCAATCAAGTGATTTCCAGTCATTTTACTCACACATATGCATGTGTTTTGTCATGTCCATCATTCATTTGTTCCATTGATAACTTCATAATTGGGTGTTGGACCTTGTGTTCCTCTGATTGGACTCTAGCTTTATTTGTGATCTTCATAATAAATGCTGCTATCTCATATTGTTTCATCCTAAAAAAATGAAACAAACCAAGTTGTTACAGGATTCTGTTGTTTTTGCAGCAACAGAAAAGTGTATCAATCAGTGATTGTACTTTATTAAAGAGATTGAAGTAACTTGCATCCTTTCCAGACCTGAGTGTATGGAGGTGTTTTTGACTACTATTGCTTCCTTCTATTAAGCAACAACCAATATAATGTCCTTCAACGCATGTATGGGTGAGTAATTATGTTCTACTCTTGAGATGAAGAAGGAAAGAGAATTAGCTCATTCTTTTACAAATGCAGTCATTGTGCTCTTCCCATATACCTTTTTCTTCCCTATAAATCATCTGGATAAATACCGTACAATAAGATCGGGTTCTGGGGCAAATTCCTTTCCCCCCTGCTGCCACAACAAACAGTTTTCCAGATTGCCACTATACAAAAATCCAGTTACAAAGGGCTCATCTACAATGACCACTTAAATCCAGGACCAATCTGGAGCATTGTGCTCTGGACTGGCCCCAGACCAACCGTGGTGGTGGCCAGAAGTGCCTGGCTGAATCCAATGAGACAGCCATTTTTGTCACACAGGCCAGCCAGGTTGACACCACATCAGCCCCACTGGCTTGCCCCCTGTCTTTGGAGCTGCCACTTCCTTGCCAGTCAAAGAGCTCAGTGGAAAGCCTTTTTGGTTCACTGTCTCTTCTGCTGAGGTCAGAATGGGAGCCTGGTCATATGATCAAAAAGGAGGAGGTCTCTACCCCACCTTATTGATTGCATGGGCACCCTTTACTGACTTAAGTAAGTGATGGCACACTGGGCAGACTTTCCATGGAGTTACTCAGCTAGCAAGGAAGTGGAGGTGGAAGTTTCAATTGGGATTCATCCAATTCCCTGTACTGCTCAGTGCAGGATAAGGGAGATGGTGCCATGTTTGTGTGTGGACAATTGGATTGGGCCAAATCAGACCCAATCCAGCTGTGCAGACAGCGAAAGACCCCAAGTTTACTCTAGAGTTTTCAGGAAACTCCAGGGTTTTCCTTGACTTTACTTAATTTAGAGCAAAGTCAGGTTAAGGGCTATAAAATATGGATCCTCCCCAGAAGTAGCCATACAATGTCTGGACTGCCATCACCAGATTTGGGATGAATCCACATTTTTTTGCCGGTGTAAATAAGATGAAAGTTACAGCCACAATTGATGTATTTGACTCTTACTTGCAGGTACCATGCATGTTCTTTGGTCAATCTGCTGCCACAGTGAAATAGAAATCATAGTGAACACTACTGGTGTGCAAAGTAGAATATCCATTATAATGCAAAGAAAGCACAATGGACAGGACAGCCCAATCATCAGAACTTGGGATTTTTCATGGAATCCTGTGGCTAACACAAGGGTTTGGAACATGGGGCCCTACCAATGTTGTTGAACTGCAAACCCACATCATCCCTCTCTATTACCCATGCTGGCTAGGGCTGATGGGAGCTGTAGATTAACAATATCCTGAGGACCATGTATTCTTTACCCCAAACTAACAGATGCCTGACAAATAGGTATAGTTTGTCTTTGGATGATTGTCTGTTCTTTAGATAGAGCAGAGTTTGGAAAAGTTCCTTCTCTGGACTATATCTCTGATAATCCCTCATCCAACACAGTTAGCGAGCATGCTGGCTAGGAATTCTGTAAACTGGACTACATAGTCAATGATTCACATCCCTAGTGAACATTATCATCACTAGGGTTGGTGCCACACAGTGTGATACTCATGGTGTCACCCCATGGACCTCCTCCTGTACCAGACCATACAGAATCCTTAGTAATCCCAGCAATCTACACAATCTGCATGCACTTTTGAGCATCACCAAAAACCTACATGCATGAGAAAAACAAGAAGGAAGGCTCACCTGGGTGGACATAGCTCCAGAGGTATTTTAATAAAAAAATTTAAAAATATGTTGAAACACTGCACAAAAATTTTATAGACCCTCATTTTGGTGCCACCCCCCTATGATTGTGCCACCTGGTGCGGTCCGTATCCCTTGCACTCCTTAGTGATGCCACTGCTAGTGAATAGTATTATCAGGCTTATTTGTGTGTCCTCAACAGTGAAAATGATGATGATACCTAATACAGAGAAATGACAGGGCCTGGCCCAAGCAGTTTATAGTCTGGGGAGCATGGGGCTGGAAAGAAATAAAAAGGAATGGGACAGAAAAGCAAAGATCTACAAGAAATGAATGCAAGGAAACCTGCATTTAGGCTTCTTTTCAGTTGGGACTGAAAACTACAGATCTCAGCCACACTACATAGCTAAGTAGCCATGTTAGTCTCTTGCAGCATCAAAAGGAGGAAGGAAGGGGGAGAAGAAAAAAGACTAACCAGTCTTTATTTTTACATGAGCTTTGGGGGATATAAACCCACTTCTTTGGATGCACCGAGTGGTACCAATCAACAGGTGTTAGGCTCATGCAAAAATAAAAACCAGTTAGTCTTAAAAGGTGCTGCCACATTTCTTTTTTTTTTTTCCCCTCCTCTTTCCTGCCTCATTTTAATACTACATTTCTAAGAAGAAATTCAACAGTCAAGAGGGAAGGGAAGGCAATTTAAGGGTATATGTGCAAAGGGAGCAGACAGCAGGAACAAAAGCAGCTCAGCAGGCAATTTGCAAATCTGCAGTGAAATCACAGCTTTGGTGGTTTTGGCAGGAGGAGGTTAAGCAAATGGCAGAACCTTTTCACAAGCTCCTGTTTACATTGGTGGATAAATAAATTTGGATTAAGGGAGGCACAAAGACAGGAGTATCTGAGATGTCAGCATACTTCAAAAGCAGAACATTTTATTCAGTACATTTTCCATTACCTGGATTGCTCCTAGCACTCTCTTGTATTTTCTTCACTGATTTTCCTTGCCGGGGTATCAATGACAGAATTATAGGTGCAGACAAAAAGCATGTTGAAACCAGCCTCATTTGTGCAGTTCCAAAATAATACCCAGCATTATTTTACTACATTTTTCTGCACAGAAACAGAAAAATAAAGAGCGGTGCCTGCATGAAACTCATTTTATTTCTTTCTATAGCTTCCCCCTCATCTGACAGATACTCAGGTGGATAAGATCAAGGTCCCTTTGGGGGTGGGTGGGAGCCCCAGAAGCCCACCCTTTCTCCTTGAACAAGCAACAAGCTTGGTTTCTTCCAAATACTGGACCTGATTCATAAAAGAGAGGGGAAATATATAAATTACTATCTTCTCCATATAAGTACATGAAATTTACACAGGTAAGAGTGGCTAACAAATTGATCCACACCCATCCTGTTTGATAAATTCATCACAGATATGATACATATTTGTGCTACTTGTCTGTTTCTGGCCAATAATTACGTTAGTTTTCCCTGTTGTGGCAGCGTCCTCTTTGAGCTCACCTTCTGCATTGAACCAAAGAGAAAGACCTTGTAATGAACTTTCCTTGTTGACTGCCTTTCATATCCTGTGAACTGAACCATTGCATATAATACAGTACATATAGGCCAACATTCTGTTAAAGCTATGCTTGCTTACATTAACTGTACATGTGTGTATGTTTATAATTGATCACTGTGGAGATTGGCAATCACTTTGAAACAGGCATGGTTCCACAACTCTGTCTCTTTAAACTTGAAGGTTTGAGGGTCCTTTGCCATTTTTTGCAGCTAATCTTTATCAATCCAAGGTCCCTTTTAGCACTTCTGCTTGAGCTTCCAACTTGTGACCATGGTAAAAGTTCATAACCAGATCAGCACGGGACTGTAACAGCTTTCTCCCTCAAGAATTATTAAAGCCCTCCCAGACCTACTATGCCCTACTAAAGCTTTCCCCACTCCATGGCCACTCCTGGTGAGAAGCGAGGTGTTGCAGCTATGTCTGGCTACATCCTCATGTCCCTAAAGAGATTACTTCAGCTGCTCCACTTTCCAGAGGATCGCAGTGGAACTCAATGGCTGAGGTAGTCTCTTCACATCTGACTGTGGGCACATAGCCAGATGCTGCAATGACTCCTCCTCACAAGAGATAGATTGACTGATGGCAGGGTACAGCAGGGCTTCACTAGGTCAGGGGGTGGTGGTAAATGCCTATGTATAATAGTACCTCTGCATGCAGAGCTACATGCTGTGCTGAGCCATATGGGATTGAGGCCATAGCTTTAGAAGTAAGAGCTCCATGTAACAAATGATGTCAAACAATGGTGGTCAGAGTTGGGATGGGAAGACTCATAGAATCATAGAATCATAGAATTGCAGAGTTGGAAGAGACCACGAGGGCCATCCAGTCCAACCCCCCTGCCACACAGGAAATCTTGATCAAAGCTTCCCCGACAGATGGCCATCCAGCCTCTGTTTAAAGACCTCCAAGAAAGGAGACCCCACCACGCTCCAAGGGAGTGTGTTCCACTGCCGAACAGCTCCTCCTCATGTTGAGGTGGAATCTCTGTTCCTGGAGCTTGCACCCATTGCTCCGTGTTCCAGACTCTGGAACAGCAGAAAACAAGCTTGCTCCATCCTCAGCGTGACATCCCTTCAAATACTTAAACAGGGCTATCATATCGCCTCTTAACCGTCTTTTTTCCAGGCTAAACATACCCAGCTCCCTAAGTCTCTCCTCATAAGGCATCGTTTCCAGATCTTTCACCATTTTAGTTGCCCTTCTCTGGACACGCTCCAATTTGTCAATATCCTTTCTGAATTGTGGTGCCCAGAACTGGACACAGTATTCTAAGTGAGGTCTGACCAAGGCAGAATAGAGTGGCACTATTACTTCCCTTGATCTAGACACTATACTTCTATTGATACAGCCCAAAATCGCATTGGCCTTTTTAGCTGCCGCATCACACTGTTGGCTCATGTTCAACTTGTGGTCTACTAGGACTCCTAGATCCCTTTTGCACGTAGTCTCATTCAGCCAGGTCTCTCCCATCCTATATTTCTGCATTTCATTTTTCCACCCTAAATGCAGTACTTTACATTTCTCCGTATTGAATTTCATTTTGTTAGCTTTGGCCCAGCTCTCCAGTCTATCCAGGTCATTCTGAATTTTGATCCTGTCCTCTAGGGTATTAGCTACTCCTCCCAATTTGGTGTCATCTGCAAATTTGATAAGTATGCCCCTAATTCCCTCATCCAAGTCATTGATAAAGATGTTGAATAGCACTGGGCCCAGGACAGAACCCTGTGGCACCCCACTGTTCACATCTTTCCAAGACGAAAAGGAGCCACTGCTGAGCACCCTTTGGGTTCGGCTGGTCAACCAATTACAAATCCATTGAACAGTTAACTTGTCTAGCCCACATTTTACGAGCTTGTTTGCAAGAATGTCATGGGGAACCTTGTCAAAGGCCTTACTGAAATCAAGGTATGCGATGTCCACAGCATTCCCTTCATCTACCAAGCTGGTAACTTTATCAAAAAAAGAGATCAGATTAGTCTGGCATGACTTGTTTCTCTGAAACCCATGTTGACTTTTTGTGATTATGGCATTGCCTTCTAAATGTTCACAGACTCTCTGTTTAATGATCTGCTCTAGAATCTTCCCTGGTATTGATGTCAGACTAACTGGACGATAATTGTCAGACTAACTGGACAATAATAAACTCAGTCGGGTTTATTTTCTGTATGCCCTCATGAAGTTAGATCATGCTTGGATTTTTTGGCTACTATCCTAAACTCACTTACTTGGGAGTAAATCCCTTTTAACTAAACATACATCTGGTTGTGCTACCAATATAATTGAATGGCCTTGCTGTGAATCATAAGAACGTAAATAATCCAAATTTAGTTGTGAGAAAAAGCAGACCTGAATATTCTGAGTGGTATCCAGCAACCATCAAGAAATGTTTTTGTAAGACAGCTGATAGCCCCCAGAACAAAATTCATAATTATGGGACATGTGGTAAAAAAAGAATGATAAAAAATAAATGGAAAATTTGTTTAGAAAATGAAAACAGAGCAGTAAAAGATGCTCAGAAGCTATTTAGTGCCGCACATTACTTCTTCATCGCTTGATTATTTTAGTTTCATTTCTATTTACATACCCAGTTGATTCTTTTGCATCTGGATTGTGCACAATTCTTTCAATAATGTATGGTTCAGTGGCTATAATTACAGGATTGTTAAAGTTCACATTTTACTATTCATCTTGTTATCTCCAGTAATGGAAGGTTGGAATAAATGCACATAATTACACGGTAGGTCCTAAATTATTTTTTATATTGCTCTCGCCAGGACACACTTGAAAAGCAAAATTTATTCTCAGTAAGGTTTCCCCCTCCCCACTCCCCCCAGCAATGTACTTGTTGCAAAACAAAACAACAGTCTCCTTTTCCTATTTCTAAGAGATCAGGTAAATATAGCATTTGTAGTGTATGCTGCAAGTCATTTATATTTATTTATTTTTAATTGCTCAGCTTCTTCAATAAAGTCATATTTTCAAGGGAAGTTTTCTAATGTATTCTACTGAAATGAGTGAAGTGAAAGAGAAGATTTGTCCCTTATGTCCAATAATGCAGATTGCATGGTTTATCCAACAGGATTCAGTAGGTCATTACAGAACTCCCTCTGTTCATAACTCCCTCTGTTCATAGCTCCCCCTTTTCGTCTGCATAGTCTGCTCCCTAGTTTTCTCTTAAGGTTATGTGAGAAATTCTAACAACTAGATTCTAGACCTAGGTGGGAAAGTGTGGCCCATGGGCCATGGGACCCTGTTTGTAGCCCCTGAACTCCACACAAAGCCTGCAGACTCAATTTATTTAAAAAATAGCAATTTTTAACCCCCAACAACTGGAAAGAATTCAAAGCAACCTCAAACCATGGTGAATTCAGCCACACAGCATGGAGACCCTAATCACATAATCCCAAAACATGTAACCCTCTCCCAACACACACACACATTGGCCAAAAAGTGTTTGAAAGCAAACCCAGAAGTAGTGTGATGCCACTTCCACTCATTTCAGCAGCAACAGTGCTACCCATGTGGATTTTGCAGTGTGTGTATGTGTGTGTGTGGGTGAATGGCCCCTAGCCCTACACCATTGTCCACTCCTGCTCATGATAATAGAATTTGTAGGACAGAGTTTTAAAAAAATAATAATACATCATGCTCACTATCTCTGGTCTCTCTTATTATTATTATTATTATTATTATTGTTGTTGTTGTATTTATACCCCACTCTTCAGCCACAAACGCTATCAGGGCAGCTTACAAATGGTCAGTTTAACAGTTCCCTGCCCTCAGGCTTACAATCTAAATAAGACATGACACATAAGGGAAAGGAAATGGCAGTGGGGGTAGGGATTAAATACAGCAGATACTGCTGGTCCTTCTCTCCCTCCAAGGGCAGGGCAGTGGCAGTTGAGCTGGAGGGAGGGCCTTTCACTTGCTTCTGGGTCCAGGCCTGATGGACTTCTGCCTGCCTCGTCTTCTCTCCTCCAAGGGCAGGGTGGTGGCAGTTGGGCTGGAGGGAGGGCCTTTCACTTGCTTCTGGGTCCAGGCCTGATGGAGTTCTGCCTGCCTCTTCTTCTCTCCCTCCAAGGGCAGGGCAGTGGCAGTTGGGCTGGAGGGAGGGCCTTTCACCTGCTTCTGGGCCCAGGACTGATGGACTTCTGTCTGCCTTTCCTTCTCTCCCTCCAAGGGCAGGGTGGTGGCAGCTGGGCTGGAGGGAGGGCCTTTCACCTGTTTCTGGGCCCAGGACTGATGGACTTCTGTCTGCCTTTCCTTCTCTCCCTCCAAGGGCAGGGCAGTGGCAGTTGGGCTGGAGGGAGGGCCTTTCACCTGCTTCTGGGCCCAGGACTGATGGACTTCTGTCTGCCTTTCCTTCTCTCCCTCCAAGGGCAGGGTGGTGGCAGTTGGGCTGGAGGGAGGGCCTTTCACCTGCTTCTGGACCCAGGCCTGATGGAGGTCTGTCTGCCTCTTCTTCTCTCCCTCCAAGGCATCTCAGGATCTGAATGGAAACTACACATGCACAAGTACTCTTCTGGGCTCTGGATATGGATTTGGGAATTTTTGGCCTTACCAATCAAAGAATATTGAGTAGCAATTCTGCCCCCCCCTTAATAGATTTTGTGAAAAGAAAGGAAAAAAATATGGGAAAACACAAGAGGGTTACAAATGGAAGATAGATACACTTGAAACTCCCTTTCCCTTCCACATCTTGTATAATTCTAGAAATGAGGCTGAGAAATGGAAAAATAAAAACCTCTTCTGGAAGAATCATAGAATTGTAGAGTTGGAAGAGACCACGAGGGCCATCCAGTCCAACCCCCTGCCACGCAAGAATCATGATCAAAGCACCCCTGACAGATGGCCATCCAGCCACTGTTTAAAGACCTCCAAGTAAGAACCTGAAGATATGAGTGGGAAGACCCCAGGCTTCTGGGGTCTACTCTTGCTCTTTTTTGCTAGAATCATAACATCCATTAACCAAATCCAAGTATAAAATAGTGGCTCAGGGACAAACATACATGAAAAAATTAAGGAACAAGGCAACTCTTAACATATATGTAGCCTAGGAATTTGTGTTTGGAAACAGAACTAAGGCCAGAAGTTGTGTTCCAGAAATGTCTACTCCTGGGTTTCCCCAATTCCTTTTCAGTTACCCAGTTTTGCAGAAAAATAATTGTTTTTATTATTAGAATCTGAGTGCCAGAAATCTTTTGACAGTCTACTGAGAACCACCCCAAAATATACCAGTAGACTCTTTCTGCCCACCCCTGCCCTAAGAGATCTTGAAAATGGAGACCTCTGTTTTGACTGCATATGGTGGGAGGATGATGAATGTACCACAGCTGGGAGAATAAGTGACATAAGGTAATGGGTGGGGGATTGGGCTACATACTTACAGAGCTTGCAGGGATAATGACATGGAAGTTACTTGTGTAGCTGGCTGTGTGTGGCACAGGAGCTGCAGTGGGATGATAGGTTTGTTACACACTGCTGAAGATGTAATTAGTGCACCTCAGCTCTGCCTGCTTTTCAGAACCATTGGAGGATACAGTGAATGAATGGCAGCCCAGGAGAAATGAATTGTTTATGAGAATTAGGAGTAGCGTGGCCCAGAAGCAACATGCTTGCCAGATAAATAAAATCCTTCCAAGAAGCTGCTGCTACCACCCAGCCCTCTCTGTCCATTTGTTTCTAACATGATATATAATAAAGAATGCCTCTGGCTTTGCTCAGACCTCAAAAAATTGACTTTTTAGGACATCATGGCTGGGGGTTTCTGGGGACTGCCGTTCTAAAAAGTCACTTTAAAAAGCTTGGTCTTTTACTATAGGTTTGACCGAAAGTGGCATCACACAGGTTTGTGTGTACATGGAGAGAACACTCCCTGATCAAAGTTCCAGATCAAGTGGAGTGTATAAAGCTGCCTCTGCCCATTAGCCCATCCAGCCCACTGTTGTCTATTGCAGGAGTCAGGAATGTGTGGCTCTCCAGATATTGTTGGACTGAAATTCCTGTCAATCATCACCAGAATAAGCAGTGGTAAGGAATCATGGGAGCTGCATGAGGGCCCCGTTTCCCCCTTCCTGGTCTATTCTGACAAATCTGAGTTCTCAGGGATGGTGTTCCTTTAATCAGAGATGGTAAGTACTGAGACTTGGACTTTCTGTACACAAGGCATGTATCCTGTCACTGAGATACTCCCCTTCCTCATGAAATGCTATGGATATCTGCTTTAGATTAAGGCCTAAAATATATTGTTGGTTCCCACTAGCATAGACCCATTGAACCAGTGGGATTTACCTATGTATTCAGCATTCAACAGCATTCAACAGTTGATTCAATGGATTTATTCTAGCCGGAACTAAGGACTCAACTATACAAGCCAGGATACCCCAGTTCTGCACTGGCATATCCTGGCTGTGGATCAGCATGTTGTTCTCTCGTACCCTCCATGGAATGGTAGGAAGTCCTGAGAGGCCCACTGTCCTGCTGCTGCAGCTGCCACTGCCATTTTCCTTGCTGTCTTGGTAGCCAGGAAGGGGGCCTGCAACATGTGACCGAAGCCCCCTGGATGTGGCCAGCCTCGGTCACACACTGTGGGACTTCTTCCTGCCTTCTAGGAGAGCAAGAGAGATGGTGGCTGCAGCGAGGGCTGGCCTGCAGGGACAGGCTCCTTTGGCCTCGCAGGGCCCAATCCACTTTTGCCAGTGGCAACCGATTATACTAGGTATTTGGATAAGCCATTGTATTGGGCCCTACCCTGCCTTCCCCCTGTCTTAGCCTGTATCTGCCCTGGGGGTGGTGAAGGCTGCCCAGGGACAGAATGGTGCCAGTACCCCTGCATCATACAGACTACAGGGCTCTGAGATGGGGGAAAGACAGGGTAAGTAATCTGTGTAGACAAGCCCTAAGTCAAGTAATTTGTGCATCTAGGCCAGTATTGTGTACTCTTACTGGCAACAGCTTTGGAAGGTACCAGTCAGAGAAGACTGTATCCCACATCTTCTACCTGAGATCCTTCCTTAAGATGTGATGTGTGGAACTAAACTTGAGGTCGGGGGGGGGGGTTGCATGGATGACCTGCGCTCTACTACTGAGCAATGGGCTCTGAAAATGGAGAATGAATCTATGATTGGGCTGAAATTGTGGCACCTGTTTAATTCTAGCAACAAAGCTAGGCACAGCAGTCCCTTTAAAACCAAACATCCTGTTTCATCTTTGAAGTCTCAGATGGAATAGAGCATTGGAAACTTAACAACAAACACACATGTTTATTTTGTATGCACACCTTTTTTTGTTCCTTTCTGAACTCCCCTTTATCTTATCTGCCTAATTATCATTCTATATAGGCTGTAGCTCATGTTGTCTCTGTTGCCTGCACAGTGCTTTGCTCAATCTAGTTCTCAAAGCCCTTCACTTGACCCCCCTCTTTTCAGGAGAGTCTTGCTTTCTGATTAATGAGGTTTGGCTGGCTATGCTTCTACAGTGCTGAGTGGCAGAGAAGAAAAGAAACAGAAGAAAACTAGCATGCAGTTGTTCTAATTTTAATCCTAGATCTGTCCACCAGGAGTCAAGTTGCTGCTCAAGATGCTAGTTGCATGCTTGTTGCATGTAACGCTTTTTCCCTGTTACAAATAACACGCTGAATGGAGCTCCTCTAGCAGCACAGAGACCAATGGAGCTTAGATCAGACACACACCTTGGGAGACTTCTCTAAGAATCTGTCATTATCAGGCAAAGCAAAACAGGGTGAAGATCTACAAGAATTTCAGTCCAGCAATACCTGGAGAGCCACACATTCCCTACTCCTGCAATAGAAAACAGTGGGCTGGATGGACCAATGGGCAGAGGCAGCTTTATGCATTCAACTTGATCTGAAGTTTTGATCAGGGAGTGTTCCCTCTATGTACCACAAACCTGTGTGATGCCACTTTCATTCAAACCTATGGTAAAAGACCAAGCTTTTAAAAGTGACTTTTTAGAATGGCAGTCTCCAGAAACCCCCAACAAGCTTGCTGGCTGGGAACTGCTATACTAAATGTGTGTCAGAGCTTTCCAGGGACAAAAACATCTCCTTTTACTCTTGGCCAGAGATGATGGGTAGATTCTAAAATATGTACTTGGTGTTCTGATATTGCCACAGGGTTTTGTAGACAACTCAAGGACAGAATGGTGAAATAGCTCCTGCTGTTGTTAAAGTCTTTTTTGGCTTTTGCTGAGGATAAAACACAAATGTGTGTAGGTTGTTACAGAGAACCAGTGTGGTGTAGTGGTCTCAGTGTTGGACTGACTCTGAGACCAGGGTTCAAACCCCTGCTCAGCCACACAAACCCACTCTGTGACCTTGAACAAGTCAAACTCTCTCAGCCTCAGAGGAAGGCAAAGGCAAGCCGCCGCTGAACATATCTTGCTAAGAAAATCTTGTAATAGGTTTGACTTATGGTCGCTATAAGTTGGAAACAGCTTGAAGGCATGCAACAATATAACAAGATAATTACACATAGTGCCAGCTTGACCTTCCAAAATCCAATGAGCTGTTGGATGTGGCCAAACAACTGTATGGATGAACTGTCCTTGCAGTCACTGATAGCACATTTTTTGCTTAATTTCAAGTAAGAACCATATGTTGCCACAAATCACATAGTTTCGATCAACAATAACACAGATTTGGGTCTTCATGCAGGAATGTAAATGGTAATATCTCTGTTCCCAGCCACAGAATAATGCAGACCTCCAGAATTTACTAGTTCCCAGGGTTTACCAAGAATAAATGTGGCAAACAGCTGTGTTAGTGGTTGGGGAAAAAAGACAGTACTGGTGGAATCTGAATTTTCTAACAAAGTTTCTTCTTTTATTAAGGTGGAGGCATCATGAAATTTTCCACATGTCTGTTGTTGTATGCCTTCAAGGCATTTGTGACTTATGGCAACTCTAAGACAAATCTATCACAGTGTTTTCTTGGCAAGATGTGTTCAGAGGGAATTTTCTATTGCCTTCCTCTGAGGCTGAGCAAAGGTGACTTGCCTAAAGTCACCCAATGGATTTCCATGACTGAGTTGGAACTTGAACCCTAATCTCCCTAGTTCAACACTGAAAGCACTATATCAACTAGCTCTCAAAACCAAGTGCAGTTCCTTCAATTTATTTGTTTTATTTAAAAAATGTACAGTTGTCCCTCCGTATTCACAGATTTGGTATCCACAGATTTAAGTATTCACGGCTTGAAAATATTCTTTAAAAAATAATAATCCAAAAAGCAAACCCTGATTTGCCACCTTATATAAGGGACACCATTTTGCTATGCCATTGCATATAATGGGACTTGAGTATTCATGGATTTTGGTATCCACGGGGGGTCCTGGAACCAAACCCCAGCAAGTATGAAGGGACAACTGTATAAGCTGTGTTCCTAGGCCAAGTCCACCCAAGGCTACAAACAAAAAAGGAGCAACACACACACACACACGTATATATACACATATATATGTGTGTGTATGTGTATATGTATATATATATATATATATATATATATATATACACACACACACAATATATATAATATTGTAATAAAACTGTAACACCAGAATAGAATAGAATCTTTATATGGTCATAGACCAACACAGATAAAAAGAGGATATGGAATAAAAAGAAGGTAAAAACACAGGTTAATAACAGTATTTAAAATGTCCCTTCAGATTGCATGACTCCAGTATAACAAGACAAGATTGGTACTAGTCTACTGTGGAGGTCAATGCCTGATGAATTTTAACTGCAGCTGCACAAGAATCTGGCAACATTATGGAGATTATCAGACAAGCTTAATAGTCTGGGACAGGGATGCTACAGGATCGTGAAAGGGCTTTTCCCGGTATGTTCTGCAATTTTTTTACCAATGAAGAACTTTCGTTAGTAAAAAATAATGAGAGGGAAATGGAAGTAGCACGGAGGGAGGACGATGGGAGATCGGGAGAAGGAAGGGGGTGTGCAAAACGGAGCTCTGCAACTGGAACAGCCCCGTTTCTCTCCCGATTTCCCCGGAGGTTACTTTCCCCATGTGAAAATCTCCTAAATCTACTATCCGTTGTTTGATAGTTGCTTTAGCCCTATTTTACCCCATGCTGAGCAGAAGAAACTGTAACACATAAAAAAATTAAAATGCTAATAGGAAAAATATGCCAGAGCCAAAGCAACAACAACAACAATAATAATAATTTTAAAAAGCACTGTAACCAACAAAATCTTGGGGATTGTAGTTTGTTGAGGCACTAAAGCTGTCTGAGAATTCAAAATGCCCCTCCCTAAATGGCAAATTCCAGGATTCCATAGGATGTTACCACAGCAGTTGAAAGTGGAACCATAGTGCTATAATTGTGTAGTGTGGAAGGATTTGATGTAGGATTTTTGTTTTTCTGGCAGGAACACTCTTTCAAGATGGCATCCAGGATGTACACTGGGTATAAGATTTCCAGGCCTGATAGTTTTTAATAATTTGTCATTTAGATTAATAACTGTAGGAATTCTGCATACTCAGTGTCATCATGGAGGATCTTCCTCCACTACCACATTTGCCTTCCAGGCACCGTAAGGCAAAATTTGCTGTTTATTACCTCTAAGATGTATTGCCAGAGACAGCTACTTCACCTTGTTCATAAGTATACTTCTGCAGACACAGCACTCTCACAACTGGATTTCATCTCTGATCCAGACAAGATTATTTTCAACTTCCCTCTCCCCAATGAGCAAACATTTCACTACCTCATCAAAAGTATAATTACATTGACTTAACAACAAACAAAACCTTCATATGCATTTCTTTTTATTTATTTATTTATTTATTTATTTATTTTATTTTTATAAAATATGCATTTCCTGTTGAGCTTCTTCCTCCTAAAAGAAGAGGATGCATTTTGAAGGCCAGGAAGAAAACATGAGATTTGTACAGGAGGAAAAGAAGCTCCAGTGGGCTTTAGTAACTTGTTGAAATTCAGTACAGTTGGCCCTCCACATTTGCTGGGGTTAGGGGTGTAGGACCTCTGTGAAAGTGGAAAAACAGCACATATCTCTAGGCCTCCCCAAACCATATTTACCACACACACAAATACAATCCATGGATTCAACCCACTGCAGATGCCTTCAAGACACTGGGGTTCCTTTGCAAGGCAGAAGTGGGTAGCCGGCGGGATTGCCACCACCTCCACTGCTGCCCTGCACAATTTTTTATTAGGGACTCTCATACAAGCCTCGCCACATGTTTGCAGTCTCTCTCAGTCTCTTGAAACTTATTACAAATGGCCTAGGGCAGCAGCAAAGATGGTAGCAAATAATCTGCGAATAATCAGATCTGTAAAAGTTAAACCCACAAATGTGGAGGACTGACTGTATCACCTTTCCCTTCAGCTGCTTCTGCTTCTTCCTCCTCCTCCTCCTCCTCCTCCTCTGAACTTTATTTATATCCCACTTTGCCCCCAAGACTGGGACTTAAGACAGCTTACATATTAAAAAGATTACAATACAAAAAAAACAAAAAGGCATCATTAAAACTGAATCAAACTATTAACCATATTAAAAACACATTGTTTAAAAATGATTTTAAAAGTTAAAAGTTCTCATCCTGAGGCCTTCTGAGGTAGTAAAAGTCCTTCACTTTAAGGTCCCCTTCACACTACATAATTATAGCATTTTCATACCACTCTAACTGCCAAGGTTCCATCCTATGGAATCCTGGGGTCTCTAATTTGCTAAGTCATTAGAGCTCTTTGGTAGACTCCACCAAAGTATGTATCTCAGGCCTCCATGGGATGGAGTCTTGGCAGTTAAAGAGGTATATGAAAGTGCTTGTTGTTTGTTGTTGTGTGCCTTCAAGTCATTTCCGACTTATGGGGATCACATGGCTTTCGTGGCAAGATTTGTTCAGAGGGGGTTTGCCTTTGCCTTCCTCTGACGCTGAGAGATTGTGGCTTGCCCATTCATCCAGTGGGTTTCCATGGGTGAGAGGGAATTCAAACCCTGATCTCCAGGGTCATAGTCCAACTCTCAAACCACTAGACCATTCTGGCTTTCATGAAAGTGCTATAATTATGTACTGTAAATATGAAAGAGACCTAAAAAGGCAATGTAGAATGAAGCAGAGGACCAGAGTTACAGTGTAGAAGTCATTAAGTGTTTTTCACATTTGCTTTCAGAAGGTGCTTTCCCATTCTTGCAAGCAGTGAATGAACCACTCATTACCACCCAGTTTTGTTTTGTTTTTTTATAGCATTTCTCTTCCTGGGAGGTCAGGATTCCAATGTATTTGTCTGCATAGTCCAGGTGCACACCACTGAATTTGCCTACACCCACGAAGCTTTTTGCTGAAATCGGAAAGGCTACTCTGTCTCTCCTGTAGCATGTGAATGAACGTGACATTTCTGGGCACTAACTACAGGATTGTAACTTCGAAGCTCAGCAATGTAGTTTTTTTTTTTTTTTAAAATAGTCACCGGTGTCAGTCTTGGGATTAACCATGTTCCCTTCTTGAAACTGGGTAAATTTAATGCTCACAAAAGTGACAGACTGATGACACCCATTAGAGAAAAGTACTGAGGGAGAAGGGAGTGCAAAAACTTCCCACGCATGCTGATCGACTGACATCTTATCCTTGAGCATGTTGCAACATCCCTTCTTTTCAAATCTGGGACCTGTCACTTAATTCTACCTAAATGTTATAAATAGTTTTCAGCCGACCCGATGCCCTCCAGATGTGTTGGTGTACAACTCCCATTATACTCAGCCACCTTAGTCAATGGTGTGCTATTGGCCATGAGAAGGTGCACCACTGCCCATGAGGACCTTTCAGACTACACAGTTACAGCATTGTGTTCACACTTTGGCTGCCATAGGCACATTTCTATGGAATCCTGGAATTTATACTGTAGTTTGGTGAGGTACTAGAGCTCTATGGCTGAGAATTCTAAATACTGCTCCCTAAAGTGCAAATTCCAGGATTCCATAGGATGTTGCCATGGCAAGTAGAATCATGGTGTTATAATTGTGTAGTATAAAAGAGCCTCTGGCTGCATCGTATGATATGTAGGCCACGCTCTGGGAGCAGAACCTGAAGTTGTCAATGATTGTTTCTAGAAGAACGTTCAGTCTACACAATCTTATCACCCAACCGCTATATAAGAAATGTTAGTCTGAGAAGCATTTGCCTTGATCCAGCTACACAGAGTCATGTTCCCATGCATTCTCATGGACATCAAGCCCTGTTAAGTTAGTTCTGATGAACTTACTCCTTTTTTCACCAGGTCCTAGGTTGCAGGGGTGGGCAGTGGATCTATTTTCACCATGGGGGTGGCAAATCCACTGAAGGCGTTTACAGCCACTCCTTCTACTGTACAGCTTTTCCAGGTTGTACAGGAGCCATTCACATAGAATCATAGAATTATATGTTGTACACTACATACTCTCTAATGGTTCTGATCTGGCAGGGACAGTCCCAATTAGTCTTCTGCAATCCCACTTTTTCAGCTGGTTTTAAAATATCCAACTCTCTCTTCCTTCACTTTCTCCCTTTGTTCTCATCTTACTTCAATTGCTGCAAACAGAGTTCAAAGTACAAAAGTGTTTTGCACTCAATTAATTTGGCAGGGGAGGCTGGAGAGGAGGAGTGGAATGTTGCCTTTCCCAATAGGCTCAGGCTGCAGCCTCTCTTAGCTTGTGTGTTCTTCCTCATTAATAAATTTTGCCATTTTGACCCACTCTGATGTCACATGCCCACACATGCCATGGTTTTCATCTATGAGATGTTGGAGGGTATGAACCTATTCCCAATTGAGATTTGGCACTATAAAGGTCTCATGGCACCCAGAACAGCTGTGTGAGAAGGGGAGGTAAAACTGCGCCCATAGTAATGTATCTAACAGTAGGACCCCTGTATCTGCTGGGGGTTGGTTCGGGGGGGGGCATGGATACCGAAAATTGTGGATAATAGCAAACACCATTAAAAACAATGGGACTTCCGGTTTAAAATACCATAGAGTTTCCTTGGAGGACCTAGAAAATGCCTAGAGAGGATACACTTTCTAGGAAGACTCTATGGTAGGTGTGCTGTTTTGTGTCCCATGGATAACTGAGTCAGTGGATAATGAATCAGTGGATATCGGGGTCCTACTGTATCAGCCAGCCCTGGCAAGATGCAGCCCTTGCTATATTTACCGTGGAGTAGGGTTGCAAGTCTTTGATTCTTTTATTCTCATGTGTGAAGATAAATAATTATGGTAAAAGACAAATGGGAATTTTGCACAATTTTCTCCTGGTGTTCAAGAATCCTGAAGCATTGCAAAGGAAGCATTTTGTGGAGAAAAATGCATGGGGTGTTTTGCGAGCGTGTGCACACACACATCTATTTTCTGCACAGAAAACTTTTTTGCTGTCATCAGCATTTCTATTTCATTTGTTCTTTGGGTAAAATAAGGAAATGGAAGCTTCAAGCAAGCACTCACTGGAGTCCAAAATTTGTCAGATAGTCCAGTCTTTTGTTTTCCAAACAGAATCATGTGGATATGTCCAGCATTGTTTTGCCCATTGGTGATTTCCAATATAGAACTATTTATTTCTACAGCTTCTTTAAAGTGCTAAAGTAGTTGGGTTTCCATCATTTTATTTGACAGCCTGTGCTACAGTCCTACTTTATATTCAGTTGCTAAACTCATTAGTTTGGAAGTAGCTCTCATTATCTTCAGTGGAATGTTCTTCCACAGAGAGCTTCTCATTCTCTTATTCAAAGGGAAAGAAAAACCATGCACATTTGTGCATGTCTCAGCATGTATTATGTATGTTTCATATAAGAAAGATGGAAATGAATTACAGTTGTCCCTCCACATTCATGGATTTGACATTCATGGTTTTAACTATTCATGGCTTGAAAATATTCTTCAAAAAATAATAATCCAAAAAGCAAACCTTGATTTTGCCATCTTATATCAGGGACAGCATTTTGCTATGCCATTGCATATAATGGGACTTGAGTATTCACAAATTTGGATATTCATGGGGGATCCTGGAACCAAACCCCAGTGAATGTGAAGGGACAACTGTACTTGTACTTGGATCTGTTAGCTCACATCTAATGAACTGAATCCAGACAAAATTAGGCATGCTTAAATCCCACTGAACACAATCAAACATAATTGCACAATTAAGAGTTTATGACCCCAACCGTATATGCTGTTGCCTGGGAATAAGGGCATATCCACCATACACAATTATAACACTTTCTTCCCACTTGTAACTACAGTTGTCCCTTCATATTCACGGGGTTTTGGTCCCTGTGGATACCAAAATCAGTTGAATACTCAAGTCCCATTATATACAATGGCACAGCAAAATGGTGTCCCTTATATAAGATGGCAAAATCAAGGTTTGCTTTTTGGATTATTATTTTTTTAAGAATATTTTCAAGCCGTGAATACTTAAATCCATGGATACCAAATCTGTAGATACGGAGGGACAACTGTACTGCATAAATAGAAATATCTGGCAAAGAACTCTAGTGCCTCACCAAACTACAAATCTCAGGACTCTGTAGAATAGAACCATAAAAGCTAAAGTGGGATCAAACAGCTATGATTGTGCAGTATGGATACAGCCTATGTGACACTGAACTCAGTGGCAATTACTTTTGCGTAGACAAGTACTGTGGATTCCATTAGGCTAGTGCTCAGGTTTCTAGCCAAAATGCTTCTAAGACCTGTCTACCTCTTAAATGTCCTTCATCTGTTAACTTCTATTTAAATCCCATGTTATTTGGACACCTCTTCTTCTTTCCCTCCTTTTAACATGCTTTGTAATTTTTCATGACTGAATTCTGACTTGAATGGATTGTTTTTCAATCTATATGGTACATGAGATGTTATTCTCCTGTTTTTGTAATCTCACCTTGAGATCTATATGGGAATGCATAGCTGCTCTAAGCATAGCTGCTATAAGTCTAGAGCAGTGGCTCTTGTGCATAGCATTGTACAAATTTTCACATCCCATCCCTATAGCATAGAGGCGGTAGCAGAATGATTTTTATCTGTCTGAGCAATCCATGGTGGTTGGAGCGGGGAGGGGGCATAATGTGTAAACCAATTGGCTCTTGTCCTTAGACACTAATGAAGCCTTACTGTTTATCAGCTGATAAGACTGGATTGTCACCCAATATAATCCATGCCCAGATAAGTGTAATATATTATAGATTTGTTCCTTGCTTAGCATACATTTCTGTTCCAGGATTTTCAGAGACAGTTGTTATTTTTCTGCCTCCCATCTTAAAGTGAGCTGGCTTACTGGAGCTTCATCATGATATTCCAGTAAACCACCCCTCCCCTCTTAAAACATTGACATTTAGTGGTTTGTATTTTAGAAAACTTGATCTGGCACCGGTAGGGAGAGGTTGAATCAAATGTCTCTCCTGAGCAGATGGGCTTTTAATATATTTCTACAGAGAGTTAAAGTTTGAAAGAGGGGGACCAGAATGCTGTTGGGGTCTTGTCTTCGTAAATGGACTTATGTATGTGGTAATTAGAATTGGGCTGTTTCGTAACGTCTGTATCCAGTGGAGGGCTGCTGTTACGTTACTACATAGCAGAGTTGGCAAAATGCCCATTGTACATTGTGTCCCAGTGCACATGGCGCTCTGATTCACATTGTTCACCAATACACATCACACACTGATTGGTCCCGATGCACTCTTGCTGGTGTCCTGATAGGGCATCTTTGCAATTCACTAACCAGGTTTTTAGCATCTCTGCTACTTAGCTAAGTATATGTAAAGTTATGTTAAGTAAAAGGTGATATAGGATTCTGGTGTAGCATTGGAAGGATGCAGACTTCATGTGCTGTTATCTCAATTGTTACTAACTAATTACAATAATGGTATTAACTAATACATAATACATCTCAGTGTAACTGACTGCTCTCCCTTTCCTTTTCCTGGGAGTAACAGAATCTGCCTTGATAACATACATTAGATATGACATAATGTGTAGTAAAGTGGAAGCCAGTTTGCTACATGTTTAAAATGACAAATCAGTCTATTAAAGTAAGGCCTGTCATGTGTCAGTGACTTAAATGTGTGAAAGTGCAGGTTACATGCGTATATGTCTCTTTTTGTACAGGGCACAGAGAAATATTCTCTCGCCCTTGTGCTCTATCCCGGAATCTCCTATTCCTAGCACTATCAAGCCGTAGGAAAGGCTGCTGCTGCTGCTTCATGATACCAGAGAGAAGGGTAGGGAGGGAAAAGGTGACTCAGACAATAACTGAGCTCCTGGGGAAAGGATAGAGCAGGTGCACTTCATTTGAAAATACACTCCCATTTTTCATCCACTGACCAGGCTGAGACTGGCTGCTTCTCTATGGTCTCAATTGCCACCCCCTTCCCCATCAGTAAGTGCCATTAGCAGGGGTGGGGGCTCCTGTGACTTTACAGCTGCTGGGTGGTGGGAAGGCATGGAACCGTGTATTTGTAGGATCTTTGCCTTGGACTGGGATATTGTTACCTTGTGGCAATCTCTCTCACAGCTTATGTTGTGAGAAAATACTGGAAAAGAGGACAGAACCATAGACTTGTTGGAGGAAGGGCAGGGAACACATTAATGAATAAAGCTGCATCTACCAGGAGTGAAAAGTTGCCTTAGAGCCAGGACAACTGAACTGCAAAGCTCCACCACATCTGATTTTTCATTGGGCCTTCCAATGAAATCTAAACTGTTTGTAATGCCAACTGCAGCTGAAAGTTCAGTGGCTGTGGGTCAGATATCTGAATGTTCAGTTATGATGTGCAATTCATTTTATGTGGTTAATATTCCTGGCACCTGTAATTATAGAGGCTGACAGAAATGTTTTAATCATTGTTCAGTCCCTGCTTCTTACACAGAAGGTGCCCTGCATCAGACTGCCTGGTGACCAGGATATGGGGAAATTACTTTTTTGGACTACAGCTCCCAGAATCCACCAGTCAGCATAGTGGCCATGCTGGCAGTGGATTCTGGGTATTATAATTTAAAAAGTAACTTTTCCAGCATCTCCTTGTGATACTAGCATGTTCCAGTTATGGCTGATATCACCTCTTGAAGATAGCCTTTAAATCTTCTCCTAAAATGGCAAAATGTAGGAACAAAAGAGGCTGGATAGCCATCTGTTGAGAGTGCTTTGATTGAGTATTCCTGCATGACAGGGGGTTGGACTAGATGGCCCTTGTGGTCTCTCCCAACTCTATGATTCTATGATCTTAGATCAGACTAAAAGCCTTAAAATTGCAGTGTTTGAATCCCACAGATACTCACCAATCCAGATACTCTTTAGAGATACTCACAAGCTAGGCATAGGTGCAGTAATACAGTCATGGATGTATTCTGGAGCAACAATTATTTAAAGGGATACTTCAGTTCAGTACAATCTAAATCTAGATAAATGTAATATATTATAGATTTTTTCCCTTGTTTATCATTCATTTCTATTCCAGGATATTCCAGAGTGTTGTTATTTTTCTGCCTCCCATTTTAGGATAAGCTTATTTCATCATGATATTCCAGTTAACTGGATACATGATATTGCAACATATTGCTTCTGATACTGGACATAATATATAGCCGTTCATAGTCATTCTCAAACACCTTGACTCATGATCACAAAAGAATTAATGATTGAAGTTATTTTCTTCATGTTCTAAGGACTGACACAAATAAATGAACATGACTGACTGTTCATCCCAGAACTGACTGCGAGAGGCAGAAAGTTCACCAGGGAGCTTAAGGTGAGGATTTCAAATGACTGGAGCTTATTTCTGATGAGTGCTCCTGCTGAGCTTGAACCACCAAATGAAACGATGCACAACCAGCACTTTTGCAATCCTGAGTGTGCAAGAAATGGAATAAGAGAAAGCAAACAGGCCTCATGCATGGTTGTATGATAAATGATTGTAAAATGAAAATTCATAATCTGCTATCATCCAGAACTATGTTGTGGCAGTTGAAAAGAGGGACATGTAGACAATATCAGATTTTCAAGTGCAGTTCTCTGTTTCTGTGCAAAGTTTCCTCACTTTGTTCCTTGATAACATCCTAGCCTCCAGCTTCTGTGGATACTTCCCACCCCAACCCCAATTCAAAACCTAACTATTCTGCTTAGTCATGCATTATAATCTATTGTTCAGATAGTCAGGATAGGTGGATCTATAATACTAACATCAGAGTGTCTCTGCATGCCTGTCTTTCCATGGCAGCCATAATTCTTCAGGACATTGTGCCAGATGCCTCAAAATTTGACAGTGTTTTTGGATATTGTCTAAGTTGCAATGCTGAATTTCAAATAGGAATTGCAAATAAATGTTTTGCTAGAAACAAACAAACAAAAAGTGTGTGTGTGTGTGTGTGGGTGGGTGGGTGGGTGCCAGCCTCTCTCCTCATCACTCTCACCACATTACCTCACTCACTTCCTCAACCAATCACCATCCACATACAAATTCCCTGACCACCACATAGCCCATACCAGCCACTCACTCTCCATATGTACCCTCCAGCATTACTTACCATTGGGTCATTATGACTACTGCCTGAAAAAGGAGTGTGAATGGGAAAACAGGAGACCTCCTGCATCTCTTTGGGGTTATTAAGATCCATGAAACACCTGGTATAATCTATGTAGAAAAAGAACATGGCTACTTGAAAATGGAAGGATCCCTGGACTCACGTTGGGTATTAGGTACAGACACAGGTAGCACCAAGTACCTTTCAGAGTTGGGGCAGCTGGTAGATCCATTGTTGTGGGGGCAGTGAAGCCATGCTGTATTTTACTCTTGCTCCTTAGTTCAGCACCAGAAGAGCTCCAACAACTTGGAGCAGCCCCCAGAGAGGTGGTAGTGAAATCCAAAGTGCATTTTCCATTCCTGCAGAAGGAGATCTACCCTTGCTTCATCTATTGTGAAATAAAAAGTGTAGAGTGGATCATAAAGCCCACAGAGCAGAGTTGAACTTTAGTGCACTTGCAAAAGCTAAGCTTGATTGCTTCAGATCAGCTCAGCTTCTAATCTATATCATTCAAAGCAAACTATCTGCTCCCATTGCTGTTCCAAGCTGACAAGACACAGTAGAAAGTCAGGACCATAAGACTATGGTTAGAATCCTGTTGGTAACTCTGAATTAGAATAGACCTATTGAATCAGTTGTTCAGGGGTGAGTCAACACATTGGTAAATCCCATTGATTCAGTGGATTTACACTAGTTGGAAGTAATAACAGGATTGAAGCTGCTGCATAGTGATGGAAGCTGCTGATTTGCTGGGAGAGAAAGTTTGCCATGTAGAGACTAGAGAGGTACTTTTGCCAACCACTTGTACCATCACCTATATGATGATGCTCAACATTACAGGATAAAACCTCAGTGATGCAGCAAGATTTGGGTCAAGCCCCCCCCCTCCACTAGTTGTATCTCAAGGCATGGTGAGGATCTAGCATAGTCTATCTGTCACACACATGGTTAAACCAGTACACCGCATGTCTCAAGATGTTAATGAAGAGAGAGCAAGGCCAAAGCACTTTCCTGTAACTGGTCTTGGATATATGAGGAGAATTTGACCTTCTGTTTATTCTAATAATACTTCTTTCACCTGAAGTTCTGGTTCTGGCCCTAATTCCAACTAAGGTGGAAATCCTCCCCTACCTTTCCCATATATTTATAATACAAGAGCAATATCATGACATGTATATGAAGAAATTTGTCCTATAAAGATAGATAGATAGATAGATAGATAGACAGATAGACTCAATCTGTATATCCTGGGCCAAATGTGGAACCATTTGATTTGCAATTGGAAATCCATATATTTATGGGCTTCTGGTGCAATATGCAGATGAAAAAGTGCACTTGATGACATGCAAATATTTGAAAGATGAGCAAACCTCCCACTGTATACTTTTCTAAGCTATATAGTAGGGACATGAATCCATTAATGCATCCATTCATGCGTCTATTTAAAAATATTTTTTAAAAAAACCCCACACACATCCAGAGCCAACATGTAATCTACAGTGAGCCCTCTGTATCCACATATTTGGCACCCATGGATTCCACCATCCATAGCTTGAAAATGTTTTTTAAAAAATTCCAAGAAGCAAACCTTGATTTTGTCATTTTATATAAGAGACATCATTTTACTACACCATTGTATATAATGGAACTTGAGCATCCATGGATTTTGGAATCCACAGGGGATCCTGGAACTAAACCCCAGCGGATACCAAGGGCACACTGTATTGAGAGTTGAGAAAAGGAGGAAGTCAGCAGAAATGGACTTCACAAATATTCCCTTCCCTAATTTTAGGCTGTGGGTATATTGTTCACTGTGTATAATGTAACAATACAGGTTATGAACCTTTCTTGAACATGCTAGATAATAGTTTGAGATAATAGTCTGAAACAATATTAGCCATTGTTCTTTTTATTTCTTAATTAATCTGAATTCTGCATTAAGTACTATATATTACTGGCAGCAATAAATCTGCATCTAAAATTTCAAAAGAAGCAAAAGGCAAACATGCACATTAAACAGCAAAGCAATTCGTAATGCAGCGTCAATTTGTTAAATTGTAAATGGAAGCCTAAAGCTTCTGCACTGAACTAGGCATGATCTAGTTGAGCTGGAAAGTGATCTGGCATTTATCTTTGAGGCAGCAGTAACTATAAGAGAGTGGGCAATGGGACATTTTAAACCAAGCCTGGTATTTGTCTAATATTGAGTATATGGGCTGAGGTGGCATCAGTTTTTCCAGCATTGTTTACTACATTGAAAAAAAAAATCAGACAAATCAAAGGTTGGTTACTAATGCTGTAGTTCCAACCTACAATCAGGTGCTAGTGGTGGCACTTAGAGGTATATTAGTTCACCTTGAATTTGACAGGTCAGGATTTAGAAACAATTTAGGACTGGAAACCTGAAATTTGTCTTTCAAAGCATGAAATAAAAATGAGCATGGCCATCATTTTTAGAGGCCACATTTTTCAGTGACTTTGCAATATGTTGGTAGATTTCTATAGCCAGCACAATATGTGTCATTGGAGCAGTCATTAAATGTTGACCTAACTGATTGGGGGTATTTGCCAAATGACAGTTTGGGCTGCGGCTTGCTGTCTTTGCTGTTCACAGTCTTTTGTTAGTAATCATGAACAAATGCATCACCTTATAATTGTTAGAAATTATGGAGTTGCCAAGCCTTTCTTCAATGTACAGGTAGAAACTCCTGAAACAACCTTTATAAAGTTCAGATTTCATTTCATGGAATTATAACCTAAAAAGGAAGGATGCATGGTCTGGAGGATTACTTAAGTGTGTTCACATCCTCAAAGGAGCAAGCGAGAGATGTAAAAAAGAATTCTGAATGGTTCAGGTTTTTAACCATGGACAGGACCATTGCTCAATCAGTAATTACATTGCTCCTGGACCAGCACCAGTGCTAAACATTCTTGGGCAGCTGTTAAAGTCCTGTCCCTTGGCATGGCCAACCACTGAAGCCTGCCCATGCTTGCTTCCCTTTAAAAAACAAAATCAATTCCAATGCTCTGAGAAGCACTACAGTGCTGGATCTAGCTGCCATTTTAGCTTCCTACAGCATCCTGATAAAGCATCTGAGGAATTGTGGGAAAGCAAAGTGGCAGAAAATACACTATCTGCAGCCTCAAATTAAGAGAAGCCTCACTGGATGACAGATGAAATTCTTCAAACAGTTAAGGACAGATGAGAAGCAAAAGTAAGAGGTAACAGAAATAGGGTCAGATTCTGAAACACAACTGTTCAGCAACTTGTGTGCAGAGACAAAAAGAACTATTATAATAATAAAAGATGACAAAAAAACCCACAGAGATTATATTTGCCAGCTCTTTTAATACTCTTGGATATAGTTCATCTGGTCCTGGAGATTTAAATTCATTTAGTTTAAGAAGATATTCCTGTACTACCTCTTTGCTTATTCTGTGCTGGATTTCCCCTATTGTGTCTTCTGTTCCTTTATCCTCAGGTTGGTCACCCTTTTCCTTTTCTGAAAACACTGAGGCAAAGAAGGTGTTGAGTAATTCTGCCTTTTCTCTGTCCCCTGTTAGCATTTTGCCATCTTCTCCGCGTAGTGGCCCTACCATTTCCTTCTTCCTCCTTTTGCTGGGGAAGATGACAAAAGATGGAGATGCTATATGAACAGCAGGGGAACATGATAAAAAAGAAATGAAAAGACAATAGAAACAACAACAAAGGGGCAACACTGGCTATCCATTCTGACTTGCAATACTGTCACTGTCCTCCCTCACTGCTATGTAAGCCTGACAGAGGAGATGGGCCGTCAGAGGACACTTTACTCGCTCCAAAGCAGTAGCCAGTCTTACTTTGTTCTATGTAGCTGCACAGAAAATATTTTTGCACAGGGATATTATTTTCTGCACAGAAAATTCTGTTTCTTCCACAGAAAATGCTATAGTCGAGGACTTAGTCTGTGCAAAATTCTCCTTTTTCTCACAGAAAGCAACATTGCCTGTACAGGAAGCTGCATTTTCTGCACAGAAAATAATAATTCTTCCTTCAGTCAGTTAAGTCTTCAAGAGGACCATCTTAGGAAGAACTGGGGGCACAAATCTTATTAATGGGTGTGTTGTGTGAGAACCAAGGTATGTTTTGGTTTACAGTAAGAATCTGGAAGTAAAATGTGACCCCTATCCCTCAACCTGAGTATATCAATAGTGGGTGTGTTGTTGTTGTTGTTGTTTTTAAAGCATCCTTTACTTGGACAGTAAGATTTATACTCTCCCCCAACCCCACTACCCATTATAAATGTTTAAAGGAACTCAAGACAATACAGACAGAGCGGTGGAATCTAAGAAAAGACATGAGAAGGCAGTACTTCTCTTTATCTTTCAATGACTGAAGCTTAATTAAGTCTCTGTAAAATGTGGTGTGCAACTTGGTGAAGCAGGAGGAGCTGATATATGACTGCTAGCTGTCTGATATGATAAATTCTTTCTGCATCCAGATTTCCTTACAGAATTTGTGGTGGCAGAGGAAGGAGATGAATAGAGAATGAAGCACACAGAAATAAACAAAAATAAAATAAATGATGGACAGTAAAAAGATAAGGCAGAAAATAGTGTGACTAAAGACTGCAAGAAAAGAGGAAGGTAGGCTGAGGAGGATTAAGAATGAGGGCATGTATTAATAAGCTGGAATTGTGAAATGAGCATTCTGAGACCATGAACATATGAGAAGACAAGATTAGGAAGAGAAAGAAAGAAAATGGAAACAAAAGAGCGAGGCTGGGAGGAGAAGCTGCTCCAATTGTGCCTGGTTTGTTTAGGCATTAAAACCAACTAAGTCTACATTATTATTTTTTTTCACTCTTTCTCTTTAGAGAAGGTTGAAAAGAAGAATGATCTTCCAGTTGACTTTATTTTCCCTTCACACACAAACACACTGGCAATGCACAAAAGGGTCTGAGCGGGTGGGGAGTTAAGCTAGTGGATTTCTTTCTTTTCCCTCTTTTTAAAGGAGACAGGACCAGATTCTAGCACCAGGGAGTGAAATCCATGTGATCCTCAAGTTCATAGCAATTTCCCCCAGGAGACTGTATCATATTCCAGCAAGCAGGAGGATGGCGGAAGGTTGCCATGGCAACAGAAGGCCCAGAAGATTGACTCAGAGTAGCAACAGGCCAGTGAAGCAGCCTAAATAGGATTTATAGCACATTATAGTGTGAAAAGCAGGGGAAAATTACTGTAAAGGCAGGAATTACAGCACAACAGAAAATATCAACTTTGAAATCCATCTTGCTAATTAAAACAGCATACTCTGTCACAGAGTGCACTATAGGACTGTGAGCTTTAATGGTGAGATGTTATCAATACTTCAAGATAAACTTTTTTTTCTTGGTACATCTCTAAAGTATAAAATAAAGGAGGGGTTGCATAGACTATGGGATTTCCTTCTGCCAGACTTCCTTACAAAGTATCCAGCTGGCATTTTGGGAAACATCTGGTATTTCAGTGGAGTTGTTGAAAGACCATTGCAACCTTTACTACTACTCTGGAAAACAATAGGTAGGAATGTAATTCTTCACTAATTTCAACAGCAAGGGATTTTAGCAATTTTCTTCCTGCTGCAAGAAAGTCTTTCAAAGACTATTTGCAATTCAGGACTTACTCTGTGCAAAATTCACAAACAGTTGTTTTTCACAGAAAATAGCATTTACTGCACAGGAAGCCTTTTCTAATGCAATTTTCTGCTCAAAATGGCCATGTGTGAATCTTGCACAGAATAAGTCCAGAACTGTGAAGATTCTCATTAGTCTAGGATTCTTCTCATCAGTTTCTTGACACTCATGAAACACATTTTTCTGATCATTTTTCAAATATTTTCAAATAGTCTTTCCATCCCTCACAGTAAGTGAGTTTGGATATTAAGCCGACTTTTTTAGTTAAATAAATGTGCCCAGATAACTGGTTTGGTGAGGCAAAAACATCAAAGAACCATGGGCAAAATCCAATATAGTGCTAGTGTTCACTTTTGTTGCCTTCTTTCCCCCTGCAGCACTCTGTGTTCCAACCTACAATGGGCTCTGTGGATTTCACGGGCCCGTGGTGATGGTTTTGGGGAAGTACCAGGGGCTGCAGTAGGGAACAGAACCACCCCACCTGTTTCTTCTGGATTTTGCCATTCTTCCAGCACCATTGGATCCTTTCTGAAGGCAAGCCTACATACTTAAGGCTGACTGCCTACCTACCTGCAGTACATACCTACAAGCCTATATTCCTAAGACTGACTACCTACCTACATAGAAGTACCTATCTATAGGCCTATGTATCTAAGGCTGGAGAAGCCTATATATCTGAGACTGAACAATACTCCCCTCCCTCCCTGTCATAGCAATTGACAATCACTTTTTATAAATGCCATGCACTGCTTTTCATTGTAATTGTTACTGTGCTGCTGCTACTGTTGTTATTATGTGCCTTTCATGTGACTTATGGCAACCTTAGCATAGGGTTTTCTTGGAAATATTTATTCAGAGGAGGTTTGCCTTTGCCTTCCCCTTACGCTGAGAGAGTATGACTTGCCCAAGTGGATTTCCATGGCTGAGCAGGGATTTGAACCCTGATCTCACAGAGTCCTAGCCTAACACTCAAACCACTACACCAGTGGCTCTTAACCTTTTCTTTACCAGGGACCCCCTTTAAATATCTTTTGTTGCCACAGACCCCCAAGACTTAACTCAAGATTGAAAATCCTAATAATAATAATAATAATAATAATACACCACCCATTAAACCTTCCTTCAGAGGCATGGTGGGGGTGGGGAGACTTTTCTCCTGCTTCTTCCTGCAAGTTTGTGGCTGGAGCAAATTGAATGGCAATGCAGAGGCCATGCCAGCCAGCCAGCCAGCCTTTGCCTTAGCTCACGTGACATGGCCACTCCACTGCAGGCAGGAGGTGGGCCAAGCAGCCTTCAAGCCTTTGCAGACCCCCTGTGAGGACATTGCGGCCCCCTGGGGATCCCCAGACCAGAGGTTAAGAACCACTGCAGTACACCATAGTGGCGGTCATCACTATGTTCCTTATTCTTTGTTTATTTAAAACATTTTTGCCATGTTGTTTGCCTGTAAAGGTGCCTAAAACCATTTATAAAATCAACAGTGAGACAGTCTTTCTCTCCCTGCTCTTGCATTTAACATCCAAAAGATGCAACACAAAAGAGTGGGGGGGAGGATTGGGAAGGGAGGGGAAATCAAAGCAAAGCCAGACATCAGTTCTTAGTTTTATGCAGTTCTTATAATAATAACCAGCTAGAATGGGATGAATCCAAGAAGAGCAAATGAAAAATGCTGCTGTCTCACTAAAGCTAATGGAACGGCATGGCTTCCCTTCACTCATTCTACAATAACCTGAGGCCCATTCACACTACACAATTTTAGTTCTATTATTCCATTTTAACTGCCATGGTTCCACCCTAAGGAATCCTGGGACTGGTAATCTGGTGAGGCACTCGAGTGCTCAGGCTGAGAATTTTAAATGCTCCTTTTTAAATAACAAATCATAAGATTCCATAGGATGAAACCATGACAGTTAAAGTGGAATAAAAGCACTATAACTGTGGAGTACAAAGAAGCCCCTGGTGGAATGTTACCTTTCAGGTGATAGTTCAGGAAGCTGAATTCTCAGCAGAGTATATGGACTGACCTGCTTCCTTTCATTCCCTCTGCTGCCATCTGATGGGATAGCTCTTACAAGATGACAGATGAGGGAGATGGTTTGTTGGCACAATCCACTGTGAACCTGACTCAGAAACAGATTAGGGATCTAAAATGTAAACAGTGAAGTGAAAGGCTCACTAGAATCTCAGGAGGATTATTTCCGAAGGATGAATACTACAGATATTAAAGATTTCCTCTTACTTCTTAGCAGTAAACAAGGAAGATATGTCTAAGAGACATTGCAAGGGAAACCACTATGTAAATTACACTTTTAATTGCATTTTTGTTTCAAGACACAGTTTGTTAAAGCCTACCCTGAACAGTCATTTGCATTTAAATAAGTATACCCAAGAAGTGAGGATCGGACATTCTATAGAGCATAATGTGCATGTGTTCTTCTTGCTATTGATTTGAAGACTCATTTCAATGTTGTTAAGAGTCTCAATTCCATTGTTTTTATGTGGTTTCTCTTGCCAGCAGTGCAAGTACAAAAACATTTCCTAATGGTCTTTGAAATGCCAATACTCATTGTTTGCTGAAATAACTCAGGAGTGTGGCCAGTAAAAGAGCATGCTGTGCAAACCCTGGTAACCACACATCTGTTGCATTTTATGCTTGGATTTGCAATCAGTTGTTTGATTCAGTCTGACTTCCATAACAGTATGTTTTCTGTAGCAATTCCCAAGAGATCTGAGAAGGCCGACCTCTCATTAACCTCAGTACTTCGGCTTTGCTTATAGAATACATTTAACCAGGTTTTCTTCTTCATAAACCTCCATGGCGTGGTCTTTATTCTGCCCCCATTCATTATACTGAAGCTTCCACAGGAGATATTTTTGGTAGATTATCCTTATCATACTGTATATTCTGGACTTTCAAGTGCAACACTGAATGATGTTTACTAGACCAATAAAAGACAACCAATCCCGTAACAGACAACCAACAGCTTCACCTAAAAAAAAACCCCTTTCCTGTACTTATTGCTATGTAAATGTAAGACAGAGTGGGTGGGTGAGTGGGCGGGTGTTAAAGTAAACTGATGATCTTGTGAATCTGTATTTTGACATTAAACTAACATGAAAAAATGCAGTTCAGAAAGGCAGACTTCATTTTCAAGACAATCTCCTTTTTCTTTCTTTTCCATTACCAACAACAACTTTACATCCCTATTTTTTTTAAAAAAAAAAATAGGACACAACACATATATGCAGAGTAATGCCCCTCACTCCCACCCCAGATCCCTTTTGTTTAATGCTGAATTCTTATCTGTGATGAAAATCCATCCATCCATTGCGTTTATATGCTGCCTTTCTCCTGGTGTGAGACTCAAGGGAGCTCACAAACAATAAAACAAACTATATTGACTATACTGTGAATTTGTAGGTTGATTGATTGCCAGTGCAAAACTGACCAAAATAACCAGTGGCACATTTCTGAATTTCAACCATGTATTAATGCACCGCTGGAGGAAGAGGCAGCAGCTGTTCACCACCTGTGAATGTCTGAAATACAGGTTGGAAATGTTAAACTAGTGGATAGGTGAAACTTTCATACTGTTTGCTCTCACCTGTAGCCCAATGACTAGGATCCAACAGCATGCTATTTATACATTGGAATGAATCTGAGGTTTTGTTGGTTAGCTTGGATTCCTGCTGCCAAAGACTTCATGTTTCTTTGGCAGTGGTAAATGCTGCACCTCAACCAAGGAATAAAATCCTTGATGTGCATGGAGTTCACCTTTGAATTAACAATATGTTCATAACAGCTGAATTCTAGCCAGTACTTTTCCTCAGCTGTAATGCAAGAACTTTCTCTATACAAGGCACCTTCATTCTTTCCCCCCTCTACTTTTTCCTGAGCCTGGAACAATAGCAGCAAAAGTAGTCAATCTAGTCAGAAAAAGAGATATTAGCAGAATAAATCTGCTCCTTCCCTTTTAAAAAAGGTGCAGTCCTAAATACCATTTATAAATGCTAATCCTGGTGCAGTTTCTGGCTTGTTGCATGGATGGAGGCAATTCACTTAACCTTTCTGAGCAGTCATAATGACATGGCTTTCCCACAGGGGTATTGTGAAGATTAGTTAATTAATGTTTGTACCGAGTGCTAAATGTGAATTTAATTTGTAGCTATTAAAGTTCCCATTGGTACTGGTCACAGGAGCAAGGTATACAGCCCCAGAACTGTGGATATCATCCTTTATTATACTGCTGTGCTATTTGAAACTTTGGAATGTATGATGCAGAAATAGTTGCTGGGGATGTTAAACTAATGATGGGAAAAAATATGCAGATGAACACAAACATACACCTCTCAGATATCATAGGTATTCAGAGGTATAGTGGTAAATCTTGGAGGTACTCATCCTGACAATCCCCATAGCCACAACCCCACAACAGCAAGAGGATTTTTAAAACATACAGGCTCATGGAAACTCATGATCTACATTAACAAGACAGTTCTACCAGTTTTCATTTCTACCTGGAGCTGGTCTTTTCTAAAGCTATTGGCAAATTATCACACTACACTGTTATAGTATTATTATTACACTTTAATTGCTCTGACTGCCTCCTGTGGAATCCTGGGATTTGCAGTTTAGGGGGGGCATTTAGAACTCTCAGTCAGAGAGCTCTTAGGCTTTAGTTCACTAAACTACAAACTCCAGAATTCCACAGGAGGCAGCCATAGCAGTTAAAGTGGAATAATAGCACTATAACAGTGTAGTGTGATAAAGTTGTGCCAGTTGCCTGTTCAGGGTTCAGCTCACAACATTATATTGTTGCTAGGAAAATGACTTTCCCTGAGTCATGAGAAATAACTCAAATGTTTCATATTTATTTATGACAAAGTAAAACATACAGTTCTTCTAGAACCACTGAGTTATCGTAGATGATCTGTCGGGAATGATTTGATTGTGTATTCTTGCATGGCAGGAATTTAAAACAAAAAATATCAACTTACCTCCTTTTCGCTGCAGTGCCCATTTGTGTCCACGGCTGATTAGCAAGCTTGGAGCAGAATAATTAGCAGTTTTCACCCCCAAAACAGAAATGGTTGCCGCAAGTGAGTTGAGTCCAGAAAATCTCCCTCCCTTTCCCCCCGCTTTCTTTCTCTTAGGAGATTTTCACACGCTGAAAATATCGCTGCCAGAAACTGGGACAGAAATATTTCTGTCCCGGAAGCAGCGCCGCGGCTCGCACGCTCACCTCCCTCTCCCGTTGTTCCGTCGTCCTCTCTTTGGGTTTTTTCCTCTCTCTTCCGGAATATTTTATTAACGGCAAACTCCCGTTAGTAAAATATTCCGGAAGAGGGAGGAAAAAACCCAAAGTGAGGACGACGGAACAACGGGAGAGGGAGGTGAGCGTGCGAACCGCGGCGCTGCTTCCGGGACAGAAATATTTCTGTCCCAGTTTCTGGCAGCGATATTTTCGGCGTGTGAAAATCTCCTTAGACAGATGCGGAAGAGCTGTTTCCCATTTAAAAGAAAAGGTCATATTTTTGCTCTGCCGCCTTACCAGGGGTGAACGATCATGCCTTTGAAAACAAAACAATGGCGGCTCCATCATTCCAAGCCTCTCTTGCAAGCCCGCCCCCTCCGAGGTCCGACCAATCAACATTCAGCTCTGCTGTGTCCCCTTTGTGAATCAGTTGTACAGATGACCTATTGTGTGCATTTTTGCACACTTAAAAAAAAAAGATCATGAGAAACAGTGAAACCTGTTAGCGTGGACTATGTGGAGTTTTCAGCTCCCCTCCTTCCGAATATTGTGAATGTCAGCCAGCGTCCATGAGGACCACTAACATTCTCCTCGAATTGTTCAAGGATTTATTTATTTTTTGCCATGTAGCCAACCCCTTGGTCTCTCTCTCTCTCTCTCTCTCTCTTTCACAAGACCTTTCCGCAACCGTGATTATTTCCACAAGGCTTATTGCTTATTTATTCATTTATTGTAGCTTTCTAGTAAAGCGCAGATGATTAGGACACAACCTTTACTTGGAAAGGCAGGTAATTCCTGTGTGGATATGAAAAGAGTAGTTTTCTGACCTTTATTTCCATGTGAGAAAAATAAGAATCAAAACTTGTTTATGTATCCACTAACAACGTAATAATTCCATCTCTTGTCTCCATATCCCCTTTCAGACACTTTTTGACATTTTGAGCATTTCTTTTCTACTGATCTTGCTTTCCTTCTCTCCATTGCTCTTCCTCCTTTATTAAAAGCATCACTGTTTCTTCCAAAGCAGGAATCCAGTTGTTCCTGGCAGGTGTTACTGCCACAGCAGCTGATGCTCAGTGGTAGCAGTGGTGCTTGGAAGAAGATGACTTGGACAAGTTCATGTATTTTCCATTGAGGCCAGCCTTGTGAGAAATTACCTAATTGCAATATCCTAGGGCTCCACGCTGCTTTAGACTAGCAGGTGAGGAAAATGCTTTCATTTAGCTACCTTTTGTACTTTTAATTTTAGCTAATGGAGCCTGTAATGGAGTGATTGGGAGTTGAGAAGGTAGCACAAAGTCCACTGAAATGCAATATTTTATTTTACCACTGGCAATCTTTTTTTCTCAATTCAGAGGGCAAGTGTTGAGGGGGGTGAGAAATGTATCAAAGACCTAAATTTGAGGAGCTACACTTTGAGAGTACAAGGTAAATTAAAAGCTTTAGTACCTGGTGCTCTTTGCAGAAGAAAGTTTTTGTTAATCAAAATGAGTTGAAGCATCCATTTGAAGTGGGTGAGGGATGCATATCAAAATGTACAAAGAGAAACAATTGCTTGAGGGATGAAGGTCTCTATATGTATATATTCTGAAACTTTGCCCAAAGTCTCATATCCAGTATTTTATTTACCAACTGCATAGGGGTTGTTGAATTGGAAGGGGGACAAGTAAGGACAAACATAAGATAGGTGGATAAAATTATGCATATTAGAGAGAAAATGGCTAGGATCATTTTGTGTGCTTCTCTGATGTTACTAGAATCTAGGTGAAGCCAAATGGTGGAAAATTTGGGGTAGCTAAAAGACAGACATCCCCCCCTTCATTTGTTGTTGTTGTGTTCCTTCAAGTCATTTCCAACTTATGGCAACCCTAAAGTTGCAACCTATGAAAACTAGGCTGTCGCAGACCTCCCAGAGGACCTTCTCTTCTACGGCTCCCAGACTTTGGAATGGCCTGCCGGATGAGATCCGTCTTATCACTACTCTTGATAGCTTCAAGAAAGTGCTAAAGACGGATCTCTTCCGGCAGGCCTTCCCGGAATAGAATCATAGAATCATAGAATCATAGAATTGTAGAGTTGGAAGAGACCACGAGGGCCATCCAGTCCAACCCCCTGCCACGCAGGAAATCTTGATCAAAGCATCCCCGACAGATGGGAATCCAGCCTCTGTTTAAAGACCTCCAAGGAAGGAGACCCCACCACGCTCCGAGGGAGTGTGTTCAACACTCAAACCACTGAGAAATACAATATCAAAGAAGCAAAACAGCTCCAGTAGTCTATCTAATCCAACATTTTTCTCCAACATTGTATTTGTGAACCAGGAAAACCACAAATCAGAAATTAACATCAGTAACCTACCCTGCCCATCTCTCTGAATTTCAATTCAGAACTAGACTGTCACTGAGTCTGGAGATTCTGTATAGTCATTGTGATTAACAGCCATTGACAGACCTAATCTTTATGGGCTGAATCCAACCTATCCTGCTTTTGTCCCATTGACAGCAACTCTCGAAGTTAAGCTCCCCCTAAAATACATCCCACTGATTTCAAAGGAGCTAAAGTGTTAGTAATTTAAGTCTGGATCCAGCCCCATGAACCTTGTTCCCTAACCCTCTTCTACAGCCATCTAAGTTAATGGCCATCAACACACTTTTGTAGCCATGGAATTTGTTTTATTAATTATGAAGTACATCATTTAATCTGATGTAACAATTTCCAGAAGGGCAGCCTGGGACTCTACACACACACACCTCTCTACCTATTTTGAACCCACTGCCAGTCAGTTTGGCAACTGAGTTCTAGTAACAGGAGGGTGAAAAAGTTCTCTGAACTCACACCATCAAGCAGAAGTTTGTGAACTTTTTGATGGGGTGTGTGGTGTATTTTTATCTTTATGCTTATGTTTTTAAAGTGATTTTATACTTTTAAAAGGGAAAGCTGCTGTAACAGGATGTTGTGTTTTAATTTTTCTATCAATTTTTGTTTGTTTGTTTGTTTTGGGCTGTACCTTTAGCCTTGTTATAAGCCATCTTGGATCCATCTTAGGAGAAGGGTGGGACAATCAATAAACAAACTAAAAACATCGATTATATCCGCCAACTCAGACCATAAAGCCAGGTGGGGGGTTTCCAACATCTTTATCGATTTCTCTGCAGCGCACCAAGCACACAGCAATAGCACCATGTTAGGCAAAAGAGCACAACATCGCTCATAATTATAGATGCTCTTAAAGAGAAAACAGAATACAGTTGTTTCTTCATATTCACTGAGGTTTGGTTCCAGGACCATACAGTAAGGCAAAAAGTGTGGGTGAAACTGGTACCATGCATAGGCAGAAAAGGAAGAAGAAAAAGAAGAATTATTCTTCAGTCATGGAAAAGAAGAGGTCTGTTGGCTTTGGTATACCTCAAGTGTAGTGTTTCTTTTCATTTTGAAGAAATATAATTCCAACTTGATCGTTAAAACAAGTGACACTATTTGTCTAATAATTAAGATGATCCCTCACCCAACAGAATTGCACCTTGTGGGATGTCTTTTATGCTTTGTTTCTGTGACTCTGATTTGCTGTACATTATTTTTACTGTCTTGCTTAAAAGCAGAACAGCCCCTTTCAACAAAGAATAACAGCTTGATGCAATTAACATTTAAGCCAATGAGAAGCTTCGTACTAATCCTACTGTGTTATTCAATATAGATTCACAGAATCATAGGGTTGGCAAAGAATATGACAGTATGGTTATCTAGCCCAGCTCCTTATGCTGAAGCAATCCTCCCCATATGCAGACATGGATTAAGCACTCTTATCCCGACCACCACAAACAAGGGGAAGGAGAAGAACCAAGATGTGCCAGAGTTACTCAGGGACAAGGCTTAAATGAAGTTAAATATAACCAGATGCCTCAAATATGTAGCAGCCACTGAGGAAATGCAAACAGTGATGGTAGCTCATTTTAAATAACTTTAAATTGGAAGAAGAGAAATAGCAAAATGCAATTCAGATGTCATTGCAGTCAAAGGCAAAACACAGAAGGATTTTAATGACTCCAGATTGCATATTTAGATTAAAGAATACAGATTTTTTTTAACCTTTAGACATGATGGAATATTTCCAAGATTGGATGTGCTAAGTCTGTCATAGGAAATTTTTAAACAACAAATTGAACAAACAAAACATCAAGAAACTGGATGTACAGCAGAATGAAATTGAGGAATTCTGAGATGGATAAAAGGATCAGTGGGGGCAGTGTGTGTGTTTTTCATGGAAGAATGTTCCCAATTGCAGTTCGTGGCAATTCCATTTGAAATAAAGCAGGCAGTAAGGAATTTCAGGGACATCCTTTCCACAAATCTATAATCTTTCCCAATTCACCTGATGTAGTAACACTCATCCATTCTGTAGCTACATTGTATCTTGACTATTTCAATGCACTGTGTACATGAGATAAACGTGAGCTTCTGTTGGTACAACATGTGACAGCAAAGCTGCTATCTGATGCACAGCACTGAGATAACATTATTCTAATACTGAAAGACTTGACCTGATTGCCAGGTGCTTTCTAGGGCCAATTTAAAGTGTGGGCTTTAACCTTTAAAGCCCTAAATGGCTTGAGAACTGGGTATTGACCACCTGTCTTGTTATGAAGCTATCTGCCCGTTAAGCTCTTCTAGAGAAGTCCTCTTGAGAATACCATTGCCCGAAGGGGCCTTCTTGATAGGCATGTGGGAAAGGGCTTTCTCCTGTTTTGGCTGCCAGATTGTGGAATACATTCTCATCAAGCTGCAATCATTTCCCACTCTCACTCCTTTTAGAAAAGTACAGAAATACTGTACATCTCTTCAGACTAGCTTTTTAGACTGTTTAATGTTTCCTGATTACTAATTTCAAGGTTTTTATCACATTAATTGCTCTTATTGCTTAAATTATTTTAATGGTTTTATCCTTCAATTCGTTTCTATTGTTTAAATGGTTTTACAGTGGTTTTAATAGTTTTATTCTTTATTTTAATGATGCTGATAATCACCTTGAGTCCTTTTTTTTCTTACTGGAAAGGTGGGATAGAAAGTACTTAATGAATTAATTAGCTAAATCGTTGTTGCTGGAAAAGACCTTTGGGGAAAACACTTCTTTGTACTACAGTTAGCAGAATCCTCCAGCCAACATGGCCATTGACCATACTGGGTGGGGGAGTCTGGAAGATGTAACCCAAATATACTGTAATGTTTCCAAGGTCTGCATAAGACCTTAGAGAACTGCTGCTAGTTAGCAAAGGGCTTGCATAAATGGTGAAAATACTTCACATAGAATTCAAGGAGAATACCTTTTGTCTAAATGGGATCCCACAGCAATTCACCATATTTGGAAGGAGGGGGGCCAAAAACACTGTACACTGTTCTGGAAAAGCCTTTGCTGCTTTCACTGAAGTTAAAAAAAAAAACCTACAAGGGAAATGTGCATTACTGCTCATTGGGATGACTGATTTGGATTGCAGTGCATTCTCATTGAGGACAGAAATAGATTGCTGATTGGTCAGATGATCTGGGGTGTGTGTGCTGGCAATGAAGTGGCTGGAACCGCCATGTAGAGTGTTCACAGTAGCAATTGTGTGCTGAAGTGACAAAATGTTTTTTAAAGCTTGTTTAAGAGGAAGGTCACACTTTTGCACCTTGGATTTACTTTTCTGTTTTAAAATACTGTTTGGTGGTGGCAACTTGGGGGGAATAAATACAGTAGGACCCCTGTATCCACTGATTCATTATCCACTGATTCAATTATCCATGGGACACAAAGCAGCACATCTACCATAGAGTCTTCCTAGAAAATGTGTCCTCTCTAGCCATTTTCTAGATCCTCCAAAGCAACTCTATGGTATTTTAAACCAGAAGTCCCATTATTTTCAATGGTGTTCACTATTATCCACAGTTTTTGGTAGCTACACCCCCCCCGAACCAATCCCCAGTGGATAAGGGGGTCCTACTGTAATTCACTCATGCCTGTCATCTTGATTTGCAGACGTGCCTGTGTGAACATCAAACACAGATAGCTTTGCATACTTGTGATGTTGCCAAAAAAACACAGAGAAAAAAAGGACACTGCTGCGAATTAGCATTACTACACATCAATCCACATTTTATTGCCTCGGATAGACAACCCCATAGACAATACTGGATTAGAGAATTAAGGGGAAAAAAATACAGGGGTGGTACAAGCAGTCATGAAAGAGCAATATCTGTAATATTGGAAGTGGATTGGCTGCCAAGTAAACAGCCCTGAAGTGGCAAATTGGAAGACTAGTAGCAATTTATGTAACTGAGAGGCAGTGAAGAGATGGATGCAATAGATAGTAAACTTGTATCTCAGAGACACAAATGAATTGCTTTACTGCAGTGCATGAAATATTCTCTTTCAACGTCTATCAAGGCAATTTAGGAGCAAACTTTCATGGGAATATCTACCCCTACCAGGCTCATTGCTTGGATGCTGATTGTGAGATTGTAGGTAGCAATTTGTTTTAATGATTGATTCTGCTAATGCTGAGTTGCCGCTGGCCTCCTGGAAGCCTAGATGATATCCTCATGCATGGAAAGTGAATTCATTAGGATTAGTGTAAAGATAACAATCAATATAAAACAGAGGTGTTCAGCAAGTTCCAAACCACTTTCTTGACAGGCTTTGTGGGTACTAAACAACAAATAGTGTGCATTCCAAGTTTACTTCATTTGTTCATTATCCACCATATGGTGCTTTTTGATTAGGTCACTGTTTACCTCCAGTTATGACGGCAGGTGCTTCTTTTGCAATGGTTTCAAAAGGACTCCAACAGGGAAAATCAACTTCTTGTTGATGGAAAGGATGTGTAAATAAGATGTGGCCCGGCATGTTGAAGATTCTAGTGTTCTGAGGGACATTTATACATATTTATTTCTTAAAAACAGTTTGAGCCTGTAATTGTACTTAAGAAAACCAAATGTTATGACAGATAGTCATTATAAAACATTTAGATGCACATCCATTGTTAGAAGTCTCTTGAAGGACTGATTTGGATGAAAGGCAGTCATTCCCTCATGAATGCTTAAAAGTCCTGTTACATAGAACAGTATTATTATCTCGCCTAAAAACAGTGGCAGTGTTTGAGCCAGAAGGTGTGTGGCTTGCAGTGATGGATCACAGGTTCCTCCTCCTGCAATAGTAATATGAGCTGTTCCTACCCTGTTAGGAGTTACATTGAGCTGCCAGTAGTGAGTTACCTCAAGCCATTTTGTGAGTTTGTGGCATGGATGTCAAAGCTTGCTAGCTGAGGATTTTTGGAGCTGAAACACCCCCCAAAATTAATGGTTCCAAGCTCTGTTTTTTAATGTTATCCACAATAAAAGCAATCAGCCAGATTTCTTATTGGAGCAACTAAGCTTCCTTAAGAACTTACAAGCTTTACACAGATAATCAAGCAATGTATATGGAAAAATGTAATTTCTCCATAGGGCAATTTTGGAAAGATTGCCCCATGGGGAAGTTACGCATTGCTAACACATGTTCCCATCCATAAGTACTCTCTCTCTCTCTGGATTTTCTTCCCAAATAAAGATTCAGGAAGGACTCATCCCACGCTTTCTGCAAGCGTGCTGATGATTAAAAAGGCCAATCTAAGATAAACAAGTCTGGTTGCAGAAAGCACAGCAGAAGGTCTCCTCGGGTTGTGATTCTTTCTGTGTTGTCATTTCTCTTCAAGACTTGTTTGGCGTGAGTTCTCAAATAAGGCTGCAGCATTGTGGATAGTGCATCTCCATGCCTCCCAATGTGAGGCCAGGGCGGATCATTGTTGAGACTACGTGCGAAAGGGATCTAGGAGTCCTAGTAGACCACAAGTTGAACATGAGCCAACAGTGTGATGCGGCAGCTAAAAAGGCCAATGCGATTTTGGGCTGTATCAATAGAAGTATAGTGTCTAGATCAAGGGAAGTAATAGTGCCACTCTATTCTGCCTTGATCAGACCTCACCTAGAATACTGTGTCCAGTTCTGGGCACCACAATTCAAAAAGGATATTGACAAATTGGAGCGTGTCCAGAGAAGGGCAACTAAAATGGTGAAAGGTCTGGAAACGATGCCTTATGAGGAGAGACTTAGGGAGCTGGGTATGTTTAGCCTGGAAAAAAGACGGTTAAGAGGCGATATGATAGCCCTGTTTAAGTATTTGAAGGGATGTCACGCTGAGGATGGAGCAGGCTTTTTTTCTGCTGCTCCAGACACTGGAACACGGAGCAATGGGTGCAAGCTCCAGGAACAGAGATTCCACCTCAACATGAGGAGGAACTTTTTGACAGTAAGAGCTGTTCGGCAGTGGAACACACTCCCTCAGAGCGTGGTGGGGTCTCCTTCCTTGGAGGTCTTTAAACAGAGGCTGGATGGCCATCTGTCGGGGATGCTTTGATCAAGATTTCCTGCGTGGCAGGGGGGTTGGACTGGATGGCCCTCGTGGTCTCTTCCAACTCTGCAATTCTATGATTCTATGATTCTATGATTCTATGAAAGCCCATACATAGGTGCTGTATTGGCGTAGGTGCTGTTTGGAAAAATATTTACCTAACTATCTATGGATAGCCAAGGGTATGCAGATACAAAATAGAAGAAGTACAGAAACTGGTTTTGAAACTGTTTCTAATAGTACAAACATTATGACAGTAGGTAAGCCAATGAATACATGCAGTGGAATAACTGTTATCCTAATGTAAACCTCTTGTGATAGGCTGGAACTTCTTAATAAACTGTACTTTAGCAGCCTCTCTCTCTCTCTCTCTCTCTCTTTTACTTTTCTTCAAAGTTTCTCTGCTGTACCATGGCTACTTCTTTCACACTTATTTTTAATCTTGAAAAAATAATATTTTTAAAAATAGGAAGGACTGAAATGAAAAAGTGAATTGAAACCAAATTATTTGAAGAGAAGAAGCCAGCAGGTAAAAAACTGAAAATACATCTATGAGAAAATGTTTATACATAAACTTCTAGAAAAGATAACAAACTTTCAAATGTCTATCCATGCAAAGTTGATGCCTATATGATATAAGCTTGAATGTTCGAAGAGTTACGAAGTTATCTATTCTCAGAATAATACAGTTGCCCCTCCACATTTGTGAACTTAGCATTCGCAGTTTTGAATATAAAGCAGCAACACGGGGCCTTGGGTGGGAGGGGGAGGGCCGGGGAGGCCTTCACGGGGCCCCTGGAGATGCTCCGGAGGCCCCATGAAGGCCTTGGGCGGGGGGGGAGGGCTGGGGAGGCCTTCACGGGACCTCCGGAGATGCTCTGGAGGCCCCATGAAGGCCAGAGGAGGGAGTGGGGAGGGCCGGGGAGGCCTTCACGGGACCTCAGGAGACGCTCCAGAGGCCCCATGAAGGCCTGGGGAGGGAGTGGGGAGGGTTGGGGAGGCCTTCAAGGGACCTCCAGAGATGCTCCGGAGGCCCCATGAAGGCCTGGGGAGGGAGTGGGGAGGGCTGCGGAGGCCTTCAAAGGACCTCCGGAGACGCTCTGGAGGCCCCATGAAGGCCTGGGGAGGGGGTGGGGAGGGCCGGGGAGGCGATCATGGGGCCTCCGGAGATGCTCCAGAGGCCCCATGAAGGCCTGGGGAGGGAGGCGGGAGGCAGGGGAAAGCGAGTATAGGGCGTCCGGAGGCCCCGTGGTTGCTTTGGCAGGGGAGGGGGAGGGCAGTTGTTCTTCGCTGATTTTTTGCATTCGCGGGGGTCTGGGGAACCTAACCCCCGCAAATGTGAAGGGATGACTGTAAAAGTTGGATGTTTGTTTTTCCAGTGCTACAAAATGTCTTATAGCTATTGAAAGGTCATGGAAAATGTATTTCTAGTCACCAAAAGTTAATTTGAAAAGGTAATTTCAAGATATGGGCAAACAGTTCAAGAGCACATGTAAGTCTTTGATTGATAACCATTCTCAAAAGAAAAGTAGCACTGGGTTAAATTACCCCTGATCATATGTTTATGATCAGATGCATCTGAAGTGTGATAGTGCCAGCCTTTAGTCTTTGCTAAATTAATATTTTAGAATCAAATATGGTATACACAAAACAAGATGTTTTACTGTATAGGTTGGAGTTTAAAATCTATAAAGTTTATTTATTTTAAAATTTATTTATTTAACTTATGCACCAACGTTCTCCCCAAGTGGGACCAAGGCAGCTCACAAAAACCTTAAAAATCAATACAATTTAAAAGAATTAAAATTGCCATCATTAAAACAATTTAAAATTATTTGAACATACAAAAGTCAAAAATAAAATAAAAACAAAAGGTAAAAAACACACCCCAATAAAAGCTCTATGGGTGCAGTTATATATAAAAGGCCTGCTTGAATAAAAACATTTTTGCCTGCCAGTGAAACGAAAGCAGGGAGGGGGCCAGCCTAGCCTCCTGTGGAAGAGCATTCCAGAGGGTGGGAGCAGCCACCGAGAAGGCTCTCTCTTGTGTCCTCACCAAAGAAGCCTGTGATGGTGGTGGGACCAAGAGAAAGTCTTCCCCTGATGATCTTAAAATTCCGGCAGCCCCCAAATTAATTTTTTTCAGATAAAAAGGGGAGATATGTAGGCATAGAAATTACAATTAATAATTATAAAATGCTAATTGTGGGGATTTATGCACCAGTCAAATAAAGATTTACATTTTATAACGAATTGAAAAAAAGTGATAATTTCTTATGAGAATTGGTGTCTGTTGGGAGATTTTAATGGGGTTGTAGAGCCTCAGAGAGATAGGCAGTCAACAAAAGGAATTAAGAAGAATCAAGGTAAATTGGCCAAAGAATTTTTTGAAATAATTGAGGAATTAGAACTAGCAGATGCTTGGAGAATAAAAGGAGATAATAAGAGAGGATTTACCTTTTTTTTCCAGGTTCTCACAAATTGTTTTTGAGGATTGATATGATATGGACTTCTTAATTGGTATTAAATGTGGTAGAGAAGGTGGAAGTTTTGAATAAAATTTTCTCTGATCATAGTCCAGTGATGATGAGTAAAAAAAAAAGAAAAGTAATATCCCAAATTGGAGAATAAATAAATTGCTTCTGCAAAAATAAAAAATCCTTAAAGAGTGTAAGACCAAAATTAAGAATATTTTGAATTAAACCTTAATAAAGGAACTGCAAATACTATTGTATGAGATGCAAGTAAAGCAGTCATTGGGGGGGGGTATTAAAAAAATAGAATGGAGAAAGAAAAGGCGAGAGAAGCTGAATAAAATTATGGCAGAACTCAAAATGAAAGAAGAAAAATTAGTTAACTCTCCTATGAATAAAAATATTAAAAAACAATAAAAAATATTACAGGATCTAAGTATCACAAATCTCTCTCTGGCTTTTCTTCGCAAACGAAGATTCAGGAAGGACTCATCCCGCGCTTTCTGCAAGCGCGCTGATGACTAAAAAGGCCAATCCGAGATAAACAAGTCCGGTTGCAAAAAGCACAGCAGAAGGTCTCCTTGGGTGATGTTTTTGGGTTGTGATTCTTTCTGCGTTGTCGTTTCTCTTCAAGACTTGTTTGCCGTGAGTTCTCAAATAAGGCTGCAGCATTGTGGATAGTGCGTCTCCATGCCTCCCGATGTGAGGCCAGGGCGGACCACTGTTGGTGATCAATTTGGCCAAGCCTGAGATGTTGTTTCAGGGAGTCTTTGTATCGCTTTTTTGGAGCGCCCCTCTTACGCTGACCCGTGGCGAGTTCACCGTAGAGTAGTATTTTTGGGAGGCGATGGTCCTCCATCCTAGAAACATGCCTAATGACAGAAGAATTAAAAACTAAATTAGATTTCCTAAAACAAGGAAATTTTGAATCTGCAAATTTTCCAGGGAAGTGGTTGGTGGCTAGATTGAGAAAGGAAAGGACAAAACATATGATACTGTGTATGAAGGAAGGATATAGACTTATAACAAAAGAAAAAGAAATCAACAAATTATTCTATAACTACTACAAAGAGTTATATAAAAAACAAGTAGTACTAGAACAACATATTAAAAAGTATTTGTAAGAGAGAAAGGTAGTAAAATTAACAGAGTCCCAAAAGGACAAATTGAATGTGAAGATTTCCACTGAGGAGATAATAGAGGCTATTGGAAAGCTGAAAAGAGGAAAAACACCAGACCCAGATGGTTTTATGGCCCTATATTATAAAAGCTTTAGTGGCTATTTGGTGAAACCAATGCAAATTGTTATGAATGATATCTTGCTAAATTTAAATATGCCAGAAAGTTGGAAAGAAGCAAATATTGTTATGCTGCCTAAAGAAGATCAAGATCCAAAGATAGTAGGTAATTCTAGACCAAGTTCATTACTAAATGAGGATTATAAAATTTTTGCTCTTTTACTGGCAAATAGATTAAAACATTTTCTGCAAAACTATATTGATAGAGACCAGAATGATTTCCTCCCTAAAAGACAAATTAAAAACAATGTAAGAATAATTATTGACATATTAGAATATTTGAAGTACCATAATGAAGTAAAGGGGGCCTTGTTTTTTTTAGACGCTGAGAAGGCTTTCGACAACTTAAATTGGAAATTTCTATTAGAGGTACTGAAAGAAATGGACTTTGGAGAAAACTTTTATAAATGGACCCAGGTGATCTATTCTTCTCAAAAAGCAAAAATAAAAATAAATGATAATGCTACAGATTATATCCCCGTAGAGAAAGGCAGAAGACAGGGATGTCCTCTCTCCCCACTACTTATTATCCTGACATTGGAAATTTTAAATAGAGTTATAAGAGAGGAGAGAAGGATAAAAGGTATAAAGGTGAGGAAAGAAGAGTTTAAGGACATTTTCAGGCATGATTTTCGGCAGCAAATATCCCAAAACAGCTCTGTTGCTGCCGCGCGGCAGGGGAGCGGTTTCGAATGATGCCTTCCCTCTGCTGAGCCCCTCCATGTCACTTCCGTGACAGAATGGAGGAAATCGCATCATATTTCACTCACGGGCAACATTCGTGAATGTATGATGCTGTTTCCTCCATTCTGTCACGGAAGTGACACGGAGGGGTTCGGCAGAGGGACAGCATCATCTGAAACTGCTCCCCTGCCACACAACAGCAACGGAGCTGTTTTGGGATATTTGCTGCCGAAAATCACGTCTGAAAATGTCCCTTATTACAAGCCTTTGTGGATGATTTGGTAATTGTAATGAAAGACCCTTTAAATGATGTGGAATATCTGCTAAAAAGTATAAAGGAATATGGTAAACTTGCAGGTTTCAAAGTGAATATTAATATTGATAAATCAAAGATTTTGACTAAAAACTTACCAACCCAAGAAGAGAGGGAACTTAACTCAAAAACAGGGCTTGAAATATCAAAAAGGGTGAAATATTTAGGTATAAATTTATTTACCAAACTCAGCAGGTATTTGAGAATAACTATGCCAAGGTGTGGGGAAATATTAAAAAGGACCTAAACAGGTAGAAGAACATGAATTTGTCACTGTTAGGTAGGATCTCGACAATAAAAGTCTGTTCTACCTAACCTTATGTACTTATTTCAAACAATCCCAATTATTTTATCTAATGCACTCTTTAAAGTATGGCAGAAGGAGTTAACAAAATTTATTTGGGGTGGTAGGAAAGCAAGAATTAAATGGAAACTATTAATTGATGCTAAAGAAAGAGGAGGCCTAGGCCTTCCAGATTTTAGATTATACTATGAAGCCTCATGTTTGGCATGGTTGAGAGAATGGATTAATTTAGAAAATACAAGGGTATTAGAATTAGAAGGACATGAGTTAAGATGGGGATGGCATGCATATTTAAACTATGGGAAAGTGAAGGTAAATGCAGAGTTTAGAAACCGTATCATCCGGAAAGCTTTGTTGAGAATTTGGGGAAAATATAAAAGTAGATTAGGGTCCAAATTAGTTAGATGGGTATCCCCACAAGAAGCATTTTATAGGAAAGAAATGAGAAGTTTACAAAATTGTTTAAAATATAAAGATATACTGAGGGAGCAAAAAGGAAACTGAATATTTAAGGATAGGCAACAATTAGAGAGAGAGGGACATAAAGTTCAGTGGCTAACATATTATCAATTAAGAGATAGATTTAAAGAAGATGTTAAGAATTTGGGGTTTGAGAAAGATAAAACAGTTTGAAGAATTGATGTGCTCAGAAAATCCTCGTTTAATTGCTAAATTGTATAAGATGCTGTTAAAATGGGAAAGTGAGGAGGAACAAATTAAAGAGTGTATGGTGAAACGGACAAGGAATGTTGGACATACATTATAATTAGATAATTGGGAATCAGTGTGGCATAGGGGTTTAAAATTCACCTGTTGTTATGAGTTAAAGAAAATTATTATAAAATGATGTACAGGTGGTACATGACACCAGAGAAATTGGCTACTATTTATAAGAGTGTCAGTAAAAAAAGTTGGAAATGTAAAGATCATATAGGTTCCTTTTATCATCTCTGGTGGACCTGCAAAAAAGCAAGGAAATATTGGTTATTAATTAATGGGATGATTCAAAAGATGTTAAAAGGAACCATAGAATTTAGACCAGAACTATTGTCAGTATTATTACTGACAACAGACATTGGTTCAGTACTGAGACAGCTTCCTTGGAATCAGATCGAAAGGAGAGAGAGAGTTGGGTATCATCAGCATACTGGTGACACTGAACCCCACAACTCTGGATGACCTCTCCCAGCAGTTTCTTGTAGATGTTAAATAGCATGGGGAACAAAACAGAACCCTGAGGGATGCCACAGGCCAATGGCCAGGACATCAAACAGGAGTCCCTAAGCACCACTTTCTGAGTTTACCCCTTCAAGAAGGACCGGAACCACTGTATAACAGTGGCCCCAAGTCCCATCTCAGATAGGTGAACCAGAAGGATACCATGACCGATGGTATGGAAAGCCAATGAGAGGTCCAGCAGTACCAACAGGGACTCGCTGCCCCTGTCCAATTCCCTGTGCAGATCAACCACCAAGGCAACCAAAGCTTTCTCTGTTCCATGAGCAGGCCTGAAGCCAGATTGAAATGGATCTAGATAATCTGTTTCATCCAGAAACCCCTGGAGCTGGGAGGCCACCGCACGCTCCAGAACCTTGCCTAAAAATGGAATGTTAGGGACTGGCTGATAATTATTCAGAATGGTGGGATCCATTATGGGCTCCAGATCCATTGACTGGAGAAAACATGATCCATTCATTGGACAAAACAGTTATCTAATCATTATTCTGTTCATTCCTAGAATATTGCATTTGTTGGTCAACCATAAATACTTATAAAATAAATATTGTAGACTTTTTGTATTGCACAGACTGAATGAGCATTTCAAAAAGGGTCATTCCTAGAGTAGATACTAACATAAGTTATAATAGAAGATATTCCCATTCTAAAGAATCTGGCAGATTGTATGTCACCTTGAATAGAAGCAACTCATCATCAGAACCAATGAATTAATTCAGAGTAAGAATTGCTGTATGAGGCCAAACCTTCCAGATAAAAGCCTTCTTCCCAATTTTCAAATATGGAGTGCACCATGAGATTAATTTAGCATGAAAAAACAGATCGAAGCACAACAGTCATGACACTGTACAGCCAAAGTTCCTTAATAGCTAAAACGGATAGGGGGAGGGGAGTATAACCTGCTCTGATACAGATAGACCCCATTGCTAACCACCTAGAAAGAGGAATTAAATGCAGCCCAAGATGCAGGGTTCAGTATGGACAAAAAATCTCAACAACTAGTAAATATCACTAAAGTATACAAATTAAAGGTCTGGAAAAGCAAATCCACCTTAATTTGATGAAAGCTGCCCTCTTCTGATGAAAACCATGGCTGTGAGGGACGCTGCATAAATTTCTATAGTACAGTATTACATTTTAAAAAATATTTGCAGCGTATGTAGACAGGGATCCCTTGTAAAACATGTATTGTGGCTATTTTAAGAGTATCCAGGGCGATTGAAGTGTTCTCCCACTGGTTTTGAATATTGTCAATAGTTTCAGATTTGTGTCCATTTATACTTTTGCACAAAAACTGGCCTGTTGATACAGAAATGTTGCATACATTTCTAAAAAGTATGTAGTTAGCCAACAGGGGCAAGTGTGCACTAATGTAGAATGCAGAAGGTAAAGATGCTTGGTTAATGAACAAGGGAATTGTTGACAAAAGATGAAACATGATCAGAAAGGGAATGAATCCCTGATTTTCAATCTTGTGGGATATTTGGTCTTGTAATATGTGAGTAAATATAGGGACGGAGTTGGTATCTGGGTTTGTTCTATGGTTTGACTGCCTGTGTTTATATCCTTTCCTCTGCGTTTGGATCCTTGTTATGGGGGCTGTTAATAGTATCTGCTTAAGATTTGGGAGGTTTTGTGTAAGCCAGCTCAGGCCTGTTACCCAAGGTCTACATGGGGTGTATTATTGTCTTGCTCACTGATCTAAGTAGTTTCAGTGGTTTCAGGTGGGGCAATGAGGTGTTCTGTCATCTTTGCTTTTAGGACTGTCTTGTAAATTATATCTGGGTATTGGTCTGATTAGGGTGGGGCCTGTCCATCAGTCATCCTTCTCTCCACTGGCTCTGTCATTTGGCAGCAGGGCCCAGGGATGGAGATGGAGGGGCAAAAGATGACTGACAGGCTTCAGTTAGCATTTAATTTGCTGCCTGACAGTTTAGGTATGAAAGAGGCTTTGAGGTGCTGTGAACAGTCTTGAGTACACACTCTGTTGTCTTGCATCTGTCCACAGCCTGTGGAGGGAAATCAAACTAGATATTTCTACAATATATATTGTCAGGACATGTGAGCTGAGGAAAGCTAAAACTCACACAATGAACCTCAGATTCGACAGCCATCCTTTATTCTTTCTTCTCTCTTGTCCTGTCTCTCAAGTTTTCATTTCCCAAGTCTTCATTACAACAAATTTGAGTGTTCTCTTGCTCACCTGTTCAGAAACCAGGAAATGTGGGCCATCTCAATGCTCCTTTATAACTGTTTCCATCCCTTCAGAAGGTGAGGAAATTGCTTTGTTTTTTGTTTTGTTTTTTACTTTGGCTCCAACCTGGTGTTTTGACATTAAAGAGCAAGAAGGAAAGACCAGGAAAGCACCCAATCATTGGGACAGTTAGACTCAAGCAATATTTTCCAGCCAGCTGTCAATAGAGTGTGCATGAGATTATTATTGTTTGCAGAGGCTTTATTGATCTTGGCTTTGTTCAAGCCTAGAAATCTGTTTACACCAGCCTATAAAAAGAGCGGCTACTTCTTTTACTGAAGGTTAACACACTGTGTTTATTTAATTGAATGGAAATGGCTTTATGTTGTCTAAATGTCATTGCTAATAAATTTTCAAGGGATTCTAGTTTCTACTTGTATGAAGGAATAAGAGAGAAAACTAGAGCAAAATGTGGTAGCTGGAATTCCTTTTTACATCCAGAAATGTAACAGTTGGCTTTTAGAACAGTCGGCTGCATTTGAATTTTGATCTCTCTTTGGGATTTGTATTTTTATATTTTATCTCCCTCTTTTTTCATATTTTCTTCTGGTAAGCTCATTTAATGGTGTTTCCAGGAGAAAATGAGCTCATATTTCATACATGGATGTTAGACTCCCCCCACCTTTTTTTTTTTTTTAAAGTATGTACTTTTTCACAGCTCTAACATTTGGGCTACAAACTTGTTATGTCTTTTTGCCTGTGAAACAAACCATAATGGTTGGAAAGGAGTCTATGGAAGAAGAATGCAAATAGAATATTTGACAACTGCAGGCCAGTCTTTCAATGTCAGCCAAGGGGTAGTTTCCACTCTCTAAAATGCAAATCCTTTTGGAATAGTTTTATCTTGCTTAAATATGATGTGTGATAAACTGTGCAAATATATGTATGAAGGTATGGTAAAGTGCTTTGCTTAAGTGGGATAAAAAAAATGTGTTTGCCTTGCAAAATTGAGGCAACATTTTTTTTTTAAAAAAAATAGATGACCTTGATTACTTATGAAGGAAGTCAAGATAAATCAAATCCATTATCATTAAATGGAACAGCATCTAGGTACATACAGGTTCACTATGACAATGCCTCAAACAGCACTGCTTTTTTTAAAAAAAAATTACATAAACTCTTACCTATCTGATTATGTTAATTATCCAATATTAGGGAAAGAAGATGCAGTCAATGGCATCCATGTCACTCCTGTCATGATGTAATGGGGAATAATACGATAAATATTCAGTATGATAAGTCACAGGTTACTATGGAGAAGAAAGGCAAAATGGTACAATGTTGACAATTTGAATAGCTTATGAGGTGAATGGAAAGTCTAGGGGTTCCTTACTGGAAACTCAATCTGTAATCCTAAATACAGAGCCAGCCTGGTGGAGTGGTTTGAACATTGGACCACAACTCTGGAGACCAGGGTTTGAATCCTAGCTCGGCCATGGAAACCCACTGGGTGATCTTGGACAAGTCACACTCTCCCAGCCTCAGCAGAAGGCAAAGGCAAACCCACTCTGAACAAATCTTGCCAGGAATATCCCATGGTGGGTTTGCCTTAGGGTTGCCATAACTCAGAAATGTCTTGAAGGCACACAGCAGCAGTAGCAGCAGCAACCCTAAACACATTTGCTAACATCAACAAGACATGCTTTTGAGTTAGGATGCTTGGCATTACACCGCCACATTTGCCCCTATATTTCTGGCCTCCATATTATGCTAGCTTTCTTCAAGCTGTTCCATCATCACATATCCAGGTCACAAAGAATAGTACTGAACCCAGTTGCACTATGAAAATTTAACAGGGCTGGGATCCAGTGATACATATGGATATGCTCATTAATTCCTACCTGTTAAGAGTCACAGCCCTTTGGGCTTTTAGGGTCATCCACTCCCAAATAAGCTTTGGAAGTATGGAAAACTATATCAGGAAAGGAGGAACACTACTATGTGCAAATATCAGCTTACCAGTGTGACTGTGGACTTTTTCGGACGTTTAAAAAGTAACGCAAGCAGCCTCGCCAGCTTGCGAGGCTGCTGCACTGTAAAGTGTCAGTTTCGGATGACGCTCGCCCCTGCCGGTACTGTTGCGGTACCGCAGGGAGAGTTGAGCGTCATATTTCCTTGATTTTTACTCACTATCAACTTTCGTGAGTAAAAATCAAGGAAATATGATGCTCAACTCTCCCCACGGTACTGCAACAGTACCGGCAGGGGCGAGCATCATACGAAAATGACGCTTTGCAGCGCAGCAGCCTCGCAAGGCTGACGAGGCTGCTTGTGTTATTTTTCAGCATCCGAAAAAGTCCTGTGTCAGTCAAAATGAATGTGCAAAGTTGGCAGTGTGAGAGGTAGGACAGAGAAAGTATAAGCTGAGAATAGATGAGTTGAGCACAAGCATATACTGTTTTGCCCATGTGCAACTCACAATAATCCTGCTGATAATTGCACAGAACTTCCCATATCATTGAGTCAATGAAATTCTAGTAGGTGTAATGGTATTCTTAAAAAAAAAAATCCCACTTCCAGCTTCTATACAGAATGAAGTCTCCTTCACACCTAGTTCTAGTTCCCTTAGTCCCAGGAAATGATACTATTGGTATCATCTACTGGTTTGGGGTTCATTTGTTTGATATTTTTGCAAATACTTACACACTAATATACTTTTTAATTTTGGTTGCAAAATAAATCCACCTTGTTGATCTTATAGGTAAAGCCATTTTAGGCAAGGTTCCAAATCGACAACTTTGGGAGTACAGTATTCCATCTACGTCAACTCAATAGAATCTAATTAGATGTTCCAGGTGATTTTGCTGCAGGGCTCGGTGCTGTATTTCCAGTTCAGTGCCTTTTTCTCATTTACTGTTTCTCTTCCTGAACACTGTTTTTTACCTATGACGATGTGATGGTCTGTAGTGGAAATCACCAGAAGAAGAAAAAATGTATGAAGAGCTGTATACATTCCCCCCTTATATCATTCCCTTAGCATATCTTTCTCTAAAACCTTTGTACTTTTACACTTTGACTGGCTTTGCTCATGACCTTGGCAGCTGAGCATGATTATCCTTAAATGACCTTGATGTGAAGGGAGAAATTTCTACTATACATTTGCCAAGGAACATCCCAAATGATAAGAGAATAGATGGACATTCTGTTATGGATGTAGTGCAGGTTGTTTAGATCATTAATTAAGTGCACCTATCTGACACAGGACTGGTGTGATTTAGGGGAGTGGGAAAATAGCATGTAGTCCAGTATGGCTTTGCTTGTAAAAAAAAAAAAAAAAAAAAAAAAAAAAAAACCTTGGAAAATTGTCCAAGGATAGCTCAGTGTAGGCCAGGATGGCCAGAGTAGATGTTGCACATCAGTGGCCTGGGCTATCTCTGCTGTTGCCTCTTAGGGCTCCCAATATCAGAACAGCGAAGTGAGTATGCTTGGTAAGGCTTAATAACTTTCATAACTGTATCATCTTTAGTAGCCTGCTGCGTTGATAAATTTGCTAAAGCCTTTCCCACACATGTGGTTATTGCTCCAAATCCAAAAGAACCATTTGCCCTTGGCAAAACATGGTAATGTCATTCACACTGGAACTAATTCTTGCACAGAGATTACACTTAACAACTTTGCCAGCCCCTTTGCTTTGGATGCCTGAATATTTCTAAATGCTTGACTGAAGTTTTAAGTTACTGCCATGCTGCAACCTTGGGGACAGAAGAAAAAATTCATTGGGAGGGAGAATTTTCATGAGGGGGCAATGCCCTCATTTTGCATGCCCTCCAACATTTCACAGCCAAGCATCATCAGAGTGTGGTCAAGATGGCAGAGGTTCTTAATGAGGACAAGCTGACAAGATAAGAGAGGCTGCAGCAGTTTGTTTTTGCCTGGGCCTACAGGGAAGGGTAACATCCTGCCCTGTCCTTTCCCTCTATTGAGTTAACTGAGTGCAACCTACTTTGAAATCAGTTTGAAGCAATTGAAGGAAGCTGGAGATGAATAGGGAAAGTGGGACATTTTAAAAGCAGCTGAAAAAGTGGATGACAGAGGATTAATGGGACTGTCCCTGCCAAATGAGGACAGTTGAAGGATATAATATCTGGCTCAGAGGGCTTGGGACAGTGTGCAACACCTTGGCATATATATGTGGAACCCAGATGATGGACTAGGATTCCAAACCTGTATTGGTTCCAGATATAAATATTTTGCCCACTGCATGCATTTCATTCAGGGCAGTGTTACCAATCCCTGGTATTTTATTTGTACTGAGTGTGCCAGAAAATGGAGAAAAATAAGGAAAAGCTTGTAAAAATTCATCATGTCTCTGCTGAGTTGCACTTAGCTCTAGTGGGCCAGCCAGTGTCTCTTGGCATCTTGACAAACCATTTTCAAATACTATGTTTTTGCAACTAATTATACGAACTTCCTGGCAATAGCTAGAGAAAAAGCCAGTACAAATACTTTAAAAATAAACATTTGGAGCATATTTCTGATATATGAGGAATAATTCAGTGCTGTACCATGGCCACAGCACTTAATAGGCATTAAAATATTGAACTGAGAGGAAATGATAGATCCACTTGCCTGAGAATATACATTTGTAGGATGTTGTTGAAAAACTTCTTTATATTTTCATTTTAATTAGAATTCATTAAAGTTTTGTTTATGTGTTTTTGATACATGAAAAATTATCATGCTTGATTTGTCCCAAGGTGAAAAAGAGAACACGTTAAGACTTACTTTGTTATCAGAATGTTTTTGTTGAACCTTTATAGTTTTGTACAGGTCAGGCATTGTGTGTTTGTAAATTAACTGAGGGCTGACTCAGAGCCTTATTGCACTCCAAGGAAAAGTGGCAAAGCAGCAGGGATGTTCTGTCTTTCCTGCTGCCTTTTTGCATGATGTCAGCATCCTTCTGGCATCCTTTCATTCCAGTCCCATGGGGGACTGAGCTAAAACTGTACCTTTTTGCCTTTTTCTGGCTACCAAAAAGGCACAGTTTCACTTTGGTCCCTTACAGGACTGGAATTAAAAAAATGACGACACCATGCAGGAAGGTAGCAGGAAAGACAGAACATTCCTGCTGCTTTGCCACTTTTCCTCGGACTGCAGTAAGGCTTGTGACATTGTGGAACATATAAGCTCTTGATGTTCGAGTCAAACAAGAGAAGGAGCTGTATGGATCACTAAACTACATTGTACTAAAAACTGGAGATGTAAAAAATCCAGAAATTTTGCAGCCACTTGCGGGGGTGGGGGACCTCACTGGTTCCCCCCCCCCCATCTTTTTCTGAAAAAAAAAATCTGGACCAACTGAAAAAAAATGCAATATTAGCATCCTTTGCAAATTAAAAGTCACTTTATTATTTTAGGAACATGAAAACCTTTTAAAAAATTAAATCCACTGTGTGTAATTTGTATTGACATACTAAAAGCATAGTTTAATCCAGGAAAAAAATTAATTAACTTATTTTCTTTAAAAAAATGGAGCAACAAATGGATCTATAGAGTCCTGAACTAAGCAACCGTTTTGATTTTCTCAGTGGATGATAATCAACAGGAGGAAAAAAAAAACACAGAAAAAAACCCACAAAGAAACTATCAGCATCAGTGATGTCACTGGGGGGATGCGGAGAAGCTCAACCGCATCAGGTGAAACCATGGGTGTGTGTGGCACTGGCCTTAGTGATGCCATAGATTAGCCTTAGTAAATAAAATTATTTATAAATGAGGCAATATATTTTAAAAAATCCTTGGCATGAGGATGCATTTTTTTTTTTAATCTTGGAAAGATTTTGTGTAATTTCAAGACTTCTTTGTGCATTTCTGTAGAATGCACATCATGGGAGAATGTGATAACTGTTGCTTTTTACATTAACTGATAAAAGTTGGTGTTGGATTGATTGTGTGTGTCTTTTTGATCAATATGACAGTCATGTTGTGCTTGTGTATATAGCTTTACAAAGGGAAAATATAAGAAAAATACTAGTTTTGTGCAGGCATATTTTGCACAAATTGAAGAAAACATTATTTTAAAAAGGCTCTTCTTACAGTTGGAGAATCCTCAACAGGTTATCTCAACCAAAACAGAGATACTGGCAAGATGTTTTCATATTTCTATGGCAAAGTGAACTCTAATGCAGCCTGCAGCCATGTTGAAAATAAATGTAAGTCATTGCTGCTGCTAGTACTATCACTACTATTACTAGCTGCTCTGGAAACTTTCTAACTTATCACTGTGTGAGTCACATTGAGAAGATGTACTAACATAGTCTATCAAAAAGATGCAATAGCATATTATCCAGACCATTATCATTGCAGGGACACTGAGTGATAGAAAGAACAGCCTGAGTTCATACTATATTGTCAGAATGACAGTGAATTGAAGATGAGACTACATAAGTCCTGGTCCTTGCTGTCTTGCTCTATCCACACTTTAGCATCTCAAACCAAACCAGCATGCTGAGTATAGGTCTATACACTGAAGGACTGTGGAGATAATGTTAGGGAAGGAAATGATTAGAAGCAATTTGTTAGCAGAGCACAGTTGCTTTGCAAGTTGTCAACAAGTAATGAAGCAAGGATGCCAATCGACAGGTGGACATATCTATTCAGTAGGAGGCAGGAGCAAATAAGTACCAAGTGCAATTGCTCTAATTGAGGCTGTGAAGAGATAAATGGGGGAAGTTTGCAACAGCTGGAGTTTACTCTGAAGGGAAAGTTTGACCATTCTTTGTTATCTTAGGCTGTCTTTAAGTCATCATGGCAATGCCTCAAGCAAACATCACTCAGAAAAGGAGAATGGTGGGGGGAGCCATCAAATTCAAACAAAACAAAACAAACAAGCAAAAGGACTGGAAGAAAAATAAAATGGAATTTATCATGAAATGCTTTTTTGTTTGTTTGCATTTGGAAGTATTTTAGTGAAAGTGGAGCTGGGGAAAGTTCCTTTTTTAAACATACAACTTTAAGAAATTCCCTACTGGATGGCCAGTGCCAGTAATCCAAAAGTGTAACAGTATCTAACACAGTACATATACAGTGCTAACAGTATCTGGTAACTGGGAATGCCCTCCATCACCTTCCTGGTTGTATGTGAAGTTCACTGCCCATGTGGGCCCTCAGTTGTGATTTCTGCAAATTAAGCATATCTCCTCTGTGCAGCAGTTGAGTTTCTCTTTTCTCCCTCCATACAACCCCCATCCATTCCATGGTGAACTTTTCACCTGTGCAAATTCATCTGTATCTCACCTTGCAGCAGCTGCAGTGCTGAGATTCCTGGTGGGCATTTGTGTCCAGAGGCAGGAGGTGAGGTTCCTGCAGGGGTCTCAGAGTATCTCTTTTATACGGTTGCTCCACCACTCTTTTCTCTAGGAAAAGCATCTAGAAGAATAATACATGCCCAGATGTAGGCACCTGCCTAAATGCCCCAAATGCACCAGATCCCATCTGATCTTGGAAGCTGGGCGGGGACTGCCCTGGTTGGCACTTGGATGGGAGACTGCCGAGGAGTGCCGGGTGCTGTGGGCTGCGTTTCGGAGGAAGGAGCTGGCAGGGCCACCTCTGAGGATTCCTTGCATTAAGAGGGCCCTATGAGATGCATGGTGTTGCCATAGATCAACTGGCGAGTTGAAGGCACATAGGTTTAAGGTTCCTTGGATTTTACTTGTGGGATTGAAATAATAGCTGAGCTCTTTTTATTTAACTAAAAATGTTCATAAGAGCATACCTTGAAAGATTTATAATTGGTTTTAAGAGACAGGCCATGGAAAATAGTAGCATGCGATCCCGGATTTTTGTAAACATGTTTCAGAAAATCACAATTTATTGCCACTCTATTCTGCCTTGGTCAGACCTCACTTAGAATACTGTGTCCAGTTCTGGGCACCACAATTCAGAAAGGATATTGACAAATTGGAGCGTGTCCAGAGAAGGGCAACTAAAATGGTGAAAGGTCTGGAAACGATGCCTTATGAGGAGAGACTCAGGGAGCTGGGTATGTTTAGCCTGGAAAAAAGACGGCTAAGAGGCGATATGATAGCCCTGTTTAAGTATTTGAAGGGATGTCACGCTGAGGATGGAGCAAGCTTGTTTTCTGCTGCTCCAGAGACTGGAACACGGAGCAATGGGTGCAAGCTCCAGGAACAGAGATTCCACTTCAACATGAGGAGGAATTTTTTGACAGTAAGAGCTGTTCGGCAGTGGAACACACTCCCTCGGAGCGTGGTGGGGTCTCCTTCCTTGGAGGTCTTTAAACAGGGGCTGGATGGCCATATGTCGGGGATGCTTTGATCGGGATTTCCTGCGTGGCAGGGGGGTTGGACTGGATGGCCCTCGTGGTCTCTTCCAACTCTGCAATTCTATGATTCTATGATTCTATGAAAGAAAGGACCACATGACAACTAAAATGAAATCAGCAGGTGATTACTGGATCAAACCAATAACCCTGAATATGCATTTCTGAGGCATCTCTCAGGACCATAGAAAAGTCACTTCCAGTGTATCCACACTGTAGAATTATTGCAGCTTGGCATCACTTTAACTGCCATGGCTTTATCCTGCAGAATACTGGGATTTGTAGTTTGGTGAGGCTCCAGCACTCTTTGGCAGAGAGAGCTAAAGACCTTGTAAAACTACAAATCTTAGGATTCCATAGGATGGGGCTGTGGCACTTAAAGTGGTGTCAAGCTGCTATATCTCTGCAGTGTGGATACACCCTTCCATGGAGAGATATTCTTGTATATCACATGTCCTTTATTCATTGTGACAGGTGCAAGACTAACTTGCTATCAGTACAGAGAGCAAGAACACAGGATCACAGGCACTTCAGTGTGCATTCCCACATACCTGGCAGTCATATCACATGGTGAATGTAAGGGCCCTTTCACACTATGCTATTATAGGACTATGGTTCCACTTTAACTGCCATGGCAGGAAGCATCCCATGGATTCCCAGGAAGTACAGTTTAGGGAGGGGCATTTAGAATTCTCTGCCAAGAGCTACAATGCCTCACCAAACTATAAAAACCCCAGGATTCTATAAGAGGCAGCCATGGCAGTTAGTGGAATCACCGTCCTATAACTGTGTAGTGCGAAAGGGTCCAAAGGATTAGGCATGATAAGAGGACTAACCAAAGATGTTGTGAAAGGGAGCCTCGGGTGCCCATGTAAATATATAACAGTAAATAACTAATGAGTTGATACCTGCCACTTTGGAGAACTTTGAACATAGGAGCTGAGGGTGAAGTTCCACTAGCTGATTGTCCCTCTTCAAGGCGGACCCAAAACATTTTTTTTTCTGTCAGTTGGGAAGGACAAGATAGTGTTTCATACTGTTACTTCACTGGTTGCCTAAATCTTTGAATTTTATTTCAACACTGGTAAGAGGGCACAATCATCCGCTGTACCATAGGGCATCAAGGCAAGTGCACATACAGTACAGTACAGTACAGTATACTTCCTTTTTAAGTACAGAGTCCTGAGTACTGGCCATATAGGTCACATGGGAAGCATGCTACCTTAGGACATCTCCATGGGGCTCTAAACAAAGGTGCTTGTTAAAGCTCCCTATACAACAAGCAGCTTCATAGCTGAAACCTAACCTACTCCTAGCTTGTCAGACTGTTACAAATAAATATAAAGATTGGCAGAGGTTACAACTTTCCGCTCTTAGGGAGATCTGGTAGATCCATGTGTATGTTTTAGCTGTGATCACTATATTTGTAGTGAGGGAGGACTGGCACATAGAACTTCATCACACAAAAGGGCTGTTGCATGATTGCACTGGCTTAGTTCCATGATTGATCTTTCCTTATCACACGACATCGTGACTTTCCTGTTGTTGCATTGCATTTCCATCATTATTGGATCACAATTTTTTCATTGACAAGAAAAAATTGTTAATGACTCCAATATCACTGTGTGCATGTGCTACGCAAGGTGGACGCAGGTAGGAAGGTCAAGCGACGTAGTGCAGAAGATTGATTGTGGGAATGTGTGTTACTGAAGCAGCACCATAGTGCTATTGGAGAGAAGGTGTGAAAGTGATTGTTTCCATACTGGTATGTTTCTATTTGCTTAAACAACATGATTGCTGTGAGCCAACAGGATGGTGTGATAAAGCCCATAGACAATGAAATAGTGGCCTAATTAATGCAGGTCACAAAATTGAATAATAGCACTTCTCCCGGGCTGAATCAAAGAAAGCTTGCAGATAGCTGTGATGGCAGTGATGGTGTGGCAGATGTACATATGAATGTTTCTCCATATGAAAGAGAACTTACTTCCAATAAAAAAGAGCCATGAAAAAGGCTAAGCTGATGTGATAGCTTTCTATGTGCAGTGAGATGTTTAATCCCCCCTCCCCCAATTAGGAGTTTTCTGTTCTTGGATTTTAAATGATTGGCCACAAGCTTGTGATGAGGAAGTAATCCTATCTTTCTTTAATGGGATGACACTACTAGAATAGACTTTGCATCAATGAATCACAAAATCATAGAAGTCCATCAAGTCCAGCCCCTGTTGTGAAAGAATATACAACTGAAACACTCCTGAAAGAATACTAACTACAGAGCCAAGAAGCAGGTGAAGTTAAGTCAAAGTTAAGATGTTTATTAAGAATACAAAATCAGGATAAAGATAGAGAAGTAACAATAAGTCATGTCCAGTGAAGAGACACAAGATCAGGCAGAAGACCAATACTGACTCAGTTCTTTCAGCCTAGAGTTACAAAAGGGCATTCTAGAAGGACCCAAAGAAAGCATCTACATACAATAATTTTAAAAAGAAATTAACTCCTCACTTCAAACCTCTTAACTGGTCTATTTACAGTGCCAACATTTAAATAATTATGCAATAGTTATAAAGATCATGATTCATTTAAGCAAAGCCTTCAGATATGGCCATACTTTCTAGAATGAATGATACCTCCTTGTTGTTGTTTTATAAGGTTTGCAATAACACTGGCATATATTTGTCACATATATGTCATTGAGCAATGCCTTAGGCATCATAGAATCATAGAATCATAGAATCGTCACTTTTGATTTCCTAAGATAACCTGGTTTTGAGATTTCTCAGAAACCTGGGCACACAACATCCCCCTTTCACCTCCTATGTCCTGTTGTGTCTATCTGGACTGTCTTTGATCCATATCATCTTGTCAGCTTTAAAACAGAAAATTATATAGGCTTTGTAAAATTCTCTGGTCACATAAGCAAGTAGGGAAATCAACAAATCAGCAGCAACTTTTCCTCTACTGCAAACCAACAGACCAGCAAACCAAAGTTACCTAATCAAGTCAACTCTCATATAGCCAATCAATTCCAAGAAAAAGAAAAGACATCTCAGTTTCTAATAGTGCTTAATGCTGAAATAGCAACAGAAGCTCTGCTTGCCCAAATGCCCCCTGTTGTTCAGTGACAGAAGAGCTCAACCCTTCATTGAATCTTGCAGTTATTCTTCAAATTAAATCTTTCAGTTACTCCAAATTTGCATCATGGTAAAAGAAGTCACTCACCATGGCACTTCCTTTCTGCAGTGGTGGTATTGTGTGCTACTGTGAGGCAAGAGGGTATGCTGATTGGAAGCAGTGCTGCTGTTATGGTCTCCCATGTCAGACAGACTTTTGCTGAGGAGCCAGACCAAATATGCCAAACAGGTACTGGGCAGCAGCAGTAGTATTTTTTTTAAAAAATGTTATTTATACCCCGCTCTTCAGCCACAAAGGCGATCAGAGTGGGCTTACAATGGTCAATTTAACAGTAGTAAGGGGTCACTGGTGGAGGATCTTGCAGAGACAATGGCAGTGGCACCATAGTTAAGACTTTTTAGACCTGGGTAGAATGAGGCATGATAAACCACTTTTGTATGTCTTTTACCATGAAAACCCTATGATAAGATAATCCAAAATGAAACAATGAAACATGGCACTCATTGAACTACTGGGGTAGAGCTATGAGTAGCACAGTGGCTAATGACACAACTGAATTCAAGGCAAAAGGATGTTCAGCTGTCTGTGTCCACAGAGGTGAAAGGATTGCCCAAAGCTGCACAACATGTATTACTGGAACATGGAATAAGAGCATGAATCAGGGAAGCTAGAGATCGTAAAACAAGAAATGGGGTGTATAAACATTGCAATACTTGGGGTGAGCAGGCTAAAGTGGACAGGAATGGGACCTTTTGAGTCAGGTAATTACACAGTGTTTTACTCAAGAAATGAAAATCTATGAAGAAATGGAGTGGCATTGATAGTGAGAAGAGATGTAGCAAAAACAGTTAAAGGATGTAATGCAAAGCCTGACCAAATCATACCAATAAGACTTCAGAGAAAACCCATCAATATAACCATAATCCACATTTGCACTCCAGCTACAGAGGCAGAAGAAGATGACACTGAAATATTCTATGCTGGAGTCGAGGAGGAATTTGATCACACACCCAAACAGCAATTGTTGTTAATTATAGGTGATTGAAATGCAAAAGCAGAAAACAGAGCAGAATCAAAGACTGTAGGAAAATTTGGCCTAGAATCAAGAAATGAAACAGGAGAATTAGAGTCCCCAGCACTGATGCAGACATGCGCTGATGGGAACCCATTTGCTGCTGTGTAGGGAAAAGGCCAATAACCGGCCTTCGCACCTGTGCCATGGCAGGGAGAGCAGAGGGTGGGGCCAGAGTCTATTTAAGGCCCTGCTGCCCTCTGCCTCCTCCTTTTCAACAATGATTGGGAAAGAAAATGGAAGCAGCTTCAGCCTGTTTAAAGCAGGCCATTGCTTCAGAAGGGTTTTTGTCTGGATCTGATGGTTGATGGTGGAGAGGCTGAGCAGCAGGAACGTTTATCTCTGCCGCTTTGCCTTTTTTCCAGTGATTGCCTGATTGGACTTGGGGCTTTTGTGGGGTGGGGTGGGTGACCCATTGCAAGATAGTTTTTTCAGTGATTCTTAGAGCCGGTTGACACTTCTTGTACCTTGTAGGCCTGAGTAATCACCCACTCCATCATTATTATCTTTCGGCACAGGTTCCTTTAGAATGTTAGTGCTCCATGCTCCCACTACAGCAGCCCTTCCCCCCATTTTTCAGTTGTTGCCAGACTTGCTTTTGGCTTGGAATGGCTACTGAAGAAAGTCAAGGAAGAAAGTGCAAAGGCAGGTTTACAGTTGAACATTAAGAAAGGAATAATAATGATCACAGATGATTTACATAACTTTACAGTAGACAATGAAGACATTGAAATACTGTAGTTCAAGATTTTCCATACCTTGGCACAGTCATTAATCAGAATGGGGACTGCACTCAAGAAATCAGAGGAAAACTAGGACTTGGAAGAGGAGCTATAAGGAACTAGACAAGATCCTGAAGTATAAAGATATATCATTGAATACTAAAGTTAGGATTGTTCATGCCATTTTATTTTCAATTTCTATGTATGTTTGTGAAAGCTGGACAGTGAAGAAAGAAGACAGGAAGAAAATCAACTCATATGAAATGTGTTGCTGAAGAAGAGCTGTACACATGCCATGGTCAGCTAAAAAATAAATAAAAATAAATGGGTCCTACAACAAGTCAAACCTGAATTCTTCCTAGAAGCTAAGATGACTAAACTGAGGCTGTTGTACTTTGGCCATATTATGAGAAGACATGACTCACTAGAAAAGACAATAATGTTTGGTATGGTAGAAGGCAGTAGGAAAAGAGGAAGATCGCATTCCAGATGGATAGACTCAATCAAGGAAGCCACAGCCCTGAATCTGCAAGACCTGAATAGGTCTGTTGAGGATAGGGTGACCGGGATGTTTCTCATCTATAGGGCCACCATAAGTTGAATTTGACTTCAGGGCAGTTAACAACAACAAAGAAAGTCAGCATTCTGCCCTTTCTCATGTGCAATTCCATACAGATTTAATGTAATGATTTCACTGGAATATCATAGAAACAGCAAAGAAACTTGGAAGTAAGAAATCCTGATTTTAACAGAAATATCTGTGTGGATTAGCAAAAGAATGGGAAAAAATGATTCTGCCTAAATAATAATAATATATATATTTTAAAAAGTATTATGTATTTTAAAGTTATGACTATGAAATTTATCCTTTAAAAAAACCCTGACTATCTGGGCCAGGCTTTGCCAAACAGTAACAGAGAGATCTTGGAAGTGATATATTTTTGGAAAGCAGTTCCCAAAATTCCCTAACTGGCATGGCCAGTGAGCATGTTGACTGGGAATTCTGGGTGCTGTGGTTCAAAAAGTAACTTTTCCAAGATATAGGAGTGAACATAACATCACTGTAGTTAGGAAGACACTGAAAGGCAAATACCGGTATGCCTTTCTGGAATTTATGCTTGAGCGTATCCTTCAGTAGTTAACAATTACAAAAAGGAAAACTGCAGCTGTCAGAAAGAGATTTCAAAGGGCTCTTGTTCTCTATGAGGAAACAGAAAGAGCTCCCATAGGGTCTGTAAACATATTGTATTTGTAATGACCTTCTACTGTGAAAATCACTTACAGATTGAAAGTGAAATGAAACAGAAGTAAGGAGCAAAACATTTCCCCCCTATAGTGGAAAAACTGGCTATTTGGTCCCTGTTCATAGATCTGTAACTCATCAACTTGAGCTGATGCATGCTGCTTCACTGGTACCTCTAAAAGGCTTGATGCTTCCCAAATGAACTCCTGTACAACCAGATGTCTGGAAGGATCCACTTCCCTGGTTTGATCCTCTAGATTGGCATACTGATTGGGGGATTATGGGAACTCTAGTATGGCATATCTGGAAACATCTGAGTTGGGAGAGGCTGTCCTAGATTGTAAACTGGGATGGGAGTCATCTTTTTGCATCCATTTTCTTTAAAGCCTGCATTTTGCCATGGAAATCTGTCTTCATTTATCACTATCAGGAAGATTATGAGATTGTTTTTGCACTCTTTTAACATGGCCCGGTGACCTCTTGGTATCTTATGCATGTGTTCAGTTCCCCTATGGAAGCAGTGGGACATGTTTGTCTAATGCAAAGTGACCACTTTCAGTTCATACTTGTGGAACCAGAGTTGTACATGCCATGCCATAATTTATAATTGTGCATTGTGCATAGCTGTGCATTGCACCTTTGGCAGATGTGCATGTGTGCTTGGCTTTGCAATTAATGAAGCAGTGGGGAATGCACAACTCTGTGAACACAAAATTAAGCTCCATCTCTTTGCTGCTGGATCTCAGCCAAGAACATGCTTGGGGACAGTTTACTAGGAACTTCCCATGCAAGTTTCTGCACCACAGGAAAGTCTATACATCTAACACAACTGAATCATATCATAGCTGGTTTTCAAGGAACACAGGAATCTGCCTCACTCCAAGTTAGACCCATGGTCTATCTAGTTCATAATGGCTTACACTGACTATCAGTATCTCTCCAGGGTTCTAGGCAGGGCATTGCTGGGGAAACTGGCTCTCTAAATGTTGGAAACCACTTTTAGTCAGACCTAGCCAGCGTGGCCAGTCATTAGGAATGAATAGTTGTGCATAAATGTCAGGAGCACAGGTTCCCCAAACCTGGGTTTTCTTCCTAGGCGTTGTGTAAACAGTAAAAATCCTCCTCATAGAATTTGAGGAGAATATCTTTTGTCTAAATGGGATCCTATGACGATTCACCATATTCAGAAGGGGTGGGGCAAAAACACCATATACTGCACTGGAAAAGCCTTCACTGCTTTCCAAAAAGTTTTTTAAAAACTGTGAACATTCCTGCTTGTTGGAACAACCAATTTGGATTGCAGTACATTCTTGGCGAGGACAGAAGTTGATTGCTGATTGGTTGAATGCGCATGGGGGGGGTGGAGCTTGCTGGCCATGGAATGGCCAGAACCGCCATGTTGAATGTTTGTGGCAGCAATCATGTGCTGAGGCAATGAAACAGTCTTTTTTTTTTTTAACTTGCTTAAGTGGAAGGTTGCACTACCACACCTTGGATTTACTTTAAAAAAAACTGTTTGGCAGCAGCAACTTGGGGACAATAAAAGCACATGTAATTCAGTCACACTCACCATTGTGATTCACAGGCATGCCTATGTGAACATCAAACACAGATAGCTTCGCATACCTGCGATCTCACAAAAAAAACAAACAAACGTGGAGACAAATGGACGTTGCTGCAAATTGGTGTCACTATGCACCGATCCACATGTTATTCCTTTGCATAAACAAGCCCCCAGCTGACCTAGAGATGCTAGCATGAGTTCTGCCACTGAGCTTCAAGCCCTCTACAACAGTCATTTGTAGGAGGGCTTAGATCCTCCTATGGCATCTGAGACTTTATTTTTTCTATATTATTGGAAATGTACTTTTGCTCCCTGTGTGGTAGCTTTGCCCACAGTGGATTTTGTGTTATAGCCATTTCTTTGGTGATGAAATAGGCAGAAAGCTTCTGTTTCATGGGTTCATTGACAAAGTGCAATCGGGGGTGAAATGCTGTCCTTGGAACCCAAACCCTTCCAGATTTCCTGAACTGCCTGTTTTTTCTTCAGGCAAAAGTAGGTGATTTGCCTGTCCCAGAAACTCTAGTGGTAGTAATCCATCTTTCAGAAAGGTTGAAGCTCTGTCTGCACTCTTTAGCTTCAAAAATTACCCATGCATTACAAACCAGAAGTGGACTTCCAGACCCTTCCAGTTTGGGTTCTTTTCTCTCTTTTTTTTCATGGGGGGCATTTTTACAAATTGTATACGACTGCTGGAGGGTTCCAGGAATATAAGATGGGCTCCCAGACCCTTAGCAGTTGCCCAGCCCAGCTTGGATGATCAGCCCCAAATGCAATTTGCTTCTGACATGTAGGGCTGAAAAAAATTAGTGGCAGAAGCAAAGATCAGAATCTATGGGAGGTGAGGAAGGGAGCTGTTAATCAAGCTACAATGATCCAGCTGGCAGAAGGAAGAAAGCACCTTGTCTTCCATTACTTCTGCAGGGAAGAGGTTCTCCAATGCAAAAGATGAAGGATCACATACTCATACACACAGCGACACACATGCTTGCTTTTGTGTTACTGAAGCGTGTGAGCTGCCTGGCAGAGCAAGAGGTGAATCAATATATTGCATTTGCAGCACAGAGATAGGGAGGGAGGGAGAGAGAGAGCATGAGAAGGTGTCTGAGAATTTACTTTCTCTATATTATTTGAAATGTATTTTTGCTCACTGTGTGGCTGTTTTGCCCCCAGTGGAGCTGTGTTTTATTTTTATTTTTTGTACAACCATTCCTTTGGTGATGAAACAGACAGAAATCTTCTGTTTTGTGGATGCATAGGGTGACAGAGGCTTTAAAATATTTTGGTAGATGTGTGAGAAGTAGACCATGTTGTCAAAACACTATATCCATGAGACATATAAACATAGTTGTCTCTAGCGAAGACAATTGACCCTGAGATCAGGTTGTTCAGGTATGCACTTGTTCCTTTGCCCTTTTGTTGTTTGCTCATGTCTTTATTCCACTTATAAAGACATTAGAAAATAATGCACCAAATTGTCCTTATTTTTCAATTTATGTTTCATTATTTATCGATTTTGCTATTGATTTTATGGATGAAGTGTCAAGTCAGTCTTTTTGCTCTGATAAATAGTATTGGACTCCAGCAAATTCCATCCCTCTGCAGTGTTTGCCCTTCAGAGCTATTTATTGTATTTACCTACCCACTTAACTGCATTTTTTTTAAAAAAAATACCTGCCTACTTGTTTACATTTTTAGAATAACATAAAAGTTAATTTTACAATGTTAACAAATGATCCTATCAGATATATACAGAGGGGAAAACAGCTAATTAATCATATTCTAACACAAATAATTAACACTAAATTTATAATGTTACTTTTAATAATGAGCAGGGCCATGTAATGTCTGGAATGTAACAATTCTATTATATTACAAAATGACTCCATTTTTGAAAAATAAAACTCCTGCTTTACTCTCACTATGGACTTATTGCATTTATATACTACCTTCTTGCCAAGAACATAAGTCTGTTTTCAAGTTAAAAATAAACAAAGAAATCGAAAATAAAGATGCAAAAGCCAAAATAAATAAATAAATAAATAAAATAATATACAGTACTGTGCAGTTGTAGGTTTCTCAGGCCTTCTGTAGCAGTGACAGGTGTCCCTCCAGTCTGCTTCATGCACGTTTTTGCTTTATTTTTATTCATAAATCTGTTCCGTTTTTGCCTTTGTATACACATTTAAACTGATTCCTCACAAAATTTAATTTTAAAATCATATATCTTCTCAAAATACATATCAAACTGTGTGTTTTGATGTGTTAAAATTGCTATTTTAACTGCATTGCAACATTTGGGTATTTTTGAATCACCCCAGCAAAAATGCAATTGTTGGCATAGTGTACCAAGCAGACAGGAGTTTGGTATTACTGGTCTTGTTTACCTGCTGGATTCTCTTTATTGCACATTTTAAGGAGTGTGATTGGGCTTATTATATTGATGTGTTATCCAGACTTTCTGTACACAGTTAAAGCACTGCTAAATTTTAATTCAGTGGGGGATCATTCCTGAAGAAGTTAATAAGTTTATAAACATGGCAGAAAACAAAAGTAATTTGCGGGGGCATCAAAGTACCCATAGTTTTATATAACTCTGCCTCTATGAAGAAATATACCATAAATTACTGAACAATAGGGTACACATGCTAAAGACTGAAAACTGTGTGTGGGGCATATATAATGAGTGACAGAAAGAGGTTTGTGGGGGTGTGAGAACAGAGCATGGATAGTACTCCCTAGAGAAAATTCAAGGCCATTGGTGTGTATCTGGAACAGTGTACACAACCAGGAATACTTTTATTAGCAATGTATTAGTTTACTGATACAAAATATTAATGCTTACCAAAGTGTGGCTTTATCATCTAGATTATTATTACTTTGCTCACTTCAGTTAATCTAGTCAATTCAGTGAAATGTTGAGCTGTAATCATTTTGACTACTAAAAGCAGTCTTCTAACATTGGGACTGAGTTGGAAGAACGCTGAGGCAAAATGTGTTAGAGGTAGCAACCTTAGCATGGCTATTCTCGGTGTTACTAGTCTGTATGTCTCTAAGAGTTTAGGCATAACATGTACTCATATTATTTCCTGTTTGTTGTTCTTAGCTACACCCTTTCTCTTCTTCCATTAATTAGTCTGTAGTTAGTGTGAAATTGTCCTCCGTTTTGTAGTCTGTTTTTCTCCTTCTTATCTCCATGCTTGAAGAGCACATATTACAGAGTTTCTCACTAGGAGGTCTTATGGAACCTTTAGTATTTGTACGCAAAACTACTTCATATATTTTCCCCACAGACAACTAAGCCTGCTTTATTTCTCTGTTAGACCCTGAGGTGGGTGGGTGGGTGGGTGGGTGAGGGACTGGTTATTGCTTACCTTCTGCTTTTGAATACAAATGACTCTGCTTGAGAGATACACTACATCTCTCATATTTCCCAACAAACAGACAGGCTCTGTAATTTGTATTTTGAAATACTTCCTTAACTTTGCCTCTCAAAGGCTTTTGAAATGGATATCGAAAGATAGTAGGAATGGATATCCTATGTCACACAAATGCACAGTGCTTTATTTCTGAAACACAAATTTAAAAGTAATCATTTGCTAGTAAACAGAAACATAATCACAAAATGTTCAAGATCTGAATTTCTTAGGACTTTATCAGATGCGGCAAATACAGTATCATAACAAATGCAAAATGAATGCAAAATGGTGCCAATACTACACAATGCCGTTCTTTTGCAATTATGTGTTGTAAATACGGTGTTCTTTTTTATTGATGGGCCAAGCTGTCAGTAGGTCGGCTATGGTGGGGTTTTTTTTGGTGGAATTACGAACATGTGGAACTGGGTCTGGAGGTGCTGGCGTGATTCCAGAATCAGTGGGTGGTCCCCACCAGAACACTTCCAGGTGGGAACGCAAAAACTAGCCATGGGACACTCTTTTTATGAACCTCTCTGGTTTACTTGGAAGTTTTAAAGTGTTTCAATGCTGGTGTATTCATTTTGTTTTTTAATTTAGCTGGGGGTTTTTACTTGTAAGTGTGCTTGTATCCTTGTGAGATCTGCCGAGATCAGGCGCCCCAGCGAACACGGAAGTACTGAGCTCCTTTTTCATGTTCTTACAGCAACATTTGATAAAAAGGGTTCTTTTGCCATCACAAAAATGGTGTAAAATACAGTGGAAAAAAACATTTTTAGAGGCTTGTCTGATAAACTCCTTAATGTTGAATCCTGAACTGCCTTTGTTTTGTAGTCTTAGGGTAATGGAGTATCTTTTCCTATACATTTTTCAATGGATTTCCCACAATACCAGTATTCTACAAGTATAGTGCATCCTTTGAACTTTACTCAAGGTTTGAGCATGTAAAAAAACCAACACACTATCAATTTTCTTATGCACTCACTATGTATTTCATAGATATACATTTCTATGTCTGTTTCCATGCATTTTATTGTTGCCTCACTGCAATTTTCTTAAGGTGGCACACAAACTTTGAATCCATGTCCTAGTGGGTATTGCTAAACAGCAAAGCTTGGGCAGATTATTTTTGGACAAATTCCAGAATCACCCAGCAGGCAGAGCCAGAAACAAAGTGTGTATGTGTGTTCTGGAATCCAAAAACAAAGTGTGTATGTGTGTTGGGAGGTCTGGCAGTTTTAATCTGTAAAGCTCTGTCACTTGGTTAGCTGCCTGTTGAATTCTAGGAGCCTTATTAGGAGATTGTCAGACTATACTGTTATAGTGTTACTATTCCACTTTGACTGCTCTGGCTTCCTCCTGTGGAATTCTGGGGTTTGTAGTTTAGTGAGGCCTAAGAGCTCTCTGGCTGAGAGTTGTCAATGCCCCTCCCTAAACTGCAAATCCCAGGATTCAAGAGGAGGCAGCCACAGCAAATAAAGTGGAATAGTAACACTATAACAGGGTTGTCTGAAAATCTCCCAAGTCTAGGAAAGTAACATTTCCAGGTTGTGCATGGAACAAACTTGCATCAATAAAACTTTGGGAATGCCAGTCAGACTTCAGCACCTGGCTTTTTAGTGCTGTTGCTGACTTTTTTGGGACACAGTTATTCTTGAGCACCCAAAGTCAGTATATCAAAATAAGCGTTTTATTGAGTAGGGTAAAAGGAATTGCTGGCAAGACTGTAAATTCTTCTATGGAACAAATGGTAATTCAGCTCAGGAGCCCTTTTGTCCTGCGGGGAGGGGGATATAAATTCTCTGAAACTATCTGCCGCTTGGAATTGCTTTCCATTCATCCTGACAGCCTTCTGCATCATTCATGAGTGTCATAAGAGACTAAAGAATTGGCACTTCATAGTGAGGATGATTAAACAGCCATTACACTTGTCTCTTACTTCAGCCCACTACTTCTGAGCAAATTGCATGTAAACCACTCCCACAGAACTGCCTCTTAACAGATGAATTTCTTCTCCCACTGGCAGGAATGGAGGTTTATTAAAATTACAATGGCATGGAAAATAGAGAGGGACTCACTTTTCATCTGCAGACTTACACATTTTGCCCTCACAAGACCCCTATATGTCATTTCTCCCATTCTACAATGAGAAATGTCAGGCTTGGATGTGACTTGCTTAAAGTAATAAAGGAAATCAAAGTTAGAACTAAGCCTCAAATGCTGATCTGATGACAATATTCTAGACAAATCTTTAGACCTTTACAGCATCCATAAAGCTCAGGCTTTCAAATAATTATAACTTTGTAACAGCATAAGAAGCTTCCTCCTCCTCCTCCTCCTCCTCCTCCTCCTCCTCTTCTGTACTTTGGACAGTAGTCTTTCCAAACACTATCTAGAGGTGCTAGGTACTGAACATTGGACTTTAAGCATTAAAAAAAAAAGTGCTCTACCATTAATCTGCAGCAACTCTGTGATGTTTGCTATTCCATGACAAATTCCTAGTCTGGTAGGAGGTGGAATATAAATAAAGTGATGGATAGTGATGGAAATTCCATGCTCTATGCTGTTTACATGTTTCGTATATATGTGTAGTTGAATTATTTGTCCCAGTTGAAGTACTTCTTTGGCCAATATCTTTAGGTAGCTCTCATTGGTGACTGGACATTCATGGCAACGTACTACCTCCAGCATCAAAAGCAGTTTAACTCTCTGGGTAACACAGGTGAGAAGATACTAGTGTAGAGGATTTCTTTTGTCATCTTGCTGTCTGTTATGAGAACAGAATACTTGGCCAGCTAAATGTTCCATCTGATCCAGCATATATATTTTTATGTTCTCTGAATGTATTATAAAATGGCATCTAGGGCCATTTTTGACACAGTCCTTGAGCATGATATCTGCAACACTAAACTATGATATGCATGCATACTAGAGGGTCTTTCAGCTAACTCAGTTGAGTATCTCTGGGTTTGTGAATGTCTCTTAAATTGTTATGGGTACAGTTAACCCTCATCCAGACAGATTAAAAAATATATACGCAAATACACACACACATATGCACACACTTCCACTGAGTTCCTTGGTTAGGAACATTTTCCAACCCCAAGGAGAATTCCAGTGTATTGAGGTATACAAAAAAATGGCCTATTTCCTCAGGAGTGTTTGTGGGTGCAGAATCAAAGGTGTTGCACAATACCCAAATACCCAGAGTCAGCAAACATGCAGACAAAAAAGAATGTTTCTTTTGAGTACTTGCCAGCCCCCCCCTTGTTTGGGAAAAAAAAGAAAGAAGGGAGCAAGGAAATACAGACAAATGCAATATGTTTGCAGAGACGATTTTTGTCCCTGCCATTTTCTTGTGTTTAACCCTGCCCTCTGCAAACTATACATGGCAAGTGACTGAAACATTACGATATTGTTTACAACTCCTTAGGCGCCAATATCATGAATGTCCTACCTTTGAGATCTAGTTCTGTGTAAATTCTGCAAGAAAACCTGAATCTGGGAGAATAAAATGTCATCCAGGCTAAGAGCTAAGAAGACCTGTTTTCTCTTCTAAACTCAGGAGATTTTCACATGGGGCCAAAATGCCCCGTTACTGCCCCGCTACCTCCTCTCCCGTTCCTGCCACGGAATAACGTAAATCTTTCACACACTTACCTTAATTCCGCAGCAGGAACGGGCTCCCCCTCCCCTTGCTGGCCGGCCGTAAATGCAGCTGTCGTAAGGCTGCTTTTACGACCGGCCGTCTGAAACGTTATCACGTGATAACGCCGGATGGTAAATTTAAAAAATAAAACTCCCCCAAACATAAAATCAATTCACCAAGCACAAAAACACTCTTTAAATCACATAATCAAAACAGGGAGGGTAAAATAAAGGGTGCTACTTACCTGGATGTCCAGATCGTACCAGGAAGTGCTCGGAATGGACCTCCCCTCCGTGGCTGTCATTTCAGAACAGGAACAGGGTTCCTATTCGCACACCTGTGATTGCGTTATAGCAATGGAACGGGAGGTCTATTCACGATGAAAAATCGTGATTACATTGTTCTGGAACAGTCACGGGAGTAGGATGGATGCAGGGCAGATATGGGGTCAACATCGTCCGAAAGGGAAAACCTTTCCCGGCCCTGTTCTGTTCCTGCCACGGGTTATATAGCCCGTGTGAAAATCTCCTAAGTATCTGTTTCTGGTTTCCAATTTCCTTGTGTATTTATAAGGCCATATGCATCTGATCTACCAAGGAGAGAGACGGAGGGGGGAAGTGGTGGCTTTTGGTGCTGTGTTGTCAGTTGGACAATGAATCTCCTCTAGGTGAAGTTGAAGGCTTTCATGGCTGGCATCCATAGGTTTTCCGTGGGTTTTTTTCCAGGCTGTGAGGCCATATTCTGGAAGAGTTTATTTCTGACATTTCACTTGTATCTGTGGCTGGCATTTTCAGAGAATGGTTGGGTAGGAATGTGTGTGGGGTTTAAATACTGTGAACCCCTGTTGGGGAGGATATGTAAATTTATGTATTTGAATGGCTAGTTCCTGGGGGTAGATATGCAAGGGGGATTAATGTCTATTTGGAAACAGGAAAGAAGAAACCCTTGGCTAATGGTCCATTGTCTGCTGGAAATCCCCGTGTTCCTGGGTGGAGTTCATTTGCATGTGTTGAGTTTTGATTTTAGAGTTTTTCAGGACTGTTAGCCAGATTTTGTTTACTTTTAGGGTTTCTTCTTTCCTGTTTCCTTCTCCAACAGGGGCTCACAGTATATACCCCCCCCAACACTCCTACCCAACCATTATCTGAAGATGCCAGCCACAGATGCAGGTGAAATGTTAGAAAGAAACTCTTCCAGAACACGGCCTCACAGCCCGGAAAAAACCCAAGGAAAATCTATGGATGCTGGCCATGAAAGCCTTCGATTTCACAAATCTCCTCTAGATTTGCAGAATTTTAGAAGAGCTGCTCCAGGTGGAGAAGGATAAAGTTCAGCGCCTTGGATAGCTCCTTTAAAGTTATCAAAACCCTGGAGGGAATTCATCACCTATTGACAAAGAAGTCATCAGCTGCCACTCTGCTTGTGTGTCCGGGTGGGGGGGGGTAGACAGGCAGGCAGAGAGCACACTGTAATCTACCTATTTTTGTTTTGTAGAATATCAAAGTCTTTGTAGACTGGAACAACACCAAGCAAGGGGAAGGGGTTCCTAGCAAATTATTTGCTTTGTCCCTTGTCAGGACTTCAGATAAGAAGTCAGCCCTGCTGTGAATCTGTCATTATAGGCTGCTACCTATGAGGCACACTGTGGATAAGGACAGATGGGCTAAATGGCTGAATTAAGGAAAAGCAGGTCTTCTTCTTCTTCTTCTTCTTCTTCTTCTTCTTCGCAGATTGACAGGAATCACAACATTGATAATAAATAAAATAAGAAGATAATTAAACAAAATTAGCAACAAAATTTTAAAAAAATCAAAAATACAGTATAACTACACCAGTACATACTGTACTCACACTATTCTAAAAGTGTGTAGGAGCTTTGCCAGAAACAGTAAGTGAGAGGGGGGCATATACACTAGCCTTACCACTAGCATCTCTGCATAGAGTGGATAAGTACACAGAGATTACTTTTGAGCCTATATCTGAATACACAATGGCTTCCATGTAATCTGGACCGATCATGACATAGGGTGTCAATTAACATGGAAGCCTTTGCACATGCAGCTGTAGTTGTAGAGGAACTTTTCTAGCAGACATTGTCATGGTAGCTACAGATGCCTAGAGGTAAGACTAGTTAGTACATGAGGTACTGGTGTTAGGACCAGTTGGCTTGACCTCATACCCCCCCATACATTTTTTCTACATGTGAGTAACACTTCTGAATGATACTATAGTACTGAGGTCATATAACTTGGAGCTGGTGAAGGGCCTCTCTTCAGATATTGATATAGGTATAGAGTTCTCAAGTTCTCAAGGAACTTGAGAACCATAATGATGCTGCTGATGGGAGTTGATGGTGCAAGCAACGTTTCAGGAACAAACAAGGAACAAATATCTCTGTTAAAGACACATTTAGGACAGAACTGAAAATTCTACTTTGTTCACAATTAATATAGGCACCTACAATGGATGTACTCAACAGTTAATCCAGTTCATGAATTACCCCCAAGTTATTTTTCAAGAGAAATGTGGGTGCTGTTATACCAGTGAGGATAATTCTAGATTTGCTGCTTTGGCATTCTGTTGCCTTGCCATCTCCAAAGACATTCTCTCCATGGGCTATGTATCAAACCATTGCCAAGAAAAATGAAATCATGTTTGCTATTGGCAGCAGGGTAAAGTTTTGAACGGTGTTTTCAGTTGTATCATCTGAAGATCAAATCTGAGCAGTTAATTTTCACCCATCTGGCTCTTCCTTTGGGAATTCATTTGGTTATTCCTTACAACACTTGCCCACATTGATTAAAACAGGGACTTTTCAAACTTAATTTCAGTCAAGAAAGAAACACACATATATCTTATTCATATATGAAAAATGCTTGGTGTTTCAGTCACCCTGCATTTTAGTGTGTGAGTGGAATTCTGGGGAATATAAACTTAATGTGTGTCCTTTTAGGTTTGATGCATGGAAACTTTGTGCACTGCAGAGTTGATGTGAAGCTCAAAAAAAAAATCTCTGTATTTCTGATCAGAGTAGATTCATAATTCATTGAACATCAGTGACATCTTTTTATTTGCCAAACTGCCCTATCAAGGCAGTGAATCAAGCCAATTTGTTACGGTTGTTTTTATATTTCTTTGGCTGGACGCAAAATGAATACAAAATTCAACAGACTCTTCAGAATAGATTGTCAGGACTCCATTGCAGAAGAACAAAGGTGGAGGTCAGCTCTAAGCCAGCTGAAGCCTCTTCATTTGCACTTCATGGGTGAACTCACAGAATGATGGAATCAGAATAGGATAGAAGGGTCAGCTATACTGACCTGGTGACAGAGGCTCTTTCCTGCCAAGTTTAAGTTATAAGTAGAACAAGTGAAAGTTTCACTTCCTGCTGCATCAGTCTACAGTAGACATAGGAGATTTCAGATGCGATTTTCGGGTGTATATATTCCAAAACAGCTCCGTTGCTGCCGCGCGGCACGAGAGCAGTTTTGGATGATGCCGTTACTCTGCCGAACCCCTCTGTGTCACTTCCGTGACAGAATGGAGGAAGCCGCATCATATTTCATTCATGATTGTTGCCCATGAGTGAAATATGACGCGGCTTCCTCCATTCTGTCACAGAAGTGACACGGAGGGGTTCGGCAGAGGAACGTCGTCGTCCAAAACTGCTCCCGTGCCGCACAACAGCAACGGAGCTGTTTTGGAATATATACACCCGAAAATTGCATCTGAAAATCTCCATAGATTGGGAAGAAGATGTGATGCTCCATGAAGTCACAATGTTAATGAAACACAAGTAATATGGTGCTTTCATCTGGAGAAACTGTTGTTCAAAATACAGGATGTCAGGACTCAGGTTAAACAGGACTCATACTCAAATTGAATATTCAAGAAAATATCAAACATCTGGGCTAAAGACTATGGAATAGGACAGCTTGCACCCTAACTTCAGAATAGCAGTTCCCTTAGTTCATCATCTAAACATGCTCTGTACATTTTGTACAGAGATGGGAAACTACAGAAGGGATGGAGATCATTTTTCACCCTCTGTGGTGACCACACAAGCAGGTGCAATAAAACTGGTTTTGTTTTCGAGTGATTTTTGATCAATTTGAGATTTTTTTTATTTGTGTGAGTGTCAGGGGGGTGTTCAGCTAATTGGTAATCTTGGGGGTTGTGGGGGGAACACTACTGTATATGGCAATGGTGTTGAGCTATCTGAGGCAGGTGAAAAATGGCCCATTAACAGTTTCAAAGACATGTTGAACTGGGAACTGGGGACGGAAAAATGGGATCCATGAGCTAGATACAGCCCACACTTTATTCACACCTGATATTGTACTTACAACCACTGTAGCTGCTAAGATCTTTATGTATGGTCATTGCTCAGCGCTGTCTACGCACAATCCTAAATATACACTGGACTGACTATGTGACGAATGTTGCTGTCCTTGAGCAAGCAGGGATCACCAGCATTGAGGCCATGATATTGAGAACACAGCTGCGCTGGGCAGGGCACATTTCTAGGATGGAGGACCATCGCCTCCCAAAAATAGTACTCTACGGTGAACTCGCCACGGGTCAGCGTAAGAAGGGTGCTCCAAAAAACTGGTACAAGGACTCCCTGAAACAACATCTCAGGCTTGGCCTAATTGATCACCAACAGTGGTCCACCCTGGCCTCACATCGGGAGGCATGGAGACGCACTATCCACAATGCTTCAGCCTTATTTGAGAACTCACGCCGAACAAGACTCGAAGAGAAACGACAACGCAGAAAGAATCACAACCCAAAAACATCACCCAAGGAGACCTTCTGCTGTGCTTTCTGCAACCGGACTTGTTTATCTCGGATTGGCCTCTTTAGTCATCAGCGCGCTTGCAGAAAGCGCAGGATGAGTCCTTCCTGAATCTTCGTTTGCGAAGAAAAGCCAGAGAGAGAGGAGAGAGAGAGGCTCAGAGTCAATTAAAAAAACACCTTCCTTTGTTTTGTCAGTAGGCCAGAGTGGGGATTTTGCTGTTGCCACAGTGAGGGAGAGTTGTTGGTTTTTGTTTTTTAAGTAGATGTGTGCAAATTGATCTACAATGCATTACATTCTGCAATTCCAGGAACACCTTTTCTCTTTTTTCTCCATCTTTGCTGAGCCCAATTAATTCAGTATAACTAATAAGAAGCAACATATTGTCTGATCTGATTCTGGGCTAATACCATACATTCTGGGAGGAAAGTGACTTGTATTAATTTACTGTCATTTTTAAAAGACAGACAGAAAGGTATGATCCAAGTTGCTGCTTCTATTTTGCATCAGGCTTCTGCTAGAAATATATGTCTCCCCCTCTATTTTTACTGTAGAAAAAAAAAAACCCACTGTCTTCTGAATGTTTTTTTGTTTTAAAAGAACAGTGTGAAATTCTGTTTAATTAATGTTGAACAATGTCTATCTTTTAAGGAAGGAAGTGAGGAAGGATGTGATTGCTGTGCTCATCTTGGGTCTCTGAGGATTTGTCTGGCTAAGAGCAGAATCTTGAACAGAAAGCAGCTGGTTCATGAAAACTCTTTTAAGTGAGGAAGCATTGCTTTCCAAGGATAAGACTTTTGCCCTGGGTGTGTTGTATTTTCACAAGACTCTTATTCAGTTTTTATTCATTCGGAAGCAAGGCAGAACTCCTATAAAGGAAAGAGAAAAATCAGAAGACAACTCTCTGTCTTTGGGGGTCTTTAAACAGAGGTTGGAGCAACATCACACAGGAGTGCTTTAGTTGTGTATTCCTGCATTGCATGGGGTTGGACTAGATGGCCCTTATGACCCCTTCCAACTCTAAGAGTCTATGATTCTATGAACAGAAAGAGATACTACCTTTGGGACTTATAATATACTGCAGGTTGAATATCCCTTATACAGAATTCATTTTACTCCAAAATTGTCCACATGGGAGGCTGAGATAGTGACACCTTTGCTTTCTGACGGTTCAGTGTACACAAAGTTTGTTTCATGCACAAAATTATTTAAAATATTATGTATACAATTACTTTCAGGCTTGTGTATAAGGTGCATATGAAACATAAATGAATTTTAGGAGGAATTTTTTGACAGTAAGAACTGTTCAGCAGTGGAACACACTCCCTCGGAGCATGGTGGTGTCTCCTTCCTTGGAGGTCTTTAAACAGAGGCTGGATGGCCATCTGTCAGGGATGCTTTGATTGTTTATTCCTGCATGGCAGGGGGTTGGACTGGATGGCCCTCGTGGTCTCTTCCAACTCTGCAATTCTATGATTCTAATTTTGTGTTTACACTTGGATACCATCTCCAAAATATCTCATTGTGTATATGCAAGTATTCCAAAATCTGACAAACCCAAAGTATAAGAAATTTCTGGTCCCAAGCCTTTCAGATAAGGAATACTCAACCTGTACCTTAGTTTGCTCAATTTTTTCCAAATTTTACTCCCTTACAGGCAGGATTACAAGAGGTTTGAATATTTTGCAATTATTTTATTGTTGCATTTTGTAACATTTTTTGCAAAGCAAGCACACAGAAATGTTTTTGCTGAGAAAACATAGTTTTGGGTGTTTTTTTAAAAAACATATGCAGGTTTAAAATGTTTGACCCAAACTATTCAAAATGATTTTAAAAAAAGAAAAAGAAGAAAAGACTGGTGATTTTTCATCTTAGTAAAGGGCGAAAAAACTTGGAGCATTTTTTTTCTCATTGAGGATGAGAAAAATTGGGAACATTCTTTACATCCCTAAGCAAGACAGATTCTTTTTTCTTCTCTGATAAGATCCACAATTAGGGGAGAGATCAAATGAACCAAAGGCATTTGATTGCAACACATCATATTATTTCAACTCTTCGAAGACTTTCTTCAGCTCCTCTGATAAATGTTTAGCAAACCTATTATGCCTAGATACAGGGTAGGGAACACAAATGCTGAATGGCTTACTGTGGTTTGTATTGTTCAGTCCTGGAAGACCTGAAACATCTTAAATTTTCCAGTAAGTGATCACTGATTGCCTGGACTCATGCAGCATGGGACAGAAACTCTGAAGCAGAGGAACAATATTAAATAGGGAGATGGTGACTGCAAACAATTACAAAACTGAAAAAGGTCACTTTGGCATTTGGGAAGAAATTTGCACTCTACATCCCCCTCTTTTTGATATGCAAAAATTCAGGGCCATTCTGCCTTTTGTTTTAGCAACATAGAGAAAGATACTACTCTGGAATTACAGAAAATTCACCCTGGATATAGGATCATTGTCAAAGTGTATGGTTTCCAGGCAGAGCTAAGGATTTACCTCACTAACTTGTACTTGATTGTCACAAAGGCCATAGCCTCCATGGGGAGGTATCCATTAAATTGCCCAGCTTGCCTGCCCTTTCAGTCAAATTCAGGACTACTTACTTTGGAAGAACAGTTTTTATTTATGGTTAGAGTGATAAGAGGGTGGTAATTTGATGAGAGGCTGGTATAAGTGGCTGCCAGATGCATCTCTGTGTGACAGCTGGTAAGTGATATAAGGATGAGGACCTGCGTGCCCAACAGGTAAGTGGTTGCTGGATGCCTATTACTTAGATGGTAAGTAAAAGCAAGGTGTTCTGCTTGATATGTAGCCTGTAAGTGGCTTCAAGATGGGTCCCCTTAGTGAGCCAAATGTAACTGAAGGTAGGAGAGGAACTGATACACACTGAGAAATGGGTCTTGGGAGCAAGGAGATACACAGCAAAACAGACAAAGAAAACTGAGGAAATGAGAAGGGGTACTTAACATTGGCCCTCTCCTGACTTAGGACCTTGCCTTGCTGTCCTTATAACAGAAGGGTCTTGATGACCAGCACATGAAATATTGAGGCAAGACACAAGACTTGGGTTGAAATATGGGCCATTTCATTAAATCTATAACCTATTTAATTCTTTATTTCTTGAGGTATACAAACCAGGAGGGAGACCTAGTGCAGGAGAAGCTGGAGCTGATGGTCTCCCCAGACCTACCACCCAGTTTCTCTGGGCAGAACACCTGAACCCAGAAACTGGGCTACCCCCGGGCACCATCTAATGGAAGGCGAGACCCCCAAGATGATACACTTCAAGTTGCATGACTTCCAGCAAGGGCTCAACTCTGGGGCCTGCCTCAAGGATAACCTATCTCCCTCCCCCAGGTCACATGACCTGCAGGTGCAGTTTGCTAGACTCATACTTCAATCCAAAAGGGGTGGCATAGATGTACACTGAACTAATCCTGTCTCCCCCATTCCCTGACAAGTGGCTACCTATTTATGACTCCGCCCAAAGCCAGCTCTCCAATTCCTGTGTGACAGCATGGGATAGGAAAAACAAAACAAAACCCTGTGGAAAAGGGAAAAAATTCCTACTGTGCCCTGAAAGTGACCAGATAACTCACACTGTGAAAGAGGCAGGACAGTGGGTTGACAACAATCAAAAGAGGAAGAGGCCAGGGGCAGCAGGAAATAAATAAGTTAAGCTCTGCCCCTGCTCTTTCACATTATGGAGCAGCACACCACTGACCAATAGGTTGCCTCACCATCATGTGAGGTCATCAAAATATCTCCTCCCACGCTACATTGCATAGTGCTCAGGGTGTGTGTGATTAATCCCACAGTCCCCTATAAGTCTCGCTCCCTTTAAGGTTTGCCTGGATATATCCTCCCTACTCTATCAGTTTGCCAAAGTTTCAGACCAGCTGCTCTGCAAGTCCTGGCTAAGGGTCCTCTGCAACTTTCCAGCTTAAGTCCACAGGACAGGTCTGTACACTCTGCCTCACATCTGCAACCTTATACCCTCTGCCTTCTAGATCCTCTCCTTTTACCCCCCCCCCCCCACAGAAGTATAAACTGAGGCCAGAAGCAGGCTCTTATTCACTATGCACAGACAAGGTGGCAGCTCTGGCGTTTACCACACAAGGCTTTTTTCTGTCCTGAAAGCGCTACAGTATTTGGTTGTATTTCCGCAGCCCACACGACGCCATATGTATTCAGTGTTCCCTCTATCTCCATTTGATCTCTGGTGCGCTACAACTCATTGATGATCTTTCCCTGTCAATATCCCTTGATCGTGCAAAACTCCCACATGTGGTGTGAAATTGCGTGCTTGTTCCATCTACTCTTCATCACATGATCACGCGAGGGCATGACTAGGCTGCTCAGTATTCACTCTGCCCCTACAGTCTTACCAATTCAGCTTCAGGTGGCCATTTCATTGAGACCCAGGAGAAGCTCTGCACCAATCCTGGAGCCCCAAAGCCTGACAGAGCTGAAAGTGAGGCTGAGGCAGCTGCAGGAAGAGAGAGGGAGAGGAAGGGGGAAGCACGTGATCTTGCTCAGGCACACTTGCTTGCTTGCAGACACCTAGCTACCCTCAGACACAGACACTCCCCACAGACTGGGGTAGGCTTGGGAGCGTCCCCCTCTGCCCACAAAGAGAAGTAGGGAAATGAAGAGGAAGACCCCTCTCCACCACAAAGCTGAGCCAGCTGCAAGGCGGAGGGAGGGAGGATGGGTGGGGAGAGTGAATGTATGTGCCAAGGCAAGGGACAGTGGAGGGAATGGAGGGAGCCAAGCAAGCCCCGGGCTTCAGGGAGCCCTTGCTTCGAGTGGGTGGGCAGCTGGGGCTGCTGCCTTCTTGACCCAGAGGGCAGCCTCCCCTTGAAGCTCTGCAGAATCCCTTACTATGTATGCACGAACAGTAAAACAGGGAACAGCAAAAAACAGATAGGCTTGCCTTGCCAGCTCTCCTCAGCATGTTAAAGAAGCATAGATCAACAAAGCTGATCAGTGAAATCAGTGACGGGCATACTGAACGTGGAAATAGCCCACCCTGAAAGTGCTTGTCATATAATAGCACCAAACATGCTGCTAAGTACACATGCGCTAATTGACAAAAATACTGGGCAGAGGCTGTTATCACGAGATCGTGCGAAATACAAACACGAACACAGCAAGATCTACAAACCTGCGCATGTGTACAATCATGCAAGGAAGTGACGTGAGAAGGAGGAGATTGACACATAAATGGGAAAATGACGGAAAGGAGGGGCATAGCCCACAAATGTGGTGCACAAAAAGCACAACACTTGCTTGTTCTTCTGCCTCTATCTGGAATGGGCTGATACATGTGGTGCAAAACAGACATGAATCTGTCATTCACATGACAGAATCATTGCAGCTTCAGACCTCTGTGTGGTAAACACCTAAGTTGAGCCCTACCCTTCCAATGTGTATGCAAACATACTCCATACATTGGGAGTGAACATAGCAACTTCTCCAAGCATATTACTCAAACATGTTTATCTGGACTTCATGTCCTTTTCCTCTGAGTGAGATGATACTACACACTTTCTATCTCTCTAGTCATTCATTACGGTATATACAATTCAAAGAGCTCTCCTGATCTGTGCCCCTCAACACAACTCCACTGCCAAAGAGAGGTATTTTTCTTTCCTGATGTATAGGTCATTCTCTCTCAGCTTTCTCTCCCTTGTTAACACCTTCCTACTGAAAGAAGATTGCTTGAACCAGAAAGCCTTGGTATCCTGAAATAAGTGCCAGTCTATTATTTTGCATTTCCTTGCCTTTGTGAGTCTGTCAGGCCTTTCATCTTATTTTAATGTAATCTTGTGAAAGCATTAAACACCTATGTGAGAGCTTGGATTTTACTTGCTTAATTGCCACTTTATGGAGTTCTTCAGTGTAGTCCTCACTAAGATCTCTTTCCTGAACCAAGCTGGGTCCTGCTGTATCAAGCTAACTGCACTTTAATTGTTTCTGATGCATTACTGATTCCATCATTCCAATGTGGTGGTTACTAAGAACATGTGAAATAAATCCACCCATTTGGTAACTTGAAAATCCAGCTAAGTAAGAAGATCAAATCTGCTATCCTAGCAAATTTTGCCTTTTAGTTAAACAGATAGTTTCTTGCTAGCATGGGGTGAAAATTTAAATAGTTATAACGATGAATAAACATAATAGGATCTGAGCACCAGCATTCTGGGCAACCTGGGAAGAGCCTTGTCAGATCTACTGTACTCAGCAGAAGATCTGTAGTGGAATTGTGTGTATTCATAAAACAGGAAGATTGGAATGATGAGAAAGAATAAGCTAGAAGATCTGATTTTTTAAAAAAATTACAGCTTTACCGTTTAAGTGATCAGGCCTTTGCAAAGGTTTCTCTCTTTGTTACCCAATTGCTTAATAAGCTCCTGATCTATCTATATCTATATCTATATCTATATCTATATCTATATCTATATCTATCTATGAAGCTATCATCTATATTTACTAGTGATTACATGCAGGAGAACAAAGGCACATTAATAAACTGGGAGAAAGTGACAGACCTGCCCCCTGGCATTCCCTGCATGTATTATTTTAATAGAAATTGTATAATCATTGCTATTCACAGACTACACTGGATTAACAGAATGAATAGGCGCTTTATTTGTCACAAATAAGTCCATGACCACAGTCAGAGATGCATCTGGATTAATTTAAATATCACTCCTATCAGTTGAATTTATTGCCAGACTTTATGGCCTTCAGTATTTTAGACCAGAATACATATGCCTAGAACCTCCATCCTATTTTCATTTTTTACTCAGTATGCACACACCCGCCCCCAGGTGTCCTCTATGAGTCCTAAATGAACCTTTGGCATGTTTTGGGAGCCATATGAGTGTTCAAGTTACCTTCTGTTTTGGAAAAAGACCATAAGGGGTTCAAGATGTATTTTGAGTACACATCAACAGATTAAAAAGTGAGTGAGGATGCAGAGGATGCAATCCTGTGAGGTCTGATGAGGAGTGGGTGCAGCCCCCAGACCCCTTGGGTAAGCCAAATATGATATGAGTGATAGGCATGGTATTTAAGTATGTGTGTTCCTCCCCTTCACTAGTCTAATTCATAATTCAAAGCCTCCTGTACAATATTCAACTTCCTGTGATTGTTGTCACAGCTGGCCCAATAGCAGGCAAAGTGAGATGGTTTCTTTAGGTGACAGATCACTAGCGTAAAGATGTGGCAGTGAGATATCAGAGGACTGATGTGCATACATCTCACCTTGTGTCCTCTAAAATATCCTGTTACTCTCAAGTATGGTAGGGGAAGCCAGCCTTTGTGCAAGATTCAGCTGCCAGTTTTGTGAGTTTCTATATGTGAAAAGGGTAAGGATATTATCAGACAGGGCCAAAATGCCCCATTACTGATCCACCATCTCCTATCCCGCTCCTGTAAATGTTCACACACTTACCTCCATTCCACTCCAGGAATGAGCTCCCTGCCTCCTTGCCTTTATGGCTGGCTGGCTGAAATCCCGGTTGTTCTTGTGAGAGAACAAGCAGGAGAGAAATTCAAAATTAACCCCCCCCCCAGCTGTCAAATTGAAAAGTAAAAGGCAAAAATAAATTTTAAAAAAGCAACCCAGGGAGGGGGGAGATGTCTCTATCATGGCAGGAAGTGATTGCCACGGAGCTCCTCCCCCATGCCTGTCATCGCAGAGCATGGAACGGGGATCTGTTTCCCATATCCCTGGTTCCGTGACAGGCATGGAAGAAAATGGAAAAGGGGTTCTATTCACGATGCTTCCTCGTGAATAGAATACCCTGGGAGCAGAACTGGGGCAGGACAGGAACATCACAGAGGGGCTCAACGTCGTCTGAAAAGGAGCCCCTTTCTTGCCCCTGTTCTGCTCCTGCCCCAGGATATTTGCCCTGTCCGATAATCTCCTTAGAATCATAGAATCATAGAGTTGGAAGAGACCACAAGGGCCATCCAGTCCAACCCTCCTGCCACGCAGGAATACACAATCAAATCTTCCTGACAGATTGCCATCCAGCCTCTGCTTAAAAACTTCCAAAGTCAGACAGCTCTTGCTGTCAGGAAGTTCTTCCTAATGTTTAGGTAGAATTTCTTTTCCTGTAGTTTGAGCCCATTTCTCTGTGTCCTAGTCTCTGCAGCAGAAATAAAGCTGACCCCATCCTCAGTTCGACATCCCTTCAAATATTTAAACATGGCTATCATGTTACCTCTCACCCTTCTCTTCTCCAGACTCAACATGCCCAGTTCCCTAAGTCACTTCTCACAGGGCATGGCTTCCAGACCTCCCACCATCCTGGTCGCCCTCCTCTGGACATGTTCCAGCTTGTCAATATCCTTCTTGAATTGTAGTGCCCAGAACTGAACACAGTCTTCCAGGTGAGGTCTGACCAAAGCAGAATACAGTGGCACTGTTACTTCCTGTGATCTGGACACTATACTGCTATTAATGCAGCCTAGAATCGCATTGGCTTTTTTAGCTGCTGCATCACACTGCTGACTCATGTTCAGTTTGTGGCCCACTAAGACTCCTAGATCCCTTTCACATGTACTGCTATCAAGCCAGGTGTCACCCATTCTATATCTTTGTATTTCATTTTTACCGCCCAAGTGTAGTATCCTACATTTCTCCCTGTTGAAATTCATTTTGTTAATATTGCCCCAGCTTTCTAATCTGTTCAGGTTATTTTGGATTGTGATCCTGTCCCCTGGTATATTAGCAAATTAGTCTTGGTGGCAGTGGCAAAAAGTCTTGGGCCCAACCTTGTGGTTGGGAGGCTTATCACACGCTGAAATAAAACTGCAGGGGAGCAGGAAGGTTCGGTCTTCTGTGCTGCCTTACAGCATGATGTCATCATTCTTCTGGTGTTCTGCCATTCTGGTCCTGTAGGAGACTGAGGTAAAGCCGCATCTTTTTGGTAATGGGTTTTTGGTCAAACAGATATGCTGGCTGGAGGATTTCAGCAATTATAACCCTAGAAAGTAACTTTTCCAAGGTTTGTAGTATTCCAGATGAGCAGGTGTAGTCCTAGAAAGTAATTTTTCCAAGTGAAATGTCCACTTTTTTTATTTCTAGGAACTCAGATTGTTCAATGCCTCTATAAAGAAGATACATTGCACTTCTTTTTTATGATTTTTTTTTAAAAAAACCCCTCTAACCTACCCCTCATGGTATAATTCAAGAAATACTTCGCAGTATTGTTTGAGTATTTTAAATATTGCATTGTGTTTTTTTAAGGTGTTGTATGCCGCCTTGCACAAAAGGTGGGATATAAACAAACAAACAAACATCTTTCCAAGTGTTACCTTTGAACTTTCTACAGACCTATAAAGCTGTGTACATTTCTATGTCGTATTCCATTTTGCTAGAACTTCAATGCCATGACAGGCCAATCATTGTAATTGAGTGTAATTGGCACTCATCAGGATTCTGTCATGCACTGTGGGCAACCAAGTGGCTCTTGGGAAGATGTGTGAGTGTTTTTCAGAAGCTGGTCCTCTCAAAATCTGTAGTGAGTAGAAAGAAGGCCATTTTCAGAAGTGAAGCGTAATTTTCTGCATTTGTAATTTAAATGAAAGCCTGCCTTAACAAGAATACATATCTCTCTCTTTCTCTCTCTCTCTCCCCCCATGGCTTTCTTCTACTTTGCATACAGCATTGGCAACAGTCACAAATGACTCATTTTCAGCTAATAAATGGCATTAAGGGTTCAAATGGACTTGATGCTGAACACAGGGCTGCTCTGAATATGGCAGCCTCATATCAAAGTTTCCTTCTCCCTGTAGTGTAAGACTGGCAGACTCCACTTCATTTTCCTGCATTTTCCTGACCCTTTGCCAAAGATGCATACATAGGGAAATACAAGTTGTGATGATGCCATGAGAAGTCTATGCTGCGTCAATACAGGAGGAAGAGGTGGAAGCTCATGATACAGGGCTACCTGTATCAGAGTCCTGTTCCATCCTGAATGTCACTAGCAAAAACAAAAAACTGGAAAATAAAAGCACTCTGAGGTATTGCTTTGTGATGATGTGAGCCACACTGCCAGCAGAAGCCAATGAAACTACCATAGGCAATTTGTTTCATGCTCTGATTTGTATTGTATCATGTTGTGAGCAAGTATAATGTGAAACATAATAACTAGGTAATAATTGAGAGTGGGAGATCACCGAGGGTTCTTCCATTCACTGTAGGCTGTTTGAATTATCTACACATGGAGAGGAGCCATGTTAATTCATTATTACAGATAGCTCTAATTAATATGAAGGCATGGCTGGTATTTTTGGGGCAAGCAGAGGGCATATAAACACCTTCCACCTAGCACAGTGGAGTCCAGGAAGAATGACAGAACCAGAGAGGATTAGAGTTACAAAAATTGCTATCAGCAGCTGTTGAAGAAAGGAGGCATCTGCAATGACAGGTATGGAGCATTGGAGCTGTGGGAAGTGTTCAGAGGAGTGCATAAATCGAGAGAATGGGTTAGATGAGCTAAAATGGAAAGAAGGATGGAAAGGAGTTTTGTTGGACTTGACAGTCTCCATAAAAGTAGTATTTACATAACTCCTGAGACTTGTTGTGAGAAAAATGCACTGTTCATCTTAATCATTTAAACATTTCTGCCTCTTAGGACTTTTTCGGACGCATGAAAAGTAACGCAAGCAGCGTCGCCAGGTTGCGACGCTGCTGTGCAAGAGGGCGTCCGTTTCGGACGACGCTCCTCCCAGCGCTACTGTTGCAGTGCCGCTGGGACATTTGAGCGTGATTTTTTTCATTCCCAGTGTCATATTTTACTCGCGATCACTGATCGCGAGTAAAATATGACGCTGGGCAGGAAAAAGATCACGCTCAAATGTCCCAGTGGTACTGCAACATTACCACTAGGAGGAGCATCGTCCGAAACGGACGCCCTCTTGCGCAGCAGCGTCGCAACCTGGCGACGCAACCTGGCGACGCTGCGTTACTTTTCATGCATCCGAAAAAGTCCTTACAGTGTTTCTCAGAAATAAGGCTTATACTAACAATATGTATGTTTTCATATATGAAAGGCTATAATCACATAATTGAAATAAATATGCAGAAGCACAATTTGGTCAATGAGTAAAAGTTTCAAAATTAGGTAAAACTAGGTAAAATGCATACACTGGGGGGGAAATGTTAAAATTTGCATGGATTTCACTATGTGACGTCTTGCAAATGATTGCAAAATACGGGCAGGGAGCAAATGTTACTGGAATTCAGAGAAGACTGAGTGATTGCTATATCCCTACACTGTAGCTGTAGGCACTGGGAGACTCAAATAGTGGGAGGGCAACTGGTAAGTATCAAAACAAGACAGCCTGCTTTTTGGCAGGGGTGTGTGTGTGGGGGGAACCAGTAAGAATGCAAGAAGAACTCTGTTAGATCAGACCAAAGGTCCATGTAGCCCAGTATATAGTTCTCCCTTCACATTAGCTAGGGTTTGGTTCCAGGACCCCCTGTGGATACCAAAATCCATGAATACTCAAGTCCCATTATATGCAATGGCATAGCAAAATGGTGTCCCTTATATAAGATGGCAAAATCAAGGTTTGCTTTTTGGATTATTATTTTTAAGGAACGTTTTCAAGCCGTGAATACTTAAATCCATGGATACCAAATCCGTGGATATGGAGGGACAACTGTAGTGTGTCCTCCTTTGGAAAGACTAGTAACATGACATGACTGAAGTGACCCTCCTGTGAGGTGGCCACCCCGTTCAACTATTGCTTCTGAACCAAGAGGTTTGACTTATTTATTTTATTAAAGAATGTCTAACGTTGTCACCCCATATCAGCACTTTACTTTCTATGCCAAGTTCTTTCTCCAGAATGTGCACTGAGTAATTATAATGAACATCCACATGTGAGTGATGGACTTGGCTAAGCACAGATGCTTGTCTATTGATTTAACAGGGTTGGGGGTTTGCTTTGTTTTTCCTTTGAAAGCAATGCAACTTTTGGTATTGTTCCAGCTTTTGTTCATGACAATGAAATTGTGGTGCTTTATAAAACCTAGCTGTCCAGCTTGTTTTAGTATGGACATGGGTACCTAAAGCACACTTTAAAAACTGTGTACAGAACCATTTATTAAACTCTGTACAGAAATGCCTGTCTCCTATGATTTATTCTCCCTTTAAAGGAATCACCACTTATTTTTTCATGATTCTTTTGTTAATCCAATGTACATTTACTACTAACAGCATGGATATTGCATTCAACAGTGTTCAGGCAGTGTCTGTTTTAGTCAAAAAGGCCATAAAAATTCATATGGCAAACTTCCTTTGAGGCAGAGGATCTCAAAATTTTGTAGTAATTCTTCAAGTTGACTATTGTGGCTGATTATTTTGATGTGTTTGACAGACATGAAATCTCTCCAATGAAAGGTTCCTGGGGATGGTAGACTGAACCACTAAGAGCCACCAAACAATACAATGAGGAAGACTGGATGTTTTTTAATGTGTGTTGCAGAAATGTGAAAAGAATTTTAATGTAAAAGAAACCTAAAGGGGTTGTATTACAGTGTACAAAGGCTTTTAGAGACAATGCATTATTTGCCCTGTGTTGCTTTGCAGTAGAGTGTGGAAATGTTTACACTTCTCTCTTTAGTGTCTGCTTAGTTATTAATTCATTTTAAATGTCTTTAATTCTTGGTGATGTTGCTTCCTAAGCCTTGGACTTCATTTTCTCTAATGAGTCTTGCATTTATGCATAGTGTTATTTGTTGCAATTGTAAGGCTGACACCACTGGATAAACTAACTCCTTGCTGTTGTTTTTGTTTTGCAGCTGGTGCCACATATATATTTGGGAAAAGTGGGGGCCTCATTCTTTACACTTGGCCAGCAAATGATAGACCCAGCACAAGGACAGACCGCCTTGCTGTTGGATTCAGCACAACAGTAAAAGATGGCATCTTGGTTCGGATCGACAGTGCCCCTGGCCTTACCGATTTTCTACAGCTTCACATAGTAAGTGCCTTCATTTCCTGTTTCAATTCAGTTCTAAACCCTTCAGCCTACAAGACTTCTTTGACCCCTCCCCCCTATGTTTTAAACATACTGGTCATAAATAGAGCATAAATGAATGTGTACAATAGCTTGTCTTGCAGAGAAGTTGTGACTGATTTGACTAGTGTTGTTTTCACATTTACAAATATGGCTTGAGGATGCTCTGCTATCAGTTGGGGGTTCCTCTGGTATCTGTATTTATTTATTTATTTATTTATTTGTTATTTATTTCTTGAAATGTATAGGTCTATCTTTCATAAATCAGGTCTTCTTGCACAAAAATGCTCCATATTCAGTTTACTGGCTGATGGTGTCTTTAGGGTTGGTGGCTCCATTTGCTATAGTCGTTGCCCATCCATTTAGTTTGTATGGCAGCTTTTGAAAAAGACATTGCTTAAAAAAAATGGCATTCTCTCTCATTTGATATAAGACTTCAACTGTATCTGTTCAGTACCTACTAATGACCTAAAATGGTATCAACACAAAATCATGATTTGGCAATTTATATTCATTACAGATCTACTAGCCATGGCAACATATAGGTTGCTTATTTATTGTGTATCCAACTAGCATGATTTCTCCTCTGCCCTAATGTGAGAGGATCAAGGGCAGTTACAAAAAATATGATTTTGTATTCAACAAAATCCCATGTCAGCTCTGCTGAGAGATATATAATGCCATGACTGAGGGTACGCAGAAGTTGTATGTCTGAACAGTGAGTCCTCAGCATAGCATTTTAGCTGGAAACAGGTCAATTTTAATTTGCTACTGGTGGAGACCTTCTGCTGTGCTTTCTGCAGCTGGACTTGTTTATCTCAGATTGGCCTTTTTAGTCATCAGCGCGCTTGCAGAAAGCGCAGGATGAGTCCTTCCTGAATCTTCGTTTGCAAAGAAAAGCCAGAGAGAGAATCCTACATCAATTGAGTTTAATGTGAACTGTTTCTGGAATGTGTGCATAAGACTGCAGTCCAATGATAGTTATGTCATATAGAAGACCTATCAATTTGTGTATCGTTTTATCATGATAGTGTATCAATACAATCCCTACTTTCCTGTGGTAGCATGATGAAAATATAATGCTAAGTTCCTGTACAGGGCTGAAGTCAACCAAATTTTCAAATGTGTTACTGTAAACAATCTGCATCTACGTATAAGTCATTATAGGCTTTATGTGAGCTAAACCAAAATATTTTCCCTAGGTTTAGACTACTGCACTATAGAAAGAATATATGAGAAAAATGAAAACAAGAGAAGGATCAACAACCACTTTAACAAGGAAGCTAGAGTCTAGGGTGCAGATCTCAATAGTGATGTCAGTCTAGTACCAATTGTTTGCTGACTGGAGAGAAAAAAGCAGATGATAACTGGGAGTTGAGAAAGACCCAGAAGTACATTTAGGGAGTGGCAAACAGGAAGTGAACTCCTCCACACTGCCTGGCTCAAAATATTGAAGGAAGTAAATGCATGCAGCCTCTCTCTGTTCACCTAATGTCCCCTCTGGTCCCTGCTTCTGCTGTCCCTGCATGTGATAGTGACCATGTTTCCCTTTTGACAAAAACTCCAGAGTTCTATCAAATCAAACACTTGAAGCAGTTGTCTGCTTTTCTTTAGTAATGACAACGACCAGCCTCGCTGCAATACAGAGGTTCTGAGATACTAGACCAGTACATGTATTTAACATATGCTATGTCGAAACCATCTGTTGTGAAGTGTTTTGCATGCTTTCTTTCAGTGTGCAAATTTCCTATAGACACTTTGCTCCACTTTGAGCTTATCATCTTGACTTTGAGCTCCTGTTAGATGTCCATTTTGTTTCATAGCTAAGTAGTTGCCAACTTCCTTCCCAGTAGAGGCATTATTTCCATATACCCTTTGGTTTGTTTCATTTTATTCTTTATTGATATTCCCCCCTAAACATTTGTGTCTATCATCTAGGGACAAGACATTTTAAAAAATATATGCAGTGAGCTAATGCACTGGTGGTTAGCATGTGGAGCAAAGTCATGATATGCACACAAATACTAAATATGATTGCAAATGGCTGCTCATGTTGGACATTCTCCTGAGTAACATCCATCTTGACTCCTTACTCACAGCTCAGGGGAATCACAGGACATTTATTGCCACATAATTTTCCTATTTGCATACCGGGTGAGGAGAATACAAAAAAGTATCTTATTAATTTCTTTTGTGAATGTAATTTATGGAAAATCCATTTCAACTCATTTTTTAATTATGAGCCCTTTAGACACTCTGGAGATTTATGTGCTCAGGCATCTGTTTTGTATGACAAGAATCTATAACCTCTGAAACCTTTTCCCTCCTGATTTACAGTGCAGATGTGAGTGAGCTGGCAGCCCAGGGAAAAATGAATGGTGCACCCTCTAGAATGACTCGGCTCATGAATTTCTAGGCATTTATATTGCCCCGATAAGTCTAGGTGTGCATAGAGGAGTGAGAGCTGTCGTCAAAGGCTTGCTGCCCTGGAGAGTGTTCTTGTGGTATATTGAGATGGCACATCCTTTTTGAGGGTGATGGACAAGATGGGCAGTTTCCCCTCTTGTTAGTAAGACTGCAAGGCTGGAATTGTGCCAGGTGCTTCCATACAGGCATTCACCTTACCTCTCACCACAGCTGCTGCCCTGTGATTTACAGCATGCAAAAATGCTCATGGAGAGTAAACAGAGAGTGATTGGGACAGCTGTGGCTTATGATGGATTTTGTGCTGCTGATGTCTACAGAGAGAGATAAATCACCTGCCTGTGTGCTGAAGCTTTGTTTTGCTGCCTCTCATCTGGGTATTCTTTGCAAACAACCAGTGCACCCATGGTTTATTCTCTGTGGAGGAGTTATGAAGGGAGTAAGTTGGCCCCAATCCCAAAGACTGCTGGGGGATTAGTGAGGCATGGAAAGAGGAGGGGGAAAACCCACAATCAACATTCGTTCTCCCAGTGGAGTTCATACCTAAGCAAATCCCCTGGGAATCCTAGGATGATTACATACAATAGAGAAGTAGACCTCTAGTGCTTGCCTACGTGCTTAGTAAAGGGAGCTGAGGGAGGGACCCCTTGTCATATATCAGGTGTGAGAAAATCTTCTTTTCACGTTTCCTCTTCACCTGGGGCTCCTTACAGCCTCCATGACAAGGATACTGATATGAAGTGAAACCATGTCTGGAAGGCGAGGTGGAAATATTATTATCATTTTTTAAAAAAATAAATGTTCCAGAGTGTTTCCAGAAAATGCATATACTTTTAAGATGGTTAGGGACTGCTGGTCTCTCATTCTTTCCTTGGGAAGATTGCTTGTTAATAGTCCATAACAGTTTGTTGATGTTTTCTCACTAAAGCAAGCTAGTTATATTCATAGAGAGCAGGCCAATAACATTATTCTCCGAGACACTTAGAGCAGAAAGAGATAAAATACACATTAAAAGCACAACATTATAATAAACCAATTGGAAGCTTAAAGAATTCCACTACAGAAAACAAAGGCAAATAATTTGAATACAAATATATAGAGAGTCAGGGTGTGGGGAGAGTGCATATAGTGGTTCAGAAGCCTGATTACACAGGCATTCACAAGTGCTAGGAGAAATAAAAAGCCATCACCTTGCTCTGCAGTGATGTGATGGTGCCAGGCAAACTTCTTTGGGCAGGACATTCTACATATGAAGTACCACCACTGAGAAGGCCCTCAATTTAGAAATGGTCTCTTGATAGCCAGGATGTCTTCTGAGTGTCTGCATCAGGGTTAGAAAACTGTGTAGATCCAGGGACCACCCTTTCCCCATTTTTCTACCCTCTGTGGGCTGCAGCTGTCCCTTGTGGCCAGAAGGTCCCAAAACAAGGCACTTAAGGAGGCCCAAATAGCATTTAATAATTGTCCCTGAAGCTTTTAGAGGTGTGACTCTCCATTTCTTGCCCAAAACTTTTATTTTAGTGATGAGGAAGGGTGAATGGGGCAGCAAAAAGGCTTTGTGGGCTGCCAAACTCCCACCCCTGGTGTAAATAGGATAGTCATTAGTGCTTGAAGAGGAAACCTTACCATAGGAAGGGGCCGGAGTAGGTGTGAATAATAAGACACAATAATTCAGCAGTCTCGGGATAGACACCAGCAGAGACCTGTATGTATGACCTACACTGTGGAACTAAGGCTTCTTTCTGGGGATCTGATGTCAGGTAGAAATTATGTTGTCTGGTAGGAGTGTTTGCTATTTGCCTCCATTTATGTTCTACATCTAGATACAGGGAATGTTATAAAAATCTCAGTCAAGTCCCTATGACAGCCCACTGTGTTAGGCAGAACAAGCAGCCAAGGCACTTTTTGTCTCTTTCTTACAGGTAGTGCCACTCAGCACCCCACCCCACCCCACCCCACCCCTTGTCTGGCACTAGGATATTTCACTCCAGCAACTTGAAGAGTGCACTTTGTAGTCAGCCTTGTGTGCAAAGAGTCAGTTTACTTCTGTTTCCATCAGCTTATATTAGGGTTGCTAACTCCCTCCTCCTGTCTTCAGGAGCAACCTGTTACTCAGAAATTTAGGAGGTAAATTTCCTCCTGGAGTTGGTGATAAAGACACCCCCACACACATTTTATTCTGCATAGCTGAAGTCATGATGCCACCTCAAATTATCTTGCTAGCCCTCCAAACAAGCTTCAATTGCACCTTTGTTGCTCTGACTATATCAGGTGTATAGCTCAGTGCAGCAGTGCAAGTAATAACTCTGTGACACCCCGTAGCTAAAGATGATGGATTTCTGATCCCCAGCTGCATTCAACCAGCATGGAGGCTCCGTGCACTGATATGTGGATTCATTAACCACCCATTCAACAGACATCATATGCTTAAGTCCTTGTGCTTCCAACTACTGAATGCTGAAAGTTATTTAAAGCTACTTTGATGGATCCATAGCATAAGAAAGGCTATAACTGTCTTTTCACCAGCAATGGTAAGTTGGACTACCAGCTTGCCGGAGAGTGATATTTTGTTGGGCTGAACATTAAAGTGTCATTTTCCATCTGAAGAGATCAAACTACATCCACTGTGTATTTTTTAGGGCTTTGCTATAATGGGCTGAAGGTTACCCAGTTTGTAGTTGTGACTGTATCAAAGCCTTGTGTCAAGGCAGGCACAAACCAACAGATGATACTTTTGTGGTTGTGGCATATTATCTGTGTTTATAAATGTAAATAAAATATCATATATTATTAATGAGAGCACAGAGTAGGAATGTAATTATTTGCTTCCCCCCCCCTTAAAGCAAGCAACAAGTAATTTTAACAATTTTCTTCCCACTTTAAGAAAGACTATTTTTCTGAAGTTTTAGAGGATTTGCTTTTTGGAATTTTTTGGAGGGGAGTATTTTCAAGCTGTGGATGGTTGAATCCATGGATAAAGAATCTGTGGATACGGAGGGAAAAACTGTATTTTAGCACAAAATCCCCTGACGACTTCTCTTCATCTCTGTCATTAAAAATATGACATCAAATTAATTGACTAACAATTTGCTGCCCTTTCATGAAGATCTTCTGTGTGTGGCAGCTGCCTCCCTCTACTATTGTTCTTGTTGTGTGCCTGCAGGTTGACACTAACTTATGGAAACCTCTCATGAAAGATTTGTCATTCTGTTCATTTTAGGCTGAGAGAGAGTTTCCAAGGCCACCTGGGGGTTTCCATGGTTGAGGAGGGAATTGAATCCTGTCTCCCAAAGTCCAGCACTCAGACCACTACATTACATTGGCTCTATTCTCTCCCTCTCAGTTGTACTGAGTTTCTCTGAATCCTACCAATTTTCTCCCCATATCAGGTCACAACACTTTCTGTTTCTTTCCACGCTGAAATGTTTGCATTTTTATACATTTTCCTTATTTGCATATTCATTTGTGCACTTTACCCACTTTATGTAACTCTCATTAGTTTAAGTGTCTTTCTGTATATTTTTTTGAAACAATTATGCACGTTTTAAGTTGCTCACACTTTGAAATGGGAACGCTGTTTTGTGCTCCCTTTATTTTCTGAAAACACCCTGGCATCAGTTACACTACAGTTTTTATCACAGGGAGAAATGGGATTTCCTGATCCTGAGTTTGTCCCATGTTTTTTACAAAATTTGTCATGGGATGAACAATATCCCAGGATCGTTGCTTTTCCATGACAAAAGCAAGATCCCGAGACATAGTATCCCATGTTTTTTTTGTTTGTTTGTTTACACTGGAAAAGGCTCCGGGATATATATTTTTTTTTAGTTGTCAGTCAAGGATGCGATTACTTGTTTTTTCACAACATTGATGATGTATTTCCTGTGGCATTTCCTGCCATGAGTGATGCTACTGGATGTCACAAATGTTTGCTCAAGCGTCTGCATTGGTCGGAGAAGGAAGGCGAAGGCAATCCCCTCTGCACAATTCCTGTAAAAAAAATCCCCTGATGCGCTTGCCGCAGAAGTTTATGCCAAATAAATGTAAAAATTTAAAGGGAGATTGATGGCACACACACACACACACAAGCCTTTAAAAATCACAATCTTCCATGCAGGGGAGGGTGGCTGGAGGGAAAAGGGAGAGCCAATCTTGGGAGGTTGGCAGTGTGACAGTCCCTTTAAAAATCACAACCCTCCATGCAGGGGAGTGGGGGTGGAAGGAAAAGTGACTGGCTTTCTTGTAGCTGAGGGGTTTGCAATGTAAAAATCCATTGAACAGGGTGACTTATGCCACACACACACACACACACACACACACACACCTTACTGCAGCCTGGAGGGAAGCCTTTGCTTTTAGCCGGTGAGGCTGAATCTATTGAAAAGTGTGAATTAACCCTCCTTCTCTGAACTCTGACCCCACCCCTGCCCACCTCAATTTCCGGCTATCACCTACTCCCAAGATATTTTGTCCCGACTTGTTCACATATCCGATTATCTGCAACCTCCCGAGATTTTTTTAAAAACACGGGACAAACTGAGGGACAGAAAGTCACGCTCCTTGGAGGATAAATGGTGCCCTTGCCCCCCTTCTGAAAACCTCGAGAGCATCACAATGAATGTGTGAACAACCATGGTTCACCACGAGTTCATCTCACGACATTTTCGTCATGTAAACAACCCCCCTGTTAATCTTGCAAATGTGTGAATCCCCAAAGTAAGCTGTACATTTTCTCACAGGTTTTGGGAGATCCAAAACTGCTACTTTCATCAAGCCCAATGAAATTTCTTTCCAACTCTATTCTGCCTAATGGTAGTGCTGATCCTTTTTCTAAACCATCATAATCTAACTTTTAAGAAAAAGGGAAGGAAGGATTGTTTGGCAGAAGAGAGAGAAAGCAATGTAGTCTTCCTAACATTTCAGAGATTCTGAAATAATTAAGGGGAGGGGGAGCATATGTTCCACTTACTAAAAAGTAAATGAAGATATAAAAATATGAGGCATACATTTCTTATTCATATATGATAACTGCAGTTATTGCATGGATCAAACTGCTGCCACAGAGAAGCTGCTGGGTTCATCTGACAGCAGAAGACGAGCTGTGTTACACACACTTATTCACTTTAAAATACTGTAATTCTGTACAAAATGTACAGTATTGTAAAACAATTCTGCTGACTTCACTGGTTCTGTGAGAAAGTAACTGGATTTCACTGGATCATGCCTGGTTGCTTATCTTTTCCCCTGTCCGTCTCTCTCTCTCAGGCACTAGTCAAAAAGAATTCCCCACAAAGAAAAACAAAATGAAATGTATCTATAATGAAAAGCTTTTCATTTCCTTTGGTATTACCACTACCTGCATTCCAGCATCCAAAATTGAAATCCCCAACCTGGTTGCTAATGGATGGCAGCAGGGTGCAGTAATAATTCAGTGACCACTTAACACTGGAGCTGCCTCTTGGATGAAATTAAAGCAGAGCAATTATTACTTTAATTTACCCCATCTTGATGCATCATCTCCTTGTAGTATCAAAGATCAACCACTACTTGATATATCAGGTTATGCTGATATATGTACGTACACATGCATAGGCACATGTGTCCCTAAGTCAAGGACATAGCGATAATTATCACAAGGAAACTAAGGCTCCACCAGATTAAAGATCATAATGTATGTACACAATGCATTTCTTCACACCAGGTCTTTAACTACTTAGGAAAGAACTAATTGGTGGGAACACTCTCAACTAAGACGCCATAACATTTTCAAATTTTAAATAAAATGTGGAGCACAGTATTTAAAAACATTATCTAATTAATCCCCACAACATCACTGCTAGAGACAGAGGTATGAGTACTATTGCTGTCAGAAAGACAGAGAAGTGTGATTTAAGCATATAGTCATGTATTAGGTTAGCCAAGTATGGGCATGTAAATGGATTTGTACTGCTATGTGTTTTGATGTGTGCTTAAATAGTTCCATCAGTGTGCCATGTGTGGATTTCCTTCTTAGTAATATAAGTTATAGTTGTATCTCTAAGGGTTGCTAAGTTTTAGGAGGTTTTCAGACAGGAACGAAAAAAGGGTGCCCCTCTCCTGTCCCTGTCACATGGTGAAAGGAAAACTTTTCAGACCTACCTTTGCCATGCCTCGTTCCCTTGGCAGGGCAGCCCAGGAGTGAAAGGAGCTCTAATGGAGCTCCTTTTCACTTCCTGGACTGAAATCCCAGCTGCTCTTGTGAGAAGACGAGAGCGCGGGAAATTAAAACTGTAAAAACAAAATACAAGACAAAAAGTTACACTAAGCACCGAAACACACTTAAAACTTTACAAGTAACCCAGGGAGGGTGATAAAAAGCGTGTCACTTACCTTGATGTCCTGATCTCACCTGGAAGTGTTCTGGCATGGACCTCCCACTGAGACTGGCATTGTGCCAGCATAACGGGGCACCTTTTCACTTGCATAGCATTCCATTACAGAAACGGAATGGGGGATCTATTAATGGCTTAGCCCATGAATAAAATGAAGCACCAGTGTAACAACAGCCAAATGGGAGTATGACAACATGGGAATGACATGTCTAAAAAGGAAGACCTTTAGCGATCTCCTGGCATTTGTGTAACTCCATATTTAGTGCATCTAATAATCTCTTCAGTAATATATGGAGTGTCTGCAGCTTGCCTTAGCTGCCTCAGACAGGCATGGACAACCTGGTGTCCCTTAGATGTTTTGGACAACAATCCTTGTACTTCTTGTTTATGATCCATGCTAGTTGGAAGTTATGAAAACTGCAGACCCAAACATTCAGAGGATACCAAGTTATCTACCCGTGACCTATGGTTACCTTCATGATTCTTGCTTTCTGGAAGAAAGCATGTGTGTGTGCCTACCTTCACGTTTCCTGTTCACTTGCAGTGATGTCTCATTAATTGCTTTAAAAAGTAAATTTCCATGCTATACTCTCTGTCCAACTTGCTTAACACATTCTGTGATATAGCCACATTAGTCTGTTTCAGCATAAAAGCATATAAAGTAATCCTGTAGCAACTATGAGACTAAACTGAGAACAAGAAATTTCTAGTACAAGCTTTTGTGGATTCCAGTCGACTTCATCAGAGGTCTATGAAAGCTTATGCTATAAATTTCCTTTTCTCAGTCTCAAAGATGCTACTGGAGTTCTTTATAACTTTTTTAAATTCTTACTCAACACAGTTGTTGTAAAGGTGGCCTGAACTCCATACAGCTTCTTGAATTCTTCCAAAAGAGTGGGCTATAAATATGAGAAATAATTGCAGTGGGCCTTCCAGATCTATGGAGGTTTGGTTCCAGGGGGCCCCAAGGATGGCAAAAAAAAAAAAATGCAGATGGTTGCAGCCCACATTATTAAATGGTGGTGAAGTGTGTTCAGATATGTCAGCACATTCACATGCACATCACCACCATATTAGGTATGGGACATGATCATCCACAGGCAGTTGAAACTACAGATCAGGAGCCTGTGGATTAGGAGGGCCAACTGTAGTTCAGGTATTGGGAGTGGGGAGCCATTGACACTATAGAACTATAGTGTTGTTATTCAACTTTAATTGTCAAGGTTTCATCCTATGGAATTGTGGGATTAGCAGTTTAGGCAGAGGCATTTAGAATTCTCTGCCAGAGTTGTCCACTACCTTATTAGGCTGCCAGTCCCAGGATTCCATAGGATGGAACCATTGCAGTTAAAATGGAATAATAGCACTGTAATTCTGTAGTGGAAATGGGATTGCCAAATTCAAAAGAGGATAGGGCTCCTGCATCTTTAACAATTATGTAGAAATGGGGATTTCAGTAGGCCCAATCTGTCATGCAAACTACACCTACTGATATTTCCTCTTCTACATAATGAATAAAGGTAGAAGAGCAATTTCCACTGTTGCTCTCCCTACTTGAAACTTTTGAACCTTCAACATGGTTCTGGTGTTTCAAGAAGCCCTACAAAGGTGCATGAGTCTTCTACCAAAGGAGCTCTTTGAGAATTAGTGAGGCCTTTTGCCCGTCATATAGCTGGATTCGTTTAACAGTGGTGTGAGTCTTGTTTAATTACATATGTAATCAACAGCTTAATTAAAAACTACCTATTTAAAGTGGTGAAAGGCTCCCATAAACCCTCTTATTTAGCTGAAGTCTGACATTTTTGTGCAAATGAAATCTTTTCTTAATTGACATGAGATAAATAGAAATAATCCTTTCTTAATCCAGGAGGAAGTTGCTTTGTAGAGGTTGAGGCTAGTTTAAGGAAACTGATTTACATTCATATCCTGAGCTTAATTAGTGCAACTATTTTGTGGTTGTTTTTGTGTGTAGACAAAAAAGCCCAGGACACAAACAAAGCCTTCCTAAAAGTGCCATGCTGCTTAGCATTGTAACACCTCCTTTGAGATGTCCTCAGAGACCTTTCAAACACATGAGGGCCGAAATGGGACTTGTTTAGCTTGGGACATCCGTTTTCAGCACAGCCTAGGGTGGTGTTGTGTGTACTACTAAACGTTTCCTCACTTTGGCTAACCTTGCAGCGTAGAAATCATAATTGAACTGAACAGGTCCCTGCTGATTTGAAAGGCTTATAATGGGACATAGTCTGTTTTCCAGCTTCTCTCCATGTAAAACCAGAGATGGTAAAACAAAACGAAGGCTAGAAAACCAGAAGGTAAAAGAAAAAAAATTTTTTTCTTGTTGCATTTTGCATTAATGAGCTAGAACAGATTAACCTGCTGCTTTTCACTGGAATGAGAATAGATGTCTGCCTATTGCTAATTATTGGGTGGTGTGCTTACTCAGGGCCCTTTCATACTACATAGTTATGATGCTATGATTCCACTTATGCCGCCATGGCAACTTCCTGTGGAATCCTGGGATTTGCAGTTGTGGGAGGGATATTGAGAATTCTCAGTAGGAGAATGCACCAGCAAGGTCTGATGCCTCACCAGACTACAAACTACAGAATGCCATAGGATGTAGCCATGGCAGTCAAAGTGATGTCATAATGCTATAGCTGTGAAATGTGAAAGTGGGCCTCTGTCTGAGAAAAAGGAGGGAGAGGAAGAAGGGTCACATGGGTAACTGCCTTGTACTGCAATCAGGAAGGATTTCTATATAAAGTCTATAGCATTTTTCTCCAAATTTCCAAAGTACGGTATCTGAATTGCTCACTTGGGGGAACCAGGGAGCACTTTCCTGTATTTTCTATTGTACAACAACAATACAGTGGACCCTAGGTATCCCCTGGGGTTTGGTTGAAGAAACTCCTGTGGATATCAAAATCTATGGATGCTCAAGTCCCATTATATACAGTAGTGTATTAAAATGGTGTCCCTTCTATAAAATGGCAAAATCAAGATTTGTTTTTTGGAATTTGTGTGTGTGTGTGGGGGGGGATATTTTCAAGTTGTATGTGGTTGAATCCATGGATGCAGAATCATTGGATACAGAGGGCCAACTGTAAAAATTTGTTAGTAGTGAATAAGTTGTCACGACATCTTAGTAACAGGTACCGGTAATGACTTGTTGGGTGATCGGAATAATGAGTAAAGTAACCAGTTCTTTCTAAAAAGTAACATTTCATGCTAAACCAGTCACACACACACACACACCTATTTAGTATGAAATCTTTGGAATACACAACAACGGCAGGACAAAAGTTGTTCTAGACGACTTTCTGGATTTCTTTTCTAGTTCTATATTCAAGGCACGTTATTTGAAGATTTATCCACTACCATGTGGTAGTTCATAGTATAACTGACACAATCTAGTGTAGGACATAGCGGCAGCTGACGATGTTTCTTCTATGAACCTAATGATAAGGTATGTTGTTCACCTGAAGCCCAAATTTACTTCTGCTGCTCACAAGCCTGATATCACTTATTTTTTGCTATTTCTGTCAATTACCAAGCCCAGGAAAACAGTCTCTTGAACACAAACCTGCAGAGATAGATGATGCTCAGTCTGGTAAAGAGATGAATCTCAGATGCATTCGTCTTTCTTTTGGCTGCTTGATGACTATGTGTTCTCTTTTATTTATGTTTGACATTTGTTAGGTTACCAATTTCTTTCCCAGGTGGGATTCCATTTGTCTTTGTAAAATAAAGTTGGGAGGATTGGTCAATGCAAGCTTCTGGAAGCAGAACTTCTCTAGACCAGGTTCTGTTTTTTGCCCATCTTCCCTCTGTAATTGCTCCTTAGCTATTGGGAACAGTGGGAAATGGTGTGGTGTGTATGTGTGTCAGGGTGGGGACAGGATTCCTTAATTTCTTGGCAGTTTTCCCTCACTCCCTCAGCATGTCAGTCTATTTGCCATGGCAAAGGATTTGATGACGGGGCTAAGGAGAATGCAAATTAAGTTGTATTTTGTTTCCCAAGGAACATGGATCTGAGTTTGCCTGTTACTACATTAAGTTAATCCCTTGTGAAGCTGAGGGAGAGGAGCCGTAGCTCAACAGTACATGCTTTGAATGCAAGAGGATTCAGCTTCAGTCTCTGATATCTCCAAGTATGGTTGAGGGGTGGAACAGAAATTGGCCAGTTTCCTGATTCGGGTCAACTCTGAAGTTCCTGACTCCTCAAGATATTGATGGGGAACTTTTTGTTGTTCCCCAAAGAACATTAAGTTTCTGTGGGAACTTTGCACAGTTTCCCATCATTGCAGAGTGGGGGAAAAATCCTAAACAATGGGATGAAAAACTGATTACAGTTGTGCGCTCATATTCGCTAGGGTTGGTTCCATTACCCGCCGTGGATACCAAAATCCATGAATACTCAAGTCCCATGATATATGTAATGGCATAGCAAAATGGTGTCCCTTATATAAGATGGCAAAATCAAGGTTTGCTTTTTGGATTATTATTTTTTAAAGAATATTTTCAAGCTGTGAATACTTAAATCTGTGGATACCAAATCTGTGGATACGGAGGGACAACTGTAATTGTTCTCAACATCTGCTGGGACTTGGAAAATCAGGATTCGCCATTACTACTTGGTTTCACACTCCTGTTTGAAATCCTGCTAAGCAGAGACAACAGTAGTGAGCTAGATTAGTTAGCTGTCTGACTCTGTATAAGGCAGTTCCTTATGTTTCTATGATTTGCATAGGAAATATCCAAGGTTTACTTCCTGGAATCTTTAGTTTAAAGGATTCCAGACTGAAGAGATGAGGGAGTTTTCTGCCTAAAGGTCTATAGCAGTGGTTCCCAAACTTCTTTGGCCTACTGCACCCTTTCCAGAAAAAATATTACTCAGCGCCCCCTGGAAATTAATTTTTTTAAAAAATTAATAGCAATTAAACAGAAGGATATATGTATTAATGTTTCTACCTTTTTCGTAAAATATAGTAAAGAAAGGTGTAAATTAGAAACATTGAGGTTTGAAATTATGAAACTATTTATTGAACTCAGAATAGAATGGTAATACAAAAAAAGTTAAAATATTCAAAATCATCTTAATGAGAAGGATGAACCTGGTATGCTGCTACCAATTTAGTAATCCTTGGCTCTATTTTCATCAGCAGTAATCTTAAATCACTGCGATTGACAATTTGCAATTCTTTTTTCTTTTTTGTTAATAAATTGGTTACCGCATTGAGTCCACGTTCCACTAAATACAATGAAGGAAATGCAATTAAGAACTTTTGAATTACAGCCCATATTTCAGGATAAGCCGTAGGGATCTCCTTTTGCAGCCAGAATTATTGGTAGCCGTTTTTGAATTTAAATTTCAATTCATCATTTGTAGTTACTTCCATCAGTTCTTCTTGTAACTGTGGAGATTCTTCTGTGTTTGCACTTGAAAAAGGATCCAAAATCCAATCAGGTATGTTCATTTTCAAAATATCATCAAATCGTTGATTAAAATCTGAATGGAGAGCATCCAAGTGCTCACAATAAGAAAGTATGTCTTCATCTTTTTTTTCTGCTCCTGATAAATTTGGGAACTGGCTGAATTCCCCTCGTCTAAAATTTCATTTGTACAGAAGAAGTTTTGTCACAAATGCAGAAATAACATATTTTGTTTTTATTAAATTCAGTTCATCACCTTGAAACTGAAGATTGCTTTCATTAAATTTTTGAAACAAGTCGGTAAAGTAAGCGATCTCACTTTTGGATTGAATTAAATTGGATCATAAAGCATCATTTTTATCTTTCAAGAACTCCAGCACCGAGTTAAACAGCTTATAAAACCTATCTAAACAGGCACCCTTTGACAACCAACGAACTTCTGAATGAAGCAGCAAACGATTAAATTCTTCATCATTTTCAATACAAAGCTGTTTAAATAATCTGCCATTCAATGATTTGCTTCTGATTGTGTTGATAGCTTTAATTACATATTGTAATGAATTATGTAGGCGTGCACTTAAATATTTTGGCAACTAGATGTTGACGATGGATGATACAGTGTACTGTGAATGCATTCGGCACCTCCTTTTTTAAATATGCAAGAAAACCCCGGTAGCGCCCTACCATCGCTGGAGCACCGTCTATGGCTACCGATAAGATATTACTCAGAGATATTTCTTTTTCTTTAAAAAACTCATCCAATGCATGAAATATTGATTCTCCTTTAGTATCAGTTTGCAAATTTGTTCTTCCTTTGTGAACTGCACATATGCTAAAAGTAAAGCTTCATTTCCTAACAAAGTTGACTCATCAAGTTGAATAGAAAACCGAGATGTTTTTAAATAGCCACACAATGAATCTTCAACATCTTGAGCCATTTCACCAATTCTTCTTTGCACTGTATTATTGCTCAACAAAATTTTCTTGATAATATCAGATGGTGGCTTGTGTAGCACAGTACGTATTACTTCACTTATAGCCGGTATAATTAGTTCTTCACCAATAGTATGAGGTTTTCCCGATTTGGCAATCATTAATGAAATATTGTAAGAAGCAAGCAAGCCATCGCCATCTTGTGTGGTTGCGGCTGAAAAGAGTTTTGCCAATGTAGGTTGTTTGATAAATTTTTCTTTTAGGGTTCGAAAATAAGATAAATCCTTATCTTTTTTATCATCATGAATTTTAGTCAAATGTTCTTGTAGTTTGGAAGGCTTCATAGCTTCGTTTGATAAAACTTTCTGGCAAATCAGGCACATTGGTAATGTATTGTTTACAGGCGACTAAATTAAGCCATATTTCAAATATTTGATATTACAGTATATTATCTACATTTTTTCTTTGGTTGAGCCATTATTATCTGTAGAAAAAATAACATTTTTATGGAAGTATTTTTAATTAATTTTTTTGGTAATTTTTTGAAATATTTTTGTAAAAAACAAATGAAAATAAATACTAATGAAATAAATAAACATGATATTATTAATTTCATGATATTAATTAATTGTAAAGTGCATATAATTATTACAGAATAATTAAATAATACTCACCAATTATAGTCGCACTATTTGTTAGTTAACTTTAACTTGTCACAATATCACAACAATCTAACTTAGGACTTTTTCGGATGGAGAAATACACCACAAGGAGGGTTGTCCCTCTTGCGATGCTGCTGCGTGCCAGGAGGGGTGTTTTGTATGATGCTGTCCCCTGCTGATTCTGTTCCGGTACAGGTCACAGCTCCAGTGTCATATTTGGCCATTTCTTAATCATAGTCAAATATGATGCTGGAGCTGCGATCTGTACTGGAACAGAATCAGCAGGGGGATGGCATCATACGAAACGCCACCTCTGCCGCACAGCAGCATCACAAGAGGGACGACCCTTCTTGTGGTGAATTTCTCCATCCGAAAAAGTCCTTAGAGTTATATTACGCCGTAATTTTCCCATAATAATTACGGGAAATCTCCTGATTCATAACGTGCTCCAAAATCTGCTGGTAGTACTGCTAGTAGCCAGTACTGCCACTGCCGTTTCAGGCTTTGGCCTTGCGATCGACCAATCGCATGAGTGGTAGTTGCCCGCAGCAATGCTCGTAGTGCTCACATGTTTTGGAACGGCAATTCAGTGGCACCACATGAACAGTAGCAGTGCGTGATTGCACATACCTCAATGCAAGTGAGGGAGTATGCGGGAACCGAGCCAACATCCAGTACGTTGTTCAAAGAAAAATTAAGCGTTATGAGCAGAATACATAAATCAGTTTTTCTAAATCTTCTCTTCTTTCTTTTATGCTTTCACCACCCCCTTAAAGTTATTTATTGCCCCCAAATGCACCTGTGACCATCACCGTCCCCCTGGATTGCTGCAGCGCCCACCAGGGGGCAGTAACACCCACTTTGGGAAACACTGGTCTATAGAGTGGCTACCAGTCAGTGTAAGCAGCATAGATAGAACTACAATAGATAGACCAGAAGCTGTAAACTATAGCCATTAAAAAAGCAACAACAAAGCTCTGCTATGAAATCAGCAGGAACTGAAAGTCACAAGTGACATTATAAATGTATTTTTGTCTGTTTCAAATAATTTGTGTGTCATGTAATATAGCAAACATCTTGGGTTTTTTAAAAAAATGTGAAATTATCATCCTTAGCAATGTGGTTATTTAATTCACAGCCAGCTGTTACATTACTTTTTCCCCCTGTGAACAGATGTGGTCTTAAAGATGCACATTACTGGCTGCCAATTACCTCCCCTCCCCTTTTACCACAGAAAAAGTAGACTATGAATAATTCGACCTCCAGCATTTATATTGTTACCTTGAGGTACTTATAGTGTGTGATCATATTACCTCTGAGTATTTTCCTCTTTTCTACACTGTATAAATTTAGTTTCTTCAGTCTTGCTTTCTAAGTTTTATTCTGTAGCTACTGCACTCAATCATTTTTAGCTGCTGTTATTTTTCCCCAGCTCTCCATATAGTTTTCATTCTATAGGAATCTGAATTAAAGATGGCAAACGCAATCCAGCAAGCTACATATGCAGTTGACTTCTGTTATGTGCTATAGAAAGCAAGGATCTATGAATACATGCTGTTCTATAGCCAATTTTAAACGTCCCAAGTTGGATGAGTCATTCTAGTTCCAGTCTTTGTCACTTTTAATAGTAAGTCCAATGTGTACTGTTTCTATATTAATTTGTAGAGTTGCTTTTTAAAAAAATAATAATCAAAATTTGTATTTGAATTAGGGATGAGAATTTCTCTGACTCCAACTTGCATATTCCTCCCATCCTTGTTTTATATTGGAGTTTCCACAATTTTAACACAGTTTTCCTAATTGCTAATTTTGTTATATAGTTTATCTAATTTATACCATGGTCCTGATTTCCCCCCTTTCAATTATGAATGTTTTAACTGTTTGTATTTGAAAACATGTGTTGGTTAGGGTGTACTTTATTTTGTAGAAATGCCCTCTAAGACTTGTAAATGTGCAAATGCTTAAAGTGAGGTGTGTACTTTCTCATGCTTGTGGGGGCAATTAGCTAACACACATTGGAATGCCGTGTAGATGTGTAGATGTTTAATGCTGTGTAGATGTGTAAATAGCTATTGCTTAAAAAACAATTTGTAAGCCGCTCTGATAGCCTTGTATAAATAAGCAGGGTATAAATAAATAAATAAATAAATAAATAAATAAAACAAGCCGTAGGAGGTTCAAAAATTCTACTCACATTGAAACGGTTGAGTCCAATAAAATTTCTTTCCATTTCTCATTTAAACACACCTTTTGAGGCAGATTCTTTCACAATGTGTATTTTGATACTTTGAGGGTGGGTGGTTTGATAGGAAGATATGAACTATGACAGTATTTGGGAAGAACAAAAGCTTGAGGGTAAGAATGTTCCCGCCTGCATGTTAGTCCAGGTCAGGACAACTTGTATCAGAATTCTTAAAGTACCTATGTTGAAATGTTAATAGAGGAAACAGAGAAAGCATTAAAATAACTACTCTATGCCCTTATTATAGAATCACAGAATCAGAGAGTTGGAAGAGACCACAAGGGCCATCCAGTCCAATCCCCTGCCATGCAGGAATACACAATCAAATCATTTCCGACAGATGGCCATCCAGCCTCTGTTTAAAGACCTCCAAGGAAGAAGACTCCACCACATTACAAGGCAGTGTATTCCACTTCCAAACAGCTCTTACTGTCAGGAAGCTCTTCCTAATGTTTAGGTGGAATCTCTTTTCTTGTAGTTTGTACCCATTGCTCTTTGTCCTAGTCTCCAGAGCAGCAGAAAACAAGCTTGCTCCATACTGAGTATGACATCCCTTCAAATATTTAAACATGGCTATCATATCCTTTCTCGACCTTCTCTTCTCCAGACTAAACATGCCCAGCTCCCTAAGCCACTCCTCATAGGGCATGGCTTCCAGACCACCCACCATCCTGGTCACCCTCCTCTGGACATGTTCCAGCTTGTCAATATCCTTCCTGAATTGTGGTGCCCAGAACATAGGACACAGTATTCCAGGTGAGGTCTGACCAAAGCAGAATACAGTCGCACTATTACTTCCCTTGATCTAGACACTATACTCCTATTAATGCAGCCTAGAATTGCATTGGCTTTTTTAGCTGCTGCATCACACTGCTGACTCATGTTCAGCTTGTGGTCCACTAAGGAGATTTTCAGACCGCGTTTTACTGTAGCTTATGCGGGAGGAGCTTCCGGGAGAGGGACGGTGGTCTTGCGCGGCAGAGGGTCATTTTCGGATGCCGCCGTCCCTCTCCCGAAACCATCTGTGTCACTTCCATGAAGCTTCGGAAGCCTCAGCGCCATATTTTAATCACGGGCAACCTCCGTGATTAAAATATGGCTCTGCGGCTTCTGAAGCTTCACGGAAGTGACACGGATGGTTTCGGGAGAGGGACGACGGCGGTCTTGTGAGAGTTCATCACATGGAAAATTCAAAAATAAAACATTATAAGTTACACTAAGCACCTAAACACACTTTGAAACTTCCAAGTAACCCGGGGAGGGTCATTAGAAGTTCGTCACTTACCTGGATGTCATGATTTCACCCTGAAGTGTTGTGCCCCATCTGGCTATTTACTCTGCAGCAATGAGATTTAAAGGACCAGAGGTTTCACACACCAGCAATGCCAGAAAAAAAGCCGACACTGCCGATATATTGACGGATTAAGCTGTCAATTGAAATTGGCACCCTGTTACCAGCTAATTGACAGACTGGCCACAAGAGAAGAATGTTGTCGTCTGATAATGATGACCCCTAATGTCATTATCACAGATGTTTGGTGCCTTTTTTCCCTTGTCTGATAAAGTCCTAATCCTGACCGTATATGGAAATCTCCAAGGAGACAAGAACCCTCCTCCTACCCATTTCTGTCTCTTGGAGAACAGCACTATGTCCTACACTTAGATGCTTATTGCATGCTGAAGTAAAGTGGCAGTGCAGCCAGAAGGTTCTATTTTCTGTGCTGCCTTATTGCATGATGTCATCGTTCTTCCATTCCATTTCCATGGGAGACAGAGGTAAAACCACATCTTTCTGCTAACTAGAAAAACCCATTAGCAAAAAGACATGGTTTTACCTCCATCTCCCATGGGACTGGAACAGCAGAACACCGGTAGAACAATGACGTCATGTGGTAAGGCAGCACAGAAGACAGAATCTTCTGGCTGCCCTGCCAGTTTACTTCTATGTGTGATAAGCCTCTAAGTGAGCCTGCTATCTTTGGCTGGAATGATGATTGCTCCTATTGTCAATGGTATGAAGTGATATTCCACTGCCAGTCTCATTAGGTTTGTACATTGAGTGGATGAGAGCCAGTGGTTTGAATATTGGACTAGGACTCTGGGAAGACTCTCTCTGAATCCCTGCTTGGGGATGGAAACCCATTGGGTGACCTTGGGCAAATCACACTCTCATAACTACAGAGAAGGCAATGGCAAACCTCCTCTGAATAAACCTTGCCCCCCCCAAAACCCTATGATAGATTCACCTCACAGTTGCCATAAGTCATAACTGACTTGGAGGTGCACAACAACATGTCTGAAACATGGAATGAGGAAGGTAACGGGGGGGGGGAGGGAATCCTGAGTTGACTGAGAGTGAGAGCCTTCTTTACTCATGTAGTTTCCCCACACAATGTAGAGCCCTGGGGAAAACAGGTTTCTATCTCATACTGGGGGAGTGGGGTAGATAAACAAATAAAAAAAAAAATCACCACGGCCAAAATTATCTGGCCACAGAAGACCATAGTAAGTGGAGCAGATATGCTTGTCTTCACAATTCCCCCCTTTGTGTTTTCATTAAGCAGAGACTGAGTAGAGAAGCAGAATCCCTTTGTATTTAGCCATTTCTTACGATCCCTTCAATGACTCAGTTTGGGAAATGCTTTCTGTTGTAGAGTCTCTCACGTCTGTTGGTTATGTGAATGATACAGCCATGCAAGTGATCCCATTTGTTGTTCCCATGTGATTGGTAGCCCTCCCCCTACATAGGAGGGCACAAGATAAATGTCCAAATAAATGTTAAGGATGAAGGAGTTCCAGATAGGAGGAGTGAATTAAAAAGAAAAGCAGAGATGGGGAAACTCTTTCTGGGGAACTACACAGTCCTTTGGGGGTTATCTGTAGGAGGCCACATGGCAGTGCTTCTTGGGGCAACCCATTTTCTCTTTCTGCTGGCTATCTTTTCTCATCCTCTCTGTCTGCTTTCACCTTCTCTATCCCACCTTCCTTCCCTTCCTGGTACGTTATAATGGGATGAAATAAATCCAGAACTTGGAAAGCATATTTATTTGTGAACTACAACCTCCAGAACTCCCAGCAAGGCTCAGGGATTCTGGGAACAGTCATCCAAAAGTTCTACTCCAAACATGTCCAAGCTCTTGCTAGATTGCTCTGGCAAGGGCTATGAACCGATCACTTTTAAATCCTCTCCCTCGTACTGTCGATTGCATTGTCCTTTCTGCCTGAGTCCCTACAGAGTACATGGCTCCCTCTTCTCTGCGTGAGGGCCACAAATTGCTTGTCCATGAATTAGCAGTATTAGCAATTACACTCTGGGTATCTACGAGATGTGTAATGCACACAATTCTCAGCTAGAGTCTAAGGAATATGAATAATATTTAAAAAAACTCATAACTGAAAAACCGTTAACACAATTGATTAACTAGTGAGTGTAATAATGAATAAACAACTAAATCTCCCAACATTATAATCAGATTTTGCCTAAGGTGAATTTTAAAGTGAACTTGGAAGGTACTCATCAGGCAAGGCATCTGAGGAATTTCAAGAAAAGCTGATAGGCTATGAGGTCAGGGTATGGGGTAGATTGCACTGTACATCATTGGCCACAGCCAAGGCATATTAGCATTTGAAAGGCCTGATACCATGTCTGAATTCCATTAAGTCTCAAGAACTGTTTAAAAATCTATATACCATTTCATAATTTTAATATGTCATACATTAAAATCAAGAGTCTGGAAATGTTACTTTAATGGAATGCAACTCCCAGACTTCCCTAGCCACCATGGCTACTGTAAGTTTTCCAAGATCTGATTAAGTTATACAGTGTGTTGTAGTTGAATTCTACTGAATTACCTTCTGTCATGTGTCTGCCTTTAGTCCCAGTCCTAACGCTGTGTTGTTTGGAATGCCATTTCTTTGAGCGTTTGTATTTCTCTGGCCTTTCTTGAGTGTCATTAAATGATAAGGTTGGGTTAGAGGGAGGCTGCTTTGTGGTACATGGTTGTTATCAGGAACTAGGAAACAGTCAGTATTTTTGACATGCAAGATTGGTAGGTTAGCTCCCACTATAGAAACATTGCATCTGGGAGAGAATCCTAGTATATGATTCTATCTGAAGGATGTCACCATATTCTGTGAGATGATGATGAATGACCTCTTTCATCCCACCCCCATCCAAAGCCCCCTCTCTAACACATACACTATTTTCTGGTGATGTCAGCCTGCCATGTCTGGGCTGGGAGATAAGTGAAGATTTGTCCTTCCTAATGACAGCATTCACACCAAACTCTTCTCTGTTCTACAGGGGCTGTGTGTCATTTCTGCTTTGTTGGGCGGCAGTGGTTAAACAGTAGCTTCTACTGTCAGTATTGAAGTGGGTCAGTACATGTTCCTATCTGCACTGCCCTCAGCTGTCATCCTTTTCTCTGGTTCTTTATCCTTCTGTGTCTCCATCAAACAGGCTCCCAACATGCTCTACTTAAAAGTATATCCTGCTCAATTCTTTAGTAAAAATGCAAGTGACCAAGCCAAATCCAGGATAATTTGATAGAACAATGTCAACTCTGTAGCAGAATCAAAGCAGAGATGCATGAAACATATACATTTTTAGAGTAGTGTTGGAAACCTAAAAAAACCCAAACCAAACAACAAGAAGTGAGCATTAATAACTTAGGAGAATTAGGAGATGATGATCTCATAGTTATCTTCCTGCATGCTGTAAGGATTTCTACTAAGTTTAGCTCAATTATTTTGGAACATCTAGATAATTTGCTTGCTGATGATATATTTAATATACTGGTTTTAGTACATTTTTTTGTTTTGCTGTTAAAAATTTGGTTGTGGTTTGTATGTCTACTTCATTCAAGAACTGTTTTAGAATTATGCTGTTAATCATTCCAGGTGCTATAATAGAAAATAGAATAGAATGTAATAGAAAAGAAGGATATTAAAAAGTGAAATTGCCATCACTATTATTATTCCACCCTTTGCCCCTTTTAATTTTGGGTTTTTAAAAATTGTTCTAAAATAATAGGATAGTCTTCAATTTATTTATTTACTTATGACATTTGGAACATGATCCAGGCAATGTTAAACATTTGTATACTTGCACAAATTTCAGTGGAAGAGATTTAAGTGCATGCCTATTTTTTTTTAATTGAAAATTTTTTAATTCAACAGCAGCTTCTGAGCACTTTCAGTTTTTTCTTAGAGGAACATAGATATAGGGTTGTTGGGGTTTTTTTAAAAATGGAAATTTCACATTTCAAAATATTAATTCTGGAAAAGTTAAACTTTATGTAAAGTTTCATTCTAGCTATAGTAATGTGTTCTTGAGCTCATTTTCATTCCTTATTGAGAGAATACGTGAAGCTTGGTTAGAGCCTGTCTTAACACCTGCACAAAGGTACTGTGTGAAGCACTTTTCTTTTCATCACTTGCCCATTCTGAAACATAACATGTAAAAGCTGCTTTAATACCTTTTGAGAATGCTTTGAACTTTTCTTTATGTTGAAATGACTGATCTCCTTTGGTAAATACAGGCTTTTGCCTTTTCCTATCAGCCAGCTAACGCCAAGGGGGAAAAAGGCTAGCCAGTTCTGAGGTCATGTGTACGTCCCCCTGCTGCTCTGGGTCAGAAGAAAGCATTTGAACAAGTCAATACAACCAGTATCTTACCGCTAAGCATCATTTCATGCCTTTTAACAAGTCATTCATTTTTAATGCTAATGTGTCTCCTTAAAAAGGAAAACAGCAGTATGGTTAGATTAATTTTTTACACAATGCCTCATGACTATGCTAATGGATTTTAGGTTCCTGCAATGAGGAATCCTTGCAGTCCAGTTCAGTGATGGCTTCTCTATCTGTTTTAGACATGATTTGACATATTGGTGAGTGGCTGGTGGTTTTAGGGTGGTGGAGTTATTTCATTTGGGTTACATTTTGTGTAGAAAATATATTTTTCATAGGAATGTTGAAAATGATCCTTTTTAAAAAATGTGCTTATTAATATTCACATAAAAACAAAATAACCAATGAAAACAAAAAACAAGTCAAGAAAGGGAAAAATAGCAATAAGAAAAACAAAACATAATTCATAGTCAAAATACACTCTGTGTCAACATTAAACATTTTTTTTAAAAAAATTCTGGTTAAATTCAGAGGTGGAAAACTTCCAGCTAGCCACAGAGTTTCCCACAATGTGGTTGCTAAAGGCAAAATCTGGAAGGGGGTACAGATTTTGCTGTGGTGCTAAAGTTTCTTCCTGGGTCAGAGAGCCCTGTGAAACTGCAGGAAAGAATATCTGCTTTGCTTCATGAAGCAACAGGAAGTGAAGGGAAGTGGCTATCATTCTAGCAGGACAGAAAAGTGGTGATGATGGCTGCTAATGATTGTACAGCAGCAAGGAGCTGCAAAACCAGGGGTACAGGCATCACATTCAGTCATCAGGCCATGTCTCCTGACCTCAGTTTAATCCTAAAGATGCAACATGTTTGAAAATGATACATTAGCTTCTTTTCTTTCTTCCATTAATTAAAGTATAATAGAGCCTGTGCCACCTTAACATATTCTGCACTGTGCTCCTAATCCATTACACTTCAACTTTTCACAGACAAAAACCTGGATACATGTGGTCAAGCAACACCAAAGTGTTGTCAAGATGCAAAAGTTATTAATGAGGAAGAATACACAAGCTAAGAGAGGCAGTTTGCTTTTGGCAAAGCTTACAGGGACAGCAAGATCCCCCCCCCTTAATTAATTGAATGCAAACTGCTTTTGCACTTTCAATTCAGTTTGCAACCGTTGTAATAAGCCAGGTACAAAGGAGAAAAGTGTAAAGCAGAGAGAAACTGGGACAACAAATCAGGATATTTGGAGGGTATGCCAAGATATGAATTTGCCCAAAAAGGACATTTGTAAATTTCCATTTGGGTTACCAATGGGATTTTTGTGGACCAGGGATGAAATTAGCCCAATGTGTTTTATATCAAGAGTAGAGATGTGCCTAGAATTTACAGTAATTCTGAGAGGATAAAGAAATATGCACAGTCACCTCAACGTTACTCATATTCTTGAGGCTCCAAAACAGAGGAACCAGATCCCTTGGGAGCTAATGTCTGCACAGATCTACTATACGCCTTCACAAAGCAATTCACCAGGAAAATAGAAGTAATTAAATTTTTAAAGAACTTTAGAGATGAAAGTGGTTTACTTTGTACAAGGAATGATTAAAGTACAGGGCAAATGAATAAATAAGTTAAGATGGAATCATAAACACAATTGGAAACATTCATGTTAAGAAACAAACATGGAACAGTGGAATTAGGAGGATATTTTACTATGATTGGCATTGAAATAGGTCAAATAGGCTACTATATTTATATTTCATATTGTTACAGTTGTTATTGTAAATGAATATCATACCGTTATTCTCCAGTCCCCCTCTACCTTTTTCTTTCAGTCACCAGTGGCTATGCTGGTTGGAGGAGTTTGAGAACTGCAATTGAAAAGTAACTTTTGCAAGCTCTGAAATATAACTGTATCTATAAAGATGTAAATCTCATCCAGGATCAGAGGTTTCTGGGGAAGAGGAGCACGAAGTCGGTAACACTCTCTTGTCCTGCTGTGGGTTTCTCATAGGCATCTCATTGGTCACTATGGCTGCTGACACATTCTGTGGCATCACTAAGGCTGGTGTCATCCCTTCACCCGATGGTTTTACCTTGTGCAGTTCAGCCTCTCTGCACCCCCTGCCCCGTACTGCCACTGGACACACTGCAGAAATAATGCAGTTTGACACTACTTAAACTATCATGGCTCCATCATATGGAACCCTGAGATTTTTAGTTTGTCATAGTACCAGAGCTCTCTGACAGACAAGGCTAAATATCTCAGAAAAACTACAAATCCCAGAATTCCATAGCATTGAGCCATGGCAGTTAAAGCAGTATCAAACTGCATTATTTCTGCACTGTGTCAGTAGGCTATGTCAACTAGGAACAGAAAGAACTTTTTTTTAGAAAATAGAATAATAGACAAAAATTCTGGACAGATGAGGATCTTCACCATTTGTGACTTATTCTACATGAAAAGCACATTTGTTTGCAGAGAAAATAGCATTTTGTATGTAGAAAACAAATTTTCTGCACAGGAAACATAAAATAACATTTATCTGCAGAAAATTATTAATACATACACACGTGTGTGTGCACACACACATTCTTTGGAATGATGTTTGTATTATATTTAAAATGTAGTCTATTTGGTGGTTGCCCATCTCAAAAAAGAATACAGCAGGACCCCTGTATCCATGGGGGATTGGTTCCGGGGGGGGCGTGGATAACAGTGAACGTCATTGAAAATAATGGGACTTCTGGTTTAAAAAAGCATAGAGTTGTCTCAGAGGACCTAGAAAATGGCTAGAGAGGATGCATTTTCTAAGAAGACTCTGTGGTAGCTGTGCTGAAACTGAAACTGTGGATAACTGAATCAGTGGGTAATGAATCAGTGGATACAGGGGTCCTACTGTATAAGAACATGACTTTATTTTTGGTGGGTGGCTGGGACAGAACAGGGATTTTGTTGATGTACTGCCCACTCCACTGCTCAACAATCTCCCTGAGCTGGCTGAGTTAGTCTTGGTGGTAGTGTTGGAGTACCACCAGCTTGTTGTACTGGGAGATTTCACCATCTATGTGAACATTGCTCTTCGGAAGTGACTTAGGACTTCATATCCTCCATGATGACCATGGATCTGTCCCAAGTAATATCAGGTGCCACTCACACTGCAGGACACACTTTGGACCTGTTTTTTCTTCTGTGTACAGTGGTGATCTGGGTGTGGAGGAACTTTCCATAGTTATTTTGTCATGGATGGATCACTACCACATAGATTTTAGACTCGCTTGGATTTGGTGTTTCTTTAGGGGTGGGGTGGAAGGCCATTAAGATGGTGTCCCCCAGGAAACATATGGATTTAGATGGATTCCTGATGGCTCTTGTGGAGTTTGCTGCTACCTAACGTGGTAGGTGATCCTGTCAAAGCTCTGGTCAGTCTTTGGAATGGACAGTGGACACAATTTCCCTTGAGTATCCCTCCCATGGAGTGGGCCTACAGCACCCCCTCTTTTATTAAGAAGCTGGCAGTGATGACATGAATGGAATGGAAATTACAGCAATGATGGCAGAAAACTCAGAGCTGATCTGACTGATCAAGGACTAGAGGCCATTTGGATGGCCTAGTCAAGAAATTTTACTTCTGTGCCACCATTGTCCTTGCACAGGGTTGTCCTGAGTGGTTAAGGCCTTTCTGCACTCTGCCGTACAAGAACAGAATGCAGACCACATGACTGCCTACTCTGTCGAATTTACAAGACACTTCACAGACAAAATTGCTCAGATCTGCTCTGACCTGGATGCTTTAGTTGATATAGGTCCAGTGGATGTAAACTTGGTTTCTGCTTCTCATGTGTTTTGGATACCTTTCAGTTTGTGCAGGCAGAGAATGTGGATGGGATTCTTGGATCAAGAGAGAGCCCACCACATGTATGTTGGACCCTTGGGCTTCTTGGCTCATTAAAGCAGCCAGAAGGGTAAGGGAGTGGTAAATGTCTCACTGAAGTAAGACATGATTCTGTCCTGTCTAAAAGAGGCTGTGGTGAATCCTTTACTGAAAATACTCTCCCTGAACTCCACTGTATTAGACAATTACTGACCTGTCTGCAATATCTCTTTTTTTGGGTAAAGTTCATGAGCATGACATTGCTTCATGGCTCTAGTGATTCCTGGATTATCTAGGTCCATTTCAATCTAGTTCCAGGCCAAGTTATGGGACAGAGACAGCTTAGTAGATGACCTCTGCCAGGAACTGTACAGGGAGAGCGTATCCTGGGTGGATCCTGCTGGACTTCTCAATTTGGTACAATTGACCATGGTTTTGTTTCTGGGCCACCTATCAGGGATGGGACATGGAGGCACTGCTTTTCAGTGCCTCTGGTCCTTTTCCTGGAGGAATGCACTCATAAGGTGTTGCTGGGGAATTCCTGTTTGATACACTAGGATTCTAGGATTTTCTTTTTGTCTTAAATGCTGCTCAACATATATGTGAAACCATTTGGAGAGGTTGTCTGGAAATTTGGGATTCAGTGTCACAATGGCCCACTCTCTCTTTTCCATCTAACTCTAAGGAATCAGTTTAAGTACTAAGCCAGTGTTTGGTGTCAGAGTCTGTCAGCATTAATGGAGTTTAAACAGACAAGACAGAGGGACTCCTGGTCAGCTGAAAGGGAATAGAGATTCAGCCTGTGCTGGATGGAGTTACACTCCCCCTGAAATCTCAGGTTTGTAGCTTGGGATCAATTTTGGATCCATTACTGCTTGTAGGCCCAGTTTTTTGTGGTGGCCAGGATTGTGTGTCCATGATTAAAGGTAGTGTGCCAGCTGAGCACATTCCTGGAGATTTCAAGTCTGTTAATGCATGCATGCTTTGCTTATATACTCTGTTTGGAGTACTGTAATGCACTGTAATGGGATCACCTTTGGAAACTGTTCAGAAACTTTAGCCAGTCCAAAATGCTGCAGCTAGACTACTGACCAGGGCTGGTTACAGGACGCATATACATACCTCCCTTATTGAATCAGTTTCATTGGCCGCTGATCTGTTTTTGGATCAATTCAAAGTGCTGGCCATGACCTGTAAAACCTTATACAGCTTTGGTCCAGGCTATCTGAAAGCAGATCTCCCCCAACCCCCCTTTGAACCTGCCCAAGTTTTATGATCTCTGTGGGAGGACTTTCTCTTGGTCCCACTACCTTTTCAGGCTGGTCTGGTGAGCACATGGGAGAGAGCCTTTTCAGTGGCTGCTCCTAGGCCATGGAACACTCTCCCAAGGGAGGCTGAATTGACTCCCTCTCTGCCTTCTTTTCGCCATGAGGCAAAGACCTTTAACCTGCTGAGGTAGAAACAATGTTCAAACAATATGCTATTTTTTAATAAGTAATTTTTTTATTTGTTTTAAATTGTTTTAACCATCTTAAAAGTAATATTTTAATTGGATTGATTAATGCTTTTAAAAAAACTTTGTGCCACATATTGTTTTAGTTACTTTTAAAAACTTATATTGTAAGCTGCTTTGAAGCCCATTTTGAGAGAAAGAAAAGGCAAATACTAGAAAGCACCCACTCATAAATTTTCCAAAATAAAAAAATAAATAAAGTAAAAACAACCATCTACTGAGAATTTGAAGACGTAGATCCCTTTTCCCCTGTGAATTTTGATAGAAAGGCAGGATAAATCCAATTAATAAATAAATCCCCGTTTAAAGGTGTCTAAATTAGTGACCATCACCACAACTACAGTATAGCAGCAAATTTCAGAATTTGACTGAAGTATTTTTTTCCTTCTGTCATTCATGAATCCTATACTAAATATTTAGTTTATTAAAAAATAATTTAAAAGGAGATGGTAGCAGCGTACAAAATTGTAACTGGAAAACAAATTCTCACAACCCTAAAACTTTTTATTCATGATAGCATCAATAGAACAACCCTTTTGATTGCTTTTGTGTTTGTATCACAGTGTTCCCACTTCCCAAAACCCTTTTCATTTTAGAATTGTGTGTATGGGGAAAAACTGAAAATATTTGAATGATAGATGTTAAATGGGAAACTACGAAGAAGAGAATACTGGAGAGGTAAAACCTTCACAGTTTGGGACTTATTCTTTGTAGAAAACACAAATGGGATTTTTTGGGCAGAAAGTGGCATTTTGGCACAGAAAAGTCTGGTTTTGTACAAAATTCCCATTTTCTGTGCAAAAATCTCATATGTATGTTCTCCACCAAATAAGTTCTGATTTGTGAAAAATTTTGGAAAGTGTTCAATTTTCATGGACTTTCTCATAGCAAGGAGAAAAATGGTTTTAAAAAAGTTCATTCTTGCCTCCATGAAGAAAATGTACGAAGACTTACAACTCTAGGATTGTGTTAGTGATACACAAATTGCTATAAATAATTTATTGACAGTAACAATTCCAACACTGAATTAGATTAATTAATTAAATCCTGATATAAAGGAGATGTATTGATTCTTTGTAAGCCAGAGTGGTGTAATGGTTTTCATGCTTGGCCATGGAAACCCACTGGGTGGCCTTGGGAAAGTCACATCCTTTCAGCTTCAGAGGAAGGCAAAGACAACCCTCCTCTGAATAAATCTTCCCAAGAAAACCCCATAATATGGTCACCATAAGTCAGAAAAATCGTGAAGGCACACAACAACAGTGATTGAGTATTCAGCCCTCTGGAAATGCAATCATTTTTATCTGAATAAACATTAAGATAACCTTCAAATGAAATAGCTGCCTAGATATGGCATGCATTGCTAGCTAAAAAAGTATGAATATATTCTGAATTTTCTGTGGCTCTTAAAAATAATTTTCACAACCACATGGTAGATCTAATTATTTATATTTGTTTTGGTTTAGATAGGTAGGATACAAGGGTGGAAATACATTAATTAACCAAGCACTCTTTGCATGTAGTAAATTAGCAGAAAAGTTTAGCTCGGTTTTCTGCCTGATACATTAATTGCTACATGCAGGGAAATTTTTATGTGAAGCAGCATTCAGAAACCAGACTCTCCAATCTGTACTCTAAAGAGGTATGATTCAAAATTTTATTAATGAGGGAAGAAGGAAAATAAGGAGGTAGGTGGTGACAGGTCAAATTAGGAAAGGTTCTTTTTTTTATCCTAAAACATATGAGCAAGTATAGAACATATGAGTACCAAGTGATTCTCTGTCTCTTCTCACACACATACTTCCAAATGGGGCCTGGCCAAGGGCTGTGAATCCCTAGTCTCTTTTTAACACTGGGAAGCCAAACTGACTATAGAGAATATGGCAAAGATGCAATTTTTCAGCCCTTGCATGTCTATCTGACATTTTCACTTTCTTCCACATTCAAATTTTGACATCTTGTTCTTTTTACCTCTGCAACCTTCCATTCTTACTGCTGGACATGTTCCTTTAAAAAAAATAATAATAATAAGCTGAACAAAATTTCCAATCATTTTCACTGATCACATTAAAAAATACACTGATTTTCATCTCAGAAGCCAGACTTTTTAAGGCCCAGATGCTCAAAACCCTTTTATGAGAGCATAGCATGGTATCCTTCTGGCTTATAACTTTTCAGTGGCAATGAGGGAGGGGCTTAGCTGCTATTTAAAGTTAGCATGAGAGAAGGGGAAATCTCCCTTCCTTGGTGAATTGTAATGGATCTTTATAAATGAGTAAAATAGAGAAATCTAAGCCTGTTTTCAAAATAGAAATACTGTACCTTTACAAAGAGAATACAAAAATGCAACCAAAAAACCCCTTCAAAACCACCATTAAAACACACATATAAAATGATGATCATAAAGGAGAATAAAATCTAAAACTACAGTATGTCACAGCCACTGAAAACTTGGAATCTTTCTTTTTATTTAAGAAATGCCTGTGTTCCCCAAGTAGTGGTAGACACTGTTGAAATGAAAGATGAAATGAGTTCCCAGAGCAGGTGAAATGCATAGTTTGAGTAGCATGAGAGAGATTTCTTTTTGGATTCATCCTGCCTGCTGGCTCTCTATATTGGTCTGCCTCTCCTATCTATAACACAAGGGTGAGTTTTAAGAGTGGCTAAAGCACAAGGGAAAATGAAAATGTGCTAATAAAGATCCTTCTTATATGAAGGGGGGGAAAAGGAGGGTTATGTGTGTTGCAGAAAAGATGGTACAATTTTATTGTACTTAAAAACCTTTTAATGAAGATCCCTTGTCAAGCCCCGGGCTCTGTACGAATTGCATGGCTTAGATAATCTATTCTTGGATGCTGCTCACTTTATCTTTGCTGCCTTGAAGGGAAGGTCTAAAGAAAAGGTTGAGGTTTAACAGGCTGAGTGGTAGAGGAGACCAAACCTGCTTACTTTTAAAGATCATCCCGACTTAGATTTTTAGGATAACCTTGTATTTTGGCAAAAGGAGTAATCTGGAAGGCTGGTGGTATGTTTTGACTGCTATTGAAGTGAACCAAATGTGACACAATATGTGCTCAAAAGGTGTTCAGTCTGCATTAGTAGGTGCATAAGATGGTGTGGAAGTATTACGAGAGATCTGGATGAATCACCTTGAGGTTCATCTTCACAAACCTTCTGTCTCCATTAAGGCTGTCAGGTGATAGTGCGCACTGGGTACCTAAACAGGTCCTGGTAGCAAAAATAAACAGCAGAATACTGTTCCTTCAGGCATAAGAATAAAGGCACAGACACAGGCTTTGTGTCTAAAAACAACTTCTCTTTACTTGGGCATAATAGAGAATATTTACAGTAATATACAGCATCAAGAGAAAAAACATCTTCACACTGTGAGATCCAAAACAGGACATCTTAACACAGTGAGGACCAAAACTGGACTGCTTAGTTCTCAGTCCAGCCCAGCTCTGCACAACTCTGCTCCAGGGCTGTGAGCTAATCAGCATTGATACATTTACCCAACTAGCTTCTGCAAACTGCTGCTAGCTCACAGTGCTGCAAACTGTAGACTGTTTGTTACATCTCAGCTCTGTACAGGATAAATCTACTGTATGTCCCATTATCCTGACAAAGGCCCAGCTAGATACTTCTGAGTTCTCAGAGGTAGTGCATAAAAGTGCATTAATCTTTTAGCAGCTGGTATTTGGAAGGACATAAGAAAGGCCCCAGTGGATTGGACCTGAGATTCTGTGTAGTACAGCCTTCCCCAGATTTAAAACTAGGAGATGTAGATCTCCTCCCACCCCAGTAACTGGTTGCAGCACTGCCCTATTGTTTCCCTACATAGTATTCAAATACTAGCCTTGAATGATGGAGGCTCCCTTCCACTGTAATGATTGGTTCATCGTTCATAGATGTTTCCTCCTTCTAGAGAATCTAGGGCCATCTAAGCCAGTGGTCATTAAGAGCTAGTGGCAGTGAATTCCATAAATTAATTTTGCAGTGTACGGGAAAACGACTTTGTTTTGTCCAACCTGAGCCTTCAGATAAGCAGCTTCATTGATTGGATTAATATAAAAAGAAAGTCACTCTATGTGTGTGTGTGTGTGTGTGTGTTCATAACTGTCAGAATATTGTTCTTCATATGTCTTCTTTTATCTGAAACATTTTTAATCTATTCATCAGCAAAAAAAAAAAAAAAAAAAAGCTATGAGACCAGCTTACAAAGATAAGACAGGTCAGCCCTTCAATTTACAATCTAAAATGCAAAATCTAAAAAAAGAAAGAAAGGAAAAGAAAAACCAAGAAACATGACACGAAAGAAAACAGGGTTGAGAGTGAGAAGAATGAAGAAAAAAAATAGACTCCGGCTGTAGCACTTGCTTACTAAGTTCTTATGAGATGGAGTGTATACAATTGAAGTAGGAGCCCAAAGTTGCTGCCGTCTCAGCAGAGCTAATGGGGTATCTCTCCTTTCTGTTTTGCCCTCTGCTGCGACCTGATGGTTATGCTAACAATACTTCTCCTCCCCCTTCCAGCTACTAGTTTATCCACTCTCCAGTTTCCATGCAGCAAGAAAAAAAAATGCACTGTACATATTGCTTTAAATAAAGTCCATAGGACTTTATCACTCATTCTCTATCAAACATAGGTGGGTGTTGGATTATGTTGCAAGGATAGACCTAAACCTAATAGATACAAGGGGAGGGGACACTCAGTCAGAGTGACATGAACCCCCACCACGCAATTAGCAAAGTTATTCGCTATCTCGGTGCAAGCAGAACAAGAACACTGTGACCCAAATATTGTTTAATGGGAAATAATCAATGCTTCACTAACACAGAGGATGAAAAGCTAATTTGGGTTCTGTTCTGGAAATAAAGGCCATAGGAAATTATTGACTCTTTGGCATAACATTACTATTATGGCAAACTTTATTGCCACTTGCCACCCTTTGGAAGGCGATTAAAATAATTGTGATCTTTTCTACCTACTCCTTTGACAGCCATCTCAGGGTGCCTGCCAACTTTCGTGTGCTGAATGGTTGTACTGGCTCTGTTTTGCTGGGAGAAAAGCAAGGCTCAGCATAATTGGGCCATTTCCCTGTCATACTGCTTTGCTTCTGAATCTCATTACTCTCTGTGGGTTGCAGTGAGTTCAATCATAGGCCCTCAAATGGCTGAGAAGATAAAACAAAGAACACAACCAGAGCCACATACCTGATGTCTGTGCAATATGGAGGAGGGAAAGGGAAACATGGCAGGACAGCTTTGGCTGAGGCCTTTGCCAACATTGACTAACACTGGGGCCTGCCTGGATTAGTCCTGCAGAGCGATCCACTGAGTGACTCTGATCATTCTTCATGTCCCTATCCCATTAGGTCTTCGGTGGAAGATACAAAACCCAGCATGGTTTCTTTTTCTTGTTGACATATTCTCACAGCAAGGGTCTTCCTGCACTGACACTTCTGTCTTTTGTTGTCTGGTACTGTCAAAGCAGTGTACATCCAGTGTTTCAGTTATACATGAACTTTCCCTGTGGGGAATATGAGAGGTTTATTTCACTGCATCTTAAAAAAAAAAACAACAAAAGAAAATATACATGCCATAGTTACTACTATAACATTTGGGGAGAGTACAAAAATGGGAGTAGGAACAAAAAGAGCTCTCCACGATGATGCAAATAGCTAACATGATAGACACAATCCTAACTACAAGACACACAGACATAGTGCAGTTTCAAATGTTTTGTCCTTGCTGGGTGAGATTTCAATTGTTTTTCTTTACATTTCAGGATATTTGTTTTGGGAAATTTCATTTTTGCAAAATATTGGTGGTTTTGTGCAAAAGTAACATTTTTGAAAGTGGAGGATATGTCACTTGTCAAATTTTTAGATTAATCCTTTCAATCATAAGGATGAGATTGGGGTGGGGGGTGGGGGTATCCAAGAGGAAGCTATGGAAATGTCTTTCCACATTTCCCCTCAAAAATATTGTATTTTGTGTTAAAATTATTTTTGAGGGAAAAATTTTCTTTGCAAAAGAAAAAAATTACAGAGGATGTACTTGGTGAAGGTCTTGGTGAAGGGCAAAATAACCCTTCAAGCTGGTTGACTTTTTCATGGTTGTATCTTCAAATGTTGAGACATTCTTGCTAGGAAAGGACCAAAAAAATGTGAATATTCTTTATATCTCTAAAACACAACACACACACAGGACAAATGATATGTCAAGAAAAACCGTGGTGTGACCTAACAGGAAAAGCTTCAGTTGCTTAAAGTTATTTCTTTCTTTCAGTTATTAATGGCACACAGATCATGCATTTTCTCTAATATCTCTGGCTTGATGTTATCTTGGAATACATAATTGTTGAATTATATGAACAGGGAAGAGTGAAAATGAAGTATATATCACTTGTCAAATTTTCAGATTAATTCAACTATGAGTAGATGTTATTTAAAAAAAAAACATCCAAGAGAAAGCCACAGAAATCTCTCTGTATAGAAGCAGATGTAGCAATAATGTTGAAATTCCATTAATGTGTCCCTTTCTTCTGTTAAAAGGCTGGGGTGAGACACATTTCAGGGACATAATTACTATTGATATCTAGTATTTGCTCATTTTGGGTTACAGTGATGTTACACAAAACAATTAAATCATGGCAAAACTATTTATCGTACTCAAAGCACTGTCTACTTTGACCTAGGCAGATAAAAGAGCTTTCTTTGAGTGCCTTAATATGGGGTGTTTTCTGACCCCAATGAGAATCCTAATTTTGCTGGGTAAAAAATAGCACATACCAACAAGAGTGATTGTGGGGGCAGAATCTATAGCATTCCACAATACCCAAACACCCAGAGCCAGGAAACATGTTCACATAAGATGGAAAGTTTGTTTTGAGTAGCTGTCACCCCCCCCTTTGTGTGTGTGTGTGTGTGTGTGTGTGTGTAAAAACGCTGCCATGAACACAAAATGAATAGGTCTTTTTTGGACAACTGTTGCACAAGCATTTTTTTTTAATCTGGAAAAGAATTGTACATAGCAGGTGATGATACCTGAGACATTATTTACAACTCTTCAGATGACCACATAGCCTCCAACATTTCACAGATGAAAAGCGAGAAGCGTGGTCAAGCAATATCAGAGTGTGGTCAAGATGGGAAAAGTTATGAATGAGGAAGAACATACAAGCTAGGAGAGACTGCAGCAGTTTACTTTTGGCTAAGCCTACCGTGAAGGGCAAAATCCCACTCCTCCTTTCCTCTCCCCCCTCCCCTGCTAGATTAAGTGAGTGCAAACTGCTTTTGCATTTTGAACTCAGGTTGTAGCAATTGAAATAAATTGAGGAGGAAGGGGGAAAAGTGAAAGGAGGAGAAAGAAAACGGGACTTTTAAAAAACAGTTGAAGAAGTGGGACAACAGAGGATTAATCAGGACTGTTTCTGCTATATTGGAACAGTTGGAGAGGATATGACCATCTTGTAAAATGCTTGCTTTGTAGGTCTAATTTTGTGTGTATTCTGCAAAAAATCTGCACAACCTTATTCTAGGGGAGTAAAATATCCCATCAGCCAGAGGATAATTAAACCAATACGTATAAATATGGCAAGGAAAAGCCTCTGCTTTATATTGATAAACCTGTGATGGCGTGGGGGGTATTTTTTAAAAAGGGTACAAATAGTACATAATAATGTTAGAAAGTAATGTAGATATGAAAATATTCCTTTCCAGCAGGTCTTTTTTGGACCTATCTTATTGTTTTACTATTTGACTTTCTTCTTTTTAAAATCCTCCTTGTTTCTATTTTATGGTACTTCTTCTATCTCCCCCTCCCCAGGAAGTATCAAATTGGTGGTGGGGTGATGGTTGTCTGATAGGGACAGGAAATCTCCCATTTGGTTTGTTAAGTAAATGAATAACATTGTTTAGAAACAAATCTGAAATCCCTGTTTGCATTGAACAAATCGGATTAGAAAAGAGGTTGTAGAGAGCTTCTTTTTTCTAGCCTTGGGCATATCCTCTGGCCAGCGGTCAGTGACTGATTCAGCTTGCTTGCTATCTGCTGTTGTTTGCTGTCCATTTAATATTCATATAGCAGCACTGCCCAGCAGATTTACAAACAACAACAATGATGTATACAAGATAAGTGTTTCGAACACCATAGAAAAGAGAAACAAAATAAATGATTGCAAGCCTAATCCTGATATATACATAATACATACATACATATATTATAAATCCACTTAATTGAAGAGATTAATTTCAGCTTATTTCCAACCTCATAGCGAAAAATTGAGGGAGTTTCCAAATGTTCTCTTATCATATTTCATTTTTACAATGCCCTTGCAATGTAGACAGGATGATTTTGGGCTGCATCAATAGAACCATAGTGTCTAGATCAAGGGAAGTCATAGTGCCACTCTATTCTGCCTTGGTCAGGCCTCACCTAGAATACTGCGTCCAGTTCTGGGCACCACAATTCAGAAAGGATATTGACAAATTGGAGTGTGTCCAGAGGAGGGCGACTAAAATGGTGAAAGGTCTGGAAACCATGTCTTATGAGGAAAGACTTAGGGAGTTGGGTATGTTTAGTCTGGAAAAAAGACGGTTAAGGGGCGATATGATAGCCCTGTTTAAGTATTTTAAGGGGTGTCACATTGAGGATGGAGCAAGCTTGTTTTCTGTTGCTCCAGAGACTAGAACACGGAGCAATGGATGCAAGCTCCAGGAACAGAGATTCCACCTCAACATTAGGAGGAACTTTTTGACAGTAAGAGCTGTTCGGCAGTGGAACACACTCTCTCAGAGTGTGGTGGGGTCTCCTTCCTTGGAGATCTTTAAACAGAGGCTGGATGGCCATCTGCCAGGGATGCTTTGATTGTGTATTCCTGCATGGCAGGGTGTTGGACTGGATGGCCCTCATGGTCTCTTCCAACTCTACAATTCTATGATTCTATTAGTTAGGCAGATTGTAACTTGGCTGAGTCCACCGAGCCAACTGGCAGTGATGTAGACTCGAGTCGATTGACTTGGACTCAAGTCACTTCAGTGACTTGATTTGCACTCGACTTTGACAAGAAATGTCACACTGACTCAACTCAACTCACAATTTGTATATTTTTTAGCAACCGCCTTGCTGGCCTTGGTTTAGTAACATAATGTATTCATCCAGAAATGTTATGGAATGGAAAATGGTTTTCCTCCTTTGAACAACACTTCCACAATCTCACTGCTTTTAGCCTACCAGTCAGGTGATGGAAATGGTAACAGTAAATGCAACAGGCTTGAGGTGGAAGGATCCTTCTAAAGCATTTCAAAAACTAGAAGTCTCATCTAATGTGCAGCAGGGGCAGGCTGCAAAGCAGACCTCAACCCCTGCTTCAAGCCCACTGTGTAATGTTTTTGCTGATTTTTTTTAACTTAACTTTGTGCACATCTTCATTTCCTAGTTATTGAAAATCCACCCTAACCCCTGACACACACATACCACTTCATTTTTTCCTGTTAAAGTTGGCTCTCAGAGTTGAGACTCAACTTGAGGCTTGACTTGAAAGTATCTTGGAAGGCCTTGAGACAGGACTTGAGATTTGAAGGTTGACACTTGAGACTTGACTTGTGACTTGGAGTAAAAGACTTGAATACATCACTGCAAATGGAATTGAGTGTCTTGTATGTGAACTCAGTACTGTATTCACTACACTATGATAGCTTCATACTGTGTGATAGATTCACTTTGTAAAAAACTTACAGAGTGGGGAGACTTATTGTGCATTTCGTTTGTTGTTTCTAGGCCTTCATTTTGAGCAAAGTGTGAACTTCCAAAAAATTAGCTACAACCTTCCTAGGAGAGTAGCTATGAGGGAGGGAAATGAAGGCATTGTCTCTGAAATAAGAATTCTGAAGTCTCCAATTACATTTTCCTTCAGTCTCCTAATTTTTAACATTGTAATAACTTAAAACTTCAGTTGAGCATTTAAAAGTATAGTTTCGGGATCCAATGAAAGATGGCTGGGAAAGATACCAAGGGAATGTGAAAACAGGAAATATAGGAGTTCTAGGTAAGAATGATTTTCAGTGTCTCACCTTTTGCAGTGCTAGAAATTTGGGGACTAAAGGAAAATTTCACTGGGGGAGCTTTATTTGGGGAACAATGGCCACACTTTGCCTACCTCCCAATAGCTACACCCTTGAGTCCTTCCCTAATTATACCACAACATAAGTAATCATTTGTCATAAGTAATGATTAACGATAAAACAATTAGCACCATTCCTGCGGTGACCCCTGGATTTCATAGTGTTCCCTTACATGAGGAGTACTCAGAGGTGGTTTTGACAGTTCCTTCCTCTGAAATATAGACTACAGTACCTGGTATTTGTTGGTGGTCTCCCATACAAGTACTAACCAGAGCTGACCCTGCTTTGATTCCAAGATCGGATGGGATCTGGTTTCTTTTAAAGATATTTAGAGCCAGTGTAGGGCAGTGGTTTGAGCACTGAGCACTAGCATTGCCAAGAAAATTCCATGAAATGGCATTAGGATTGCCATAAGTCAGAAATGACCTGAAGGCACACAACAACAACAACAACAACAACAACAACAATTCCTCGGTGTGAATTGGGGCTTGGTGAGAATTTTTAATTCATTTGTATAAAAATTTCCTAATGTTCAAAAATGTCTTCATGTTCAGGATGTGAAGAACTTGAGATCAAAACAAAACTGACAGATTCTTCTCTTCAGGTCCAGGACAGAATGCTTAACTCTTAAAAGTCTAGGTTTGAGTTGCTATATATTCTAAGGATGCATATCTTCACTTGTTTTATGTGAAAGAGAGAGACCATTTCCTTCCTTTTCACCTGTGACAAGATCTTTTCTGTCATTCTTGAGAGAGGTTTTTTTTTTAGATCTATTGGAAGAATTTTGCCCAAATTTCATAAACGGTTCAAAATGTGCAAATTCTGCAAATAGCATAGCTAAATGACAACATCTGTTGCTTTGTTGCAAGGATTGTTTAATTAGAAGAATTGTCTTTGTGACCTGTTGATTAACCAGGCATTCCTTATGTGTTTGTTGTGTGTGTGTTTCTTGCTTCACAAAGGGTGGGGAGATACTAGTTTCATACAGAGACAATTTGTGCAAATTGCTGGAGACTTTGTGGATAAAAGAATGCTTGTCTCATTTTCGTAGTGGAGGCAAGAAATCTCAAAAGGTTTATCAAACTTTCGATAGCCTCATCAAGAATGAGTAATTTGGCAAGAATTCTTCACATCTGTAGGGCTTCCAACCATGTTAGTGAAGAGGTTGGGTTGTTACATCTTTGTTATAAGAGGCTCTTTCACTTAAAAGGCTGGGAGATACAACAAAATGCTCTGTGTGCTAGAAATTCTTGCGCCTGTTGAACCTGCCCAGGGCAAATGGAGAATAATTTGTTTCTGTTTAGTTTTGTAGAGTTTGCCAAATTTTATTTTATTTTTTTCATATTAGGCAGAAAAGATGAAAAAAATGAATGCAGGTGGAAGCAAAAGTTACATTTTTCTCCCATTGTGTGCTGCCAAGAACATGGAATCAAAATTACTAAATACATGGCCATCTCTCTTATATCACATAGGTGGGTGCCACTGTCTCTTCTTGTTAATTTGTAGGTTCACTCTCAGCATACCTTCTGAGGTTACTTGTTGCAGAGGGTTACTTCTTCCCTTTCCTCATGTGTTTATTTCAACCCTCTTCTGAACACCTGAGTAGGATTTCTCTCTTCTTTTGCAGCTGCCTGAATGGAAGATGCACTGATGAGGAGGAATACTTGTTTTCTTTTCTGCTGTGTGCAGTGAATGGTGTGTGTACCCATGCATGTGTGCACACACACACAAATATGTATGGGTCCACAGATAGGGAAAAGAAAAGGAGAATGGGTGCTAGCTTTGAGAAAAAGGTGGTGTGTGTGTGTGTGTGAGAGAGAGAGAGGTATGGCAATCTATAGGTCTCTTCCTCACTCACTCTGAATCCCACGTGATGATAGAAATTAAAAGTTTGGCTAATGAGGCCAGCTGTTATAAGCATTCCTCCTTTGGTAACACAAGTGGATCTGGAGCCGACAGTGTCAGAGAAGACCAACTGTCTGAAAATAGTTTAGGTGGTTAAAAACACTTGGGGGAAGTGCTACAGCCTTTGGGTTCTAGAGAGAAGGCAAGAGGCCATTAATTAAAAGCTCAAGCCCTGCCCTTAAGTCTTTTTCCGTGCTTGGAATAAATCACATCCTCTGGCCATCTTCCACAAGTGGGTAGCTAACAAGGCTGTTGCAATAGGTAAGTGGGGCCAGGCTATCTTTGCCCTCCTCTTTTGATGAGAGCATGGGAGTGTTAGTCTTGCTCTCTTGAAAGGTTTGTTGTTAGTATGCATGCAGGTACAGCTACCTCTTCTAATTGTAGTCAGTGGCTTTGAAAGCCACCCTCCTGTTTTATGGCTGTGGGTTAAACAGAAAATCTGTGTTGACATGGGATTTCAGAGTCAGACAACATACATGAAGCAAGAGTGATGCTATCAAGCCCAGGCCTCTCATCCATGCATGTACAGAGAGAACAAATATAAAGAAGTCAGGCCTATTTTCTTCAGTAAAGTACAGGGAAAGGGAAAAAAGAGATCTGTCATATAATTATCCAGCTCTGAGCAGAATTGAAAAGAAGAAAGGTTTAATAATTAGCGTAGCTCCCAGCCTACACTACCCAGACCTTAATGTGTTGAAAATGACTTCTGAAAGAGGGATGTAAGGAGTACATTGGCAGAGAAAGCTTTTTAAATGATGGAAGATTTATTTGCTTAATGTTGCTAACATTTCCTACCACCTCCCTTTCCCAACTCAGCAGTTTTCTTTGTAAACAGCTACCAGCAGTAGTTGTGAAAAATGATTAAAAGGTGTCGGGAGAAGACAGGGAGCTTCTTCATATGACTGAGAAGAAAGAAGGAACTCTTGTTATTTCATTGGGATATGATATAAGTCCTATCTGGGGGGAAATAGACAAGAGCCTCTCCCTTAAAAAAAAAAGCTTTTCCCTAAGTCAAACTACTCATGAAAACTTTATAAATACTAGCCACCTTTGATGAGGTAACCATACCAGACCATAGACATTTGAAAGTATGTCAATTTTGCTTTCTCCCAATTTCAGATTGTGTAGACCTCAAATCCTTTTCTTCTCAAATATCAAGTCTATGGATTCTGGTAAATCCTTCAAAAAACCAACCAAATGAAATGAAATTCTTTTCTATTTGCAATAGCTAAATTCCATAGATATAGCACTTTCTATCCTCTCATTATGGAGAGAACCATCTTGCACCCACCTACAATACAGGTGTGGATGATGATGGTAATGGTGATAATCATCATTTATTTATATAGTACCATCACTGTACATGAAGACAAAGAGATTCTTGGTAGGAGGGGATAGGTGATACCTATTCCAATTCTATTAACAAAACTGAATACAGAGAGGGTCAAATCCATACTTTTAAGAGTTAAACATTCAAATCTCAGGGCAAATCTCAGGACTTCTTTGGGTATATCTGTCAGTTTCATAGAACTGCCAATGAATTTCAATGAACTATATAACAGTGTAGGGCAGTGGAGTCTTCCATGTCCCTAGGGCAAAAAATACTGGTCCTCTTGGTAGCTCATCAACAGTTGCACCAAAACAAGTCAAGGAGACTGCCAGCATGAATCTTAACTGTGCTTACCAAAGCAGGTACTAAAGTGCCACATAACCATCCTCTAGGTGACTTGGTCAGGAACAGGATGGTTGCAGTTCTTTGTTTAATTATTTTCATACCATTTCCTGTACAACTGGAATCCCAATTAAGAGTACAATCCTGATTGACCCAAGATGGTCAAAGGTCAGCTGAGCCAACCCTAGGCCACCAGCTGAAGCAATGCTTTATTGTGATTGCTTGGGATGCTGACAATTTGTAGGAGTAATGAGTCTAAAAATAAAACTGTATTAAAAATTCCAGGATCTAGTCCTTTTAAAAAGCAACAAGAATTATCTCCTTTAAAAAAAGGGAGTTAAAAAATCATTCATTTACTTTTAACTTCATGCAGAGTGCACTTAAGAATGCTGACTTAAGCTCAATTAACATTTAAAAAGTGTATTCAGAGGTCTGAGATGACTCAGTTAGACTCATTACAAAACAAAGGAGTCAGTTTAAAATGCAAATCAAAGTTTACTGAAGGTATATCAATCTCAATCTACATACTGAAACAAACTTTAAAAAGAGGTTCCTAACTGACTAAGAATATTTAGGGTAGGAAAACTCACCAGCCTACAGCGGTAGAAGGCTGCATGGTGAAACATCATAGCATGGTTACAGGAAAGATGGTATAGCTTAAGATGGCTTAAGATGAAGATGGCTCCAGCCTCATGGAGACTCAAATTTATAGAGAACTTACACAAAGCAATAAAATTTAAATTAGGTCATGTGTAGAACGACTCAGCACTCCAGTTGGCTGGAAGTGCCCAGTGAAATAAGAGAAAGGGAACTTGGGAGAACAAAAGGGATGCAGGGAAAAACCCTAGACTTATCTTAGGATGTGAATGAGGTAAACAAGATTGCTTTTACATTGCAATGATTATTTCCCCACATACTACACAATTACCTAGTACTACCTTCAACCTGTTATCATTGTGGCTGTGGTCCCTGAGGTCTGAAGGAGATTTGGATTTGATGTAACATTTATTTGATTTATTTATTTCATTTATATCCTAGTTTTCTCTCATATGGGACCCAAAGTGGCGTACACATTAAAACATGGTTCCTTTCTCCCTCTTCTCTGAACCTTTTGGTGGTTTTTCTGTTGACAAATTTTAGTTGGCAGAGTAGTTCTGTCAGTGGATTTTTGCTGGCAGAATGGGATCTTGGCTGGTAGAAGAGATTTGCAGCTAATCTAACCCATTATGGCTGATGGATCTTTGAGTTAGGATTGAACAGTAGCAATTTTCTGAAAGGCAACCCATTTTATTCTGTTTTAGGACTTTATCAGACAAACCTCTAAAAATGTTCTTTTGCCACCAAATTTTACACCATTTTTCTTCCTGCAAAAGAACCCTTTATATTGAACATTGCTGTAACAGCATTAAAAGGCAGCCCCATACTTCCGTGTTCGCTGCAGAGATCTGTGGTTCTTGCGAGAAGGCACAAGCGTACTTAAAAGTCTAAAAACAGCTAAATTAAGTAACAAAATGTACACACAAGCACTGAAACACACTTAAAAACTTGCCTGCAACACGGGGAGGTTCATAAAAAGAGTGTCCCATAGCTAGCTTTCACATTCCCACCTGGAAGTGTTCTGGCGGGGGCCACCCATTTATACTGGAATCACGCCAACAGAACGGGGTGTGGTTTCAGATACTCACAATCATGGCAAAAAATGCCATGGCCAATCTATTGATGGCTTGGCCTGTCAATAATAATAAAAAATGCCCTATTTTCAACACATAATTGCGAAAGCATGAGGTCATCTGGTATTGGTGCCCTTTTGCATTCATTAGGTGTCAATATGATGCTGTATTTGCCAGGTCTGATAAAGTCCTTTGTATGAAAAGAGAAGGGAAAAGTAGTTTTGTGGCAACTGAAAGACTAATGATTATTTCTGTAAAAGTTTTTGTGGATCTCTGCACATTTTTTTCATATGCCCAGAGTACAGCCTCAATAGGCCCATGTTTATACAAACATAGCAGGCAGAGGGGACGTGGAATGTAACAGAATTGCAAAACATGCTAACATGATGTTGGGGTGATGGGTGGAGACTTAATGTTAGTTCTTAAAGAGAAGCTAAGGCAAAGAAAGGCAACATATTTTACCACTGATGCATAGATAAGCAGGTAAACACATGCAGGCTAAAGAAACATTTTTTGCGTTCTTGATATAGTATGCTGGTAGTGGATGTACTATTAATATGGCCTTTGTGCAAAACCAACAAAAATGAAAAGCTGGGGTGGTGGAGCACTGGCCTCTGTGCCCACTCCAGAATAACAAATCTCATGGTGGTTGACCATTTTTTTAGACTGCATATCAAGACATGCTTCAATATGTTGGCTTCTCAATGTATCAAGACACTCTTTTCAAGGATATTTTTGGTGGAAATATTACAACTTGACTATATATTTGTTTCAGACTAATTTGAATCAGTTCATAAACTCAGCAAAATTCATGTTTTTTTTTAAAAAAATCCACGTAAAGTAAACTTACTTTTTGTGTATATTTCCCCAAATATATGCATTTTCTCACACACTTATTTTAACTGTGCACCCTTTTTGCAAGTGTTTTTCATAGTAAATTCAGTTTTGCACCATTTCCCCTTCACATACATAGTTTGCATTCACATTTCCTTAATATCTGCCTTTCTGTGGTCATTTTTAAAAAGTTGCCAATAGGATTGCAGTGTTTTGAAAAGTTAGAAATTGGGCACACAGACCTGGCTCACTTCTCAGTTCATTGAACTGGAATTTTATAAACTTTACAAAAATTTGGACCCAGCCAATTTCACCTACATTCCTAATTCCAAGTTGACTGGGCCACACACTGTAATTCCCCTCTCCTTCCCTGTATAATTGGTTATGACAGATCACTGTTGTAGAATACTGTTCTGGCAGCACACTTGCAGTAGACAGAAAGCACAGAGCATTGGAAATTCGCATGCGTCATTCTCATCACACAGACGATAACTACATATTGGCTGTCACCTTTCAATTATCTCTGCTGACTGTACCTGGGAGGCAGGATAAACTATTTCCCAATTGCTCTTCTTATGTGGGCTTCAAGATGAGTTCTCAATGCTGTTAGTTCACTTTCATCCTGCAACCACAGCCTCCCTCCACCTTCACCCCATCTGGTGGCTCTTCTCCCCCCTCCTTCTTCTCATTTTACTTATCTTGTTGACTGCTTACGTTACAATAGAAGAAAACTGGCTCACACTTTTCTGTCCCCAAGGAGACACCCCATATTACTGTGTGAGGGCAGTAGAGCAACAGAGTTCCTCCAGATAATTTCAGCCTAAAGGTCCCATCAGCATTATTTGTCTTTTGTGTGTATGTGAGAACTTAATTCTGATATTTATCAAAAAGGTGGTACTTCTTTCAGGGAAAGAAACTGCCCCTATTTCTTACTTAAGAAGTGATCACACGACTCCTTGTTTGTTTCACTTTCTTCAGGATCTCTGCACCTGGTATTAAGTTCAAGGCATGACAGTAATAGGTGTTCTTAATATTAATTCCAACAACTCATCTCCAAGCCCACATAGAAAGAGCAATTGGGAAATAGTTTAATCCCAAACCCGGGCAGATGGTGCTCATCCAACCCTGTAAGGTCAACCATCTAAGAGAAGGAAACTCTAATCAAACCTACGACCCGAGGACCTCGCTGCTACATCCATGCTTGCAAGGCCATGGCAGATGAACCTTTCATTTAAAGGGTGAGGCCAGTTCTGTACACACTGCACTCCACCAGAAAAATCCATTGAACAGGCTCGAAAGAGAACACAGCTGCGCTGGGCAGGGCACGTTTCTAGGATGGAGGACCATCGCCTCCCAAAAATACTACTCTACGGTGAACTTGCCATGAGTCAGTGTAAGAGGGGCACTCCAAAAAAGCGATACAAAGACTCCCTGAAACAACATCTCAGGCTCGGCCAAATTGATCACCAACAATGGTCTGCCCTGGCCTCACATTGGGAGGCATGGAGACGCACTATCCACAATGCTGCAGCCTTATTTGAGAACTCACACCGAACAAGTCTTGAAGAGAAACGACAACACAGAAAGAATCACAACCCAAAAACATCACCCAAGGAGACCTTCTGTGCTTTCTGCAACCGGACTTGTTTATCTCGGATTGGCCTTTTTAGTCATCAGCGCGCTTGCAGAAAGCACGGGATGAATCCTTCCTGTATCTTAGTTTGCGAAGAAAAAGCCAGAAAGACAGAGAGAATATTAGTTAGAATTTTCATGGAATCCTTGGTTTTGTAGTTTGAGGAGGGGCTTGTAGAATTCTCAGCAAGAGATTAGCCATGGCATTGAAACTGGAATTACGTATACTGTTGTAATTGTGTGAAAGTGTCTTTAGAAGAGGCCTCCTCCCTGCATTTTAGAGGATGCTCCTTCTAAAATGGTGCCTTCTGCAACATGTGAGTATAATGTTTTTAAAATAAAAAAGATCCCTTCTGTTTCAAAAAAAAAAAAAGAATTTTCAAAGCATCAGGTATGCTTTAACAAATTAATCTTCAAAATTAGCAGTCTTTCTCCATTGTTGTCAAGATGGATGAATGGGAAAGGGAATTTCTGGAGACTTGCCTCAGGTTATATTCAGATGGTATTAAAGTTAGGACACAGCTAAATCAGTCATGTCTACTTTCTGCAGCTCATCCTGGCCTCAGTCTCTTTTATTGATTTTAAGAGAGAATTTTACATTATTCTCCATATTCATTACCCCTGTACATTTGCTGTTGAGTTGTCTCCTTTGTTCTAGTGTGACAGAAGCTGCCATTTCTTGAAAAGTCAGGAGTCAAGATGTGGGGAAGTAGGACAGTTCGCATATGATGTGTAGGGTGGAAAGCTGGAAATCCTGCTTCTGATTCCTAAGAGCAGGTGTAGGGTATGAGTTGTAGTTCTGATACTGTTTGACTGAAACTCTTGTTATCCCTAGTGTGGGCAATGGTTAGGCTTGATAAAACCTGCAGTCCAACAACATGTACATCTCCTTCCTTGACAATTATGACCTTATCAAGAAATCTTTGGTGAAGTACCATCAGCAAACAATTGAATACAGGAATTAATTTGAGGCAGAACTCACCAATGCTGGACTCTTGGCACCATTTTTACAATCAAGCATTGGTCTCTAGAACCCATATTTTCCTCATTTAATAAGTAGGCACATATTACACTTCAGCAATACTCTGTTTGGGACACTGGCTTCTTGATGTATACAAGTCAAGGTGTAGGTTTGGTCAGACTTAGAAAGGTATAGAGATATAACTCCTTATCAGCTGCCCTTGATGGAAGGCCATTGCGACTGTCCCCTATCTTGTTGTTCCATTATTTGATTTTTTATGTTTTATTGCAGGGGGTGACAAATGGTTTTTATCCTGGGAAGCTGGATTGCTTCTCTTCCAATTACAGGGTAACTGAGGGCTGATGGCCAATAGAGGCAGGTGGCCAGATGATATGAGGGTGTAACATCTCCACTATATCTCTCTGTATTGCTTGCCTTTGAGATATTATTCTGAATATTAAATTGCAATGAGTTTTAATTCTCAATTTTAAAATGCCCTAGACTAAATATTTATAAAAGTCTGGCTTGACATGGATCCCTTAAATCAACTCTGCAGTCAGTAAAAATGGTCTGCTGTTGTGTCTCATTGTGGCAAATGTTGCTCATGGACAGTATCCCAGTTAATAGTATGTATATTTATCTGGTATAAACCCATTGACTATAATGAGATTTACTTCAGAGTAAGCATGCATAACATTATAACAGCAGTTGGAATCGTTTGGCCCTCCAGATGTTGTTGAACAACAGCTCCCAGAATTCTTCACCATTGACTATGCTGGCTAGGTCTTCTAGGAAATGCAATTCAACAACTTCTGGAGGGCTGCACAATTCACACCCCTGCATTATGGTGTCAGTTGATCATAAGGAGACAGGAATTGGACCAAGATCACTTAGGTACTGGGACTTATGCCAGGCCTCTTTATATGTGCCCCATTCAGGTTCTCCAAGCAAGGTTACCCTCTGAATCGCAGAAGATTGTTTCCTGGGGAAACCACCAAAAGTATCTTTCCATTAATCACTTTTATGAGGGATGGCTTCATAAGATGAGGAATAGGCTAATATGCTAGTGAGCTGGCATTACAGGAAAAACTCATACAGAAAAGGAGCAGAATTTGACAAAGTTGGACTGCCCTCCTGTTGGGAATGTCTGATGTCGTAAACCAACTTGCAATCATGCACTTGAGACCTGTAGCATTGTGCAATGGTCATGTTTTCAGGAGGAGAATGTAGTTGTAGCTGTGCCATTGGCACCATTGCCCATGCAAGGTGAGTAGGGGGCTGTTGCACAGTGGTTGTGATGAACAACAATATGGCACTTTGTGGGATAGGTTGCCCTTGTGAAATGGCAGTACAAGTAGAGGGGAAGAACAGTCCCAACAGAGCCACAGGGCACTGTTAATCCAGGATGGAGGAGAGTGGAAAGTCATGAGTGCCCTGCACCTGGCTGGAAAAATGTCTCTACTTTTCACAGTGCTCCGTTATGTGGTGGGATGCCTAACTGCACCACAAGACATCTTGCATTGTGTTCCATTGCACATCATCTCAGTTTTCTAACATGGCTGCAGAGTCTTTCAATGATATTTCTCCATCATCATAAAGTTACAGTTCACAGCCTGTGATGCATGAGTTTGTAGAGTACAACTCACAGAACCTCCATCCCAGCTTGCATGATAACCAGGAGGTGGAGTTTAAAAAAAAAAGTAACTCAGGAAAGAAGCCAGATAAAAATCATGAAGCATGAAGCATCAGCCACAGTTGTTCAGAACATATTCAAATAATAAACACCAAGTCTAGCAAATCTGAAAATATTTCTTTGCTTGGAAATCATGTTTCCTAAGTTCTACATTTAATGGTGGGCGTGCACAATTTTGCAAGCTTGATTTAGACAGCCTAAATACCCTAAAGGTAGCAGTTCCCATCTGATCTTGCAGGGTCTAAGTACTGGCTAGGACTTGCATGGGAGACCACTAATGAATGCAATGTGCTGTGAGCCATATTTCAGAGGAAGGAACTGTGGTTTGTGTGTGTGTATGTGTGTGTTTTAGTTAGTTATTTATACCCTGCTCTTCAGCCACAAGGCTATCAGAGCGGCTTACAAATTGTTTTAAGCAATAGCTATTTACACATCTACACTGCAATAAGCAGCTTCCAATGTGCGTTAGCTAATTGCCCCCCACAAGCTGGGTACTCAATTTACCAACCTACGAAAGGATGGAAGGCTGAGTGAACCTTGGAGCCCGCTGGAATCGAACTTGCAACGTGGTGGCTTGCAATACTGGCATTTAACCACTGTGCCACCAGGGCTCCCTGTGTAAAACCACCTCGGAGTATTCCTTGCCTAAGAAATATATGAGGTTACCATAAATCACAGCAACTTTGAGGGTACATGCACTTGCACACACACATTACAAGCACTGCTTTTAAGAACACATGGAAATTTTAGTCTCACCAAAGAAAGCATTCCAAGCTCTGCTTTGAACAAAAGAGTCTAGAGTAGCTTCTCTAAAGCAGTCTATAGTAGCAGGGAGTCAAGAACACACAGATATATGTAATTTTCAAGCCAATGCTCTCTCACTGAGATTCCTCCCCCTTGCCCCATGGACTGGATGAGAGGGGTCAGGCCATGAGATCTAGGACCCGATGGCCACCATGATCAAGGAAACTGGCTTCCTTGTTCACACAAACCATATTTTGTACATGTGCAAGGACAGAAGTAATGAACTTGCTCTTTTGGGTTTGTTTTATTTAGATCTTATATTGTGTTTTATATTTATCTGTGTTGTGTTTCTTCCCAGTAAATGCTTCATCGATCTGTAACATATACATATAAAATCAGTTAATTGTTTCTTATGCAAAAGGTCATAATACCCAAGAATATATGCACAATGCAAAGAAGCCAACATAGAAATCTTGGCTTGGGTTATTGTGATTAAGAAAATATCTCTGCAGCATTTTCTCTCTATGTCATTCTGAGCTTTAAAAAAGAAAAGAAAGAAAGGAGCCAGGAGAAGGAAATGGTGAGGACAAATGGTGCAGAAGTTACAGTAAAGTGTTAGCACTTCATTGCTTCCCCAGGAGAGACATTATGCTAACAGCTGCAAGAAAGAATACTCCCTTGCTCATCAGTGGTAGGACATTCTCTCCTGCCTTTTTGTAGGGCAGTTGACTTAACAAGAAAACACCATACTGAGCCATGTTTAGAAATGGAAAGGAGAAGCATGCCACGTTACAAGGGAATGATTGTTAAAGCAGACAAAAATAGAGGGCCTAGAACAGAGGAAGATGACAATGTGTTAGAAAAGTAAAAATCAGAAGAGTTGAGGGTTGAAGTGGATAAGATGCATAGATCAGAGTTTCATAACAAGAAGAATCATTACAAGACTAGGGATATAGAAATCTATTCATTTTGCTTTCCCCCAGATTCATAGAATTATAGAATGATACAGTTGGAAGACACCATGTGGGTCATCCATGCCAAGCCCCCTGCCATGCAGGAATACCCAATCAGAGCACTCCCAACAAATGGCCATCTAGCCTCTGTTTAAAAACCTGATAAATGTTGATGGCAAAGCTAGGAGAAAGAACACAGGCACACTCTTAATAATTTCTCTTCTCATGTCAAAACCATAAGAATTACTCTGTAGCTCTTGCAAATATCATAGAATCTTAGAGTTGGAGGAGTCCATGAGGGCCATCCAGTGCAGCCCCCTGTCTTGCACGAATGCACAATCAAAGGACTCCTGACCCTGTTTAAAAACCTCCAAAACATTCTGCGGCAGCATATTTCACTGCTGAACAGCTCTTACCATCAGGAAGTTCTTCCTAATGTTTAGGTGGAATCTCTTTTCCTGGAGTTTGAACCCTTTGCTCCATGTCCTAGTCTCTGGAACAGCAGAAAACAAGCTTGCTCAATCCTCAATATGATATCCCTTCAAATATTTAAACATGTCTCTCATGTCACCTCTCAACCTTCTCTTCTCCAAACTAAACATACCCAGCTCCCTAAGTTGCTCCTCATAGGGCATAATGGCTTCCAGACCTCCCACCATTTTCGTTGCCCTCCTCTGGACACATTCCAGCTTCTCAATACCCTTCCTGAATTGTGGTGCCCAGAACTGGACACAGTCTTCCAGGTGAGGTCTGACCAAAGCAGAATACAGTGGCACTATTACTTCCCTTGATCTAGACACTATACTCCTATTAATGCAGCCTAGAATAGAATCATAGAATCATAGAATTATAGAGTTGGAAGACACCACAAGGGCCATCCAGTCCAACCTCCTGCCATGCAGGAAATCATGATCAAAATCACAATGGCCATCCAGCCTCTGTTTAAAGACCTCCAAGGAAGGAGACCCCACCATGCTCCAAGGGAGTGTGTTCCTCTGCCGAACAGCTCTTACTGTCAGAAAGTTCCTCCTAATGTTAAGGTGGAATCTCTGTTCCTGGAGCTTGCATCCATTGCTCCATGTTCTAGTCTCTGGAGCAGCAGAAAACAAGCTTGCTCCATCCTCAATGTGACACCCCTAGCATTGGCATTTTTTGCTGCTGCATCACACTGCTAACTCATGTAGCTTGCAGTCTACTTTCTTTTCTTTTTTTTCTTTTTTTGAGGAAATCTCCTCAACCATTACATTAATTGCTAATTAACAAAAAATATTTTGTTAGTGCCTATAATATAGTTTTAAAACTAAATTATTGGTGGCAAATTATGTAATACAGTAGGCCCTCCTTATCCACTGGGGACTGGTTCTGTGCAGGCATGGATTCTGAAAACTGTGGATAATAGTGAACACCATTGAAAATAATGGGACTTCTGGTTTAAAATACCATAGAGTTGCCTTGGAGGGCCTAGAAAATGGCTGGGGAGGACACATTTTCTAGGAAGACTCTATGGTAAGTGTGCTGTTTTGTGTCTCATGGATAATGAATCCGTGGATACGGGGGTCCTACTGTAATCTGAACGTCCTATACTGTGAATAGGTTAGGTTACATTGACCTGAGATAAACATATGGGGCCCCCAAAATAAAGCATTGCAGGGCCCCCCAAAATTCCTTAAACCGGCCCTGATCACCTACTCGTGAGATATTTTGTCTTGACCTGTTCACATATCCAATTTTCCGCAACCTCCCAAGACTTTTTTAAAAACACGGGACAAACTGAGGGGCGGAAAGTCACTCTCCTTGGAGGGTATATGGTGGCCCCCCTTCTGAAAAGCTCAAGATCATCACAATGAATGTGTGAACAACCAGGGTTCATCATGAGTTCATCTTAGAACATTTTCATCTTGTAAACAGCTCCCTAGTCTCTGGAGTAGCAGAAAACAAGCTTGCTTCCACTTCATATATTTTTTACATTATTAATTCTTTCTGTCCCAAATATGCAGAAATTTGTAGTTTTTGTTATATTCTTTTTAAAAAGCAGAACAAAATTCTTCATTTTCTCTGGCAAAATTCAATAGGTACAGTCATGAACAGCATGGAGAGGACCATGTACCCATCTGCTATAAAGTTGTTAATGATAAAAAGCATCTAATGATAAAAAGCATACTGTTCTAATTTAACAGTAAATGGTTGAACCCACAGGGATTCATAGAATCATAGAATTGTAGAGTTGGAAGAGACCACGAGGGCCATCCAGTCCAACCCCCTGCCACGCAGGAAATCACGATCAAAGCATCCCCGATAGATAAGAGTCAAGCACTGAAACCATTGAAACTTGTTAAATTTCAAATTATTTTCATCCAAATATGAAGAGATTTTGAAATTTGGCTAACCACCTAATCAAAATCAAACAGAAGCTAAATTTTCATCTTTCCCTATGGGAAAGCTGGCACAGGAACAGGCAACTTCCTTACTGTTCCTATTCCTGACATACTCCCTTCATGGCATATCAGCATCAGTTAAGAGGTGTCTTGTTTTCCTTGCAGAAATCATTACAATTGTTTATTGATTGGGTTGAAGTTAAAGATCCAAGAACAGAATAAGTTAAAATGGGAAGGGCATGAAGATGGGAATAGTATTTGCTACTATTTGCTTTTGGAAGGAAGACCTCACATTGGGACTATGTCAACCTTACCGAACTGGCAAACTCAGCACTGATTTCTGTTTAATGCAAACTACTTAATGCAAAGAAAAGAAAGGCATCCATAGTGTAGTGTAACCTTTTAGAAAATTACTCTCTGCATGACATATGGCAGAAATCCTAAATCATTCGTACACTCTTAAGTCATAGTACACATGTGCCATGCTGGTAGTTTCATTTTAGCATGCATGCTAAATTGGTTTTAAAAGGTCTAATGATATCATCCATAGGGATGAGCAGAGTTCCTCCATTCTGTTATTATTTAATGGATTGTTTCTGCCTGCATTTGACTCAGCCTTCCTTTCAACTGAATATGGAGAACTACCGTAATCTTACACATGTGTAGCTTGCTGCAGCTTTAAATTTCATCTGTTCATTCCTATCTTTCATGCCATCCCTATTCAGCTTACCAGTGTGCACAAACACTTATGTGCATTGATGAAACACACTGCAAAAGGGAATCTTGGTGCAGTTGTGTGAACTGTCACATCAAAATTTCTTTTTGTACTTTGCTTCTTCTGTACAAACAAGCACCTGTGGGACATCAGTAACCTGGATTGAAAAAAGAAGAGAGGAATGAACAGAGAAAACTGAATGCTGTGGCAAACAGTGTTTGCAACAACCCTCTGTATGACAGTAATACACTCTTCTTTCTTGTTTTGATGTCTGGACTTTGTACACATTCCTAGTGCATTGGTGCACTCCAGAACCAAGGCTAGGTAATTTGCATCTTCCAAATCTGTAGAATTTCATAAGCAGGACTAATTTCATAAGGAGGACTAAACATACATAGATATGGATTTTCATAGATGCCCAGGGCTTTTTTTTTTAAATGATGTTTTGAACTCTTTTGGACTCCTATCTCATAAGAACCATTGAGCATCTCAGAGCAGGCATGTGTTTATTTAATTAGAACTGTTCCTTGCTATTATAACTGAATTATTTTTCAAAATGTGGTGCTGCTTCACTCATAAAAATATAAACCCATAGGTGAAAGAGTGACTTATTTTCACACACACACACACACACACACACACCTGCCCATCTTCCCATTGAATGACAGCTCCTCAGCTGCCTCCTAAATGTAGAACTCACCAGCTTCTTTCCGTCTTGAATGCTACCGGCAGAAAATCCAAATGCTGTCCCAGCCAATAAAAATATGATTAAGCCTTAAATAACTGATAATTTTATGCCCCAAATCGGCTGTCTAAAATCTGCTGTTGGCAGCTGCCTCACTTTGCTTAATGGTAAGGATGGTCCTGAAAAGAACCTCAGGTGTTATTGTGCCTAATGTCTGTATGCATAATTTGCACATGGCTTCATATGTCTTTTTAACCATAAGACTACAAGAAGAGCTCTTTTCAATCAAACCAATGGTCCATTTAGTCCAGCCACCTTGTTTCTAACAGTAGCCAGGCAGATATCTCTGAGATGCTTAGAAGGCCTAAGGCCAGAGCAGCCTTTCACTCTGTTGGTCCCCTGCATCTCATAGTCATAGCTATGCTATCTCTGGAAATGGCTTAAGCCATGAATAAAAAGCAACGAGGGTGAAATGGGACCAACACGGGAGCATAGCAGGATGGGGATGACATCGTCTGGAAGGGAAGCCTTTTGGCGATCTCCTGGAGTTCGTGTAATGTCATATTAAGGGTGTCTGATAATCTCCTCTGTTTTACCATGTAAAGGCTGCAGTCCCACCTGCCTGGGAGCAAGCTCCATGGAAATACATGGCTACAAACACAGGTATAAGTGTGTATTGGATTGCACTGTTTCAATATTTCCATGAAGTCAGCTTGTGCAATATGTTGAGTCCCACAAGGATGAGAGAGGTTTCAAGGTGTGGTAAGTTGCTAGCTACAGAAATTAATGTCCATTTAAATTGGGGGTGGGTGGGCTGAATATTCAAACTCTCAGACTTGCTAGATATCTCACCTACAATTTCATGCCGGCTCTAACTTGCAGGGAAGATCAAGGCAGAAACCAGCCAGTGCTGCCTCTTAAACATGCTTTGCTACCTAACTTGAGGCAGGGTGCAAGCTGTTCCCAGGGCCAGCATGGCTGCTGTTCCTTGCCTTGTGCAGCTGCTACCCTGCCAGCTGCTAATTAACTGCTTTGTTAAAGCACTTTCAGCTACCTGGAGGATGAAAGCAACAATACAAAATCCAATTCTGCCTCTGTCTCACCCTGTGCAGGACTATTTTACAATGTGCAAAGAGGTAATTGTGCATCACGTAGCTGCATGGTGGTTTCAGCAAAACAGACAGCAGAAAACAAGCGATGGATTTTCAAGGCAGGTGTAAGGTGTATGAATAGGCACCGTCTGCAGAGTGATTAAAGGTAGAGAAATGGATCAATCCCCTTCCTCCCTTGATTTTGTGCAGTGAGCAGAGTAATTTCCATTCAGTGCGGCATGCAGATAAGGATTCCAGAAAGGAAGGAAAGACATGCCACTGCTCTTTGCATGTCTAGTCTTTCGGCCTAAACGTTCCTGTGGAGGCATGGACGCTCTGATAATGCTGATGGCTCAGCCAGCAGAAGCTCAGTGCTTTGGCTCTTCTTGGCAAGCGCTTCTTTTGTGCAAGGCTGTGTGAAGCATCTGTCTTCTGCAGTGCAATTAAGTCATTAAGAGCAGCTCAGAAGTGAGGCTCATGCCTCATTTCCATCCCAGCTGTGTTAGGAGCCTGCTAGCAATTTACACTTCAAGGATAACATTTTAGGGACAGGTTGCCCACCTTGGAGGAAATGTGTTGAAAAATCTTTCCTTGCTTGAGGAAGACCAGATGAGTGACTAGGGACTTTATCAGATGCAATCCTTTTAAATATTCTTTTGCCAGCAATAATAATAATAAAAAAGCATTTTTATGCCAGCAAAAGAAAGTCCCCCCTCACTTACCTTGTAATCCCAGCAAAGGCTCCTGGCAATAAAGAGGAAGTGAGTGGAGCCCTGTTCACTTCCTCATTTGAAATCTTGCATGATTTTATAATGTGGGAAACTTAAAATAAAAAAACAAAATAAACATCAAAAAGTCAAGCAAAGAACACGCACACTAAAAAAACTCAAAGTAACCCAGGAAGGGTTTTTTAAAAAAGCGAAATTTACCTCGCTGTCCCAATCTGATCTGGAGGTATTCCTGCCAGAGAGGTCATTGTTGGAGTAAGTCCGAGATTTAAAGGGACAGAGGCATTGTATGCTGGCAATGCCAGCCAGCAAAAAAGCAGTAGGAGGATCTATTGATGGCTTAAGCCGTCAATTAAAAACGATGGGTTTAGGGCTCTTTTTAACTGCAAAAGGGTGACATTGTCTGATCCGCACGCTCTTTCGCGGATATGTGGTGTCAGGATGACATCATATTTTCTGTGTCTGATAAAATCCTTGGTTTGTGAGGGAATTGTCAGTAGAAGAGCCATCAGGTTAAAAAATGTAAATGGAAGGAAAACAGGAATATTTCAGGACCTGCCTTGGAAGTGATTAGAAATGAAAGGAGAATTAAAAGGATGGACACACCTTGCTAAAAAGGGGCCTTGGGTCTCTAATCTGCTCCTGGATAACAATTAATTCACCTTGTTTCCTAATCCTGGTTCTAGACTCTTTCACTTTCCAGAGAGCTTGTTTGCCCAATATGACTTACACAGCAAATGGAGAACAAACATCCTCGTGTGTGGTATCTCTTGTGTTATCTCATGAGAAATGTTGCAGGATAATAAAGTAGTTAGGACTCAGCATCACGGCAGAGCAGACTGCATCTTATGGCCTGTTCACTATGCATAAGGGCTTTGTGAGAAAAAAAAATCTGTTTGTGATTAGTGGATCTGAGTAGTGCTGTGCTCCTTCTTCAGATACCACATATTGTTAGGGGCTGAGATTAATTGGTATCGGTACTACCAGTACGCCATGAGATCAAATGGCTTGCATGTGTCTGTTATCATTGGATTGTAATCTAGGGAGAGGGATTCATTTCACATGAATTTATTTGCTACATTTGTATCCCACTTTTCCTCCAAGGAGCTCCAAGCTATGTACATGGCCTCCTGTCCATGTTTACCTTCACATCCCTATGATGTAGATTAGGCTATGAGATACTGACTGCTCGATAGCCATCCTATCAGCTGTATGGCTGAGTAAGGATTTGAGTTTGGATCCTCGACCAGCACTTAAAGCACAACACTATGCTGGCTGTCCCTGTGTGCCACTAGCTCTAACTGTGCATTTCCCTGCACACTCCTATGTGATTCTATTTGTGTTTACTGCCCAGAGTCATACAGCAGTGTCAGCCACCTAGAGGGAAGTTGACCACCTGAAGGGAAGATGGTTGTGTGGGGCAGCTACATGCACACTGTGCAGGAGCATGCCCATTGCGTGCACAGCCAGGTACAAGCCACAGATGACAATGGACCACACAGGGGGCTGGTAGCAAGTCAGCAGTCACACCTCCATGATGCTGGACTAACCATTACTTATTCACTTAACTCCACAGACAATACCACACTACACTGTTACAGCACTACTATTCCACTTTAGCTGCTCTGGCTGTTTCCTGTGGAATCCTGGGATTTGCAGGTTAGGGAGGGGCATTTACAACTCTTATCCAGAAAGCTCTTAGGCCTCACTAAACTACAAACCCCAGAATTCCACAGGGGGCAGCCAGAGCAGTTAGAGTGGAATAATAACACTATAACAGTGTAGTGTGATAAAGTCTGTCTTGTTCAGTGGTGGTGATAGAATATCAATGCCACACACCCACAGGAAGCTGGGATAGAATATCAATGCCACACACCCACAGGAAGGAGGCTGGCCTTTTCAACTGATGTAAAAGATTTCTTCTTTCCATTATTGTTTGTCATCTTTTCCCATCCTGTCCATGTAGTACTATTATGGGGATTGGGTGGGTTTTGAAGCTTTTTTTGGCCAAGAAGAGCAACCCTTATTTATTTATTTATTTATTTATTAAAAAGAAAAATCAATAGAAATAGATACTCCCTCCCCCCTCACACACTTTATCTTGAAGGTAAAGAGAGTTCTGTGGTTTTTCAAAGAAGTTATTCTGTGAGGCTGCCTTTGGCACAAAGCTGTAAAATCTAGCTCCTGTATATTTACATTAAACCATAAGCTCCCTTTAGAATTAGATAGGAATGCCTTCATTGTCAAACACAAACTTTCAAAAACAATTCAAGACATATATTTGAAGTAATTCTACCACAGCCAGGGATCATAACCCAAATTTACACCTGCTACCAACAGAACAGAATCTGTCCCATTTTACCACTGCCTAGAGCATTAAATGAGATTTTGATGAGTGTTGTTGGTTCCTTGTACTAGCAGCAGCCCCAGTGGCTTTAATTTGCTTGACCTGACACCACCTCAAGGTATGATGCTACTTGAAGTAAGACAAAAGAAAACAGAGTATTCTGGCAGAGTGAAATATAGCTTTATGGGTCTTTTGCCCTTTAGGTTGTTTTCCACCATTACTTATATGGAGTATATGGTAGCTGTAAATATCATTGTATTATAACTTATCATGTTAACTGACACTCCATATCCTTCCTCACAGAGCTGTTCCTTTTAGAAGTTAGACTGTGTAATGTAGATAAACTGCAGAGCCTGAGCATTGAACCCACTGTGGATTGTCACCCATCCCTTTTGATGGGCTCTCTTAAAGATAAGGTTCTCAGGAGCACACAATTTTTCCTGTCTTCAACAGAAGTCATCTGTACCTTTCATGGTATCCTGATTGGCTAGCTCTTGTAGCAACTCTGGAGATACTCTCCACATTCTGGCTCTTAACAATGTTTTAAATTTAAATTAGCTTAAAAAGAAAAGGGAAAATAAGTACTTGGTTTTTTGTTTTGCATTGTTTTTGCAAAAGTCTGTTTGAGACATGGGGGGAGGGGCAAAAGTTCATAATGCACACAGAGCCAGGTATGTAGAGTAGCAAATGGAGAGGGTAGCAGTAGTCATCCTGGAACAGAAAAACTGTATTGGTTGCTGTCAGGTGATACATCTTACAATACTTGCTTGGCAGATATTTAGTGTTTGTTAATATACTTAAACCTATTTATATTCTACCCTTAAACCCAATGCAGCTCACAATCAATTAAAAGAGGCATTAATATTGAAACATAAAAAAGAACTTTACAGACATGATTAAATCTTAAAAGCACATAGATGCAGAGCCAGAAGAGTAAAAACACATCACCTGTCACTAAAAAACCATCTAGCAGTGCTGGCCCAAGATTTTTGCTGCCTGAGGCACAGGATACAATAGTACTCTACCTAACTGCACTCTCCACCTGCGCAACATAAAAAGTGATGTAGAGAGAGGTATACTCTTACTAATGCGAAAGAAAATGTGTAGCAGTAGTACTTGTTGTTGTTAATTTATATCCCAATTTTTTCTCGGCCCTCAAGCTCGCTTTGCAGCCCTGAGGCCCCACCTTGCATGAATGTATCCAATTTATCCACTTGTCCTTAGGAGCTGTGTAGACTGGCATCCCATAATTATATCTTGTGGCAGTGAATTCCTCAGGTTAACAATCCACTGATGAAAGAAATATGTATAGGTTTTCCATGGTTTTTTTTCTGGGCTGTGAGGCCATGTTCTGGAAGAGTTTATTTCTGATGTTTCGCCTGAATATGTGGCTGGCATCTTCAGAGAATCATAGAATCATAGAATTGCAGAGTTGGAAGAGACCACGAGGGCCATCCAGTCCAACCCCCTGCCACGCAGGAAATCTTGATCAAAGCATCCCCGACAGATGGCAATCCAGCCTCTGTTTAAAGACCTCCAAGGAAGGAGACCCCACCATGCTCCGAGGGAGTGCGTTCCACTGCCAAAGAGCTCTTACTGTCAAAAAGTTCCTCCTAATGTTGAGGTGGAATCTCTGTCCTGGAGATTGCATCCATTGCTCCGTGTTCCAATCTCTGGAGCAGCAGGAAACAAGCCTGCTCCATCCTCAACGTGACACCCCTTCAAATACTTAAACAGGGCTATCATATCATCTCTTAACCATCTTTTTTCCAGGCTAAACATACCCAGCTCCCTAAGTCTCTCCTTATAAGGCATGGTTTCCAGACCTTTCACCATTTTAGTCGCCCTCCTCTGGACATGCTCCAATTTGTCAATATCCTTTTTGAATTGTGGTGCCCAGAACTGGACACAGTATTCTAGGTGAGGCCTGACCAAGGCAGAATAGAGTGGCACTATTACTTCCCTTGATCTGGACACTATACTTCTATTGATGCAGCCCAAAATTGCATTGGCCTTTTTAGCTGCCGCATCACACTGTTCACTCATGTTCAACTTGTGGTCTACTAGGACTCCTAGATCCCTTTTGCACGTAGTCTCATTCAGCCAGGTCTCCCCCATCCTATATCTATGCATTTCATTTTTTCGCCCTAAGTGCAGTACCTTATATTTCTCCATATTGAATTTCATTTTCTTAGCTTTGGCCCAGCTCTCCAATTTATCCAGGTCATCTTGAATTTTGATCCTGTCCTCCAGGGTATTAGCTACTCCTCCTAATTTGGTGTCATCTGCAGATTTGGTAAGTATGCCCTAATTCCCTCATCCATGTCATTGATAAAGATGTTGAATAGCACTGGGCCCAGGACAGAACCCTGTGGCACCCCACTGGTCACATCTTTCCAAGATGAAGAGGAGCCATTGCTGAGCACCCTTTGGGTTTGGCCGGTGAACCAATTACAAATCCATTGAACTTGTCTAGCCCACATTTTACAAGCTTGTTTGCAAGAATGTCATGGGGAACCTTGTCAAAGGCCTTACTGAAATCAAGGTATGCGATGTCCACAGCATTCCCTTCATCTACCAAGCTGGTAACTTTATCAAAAAAAGAGATCAGATTAGTCTAGCATGACTTGTTACTCTGAAACCCATGTTGACTTTTTGTGATTATGGCATTGCCTTCTAAATGTTCACAGACTCTCTGTTTAATGATCTGCTCTAGAACCTTCCCTGGTATTGATGTCAGACTAACCGGACGATAATTGTTGGGATCCTCTTTTTCCCCCTTTTTGAAGATGGGGACAACGTTTGCCCTCCTCCAGTCTGCTGGGACTTCTCCTGTTCTCCAGGAGTTTTCAAAGATTATTGCCAATGGCTCTGAGATTATATTTGCCAGCTCTTTTAATACTCTTGGATGTAGTTCATCTGGTCCTGGAGATTTAAATTCATTTAGATTAAGAAGGTATTCCTGTACTACCTCTTTGCGTATTCTGTGCTGGATTTCCCCTGTTGTGTCTTCTGCTCCTTTATCCTCAGGTTGGTCCCCTTTACCTTTTCTAAAAACACTGAGGCAAAGAAGGTGTTGAGTAATTCTGCCTTTTTTCTGTCCCCTGTTAGTCAAGAATGTGTGTCTGACTATGCCTGGCTTCTCCTTTCCATTGTATAACAAACTCCAGGAGAACATGATCACTCTCACCTAAGGATCCCACCACTTGCACCCCATTAACCAGGTCATCCCTGTTGGTTAGGATCAGATCTAAAATAGCTGACCCCCTTGTTACCTCTTCCACCTTTTGGACCATGAAATTGTCTTCCAGGCAAGTAAGGAATTTTATAGACCTTGAAGTTTTGGTTGAGTTAGATTTCCAGCAAATATCAGGACTTTCTGCGTGTGTATTTATCCGTTCTAGAAAGGCATCATCCAATTCCTCCATCTGATTTTGGGGACTGTAGTAGAGTCCCACAATAACATCCCTGTTGTTTCCCTCCCCTTTAATTTTTATCCAGATGCTCTCCACCTGGCTTCCAGTATTGATGTCATGGATCTCTTCACTGATGTAAATATCCTTGACATATAATGCTGTTCCTCCTCCTTTCCTGTTTGGCCTGTTTCTCTTAAAAAGGTTATACCCCTCTATTCCTACATTCCAATCATGAGACTCGTCCCACCAGGTTTCAGTAATGCCTATTATATCATATTTGTTTTGTAGTGCTATGAGTTCAAGTTCATCTTGCTTATTTCCCATGCTCTGTGCATTAGTGTAGAGACATCTAAGACCATGTGTTCCCTTTACTTGCTACCTGTGCAAGTTTTTTTGCCTCCCACTGTTGGGTCCTTGTGCTGTTTGCCTTGTTCCCTCTATGGACTTTTTCGGACACTGAAAAATAACGCAAGCAGCCTCATCAGCTTGCGATGCTGCTGCGCTGCAAAGCGTCCCTTTCGTATGACACTCGCCCCTGCCAGTACTGTTGCGGTACCGTGGGGAGAGTTGAGCGTCATATTTCGTCGTTTTTTACTCATGAAAGTTGATAGTGAGTAAAAAAATGATGAAATATGATGCTCAACTCTCCCCGCGGTACTGCAACAGTACTGGCAGGGGCGAGCGTCATACGAAAGGGACGCTCTGCAGCGCAGCAGCCTCGCAAGCTGACAAGACTGCTTGTGTTACTTTCTTCGCGTCCAAAAAAGTCCTATGACAGCTTGACTATTTTCTCCAGCTCTTTTGCCTTCCAGAATACTGTCTCCCTCCCCCATATGACTCAGTTTAAAGCCCTCCTGATCAAATTCTTGAGACTGTAGGCAAAAACATTTCTGCCAACTGGTGTGAGATGCACCCCATCTCTTGCCAGTAAGTCCCCCCTCATGGAAGCGCAGCCCATGATCCAAGAATCCAAATTGTTCTTGGCAACACCATCTACGGAGCCAGTTGTTTACGTCGGCTATTTTCCTCTCCCTTCCTGGACCATGCCATTCAACTGGCAGAAGAGACGAGATGACAACCTGTCCCTCCATTTCTTTCAGCTTCCTCCCCAGAGCCTCATAATCTCTTCTGATCTTGGTAAAGCTGTGCCTTGCAGTATTATTCGTTCCCACATGGACCAAAAGGAAGGGGTAATGATCCGTAGGCTTGACGAGTCTTGTCATCCTCTCGGTCACATCACGGATCTTTGCCCCAGGGAGACAACATACCTCCCGAGACATGTTGTCAGGCCCACAAACCACTGCTTCTGTATCTCACAGCAAGGAGTCTCTCACCACCACCACACACCTCCCCCGAGGCTTCGCAGCTGCTGTTCCTTGCAGTGGTCCTCTCAAGGTCCCCTGCTCTGCCCCTGAATGGTTGGTTAGGAGGGTGTGTGGGGGGTTATATCACCCCCAGCCACCCCACTACCTGAAGGACTAACTGAAGTACCTAAACTGGGCTCTACAAGCTAATGGTTACTCCAGATCAGACATCACAAGAGCAGCCATACCCAGAAAAAAACACAGGAATGAGGAAAACAGCCACCCAATGGGAAGGTGTTTTTACCATACATCAAAGGAGTCACAGATAGAATAGGGAAACTAATGAAGAAACACAACCTCCAAATGATCTTCAGACCAACCAAGAAAATCCAAGAAATGCTATGCTCAGCAAAAGACAAAAGAGACCCTCTCACACCTGCAGGAGTTTACCGCATACCATGCATCTGTGGACAAGTTTACATAGGGACCACTAAACGCAGTGTGCAAACACCAGTCAAGGAACATGAGAGAGACACTGCAGACTGGGCCAGTTCATCCACAGTTTTTGCTTTCACTTCCCTGAATCCCTGGGGGGTGGTGAAGAATATGGAGAAAAAGTGTGTGAATATGCATAGCTGATAGACAAAACCCCACAACACAGCATTTCAGGTTCTCTGAGCATTTTCTGTTCTCAACAGTGTTTTCTTGCTTTGCATACATTGGAAATGCAAACATGAATTTCCTTTCCACAAATGATGAGCATTCTTCTCCACAAAAGCCTTGAAAATGGCCTAACACACTCTTGCAACAACAACAATTTCACATTGTGTGCCTTAGACCAGCTGGCTTAAAACATTTATGTGCAGATGGACTCTGTCCATACTTCATTTAGAATGAGGAGATGAGGGAACACGGTATCTTTTGTATATGTGGCTGTGTGCTCAAATGAATGTGACAGGCCATGCTGTCATTTGTTTCTAAGGGACTCATTACAGTCTGGTAACTTTGGCATCTCACATTAAAGGACGGGTAGCAAATAGGAAAGGTTTCTGACTAGGACTTGTTTCAGATATTTCTCTCCTGGCATTATTGCTCCTATACCTTTTCAGGTTTGTTAATGAAATCGTTTCTACCCAAATAGGTCCTCTGATACTGTCCCATTTGCATGGAACCCTGAACTATTGTTTAGCAGTATGAAAATGAGGATGAGGCCCCAGTAGCTCAGAAATGCCCATTGTTCCTTCTTTCAATACGACAACAAGCATACTGGTCCATGACCATAATAAAATATCTATCTATCTATCTATCTATCTATCTATCATCTATCTATCTATCTATCTCTATCTAATATGACAGCAAGAAGGATTTCAGAAGCCTTTGCTTCCATTTTTTTTACAAACCATAGCTTGTTATGAAAAGATATACCAGATAAATAATGGTTTGCCTTCACTACTGTACTGTACATGGAAACAAGCCAACTTCGTAGTTTGTCAAGTTGGCTTGTTTTTGCTAACCATGATTACAATAAGCTACTAAAAATTTGACATCATGCTAAACTTTGGCTGGTCTAAAATGGAATGCTGGATAGTGAGGAGGTCATCCATAAGCCTGATCCAGCTTATCCTCATTATACTAAATCGTGATTTAGCATGATGTGTGAATCTTGTTTACTATATCACTGTTTCTCAACTTTCAACACACCAGGGTTGCGTTTACATGGGCAAATATTCCCCTAACTATACCACTAAGATTGCTCATTGTTCCCAAGGATCGCACCACAGTATTGCCTCATTCAGAAGGGGGGAAGGTAAAAAATCCAAATATAGCATCTCAGAAGATCTTGCTACTTTTGCCAGCTTATTTGAAAAGTAGCGCAACTTAGTGCATTATTGATTGTGTAAACAACCATTTTGCTAAGGGTTGTGTGAATTACCAGCAATCTTCCCGATACAGTTGCAGCAGAGCTGCACTGTGATTGGTTCTTATGATGAAGGGGTGGGCTGGCTAGATGTGGAATCAGGAGGGAGATTCAGTAGTGATCAGGAAATCTTTAAATCCTTCATGTCTACTGCTTGCTTTGGTGCCAAGGGAAGTCTGTACAGGGAGCTTCAGGGGGGAGGCAATGGCTCAGTGTTGATCAGCTGTTACCCACGGAGGAAAAAACCTTCAAGTCTGCATTTTGATTTGGGGCCAGGGAGCTGCAGGGGAGAGGCAATGGCTCAGTATCAATCAGCTGTTACCCATGGAGAAAAAAAACTTCACGTTTGCATTTTGATTTGGGACCAGGGAGCTATAGGGGGGAGGCAATGGCCCAGTGTCGATCAGCTGTTAACCACAGAGTTGGGGCCAGGGCAGACATTCCTATTGCATTCCTTTGTCTTCTCTCCAGTGCTTGGCCACGCCCCTCCCACATTTGCCTGTCTGGTCCCCAAAGCAGAAAAAAAAAGAGCAACAAAATACAGCTGTTTCCTCCGTACACCATGTAAACTACCCACCACTGGTGTGAAAAAGCGCTAAAGTGCAATTTATCGCTATAAAACCTGCCATGTAATTGTAGCCCAGGTGTTTTGAACAACAATGCCCAGAATCCTTGGACACTGGGTGTGCCAGGCTAAGGCTTTGGGAAGTTCTTACAGCAACAAGTCCACAATATCTGGAATGCCAAAGGTGAGAAACATTGTATGGTGTGTTACATATACAACAAACCCTATTATGCCAACATTTTTTTGAATGCTGTGATATCTGTAGCAAAGGAAAAACAATATGGGCAGAAACTTAGGCTATGGGTAAAGGGTTCTATAGACACCAGAAAGTGTCTAATGCTCAAAGTTTGATAGCCCTGGATTGGGGGAAAAACACACAATTGTCTGACTTTGTATTTTGCAGCTTCTTATTCATTATATACAAGTGAAAGTTTTCTCAAAATGCAAAGAAAAAGAATTCTGTGGGATTAGACATTGGCATAAATGATCATAAAAAGGAGCAAATTATGTTATATATGGGAATAATGTAACTATTCAAATGCCAAATAGATGCTGATTCTGTGGTTTTATCTCTGGCCTTCAGGAAACTCTGATTATCATATCTGAGCTATTCCACAGACTAATTTACTTGCTGGCTTTCCCACTCATCTTTCATATTATGAGCTGTGTGAGCAATGATTCCCATCCAAGTGTCATAGCTTTTGGATCTGCAATGTTTGTTCATATGCCTTGGTCCATTTCTCCCCAAAATATTAAAATAGGTTGTGTGGCTTGATGCATCTGTTGACGATTTTAAGCTTCATGCAATCAGATTGATTGGGATTATTTATCCTCACTCAGTTATTATTATCATCAGATTATTTGTACCTATACAGCGTAAGAGGGGTGCTCCAAAAAAACAATACAAGGACTCCCTGAAACAACATCTCAGGCTCGGCCAAATTGATCACCAACAATGGTCCGCCCTAGCCTCACATCGGGAGGCATGGAGATGTACTATCCACAATGCTGCAGCCTTATTTGAGAACGCACACCAAACAAGTCTTGAAGAGAAATGACAATGCAGAAAGAATCACAACCCAAGGAGAAAGAATCACACCACCCAAGGAGACCTTCTGCTGTGCTTTCTGCAACTGGACTTGTTTATCTCGGATTGGCCTTTTTAGTCATCAGCGCGCTTGCAGAAAGCGCGGGATGAGTCCTTCCTAAATCTTCGTTTGTGAAGAAAAGCCAGAGAGATACTATACTATACTATACTATACTAATGTGAATTAGCTCTAATTCTACTCCAGAATTAGATACTGTCTGAAAGACCTAGAAAATTAACCAAAACAGAGATCTCTTTATTATATATATATATGTGTGTGTGTGTGTGTGTGTGTATGTAACAGAAATCTCATATATATATATATATATATATATATAAACAAACACCGTCCAAATTCAAGAACAAACCATAGTGTCAGTGCAGTGTTTAATTAATCTGTAAGCGCATTTAAGAATTCATTTTGAATCACATCTGGACAAGAACCTACCTCAGTGTTGCCTTTGCTTTGCTTAAACAGTTGACTGACTGACACCTCCAATAAATAATAAACAAAGTATATCTCAGAGGAGATTGCATACATCAAATGCACTACTACTTATGGTCAGCAGAGAGTAATTAGTCAATTAATGGCACCTTTATCTGATTTGATATTGGGTTCTTCTGCATGGGAGAGCCAGTATGGTGTAGTGGTTTGTGTGTTGGACTAGGACAGTGGGAGACTAGGGTTCAAATCCCTGCTCAGCCATGGAAACCTACTGGATGACCTTGGGTGAGTCACACTCTCTCAGTCTCAGAGGAAGGCAAGGGCAACCCCCCTAAACAAATTCTGTCAAGAAAACACCATGACAGGCTCATCTTAGGGTCACCATAAGTCAGAAATGCCTTGAAGTCCCAGAACAGCAACAACAAACTTCTACATGGCTAGTTTTATGCTGTAGCCAATCACTAATTGAGCATCAAAAAGGTATTTCATAGGTGAATACAGTTGTGCTCTCTCTCTTTCTCTATCTCTCTCACACATGCACACACAAATGGATTCACTGGTCACTGGCATCCATAGTGCATGGCAGCTGGTGTTTTTCCTGTTATTGGGGTGGTGAGTCAATTCTGGGTTTTAATCCAGATTTTAAAGGGTCTATTCATGTTGCTGAAGCCAGTTTCCAAAATAAGTGCTTCACTTAAAAATAAGTGCTCCGTTAGTTTTGACTAAAACACAAAGCAGATTCACTATCCCACTAACATGGAAGCCATCAATAGCTGGTGCCTGTGGGCACATGGTGGTCAGACAAAAGTATTCCTTGTTCCTATGAGAGTGAATACAGTCCCTGCCTCATTTTATAGCTTCTCTCTTTCTGCTCCTTGCCATGGCATCTTTTGGTGGGCCTTAGGTTAATTTCTCATCTTAAAAGTGAGTGTCAGTGGCTCAGAGAATGAGGAAACATTGGAAGCTGATCCTACTCCTTGGAGCTTTAGGATGCCTGGTGGAGGAGGGGGCAGGAGGATGAAAGTAAAACAAAGCAAAGAAGTCATGTAAACAAATTAATTAATTGTCTGGAAGTGAAGTGCACGTTTGTAATTTTGCCCTTGCTGAATGGAAATTGAAGTTCATTATGCTCGCTGACTGATTTAAAAGCTTCCCTCTACAGCTTCACCTAGAGGGAGGGAGGGAGGGAAGCAGGCCTGTTTGGAACACACACATGGAAGGCAGCAGCAGCTTCAATTAAAACAGGAATTCATTACTTGAAACCTCTAGAGAGAAAGTTGTTACTTGACTGTGCTGTGTAAGGGAAGGGCTATGTTATATCCTGTAGCATCTTCCTTTCTATTGTGTTTTGGGAATGGTAAATATCTGGTTTCTTTGGAAGGAAAGCAGGGGTAAAATACCAGCACCATACACATACATGCGCCCCTCTCCCCAAAAAACTCCTTTAAGTTACAAACCTGCATATTTAACAATTTAAATACTAATTCTGAATAGGGGGGTGCTTTTTGGAACTCTAATTAATACAAATGGTGCCATTAAAAGACAGTTGTTATTAAGGTAGCTATGTGCATTCTTTTAGAGCACTATACAGAAGGAAATCAGACAATTCTGAAGTTGCCCATTCACAGTTAGGACCTGGCTAGGAAAATCAATAGGCACACAAGTTACCAGGGTCTTGTCCATTTTAGGACACTGAGCCATGGATTCAAGCTACAGGAAAAGCAATTCCACCAAGACATTAAGAAGAACTTTCTGATGGCAAGAGCTGTTGGACAGTGGAATATGCTGTGGCAGTCTCCTTCTTTGTAGGTTTTTATACAGAATCTGGATGGCTCTCTGGTGGGAGTGCTTTGATTGTGTATTCCTGCAGGGCAGGGAGTTAGACTAGATGACCCTTGTGGTGTCTTCCAACTCTACGATTCTATGGACTTTTTCAGACAAGTAAAATGTAGCGCAAGCAGCCTCGCCACATTGTGAGGCTGCAGCGCTGCAGGGCATCCCTTTTGGATGACGTCCGTCCCTGCCGGTACTGTTGCGGTACTGCAGGGACATTTTGATCATGAGTAAAAATCGCCAAAATATTCCACTCAAATGTCCCTGCGGTACCGCAACAGTACCGGCAGGGACGGGCGTCATCCGAAAGGGATGCGCTGCAGCCTCGCAACGTGGTGAGGCTGCTTGCGCTGCATTTTACTTGCCGAAAAAGTCCTATGATTTGTGAGAGATACTTTTTTTTGGAAATTATAAAATCATTTCTGATTTTGGGTTTGTACATATCAACATTTGCAGTTTTATGCAAATAGGTACCTACTTTTGACCTCTCTTCTGGTAATGCATGACCTCTATTTTTTCTAGTAGTGTATGTGTTAAGTCTGTTCAGCAGTTCACCTACCTGGGAAGCATCATCTCCTCAGATGCCAAGATTGACAAAGAGATCAATCACAAATTAGCAAAGGCATATAGCGCATTTGGAAAACTTTACAAAAGAGTCTGGAGTAATAAACACCTGAGGCAAAGCACAAAAATCAGTGTGTATAGAGCCATTGTACTGTCTATTCTCCTTTACGGGTCTGAAACATGGGTCACCTATCACCAACACTTACGCCTCCTCAAACGCTTTCATCAGCGCTGCATACGCACAATCCTAAATATACACTGGACTGACTATGTGACAAATGTTGCTGTCCTTGAGCAAGCAGGGATCACCAGCATTGAGGCCATGATATTGAGAACACAGCTGCACTGGTCAGGGCATGTTTCTAGGATGGAGGACCATCACCTCCCAAAAATAGTACTCTACGGTGAACTCACCACGGGTCAGTGTAAGAGGGTCGCTCCAAAAAAGTGATACAAAGACTCCCTGAAACAACATCTCAGGCTCAGCCAAATTGATCACCAACAATGGTCTGCCCTGGCCTCACATTGGGAGGCATGGAGACGCACTATCCACAATGCTGCAGCCTTATTTGAGAACTCATGCCGAACAAGTCTTGGATAGAAATGACAATGCAGAAAGAATCACAACCCGGAAACATCACCCAAGGAGACATTCTGCTGTGCTTTCTGCAACTGGACTTGTTTATCTCGGATTGGCCTTTTTAGTCATCAGCGCGCTTGCAGAAAGCATGGGATGAGTCCTTCCTGAATCTTTGTTTGTGAAGAAAAGCCAGAGATGTGGCCACTGTAGCCATATTACAGGTTGCAAGGTTCTTTTGTAGTAATCTCTCTTGTAGTGTAAGTCCTATAATGTAAGCATATTTAATTCAGTGGATACGACTGGGTGTGAGTCTTATTGGATTGTAGCCTTCATTTGCTGCAAAAGTTCCTCACTATTATGGTTTCAACAGGAATAGATAATGAGGCACACTGAACAAATGTTAAAATTGGATGCATCTTCATGATTCTTAATTGGCTTTGCTGCTAATGTCTTTTGTTTGTGGTCAACCAAGGGCTGAGTATCAGTTTTTACTGCTCTCTAATTGCAAACACATCGGCTGAGAGGGATCCTTAGAAGAAAAATAGTACATGGGGAGAGCAACCTTATTTAATTTCTTGCCAGGGTAATCAAAACAAATTTCATGCACATATTCCACATCCCCGTATGGCTAGACTACTTAGGAGGAAGTGCCCATCAATGCCAATGGGGACTACCTCCATTTGCTCTATTCTGATCTCCGCATCAGTTCAGGAAGCAGTAAATCAGATTGGTTTCTTTCCAAATGTGTGGACCAAAGGGCATCCTAGAACAACTCTACTTTGGACTTAAAGCACAGAGGTGTCTCTTTTTTAAATTAGAAAGACAGCACCTCTTCAATGACACCATTAACTTTAGTTCCCAAATTATAGCATGCTGCAACCCTGAAACTCACCCCAGAAGAATCACTGATTTTCTCTCTCTCTGCGTGTGTGTGTGTATGATCTCTCTCTCTCTGGCTTTTCTTCGCAAACGAAGATTCAGGAAGGACTCATCCCGTGCTTTCTGCAAGCGCGCTGATGACTAAAAACGCCAGTCCAAGATAAACAAGTCCAGTTGCAAAAAGCACAGCAGAAGGTCTCCTTGGGTGATGTTTTTGGGTTGTGATTCTTTCTGCGTTGTCGTTTCTCTTCAAGACTTGTTCGTCGTGAGTGATAATTTATGATTAAATATATTTCAGAGGCAAGGAGGTTCTTTCCAGCATTACAATAAAGACCTGAGCTGGTTAAGCTTTCTTGAGAGGATGGGGTATGTAGGCAAGGTAAGGATATATTTGTAGCTTTTTCAAAAAGGAGGAGAAGCAGCAGCAGCAGCAGCCATCACCTCCAGAACAAGATTAGTGCTGGATAAGTACTTTGCAACATTGTAGTAGCATTTACTCCAAGCATCTGGGGAAGTAGACCAAGTTTATGAAAGCTTGTGTGACTTCTTTCTCTCAGAGGCTTACCACATGCTGAAGTAAAGCAGCAGGGCAGCTGGAAGATTCTGCTTTCCGTGCTGGCTCACCACATGATGGCATCATTCTTCTGGTGTTCTGCTGTTCCAGTGCCATGGAGACCAAAGTAAAACTACATCTTTTTGCTAACAGATTTTTCTAGTTAGCAAAAAGATGTGGTTTTACCTCAATCTCCTACAGGACTGGAATGGAAGAATGACATCATGCAGTAAAGCAACACAGAAGACGGAACCTTCTGGCTGTCCTGCCGCTTTACTTCATCATGCAGTAAGCCTCTTGGTCTCAAAGGTGCTACAAGATCCCCTTGCTTACTGTGGTAGCATTTGTTTATTATTTTATTCATCATTTTAAAATTTGTTTTATATGTATCTTGCTCTTCTTTCAAATAACATTAAAGATAGCTCATAATAAGATTAAGAAGCAGAGGTAAATAAAAAAATAAATAACACAGCATCCCCTCCATGTGTACTTCTTTGAAGAACAATGTCCTGAAACACTTCAGGATGTGTGAATAGCAGGCACAGAAATATTTGCTTTCACTATAATATGGAGGAAAATGTAGAAATTATTCATCCTCACTTCTAAAGACAAAACAGCGGAGTATTAATATATCTACACTACACTACACTGGCTTTGGACAGAAAATCCTCTCTATCCCTATGTTACTTTATCCCCAGCCTATGATAACTGGCCATGTCACTGTGAAGGCCTTGTGACCCCATCCCTCCCTTAGGATAATGCATGGAGGTCACTCAGATATCAGTCTCCTGAGCATAGTGATGTTTATTATTTAAATAAGTCCCAAACAAGTAGACAGTCAAGTAAATTTGCATGAGATTTTAGCTCTGACATAGCTCTGTCTTGATTTGGCAGGGACAGTCCCAATTAATTCTTTGTTATTCCACTTTTTCAGCATCTTTTAAAATGCTGAAGTTTCTCTCCTCCCTCTTTCCCCTTGGTCTTTGGCTTATTTTCATGGCTGTAAACTGAGTTCAAAGTGAAAAATGAGGTTTCCCTCAATCAATTCAGCAGGGAGGGAGGAGGAGAAGAGGATGTAGAATTTTACCCTTCCCTGTAGACTCAGGCAAAAGCAAACTGCTACAGCCCCTCCTAGCGTATGTGTTCCTCCTTATTAATAATTTTTGCCATCTTGACCTCCCTTGGATGTTGCTTGGCCACATGTGCCCTGGTTTTCATCTCAGAAACATTGAAGGGTATGCTATGAATGAAAATGTCATCAAAATGACACAGGCATTGTGAAGCAATTCTATCACTGGTTGGTGCCTGTGATGTCACAAGCATTATCCAGTAGATACATTTGTTATGCCCGTAATTCCATTCTATACCTCTCAGTCTGTTAGAAAGTAAACAATAACAGGACCATTGGTTGCATTTCCCAGTGACAAAATATTGGTGCTTTGAGTGCTAGGAGTGGGAAGTGATATCTGTGCAACAAAAGTGGCAGATCAAGTAAAACTGCCTGCTTTCTACAACTTAAATGAGTAAGGACTGCACATTTATTGTGCATAAACTGTTCACCTGAAAATGCTGTAAATGTTTTGACAGTCAGCTAGAAAACATGAAATGGGAGATACATGTGGGACACAATAGGGAGCAAACAAGGAAATGAAAATATGCTTTATGAAGAGCTGTGCATCTTTGATACTAGATGAGGAGATATGGGAGTTTGTGTCAGTTATATGTTTTCTGTACGATATGTGTTTTGTGGTGCAATAATTTCATGAAAAAAGAAGTTTACTAGATGCCAGCAGAAAAATAAGGAAGCTTTATTGGCAAAGTGGCTGGCTTTTCCTGGCTTATCAAATCTAGTCACTGTCACACATCAAATTTAGTCAATGAGTAGATGCACCAAAATCAACAGGGCCAAAGTTTTTCATGACACTCTTAAGTCTCATTGATTTCAGTAAGGTGCTGTGATATTTGTATCCAAACCACTGTGCATATTAACAGTGGGTAAAAATGACTCTTATGGCTACATGAATGCATTTGATTTATTAACTTATTTTTCTAAAAAAATTCTATAAAACCATTCAGTCCATGCAACGCCCCCTAGCATAGTCTATAGAACTAAATAACAAAAATCCAATGTGAGCCATAAAAATGATTAAAATGCAGTCTTAAAGGTAAAAAAAAAAGTAGAGTTAAAACTTTCTATCTTAAATTGAAAAACTATTAAAAGCTGAGTGAACTTTTTTTTAACCCACACCACGATTCTGCTGTTTATCTTGTCTTTAGAAATGAGGCTACCTTAATCTAATTCGGGAGAGAATTCAATAACAGTAATGGGGCCACAGAAAAATCCTACCAACTGAACTTATACATTTTATTTATTTATTTATTTATTTACAATCCCTCTTTCTCCTAATGTTAGGACCGAAAGCAGCTCACAACATGATAAAAAAAAATAGATATAACTAAAAACACAGGCCTAAATTTTATTGTTAATCTTGACTAGACTACACTCATTGAGTCAGCTAGATTTGTCAGCTTACCATTCGACTATTGATTCAGTGGTCTACTCTAGTTTGATCTTACCAAAAGAATTCTGGCCACCATACATTCTAATATTAGGGTTTATTTTAAACAGTTTATAGATATTAGAACTAAAATCATAGAATCATAGAATTGTAGAGAAAATTGAAGAGACCACAAGGGCCATCCAGTCCAACCCCCTGCCACGCAGGAAATCACGATCAAAGCATCCCTTACAGATGGTCATCCAGCCTCTGTTTAAAGACCTCCAAGGAAGGAGACCCCACCATGCTCGGAGGGAGTGTGTTCCACTGCCAAACAGCTCTTATTGTCAGAAAGTTCCTCCTAATGTTGAGGGGAAATCTCTGTTCCTGGAGCATGCATCCATTGCTCCGTGTACTAGTCTCTGGAGCAGCAGAAAACAAGCTTGCTCCATCCTCAATGTGACACCCCTTCAAATACTTAAACAGGGCTATCATATCACCCCTTAACCATCTTTTTTCCAGGCTAAAACATACCCAGCTCCCTAAGTGTTTCCTCATAAGGCATGGTTTCCAGACCTTTCACCATTTTAGTCACCCTCCTCTGGACATGCTCCAATTTGTCAATATCCTTTTTGAATTGTGGTGCCCAGAACTGGACACAGTATTCTAGGTGAGGTCTGACCTAGGCAGAATAGAGTGGCACTATTACTTCCCTTGATCTGGACACTATACTTCTATTGATGCAGCCCAAAATCGCATTGGCCTTTTTAGCTGCCACATCACACTGTTGACTCATGTTCAACTTGAGTCTACTAGGACTCCTAGATCCCTTTCGCATGTAGTCTTGTTCAGCCAGGTCTCCTCCATCCTATATCTATGCATTTTGTTTTTTCACCCTAAGTGCAGTACCTTTCATTTCTCCATATTGAATTTCATTTTCTTAGCTTTGGCCCAACTTTCTAGTCTATTCAGGTCATTTTGAATTTTGATCCTGTCCTCTAGGGTATTCGCTACTCCTCCTAATTTGGTGTCATCTGCAAATTTGATAAGTTTGCAACTAATTCCATCATCCAAGTCATTGATAAAGATGTTGAATAGCACTGGGCCCAGGACAGAACCCTGTGGCACCCCACTGGTCACATCTTTCCAAGATGAAGAGGAGCCACTGCTGAGCACGAAATTAAAAAGAATTTAAAAGCCCTTTCTCCTCCTCTATCAGAATCCCTTACTGAAATATTCTCCCTTAATAGTCAGTCAGTTGCCAATAGCTTGCCTATTTTTTTTTTTTAAAAAGTTTTTTCCCCATAAGGGCAGAAGAACAATAGTGAGGGGCCATAATTCCACAGCTTGGGAGCAACCACCCAGAATGACTTCTGTCATGTATATACCTCTGCAGTTGGTGGGACTGAGAGAAAGTCCTTCTCAGAAGATCCATAAACCTAGTTGGGATCATTCAGCCCTCTGAAGATTATTTTAATTATAGTCTGACTTGTATGGGAGGAGGTGGTCTGATGTTATGAAAGGACTGACACCGCCCTTGGTTGTAGAACAGCTCACGAATGGTCGGGTCTCCTTCCTTGGAGGTCTTTAAACAGAGGCTGGATGGCCATCTGTCGGGGATGCTTTGATCGTGATTTCCTGCGTGGCAGGGGGTTGGACTGGATGGCCCTCGTGGTCTCTTCCAACTCTATAATTCTATGATTCTATGAATGCAACTGTGGAGGGTGTGTTGGCAAAATGTTGCCTCCATGCTCTGTGTGGGATACACCCCCTCCCCAAATTTTCTGAAAACTGGCCAAAAACAAAACCAGAAGTAGGTTCTGATTTGCATTTTCAGCTCTAATCCAATTTTGTTGTTCATTGGGATGGGGTCATTTTTATTTCTATTATTTTATATATTTCATTTTATTTTGCCACTCCTGCCTCCAGAAGTGATACTTTATGGCTTTTGGGTAACTTTCCCCAAAAAGTCTTTTTCTGGGAGTACAAAGAGTCATAATGGCTTATGAAGAGATAGTGAGAGTCTGGGGGCTTCTATGCCGCTCACAGGCTACATTTTCACTCCAGATATAACTGAATAATTAGCATCTCTAACTGGAAGCTGAAAGGCCTTCAAGTCATATAAGTGCCACCAACTACTTGCAAGGAATCATAACCACTTCTCTGTCCCACCTCTTTGTTTCAGTCTATCTTTTTTTTTCCATTTCCAATCATTTTATTCTGAGCTTACAGAGCATATAAAAGTTACTTTTGAGAGATTTACAACTTGCCTTACAGGCTGGAGGATGCCAGAAGATAGAGTCCAACAAGTTCCTGAGTTTTGTAAGACTCTAAATAATATTTTACTATGGTTTTCTCATTAGCATGTTTCAGTTTTAATCATGTCACATTCTGCCCATCCATGGCTTGCTGGAGTTTGTTTTCTAAACAGGTAAAGGTAGTTAAGTGCACGTGGCCACTCAATGAATTCTTGTTCCTTTATTTATACCTTTGGTGTGATAAAGCAAGACATCTCCATCTATACTTAAAAATCCCATGTTCTCTATTCAAGTCATATGTGTGTATGTGCCTTCAAGTCAAGTGTCAATGTATTGACAACCCCATGAATTTCATAGGGTTTTCTTAGGCAAGGAATGCTCAGAGGTGGTTTTGCAAGTTCCTTCCTCTGAAATATTCAACTTACATACACTGTACTCAAAAGCCCCCCCCCCCGATTCTCAGTTGTACATACCACAAAGGACATCTAGGCTCCCCACACCACCATCAAATTTCTTTTGATTTTAAATAGAAGAGTAAGGATTTATTTTAAAAAATCAAAGGGAAATAGAGAAATTATGATGTTGAGAACAGTAGCAGATGTGAATACTCATACTTGCTACTGGGCCAGTGGGTCTATCCGATAGGAAATATGTGATATGAATGTGGTTGAGGTGATTAAGAGAGTCCTTGCATCTTTAGTGTCCCTTCTAAATCTATGATTCTAATGGTAGCCTAACCCATTAGTGGGGAAAGGGGCAGAGCCACAGCTCAGTAGAACAGTGTGTGCCTCGGATGAAGACATTTTGTGTCCTTTTTTTAAAAAAGAAAAAGTTGTCCAAGAAATGATGATGACAATGGTCATGATAATGCAGAGGGTTTAATGTCCAGTCCTGGATTATAAAAATAGTGATGCGAAAGAGAGCCACTGGCCATCAAACCAGCATGGGCCCTGGGAATTCTGGGAGTTATAGTAAAAAAAAAAAAAGAGTAACATTTCTAAGCTCTGACCAAGGGTGTGCGACCTTTTCAGCTCCAAGGGCTACAGCCAGCGTCAGCCGGGGAACCAGGGTATAGAAATGTGCGTACACACCTTAACAAATACATTCGCCTCCCACTCTTCCCTCCCATATATGCCCACATTCTCCATGACACATACAGACAAAAACACAGATGCACATGTCTTAGCATGCAGAAATGGGGAGACAAACTCATTCCTTCCATCTTTCTGCCTGCCTGCCTGTCCTTCTTCCCCTAGAAGTACATTGTCACTGCTTCCACTCTTAAGTGTTGTTTTGGTACCTGCATTTATGACTTTTTTTCTGCCCCCCAAATGATTCCAGCTAGTCAGGGATCACAGCAATACACAGTCAATCAGATTAGTTCCATTCTGAAATGAAACTCCATTAAAATGAGAACAGTGGTTCCTGAATGGGCAACCTATTTTTTTTTCTCTTGCAGAAAGCACTAAAAACTATGGAAAGAAAGGCGGGCTCCCAAATAGTGACCCCAAAAAGATGCAATATAAACATACCCTCTCAGCCGAGCCCTACCAATATCAATAGCCGCCCCGATTGTTTTTAGCAGAGGGGCGGGGTATAAATAATTTTTTTAATTATTATTATTATTATTAATGTATGTGGATAAATGAACTACAGTACTGCACTTTTTCCCAGCCAGAAACTTTTAAAAAGCTGCACTGATGTGTTAGAAATTGTGTGCTATATTTATCTGAAAAAATTCAGTAATGCATCTGGTATTCTCTAGGTGGCCTTCAGATGGAAAAGATGAGACATAACTTGTTATATTTCAATGAAACTAGCCAAGTTTAATTTATTAATCTGAAATGTATATAAAATTGCATTCTGGGTTGTTAATACAAGCAGAAGGCAGCTGATTCCAATTGGGAATGGTTCCTAGATTTGAAGGAGTACTTCCCAAGAAGGAAATGATTATTTGGCATATTTTCAATTCATTCCTCTCTGCTTGCCAGAAGATGAGGTTTTCCAGAGACATTTTTGATTCATATAATCATAGAATCATAAAAGGTGTATTGCTGGAATTTGTCCACTTTTCCTATGGAGCTAGGATACAGTGTTTGGGAAAGAATGCCAATACAGACACATATAGAGAGCAGAAAATTCTGGACTGCATCCTGAAAAATGTAGGGGGCTGCCAGGTTGATGTTAAAATTTCCACTGTGTTCTGATCATAGTTGATCTTACCATTTGCAAGCTGTATGGGGTAGTAAATATTGAAAGGTGACAGAAAGATGTTGGGAGTAAAGAGCCGCTACCCCCTAAACTAGCCAGCTGCTGTCAGGTATGGTAGAGAATCCTGTCCGTCATATATATATATATATATATATATATATATATATAAACATGTTTACCTTCCAGGCCTTTATACATGGAATGGAACTCAGCACCATTTTGTTCTTTTCCTCAGGGGGTGAAATATCTTAGCCAATCCCTGGTTCTGATATTCCTGTATCTAATGGACCAAAATGTTGATTCCCTGCAGTGCAACTACTTCACATTTGAGTGATTGAAATGCATAGATATAGGATGGGGGAGACCTGGCTGAATGAGACTACATGCGAAAGGGATCTAGGAGTCCTAGTAGACTCAAGTTGAACATGAGTCAACAATGTGATGCGGCAGCTAAAAAGGCCAATGCGATTTTGGGCTGCATCAATAGAAGTATAGTGTCCAGATCAAGGGAAGTAATAGTGCGACACTATTCTGCCTTGGTCAGACCTCACCTAGAATACTGTGTCCAGTTCTGGGCACCACAATTCAAAAAGGATATTGACAAATTGGAGCGTGTCCAGAGGATGGTGACTAAAATGGTGAAAGGTCTGGAAACCATGCCTTATGAGGAGAGACTTAGGGAGCTGTGTATGTTTAGCCTGGAAAAAAGACGGTTAAGAGGCGATATGATAGCCCTGTTTAAGTATTTGAAGGGGTGTCACGTTGAGGATGGAGCAAGCTTGTTTTCTGCTGCTCCAGAGATTGGAACATGGAGCAATGGATGCAAGCTCCAGGAACAGAGATTCGACCTCAACATTAGGAGGAACTTTTTGACAGTAAGCTGTTCGGCAGTGGAACACACTCCCTCAGAGCATGGTGGGGTCTCCTTCCTTGGAGGTCTTTAAACAGAGGCTGGATGGCCATCTGTCGGGGATGCTTTAATCGTGATTTCCTGCATGGCAGGGGGTTGGACTGGATGGCCCTCGTGGTCTCTTCCAACTCTACAATTCTATGATTCTATGATTGTGGGAGATGTATTAGGCTATGGGGGAGATGGTATTCCTGAAATCTTGCCTGTGTCTAGAACTAGCCAACTAGAACTGTGTCAGAACTTGCTCTGTCCTATGGGTTAATTTTTTTGTCAACAGGAGGTGTGCTTGTATGGCAAAGCTTTCAAAATGTGAATTTCCCTCTGTAGTCTAAACTGTTGCAATAGCCTTCTACCACTGTATCTCTATTTCGTTCTTCTGCATTTAAAGGCCTACCCAGGTTAGAGCACATTGAAATGGTTCAGGAAAATTGTCCATGTTACATGTTGAAGTGATGACAAAGTACACACACACACACTGGCACGTTAACAGGGGAAGAAATTATAACATTGTGACCAAACATTGTTTACCAAGAAGGACTTCTGCCTTAATAAAACTCCAGTCAAAAAGCATGTTGATACAACTGCCTGAACAATTATGCAAAGATAACTTTTTCGGTGTATGCAGAGTATTTTCCCAGTGCTCATTGTTGCATTCTAAACATAGAGATGGGAAAAACCCCACTGAAGGAAGAAAAAAAGTTGCAGCATGTGCAACATCCTATGCACAGTTTGGAAATAAACAACTGAGAATTGCTAATGCATCCATTACACTTCAGAAACAAGATCAAGCAATTCACAATTGAAGGAGAAATTTGGGTGTGGAGAATTATAAAAGCTTCCTTATTCTCATACCACCTTCATAGTCAGAATTGTGTAGAAACAGTTCTGCCTTTCAATGCACAGAAAACCTTGAGAGTTAGAAAAGTAGTTTCCTCTCACAGTCTGCATTCAGGCATCTTTCCATTTGACTTTGGTCAGAGGACATTGGTTGCATGCATTGTTTTGCATTTTATGGGCAGGGAAAGGGACAAATATATGTGGGGAAGGGAAACCATCAGATGATGTTTACTCTGGAATTAAAGGTCAGATTTTTCCAATTCAGTGAGTGGGCTAGAATTTGTGGGTTACATTGGTGGGTAGGTCGGTAATAGCTGGAGTGAGGCACAAAGAGTTGTAAATGCTCAGAATTAAGAAAATAAATCCTGACTGTCAATATGGCCTTTGCAGTGGTGAGTGAGAATGATAGGTAGATTTTCTTTTCCACTAGATTTACTTTCTGATATTGGAGTTTATCACTCAAGCCAGGACTATTCATCAAACCTTTCCTGTCAGTAATCCAAGGCTCAATTTTTATGATTCACTCTTTTAAAAGAGAAAATGCCCCCAAGGTTCTTACTTCTCTGCTGATGGCTGGAGAAGGAATTGTGAAAGAAGGAGAAAGTCCTTAACTGACCATTTTCATTTAAACGGTTTTCATAGGTTTGGTTTTATTTGGTTTTGCAAACGGTAGAAGGAGAACCAAAGGAACTGGATATGATGTGATGGTGGCAATAGATTATTTGGGGCTACACTACTACAGGCCTGCCAAAGCTTGGAGAAGTTACTTTTTTGGTTTATAACTCCCAGAATTCACTAGCCAACAAGATAGTATGGGAAATCTGGGAGCTGAAGTCTAAAAAAGTAACTTACCCAAGCTCTGAGGCTGCAGGCAGTATGTGTGTTGGTCTATCTATCACAGTAGTATTGTCGTTTGCTCCAGTTTATGGATTATTTATTTCTCCTTCTGCCACTCATATTAACAATGAATGTATACAGACTCATATCCACATGTAAGTCTGAAAAAAAGTAGGTGAAATTCAGCTCTTTATATTCCTACTCCACCAAAAGCACATAGCATTCTTGTTCTTATGGTTCCTCTTGCACTGTAGGATTTTAGGCATAATCTTCTTTAGGTTTTTTGTGGGGTTTTTCATGGCTGTGAGGCTGTGTTCTGGAAAAGTTTATTCCTGATGTTTGCCTGCATCTGTGGCTGGCATCTTCAGATATTCACCAGCCAACCAGATATTCACCAGCCAGATGAAGATGTCAGCCACAGATGCAGGCGAAACATCAGAAATAAACTCTTCCAGAACACTGCCTCACAGCCTGGAAAAAAACAAAACAAAACAAAACAAAAAAACCCTATGGATGCCAGCCGTGAAAGCCTTTGACTTCATATAATCTTCTCTCTCTAAAGTTCTTTATCTCTAAAGAGCCCACACCCAGAAGACAATATTAGGTTGTCCTTCAACATTTGACAGGTTTGAGCCCATGTCTCCCATGTCATGTTCTTGATCTCCAGCTTTCAGTCTCCCAAATTAGTGACAACACAGAGATTAGCCAACAGATTTTGATGGCTTGGTAAAGAGCCCAACAACTACTTGGTTGCCCCTCTCTCTAAAATCATGAATATTCCTACACATATGATAATACTTGTATCATATGAAGTGCATCATGCAGCATTAGTGCATCAAAACTGGGTGGGCAGAAGAACTTTTATTGGATTTCTGATGTTCACGGGACTACACCAATGTAGGAGCTGTTGAATACATCACAGGCTGTAACAGCATAAGATTACACATGTGTGACATTCTCAGAATCAATGCCATCAAGAATGACCCAGTATCAAGCTAATGTTAAAGTCAAAATTGGTACTTATTTTCAGAAGCCTTGGTTTCAGTATAGGATATCAGTTTGTGTAGCTCCTTTGTTAAAGAGTTTGACTGCCAGGGGGTTAGACTAGATGGCCCTTGTGGTCCCTTCCAACTCTTTGTTTCTATGACTACCTCTCAGATGCATGTCTTAATGCTCCAGGGGGGAGGGCTGAATGTGCCAGGGAGGCAAAGAGTAATGCAACCTGGAGACTAGACTCTGGCAAGACTGTAAACTCCTAGTAGTATCACTGAAGGCAAAATGCTCAAAATGGAGGTATGCAACGGAGAGCCATCCTCTACAGGGAGTAATGGCTGAAACAGAAGAGAACTGATAGTTCCAATGGCGAGGGTAGTGGAAAAGCTCTAGAAGGGAAGCTATTGGGCAGCAGCAGTTGTGGGAGGCAATGTTGGCAGATGAGCTCTTACAGATAACAGCAGTGGCACTTTAGCTAACTCTTGTTAGAAGATGGCTCCAGTAAAACCATTTCTGAAAGTCTTTTACCTTGAAAATCCTATCAGACAGTCCACAATGAAGGAAGAGGTAGTGCTGCAAGATGAGACTCCCAAGTTGGAAGGCATTCATCCATCAACTAGGAAAGAGCAAAGGACAAGTACAAATAGCACAGAGTCCAATAATGCAAATTGTGTCAAGTTGAATGAACATTCAGCTGCTGAAATGCTCAGATGTCACAGGAAAGTTGAAGGAACAAAGAAAGTGAAAAACATGATTTGGGGGAGGCTAGAAATTATGAAACAAGAAACAGAAAGTGTAAGCATTGCAATATTTGTAGTACATAACTGAAGTAGGTGAAATGGGAACAACTACTGATGAAATGTCTTAATATTAAGAAGACAATAATGACCATATAAGGTTTATGTAACTTTAAAAGGCATGATGAAGATACTGAATTTGTTAGATTTTTTTTTTAATATTTGAAAGGACTTGGAAGGGCAGCTTTCAAAGAACTAGATAATATCCTCAGGTTTAAGGACAAATAATTAAATACTAAACTCAGAATCATCCATCCCCTAGTATTTCCCATATCTCTGTATGGATGTGAAAACTGGAGAATGAAGAAACCTAAAAGGGGGGGGAAAAAATCAGCTCGTTTGAAAGATGTCCAGAAGAGGGTTGGGAGGTCTGGAAGCCATGCCCTATGAGGAGCAACTTAGGGAGCAGGGTATGTCAGGATTATGGGACATGCAGTTTGATAAATTAATGCTATAAAGAGAATAAGAGCATGAAGCTCAATATGTTTGCCTACATGGGGTGTACAGTGTAAGCAAGGCTGCACCTGTACTGTGTTATGAGGTTAGTGGCCTGGGAACACAGCCTTGAGACAGAGTCCATATCTGTCTGAAAGAATGTAATCTTTATGGGAAATGTGTATGTCTCTGTAAGCAGGATGTTATTGAGTATGTTCTGTGACTTTGTAGTCTATTGAATGCTGTACTTGGGGCTATACAGTACCTGAATTGTTTTATTCCTGATGTAGTCCACAAAGAGGATTCTCTGTAGTGCCATATATATTTTTAATTATGCTCCAGTAAAGATAGTAGACTTAGAAACCATCTATGTGTCTGTCTACTTCATTTTCCATCACTGGGATGATGGGTAATCTGCTACAACTTTTTGCTGCCTGGATCTCTTAGCATGTAAAGAGTTTCCAGTGCACTAATGCATCAGGTTATGTTTAGCCTGGAGAAGAGAAGGCTAAGAGGTGATATGATAACCATGTTTAAATATTTGAAGGGATGTCATACTGAGGATGGAACAAGCTTGTTTTCTCCTCTTTCAGAGTCTAGGACATGGAGTAATGGACTCCTACTACAGGAAAAGAGATTCCACATAAACATTAGGAGGAACTTCCTGACAGTAAGAGCTGTTTGGCAGTGGAATGTACTACCTCAGAGTGTGGCAGAGTCTCCTTCTTTGGAGGTTTTTAAACAGGCTGGATGGCTATCTGTTGGGAGTACTTTGATTGGGTATTCCTTCATGGGACGGGGTTGGACTGGTTGACTGGAAGACACAACAGGGGAAATCCAGCACAGAATAAGCAAAGAGGTAGTACAGGAATACCTTCTTAATCTAAATGAATTTAAATCTCCAGGACCAGATGAACTACATCCAAGAGTATTAAAAGAGCTGGCAAATATAATCTCAGAGCCATTGGCGATAATCTTTGAGAACTCATGGAGAACAGCAGAAGTCCCAGCAGACTGGAGGAGGGCAAACGTTGTACCTATCTTCAAAAAGGGGAAAAAAGAGGATCCCAACAATTATCGTCCAGTTAGTCTGACATCAATACCAGGGAAGATTCTAGAGTAGATCATTAAACAGAGAGTCTGTGAACATTTAGAAGACAATGCCATAATCACAAAAAGTCAACGTGGGTTTCAGAGTAACAAGTCATGCCAGACTAATCTGATCTCTTTTTTTGATAAAATTACCAATTTGGTAGATGAAGGGAACACTGTGGTCATCGCATACCTTGATTTCAGTAAGGCCTTTGACAAGGTTCCCCATGACATTCTTGCAAACAAGCTTGTAAAATGCGGGCTAGACAAGTTAACAGTTCAATGGATTTGTAATTGGTTGACCGGCTGAACCCAAAGGGTGCTCAGCAAAGGCTCCTCTTCATCTTGGAAAGATGTGACCAGTGGGGTGCCACAGGGTTTTGTCCTGGGCCCAGTGCTATTCAACATCTTTATCAATGACTTGGATGAGGGAATTAGGGGCATACTTATCAAATTTGCAGATGACACCAAATTAGGAGGAGTAGCTAATACCCTGGAGGACAGGATCAAAATTCAAGATGACCTGGATAAACTGGAGAGCTGGGCCAAAGCTAACAAAATGAAATTCAATACGGAGAAATGTAAGGTACTGCACTTAGGGCGAAAAAATGAAATGCATAGATATAGGATGGGGGAGACCTGGCTGAATGAGACTACATGTGAAAGGGATCTAGGAGTCCTAGTAGACCACAAGTTGAACATGAGTCAACAGTGTGATGCGGCAGCTAAAAAGGCCAATGCGATTTTGGGCTGCATCAATAGAAGTATAGTGTCCAGATCAAGGGAAGTAATAGTGCCTCTCTATTCTGCCTTGGTCAGACCTCACCTAGAATACTGTGTCCAGTTCTGGGAACCACAATTCAAAAAGGATATTGACAAATTGGAGTGCGTCCAGAGGAGGGCGACTAAAATGGTGAAAGGTCTGGAAACCATGCCTTATGAGGAGAGACTTAGGGAGCTGGGTATATTTAGCCTGGAAAAAAGACGGTTAAGAGATGATATGATAGCCCTGTTTAAGTATTTGAAGGGGTGTCACGTTGAGGATGGAGCAGGCTTGTTTTCTGCTGCTCCAGAGATTGGAACACGGAGCAATGGATGCAAGCTCTAGGAACAGAGATTCCACCTCAACATTAGGAGGAACTTTTTGACAGTAGGAGCTGTTCGGCAGTGGAACGCACTCCCTCGGAGCGTGGTGGGGTCTCCTTTCTTGGAGGCCTTTAAACAGAGGCTGGATGGCCATCTGTCGGGGATACTTTGATCGTGATTTCCTGCATGGCAGGGGGTTGGACTGGATGGCCCTCGTGGTCTCTTCCAACTCTGCAATTCTATGATTCTATGATTCTATGACCCTTGTGGTCTCTTCCAACTCTATGATTCTATGAGGTCTAAGGATAGTCTGAACTGATAAAAAGACAAATGAATGGGTTCTAAAGCAAATCAGGCCTGAACTCTCACTAGAAGCAAAGATGACTAAACTGAGGATTTAGTTCTGGATATATGATGAGATGACATGAAACACTGGACAAGAGGTTAATGCTTAGTAAAATTGGGGAAAGTAGGAAAAGAGGACAACCACAACACAGGTAGATTGGTTCAAGTAAGAAAGAAATGGTCCTATGTTTGCAAGAGCTGAACAGTGATGTCAAATGACAGGGTTTTTTGGAGGTATCCCATTCATGGGGTCACCATGGGTCAAAGCTGTAGTTTTGATGGCATATAACAACAAAACAATGAAAACTGAAAAAGGCTTTGACTCAGAAAGCGGTGACACACTCACGATCTGCCATGAGCCATACTTTCACTTAAAAGTGTAAATAAAATGAAAGGAAGTCCCCTTCCAGTTCTTACCCTTTGATGTATTTGGGGATAACATAGAGGTGCAATGTTTTAAAGAAGAATTGCTATTCCTGCGGGCTTCCAGGTGTGGTGTTTCCCCCCTTTTTTTGGCCAATTTATTTTCAGTGGGTAAGTATGAGGGAGGCTGGGGACACGTGTGGTCAGTGGGTGAAGAAATCCAAGCTGAAATCCCTACTCAGCCATGAAGCTCCCTGTAAGACTTTGGGCCAGATTCCTTTTTCAGCCTGTTATTGTGAAGATAAATGGGCATGAGAATATTACTATATATATAGATAGATTATATATATATGGCACCCTGAGTTCCTTGTGGGAAGGGTGGTTTAATAATAAAACAGTATAGTAGCATAAAAATAAAGGAAGTGGAAAGGGAGGAGTCTTCTAGCATCTTTAAGGCTAACTGGTTTAGCAATAGAACAATTTCCACTTTTGTATTCCCTCTCAGTAGGAGGCAATTTTTATTCTGCTATTCCTGGGGAGGAATAATAATAATAATAATGTTATTATTTTCTGCTTTTCATTTGAAACTAGGCCTGAAACATCCAAGGGCACTGAGGGGTAAAATGCATAAAGAGGTGTGTGAGGCAAAGCACCATGCAGCAAAGCAACATTATTTATTTGAGAGACGGGGTCTGCAGCACAAAGCTGCAATCTTGGAACATCTTGTTTGCTGCCACTGGGCCAGCTTTGATATGAGCAGGAATGATTTTTGGCTCCCAAAGTGCTGTATTATGAGAACCTGGGGGATGATCATGAAATTGAGAGAGATGATAGAAGGTGCTGAGGGAAAGAAAGATAGAGGGAGGTTATAAAGCCAAGGTAAATAATACAAACTCTTTTATCTTGAAGAATATATCCCACCCCACCTCCTCTTCCAACCATAAAGAGAAGGCCATTAAAGATCACTTGCAATGAGTAATATTTTAAGTTAATGGGACTAGTAGAAATGCAGCATAAGTGAGACATTGGCAATGATGACTTTATGGGCTAATCTCTCCCAAGTGCTGTCTCCCTTTTATTTTTGTATCAGTATTTTTATATCCCAGCACTCCAGGTTCTTATTACCTTCTCAAAGAGTGATAGGAACCTACCCACCCCCACTGCCACTCATTGCTTTGGCTGCTGTGCACCCTCCCTCTTGACTTTGGCTTGAATAAATGGAAGCATTTATTTCTAGGCCCTGAAGCTGGAAAGTTGGGGGTGTGAGCTGCTTGCTGTGAAGCTGAAGGCTTTGGGATAGAGTGTATGTGTGTGTTTGTGTGTTTGTGTGTGTGTATGTGTGTGTGTGTGTGTGTGTGTGTGTGAGTGAGAGAGAGAGAGAGAGAGAGAAGCTGCTGTGCTAATACATCCCTAGGGAAGCTTCCAGTGTTTCTTGATACGACTGAGTGCATCGCTCATAAAAATTGCACCAGGGCACTGATGGCATTTGATTCCAACAGCAGCAGGGGAGGAGAAGAGACAATTGGCTGGGCTTTTTGCTATCCAAGCATTGGCAATCTAAGCCCTGGCTAATCAAAATGCCATTTTCAAACGATCTGTGCTTGATGTGAGAGCTCAACTGAGACCAGTGCCTGCTTAGGGCATGTGAGTACATGTGTGATTGAGAACAAGTGAGGGGCATGGGGAGACCCAAGTTGCTTGCATCATTCTGTTGTCCTCATGCTTTATTATGATGCCATTTTCATTAGGAGTGTTTGCATTTACAGATTCATCCAGCCCCACACTTCTTAGACTGAATAGAGTCCAATATGCCATTTCTGGTCAAAAATCCATATACCATTTGTATTACGATGCCTTCTGTGAAAGGCAAAAAAAATGTGTCTGACAATGTGCACATCTGGAAAAGAAAGCAACTCTTATTAGTGCAGTAGGAGCTGCCTCAGTGGTTGCTCCACTGACAGTCTGGAAACCTATCCTAAGTTTTAGTCATGTGGTTGCTTTGAAGGATGTTGCTAAAATATGCAAACATTCTGACTACAGGAATTTTCTTGGCTTTTGTACTGGAAGGAGTTAAAGAAAAGGGGGAAAGAAAAGAAAGAAGGAAATAATATATGCAAACTATATCACATGTCCCTGGAGTCGGTCCTGATTTGTCTGCATTGTATGTAACCACAATGTTTAATGGAAACCTGTCACTGTTCCTAGACAAGTGGAGAACAGTCCTGCAAGCTGCAACTGCAGTTTTGATAAAGGAGTGGGGAAAGGGAATCTCAGTTAGAGAAGAAAAGAAATGTTGATGAACTTTACTGTCTTGACAAAAGGGGCATTTTCACACCTCCCAAGACTTTGCCATGAACATTTGCACATTTCTGAGCCATATAGGTTGTGTGCCTGCAAAACAGCATGCATATAAAAAACACACTTGTTTAGTAATCAGCTAAAATTCACATAATTCTAAAGGCATGACATTATTTAGTCAATGGAAGAGTTGAGTGAATTAGGGCAATCACACACATAAATGGGCCAATTAGGAACATTACATTAAAAAGTCCATGTACTTGATTGCAAGAAGAAAAATGCAAACTCTCGCAACCTGTTACCAAACAAAGACAGGAAAAATGCAGGAGGGATTTGGGAGACTCGGTCAACAAAGCTGAGACTGACAGATTTTCTTATTCCTAATCTTAGTATAAGACTATCAGGGGATGATAGGACATTCAATCCCCGGCAGAAACCAAAAACTGTCTTAGCAGACTAGGTAGCAACCCTTTCCCAAGAATACTCTCACACACAGTGTTTGGCATCCATTAAAACAGGAGGTGCTCTTAATCTTCAGTAGCTTCGGTATGTAGAAAGACAAAGTGCTACACCAGGTGTCAGAGGATCATAGGAAGAAAATGAACACTGATCTGGCTCTCTTATATACATCACAGCACAGCATTGGCTTACCCAAGCACATGGTTACATTGCATCAGATTTCCATACTACATGGCTTTGTACTCTAGTAACCCTTCTTCTGATGCAATCCTTCTCATGCAGCTGTAGCATGATTAGCATGGCTGGCAGTTTATGGAGTCAGTCATCATGACTCAGCATGATTTCTGCAGTAGTTTGGCCATTTTAAAACTTAGGGTTCAGTAACCAATTCCTGACAAAGACAGCATATTCACGGCTGCAGGAGACCAGGCTCTTACCTATGCTCCTTGGTATAAGCATCAAGGACCACTTTCCCCCAGGGCATAAAGTGTTCCAGCAGTGCTTACACTCTTTACTGCTGCTCAGCAGTAGTCTGATATCAAAGCATGGTCAAGAAGCATTTTCCTTAGATGATGATGCCACATAGCCAATGAGATCTGTCTATGTAAGATGTGGGAAACCAAAGTAGAGTGAGGGGAGTGTTTCCTACCCATATTTTAGTATTATGTGTGGGAAATGATGCTGAAACACTGAGGAACCAGAGCTGTAGGATACTTTGGAAAAAATAATAATTACTGCTACGGTTCCAATCGTTTCCCAGTTGTTAGCATTATAGCTACATTTTTTTAAAGTAACTCTTTACTATCCTGTTCCTTTTATGAAACAGGGCAGTAAAGTTATTTTAATTATTTTTTTAGTAACTTGTAGTAATTCTTATATCTCAATGCTACATGGCACTGGCTTGCAATATTGTCTTCCTTTCTGCCTCATATTCACAACAGAACCAGGGAGTAGCACCATGGACAGCACAATCCAAGTCTGCACTTGAAGCCTGCAGTAATTCTTTAAAGGTGAGATTTGCACAAAAAAAGGAAGTTCTCACTTGTTAAATTACAGTTGTAATACAATTTACAATTTGCAGTTGTCAAAAGAAGTTAAGTACAAGTAATTAGTTATTTGTAAGTCATTACATCCCTCTTCTGTGAGAAATACCACCACCAACACTAGTACTATGAATGAACAGGTGGGGAAGGAACAGCAGTATAGGTGAGCAAATGGAGGGCTTTTGTCACCTCCCCACTCCAAAGAGATTCCTGTTTAATCCTTTAAATTTTGCTAGATCACTTCCATTCATGAACTGGCCACTTTCAGGACTGTTGAATTCTTATTTCTGCAGTTGGCCAAGGAGAGTCAGGAGGTGAGTGAAAGATCCTGGTGACCATGACCCAAGGTGGGCAGCACCAAATCATCTTTCTTCTTGCTGCTGAATTAAACTAATAAAGCTGTTAAATAAAACAAAGAAAGACATGAGAAAAGACAGACTCTGTTGAGGGGTAAGGCAAGGGAAAGAATTATCACTGTCCATTGTAATTAGGCAGATAAAGATAAGCCTTATATTGATACTCTTGAGTGTTTCTAAACTACACAGTTATAGTAGTCTGATGTCACTTTAACTGTCATTGGCTTCATCCTTTGGAATCCTGGGACTTGCAGTTTGGTGAGGTAGTTTGATGAGGCCACTCAGGCTTAAGCCAAAAATATAGCAAAGACTCTAGTTAGAGTCTTAAATCAAGCAGGGGAGAAAGAAAGTCTGGAAGGTACCAGCCGGAGCCAGGTACAAGCCCTGAAGGCTTGTCAGTGTAGCTCCAAGTCAAGATGCAAGTGGTAGAAAATAAAGGCCCAGTTTGGCCCTTGAAGAAAGGGGAGGGGATGTCAGGTGAGTAGGCTACTAGCCATAGTTGAAGTAAGCTAAGAAGACCTCCTTATGTGGCCACAAACATGACAAAGGAAGAAAAGGACAAACATGGGCACAACACGCTGTGAAACTACTTGGAGTAGCGTGTCCCAACTCCTGCCAAAAACAACTTTGTCTGGCAGTTCCACATCAGTGGGAATTCTTTCTTGGGTGTGAACGCCATTGGAGATAGTGGCACATATTTCAAAATAAAAATGCATACAACTGTGTTGTTTCTGGATGAGGCAGTCAATTCATGTGTGCACTTGTCAGGCCAGTAGTATATGTTCCTTGGCCATTGAGCTCTGTAAGGCTGTCCACTTATGGCTGTGGGCTCCCATATTAGTGTGAGACTAAATCTGCTCCAGGTTTTAGTCTGAACTTTAAATGAGCTATTCAAAGTGCTAACCAGTTTTGGAGGAAGTATTCAGTGCCTTAGATAGCTCCTTTAAATTTTAGACTAAAGCCCAGAGCAGATTCACTGTCTACTGGCATGAAAGCCATGATTTACCATTGGTCATAATACAGTGATCTGTTCTGATGATTGTGTGCTTTGCTCATATGCTGTCCATAATCCCATTTTGGAGTTACATGAACACTAGGGTAGAGTCTGAGACTCAGTATCATATTTATAGAAACCACTCTGGTGCACAAATAAACAAGGAGTTTGGCAGTCTTCCCCACAATGTGGTTTTTGAATTGGAATAGGTCAGATTCCTATTTTTCAACAATTTAACTTTGCTCGGGCTGGACAAAATCAATGAAGCTGCAGTCTGTCTCCTAGTCAACCATTTCTTTCAGTCTGCATTTAATTCAAAATCTAAAAAGAGCTGAATTTCATGGAAGCGATAGGAGAGATTTAAATATAGGAGAACAATCAAGCAACTCTTAAAAATTTTATCTTTGAGGAAATATATCCAATTGTATTTGGGAGTCAGTGAATACCATTGTCTGATGGGGCGACATAGAGGTCATGCCCTTTTGTATGGTTGTGGTTTGGTGTCTAGCTATTGTAATACCTCTTAATTTAATACATGTTGGATTTAATAATTTGTTTGCTGTTTTTCATTCATGTTTGGCTGAAATGCATCATGAAGTTTCATGTGCTCTGCCGTGTCTTCAACCCCACACAGAAGCTGAGACTTACATACTCATCGTGCAACAAGGGCATAGAATGGTATATAGAGTTATATGTGCATGTGACCTGCTCTGCAAAAATCTGTGCATGCTTTCAGGGGCAACAGAAGATGCTTTCTTGTTACCAGTGCTGTTTTGTTGCCAGTGAAAGAAGAGTCAACAGCTAGTCTGTTCAGCTATTGTACCTAGAAAGGAGCAGGGACAACATTTTGTCCTTTGTCTCAGATAACAGAATGTTATGGGTTAGCCCTATGTAACAATTTGTCATGGTAATTCTCATTATGATGTAAGCTGTTGCCTCATGCATACTTTTCTGGTAGGCACCATTGAACACAGTGTGACTTGCGTCAGAGTGAACATGCATAGGGCTGTGTTGTTTCTAGATCAGGCACCCAATTCGTGCATGCAGTTATCAGGCCACTGGTGCAGCTGTCTTGGCCACAGATTCCTGTCATGCTATTGAGTGGTGTCTAGTGGATTCCATATCCGTGAGGTGATCAGTCAATGCCAGGTTTTAGTCTGCACTGGAATCAAGCACCTTGGATAGCTCCTTAGCATGCAGACCAAAGCCAGGGTAGATTCACTGCCCCACTGATATGGAAGACACCAAACATCACTGATGCTGTAGCAACTCATGTAATAAGTAGGTTAATGTATGATGAGGTAACAGAAAATGGCATACATAGGCACATGATTATTTGTGGCCATTGTGATGTCTCTTTCAGTGGAGAAAGAGGGAAAGGAGCAGGGAGGGATGTGTGTGCATGGGAATGAGGTAACAGCAAGGAAGAGGTGTGCCAGGGTGAGGAGACTTAACAGTGGGTCTTTTGCCAAAGTATAACCTAGCTCTTAGCAGGTGCTTGACATTACTGATCCTTGAAACTCAACTTGGGTGGAATTAACATGGCAATCAAGCACTCACAACTTTTGGAAGTAAATTTGTTCTGGAATTACTTGGTTACTGTGTCTCAGACTAGGACTTCCTAGATGGATATTGAAAGCCAGTGTGGTGCAGTGGTTTGACTTTTGGACAAGGACTCTGAGAGATCAGGGTTCAAATCCTTGCTCAGCCATGGAAACCCACTAGATGATTTGGGCAAATCATATTCTCCCAGTAGCGTAAGAAGTGGACAATAACAAATTCCCTCTGAATAAATCTTGTCATAAGGATGGTGTTGCCATAAGTCGGGAGTTGACTTGAAGGCACTTAACAACATTAACAAAGCTTAATTATTTCCATGAAATTTGAATGATACAGTGCATTTTTAGTGTAAAAGTACAGGAAATAATTTAGAGTATTTATGGTGGTGCTGCACCATCCAGCAGTAGTAGATCTCCCTCTAGCTAAATCTGCAGATCTTTCTGATGTATGTAGGAAGAAACTGAACAGAGCATTTACATCAATATTGTCCTGCTTAGTAAATAGTGATTTACCTCCCTCCTCATGAGCAGGAGCTCTATCAAGAATTAGACTCATTAGAGAAAAACCCAATCTATCAGGTTAGACTTTTCCAAACCAGACGTGTACATTCTAACAAGCTCATTTAATTATGTACACATACATGTGTGTATGTTTGTGTGAGTGTATCACTATATCAGTTTCATTTCTATTTTATTCTCCATGTTTCCTTCCTCACAGCAGGACAAATCTGGGGCCAGTCATAGAGTTTTATAATTGAATTCCGTTCTGCCAGCATACCTCATGTTCCTCTTTTGAGCAAATCTCTCTTCATCAGGGGAAGAAAATGGCCTCACTTTTTGACTGGTGTGAGGTAGCCCTCCTGCAAATAGCTCTGTGCCATATTGACTTCTCAGCATGAGGAGAGAAAATTGCAGCTCAAATGGCTTCATGTAGGAAACAGACAAGGACCTGCTGCTTGAGCACTAGGTCATTTTCTACTTGGATTGTGCTGCTGGGGGATGAAACATCAACAAGCACCATGATGCCCAGAATGCAGAAGTAGAGATTTGGGAAGTGTTATATGATTATTTGGAGAGGTTACTTGGCCTGTGAATTATTTTAATTCCATTCTCCACAATTGTGCAACTAACATTATTCTTTACAGTTTGTTGTGAGGTTTTATTGAATGAGGAACTTGGGATGAGAGATTGTTTTTTTCCTTCAGAAAAGGAGTCAGATCATCCTACGCCAAATGTCACCCCAACTGAGCAGTGTCTTTGACACACACATAAGCTCAGTTTGTTCAACATTTGAATTTGATTTGACTTGGGTGCATATAAAATAATGAGAATCTGGAACAAATCCAGAGAAGGGTGATGAAGATGATCAAAGGTTTGGAAAGAGGGCTTAGGCAGAATGACTTTGGGTATGTTTAGCAGGAAAAGAGCAGACTGAGGGGTAACATAGCCATGTTTAAATATCTGAAGGGATGTCAAGTAGAAGATAGAGCAAACTTGTTTTCTGCTTCTCCAGAACTAGACCATGAATGAATGGATTCTACCTAAACATTAGGAAGAACTTATTTATTGTAAGAACTACAGGTTCCGCCCCCTCCACCATATCCATGGGGATATGTTATACATGGTAAGTCCAGGAACATAAAGTGATATACGACATACAGCATTCACTTATATAAGTGAAACTGTGGATAATAGTGAACTCTATTAAAATAAAGGACTTCCTGTACAAACATACCATAGAGTTGCGTTGGAGGACCTTGCGATTCCTAGAGATGACACCTCTCTAGATATTTTCCAGCACAACTCTATGGTATGTGTCCTCTGTTTTGTGTCCATTGGATAACTGAAACCATGGGTATTGGTTCTGTTGATAAAGGGTGTGTGCATGTGTGGGGGGGTGATCTGTATTTTACAGTGGAATATATTCCCACAGGGAATGGTGGACTCTCCTTCTTTGGTGGCCTTTAAACAGAGGTTGGATGGGCCTCTTTCAGGAGTGCTGTAATTGTGCATGGCAGGAGTTGGACTAGATGAGCTCAGAAGGCACGTGATAACAGCAACTGTGCCAAAGCTAAGCAGGATGAACCTGATCAGTGCTGCAGGGGAGACCTTCTGGAAATCCTAAATATGCCTCCTTGATTTCCGTGATGGTAGAATCCAAATGTAATAAATAAAAACTCATTAGCCCTTGTGACTGGCAGGCAGTGTAAAGCTACTGGCATTGCCCAGGCCTGACAATAGCATCATCAACACAGCTGCTGTACCTTCTGCTTCTTGTGCCTAACAGATGCAACTGCTTCAGATGACCCAACTCCAGCTACCTAATGGATACAGAGAAGGAGCACGTTATTTGGGCTTTATTGGTTTAAGATAACAGGGAGATTAATGCGTAAATTCTCTCTCTCTCTCTCTGGCTTTTCTTTGCAAACGAAGATTCAGGAAGGACTCACCCTGCGCTTTTTGCAAGCGCACTGATGACTAAAAAGGCCAATCCAAGATAAACAAATCCGGTAAATTAACAGCTTCTTAAAATATATTGAGAGATCATTAGACTCTAGAGAAAATAATTAGTTTGTATCTTGGAGAGCCAGTGTGGTGAGTGGTTTGAGTGTTGGACTATGACTCTGGAGACTAGGGTTTGAACCTCTCACAGCCATGAAAACCCACCAGGTTACCTTTATTAAGTCACCACTCTCTCAGTCTTTGAGGAAGGCAAAGGCACACACCCCCAACAAATCTTGCCAAGAAACCCTTAGGGTAGGTTTGCCTTAGGGTCTCCATAAATCAGAAATGACTTGAAGGCATGCAATAACAACAATTTTGGAAAAGTTTCTGGATCCCTGTTGTACTCAGCTTCTTACAACTAAGACAGTGATCCTCTGAAAGTTTTCAAGCTGGTTTGTGCTGCAGCCTCAAAGTCATATTAGATTCTCGTTGCTCATCCAGAGCAACAAAAGTCCAAAACCAAAATCAATGTAATCTGTACATATTATGTACAGCCTTGAATATTGCCCAGGTGACTCTTACCCTGAGGCTTTGTAGCATAGCAGTGGAAAAAAATATTCAAAAATAGTAGAAAAATTGTTGAAAAACATGTTTCTCAAGTAATCGGAAATCCTGACAAAGACAATCCTGGAGTAATGGAAGTCTGGCACGGTGGTTAAATGCAGTACTGCAAGTCACCACGTTGCAAGTTCGATTCCAGAGGGCTCCAAGGTTCACTCAGCCTTCTATCCTTTCGTAGGTCAGTAAAATGAGTACCCAGGTTGTCGGCGCAATTAGCTAACACACATTGGAAACTGCTTAATGCAGTGTAGATGTGTAAAGTGCTATTGCTTAAAACAACTTGTAAGCCGCTCTGATAGCCTTGTGGCTGAAGAGCGGGGTATAAATAAATAAATAAATAAATATTGATGTTTTGGGACTTATTTTGCACAAAAGTTACACAGAGAAATATTATTCTTTGCACAGAAAATGCTGTTCCATGTGTAGAAAATGCTGCTTTCTGTGCAAACCCCCCACATATGAATTGTGTGCTGACTATGTCCCCAAATATAACATTTTCTATGCAGAAAACAGCATTTTGGAGAAATATGATTTAATGTATAGGAAATATGATTTCATGTACAGAAAAAATACTGTTTTCTGTGCATAAAATGCTCTTTTCTGCACAAAAACACCATGTGCATGCAGAATACATTTGTCACCATGGGAAGAAAATTTCTAAAACTAGCTGTGCCCAGTGTAACATACGCCATTAAAAAACTCCCCAAAACCACCTGGTAGACCTCATGACAACTCTGTAAGTAGACCAGTGGATTTTAAAATTTCTCCTCCCCCTTTGTAGCATTCCACACTTTTCCCGGAATTGCTGAAGATGATTCACTCTGTTGCCTTGCCGCCACCGCCCATTGACTGCCTGGGTTGACTGCCTGGGTCCTGTTGCAGATGGTCCGTTGCCACCGACACCACCAGTTGACTGCCTGGGTCCCATCATAGGGGGCCCGTTGCTGCTGCCAGTTGACTGACTGGATCCCAATCTGGGCCACAGATTGAGTGGCAGTAGTGGATTGTGAGGTGGAGAGGGAATTTGCATGTGGGTGGTAATTGGTTGGGTGTGTTTCCTGAGCAGCCAACCAGTACACTGGGAAAGGCAACATGCCAAAGAGTTTTATATAGATAGATAGATTAGTCGTTGCATTCTTCAAGAATGAATTCAGCAAAGAAGTACATCCCTATTGGAACATTGTCAAGCAAAGCATACAGTAGGCCAGATAATTCAGCAAGCCTCTCCTAAAGATGGCGTATAAGGACCAAACTGCTAACTAAGAAGGCAGTACTTTTAATGTCATTTTGTACTGCAGCTGTATTTTTCGATAGTTCAGTGCCCTAAAGTTGAAATAGGTTGGCATCCTTCACTTACAGAGTTGAAGGTGCAATTGTGACAAGATGAAGTATAGTGCTCCATTGCTAGAATCTCCAACCAGAGCTATACTAGGCCCTTGGCAGCAGCATGGAATTAGAAGTAGAGTCATTTTTCAGCTTTCCCCTCTGTGGGGCTTTTAGCTAATTAGGCAGTGGGCATAACTCCAATCTTCACTTGCTAACATGACCTCCAGTTAAATGTACATGTGTGTGTGCCCCCAAGTCACCTGTTGACTTATGGTGACCCTATGAATTTCACAGTGTTTTCTTAGGTAAGAAATGCTCAGAGGTAGTGTTGCCTTTTCCTTCCTCTGAAATATAGCCCAGGGCACCTGGTATTAGCATGGACTTAAAGGTTTTGCTTTTTTTAAAAAAAGAAAAAAGAACGAAGTACTGAAGTTTGGTCAGTTGAGTCTCAGGAAGCTAAGGCAAGTGCCTCCTTCCTGAAATGGCACTTTATTATTATTATTATTATTATTTATACCCCACCCCTCTGTTAAAACAATCGGAGCAGCTTACAATAATTAAAATACAATACAGATAAAAATCCCAAAACACCACCCACCCCCATAAAAAGATATTAAACAAATATAAATTAAAAGCAACTATCTAAAATCACATTTAAAAACAATAAATACAATAAATAGCCAGCAGACTAAAAGAGGCCAGGAGCCCCTGAGGCCGGGATCTAATTAGGAAAGGCCTTCCGAAAGAGATCCGTCTTTAGTGCTTTTTTAAAGCTACTCAGGCTTGTCATCTGACGGATCTCACTCGAAATGTGATTTATACTACAGACTGAAGAGATTTTTTTTTTTTTTTGGTCCTCACATTTTGGTGAATTAGCCTAATTGGACCTTTTGAACTAATAATATGCAGAACAGAATGCAGTTATTTTGGGGAACATATACTATTTGTGATGCAATTCCCAGCTAAAAATACACACATTAGGGAAAGTTGCATATACAAATGTATACACTAGAGGAAATTGTATACAAAAATGTTATATTTAGAGAAAGTTGCACAAGAAAATGAAAACAGATTTATTCCTTTAAAAAAAGAAGAAGCAGGTTATTGTGGAAATTGAACAGAACTGAGGTCTGACTGAAAACATGATAAGCTAACAGAGACCAGAAATAAAATGATGTGTTCACTCCAAGTTCACACACTGGTACCCAAGAGGTAAAATTCTTTAGAAAACTACAACTATCTTTGACATTTTGTTGCTAAAGCCCTTAAATTTCATCTGTCCCACATAGTTGGAGGTGATATGCATTCCACCTGCTTTTATCTCCCAGCCTCTCCCTTTCTTAATATCACATGCCAGTGGGATGCTGTAGTATTTATCCCAGAAGACAGGCACTCTATGCAAGACATATAGCATGTTAAAATTCTGGATGAACATATGCAAATCAGTATCTGAACTTGGATGCTTATCCAACTGAACCCCTGAAATTCATCAGCCATTCCCAAATGTGAGTTGCAAGGTGGCTGGGTGAAATAAATCATTTGTATAGAAGATGTGCAATCTCCCACAGCTGGTTTTCATATTTCAATCTCATCAGAAAACTCAAAATTGCTCCCATTGTATCCAAGGGTGTCATTTAAACACAAGCATCATTTGGATCATAAGAGTGAAGTGACGTTAACAGGAGAACATTGGCTTATAATTGTGACTATCTTGACTATTTCCCTGGGTAAGATAATGGATTTCCTGAGGAAGGCAAGCTGCTGCAGACACCAAGATTGCCATGTTCCCAAGGCCTGTTACATAAAGTTATGACGGTAATTATTTTGGTAGAAGAACTGTCATTTTCAAAGCACATGGGTGTCAGGTTGGCTAGTAAGATTATGATGTGTCAGGCCAGCTGAGTGCTGCATGTAGAAAACCCAAGTGACCAGTGGAGATGTCCTGTTATTTGTAATGTATATGATATTATCTTTTCAATGGATGTACGTAAGCAATATTGTCAAGAGTTCAGTCCCAGCTGATACTTGGGGAAGTTTTCTTGAATTTCCTCATATATTTTGATTTTCAGAGTGCTTTCGGTGAACTTTGAGTAACCACACCACACTATGCCTTGTGTTACTTGTGAATAATTTGACTCTGTATCAACAAATTTAGCATTATTGATAAAAGAAGTGTACTAGGAATGCAGTTTTACCCCTCTCCATTATACGCTGAAGTGGTCTTGCCATTCAGATACACACAGCTGTGTGAGGGGATACTTGTCAAGAACTGATAAAACCAAAAGCAATTATTCAAGAGCTAAGGACTGAAGGCATACTGTACATTTGTTGATTCAAGGTTAGGTTTTTACAAGGGATTGGGTGCCAGAGTCTCAGGGCTATTTAATCTCTCCTGGTTGAAGGAATCCTAATAGAGCTCAAGGACAGGACCATATGCAGAACCAATTGAAATTTAAGACAAGCACTTTCTTTTTCAACAGCAAGAATGGTTAATCTTTGTGACATAAATTCAGTGGAGGGAAATTCTGCTCATTGTGACTATCCTTTACTTTTTTGTACACATATTATTACTAATCTTATTGGTAAGAATTAAAATAGACAAATGAAGTCATAATGGCCATAAGGGCAGTAAAACTTTAGGTAGGATCAAAGTAATAAAAAAACAAGCATACAAATTGATTTCATATAACTATTTATTTATTTATTTATTATTATTATTTATTTTATTCATTTATGTCCCACCTTTCCCTCATTCATGAGACTCAAGGTGGCTAACAATATATTTAAACAATATATTTAAAAACAATACAGATTGAAGCTATAGAAAATCTTCAATAAAAATATAAATGTATGGGGTTTTTTGAAAAAATAAAACATTAAACATTAAAAACATTAAATCATTAAAGACAACATGCATCCCTTTAAAAAGCACCAAACAGAATTAAAAGCCCACCCCAGTCAGTTTCCAAAATCCTGATGGCATAAAAATGTCTTAACTCACTGGCAGAAGGACAAGGATGGGGGCATTCTGGCCTCCCAAGAAGGGAGTTCCAAAGTCTAGAAATAGCCACCAAGAAGGCCCTCTCCCTTGTTTCCACCAAACAAGCTTGAGAAAGAGGTGGTGCAAAGAGAAGGTATGTGTGGGTCAGTTAAAAATTGTTCTGCCAGAGCTCTGTGGTCAGTGTTGATTTTGCATCAAATGATCTCATTCTCTTTTCAAAAGAAAAGCTGGGTGGATTTGCTTATTAAACTTTTAATTAATGAATGAAATCTATTGATCTTTCAACCCTACTTCACTAAAATTAATAGTATGAAGGGTGGACCAAATAACAAATTGTAAAACTATGCTATTTTTCAAAGTTTCTCACTTCAGGAAATGTTGGCTTGTTTCACAACAAGCCCACAAATGGCTTTGAAAGGATCCCCCTAGAACTAGCCAAAGGTTCTGGGATATGTTCTAAGGCAGTACTACTGAAAAGTGGTGGTCCACAGAGAAGTGCTGGTCCACAAACCATTGGCTATTGGTCCATGGAAAGCTTCCCACAAGGAAACAGACAATGGACACAAATATGTTCCGTGTCCTTGGCACATTGGGGTGGGGGAACCCTGCTGATTCCACACATCAGATGCTGTAGGTAAAGATACATTTTCGTATATTCAGGTGTATAAAACGACTGGGCACATAAGACGACCCCCCAATTTTTAAGTTAAAATATAGAGTTTGCCCCCCCTGTCCAGCCAGCCACCTGGCTGGAAAGCCTGCCCCCGCACCCACCAGCCAGCTCAGTGGCTGTAGATGATGGAATAGTCTGTGAAATTAAAAGACTGAGAACAGCTAAAAAAGCATGGGATGCTTTGAAAAATCTTTGTGGTGTTCAATCTTTGGAAAGTAAGGTTTCATTAAGAATAAAGTTGGTTAATATGATGCTATCAAATCCCAAATGTTTGAATGAGCACATTAATGATTTTAGAGCCACATTGGCAGACTTGGAAACTCCTGGAGAGGAAATTCCCAAAACTATGCAAATGGAAATCATCCTGGCAAGTTTACCAAAATACAATCCCTAAATGGAGGGCAATTTAACACCTCAAGGGCAAAGCAGCCATTCTCACAGCAGGGGGAAGGATCTGCTGGGGAAACTGTCCAGGCAATTTAACACTTCAAAGACAAGGCAATCATTCTCACAGCAGGGGAAAAGATCTGCTGGGCATATAAGAGGACCCCCCACTTTTGAGGAAGTTTTCAAGTGTTAAAAAGCAGTCTTATATGCCGGAATATATGGTACGTATTATAGGGTATACTTCACATAGGACAAAGTCAAGCCTGCTGAACCTCATTGTTTCCCAACATAAATTGTTGACCTCTTACAAGTTCTCAATGTTCTTTGGCGTTCTACATGGGAAATTCAGTGATGCTGTTAAAGGAATACTAGTCAGCCATTACTAGTCTCCTCATTGTGGAATCCCATGGAATAATTTTCCATGGGACCTGAGGATTCCTTGGAACACAGCTTGAAAATTCTTAAAACATATTTTAAAGGGAAAAGAACATACTAAAGGAGACCAAAAATATAGTTTATCTTTAGATCACCAATAAGTGATCACTAACACATCCAACACCATACATAGAATATGAATAATTTCTAGTATAGAAAAACTGTTCCCAAACATATGATTCTGTCTCAACAGGACAAGCAACTGACTCCTCATACCAGCGATGGCTCAAAATGTGATCAGTGTAAATGTTTCAGGACCACCTAATGGTATCTGATACCATTAGCTTGCACATAGGTTTGGCATAGCCCTTTACCTCCCCACAGACTCTCAGCACAGGCTCATTTGCTGGATCCTAGCAGCCCAGGGCTCCAACAAGTAATGCGTGGGCAGAGCCCTCTTACCCCCTTTGTTTCAGTACATCAGCCAGAGGGACATATTTCTGGTGTTTGCATTATTTAAATTCCCTCATAACTGGTTTCCTGTTTCAAAAGGAATCATGATATCCACAATGATTATCTTCTTCTGTTCTTTGTCCACAATAACTATATTCAGTCTCAGGCACAGATCAATTTCAGGAGATGCCCATTGAGACTGGGATGGCTTTAGCCATTTGATTCATTACTGTGTCATCCAGGTGTTTCTAGGCTGTTGAGTGTGGGGGGACAATTACAAGGCATGTGTGGTAGTGTCTCATTCGAGTGGCCACAGAGACAACAATGTTTGTCATGGTTGCCAGATTTAATGACACAATTAAGAGGCACAACATTCAAGTGAGTTTGATGGATGAATTGCCAATAGGCAAAACAAGTAAAATCTCCAAGTGGTATAAAGTGATTGCTTCAATCTCATTGTTATGTTACCTCAAAGATCTCAAAAAAGCAGTGGTATGTTTCTCTGTTAGAAGTTGTTTCAAAAAACTTTCTAACAGATGTCTTGATTTGGGGGTGAAAGTCTGTACTATTGGCAGGTTCCCTTTGGTGGCAATGAGCTGTGGACCCACTGGCAGCTGATTAGTTTGTTAGGACAGCAGGTTGTGTTCCAGTTAGGAGTGAAGAGGGAAGAGAAGTCACTACCATCACATCCAAATTAGTTTTCCAGTGAACCAGAAAGATAGATTGCCAGGTCACTGTCAGATGGAGTCCTGGCTATACGTTTTTGGATGACTTCTTTAAGGGAGCCTAGAGCAACAATTTTTACAATCCTGTCATGGCAAGTGAAAAGGCAGAATGCATGAAGGAGGGTTGCAGTGTCCCCTGAGTCCCCCAGCTTAGGCATCCATATTCCTCCATGTTGTTGAGCAATATGCAGGACATCATTAGTGGCACATTTGGGAAGGTTGAGCCACTTTTTAAGTAAAGCAACGGTTGCATGGTCAATTCCATTAAGAACTGTTTTCTGGACCAACAATCCCCAAAGAGCAAATATTTGGGAGGAAGAAAGTCCTAAGCCTTTTGATCATAGCCAAAAGCCCAGGAAAAGCTGCAGTTCATTAGTGGGAGGAAGCTAGTTTGTCAGGGAAATATCATCAAATCTGGGCTAATTTCAAGAGTGTTTGAAATGAATAGTACTGACAGTAAAGCAATGGCAAGTTTCTTTTTCTCTGATGCATGTAAAAGGATGTATAGTGAAATTAAGAATGTAGGGAAAACTATCCAGGAGCCCTCCCAGTTGTATAATTCCTGGTAATTTTTTCATGTGAATAGCCTGTTCTTTTTTGGCCTTGAAGCTTTAGGTGTTCTTCTTGGGTGATTTTTCAGCATGCATTTTTAATGAGACACTTACAAATTCCTTCATGCAAATTGTCCCAACAGCAACAGTGGTAGAGCTACTGTATCGGCTAACTCTTTTCAGGATAAAGAGAAGGGATGCACGCTGTGATATCAGAGACCCACCACAGTTGCATTAATCTCTGATAAAACCTTTGCAGAAGGATGAAAAGTCATTTTCAATAATAACACGACTGTTTCACCTGCAATATTCACAAATGTGCACTCCTACCCAAGGAAATATATTCACACTAGCTGGACCCAGTGTATCATAAGCCATTAAAAAACTCTGTCCCCTGCCACCCCTCCTCTGCTTGATCTGCCCCCCTACCACCCTCTCCACTTGTTCTTCCCCTTCCTACCCCCCTCTGCTTGTTCTTCCCCCTGCCACCCCTCCTCCGCTTGTTCTGCCCCCTGCCAGTCCCCTGCACTTGTTCTGGCCCCTACCACCCCCTCCGCTTGTTCTGGCTCCTGCCACCCCCCTCCACTTGTTCTGCCCCCTACCACCCCCCTCCACCTGTTATGCCCCCCTGCAACCCCCCTCTGCTTTCTGCTTGTTCTCCCCCTGCCACCCCCTCCACTTGTTCTGCCCCTTGGCCCCCTCACCCCCTGCACTCCAGCACACACCAGATCCACCCCCATGGTACTCACTCTCCCTTTCCGGTGGCCATGTTTGGAATCTACATGGTCCTGCCCCCAGTGTGCTGATTCACTGCCCAACAGACCTGTGATTGGTTGGTCAGGTCCCTAAGCAGCCAATCAGCACACTGGAAATGGCAGCATACCCAAGAGAATTATATATATATATATAGATTCCAGATCTTCCTGATGCCTTTCTGTATGATTTGGGTTTATATGCCAAATACCCCACCCTATCTCAGAGGCTCAGCAACAGAAAACAGTATGTTGATTTCCTTCTCTCTCTCTTTTAAAAGGGACAAATGGAATACCAAATTTTAAAACTATCTAGGCGTACAAGTATCTGTCCACTGCATGCTTCCTCTCAGAGAATGTTTATACCTATTCTAGAATCAGTGTTTAGAGCAGTGTGTTGGTGATGTTTGAAGGACCAGGTTCCTATAAATCTCTCTATATAATGCTCTTGAGTATGTTGCCATTTCCAGTGTTCTGATTGGCCAGTTGAGAAACATTCCATACCAATCATAGTGCTCCATTCGGCAGCCAATTACCACACTGGGAGCGGGGAGCTGCTAAGTTAAGTTTCCTTTTCTCCCAGTGATGACAAAGGCCAGGCAGGAGGAGGAAGAGGATACATGGGGCAGAGGTGCTGGGAAACAACTCTGGGTTGCTGCTGGTCAAGGGGTTTTGAATAGAGGGGAGGGAAGAAAAAAGGAGGCAGAAATAAGAGGAGAAAGTTGATTGTAACACGGTAGAAGCAGTCAGAGCCTGGGAAAGACCCCCACACCCGCGCATTGGAAACTTCAACTCCCAGAACGCTGTCAGTGCTGCAGACACCATAGTGATTGGTCAGACAGGAAGGGGGGTGTTTTTCACTTCACTTCCTCCCCTCCCCCACACACAGAGTGGGACTGGAGGGAGGTAACAAATGATTAAAATCAGTACCTATTAAAAACAGCAGTAAAGCTAGATAGATGCCTAGATAAGTGATTAAGAAACCGAACTGAAAAACATGACCAAAATGTTTTGGTTTCCCCCTTCTTCAAGTTGCTAGAGATTAAACTGGATTGCCCTAGAGAGTAGTAACTGAAGGAGGCAGAAGCTGATTATTTTACAGTTTATATTTTCCAGTTCTCTTTGGTTAATCAGTATAAAAAGTATATAAATATACCTTTATGGAATAATGCCTGTGTGAGATTTCATATATATATATATATATATATATATATTCTATAAATTTTGTGTGTATGTGTGTGTATGAGAATTTGGCAGAAAACTGTGGTTGGCTTTCTTTTTAATCTCCTGCCTCTATGTGTGTGTGTGTGTGTGTGTGTGTATCTGTGAGAATTTGGGAGAAAACAGCAGTTGGTTTTCTTTTTAATCTCCTATGTGAGATTACACACACACGTACACACACACACACACACACACACACATATATATTAATTCTATAGATTTCAGATATACGTGTGTGTGTGTGTGTGTGTGTGTATGAGAACTTGGCACAAAACTGCAGCTGGTTTCCTTTTTAGTACTGTACCTAAAGTCTTGCTGTTCAGAAGCCATCTCAGTGAGGAAATTTAAGAATTTTCCCGTCTTCTCCCCACACACCCACATAGAACTTGGACTGATGGGGTGGGCTACAGTGGATTTTTGACCAATAGAAGATGGATATCCATTAAGTGATTTGGGAAAAGGCCAATGGGGTAGTAGTAGGCTCCTGTAGCTGCGTGAGGGTGCGGTACTGCATGCCCGGGGCATTTGGGAGTCCTGAGGAGAGGAACCGTTTGTGTTCATTAGTTGTTCTGAGGCCATCCTGAGAAAAGTTTGGACTGAATCGGTCACATGTGAGTGGCAGAGTTAAAGCAGTCACAACTGCTACTGAATTATTTTGTTTAGTTTAAGTAAACTATTCTTACACCTATTCTTTTAAAAAATCCACAAGGAAGTCCCATTCTATTCAGTGCAGTTTACTCTCAGGTAAGTGGTTTTACAAAGACAGTCTCACTAAAGAAAAGTGAGTACTTTAAAAGGGGTGCTTAAATGTGCTGAGGGGTGTGGGCTTTCCTCATGGTGGAAAATGAAAGATTAAAACAACAACAACAGCAACATTTAGCTGTTAGTCATAGCACTGGGGTGGAAAAATAAGCAAGGTTGGGATAACAATAATTGGACACATTTCTCTGTGAGATTTCATATATATATATATATATATATATAGCATGAGATTAAAAAGCAAACCAACACCAGTTTTCTCCCAGGTGTGTGTGTGTGTCTGTGTGTATGAAATCTATTGAGTTAAAATGCCTAAATACCCTAAAGATGGGAAAATACGTGAGGGGAAAGGTCCTCATCTTGGGAGACTTCAATGGAGTTCTAGACCCTAAAACTGATAGATCAAATGAAAAGAAAAAAAGGGCCCCAGAGAAAACTACCAGGCAGCTTCTTTGATATAAAAGAAGAATATACATTGGATGATATATGGACAAAGAAATATGGGAAAGAAAAAGGTTTTACATTTTATTCAGAAAAATACAAAACCATGTCTAGAATAGACATGTTCTTATTATCTAAGAGCCTTACACCATTGATTCAGGACATGGAGATTCTTCCAAAAATTACATCAGATCACTCTCCGATTAAGCTAGAGTTGAAGGCAGAAAAGAAGGCAACTAGTTGGAGGTTGAACAAGCATCTATTGAAGAATGAACAGTTTATGGAAAAACTTAAAAAAAAAAGAAATAACTTTATTCTTCAAAGAAAATGAAAACAATGAATGTGCGATGAAAACTGTTTGGGATGCCACAAAAACAGTCTTTAGAGGCATGCTAATTAAAAGAGGGACAGAAGTCAAAAAGCAGTATTCTGCTAGATACAATTATCTAATCAAAGAATTGAAGGAGAAAGAAGGAAAGTTAAGAGAAGTTCCACCCAACCCCCCAAAAAAAACCCAAACCTGATCAGACAGATCAAGCTCATTCAGACCCAATTAAACTTAGAAATCATGATGACCATAGAAAGACAAATGAATAAAGCTCATCAGGTAAATTTTGAATACGCCAACAAATCGAGTAGGTGGCTGGGGTATAGATTAAGGAAAGATGCTGAAAGAAAAATGATAACAGAAATTAAATATCAAGGAAAATGTGTAACTAGGCAAGAGGAAATACGTGAAGCATATAGAGTGTATTATCAAAGCTTATTTAGTCATAAGGGGAGACAAAAAGAAGAATGACAAAGAATGTTAAAATATTTAGAAAAACAAGACTTCCAGAAATTAAAAAGAGAACAGATAGAAAAATTGAACAGGACGATTACAATGACAGAAATATCTAAGGTTATACATGATTTGAAAAAGAATAAGGCCCCAGGACCAGATGGATATACAGCATTGTTTTATAAAAAATTCAAAAGTGAACTAGCATCACCACTGTATAAAACATTTAATGAGGTAGAATTGAATGGGATACCCGACTCTTGGAAGAATGCAAATATAGCAGTAATCTTGAAAGAAGGGAAAGATGAAAAAGAGATTGGAAGCCCTCGACCCATCTCACTTCTAAATACAGATGATAAAATATATACCATGATACTGGCAAACAGATTAAAAGAAACAATATCAGATATTATAAATGAGGATCAAAATGGGTTTATACCAGGTATAAGAATAAGTGACAATATCAGAATAGTTCTAGACATGTTAAAATATTATGAGGTTCATAATGAAAAAGAGATGGGGATGAGGTTGGTTGATGCCGAAAAAGCCTTTGACAATATACATTGGGATTTCTTGATAGAAGTGATAAGAAGATCAGAACTAGGGTACAGTTTTTGTAAGAGAATAGAAAGAATTTACACGGAATAGTCAGCACAAATTATTGCCAATGGCAAAAGAACTGGAACATTTAAAATACAAAAAGGTACTAGACAGGGATGCCCAATATCACCTCTCTTGTTTATCTTGGTACTAGAAGTTCTGAACAGAAACATAAGGAAAAATGAGAATATACCAGGCACCAAGATAAGAGGATTCACATACAAAGTAAGGGCATTCACTGATGACATGATTATATTTATGGAAAACCTGAAGGAGCAAATAGGAGAATGCTTAAACTCCATGAAAGAGTTCGGTGAATTCTCGGGATGTAAAGTTAACAAAGAAAAGTCAACAGTATTAACGAAGAATATGAGTCAGCAGGAAGAGAAAGAACTTATAGAGATATCAGGATGTAGGACTAGTAACAAAGTAAAATATCTAGGAATATGGCTGACAAAGTGAAATGCGGAATTATTCGATAATGATTATAAAAATACCTGGATAGAGATAAAGAAAGAGTTGGAGAGATGGAGCAAACTAGGCTTATCACTACTTGGAAATATATCAGCAATAAAAATGGTGGTCTTACCGAGAGTCCTATATCTGTTCCAAAATTTGCCAATTTTGAATAGTGACAAAGTATTCAAAACATGGGACAAGGATATTCAAACATTTTTATGGGGAAAGAAGAAAGCAAGGTTTAAAAGATCATATTTGATAGACACAAGATTAAGAGGAGGGTGTGACCTTCCAGATTTAAAGCTTTACTATCAAGCATTGGTGCTGATTTGGATAAAGGAATGGGTAAATTTAAGAAATAGGAAGTTGTTGAATCTGGCAGGGCATGATGCCAGATTTGGTTGGCACAGCTACCTGTTTTATGAAAAAGAAAAAGCTAATAGAGGGTTTACTAACCATTGTGTACGGAAAGGTCTACTGAGAGTATGGGGAAAAATTAACGAGATTTTTTACTTTAAAATTCCTCTATGGATATCCATTCAAGAGGCTTTTATGTCAAGATGGACAAAAATGGATTATTGGCTAAGATACTCAGATATAGGAAAGAAATATGAGGACAACTCGTTAAGGACAGAGAATAGAGAAGTTTTGCAAGAAAGGTATAACATAAATTGGTTTGCATATAGGCAGTTAAAGGAAAGATTTATGGAGGATTTGAAGAAAGGGGTTTGAGAAGGAATATAATGATTTAGATAAATTATTACTGGAGGAAAGTAGTAGAAAAGCTATCACAAAACTCTACAAGCTGTTATTGACTAGATTTACAGAACGGGAGTATGTCAAAGAATATATGACAAAATGGGTATTAGATATAGGTGAGGCTATATCTTTAGAGGAATGGGGAAATGCAAGGAAAAGATCATTTACATTTACAGCATCTCAAAATACAAGAGAAAATTATATTTAAGTCGCTCTTAGGTGGTATTACATGCCTCAAAGATTGAGTAAGATGAATCAAAATGTGGTAAGTAATTGTTGGAAATGTGGAAAAAACAAGGGAACTTTAATGCATATGTGGTAGTATTGTGAGAAGATTAAGAATTTCTGGAGGCAGGTCCATATGGTAATCAAAGAGATTCTTCAAATTGATATTTTGTTTACCCCTAAGATGTACTTACTTAATATCATTGATGAATTGGAGGTCGAGAAAAGAAACATTTACTGGAGAATAATCCTTTATATGATTACTGCAGCTAGACTGGTTATTGCGAAAAAGTGGAAAGTTGCAGATCGCCTGACGATAAACGAATGGAAAGACAGATTGATAGACATGTTAGAATTAGATATACTGACAAAAAATTGCATAATAAGAAAGAGAGTGTGTGGAGAAAAGAGTGGAGACCAATTATTGAATACTGGAAAGGAAAGGGTGAATTACAGAGTAGCTATGATATAGGATGTTAAGCATCTCCAGTGAAGCAAGGAGATAAGCCGTTATAAGGGTGAACAAACAAGAAATTGTCAAAGTCATTTTAAGCTTATAAATTTTTTTTTTATGCTTTTAGTCTGATATTCATCAGAATACAAACAGGAAGTCATAGATAAGCTTTGGGTTACAACCTTTACAACCTTTATCTCATTTTAATTTTTCTGGGAGATCTGACGTTATAAATATCTGTGTATAATTTTACAGATTTATGTTGTATACAATACTAAGTTCAAGAAAGCAAGTTGTTAAAGTGTAAGATGCTCAATTGTAAACTTTGTCTAGATTTTTTGAAAATGGCATCTTGACATTAAAATCTATGAATCTGCAATAAAAAAAATACCCTAAAGGCACCACATCTTATCTGATCCTGGAAACTAAGTAGGGTCAACACTGATTAGTGCTTGGATCAGGGACTGCCAAGGAATCCCAGGTGCAGCAAACTATATTTCAGAGGAGGGAAATGGCAAAACCACCTGAGATTTTCTTGTCTAAGAAAACCCTAGGAAATTCATGAGTCCACAGACAACTTGAAGACACACACACACACACGGAGTTAAAATCATTTAAAAGTTAATTAAAATATAGCATATAAAAAGACATCTAAGCTATAGGGTTGCCAGAACTGAAGTCCTCTGTTGACTTATTTTGACTCTCATCCAAGTCCTAACCAGAGGTGACCCTTGTGTCCTTCTGTCTGCCATCTTTTTGAGATCGTGCCTCATGTAAGCACTGTTAGAAGAAACTCTTACTTCCACTGGAATAATGTAAAGTGTAAGATCTCCTATAATGGTGTATGTTATGCAAGGTACAGCTAGTATGTAAAAGTTACTTAACATGCCTCCCCTTATGAACTTGATGTGTGAAAATGGTTAAAAATGCTCTTGGACCATCTCTTAAAGTTCAGATGAACTCTTAAAGTTCAGATTCTGTAGAAGCATAGTTTTAGCCCAGTGGTAAAGCATGTGGCAGTTTGTGTGGTGAAGATCTCATGTTCCAATCATGACATCTCTTATTAAGAATGACCAGGCAGTACATAATGTGAGAGACCTCTGCTTGAGATCTTTCTTAGAGCAGGAGTGGGCAAAGTGCAGCCTGTGGGCCACATGGGTCAAACATTTTTGTGTGTGCAAAATAGCAAATTCTCCCCATTGCCTTCTAGACTGCATGGGGAACATTTTTGCCACTGCCCGTGACCATTTTAGGCCAAGGAGAGGCCTTTTTCAAAACAGAAAGTGATTTGGAAGTGGCTTCTGTTCACTTCCTGTTTTTAAAAATGACCCAGTGGGACCTAAAAACAAGGTGGAAATGCTTCCCACACCCCCTAGTTTTTTTCTTTTCTGAATAGGTATAATTATAATGTGTAAATATGTGATTATACTGTGTTTAGATTAAGAGGAAAAATATATTAGTGTTAGGATAGATAGTTTTATTTTTGTGTTAGTAAGAAAAGAGGAAAACAATTATTATAATTTTTGCATTATTGTTATGGCCTTTTGCATTCGGGTGTATTTTTCAGTAGAATGGTCTTATTCCAATAAAAAAATTCCTAATCCCCCCCCCCCACACCAAAAAATTCCTAGAGAGCAGTTGGGAATATTTGGGACAAGAATGCATTTTTGGCAGAGATCCAGCTCTGTCAATTCTCATGGGGGAGTAATTCATCCCCCTAACCTCCCACAGTTGTGCGCTTCTGCCTTAGAGAGCTACTATCAGCTAAAGTAGATACTAGTATAGGGCTAGATGGATAATCTGACCTAATATTTAGCAGCTTCTTATATTTTATATTTACAAGAGCTACAGAGAGTAATTCTTATGGTTTTAATGTAAGAAGAGTGTGCCTGTGGTTTTTCTCTTAGCATTGCCATCAAAGTTTGTCATAAAGCAAATATCAACATTTCTTCTTCCCAGGTGAAATATCTGAGGTTCCTTCCTTTCAGGTGAAAAATGTGTTGATGAAAACCAGGTTTCAGTGTAGCTAATGATTCCCCTCTGCCCCCCAAGCAAATTCTTCTTATTGCTAGATATGTGGGCTTTTGAAATGATGTCATGCACAGCATCTTTTGGGAGTTCCAGTGGGGAAGAACAGTATTCTCAATTCAAAGTATGCCTTATCCATGGCATCTCTGGCTTTTTTGGTTTTTGGAGAAAATAATTGGGAGAATACAGGAGTGAAAGAGAAGAGAATTTAATGTGTTGCTGCTGTGTGCCTTCACATCATTTCCAACTTACGGTGACCCTAAATCTATCACAGGTGTTTTTGTTGTTGTTGTTGTTGTTTTTGTGTGGTGTTTTTTTTTTTTTTTTTGGTGAGATTTGTTTAGAGCGTTTGCCTTTGCCTACCTTTGATGCTGAGAGCATGTGGCTTGCCCTAGGTTACCTAGTGGGTTTCCATGACTGAGCAGGGATTTGAACCCTGGTTTCTACATTGTAATCCAGTGCTCAAACCACTACCCCCCTCTCTCTTTGTGTGTGTGTGTTTATTTCCAATTCATTGTATTGCATTTCACTGCATTCCAACCCATGATATTAGTCTTTCTTCACTGCAGCAATATACATATGATTTCCAGATTATCTCTTATCCAGGTGTTGATAACAGCACAGGACAGGATGGTGCCCCCTCAATTTTACAATATGTACAGAACCTTCCCAAACGACTAGCTGAATCTCATTTCAGCATTGACAATAGGATGGGGTCATACCTGGATGTACATGGAGACAGCAGTGTAGTCTATCCTTCAAGAGAGCAGAATGTCCAGTATCTGCCATTGCTACCACCAAAATTGCTGCCTCAGCTGGTTGCTTCACTCTGCTTAATAGTTGCTTCACTCTCCTTAATTGTTTTACACTATTTTAACCAGTTTTAATCTGACCTTTTAACTTGTTAAATTATTTAATATGTTTAGCCCTGTGATAATGGGTAGACCCCATCTCCTCCCATTATCTTCCAGCACAGCGTCAGGTAACAAAGGGTTAACTAGGTTCTGCTTAATTTTTTTAAAATTTGCATTGCTTTAAATTTGTCAGATTGGATTTATTGTCCCCCACTCTGAGTTCTTGGATTAAATGTTAGATATTAATATTTTAATAAATGAATGTTCTTTGATCAAATGAATTCATAGAGTGATATGACCAATACAGTTAGTGAGATAAAGAAAAGGGACAGGAAAATAAGAAGCTAAAATACATTTATTATTCAATATGAGTCAGCATTTTCTATAGTTTCATTAAACAGATTTCAGGCTTGTGAGATCTACTTTGTTTATTGCAACCGTCCCAAGATCCATCAGTTGGGGCCAGCAACAGAAGACAAACTCTTAGAAAGAAACAATTCTAAGTCCAGGAATTTTTCTTTACTCAGCTCCCACTCTTTCCACATAAAAGTCCACTCCTGGACACCGTTCACACTACATAATGATGGCACTATGACTGCATGTCATACCCCCCAATTGACACACACTTGGCCAAGCAACATCAGAATGCAGCCTAGATGGCAAAAATTAAATAGGAAGAACACACAAACTAGGACAGGCTACAGCAGTTTGCTTTTGTTTGAAACTACTGGGAAGGGCAAGACTCAACCACTCCTCTCCTCTGACTGTGCCATGTCAACATCCAATGGAATCCTAGAATTTGCAAGCAGAGGGTTTTAGCATTCTCAAGTAGAGAGTTCTAGTACCCCCCTAAATGGCAAATCCCAGGGTTCCATAGCAGATTTGCCATGGCAATTAAAGTGGAATCATAGTGCTATAATAATGTAGTGTGAAAAGGTCCCTTGTTACTACAAAAGTTCTTCATTTCACCAGTATAATGGGGGCAGGGGAACAGCCATTTTGTTGTTCCTGACCTCTGCATATCACTAGTGCTTACTTCCTTGATTACTGAAGGATATTCCCAGTTCCTGCGGACATTTACCGGTAAGTTTTTTTCTTTTCTTCCACCACCACCACCTCTGTCAGTGAGGAATGACAATCATTTTTTTCCACCCAATATCAGATTTAATTCCTGTTTGGAATATAGACAAACCTATCAGAAAGCATCAGTAGCCTAATAACTTTTTCTCTCACAGGGTGACGCCTGAAAGTGTATAACAGGCAAAAGAAGTAGAGTATATATAGTTTGTGTGAGTTTTTGTTCATGCATGCATGCATGCACATGTGCACACACACACACACACCATTGTTCTAGGTATTGCCTTGGGACATGCTGATTTTAGCTGGCCTTATAATAGCTGAGCAGCATTTGAAATGAATTGGCTTTATTCTCTAGTGCTTTTAGCTCCTCATCAATTATATTTTCAATCAATTATCTTTGATTTAATTTTTGCTTTCATCAAATCTCTCTCCCAAGGTAGCCATGCTGTGGCTATAGGGAGCCTTTTGCACCTGCTTGGTTTCTGGAACAAATATCAGCTCTGCCAAAGGAGCTTTTTAAAGCTATAGCCCCACATTTGTGCATGAGGTAGCCAAGACAAAATACACATATACTGTACTCAACTGAATTAGGATGAGATTTTGTGATCAGTAATACTGATCTGTTGACTGAAGTTTGCATGAGAGAAGGTAAAGCTACGGCCCTAGGCATATATAGTAAGCCCCACTAATATACTGATACTTGCCTTTGAGCAAATACACCTAAGAATCTATTCAGGGCTTTGTGCCACAAATTTGCTGGTTCAGACTCTACTTACCGCATGCAGGAAGGAGCTCAGCAGATGAAAGCCACAGTTCACTTAGCTTCTCCTATCCATCACGAGGATGCTAGAATAGTGGTCTGCCATATAGTATTATTGTCACATTAAGGTCACTAAGTTAATTTAAATGAAGTGCTCAGAACACATCAGAGGGTGTTTTTTTTTTTAAAGCTATTTATTTATATGTTTTGCACTTTGTATAAATGTGTTCCCAACCCCAAAGTTGTAACATTAAAATTCTGTTGAAATCTATGGGAATATACTATACTGGGAGTACTTTGGAATTATTTGGGCTTTGTGCCACAGTATGGCTATTCGCAATTTTGTCAGGAGCCTTTGTAGGATTTTATGACAACTGTGATGCAGTCTGAGAGCATCAATGTGACTATGGGTTGGGATGGCAACTTTTGAGGGTTGAAGGGATCACATCCCCCCCCCCCACAATGGAGACTCTTGGAGGATAGCATCCACCACTGCACCACCCCTGTGCAAAAATAAGTAAGTAAGTAAGTAAGTAAATAAATAAATAAATAATTTCAAAACCTTTTTGACTGACAAATGCCCTCTGGAAAGAGGAATAATTTGGCATATTTTTGGCCCCCATTCAGCCATTTTAGATCCAGTACAGTCAACTTCCTGGTCACTTACTATTTGAAAGAAAAGCCTTCCCTAGGCCTAAAATCGCATAGGGTGGGCAAAAAACAAGGTAAAATTTCCCCATACCTCCAGAGGGCATTTGGAGACAAAATTTCTTTTGGAAATTAAAATTAAAAAGAAATGTTGGGAGATACTATGGGTGGTGAGGCCACAAAACAGCCTTAGGGACTTGTATGTGACTCGTGGGCTTGATGTTTTCCTGTTTATCACATGAGGATAAACCCAGTCAAGCTTTCATCTATATTTTTAACAAACACAGGAACAAGCAAGGCCCTTTTACACCCTGCCCTGGTCAGTGGGCCTTCCTAAAGATAAAATATCCAGATTTTCTGTAGGTCAACGATCCCTTTACTTTTAACTGGGAAAAATCACCACAGACAAAGGGGGTGGGAGAACCAGCACTGCCTTTGCTGAAGATTTTCTGTGTAGAAAAAGCTGCTTCATGTACATAAAATGATGTTTTCTGTGCAAAACATTCACATGTGAATTTTGTGCACAGTAAGTCTTGAACTGTGAATAGTCTTTGAAAATAGCACCATTTTTGAAAACGTTCTTGCAGCAAGAAGAAAATAACTTGTTGCTCCCCATAGGGAGAAAATTAACAAAGTATTACACCCCTAGGAAAGAAACACACCCACCCAAGTGTCTATTGTTTGTCAGCCAGAAAGAGGGATGGGCATCTTATCATTCACAATAGTTTAACAAGCACTTTCAGTCAATCATGCATTTCCAGTATGAGTGGGAAGAAAGAGATGAGACACAATAGCCTGTCTGATTTAAAATTGATCAGCCAACTAAGAAGAGCTTTGCTTTGGTTTAGTTTTGTTTTGTAGGCGAGGGGGTAGGAGCAGATATTCTTTCTTCTAAGAAAGACAGAAAGCACGAAATAGAAGAAAACACTGCTAGCAGTAAAAGTTGTGTTTGACAAAATGTTACTGTTCTTGTCTGAGCTGATTTCAAGGGGGAAGAGCAGAAGAAACATGTACAATTTTTTCCCACCATGGGGCTGATGGGAAAAAATTTCTCTTACACCATCACTATCCACAAATTTGATCTGAAGTGGAAGAAAATTAATTAAAATTTCAATTTCCTGAAGGCTCTTGTAAAGTGGTTCAAATAAGCAAGGATAGAAACAAAGTGCCTGTGCATGTATTCCTTATATCAGTTGAGAGAAATAAAGGAGGGATTAAGGAAGGTGGTGTTAGGGGGAATGCAGCCATTAATGGTAAGAGAGAAAGGAGAGAATGATAGCTAGGTGCTCTGCCTGTAGTGAGAAAAAGAGGCACAAGTTGCCTTGCCCTTCACCATAAAAGACAAACAGAATGTGGGAATTGCAAACCCTCCAACTATCCTGATTTGACAGGGACAGTCCTGATTAATACCCCTTCGTCCCACTTTCTCAGCTGCCTTTAAAATGTCCCAGTTGTCTCTCCTGCCACTTTCCCTCTTTGTCCTCATCTAACTGCCATTTGTGCAAGCTGAGTTCAAAATACAAAAGTAATTTGCATCAACTCAGCAAGGGGGAGAGGAAGGGGACGATCCTTGCCCTTTCCAGAAGTTCCTGGCTAAAGCAAAATGCTGCAGCCTCTCCTAGCATGTGTGGTCTTTCTCATTAATAACCTTTGCCATCTTGACCACACTCTGAGGTTGCTAGACCATATGTCTGTGTCTTGGTTTTCATTTGTGAAATGTTGGAGGGTGTATAGTTGTAGTCTGAAAAACTAATGTTTCCAATCTCTGTCTTAATCCTAAAAGGCATATAATGCCAATGGGTGTGTAATATGTGGTCCGCATGCCATGTATATTTTCCAGAGCCCCTAGGGCAGCCCCTTGAAACCTCCAACACCTCCATACAGGAAGAAAACCAATATAAAAATGCCAAATCATTACCCGCTTCTGATCATGTCTGTTGTTGTTGTTGTTGTTGTTTAAAGGGATGCTATTTGGTATCTAAAACAGGCAGAGAGACACATAACTTTTAAATGCTCCCTGCAGGCTAAGGATGGAAATAATATTCAAAAATATTCAAAAAATGGTAAAAAAATATCTTTTTCAAGTGTCAAGACACCCTGATGAGAAGAATCCTGCACCGATGAGAATCTTTACAATTTGGGATTTTTTTTGTGCAAAATCCACGCACGGTGTTTTTGCACAGAAAACAGTATTTTCTGTAGAGGAAACAGCATTTTCTGCATGGAAAATTACATTTCAACATAGAAGGATTATTTCCTGTGCAGAAAATTTTGTTTCAAGCTGGGGGGGGGGATCTGTAATTGGGAATCTGTTCTATGTAAAATTTGCACATGATTGATTTGCATAGAAAACAGCATTTTCTGTGCAGAAAACAGCACAGCAATTAATATTTTTGCCACCCCACACAAGCACAGATGTACTCACCATGGGCCGCCTTGCATACACACATGTGAGGGAACACACCACACAGGAGCGGCAGCATGCAATCACGGTGGGCCAGAAAGGGGGGGGTGGATGGCCAGCAGAACAGACTGCTACCCACAGCCTACTGTTCACTCACTCTGTCCACTTGCCCACAAACACTCACTCAATCACACTCAGCTGGGCTGCTCACTCTCACACCTGCGCTCTACACAGGCATGCCAGCGCAGCCCAGCCAAACCACTTAGTTCTCCCTATGACGCAGCAGAGAATCATCACAATCCAACATTTAGCCATCCAATTCTTCCAATTCATCGCAAGGAAAGAGGAGGAGGCCAGGGGTGTCAGGACCTTAAATAAGGTAAGCTCCGCCCTTGCCTCCCCCAGCCATGGTGTGGCACGCCATGGTCAATCTCTTGCTCGTTGTCATGTGTTGTCATTAAAACACCTCCCCTGACCCAACCCTGCATGCTGCTCAGGGGTGAGGTTTGTTCCATGTAGAAAATGCTGTTTCCTGTGAAGAAATTGCTGTTTTCTGCAGAAAACAAGCATATGCGAAGTTTGTACATAGTAAGTCTCAATCTGTGAATAACCTTCAAAAATGGTGTGGTTTTTAAAAACTTTCTTGCAGCAGGATAAAAATCACTAAAATTACTTGTTTCTACCATGAAGAAGAGATTTAGAGGAAAAAATCACATGCCTATTGCAGGCTCTGGGATGAAGCTGGCCATTTTTACACTAAAAAGTTTACTTGGCAATGGGGCTGTGGCATAAGTATAGTCACCTGGTTTCTGGGAAAGGAGGGACATGGCCCATGGACCTGCCAAACTGTGTACTCTTAATGGTAGGACACCATCCATGTAATTCTGCTCCATTTCAAAGAAGGGTTGTCATCTGGCATGGGGAGAGTTTTATCCCTAAAAGACATATCTGAATACACATGAAGCTCAGCAGGCTCAGGCTTAGTTAATACTTGAATGGGAGGCCCCCTAGGGAATAGCAGTGATGACCAGGTAGATCTAAGAAGGCATATGACCTGGTACTGGCTGGGAGAGATGCAGCCAGGCACAGTGGATAATATGACGCTAGGGAACCACGGGTCTGACTTGTATAAGGTAGCTTCTTAATGTAAAGAAGGTTATCCATGTTAAGGTGATGGGATATACAATCACTGGAAGTTTATACTGTAAAGAGCTGGCATGGTATAATATGCTACAGCCTGCAGGGGTCAGCAATGAGCAGGCTCAATGCAGCTGGTGAGCATATCTAGATTATGTCTGAGACATAAGTGTGGGAAGGACATGTGAAGGATAAACCATTAACTATATGGGAACATATGCATGAGAACCACTAACTGTATAATGCATGACTGTATTGTACCTGTATTGTATAACTAGGTCATCCACTGTCTCTGCTCTTGTCTTGACTTGGATTTTGCTCTCAGACTGTGTGCTTTCAGTCTGGGATGTACAGTGCAGGACTGCACTCTACAATGTGCTGTGATATATAGTCTGTTTGCTAGGAGTCTCAGAACTTTATTAGATGCAGCCCCTTTAAATGTTCTTTTGCCATCATAAAAAAAAGTATTTTTATGCCAGCAAAAAAAGTCCCCCCACACACACCTACCTTCAAATCCTGGTGACGGCTCCTGGCAATTTCATCACACAGGAAATTCAAAGTTAAAAATAAAAACGAAGCATTTTAAGTTACACCAAGCACCTAAACACACTTAAAATGTCCCAAGTAGCACAGGGAGGACCATAAAAAGAGCGAAACTTATCTGGACGTTCTGATCTCACACAGAAGTGTTCACGCTGGAGGATCCATTGTCGGGCTAAGTACATGATTTAAATGGCCCGAGGTATCACATGACAGCAATGCTGGCAAAAAAGCAGCAGGGAGCTATAGTGTCAGCTTAAGCCGTCAATTAGAAATGATAGGATTTTTGCTTTATATAACCATGAAAGAGGGATATCATCTGATCTGCACACCCTTTCATGGTTATGTGGCATCCTTATGATGCCATATTTTGTTTGTCTGATAAAATCCCCAGACACATTGTAAATATTACTACAATATGCTTTAGTAAAGAGAAATAGTTTAGACACAGACAGACGTCTGTGTGCTTATTTCTGCACCTTAAAATTGCAACTCTGCTACAACAACTTTTCCTGCCTGGTCCTCTTGATATGCTCAGAAGTACCAGTGTGCTACTGTGACAATCCATCATTTGTCAAAGTTTTCTTTGGTGCACAGATATAGAGATACTAATTCTGCACCAGTGTGTCCAGAACAAGAATAACTATCCTTAGCATTTATTTGGTGCCTCGGTATGTCCAAAATAGGACAGATGAATCCATATATTACACCTTTGCAACATTTGAAATCTCTTCCCTCCCATTTACCCATTGATTTAAATATTTTTTTTCCAAATTTATTTTCTCCCACATAGAATTTTATTTCACTCTGAAATAAAGCTAAAATAGAGTCAGGGAGAAAAAAAAAAGAACATGCACAGCAATACAAAAAAGATCATTCAATATGTTCATCTGAGACTTGTAGTGCAACACTGTGGAAGTGTAAAAGCTGTTAGATAACAAAGTCCCAACCCACATATTGAGAAGCAAATTCTTGCCTATTTCATTTTCACTTGTGGGAACTAGAAACACATATTTTTTCCCTCCTTGCCTGTGAGATAATCAACCTGTCAGTCTTGGGTTGTTTGCATCTTTTTCATGAATCAGCCAGTCTTTCTGTGCTGATTGTATATATGTGCTTTGCTTCACAAAAGTAAAAGGCACTAGTTTTGTGCAATAATTTTTCACAAATTGGGGAAGCTTCAGTTTTCTTTGTGTATTTTTTAAAAAGGCACTCATTGTCTCAGTCTCCCAATGGATGTGAAAAATCTTATAGGAGGTTAGTGAAAATGTTTAAGTGGTCTTATTGAGAATGAGTAATTTGGCAGCACTTCTTCACATCCTGCACATTTATTTATTTATTACATTTATACCCTGCCTTTCTCCCAGGATGGAACCCATTAGCTTGGAAGATAAGGATTTTTGCAGCTTATATTAATTTTTTAAAATTAAATTTCCCAAGTAACACTATTTCAAAAGCGTACACTATCTTGCTGTCACCTTTCTTACAAATCTTTTAGTTACCGGTAGTTCTGGTATGCCTGGGACACATGTGGGAGAGGGCTTAGAATAAGAGATTACCAAGAGTTTGTGGCAGAAATTATATTTGAAATGGAAGCTACTCCAGTCTCTTCACTGCTGTGCTATGTAAGTTCTACAAGTAGTAAATGACTTATGTTCTATCTTTGCCTCAGTCTGTACCACTTGGATCTGCTGGTATCAACCAGCTCCATCATATCCAGTCACACTTTTATGCATCATTGTCTCTACTTTCTGGTACTTTGTTTGAGCATCTCCTTAGAGATCCTCAAAAAAAACTCATAATGTATCTTCTTGGTCAACCTTCTGTTATCAGTTATCTAGGGATGCATTCTCTTGAGCCTCTGGCAGTGTACTTTTCTCATGTGTTCCTTTGTAACAGCAGTCACTACACTTACTTCAGAGGGGAAAAAAAAACTTCTTGCAGTTTCTGGACATATGAATGAAGCTGCTTCCCACAGATTGTCAGATCATTAATCTAGCCAGCCCTCTGTTATTCCAAGCAGGGCTTTTTTGAAGTGATGTACCCAGATCAGTTCCCCTTAAATGACATTGCTAGGGACTAATTCATTCTGCATTAGGGCTATTTGTGGAATCTGATTTCACTCCCAGTTTCAACAGGCTTACGGTATCTTAGTCCACACATACTGGACTGTCTGCAGAGCAGGCAGGGAACAGTTATACTCTGGTGCCCTCATATTGATGGACTGTTTGAAAATGCACCTTGGAAAAGTGCATAGAAAATGTGTGTGTTTCACTTGAAAATAAAATGCTGATTAAACATGCCTCAGTTCAAGTTTTCAAGCAATGCTTAAATTTTAAAATATGTGCTCAAACGTGTGTAGGAACAAAGAAAAATGGGACAGATGTATTCCATTAATAAAATCCAACCGTTTTTTAGATGTGCTTATCCCTATTCTGTACACAAAGCATGTTTTCCATCACACAGCTAAGGCCCTGTGTTATTTAGGGATATGTGGACCTCCTGTAAGCACAAGAAAGAAATCTATGTATTCCATTTCTGTCCTGCTGCATCCCTCTGAGCAGCTTATGTAATTTATTTAGAATTTTGCATTCAAAAAGGAAAAAAAACAACAACAAAGACATTTTAGTCTTATTGAAACTCCCTTTTTCTCTTTTTAAAATATGTTTTGCTTTCGTCCCAAATCCCTTAGATGTTTTGCTCAAGCCGGAACTTCCAAATTCACCTTGAAATTTAGCTTTAGGTGAAATTCAGTAGTTACTCTACTTCTGGCTTGCCAGCTTCTTTGTTCGCCTGTGGGTGCTTCCCTTGCAGGAGTATCATAAGTACCCTTAAAAGCATTCCAAAAGAACCTGGGCTTGAGACCAACAGTCCCTCCAGCTCTGACACTGGGATTCTTCAGTGTCTCTTTCCAGGCTGTGGGGTAAGTTGCAGCTGGGTAGTTGGAGATAAACCTTAATTACTTTGCCATGTCTCTATTCCTATTTGGAAAAGAGGCATTAAGAATGGAGGGAATTATGTAAATGAACATCCCCTTTGTCTCCTGATTTATTGGACAGGATCATCTCTGAGGTTATTTCTTATAGAGGAATTTAGTGAGAAGATAGCTTAGTTTTGGAATCTGCCTTTTTGTTTTGTTTCTTTTCAGCTTTAAGGAAGAGGATGTTCTTTAGGTTATTAGAGGTGGTTGCTGAGTGTTGGCGGGGTGATCAGGGACAGAAACCTTACTTTGTCTAATCTTCCTTGACAGCTTTCCCCCATCTCTTATAAATTGTGCGTACAGGTCTATGAGAAATAGACATATCTGCGAATCCCCAGTGACACCCAACAGCTGCATCAGCATGACCTGCTTGAGAAGCTGGAGGCCTCAGAGTCCCTGGGTTGCATGGCTTGGGGAGGGAGCATGGATGGGATCAGGGGAGTGAGAAAGACTGACCCCATTTTCTGCTTTCCTAACAAAACATATTTTATTCAGGGCTTAAATTAGAGGAAGAGATATTGGGGACACCCTGATTGCTACAGGCATTTTTGTACACCGCCTCTAAGTAGCAGCCAGAGGGGCGGGGCTGGGAGGATTAGCTACGTTCCCACCAGTAGCTAGCTGGAAATTTCTCCAAGGTCATCAGCAGGGCATGGAAGCAATGGCCTGTTATTTTTTGTTCATAAGATCTGATACTCAAGTATAGTGTCTCTGAACATGAAATGTCCATGTAGACATAATTGGTGCGAGGTAGCTATTGATATCAGAAATAAGGGTGGACAGAAGATATGGGAACTATAATTCTCATGTTGCCCAGCAATCAGCACAAATACATACCATCCAAGCATGGGACCATCTTGGAGCCTTCAATATCCTACACTCTTCCTGGGAAATAAAGTCCCTAGCTTGACCCTTTATTTATCAGACCACCCCCTAAACCCTGTTCTTTTTATGCTGACAAAAGAACTCCCCATGCCACACTTACCTCCTATCTGCACTAAACGCTTCCCTGGCAATGAATGAGGAGTGAACGGAGCTCTTTTCACTTCCTCTATTGAAATCCTGCATATTCTCAGGAGAATACATAGCTTGGGAAATTCAAAAATAAAAACAGAACACTCAAAAAGTTTTTAAAAGCACAAAAGCACACTTAAAAACCTTCCAAGTAAACCGGGGAGGGTCATGTTGCGATCTCACCCAGAAGTGTTCTCTCTGGACCGGCCATTGACTCTGCATTCATGTGAGTATGATGGTGCGTGGATTTAAACACCGGAAATACCAGCACAAAAGTGCCATGGGGGATCAATTGACAGCTTGAGCCATCAATAAAAAAAAGTACAGGTTTTGGACAAGACATAAACTTGAAAGGGTGATGTCATCTGGTGTGTGCGCCCTTTTATATTTATGTGGCATCGTTGTGATGCCTTATTTGGATCATCTGATAAAGTCCTAGGTGTGCATGGATTTTCCTTGGATTTTTTTCCAAGCTGTGAGGCCATGTTCTAGAAGAATTTACTTCTGACATTTCACCTGCATCTGCGTCTCTGAAGATACCAGCCACAGATGCAGGCGAAATGTCAGAAGTAAACTCTCAGAAAACGGCCTCACAGCCCAGAAAAAATCCAAGGAAAATCCATGGATGCTGGCTGTGAAAGCCTTCAACTTCACATCCTAGGTGTGCCTTTCATCACATAGCAGGGCAGCTCTGAAAAAAAAATGTGCTACATGTATCACTGTGGATGACCCTCACTCTTTTCCTGACATCTCAATTTTCTGTAAGGATAGATAGGCCAGAAGAGGTAGCTGTTGGCCCAGGAGGGGCACAACATGCAGAGAAACCTCTTAGTTCTTTCAATCCATCATGTATTGAAAAAGGCCTAAGATCTTAGGAATCCCTGGGCTATTTTGAATGTATTTTGGAATGCGGCATTTTATCCAGACCTTGAAATAGATCTTGGAAAAGCTAATAATAAAGTCTAGAAACCAGCTATCTGATCCACTTATCATCGTCTTTTCCACCATGTTTAGTTCTATAAAAGTTCCCAGTGAGAAAGGGCTAGCTTTATAAGGAGAGGTTTTCCAACATAAATAGGACACAGTCTTGCTGTTACAGAGAGAAAAATGAAAGTGGGAAAATGAATATTCGTTATTCACCTGTTCAACGTCCCCCGAGAATTTCACCTAACTGTTTGAAAATGATTTGTAAAACATTTTTGAGTATTCTTCTCTATTAAATTGAATTGGACTGGTCAGAGTGAAATTGTGGGAAAATTTTCCAGCATAGCACAAGATCCGTTTGATCATTATGGATCTTGCAGGCTTGCAGAAAGATGCTTCAGAAAATCTATGTGGCAGATGAGGCTAGAGTGTTATTATTATGCTGAGTGGGAATGGTAGGCTTCTAGCCTTTTTTGCCTCATCCTTTAACAAATGGATTTTTTGGGGTGAAATTATCATTGCTGAAACAGTGCATGGTTCTTGTACTTGTCTTAGACAAATGAGTGCTTAAGGGTTCTGTCCTTCATCATACTATCCTCTGTCTGACAGTCTATAGCCCTAGCTTCATCCATCTGAAGCTAGGTGAAGCAAAGCTTTCAATATTATGGAAACAGAACAAGGGTGTTTGTGTCTCAAGCTATAACCTGACTCTAGCATCCACCATGGGAAGATGACACAAGGTAATTTTTGCCATTTAGGCCTTTTCAGATCATGGAGCATGGGCAGCTAGGAAAGTGGTTAGATATGAAGAAAAAGACCCATTCCCTTGATGTGATGGATCCCCTCTCCAGGCTGGCCCCATGCTTCCTACCTGTGGACTCCTGTCACTCACCTTGCCCCCTTGCCCCTCATAGTCTCTCCCTGGATAGGAGACCTGGCCCTCAAGGTGATGGGTGAGTGGATGTGTTGTTTGGTGGATTCACTGTGGTATGCACAACCAGACTTATCAGGAACAGCCAAACATGGTTGTAAAAAAGAATAAACAAATAGAAGTTATTAATACACAATTAGATTATACATTAATTCCTGAACTATTTAATCATTCACAGCTCCTCCAAACCTTACCCAGTTCTTCCCCTGGCTAACTATCCTATCTCTATTACAGCTTTTCCCTATCTCTAGGCCATCTTTCCCCTATTTCCTACAATCTTATCCCTATCTGCCTTCTGCCAGAGACAAGCTCACTTTCATATCCTTTCTCACCCCTTCACAGCATTCCCTAAGCTGTGATTGGTTGACACCAACCAGGCTTGCCCAGCTCCTCCCTTCACACTTGGCAATCTCACAGCAATAAAATAAGCACCAAAAAACCCACCAAAAGAAATTCTAAAGCTCCTTTAGGAGGAGAATCATGAAGGCCTCTTCCATGGGAGGAAATAGTGTTCAAGACAATGGAGGTCATATTCTGGCACAGCAGTGGTAGGGTGTCTATCCTAGGTTGATTCCCTCCTGCCCTTAGCCCATGGAGGAGGGGAAGCATCTTTTGAGTCTTCCTCTTGCTTTCCCAAGCTTGCTATTGCAATGTGGATGCTGAATTCCCTTACCCTCAGTCTCAAGGAGAAGAAACAGTGTGCAAATTGGACATTGTCACCAAGTGACAATATCTGTAGCCATACAGAGGCATCCTAAAGCTTGAAAAGGCTAAAGATATGAAGAAAGGGAGCACATGCTAGCCCTTCCCCCCTCCCTTCTGGTATCCCTTCTACCACAGGTAAAGTGGCAAAAGGATAAAGAAGATAACCTGCTTGTGCCCTGGGGTCACTCCACATGATCATGGATAGTGGAGAATCAGTGTTGCTGACCACATGGAGAGTTTCCATCCATAGAACAGGATTGCCTCTTCAGAGAGGTACCCTCCACATGGTTACCTCATTTGTACTTTAGAATGACTGACCTGATTGCTTCTGTTTGATGCTTTCACATCTTTGTGGCTGACATGTATCAAAGCCCAAGATGAAATGTGTTTTACTTTGTTCACCTACCATTCAGTATCATGCAAAAAGAACAACGGTCTTATCTGTCTCTCAGTGGAGATTATCAAACGGGAACAAAAATAGCATCCCTGTCTTGCTATGTTCTCTCCTGCCCCTCTCCCATCCCCGTCCCAGCACACAAACAAAAAGTTTCAGACCTACCTTATAGTGCATCTGTCCCCTCCCCTCGGCAGCCCAGGAGAGAATGGAGCTCAAACGGAGCTGCATTCACTTCCTGGTTTGAAATCCTAGGCCGTTCTCATGAGAAGACAAGCGTGTAGGAAATTAAAAAATAAAAAGTAAAAGAAAGATCCAAAAGTGACCGTAAGCACAAAAACATACTTAAAAAAATACAAGTAACCTAGGAAGGATACAAAAAATTGTGTCACTTACGTTGTTGTCCCGATCACACCCAGAAGTATTTGGCATGGTCCTCCCACTGATGCTGGCATCACGCCAGCATAACAGGGCACCTTTTCACTTGCCCATTGTTCCGTTACAGAAACAGAACGAGCGATCTATTCATGGCTTAGCCCATGAATAAAAAAGAACGATGGCAGAATGGAAGGAGCACAGGAGCATGACAACTTGGGAATGAGATCATCTGAAAAGAAAGCCCTTTTGCGATCTCCTGGCGTCATTGTCACACCATATTTAGCCCATCTGATAATCTCCTCAGCATCTAAGCACAAAATGTCCAGTGATCATTTCTGAAGTATTTTGCAGCATTGTGTGCTAGTGCAGTTGTATGCCAAGTTAGGTTCAAAGCAAAGAAATCACAGAAGGGCAGGGTTCAGAGTTCAACTAGGCATGTAAATTCCTAACTCTGAGAAACCACCACCTTTTTGTCCTCACTTCTGAAAAAGTGAAATGATATTATGTGTTCTTGATAAGAGCACTCACACTTTGTGAGATTGGGAGTGGGGGTTGTTCCAAACTGTACAACTGTTGTGTTAAAAAAGTGGTAATTGCTGCCTTCTTCCATGCATGGACTTTCAAAAAGCACAGAACAGATTGTCTGCAAATTTTGATCAACCAGCTAGTTGATTTCCATGTGTCTCTGCGTTCTGTGTCTATGTGGTTTGCTTCATTAAAGGAAAAGACACATTTTGCACTAAGTGTGTAAACCTTGAGAGGAGGAAAACACCTTGCCTCATAGGAAGCAAGAAATCTCATGGGCTTGTCAGTATAACAACACACAGTCCCATCAAGTTGTGGCATCTTGTCTTACTGAGAATAAGAATTTTTGTAATTCACATTCCTTGACCTCACTTATGGAGAAACCATACTGTATTGCTTCTATTTTCACAGAAGGGTTTTTTTTTGGTGGGGGGGAGGGGTTGCTTCCCCATTTTGATTTGCTATCTCTCCAGTTCTCCTCTAAAGGTAATAAATCCCACCCATGTGCTGTACCACAGGTCTGTGTTGGTATTATGCTAGTACAGTTGTCCCTCCGTATCCACGGATTTGGTATCCATGGATTTAAGTATTCACAGTTTGAAAATATTCTTAAAAAAATAATAATCCAAGAAGGAATCCTTGATTTTGCCATCTTATATAAGGGACACTATTTTGCTATGTTATTCCATATAATGGGACTTGAATATTCACGGATTTTGGTCCTGGAACCAAACCCCAGTGAATATGAAGGGACAACTGTATTATTTTTTTTAATAGTTATTATTATTATTATTATTGGCATTACTGCTATTCGTAATATGCCAATATTGTTAAATCATTGATCCAGAATGAACAGTTCCTGTAGTCATCTTTAATCAATGTCCATGACTTTGAGAAATATAAAATTATTTTTTTCCACCAGTTTTGCACATTTTTGATTCTTGATTTGTTCCATCCTTTACCTTGCATAAATACCACTGATTAAAAACAGTGAGTTATGCATCCCTAGGGACTGGTGCATTGTGCCTATAACATCTGGCAGGTTTGCTTTCCAGTTCAAGCCATGTGTCTTTTGTAATTTCATACATACTATGCAACCAGATATTAGGGACTGTGAAATGAGAACGGCATAATGCAAATAAATGTCTTTTTTGGGAAAGCAGAATGTAAATTAAATATTCACTGAAGTATATTACAGTATAAGATACATAGGCCACAATCCTTGCACAATTAACTGGGACTAAATCTCAGTGAACTCAGCAGGACTCACTTCACCAAGTAAACAAGCATTGAATTGTGTTGTTTGGGTACAATTTTATAACCCAGTCTACTCCAAACTGGTATTCCAACGTGGAATATGCTACCTCAGAATTTGGTCAAGTTTCCTTCTTTGGAGGTTTTTAAACAGAGGCTGGATGACCATATGTTTGGGGTGCTTTGACTGTGTATTCCTTAATAGAAGGGGGACTGGACTGGATAGCTCTTGTGGCCTCTTCCAGATCTATGATTCTGTAGTATTTCCAACATTTTTTGGACCTCAGCTGTCCTAGACCATTAGTCATATTAACTGGGACCAAGGGAAGCTGTAATTTAAAACACTTGGAGGGATCCAGGTTAGGGAAGAATGCTACATCCACTTTCTAGCAGTTAACCTTCTAGAACTTGGGACTTACTTAATAATAATAATAATAATAATATTTATTTATACCCCACCCCTCTCAGATTACACATAGGTAGAGTGAAGCTGTAAAGGATTTGCTGGTGAGAGTGATGTGGTGAGATGTGTGATGCAAACATATCATTCTCTGGTTGCCATTAATCCCAGAGAAAGATGGAATATGTGAAGGAGAAACCAAAATGCTGGCCTAGAAGAAGATTAACTAATAGATTGGGACTAGCTGAGTTGGAAGGTGGTGGTGGGGGATGAGACCAGAGAAAAGAGCCTGAGAGGGGAAGAGAAATGGGAAAAAAGGATTGGCATATGGCCAGCAGTGGCACAGTGGGGAAGACAGAAGTCCAATTAGTTTACAGAGTCTACATGTTCATTTGAAGTGACCAATCTAAATGTCTTTAGATATCTGGTTCTTTTTAAGGATGCAATCCTGTATGAACATTTAAAAATTATGTATATATTTGTTTTTAATGTGTTTTTTAGTTAGAAGGTTTTAACCTTATTGTGTTTAATGTCTTTTTATGGGGGAGGGTGGGGATGGGTGGTGTTTTTAGTCATTATTATAATGTTTTAATCGCTGGAAGCTGCCCCGATTGTTTTTAGCAGAGGGGCGGGGTATAAATAAATTATTATTATTATTATTATTATTATTAACAACATACTTGGCAGTAAGCACCGCTGAAGTCATAAATTAACAGGTGTGTGGTGTGGTGTTGCACTGTAAATATCTACAAGCAGAATCCCATAAGTGTCTACTCAGAATGAAGTTCAATTAAGTTTAGCGAGGTTTACTCACAAATTATTAGCTATAAGATTGCTGCCGTATGTACATTTATTCATTGACACAACATACCACACTTTCCTAATCCAGTCCCCTCCTGTTAGCTATTACTGGTTTAGACCACTTTTAATTAGTGTAATTCTAGCAGTAATTAATAAAGTTTTTAAATAATTCCATCTTTTTAATTCCCTTTCTTTGTAATCTTTGCTTGCTCTGATATAACCGCAAATCTACTGTTAGGGTAATTTGAATCCCATGACTAATTATCTCTATTTCTTCCTCCTCCTCCTCTTAATGTAGGAGATGGGTATTTATTTATTTATTTTTATTTTTCATTTGTCTATTACATTTAAACCCCACTGTGGGGTTCTGTTTATACCCCCACTGCCACCAAATGTGAAGCCTTGAACTTAGCTTACCCACTGCCACCAAATGTGAGAGCTTTTCCTTATCCCTTCCTCTGCCATCAGTGTAAGGACCTCTTCCTTTCCCAGTATCCTGGCCACCTACTGTGAGGACCTCCTAGATGGCCTTGTTGCTCCTGTGTAAGATATTATTAATCTACCATCACCACTGACACCACCCCTCTTTATTTACTACTGCCGCCATAAACACTGTGTAAACCCAAGCTTTCTAATATATAGCGTTCCTGGACGCCCAAAATCATATACTTTATTAACAGAATTTGAACATAACACAACAAATCAATTATTTAAGACATTTAAAACACATCTCTCACATGTTCTAGCTAACTCGGTCCCTCTCTAACTCTTCTAATCACTCAAACTGTTAAACTTTACCCACTAACTAAATAGGACAGACTGCTCACGCTAACTAACCCTGACAGACTACTGTCTTCACTCTCTCTCTCACAGACTATCATACTCCACCTTATTCAAACTACCTCAGCTATTCCACCAATCACTACTCACTCCCAATGTTCCATTCTCTCACCCCATCCTCACAGATCCTTACTTTATTATCTCTAATATTGTCTTTTCCCATGAGCCTGATGAGAGCATGGAATCAGAGGATGAGGAGGACATGGCAGGGAATGGCCCTAGGGACCCTAGCACAGGTTTATCTACACCTGTGCCTGCAGGGAACCCTGCCAACCTAGAGGCTTGAGCAGAAGAAGAGCCTGGTCTGAGTGGGTTGGCATCAGTCCCAGCAGAGAGTCCTGCCAAGTCAGATAAGGATGAAGAAGAAGAGAGGGACTTACCTCCACCATTGTATACTCAGCAGTGAGCTCAAAAGGAAGCTCAAAGGAGATCTCTGAGACTTTATGAGAAAAACCTGCTTGTTAAGAAACACCTGAGAAAGCCTTAATTGCTTTATATATGCTGTGAGAGGCAATCGAGGCTTTGTCAAAGATCAACTGATCTTATTGGAGAAAGCTTCCTGCTGAGTTCATTGCCTTGATCCCTGCTGCCTTGACTCATGCCTCGACCTTGGACTATTTTTGACTACTCTGCTGCCTGTTTCCTGCTGACTCACAGACTTAGAATCATAGAATTGTAGAGTTGGAAGAGACCACAAGGGCCATCCAAGGGACCTCGAGACTGTGGTGCACGCGCTGGTAACCTCCCGTCTAGATTTCTGCAATGCGCTCTACATGGGGCTGCCCTCATGCTTGGTCCGGAAACTTCAGTTGGTACAAAATATGGCAGCCAGAGTGGTCTCAGGAACATCTCGGAGAGACCATATAACTCCAGTACTAAAATCTCTCCACTGGCTGCCAATCAGTTTCCGGGCCCAGTATAAGGTGTTGGTTATTACCTTTAAAGCCCTAAATGGCTTGGGTCCAACTTATCTCCGGAACCGCCTCCTCCCATACAATCCTCCCCGCGCACTCCGGTCCTCTGGGAGGAATTTGCTTCAGCCACAAAAATCTAGGCTGTCTGCAACCTCCCAGAGGGCCTTTTCGGTAGTCGCCCCCAAATTGTGGAATGACCTGCCGAATGAGATCCGTCAGATAACGAGCCTGAGTGGCTTTAAAAAAGCACTAAAGACGGATCTCTTTCGGCAGGCCTTTCCTAATTAGATCCCGGCCTCAGGGGATCCTGGCCTCTTCTAGGCTGCTGGCCATTTATTATATTTTATTGTATTTATAGTTTTAAATGTGATTTTAGATTAGTTGTTTTTAATTTATATTTGTTTAATGTTTTTTTATGGGGGAGGGTGGGAGTGGGGGTGTTTAGGGATTTTATTTGTATTGTATTTTAAATTCTGTAAGCCGCCCCGATTGTTTTAACAGAGGGGCGGGGTATAAATAAATTTTATTATTATTATTATTATTATCCAGTCCAACCCCTGCCACGCAGGAAATCTTGATCAAAGCATCCCCGACAGATGGCAATCCAGCCTCTGTTCAAAGACCTCCAATGAAGGAGACCCCACCATGCTCCGAGTGAGTGCGTTCCACTGCCGAAGAGCTCTTACTGTCAAAAAGTTCCTCCTAATGTTGAGGTGGAATCTCTGTTCCTGGAGCTTGCATCCATTGCTCCGTATTCCAGTCTCTGGAGCAGCGTTTGGACTTACACTGCCTGCCATAAGCCCTTGACTATTCTGGACCCTGTTATTTACTAAATCCTTGTTTGACTGCATTTGCATTCTGGTGTGCTCATTATCAGCTGGTCACCTTCCCAGACTTTGCTGGCATATAGCCACTTTCCTGGACAAACATATGAAACACAATTTCCCCTTAACATCACACATAACATCACAACCACCATTAGTCCCCCAAAATGGTATAATCAAAGTAGTTGTAAGAGTAAAATCAGTTGAAACTAATAGATTAAAACACAATTAAAAATACATGAAGAAAGCACTGCTAAAAGTCAAATCCAAAGATTTGTGAACCTCATGTACACTTATAAAAGGTGGAAACTGCAATAATTTTGTTATGGGAGACCTGTGGCAGAGCCGCATAGGCTTGAGCAGTGTGCTGTGATCATCAAAAGTTCAGAACATGGGTCTTCTTTCCCAAAGATTCTTGTATGTACATGTCTAATTGCATTGTATTTCTCCACCCCTCTAATGACTGAGCCCCCCTCTCTGGCTTTTCTTTGCAAACAAAGATTCAGGAAGGACTCATCCCACACTTTCTGCAAGTGCACTGATGACTAAAAAGGGCAATCTGAGATAAACAAGTCTGGTTGCAGAAAGCACAGCAGAAGATCTCCTTGCGTGATGTTTCCAGGTTGTGATTCTTTCTACTTTGTCGTTTCTCTTCAAGACTTGTTCGGCATGAGTTCTCAAATAAGGCTGTAGCATTGTGGATAGTGCATCTCCATGCCTCCCAATGTGGGGCCAGGGCGGATCATTGTTGGTGATCAATTTGGCTGAGCCTGAGATGTTGTTTCAGGGAGTCCTTGTATCGCTTTTTTTGAGCACCCCTCTTATGCTGACCCGTAGCGAGTTCACCGTAGATTACTATTTTTGGGCGGCGATGGTCATCCATCCTAGAAACGTGCCAAGCCCAGCGCAGCTGTGTTCTCAATATCATGGCCTCAATGCTGGTGATCCCTGCTTGTTCAAGGACAGCAACATTTGAGAACAAGCATCAGAAAATATAGACGATACACTTCTGGTATGATCGCTCCTGTCATATATTTACAAAGAGAGATTCACAATCTGTCATAGATGGCTTGTCTATATGAGGCAATAAAATGTGGATTGATGCTCACTAACGCCAGTTCACAGCAGGGGTGATTTGTCTTAAAAAATTTTTTGGCAAAGTCACAGGCATGTGAAGCTGTCTGCTTTTTCTGTCCCAGTGGGCATGCCTGCGAATCAAGATGGAGACTGCAAGTGAATTAATTGTGTTTTTATTTTAACCAGTTGCCACTGTCTAATAACATTTTTTAAAAAAGAAAAACATATCTAAAGTGCAAAAGTGTGATCTTCTGCCTAAATAAATAAAAGAAAGAAAGGCTGTTTTTTGTTTGTTTGTTTGTTTTCAGTATGCGATTGCTAAAGCAAAAATCCAAGATGGCTGTTTGAGTACTAGCCTTGTTAGCAAGTTCTGTCCTCTGCCCGCATCCAACCAATCAGCTTTCTACTTCTACTCTCATGAGGAATGCAAATAAATGTGAATTGGTTGTCCCAACAAGTGGGAAGGCGCATTCCCCATGGAGCTTTCTAAAAACTTCAGAGAAAGCCACTAAAGCTTTTCCCACAAAGTTTACAGTGGATTTGGCCCCCCTCCTTCTGAATACTGTGTAGATGTGGGATGCCATTAAGACAGGTCATATTCTCCTTGAATTCTGTGAGGAGTATTTTCACCATTTAGACAATCCCAGAGTGAAATACTACACCCTTCAATGCTCCCAATTAATCCTCTCTGTTCCCACATTTTCAGCTGCTTTTAAAATGCCTCAGTTTCTCTCTCCTCCCCTGACTTTCTCCTTTGTCCTCAGCTTGCTTCAATTGGTGCAAACCAAGTTCAAAATGCAAAAGCAGATTTCACCCCATTAACTTAGTGGGGGGGGGAAGGGAAGAGATTAGGAGGGGTAGAATATTGCTGCAGCCTTTCCTTGCTTGTGTGTGTTTTTCTTCATTAATAACTTTTGCCATCTTGACCATGCTCTGATATTATTTGGTCAAATTGGTCCCTGTTTTAGTCTGTGAAATGTTGGAGGGTATGAAATACATCTTTCGTGGGGGTTAAGGGTGCAAGACCCCTACGAATATGAAAAGCATGAATAAAAATAAGCTTCCCGGATTCCTCTGCTGCCATACTCGTGCCTCATGCCACTCAGCCCTTCCCCCCTGCGCCCTCCCAGACCTTCTCCACCACCCCTGCCACTATTCTCATCCCTCTCACCACTTGCCCCTTCCCCCATGCCCTCCCAGACCTTCTCCTCTGCCACCATTCTTGTGCCCTCCCAGACCTTCTCCACCACCCCTGCCACCATTCTCGTCCCTATCACCACTCGTCCCTTCCCCCCTGCACCCTCCTGGACCTTCTCCACAGCTGCTGCTGCCATTCCTGTGCCTCCTGCCAGTGTCTTCTACTGTTTCCATGATTTCAGAATGAAATAATGGCAATCCTTGGGGAGGCAGTATTTTCTGGGGACAGTGGACTGGAGGGAAGAAAGAGTAAATTCTAAAAGAGCAGGCTCTGTCTTGCATGCTAAATGTTCCCAGAAAGAAACATCTTTTTATTCCACATCAGTGCTGTGAACCTAAATCTATTTACTCAGAAGATTTTAGCAAGATTTACATCCAAGTAAATATGTTAAGGATTTTTAGCCTTAATTAACTTCTCATTTATATTTCTATTTATTTAAATTTTGTTGTTGTTGTTGTAATCTGTAGGTCTTGGGGGGAAACGCATGACCTTTTCTGCACAGAGAACAGTTACAGAAAGACTTGGCAGTGTGTTTTGTAGAAGTAGGCCTTATTCAAGATTAATTTTAGGTGGTTGTGTGACAAAGTTGCAACAGGAAACACTTTTCCCAGAAAAGAAGCACAGTGTTGTAAAGCAATATTGCTTGACATTTCCCCTAACTTCAGCTGTTAAAAGTGTAAGAATCCTGGCATTGGGGTGGGGCGGGGGGATAACATACATTTTAAGAATGGCTGCTAATTTTGTTTCATTTCAGTTTTAAAAGAATTTACCAAAATTCACAAATTTCTTCATATTTGGGATGGAAAGAATGCAAAGGGCAGGAAGCCTGTTGGTTAGTCCAAAGTACAACAGCCCCATTCATTTTTTAAAATGGTGACTCAACTTATAGGTATATCCTATTGATTCAGTGATTTTAATCTAGTTTAGTCAACTTTAGACTAGTTAATCTAGACTTTAATCCTACCTCAGAGGACAGGATCAGAATTCAAAATGACTTTAACAGATTAGAGAGCTGGGCCACAATGAACAAAAAAAATGAATTTCAGCAGGGAGAAATGTAGACAGAAACAATGCATAGATATAGGATGCAGTACTGTCTTAACACATGGACACACTGGGCAGTTGCCTGGGGGCTCGATGAGCATAGGAGCCCCATGCTAATCTATGCACAGACCTGACTGAGAAGCAAAGCAAGGGTGGCACCTGGGAAACCCTGCCAGAAGAGGAAGAAAAGCCAAGCAGCAGCCGAGAAAAAGAGGCTTTACCCCCCTCCTCAGCTCTTCCTGGAGCAGCTGCCTGTGCAGCTACAAACCTCCGAGCAACTCTTCCCCCCCTCTCTCTCACACACACACTCCAACAGCCCCACCAAGAGGGTGCCTCCTTCCAGCCCTCCACTCTGCATTCTCTCCCTCTCCCAGAGGTGGAGGCTGCCCACCCACGCCCCCTCCCCGCTGTTCCCATTGGCCCAAGACAGAGACGCTGGCTGGCTGGGGAGATGCCCCTCTGAGACATGCTTTTGCTTTTCCACCCTCCTTTCCCACACTGGAAGGCACTTCTCCCCTCTCTTCTTTTTTGTTCTTATCTCTGCTGTTTTACACATCAGGGATTCTGAAGACTGGACAGGAAGGGACTTTGCTCCCAAAGAAACTGTACATCAGGGAGAGGGTCAAACTACTGATTTTGTAGCAGGTACCAATAAATATAAGTTGATTTTATTGATAATCTGCATTTTTATTCCTGTGTAGGCAGGTTGTGTAGGCAGGGCCCAGTGCACTGTTTTGCCCAGGGGCCTATAATGCTGTTAGTAGAGCCCTGATAGGTTGAGTGGCTTGACAACAGTATGTGCAAAAGGGATCTAGGAGTCTTAGTAGACCACAAGCTGAACATGAGTCAGTAGTGTGATGTGGCAGCTAAAAGAGCCAATGTGATTCTGGGCTGCATCAATAGGAGTATAGTGTCTAGGTGGAGGGAAGTAATAGTACCACACTATTCTGCTTTGGTCAGACCTCACCTAGAATATTGTGTCTAGTTCTGGGCACCACGATTCAAGAAAGATATTGACAAGCTGGAATGTGTCCAGAGGAGGGTGACCAAAATGGTAAAAGATCTGGAAGCCATGCCCTATGAGGAGTAGCTTAGAGAGCTGGGTATGTTTAGCCTGGGAAGAGAAGGTTAATAGGGGACATGATAGCCATGTTTAAATATTTGAAGGGATGTCATACTGAGGATGGAGCAAGCTTGTTTTCTGCTGCTTCGGTGACTTGGGAGATTATCACATAAGGCTACTATTCTGGAATTACAGCAAGGTATTAGCGAATTTGGCAAATACTTATTGCACGATGCTGTATCTATCCTGTTGCTGGTTTGAATTCCAGTTGTTTATATAGTGCACCTCTTCACTGAGGAGAAAACACATCAATGACTCTCAATACTGCTGTGGCAGTAGTGATATGATGAAAGTCACGTAGCATGAGGGAGCATGATCCTGTTCCTCTCCTCCTCTCTTCTTCTCTCCCCTTCCCTTCCCCCTCGCTTTCCCTAAACCAGCCAAGGTTTTTTTATATGTGCCTTTCTTTTCTATTTCTTTTCTATTTTTATCATTTCCCTGTAATTACAGAATTGCAGCCAACCCCCCCCCCAAAAAGAAACACCCACATTTTTTTATAAGACATGCATGGCTGAGTAGGTAGAAAGGTGGGGTTATGGAGCTGGTGCAGCAAGACAGATTATTGCCAAGGCAGCACAATCACAGCACACTCACACATTTGAAGGGACAGTATGATACTGAACATTTTCAAACAGGTATGTTCCCATTTGCTTCTCTAATGAGATTGCTGTGAGAAAAGAGGCTGGCATGATAATCTCCCAGGATATGGACCAATGGATTCAAACTACAAGAAAAGAGATTCCACTTTAAGATTAGGAGGCACTTCCTGATGATAAGAGCTATTCAACAGTGGAATACACTCCTTGGAGTCTGATGGAGTCTCCTTCTTTGGTGTTTTGCAAACAGAGGCTGGATGGCCATCTGTTGGGAGTGACTTGCTTGTGTATTCCTGAATGGCAAGGGGTTGGACTGGATGGCCCTTGTGGTCTCTCCCAACTCTGTTTCTATGATTCGGTGGGACTAATGATAGGATTAGGCCTGAGATTTTAAAACATTCAGGAGAAAGTGAAACAGACAGAATTTCCCATAGCTACCATAGTTATTTGTCGTCATCGGTTGTTGTTGTGTGCTTCAAGTCATTTTGGACTTTTGGAGACCCTGAAGGGAACCTATCATGGGATTCAAGATTGTTCATGGTGTGTGTGTGTGTGTGTGTGTGTGCCATTGTCTTCCTCTAAGGCTGAGAGTGTGTAGCTTACCCAAGGTCACACCACTGGGTTTCTATGGCTGAGCAAGGATTCAAATCCTGGTCTCCAAGAGTCCTAGGCAAACACTCAAACTGCTGCACCACGCTGGCTCTCATTACCATAGTTATACCAGAGTAGTATTACAGGTGCCTTGAGAAATGTTTTAGTAAAAATATCTAGGCGGTTCAAGTGAGTTAGCCAGCCAGTATACCTCTAGAAAGCAAGGCTGATGAACAGGGAAAAGTAGACAGTATATTCCAAGACAGAAAAGAAAGTAAAGCTGAGGTGGGGAGATTTTTTTTTTTAAAAAAAGAGACAAGAATGAGGACTGCAAATGTTTGGGGAAAGATGAATACATTTTGCTTATTTCACATGATAGTAATTGACAAACCTGTTGGGTACATGGTTCATTTCATGATTAAAACTACTTTAGAATGTTAGGAACCTCATTTCAAAATATTGCAGTGTTCAAGGCAAACTGCAGGCCTAATAGAAAAAGTGAGAGGAAAGAATATTGAATATTGAGCTATAGTTGCAGTAGTTCCTGACATTTCAGTTTGTTCATGAGTTCAGTGTGCTTTCAAAACTGGAAAACAATCATAAAAGCAAAAGGAAAACAAAACAAATGAACAAACCTACCCCAAAAATATATTTGGGGTAGCTGTGTTGGCCATACAGCAAAATAAAACAAAATGCAAAATCCATAAAAGAGTGATTCCTTTATTGGACAACCAAAATGCACAAAATATATCATGCAAGCTTTTGAAGCTCAACTGGTTTCTTCATCAGGCAAAACAATGTTAAAAATCATGCAGGAGAAGAAAAGTGACAGGGTTGGAATCACAGGCTAACATTTTGGATCAGGTGTTGTCTCTGCTGTGGTTAAGTTGGTCTGGAGAAATATCAATGCAAGCAGAGGCCCCCTTTTTTTGGCCCTATGAGGACAGAGACAAAGTACAGTAAAATTAAACTCCATTAGCAGCAGTGAAGTAGCTCCTCTTGGAATCCAGGGTGTCTCTGTCTTTTGTGAAGCCACAGGCCATTTCTTAGACAGAGAATACTGAATTTCTCAAAAAGTCTCCATACTGCTTCATCTGGGGAAAAAAGCAGGTGCTGCATAGGTTAAACTCAGCCAATTATAGTTCAAAAGTGTTTTATCTTTGTCCTAGAAATAAAGGTATTGATCTTTAGTGGAGTTTGTATTTTGTTTTGGTTTGCTGTATGGCCAACATGGCTACCCCTGAAAATATAGAATATTATATATATATATATATATATATATATATATATATATAATCTATATTTTCAGGGGTAGCCATATATATATATATATATATATATATATATATATTCTGGATTTGAAGATACTGCATTAAGCCATAATAGGGGCATCCTAAACAAGAGGGAAGTAAGGACTGGGACCCAACTCTTTGAGGTTTTGCCTCCAACAAAGGTAAAACTTTTCTTTTTAATTATAATTGGATGCGTTTTACCTATACAGTATCTAAATGATTTTCCAGATGTAGCAGTACAAGGACTTTTTGAGAAATTAAATGTTCTCTGCCTAAGAAAGGGGCCTTTCTTATGCAGAGAACATTTAATTTCTCAAGAAGTTTCTGTTCAGCTACATATGGAAAAACATTTAGGTACTGTCACAAAAGACAGGCATCCAGGATCCCAAGAGGAATTAATTTACTCCTGATAATGAAGTTTGAATTTTACTTTTACTTTGTCTCAGTCCTCACATGACCAAGAATGGAATAGCCTCTGCCTTAATTGAGATCCTCCAGACCAACTGAACTACAGAAGAGACAACATCTGATGCAAAATGTAGGCCTGTGTCTCCAACACGGTTACCGTCTTCTTCCCCCCCACTTTCTCCTATATGAGTTTTAACATATTTTGCCTGGTGAAGAAGCAGGCAAGATGGAGTTTCAAAACCTTGCAAACTTAGAATTTTCTTAATAATACTTGGCAAGTCATAATACCCAGAAGAGAAAATAAATGAGCTGGAACATTTGAAGAATTGAATATAGCACATGGGTTTATCTCACTGCCTGAATAAATGTTTGAGGGCCAAACTAGACACTATATTAATGTAGATGTGCCTGTATGTGTATATGTTTTTGAACCAAAGATGGACAATATTTGGCCCTTCAAATGTTGCTGCATGATCATTCTCAGTGTCCTTCAGCACAGAGTTTGCTGGATGGGTTAATGGGAATTTTTAGTCCAACAACATCTGAAGGGCATATGTTGCTCACCCTTTGTTTCATTCAATTTAACAGGAAATAGAGAGGGAGTGTAGATCCTCTCCCCCTAGTGCCATGATCTTGCCTAAGAAAATGATATAAATTTCATGGGGTCACCATCAAGTCCACAGATAAGTTGAAGGGACATGCACACACAATTGCATGGTTGTTGAAGAGCTCTGTGTACTCTTACATGACAAACATGTGAAAACTGAGCTGAATGGTCCTTGTTTCAAGTTTAGCTCTGACTTTATTTCAAGAAGTACTTTGTTAACAAGACTATGGCAGTCCTTTAAGTGCATTTGCCTTTTCTGCTGGATCTTTCTTCGTTAGTGTTTAGAATAAGCAAGATAATTGTCTTTTTCACATCCAGCATCTGTTGAGTAAACTGTTGGACAAAAGCCATTGAAAATCTTCACCAAAGACCTCCATGCTGGGCTGTCAGCATCTGTGCTGTGTCTGCTCCTTTTACTCTTTAAAGATTAGGATACATAAACCTGATAAATGTGCATGCCAGGACATTTAAATAAAGAAACACATAAATTAAACTTCCAAAATGCCAAAGCCTGCCACAGGAAGAGCTGTGTAAATTTCAAAGCCTGACAAATAAATGCATCTAGAAAGTGAAACAGCTGAAATGTCGTTACTCCTCCACTTATCTTCCACGATCCAGTTTCAAAACAAGTAAATCCTAAGATGCTTAGTTTTTTACATAATGCTCACATGCAGAAACTCTAAGGCTAAGTTCAGTGGCAAGTGTTCTGTAACTCCTTCTGCCAGCCAAATGCCTGCTGACTAAGATAATACTGTAGTTAACTTGGAGAAAGACAAAGAACAGCAGCATATTATTGCACAGTATAACAAGCTTCTTTTCCAGAACCAAATATCCAGGATGGATTGTTTTTACCTCATTTTTAAAAGAATGTATCCAGATTTCTACATTTCTTCATATTTGGGATGGAAAGAACTTGAAGCTTTTAAAAAAAATTCTGTGGAAGAAACCAAAATGGACAGATTTTTCCATCTAGGGAGAGGGCTTTGAGTGTTTAACTCTTATACAACTGGATTTGAATTCCTTTGTATTCAATCATGGTAAATTATGCCTGCTATGGTCTCTTTTTCTGAGAGACTCCTAATCTTTAACACATGTATCATAGGTGGATACAATGTGCTTCTTTCCATGCTTGGAACAGTTGTGTCTGTTGAAGTTTGCTGATTATCAGTGGGGGCGAATTTTGTTTTAGTGCATTTAGCAAAAAAAATCTGCGTCTTTATACAGGATCGAAAGAAATTGAGGTTGAAAAAATTCTAATGCAGAGGGGAAAATGGTCAGATTTCCCCATCCCTAGCAAACATGTTTGTATAAATTGGTTTTCTCCAGTGGAAGTAGTGGATTATGTGTTACACAGTTGGGACAATCATTGACAATTGGCTGTACTAGCCAGCTTGTATGGAGAGTTTCTAGGATGCAGATCAATGCAATGATCTCAATAGATTTACTACATCTGTGTAAACAGTGAACCACATACTTCTTCAGTGCCACAGCTGGTCAGCACAAGCAATGATGGACTTATTACTTTTTTTGATTACATACAGAGAAAGTCTACCAGTTGTTCAACAATCCCCTGTGTTTATGTGCAAGATAAGAATAAATATAAAGATAGGGATTTTAGAGCCATGGCTGCTTTGAGTTATGTGTAAATTTAGAGATGGAAATCTTTTGTGGGAATTTTTGCACATTTTTTTCTTTTTCTTTTTGTGTTTTGGGACTTTAAAAATGTATTTATGTAAAAAAAAATTGTTGTGAGAAATCCTGAAATGTAAAAATCTTCATAGAAATTAACAATTTGTTTAAAAGGGTGCCTCAATGTGTGATGACATGCTTTTTCATTGTGGACAAGAACACCTGAAAGTATTCTTTACATCCATAATTTAGACCAAAAATGAAAATGGAACCCCTCCTCATGCTCAGTCCTTAAACTGGATTCTAGAAATCCTGGGCTGGTGGCTGTTCCCAAGCTATCCTCAAGTTAGTTGTTAATAATCTTCAAGTCATTCTCATAAAGATAAGAGGCCTATTCAGGTTTCAGGATACAGTGAAGCTGAATGGGTGGGGAAGAGGAATACACTAACCATTTCCTACTTTGTACCACTCCTCTCCTGGAGAGGGGAGTCTTTTCCACACATGGATGATCTTCATGTGATCTGGAAGCTTGAACAAAGAAATCAGGATTCACAATCATGTGGGTAGTCTCCTGCGTACAGGAAGCTCTTCTCTTCAGACTCTTGTGAGGAGGTATTCACATACTATCCATTCTTATTCTTATTCCTTCCAGTTTATTCATATTGTGAACCTCTGAACAGGGCACTTAAAAACATGTCAGATTTTTAAATGGAAAATGTTTTGAATTTTCTACGAAGATGACTTCATCCATGGATGTCTTTCATTTCATGCTTCCAGATATGATTTATGCCCAATTCATTAAAAAATAAAAGAGGATGACATCCATCCCCTTGTTCTTTTTAAAAAATGTACTTAATTGTCTGTGTGGTTTAAAATGTGCACATTACTTGGACATATCTGCTCCCCCCCCCCTCGCATGTCTAAAGCATGTTCAAGCAATGCTGTGTGCACAGTGGTGTCATTTGGCCAGTTTGCACCAGTTCCCCAGAACCAGTTGTTGAAATTGTTGAAAGACGCAAAGGCTGAGGAGATTAAAAGACTGCCCTTTTAGCAAAGTAGCAGCTCCCCTTTTAGGGGTAGCAAAGGAAAGGAGGAATAAGACATCAGAGCAGACAAGAGAACAGATAATTAAGACGTTCAGGACAGAGGGAAGTACTGGATCCTCCAGAGTCATGGGGGAGAGCTGGGGACACGAATGTACTGAGTGCTCCACCATCCAGCAGGCCAGGGGAAACACTGGCCAGACACAGAGCTGAGGGAGCAACATTGCCAGTTTCTGGGATCCTGGCAAGGAGGCAACAAATGTCCACAGAACTGGTTGTTAATTACTTTGCATGACACCACTTTATCTGCATGTTTGAAACATGCACATGATTCTTTACACACTTTTCAGATGTGCACATTTTGATGCATTTACATCTGTCCATCAACACGAAGACCCAGGAGAGCAAATTGCATCCAGCTGAGGGTGAATCAGGGAAGAGATGGCAATACGATTCCTCATGCATCCTTGATTTTTCTTCCTTTGCGTGTGTGCACCCATGCATGTGCATGAGCTCTGTATTCAGTAACAGAACCATCTACCTCTGTCTGTTCCCTGAACAATGTAGCTACTTTTTCTTCTTGCTGTTGTATGTGGCCCATGTGCTCCCCGCACCTTCTCTGTAAACCCTGAGCAAAGGGTCTCTATGGGCTACACTGAGCTACTTTAAACCATATATTTCTTTCTTCCTTCTCAATAGCATTCAGCTGCAGTTAACTACCACATATTATCATCTTCTCCTGTGCTCTTCATCTCTTTAATCAGTTACTCACAGAAAGTGTGTGCATAAGCATGCACAAGTCAAATACGTTGGATCAGATCTGGGGAAAATGAATGAGACATTAAAACCTAAGTGTGAGTAATCTGGAATACATTTGATCAAAAACTGCTTTTTAAGTAGCATTTCCTCTTGCTACAAAGGACATTATTGAGCCAAGAACAAGCCCAGTGCAATTGGATTTGAATTTATCACTCTATTATTTTAATATATTTACTTGGGGTTAACAACTCATTGAGCACCAAATTGCTCACTCTTAATGAGTCCCTGATGGTAGGAATGAGCTGCCTAGAACTGTACAGTGAAATAACAATAGCAAGGCAGAAGGCAGCAATAAAAATTGAGTGATATTGAACACTTGGAGAACGGAAGCAAAATCCAACATTATGGACAGTGTGTGACCAGTGATGGGTGGATTAGTGTATTTCTAGTCCATGACCATTTTGTGTTTACCATTCATATGTCGATTCCATCTGCTTTTTGCATCAGTCTGTACCTTGGGCAAGTCACACACTCTCAGCTCTCAGAAAACCCTGTGATAGATTCACCTTGGGACCCCATATGTCAGAAACAACTTGAAGGCACACAGCTATAGCACCTGCATTAAAAAAAAATACATGAAGATTCACATTCATTTCCGTTATTGTGATATATTAGTTATGTGTGAAACTGTAGTAATGCAAACTTCCCTAACACACACATTTTTGGAACGTTTTGTAACTTATGCATTTTTGTATGAAGAGTTATATTCCAAAAGCTGGGTATGTTAGTTATCTTAGCTGTGTTCTGCTTTGCACTTAGTCTGGAAAGTAGAAATTATGTTGGTTCCCTAAAAGATGTGGACCAAATGAGATCGCTCCTCATCCCTACAGGCTTGTACATCTGAAATAAGACTGCTGTGCTCCAAAGTAGAGGCACAATGGTGTGATTTTTCTGAGTCAAGAATATAAGAATTATACAAGTCTTCAAAATGTATGATTTCTGAGATTGCTTTCCTGGTTATAGCTGAAGATCTGAAACTGAAGAATAAATGGCAAGGGCCATGTTTCAAGAAATTTCTACTTTCCTATAAATCCTTCATGTTCGTTCCAGCTGAAATGTGATGTGGAGAAAAGCTTACACATTGCTATCAGTAAAAATTGTTTTATTGTGCTTGTTATTTTCATTGTTCCTGTTACTTATACTTAAACCCTAAAGCCATGTCAATAGCAGCCGTGTCTTATTCTTTCAGGAGCTCATGCAGTAATACATGGTAAGGACAAGACCCAAATAGTTTGAATTACATATAAGAAGAAAGCAAAAAGTTGTAGTTGTAATATGTATAGGCATTTGGGACAAAGGTGGGGAACATGTAGCTGTCCAGATGTTGCTGGACTATAAATCTCATCATCCCTACTCAGCACAGTTTATGGTGAGGGATAATCAGATTCCAGTTAAGTAACAACTGGAGGGTACTAGTTTCCCATCCCTTATTTAGCTCCAGTTTCAACAGATCTGGATGCCAAACTGAAAGGGTATAAATTTTGGGATTGGCCTCAAAATTACTGTGGACCTTAGCCCAGGCATGAGGAATCTTTGGTCCTTCAGATGCTTTTGACTGTGGCTTCTAGAAGCACCAGCCAGTATGACTGGCAGTATAGTCAAAAACATCTGGTGGACCAAAGATTCACTATCCTGACTTGTGTAGTCTTTATATAGGTTCCATTTTTATGTTCCCCAGGGCCTCATAGCTGCATATCCTCCTGTGGCACCAAGTAAAATGTCTTGAAGCCCGAATCACATGCAGAAGTATGGAGCATCACACATCTACTTTGCACTCCTTCACTTCTCTGAAAACTCTGTGTTAATAGTTGACCCAGCATATCCCAAACATTCCCTTTTGTTTATATAAAAGTAGGGATGTAATCCTTTGCTAAATTAGCCCTCAAATGAAGCAGCAAGTCATTTTAGCAATTTTCTGCCAAATGCAAGAAAGTCTTGGATAACTGCACTATTTGCAGTTCAGAACTTGTTCATTTTATACACTGAAAATAGCATTTCTTGTGCAGAAAATAATGTTTTTATAGAGAAAGTACTGCAGATGAATGGTTATTCTGTGCAAGATTTGCACCTTTTTTTTTGTTTTTTTGTGTTTTTTTGGTGTAGACAGCAGCATTTTCCATGCAGAAATATTGGTTTCTGTGCAGAAAATGCTGTTTCCTGGGGTAGGGTGGGGTGGGGGACAACATGTGAATTTTGTGCTAAGTAAATCTTGAACAATGAAGATGCACATCAGTCCAGAATTCTCACCAGGGTTTACCAACACTCAAGAAATATGTTTTATTGGCCATATTTTCAAATATTCTTTCCATCCCTATATGAGACTCATAATCCCTGTCCCTAACATGTAAGCACTTTGGAGAAATTATGAGTACTAACCCTGTCTTAAGTCTCAGTTGGATAAATGACATGTGATTCTAACCAGAAATGGAGAGAGGAGAGCTTCTACAGCTTATCTTGACAAAGGGCCGAACAGATTGGTCTGAAACTTGGCAGTGTCAGAGAAAGTAGTTTTAGAACACGCTATGTCAATTTGAAACACACGGGCTATAGCGGCAGATACCTGAAAGATCTTTTGTAATTTCAAGGAGTTTAGATGTTGCTGTCAGCAAGCAGCCATGAGTTTTGTTTCAAATGTGATGGTTGCAATGGCCGTAATGAGCTCTGTCTCCTTAGAGGTCTTATTTTTAATATTGGCCACATAGCATTGTTAAGGAAAATGCAACATGGGACATACAGTGAAAGAAATAAAATATGTATGTGAAAGTCACAATGACTAAGCAAGAGCAATTATGAAGCTACACAGGTGAAACTGCTAATGTAATCTATAAGTCCTGAGAGCCAAGGACAGAGGTACTGAATGCAGAATGGAAACACCTGAGAATCATTAAGTGTACAAGGTGAAATGTTGAAATACATGGGTTGGTCTTAAGTATGGGTGGAACTACGTGGACCAATCAGAATGGAAGTACACACCCACTGGGTGGAAACTAACTAGTGGGTGGTGATAAACAATGGCTATAAAATTGCAATGTTTGCCAATGTATTGTGGTTGAGTAGAGGTGGAGTAGTTTGGAGATATTGTGGAGTAGTGTGTAGAGATTGTGATTTGTTGACCATATAGTATATTTATATAGAAGAATAAAGTAGGTTTTATATAAAACTACTGAGTTGCCTGAGTGAATCCTGGAGACGTTTTGGAGACACCTGGAGAAGAGTGTGAAGGCTTGGAGAGTTTGTCAGGATCTTCAGCCTATTCTCTGAAACTCTACTGCTTTGGAGGAAAGCATTAACCACTGATCTTCACTAGGGCATGCTTTAGAATAAGCAATAAATCTATTGCAGGTGATTCTTAAAACAGACCTCACTATTATGTTAAGTTTGTGCAGAATGTCACAGAATTCAGCCTGAGGCACTTTTGTTGCTGTGAGGGGTTCCTAGTGACTAAAGGGACATAATTAGTTGTCTTTTTCCATTTGTTGATGTTTCCATGTTGCTACCAATAAATCTGGGAGAGGAAAAGGTCTCTAAGTGTACTTCAAGGCTAACTTGAATTTCAAACCTTTGAGCCTGGCTGGTAGGGCAAAGGCTAAGAATAGTGTATCTATAGAGGTTTAAAATTGGGGCATGCCCCTAGAATACATTCTTTGCCCTTCTCTGCTGTTGGAATTCTAATGGCAGAGGAGCCAATTGCCCATGGACCTTCCCACCACCACATGAAGGAAGGAGTGCAGGTAAATCTTGTGCTCCTTTGGAAGCTTCCTTGGGGACCTTAGATTTTTAACCTGAGCGTATCCTTTGAGATACAAAAGAATAAATCTCATTCCCAGTATTAACATTACGGCATTTTTGTATGAAAAGATGATGCAACTCCCCCCATCTTTCTTTTAGAAGTAGCCTATAGATTTCCAGCTGAGCCTATGATGGAATGTAGAGAGATATCCAGCATGATGTAGACATTTGGTAGAGCTCTAATTGCCAATTTAGAGCTCTTGATACTTTTCTATATATGGTTTAGGTGATGGTATTCAACACTCATAATACCTCCTGCTTCTTCTTTCTACTCAAGAAGGCCTTCATGATCCCCCCAAGAACTGACACTAAATTTCTTTTGCATGCCATTGAGAAACAACTAGTTTGATATAAAGTTATTTTCTTGATACATAAGCAGGATATTACATGCTGAATGTAGGAGAAATCTAGGCTTTCTTTTTGTAGATGTTTCCTAGACTGTGGTACATTTTGCATTAATATCCTCATTAGAGAGGGAAGTCAGTGTTCTTATAATGAGCATGCATTCTTTTAAAAGAAAACACCAGAGTCTGCTTTACATATAATACACATATAAACAGCAGAACTTGCAAGACAATGAACAAGTGGAAAATGCAAATAGCTAAGGAAACATAGTTTTTAAGCTAATCATTTACAGTGCCATGAGTATTTTTTGTGAGATGGAATTGTGTCTTTTAGAAGATCTGCTAACCAACCAAATATAGCATGTCATTCTATCACCATTTCAGCACCACCCAATAGTTGGACAGCTCATGAAAATGAAGAAAGGGGAAATTACAGCAGAAATTTTTCTTGCTATTGTAGTTGTAGATATGTTTTCATTGTTCACTACTGGCCTGAATAACTTTTGCATTTGGCTGGTCAAGTGGCAGACACCATCAATTTTAGAAATGTTGTGATCAGCTAATATTGCACATATTGTGGAAGAGGTAGTCAGAATAATTCCATTTCAGTTAGATGAGATTTTTATATCAAAGTTTGTTTCTTATATTATTGGAATTTTTAAAAAATTGAGATTTGGTGATCTCAGTAACAGAGTTAAAATTGCACTTAGCAGAAATTTTGGGAACAGATAATCCAGCCACCTCCTCCCCACACACAATACAGCTAGCTGAGAAATAAAACAAGCTTAGTCTTCTTTAAACAGTATAAAAGATAGTTTACTTACAAAGTTGCATGTGCATAATTCAATACACAGGTTCAGCATCTTCACGTAGGTAGGAGGAAGAAAAATGAAGGTCTACATGCTGTTCTGAATTTAGAAGCATCTTTTCTAGAGAGCTATTTTAAACCCACATGTTTCATGGAGGAAGAGATAGAAAGAAAAGTGTGCTTGCTTGGGGCTAGTTCCCTAGAGAACAAAAGGTGCCCACATGGCCAGGAACCCAAGACTTAGGTAAACAAGCAAACAGGAAATCAACCATAACCATGCTTTGCATAAACTCCTAGAGAGAACATCCACTTTAACTACCACAGAGTTCAAAGAGTTCATGCTTGCAAAAGGTTGTTTTCCCAACATATATGTACATATTTCACTTCAGTGTTCTGTTCCTATAAGCCCTTTAACTATATATGTAATGATTTTAATACTGTGAGGCTGGATCCTGTTCTAAAATTGGAAGGTCTCCTTCTATTTGTTGATGATACCAAAGTCCAACAGGGGCTCCTCACTAAGGAAGTGAGGCCATTTTTGCTTATTCCACCTTCCCTGATTATTGCTCATCATCACTTTCCATATTTTTGGGAGGGTCCCCTCCAGAGCACAGTTTGCTTGGTTGTGAGGCTGCATGGGGAAGATAGAATTGATCAAAATTGCCTCTCCCCACTTTCTCCAGAGTAGGAGCTGAAATCACACAGCTCTCCATATGTCCTAGCAGTTCTGGGCAGCATAGCCAATAGTGAGGAGTGCTGAGCACTGCAGTCCTAACACCACCTGGAGATGATCAAGCCACTTGATCCTCGATTCTGCTGTGGAGGATACATCCTGAGAATGCTGTTCCACTCACAAGTCATCTGTACCCAGATCTACATTGAAAAGAGTTGCTTGTACATCACACATACACTTTTTACACTAAATCAGTGTTCTAAAAGTACAGAATTTTGCAAGTAACAGTAATAAGAATCATATCAGTTCACACAAAATGTTACAGTCCAGCTATTCACAGGTATCTATGTATCTCTGATTTGGGTGGCAAATCAAACAAGCTTTATATCCACCTTGACTCACTAATTTCCCATAGTGGCTAGCTCATTAAGTACGAGGGTGAATAGCTGGACAGATTTAAGATTACCCATCTGTTTTTCCTCTATAGCTTGTAGTTGCTGCCAGTCTTCTTTATCTTTATAATCATTGCATCCAAATATCTTATGTAGGACAGCTATTTGCCTCTTCTTCAGGCTTTCTCAGAGGAGTGTTAACAACTAATGTAGACAGGTGCTAAGAAGACTACAATTCTACATCCGCTCACATGAGAGGAAGCCAGGAAGACTTAGTGAGAACTCTGGGTGGGCACATGTAGAATTAGTCCATGAACTGTGAATCATACAAAGTACCTTATCCATATCACCCCTGTGCCATTTCCCTCCATACTCTTTTTCTCAAGTGCTCATTGTTCTCATTCAGAATGTACGTTTACTCTGATTGAATAGTGCAGACTACTGTTTAGAGCTTTTGATTGGGAAGCAGTCCTTTTTAAAAGAGCTTACTTGATGTTTTCATGGAGATAATATGTGCTAGGCTATTACTTTGTTGTGGCACCAAGAGTGCCCTCATCAAGAAAGGGCGTTAGAAGAGTGATGAATGGTTTATGTTAGCTTACATGAAGACAAGGTTTTCCTTTGGGAGGAGAAATTTGCTTTGTTCCCTCTTTTCTAAAGGAACTGATTGCAAATGGGGGAGTTTATCTGATCATGTTTAAAGTTTCTCCTGCCCTTTTACAATTACTGTGTGAAATATATCCCTCTCTCGAAACATTTTCTTTAAAGGTTATCGTTGTCCAGCGATACTGTTGAAGAAAATGCTAAGCTGCTGGTAAAAGATACACTCAAAGGGAGACCACTCCATATCATTCCTCCATATCACCACAAAGTGACTCTACTCTGCACTTTTTCTTTCCAATCCACCCCTACAAGTTAGTCTGCAAACAAATGACAGTTATGTAACCCAAGTGTGTTCTGTGCTTCTTTTTAATATCTGTCAAAAGGTGAATGCAGATATCATATATCGTGTGACAACTTGAGATGTGAAAATCCCTTGTTTCCAGTTGAGTAGTGAGATTTTCTTTTTATTTTCTGCATGGCAGTTCATATGCATTTTCTGTATGTGCTTTTCCTAAAGTGCACATTCTTTTTTAATGTTGTTTTCTTAATAAACACATTTTAATGCATTCCCTGTTGACCAAAATGTGTTTATGTGGTGTGCATTTTTCAAAGATGTGCATGCTTTAGTTGTGAGAGAGGAACATCTAGCAGCTTATCAGTGATGAGACAAAAAGATATGCAGACATTTCTCTAAATAGTTTCCCAGACCACAAATGAAATACATTTCTTTTTTTTCTTTAAAAAGGTTTCAGATAATGAACTTTGGAAGTTTCAAAGGGTGTAGCTATGCGGGGTGAGGGGGTGAGACTGCTGCTCTCCAAAAAAGAATCCTGGATCTCCCATGAAAACTTCCTTCAGTCCCCAAATTTCTAGCATTGCAGTGACTTTATGTAGGAGGTAATGAGTCTAAAAATAAAATTGTATTAAAAAAATCCAGGATCTAGTCCTTTTAAAAAAAGCAACAAGAATTATCTTCTTTTAAAAAGAGAGTTAAAAACATTTACTTTTAAATTCATGCAGAGTGCAACTTAGGAATGCAGACTGGCAAAGCTCAATTAACATTTAAAAAGGTGTGTTCAGAGGTCTGAGATCACCCAGTTAAATTAGACTCATTACAAAAACAAAGGAGTCAGTTTAAAATGCAAATCAAAAGTTTACTGAAGGTATATCAATCTCAATCTACATACCAAAACAAACTTTAAAAAGAGGTTCCTAACTAACTAATGGTATTTAGGGTAGAAAAAAACTCACCCAGCCTATAGTGGTAAGAGGCTGCATGGTGAACATCATGGCATGGTTACAGGAAAGATGGCTAAACAAAGATAATATGGCTTAAGATGGCTACAGCCTCATGGAGACTCAAACTTAAAAGAGAACTTACACAGAGCAATAAAATTTAAATTTGGTCATGTGTGGAATGACCCACCACTCCAGTTGGCTGGAAGTGCCCAGTGAAATAAGAGAAAGGGAACTTGGGAGAACAAAAGGCATGCAGGGAAAAACCCTAGACTTATCTTAGGATGTGAATGAGGTACACAAGATTGCTTTTACATTACAATGATTATTTCCCCACATACTACACTTTAAACTTCTATAGTGTATTTAGAACAACAGTTTAAGCACTGAAAGAAAAGGGGTGGGCAAAGTTACCAAGGGAATGTGAACACAAATAAATATTAGAGTTCTAGGTGTGAAGGATTGTCAATGGCTCACTCTCTATAATGCTAGAAAGTTGCGGACTGAAGGAAAATTGTATTTGGTGGAGCAGAATTCTTATTTGGGGCCAATGCCCTCATTTTGCCTTGCTCCCATAGCTACAACCTTGTTTGGAACCCAAATTAAATTTTTAAAAAGTGTGTGGTTGATCTTTTTGTTAGCTTGTAACTCTAGGCTGACAGAAGTGGGGGGGGGGACCCATGATTTGGAAAATAGCAGAGTCCTCATCTCTAGGCTGAAGCTTTGTAACAGTCACATGCTGTGGAATTAGTTAATGAGCCTTTCTTTGTTTGAGCCTTGGAAGGCCTCCAAAACCCACTCAGGAGAGAAATTAACAAATGTCTTTAGGTTACCTGTGGAGATATAGTCAGGATGAAAATTCTGAGCTTAGAACCCCTTCATCATCTTTTTTCTGTAATCAGCTCTCAGGTGGTCTCAGCTGGAGATTGGGACTGAAGTGTTGTCAGGGAGGTGGAGGAGAAAAGAAGAAAATTGCTTCTAATTTTTATCTTCTTTTCATGAAAAGTAGTTTTCCCCTTCACATTTTTGATTTGTGCTTGAAGCAGTAGGTGCCATGATCATTTACAGCACTAGACCACTTTCAAGTTATTTGTAGCACACAAGTACCAATGAAGGATATATATGACTTTAAATGTAGATCATGAACCACCCACCCAAAATATTCCTAGTAATTCTTGCAAACTGAAGAGCTCTAACACATGAGGAGTTCAGTTTCCCAATCTTTCTGTTAAAAATGTGTATTAACTCAGACTATTCACTTTGTTATAACAGTTTCCTAAGAAAGCACCTGCAAACTATCCTTTTCATTAATTAGATTATTAACATCTCCTTTGATTTTTCTTGGGTTTTTTCGGATTGTGAGGCCGTGTTCTGGAAGAGTTTATTTCTGATGTTTCGCCTGCATCTGTGGCTGGCATCTTCAGAGATTTCTCTGAAGATGCTAGCCCCAGATTTCTTTGAAGATCCAGCCACAGATGCAGGTGAAACATTCGAAATAAACTCTTCCAGAACACAGCTTCACAGCCCCCCCCCAAACCCAAGGAACATCTATGGATGCTGGCCATGAAAACCTTCGACTTAACATCTCCTTTCTCTGGGGACTTTAGGAGAGTGTTAAAGAGGCAGTGTAGTGTACTGGTTACAGTGGTGGACTGGGACTTGGGGGATCAAGGTTCAGGTCTCCTCTGAGCCAAGAAACCCATTGGGTGAACTTGTGCCAGTCATTCTCTGTCCCACTCAGATCTACCTCATGGGGTTGTGAGGAAAAAAATGTTAAGCAGGAGAGCTGTAAGCACTGCCTTGAACTCCTTGGAAGAATGGTGGGCTAGAAAAGTAACATATAAGTAATCAAATATGGCCTCTTTCCACCACCCCTTTTAAAATATTCACAACTGCCCTGTTAGGAAAATTATAATCATAGAATCATAGAGTTGGAAGAGACCACAAGGGCCATCCAGTCCAACCCCCTGCCATGCAGGAATAAACAATCAAAGCATGCCAACAGATGACCATCCAGACTCTCTTTAAAAACCTCCAAAGAAGGAGACTCCACCACACTACAAGGCAGCGCATTCCACTGTCGAACACCTCTTACTGTCAGGAAGTTCCTCCTAATGTTTAGACGGAATCTCTTTTCATGTAGTTTGAGTCCATTGCTCCGTGTCCTTGCCTCTGGAGCCACAGAAAACAAGCTTGCTCCATCCTCAATATGACATCCCTTCAGATATTTAAACATGGCTGTCATGTCACCTGTTAACCTTCTCTTCTTCAGGCTAAACATACCTAGCTCCCTAAGCCACTCCTCATAGGATTGGACTCTATATTCCTGGTTAGGTCTGACCAAAGCAGGATAGAATAGTACTACTACTTCCTTTGATCTGGACACTATACTCCTGTTGATATAGCCATTCATTTATTTTTAATTAATATTGTGCCTTTCTACCAGTACAGGGCCCAATGTAATGTAAGGTAAGCAGTTTTTTGGTTTTTTTAAATGGACTTCCATCCACTTTTGAGTTTGTTTTGTTTTTCACTTTATGGGATTTGGAGGTAGATCCTGTGGCCCCCAGTGTCCCACAGGTAGAAAATTGGCCCCCAATTGCCCCCTCTGTTGAAGTTTCCCTACACTTGGTGTAAGGTTTATGCTACGGATCACTTCCCCCTTTGTGTGGTGTGACTCCAGAATATAGCATTTTTAGCATCTCCATGAAGGTGTAATAACATTTTGAAATGACCTGTAAGTCCACAAGTGTGACTGAACTACTCTTACCTTTACTTGCTCTATGATCCTGTGCATATTTGCTCAGTAGTAAGTCCTATGTTATTCCTAGGCACTTTGCAGAAAACTAGAGCTTAACGACGATGGCTTGAGAGTGCTTTCTTTCATATAGGAAGGATTAAATATTTTTAAAACTATTTTTATTTTGTCTTTTTTAAAAAACCAGCTGACTATAGGGAATATGCTAAGTTTGTGGAATACTCCAGAAGCAAACAGATCCATAGCAGGTATGTGCAAAATCCATGGGCAGAATTAGGTTTCAAGATCCATTTTTCTCTTTCAAGCTGTGGTTTCTGCAGTAAATAAGTCAGTATTTTTGAATTATGGCCAGTTTTGCTGGCACTGCCACTCTTTCAGTACTGTCAAATACTTAATAAAATGCCCTGGAAGGTCTTTAGTATGTGTGGTCAGGGCCTGTGGTTCAAGGAAGGTGTGCATCTCCCTGAAATAACAGGGTGATCTGCCCTCCTGCTCAGGCTATGAGCCACCAGCGTGAGCGTTCCTCTAACAATTGCATTGCTTCACAGGTTTGTAGTCTTCATGGGCTTGAAGTCTTTTAGCACAATCCTATGTATAACTTTTCCAAAGTATTATCACTGACTTCAGTAAGTGGTAGATTATTTGCAGGAAAATATTTATAGTACTGAAGCCTTAAAATAGCATAAACACTTTATCATAGTTAAGCACATGCATTGTACACAAGAATTAGAATGATATTGGAATGGAATATTATTAGGTGGCAAGAACTGTGGGAATATGGCATTCATATTCATGGGAAAATCATCTGTAGCCAGATTCAGGGCATTGCTGCAGATTTCTTTAACAGCACAAACCTATGCATGTTTATTGAGAAGTAAGTCCCACTGAGGCCTTTGAAGCTTACTTCCAAGTACATAATCTTTAGGGTGGCAACCCAACAGCACAGTCTTCTATTAGCATATTCAGAAGTGAGTTCTATTAAGTGCAATGGAATTAAATCCTAGGCACGCATGTATAGAAAACATATGCCGAAATGAGTCTAGGCTGAATGGAAGGTGATACTTTTAACTTATATGGATGAGGACTCCAATACTTGACAGAGCACCTCCCACTGCCAACCTGCCCCAAACCTGAGACCAACATCAGAGGTATTTTTCCAAGGGCATTCTCAGAAGATAGTAACTTGGAAGGGGGTGTTTTGGGCTGTGATTCCTGTTATCCATGAAACACTTTCCCCACAAAAAAAGTCTGTTTGGCTATGATCTTACTATTCTTTTGTTGCCAATTTAAGACCAAAGACTTCATTAAACAATTAATATGCAGAAGTTAAAAACAATTTTAAAAATATACCAGTGAAATAAAACTTCACCTCCCCCACATAACAATTCAAAGAGCTCATAGAATTTGCACTATTACCCATCCATTTGTTGACATAGGGCTCATCTACATAAGCCAGGATACACCGGCTCCCTGCTAGTGTATTATGGCTGTGGCTCAGGCCCATTGTTCCCCTGTTCTCTCCACAGAACTTGCAGTCCTGACTGACATGCCAGCTCATCACGGCAGCCATTGCCATCTCCTTTGCTGTCTCAGAAAGCAGGAAGGGGGCCTGCAACATGTGACCAAGACTCCCTGCATGGGACCAGCCTTAGTCATATGCTGCAGGACTCCTTCCTGCCTTCCAGGAGACTGAGGCAGACCAGCAGCTTCAGCAAGGGCTGGCCGGTGGGGATGGGCTCCCAAGGTCTCACAGGGCCTGATCCGTTTCCTCCTGGCAGAAACGGATTTAAATAGATATTATTCTAAAATGTTGTATCGGGCCCTACCCTGCCTTCCCTCCATCTCAACCCTGTATCTGCCCCATGGGTGGGTGAGGACTGCTCAGGGGCAAAACAGGGTAAATGCCCTGTATCCTCAGGACTGCAGGGCTCTGAGACAGGAGCAAGATGTGTAGACAAGCCCAGAGTCTTAGAAAAGGAGGACTATATTGTAAGGAACTGCCACAGTGGCAGCACTAGGGGGATGAAGAGAGGACCACAGAACTGCAGTCTTGTTCATTCACCTAAGAACTGGAAGAAATTTGGAGAACATTTTTGTTTTGACAGTGCTTTTTAGAGAAAGGAAGGAAGGAAGGAAGGAAGGAAGGAAGGAAGGAAGGAAGGAAGGCTGGCTGGCTGGCTTCCCTTCTCCAGTGCTACTAATATTTTTTTTTCAGACAGAAGAAATGCAGTGAAGCTGTTGGAAATAAATATTTCACTCCAAAACAAGCATACACAGAAAGTGTGTACATAAGTTCCAGCTGTGAAAGGACTTGTGTTTACTTATTTATGAAGAAAGCAGAGAAAGACCAATTAGGGTAGGCTTCAAGAAAGGTTTAGTGTAGGCTAGGGATGGTCTTTTGAGAGGCATGAAAGGTGAATTTAAGAATGTGTGTTTCACATGTATGAGTCAGATTTTTTTTTGACTATTTAGGCATCCTTCCATATGTGTGTGTGTGTGTGTGTGTGTGTAAAAGAGAGGGGAGGTTATAGGTGTAAACTTTCTCTATGTGAATCAGGACCCTGTAAAAGGATTTAAACTTGGAGGTCAATGGTAGTACCAACCAGATCCCGCCCCTTCTATTCATTCCTTTGATACACTCTAGTGGTACTGAATAGTAATGTTGTATCCCAGATGTGCAAGAGATATTACTTGCAGATTAGTTTGTGTAGAAATCTACCTTGTGTGAAAGATCTCAAGTCATACTGAAGCATGCTTTGACAGGGGTACAAAGAGAGCATGACCCTGTTACTTGAATTGTGTGGGGTCCTTGGGGACCCTCTAACATCCTAATATTAACTTGGGGAATTTAGTTAACTCAACTTGGCATGCAAGAGGCTGGGCAATGGTGGGATCTTTTAATCTATGTGTACAGAGGAGACTTTAAGCCAAAAGGTACAATTAATTGATCTTTATTGGAATTTAATATCAACAACATCCACATAAATACTCAGGCTTCTGCCACTCACACACAGCTATCAAAGATAGTAGGAAGTATTTGGATAGAGGAATAGAGAAGGGGGATGGCAGGCTATAATGTACTGATCCTGCGGAGCTAAGATCGTGAAGTAAACTGACAGCAAGGAGGTCCAGAAGGCAGAATGGTGACATGAACTGATGTGGAGTCAGAAAGCAAGGGATTTCTGCACACTTGGGTGGTGTTTTAGGTTGATATTTATATGAAATAATTCCTCTGAAGGGATAGGATTTTGAGTGGAATGCAATGTTTCTTGGAGGTTCCCAGGACTAGACAAATGGGTGCTCCAGGAGAGTTAACAATCGCTAATGGGTGCTGTATTTGGAACTGAATAGGAGCAGGCAAGGTCTTTTGTTGGAAGGGGATGAGGGAAGGAAGGACTCTAATATGGTTGAATGGATTAGTGAATGACTCACCTCCAGGTGTTAAGTTCTGACCTGAGTATTTGGTTTTAGGGAATTTCCAACGGCCTTTGCCTTGGTTATACATGAATCCAGCTTTGGTATTAGGGGGTCCCTGGTTTACCTGCTAACCACATGGATGGCCACATTAAGCCAAATTATTAAATATAGCCAATTATTAGATATTCCAAGATGGGGGCTCTCAGGGTGGGCAACAACCCTTATCTCACCCTATTGGCAATTAGAAATAGTGGATAAAATCTCATCCATTCAGATGGGTGTATTTTGTTCTCCCCTGCAGCAGCACATACTGCTTGCCCATTTTGACATTCAATCAACAATAGAGGTTTTCTCCAAATGGAAGTTGCAGAAAAGATATCCCTCCTACCTCACATCAATATCTGTAGCTAAGGGACTGAGCATCTGCTTTGCATGCAGAAGGTCCCAGATTCAATCTTTGGCAGTTATAGTTAGGGCTGGAAAAAATTATTCTCAACAATGAGGAGACTCATTGCCCACATGGCTCTCCAATGTATGTAAGCTAAATAGTCCACTTGGTATACAGCATTTCCCCATAATCTGTGTTTTCCTGGCAGCATGTTTGTCATCGGTGTACAGATTCTGTACTGTCTTCATCCAGGTTAAATCCTTTGATAGGACTAGATGAAACTGTCCCATTTCAATTATCTCAGTTTTTGATTTAACGGATCTTATATTTATTTTGTACCATTTCCACATGAGTTTGCCATTTTTTTAAAAGTACAAGAAAATAAGGACATATATTCATGCACATCTCCAAATAATAGGCTTTTGTATGGAGTTTTGGCAAACATATGTATTTTTGTATACACTTTCTCTAATGTAAAGCATTTGTTTTTTAATGTATGTGAGTTTATTAATACAATATATTACCTTATGATTCATCTGATTATACATTACCTATTGCAAAGCTATACAAAATTATTTCCTAATCTCACGTGTACATACATATTATTTTCTTAATATAATTACCCCTCTCCCCACCCACCCCAAGAACCGTATACCTTATTAACTTCCTTTTTCTCTCATGTGGGAAATCTTTTTAACTGTTTCCTTAACATTCTCATACCCCTTCCTCCCTTCAACAAACTCAATCATTATTCTCCAGTTGCCAAGCCAAACCTCTTCTTTCAATTGGCCAAAATAAATCCCCCTTTTTTCCATTATAAAATAAAACATCCTATATTCTATTATATCCATCTTTTCCATCTATCACAATTACACTTTTCTTTAGCTTTCCAGCCATATGCAATCACTGCCTGTGCCACTATAATTAATTGTTTAGCTACGTATTTCTCCTCCTTCTGAAGTCCTATAATCCTAACTTTACTAGTAATACTCCTTTTTTTATTTAACTGATTCCCCCCACCAATTATTTTACTAATTTCTTGTTCTATTTCATTCCAAAATTTTTGTACTTCACCATACTCCTACCAGATATGAATATAGTTTCCTTTGCTTTCACACCCATGCCAACAAGCAGTGAAACCTTTTTATTAATATATGCTAACTGCTGTGGTGTTCTATACATCTTCCTATTATTTTCTAATGTAAAGCATTTGTAAGTTATTTTCACTTATATTCATTTTGTGTCCACTTTCTTGTAGTATAGAGATTTTGTATACTTTAAAAAAAACTGGAGAACATCACAAATTTCAATACAGTATAAATATTCAGTAGTGAATAGAGCCATCGTACTGTCTATCCTCCTTTATGGATCTGAAACATGGGTCACCTATTGCCACCGCCTACGACTCTGCGAGTGCTTTCATCAGCGCTGTCTACGCACAATCCTAAATATACACTGGACTGACTATGTGACGAATGTTGCTGTCCTTGAGCAAGCAGGGATCACCAGCATTGAGGCCATGATATTGAGAACACAGCTGCACGTTTCTAGGATGGAGGACCATCGCCTCCCAAAAATACTACTCTATGGTGAATTCGCCACGGGTCAGCGTAAGAGGGGCGCTCCAAAAAAGCGATACAAAGACTACCTGAAACAACATCTCAGGCTTGGCCAAATTGATCACCAACAGTGGTCCGCCCTGGCCTCACATTGGGAGGCATGGAGACGCACTATCCACAATGCTGCAGCCTTATTCGAGAACTCACAATGAACAAGTCTTGAAGAGAAACGACAACGCAGAAAGAATCACAACCCAGAAACATCACCCAAGGAGACCTTCTGCTGTGCTTTTTGCAACCAGACTTGTTTATCTTGGATTGGCCTTTTTAGTCATCAGCGCGCTTGCAGAAAGCGTGGGATGAGTCCTTCCTGAATCTTCGTTTGCGAAGAAAAGCCAGAGAGAGATTCAGTAGTGTGCCTTTCATGCAAGAATAAGATATCACATGGAGAAAGTTTATACCTAAACCCACCTCTTTGTTTCATGCGTACACACACACAGAGAGAGAGAGAGAGAAGAATGCCTGAATAGTAGGAAAAAAATTGACACATGTATCTGCAACACACTTTCTTAACTTCACTGCTCATGCCTTTCAAAAGACCATCCCTAGTCTACACTGAACCTTTCAACATAGTCTCTCCTCTAAACAAGGCTTCATGAGGTGAACTACAAAGAGGCATCTTAGCATGAAATCTAGACTTATATCTCTTCCAAATTCTCAACAATGATCATCTTACAAAATGATTATAACAGTCTATATTTGCTTTAATTTTATCATACCAAAGCAGTCCATGTCATCCAAATCTCAAATCAAAACCCTCCAAGTGTAATAATCTTTTATTTTCCAGCACTATCCAATCTTTCAACCATACCAAGCAGTAGAGTAATATGATTTCAGATCTGGTAGGCCTAAATGTTGCATTCTGTAAAACCATAAAACCTAACTCTCGAGGGGTTTTGCCTTGCCAGAAAAATGCTGAAATATCCCTCTGTTACTGTTTGAATGGGAGATAATTATTCATAATAGGTAAAGTCTGAAATAAAAACATCTTATGTAAAACATTCCTTTTTATAATGGAAATTCTACCGAAAAGTGACAGCCATAAATTAAACCATCTCAGTAAATCCTGCTTAATTCCACACCAAGTTTTGACATAATTGTTTTGGAACAACTCAGAGTTACTATTTGTTATAGTAACTCCCAAATATTTAACCTTTTTGCCAATTTTGAAACTACATTTCTCTGTCTTTGTGTCATTCCAGATTTGTCATATTTTTAGTCAATATGACTGTTTTGCATTTGTTAATCTTAGAACTAATGAAGTAACCAAACTCTTAGTGTCAAGATCATATGTTTGCAATATGACCCCTGGTGCCTCTTCCTTTCTTGAACCCAGATTGGACATCTGGCATTTCTTGCTCCATATATGATAAAATCTTTGTCGAAAAATGTTGACCATCACTTTGGTTGCATGAGAAATTAATGCAATGGTCCTGTGGTTACTGGACCCTGATGTTCTCTTTCTTGAGGATCAGATTGTATATTGAGATTTTCCAATTTGTAGAGTTAGAACTAGAGTAGATTCTGTCTCTGTAGGCTGAAGCAGCTCTATTTGTATGTCATCTGTTCCTGGTGACTTATTTTCTCCTGAGTGCTCTGAGTGCAGCTTCTACTCCCTTTTCTAAAATTGTAGGTTGACCTTCAATTTGTTCTTCCTTGAAAGAGTCTGTCATCCTTTCATCTCTTTTATATAGTTCTTCAGTGTATTGTTTCCATTGGCTTTTTATTTGTACTTAGTCATGTAATGTGCTTCCCTGCTAGACATATATCATCTCCGCTCTTGGTTTAAACTTCCTTTTGATTTCTCAGCTCTTGTGGAAGAGGTCTCTTCTTCCTCCTTTTTTATATTAATTTCTATTTTGCTGCATTCATTATTATCGTAGATCTTCTTGTACCTGTGCAGAGGTCACTGAACAGTTGCATTCACTGTTCAGAACTTTTTTTTCTGTCCCCTTCTACTTTGCTTCTTGTCTGTCCTTAGCTACTTGAAAAGTTTCATTTGCACTCATGCCTTCTCTTTCTTTTTGGCTAGAGATAGTGTCTTTTTGCATTCATCACTGATAATGTCCCTGTCTTCAGAGTTCTTCTGGATCCCCATCAATTAGACTCAATAGTGAAAATCTTTTTCTTTTTTTTTAACATTCTCTTTTACATTCTATGGGGATTCAGTATTTTGGCATGATGGTTGGTTTAGTGTTCTTCTTTAGCTTTGCTCTAATTTTTGATATTAGCAGTTCATTGTCTGTGCCACAAACTCTTCCTGGCCCTGTTTTTGCAGAGAGAATAGAGCTTCTCTATCTTCTGCTTCCAGTTATGTAGTCCCTGATTTCTGTATTGGCCATCAGGTGGTGCCCATGTATACAGTTGCTTTTTTGATTGCTTGAAGAATGTGTTTGTGATGAATAAACTATTGGCCTTGCAAAATTCAGTCAGTCACCCTGCTATTTCATTTCTTGATTCTAGGCCAAATTTTCCTATAGTTTTTGATTTTGCTCTATTTCCTACTTTTGCATTCCAATTGCCTATGATTAACAAGATGTTCTGTCTGGGTGTTTGATCAATTTCCTCCTGGACTCCAGCATAAAATCTTTCAATTTCATCTTCTTCTGCCTCTGTAGTTGGAGCATAAACTTGGATTAAGGCTATATTGATGAGTTTTCCCTGAAGACTTATTGACATGATTCAGTCAGACTTTGCAATACATCCTTTGACTACGGTACTTTTGTTACATCTCTCCTTGTTATTAATGCTGCTCCATTTCTCCTTAGATTTTTGTTTCCTGAGTAAAACAATCTGACTCAAAATGTCCCATTCCTGTCCATTTTAGCCTTCTCACTCCAAGTATTGTAATGTTTATCCATTCCATTTCTTTTTTTACTATGTCTAGCTTCCCATGATTCATGATTCTCACATTCCATGTTTCTATATGCATTGTGCAGCTTCAGACTTTTCTTTCACTTCTGAGCACATTGACAGCTGAACATTCTTTTGTCTTGAATACAATTTCATAATTAGCCACAACGGTACTCATAGTTGTCCTCTGCTTTACCTCAGTATCTCATAAAGTGCCATCCAATCTGGACATAAATTATTATCACCATCTAAATGTGGTCTGTATCAAACGGAGCATTAGTCCAAAACAAATATATGTTTATGCAGAGAGACACTGAAATATGCTGACAATGATTATTTTTTAAAAGGAGGGAGGGAAAGTAAGATATTTAACTGCTTTCTGGCATGAATCAAAATGCTGCAAATCTGTATAACGCCTCTGGGGACAATGCAGTGATGACTCATTATAAGGAACTAGCCTCTTTTTCTCTCTCTCAACCCCAGTGGTATTCCTTCTTCCTTTATTAAGTGGTTGCATGCAAAATTAATTATAAATCCTGTCACATAGTACATTGCTGGCAGTGGTCAAGAAATGAATTATGGGGAATGGGAGCACTGCTTAATTGCCTTTCTTGCAACTAGTCAACTGTTCCATTAAATATCCATAGTGACCAGATTGTATTTGATTTTCCTAACAATTGTTTGGGATTTCGTTATTTGGGTCTCCAGCATCTGATTGTGTGGCTGCATCCCATCTGGCTGCTCCATTTGGCTCATGCTGACCAAATATACAGTCATAACAAGCGATTGAAAACTCAGGACCCCAGAAGGTCTGGCGAAAGAAGAAAGCCCTTTCATGAACCAGACTGTTGTATCTTTGTTGTTGTCGTCCTCCTCCTCCTGCCCCTTTCCCCTGATCTCCAGTCAGCATACATAGTCTGTTCATGAAAACCATCAGAGGCCAATTGGACTGAAAACAACAGAGTTTGATCCAGCACCTAGCTGAGGCGCACTATTATACAACTCCACAAATTGTACCATCAAAGAACAGATTGCTTATCTCATCTCATGTTCATCCTCATTAATGTCAACCATTTTCTGTAATCACTGTTGATGCATTCATTTCATAGCTGTAATTTTTCTTGGTGCCCTCTTTCTTTTGTGTTGCCTTCTTAGTCCTCAGGCTTATTCTCCCATACTGCTATTAACACCTACTGGATGTGGTAACTCATGTGATCTTGCCAAAATGTGATCCTATCAGCATCATACTATAACATACGTGGTGACAACTTGTATCGGCCATGTCAGCAGGGTAGACAATCCACTTCAGGTTTGCGTCTAACCTATACAAGAGCAATCCAAAGTCCTTACCACATCTTGAATATAGGTTCAGCACTTTGGACAGCTACTTTAAATTTTAGTCAAAAAGATATGAGCAGACTCCCACTAACACCGGAACCAACTAGCCACCTCTGATCACATGCCACTCTGTCTCCTAGTGATGCTGTGGGTATCAGAGCTTGCTTGACTGCTTTTAAGTAAGTTGGATATGAGCAAGGGTGTGCTCATAGCTTTTTTCAGACAGAGTGAGCAGGGACATGTTTGTTCAGTGTCAGGAGCTCACACGGCCTCCCTTCCCCAAGGCCCTAAAGGAAGCACAGGAAGGAGAAGTCACTGGGTACTCCTGAAGCCCCAGTGAAGTGTATTTTCCCATTCTGAACTAGCATCGCATTACCACTCCATTAATATCTCATACTGATAAATGTGTAGAAGTCTAAGTAATAGCAGAGCCAGAGTAGTTAGAGTGATTGGAGCATTGGACTGGTGCTTGGAAAATCCTAGTTCTAGTTCCCAGTGAGTTATGTAACATGCTGGATGAGCTTGGGCCATTTATCCTCTCTCAACCTGGCCTACCTCATGTTGTGAAGGTAAAACAGGGAGGAGGAGACCCATGTATATCCATCTTGAACTCATTGGAGAAAAGGTGGGGTATAAATGTAACTAATAGGTAACTAACTAAGTAACTAACTAATAAATAATACCTGTCTCAGACCCCAGGGAGACAGTGGGCACTCCAGTTATCATGTCTGCTGGGTGGTAAAAGAGTCATGGAGAATTTATTCCTGGCAGAAATGATGCATGGATTGCCAGTTACCCACTGTGGATTGTTGGACTGGTAATCCAAGATTTTCCAGCTAGAAAAGGCCTGACCCATAGTAATTTGGAGAAGGTAAATATCAGGTGGGAGGAAGAAGGATGGCTTGGAATTTTCACAGGCTGGGCAGCAGAATGTTTCTCCATTTCTAATATTTGACATTCTATCCCATGCAGAGCTAATTTGGATTAGTAATTAGACCAAAGTGATAAAGGCAAGTGAGTGAGAGAGGAAGATAAGGAATATTTATAACATTTTATAAATAAAAGTTATTATTAGGTGGTACCTGAAGGAGCAGTAACTGTGGAAGGAACAGACAAAGCAAAGTCAATGGCAATATGACTCCTCCCCCGCCCTTGACCATATTACTGATGGGCTGAAGTACTGAAAAATAATATGTATTCACCCACAGGTCTAAAACAACTTGTATTTCACATCTGGAACTCCCATTATATAGCAGAACTACAAGCTCAGTGGCAAAAGTGTTTGAAATGTTATTAGGAGGAACTTCATCATGTTTGGTCAGAAATCTGTACCTGTCAAAACCTGCCCAATTTTACCACTGAATTCTCCCCATTTACACAGCATGACTCATACCTGCCAATTGAAAACTCACCAGAGGGAGATTTCCACTTGCAGAGGAACAATCTGGAAGTGCACTGTGCTTCAGTTCAGCAAGATCAGCACTTAGGAGGCTTCCTTTAATTGACATGACATAGTTTAGGGAACTTCAGTCAAAGTGAAGCAGTAGATTGGCTCAAAAGATGTAAATGAAGCAAAACTGAATGTGATGCCACTGACCATTCAACAGAGCATGTAGATCAAGTTTATGTGCATGCGTCTGATTCTCACAATTCTTTCACCTCAAAGAAGGAAGGATTGAAGGTAACGGCATGATGATATGGTAGATTTACTATAAGTGCCATAAAGGAGTTCCCTTATAAGATGAAAACAAGCCCTGTGTCTCTGCTGAACATGTCATATGTGGTGGGCATTTTGCAGAAACACCCAAAAGTTTGAGCTCCTTGATCTACTGTATATTATAAGAAACATTCAACAAGCTGCTGCAAATGCTAAGAAACCTGAATTTAATCTTCACCAGTTAATGTAATGATTAAAATAAGACATTTAGTATGTTTTCTGCAGAGGTGGTTAAAAACATAGGTTTGTCATAGCACTTGATTATCCGTCCCTACCCATCTTGATTTTGTGATTGGTCATTGGAAGATAAACATAAGCTTAATTTGCATATCAGATTATTTCAGCGCTTGTTTTGTACCTTCTGATTTATGGTAATCCTAAGGCAAACCTATCATATCGTTTTCTTTGAAAGAGTTGTTCAGAGGGGCTTTGCCTTCCTCTGAGGCTGAGAGAGTGTGACTTGTTCAAGGTCACCCACTGGGTTTCCATGGCCAAGCGGGGATTTGAACCCTGGTCTCCAGAGTCGTAGTCCAGCACTCAAACTGCTACACCATGCGGAATGTTCAACAATATCTCTGTGAAAATGTTATGGTGTGTATAAAATGGGTTAGTTGTGGGAAGTGCATATTTCCTTAACATCTAGGTTGGCTTTAAGGAACTAAATGGAGAGGAGTTGTCTGGTTGGCCACCTCCCTCCTCTCTTTTTGTTGGAAGTTGAAGACATTTTTATTGAGGCAGGCATTTGAAACTTAAATTTTAATTGGTGTGCTGCTTTTAGTGTTGTATTTTTATGTTTTTAATTCATGTGTTTTAACTATATTTTAACAACGATATTTTAATTTATTTATTTTTAACTTTTGTAATTTGTGATATTTTTAGCTGCATTTTTAATGATTGTAAGCCGCTTTAGATCCCATTTTGGGAGAAAGGTGGGATATAAATCTAATAAATAAATACTAAAGTGGGTGGGAATCTGCCAATTTCATTTTTGCTGTATTTCTCATAGGCACTTTCATCCTATACTGGGCTATGAGACTTTCTCACCTTCCTTCATGAAAATGCATGTATACTTTTGTGTCTCTCTCTGTTTTAATGTACACTTTTGGAAAACTGTGTTATTGCTAATATATGCATTTTAATGCATTTCTTTGTCATTGACTCAGGCATATTTGTGTGCATTTTTGCAATACCTACAGATTTAAATGAGTACATTTTTCAAATGTATATAGAGACAGTGTGGGTTTTTCCCTATTGAAGTGCAAGTCAAGCGTTGGAAATGCATAGCTTTCCAAGGCAGTGTTCTTTTCCTGCTGTTGCCAGTCTCAGGAGGTGGGAAACAAATATTTTTGTAAGGAAATGTGAGCCCAGTTCCACCAGGCAACAGGTTGCCTACTTCTTCTTCTTCTTTTTTTGGCCTCTCTTTTTGAGTACAGAGCTAACAAATATACATCCATTTAATAAATGCCTCTGCTTCTCACCAAAATCCCTGTACCATGTTTTCCCTCCATCTCTGAGAAGTATCATACAAATACCTCTTTACCAGTATTTTCCCCAAAGAAGATGAAGGAGAAAGTTGAACACTTGCCTCCCCCATATTGATTTGATCACTGTCACTTTACTATTTGCTATCCCAAGTCCAACCTTCTAGAATGTAAAGCGATGTGTGTTGAGGAGGCAAAGGTAAACTCAAGGATCCATCTCCTCTCATGGCATAAGCCTGAAAACATCAAGGTGAGTTATGGAGCTCTCCATGACCCTTTGGAAAAGAAAGAATAAATATTTAATAGGTCCAATCTAATGCAATCATTGAGGAGGAACGGGAGGAAAAGGGAGCTCAAGACAGTGATCGATGGCTGGTGAATGTTTCCACATTGGTGGCTTCTGAAAACCTTCTTGAGGAAAAAATACATACATCATCGCGTAGATTAATACTGATTTGAGTCTTCCTGCATTTGCACAGCTGCAACAACTAAAATCACTGCACCCCTAGGTAAGGAAGAGGTATGAACAGATGTGAGGTAATGTTTTAATTTTTAAATGTGTAAAATACTCCTCACACTGCTCCTAAAAAAGAAGCCCAGAAGTTGCCTGTTCCTCCCACCGAAAAAGGACAGAAAGGGGGGTGGGGTGGTTTTGTGAGCTTTTTACGAATTATGCATTGTGTGACAGTTGTCTGAATGATTTTAAAGGTGCCTCAAAAGGGGTGTTGAGTAGTGGGACTAAAAGAATGAAGTCTCCCATGCAGGGACCTTGGGGACAATTAGAAGAATCCACAAGTAGTGGCAATAAATGGGATAAAAGTGATATTGACAGTGGTGGCAGTGTGTAGGAGCTAGTTCTGCCCTTTTGTTGATGGGCCTGTCAGCCACCCCCTATTGTCCATAGGTTCAGCATGCACACTGATATATATCCACAGAGCCCCTTTGTGCCAAGTGGAGTGGGGTCTTGATTTGACTAGGATTCTCCATTGTGTGGAGGAGTTCAACCCCTTTATGTTAGTATGTGCATAGCAAGGATGTGAAGAATATACTGTATGCAAATGATCTTGTTCCCAATGACAGAGGTTCATTCCACACACCAAAACAGCCTGCCATATCTCCAGCCTTGAGGTGAATTTCCACCTCCAGCCCAAGGAATGGAGGCGGGGACAAGGAGCACTTGTTTGTTTTGTTTTGTTTTTGCTGTGGTTTCCACTAGATGCAAAGAAATGTCTCTGCACCAAACAACTCTCTTTTCCATTTGTGAAGCAAAGACATGCATACACAGCCTGCACAGAAGCTTGCCCTGATTGATCAAAATGATTCAGACCACCTGGTGGATCTTTCTAGATTTTAAAAGTCTATACAACATAGCAGCAATTGATATGGTTTTAATAATGCAATTTGCTCAGTTTGTGAAAATTACACAGTTTACTCAATTTGTACAAAAATTATTCTTGCCAATGCAAAAAGTTCTCTCAGTAAAGACAGAAAAGCTCTTTCCACTCTTTGCAGGCACGGAGAAAAATATAGCAGTTCTTATTTTTTTGCATAAGAGAAGCAGACAAGGGAAGATTTATTCCTCCTTAGGCACAGAGTCCTTGCTCAGATGTGCCAAACCCTCAGTGGCTGGGGTTGCCCATTCAACCCCACAACCACCCCTCCATGTTCTTGGAATGCATTGGAGAGTTTGAATGGAGAGACAACTGAATATGAGATGAGGACACATACACAGACTCCATGCAAAAGTACAGTGAATATTTATTCTAGCTGAAGGTACATTTTAAGGTTCCTCTTGCTGTCACTCTTGGCTTCAGGCTCGTCTATATGGGCAATAAAACCCATGTCCACCCTGTATTCATGGCATAGTTGACACATGACATTTTTCACAATACACATTTTCACCAGACTTTTTGCAGGAAACCTCAGATCTGTAAGATTCACAGTTTGCTTTGGATTTGAGGGGGAAACCCAGAGTTTGGGCTGTGCGGCTGCCAAGGATTGGCTTCAGAGTAAAGCTGGGGCAGGATTTCTGGTGGATGGGACTTGATTCTGGTGCTTTTAAATTTTTTTGTTTATTACTATGCTTACCCAGTAATACAGTACTCTGGGACCACGTATATTCACTTATTCATATGCACAACCAAACAGAAAAAAACAACCATGGAGCAGCCCCAGCTGTGTGGCTGGAAATAGTATGATGTATGAGACACGCGATCAGTGTAGGACTGCCCATTTACTCTGACAGGGGTGAAATGGCAATTACTGTGGGTGGGGGGATACTCAGATCTACAATAGAGAATCCTGGTGAGTGTGGCATTTATGCGGTTGCTGCAGATCAAATAAATCTGCCGTGGCTACAAGGTAGATAGGGTTTCCCACCCATGTAGTTAAGCCCTTAATCTACTTTCTGATCTACACATGCCTCTTTTAATTATTGGTTTGATTTGTATATTGGTTATATTAATACAGAAAAGGTCTGTGGTAGATACTGGAAAGATTAGGATGTCCCCCCAAATTTCTTAAAATGATTATCTTGCTACACGAGGGCCAGCGCAGTCAAGTCAGATATGGCATTGCTCTTTCAGAGCCCTTTCTAATAACTAATGGAATGGAGCAAGGTTGTGTTCTTGCTCCAACTTTATTTACAATCTTCTTCAGCATGATGCTCCAAAGGGCTATGGCAGAGCTTGAAGAAGATGGTGTCTATATACGTTACCGTACTGATGGTAGCTTGTTTAACTTAAGCCGGCTGAGGGCTCGCACCAATACTCTAAACTGTCTAGTCTGTGAGCTGCTCTTTGCTGCTGCTGCTGCCCTTGTTGCCCACACAGAAGCAGCTCTGCAGCGCCTAACATCCTGCTTCGCAACAGCTGCAGAGCTGTTTGGGCTGGAAGTCAACCTGAAGAAAACGGAAGTTCTTTACCAGCCTGCACCACAGGATGAACACCACCATCCCCACATTGCCGTTGGCAAATCTGTGCTCAAGTCCATTCAGCAGTTCACCTGCATGGGAAGCATCATCTCCTCAGATGCCAGGATTGACAAAGAGATCGATCACAGATTAGCAAAGACATATAGCACATTTGGAAGACTTTACAAAAGAGTCTGGAGTAATAAACACCTGAGACAAAACACAAAAATCAGTGTGTATAGAGCCATTGTACTGTCTATTCTCCTTTATGTATCTGAACCATCTGTCACCTATCGCCACCACTTACGACTCCTCGAATGCTTTCATCAGCGCTGTATATGCACAATCCTAAATATACACTGGACTAACTATGTGATGAATGTTGCTGTCCTTGAGCAAACAGGGATCACGAGCATTGAGGCCATGATATTGAGAACACAGCTGCGCTGGGCAGGGCGCGTTTCTAGGATGGAGGACCATCGCCTCCCCAAAATAGTACTCTACGGTGAACTCGCCACGGGTCAGTGTAAGAGGGGCGCTCCAAAAAAGCGATACAAGGACTCCCTGAAACAACATCTCAGGCTCGGCCAAATTGATCACCAACAATGGTCTGCCCTGGCCTCACATCGGGAGGCATGGAGTCGCACTATCCACAATACTGCAGCCTCATTTGAAAACTCACACTGAACAAGAGAAACAACAACGCAGAATGAATCACAACCCAGTAATATCACCCAAGGAGACCTTCTGCTATGCTTTCTGCAGCCGGACTTGTTTATCTCGGATTTGCCTTTTTAGTCATCAGCGTGCTTGCAGAAAGCACAGGATTAGTCCTTCCTGAATCTTCGTTTGCAAAGAAAAGCCAGGGAGAGAGATATTAATACAAACCAATGGAATTTGCATTTTGTGAGCTAGTATTTAAACCAGAATGTAGCTGTGACTCAGTTTTTGGCATTGCAAAGAGAAAGAGAGAGAGAGAGAGAGAGAGAGAACTTTTTTTTGAAATTCAGTTTTAAAAACAATATGTATTGGGGAAAATTCCTTACAAAAATTTGTGTATTAGCAGAAATTACAGACAAAAATGGGAATACTAAGAGAAATGGCTCCAACAATAAGTAAAAATATATACAGAAATGTATATGATTTTTCATAGTCTTTCCACCAAACAAAACAAATAAACTGAAGCATACATGAGACAAAACTAACTTGTGCTTCAAGAAATCTGCAAGCTTTAAAAAGAAAAAAAAAGATTGATTTTACAATCCTTATGTTTAACTTTCATTTGTATAGTAGAAAATAATTTTGAAATCCCAGATTTTAGAACTGGAGTTAGTGAAATCCTGGTATACATAGTGTTTGCACTGGGGCTTCTCAGGCTATCTGATATGGGTGACCAGAAATTATTATTATTTTTCTCAATGTACCAGGGACCAGTATCATATTTGTGCCCATTGGCTGCAATTGTTTCTTTCTTTTCCAAACAGCCCAGGATCTGGCAGCCAAGTGCTCAGGGACTGACACTAGTCCAGGGAACACCAGTTTGAGTAACAGAGGTTTACACCATCATTTGAATTAGAATTAAGGATGCTTGGTCCAATGGAGAAAGGGTAAACAAGGGTCGATGGAGAGAGAATACAATTAGCTTTTTTCAACTGGATGTTCAGTGTTGTGTGGGGAAAACAATACCTTGTCCCCTAGTGTCAATGAACATACTGTAGTTACTTTTGTGAACTGATACGACTTTACATTTTATTCTTCTTAACTGATATCTACTGTAAGTGCAAAACACCCGTGGGCAGCCCCTATCCTCTGTGAAGTGGTGATTGGTGGTTTCAATATCAGTGGTATAATGAATCCAATCTAGGTTTTAATCCAAACTTCCAAGATTCACCACCTTGGATATCTCCTTCAACGTTCAGTGTATAACCTGAAGTGGATTCACTTTCCCTTGAATATGGGAGCCACCATTGGCCACTGGAAGAATGTGTGTAGAATTTTACTTTTGGTTTAAAATATTTAGGAGCAGGGACTTGATATTTTCCTGATTGCTTCTTCTAAGTATTGTCACTTGCTCTTTGTACAAAGACCCTAGGGAGAGATTTTGGAAACCTCTGCTGGCTCATAGAAGTAATAATAATAATAATAATAATAATAATATAATAAAATAAAATTTTATTTATATCCCGCCCCTCTGCAACGCAATCGCGGCTTACAATAGAATGCTCTTGTTGAAACAGTTTGCTTTCTTTTGAGGGGAATGAATGGCTACTTGATGCACAAAGTGGCTGTTTTTGCTTTGGCAACAAAAATAAAAGAATTAGAATAATAGAATCATAGGGTTGGAAGAGACCACAAGAGCCATCTAGCTCAACCCCCTGCCCTGCTGGAATATTCAATCAACGCATTCCCAACAGATGGCCATCCAGCCTCTGTTTAAACAGCCTCTGTAGAAAATTAGTTACAAATTTTCTTAGAGATTCAGAGCACTAATTTGAAGTGTTGGTGATAATTCTGAATTTATTTTCTATTATGAATATTTTCTCTGTCTTTTGTTTGTATATGTGTATACCTCTGGATACTTTTAATGTGTTTTTCGTGAGCTTTACCTAGCACAATAAAGAGAGACATGAGACTGAAACTGAAAGTAAATCAACTTTACTTTTCATGTAAGTAGCCATACCTTTTTTCTGTGCAGAAAATTCTGTTTTCTATGGAAATTAACTATGTGCAAACTTTACGCAGAACAAATCCACAGTGACAGCATTTTCTGTGCTGGAAACAGCATTTTCTGCACAGAAAATAATAATTCAATGGAGGAATATTAATTCCAGCATGGAAAAATGCTGTTTGCTACACAAAACAACCATGAGCAAATTTTGCACAGAACAAGTCTGGAATTGCAGAAATTTTAGTCAATACACAATTCTTCTTATCAGGGTTTCTCAACACTCAAAAACATGTTTTCAACCATTTTTGGGGAATATTTACTAATATTCTTTCTGTCCTTACATTCATTTAACTAAATAGGAGGGAGAGGAGCAGAGGAGTAGGGTGGAACCTTGTCTTTCTCAGTAGGTTCAGGTAAATGTACAGCCCCTTCTAATTTGTCTGTTCTTCCTCATTAATAACATTTGCTATCTTAACCACCCTCTGATGTTGTTTGACTACACATATCCCACTTTTCATCTTTGAAATGTGGGGGACAGGTGTACCCAGTCACAAACACATTTCCCTCACATTTACAAGAACCACACAAGCTCAGAGGAGCTCTGCCCATCCACACATCTGACTATTCTAAAATGGCAAACTCCTCTCAACAGACTGTGATAAATGGTTTGCAATTCCCAAAGATCAACATCCTCTATGCCCCACATGTTAAGGCCATACTATGAACATCTTAGAACACATAGAAAGTATGGATGGATTTATGGATGTACAGTTGTCCCTCCATATCCACGGATTTGGTATCCACAGATTTAAGTATTCACAGCTTGAAAATATTCGTTAAAAAAGAAAGATCCAAAAAGCAAACCTTGATTTTGCCATCTTAAATAAGGGACACCATTTTGCTATGCCATTGCATATAATGGGACTTGAGTATTCATGGATTTTTGTATCCATGGGGGGTCCTGGAACCAAACCCCAGCAAATATGAATGCACAACTGTATTTATTTATTTATTTTGGAGCTGGCTGGTAACATTGTCATGTCACACCAGAAAAAGAGAGCTGTGGACTTGGTGTGCAGACTGATCTCAGAGTCGCTATCTCACATTGTGATCTGTACACTCAGCATATCATATAGATTTTCTGTTGTTGTGGAAGGAGGGGGCACATTCTCAAGGTTAAGCAGGTCACTAATGAGCTAATTCCCTGGTCCTATCTGCAAGGTTTTTGCCAATAATTATCAGCCACACTTAGTGAGCTTATTGTGACACCAGTAGCAAAAGCAAATTGCCCTTTGCCACAGCAAGTGAACTCATCAGGGTTATTTTCTCCCTTCCTTTGCCTCAGTTTTCTGTGCACTTCTAAGTGTTGCAATATGTTTATGGATATTTGAGTCTGTTCTTAGGAATTAAGTAGAACAAATCAAAAAATCTGGGGCCTAATGTCTTTCTTACTCCCAGGAAAAGACAGGAAAGACAGAATATAGTCCAACTCCAAGCTTGAAAGGAAAGGGTTTGGGTTGTTGTTGTTTTTAACAGCAGAATGTCTTAACCTGAAAGGAATAATGTTTTAGTTCTATCCAAATGAGCACTTATCTCTGTGAACAATCCAGTATAATTTAGAAATTGATGTACTCTGAAGCCATGTTTTTTTTTTAAAAAAATAAATAAATTATACATTTTGTAACATTGGGGTTAGGGAATTAGATTACGGTAAATAAAATGTCCAAAATATGCAGCAGTAAGGGAACAAAATAAACAAAAACAAAAAAAACCCAGAGGGGTGGGTGGGAGTTTGACATAAGTTTCACCAGATGATGTGCTGCATTAAGACAAATAATTGTGTTAACTCAGAATTTTGCATGAAAAAACAGCAAATATAATTTCTAAATTTGAAATTTAAGGGGTAGGAGAGCTTGAAAGGAGGAGCAATCTTTCACAAATATGGCAGAAACATTTTGAAACAAAAGTCCAAAAAAATTTCTGCGCCTGAAACAGGTGTGACATAAAATTCTGTACATAAAAAAAAAGCAGGAGATAAACAGCCTCAATTAAAAGTCTCAGATGGTGCTTGGTATACAGAGTATAAATAAAAGCCTGGCTGACCCAGACATTGCTTTTACGTGTTTAGCAAAGGTGCAAGACTCTCTCCTGCTGTTGTTTACACACACAAATATGAAAATTGCTGAGATGTATATTTCAATTTAGAAAAGGCTGCTTGGCCCATAGACTCATGGCACAATACTGATTTGCTATGTATGCATACCATTGGTGTAAATGTATCAAATGCTATAGAAATGATGGTGCCATTACCTATCAGAGCTTCCCTTATGTCACCAAATCTACATTTCAAACTCTAGGGGTTCTTGTTATTATCTCTCTGAAGCACTAGCTATGCTGGCTGGAGAAATTTAGGAATTATAGTTGGCCTTCCTCATTCACAGGAGTTAGGGATATAGGACCCCTGCAAAAGTTGAAAAACTACAAATATATTAAGCCCCACCCAACCATATTTAACACACATAAAAAACTACAGTACTATACTGTAATCTACAAGTGTCAAAACAGCAGTTTTTTGTCAGTTCTTGTCTATGGGGGCTTGCTTTGAACTGCTGGCACACATGCACACTCCTTGCAAAGCGAGCTCAGAGGATTGGGAAAAAAATGCACCAAGCCCAGATCAGGCCATGTGGGGTGGGTGACTGAGGGAATAGATCATTGAAAAGCACTCCAGCAAACTCCTCCTTCCTTGAGGGATGCAGAGGCCAGCTTGCCTGGCTTGAGGGAAAAGGAAGGAGGAAGAAGAGGCTGCTTGAAAATGCCCTACAGCCACCTCTATGTGGCTCAAGCCACCAGGAATTTACTGGCTTGCTTTTTATGATCTGCTCCTCACCTTCAGGGGGATAATGGGGGGGCAGAGGGAGCACATTGTCCAAAACAACCCTGCAAATTCCCCCCCCCCCTTGAGGCATGCAGATTCAAGCCTGCCCAGCTTGCTGGGGGAGAAAGAAGGAGGAAGATTTTCCTTGGTTTTTTTCTGGGCTGTGAGGCTGTGTTCTGGAAGAGTTTCCTTCTGACCTTTCACCTGCATCTGTGGCTGGCATCTGAAAAATGTCAGAAGTAAACTCTTCCAGAACAGGGCCTCACAGCAAGGAAAATCTATGGATGCTGGCCATGAAAGCCTTCAACTTCACATTGAAGGAGGAAGAGGTTGCTTGAAAAAGCCCTACAGTCACTTCTGCATGCCTCAAGCCAGGAGGAGTTTTCTCTGTTGCACTCCTGAGCTCCACCCCCCTACAGTAGAATGGGCTCCCTGGAAAACCATCCAGAGCAGTCACCCAAGATCAGGCTGCTTGGGGAAGCGAGAAAGCGGATCATCAAAAAGCAAGGCAGGAAACTCCTGCCAGCTTGAGTTACACAGAAGCAGCTGTAGGGCCTTTTCAAACAGTGCCTTCTTCTTCCTTCCTTCTCCCCCAAGTTGGGTGGGCCAACTTCTGCATGGCTCAAGCTGGGAAGAGAAGCTTTCTGGGTTGCTTTTTGAAACCCTTCCCTGCCTGATCTGGGCTTGGCACATTTTTTCCCCTTAGCTTGTTTTGTAAGCAGTGCATGCACATATGAGCAGTCCAATGCCATTTTAATAGGGACGTACAAGCTCTTCACTGATAATGCTGGCCTTGTTGCCCACACAGAAGCAGCTCTGCAGCCCCTAACATCCTGCTTTGCAACAGCTGCAGAGCTGTTTGGGCTGGAAGTCAACCTTAAGAAAACAGAACTTCTTTACCAGCCTGCACCACAGGACGAACACCACCATCCCCACTTTGGCGTCGGCAAATCTGTGCTTAAGTCCGTTCAGCAGTTTACCTACCTGGGAAGCATCATATCCTCAGATGCCAAGATTGACAAAGAGATCGATCACACATTAGCAAAGGCACATAGCGCATTTGGAAGACTTTACAAAAGAGTCTGGAGTAATAAACACCTGAGGTGAAACACAAAAATCAGTGTGTAGAGAGCCATTGTACTGTCTATTCTCCTTTATGGGTCTGAAACATGGGTGACCTATCACCACCACTTTCGACTCCTCAAACGCTTTCATCAGCCCTATATATGCACAATCCTAAATATACACTGAACTGACTATGTGACGAATGTTGTTGTCCTTGACCAAGCAGGGATCACCAGCATTGAGGCCATGATATTGAGAACCCAGCTGTGCTGGGCAGGGCACGTTTCTAGGATGGAGGACCATCACCTCCTAAAAATAGTACTCTATGGTGAACTAGCCATGGGTCAGCGTAAGAGGGGTGCTCCAAAAAAGCGATACAAGGACTCCCTGAAACAACATCTCAGGCTCAGCCAAATTGATCACTAACAATGGTCTGCCCTGGCCTCACATCAGGAGGCATGGAGACGCACTATCCACAATGTTGCAGCCTTATTTGAGAACTCACACTGAATAAGTCTTGAAGAGAAATGACAAGAATCACAACCTGGAAACATCACCCAAAGAGACCATCTGTTGTGCTTCCTGCAACTGGACTTGTTTATCTCGGATTGGCCTTTTTCATAGAATCATAGAATTGTAGAGCTGGAAGAGACCACGAGGGCCATCCAGTCCAACCCCCTGCCACGCAGGAAATCTCAATCAAAGCAACCCTGACAGATGGCAATCCAGCCTCTGTTTAAAGACCTCCAAGGAAGGAGACCCCACCATGCTCTGAGGGAGTGTGTTGCACTGCCGAACAGCTCTTACTGTCAAAAAGTTCCTCCTAATGTTGAGGTGGAATCTCTGTTCCTGGAGCGTGCATCCATTGCTCCATGTTCCAGTCTCTGGAGCAGCAGAAAACAAGCCTGCCCCATCCTCAGCGTGACATCCCTTCAAATACTTAAACAGGGCTATCATATCGCCTCTTAACCGTCTTTTTTCCAGGCTAAACATACCCAGTTCCCTAAGTCTCTCCTCATAAGGCGTGGTTTCTAGACCTTTCACCATTTTAGTTGCCCTTCTCTGGACATGCTCCAATTTGTCAATATTCTTTTTGGATTGTGGTGCCCAGAACTGGACACAGTATTCTGGGTGAGGTCTGACCAAGGCAGAATAGAGCGGCACTATTACTTCCCTTGATCTAGACACTATACTTCTATTGATATAGCCCAAAATCGCATTGGCCTTTTTAGCTGCCACATCACACTGTCGACTCACGTTCAACTTGTGGTCTACTAGGACTCCTAGATCCCTTTCGCACATAGTCTCGTTCAGCCAGGTTTCTCCCATCCTATATCTACGCATTTCGATTTTCCGCCCTATTCAATTCTCCGTATTGAATTTCATTTTGTTAGCTTTGGCCCAGATCTCCAGTCTATCCAGGTCATTCTGAATTTTGATCCTGTCCTCTAGGGTATTAGCTATTCCTCCTAATTTGGTGTCATGTGCAAATTTGATAAGTATGTCCCTAATTCCCTCATCCAAGTCACTGATAAAGATGTTGAATAGCACTGGGCCCAGGACGGAACCCTGTGGCACCCCACTGGTCACATCTTTCCAAAACAAAGAGAAGCCACTGCTGAGCACCCTTTTTAGTCATCAGTGTGTTTGCAGAAAGCACAGGATGAGTCCTTCCTGAATCTTCGTTTGTGAAGAAAAGCCAGAGATAAGCCTCACCCAGAATTCCCAGTTTCTCTCAGTCTCAAGAGGCTTGCAGAGAGACTGGGATTGGGACACGAGATTTATCAATCCCTGTGAAAGGTACAGGATGGCCTTGGAGGTGGTGGCAAATAATCCACAAATAGTCAAATCCATGAAAGCTAAATGCATGATTGTGGAAGGCTGGCTGTATTGTCTAAAAAAGTACTTTCACCAAGTTTCCTTTTGTTGCTAGATTTTGAGCACTTTCCATAGGAGCTGTTCAGTTCTTTTAACCTGATAAGGTTACCTTTCTAATTCATTTGGAAAAAAAACTTCCTGGTGGTTAGAATTATTCAACAGTGTTAACACTGTCCCTCATTGGAGGTTTTAAAGCAGAGGTTGCATTAGCCACCTCTAAGAGGTGCTTTACCTGTGGATTCTTGCATTGGCAGGGACTTGGAATAGATCATCATTTATGTTCCCTTCCATCTCTAAAAGTATTTGATTCAGTAATATTATGATTCAGAAATACTTGGGATGTAGCTACATTGTAGAAATAATATCATTTGACACCACTGTAACTGCCTGGGATTTGCAGTTTTCTGAGGCACCAACACTCTTTGGCAAAGAAATCTAAAGACTTTGTAATAGTAAAAATCCCAGAATTTCATAGGATGGAGCTACAACACTTAAAGCAGTGTCAAACTGCATTATTTCTACAGTGCAGATGCACCCTTGGTATCATTGGAAACAATCCAATGCCAGCTTTTTCTGCACTTTTTAATGATCTTCAAATCTGCCTTGCTGTCTTACTGTTTTAATTGACACTGTGAATGTGTGTAGTGGTTTTATTTTGCTGTTTTATGGTTTTGCATATTGTAAAATGCTTTGACAGGCAAGTACTGTATGGACAAGACAGACAACAACTGCTACAACAACTGATACACAGGAATGTATATAGAGCCTCCCCGAGGAATTTCAGATATATTATCAAAACTCTTTTGGTTCTGTCTTGAAATTCTCAGCTGTTACACTTGAGGAGGAAACCTCACAATGCACTTCAGTTATTGTATGTGAAACTGGACATCATAGTAGAATCATAGAATCATAGAGCTGGAAGAGACCACAAGAGCCATCCAGTCCAACCCCCTGCTATGGAGGAATATACAATCAAATCATTCCCAACAGATGGCCATCCAGCCTCTTGTTTGAAAACCTCCAAAGAAGGAGATTCCACCACACTCTCAGGCAGTGCATTCCACTTCCAAGCAGTGCTTACTGTCAGGAAGTTCTTCCTAATGCTTAACTGGAATCTCTTTTCCTGTAGTTTGAACCCATTGCTCCATGTCCTAGTCTCCGGAGCAGCAAAAAACAAGCTTGCCCTATCCTCAGTATGACATCCCTTCAAATATTTAAACATGGCTACCATGTCTCCTCTCGACCTTCTCTTCTCCAGACTAAACATACCCTGTTCCCTATGCCGCTCCTCATAGGACATTGCTTCCAGAACCCCCACCATCCTGGTCGCCCTCCTCTGGACATGTTCCATCTTCTCAATATCCGTCCTGAGTTGTGGTGCCCAAAACTGGACAGAGTATTCCAGGTGAGGTCTGACTAAAGCAGAATACAGTGGCACTGTTACTTCCCTTGATCTAGACACTATACTTCTATTAATGCAGCCTAGAATTGCATTGGCTTTTTTAGCTGCTGCATCACACTGCTGACTCTTGTTCAGCTTGTGGTCCACTAAGCCTTCTAGATCCTGTTCACACATACTGCCACCAAGCCAGGTGCCACCTATCCTATATCTCTGCATTTCATTTTTACTGCCCAAGTGTGTAGTATCATACATTTCTCCCTGTTGATATTCATTTTGTTAATATTGGCCCAGCTTTCTAATCTGTTCAGGTCATTTTGGATTCTGATCCTGTCCTCTGGGGTATTTACTACCCCTCTTAATTTGATGTCATCTGCAAACTTGATAAGCATACCCTCTATTCCCTCATCCAAGTAATTGATAAAGATGTTGAATAGCACTTGGCCCAGGACAGAACCCTTTGGCACCCCACTGGTCACTTCTCTCCAGGATGAAAAGGAGCCATTGGTGACTACCTTTTGGATTTGGTCTGTCAACGAATTACAAATCCACCTAACAGTTGCAAAGTCTAGCCCACAGGTAACTAACTTTTTTGCAAGAATATCATGGGGGACCTTGTCAAAAGCCTTACTCAGATCAAGATACACTACATACACAGCATTCCCTTCATCTCTCAAGTTTGTAACTCTATCAAAAAAAGGAGATAAGATTAGTCTGGCATGACTTGTTTTTGAGAAATCCATGTTGACTTTTTGTGATCACAGCATTCCTTTCTAAGTCGTTACAGACTGTCTGTTTAAGGATCTGCTCTAGTTATTTCCTCGTATTGATGTCAGGCTGACTGGGTGGTAATTATCTGGGTCTTCTCTCCAGCCCTCCCCTTTTAAATATGGGGACATTTGCCCTCCTCTGGTCTGCTGGGACCTCTCCTGTTCTTCAGGAATTCTCAGAGATTATTGACAGTGGTTCTGAAATTACTTCTGCCAGTTCTTTTAATACTCTTGGATGAAGTTTATCTGGCCCTGGAGACTTGAACTCATTTATACTGGCCCGGTATTCCTGAACTACCTCTTTTCCAATTCTATGCTGTATTTCCCCTACTGCATCATCTGCTCCATTTTCCCCAGGTAACAAGAGCAAGCAATTGTCCTCATGCTGGGTAGGGGCTTCTGGGAATGGCGGTCCAAAATGTATCTTTTCTGAGCTCTGCTTAACACTTTTTCCCTAAAGAAATAACCCAGTAAGACCTAAGTAACAAACAGTAAGAGCAACTAAAGACAATCAACTGGGTGCCAGCTCTGGGTGCCAGCTCTGAAGCAGCTCAGTTGGTGATAGTATGGAGGAGTGCACACCCAGCATTGTGAGTGGGAGATTCTGGAGGGATGGTAGCTGAAAATCTGACAACATGTGAGTCTCTTTTCATAGTTTATATGGAAATAGAAAGCATAGGTGAGGTGGGGAGGGGGAGACCCAGCGTAGGAAAAGCTGGAGCTGATGGTCTCCCCAGACCTACCTTTCAGCTTCCCTGGGTGAAACACCTAAGCTCGGGGAGGGGAGTCCGAGAAACTGGGCTATCCCCCAGGCACCATCTACTGGAAGGCGAGACCCCAAGATGATACAACTCAAGTTGCATGACTTCCAGCAAGGGCTTAACCCTATGGCCAGCCTCAAGGAGAGCCTTCTCCCCACCCCAGGTCACATGACTTGCAGGCATAGTTCAATAGACCCATCCTTCACCAAAAAGGGGTGCCATAGGTGTACACTGAACTAATCCTGTCTTCCCCCTTCCCTGCCAAGTTACTACCTATTTCTGACACCACCCTATAGCCAATCAACACTTCCCCTGTGACAGTGTGGTGTAGTTTTAAAAAAAACATGGAAAAGGGTGAAGACTTTTTTGACCAGAGTAACTCACACTGTGAAAGAGGCGGGAGGGTGGGCCAGTGAAATTCACAAAGGGAAGAGGGTGAGGGTGGCAAAAGCTAAATATGGTAGATTCTGCCCTGTTCTTCCATGCCATGGTGCCATGCGCCATGGACCAATTAACTGTTCTCACATCATGTGATGCCATAAAAACACATTCCCCCCTTGCAACACTGCGTAGTGCTCGGAGGGAGTGATTAATACATACAAATCCCCATTTACTAGCCTATTTTGCAAAAGTAACTGCACTACGTACCTTTTCAGTTATTTAACAAGCTACAAGCCACTGTCCTGTGGTGAACTCTCATCATCTGTACCTCATTGTCACCTCAGTACTCAGTACAGTACAGTACAATACAGAGCTGCAGCATAAGCCAGCATGAACTTGAACCATGGGATATACTTCTGACTTTATTGAGGCTGTATCAGTAGAACAATAACGCTAACTAAAATGTTAGTGTTGCATTGGAAAAAGAATAAAGTTATCCCCTTTTCAGTTACAGTCACAGTGTAATTGTAATGTAATTCTTGTTGTTGGGGAAAGGAACTTGCTATTTGTGGTGAGTTGTGTTCAGGCTGTTCTCTCACCCACAGTTTCTCTGTCAGTTTTCTCAACTGCTGTCTAAAAGCAATCAGAAACCCTAAACTGAGCATCCTATAAAAATAGAAAATATGCAGATATGCAAATAGGCATTCTCTTGGGAAGAATACCACAATGGATACTGTGGACAAAGGTTACTAGCCACACAGGATCTTGAATGTAATTTCCTTAGCACACCTTCCTTTCCCCTCATGTTTAGTATTTAAGCATGAGGTGCTTTTGGTAGTTAATGGAATGAATTTTTCATATGGTATACACAATATTGATCTTTCTTGTTTCTTAGTTTATTAATTATAAATATTTATGAATTATTTAGTCTTTAGGGTTGTTCAATTTCTTTAGAGTTGAAGTTGTTTAGAGCAGCTGTTGAGGTACTGGAGTTATTCCAATGCCATTAATGAACAAATCATAAACACCTTTTTTTAAAAAAAAATGTGTTGAATATCTGAACAGAGAGGACATAACTATTAGAATCACATCACATAACTATTAGGCATTTGGTAAGAAAAAAGTGTATGTAATTCAACTGCTTTTTATCATACTGTGGGAAAGTGTCTTTGCTGGGAGACTATAAAGGGAGAGGAGGAGCATGGTGTGGATAATAATATTTCCAAGAGTCCTTGTTATTCCACAGAGAAGATTTTCCTACTTACACCATGTGTTTCTATGTGCCTTCAGGTCACCTGTGAATTTATAGTGAGCCCATGGATTTCATATAGTTTTCTTAAGCAAGGAATACTTGGTCTTTTTAAAGCAGGAAAGGCATTCCTATCTCTGCTAGAAAGACTGTTCTGATAAGACCCATGAAGAAGTCCATTGGCTAGAATAAAAGTCTGGCACTGGCCTTGTGGGTTCTGCTAGTTCCAAAGAGGACCTGGATGAGATATCCTCTAACCCACCCCATCACACATGACACTGATTCTTTCCCACCTTGTGCATTCCCTCATATGTTCACATGCACACACACACACACACACACACAGAGACTTTAAATCACACAGCAGAAAAAGAGTCCTCTCTGATCTCCTCCTGCTGCCGGTTAACCAGGGGAAGGGAGAAGGAACACACATATCCTTTTCCCCTCATTTTAACAAAAGAAAGAAAAGAGTGCATGTTCATTCTTTCCCCTTCCTCTGTTTATCTTGTGGTGGGAGGAAATAAAACAGGTCCCTCTTCCTTTTAGACTCTTTTCATAGGTAGTTGTGAATGCTGGCTGTAGGCTGAAGCTACATCTCTCTCTGGCATGCATAAACACGTAACAGAAAGAGAGTTAGAGGGACTTGTTGAAGACAGTCCCCTGGCTTACTGGGACAATGGTGGCAGCAGCACTTACTGCAACATCTTTTCTTCTTCATGCTTTTGACCTTTTGCGGGGGCAGGGGAGGGCTTTTTGCAGCACAGTGTGGGTGCGCTGCTGTAGCGAAGCTCTCCATTCTTAGCCACCATCTTTGTTTGATAGAAGCATGTTTCCCAGAACTCAGGGCTTGTCTAGATGTGATGGTGTACTGTGAGTGGATGCACATTTTCACCCATTTGCACCAACGCTGTTTTGTTTCCACCATTTTTTCACCTATTCACATCCATTCACATCTGTTTGAATGGAGCAGCCTCACACCCTGATAAAGAGAAATAGAGTAAAAATGCACAGCAATGTGAATTCAGATGTCCACACGTGCAAAAATGTGCCTCTACATGCATTTTCTGATAAACTTCAGGGGAAACCGCAAATCCTTTTACTACAAAGTTTGTGGAGTTTTTCGCCTCCCGCCTTCCGAATACCACAAATCTCATTCGGATCATGTTGGAACACATTGTACTCTCTGTGAATTCTATGAGGAGTATTTCCATCATCTGGACAACCCCTCAGATTCCTAGAACATGGTTTGAAATCCACTGCATTAGGTCTTCTGCTATCAAAATATTGTTCAGCCATGGGATGGTTCTCAGCGTGATTGGACTTACAATTTTCTGAGTGATAAACAGTAGGTATCACAAAAAATTGCTTGTTTGTACAAAGCTATTATCAGAAATGGGCTGTTGCAGGTTGCACTCTATTTCTTGCCCTAACAAGGGAAGAGAGAGAGGCTGGAACATGATCTGAAAATACAAAACTAGGATAGCATATTTTTTATAATAGCTCCATACAAGGAACAGCGCAATCATTTTAGTTATCTCATGGAAGACTAAAACTATTAACATGGCAAGCCAGGGCTGGAGAATGTGTGGCCCTTCAGATGTTGCAAGATTATAAATCCCATTGCCCTTCATAACTGGCTATGTTTATGCTATGGTATACTAAGCTATATTAGAGCTAATGGGAACTGTAGAGCAATAGCATCTAAACGACTGCATGTTCCCCACCCCTCTCATGTATGTTTGTATGGATAAGCCCTGAATCCAAATTCACCAAATATTCTTCCCAACTTGCCCTCTGTGTTACTCTTTATAGTAACTTTCCCCAAGTTAGTAACCACTAGGCAGCTTGGCTACCATGCTGGTTGGGGGATGATGGGGAATGTAATGTGTGGGAGTAGGAGCATGATAGGTTATCACACCAATGAATTAGTGTCCCAAATGTTTTGTTTTCTAGGTTCATGCATTCATTAATGTTTCATATTCATTAGATCCTGCTTTTTATATATTTAAATATTGATTTGCTTGGATTAATGTTTTACCATAACTGAGGCAAAGTGGAACTGAAAAGCGTGTAGATTTAGCAACAATATGTTTTTTGGATAATTTGGGAATAACCAAATTAAAATGGCCAGGAAACTAATGAAAATGCTTTTGAACTTACAGTTATATGCAAAATTGTCTTAAATGAATGTATTACTCTAAGGGAAAGAAAATATAGCAAGGCTGGGCAACTTCCAGAGATCAAAGGGATGCATTTCAGGACTTCAGAAGGTCACATGTGTCACTTTCAACTTCCCATTGTGTGTGTGTGTGTGTGTGTGTGCGCGCGCGCGCGCAACATATATTATATACAGGTTGAGTATCCCTTATCCATAAATCCAAAATCCCAAATACTCCAAAATCCAAAATTGTGCACATGGGTAGCTGAGATAGTAACACATTTGCTTTCTGATGGTTCAGTGTACACAAACCTTGTTTCATGCACATGACTTTCCTCCACATGTAGATTGGCTGCCATAAATTTAGGACCCATTATAGAAGCCATGATTGGCTGTTTGGGGGGAAATGGGAACAAATATCAAAGTGAGGGGGAAGGGGGTTGGGAGGAAGGTGGAGGATGAAGTGAGGGCCTTGAGGTCTACATGTGGCCAATGACCCATGGTCCATACTTTGCTCTCCCCTGAAACAGAATGCTTGTATTAGGATTCTAGACAGATTTCCCCTCCACATACACTGAATAAACATGGGCAAGACAATTTGCTTGTAGATCATAAGTTAGCCAAACAACATGGTGGAGCCCAGTACAATGGACTCCAGTACAATGGACTTTCTCTCCTCCTGTTCCCCTCCAGAGCACCTGAAAACTGATTCCAGTCCTCTGAAATAGGTTCTGGAGCTGTACAAGGTGGCTGTGGTGGGGAGATGATATTCTCCCCTTTGGCATTTGCTGGGACTTCCAGTCTATCCAAAGAAGTAACTTGCCAGCCTCTGCTGAGTAAAGGATATATGAAATGGTCTAAAGCAAATCTGAAGGGGCATGTGGATGGTCCTGATATGGTAAGGCTCTGTAGGGATTCTGAAGGTAAGATTTGGGCCTAACAGAAAATGACATTTCACTTCTGAAATATGGTAAAACATCCACAGGGCTTTTAAAGTTTTTTTTTTTTTTAATAACACTAACCAACTCTATCTATGTATTTTTTTAAAAAAAAAAATATGCCACCCTTCCGAATACCTCAGACTGTTTCACAATATAAAAAGAACAGAACCATGAAATCGCAGTCTTAAATACCACCAACCAAGACAACTATCCATTAAAATTGTGAAAAAATAAATCCATGCCAGCCAAATGCCTGTGAGATGCGAAAGCCTCACAACCCCTCTGAAAATTTAATAAGGAGGTAGGTAGTTTATTGATGAATCCATAATTTTGGAGCCAGAGCTGAACATGTCTGGCTTTTAGCCGCTTCTGTCTTAACCTGTCAAACAGACACAAAGGCTGGCGAGATCTGCCTAGACAGAGTTTAGCTGGAGAATGGCCCTGTTTTGAGGGGGAAAGACAGTTTGCACTTTCCTAAAATACCTGGCAAATGAAAAACGCTGGTACATAGGGCATTCACAAATAGCCTCCACACATTCTCTGAATTTGTGAATTGGAAGAATGTCTGTGCCTGCCAGTCCCACCCCATCATGCCTATGCCCTATAGGTCCAACCCTTGCCAGTCCCTGAAATCCTCAAATGCTAAATGGTAAATCTGAACAGGAAGAATCAGTTTAATTAGGAATTCTCTGCCACTGGCACTCCCAGTTTTCTGGAGGGTCCTGTGTATGTACAGCTGTACCAGGGCTTAGATATCACTTTTCTGGACCTCTGGCTTTTCTTCACAAATGAAGATTCAGGAAGGACTCATCCCGCGCTTTCTGCAAGCGTGCTGATGACTAAAAAGGCCAATCCGAGATAAACAAGTCCGGTTGCAGAAAGCACAGCAGAAGGTCTCCTTGGGTGATATTTCCAGGTTGTGATTCTTTCTGTGTTGTCATTTCTCTTCAAGACTTGTTTGGCGTGAGTTCTCAAATAATGCTGCAACATTGTGGATAGTGTGTCTCCAAGCCTTCCAATGTGAGGCCAGGGCAGACCATTGTTGGTGATCAATTTGGCCGAGCCTGAGATGTTGTTTCAGGGAGTCCTTGTATCGCTTTTTTGGAGCACCCCTCTTACGCTGACCCATGGCTAGTTCACCATAGAGTACTATTTTTGGGAGGTGATGGTCCTCCTTCCTAGAAACGTGCCCTGCCCAGTGCAGCTGTGTTCTCAGTATCATGGCCTCAGTGCTGGTGATTCCTGCTTGCTCAAGGACAGCAACGTTCGTCACATAGTTAGTCCAATGTATATCTAGGATTATGCGTATACAGCGCTGATGAAAGCGTTCGAGTAGTCATAAGTGTTGGCGATAGGTGACCCATGTTTCAGACCCATAAGGGAGAATAGATAGTACAATGGCTCTATACACACTGATTTTTGTGCTTCGTCTCAGATGTTTATTACTCCAGACTCTTTTGTAAAGTTTTCCAAATGTGCTACATGCCTTTGCTAATCTGTGATCGATCTCTTTGTCAATCTTGGCATCTGAGGAGATGATGCTTCCCACGCAGGTGAACTGCTGAACGGACATAGCACAGATTTGCCGACGGTAATGTGGGGATGATGGTGTTCGTCCTGTGGTGCAGGCTGGTAAAGAACTTCCATTTTCTTAAGGTTGACTTCCAGCCCAAACAGCTCTGCAGCTGTTGCGAAGCAGGATGTTAGGCACTGCAGAGCTCCTTCTGTGTGGGCAACAAGGGCAGCATCATCAGCGAAGAGCAGCTCACGGACTAGATAGTTTAGAGTCTTAGTGTGAGCCCTCAAACGGCTTAAGTTAAACAAGCTACCATCAGTACGGTAACATATGTAGATGCCGTCTTCTTCTTCAAGCTCTGCCATAGCCCTTTGGAGCATCATGCTAAAGAAGATTGTAAATAAAGTTGGTGTAAGAACACAACCTTGCTTCACTCCATTAGTTATTAGAAAGGGCTATGAAAGAGCATTGCCATATCTGACTTGACTGCGCTGGCCCTCGTGTAGCAAGATAATCATTTTAAGGAATTTAGGGGGACATCCTATTTTTTCCAGGATCTGCCACAGACCTTTTCTACTCACAGTGTCAAAGGCTTTGGTAAGGTCAACAAATGTTACATAGAGTCCCTTGTTCTGCTCTCTACATTTCTCTTGCAGTTGTCTAAGGGCAAATACCATATCTGTAGTACTCCTATTGGCTCTGAAGCCACATTGAAGTTATTGTCCAAAAATAACTTTTCTGAGCTGAGCTCATACATGATATGATCCTTAATGAAATGTTCTGCTGACCATGCAAAGGTTGGGTGTGTATGTGTGCACCTTCTAGTCACCTGTTGACTTACAGCAACCCTATGAATTTCATAGAGTTTTCATAGCCAGTTTCTTCCTCTGGAATATAACCTACAGCGCCTGATATTCATTGGTGCTCTCCCATCAAAGTACTAACCAGGGCTGACCCTGCTGAGTTGGTATTTAAGCCATTCAGAGGTTATTAAGTACAGCCTGCAAATTCTTTGATGTTCCAGCCAGCGCCAGCAAGGGTGAAAGCACTGGAAGCATTTAAGATTATGAGGCATTAATTTGTCAATTTCAGTTTCATGTTTTTCCAGTCTTTAAGTTTATTCTATTCCATGTCTTTGTCTGTACAAAATACATGTCTTTTTACGTTTCCATTTTAAATATGCACTTGTGTGTGCATTTTGTCTGATATGTACATTGTTTTCAAGCTATTTTCCATTATATATACTTTTAGTGGTATCTCCCCTGCCCACATACACACACACACACAAATACACATTTTTTGTGTGCCTTTTCCCATAATATGCATGTGCTGTTGTTTTTTGGTTTAAAAAATTTAATCACCAAGTTCTGGGAAGTGTAAACACTCAAGGATAACTTTTGTTTCAGTTCACAAGCTGACTCAGTAATAGCAAAATCGGTAAGTTCATACCAAAATGCAAATGAAATAAAAATTTCCTCTCTCCATCATTATTAATAGGAAAATGAAAGAAAACATGGATAGGAGTCCAAGAAACCATTGTCATCTTTACACAAATGTCTAAGTTGTAACAGATTTTATTAGATTTAGCCTCACACTTTTTCTGTAAGGCCATTCATTCATTTACCCCCATTGTAGTGACAAAGTGAAGCATCAAGAAGATATCCAAGACTCTTCTTGAGTTCTTGGCTGAAATGGTCTTTGAACCCCCATTTCATTGCTCCACATTCAGGATGCCATCCACCAGGTCACATTGACTCAGTACTTTACTTAACCGAGACTCATTGATTTTGTGACATTTCTGCCAGCAAAGTACTTTAAGGATCAGGTGGGATACAGAATGGTTATAAATCCCAGATGTAAAATGGAGAAGTTCACCTTTAGGTGATCTGAAATTGCATCAGGCTGATCATGTGAGTGGCTGGTGGGGAGATGTATCTGATCATCCAGGTCTTTGCCATCTCTCATACTTGCAATTTGAATCAAAAAACTGTAAGGCCTTTTTCAAGCTGACAAGGCCTCTGCTGAAATCACCTTATTATCTTTTAAAATAATAGTATAATGGCAAGGCTATTATCTATGTCACCATGTCGTGCACATCATGCTGTCATTACCACTGCATAGTCAAAACTGCTCACAATTGTGTCTCATTTTATTGCTAATGGACATTTCCTTTAGCACAAAATGGGAGGTGCCTACAGATTCTGAACTAGGGAAGTCATCTCTCTCTCTCTGTCTCTCTGTCTCTCTGTCTCTCTGTCTCTCTCTCTCTCTGGCTATCCTAAAATTAAAAAGGGTAAGACTCAGAGAGTAACAGAAATATATAACCATGATATAAAAAGATTGACAATATAAACAAATGTAGTTTCTTTCTTTCTTTCTTTCTTTCTTTCTTTCTTTCTTTCTTTCTTTGGTAGAGAGTCAAAATACAGCTGCAAAATAAGAGAGAGATTTTGGACCTTGAATGTTCCAAAGCTTCGGATTCCCATGTGAAGTTGAAGGCTTTCACGGCCGGCATCCATAGATTTTCCTTGGGTTTTTTGCCTGTGAGGCCATGTTCTGGAATAGTTTCTTTCTGATGTTTCACCTGCATCTGTGGCTGGCATCTTCAGAGAATGGTTGTGTAGGGGTGTGTGTGTGGAGTTTATATGCTGTGAACCCCTGTTGGGGAGTATATGTAAATCTGTGTATTTGAATGGTTAGTTTCTGCGTGGAGATAAGCAAGGAGGATTAGTATCTATTTGGCTAATGGTTGGTTGATGGGCCATTATCTGCTGGCAATCCCCCTGTCCCAGGGTGGAATTCCTTCATAAGTGTTGAGTTGGTTTATAACATGTTCTGCTACTGGCTGGCCCAGTCTGCAGTGTCTCTCATGTTCCTTGATTTCATGTTTGCACACTGTGCACTGGGCCAGCCAAAAAAATCAGCAGTAGCAGATCTTTTATGGGGGAGGGTGGGGGTGGTGGGTGTTTAGGGATTTTTATCTGTATTGTATTTTAATTTTTGTAAGCCACCCCGATTGTTCAACAGAGGAGCGGGGTATAAATAAATTTTATTATTATTATTATTATTAACATGTTATAAACCAACCTGGACACAAAATGCTATTTAAAAACACAGAAATTCTGGACCAGGCCAACAACTATCATGTCAGAATGCACAGAGAAGCTATTGAAATCCATAAACATCTGGACAACTTCAACAGGAAAGAAGAAAACCTAAAAGTAAACAAAATCTGGCTTCCAGTTTTGAAAAACAATAGAATTAAAACTCAACACCTACAAAGGAATTCCACCCAGGGACAGGGGATTTCCAGCAGATAATGGGCCATCGACCGACCATTAGCCAAACAGACACTAATCCTCCTTGCATATCTCCACCCAGAAACTAACCATTCAAATACACAAATTTACATATAATCCCCAATAGGGGTTCACAGCATATAAACTCCACACACACATACCTACCCAACCATTCTTTGAAGATGCCAGCCACAGATGCAAGCAAAATGTCAGAAAGAAACTATTCCAGAACACGACCTCACAGCCCAGAAAAAAAAAACAAGGAAAATCTTCAGAGTCCCATTTTGTAGCCATGGCAGAATCAAGTGGCGAAGCCTTTCTGGACAGTTCCATTTCAGACTTTGGGATACTGAGGTGGCATCTTTAAATGTTCCTTTCCTTCCCTGAATATAGAAAGAGAACATTTCAGGGAGAAACTTAGAATGAATTTTCTCCTCCATTAGTTGGTTTTCTATATGGAATGAGAGGTTTATCCACACAGAAAAGCACTGATGCAGTTTCCCATTCCCCACCCCCATGTCTGAAAGTGATGCATTCTGGGAATAAAAATGTCACCTTGATTCTCTTGATTGTATCTAATCTGGAAATTCAGCTAATTTAAAGCTCTGTTTCCCCACAGAAAATAACACACTAATGGTTCTTTCATGTTATACAAAGGGATTCCCCCTTCCAGATATTCTTTGTCCCTCCAAGGATTTAGCTATTGCAACTTGAAAGGATGTCAAATAGAAGTGAAGCAATAAGGAAACTGAGAACAGAGTGCTCCATCCACCTCCTTAAAGCCCTTTGATTCCTGTAGTTAGTTACAATATTTACCATTTGTTCCCATTAGCACTAAAAGAGCATCTCTTTCATTTTATTTCCCCTTTAATGATACTGTCCGTAACCATTTGATTTGTGAGGCAATATCCAAGCATTCCCTTAGAGTCTTCAGTTTTCGTACAGCAAAGGCCTTCTCAAATAACCTCCTTCCACTTCAGCAATAAAAAAAAGATACTTTGCCATTCTACCATTAGTTCTGATATTGTACCAGTGTTGGGAGATTCGCCTAGCAGTGAAAGGCATGTGTGTGTGCGTGTGTGCATACATGCATGCTGATTTTTAAATATGGGGAGAAATGTACTCTGGTACTGTATAAGACATTCCCTTCAAAGAGCCAGAAAACCTGCAATAATGAACTAGATTGTTGTCCATGTCATAGGGGTAGTGGCAGAGAGTAAGTAGGGAGATTATCAGATGAGCCTCTAAAAGCATTCTTGTTCCACTATATTTAAAACGTAAGTTTCAGAAAACAATAACCCTTTTATCTGATACCGTTGTAACAATGAGAAAGAGCACCCCAGCATTATTGGAGCAAAGCCACTAGCACTGTATACTTCCACATTAACTGGGGCATGTGATCTCGGCAGGTCTCACGAGAGGATGTGAGCCGGCTGAAAAGTCTAAAAACAGCTAAATTAACAAAGAAAAAGAAAACACAAGCACTGAAGCACACTTTAAAAATTGCTAGCTAAATGGGGAGGTTCATAAAAAGAGTGTCCCATACCTCGTTTTCATGTTCTCACCTGGAGGTGTTCTGGTGGGAACTACCCACTGACGCTGTATTCACAAGAGCATAATGGGACACAGTTTCCGACACTCACAATACTGTGACAAAAATGCCATGGGAGATCAATCTACGGCTTGACCCATTAATAAAAAAGAACACCTTATTCACAATGGCATAACGTGAGGAGCACAATGTCATGTGATAGGGAAGCCCGTTCATGTTTTCTTTTCATTGTTATCATGCCGTATTTGCCACATCTGATAATCTCCCAGGACTGGCCCTACCATTAGGCACAGTGAGTTGCCTGTCTCATGGAACTGATTTGAGGTGGCAGTTTTGTCATTATACAGTGGGTTGCATTTTAATGTGATTACCTAAGATGTGTACAATGGGGGAGAAGAAACACCCTTCTTAGTTCTTCGGATGTGGTGCACAACTTAGGCCAAATGCATAAATGAATGTGCAGATTAAGGAAAAATATACAAAAAATTATAAACATTTCATTGCAGAAAGAAATGAAACCAGTATGAAACAAGGTTGGGAAGAAAATGAATGTAGGATTTGGAGAAACAAAATGAGACAGAGAGATCCTCACATCCCTAGTCGATGTCAGGAAGCAGCTTCCATGTAATTGGGGTAGTAAAGAACCGGCCATCCTCTTTATCTGTGGGGGATACATTCTCAGACTTACCATGGATGTGCAAAACTGTGTGGATAATAGAGAACCCTCTTGACGTGAATGACCTCAGGCCCAACTTCAGGTGGAAGCATACAATAGAATCACACTTGAGGACAAAGAAAATACCTAGAGAGGACATATTTTTTCAGATGTGTATAAGTGAAACCGCAGATACTGGTCCCTTAGATAGAGGGGTCAGCCTGTAATTTTCACTTTTAGTCCACACTTTAAAGGCACTATCGAGGGTGCTGAATTCTCTTCCCTCCAAATAGGATACCTTGGATAGCTCTACTGACATGGAAGATATCACCTGCTGCTATCACTAGTTATGGGTTTCTGCAGTTACCCAGGAAATTAAACCACTATAACTCTCTCTACAGTATGGCTATTAATTGCCTAAATACCATGAAGGCACAAGATTCCCTTTGGTCTTGGAAACTAAGCAGGGTCAGGACTGGTTAGTACTTGGAAGGGAGATGGCCAGGGCATATCTAGTGCATATAGCTAAGGCTATATGTCAGAGGAAGGCAATAGCAAACCACCCCTGAGTATTCCTTGCCTAAGAGAATGCTATGAAATTATCTATGCCATTTGTATATCACCTTTCTCCCAGAGTGGGACCCAAGGCAGTTTACAAAAAGACACAATTAAAAATATAACAATAAAATGTTAAAACAATTGCAAATCATCATGTAAGAAATGTAAGGTACTGCACTTAGGGCGGAAAAATGAAATGCATAGATATAGGATGGGAGAGACCTGGCTGAACGAGACTACATGCAAAAGGGATCTAGGAGTCCTAGTAGACCACAAGTTGAACATGAGTCAACAGTGTGATGCGGCAGCTAAAAAGGCCAATGCGATTTTGGGCTGCATCAATAGAAGTATAGTGTCTAGATCAAGGGAAGTAATAGTGCTGCTCTATTCTGCCTTGGTCAGACCTCACCTAGAATACTGTGTCCAGTTCTGGGCACCACAGTTCAAAAAGGATATTGACAAATTGGAGCATGGCCAGAGGAGGGCAACTAAAATGGTGAAAGGTCTGGAAACCATGCCTTATGAGGAGAGACTTAGGGAGCTGGGTATGTTTCCTGGAAAAAAGACGGTTAAGGGGCGATATGATAGCTCTGTTTAAGTATTTGAAGGGGAGTCACGTTGAGGTTGGAGCAGGCTTGTTTTCTGCTGCTCCAGAGACTGGAACACGGAGGAATGGATGCAAGCTCCAGGAACAGAGATTCCAACTCAACATTAGGAGGGACATTTTGACAGTAAGAGCTGTTCGGCAATGGAACATCTCAGAGCATGGTGGGGTCTCCTTCCTTGGAGGTCTTTAAACAGAGGCTGGATGGCCATCTGTCGAGGATGCTTTGATCGTGATCTCCTTCATGGCAGGGGGTTGAACTGGATGGCCCTCGTGGTCTCTTCCAACTCTACAATTCTATAATTCTACGATTCTATGTTAAAGCAGCATAAAATCATTTAAAAGGTAAAGCGCACACTAAGAAGCCTTCCCTGTGTACACATTAAAAGCCTATTTAAACAAAAATGTCCTTGTCTGCCAGTGAAAGGAGAGCAGGAAGAAAGCCAGCCTAGTTTCCCATGGGAAAGAATCCTAGCAGGTGGGAGCAGCCACTGAGCAGCCACTTGCAAGCATGCCTGTGATGGTGGTGGGACTGAGGAAAGTCCTCCCCTATAGATCTTAAGAGCATGGCAAGTTCTTTATTCATGGTGTTACCCTAAGTTGACAGGCAGCTTGAAGGCACATGCTTTGCTTTACTTTAGGGATGTTAGGAGGAAAGATGCTTAGCCTGCACTCATGTCATTGGTCCTTCTTTGAATTGTCAATTAAGGCCAAGCCACCCAGACACAGGCCAGTGACATGACATCCTGACTTTGTATCTCAAGCCACCTCCTGAATCAGCCTCAACCAGAGAGAGAACTCTCTCTCTCTCTCTCTCTCTCTCTCTCTCTCTCTCTCTCTCTCTCTCTCTCTCTCTCTCTCTCTGTGTGTGTGTGTGTGTGTGTGTGAGAGAGAGAGAGAGAGAGACTGGGGATTAACTGCCTGCATATAGAGACATTTCCTTTCAGTGCCATGATTATTGTGAACACAGAATTGGAGCTGAGCTGTGCTTTGACTGATAGATTTAATGATGGAAGTCTACAGTTTACAAGCAAGCATTTTTGAGCATGGTTATCATTCCCCAGCTCTCTTATGAGGGGCCAACTACAAAGGTGCAGGTGGACTTTAAAAATTCAGCTCCAGCTCTGCAGAAAGATACTGTTTCTTTCCCTTTTCTGCCCCCCCCTTAAAAAAAAAAACTTCCCTCTACACTGCCTTCAGCAGCTGCAATGTTTATACAGAAAGATTTTTTTTTTAAACCCACCTTGTGTCACACAATGAATGTTCTTAGAAATACCATTATGTTGCCAATTCAACTGAAACAGTCCAGCTTTAGCAGGAGCTAGCAGCCTGTGCACCAAAGACTGAAATCCTGGTTGCCTAATTTTTAAAAAGCACATTGCCCCAGGCAATGCTTCTAATAATTCTGGTGCTTCCCACTCTCCTGCCCTCTCCTTTTTTCTGGCACTGGACAGCCCTTTTGCTGCCTCACACACTGATTCACTGCCCTCCTCCCTACACGTCTCCTTCATTCACCTGCTTCCAGGGCTCATGTTCTCAACCTGTTTTCTTTAGCACGTGGCACTTGCTCTGTGACCTTTGTGCCTCTCTCCTCATCCCTGCCACATAGAATACACTGTGGATGGAAAGTCACATGACAGGTGACTCAAATTGTGGGGGAAGGCTTACGAAAGGCTTTTATGGAATTTGTAAGCCTTGTCCACTGAGTCCTGCTGGGTTTTGCCACTGTACCCTTTAGAAAGCAGTAGTTAAGGGGACCAGTCCTCTAATAAGACAGTAGTTCTTAACTTGTGGTCTGGGGACACTCAAGGGGTGAATGTCCCCACAGGGGCTCTGTGAAGGCTTGAAGGCTTCTTGGCCCATCTCCTCCCTGCAGTGGAGTGGCCAGGTCACAGGAGCCAAGGCAAAGGCTGGCTGGCTGACTTGGCCTGCACATTGCCATTCAATCCGTTCTAGCCATAAACCTGCAGGAAGAAGCAGGAGAAAAGTCTTCCCTTCCCCTCCAGTGCCTCTGAGGAAAAGTTTAATGGATGGTGTAATGTTGTTTTTGTTTTTGGTGGTGGTGATGGTTTAAATCTTTAGTTAAGTCTTGTGGGTCCATGGCACAAAATATATTTAAAGGGGGTCCCTGGTAAAGAACAGGTTAAGAGTCACTGTAATAAGATATAGTGGGTGCTGTTATGCACCATTTTTTCTCTTCTCTGAGTTTTCCTCTGACAACCAGTTTAATACAGGGCTTAGAATGTTGGCCCAGGACTTGGGAGACCCAGGTCCAAGTCTTTACGGAGAAATGGAAGTCACTTTGGACTGTCATTCTCTCTCTCTCAGCCTCTCTTGGCAGGATTTTTTTAAAAAAAGTAACTGCTAAGAAAATAAAGTATAAATAATTTTGCAATGCTTTTCTTAGAATAAAAAAAAAAGTTAAAATTGCATTCATGGAGGAGGCATACAAAAAGACATCTATTAGAGGAAATTGCTTGCAAAAATTTAAATTTCAAGAAAAATCATATAAAATTGTTTATACAAGGAGAAATGCATAGAAAAATATATACTATTTTTGTGTGGGGGTGGCTCTTCCCATGCCTAAAAGACCCCAAAAACAGTGAAGAAACAGGCAAAACAAACTTGTGTTTCAGAAACTTTGAAAACTGCAACAGGTGAAGTGATTGATTTACCCCTCCCTCTCTGCATTCCAAGCACTGGGTCTTCATCTGTGAAAGATTCCACCCAATGGTTGAATTATCCATTTACCCCCATAAAAGAGGGGGCAAATTACAAATTGTTTTAAGGCACACAGATGGAGGAGCACTGAAAATCATCTTGTCACCACTAGATTAGGTTAAATTGGCTAATTGTGTGCTGCTCATTCAAGAATAAATTTAAGATCACAACAATAATCAAATGACATCAAGGAAGTACCAAAAACATATAAATAGTATTATATTCAATGGCCAGGATCTAATAGCATGCTTCTGGTGATGGAACCACTTCTGTCAGTATGCTCAGGAAAGGTGGATTCCTCCCCCTATATCCTACAAGACACACAGTACAGTCTCAACACCTGCTCCAGACGTCTGAGAACCGTTCTAGAGAAGGCTGTTGAGCAATGCATTCAGGGGAGAGAAGTGGGGAAGAAAATCCCACTATGGTAGCAGTCAGCCGAAATATTTCTGCTGGCATGTCAATATTATTTGTATGAGCATAATATCAAAAGCACGGTAATGTATCAGTAATGTAAAACAGTAAACCATTGAGGCACAGTTGCTAAACCATGAGTTTGTGCTAAAGAGTGGCATTTCCTGCTGCCGCCTCATTGAGAAGCATATGATTATTACAGGAAAGAACAATGGGAGGTAGTTCTCAGTGTGTTTGTAGGTATTTACTGTATTGATATCACCACTGGTGTGCACAGCTTTACAGAATATAGGTATACCTCAGTTAACAAAACCTTTGACAAAGCAGCTTCTTCTTCTTCTTCTTCTTTTTTTACAAAGTCTTTTCTTGGCTGTTCAACCCCTTTTTCCTCCTTGCTCTGTCTAGCTGGAAGGATTTTAGCAGCATCGGCATTAAAAGGATGGTGAAGGAGGGCTGGAGAAACATAGATGTTCCATTTTGGGTTGCAGCAGCATGTCTGCCCTAAACAATGCAGTAAAACTTGAGCTGGGAAAGAATGAGATTCTGCTCTAGCTGATCCTATGGTAGCTGTGTGTGCTTGCCTACAACAGGCAAGGTAAACAGCAGCTGCCTCAAGATCTCCTTGCAGAGCATGTGTGAACAGCAAAATAGAAAGAAAAGCAGTAAGCAAATAAGACTGCCTCATTGGCTCACCCCAGCATGTTATAAAGCATAGATGTAAGGGTTTGGCCACCAAAATGGAAGTCATAAGATGACCAGAGACTGGTGAAAAAAAGTCATCCCTGAAAGCATTTTGAAAGAATCCTTCAAGTTGTCTCAAGAAGGTTCAAAATGCATTTGTTTTCTTATTCAAGACTTACCCGGCTTGGTGTGTCAGAATCTCTAGTCTCTCCATGCAATTTCTGCCTCTGGTACCAAATTTTCTGTTAGAGAAGTCATGCTTAGGAACACATCTACTTTGTTAACTGCGGCAAACCAGTATGAGAAGACTGGTAACACTAACTATTCTGCCTCACCCCATGCAAAGAGTTTACAAACTGAAGTTTGACACAGGGGAAACAACAAAGGGAGGGGAAGAAAAGGGATCTAGAGGAAAGTAGGAAAAGAATGTGCAATTGTTTTAGTTATGTACAGTTTAGCTTAATTCCCAGTTTGACTGTGACAGAACGTGGTGATGAGGGTCATGTGTGGAAAGCTTTCAAGGGATGTGTGTTGTGAGAAGGTGGTTTTAGAAAGGATAGAAGAGAGAGGTTTTGCCATGCAGGCATTCGGGGAGGTAGTTTCAGATTGGGGTTGAACAAATCTCTTTTTCTACATTTCACAAACTGCTGCTCTATTAATTTTTCAACTTTTCTCTTCTCTTTTTCTTTCTTTTGCTCATAAGCCTTTGGCTCATGAATAACTTCACTGCTGAGAATTCCTTAATTATAAGTATCATTATAAAGTGTGTCTGAAATGGGATATAAATGGGATATAAATGTTTCTCTTTCTTTGTCCTTTGTGTTTGTTTGTAGCCTATTGAGACAGAGTTCCCTTTTCTTATTTTTTTTTAAATCCTTGGTGGCCTGTTGAAAGAAGGTCCCATCTTGCCAGATTTTATACATTTGAGACTGTGCCTAATGCAATGCTTAGTAAATTAACATGAAACACGGTGCAAATCTCTACTCACCCATATACTTGCTGGGTGTCTCTGGGCTAGTCACTTTGTCTTTCAGCCTCATAGGTTACCTGTGAAGATAACATGAGATGGAGGTGTATATACATCCCTGAACCTTTTAGAAGAAAGGTAGGCAGGCAGGGTAAAGTATGATGTCTGTCTATTAAATAATGAGACTGATACAATAACCTATCTTTATTTATATGTATTACAATTCTAATGCTTTTCAATATACTCCCCGTTCACACTCACACACCAATGCAGTCTTGTTTTCTACTGGTCAAAGGCATGGAGGAGATTAGTTTCTGTCAGCTGTGTCAACACATCTGCCGTTTTCTTCATACTGCATCAATTGACTCAAAACATGTTCCTTTAAGCACTGATTTCACTTTAGGGAAAAGACAGAAAGTTGCATGGTTCCAAATCTGGTGAATATGGAGGATGTTCAAGTGTAGTAATGCATTTATCAGCCAAAAATTGCTTTACAGAAAGTCTTGATGAATGAAGAATGAAACCATTTTCTCACAGTTCTGGCCTTTTTTTCTGACTTTTTCAACTTTGTCAAAACTTCCTTATAATAATGCTGGTTCACTGTTCTGCCTTCTGGAACCCATTCTGCCAAAATTACGCCCTTGATGCCAAACAACAACAACAACAATCATCGCTTTGAGTATGGACTTGCTTTGACATGCTTTTTTCATTCTTGGCGATGATGGTTTTTTTTCCAGTGCATTGACTGTTGTTTTGTCTCAGGATCATACTGGAAGATTCAGGTTTCATCACAAGTGAGGATTTTTTGAAAAAGGTTTGGGTCCGCCTCAAGTTGGTGCAGAATGTCACATTGCTCAACTTTTAAACTTAGCATTTTCCCATCACACAACAGACAATACTGTTGCTTTAAATGACAACTGATAATTAACTGAATGGCTGAGAGTATTGATGTTTGTCACGCAGGCTCAGACATGTTCAAGGTCACCATTCAAGTGTTCACAATCAGTTCTCCCTGATTTGTCTGAAAGGTAGAAACACAGTATCATTATTTAATATATACACCTTGTATATCTATTACTGAAATGATAGGGTTACAGTTTGCAGAGGGGGTTGTTATACCATACAGTTATAATAATTCTTATCTACACCTCCAGTTCCTTAATAATATCTAGTGCTCCACTGCAGGAGTTTACACATACCCATTCTACCCTTTGTCTTCTGTACCAGGATTACTCATGCACGGTGGATGATAGGCATTGGTGATTTATGAAGTGTCATCATACAAGCCTTTTCAATTAATTGCTGGTTCCCAGAACTATGTCATCACAATGGGGGAGTGAAGTGCTTGCACATTATTAGCACAGTTAAAAGCATAAACTGGGAATTAGCAGTTACCCAGCCTAGTCTTACATTTCTCATTAGAAAAACAAAGTAGATCAGTATGGTCAAAACATAGTGAGGTCATAGATTTTGTCTTACTTTCATGCTAGAGAGAATGAGCATAATATGAGTACAGGGTGTTCTACTCTGAATCACCAAATAAAAGAAGGGAAACATGGCTCCCATGTACCTAAAGGCATTTCTTCTTATGTTATGTCATGATTAGGTCTATTGTTACTGGAGGCATGCAAAAATCACCTTTGAAAAATGATGTTACCCTTAATAAAAGTATCTGAGCTGCTCTCAAAAAATATATATCCAGATTTTTCAGCAGAGACCGAACCTGAATGCATGTTTGCTTCAAATCTCACTTGTATTGAATCTCTCTTGTATTAAATCTTGTATCAAACCTCTCTTGTGTCATTTTGCAACCATATCTGAATGTGGAGCAATCTGTTTAGAAATTTCACAAACTCCTTTGAATCTGGGGAAAGGTTCTTTCAAAATCTCTCATGTGCCCCTAATTTTCTGAGTTTTGCTTTAGGAGAAATGTCAGCAGCCACTCTACTGGTGGGGGTGGTGGCAAAAGACAAGCAGGTTTTGAGCCTTTAATCCTGCTACTTCCTGCAGTTCACTGCCACCTAGTGGTTACATTATGTCCTGCAGTTCTAATAAAACAAGAGTTTAGTTTTGGTTCATTTCGTCTTCATGGGGTGGAAGAATCTTGTCATATTTGTGAAATCAGGATGGCATTTCAGAAAAGAGCTATGGTGAACAGGTCTTTTCCTTGTGTTTTTTCTGGGCTGCAAGGCCATGTTCTGAAAGTGTTTACTTCCGACGTTTCACCTGCATCTGTGGCTGGCATTTTCAGAGAATGGTTGAGTAGGAGTGTGTGTGGAGTTTATATGCTGTGAACCCCTATTGGGGATTATATGTAAATTTGTGCATTTGAATGGTTAGTTTCTGGGTGGAGATATGCAAGGAGGATTAGTGTCTGTTTGGCTAATGGTCAGTTGATGGCCCATTTTTATCTGCTGTAAATCCCCTGTCCCTGGGTGGAATTCCTTTGTAGGTGTTGAGTTTTAATTCTATTGTTTTTCAAAACTGGAAGCCAGATTTTGTTTACTTTTAGGGTTTCTTCTTTCCTTTTGAAGTTGTCCAGATATTTATGGATTTCAATAGCTTCTCTGTGCATTCTGACATGATAGTTGTTGGCCTGGTCCAGAATTTCTGTGTTTTTAAATAGCATTTTGTGTCCAGGTTGGTTTATAACATGTTCTGCTACTGCTGATTTTTCTGGCTGCTCCAGTCTGCAGTGTCTTTCATGTTCCTTGATTCGTGTTTGCACACTGCATTTAGTGGTCCCTATGTAAACTTGTCCACAGCTGCATGGTATGTGGTAAGTTCCTGCAGCTGTGAGAGGGTCTCTTTTGTCCTTTGCTGAGTGTAGCATTTCTTGGATTATTTATTTATTTATTTATTTATTTTTGGTTGGTCTATAGATTGTTTGGAGGTTGTGTTTCCTCATCAGTTTCCCTATTCTGTCTGTGACTCCTTTGATGTATGGTAAAAATACCTTCCCTTTGGGTGGCTGTTTTTCTTCTTCATTCCTGTGGTTTTTTCTGGGTCTGGCTGCTCTTGTGATGTCTGATCTGGAGTAATCATTAGCCTGTAGAGCCCAGTTTAGGTGCCTCAGTTCGTCCTCCAGGTAGTGGGGTTCACAGATCATTTTTGCACGGTCTACCAATATTTTTATTGTGCTTCTTTTTTGCCCTTGGTGATAATTGGAGTTCTTGTGTAGGTATCTGTCAGTGTGTGTGTGTGTGGGGGGGTTCTGTATACATTGTGGCCTAATTGTTGGTTTGGTTTGCCGGCTGTGAAAGCCCTGGACTTCACAGTGAACAGGTCCATTTTTCTTTTTGCATTGATTAAAGTAAATGAATTAGAAAAAACAGAATATAATTGAATTATGCTCTTCCACTACATTTTGCCATTTCCCTGTTTCTGTTTAGTATCTCTTCCCTCCTGAAAGCCATTGTGTTCTGCTTTTCCTCCATCTGGATGGGAGGAATTAGTGTCTGTTGACTGCTATCCCCTTGCTAATAGCACTTGGCTCCTGTAACTCTAGTGACTATCCAAACCAGCCTGTGTCATGCTTGTGAGGGGAGATGCCACATTTGGCACCAGCTGCTGTTCTATTCTCCCTGCCTTTTGTAGCGTCTCAGAAAAGGCCAGTTGTTTGACATTGGCAAACACATTCTGGCAGCCTGGCTTCTTGCTTCCAGACATGCCTACATGTTTTGCCAGAAGGTCAAGTGAGTCCCAAAGGCCTTGTACCAGCACATTACACAATTACCTGGCCAAAGCTGAATGTCAATGGCAACATTAAAAAAAAAACCCATCAAAAACAAAACCAACCTCTCCCCCCACCCCCATTGAAGGAGAATGCTGCCCAGATTCCTGTTATCCTAACTCATGTCAGGATGATATAATAGGACATGGCAGTTATTAAACTCACAAGACACACAGGAGAATTGGAAAGGGGAAGGGATGTGTCATTCTGTTTTTCAAGTGTCCTTTCGGCTATTGATTCTGGTAGTCAATTTAAGCGTCCCCCTCAGCTGGGATGTGGTGGTATGATCTGGTGTGGGTAATCAATGATGACAAGGAAGAGATTGGTCTCAGGTAGCATTTTCCCTCCACTCCTTTTTGTCCAGGTTTTATGAAAGCCTATGTGGAATTTTGATTATACTCCTTAAAAGAATATATTTAGGATACTATATATCATCCCAGATCTAAGTGCACCTTGGGAATCATAGTTGAGAAGAATCTTACATCTTAAGAAAATGGGATGTCTAAGCAGGCTACCATGCAGTGTATTCCTGGGGTGAGGAGTGAAAGGGGATAGCGTTTGGCTGATTTTCTACTTGGTTTTTTTCTCTCTCTCTCTCAGTGCCTAGCCAGTGCTGAGACAAGGCATAGCATGAAAATCAAAGTGGGTATCCTTGTCTAGCCTGAAGCAACATTTGTTTATGTCCCCAAAAAGCAGTAGTCCAATGCATTAAACTTTCAGAAGTTTTCTTGAGCAATGCGTTGCTCTTCTCATCATATCTGTTTTCTCTTTGATTAGTCAGAGAAGATGCTGCTTGTTTTGGACACAGATGCATGAACTTGGCTCATGCCTCAAGCTGTTGGTAAAATGAGATGCACAGATGAGCACATTCAGTATGGAAGGGATAATAAGAATGTAAGAAATATGCTGCCAGTTTCACAAGATCAGAACTTGGAAAAGTTACTTCAGCTCCTAAAATGCTCAAGCTAGAAAAGCCACTGGTAATTTTTCTAAGTTGTGTGGTCCAGACAGAGGCCCATCTAGTGAAGATTTTGTTTCTAGCAGTGGTCACCTAGATGCTCCTTAGAGCTCACAAATAAGGCCATAAAACAGAGTTTGTGGAGAAAAGACAGCCTTCCGGGTATTGGCAAGGCTGGTTTAAGGAGTTTTTGGGGCCCCTGCAATGCTTTGTTTGGGGGGCCCCATATGTTTATCTCAGGTCAATGTAACCTAACCTAACCTATTCACAGTACAGGATATTCAGATTACTGTAATAATGTTTTTGCAGGTGGAGGGTTATGATGCCACCCCCACAATGATGGGGCCCCCTGTGGTTGCAGGTGCTTCAGGGTCCTTAAACCAGCCCTGGTGATTAGATTACATCTCCCACTATTCCCCACAAGTGGCCATGTTGGCTGGGGGTGATGTGAATTGGAGTCCAACACTATCAAAAAGACCACAGGTTCAACCTCCTTGCCATAAAGTATAGTGTTCTCTTTTTGTTATTCCCCAACTTTTAGTATTTAGAGGTATACTTCCACTGTACATGGATGTTTCATAAGTAAAAGCTGCTGCTGAGTGACTCCCTTTCTAACTACTCCTAACTATTCCTTTTCTCAAGCCTTTTCCCAAACTCCTGGGCATCACAAGATCTTGTAGTAGTGAATTACACACATCACTTATTCTTTGTGGAAACACCTTTTAAGGCAGAACATTCTTTCTGGCAATTAATTATTGTGGTCAGTAATTCCTGCTTCCTTTTGTAAATGACTCACTACTTACCTTCCTCTGTGCATAAGTGAGAGAGAAGATGGAAATGTGCTCTTGGCTTCCCTGCACAGGGGCAGTCACAGGGGCTTTTGGTGGGAAAAGAGGGTTGCAAACATATTCATAATGGGCCAAAGATTTAACATTAGCCCCTGTTCCATCACACACAAAAGGTAAAATGGTTGTCTCATTCCTTTGTGTGAAAAAGTTCTAGTTTGTGCAGAGACATTCTGTGCAAATCATGGAAACTGTGACAGAAAGGAAAATCCACTTTTCTCATTCTTGCAGTAGAAGTGAGAAACCTCCAAGATTTTTATGTAGTTTTGTTAGGCTTTCTTGATAAGAACAAGTAAGTCAAATCATATATATATGTGTGTATATATATATATATATATATATATATATATATATTTGCACTGTGGGGGTGGGGGTGGGTATTTTCAAAGGGTAGTAGAGCATTTGATAGTAGAGTGAGTAAAGGACAGTGGTGTCCCACTTCTAGGATCAATTCAAACATGTAGCAGGCTTAGGGTTCAGCCACAATGCCCCCTCTTATCTTCCCTCAAAATAGGGTGGTGATAGCCAGTTTTTTTGGGGGTGGGATATAGAGGTGAGTTAAAATTCATGTTATTAATTCTTTTCATTGACACTTTCATTCCAAATGCCATCAACAAACATGTCATCCATCAGCCACCAGTCACAAGGAAGGGCACCAGTGAAGGGTACTGTGCATCACTCTTCCCTAGGCCAGTTGCACTTGTCTCATTCTCAGAACTCACCAAAGGGTTTCAAGACTCATGTTTCATGCTCAGGTATACAGAGTATATGAGCTGAACATGGTGTTTCACCAGCATATGTCAAATTTGTTAACGAAAGAACACATTCTTGAGATTTCTGTGGGGAACATCTGGTTCAAGGGTAGCTTGGATTAGGCCCAGATTGGTCATATCTTTTGGGGGGAGGGCACAGGGAGGAAATACCATTTGGAGACATCCCCCTCAAATCCAAATACTGCCCAAGAGACAACTCTTATTGTTTAGCTCCTATCATCTCCACTTGATTTAAGCTATTTTATTTTGCTCACAGACTGAGCAGAATTGTCAAGGATGTGTTTTTTCATTGACAAATGTGACATATGATGCAAGCTGGTGAAACAATGTTTGGCTCATTTGCCTTGATGAGGCTGCAGTATTAACAGAATTAACTGTGCAATTCTTCCCTGTTACATCAGTAATAAATGTGCTACCATTCTAGTCTTGATACTTTACTGAACATGTTAGAAATGGGACTCCAAGATTTCTTTCTAATGGAATCTTTTCCAGAATCAGATGCAACTTTGGCTTCTTTGTGGTCTTGCTGGATCTGCTGGTTTGCAAGGTCAATAAGAAAGTGAGGACATGGTATTTGTCCAATGAATGATCAGACTTCTCAGCAGCAGCCTTTGCTCAGCTAGGCAAAAGGATAGAGGCTGTGGATTGGAGCATACCAACTGCTGCATCAAGCCAAATCTCAAAGCCAAAGATGCTGGGATAAAGGCACTGGAAGCCTACATATTCGAATGCCAAAGGTTAGAGCCATGGTGCCAGCAAGGCAGATAGCAGGCAGCAGTGCTGCTGGCACAGTGAGTGAGGAGGCACTTGGCATTACTCATGCCATCATGGCAAAAATAGCACAGAAGCATCTGGTAGGCTGTCAGGCTGATCCTAAGGAATAAACATGAAGTAGCTTCAGTTGGCATATTAATCAAGAGTTATTTGGCTAGAGATAAGGGTCCAAGGGAGGGAAGCCAAGTAGAAACTCACCTGTCATTGGGCTGTTATCGTATTCAGTTTTTTTAAAACATCACTACCTACTCTCCTCAGTCTTTCACACCTGCAGGAGTGAGCTGCCAATGTCACAAGTATTAAATTACTTAAAGGAGAAATGGTTTGAAAAAGGTATCTCCCTCTGCAAAAAATAACATTGTTGCTAACATCTACTCTAATCCCAAAACAAGGTGAAAATGTCTATGACGGCAATACCATGGTCCTGGGTGCAGTGTCCCAAGAACCACAACAAAGAGCAGAATCATAGGGGTGGAAGGGACTGCAAGGACCATCTAGTTGTCATGCTGTCCTTACAGGTGGTCATCCAAACTCTATCTCAAACATTCAAAGAAGGAGAGTCCAGTAGAAGTCCCCACCACCAGAGGAGGGGGTCTGTTCTCAGCTTCCTCTCCCAGCCGGTTATAGAGGTTTCTGCAATGACTTCCTCTGTGAGGTTGCAACTCTGACCAGGAATGGTGGGAATTATGTTAGGGGCATACTAGTGGGTAGGGATGGAGTGGGGAGAGGGAGGAAGCCCCCAGCCATAACTCTACCTCTGTGTCTCCCCCTGCCATAGTCAGAATTCTAACTTCATAGAGGAAGTCATAGCAGAAACCTCTGTGGTGACTTGAGAGGCTGGGAGAAAAATCTTGAGATTGGATCCAGGCAATGGCTTCCATTTCAGTGGAGCACAGAACCCTCTCAGGGTATTAGTCTGAAAAGGATCTATCCAAGGTTCTGAACCCCCCTCTCAAATAGTGGTAGAATTCAAAGACATTCCCATATTAGTCTGGATCAGTATGCAAAGGAATCTTGTAACACCTTTGAGTCTAACTAAGAGAAATAAGTTGGTAGCATAAACTTTTGTAGACTTCAGTCTACTTCATCAGATGCATCTGATGAAGCAGACTTGAATCTATGAAAGCTTATGCTACCAACTTTATTCTCTCAGTCTCAAGGGCATTGTAAGATCCCTTTGTATATCTGCCCTCAAATAGGTTCAGTGGGTTGGGTAGTGCCTTGAGCATTTGGACTAAAACCTGGAACAGATTTTCCACTCCACTGACATGGAAGCTACCAGCCACCAACAATTTAGACCAGTTCTGGATCAATGGGAGGGCTTTCTTTCTCTTCTGTCAACAAACTGCTACATCCCCATGGGGAGGAGGGAAGGAAAAAAAATGATTTCCACCTTGGTAGCAAGACCCCAGTAAGGCCTTGGATAGACAGGAAATGTAGTGGTGACATCATGCTTATGGGGTTCAGAATTTTTTCCTGTTATTTTTATGTAGTTCCCCCCTCTTTTTTCTAAATGAACCTTAATTTCTTGTATTTGTGATTCTCTCACCCACCATTAATTGATCGGCGTTCTTCATGTATTATGCATATAGATCCAGTGAGGCAAGCTTGGTTGAGATGTGGAAAAAAACCTCAGACTTTGTTTTAGTGAATTTCCTTATTGCAAGGCAAAAATATTGAGTTTCCACCTGGTTGATGTATGGGAGAAAGGGGGATGGGGTGTGACAGTTTAACTGAAATAATGTTTAAATTATGAGTGATGAAGAAGGAGTTACATGATCGTAAAATTGCATATGTGTCAACTCAGAAGTAAGCTCTATTGAGTCTAAAAGGATTTACTCCCAGGAAGTTTTTATTATTATAACCTAAAAGCACAATTGTATGCATGTTTACTATCATCCTGTTGCTGGGATGAACCACCAGATAGATGGATCACCTGTCGCCAACACTTACGACTCCTCGAACGCTTTCATCAGCGCTGTTTACGCACAATCCTAAATATACACTGGACTGACTATGTGACGAATGTTGCTGTCCTTGAGCAAGCAGGGATCACCAGCATTGAGGCCATGATATTGAGAACACAGCTGCGCTGGGCAGGACACATTTCTAGGATGGAGACCATCACCTCCCCAAAATAGTACTCTATGGTGAACTCGCCATGGGTCAGCGTAAGAGGGGTGCTCCAAAAAAGCGATACAAGGACTCCCTGAAACAACATCTCAGGCTCGGCCAAATTGATCACCAACAATGGTCCGCCCTGGCTTCACATCGGGAGGCATGGAGACGCACTGTCCACTATGCTGCAGCCTTATTTGAGAGCTCACGCCGAACGGGTCTTGAAGACAAACGACAACGCAGAAAGAATCACAACCCAGAGACATCACCCGGGGAGACCTTCTGCTGTGCTTTCTGCAACCAGACTTGTTTATCTCGGATTGGCCTTTTTAGTCATCAGCGCGCTTGCAGTAAGCACGGGATGAGTCCTTCCTGGGTCTTCATTTGCGAAGAAGTGCCAGAGAGAGTTGCTGGGATATGTTCAGTCATGACCCAGAAATCCGATGAGCTAAGAGCCTCAGTCATCAATTGCCCTGCACAGGTCTTGCAAGCTCAGGGCCACTGCTTCCTTTATGAGTCACTCCATCCGTAACACAGTCTTCCCCTTTTTCCTACTTTTTTTCACTTTACCAAGCATTATCATCTTTTCTAATGAGTTCTATCATCTCATGGTATGTCCAAAATACAACAGCCTCGGTTTCGTATCTTCACTTCTATTGAGAGTTCAGGCTTGATTTTCCTTTCAGGCCCATTTATTTGTGTTTTTTGTTGTCTGTGCTATCCATAGAACTCTTTGCCAGCACCACATTTCAAATGCCTTGATTGTCTTTTTGTCAGCTTTCTTCACTGTCCAGTTTTCACATATCAATATATTTTCTTTTGTCTTTACAAAATCCAACTCCTTTTGTCAGATTTAGTAACCTCACTGATCATATACTCCCAATGATTTCCACACTGTATCCTAGAGTGCATAGTGTTACGTAAGGAAGGGATAACAGCTTTATCACTGCCGTTGGAGTGCTGTAATCAGCGGTGCTGGTAGCTTCCATTTCAGTGGGATGGTGAGTCTGCTGCAGATTTTTGTTATTGTAAAAGGATATCTAAGATGCAGAGATCCCCATTTGAGGGATGGGTTTCAGCACCTTGAATAGCTCTTTAAAAGTCTGGACTTAAACCCAGAGCAGATTCATTGACCTACTGACATGAAAGCTGCCATTTGACACTGATTACAGAACCAAAATGGTAACAATGAAGAAGTCATTCCTTCATTCCCTTTAAATGTTAAAGAAGTTATCTAGGGTGCTGAATCTATTTGGGGGTTAGAATTCACTACTGGTAGTTTTTAAGGTTCAGACCAGCTTCCAGTTATTGCAGTCAGTAGTCCCCAATCCCTCAAAGCAAGACTGGGGGACTCAGGCCAAAATCATTGGACTGCAGCTCCCATCAGCCCCAGCAAGTATAACCAATGGTAAGGGATAATGGCTCCAGAGTTGCAATCCAGCAATGTCTGGAGGACTACATATTCCCTCTCCATGTCCTAAACCCTCCTATAAATTGCTAAGGTACTTTCCATTGCCTGCTTTCTTTTGACAGATATTATTTTCTGCTCCTTGGACACGAAATGGAGAATTTAATTGAATGCAAAAGCCTTCTTTTATCCCTGGCAATACAGGCACAATGTTTTTCTTTAGGTTTTTTTTTTCAAGCTGGGCAGGCATACGGAAATATATGTGCAACTGACTAGCTACATCAGGCAAACTATCCAGGGCTGGTAAAGCCTCCTGTATGGCTCTGGTTCACTACATATGGCTCATTCATCTGTCAAAAGCTGGTTCCAGTGGGAGAGACTGTGCTATAGAAGGGAGAGAGGGATGATTCATCTTTAAGCAATGCCTTCTGTAGTTTTGGAAACACCCCCCTCCCCACAAAAACATTACATGGAAGATCCCAAACTATACACATCCTCGGGAAACCTGCTAGGAATAACAGAGGGGCTTATTGTAATGCAGTGTGCATAATATTGCCGGTACAAGCTTATAAGAATACACCTCCTTACATTAGCAAAAGGTAGCAAGCAAACTTGTGTGTTGCTTTTCTGTAGCAGATGAATTACCCATCTAGTTAGCTCCAGGCCAGAATCTGCCAGCATAGCTATACTGAAATAGGTAGCAGCAGGACAGAAAAAGCCATGGCCACAGCAGCATTAAGAGAAGGAAGGGAAAGTCATTGTTGTCAGTAATACAGGCAAAGGCAATCAGCTTTGAGCAGCCTATCTTTCCAAATCCTGGCTTCAGGGTATGGCCTAAGAGTAAGGGTAGCCTGCAAAGGCTGGCTTGGAAAATCACCTCTGCCATGAGACAGTCAACTTTCTAAGACATCGTTCCCAGAGGACCTTGGCTGTAAGGACCCATGCTGAAGCCTTGGAGCAATAATATGGTTGGAACCAGCATTCTTTTTCTCTACTGCTGACAATGATGGTTTTCCCTTCCTTCCCTTACTGCTTCTGTGTGACCCTGGAAGAAGTGCAAGCACTAGCATAATGGACTGTTTCACTTGTACAATGCTCAAATGGGATTCTGGCCCCAATATGCTTTCAAAGAAACCTTATTGGAAGCCAAACCTCTTGTTACTATGCACTATTTTTTTATCTAGCCAATTTGTATCTTAGTCCTCTTACATGGAGCTCAGGGAAACACACAAAAAAGTTATTAGCAATGTGTGAAAAATTAGTCCACCAATGTGTTTTTGTTTCTTACTTTGTTCTGTTAGGCAAAACACAGAAATGGATGCAATTTGTGATCAGAAAACCCATACCTTTCTGACTTTGTGGTATGTTGTTCAAAAGAAAAAATAGTTTCAACAGGATGTGCACTTTTGAAAGATGCATGTAAATAGTGTATACCTTTCTGAAATGAAGGCAAGTACATTTTTTTCAATGGGGCATGAAAAGTTTTAAAGAAATCAATACAGAACTGGCAGAAATGGACTGGGAGATAAAAAGGAGAAGTCTTTGGGACTGGATTTGACAGATTTCCCCATCCTTAGATGTTATCCCTTTTCTTCCCCCTTCCTTAATCCTTTAGGGGTAGATTAGTCATTATTGCAAATTTGGTTTGTACTTTGATTTCTAATGTTCTTTTTGTCCTAGAACTAGACATTCAGTTGTTACCATGTACCCGGGAAGCCTGGCCACTGTTTCTTCAAGACAAAATATTGATGTGTATGATGACATAGAATTGGCAGGTGAGAGGGGTCTAATCAAATCTTCTCTGGCTCACTGCATAAAAATAAAAGCAGAGCCACATTGGATCACACAAAAGGCCTGTCTAGCTTAGCATCCTACTCCAACCGTGGCCACCCCAAAGTTCCCGGGAAGCTTGCAAGTAGGACATGAGCACAACTACATCTTCTTAACATGTGTTCTCTAGAAACTGGTATTCAGAAGCATTATTTTTTCCCCCTGTTACAACCATTTCACCCATAGAGCTGGAAACACAAAAAACTTTGCCTTGTCTCTAATAATGTTCCCAACCCAATACTAACTATTGGTGAAATTATTATCCTACTTGTTATTCATTACCTTTGCTGTCTCTCTGGCTTTTTCTTCGCAAACGAAGATTCAGGAAGGACTCATCCCGCGCTTTCTGCAGGCGCGCTGATGACTAAAAAGGCCAATCCGAGATAAACAAGTCCGGTTGCAAAAAGCACAGCAGAAGGTCTCCTTGGGTGATGTTTTTGGGTTGTGATTCTTTCTGTGTTGTCGTTTCTCTTCAAGACATGTTCGTCGTGAGTTCTCAAATAAGGCTGCAGCATTGTGGATAGTGCGTCTCCATGCCTCCCGATGTGAGGCCAGGGCGGACCACTGTTGGTGATCAATTTGGCCAAGCCTGAGATGTTGTTTCAGGGAGTCTTTGTATCGCTTTTTTGGAGCGCCCCTCTTACGCTGACCTGTGGTGAGTTCACCGTAGAGTAGTATTTTTGGGAGGCGATGGTCCTCCATCCTAGAAACATGCCCTGCCCAGCGCAGCTGTGTTCTCAATATCATGGCCTCAATGCTGGTGATCCCTGCTTGCTCAAGGACAGCAACATTCGTCACATAGTCAGTCCAGTGTATATTTAGGATTGTGCGTAGACAGCGCTGATGAAAGCGCTCGAGGAGTCGTAGGTGGTGGCGATAGGTGACCCATGTTTCAGACCCATAAAGGAGGATAGACAGTACGATGGCTCTATACACACTGATTTTTGTGCTTTGCCTCAGGTGTTTATTGCTCCAGACTCTTTTGTGAAGTCTTCCAAATGCACTATATGCCTTTGCTAATCTGTGATCGATCTCTTTGTCAATCTTGGCATCTGAGGAGATGATGCTTCCCAGGTAGGTGAACTGCTGAACGGACTTGAGCAACCTGTCATGTAAGAAAAGCAGCTTTCCGCCTCACATGTAGCAAACTACAACAAAAACTCCGAGACATGCAGAACAAGTGGTGGATCAATATAGCAGAAAAGACACAATGCTGTGCAGATCTGGGTGATCATAGAGGATTTTATGAAGCTCTTAAAGCAGTGTTTGGACCTACTTATCAGGTCCAAAGCTCCTTATACAGTACAGATGGTCAAACATTAATTACTGATAAAGCCTCCATCCTAAATCATTGGGCTGAACATTTTCAAAGTCTCTTTAGCGCCAACCGAGTAGTCCAAGCCTCAGCTATCCAATATATGATACAAAAACCAATGAAAAATGAATTGGACATAGCTCCCACTTTGGAAGAGACCCTTAAGGCCATACAGCAGATGAAAAATGGCAAGGCAGCTGGGATTGATGGAATCCCACCTGAAGTTTGGAAACACGGAGGTCATGCACTCCACGAAAAATTCCACGAATTCCTTGTGAATTGCTGGGAAAAAGGGGAACTGCCATCAGACCTCCGAGATGCAGTCATCATCACCCTGTACAAGAAAAAAGGAGCAAAATCCGATTGCTCAAACTATCGAGGCATAACCTTTGCTGTAAATCAAAGGTATTTCTTTGCAAGAGGCTCTCTCCCATTGTTTGGCAGACAAGGTGTTTTGTTTTTGTTTTTTAAATCTACTAGACATCTTTATAAAAATCCAGGCTTGGCTTGGCTTGCTCACTGTAGGTCTGATCTAGTGACCAATTTATGTTGGGTTGTTTCCTCCCATGATTTAATGGCATGTTGGTATAGTGGTTTGAGAGCTGGACTAAAACTCTAGGAGATCAGGGTTCAGATTCCCACCTGGCCATGGAAGCTCTTTGGGTGACCTTGGGGAAGTCATACTCTCTAAGCTTCAGAGGAAGGTAGTGATAAATCTTGCTAAGGATGATAGTTTCATTCTTGGAATTGCCCTAAATCAGAAATATCTTAAAGGCACACAACAAGTTTCTTTTCTGCAGCCCTTTTCCCAATCATCATTTTGATAACCCGAGCATAACAAATAGCTACTTTGCTGGTCCTCAGATTACTTTGTAAGATAACCTTTTGGGTCTTCCCTGCAGGTTTGTTCTGGCATTGCCATATTTGGGGGGGCGGGGGAGAGAGAGAACCAGTCTAACAGACTGTGTTTTCTGATGTGTTTTCTGGTTCATTTCTCAGTTTATACCAAAGGTTGTTACATTTTCTTTGCTCTCCCGGTTAACATTTGCTAAAGAGAAAAGCTAATAGGCATTGTGTTTGATTAGGTCATGGCTCCTGACACTTTAAAAATCAGCTGAAGAGGGCTCTAAGTCTCTGGCAGCTGCATGTTTGAGCCAACAAGCCTGCTCCTTCTTCCTAGGCAGTGCTTCGTGGCAAGGGTGGGCCTGCAGTAGCATCTCCAACCATTAATTAAGGCTCTTATGCCAGCACTCCAAAAGTCCTCAAGGCCCAAACAAGACCTCCCCACTGCCACCACTTCCTCATTATGAAAGCCATCCTCCTGCAGTCCTGAGGAAGATAAAAGTTTATTTGACACAGAGGCAGCACTGTTACAACACTGAATGTATTACAGACTTGATGGGTTTTTAGTTGCCCGAATGAGAAACAAGTCAGAATGTCAGGAACTTTATGACAGCTTGCAGTTTGTGATGATATAGCTTCAGAACCACAGCACAGTAACAGTGGCTTAGGGTGGCTGGATTCACCAAGCAGGACAAAACTTGTTGATGGCTTTGTGGCAGAGCACCTGCTTTGCCAGCAGAAGTTCTAGGGCTCAAAAAAGTGACCTCTTGGGACTACATTTAGCATGGCTATTGGGGGATTCTGGTACTGGTACTCCAAAAAGTATTCCCCCCCCCCGAAGAGAATCCCATGTTGAATCCATGGCATTTTGAGGCGGTTCTGAAGATAAGTTGGACCCAAGCCATTTAGGGCTTTAAAGGTAATAACCAACACCTTATACTGGACCCAGAAACTGATAGGCAGCCAGTGGAGAGATTTTAATACTGGAGTTCTATGGTCTCTCCGAGATGTTCCCGAGACCACTCTGGCTGCCATATTTTGTACCAACTGAAGTTTCCAGACCAAGCACGAGAGTAGGCCCATGTAGAGCGCATTGCAGAAATCTAGATGAGAGGTTACCAGTGCATGCACCACAGTCTCAAGGTCCCTTACTTCCAGGAAAGGGTGCAGCTGGCGTATCAGCTGAAGCTGATAACAGGCACTCCTGACCATCGCATTCGCTGGGCTAGTCACCTGAAGCGATGAATCAAGAAGCACCTCCAGACTGCGAACACAGTCCTTAACGGAGAGCATGACCCTGTCCAGGACTGGAAGTTGCAACCCAACTCCTCGTTTTGGGGCCACTACCATGAGCACCTCCATTTTGTCTGGATTGAATCTCAATCTGTTTTTCCTCATTAAAGCCCATTACTGCTTTAAGACAGTCGTTAAGAGGAGAGACGCCATCGGAATTCAAGGCCGACGATTGAGACAAGGAGAAATAGATCTAGGTGTCATCAGCATACTGATAACACCCAGCCCCACAACTCCGAATAATCTCACCCAGCAGCTTCATATAGATGTTAAACAGCATTGGGGACAGGATGGTGCCTTGCGGAATGCCACAAGTAAGCTCCTTTTTACTGGAGCAGCTGTCCCCGAGCAGCACCCTCTGGGACCTGCCTGAGAGGAAGGACCGGAACCATTGGAGCGCAGTGCCTCCGATTCCTATTTTGTGTCACTCTAACCATCCCTAAAATACAAGCCTTGCTGCTTATGAGTCATCCTTGATCCTGGATGTCTGCAGTACAAACTAACAAAATTTACTTCTTTGTCAATTAACAAACTGACATTGAAATTCTATTCATGTTTATGTGGGAGTAAGGTCAACTGAATTTAGTAGGACTAACTTGCAAACAGACATACACAGATTGCATTGTAAATAATTTTAATGATGGCATTTTTACTTCTAACAAAGTTTTACCCTTCCAAAAAAGTTCTAGCTACAGTCCTGGGTAATAGTCTCAGAAGAGGGAATGTACCTTTGTGGAGACTTGGATTTTCTTCATGAATGAGAAACCTGAGACAACTTTTAACAACCCAGATTTTTTAAATTTACTTTTTTCTATTTTCTAAATAATAGATGATGGCATTGTATATAACCTGAGTGAAAACCAAACCTTATGACACTTTTGTCTGACATAGCTTACCTGTGAAGTGTCTTGAAACCTAATGAACGGCCACAAAAGCAATTAGCTCTGACCCAGCTAAAACACTACATGCATGGAAAGAGGCCTCTAAGCACATATCCTTAGCTGGGTAGGGAGAACATTCCACAGCTTGGAAGAATTACTTTTTGGATGACACCATTTCCCAGAACTTGTCAGCCAATAGGGCTCTTGCTCAGGTGAGGAAATAGCCCTGTCCAATAACACTGTCATGGGCAATTGTCCAGTGTGCCCATGTGTGATGGGGAGGATTTATTATAGTGCCATTCAATAGGAAAAGCAGTCTTCTTAGCATATGGCTCAGCTCTTAGACAGGCGTGGGGTCCAAATGGAAAGTGGCTTTCTCTTTCTCCTCTCTGGCTCAGTTTCTAGGCTGCCTGTCACTGATGCCTCTCAGCCAAGCAGCTACTTTCTCCTTCTTTCCTAACTGCTACCTTCCTAGGACTGTCACCTGCCACAGGACCTGAGAACACCCCAGCATTGTCCCCACCTCACACTGCTTCCAGAGCTACTTCAACACTTCTTTTTCTGGATATCATGCCCTAGGTCCACTTGCTAGTTGCACATAGAATAGACCCATTGATTCAGTTGTGGTATGGTAAGTCAACTCTAATGTAAATCCAATGGGTTTGTCCAATGGGTTGATTCAGTGGGTTTATACTTTACTTGGAATTAGCAATTGGATTTAGTCTCATGATTTCTTTATCAGACATTGTCTATGATCTCATTTTTGTACTAGGAAATTTAGATGAAGTCAGCATTTGACCGTTATATTTTGTCATAATTTACTCTACACAACCCCCAAGAATTCACACTGTCTGGTCGGCAGCTTTGATACAGGGATTTGGAGCAGGAGGACCAAGAGGAGTAGCATTCATGTATGGCATTGATGAAGTGATTGACTTTGGTCAGCCTAGCCTCACCATATTCCACATATTCAGCCAAGGATCTGTTCCAGATTTCTATGCAGCCATGAAAGCTGGACACCACATAGAGTTGCCAAGCTAAAAACTGGAAAGGGCTGTTGTACCTTCAATAGTTGTGTAGAAAAAGGAATTTCAGCAAGTATTGTTTGTCATAGAATCATAGAATCATAGAGTTGGTAGAGACCTCAAGGGCCCTGCCATGCAGTCCAACCCCCTGCCATGCAGGAATACACGATCAAATCATTCCCGACAGATGGCCATCCAGCCTCTGTTTAAAAACCTCCAAAGAAGGAGATCCCACCATGCTCCGAGGGAGTGTGTTCCACTGCCGAACACCTCATACTGTCAGGAAGTTCTTCCTAAAGTTTAGGTGGAATCTCTTTTCCTGTAGTTTGAACCCATTGCTCCAGGTCCTAGTCCTAGCAGAAAACAAGCTTGCTCCATCCTCAGTATGACATCCCTTCAAATATTTAAACATGGCTATCATGTCCCCTCTCGACCTTCTCTTCTCCAGACTAAACATGCCCAGTTTCCTAAGCCGCTCCTCATAGGGCATGGCCTCCAGACCTCCCACCATCCCAGTCGCTCTCCTCTGGACACATTCCAGCTTCTCAATATCCTTCTTGGTGCCCAGAACTGGACACAGTATTCCAGGTGAGGCTTGACCAAAGCAGAATAGAGTTGCACTATTACTTCCCTTAATCTAGACACTATACTCCTATTAATGCAACCTAGAATCGCCTTGGCTTTTTTAGCTGCTGCATCACACTGCTGACTCATGTTCAGCTTGTGGTCCACTAAATCTCCTAGATCCTTTTCGCATGTACTGCCCTCAAGCCAGGTGTCACCCATCCTTTTTTTTTTTCAGTTTGCGATTTCTTTATTATGAGATTTAAAAAGTAAATAACACATTGTGTGTGTGTGTGTGTGTGTGTGTATTATAATCATACATTATATTATCCAATCAATACTTAATTAGTATAACATATAAAATTAATATAAACATCACAATTTTTCTATTAACTAATTTCAAAAAGTTAACATAGATTCTTTACTATAATTCTATTCAAAAATATTAATTCCCCTAACCCCCCGCCTCAGTGCTCCCCTTCACCGGAGCCATTATCCCTTACCTAATCTTTCCAGAATCTCATTTCTTCTCCTGGAGGTAACCTCCCATCTTTTGTCTGTAATACTTTTTTAACAAATACTTTCCAAATTTTATCAAAGTCACTGTCTTTCCAACTTCCTCTTCTTACTTTGAGTCTACATGTTAACTTATCATTTGTTGCCATCTTCCACACTTCTTTATACCACTCCTCCACTTGTACATTTATTTGCATTTTCCAATGTCTTGCTATAATTAATCTTGCTGCCGTTAATAAATTTGTTATTAAATCCTTTTCTGCTTGGTTCCCATTCTCTCCATTATAAATTGACATCAATGCTATGCTCGGTTTCCTTTCTATATTTCTATTTAGAATATTCTCTATTTCTATGAAAACCATTTCCCAAAACTGCTGTACAAATTTACAATTCCACAACATATGCATATATGTACCTATTTCTTGACAACCTCTCCAACAATATTTAGAGTTATTCTTATCTATATTATGCAATCTTGCTGGTGTCAAATACCATCTCCATATTATTTTATAATAATTTTCTTTTATCCGTATCAACATATTTTTTAGATGTCTTTGTTTCCATATCTTATCCCATTCATGATCTCCAATTTTTTGTTTCAAATCTTCCTCCCATATTCTCCTTAAATATTCCCCTTTGTCTTTTTTCCCTTAATTTTTATCAATGTTTTATATAATTCACTTGTAATACCTTTCATAGTTTCATTATCATCCCTCTTTTCACCTTTTTTCACCAAATTTTCAAATTTTGTAAATTCCCTTGTTTCTTTATGATTCTTTTTCCAATTTTTAATCCATTGTTCTAACTGTATGCAATTAAACCATGAAATTTCTCTTATATCCCCTTTCTCATTTATCCATCCTATCCATCCCTCTATTTTATCTAGTCCTCTTTTCTTTAATTCCTTTCCCATTTTTTCCTTCAAATTATTTGGGAATTGTTTTTCCATTATAACCTGTGTTAATACTGAATCAATAGGCAAAAATTCTCTCTTATATTTATACCATGTTTCCCATATATTTTGCAGAAATGGATTTTCAATTCCTTTAATTTCCTTTTTTGTAAAATTATCAAAAAATATGTTCCATATTCTCTTTTCTATTCTCCCTGTTTCTATCTCTAACCATTCTAAATCCCCCTGTCCTACAATTCCTTCTATAATGTATCTCAATTGATTAGCTTCATAATATCCTTTTATTTTGGGAAGACCAAGTCCTCCCTCCTTCTGTGATATATACCAAAATAACTTATTTAATCTTGTCCTTTTCCCTCCATTACAATATTTATTCAGCATATTTTGCCATTTTTTCAGTTCTACTTCTGATACTTTTATTGGTAACATTCTAAACAAAAAAATTAGTTTAGGTAATATTTTCATTTTAACTAAAGCTACTCTTCCAAACCATGATAGTTGAATATTTCTATATTTTTCCAACTTCTTTTCCATTTCTTTCCTTAATACCATAATATTTTTCTCTTCTAGTTCTTTTAAATCTTTTGTAATATTTATTCCTAAATACTTAATATTACTTTTTAATCTTACTTCTAATTTTTTCTCTTTTACAAATACATTTTCTTCTTCCTTAGTATAGTTAAACAATGTCATATCTGATTTATTCCAATTAACCTGTAAGCCTGTCATCTCCCCAAATACTTTTAAATGTTCTTTAATTTTTTCTATTCCGTTAATCAGTTCCTTAATTGTTAACAATGTATCATCAGCAAACAAGCTTATCTTATGTTTTGTTTCTACTCCAATTCCTTCTATACTATTATCATTTCTTATCACATTTGCTAGAATTTCTATTACCATTGCAAACAATATTGGAGAAAGTGGGCAACCTTGTCTTCTTCCTCTCGTTATTTTTATTTCTCTTGTTATTCCATCATTCACCATCACTATAGCTGTGTTATGGTAATACAATTGATCTATTTATCCTCTAAACCTCTTCCCCATTCCAAGTTCTTTCAATATTATTTTTAGTGTTGGCCATTCCACACAGTCAAATGCTTTAAATATATCTAATGCTAATATCCCTGCTTTTACTTTTGTTTTGCCAATTATATGTATTTTATTTAACACCCTTCCTATTAAATTTGACATTTGTCTTTCACAAATCCACATTGGTCCTTTAATATATATTTATACATACAACTATTCATTCTCTTTGCCATTATTGCTGATAATAACTTTGCATCTTGATTTATCAATGATATAGACCTGTATGATCCAGGGTCCAACAAATCCTCATCTGGCTTTGGTATCAATATTATCAATGATTGTTGCCATGATGGAGGGACTTTGTCTCCCATTATTATATTATTATATAATTCTAATAATTTAGGAATCAACTTCTTTTTAGATACTTTATTATAAAGTATCTAAAATCTGGTCCTAACCCATCCATTCCTGGAGCTTTCCCGCTTTTTAAATTGTTTATTGCTTCCTCTACTTCCATTTTCATAATTGGTTTTTCTAATAAATCCCTATCTTCCTCTTCTATTTTACTCTTCCAATTTTCCCCTACATATTTTTCTATTTGTTCCACTGATTTATTCCCTGACTGGTACAGGTCTTTATAAAACTCCTCAAAAATTGTTAGTTTTTCCTTCATTGTTCTACACATTTTACCTGTTTTATCTCTAATCCCATTTATCATATTTTCCATTTTCTTCTTCTGTGTGGATATAGCCAACATTTTTGAATTTTTATTACTAAATTCAAAATACTCCCTTCTTAAATAAATTAAATTTTCCTGTACTTCATCTACTTCCATTTTATCCAATTCCTCCCTCTTTGCTCGTAACTCAATATAAGTTTGTTTTTCCTTGTTTAATATATATTTATTTTCCAATAATTCTATTTCCCTTTCTAATTTCCCTTTTCTTTCTTCTTGCCTTTTTTTAAGTTAAAGGTTTCTTTTCTGCATATCCCCCTTGTCACAGCTTTCATAGTATCCCACAAAATTCCTTTTGATACTTCTTTATCATTTAATTTCCATAATTCTTGCAATTCATGCTCAATTTTTTCTACTATTTCTCTATAATTTAAAATCTTTGTATTCAGCCTCCACCTTTTCACCTGTTCATAATCTTTCTTCATTATAATCTCCACATTGACCAAGGCATGGTCTGTTACTTTTATATTTTCTATCTCTGAATTTATTATTTTATCAATCAAATTCTTTGATACAAAAATATAATCAATTCTTGAATAACTCTTATGTACCATTGAAAAGTATGTATATTTCTTTTCATCTCCGTTTACCAATCTCTACACATCTTTCAACCCCTTTCTTTTTATTATTTTATTTAAATTTGTAATATTATCATATTTATCCCTTAATGAATAATTTGATTTGTCTTTTATTCTTTCCATTTGCATATTAAAATCTCCTGCTACAACAATATTTTTTCTTGCATATTCTCCATTTCTTTAAATACTTTCTCGTAAAATTTCTCTTGTTTTTCATTTGGAGCATATACATTCATTAGAACATATTTATCTTCTCCCATTTCACCTTGCATTATAATACATCTACCATTTTCATCTTTTTTCACCTTTTTAATGAAAAAATTACATTTTATGCTATTAATATTGCTACTCCTCTAGCTTTTGAATTCCCATATGCTTTTTCATAAACTCTTACCCAATTCAATTTCAATTCATTTACTCCTTCCCTTTTTTGATGTGTCTCTTGCAAAAATATTATATCCGCTTGATCCTTCTTCAATAGTGCTTCAATCCTTTTTCGTTTTATTACCGTGCCAAGGACATGAACATTTAAGGTTGATATCTTTAATTTGTTAACCATTAGATTCCTTATTACATTTTCTATAAGATCTTCTGGCTCCAAAAAGTGAGGTGTCACCCATCCTATATCTGAGCATTTTCATTTTTACTGCCCAAGTGTAGTATCCTACATTTCGCCCTGTTGAAGTTCATCTTGTTAGTTTTGGCCCAGCTTTCTAATCTGTTGAGGTCATTTTGAATTCTGATCCTGTCCTCTGGGGTATTAACTACCCCTCCTAATTTGGTGCCATCTGCAAACTTGATAAGCATACCCTCTATTCCCTCATCCAAGGCACCGATAAAGATGTTAAATAGCACTGTGCCCAGGACAGAACCCTGTGGCACCCCACTGGTCACTTCTCTCCAGGATGAAGAGGAGCCATTGGTGACTACCTTTTGGGTTCAGTCAGTCAACCAATTACAAATCCACCTAACAGTTGCAATGTCTAGCCCACAGGTCACTAACTCTTTTGCAAGAATATCATGGGGGACCTTGTCAAAAGCCTAACTGAAATCAAGATACACTACATCTATAGCATTCCCCACATCTATCAAGTTTGTAACTCTATCAAAAAAAGAGATAAGATTAGTCTGGCATGACTTGTTTTTGAGAAATCCAAGTTGATTTTTTGTGATCATGGCATTCCTTTCTTACAGACTGTCTGTTTAAGGATCTGCTCTCGTTCTTTCCTAGTATAGATGTCAGGCTGACTGGGTGGTAATTATTTGGGTCTTCTCTCCCCCCCCCCTGCTTTAAAGATAGGAACAACATTTGCCCTCTTCCAGTCTGCTGGGACCTTTCCTGTTCTCCAGGAATTCTCAAAGATTATTGACAGTGGTTCTGAGATTACACTGCCAGTTCTTTTAATACCCTTGGATGAAGTTTATCTGGCCCTGGAGACTTGAACTCATTTATACTGGCCAGGTATTCCTGAACTACCTCTTTACCAATTCTGTGTTATATTTCCCCTACTGCATCATCTGCTCCATTTTCCCCAGGTTGAACACTGTTCCTCCTTTGGGAGAAGACTTAAGCAAAGAAGGTGTTTAGATTTTCCTTGGGTTTTTTTCTGGGCTGTGAGGCCGTCTTCTGGAAGAGTTTACTTCTGACATTTCACCTGCATCTATGGTTGGTATCTTCAGAGAATGGTTGGGTAGGAGTGTGTATGGAGTTTATATACTATGAACTCCTGTTGGGGAGTATATGTGAATTTGTGTAATTGAATGGTTAGTTTCTGAGTATAGAAATGCAAGGTTAATTAGTGACTGTTTGGCTAATGGTTGGTTGATGGGCCATTATCTGCTGGGAATCCCCCTGTCCCTCGGTGGAATTCCTTTGTAAGTGTTAAGCTTTGATTCTATTGTTTTTCAAAACTGGAAGCCAGATTTTGTTTACTTTTAAGGTTTCTTCTTTCCTGTTGAAGTTGTCCAGGTGTTTGTGGATTTCAATAGCTTCTCTGTGCATTCTGACATGATAGTTTTTGGCCTGGTCCAGAATTTCTGTGTTTTTAAATAACATTTTGTGTCCAGGTTGGTTTATAACATGTTCTGCTGTTGCTGATTTTTCTGGCTGGCCCAGTCTGCAATGTCTCTCATGTTCCTTGATTCATGTTTGCACACTGAGTTTAGAGGTCCCTATGTAAACTTGTCCACAGCTGCATGGTATGCGGTAAGTTCCTACAGCTGTGAGAGGGTCTCTTTTGTCCTTCACTGAGCGTAGCATTAAGGTGTTAAGTAGTTTGCCTTTTTTTTTTGTCCCCTGTTAGCCTTTCGCCATCTTCTCCATGCAGCGGCCCTACCATTTCCTTGTTTTTCCTTTAGCTACAGACATAAACAAACAAAAAAAAAAGCCGTTTTGATTTTTTTTTAACCTCTCTAGCAAGACTGAGCTCCATCTGAGCTTGGGCTTTTCTGACTTTCTCCCTACATGAGCTGGTTATTCATTTGAATTCTTCTTTGGTGATTTCTCCCTTTTTCCATTTCTTGTACATGTCCTTTTAAAGTTTTAGCTCAGTTTAGAGTTCTTTCGACATCCATCCTGGCTTCTTTAGACACTTCTTTTTTCCCCTCCTCATTAGAACTGTTTGAAGTTGTGCTTCAATATCTCACTTTTAAGAAACTCCCATCCATCATGAACACCTTCCTCTTTTAGTATTTCTGACCATGGGATCACCCCCAGTAATACCCTACATTTTCTGAAATCAGATTTCTTAAATTCTAGAAGGCATGTCTGACTCTGCTTGGCTTCCCCTTTCCTCTGTATAACAAACTCCAGGAGAACATGATCACTCCCCTCTAAGGATCCTGCCACTTCTACACCATTAACCAGGTCATCCCCATTGGTTAGGATCAGATCTAAAATAGCTGTTCCCCTTGTTGCCTCTTCCACCTTCTGGCCAATGAAATTGTCTGCAAGGCAAGTGAGGAATTTTTGGACCTTATATTCTTGGCAAAGTTGGACTTCCAACAAATATCAGGATATTTGAAATCCCCCATTGCTACTACATCTCTCCTTTCTGAATGTGTGGTCATCTGTTCCAGGAAGGCATCATCTAAGTCCTCAGTTTAGCTTGGGGGTCTGTAGTAGACCCCCAGAATGATATCCCTGCTGTTTCTCTCTCCCTTAATTTTTACCCAGATGTGCTCAGCCTGGCTCCCAGAATTTGAGTCATGGATCTGTTCACAGGCAACCGGGCAACTAGAAACACCTACTGAAATTCCCTCTTTTACACAATTGTTAATGATCCAAAAGCCCTCTCCAGTTTACACTCTGGTTACCCTATTTGTAGCTCTTGTTGCTGATACAACTTTCAATATCATGAAATGAGTTAGGGCTTCTGTAGCAAAGGGGGTAGGTGGGACCAATTAGCCAAACAAGCTTGTGCCTGTATTTCTACCTTGTTTTGTACTTCCTTCTGAAAATTATCTTATCTGTCCCACTTGGTGTCTCAGCCCTGTGCTCTTGCTGCCATATGTTGCCACTCCTGTGCTTCACTTGCATGGGATGGGACAGAAAGGTAGCTAGAACAATTCATCATCCCTAGTTCTCCTCTGTCTTTTCTTTTCTTAGCATTGTCCTCCTGCATCACTTTAAATGAGTTTTTGCAGTCAGCTGAGCTGACAGGACAATTTGACAGAAAGAAGTGGTGCACTATTTGAAAGAAGTGGTGCACTATTTGAAAGAAGTGGTGCACTATTTGAAAGAAGTGGTGCACTATGTTGTGGTCACATTCAACCAAAAAGGCCAAAAAAGAGGTCCACCTTTTTGCTCTGCTTCTTTGAGTAACTTTAATATATTCCAGAGTATATACCCAAACCTGCTAGTTTTGAAATCATGATATTAGAAGCAACCCTCTTATGTGGTAAGGTTCCCCCCATTATTTGAAGTTTTCTGAGAAAGATCACTTGACTTCAGGAATCAAGTTGCAGTTTGCTTATAAAACAGCAATTTTATTTATGTATGTACCTTTTAAAAATGTGTTTCTTTTTTAAAAAAATTACATTTCTTCTTAAAATTACTGTACTGTGTATTTCCTTTAAAAAATACCCTGCATTTCCACTACAGTGTTATAGTGTTATTATTCCACTTCAACTGCTATGGCTGCCTCCTGTGGAATTCTGGGGTTTGTAGTTTAGTGAGGCCTAAGAGCTCTGGCTGAGAATGCAAATTGCACCTCTCTAAACTGCAAATCCCAGGATTCCACAGGAGGCAACCAGAGCAGTTAAAGTGGAATAATAGTGCTATAACAGTGTAGTGTGATATTATCCATAGGCAGCTTCCAACTAATTAAAAAGACAATATATTATAAATCAGAAATCTCATCATGACCACAGCAATACTGAAAGCTCCCGAACACTCCTGTAAACATATGTTTTATGTTTGCATCATTTTTTTTCCATAGGAACTCTGCCACTTTATCTAGGTTGATACACACACCCACACAGTTTTTTTTTAAACTGCCTGCTGTGTATTTAGAATGTGTTCTGAAATTCTCAGATCAGTTGTTGGGGTAACACCATTCACTAAATTGAAAAGGCTAAGGCTAGAGCCTGGAAAAGTTACTTTGTCAGACTGTGAGTCCCAGAATCCCCCAGTCAGCATAACCATTGGCCATATTGGCTGAAATATTTTGGGAGCTGCAGTCCAAAGAAAAGTGGCCTCAAAGAAAAGTGGCTATTTATAAACAATTCAATGAAAAATAAGAAGAAACAAAACTGGACTAAAGCAAAGAAGCTTTAAAAAGAAATTACAGTCAACTAAAACTCTTAAGACGTGTCTGCAAGAAAAGTGAAATGGCAACACTATTGAAATGTGTGCTGGAATTCTTATAGCCCAGTTCTGTCTTGCTGTGCTGACAAACTTGAGTATTAATCTGGTAATGTTTAAGGGTGCATGTTGTATTCATAGAAACCTGCCCAGCCTTTAAGAATGGCTGTGAAAGCCTTTCTGTCTGTCCCACTGATAGATGTTACAAGAGACAGGATGCTAATGCCACAGCTATGGAACACTCTCTGTGGCAATTGGCCAGGTTTCCTTATCTTTGATCTTTTGGTAGATGGTAAAGAAGTATGTTTTGATCTAGTCTGGGTTCACGTAGTACCATAAATGAGGCAATGTGAGGCCCCTCCTCCATTGCTGTGAGATAGCAAGGTTTGTTTTGGGGTGGGGTTGCAGGGGTAACGTCATTCCTGAGCCAGTGTGGTATAGTGGTTTGACTGTTGGACTAGGACTCTAAGTGACAAGGGTTTGAATCCCCATTAAACTTTGGAAACCCCACTAGGTGACCTTGGGCAAATCACACTCTTCCAGTCTTAGAGGAAGACAATAGCAAACTTCCTTTGAAGCAATCTTGCCAAGAAAACCCTGTTACCAGAAAGTGGAGTCAGCTTGAAGGCACATGACAACAACAATAACAGCAACAGCACTATTCTTAGTGGAATTTTGTGTATTTGAGACTGACTTTTCCAGATATCTGTAAGTTTGCAAAATTCTAAATAGGGTGCATTATGAGAGTTATTAGAATGTAGTACTATATGATGGGTTGGTTGCATCTTGGTGATCAGTTGTGCTGCTTGTGTGTGCATATGCTTATCTCCACAAAGAGAGAAGATTCTAGTTTTGAACAGAAAGATCTTCGTGCAAATTGTGCATCCAAATGTCACCCACTAAGATGTTTTTATGTACTTTCTTAGCATATGGCTTGGGTTTTTTTTGTGTTTTTTTTCGTATTCAGGTTATCAACTAAACTGGAGAAGACTTGAGTATGAGTGCCCAATGATTACACACACACACACACAAATACACACATAGTGTGTGTGTGTGTGTGTGTATTCTAAGCTTCATCACTGTCCATTCAACCCAAATAAAATGTGCTTGTTCTGCAAAGGAAACGTGTTATCTGGCATACTGTTATATGGGCACATATTGAAGGCCTTCTATAATAAAAGTGTAAACAAAGGAAGCTATAGTGTGCAAATACAAGCCCTAATGTGAAAAATAGTGGCAACAGAAAGTTAAAGAGAAAAAAAAAACACCTTCACATCATTCCCAGGTAGGCTGAAGGATTCTCATAAGAATGCAGTGCATCTCCTTATCTGTCAGAATGTTCTGCCAAGATTGATAGTACAGCATAGCTCTAACAACTATAAAATACCACTGGAAAGCTGTGGTAAGTTTGTCAGCAGCAATATCATAGAGTTAGAAAGGACCACAAGGACCATGTAGTCCTGCCCCCTACCATGTAGGGGTGTACATTTAAAGCACTCCCAAGAGATGACCCTCCAACCTCTATTTAAAGACATCCAAAGAAGGAGGCTCCATCACTATCCAAGGGAGTCTGTTCTACTCTCAGCTCTTTCAGGAAATGTTTCCTAATATTTAGGTGGAATCTCTTTCCTTGGAATTTGAATCCACTGATTCGTGTCCTAGTTCCTGGAGCAGCAGAAACAAGCTTGCTCCAAGCGAAACATATCAAAATCTGAGAGCTATTCCTCATAGAGTTTGGTTTCCAGACTCTTTAACAGCTTGGTCACCCTTCTCTGAACATATTCCAGGTTGTCAATATCTTTCTTGTGGTGCCAGAACTAAACACAGTACTCCAGGTGAGTTCTGGCCAAAGCAGAATCAAATGGTACGATTACTTCTCTTGATACTGGTCATGTTCTCCAAACACCATCTGATTGGTGGCATATCTCTAGCATGCTATACTCATGTCCCTCAATACTCCCATTAAATCAAAATTCTGTATATTTTCTCAGGTGAACCTTGGCGGTATCAACCGAGTCCTATTGTTAGTTCCACTAAAGTAGATTCATTGAATCAATAGGATTTACTGTTGACTTACTAGCCAACAACTGATTCAGTGAGTCTACTCAGGTATAGAATTCAGTCTTTTCTCTCTCTGTGTGTGAGGGGGAAGCAATGACTGATCTGTTGGTGAGCTGAAACAGGTTGATTATATGTCAAGGTAGTTTCATGTAACTATATTTTTCTTCATAAATCATTCTTTATCCATTATGCAACCATTTTTGTTGATTTTTCTCAGAACCTCCCCCTGGTCTGTCAATATCTGTCTGATAATGAAACATCCGGCAGAGAAAGCAATATCCCAGCTGCGGTCGTACTGAACCACATTGAGAGCCTATTATATCTTTGCCCTGCTTTAGAATACTTTGGAGTATGTGTTATATAATTATACCAGCCGTTCCATAGCTAAATACATTGCTTTAGAAGGGATAGCTGAAAGTAGCTGCAGCCCAATAAGCAGCTTCCAAAATCAAATTGCAGTTGATTCATGTTGTCAAAAGCCACTTGGCCCTTAACCTTCTTTATCCTGCAGCATTGCAGCTAATTGGCCTGTGACAAAATGATGTGCATGTTTACATATCCTTTCTGGCACTAGATTGTCTCTCCATATAGGATTTCTGTAAGATAATTTACTCACACATAAATAAACTAAGCTAGGACAGACAACTCGGATTAGTTGTGAGGGTGCATGGCACAGACCCCAGTGATCATACAGACATCTAGCAGTTGTGCTGATGATCTTGATCAAGTTGCCTAATAGTTAAAGCATTATGTGGTCATTTGGGTCTGAGTGAGTTTTAGGCAACTGCTGATGAAGTTGCTGTCAGCTTCAATTGTCCAGACTGGTTGGTTTGCCCTTCCCAAAGATGTTCTGAGATTTATATTTTCTTCAGCTTAGCACATTTCCTGATCTGAGTTGCTTCTGAGCAAGATGTAACTATTTGTTTAATTTGTGTCTGTACACAAGAATTAAGATTTTTTTAAAATTATAATCCTTGGTAGGGAACAAGATAAGAGCTTTTGTGTATGTTTCAGTCATTTTATTTATTTAGTATTTATTTCTATTTCAGGACATTCTGGTGGATATTATCTTTTCCAAAGCCATTCATTGTTTTATGCACAAAAACATTTTTTTTGTTTCAATAGCAATAACATTGATATTTATATACCACTTATCAGTGATGAAGCACTCCCTAAGCGGTTTACAATGATTTTTAGCTAATTGCCCCCAACAAGCCAGGTACACATTTTACTGAAGTATGGAAGGATGGAAGGCTGAGTCAACCTTGGAGCCCTCTGGGATCAAAGTCATAACCTTGTGGCTTGCAGTACTGGCATTTAACCACTGCATCACCAGAGCTCCTTTTTTTGTACACACACATATTTTGTGCAAAGGAAAATTTTGCAAAGAAAATTTTCCTCAAATGTGAAAAATCTCAGAGCAGCTGACCATTTTTTCTTTCTTTTTTTCTTGTGGATGATGACAACATTTTATTCTCTGTATTCTTACTCTTGATTCTTTGGGCTTATCTACAGGGGCCAAATACCCCAGCTTGCCCCTGTTCCAGAGCCCTGCAGTCCAGATGACATTCCTGGGATAGATGCATGGCTGGAATGGGGACAAGCCAGGATAGGGTCCAATAAAACATTATAAGACAACACCCAGTTTAATCCTGCACCACTGGATTGGGCCCCACATGTCTGGAGGAGCCCATCCCAGTAGGCCATCCCTTGCTGCCACCTCCAGCTCCCTGGCTCTCCCAAGGCTGGTCACATGCAGGGGGCCTTTAGTAACATGTTGTAACTCCCCTTACTGGCTTCTGCATGAGCAGGGGAAATGGCAGCAGCTGCAGTGATGAGTTGACATTCTGTTTGGATGCCAGCCCATTTTGTCCAGGTAACGGGGCAGAACGGGACAGATCTGGAGCCAGGATATGCCAGCGGGGAGCCAGTGTATCCTGTCTAGTGTAGTTAAGCTGTTTGTCATCTCAGAATAGAGTAAGACACAGACCTTCACTCGTGAAACCTGTAAACTAGAAGATAATTGCAAAAGCATCAAAACAAAAGAAAAAGAACACTAAGCCTCCCAATAATTAAATTAAAAAGAACAAGCGAGTAATTTAATGTAGACTGTGGATAAAAGATTAAAGAAGAGGTTTGAAAAAGGGTCAAGGTTGGAAAATTTAGACTACTGTACTAGAAGATCCTTGGAGGTAGATAATCACACAAAGTAACAGTTCTTCAAAGGCATCAAAGCTAACTGTGAAGGCTCTCCTGGGCTTCAGCTTTTAGAGAAAGTTAAGATCTATTGCAACCTTAATATATGAACAAGCCCATAAAATGTAATAAGTAATTCCCTAGGAGGATACTTTTGGACAGTAAATCTCAGAGCGGACATAATAACAATTAGAGATTATGTGTGCTGAGTCTGCTTTTTAATAAAAAGGTATTGCTGATTTGCATATATGAATAGGGATGCATATTCTGACTTGGTTCATCCTAGCATAGTAAATGGAAAAATGGGATTTTAAAAAAGATCTCACCCTGGCATGGCATTTCCCCCCAATATTGGAGACATTTTGCACATTTTTCTGGGTGGAATTTGTGCATTTCTATAAATGTGCAATTTTAAAAAAAAATACTTTGTGTCATGGCCTATTAAAAAGCAGGAGCATGGAAGGTGCATCTTTTTAATTTATCAGCCTGTCCTTTTGTGCACATTGTGTGTGCCTATGTGTATCTGTGTGCATGCATGTGGTTAGTTAAAGAAAGGGAAGATATGCTAGTTCTATACAAGAGAGTTTTTTTCTTTTGCGGAAATTGTGGAAAATGCAGCAGGGGAAAAGGTTTTTGGTGCTTTGTTCTCACACTGAAGGCCAGGATGAGGTGGCTGGGGCCCTGGAAAAGTTCTAAAAATGTCTTGCAAGCATGTTCCATGTGAACTTTGAACTCCGATACCTTTCCATGCCAGTGATCTTACGGATGAATCGTGGGGACAAATGAACACTGCTGCGACAGTGAGGTAATGCACTATTTTCCACAATTAATTCTCCCATCTGACTGAGCCCACAGTTAATTTTGATTGCTTCAAATGTGAAATGATCACATCTCCAACACTAAACACTGCCACCCCTTGGGGGAGCATTTTGTCTCTTGATGGCATCATAGTACATGAGGGGTCTGCATGTGTGGCATCAAGCAGCCTCATGGGGCCACTAATTGCGGAGGGCCTTGGAGCATTTGCCCCAGTTGTAAGAGCTAGTGTCAGCCCAATAAGGGAGCTATTAGGAGAGGAATTAAGATACTACTGTGCTCAGAGAAATGACTGAGAGACTGCTCAGACATGAAAAAAAGTGTTTCATGGGTTGGAGATGGTGTGTTTTTGTTTATCTCTCTGGGTGTGCCTGTGAATGAGTGAGAGGAGAAGTTGGATACTGCTGTTTGTGTATGTGAAAGAGAAAGAGATGGCAGAGTGTGTGTGTGTGTGAGAGAGATGGGTGTGTGAAAGAGAGAGAGAGAGAAGGGAAACCTTTGTATGTGTGTATCTCTGTGAGAGAGGAATATTTGTGTGCACACAAGAGAGAGGAAAGAGAGGCTTGTGTTTGAATAATTGAAAAAATAATTGAAAAAAGACAGTTAAGAATCCTCCTGACACCAAATTAGGAGGAGTAGCTAATACCCTAGAGGACAGGATCAAAATTCAGAATGACCTGGATAGACTGGAGAGCTGGGCCAAAGCTAACAAAATGAAATTCAATACGGAGAAATGTAAAGTACTGCACTTAGGGCGGAAAAATGAAATGCATAGATATAGGATGGGAGAGATCTGGCTGAATGAGACTACGTGCGAAAGGGATCTAGGAGTCCTAGTAGACCACAAGTTGAACATGAGCCAACAGTGTGATGCGGCAGCTAAAAAGGCCAATGCGATTTTGGGCTGTATCAATAGAAGCATAGTGTCTAGATCAAGGGAAGTAATAGTGCCACTCTATTCTGCCTTGGTCAGACCTCACTTGGAATACTGTGTCCAGTTCTGGGCGCCACAATTCAAAAAGGATATTGACAAATTGGAGCGTGTCCAGAGAAGGGCAACTAAAATGGTGAAAGGTCTGGAAACGATGCCTTATGAGGAAAGACTTAGGGAGCTGGGTATGTTTAGCCTGGAAAAAAGACGGTTAAGAGGTGATATGATAGCCCTGTTTAAGTATTTGAAGGGATGTCACGCTGAGGATGGAGCAGGCTTGTTTTCTGCTGCTCCAGAGACTGGAACACGGAGCAATGGGTGCAAGCTCCAGGAACAGAGATTCCACCTCAACATGAGGAGGAACTTTTTGACAGTAAGAGCTGTTCGGCAGTGGAACACACTCCCTCGGAGCGTGGTGGGGTCTCCTTCCTTGGAGGTCTTTAAACAGAGGCTGGATTGCCATCTGTCGGGGATGCTTTGATCAAGATTTCCTGCGTGGCAGGGGGGTTGGACTGGATGGCCCTCGTGGTCTCTTCCAACTCTGCAATTCTATGATTCTATGATTCTATGATAATTGTAGTGGTGGAAGAAATGACAGTCTGTCTCTGCATATGTATGTGCCTTCAAGTCACCTGTTGCCTTATAGCAACAACCCCATGAATTTCATAGGGTGTTCATAGGCAAGGAATACTCAGAGGTTATTGTGCTAGTTCTGTCTTCTGAAATTTAGCCTCCAGCACCTGGTTTTCATTGGTGGTCTCCCATCCAAATACTAAATAGGGCTGGCCCTGCTTAGCTTCCAAGATCAGATGGGATTTGGTGCCTTTAGTGTATTTAGGCGGGGAGTCTACCTCTATAGGAGCAATCTCTCTCTCTCTCTCATTCTCTCTCTCTCTCTCTGGCTTTTCTTTGCAAACAAAGATTCAGGAAGGACTCATCCCGCAAGCGCGCTGATGACTAAAAAGGCCAATCCAAGATAAACAAGTCCGGTTGCAGAAAGCACAGCAGAAGGTTTCCTTGGATGATGTTTCCGGGTTGTGATTCGTTCTGCATTTTCATTTCTCTTCAAGACTTGTTCGGCGTGAGGAGCAATATAAATAAAAATTAACAATGCATTTACAGTATGCACATAGCTACACAGAAATGAGCTCCTATGAGTTCAGTGGGACTTACACTCAGGTGTATGTGTATGGGATTGTAGGCTCAATGAGTCTTCCTAAAAGGCTGTGGGAAAGGCAATAGTTTCTTTATGACAGTCATACCCCCCAATTACATGTATTATGACTAATTGCATTCTAATTATCTTTTGGAGATGATGTTGTTGTACATTATTTTCCCCACCCACACTTTTAGCCTTAACAACAGTCCTGTGAAGTAGTTTAAACTGAAAGGCTGCAGTTGGCTCATGGTGACCTCATTAGCTTTACAGGGAAACTGGGATTTGAACCTGACAATGCCATTATGTGAATTCTTTCTATTTGTAGTGTCCCTTGGAATCTCTTCCAATAGTAGAGTTGGAAGGTATTTCAAGGGTCATTTAATCGAAACCCCTACTAATGCAGGAATTGAAGGCTATGATATGGTTCAAAAGAGGTTACCCTGTAAGGACTGAGCCTCCCCACAAAAGCTCTTGAATGGACTAGAAACACCCTTGTCCATGTTCTCCTGTTGCTTGGCCACAACCCTTATGAATTTTCATGTGTGTCCCTATGTTCATCTGTGAAATGTTGGAGGGTATGAAATGGAGAGCTGAAAATGAAGGATAGTGATTTACATTCACCAGCAAATGCCTAGCTGAGCTAGGATTAGAAATCCAGCATTTTCTGTTGAAGTCCTATACTACTTGCAGGAATGGCAGAGCTCAGTCTTGGAACTGCAGGTGACTGACACAACCTCTGGTTACCAGGCACATGAAATGAAGGCAGACTCCAGCAAAGTGTAGGATGTGAGCAGGTTCAGAGAAGCTTTCTTCTTGGACTATGTGACTGTAGTAGAGTTTGGCTGTAGTGAAGATGATGGTTTAAAGCAGATCATTTTATATTGCTCTAAATTAGATGTAAACCCTAGTTCTTTGCAGTAAAGCATTACACCTCACTAGTTTTTCATGTATTCTAAAAACATGGGAAACATAAGACCCAGCTCAATATTTGTGCAACACAAAGATCATGAAATATATTGCTACATACTGATAGGAAACATATCCACTTAGTAAAGCTTTTCCTGTAACAGGAGAGTTCCTCAAATAACTGACAGCTAATTTAGGTTTTCTGTTATATTGGGAATAACATTACAAAGTGAGTTTGAGGAAGGAATTCTTTCTTGGGTGAAACATTTGAGGGGTTTCAAGGGAAGCCAGAAAGACTTGGGATAAGACTATCAAAAATGTCTTTGGAGGCAGTCTCAAACCTCAGAGTTGTACTCAGATTTTGCCTGAAGAGAAATGCAAAGGAAATATGTAGATGTCTCCATAGATGAAACAGATGAAGAATTTTGAGGGGAGCTGCATATGGTTTTAAATATGACTAGTGAAAGTTTTGAGGGGCAGTAATTAAGCCCTAGATAACTTGCTGAGGGAGCAGAGCCCCTGGATAGGGCTAGGCTGTCAGTTCAACAGTGGTGTGAGTGACAGTTTGAAATATTACTGTAACAAAAATCCAGTTTGGACTTTTTTGGATGCTGATTGACCGCGCCAGAAGGCTCATAACACTCGCGACACTGCTGCGCAGCAGGGGGACCGTTTCGTACAATGCCGTCCCCCTGCTGAAATCAACTGTTTCAGTTCTGTGAGAGATTGGAGGCAGCCCCACCATATTTGGCCATTTTTTACTCATGGAAGTTGCCCGTGAATAAAAAATGGCCAAATATGGCGCGGCTGCCTCCAATCTCTCGCGGTACTGAAACAGCATTATAGAAAACGGGGCCCTTGCCGCGCAGCAGCGTCTTGAGTGTTACGAGCTTTCTGGCATGGTAAATCAACATCCCAAAAAGTCCAGTGTTGTCATTCTAAATCCCTCCCATCAGCTGGCTTTCAATAGCGCTGTGTTTCCACTACTGCCTCTGTGCAATAGATCCCTTCTGCTTCAGTTCTGATACCAGCAATCACGTGGGCTGAGTGGGTGTGTTTCTCCTCTTCTCTCCTGCCCCATCCCCAAGTAGGGTGAAGCCCACTTGGTAACTCCCATCTCCTCTGCTCTTACTCTGTTTGCCTTTCCCTTTCTGGCTAAAAATAAACAATCAATAGCATCACATATCTAACTTGTATGTGAAATTTGAAGCATCACAGCCGCCGGGAAAGAGGGTGAGAGTTTTACTTTTTAAAATTAACCCTTTTCTTCTCCTTTTTTTTTATTTCTGTAACTTTTTCCCTCCATTCCCACCCACCCTTTTTAAAAAAGTAATTGTTGTGCTGCATTGGCAGATCACATTCACGCAATTATGGCAAAACTATTTTTTAATATATATATATATATATATATATATATATATCAGGCAATGGAGTAAAAACAACCAGTTGTGGCCAAAAAAAGAATAAGAAATAAACAGTGTCCATGCACTATGTTCGGCAAACACAGGGAGGAAACAGAGCAGTGCAGAAGACTGATTACAGGAACATGCAGCACCACAGCGCTATTGAAGAGGAGGTGCAATAGTGATTGCTTCAATACCTATATTTTTACATTTGCTTAAATCACGCAATTGCTGCAAGACAACAGCCTCGTGAGATAAAGTCCTATGACTCTGACTCCATGTATGCATACTTTCTTTTCTCAGCATTTACGAACTTGTTGCACATTTATGCTGATAAATTTGGCATGAAGGGATTTCCTTGGTAGAAAGTGAATGGCTTATACGTGGCAACTGAGGTTGCTCTGTGTCTGTGAAAGCAATCAAGCTATTCATTCTGTTCCTGCTCTTGGAAATAAGCAAAGGGACTTGAAATAAAGAGTTTCACGTGTGCTGTAGAATCCAAACAAAAGCTAGGTGTTGTGTCTACCTTTCTAGTTGAGTTTATAAATAGAGTTGCTATCTAGTAAGTTCACAGCTAGCATGCTTGCTATTGTGTTGCTGCTCATGATACTGATGAGTTGTTGATAAAATATGTGGCTAGGGTAGATATTTCACCCACTTTGCTCTTTTTCATATCTCACACTTACACCAAAGCATAGAAGTCCACTGATGACCTTTGCAAACCTGTGTAGTCTTAAAATAAATCAAATAAGATGGTCTATGCATATTTGGACAGAATTCTATAAGATTTAGTTTCTATATTCATCAGATCAAAATATCTAAGTTCACTTCACCTACAATTGAATCACATTTCTTTTCTTAGTAAGTAGAGGTAGAGGAAGGGTATTTTTGTCCCTGGAGGTGATTAGAAATGACCATCATACTCTTGAACCAGCATTTGTAATTGACAGGAGCATAGGGCAAAATCCAACATGACACGAGCAGATTTCTATTTGTGCAATTGAACTTCTGCCATATCTTCTCTTTCCTCTAGAATGGTGGCCTCTAAAATCTGTTGTGGAGTATCCTTCCACCCTTAAGAAACTGCTTTATAGAAAAATGGACCACCGATCCATTTCATCCAGTATTTCCTACTCTGACTGGCACTTTTTCTCCAGGGTCTCGGCAGGTCTTTCTCATTACCTGTTGTCTGATCCCTTTAGCCTGTGAGGCCAGGCACTGAACCTGGATCTCCTGATTTATAGTTGCTTACAGGAGCCTGTAGTATAGGGACATGATCACCAAATTATTGCTATCTATTTGAGTCATAAAAGTACAGTGGATAATACACATGCTATTCTACCCTCTCTGTGAGATCCAGAGACTTCTGTATCAGGACTCTGTATTACAGTGCAGCTTTATCGAAGTGCCTATTGGGCATCTGGAGTGCCATCTCGATTTTTTGCAGAGAAGCTGGCAACCAAATCAGTTCTGCATGTGTCCCCCCCACCCCATGTGGTCTGTTTTCTTCTGTTGGCACTCATGTAAGATATTCTGGCTGTCAAAATTGCCTGTTGAAATACTGCTGTTTAGTTTGTTCTCTTTCTTTCTGATGTTTGGAGGCTTATTTAAGGAGGAAGGGAGAATGAAAGGGGATCAGGTCTGTCTTGTTTAAGATCATGAAACAGATATTAGTCTCCATGTTAATTTTTGTATTTCCATGGCTTCTGTTTTGGCTACTGGATAATATTTTTTTAATTGCTTGGGCTGAGAATGGGACCATGATCACACTTGATGTAGAGCCACCTTAGTCATTCAGAAATTGTGGCTCACCAAGGTAAATGCACCCTGTGCTTTCAACTTTGAACCCTTCATTTCTGTGCTCCTGAGTAGAAAACAATACCAGAGGTTTCTTGAACTGTTGATGCATCTCAGAAGGACTATATGGGTCTTGGTGGCTCATAATTTGCTGTGTGTGCGTGTGTGCATTGATTATTTGCAATGAGGTAGCCTAATCTAGACAGTTATGCATGATTGAATCATCCTTTATTTTTTAACTACACAATTTAGTGCTGAGCTGCACTTTGTAACCCAGATCACATCATGGGTGATCACTTCTTTCTGATATAAAAACAAGCGATGGCCAGTTTCAGGCTCCCATATGCCCACCCCTCCACTCATCTCCTTTGTGTGTGAGTGGAGGAGCACTAAAGCTTCTGTTTGAAGTTTGTTCAAAATAATGGTTGGTTCAATGCATAGTTAACATCCTGGTTTATTAAAAAGGTAGTTTATGAATTGCCTGTGATATTTTAGATGTAACAAAACAACATCAGCAACTGTGGTTTGTTTCAAATGACAAATGTGAGGTTTAAATGCTTTACTACTGTACAAAAACAAAGGGGAGGAAAAGGACCCCTGAGGCTTTTTCTGATAGCCCATCTTATAACTGGAAACCATGGTTTCCATTATATAAAAACCACCCTAAATGTCAAAACCAGAGCTTGGAAAAGTTATTTGTTCAACAAGAATGTTACCCTCATGGTGGCCAGGGGATTCTGAAAGTTGTAGGCCAAAGAGTAACTTTTCCAAGTTATAGCCAATATGCTCACTATGGCAATGAAAAAGAATTCAAGTTGAAGTGAAAGAGAATTTAAAAAATAAGTGCTATTTTTCCTTTCTACATAGGATTGAAGAAATACCATGCACACATGCTATCTTCTTGGTTATCCTTCTCTTAAATTAAGTTCTGGTCATATATGGGATATAACTACACACTACAAAACCCCTCAGATAAAAATTTGCAAAACCATGGATTTCTCACCCAACTCTAACCCTAGGTTTTTGTGGTGATACAGTAGGAAAAAACTACACTTATGCTATCCTGTGCTTCTTCGTAGAAGGGATTTAATACAAATGTGATTAAAATATGTGTGATTATTCAATGTCAGTGGTGATTTGGTACACAACCAGGGTTGTATACTGAAATCTGCAATTATATTATGCATAAAACCCCTGTCACATGTCCTACAATAATTGTAGGTACGACAGCAATGTTATGTTCATAATTACTTGGGTTTACTTTTCAATGTGTTTGTAAATTTGCATCTTGACTGTACCACTCCAGATTAGAGGTGGAAGCTCGCAAAATGAGATCTTCACTGGTACAGTACAGTTCCAAGCCCATAGAAAACTAGCATGCCAAAGTTAGAACTGAAGCAAAACCTTTCTCCTTGCAATGCTGGTTTTCTTTGTGAAGCCCCCCACCTCTGATGTGGAAAAACAGTCAATCAGATAAATTCCCATCTCTTATCAATGGAGTAAGAAAAGGGCAAATACAGAATCATTGTAAAGCAACCTTAGCTGAAGACCTTACACCTGTTCAAATGCATGTTATTCTCACAACACATGTTAACCATGGTTGCACTAGTGACCACCAATAAATAATTCCTCAATACATGTACCGTATATTCCTGCATACAAGACTACTTTTTAACACTTGAAAATCTCCTCAAAAGTGGGGGGGGTCTTATACCCCAGTAGATCTTTTCCCCTGATGTGAGAATGATTGAAGTGTAAAATGGCCTGGGCAGTTTTCCCAGCAGATCCTTCCTCCTGCTGTGAGAATGCCTACTTTGCATTTGAAGAGTTAAATGGCCCTCTGTTTAGCTCAGGAGAGTCAAAATGATGTTTCTTTTCAGGACAAGTTAGCCTAAAATTAAAATTTCTGGATTCAACTTCTCATTTTGCATCAAGTTTTGTCTATGGTGAAATTCTCTTGTCTGCCAATGTGGCTCTAAAATCATTAATGTGCTCATTCATTAATGTGCTCATTCAAAAATTTGGGATTTGATAGCTTCATATTAACCAACTTACAGGATTAATGCAACCTTACTTTCCAAAGATTGAACACCACAGAGATTTTTCAAAGTATCCCATGCTTTTTAAACTGTTCTCAGTCCTTTAATTTCACAGACTACTCCGTCATCTACAGCCACTGAGCTGACTGGCTGGTCGGGAACAGGCTTTCCAGCCAGCTGGCTGGCTGGGGGGGGGCAAACTCTATATTTTAACTTAAAAATTGGGGGGTCGTCTTATGCGCCCAGTCGTTTTATATGCCGGAATATACAGTATTTTAATCTGGAGCAAGTTTGTTTGTCCTTAAACACAAACATTTTCACACATAATTAATAATTTACACATAAGATCATAATTTTAAACTTGAAATTTTAAACTTGGAAGGGATACTGGAGTTCATCTAGCTGAGCCCCTGCTCAGTGCAAAAGTCTTGCAACTGTAGTATCTCTGGCAGGTGGCCATCCAGCTCCAGCCTCAGTTTTGAAACATCTAGTGAAAAAGAGCCCACCAACTTCTGAAGCAGCCAGTTTGCTTTTCTGAGTGCTCTTCCAACATGGAAGTTTCTCCTAATATGTGGCTGAAATATATTTTGCTTCCTTGCATTTTCAACCAATTAGTTCACTTCTTGCCCTCTGAAGCAATAGAGACGTGTGCTGTATCTTCTGTATGACAACACATCAGATATTTGAAGACCATTATCACATATCTCCTTCATTTGTTCTTCTCCAAGATAAACATACATGGATTTTTCAGTAATTCCTCACAGAACATAGTTTCCAGATCTCAGTGGTATTTTCTCTCCTTCTTTTCTTCATAGGAACAAGGCAAGATCGGTGTAGTCTTCAACATTGGCACAGTAGATATCTCTATCAAAGAAGAGAGCACCCCAGTGAATGATGGCAAATATCACGTTGTGCGTTTTACTCGGAATGGAGGCAATGCAACACTTCAAGTGGATGGATGGCCAGTGAATGAACATTACCCTTCAGGTAAATGTCTCACTAAGCAACCTTTCTTTCTCTTTCTCTCTCTCAAACTAGGCCTTAAAACAGGAACTACAGAGTAATTTGGTGAGCAATGAAGAACCGTCCCATAGTTCCACCTGCAGGAATGAAGAGTTTGAAATGTATTTGTTTCACTTTAACAAAACTTGAGAAAATTTCAGGCCATATTCACAATGTTGGGAAAAACACGGTATTTTGCAGAATGTTCTTGATTCTAGGAGAGCTGTTGCACACACGTGATGCATGTGGTGTGTAAAAACACACACATGTAATGTGTGACCTCTGGGTATAATCTGATTCTTGGAGAATGACAAAATGAATCCCACAGTGGAGCAGGACTAGGAAGCCTTTGATCCTCCTAGTGTTTTGAGTGTTATGGACATTGTTGTCTCAGACACAGAGGGTTGGAGCTTTCCCACCCCTGTGCTGAGGGAGTCATGTAGTGTTTAATGGAAGGTGAAAAAGAATAATACTTCAGTGCAAGTTGGTATAGACTGCAACCAAAATGGTCTTGCAAATAGAGAATTGCTGCTTGTGGCTTTTAAAAATCAATGAGAAAGGGATGAAACACAGGAGGGCTGGGAAGCTGGAGCTTCAGTAAATCTAGTATAAAACTAACAGGATAATGAGCATTCTATGTATTGTTTATTTTTCTTCCTGATTCCTTTTAGGCTGTTACACCAGAAATGTGTCTTTGGGATCTGAATATCACAGATGAAAAAATCAGTTTTAACTATTGTGAATAAAATAATGTGCAGAGGTGAAAGAAAATATTACTTGGTTGATACAGAGACTGCTATTGGTACTTTCCCATTAAGGCATTCAGGACTTAGTATTATTTAATCATTAAAATATGTATATAGCAACTTTTGGCCATATTGCCTTCCAGACTGTCCTACCTTTTTAACTATGCCCTTCATTAGAGTGTATCACACTCATTCTTGTGGCTGAAAAAAAATCTGTTGAAAAACTATATGCAATACCTAACAATGGGACTAGGGAGGTATAGCATATTCAAAATATCTCCTCATCCTCAAAGAGGAAGGATGTCTTGATATTTTAATGCCATTGTATTATCTTTGTATTTTGGGCAAAAAAATATTTTTTTTTCCATGAAAAAACTTGTACAATTTTCACAAAAAATCCTGAAATATATATTTTTTAAAAATTTAAAAATGAGCAAAAGGTCTTGTAATTTTACCGAGTTGGGGGGGAGGGATCATAGAGATGGAAGAGGCCTTATGGGCCATTGAGTCCACACTCCTGCTCAATGTAGGATCTCCAGCTAAAGCATCCCCAGCAGGTAGCTGTCCAGCCTCTCTTTGATGATGTCCAGAGAAGGAGACACCGCTACCTCTTGAGGCTATTAGTTCCATTAACAAATGGCTCTTACTGTCAAGCCCAAATACCTCTTCAGGACATTAATATAGTATAAATACTAGCCACAAACAATAGCAAAGTGTGACACTGTGGATGACACCCGGCCACTCTCTCTGTCAGTGCCCTACTGGATCAGACTCCAGTGCCACCCTCAGACTTCTGTCTGAGTTCTTCTCTACTCTCAAGACTGGTAACTATAGCCCCATCTTCTGAATCTATTCCTCTGGCCACCTTTCTACTTTAAACTCTTTGTTAGACTTGTGTGGATTTTGTGAACATGTGTTGCATGTGTGAGTGCTTTCTGTGTTATTTTCCAATAAAAAACATTTTATTTCATTTTTATTGGAGGGCAAGTGCAAAGCTTATTGGATGGACAAGGGGGAGGGGCTTGCTAACAGGGCAAGTGCCTGGCGGTACCATGTTGGATTGTCACCTTAATGAACAAGCACTATGGTGAGAAAATGGGGTGGCTTTTTTTCTTTTTTCAATAGGCAAAATATTGCTGAAGTGCACAGTAGAAAATAGTTTTTTTTAAAAAAAAAGTTCAGCTTTGGCAAATTAAAAATGACAGTAAATCACTCAGAGCCACCATCTTGACCAGTGGGCATGAAAAGCTTTTGGGGGCCCCAAACACTGTTAAGACAAATCACAGCTGCTGCGATTTGCCATTACTGCAAAGCAATCACCCCCCCCCCCATATAGATAAGCCCCATGTGTAACTGAAACAACTGTATATTGCTTCCTTGTTTACCTCTTCCATGCTTTTCTTATTTCTTTACCGGTGTTGATTTTTTACATTTAAACCTACTTAGGTCAAAGGTATCTCCTTATGCACTCTAAAGTGATGTGCACACTGATGGCAGTAAATAAATATATCCTTAAAAATTCATAGAATGAAAAGCTGAAATGAATTTGATTCATATCATGAAAGCCAAAAGATAATCATGTTCACCGTATTGGAAGTAAGGGAAGGATCCAGAATATGTAGCATTTATGTTGCATTGAAATCACTATTAAAGTGAATGATGACTAAATGAAGTCCCACTGATTTCATAGGGAACTAAGCTCAACTAACCTGCTGTTTCTGGTGCATTTGCTGAAACATGTTGAAATAGAAATAGAAATAGAAATAGAAATACAATGGACAAGTGTTGATTCTCAGGTTAAACTGGAAGGGTTTTTAATGGGTGTTACTCTGACTTGGAGCTACATGCTGTGACACTGTTGAATAGCTTTGAACTGCAACTGTATGAGTAGTTTCAGTGCTCCAAACTGCACTGGTTGGATTATCTCATCCTGGAGTGAAGTGACTAGTGTGGTGCCACAGGGTTCTCTCCTGGGCCCAGTGCTATTCAACATCTTTACCAGTTACTTAGATGAGGGAATAGAGGTTATGCTTATCAAGTTTGCAGATAACACCGAATTAGGAGGGGTAGCTAATACCCCACAGGACAGGATCAGAATCCAAAATGACCTGAACAGATTAAAAAGCAGGGCCAAAACTAACAAGATGAACTTCAACAGGGAGAAATGTAGGATACTACACTTGGGCAGTAAAAATGAAATGCCCAGATATAAGATGGGAGACACCTGGCTTGATGGCAGTACGTGTGAAAGGGATCTAGGAGTCTTAGTGGACCACAAGCTGAACATGAGTCAGTAGTGTGATGCAGCAGCTAAAAAAGCCAATGCGATTCTAGGCTGCATTAATAGGAGTATAGTGTCTAGATTAAGGGAAGTAATAGTGCCACTCTATTCTGCTTTGTTCAGGCCTCACCTGGAATACTGTGTCCAGTTCTGAGCACCACGATTCAAGAAGGATATTGAGAAGCTGGAACGTGTCCAGAGGAGGGCGACCAGGATGGTGGGGGTTCTGGAATCCATGGCCTAAGATGAGTGGCTTAGGGAGCTGGGCATGTTTAGTCTGGAGAAAAGAAGGCTGAGAGGGGACATGATAGCCATATTTAAATATGTGAAGGGATATCATACTGAGGATGGAGCAAGCTTGTTTTCTGCTGCTTGAGAGACTAGGACACAAAGCAATGGGTTCAAACTATAGAAAAAGAGATTCCACCTAAACATTAGGAAGAACTTCCTGACAGTAAGAGCTGTTCAGAAGTGGAATACACTGCCTCAGAGTGTGGTGGAGGCTCCTTCTTTGGAGGTTTTTAAACAGAGGCTGGATGGCTATCTGTCAGGAATGATTTGACTGTGTATTCCTCTGCATGGCAGGGGGTTGGACTGGATGGCCCTTGTGGTCTCTTCCAACTCTATGATTCTGTGATTATGGGTAAATCAAAGTTACTCAGAGAGCCAACATGGTATAAGTGGTTTGACTGTTGGACTAGGATTCTGGGAGACTAGGGTTCAGCATGGAAACCCACTGGGTGACCTTGGGCAAATCTTAGTCTTAGTGGAATGCAGTGGCAATCCTCTGAATAAATCTTGCCCCACAAACCCACCCACCCCACTTAATAGGTTCACCATTAAGTTGGAAATGACTTGAAGACACATAACAAGAACAACCACCAAGTAACTCACCAAAGCGAGATTGTCAGAGTCTGGCTACCTGTTTTCACCGTCACTTCTAGAACATTTTATGGGGATGCCCTCATTGGACTGTTACTTCCAGTAGATTCAGTGGCTCTAAGGCCTTTTGGATAGAATGATCCTGGCTACAATTGAGTGCTACACAACATCAGTGTGATCTATATCAGGGGAGGCAAATTTCAGGTTTGTCATATCTAGTTATTTTTACATTATTCCAAACTCAAGGCGTGCCAACCAAAACTAGTAGGGCAAAATAAATACACACTTATTTTTTTTAAATGATGCCTCCAAACACACTTTAAGCATAGAAATTTGGTGAGCCTTACTTACTGAGCTAAATTTAGTATCCCTTTATATCAAAGTCCATCCCTAGTTACCACATTTTTTTTCTTTATTTCAGTAACTGAACAAAGTTGGTGAGCCAGTGTGGTGTAATGGTTTGAGTATTTGGCTAGGACTCCATGAGACCTGGGTTCAAATTGCCACGTGGCCATGGAAGCCCACTGGGTGACCTTGGGCAAGTCAAACACTCTCAGTCTCAGAGGAAGGCAATGGCAAACCCTCTCCAAACAATGCTTGCCAAGAAACCGCCATGATAGGTTTGCCTTAGGGTCACCATAAGTTGGAAATATCTGAAAGACACACAATATACACAATGTGAAGGTGGGAAAAAGTCATGTTGTTGCTATTAGCTAACACACATTGGAAACTGTTTAATGCAGTGTAGATGTGTAAATAGCTATTGCTTAAAACAATTTGTAAGCCGCTCTGATAGCCTTGTGGCTGAAGAGCGGGGTATAAATAAATAAATAATAATAATAAAAATAATTAAACAACTGAGAAACCTGCCAAGCGGCTGCAAATTACTAGGAGATCTACCTTGTGCCCACTCAATTTGCTTTAAGTACCATTGGCCTATGACCTTTAGATCACCCCAAGGAACAGAAGCCCTCACCCAAGCTTCACAGTGTTTACTAGTTCCATTTAGGAGGAGGAGGAGGAGGAGGAGGAGAAGCACCTCAACTTACACTGCAAATTTGTTAAAATGATAGGTCTTCCCTACATTTACTATATGTGCTGCATAGCTTCAAGTATTCCAGTTTGGCAGGAGCAGTCCTGATTAATCCTCTACTTTTCCAGCTGCTTTTAAAATGCTCCAGTTGCTCTTTCCTCTTCCCACTTTTCTCTTTTGTCCTTAGCTTACTTCAGTTTCCTTCAAACTCAGCTCAAAAGTGTACAACTAGTTTGCACTTCATTAATTCAGCAGGGGGGAGAGAAGAGGAGGGTACAGAGTTTTGCCCTTCTCAGTAGGTTCAGGCAAATGCAAACTGCTACAGCTCTCCTAGCTTGTTTGTTCTTCCGTATTAACAACATTTGCCACCTTGACCACATCCTGATGTTGCTTGGTTGCACATATCCCAGTTTTCATCGGTAAATGTTTTTTTGGGGGGGCTATGTTTGCTGATCTCTTGGGCTATTCCTACATACACTACTTTCTGTGTCTTTAGTTTTTCTCTCACGCTTTGGGGATTATATGCAAGGACCTGCGGTTATTTGAACTTTAAATTTTCTAAGTGGGTAGACCAATTGTTACCAATTAAATGAGCCAAGAGATAGCAGGAGTGTCTTGCCTCAAAGCACAACTGTCAGCCAAGATGGAATTAAGATGAAACCAGCCCAATGGAATAGAAGCACTTTATAGCTCTGTAACTACACGTCCAAAGACAAGAAAAGGGAGAAGGCAATTGGATACTGACAAAACACTTTTACAATGTATTACATCTCAAATGGTTATAAACCAAAGCTGTTAATTTGTGGGGGCAGGGAATAAAAGGTTAGAGGTCAATTATAAAGGAATGTATTAATAGGATGGTTAAGCTTTCGGAAACCAAAATAATGTTCCTTAACCTTAGGGCTAATATCTTTGCATTTTGTGCTTGCTAGTGACATTCCATCCTTATGATACATTAAAGGAGCGTGCTGAACCAGGTTGAAAAGCACCCACCTTCTCTCTGATGTTTTGAGCAACTGGAAATGTTTTCATAAGGCTACACATTAGCCTGTTGTTAGGCTGCATTGTGTCTGGGAGAAAACCAGCACTCTGACAAAACAGGAAGCTTCAGACTAGTTCCCTTTTCAACAAGCTAATGTTTCTCTGCTTCCTGCTCCATTCAGAGGGAGGGAAGTCCACAGTGTCAGGGGTCCCCATGTAGCTAATCTCTACTGGCTACATGATGGCCCAACATTATAAGTGACTGGAATTTCATGCCTCAGAAAGAATACTATCCTTTTTTAAAACCAAAAAGTGGGGAGAGATGAAGGAGGAAGCTCAGCAGCAAAAATTGCCCAAAACTCCCCACTATGGGAGCACATGCATGCATGTTCATACATGCACAAAGTCAGCATCTAGTAAAGAGGACAAGTTTGCCATCCACCATGTGATGGGTCTCCCATGAGCCTGTGAAACAGGAGTGGTTCCCGATGCCTATTTCATCATCATCACTGTCACCACCACCACCACCACCACCACCATCATCATCTGTTTATATAGCACCATCATTGGACATTGTGCTTTGCAAGAAGAAGAAGGAAAAACAAGCTTCCTAGGCATGATAGAGCTGTGCCAGCTTCTGCTTGTCGCCCTGTGAGACCAGGGCAGTGGCAGTTGGGATGGAGCGAGGGCCTTATCTCTTTGGGACTGGGGGACTGAGGTCCTTTGCCAGCTGTCAGCCAATCTGTATCTCTTTGGAGATCTCTCTTGTCACCCTCTCATTGCTAAGCTGCCACATTGTGACCAATGGTGTAGTTCAAACAAGCAAAGTTAGCAGCAACACTCCACTTAAGCACTTTTAAGTATTAGAACATCAGGATATAATATGGAAGAATAACCAGGCTATGTGTCTTGTAGGCTATTTTTTATATACAGTAAAGATATACAAATATACACACCCATCAGGGAAGAATGCAGACTTCTCAGGACATTCAGACACGTCTTACTGCGCTAGAAGCTTTCAGGAGAGCTTTGGCACTGCCAAACGGCAGGGACTCAATTTCAGATGAAGTTGTCCCTCTGGCGAAATTGTCTGTGTCACTTCCATGTAGGATTGGAGGCGGCCGCACCATATTTTATTCACGGACAACTTCCGTGAATAAAATCTGGTGAAATATGGTGCAGCCGCCTCCAATCTTATACGGAAGTGACATGGACGATTTCAGCAGGGATGGCGTTGTTCTCCCTGCCACACAGCAGTGCCAAAACTCTCCCAAAAGCATCTAGCATGGTAAAACATGTCTGAAAATGTCCTCAGTGTTTAGGCATATCTCATACATTCATTACATTCATTGCAGGTAAGGCATCATATATCTTACACAACACAGGGCTGACCTAACCATTATACCAACTGTTGAAGAGACACACAGGCATCCATTGAAGACAATCAGCTTCTGTGGGCATTGCAACCAGATTATTGCATTTTACATGTATCTACACATCTGTCTGTCTGTCTGTCTGTCTGTCTCTCTCTCTCTCTCTCTCTCCATAATAGGCATCATTGTACTCATAATGAGCATTTACCTAGTTAGATAAAAATTAGATCTAGCCAATCTGAGAACAGAGGTTCTCTCTTATCACCATAGTCTGGGCCTTGTCAGCTAGGAATACCGTTATCACCATCAAAGCTGTTAGGCCAGTCTGCATTCTGTCTCTTCAGAGCTGATTTTATAGTGTCTCCAGCCTCTACCCATTTGATCAAATCACAGATCTATAGTAGCCTCCACTAATATAAACAATATCCTTCCAGCCAATCAGATCAGAGATTTCAGTGGTATTTATTCTATGATGCAACACTTGAAAACCAATGGTCCCTGGCTGCCTTCCATTACATCAGCCACCTGATACTGTAGGACATACAGTATCATCTGATACTGATACATAACTCTCTGTAGTAAGGTTCATTACGAGTCAACCACTTGTTTCTGTTCTGTTTAATCATAGAATCATAGAATTGCAGAGTTGGAAGAGACCTCGAGGGCCATCCAGTCCAACCCCCCTGCCATGCAGGAAATCTTGATCAAAGCATCCCCGACAGATGGCCATCCAGCCTCTGTTTAAAGACCTCCAAGGAAGGAGACCCCACCACGCTCCAAGGGAGTGTGTTCCACTGCCGAACAGCTCTTACTGTCAAAAAGTTCCTCCTCATGTTGAGGTGGAATCGCTGTTCCTGGAGCTTGCACCCATTGCTCCGTGTTCCAGTCTCTGGAGCAGCAGAAAACAAGCTTGCTCCATCCTCAGCGTGATATCCCTTCGAATACCTAAACAGGGCTATCATATCGCCTCTTAACCGTCTTTTTACCAGGCTAAACATACCCAGTTCCCTAAGTCTCTCCTCATAAGGCATCGTTTCCAGACCTTTCACCATTTTAGTTGCCCTTCTCTGGACACACTCCAATTTGTCAATATCCTTTCTGAATTGTGGTGCCCAGAACTGGACACAGTATTCTAAGTGAGGTCTGACCAAGGCAGAATAGAGTGGCACTATTACTTCCCTTGATCTAGACACTATACTTCTATTGAAACAGCCCAAAATAGCATTGGCCTTTTTAGCTGCCGCATCACACTGTTGACTCATGTTCAACTTGTGGTCTACTAGGACTCCTAGATCCCTTTCGCACGTAGTCTCATTCAGCCAGGTCTCTCTCATCCTATATTTATGCATTTCATTTTTCCGCCCTAAATGCAGTACTTTATATTTCTCCGTATTGAATTTCATTTTGTTAGCTTTGGCCCAGCTCTCCAGTCTATCCAGGTCATTCTGAATTTTGATCCTGTCCTCTAGGGTATTAGCTACTCCTCCCAATTTGGTGTCATCTGCAAATTTGATAAGTATGCCCCTAATTCCCTCATCTAAGTCATTGATAAAGATGTTGAATAGCACTGGGCCCAGGACCGAACCTTGTGGCACCCCACTGGTCACATCTTTCCAAGACGAAAAGGAGCCACTGCTGAGCACCCTTTGGGTTCGGCCAGTCAACCAATTACAAATCCATTGAACAGTTAACTTGTCTAGCCCACATTTTACAAGCTTGTTTGCAAGAATGTCATGGGGAACCTTGTCAAAGGCCTTACTGAAATCAAGGTATGCGATATCCACAGCATTCCCTTCGTCTACCAAGCTGGTAACTTTATCAAAAAAAGAGATCAGATTAGTCTGGCATGACTTGTTTCTCTGAAACCCATGTTGACTTTTTGTGATTATGGCATTGCCTTCTAAATGTTCACAGACTCTCTGTTTAATGATCTGCTCTAGAATCTTCCCTGGTATTGATGTCAGACTAACTGGACGATAATTGTTGGGATCCTCTTTTGTCCCCTTTTTGAAGATGGGAACTACGTTTGCCCTCCTCCAGTCTGCTGGGACTTCTCCTGTTCTCCAGGAGTTCTCAAATATTATTGCCAATGGCTCTGAGATTATATTTGCCAGCTCTTTTAATACTCTTGGATATAGTTCATCTGGTCCTGGAGATTTAAATTCATTTAGATTAAGAAGGTATTCCTGTACTACCTCTTTACTTATTTTGAGCTGGATTTCCCCTATTGTGTCCTCTGTTCCATTCTCCTCAGGTTGGTCCTCCTTTTCCTTTTCTGAAAACACTGAGGCAAAGAAGGTGTTGAGTAATTCTGCCTTTTCTCTGTCCCCTGTTAGCATTTTGCCATCTTCTCCACGTAGCGGCCCTACCATTTCCTTCTTCCTCCTTTTGCTGCGGACATACCCAAAAAACCCCTTTTTATTGTTCTTAACCTCCCTAGCAAGCCTGAGCTCATTCTGCGCTTTAGCTTTTCTGACTTTACTCCTACACGTGTTCGCTATCTGTTTGAATTCTTCTTTGGTGATTTCCCCCCCTTTCAAGCCATAAAGCAGATGGACTTCCCCATAGTAGGGATTTTGTAGCCAAATCAGAATTTTTCCTAATGTGGAGAGTGTGTACTCACATAAATCAGCACTTCTTAGTGATCGGTAGGGAAAATTTGTTTGGTTCTCTTTTTAATGCAAAATCACATGCTTCTCACTAAGGATGTGAAAATCTCTTAGTCTCCGTTGTGTTGCATTGCTTTGGATCCCACCTGCATTTTCTTCTGTATTCTTTTCTACTTCTTTTGCATTGGGTTTTGAGATTTCCCCCCCGCTCTTCATTAATTGAACCTAGTACACATTTTATCTATTCCCCTAAGGTTTGCTTATTCTTTATCCATTTTATTCATGTACACCTCTTCCTCACTGAGTAAAGCTTGTTTGTCCACGTTGTTTCAATTGTAAGCACTTCAAGCAAATCTTGTTTTAAAGTTTTCATATTGTTTTGTGTGTCTTCCATATCTCCAAAATGTCCTGAAAACCTTAAAGAGGTGTGTTTTTGTCTAACTTGATGCGGTATAGTGCACTGGACACTCTGTACATGCTCAGAGAGATCCAGGCAGCCAAAAATTGTAACAGAGTAGCAGAAAAACCCACTTGCCCTGGTATTAGCCATAAGACATCCAATAAAGCATACAGACACTCAGGTTGTGCCTAAATTACTAAACTTTACCAAAACATTTAATATAGATACAGAAACAACAGAGAATCCTCTCTGTGGCAATAATCAGGATTTAGCAGCATCGGCCACTGCATAGCCCAACAAACAGCTTAGAATGGATTACAGAGCTTCAAAACACATATAGTAAACACCTTGCCTCAGTGAGACATAGAGACAGTTCTCATACAGATTAGAAACCTTCAAGGCTACGTTCCCATAACATAGGCCAGCTGGCTGCAGCCTTGTTTACAGCAGTATGCCCCCTGTAGGCAAGCATGTTGGTTTGCTTGCTCTGTATCTCTTTACAGCGTGAATTTCTCAGAATGCATATCACATCATACTCTGACATAACTTTCATTGGGACTGTCAAGTGTTAACAAATGTCTTTGCCATCCCTAATTTGTGTCTCCTAGACATGAATGCGTAGCTGAACACAATTTACAGTTAGAAATCCATACATTGCTGAGGTTGTGATGGAACTCATAAAACAAAATAATGTGTTTGGGGCAACATTTGAAAAACAATGTGCATGGAGTAATGCATACATTTGAAAAAATGTGCAAAGCAATGAGCCTTTTTGGGAACAGATATACACGGAAATACCTGTGAGTACCCATGCTGGGGCAGGGGGAAGTTAACAATCCAGTACAGACCTGAGTCTGAATGATCTCAGTCTTAGAAAAATGATAACCTGAACAAGATCAACTGTGAGAGCTTCACACATCCATAATAGAGCCCCTTGTCCCTAATACCATACACAGAGAAAATGGGAGATAATGACTTATGGGTTCAGTAGTATTGGGGATGGAAGTAACCCCACCTGGCCCTGTGATTTTTTTTTTATCCCTACAATTTGTAATTTGAAATCAGCATATCAGTTACAATTTTACCTCACTCTGAAAAGAATTAATATGTGATGATGTGTTGTAACTGCAGCAGTATTTGGCTGTGTATAGTTCTTTACTGCTAGACGAACACCTACTGATGAATCATATTAGTGTTTCAATATATATTCCAATATACCAATATTTTTCTATATACCAATAGAAAAGCACCAGGAACAAAGGTGGTTGTGCATGAGAGACGAATGAGGCATCCAGCATGTGCCTTTTCTATCCTGTTTTCATATTCTCCTTCTGTGTGTTCATGCAGGTAAACAAAGGTGGTACAAAAATAAAGTGGGATGACCTGTAAGTCTGGCTGCTGATAGCTTTCTCTTGATCTCATCTCCATTTGCTTTATAATTTGGAGAATATAATCTTGTCTATTTTCCTGCTGGCTTGTAATGAAGGTTATGCAGGCATTTCAAGCCTTTGGTACACTTCTCCAGCAAATTATGATAAAGCTCATCATATTTGATTTGTTTTATTGTAGGGTCCAAAATGACTAAAACATTGAATCCTTGAGTAGCAGAAGAATTCAAAATGGTGCAGGTTGGTTAAACACAAATTTTTTGCCTTGACATAGAAGCAAGACAGCTACGTTTATGTTAGTTTTGAGACAGTAGCAATGTCCGCCTCCATCTTCCTCCCTGTTTTGGTCTCTTCCCTTGCTTTAAGCTATATGGGATTTTAACAAAAATGAAGTGTACATAGGGACAAGTTTCCATCTGTACGTTTGTTTCTCCATACAATGTCTGAGTATCCTTCAGTACAGTAGAAAGAAAGAACTAAACCTTTTCAGAACATTGCTGACCAATGCTGAGGGGTGGGTCCCAGAACCTAAAGAGGCAGTCCCAAAGGTCCCCATTTCACCAAAAGGGTGCCAAGGTGTTCGATGTAACTCTTATCCCCCCACCTTACTACCTGTCAAGTGACCACCTATTTAAAGATACCGCCCTAAGCCAATTGCCAAAGTCCCCCAGATACAATGTGGGAAGTGAATGGGGGCAGACAGAGCTTATGAACCCTCTAGCTCTGCTCCCACACACACATCTGGTGTCATGGTGCTCTGCATCTAATATAATCATTGCCTCTCCTTCATTAGGGGCCAGCAAGGGTTGGTCCTCCCCTGCAGCACTTTGTGCAGCGTGGGTCTGGATCCACAAAACAGCTGAGATGACTCCAAGTGAGCCTAGCTTCATGCCACAGGGGAAAGCAGAAACTTTTTAAGATCATTGCTAGATGGGAAGAAAAATTCCTTCTATAAGTCCATTTATGATGATCACTGAGATCACATGCATAAGGAAAATCCACCTGCAGAGTCATCCAAAAATCTGTTTGCAGTATGTATAGATCTGTTACCAAATTAGATATTTTCATGTGCATCACTTCTTTGGATTTTTTCAGACGCTGAAAAATAACGCAAGCAGCCTTGTCAGCTTGCAAGGCTGCTGCGCTGCAAAGTGTCAGTTTCGGATGACGCTCGCCCCTGCCGGTACTGTTGCGGTACCGTGGGGAGAGTTGAGCGTCATATTTCCTTGATTTTTACTCACAAAAGTTGATCGTGATTAAAAATCAAGGAAATATGACGCTCAACTCTCCCCACGGTACCGCAACAGTACCGGCAGGGGCGAGCGTCATCCGAAACTGACGCTTTGCAGCGCAGCAGCTTCGCAAGCTGACGAGTCTGCTTGCGTTACTTTTTAAACGTCCGAAAAAGTCCTTTAACAGAAACATTTATGAAAATTTGGAAGCAAAAACATGGAAAGAATAGGGATAGGTTCCTACACTACAAACAAGAAGAACACTTCAACATGTTTTAGCAAAGAACTTAAACTATTCAAAACTAATGATAATGTGCATATGAAATGAAACATCCAGGTTAGGTAAGCCTTGCATAAGTAAACAAAACAAACAAACAAACAAAAAGTGCACATTCTGAGCCTCCTAGAGACCACTTAAAGGCTTCTTCCAAAATTAATCCAGCAATAACTTTCACCAGCCTCTGCTTTTCTCATAATTTCCATTTTGGTGGCTAAACTTACAGCTCTATGCTTTTTGTTTTTACCCTGCTGTGGGTAGCTGGTGAAGCAGGCTTATTTGCGCTCCACATTTCTCTCTGTTTTACTGTTCATGCATGCTCAAGAAGGGATTATGGAAGTAGCTACTATTCTCTTTCCTGTTGTAGCCAAGCACACAAAGTTACAGTAGAATCATGTAGACCAGAATCTCATTCTTTCCCTGCTCAAGAGTTTTTGCATTGTTTACTACAAACATTGTGCTGCAGCCCAAATCTAAAAGTTTGTGTTTCTTCAACACTGCTTTACCATTCTTCTAATGCTAATGCTGCTTAAAAACTTTTAGCTAGAAAGAGTATGAGAAGAAAAGGGGACTGAGCAGGTGTAAAAACATTTTTTAAAAAGGAGTTTCAGTGTCAGAGCCTTCATTAATTGAGATATGCCAATAATCCAATATGTGTTATTCATAAACGAGTTCTACTGTCTCTGTGCAGGTTGTACCATAACAAGTGTGTTCAAGATTGGAACATTAACTATATATATATCAGTGAAGATTTTGGGCAAGACCATGGTGTCATAGCAAATAATACAGCAAATGTGCTTAAACAAGGCAGGTATGAGTACGCCTGGATGATATACTGCCTTGGAGTCCCACATAAGCTACTCAGAGTTTCAGGAAGGAAAGTTGAGATACAAATATAGTAAAGGGTAAATAAAATGAACATTTTGCCCTAGATCTTTTAGTTCTGATGCCCTAGAGCAAAAGGAGCAAAACCATGGGGAGGGCTGCTTCTCAGCAGTTCTAAAAATGAGGTCAAGTGCTTCTGCAAGCCAAAGATTTATGGAATTTGAACAGCAATAAATTCTGCTTTCTTTGGAGGTGTGTCCTTTCCCCCCTAGCTCTTGCTCACCTCACACCTTCCTCTTTTATCTCCTTCCTCAAAAGACTGGGATTTTACACAATATAAGGTCCACTTCTTGTTAGCACCTCCCCACTTGGGGGTGCAGTGGGGAGATTTTTCTTTTCTTCTTTTCTTTCTTGTGTTGCTTTTATTTCGTGTTTTATCAGCCAGCATCCTCCATTCTTCTCCCCTCCAATTTCTGAGACAGGAGATAAATAGTCCTGTATCTTACAAGCTAAATACAATTACTGCTATCAAAACCAGAGCCTTTCTCTCCTTGTAAATGTCTCTCAGAAGCTGATAAGCTGTTCAAGGCATACCACAGGCTCCAGCTTAATCCTGAGATTAAACATAACCACCCAGAAGACATCAAAAGATAATATAGGGAGGGTTGAAGGAAAAGTGAGATTCTCTCCTAAGATACCAAGAGATGACACACATACAACTCAAGGTTATTTGTAAAAAAAATTAGCCAAAACACTGAAGAGTTTGCAATTATGATGGGGTATTTCATCAGATACTGTTCTGCCGGTTGTAGATTCTGGAGATGAGATTTTGCAGGGAGACCTTTGGGACCGTTCAATTGAGATGGGGCAATGTTTATAGATGTCTGTGACTACATGTTGACAAATTAAATCTGTGAAACCCACAAGACTAGAATTGCTCAGAACATGCTATATGAAGTTCTGAGGCCATCTCCAGTTTTGTTGGAGGTTTTTAAACAGAGGCTGGATGGCCATCTGTCGGGAGTGCTTTGATTGTTTATTCCTGCAAGGCAGGGGGTTGGACTAGATGGCCCTTGTGGTTTCTTCCAACTCTGTGAGTCTATGCTTCTCAGACAGACAGATTATTTCTCCAAAAGATGACAGTGGTCAGATTTGTGAAAACCAAGCGAACATAACTAGATTATGGTATGCTGAGGCCTTAAGGCGTGTCACATTTAAGTGCCCCATAGCATTAAACAAAGGTGCATTATGTAAACCATGAAAATTAATGATATACAGATGTCTTCTATATCTAGATATAGATATGGATACAAATCTTGATCTATGAAATCAAAATATGCTTACAGACATAAACATAGATGATTAAAAGCCCTGGACAATCTAAGGTCTTGAAATATAATGTACTTAGCCTGTGTCTTTTGCTGTTGTGTGCTGCCAAGTCATTTCTGACCTATGGCGACCCTAAGGTGACCCTACCATGGGGGGTTCGTGACAAGATTTGTTTGGGGGAGGGGTTGCTTTTGCCTTCCTCTGAAGTTGAGAAAATGTGACTTGCCCAAGGTTATCCAGTGGGTTTCCATGACTGGTGGAAATTTGAATCCTGTTCTGCAGAGTCGTATTCCAACACTCAAAACATTACACCATGCTGGTCCTGTCTTTAATATAGTGCTGTTCATTTATTAGTCAAGAATAGTGTTGCCTGGTGAAATAAGGGGACAGGACTCCTACACCCTGAATGGTTGTGCAGAAGAGGTAATTTCAGCAATTGTCATTTGTTAACTGATTGAGTGACAAGCAACACCTGGTGAAATTTCTTCTTCTACACAACTGTTAAAGATACAGGAGCTCTGTCCCTTGTTTCACCTGACAGCCCTAATCAGGAATAAAGAATGCAGAACCACTCAACAATTTCAAATGTTGCCAGAAATCTGCTTCTACAACAGAATCTCCCCCCCCCCACTCTCTCTCACACACACAACAGTCAAGAAAATCCAGCCTGTTGTGTAAAGCCACAACAGCATTTTGGCCAATATCTGATAACAATCACATCAGCATTATATTCACACTGAGCAATTCAGTAAGCAGTTCATTTTAAGAAATTCCACCATAAAATACCTCACCCACATCAAACTTGCAGTAAAAAAGGAAGAAGATAAAAGAGCCACAAGGAACTTCAGACACCCCTTAAAGCCACAGCAAGAGACTTCTCTCTTTCTAGAACCCAGAAAGTATAGCTTATCCCCATGGCAACTCCCCTCCTAGCTGTCTCTGGGGACAAGAGCATCAGTAGAGGCAAGAGGCAAAAAGGATCTCCCAGGGCACCGGTCTTTGTTAAAAGGGACAGCACGGTGAACATTACCAATGCCTTCACACACACCAGGATAGCAGCAGAAGTAGACACATATAGGACTGCATACTGAGTGTATCTTTTGGAAATCCAGTATGAATTGTAGGGGTGATTGAAGAATTTGTGCTTTCAAAATGTAAATTCACCCAACACATGTCTTAAAGCCTAAATTGCGGTTTGGAACAGTTATATTTCAGATTTTTCACTTCTCCACGTTTTGCAATGCAGTTCTCCGCTCAAATGTCGGTACTGAGATATGTGTTTTAAAATAAAATATGCTAAGAAATGTGACCACTGAAGAAAATACATTTACAAATATGTATTGTGTGGAATATAGATTCTAAAATAATATTTATATACAATATTAATGTAGGTTTTTAATATCTTTTAGTTGCAAGTAATGAAGAAACAGGAAACAACAGTGTGCATATTTCAATTTGTCACAAAGCAAAATAGTCATCCATCCACTCTCATGCATAATAATTTAGGCATTCAGCACCCCTTCTATCACCAAGGGTGCAACATGCTGTATGTGTTTGTGCTTGTAAATTACATGTTGAAAAGTGGGAAATTTGGTCCTCATTCATATGGCTGTATGTGCATATATCCCATAACCCAATGGTTCATAGTTCTGTACGTGGTAAATGTGTGAACTATCACAGTTTGGACTAATGGCAACTGTTAATAATTAATTATCTAATTTGTTATTCCTGTTACTTTTACCCCACCAATTAACCCAAGTTCTCTTGGTAGTTTACAGTATATTCAAAACATAAGATTGCATGAAAGAAAATTGCCCAAAAGAATAACAGAAGTGGGGGCAGAGGAATAGTGCCACATTAAATATACCCACAGGGAAATCACCAGCAATGAAAAAGAACAGAACTAAACAGTACAGATGACTAAAAGCACTAAAATAGTTCATGGTATAAAAGGAAAAATTAAAAAATCTTCACCTAACACTGAAAATTCCTGTTACTGCACCACCAGGAGCCCTGGTGCCGCAGTGGTTAAATGCCAGTACTGCAAGCCACAAGGTTATGAGTTCAATCCTAGAGGGCTCCAAGGTTGACTCAGCCTTCCATCCTTCTGTAGGTCAGTAAAATGAATACCCAGCTTGTTGGGGGCAGTTAGCTAAAAAACATTGCAAACAAAGAGCTGCTGTTGGAGTCACCCAGACTTTTAGTTTTGGGTGACTTCAACATTCTACTCGAGACCAGCTTGAAAAATCTGACTGGTGCGGCTCGGGAGTTCATGGAAACCATGACAAACATGGGCCTATCCCAAATGGTCATCGGGCCCACACATTGTGCAGGTCATACCCTCGATGTGGTCTTTAGTACGGAGCAGGAATATCCGTGGGCGGAGGTTATAAAAACCACCGCATTGTCATGGACGGATCATTTCCTGGTCAAGACTGAACTAAGAGTCTCTTCCCACCCCACCGGGAGTGGTGGACCCATTAAAATGGTCCGCCGTCGAATGCTAATGGAACCAAGAGGATTCTAGAAAGCCTTGGAGGGTTTAATGGTTGGTAACGCTGGTGACCCTGTCGAGGCTTTGGTTAATACCTGGAACACCGACCTTACCAAGGCTATCGACACGATCGCTCCCAAGCGTCCTTTCCAACCCGCTCCAAGCCATGGTATACAACAGAGCTTAGGAAAATGAAGCGACTAGAGCGCAACTGGCGGAAAACTCGACTCTTATCCGACAGGACTCGTCATAGGAACTTTCTTTGGTCCTATCGAGAGGCAATACGTGCAGTGCAGAGATCCTTCTCCTCTGCACATATTGCGTCTGCAGAGTCCCGTCCAGCAGAGCTGTTTAGGGTGGTAAGGGAGATGACGCAGGTTATTCCAGCGCAGAACCCGTTGCTTAACCCAACGACAGCCTGCTGTGACGCGTTTAACAATTTCTTTGCAGATAAAATCTCTCGGATAAGAGCCAATTTAGATGCCAGTAATTTGACAGAAACAATTGACGAGGTATCTAGCAACTCCGTTGATGTAAGTTTACTGGATGAATTTCAATCTGTGAGTACCGAGGACGTGGACAAGCTACTTGGTAGGGTGAAGAAGACGACCTGCCCTCTCGATCCTTGCCCTTCATGGCTGGCCATCCAGGGGGGGGGGCTGCCTTGATAGTGTTCCTTAAGGACATCATCAATGCATCCCTCAGGGAAGGGTGTGTTCTATCTTGTTTAAAGGAAGCAGCCGTTAGGCCGCTCCTGAAAAAATCTTCCCTTGACCCCCTGGACATGAACAACTATAGGCCAGTTTCTATGTTACCATTCTTGAGCAAAGTGATCGAGAGGGCAGTTGCGCTTCAACTCCAAGTGGTCTTGGATGAAACTGATTATCTAGGCCCATTTCAAACTGGCTTTAGGACGGGATTTGGAGTTGAGACTGCCGTGGTTGCCTTAACTGACGACCTGCATCTAAGCATCGACAGGGGTCGTGTGACCCTGTTGGTGCTTTTGGACATCTCAGCGGCTTTCGATACGATAGATCATAGCATCCCCTTGGATCGCCTGAGAGGGTTAGGAATCGGAGGCACTGCGCTCCAGTGGTTCCGGTCCTTCCTCTCGGGCAGGTCCCAGAAGGTGTTGCTCGGGGACAGTTGCTCCAGCAGAAAGGAGCTTACTTGTGGTGTTCCGCAGGGTGCCATCCTGTCCCCGATGCTGTTTAACCTCTATATGAAGCCGCTGGGTGAGATTATTCGGAGTTACGGGGCTGGGTGTTATCAGTACGCTGATGACACCCAGATCTATTTCTCCTTGTCCCGATCGTCGGCCTCAGATTCCGATGGCATCTCTGCTCTTAATGACTGTCTTAAAGCAGTAATGGGCTGGAGGAGGAAAAACAGATTGAGATTAAATCCAGACAAAACGGAGGTGCTCACGGTAGTGGCCCCGAAACCAGGAGTTGGGTTGCAACCTCCAGTCCTGGACGGGGTCACGCTCTCCGTTAAGGACTGTGTTCGCAGTCTGGAGGTGCTCCTTGATTCATTGCTTCAGATGACGAGTCAGGTGAATGCAACAGTCAGGAGCGCCTGTTATCAGCTTCGGCTGATACGCCAGCTCCGCCATTTCCTGGAAGTAAAGGACCTCGAGACTGTGGTGCACGCGCTGGTAACCTCTCATCTAGATTTCTGCAATGCGCTCTACATGGGGCTGCCCTCATGCTTGGTCTGGAAACTTCAGTTGGTACAAAATATGGCAGCCAGAGTGGTCTCGGGAACATCTCGGAGAGACCATATAACTCCAGTGTTACGATCTCTCCACTGGCTGCCTATCAGTTTCTGGGCCCAGTATAAGGTGTTGGTTATTACCTTTAAAGCCCTAAATGGCTTGGGTCCAACTTATCTCCGGAACCGCCTCCTCCCATACAATCCTCCCCACGCACTCCGGTCCACTGGGAGGAATTTGCTTCAGCCACAAAAATCTAGGCTATCTGCAACCTCCCAGAGGGCCTTTTTGGTAATCACCTCCAAATTGTGGAATGACCTGCCGAACGAGATCTGTCAGATAACAAGCCTGAGTAGCTTTAAAAAAGCACTAAAGACGGATCTCTTTCGGCAGTCCTTTCCTAATTAGATCCTGGCCTCAGGGGATCCTGGTTTCTTTTAGTCCGCTGGCCACTTATTGTATTTTATTGTATTTATTGTTTTTAAATGTGATTTTAGATCAGTTGGTTTTAATTTATAATTGTTTAATATTTTTTATGGGGGTGGGTGGGGGTGGTGGGTGTTTGGGGATTTTATCTGTATTGTATTTTAATTTTTGTAAGTTGCCCCGATTGTTTTTAACAGAGGGGCAGAGTATAAATTATTATTATTATTATTATTATTATTACTACTACTTTGGGAGTGCTTCAGCACTGATAAGCAGTATATAAATATCACTGCTATTGCTATTGCTATTGCTATTGCTATTGCTATTGCTATTGAAAAGACGAGAAGCCTGTTGTTCTTGAATTGGCAGTCTAACTGAAAGTTCACCACATTTGAAAAGAACTTGTCTCTCATACCTTCCTACCTACCTACCTACCTCATCTCATTTGATGGAGATCCCCAGAGGAAAGCCTTGGCCAATGAGCTTCAGATTCAGATAGGTAAATGAAGGCTTCCTTCAAGTAATGGCCCTGAGCCCTTTAGACTTTTCCACATATCCAGAGAGCATTTTTAAGAGTATATCTAGAATGCACTCCTCAGGAAACTGGTTAGATCCCAGCATGTTTAAATCCTTTACTTTATGGGAGCTGTATTATGGACTGTGAGATGACCTCAGTTTTGAAATTTGATCAGTCGTTTTGCTTGTTTTAAGACCCCTAATGCTGCTTTTCATACATGGTGTCTGTACTGTCCAATTTTTCATCTCTTCCTCATTTTGTGGGACTTAAAATGAGTGCTCCTTTCCCAGAAGTGTGGATTGGAAGGCGAAAGAGCTGTTCTGATGTGCTGACTGCATCTCATAAGGAGACCAAAATAAATTGAAAGGCAGAATTAATATTTTTTTAAAAGCATTGCGGGTGCCTGTTTTAGAAAATGGCACTATAGCATATGTTGAAAGAATCTGTCATGAGGAATGATTAAAACATGACAAGTTGATGAAATCATGAGCTGATTGTAGCTTGTCACTGCAGGGTTAGGATTTATGAAGTGTATTTATAAAAGCCAAATCAAAACACAAACATTGTTGAGTACCACCTGTGCATACAACTATCCATTTCCATACCTCATGGAAACGTCTGCAAATGTAGGTTTGTACGTACATGCATAGATCCATGTCATGCTTGCCCCCACCATTTCTATGGGTTGAAAGGACTTCCCCTACATTCCCTTCTTGATCCTCTGGACATTTTCAGATGCGTAAAAAGTGCTGCGGAGGGCTCAGGAGAAGTATGCGCCTGTTTCACGGCAGGGGGCCAGTTTCTAATGACGCTATCCCTCTAGTGTTACCCTCCATGTTCTTCCATGTCGTATGGAAGGAAAAGGCACCACTTTTTATTCATGAAGAACTTTCGTGAGTAAAAAGTGGTGCCTTTTCCTTCCATGCAACACAGAAGGAACACGGAGGGCAACGTGAGAGGGACAGCATCGTCAGAAACTGGCCCCCTGCCATGAAACAGGCGCGTACCTCTCCTAAGCCCTCCACAGCACTTTTTACACATCTGAAAATGTCCTCTGTTTCCATTCAGGTTTAACTAGGAGAACTGCATGATACATCCCACTTGCTGCAATTTCTAGTCCATTCAGTTTATTTGCATTTTTCTCTCACTTAACTCTTCATTATTATTGAGGTATGCCTTTGCATTCAAAGGGTGCAAAAGTTTTTCTTTCATTCATAAATCTGTACCCAGATTCTATTTTTCCTTGTGTGTGCACTGTTTTATTGATAACCACACATATTCCCAGCACGTTAGTGAACCACCAGATAGAAAGAGGTGGTGTGTTTTTTCCCCAATTATCAAGGATGTACACTGACCATGAGATTCAATTTGGATCTCAATTTAATGATTCTGAAAACAAGACCACTCTGCTCAGACTGAACTCAGTTCAGTGGCTGCCTGAGTCCAAACCCAGAATTTCAGAATGGAAATCCATATCTTTAGTTTTCCCATTAACTATTATGGCAAATCAACAAATGGCTATTTTTCCCGTTTGTCTGAATTGAATGAACAAATTGTGCACATAGTAGACACTTAGGAGGAAGTTACACCTGCTAAATTTCAGACAAATAGATACAAGCGTCTTCCTTAGTTTTTTAAAAAAGGGAACACATTTGTTGTTAGTCATGAAGGGTGTTTTGTGTGGTTTCCCATAGGATGAAGACTACTCTTGGGACTCTTCTATAAAGCAATCTCAGATCTGTCCATGTCTTGGAAAGTATGAAGAGCTGCATGCTCCCACTACAATTTAAATATTAATGGCCAGGATCCTACATCAGTCTGGTGGAGCATAAAGCTCAATCAGACATAGCTCCGCTCCATCCTCCTCACTCTAAGCACACAACTTACCTCTCTGCTTCTGGGGCACCCCCACAGTAATTTAATGGCCAGAGGAGGGTGGCCAGGAAATGTCAGCTGTGTTTCTGTAGGTGGATGTGCAAAGACAACATAATCCCCTCAGACCTCTAGACAACTCCCTGGAGGTCTAGAAGGATGGCTTTGTCAGAAACAAAATTGGAGCTTGCCTGAGCACTAAGTGGCCATGGGAGACACCCTAGTGATACATAAGTATTTGTATTGGCAGGGAGTTCATGGCACAAAGGAGGTGGTGTATACCTTCTTCTGCAATGACCATAGAAGGGCATACACAGACATAATGTGACATTACATCTGTGTAAATAGGGCTACAGTTGAATATTAAGAAAACAAAAATGATCCCACAGATGATGATGAAGACATAAAAATAGTTAAATGTTTTCTATGTATTGACTCAGTCATAAAATAAAATGGATACTGTTGTCAAGGAAGCAAAAGAAGGTCAGCTGTGAATGAATGAGAAAAGAGCATCAAGTGTATAGATCATTCAGTACCAAAGTCAGAATCATTCATATCATAATATTTCCAGTTTCTATGTGTAGTTTTGAAAGCTGGACAGTGAAGAAAGCTGACAAGAATAGGATAAATCTATTTGAAAAGTGCTGGAAGAGAGTTCTACAGATATTATGGACTTCCAAAAAGACAAATAAATAGGGCCAAACCAAATCGGGCCTAGAAGCCAAAATGACTAAACTGAGGCTATCATGTTTCAGCCATATCATGAGACAACACTAGAAAAGGCAATAATACTTGACAAAGTGGAAGGCAGTCAGAAGAAGAAGACTACATTAGAGAGGGCTTGATTCCATCAAGGAAGCCATGGCCCAGAATTTGCCAGACCTGAGCCGGGCTGTTGGTTATCAGGGCTCATGGTGCTCTCTTATTCATAGGGAGCCATACGTTGAAACCAACTTGTTGGCAAATAACAACAGTGTCACTAACAGGATTCCAACCAGCATGCTGCTGCTGTGTGCATGAAAAATTTGTGGCATCTAATTCCCCCACTTTTGAGAGAAAAGATCTCATGTACTGTCCATGCCAATGTTCCTATCATGTTATAGACATTGCAATGCCCGAGGATGCTCTTCATTCTGTTTTTCATATAAACTTTCCTTCATAGTAAAGCCACATGAAAGTAATTATTACTGGTTTGCCTGCAGATGGTCTTGCACCAATTTTCATGCTGCTCCCTGTGAGCCTAATGTGATGAGGGGTGTTATGGCAGAGATGGAGACACAGCCTATGAAGATCATTGTGCAGTGGGAAAATCAGGCATGACAGTTCAGCTTAGAGAACCTCCGGGTACTAATATTGCTACATTTCTCTGTCAGGTTACTTCTGTTTCAGTTTTATGGTCAAATGGAATAGTAATAATGATAAATAGTCTGAACATGAACATGCACACATAGTCCCCTCCACAGATGTACCCACACAAATAACAAACAACTGGCCAGAGGGCTTGGCAGCTTGAGCAGTAACTTTTTTTCTTTCCAGACCCCATTGCCTCCAGAAAGAACAGTGCCAGCTCCAATCTCAGGCTAGCCCAGATGACATGCAATGACAGAAGGGGCTTCAGCACATGTGTCAGCATTTCCTTTGCTCTAAAAAAGGCAGCAGAAGGGATGCACAAAGCCCTTCAGATGAAACAATAATATTTACTTTAAAAGGGAGACAATCAGATGTCAGAAAGGGGATTCTGCCTGGATGAATTATCTCACTGTAAGATTTGGGTAGCCAGTGATCTCTGAATTCAGCATACAAAACCTGTCAATAGTGGAACAACTGTTCAAAATTGAGAGAAGTTTACTTGAACTCCATTACTCCAATTTTTTCCTCTCCTATGTCTTACCATTTTCATACTAAGCAGATTACTGCTAAGTAGCCAAAATGGAATTCCATTTATAACATTCTTTTAAAAAATTCTTTACTCCACTCTGCACACTTTCCATTACTGTATATAATGCTGGGGCAGAGTTAGCAGCAGATTTTAGGATGTTATGAAAGGACAGCCACTTTTTAGTTATGTGGGTTTTTTAAATATATATATATATATATATATATATATATATATATATATATTTGTTTACTGCCTGGAAAAGGAGAGTAGATTTTCTGCCTCATGCCCCAAAACTGTCCTAAGGAACCTTGCCTTTAGAAGTTTAGGTGTCATATATTGCTCTGCTTCAAGCAAAAGAACATTTTGGTATGGCCACAATCAACACAATCAAAGGAGGAGGTTTTTTTTAAAAAAACAAAACAAAACAAAACCCTATGGTGATGTTCAGTGGCAGTTGGGGGCTTCCATGGCAGTGCAGTGATGAACCCACTCTGGGAACTGGATATGTTTAGCCTGGATGGCCATCTGTCAGGGATGCTTTGATCGTGATTTCCTACATGGCAGGAGATTGGACTAGATGGCCCTTGTGGTCTCTTCCAACTCCACAATTCTATGATTCTATGAAATGTGAGCTAGTGTGGTATAGTGGATAATTTTAGAATTAGACTAAAGTTCAGATACTTGCTTAGCCTTGTAGTTAACTGTTGGTTTTAGTCTGGTCACCAACTCCCAGTGCAACCTAACTCATGGACCTGTTGTAAGGGGAAAATAAAGTGTTGCCAATTTTCCAACGACTGAGAGAAAAACATCCTAATGTGGGTTGCTCCTCTCCATCTCTCCAGTAGACAGAAACTAGTAACATCTTACAAGTAAGGCCAATGTCACATAAGATAAAGAACATTCATGATTTGAAGCCACCAAATATCCTGCTCTTTATAAAGTTACTTGTTTCAGTGGCCTACAGAAACTGAACAGGTGTACATTTAACTCCAAGGAACTGGAAGGAAAAATTTCACAAAATAGTGGAAGTTAAAGGTAGGGTGATTTTACAGTAATAAAGGTTTCTTTCGGCTAGAAGAAACTTGGGGACAAGTTCACTTGGGTGATATAGGACTAACTTCAGTGGACTTTCTTTTCTCACTTCACCGCAGTCTTGCCTGCTAATTCTGTTTCCTGTTTCCTGGTATCTTTTGGTGCCCATGTTCTCTTTTGTCCAAAGCCTATGGGCTGAGGTAGCCTTGGTGTGAAGTTCAGCTCTTGACAATGAAAGCACCACAATGAGAGAAATGAAAGAATGAGATGAGACTTAAAGGAAATGACAGGATCAGAAGGAAAGAGGAGGTCAAGGTCATTGTGGACTAGAGGAAATGAGAGGACAGAAAAGAAAGGCAGAACCAAAATAGTAAGTTCTGTAACTTTTTCAAACAAGGAATACAGGGAGAAAAGGACAAATAGATGGGAACTGAAGCAAGCTTGAATAATGAAAATGGTTTGCTCTTCTGTTCAAGTCTTTTAATGATGCTTTTGCAGGTGGAAAACTGAAGTAGGTTACCTTGATAGGGTTGTAGAAAAGTTGGCACAGAGTCTAGATGGCCTAACAAATTCTTGCTTTATTGGGGAAACCTAAAAACACTGAGCAGTGCCCCAAGACACTTTCCAGAATGATTGGTGGAATTCAAATTCAAATCCAATCAAATCATATTTTCATGTTACCGTGTTGGGGGGGATGGATCTGTTGCTCTGGGGGTGGTTTGTCCACTCTCAGCTCCTCCTGCAGCAGCTCCTAGTGCTGAACTTGTGCTGGAAATAGGTCCAGCATCTGGGTGACTCCCATGCAACCTGGAGCAGCTGAAGGAGGAGAAACCATAAACCAGAGTGAATTGCTCTAGAAGCGATGGATCCTCCAGCTCCCTCTGTACCATACAAAGGAGATAGCTGTGAAATGTTTCAAGCCTTTTCTTTTCCTACAAGTGAGGACTGGCAGAATCACCATGCAGGAGCCTTCACAGAATCACAGAATCAAGTCAGCTCATACTTCAGTTACAATATTTCCGATATCCTGCAATTTTAACTCAGACCTAAGATAAATAAGACCTAAGAATGATATTTGGGTTTTGGTGTATAAGAGGGTTTTCATGTCTGCTTCCTCATACCCTCTTCAGCTGAGCCATTCTTACCTTCTTAAGTGCCTTGACATCTGGCTAGAGGCACCCATGCACTAGCCAACCATGACAGATAGAAGACCTATTTCTCTTATGCCTTTTTGAGAAAGAATATAATGATTCCATGCACTTCTGGCATGATAATTGGAACCTAAATCAGCTCTTACTCAATTAAGAGTCATCCTCCAAACTTCTTTTATTACTTCATTGATCCAAGTGTCCTGAGAGTTACCCCAAACATTAACAAATATTTACATGGTGAGACTGCTTATAAAAATGTTTCCAATGTGTAAGCATGATTGAGTTTAGCAAACCTAAATCTCAGGTTTAGCTGAAAAGTTAAAAGGTTCTAAAGCAGAGTACAGAGGGTATAATACTGAGTAGTAGGGGGGAAATTCCAGCCACTAACATCAGTACCAAAATGCTGTGGTTTTAGTCATAACCAGCCTCATAGAGTCTTACTGCCTAAGAAAATCCTTCCTGGATCAGACAAAAGCTGATCTAGACCAATATCTTGTTTTCACTCATAATCACCCAGCATAAGAACAGTGGGTTGGATCTACTTTGCTACCACCACCAGGCCCACTCACTAAATAAATCTACCCCAGATGCTCCAGCCAGCAGGAAGGGAGGGTGATTTTTGCCATCTTCCCCTCTCCATGCAGCCTCCAGTGCTACCTTACTTGCTGTTCCAGAGGATCCCATAACCCTTCATTGCAGAATGGGGAGAAGAATGAATGGGTAGGAGGAATCTTGGGGGGGAAATGCCTACCACATCTTCTGCCAGTAGGATGAAAAGTCTTCTGCAGATGCAAATGGAAGAAAGACAAACTCTGGGTTAGGGGAGTTAAACCTCTGGGCCATGATCCTAATCCAGCCCATAGAGGTTTACAGACTCAGGAATGTCAGCCCCCCCACACCTGTCATTCCCCCAATCTCATCTGATACTTGGTTTGTGGAGGTGAGAAGACTCCTCCCCTCCTGGTCTTGATGAAGGCCAGTAGATTAGAGCTATAAATCTTGCCTTGGTTTGTCCTTGGGAAGTAAATGGAACAATACATGCACACACACAATTCCCCTCACCACAACTTGATAACATGTTGTTGTTGTTGCCACCAGTAGTGAAGATTTTTGCACATTTTCAAGATTGTTTTTTGCACGTTTCTGTAAGAAAGTGCACTCCCAACCATATCTACATGCCTCAGTCTCACACAGAAAGCAAGGACTCATGCAAAGATTGAGAAATCCATAACACTGTGTTAGGATAGTCTCTTGACAACAACAAGATTGTTTTATATTCCTATAGTAGATATTACATTGTATTGACTCCCAGCAACTGATATCATAAATATATTGGCCAGAATGCTGTCTTGTTCTTGTTTGCTGTCTTATTGGCTTACATTTATGGTGACCTTAAGAATGAGACCAGAGGCATCAACAACTCCGCTCAGGTCTTGCAAACTGAGGGCCATGGTTTCCTTGACTGAAATAATAATAATAATAATAATAATAATAATAATATTTTATTTCTATCCCGCCCCCTCTGCAACGCAATTAATTCCTCTGTAATGTGGTCTTCCATTTTTCCTACTCCCTTTCTTTTTATTGAGCATTGTCTCCTTTTTCTGTGAGTCATGTTGTCTCATGTTATGACCAAAATACGATAGCTTGTTTGTTTTTAGACTTAATTTGCTTAGGGCCATTTATTTGTCTTTTTGGAAATCCCTGGTATCTGTGGAACTCTTCTCCAGCACCAAATTTCAAATAGGTTGATCCTATCAGCTTTTCTCATTGTTCAGCTTTCAATATTTAGAAGTGGGATATTATTTTAATAAGATGGACGATTCTGACATAGCTGCCCTTTCAAGTCTCAGTCTTTTTCGGATTTCTTGACTACAGTTCTTCTATGGAAGCAGTTGGACATTTTGTCTAATGTGAAACATCTGCATTCTGTTCAAGGTTGTAGAAGCCATCATACACATACAGTGCCTTTGTGCATGCAGAAGCTCACTGTGCATAACTGTGCATGCACATTTGGTTGCCAGTTTGGTGTCTTGATTCAGTTGCACAATGTTGCTATTCAACACAAAGGTTGTGTAGCATAATCTTTGCTAAGATCACCTGTGGAAATTTATGGTACACAATCTTGACGTGGGTTCTTGGTCATGATTTCTAAGCATACAGATATACAACCCTCATGTAGGTTTTTGTTCATGATTTCTGAGCGTGGATTTTTATTTTGTTTTCAAGGATAACAACTGTTGATAGCTTTATCCTTCATAACCTGATGAACTCCACATGCAAAACTAAGTGAATGACTATCACCACTTAACCTACAACTATGACTGTCATCCTGATAGTAATATACAGAGGCATAACTGAAAGTTATGAAAAAGTGCATAACTTTTTGGGTCATGGCAAATAGAGGAATTCAGCACCTCCCTCTACTACAGCTCTCTCCCCTGGTGTCCTACCTTTTTCTGGCTGGGCATCCCTCCCAATGGCCATTCATTGGCCAGAGAACAATACAGGAAGGATGAGGGGCAGTCAGTCGGTGAGACAGCTTCATTCTTGCAGCTGTCTGCAGAAGAAAAAAGGGATTCTCCTGGATTTCCAAGGGGCCACCCAGTGGTACAGAAGTATGATGTCTTCTGCCTGCTGTTGGCTGCAGAAATGGAGCCAATTGGCTATCTGGCTACCATTTGTTCCGCTCCCCTCCTTCCCTGGCCACTCAGTGTCCATGGTGAGTGCCAAGCCAGAAAACAGGTGCAAAGGCTGGAATAGGGATATAATTCTTTGCTAATTCATTACTGAAGGAAGTAATGGTTAATTTTAATAATTTTCTTCCCACTGTGAGAAAGGTTTTGAAAACTGCAGTTTTCAATGAACATTGGCAGTTGGGGCCTTATTCTGTGCAAAATACACATGTGGTATTTTTTGTGCAGAAATCAGCATTGTATGTGCAGAGAACAGCATTGTTTGCATAGAAAAATGTTGTTTTCTATACAAAAATATGTGAACTTTGTGCAGAACACATTCCAAACTGTGAAGATTCTCACCATTGTAGGATACTCCTCATCAGGGTTTCTTGGTGTTTGGAAAACACCTTTTTCCCCCCAATCATGCTTTCAAATATTCTTTCTACCCCTAGGAGGAAAGACACCTGGCAGAACTTTAAAATCTGCCAGTGTGATGCAGGATCTCACCCAATAATATTACATGTAGCATCCCTATTAGTCATAAAAATTATGCCTGCTCAGTCACTTTGAAATGTACTTTTGTTTTCTTGGATGCCAAATTGCACTACCTTTTCTGTTAATTTAGGACAAATGATTCCCCCCCCCCAACAATAGTCTTATTACTATCTTCAAAGGCTTGACAGCTTATTATGTTATATTAATATTACACCTGGAAGCAAATGCTTTCTTTCTCCCACTGCAATTTACTGGGACTTTTGAGCCACTCTCTGCTTTGCTTTTAACAGCAGTACATCATCATTACTAGCATCTGGACCAAGATGCAACATTTGTCTGCGTTCAAATTACTCTTTCATTTCTTCTGCTTGAGAACTCATTTTGGTTTAGAAGGTGGCCAAATGGAATAAAGTTTGATTAAATGGCGGTCTGTATTTTTAAAAAGAAACACTAAGAATCGTGTGTCTGTGTGCTTGATAGAAAGAGAATTCTAACCAGCTTGTGAAATGTTTAATGGGATAAAATAATGAAACTGGTAAAAACCATAAAAGCACTTTGTTCACTAAAAGAGATGATAGACATGATAAAATGTAAGATAATCATAACAATCATAGCAATAAGAATTATACTTTCCCAGAACAATATTCATATTGGTTATCATGTCTTGATAGTATTGTTTTTCTTGCTGTTTGCTGTGTGTGTTAAAAAAAATCAAGTTTATGCAAAGCTAATAAAAATTCAGCATGAAAAAAGATTAATTCCACAACCAACCTCTATAGATTATCCAGAGTAAGCACATTCATACATAGATTATAGATTATCCAAAGTAATCACACTCATATACATTTCCCAGGTGTGCATAATTCTGCTTCTGTTAGTTATAATGGGGAGATGTGGAGCTATTCAGGGTACTGAAGAACACTGGAAGAGTTACCCCCCTTTTTCAAAGAAGTACACTAGTCAACCGGTTTGGTGGCAGAATTTACAAGGGAGCATTCAAAGCATAGTTCTAAAAAAAGCTTGTGTGGACTCTTAAGGCAGTAACATTTCTGCATGAGAGCAGAGCACTGATGGTCCATACTTCTATGGGATTTCCTTACCTTTGCTTGACACAGAAACATCAGTGGTCAAAAATATTAGATAAATAGCTGTTACTTATCATGTGAGCCAAACTGGTCTTATCTTCATGGCATCTCATCCCTCCTTTATTACAATTAAAGTACGTTCAAGTACAGTAATACAATCAGGGATTTCTGCCTTTGCCAGATTTATACTCTAGTATTGAAATCCAATGTACAGTTGAATACCAGCAGGAATGCTTGTGAGTTCATCTTGGTATATCCATTCTTTCAGATTCAGACCTGATGGGAGATGATAGGATGTCTAACACTCAGTTCTTAGAGAAGATGTTATGGTTTCAACTTTCAGTGGAAGCAATAGTTCTGATTTCCTCATATTGTGTTCTGTATTGATATACGAATATACACTTGTTTGATTTTGTGGGGTAATTATAACAGTAAACGTGTAGGTGAAAGTATTTTATCAGCCACAAGTAGCAAAACCAAATTAATGGGTTTTAAAAAAATAATTTAGAGTGTATTTTTGCAGTCTTCTTACTTACATGTGAAGATTCCATCTAAACTTTATTGTATAGGCCCTCTTCATTTATGTCTCTTCTGTCTACCAAGAATCAGATTTTGACTCAGATAATATACATGATTTTCATTGAAGAAGTGATTGTTCCTTAAAGGTGTACGCTTCAAAGATCATCATAAAGTCAGAGGCTGCACAAAGTGCCACTGCTATATATTTCTCTTTCTTAAGAAGATCAGCCTAAATATCCAGTAGCTTTATGAAGTAGGATTGAATGGATTTTTTTTTTCCCTGCAAAGATGTTACTGCTTTCTGATGAAGTCTTTATGGTGATAATGAGAAACTTTTCTTTAACTCACTCATGTCCATGACATGTGGAGATGAACACATCCTCGTGCACTTGTTCTTAAAGTCAGTCTCAATAATGGTGGAAATAAATGGGGAAAATAACTTTAAAAAGGAACATGAAAAGATGCTAATGTTGTAATTTAAACTATTTTGAATTTTCAAATGTCCTTCAGGTTTTTTTCCTAGTTTTTAAAGGTATGGTATTTTGATGTATATTTTAACGTCCAAAGATGGTTTCTGCAAAAGTCAAAATAACAATAATCATAAAATAAACTTAAACTTAAATTTAAAATCACAATTGTTAAAGATGTGGTAGAGGCTAGTAACACATTTCCTGGTTTAGATAGAAGTCTAGGGTTTGCTTGATATGGGATTTTCAGAATTTCCTGTAGTGTTCAAGGACTTATGCATGAATATGCATGAATATTGTAAATGTTTCATTGGAAGCCTGGAAGAAAATTGACTTTAAATGCACGTTAATACTTGTAGGATTTACTCTATCTTCTAGATTCCCTTTCTTTCAGGTCTTAATTTACTTATCATTGAGTCACCTGGTCCTGACAATGTCTTTCAAAAACTGGGTTGAGAGCCATAAGTACTGGTGCTACTTAATATTTGTCATGTCATTTTGCAATGCACAGTATCTAAATTTGATGCCTCTAAAGTGAAGGCACTTCAGATCCAGAGTACTGGTTATAAAATCAAATTAACAAATATTCATCGCTGTGCTGTCCAGCAAGACACTGGGAATGAACAAAATCAATATTCTTTTGTTTTGACTTTTGAGTCATGTAATCCGATGCAGAGAGCAGAATTAGACTCTTGACCTCATGCAAACTGTATGAGAATGAGCTGAACGGATGCCCTTGCTATTCTGTTGGGCTCAGAGATTTTTCAGATACCCAAATAGATGCACCAGACATTGTTCTAGGTCTTGCCCCTCCTATTATGATTCCTTCTTTTTCATTCCTGTCCCTTGGCCATTTGACTTCTTTACTCATCTTGATCTCTTTACTTTTGTTTGGAAAGGGGATGCTTGAAGAGAACAATTCTTCTAACTTCTCCCCTTTTCTCTCCTTTCCTCATTTTGAAAGCTCCTATATTGAAGCGCCCTTGTACTGATTGAGATAACTGGTCTGTCTGTCCCAAGAGTCTCCAAATATACAGGGAGCAACCCTGCAAGGTCTCAGATATGAATCTTTCCCAGCCTCCTTTCTGATATTTGTAACTGGGGGTGCAAAGGATTTATCTGAAGGAGTTATGCATGTTAAACCACACATTGTTTAATTGGCATTGAGCTATGACTCTCCAACATTTTGCAGCAGTGGAGCTTCATGCCCATACTAGAAGACTTCTCTGGATATGACCCATCCCTTCTGGGCCAAATGGTTCCAAAAAACCCTGGGATGTTGAGTAAAGGATTAAGGGAACCACGTATCTGCATGTTCCTCTTAGCCTTACAGGATGGCCTTTAATTAAATCTTGCCAAGAAAACCTTATGATAGGGTCTCCGTAGGTCAAGGTGAAGACACATAACAACACAACAAATTTCTGCCCTTTTTTTATATTGCTCCCCCTTTTGTGCTAGACCCTTGACTCCCCTTGACCTTGCTTATGGATGTGAGCTAACTGCTCTCTGTTTGCACCCTTCCAGCTTAGACCTTGGGCTGCCTAGATCTCCCCTTGAGATCCACTCAGCCTAGGCTCTGACTGGCAAAGGACACAAATTAAGATTAATGTAAGCTTTACCCAGTTAAAAAGAAAAAAAGAAATTCTTTGGTTTGATCTGGTTCCCAGAGGGAGACGCACGGTGTACTCCCCTTTTAAAAGACAAGCTCACTATTTTTATCATCTGGCCAAGTCATAAATGCTACCAATGTTTCAGTCTGATGAACAGGGAAGAACAACTGATTCTGTCTGGCACCATAATTTCCCCAATTTCTGTATAGACATCTACATCTCCCATGAATGCGTATTTTTAGTATACAATGTATTTCTGCCCATCCAAACTGATTCATCTAGGTTGAGACTCAACAATTTGTTCCTCATCATCATGTCGCCTCCCCATGCAGTTCCTCCTGCTGAATAGGTTGCATGTCATCTGTTTAAAATATACAAATAAGAGAAATAAATATTGGAGAATAATTTAGGGGTCTCTGTCCTTGGACGCCTTCTTCAGGAATAAAATAGTTGGTTGAGTAATTCCAGGGTACAGTGATTTGAGAATTTCATTCTTGATTTCTTTTTATGATAATTCAAATTATTCTGGATTTGTGAAATATATCTTTTCAAGTGTCACTGTGCTATAGGCTACTTACTATGTCACTAATGTGATTGGAAGGATGATAGACAGAGCAGGTTTCCACAATTTTATATTGCCTTTTGAGTCATAATAGAGATCTTATGGGGCAATGTCAGGTTGACACTGGGCCTCAGGCACAAGAGCAGCAGAGGAAGTACAGAGATGTCTGTCCACAGTGCTTAATTAACTGGCTCTTCAAAGAGACTGATATCTTTTCTAACAATTGTGCATATAATGGCAGATATTTATGAAAAGCTTTCATTCTTTCTATTGCAGACTGTGTCCGATCAGGGCAAACATTCACTGGATTTGGTCTGCCATCTTCCTACAGCCAGCAGGTTTATTTCATAGCTAACTGATAGTGACCTCTGCCCTTTGCTTCAGCCTGACCATGGAGCTTTCACATCTCAAATGTCCCAGTAGGGAGGTTTTAACCTGCTATTCCAGACTGTAGCCCTCCTTTATGTCTGAATTTAAAGAAACAGGTCTGACATCCATTTGTAAACTGACTGCCAGTGTTACTTAAGTTCAAATTCAAATATGAATGACCATCTGACAAATGCCAGTCAGTCTGTTGGAAAAGTCATCCATTCTCTTGGGAGGCATTAAGTGGATGTGAAGACCAGGGTTGAAACATGAGCTGAACCTGCAAGATGAGATTCCAAGTGCATTTCCTTACATCCCAAGATATCAGATCTTCCTTTAACCTTAATATGGGTGATGCAGGCATGTTTCTATAAGGATGAACAAAAAGAGCAGTAATTGTTAAAATGGAGGAAGGGATGACTTGGCACATCTTTGGCTAAAGTGCATTCTCCTTAGATGTCTTTCTCAGATAAATTCCCTATATTTTTTTCTCCTTTGGAACGGTACTTCAGCATTCATTGTACTGTAGCATATGTCTTCTAAGTGCTTTTGACTCTAAAAATATGGTATCTGTGAATGGAACAAAAAATGCTCATGAATGGAAGCAGTCAGCAGCTGACATTTCCACTTATTCAGTCCCCATCAATCCACTGACTCACCCTCCCCAACGTTCCCCCAAGGTAACATAAGGATGCAGGACTCATGCACTGCTTGTTGGATTCGCGTAGGCATCTAGTTGAACACTGCGTGTACAAGATACTGGGCTAGATAGGTCTTTGGTCTGATCCAGCATGGTGCTTCTTATGTTCTGAGTGTGGTGGGTTGTGGCTCTGGTGGCTACTACATGCCCCACAAACACTTAACTATGGTAAACATTCACAAGGAACAGAATAAGGTGGATATGAGGTGACAGAGCCTTGAGACTGTAACACTTAAGACAGCAAGCAGGGATGACATTTTTGAATGGTTTCCCATCTTGCAGGTTCAGCTCATATAAACATCTTCTCACAGTTAGAAAACTACTTCCATGTCAGGGAGTAAGGGGGTGCCAACCTTTCTCCTTGATATTGGCTGTGGAATTTTGCTTGCTGGAAGGGTTTGTTGTCTTTACACATGGAACAATCAAATATGGAATCCTTCATCTGTGGCCTGAAGAAGAAGAGCCAACTCTGCCTCATCTCCAAGACTCAGGAAAGAAGAAGTAGTTGAGGAGAAACTAGGATGGGGTTTAAACATAGTTCTGGTGGCCCCACCATATATAGTAGAATCAATCCTTCTACTATGGATAGTCCAATCCTGGGTCTGGTTTCTTGATCTTGGTAGAGCAGGACAGAATGCTTGGACCTAGATGGATTTAAATGCTTTAAGTCTAGCTTCATCATTGACTCTTCCAGGCATCCATTTCCAGCGTGTGAAGCAAGCTGTGGTATCTCACACACGTCCCACTCCCAGTATCTATGTTTTCTCTGGAAATCTCCATGTGTGTAGCATGAAGGTATAAAGGGATGTCCAAAGCATGTTCATCTGAATGTATTGCCAAGATGCTTGATTTGAAAGAGCTATGTCAGGTGCACAGTAGAACTATGGAAGTGGGCCCTGTGGTACCTACACCAGTTTAACCTTCATGCAATGACTTCTATCCCAAAGTTGGCCATCAGTAGAAAATATGCAAGGAATGTAGAAAGCTTTCTTTTAAAGTTTTAATCCCCTGATCTTCTAGAATTCCAGGAAATGAAGGCTAACTATTCTCTACCACACTAAAAAAAAGATTAAATATATACCTTTCATGTTTATGTATATTTAAATACCTTCATAAATAAAAGCAAAGAAACAAACCTAGGATGTTTTTAACTATTTCATTGACTTTTCAGATTGTTTTTAAGCTGTTTTTTAAACTTTAAAGGCAACACTGATACTGCGTTCCAATTGGTAAAACAGAAAATCCCCTTCAAATATAACCGGCCTGTAGAGGAATGGCTGCAGGAAAAAGGTAACAGTTGTTAAAGCTTTCATTTTAAATCCATTTTTATTCTAAACCCTCATTTTAAAGCCTGCAAATAAATGTTTCTTAAATTAGAATCGCCTGCTGCATAAATGACTCTTTTAATTTTCATTATAATTTGTGTCAACTTCCACCTGCCATATGTCGATAAATCATGCTATAATACATTGCTATTAAAACAAAGTTAAAGGGACAGAATGCTAAGCTTACTATCAAAAAGCAAAGAAAAAAAAAGTAAAAATTAAGGAACCACTTTAAACATACAAACAAACAAAAAACATGTATTATGGCAATTTAACCACTGCATGAACTTTTAAAAAAAAATATTTAAACTACTTTTATATCAAATTACATTTAGCATCAAATGTGTCTAAAAAACCTTTGAAATCCTATTTCTTTAAGTACTTAGTTTAAATTCTCTCCCACCCACTCCCTTTTTTTTTACAGTGTTACAGCTGTGGTTATCCTAATCATTTTAATGTACATAATCTGTTTGGGGTATTTTCTCCCTGTCCCCTAAGATGTGGAGCACCATATATTTGTATAAATTATAATAAAGAAAAGGGGAAAAGTGATAAGTTTTTATATAAATCTGTTTCTTCAGACTACACGTTCACACTGTTCCAGTGATCTTTTTTCACAGGGAAAATTTTACGTATTGAAAACAATCCACAGTGCACAACCCATTATTAAATGTTGTTGTACATGAATAATGAAGTAACGCTACATGGATTAATAGTACAGAGTTGTAGATACATTTCTGCAACACCAGTTATATGTATATATGAGTGTGAACCAGTCTGCATTTCCAGACTATCCATTCACATCTTTGGCTGCAATTCTCTACACACATATCTGGGAATAAACCCTACTGAATATAGTCAGACTTGTATAGTGGACATGTATAGAACTGAACTGTTGCTAATCTATATCTGAATGCAGATATCGAATCTGCATCAAAGAAACATGCACATACATTTCTACAGCACCATTTTGCTCACCATCACCTCTCAGTTTGAGTCCATTATATTTTTCAGCCCCATTGATTTTGGTGGGATGATATGTAGCCCTCAGGAGGCAATTCATATAAGTGCACAGATGATCCAATGGTTTCATGAGACTTCTGCATGTGCTTAAGTGTTTTCCAGTGGGAGAACATTTGGTATGTTCTGCCTCCTGGTGGTTTGTTAAAATTAATGGAGAACTTATCCTTAAGGATAAGAGCAGTCATAAGTCCCACTGAAGTCAGTTGGAACTTAAGACAAGTAAGTTTCATAGATTCCAGACACCAGCATCTGTAAAGCCCTGCTACGATATTCAAGTGCACATCAGGGTTCAGGTTTCTCTTCTGCACAAAGCTCTTCTCATTGCATTGCAGGTTGCTCCTGAAGGTCCACTGAGTTAGTGAAATTGTTCTCAGCATGGTATCCAGGCCACACTTAGCAGAGAGCCCTCAGAAATATCACTATGTTTGCAAGACTATGGTAGACCTCTTGACCCACTGAATCTATTAGATTTACCTACATGTTGACTAACCCATTCAACAATTGACTGAATGGGTCAACTGTAGTTGAAACTAACCAATAGGATGGCAGCCATTATATTAAAAGACTGTGCATTTAAGTACCACACATTTTTTCAGAAACTATAGCTGGACAGAGCAATCCTAACTTTATCTCAAAGAGCTTTGATGGCAGAGTTTCTGTGATATCCAAAGCCCTTAAGCTGTCTGAAGTGAGGGGGAATGTTGATTCCATACTGTTTGCCTCTCTTCAGCAAAGCCCCCCCCTAAACTATTCCCTATTGGAATCAAGGCTTTAGCGCAGGTGTCAATTAGTGTCTGGGTTGGTTCTGGATCAGGAACTTTTCCCAGAGCACTCTTCCTCAACTCACCTTGATATCCTATAGTAGTAGTGCTGGAGAAGTAAGGGTTGAGGGAGTTTCTGCTGGAGCTTGGGTAGAGGGACTATGAGGCCAAATCTCCTCCTTTGAGCATTACCCTCTCTCTTTACCCATAGAGGAGACTTTTCTGATGTGGCCCCTGTGATGCTCTTCTAGGGATCAGTAAGGTTGCAGCTTAAACATGATTTAAAAGAAAACATTATTGTTTCACATTTTTACATTTGTCAAAATCTAGATCAAATGTTGATTATTATTTTTAAGAGAAAGCATCCCTGCTGTACAAAAATATTGTTAACTATTGGCATCAAATCTACTGTTACCTGGTTGTTGATCTTTACATTAATAGTCTTCACAAACATTTCCAAGGAAAGTGAAAGAGTGAGGTAGATACTGGCCTAAATCTAATTGCTAGTCCTTACTAGAATAGGCCCCTTGAATCCATGGGCTTTCCTAAGTCTTGGATTACCATACATAACTTATCATACAGTGGAGCCATGCTAGCTGGGACTAACAACTGGAATTGTTACAACTGGGACTAACAGCTAAGTAAACATCTTGTTTAATTTCTCATTTCTGGCCTGAACCTTTTAAGTTTTAGCTGGCCTAGAAGCTCTAAGAGCCTAGGAGAACTTCAAAGTTGCAGAGAGGGGAAAATGCTAAAAGTTGCTTTTTTAAAAAAATCAATTGATTTTTGTGCAAACTCAAAAAAATATATTCTTCTAAGGAAGTTAGTACAATAGCAGGTCTGTCCACTGACTGGCTTATCAAGGGAGGAAAGAGAACAGATAAATAAGGATGCCTCAGTTGGTTGAGTGATGATGACGTATATGGAGAAAGTAAAACAAATGAAGAGGAAATTGGATGGGATGCTAAAACTGCATAATGGCTGTGATGCAGTCATTGTTTAGGTTTTACCTCCCCTGTGAACCAACTAGTTGGTCCTCAGTGAGCCACTGTCTTTCAGCTTCTACCTCTGTTCTTCAACATTGGTATAATCAGGATGAGCATCAGTCCTGAGGAGACTACTCAGTCAGCTGGGGCTTCCCCCTGGTTCATATGGTGTAAGAGACTGGAACTGGGCATCTACCCAACAATAAAATATGCCACAATGCCCCCCAAGTGATACTTTATCAGCACATCAGGGCATTTTAGGAAATGTAGAATGGTATGTGGCTTCCTAGTTCCACCCACAGCTGATAAACCCGTAATCTAAGGAAAAGGTGAGTTGGAGGAACGAACCTACCCAGGCAATTTTATCAAGGCAGTTAGATATCAGCAGTTGGCTGAAGATGCTGATTGAGTCCTAGACTGATACAAATGCTGAGCCACCTTACAGGGTTGTAAAAATATGAAACATACTGAACACTATAGCAGTCATACGTAGTACAGCTCACACCAAACCTAGTGCACCTCACTCTCCATTGTTATCCCTCTCCTTCTTCAGTGATTAACAAAACAGGAGGTTTATTAAACTCTTAGTGAGTTGCTATGTATGGCTGGTACCCATTCATTCTTAAATTATTACAAAAATTCCAAATATTATTACTAACACATATGCACATGCACACACACGCACGCACGCACACACACACACACACACAGAGAGAGAGAGAGAGAGAGAGAGAAGCATAAGAATCATATAAATAAATTTTGACCTAGAACTTCACAATCTGGCTTGAGAATAGTTTTTAAAGGTTAAATTTTAAAAGTGAATAACTTTCTTTTGCTAATCTCAAATAAATAAAGTCCCTTTAACATGAAGGACAACGATAGCCTTGCTTTTGTTAAAACCAGTGCATGCCTGATGCTGTGATGAAGCTCATGTGCTTGAGAAACCCATCCTTGTTTTGCACATTGTCTCCCTCCCCTCTGTAGTTTCACTTTTCTTTTATTCCATTGCTTTCCCAAGCCTGAGATAAGCATGCTGTAGCATTTTCTTTATATGTTTCAAATGTTAGAATTCTGAAATTGATCTCGGTGTGGATGGTGATAATGGTGATGATGATGGTGATGATGATGATGATGATTTGTTAAAAGGCAATCACGTGTGAAATCTAAAGAAAACAGCTCTTTTGACAACCTCAAATACTCTAAGGAAGTACAGGGGTGAGATGGGAGGTCATTAGTATATGTTGTCAGCTGAGAAAATAATCTGGTGTAAGCATTTTTGTATTAGCCATATTATGCAATGGTTTATAGAATGATCTTCTATAATACCACTATATTTAAAATATATATTTTTTGACGTTGTGGTTACTTCTATACATGGGAATCAGTGGGGGTGGGGTACCATCCATGTGCCAGCCTTTATTCAGCCTTTACTCATTTATCCAGTCATCTACACTTGCCAGCCCATCCAGTCATTCATTCATTTCCTAATGCATCAAGAAAGTCCTATGTCAGAAGACCTCGTAAAGATGATGAGTGAAAGGCTAGATAGCTATCAAAATGGAAGATGATAAATTGATAGATACCTAGATGGATGGATCGATCCATCAAAGAGACAGGAGACAGAGTAGCTATCTGCCAGATATAATGGACCTACACTGGAATAATTTACAATTAATGCAGTGGTTGGAATTTAGAAAAGGCTGGGTGTCCTTGAGCCCCAGTTCAGTCACTAGCACTTAACTGTATAATTAAGAATTGAATGGCCTTTGATGTCCAAAGGGATGTGAGAGGGGATTTAAACCCTTTTTGCAAGGAAAGACACAATTGTAGAGTGGGAAGACAGATACAAAAGGGCAAAATGTATAAGAGGAATTTACAGTCCAAGTGGATTATTTTTGTATAGTCCAAGTGGATTACGTCTGCAATCTTTAATACCATGACAAGGCCAATGAATCCACTGAAACAGCTACCATATGCACATGTACTTGGGATCAGGTCCTACTGAACACAGTGGCATGTATATCTGACTAAACATGTATAAGGCTGTATTCTGCTGATCTGTCAGCCAACTTGATTTTACACCTACAGATAAGTCCTGTTTTCCTGTAGGGCTAATAAAATCTGTATTTGTAACTGCATCTTATCCGGTAAACAAAAGTGACATTAAAATGTATTTAGAGCCACAAGTGTTTAGGAACAACTTGGTGCATTTGTTTGGGTAAGAGGGAGAATATCACACCAGCCCCTGCAAGTTATGATTATATAGTTACATACCCCATGCTTGCATTGGCTCTGCTGCTCAGTATTGTTATATTTGAGGATGAGGATGGAGCTGAAATAGGGAGACAAGGAGAGAAATCATAAGCCTCTACTGCAAGGTGCTTTGGAAACTTACAGCCCTTTTACACTACACAGTTATAGCATTACGATTCCTCTTTAACTGCTGTTGCACCCACCTATGGAATCCTGGGATGTGCAGTTTAGGGGAGAATATTTAGAATTCTCAACTAGAGACTTCTACTGCTTCACCAAACTAAAACCCCTAGGATTCTATAGGATGGAGCCATGGCAGTATACATGGAATCCTAGCACTATGAATGTGTAATATGAAAGGGCTCTGGAAGAAGGAAATCAGCACCAGTAACTCCATTTGGAAAGACAATATTGGGCCACTGCGTGGATCACCTGTGCCCTTACATGTTTGCCATCAAGCCGGCATAGACAGATATATTTCCTTTTTTCATGTCTTCCTTTTCTGTACAGAAAAGGGAACATTAAGATGCAATAGATGGGGATGCAAATGCTGCAAGTATCTGGTTCTGCTGTTGCTGACTCCTGTTTTGTGGGCTGGCCCAGTTCAAGTAACCATGATGAGATCTGGAGAACAGGGGAGCACCCAGCCAAAGGCAGACCAGGGAGGAACCTCCTAGTGCCATCAGTGCCTAACCCCTAAAGTAAATGTCCTGTTTTGCACTATGGCAGTGGAACTGGACAGCATCTTCTTGGTATCAGCCTCTAAGGTTTTTCTTCCTCAGTCTGGAAGAACAGGGTAAATGATGAAACAATTCCAGTGTGTGTGCATGTGCGTGCGTGCGTGTAAGTAGTGTATCCAGTGAGTTTTAATAAATAATTTAGACCCTGCAGCAGTTGTTGGTGATAGATGCCCTGGAATCAAAGGCCATAAACTGTTGCTGTCCATCTGCTTCTTGTTCCAGATCTCCCTGTATAGCAGTTATAGATACAGAAGGCTGCTTATCCAGAATAAAGCTTTGCTGATGTTGAAGGCTTTCACGGCCGGCATCCATAGATTTTCCCTGGTTTTCTTCCAGGTTGTGAGACCATGTTCTGGAATAGTTTCTTTCTGACCTTTCGCCTGCATCTGTGGCTAGTATCTTCAGAGAATGATGCCAGCCACAGATGCAGGCTCTGAAGATGCCAGCCACAGATGCAGGTGAAATGTCAGAAAGAAACTATTCCAGAACATGGTCTCACAGCCCGGAAAAAACACAGGGAAAATCTATTTGCTGTTGTTCTTTTCATTTTTGTTTTTTTTTTTTGTTTTGTTTTTTTGTTTTTTGTTTTTTTAAATTGCCCTGACATTTTGTCAATAGGAAAGTGAGATTATACAGATATTTGGGGATGGATCCTAAACCAAATCACATGTTTAAAGAATTATACTTTATGGTCAAACGGAATAGAACATCTGCAAGCGATACTGACCTCTCTTGTCAACTGTGTCAACCACCACAATCCAAACAATGAGGGACTCACAAGCTATATCATTCAAATGCATGTAGCCATAGTGATGCACAGCACCCCACAGTAATCAGGTATTACTGGAAATAAAGACTGTCTTTGGAAAAATACACTTTAGCTTGCATGAATAAGTTTTGTAATCAGCCAACAGCAAAAGTAAGAGGTCTGACATGACATATTTCAGCTATGCATGTTATCTCACTACATTTTTCTTTCTTTTTGCCCATTGTTTTCCATGCTATCATTCAAGCAGAGATGCTCCATACAGGACTTTTTTCTTAAGAACTGGTTTCCCTAGAGAGATGTGATTGTCATTTTAGCAAACACACACTTTTAATTTCAGTGTTGTGTTCTAAAGTGCAGCTGTGCAAGTGCGTTGTATGCCTTGTCTTCAACTCCTGCACTAAAAGAAACATTACTCAAGAGGAAAAAACAAGCTCCTTCATGCATTTTCTGGGAACTGGGTCATCTTCCTGGGAGGGGTGTAGCTAGCATATTAGAAGAAATGATGCACATGCCATGATTACACTTCTAAGGAAAAACAGCACAATAAAAAAAGGCTCTTGTTCAGAACATGGAAGTTATTTTTCAGACTACCCATCCCAGAATCCCCAAAGAGCACAGTGTCTAGCCAAGTTGACTTGGCGATTTTGGGACTTACAGTGAAAAAGTAATGTTTCCAAGTTCTGTTTTCATTCAGTTAAGATCATTCAGTTCATCACAAACTTACACTCTTAAGGGTTTCCTACCAAGTAACTGGGGAAAGCAGGAATTCTTCATAAAAAGAATTCTGATTTCTCCTTGATGCACTTAGCTCTGACTCCTCCTTAGCTTTTCAAACCAAACTGGTCTATGGTGAGGGCAAATTATGTTCTTGGACTGGATCATACTTTTTAGAAGCAACTCATTTCTTGGTGATCTAGAGCAGCCATATTCCATTTGGGACAAGAATACATTCAGCAAGTGCAGTTTTTCTTCTTAAAAATCTATCACTACTATAGGTAGAACATCAACATATATATCACACCTGTAACTTGTCCATTGCACATGGGAGTTGCCACTCATTGGAGTATACAGCTGGAATAGAGTCTCAAGCTAGCTTTCATCTGCTGTGGACCAAAAGGTGAGGGAAAGTCTAGGGAAATTCTGTAGGCCAGCCACTTGCCTAGTAGTGATGAAAGAAGATTGTAACATTGGCTGATGTTATAGAATTAGCCAGGTTGTAGTCCAAAAAAATGTAAATAAATAAATAAATAAATTCCAAGCTCTGGAATTAGTTTTGTATTTCCAGACCTCTCTGACTATCTGCATATTTAGTCTTTGAACTCCAAAGGGAAGGATAGCTATGAGCTTAAGGCAGGAAGGGAAAGTAGAAGAGAAACGATAAGGCCATCCTTCTCTCCAGTTTTGTCAGCTGTCCTACCACAGATCAAAAGGCCTGAGGAAAAATACCTTTTAATAAACAAGATATAAAGGCTGGTTAAGCTTCCTCCAGCTCTACAGATTTGGGCTTCAAGGCCTCTAGTCAACTTTTCCTACTAGAGAATTCCTCCCCCACTTACACAAATACACAGAGAGGTTTGTCTTTTGGCACTCCTGGAGAGCTTATGTTTTATATGAAACACAGCTCCTTTTAATGGAATTCCTTACATGGAATGCATGGCAATTCTGCAGAAAGACCAAAGAAAGGGACCTCTTCTTAACAGGGACAATCCACACACACACACTTAAGGCAGAACCAGACCTCAAAACGTCTGCCTCCAATTGTCCATCCCATCTAATGCCTTTTCATGAGTGTGGGATGGATATAAAAATTCAGTTTTGAGGGTGAGACTGGAATGGCACTCCCAAAAGAAGGAGTCTGAAAATGGAATTGCATGGCCAGTTTTAATGAGAGCCCATCATAGTTATCCATGAGATAACTACTATCATGCCATTACTTGAAAGTAATTGCTGTGAGCAGAGCCATGTTATTATAATCATCTACTATCTAATAATGGCTGATAAGAAAGATTACAACTAGTTCAATTATTTTTATATAAAATAATTGAGCCTTGCCAAAATTGCTGTTCTCCCATATATAGAAAGTGGCAATGTGCCATCACTGCAAGAATGAGTAAGAGATTCACACAGCAAGGAAAGAAACTGACAGCATCAGAGGAAAGAAGAAACAGGAGAGGAGTTCATAAAAATGGAGATTTCATTGCTTTCAAAGGGAAGACTATCTCACCCCTTTCATATTTTTTTAAGTTGTTACTTTTGCATCTGTCACACAAAACCATCTTGCTCAAGTCCAGATATTTCTGTTTATTGTAATGGCAGTGGGGAGCACTGGGGGATGTGCACTCCATGCTGTCTCATACTCTAGGCATTTCACATACACATCAACTTTGCTTGGTTAGCGAGGGTCCTCCTTGGGGAATAGGAACTCCTTTCAGATACATTTCTTCTCTTGTCCCCATTCTCTTCCCCATGATCCATCCTGTCACCATTAGATGATGCAACACCGCATCACCACTTGACTTCGAGACCTGCCACGACGACAAAAATTGGTGAGCTCCCCCTCCTATTCTAAACTGCTTTGACCACTGGCTATGAGGGAGTGGTGAGTGGGGTTTAGGCTCTGGTTTGCTCTGGCATTTGGCATTGATCAGAGTGGACTAGAGAAAGAAAGTGGTGTGTGTGAAGGGATGAAGGGAAGGGAGGAAATGGGCATGCGTGAGAAGCTGGGAGAAGAGCTAGGTTGAATGAATCAAAATGAATGCATTCTGCTTTGCTTTCAAAAACATAGCCAGTATAATTCCGTGTTCAGTATCCATTTGCATTTAGCATACCCTGAGACCTCATACTTAGACAAAGAATATAAAACAAGGCCAGGGTAAGTTCACATACAGGGGTTTGTTGAGTGAAAATTGTAGCTGTCATATGATTAACTTAATATGTGCTGGCGGGGGGACATTTCTGCAGTGTGTATTTCTTCAGACAATTTCCTGCTGATAATGGGTGAGGGACAAGACAGAAATGGGTGTGTTTGCATTACCTCTTAAACTACTGGTGTGAACTCACCCTTTATCTTTATGCAGAAAAAGAACTAGCAATTATTTATGGGATCCATTTCAAAATGTAGTCTTCCTACTTTCATTGAACAAGAGTGAGAAAACAAAATTTTGATTTCAAGGAACTTGGTTACTTTGACCATACTGTTTTCTGTAGCTCATGGGTAGGTAGGTATTAGCAACAGGCAGCCATGGGCCAACTGCTTCCCCAAAAGTATACCACACTTTCTCACTCTACATCGGGAATGGAGAAAGTGCAGCCTATTGGATACATGCAGCCTATAAATCTCTTTGTGTGACCTGGGAGAACCCCCCATTCCCCTCATAATTTGAATTTTTTTTTACTCAAAGTGCCCCTGTACCCTCTGTGGTTCATATTGGCAATTTCATCATGTCTCCTTCCCCTGTTAAAAGGCATCTTTTTCATTAGCAGAAGTGATTTCTAGTCATGTCCTGTTTTGGTAAAGTGGCCTCTCCAGCTCAAGGGGTTTTTTAAAATGGCAAAATGCATCCTCCACACTCTGTAGAAGGCATAGATGGTCACTTTGAGTAAAACAAAAACTCAAATTAAGGGTGGATGAAGGTATAAGGGGTATGGTCCTCCAAGATCTGATGGCAGACATGTGCTCCTCTGAACCTTCTGTAGTTGCCCATTTATCCTAAAGGAAGAGAGGGGTACAGAAGAAATTGCAGGTGTGTAACAGTGAAACTTTACTTTGGGGCTGTAGTGAGGCTCTCATTTAGTATCCTCGGACACCTTTTCAAACTGGCCCTCAAGGTGGTCAACACTGAGTTGGTAAACCTCTGCCTGAGAACTAATATTTCACACCGCAGGTGGGTGTAGGGGGGAGACAGACATGTCAAGCAGGAAGCTGCTAGAACCATCCCCCACTTTTAACTTTCTATGTGGTGGGTTTTTTTGTGTTTTTTTAAACGGTGGAAGATATGATCATGTAATAGCTCACCTACAGTCTGAAGCCTTACATCCCAGACACAATTTTGCTTTGAGAACCACACTTGACGCTGTAGGTTTATTTGTGCACATTGATTCATTCTGGGGATATTTTTTTCTCTTCCACAGCAAGGATGATCCAAAAACAGTGTTGACTTCAAGTATTAATTATAACTAGATTCTGTCTTCTGTATCCTTAAGTGTAGCTATTATAGGTTTCAAGGAGCCATACATATATTCATCTCTTGGCACATATCTGTGTTTTTCATCTTTTCCCAAATCATAGGACAGGACTGAATCTCTGCTCTGTCCATTCAAGGATCCAGGTTTTTATTTTGATTTGGCTTTCTTTTCTTTTTTTAACATTCTGGAGTAACCAAAATCTAGAGAGGTTTTGATATCTGACCAGGACTACACTCTCTCAGGTTCCCAAATTAATACAGTACTTGTAGCAAGCTGGATTATGAAAATTAGAGAGAAATCAGAGTTTGGGCAAAAATTCTCCTGAATGCAAATATGTTTATCAAGAAGATCTGGATCCATTGTTTTGTTGCTCAGGCTTATCATGCTTTGTAACACATCAAAACAGCTATTTATAGTACTACATTCCTGCCATTCAACCACCACAATTGCCACCACCACTACCATCAGGAAACTTGCTCTGACCTTCAGTCCATTTCAACCAGGACACAGAATAAAAGGGCTTTGGAAAAAGAGAAATATTCCTGGCAATAATGTTGTTCACCCCCTTCACTTAGGACGACAGTTAACGATCTTCAACACCCAGGCGCAAATAGCCATTGGAGGAAAAGACAGAGGACGTCTCTTCCAAGGCCAGCTCTCCGGTCTCTATTACAATGGTCTGAAAGTACTGAACATGGCAGCAGAGAACAACCCCAACATCAAGATCAATGGAAGCGTCCGACTTGTTGGAGAAGTGCCCTCCATCTTGGGAACAGCACCCACAACTTCCATGCCACCAGAGATGTCTACCACTGTCATGGAGACCACCACTACTATGGCCACTACCACAACCCGAAAAAACCGTTCCACACCCACCATTCAGGTGAGTCATTTGATTCGACTTCATTTTCTTTATCCTTTGTCATATTTGTGTTTTTCTAATTTTATACAACCATAAAATCCACTACAGAATTTTACCTCTCTTAGATTTGGTGTGTTTTTTCTCCATTATTGTGGATATAAAATAACAGGGCTGAGTGTTTCTGTGGTATCTATGAGAACACCATTTTATGATTGTATGTATGGAGAGACAATTGGATTTGAACTGTATAATTTGAAAAAGAGTGGAAGACCAGGATTGTGTATCCTAAAAAGCTAGTGATGTCAATGCTTATTATTGCTTTTTAAGTCTGTTTCATGGTTCTTGGTGAAGATTTTGGTAGAGAGAATTGCAGTGTTCAAGCTGAATTGTTCTTGAACCAAGCTTTTGACAAACTAACATTAAAGTGGGAATTGTCAGACAGTTGTTTCAAAATTCAAGGATCATTCAATCAGGTGCTTTTGTAATGTATAATGGCCTTTATTGTCAGGGAAGCCTGCGTTTATGTTCTTACTATAGCCTCATTAAGCCTGTAAGGGGCTACACAGATTCTCAGTATGTCTTTTAAATAATAACGGTTGAACAATTACTTATTTTAAATTGCTATATCCTGCTTTTCCAGAACAGCATATAGTAAACTCCTAAAACAATAAAGCAAACAGTATGACTCCCATCATCCAAAATATCTAGGAGAGCTCAAAAGCCTGTTTTTAAAGAAAAGATTTAGCTACCCTGTTAAATGCAAAGTGTTAAGAAGCCACCAGTGGAGACTGATGGAGTGGAGTAGTGAACCCACTCAGTGTTTCAGTCTAAAATTTAAAGCAATTATTATGGTGCTGAGCCCATTTTGGGAAGCTATTCCAGTCTCCCAGAACAAGAGGTACCAGAGGTGGTCAGAGGACAGGCTTTCCCATATTTTGTCCCCTTATAAATTCCTGGAGGGATAAGGTGAAGGGTCTTTGTGGAATATCTCAGTTCTTGGACAGAATTATAGAAAGATAACCTGCTCCCAGGCCATGTCAATTTTTATAGATCAAAATAAGCATTTTGAATTGTGAATAGAAGCAGATAGGCAGGTGATCCAAAAGAAAAGAAAATGAAAGAAAATAGCAGGGGCGAATAAAAGTACCTAAGAACTATTTTCAAAATATCCCTGCAGGAAGGACTGGAACCACCACGGAGTGGCATCTCATAGAATCATAGAGTTGGAAGAGACCACAAGGGCCAGTTCAAAAGGATACCAAAGTTAATGGTGCTGCATGCCACTGAGAAATCATGCAGACTCTATAGTGACACATTCCTGCTGTCTAATTCTCTGAGACAACAGTTATCTGTTTCAATGCAATAATCAGAAAAGATATCAATGGGGCAATAAATTTGCTTGGGGTTTAGCCTGGACTTTAAAAGTGTTTTAAGAGGACTAACCAAAGTGCTAAACCCTTTCCACCAAATAGATTCAGTACCTTGGCAGCTCTTTTTAAAATTCGGGCTAAAAGCCACAGACGATTCACCAGCCTGCCGCTCACATGGGAACAACTCTCTCTGTGTATATGTACTATATACACAAATGCCTGTAGAAGTGGAACATAGAACTGGAACAGTACAGTAGTTGCCTACATCTTTAGGGGTGCAGCTTATGGATATCGTCATGATGAGTGCCTACAGCTCAAAATTTATTGCTACACCACTGTGCTTGCCATACCTCCAGCTCTTTGGCATACTAAAAATCTAGGTGGCTGTGAATCAGCTCAAATTATTATTATTAGCCTCAAATTATTGCTAGCTTCAAATGATCATGCATTTTATAAAGTCTTCAGGCAGAGTCACCCACACCAAATTTGGATTGTGATCATTCTGAAAGATCTGGAATGTCTTCTCTTATTTGGAAAAATAAGAAGTCATAGGCTGGGTTCTGCTCTTAGTTCATGATTTAATCAAATTCTGTAAAACTGTATTAAGCTCCTTCCAATTATGTCAGTGTCACCTACCTATCTTGCTGCTGATCCCATTTAGTGAAAGAGTCTCACCTAGATATTTTTCTCAGAGATTTTGGTCTCATTTTACATGGTAGATTTCTAAGTCTATGGCAGCCATTATGTTCTTGAAAAAGCATCAGGGTGATTTAATAAAGTGTAGACTAGTCTCTAAAAACATGATTAGAGCAATGATTTCCTGGATGCACCCACACTACAACAAATGGTCTCATCTTAGCTTATATTAAAGCAATAACTCTTGACACTTCACTCTTCCCCACTGAAAGAAAAATAAAAGTCAATATGCACCTCCATTACAATTCTCTGTTTCTCAAGAGCAGGTCAGTTTATTGCTGTCACAGAGCACAATCATTCTTCCCTCCTTTCATTCACCCAGCAGAGTTGTTCAGCTCCATCTGCATAACCTGTATTGTATGTAGGCTCAGGACCATAAAGAGGCATATTTGGGCAGCTGCTAGAACCTAAGCACCTAAGGAGATCCAATCCCTGGTACCTATTCTGGGATCCATTTTTTAAAAATTTACAGGTGCTATCCTCGCCTTTTTTTACTTATTTTTTTTACTTAAGTTAAGACATGATGGTAGTGTTAGAGAGGTGACTTCTGCTATCCCTCTACACACACACACACACTGAAAAGAATATTTGAAAATGTTTGAACAATGGTAAAAAATATGTTTCTTAAGTGTCAGAAAACCCTGATGAGAAGTCCTGGACTTAGAAAACCTTTGCAGTTCTGGACTTAATCTGGCAAATTTTGCATGTGGTGTGGGAGGTGTGTGTGTGTGTGTGTGCAGAAAACAGCATTTTCTGCACAGCAAACAACATTGCAGTATTCTTCACAAACAATATTCTGCACACACAAAAATCCCACATACAAACTTTGTGCAGAATGAGTCCTCAACTGCAAATAGTCTGAGAAGTGTACAGTTTCTGAAGATTTTCTCACAGCAGAAAGAAAATTGCTAAAATTACTCATTGCTTCCTTCAAACATTAAATTAGCAAAGAATTACAGAGCTACCATACACCAACATTCAGGGGTCCTGAATAATTAAACATCTGGGGCATTGTGAGAAAATCCAAAATGGTACCTGAAAGCCACTTAGCTCTGGAGTGCCAAAAACAAAAAGAAAAGAAAAGAAAGAAAAGAAAGAAAAGGAAAAAGAGTTGGGTTTTAAAGGTTTTTAGAAGGGAGTTCATGGTAGGAAGAGCATTCCCCAGAGGAAAGGAGCCCACAGAATTGAACTTTGCTATGGGCCTTCTCTAGTGCCAATGAGCACACACTTCAGCTGAACATGCATAGACACTTTCCCTTGGCCAGGGACCCTGTTTATGAGGATGCACAGGAATTCTGTGTTCAACAAAAGAAGGTCAGAATAGAGAAGGCTTATGCAGATACCACAAGTGAAGCCAGCATCAATACTCCCCATGCCCCCTACATATGTTGTAATCTCCCCTTCAGTATATTGCAACATATGTACCAAAAGAGGAATCTATAAATATGAAATAATTCTTCCCCTGAAATTTGTGGTGTTTCATTTCTTAGTACCTGAGAATGTTAAACAAGCTTTAAGCTTCCTTACCCTAATGAGAGCCCCCCCTAATATACTTAATATTTTAATTAAATAGTAATTTAGACATGTTCTGTTGAAATAGTACCTAGCTGATCCTTTGGATTTTGGATTGACACAGATAAAAGTGTCAATAAATACCTAATAATTCCTTAGAATCATAGAATCATAGAATTGTAGAGTTGGAAGAGACCACAAGGGCCATCCAGTCCAACCCCCTGCCAAGCAGGAAATCACAATTAAAGCATCCCCGACAGATGGCCATCCAGCCTCTGTTTAAAGATCTCCAAGGAAGGAGACCCCACCATGCTCCGGGGGAGTGTGTTCCACTGCCGAACAGGTCCTACTGTCAAAAAGTTCCTCCTAATGTTGAGGTGGAATCTCTGTTCCTGGAGCTTGCATCCATTGCTCCGTGTTCCGGTCTCTGGAGCAGCAAAAAACAAGCATGCTCCATCCTTAACGTGACACCCCTTCAAATACTTAAACAGGGCTATCATATCGCCTCTCAACCATCTTTTTTCCAGGCTAAACATACCCAGCTCCCTAAGTCTCTCCTCATAAGGCATGGTTTCCAGACCTTTCACCATTTTAGTCACCCTTTTCTGGACACACTCCAATTTGTCAATATCCTTTTTGAATGGTGGTGCCCAGAACTGGACACAGTATTCTAGGTGAGGCCTGACCAAGGCAGAATAGAGCAGCACTATTACTTCCCTTGATCTAGACACTATACTTCTATTGATGCAGCCCAAAATCGCATCGGCCTTTTTAGCTGCCGCATCACACTGTTGACTCATGTTCAACTTGTGGTCTACTAGGACTCCTAGATCCCTTTCGCACGTAGTCTCATTCAGCCAGGTCTCCCCCATCCTATATCTATGCATTTCATTTTTTCGCCCTAAGTGCAGTACCTTACATTTCTCCATATTGAATTTCATTGTGTTAGCTTTCGCCCAGATCTCCAGTCTATCCAGGTCATCTTGAATTTTGATCCTGTCCTCTAGGGTATTAGCTACTCCTCCTAATTTGGTGTCATCTGCAAATTTGATAAGTATGCCCCTAATTCCCTCATCCAAGTCATTGATAAAGATGTTGAATAGCACTGGGCCCAGGACAGAACCCTGTGGCACCCCACTGGTCACATATTTCCAAGACGAAGAGGAGCCACTGCTGAGCACCCTTTGGGTTCAGCCGGTCAACCAGTTACAAATCCATTGAACAGTTAATTTGTCTAGCCCACATTTTACAAGCTTGTTTGCAAGAATGTCATGGGGAACCTTGACAAAGGCCTTACTGAAATCAAGGTATGTGATATCCACAGCGTTCCCTTCATCTACCAAGCTGGTAACTTTATCAAAAAAAGAGATCAGATTAGTCTGGCATGACTTGTTTCTCTGAAACCCATGTTGACTTTTTGTGATTATGGCATTGCCTTCTAAATGTTCACAGACTCTCTGTTTAATGATCTGCTCTAGAATCTTCCCTGGTATTGATGTCAGACTAACTGGACGATAATTGTTGGGATCCTCTTTTTTCCCCTTTTTGAAGATGGGGGCAACATTTGCCCTCCTCCAGTCTGCTGGGACTTCTCCTGTTCTCCAGGAGTTCTCAAAGATTATTGCCAATGGCTCTGAGATTACATTTGCCACCTCTTTTAATACCCTTGGATGTAGTTATCTAGACCCATTTCAAACTGGCTTCAGAACGGGATTTGGAGTTGAGACTGCCATGGTTGCCTTGACCGATGATCTGCATCTAAGCATCGACAGGGGTAATGTGTCCCTGTTGGTGCTTCTGGACCTCTCAGCGGCTTTCGATACGATAGATCATGGCATTCTCCTGGATCGCCTGAGTGAATTAGGAATCGGAGGCACTGCGCTCCAGTGGTTCCGGTCCTTCCTCTCAGGCAGGTACCAGAGGGTGCGGCTTGGGGACAGCTGCTCCAGCAGAAAGGAGCTTACTTGTGGCGTTTCGCAGGGCGCCATCCTGTCCCCGATGCTGTTTAACATCTATATGAAGCCGCTGCGTGAGATTATTCAGGGTTATGGGGCTGGTGTACGCTGATGACACCCAGATCTACGCTGAAGACACCCAGATCTATTTCTCCTTGTCCCGATCATCGGCCTCGAATCCCAATCGCATCTCTCCGCTTAATGACTGTCTTAAAGCTGTAATGGGCTGGATGAGGAAAAACAGATTGAGATTAAATCCAGACAAAACGGAGGTGCTCAAGGTAGTGGCCCCGAAACCAGGAGTTGGGTTGCAACCACCAGTCCTGGATGGGGTCACTCTCTCCGTTAAGGACTGTGTTCGCAGTCTGGGGGTGCTCCTTGATTCATCACTTCACATGACAAGTCAAGTGAATGCGACAGTCAGGAGCGCTTGTTATCAGCTTCGGCTGATACACCAGTTGTGCCCTTTCCTGGATATAAGGGACTTGGAGACTGTGGTGCACGCGCTGGTAACCTCTCGTCCAGATTTCTGCAATGCGCTCTACATGGGGCTACCCTCGTGCTTGGTCCGGAAACTTCAGTTGGTACAAAATATGGCAGCCAGAGTGGTCTCAGGAACATCTCGGAGAGATCATATAACTCCAATACTAAAATCTCTCCACTGGCTGCCTATCAGTTTCCGGGCCCAGTATAAGGTGTTGGTTATTACCTTTAAAGCCCTAAATGGCTTGTGTCCAACTTATCTCCGGAACCGCCTCTTCCCATACAATACTCCCCGCGCACTCTGGTCCTCTGGGAGGAATTTGCTTCAGCCACAAAAATCTAGGCTGTCTGCAACCTCCCAGAGGCCTTTTCAGTAATCGCCCCCAAATTGTGGAATGGCCTGCCGAATGAGATCCGTCAGCTGACGAGCTTGAGTAGCTTTAAAAAAGCACTAAAGACGGATCTCTTTCGGCAGGCCTTTCCTGATTAGATCCCGGCCTCAGGAACTCAGTCTCCTGGCTTTTTAAAAATTATGTATATATTTGTTTTTAATGTGTTTTTTAGTTAGAAGGTTTTAATCTTATTGTGTTTAATGTCTTTTTATGTGGGAGGGTGGGGGTGGGTGGTGTTTTTAGTCATTATTATAATGTTTTAATTGTTGGAAGCTGCCCCGATTGTTTTTAGCAGAGGGGCGGGGTATAAATAAATATTATTGTTATATTATTATTATTATTAGTTCATCTGGTCCTGGAGATTTAAATTCATTTAGATTAAGAAGGTATTCCTGTACTACCTCTTTGCTTATTCTGTGCTGGATTTCCCCTATTGTGTCCTCTGTCCCTTTATCCTTAGGTTTGTCACCCTTTTCCTTTTCTGAAAACACTGAGGCAAAGAAGCTGCATAGTGGCCCTACCATTTCCTTTCTTTCTCCTTTTTGCTGCAGAGATACCAAAAAACAAAACAAAACAAAACAAAAGAAACACCTTTTTATTGTTCTTAACCTCTCTAGCGAGCCTGAGCACTTTCTGCACTTTAGCTTTTCTGACTTTACTCCTACACGTGTTCACTATCTGTTTGAATTCTTCTTTGCTGATTCCCCCCTTTTCCCATTTCCTATACATGTTCCGTTTAAAACTTAGCTCTGTTGAAAGTTCTTTAGCCATTCATCCTGGTTTCTTGAGACTCCTCCCATTTTTCTTCCTCATTGGTACTGTTTGAAATTGTGCCTTCAGTATCTCCCTTTTGAGAATGTCCCATCTGTCTTGAAGTCCCTTCTCTTTTAGTATTCCTGACCATGGGATCACCGCCAGTATTTCCCTGAGTTTATTGAAATCAGCTCTCCTAAAGTCATGAATGTGTGTCTGATTATGCCTGGCCTCTCCTTTCCATTGTATAACAAATTCCAGGAGAACATGATCACTCTCACCTAAGGATCCCACCCCTTGCACCCCATTAACCAGGTCATCCCTGTTGGTTAGGATCAGATCTAAAATAGCTGACCCCCTTGTTTCCTCTTTCACCTTTTGGACCATGAAATTGTCTTCCAGGCAAGTAAGGAATTTGCTAGACCTTGAAGTTTTCGTTGAGTTAGATTGTCTTGCTTCATTGAAAATCTGAATGCATCTCTGTGTTCTTCTGACATGCTAAGAATTCTGTGATTAGGGTTAGTTTTAGTGGATTATGTAAAAAAAACAAACCATCCTTTTATAGATAACCATAATTTATTTGTAGTTACAGTATGAAGGCCTGCTCTTTTCTGAGCTGTGTTGAGGTCTGTGAAACTGGAAAGCCTGTACATGGTTATGCCAAGAGAAATTAGTGTAACTAAAAATATTGTTTTCCCTACTTGGGATTTCTTGCTTCCCACACACCATTTAATGAAGCACGCCTGCATTGGACTGACTAACAGAGCTGCTTGCTGACCCTGAGTAAAAGTGTTGCATTGACCTCTTCACACATGAGTTCTCTCTGCATTGGAGCTTTGGTCTACTTGGAAATGACATGTGTTGTATTAAATTACTCTCACAGACCTCAGGGCCCTGACAGACAAGATTCTTCTGTCTTAACAATACCCTCTTTGGGAATTGCCTCCACTTTGCCTCACTGCTGTGCATTCAACATAGAGGCAGATGGCTACCATGCACTTAAATGCTTCTACTTTTAACTCTAGAATGCCGTGGAGTGCAGCCTGGTGCTTGACTAGGGCTATATTATGTCCCAATGAGCGAGGGAGAGAGATGTTGTTATTTCTCTCAGACAACATTTTGACAGAGGTCTTGCTTCTGTAGATGTGGGTCTTGAACTTTGCTTGACCAGCTTTTTTATATAGCCAAAGATATTCCCTAATTGGTCAGCCCTGGAGTTGATAAAACAACACAAGAACTTCTCAGTGTCAGTCCTTCTGCCCCTGTTTTTAGTCTGCTACCACTCTGATACATACTTTGGGGAAAAGATAACAACAGTCATAACAATGGTCTCATGGGCACCACTCCTCCTCCTCCTTTTTATATTAATTCTTTCTTTCTAAAGTTAAATTCCCTTCAGTAGATATTTATGAATCCACAAGTATCAATTATATTTAACTAAACTATATATTACAAATTGATCAATTAAGAGTATTTTTTCAAATGTTGCTTAGCCTGAAATGTTTTAAATCCAAAAGCAAAGTACATTTTTAGAAGATTCTGAAGCAAAATCAACAAACTGGTAGAACAGTCAAATGAAAGTGAACGAAAGCAACAGAATTAGATCGGTTGAAATGTTATGTAGTCAAACCATATGTCAGGATACCCAAACCGGAACTGGAATACCCTCCGTAGTAGATTTCAGCATGCTTAGTAAATTAATTAGAATATATGCAACATAGTGTAAGTGGAACAGAGATTTCCCATCCTCTCTCCTTCAGCCCTCCTGTATTACCAAAAAACATCTCCAAGTGAACTATTAAACATTAAAATGGAAGCCTTGAGATCTGAGGGTATACTGCTTTTGCAAGTTTATCCTGACAGATACACTATACACACTCACTGCACTGCTCACTGCACTGAGACAACACTCACAACAGGCAGACAATAATGGATGCAAAACAGGATGTAAGGAGCATATTACTAATGAGTGAGAAAAGAATTTAAATACATAAGAACCAGGAAAGTAGGTAAGTAGTTGTGGGCTTTTCATTGGTACTTAGGTGGCCATGGTAGAAGATTAGGCAGAGCTCTTAAATTCTTAAGTTCATCAAAAATAATAAAATATTATTTTAGGAAATACTGAATAAAAAGTGTGGTACAGTGGGAACAGGGCCGTTTTAAGGAATTTGGGGGCCCCTGCAATGCTTTATTTTGGGGGGCCCATATGTGTATCTCAGGTCAATGTAACCTAACCTATTCACAGTATAGGATGTTCAGATTGTTACTTTAATTATTACAGTAATACAACAACATGAGGAGAGTCGCACAGTTCCCATCCATTTCGCACCATTTCATCCTTCGTCTGGCTTTGCGCACCCAAACACTTTTCTTGGACTGTCAAGAAAGATTTTAACACTTTCACTGTTTTCCCTTTTCTGGCCTAAACCCAACTTGAGCAGACCTGTGGAACTGACTGCTGAAAAGGAATTCAACACTTATGTAAACTTTGTTGCTTCAAGGAGTCTACTCTAGTCAGGATGACACACTGAGTCCTCTGGTTCTTCCCCGACTCCAATCTGGCTAGTTAATAAAAAGTCACAGGGTGGCACTTGCTGCTTCTTTCCCCTTTCAGGCCAAACATTCCATTCCCTTGCAGAAGCATAGAACTCTGGGTTTCCAGTGTACCTAAATGACATCTAGTCCAACCTGCTGGCAGGCACGAAACCCACAGCTAGGGCACCACAGACAGATGCCCACACCAACCCCTGTTGAAAACTTTCCCGCTCCCCGACTCCAAGTATTCCTCACACAGGGAGGCACAGGAACTGCCCCCAACTCAAGGCTGCACTCTGCACATGCTCACTTTCTCTGTTCCCCACATTTGGCTCCTCCTGAGTCAGAAAATAGCAGAGCTCCTGCACCTACCCCATATGGCCCACAACCTTTTTGAAAATGCATGGAGGGGAAAAGACTCCTATGCATTTTGGCTCCAGTTCCTCCACCCCCCAAAAAACTATCCCAGGGCATAGCAGGCACCACCACCAAAGGCTTCCTTCTCTGCTACAGAGCTTGTTCACAACACCAGCCTCGGGTTGTTTCCCCCCCCCCACCATGGACCTAGTGGCATGTGCCACAGGACTCAAGAAGTCTGCAGAGCACCCTGCAGGTTCCTCTGCCACCGAGGCCACACACACCCCTCCCTAGCCAGACCACACCCACTCACAGGCCTGCACCAGTGCCTGGAAAAGCACCTTCTGCACCCGGTCACGCTGTTTCAATTGTCAGATGATGTGGCCCTTCCACCAGGAGCCGCCACCATCGTGTCCCCCTAGCTGTTGCTGCCTCTCCTCAGCCATGATGGTGCCCCACAGGTAGGATCTGAGCACTGGACAACAAAGGGCGAGGGTGGCCAAAGGAGGAGGGAGCTCCCTGTGATGTCACAGAAGAGACGGGACCAGCGTCTCCCGTTTGGCTGCTTCCTGGTTGCGCTTGGCTCTGAGGGCATCCTGCTCTGCTTGGTGATCCTCCCAGAGGCCTTGCCTTTGCTCCTCCCCACCACCAGGGACAGAGAATTGGGCCAGCAGGGGATGCTGAGGATGGTGCTATTTATATTTGTATTTCCGGCAGGGCAGAAGATTTGGCCTGCTTTTTCTAATAATGTTTTTGCAGAAGGGTTGCGACAGGGCCCCTGCAGCTGTGGGTGCTGTGGGGCCCTTAAACTGGCCCTAAGTGGGAACAATGTAGAATATTGACTGGGAAGACCTGATCTCAATCCTCCCGTAACCAGGACTTAAGTGGGTGACTCTGGGCCAGTCACGCTTTTGGTCTGTGTCATTGTATTTTTGCAAGTATAAAATGGTGGCACCAGAGTGTTATATACACTGTTGTGAGGCCATTTGAAGAAGGGCAGCCTAAAATGTAATAAAGAAGGAAGGAAATCCTTGATTACAGTCAAGGGGTCTCTGCACAAATCCAATAGCAATTAGGACAAGAGACAAAACTTTTATATTCTTTTACCAGTAGTCCTACATAGCTGAGTGGATGTATTTTGTTTAGGTTGCAGGCTGTAGGAGTTTGATCAAGACCTTCCCATAAGACATTACTCTGGGAGCACTTCTCTTCCAGACATAGCTTGTGATGGAGCACACAAAGATTTGTCACTCTAATTAGCCCTAACTGTCAGGCAAAGAAAGATCTACTTGTCTCCTCCTGCAATTGCCAAGGTACTTTTTCCCTGTCTTAGAAGATAATTTTTGGAGAAGGAAATTGGCCTCTAATTTACTCATTGCTTGTTATGGGTCTCCAGTGACATTTTCATCTGCTGACTGAAAAGCACTAAAGAAAAAAAAAAGCTGGAAAGAGCTTAAGACTCACCTTTCAAGTCTTACTACCCAAGACTATTCATGGTAGAGAAAATTGTATTTTCTCACCTCACCTTCTCTGAAAATGTACGTCCTTTACCCCCCCCCAAAAAAGTCATCCTAGTCACAGACATCAACATTGATGTATCAGTTTAACACTATGGTTTGAATGTGCAATGGGGACATCATCAACCAGTCTAAAAAGCAAAAGCAGTCCACATAAGTACGAGTTATGTGGGAAGTAACTCAAGTAGATGCATCTTATTCTTGGCCCATTATTCTATGTTATGTGAGATGTTAGAAGACCACATATTGATGGGTGTCCTATATGTGGTAATTAGACAAATAAGTTAAAAGAGATGGGGGATTAGCAAATAGGGGTGGAAAGAATTTTTGGAAATATTTTTTAAAAAGGTTTTATAAAACCCCACAGGTTTCTCAAGGGTCAGAAAACCCTGATAAGGAGAATCCTAAACAGGCCAGAATCTTCCCAGTTCAGGACGTTCTCTGTGCAAAAAATGCATATAAGATTTTTGTGCATCAAACAGATTTTCTTTACAGAAAATGTGTTTCTCATTCAAAAGATATGTTTCTGTGCATAAAACAGCATTTTCTGCAACATTTTCATGCTGTTTCTGTGCAGGACTTGTGTTCTATGTAGAAAATGCTATTTTCTTTAGAAAAAATGCTGAGTTGTTGTTTTTGTTTTTGCACTGAATAGTTTTCAAAAATAGTGCTGTTTTCAATGCCTTTCTCACATTAATGAAGAAAATGGTATCATTATTTGTTATTGTTGTCATTATTATTTGTTCTCACCTGAAAGAATGAAATTTACAAAGATTTACATCCTAACTGACAATCCAGTGGTGAAGAGTACAAATGGACAGGAAGTAAATTTATTCTTTACTATCATCCTGCCTGGGATCTAGTCCAATGAAATCACTGGTGCCCGATTCTGACATTCATCCCAAAGTATTATGTCATACCATACAACCCCACCCCATTCCTCTGCTATCACCAAAAAAGACACCCTGCAATAATAACCAGGCATGAAGGTGATGGACAAATATAATTAAAGCAATGATTAAAGCAATAAAAACTCCAATCATGACATGAAGACAAAAAAAAGCAGCATAAACAATAAAATAAGCAGAGTTACCTCATCTTAAAATGGCTGGGCAAATGAAGAACCCATATTCCTGACTGAATGAGACTACGTGCAAAAGGGATCTAGGAGTCCTAGTAGACCACAAGTTGAACATGAGTCAACAGTGTGATGCGGCAGCTAAAAAGGTCAATGCGATTTTGGGCTGTGTCAATAGAAGTATAGTGTCCAGATCAAGGGAAGTAATAGTGCCACTCTATTCTGCCATGGTCAGACCTCACTTAGAATACTGTGTCCAGTTCTGGGCACCATGATTCAAAAAGGATATCTACAAATTGGAGCGTGTCCAAAGAAGGGCAACTAAAATGGTGAAAGGTCTGGAAATGATGCCTTATGAGGAGAGTCTTAGGGAGCTGGGTATGTTCAGCCTGGAAAAAAGATGGTTAAGAGGCGATATGATAGCCCTGTTTAAGTATTTGAAGGGGTGTCACATTGAGGATGGAGCAGGCTTGTTTTCTGCTGCTCCAGAGATTGGAACACGGAGCAATGGATGCAAGCTCCAGGAACAGAGATTCCACCTCAACATTAGGAAGAACTTTTTGACAGTAAGAGATGTTCGGCAGTGGAACGCACTCCCTTGGAGCGTGGTGGGGTCTCCTTCCTTGGAGGTCTTTAAACAGAGGCTGGATGGCCATCTGTCGGGGATGCTTTGATCGTGATTACCTGCATGGCAGGGGGTTGGACTGGATGGCCCTCGTGGTCTCTTCCAACTCTGCAATTCTATGATTCCAAAAGTGTTGGAGTGAACTCTCCATAATCCTTAGTAATTGGCTGTGCTATCTGGGACTTAGGAGCATTGTAGTCCAGAAAGATCAGGAGGGCACCAAGATTGAAAGTCTTGTCTGCTCAGGGAAGGACTATTTTTGACTTATCCAAAGTACTGCATGAGGAAAGTGAGCCGCAATCCAGAGGTATTTTTCCATTTGTACAAGCTCTTCTGTACAACAAATTCATGCTCAAGACCATTTAATGGTCTACTAGAGTTTAAACACTACAATCTGTATTTTTTTTTGCATTTTTTTCTACTGTTTCTTATATAGTAACACACAACCTTGCCTACATTCCAAGTTCACTGTAACTTCTACTAGCTTTGAGCAAAACCTCACAGTACAGTTCAAATACATTTTCTCTACCTGCTCGTGGCTTTTTGGATCCAAAAGTTTTGTTCATCCTACCCATAGAATTTAGAACATGAAAGTCTAAGCTTTAAAATGCAGGCATACCTCAGCTAACAAAGCCTTGTAAAAAAAAGCTTCTTTTTACAAAGTCTTTTTACACCAGCACAACCCTCTTTTCCTCCTTGTGCTTTACCTAGCTGGAAATTTTTTAGCAGCATTGGCATTGGAAGGATGGTGAAGGGCTAGAGAACCACACTTTTTCAGTATCAGGTTGTAGCAGTGTGTCTGCAGTAAACAATGCTATAAATTGGCTTGTAGGGTTATGAAACATGTACAGTCTGGTCAGCATGGTGTACTGGTTTGAATGTTGGACTAGGACATTGGGAGACCAGGGTTTGAATCCCTGCTCAGCCTTCTGAATTCTGCCTTCTAATCTTCTGTTTTGTCTTTGGTATCCACTTTTTCAGTGAAATCTGTCACAATTTATCACAACATAGTTGCAGAATGTGAATAAGTATGTGGGTGGGTGTTGTGGGCACTGGACAAATGCAAATGGTATTATTTATATAATCAGTGATGTCACCTATATGTATATTTGAAAACATTTGATAATCTGTGTTATGAGAGAAATGACTTAAATAAATTATGATGTGCAAGTTGGTCCCAAAGCTGTTAGTTGTGAGTAATCACTATTTCAAATGCAAGCTCTTTTGACAAGCGTATGGCATTTTTCTAGAGCCAGTTTGCTTTCCAAATGCAATTACAAGTTTAAACATCCTCTAGTATTCTCAAACAGTCTGTGAAAATTTGCTACTTTGAGCGAAAATGCCTGCTAGGAAATAGATTTGCAAAAATATATTGTTTTCAGAAGCCATGGATAAAAGAAACACAAATATAATCCAAGAAAAACCCTAAAGTAAAGACAATCTGAAGAAAGATTGCATAATCTTTAGCTGCCTGGCACTACCTGCTAAAAAGGCAGGTTTTGTCCTGAATCCTATTATTTAGCCCCAACTAGAGTAGACTCACTGAATTAGTAACACTTACTTAACTGTTTATTTATTGAGTTACTGTTTATTCAGTGTTTCTGCTCTAGTTGGAAGGAGCTTGATTTGTTCCAAGGTTCACCATGGAACAAGGTTTTAAGAGAGGAAAAATTCCTTTAGGGAAGAGCAATAGTCATTTTTGTGACCATGAAGAAATTGCAGAGAACCATCCACACGCTGCAGTTTAGAGCAAAGGTGGGGAATGTGACACTCCAAGTAGTGTTGGACTACAGTTTCCATCATCCTCAACTAGACACCCCATGTAAACAGAACATTAGAGTGGGGTGCAACAACGTCATGTAAGCCACATATTCTCCACCTGAGGGCTTTAGACTGAGGAGCTTCCTGTGACACTCTGATGCACCAGCTGAATTTACATCACTGTTCAGCCTGGCCACCTCATCACTTACACAGCCACCAAATAAATATCTGTGGAGACTACAGTTCCACAGTTGCCACCCTTATGTCAAACTTCCTCCTTATCCCTTCCTTGGACTGGGGTTTTACTTGCAGTGGATAGTTTTTGTATTGGTGTGTGTTTCCTCACAGGGCTAGCATGCCAAATAAATACTAGTAAGGGAAATAATTCATGAGGAGTCTGGATTTGATAAACAAAACATGCTTTGAACTTTGTCTTCAACTTGGATAAATTCAAACTGGTTGCTAGTCCCAGTCTGTGGTGACCATATAATTCCAGAACCAGCCAGACTCAATAACAAAGTATTAGGTCCTTTCTTCCTTCTCACTCTGTGTTCCAATTAGCCTCTATTTCTTGCAGCAATATTCCCACTGCACATACAATCCCTCAGCTGCACTCACAACCATAAACATATTCCCACCCTCTCCTCATCACATCACATCTTCAACTCTCTCGTCATCTCATTTTGCTCTCTCCCAACTGTCATACCCCTCTTTTCACTCTAGGAGACCCCTCCGATACCAGTTTTCCTGCCACAGTATTGGCTCCTTCATGCTCTCTTCCCATTCACGCATCAGCATTCCACCATCAGCCACCCATCACATGCTCTCCACACTTCCCATTTGGAGAGTAATGTCTGCAGCAAATTTTTACTCTGACATCTATTTTTCCAGAAATGAAGCACAGATGCCAGTGCTGGTTTCAGTAGTTTTGTTCCTGGGTGGTGATTAGGCAAAGTCTTGACAATCACCAGGCCCTCCTTTTCCTTGCTGCTGTTACCACAATACTTGATTTCAGGGCCAATTGTCCTATGCCTACAGGCCACAAGTGCCAGGAGAGGCAGGCTATAATAGGGAGAAGATGTTATGGGTGAATCATGCTAGTCCAGGTCATACACAGGTAGGAGATTATCAAATGGACCCTTTGGGTCTGTTTTTCTCCTGCTACCCCCCCCCGTCCCACTCCCATTCCTGCCACAGAATAAAGAAAAAAGTTTCACACACCTACCTTTATTCCATAATAGGAATGGGCACCCCCTCCCTTCACTGCCTGGTCGTAAATGCAGCCATTGTAAGGCTGCTTTTATGACCAGGAACTCAAATCCTGGCCATTCTCATGAGAGAATGGCCGGGTGGCAAATTTAAAAAGAAATCCCGCCCCGCCCCCAGCTGTCAAAAAAGAAAACAAGCATCAAAACACATTTAAAGGGGGAAAAAGCTACCCGGGGAGGAGGAAATTGTGCTTTTTACTTACCTTGTCATCCCGATTGCACCCGAAAGTGTCTGGCAGGGATCTCCCAGTGATGTTACATCCAGTTGTCGTCCCAGGAGCAGAACGGGGCACCTGTTCACACTTTCGTCATTCCGTTATAATAATGGAATGGGCCTCTTATTCACGGATTTTTCCATGAATAAGAGAAAGTAGGGGAGGAAGAGGAGCAGAATGGGAGCATCTCAGGACAGGGATGACATTGTCTAAAAGGTAAGCCTTTTAGCAATCTCCTGTCGTCCCTGTCCTGGGATAGTTTTACTGTCTGATAATCTCCGTAGACAATGGGCTTTACCAAGATAGATGGGAGGTGTAACAGTGTTGGGATGTATGAGTATAACATCAAAAATTTATTAAAGATTTCAGGGAGCTAGCCCTTTAGGAATATCTTCTTAAGAAAACTTTCTTTCAAAGTAAGCTGAGTTAGCATGGAAGACAGCGACCCAGCTCAATTTGCATCTGTATGTGGTCTAATCACCCAGTCAAGTAGACAAAATTAAGGACAATAAAGACATTAGCTCAAAAATGCATATCAAAAGGTTGCTGAAGGTACAGCAATCTTCATCTACATATTCAAAACAAATCTAAGGTCCTTAACTAACTAAGAGGATTAGGTGCAAGGTAGAAAACTCAACCAATCTTCGAAGTTCAGGTTAGGGTAATCAAAATCAGAAGTTTTTGAGTATTATAGCAGTAATATCCACATTTCCTCAGATAAAGAGATGTTTGCAAGTAAGCAAGAGCTTGCCTCTTTTCTTGGTGATTTTGGTAGTTAGATGCATGGAATGCATGGAGGAAAGGGGGAGAAGGAGAAAAGCAGCATCATGGCGAAGCTGCGGAGATCCCAAGGAGGAATGGAACCAAGACAAAGCATAATAAAACATTTAAATTAGGAGGCCATGTGATGAATGATTGAATGGTCACCCCATAGCTCCAAATGGCTAAAACACCCTAGGGAAGAGAAGGGGGAGTGGAAACCTGAGCATGCAAGGAATTTCCTAAACTTACTAAACATGGGGTACAAGAAGAATGCTACATTTCCTACAAACAACAAGGTCTCAGTTTTTCCAGAATCCATCATGAGAAGCCAGCAGTCATGATAACAGAAGTCATAAGGGAAAGACAAAGAGACATACAGCTTAAGCTAGCCTAGAGAGGTCAAGAAACCAAATAAACCCACCAGCAGGAAGTGCCCAGAAGCTAGGGAAAGCAAACCATTCTGAACAACAGAAACTCCCAGCAGCTGTTGTAGGATTTATAACTGCCTGATCTTGAGATATCAGGTACTTGATTGTTCACTTTCTTATTTAAGAGGTGTTGGCCCTTATTTAAGAGATGTTGGTTCCTTGTCCTATAGATTTCCCATAAATGATGAAGGTGTCTCCTAAGTATCCTCAACTGCAGCTGAAATGGGTGTGGGGGCTCACTCCACTGAAATTTCTCATCCCCTGCACTGACTACTAGCTGCTCAGATTCCAGGGCAGGATGTGGGGGAGGAGCCATCATCTATAAATAGAAGTCTTTCTATACCCAGTTCCTCTGTATCGGATTCCTTGGACTCTCTGGGGTGATTTGTGACTCCTATCCATATTACTGCTAACATAGGATATACACTCAGAATGACTATATTACTCTATCTCCAGTATCAGAGGTAATATGTATACCATTCCTTGTGTACTCATAGCCTGCTTGTGGGATTTGTGTAACCAACCATGCAAACATAGTGCTTGACTAGATAGGCCTTTGGTCTGATGCACCATGACTGTTCTGTACTTTTCTTTGTATGTTTTATGAGAGAGAAGGAAGGGAAGAAAGAGAGAGAGAAATGAAGAAACTGTGCTACCCCCTCTTCTCAGTCCTGTCTCCTTCTGCTTGCTCACAGATGGCAGGCAAACAGCCAACTACTGTAGGGGAAATAGACTCATGAACAAGGGCTGAAAGTAGACTTTCGGATTTATCATATGTCTTAATAGTTGCCCAGCTATGCCAGTCTCTGATACCATCCCTAACTGAAATACAGCTTCTTCAGACCCATAATGACTCTAATAAGTAATGTGTGCTAGAGACCAGAAACAGTGAAATGGCAAAACATGTGCAAGTGTAAAATAAGTTTGGGCTTGAGAATCAATGTGGTCAGTGGGTAGAATATTGAGTTTGAGCTTGTTAAATGGTTCAGTTCATTCCATGGCATAGGGCAAAGTAAAGTACTTCAATTCTCAATTGCTATCTTTAGAACAGTCATTCTAACAACAAATCTCAGGGGATAACTATTTTCTGTTTATTTATTTGTTTATCATCTCTTGTTCTCTTGGGGGCCCCAAGGTAACATACAATGGATGCAAAACATAGACTCATACAATCATAGAGTTGGAAGAGACCACAATGTCCATCCAGTCCAACCGCCTGCCATGCAGGAATACCCAATCAAAGCATTCCCAACAGATGGCTATCCAGCCTCTGAATAAAAACCACCAAAGAAGGAGACTCCACCACACTCCATGGCAGTGTATTCCACTGTTGAACAACTCTTAATGTCAGGAAATTCTTCCTAACGTTTAGGTGGAATCTCTTTTCCTGTAGTTTGAGTCCATTGCTCTGTGTCCTAGTCTTTGGAGCAGCAGAAAAAAAGCTTGCTCCATTCTTAATACGATATCCCTTCAAATATTTAAACATAGCTATCATATCAATTGTTAACCTTCTCTTCCCCAGGCTAAATATGCCCAGCTCCCTAAGTCACTCCTGATAGGGCATGGCTTCCAGACCTTTAACTATTTTGGTCCCCCTCCTCTGGACACGTTCCAGCTTGTCAGCATCCTTCTTGAATCGTGGTGCCCAGAACTGGACACAGTATTCCAGGTGAGATCTGACCAAAGCAGAATAGAGTGGCACTAATACTTCCCTTGATTTAGACACTATACTCCTATTGATGCAGCCTAGAATCACTTTGGCTTTTCTGGCTGCCATGTCACACTGCTGACTCATGTTCAGCTTGTGACCCACTAAGACTCCTAAATTCCTTTCACATATATTGCCATCAAGCCAGGTATATCACCCATCCTTATAACTGTGCATTTCATTTTTTCTGTTTATCATCTCTTGTTCTGTAGGGCCCTCAAGGTAATGTACAATGGATGAAAAACATAGTTGAAAACATTAAATACATACAGATAAAATTATTTTAAAAGACACTAAAACTATTTTTGAAAATAGTTTTTTAAAAACATACACAATTAAAGAGCCAGAGTATCCACCCCTAGTTTTAAGGACCAGAGGCTACATTCTTGGCTGCCTGCCAGAAGCTTGGGGGAAATGGAGCCAGACTGACCTGCCTTGGGAAGGCATTCCACAACCAGGGTGCCACTACAGAGAAAGCCCTGTTATGTGTCCTCACCAGCCTAGCCTTTGGGGGCTGTGGAATAAACAATGGTTCCTCCATTGAAGATCTCAAATTCCGGACAGACTCATATGGGAGGAGGTGGGCTTTACTCATATATATGAAATATAATCTGTAATCATTTTGAATGAGAGTCTATCTAAACTGGAATGTTAAGGGAAATTTGGAGGTAGCTTGGGAATGTCAATTGTTATGCATGCTCTACTATGGGTTCCACCAGTCACTTAGTGGCCCTACACCTTCTGAATTTGACTTGCTCTATCCCCAGATTTCACTTAAAGCAGGGGTAGGTTATGTCAGTGAGTCCAGAGACAATTTTCTGCCTCAGGAACTCTTAGGGGGAAGGGGCACATAATCCCTTTCCACAAGGTTTGGTTATTTTTTTATTGGATTTATATCTCACTGTTGTGAAAGAGAAGTGGTTAGAAGACCATTTTCAGTTTTGAAACAACTCTTTTGAAAATGAAAAAAAGACATTGGAAATGCATGTTGCCTGTGGGCCACATTGTGCCCATCCCTGACCTAAAGCAACACTTTAAGGTGAATTTGGGGTTTTGTGGTTGCAAAACATGAGTGAAGAATCTTAATGGAAGGAGAAAAGAATTCCCATAAGACATTTATTGGGCAAAATTTCTGAAGAAGCAACAGTGCTTCTCTACCCATAATGCTACCTCCTTGAGAAAAGAGAAATCCTTATATAGTCTGATCCCAGGCTTACCATGGTTCGATTCCTGGACTTACTGCAGATGCCAGAAACTGCAGATAACAGTGAACCCTATTAAAATCCAGGACTTCTGGTAAAAACATACCATGGAGTTGCCTTAGAGGACTTAGAAGAATCTAGAGAGAACACCTCTCTAGGCATTTTCTAGGATGACTGTATGGTATGTGTCCCTGTTTTGTGTCCCACGAATAACTGAAACCACAGATATTGGTTCCACAGGTATGGGTGCCCTACTGTATTGCATGAATTACCGTAAATGAATATATTTCATATTTATATACTTAAAACAACTTAGGCCACTTTTTATGACCAGGCCCTTGTTGGCAGCCTCCATCATAAAACTATAAAATCATAATGAACAAAAAACAAATTTAAAACTTCAAACAAACAAACAAACAAACATAAAAGCAGTTGAAAAGCCTTAAGAATCAATAATAATAAAATAGCAGTAGCAAAACAACAATAGGCAATAAATAGCAACATCCGATTCAGCAAAGCATCCTTAAATAAATAAAACAATTTATCAACAAATCAATTAACAACATCAAGAGGCGGGGGAAGCAATTTGGGAAAAAATAGATGCTTATTGCTTAGCTGAAGATTTTAAAATAATGGGGCCATATGTAACTTTGCTGGAATCATGTTTATTTAATACATTATACTGTTATAATATAGAGTTAATGCGTGTATGGATATCATTTGGGAGTGGGGTTTTTTTCAAAGTACAATTGGTACAGTGGATAGGATCATTAAATATACTGAGGTAACATAATTAAGCATAAGAAACTTGATTACTTACTGCATAGAAATAATGTTTGTATTTCTGGTAGGAATGGAAAATAAATTTGCATCAACCATTTCTTAAAATGAATTTACCCATAAGAATATAAATGGAAGCATACATATCTTTTCACTTCTATTAATTGAGAGGAAACCACAAGCATCAGATTCCTCGCCCACCCCCCCAAAAAATGATATACAAGTGTCATAGTGGTTTGGTGACCTTGGGCAAGTCACACACTCTCAGTCTAAAAAAAATACACCCTGTGATAGGTTTGCCTTAGGGTTGCCATAAGTCAGAAAAGACTAGAAGGCACACAACAACAACAGACATCTAAAAACTGTATGTTTTTCATATTTTATTTACTTATTTGCTTAATTTATATTCCACTGTTGTCCTTGCACAGGAACCAAAGCAACTTACATCCAATTAAAAACAAGGTACAGGTAAAAATACTATTTTGACAAAAGTTAAAAATAATTTAAAAAATGATTCTGTTGAAAACACAAAGTTAAAACTGTTTAAACCCAATTAAAACAAAATTTAAAAAATATATAAAAACACAGCTCCATTAAAAGCCACTTCTGCCACATGAATTATAAGCAAAAGGCCTTTACCTACTGGCAGAAAGTGAAGAGAGAGGGGGCCAACCAACCCTTCCCTCTATGGGAGGGAGTTCCACAGCCTGGGAGCAGCTACTGAGAAAGTTTCTCCCGTGTCCTCACTAAACATGCCTGTGATGGTAATGGAACCAAGAGAAAGCCTTCCACCACAGATCTTAAAATGAGAGCAGGCTCATATAGGGAAATACAGTCTTTCAGAGAGTCTGGACCCAAGAATATAGGGCTTTAAAGGTCGTAATCAGCAATCTGAATGGACAATTAGCCTGTGAAGCTGTTTCAACTAGGGAGTTATACGTTACCTGTAACCAGCCCCAGTCAGCAGTCTCAGTGGAGCATTTTGGATCTTTTGTAGTTTTCGAACAGTTTCCAAAAGTAGTTGCCCATGAAGTATATTGCAACAATACAATTGGGATGGGATCAAGGCATTTATTATTATTATTATTATTATTTACCATGGACTGATCTGACATCTCAAGGAACAGGTGCAGCCGGCACTCAACTGAACTGTGCAAAGGCATTCATAGCCACTGCTAAAACCTGGATATTCAGCTTCAGATCTGAGTCCAGCAGTACTCCCAAGCTGCCAACCTGAGATTTCAGGATGTACCCCTCAGGCTCAGGCTGAATCCCTGTTCCAATTGACCAAGAGCACCTCTGTGTTGTCTAGAATAAACTTCAATATGTTTGCCCTCATCCAGGCTGTAACTGACAGCAGACCCTAGTTTAGCACCAGAACAGCTTTCTCAGAATTAGGGCTTATCTACACTGGGGGTAAAAATCCAGATGAAACTCAGACTACTTTGGCCTGGAGCTGCTCCACATGAAATTCAGACTACTCTGGCCCAGTTTAAGCATGACACCTTACCTGGCCAAAGCCCAAATCACTTGTCAGTGGGCTGGTTTCCACAATAATTCATTTGGCTTTTCACCCCTGATGAAGCTGTGGGTCCACCGCCGTTGCATAGCCAGCACCTCCATAGCACTGGCACCATTGGCATGGGCCAGAAAAGACACAGGGCTCTGCCTTCCTGGTGCACAATTGATTGCTTGGCTGGCTGCTTGATGTGACCTCAGAGAGAGCAAGTATGCACCAGGGCTTTGCCTTCCCAGCACAGTCACTGTCTCTGAGGTCAGAAGGACTGGCCAGCCATGCTATGAATCTGCCCTCTCATTCTGATCCCAGAGAGAGTGACTATGGCCCAGGGGTCTCCTTTCCTCATGCAGAATCATGCTCTCTGAGGTCAGAAGGAACTGCCAGCCATGTCATTGCACTGGGAAGGCAGAGCCCTGGCACATAGTTGCAGTCTCTCTGAGGTCAGAATGAGCATCCAGCCCCACAATGGCAGTGCTAGCCATTCCTTCTGACCTCAGAGCTAGCAACTGTGTGCCAGGAAACAGAATAGTCACTATCTCTGAGGTCAGAATTAGCAGCCAGGCCCAGGATTGCGGGGCTGACCACCTCATTCTAACCTTAGAGTGGGCAGTCGTGCCCCAGGGCTCTGCCTTTGGAATGAGGAAGTGGCACTGAGGAGGGGGAAATAGCGATGCTTCAGGCAGCACTTGTCCTGCCTCCCCATCCCACCCACCTCTGAATGCAGGGTGGATGCATTGTTCATAGGTCTCCAGGGGCAGATTATCTGAATCAATCTCCTAACCCTGCAGGGGCTCCAAGTCCCAATGAGTCTAAAGCCCATCAGATGGGGATCTGTCCATGACAATGAAACTAAGAAAAGTCCTTCTATACCCAGATCACTATAATCCCACCCAGTCCCTCTCTGACTTTTCTTTGCAAACGAAGATTCAGGAAGGACTCATCCCATGCTTTTTGCAAGTGTGCTGATGACTAAAAAGGCCAATCCGAGATATACAAGTCCAGTTGCAGAAAGCACAGCAGAAGATCTCCTTGGGTGATGGTTCCAGGTTGTGATTCTTTCTACATTGTCGTTTCTCTTCAAGACTTGTTCGGCGTGAGTTCTCAAATAAGGCTGCCGCATTGTGGATAGTGCATCTCCATGCCTCCCGATGTGAGGCCAGGGCAGACCATTGTTGGTGAACAATATGGCCAAGCCTGAGATGTTGTTTCAGGGAGTCCTTGTATTGCTTTTTTGGAGTGCCCCTCTTACGCTGACCCATGGCAAGTTCACCATAGAGTACTATTTTTGGGAGGCAATGGTCCTCCATCCTAGAAACATGCCCTGCCCAGTGCAGCTGTGTTCTCAATATCATGGCCTCAATGCTGGTGATCCCTGCTTGCTCAAGGACAGCAACGTTCGTCACATAGTCAGTCCAGTGTATATTTAGGATTGTGTGTAGACAGTGCTGATGAACGTGTTCGAGGAGTCATAAGTGGTGGCGATAGGTGACCCATGTTTCAGACCCATAAAGGAGAATAGACAGTACAATGGCTCAATACACACTGATTTTTGTGCTTTGCCTCAGGTGTTTATTACTCCAGACTCTTTTGTAGAGTCTTCCAAATGCACTATATGCCTTTGCTAATCTGTGATCGATCTGTCTGTCAATCTTGGCATCTGAGGAGATGATGCTTCCCAGGTAGGTGAACTGCTGAGTGGACATAAGCACAGATTTGCCGACGGCAATGTGGGGATGGTAGTGTTCGTCCTGTGGTGCAGGCTGGTAAAGAACTTCTGTTTTCTCACCAACCTTCAAATAAATACAGTAAGCTCTCCATATCCACAGATTCTGAATCCATCAATTCAACTATCCATGGTTTGAAAATATTCCTCCCCACTCCCAAAACAATCCAAACAGAAAACCTTGAATTTGCCATTTTTTATAAGGGACAGCATTTTACTATGTCATTGTATATACTGGGACTTGAGCATCCACAGATTTTGGTATCCACAGGGGCGAGGGGGTTCTGGAACTAAGCCTCAGTGGATACCCTTGGACCCACTGTATACTCAAACCCAGCAGACTGTGGGATGGGCCATCTGGTCAGTGAAATAGAGTCCCAATAGATCACTGCAACTCTTCCTTCCCTGGCATTGAGCAGCAACATTTTCAGGCCAGGTGGCCTATTAAAAAAAGTTGTTCTGGCTATTTGATGTGGGGTATCATCTGGGGACAATGAAGACCCCAAGGTTCTCCCCTTTCCTGTCCCTTGATGCTAGCACTACACCCTCCCTACTCCATATCTCCCTCTCTCTAGCTGTTGCTGTTTCAATGGCTTCTTTCTAGTTTACTTCCCCTTCCCTGTTCTCCATATAACTTTTTTTGCCAGCAAGTCACATTGTTTTAAAAGACTTAAAATATGTAAGTAAAAACAATCTCCTCCCCTGCTTCCAAACAGGAAGACTGGCCCTCACCGTCACTTCACCCCCAAAGCAGTTTTCCCCCAGAAGCAACCCCCCTTTTTGGGGTCATCACCTTTGGAGGTGACCCCCCCTAGTGGTGGACTCACTATCCCAGGAAGGCAGGCAGGGGTGGTGGGGATGATGTTCTTTCTTCCCTTGTGCACACAAACGTGCTTTAGTCAATAGAAGAAATGGTAAAAATGTATATGTCAATTAAAATGCATTTAAGACCCATAGATCATACCAAAATGCACACAAGAAGAAGAAAAAACATTTCACAACCCAACACAGAATCTTGGACAGGATGAAAATGCTGGTGGAATTCTCAGAAACACAATGAAAATGGAACTGACACGTTTTCTCACATTCCTAATTTCCAGAATGACTGCATTCTCAAAACTGTAAGATTCAGTGCAAGACACATTATAGGGCAAATGGCTGCTTAGTAATGAATGTAGAAGAATCATTGGCTCAGAAATGCAGATCTGGTTTGCTTTCATCTTCTTCTTTTTTCTTTAAATCATGTCTGCTTTGCTTGCTATTTATACCCTGCAGGGAAATGATTGGGAGTTGCAGGCATTGCCAAAAGAGTTCCAATGTGAGATATTTTCATTTTGTTTTTGACAATGCTCATTGCAAGGTGGAGAATGTATGCCTTACTTTTCTTGGCTCATGTTTGGATGAGAATGTAGAAATTAGAAACACTTCCCAGCTGTTATGACAGCCCTATTTCTTGAAACCATCTAATTAACACCTTGGGTTTTCTTCAGTGCAAAATAGTACTGTGTAGCTAATAGAAAGGAGAGAAAAAAAGAAAAGAAATTCTTACCACAGTCTTTGTCTGTGAGCTGTCACTAAAATGGAAACTACATCTGTCACTGCAAGCTCTTGGATCTGGTACAAGCTGCTTGATACCTACTGATTGACAGCTGGGACCATCAATATGGTACACTGAGCACATTTACCCTCTTGCATGCACAGTTCATTACTAAGGAATGCAGTACCTTTGGAATAAAGATATATATGGATTCAGTCCAGAAGATGAATGTTTATGAAGTGATCCTGTAAGACAATGTGATTCTCCCCAAGTTCAGAAAGAAGACTCACAAGAGGCTGAGGTAGCATTTATGTACAGGAGTTTACTAAAATACTGACTGCTAGGAGCCTAGTTGGAGGGAGGGGAGAGAGCAAGAGGGATGAGGCATTGGTCCAGAGGTGGTGACTAGCTATAGGACACCCTTCCTGTGTTTACCATTTCAAAGATGTCATTACGTTGGGGCAGGACTAGTGCTGGATTTATGTATAAACTACATAAGTTACAGTTTATGCTCCCGATAATGTAGGAAGCTATACATAAATTTTAAAAACCATGCTGTATATAAGCCAAAAGAAAAATTTAGATTTTTCATAATTGTTAGGTGACACCCTTTTTCAATAATGGCAATGCTTGGTAACACTGTGAGGCTTCTTACAATTGACACAGTTTAAGATCTCTACATGTCTTAATCTATCCCTGGGCAGGAGATCTTCATAGTTCAATAATTAAAGGCACACACTGCAATGCAACAAACCAGGCTAAAAACACTAAATCTTATGCCCATCTGCTGTGTTGGAGTTGGGTCCCAGGACTTTTTCACATGGTGGGGGAATGCCGAGGTTGGGAGAAAGACGGTGCTGTCTCGCTTACAGCGCTCCGTTTTGGACAATGCCGTCCTCCTGCTGACCTTTCCCTGTGCTGCAAGTGTGAGAAACATGGGACTTTTATTAATGGAGAATTCCCATCAATAAAAACTGGTTTCTAGCTCCCCCAGCACAGAAACAGGCATTTCTAGCTCTCCCAGCACAGAGGAAGTACGGGGGAAGGTCAAGAGGAGGATGGAGTCATCCAAAACGGAGCACTTTAAGCAAGACAGCACCATTCTCCTCCTGACCTCGGTGGTCCCCCCCACATTTGAAAAAGTCCCCAGTCTGCAGGACAGACAGGAACAGAAGAAGGAGCAGCCTTGGTAGATAGCAAGATCAAGCAGGAATAAGGACATGAAGAAGGAACAAAAAGTCAGATCAGTTTGTAATTTGGAAAGTGTGATGTACAGCTGAGATAAGTATGGAGGATTGAATAAATTGCACTGTTTACCCTCCAATGTTTCACAGATGAAAACCATGTGGCCAAGCAACATCAGCTGACAGTATAAACCTAGGACTGCATACATACATGAAAGAGAGCACTGCACTATGGTCTTCATTGGACCGTAACATACCCCCCAACTTTTCACAGATGAAAATTGTGGCCACATGTGGACACACGTGACCAAAACACAGCAGTGTGTGGTCAATATGGCAAAGGCTATTAATGAGGAAGAACACACAAGCTAGGAGAGTTTGCAAATGGTATGCAGCAGTTTGCTTTAGCCTGAGTCTACTAGGAAGGGGAAGATTTTGACCTTTCCTCTCCCCTCACCCCCACTGAGTTAATTGAATGCCAACTACTTTTGCACATCGAATTTAGTTTGCAGCAATCGAAGTAAGCCAGGGACAAAGGGGGGGGGAGTGGGAGGAAGAGAGAGAAACTGGGACATTTTAAAAGCAGCTGAAAAAGTTCTTCATTTTTTAAAATTTAATTTTATTAGTTAGGTATTTATACCCCACTCTTCAGCCACAAAGGCTATCAGGGCAGCTTACAATTTGTTTTAAGCAATAGCAATTTACACGTCTATACCACATTAAGCAGGTAGCTAATTGCTTCCACAAGCCAGGTACTCATTTTACCTAACTATGAAAGGATGGAAGGCTGAGTGAACCTTGGAGCCCTCTGGAACCAAACTTGCAACATGGTGACTTGCAGTACTGGCATTTAACTACTGCACCACCAGGGCAGAATAGAGGATTAAAGTGACACAATAGAGGATTAATTGGGACTGTCCCTGCCAAATCAGGACATTTTTAGAGTTTCTGATAACCAGATCTCTCTAGGGCATACACAATGTATTAAAATATAAAATACAAACTCTAAAGCAATAAGTAAAGAGAATGGTTAATAAAACCAGGATGAAGCAAGCTGCAAAGAATAGAAATATTACAGCATATGAAACCAAAATAAAACCTGCAGCAAGGTAACACAGTGCTAAACCTAAAAAGACTAAATGCAATTTTTAAAACGCCTGTGAAGATTAAAAAAAAAAAATCACACGGCACCAAAAAGAACATACTAATAACACTGGGAAGTAGCAGAAACTGAGAAGGAACATCAACACATTCTCCAGGGAGCTCTACAGTAGAAACCAGAAGTATAGAAAAAGTGTAGATCAGGCCCGAACCTGAAAGGAGAACTATTAAAGAATGGTAAGCTGATAATTATTCAAAATATTTTTTCAAAATCACTTTATGGATTTTCTTGGTAACAAGGAAAATGTTTTCAGCTAAAGGGCCAAATTAAATTTCAGTGGAGTTCTCAGGGACTGAATTCCAGTGGGGGGCAGAAGCAAAGTTAAAAGTGTGGTCTCTAAGACTTTTCTTAGCACATTTTCGTTTAAGGCTTTTACTCCAGTACCTAAGTCTTAGGAAAGTCATTTCAACCTTATAGAAATGGGGGGAAATGTAGAAAAGCTGGGAAACCACCAGACAGTGGTGTCATAGGGAAGAGGGTGTGGCTGTTGGATGAAGTCTAGACAGCCTGAGGTTCACTGTCCCTGGACTAAAATGTCTTGAGCCATCCCTGCCTTGTAACAGTCTGTTTTGGGACCCTTGGGTGCTTCTCTTGGAACCCTTTCATAATACAGAATTACAGTGTTATCATTTTACTTTAACTGCCATGGTAATGTCCTATGGAATCCTTGGATTTGCAGTTGAGGGGTATTTAGAATTCTCAGCCAGAGATTTATGGTGCCAACTATGAACCCCAGGATTCCATATGATGGGACTGTGGCAGTTTAAGTGGAATTGTAGTGCTATAACTGGGTAGTATAAAAGAGCCCTTGGAAAAAGTCAGTCAACATTAAGAAAGACCATTCTAGCAATCTGTTGTGAGCTCGCCATATATACTGAACCAGGAGAAATTGCAGGGCTGGCTCTTTTCCCCTTTGGGTGCATACCATGCCTCATAATCACACAGCACATTTGATTTACAAAATGGTAAAAAAAATTAACTTGTCACAATATTTATCCCCTTTCCTGAAAGGTGACCTCTGACAAGAGTAGAAGGATGTGGATGATTTTAATCTGCAGTAACAATGATGAACCAGTCCTGATCAACCCCAGTGGTATAAATACATAAAATGACAGATTATTCTGCTGCTTCCCTCTCCCCTTTTGCCCAGGCATACACATACGTACGCCATAATGCACAGCTAAACTCCAATTGTGCATTATCTCTCCACTGCTGCCCCAGTGATTAATGCTACGCTTTCTGGGAGACTGGAAAATGAGGGGAGACAGAGAGAGAGAGAAAGGGAGAAGCGATATGTATTTCTGGTGCAGTCCGTCATTATCATTATTCCTTTATGATAGTTTTTTTCGTCCCTCCTGTTAGAAGAGCTTAATTTACTAAAGGAGCAGGGGGCATGACAAGTAAGAAGAGAGTTGTTGGCAGGTGGATGGATGGGCAAAGGCAAGGGCAGAGATAGGAAAGTGCAGTTAGAACAGTAGCTAGTGTTTCTGGGAAGGGTGAAAGGTTGCTCTGTATGTGTATGTTCACATTTAGAAAGACAAACCCAATTTCTCCATAGCTTGGGAATGAGTCCCAGAATTCCTCCAGCCATGATTGCTAGAAGATTCTAAGAGTTATCATCCCCCCCACCACCACACACAAGAAAAGTCCCTTTCCCAAGCTCTGAATTTATACATTCCAAATACAATAGTGTTCATTTGGAACTTCCCACATCAGTTGTCCATTCCCGATGGAATGAGGGAGAATTGTAGCTCAGTGGCAGACCATGTGCCTTACATGTAGAAAGCTCCATCCCTTGCCTCTCCAATTAAATGATCAGCCTAGTACAAGTCATTCACCAGAGAATTTGGAGAGCTTCTGCCAGCCAGAGTAGACAATATTGGGCTAGATGGACTGATGGTAAGACAACTGCATATGGCCTGTAAACATGTCAGTATCATTGCATCATTTAGAGGTTACCGGACTGACTTGAGAGTCAACCATAGGGAACTAATGGTACCCAAACCACTCAGTTAATAAGTGAATCATCTCAAGAATCTGGTGTACTCCATTCAGATCAATGAGCCCAGGACTGATCTAAGTACCTCTTTTCCTATATTACAGTTTGCTGGCGGCCTTTCATATCCACAGATTCTGCATCCATGGATTCCACCATCCACAGCTTGAAAAAAAAAATTAATCCAAAAAGCACACTTTGCTGTTTGCCATTTTATATAAGGGATAGCATTTTACTATGGCATTGTATATAATGGGACTTGAGCATCCATGGATTTTGGTATCTGCCAGGTGTCCTGGAACCAAGCCCCAGTAGATTACAAGGGCCCACTGTAAATCCTTAACTATTTTGTCCTTGCATGTGAGGATAGCTAATTATGGTAGTTTTCTCCCCTCTGTGGAAGGAAATAAATATTCCTCCACAGTATTCATCCCACATTCAAACTTCCCAAGCTGCTTCTGCAGGAATTATTCTATGGAGAAAATGGGGGTGCGTGGGGGATCCTTTGTTTTGCATATGAAAAAATTATTCCTGCACAGGAAACAGTGTTTTCTGTGCAGAAAACAGGATTGAGAATCTGTTTTCTGAACCAAAAATGGGGGGTTGCACACAAACCCCTCATGTTTTTCTAGGCAAAATTTCCTCTGCAACATTTTGGGACATTCAAATTCTGGGGCAAAACTGTCTAAGATTCTCATTTGTCTATTATTGTACCTTACAGGGTGTCTTGATTATCAGGAAACCCATTTTTCAACCTGGGAACAAATAACAGTGAATATTTTCTCCATACCCAGCTGGGGACATTATCAGACATGGCAAAAAAGAATGGGATGAGAACAAAAATGGGTGACATTACCAGATGTCGTTGTCCTTCAGCCGTTCCGGGGATGTACTGTGGGTGTGAATAACGTGTCCTTTTTATTGATGGCTTAGCCCGTCAATAAAAAAGGTACGCATTATTCATGCTCATGCTACACCTCCAGAATGTCTGAAGAAAACAGGCATCTGATAATGCCACCATTTCTGTTATCATCAGATTCTTCTGATGCGATTTGGGACACTTTTTTTGTGATGTTTCCTCACATCTGATAAAGTCCTGGGAGTGATTTCAGCATATGATCCATGCAGTACTGGGGTGGGTGAGTTTAAAAGATTAATTCAGCCTGTTCTAAAAGCCTTGTTCTCAATTGAGCTAGGTTCTAAGGATGTAATTCTTCACTACGTTTCTCCTCAAAGGAAGCAATAAGTAATTTTAGTCATTTTCTTCCCACTGTGAGAAAGTCTTTGAAAAACACAGTTTTCAAAGTTGATTCACAATTATCCTGTGCAAAATTCACACCTGTTTGCTTTTGCACTAGAAACAGCATTTTCTGCACAGAAAGCAGCATTTTCTGTGCAGAAAATAATACTCCTGCATAGATGCTTTATTTTCTGTCCAAAAATGCTGTTTTTTGCACAGAAAATGTTGATTTTTATGCAAATTGCCCACATGTGAATTTTGTGCAGAATAAGTCCCCAATTACAGCATTTTTTCTGTAATTGTGGAAGGGAGGGAAAGAGGGGATGTTGGGCTCCTAGGAAAAGGAAAAGACAGGTGTACTCCCTTTGAGAGCACACCCTCCAACACAGAGCAATGGGTGCAACCTCCAGGAACAGAGATTCCACCTCAACATTAGGAGGAACTTTCTGACAGTAAGAGCTGTTCGGCAATGAAACACACTTCCTCAGAGTGTGGCAGGGTCTCCTTCCTTGGAGGTTTTTAAACAGGGGCTGGATGGCCATCTGTCAGGGGTGTTTTGTTTGTGTATTCCTGCATGGCAGGGGGTTGGACTGGATGGCCCTCATGGTCTCTTCCAACTCTACAATTCTATGATTCTATGATTTCTTCCCCTTTGACCAAGCTTATACCAGCTACTTCTCCATGGTCTGAATCCCCTCTTTCCTCCTTCTCCTCCATACCAGCAAGCAACAGTTGTAGGGATCCATCCCAGAAATTGACAGCTGCCAGGTCATGGGAGGATACAGATCTGTGCATGCAAAGCCACACACAGATGTAGGATGTCATCCTACGTGTGAAAGAGCTGTACATGAAGTCATCTAGCATTTCAATATAATGTCAGTTCTATTTAGTTTAATTGGGGTCACTTCAGAGTAAGTGGGTATACTATTGCAGCCAATGTTTTCCCCCATCTAATCTCCTGTATCCAGTTGTAACACCCACAACTGGTGCTCAAGAGGAAGAGGTTAATGATGGTATCAAAGGTATTAAATCTTATTGGATAAGGCATTTTTTAATTTTTTTGTGATGCTCAAATGTTTCCAGCCCTATCAGCAGAACCTGTGTGATCTCTGTGTCATCCATGCTTTTGTGCCATTCACCAGAGTTATTTGTTTGTTTGGTTCATTGGCTTATGTGTATTGTAGGCAGCTAGCCTGTTCCTTCCATTAACAGGAATTAATTTCCGTCAGATTTTTCTTGATAAATTCAATGCATAAAAAGGCTGTGGAAAGGTTATAAAGTAATTTATTTGTTTTATTTGCTAAACAAATCTTGCCCTTGCTCTAGAAAGCTGAAGAAAGATTAAATGCATCTCCTACGCCATGGTCTCCCATCCCACCGTTGCTCAAGTCTGTAACTGCTTAACATCAAGATATATTAATTGCTTCTTGACTAACCACAGGGTTACACAGTCTGATCAGATTTGTTGTCTTGGCTGGACTGAGGACTAAGGAAGCAAGGGCTGAACAATCTTCTGCTCTTCTAAAAATAAGTCACAAATGAAATTGACTCAGGGATGTAGATTTTTGTTTACCTCAATACAGTGAGGGAGGGTAATGGTCCAGCCTTCCTATTTTTCTGATTTTGTCAAGCTTAGTCATCTTGAATTTTGCACAGCACTTTTCTGCTATTTTAGGCCATTTAATGGCTGTCATTGCTGAAGGTCATTTCCCTTGAGAAACAAGGTTTCTTGTTCTACCCATTGAATGCTGTTCTTCCTCCCCTTTGGTATTTTGAATGACATCTCTTTTGTGATGGCAGCAAAAGGTGGCTCTGATTTGGTACTGTCCTTCTTCATTGCCTCAAAGCTATTACAGATGTTGGAGAAGATGTGACATGGCATTTTTTTAAGGCTATCATAGGTGTTGGAGAATATATGATATGTTGGTTTTTTCTCTCCATGGTCTCCTTTTTACGGAAAGCTCCAGATATGGGATGCTATAAATCATTGTATAACACAGTGCAAGGAAATAGAATTTCCATACTAAAAAAAATCTGTCATTACATTTGCCTCATAAGTTCTCTTGTCCACATAATCATGACTATCAACTACAGATGTCCAAAGCTTCCAGTCTCAGTTTTGTTGAGTTCTTGCAGATTCTAACTGCATTTTCTTCCTATACTCATTTCATATCTTCTCCACACTGAAATTTTACTCCATTTTTCCTAATCTATGCAGTATTTGCACAATTTTCCTAATTTATACACTATTTCCCACATATCTGAGTATATTGCTGCATTTTTTTTCTTGATTTTGCACATTTTAACCATTCGTGTTTCAAAATATCTGCATTTTTGTGCACACTTTGGGCAGAATCCTATTGGTGTCTTATACATGTGTAAATCCTCCTACAGATGCATTTGTCCACATTATGGAATCAAAGGTTGTAGAAGTGAAGTTGTGTGTGTAATGCTATTGTGCATGCAGATGTCCATTAATCTATGTATTTGGTTCTGTGTTTGGTTGTGAAATGTTGTGATTGTGCAAGGGCTGCATAGCAAAATCAATGCATAAGTCCTCATAGATTTATCCTCCATAACTCTGATGCAGATCTTGGCCATTGCTGATAGGTCTGGAAACATTTGAGCATCACAAAATAAATAAATAAATATCCCTTATCCAATAAGATTTAATACCTTTGATACCATCATTAACCTCTTCCTCTTGAGCACCAGTTGTGGGTGTACAACTGGATACAGAAGATTAGGTGGGGAAAAACATTGGCTGCAATAGTATACCCACTTACTCTGGAGTGACCCCAATTAAACTAAATAGGACTGACATTAGATTGAAATGCTAGATGACTTCATGTACAGTTCTTTCACACGTAGGATGACATCGTACATCTGTGCGTGGCTTTTCATGCACAGTTCTCTATCCTCCCATGACCTGGCAGCTGTCAATTTCTGGGATGGCCCCCTACAGCTGTTGCTTGCTGGTATGGAGGAGAAGGAGGAGAGAGGGAATTCAGACCATGAAGAAGTAGTTGGTATAAGCTTGGTCAAAGGGTACGAACTGAAGGTGTGCTCTCAAATGAGGGTGTGCTCTCCAAACATAGTGCTGTTTGGTGCCCACACTGAAAATTTCAGTGTGGAGAAGATATGAAATGAGTATAGGAAGAAAATGCAGTTAGAATTCGCAAGAACTCAACAAAACCTGAGACTGAAAGGTTTAGATCTGAGAAACTTGAAATGGGACTTGCCTATCTTCATGTTGTGCTATGCAGCTGTGATTTTAAATCTTTTCCAATGTCCCATATAATGCAGACTGAGAGTGGCTTGGGTGCTTTCGGGCATTATGGGAAATTTAAAATCCCATACTCAGTAGGGCTTGATGGTATCTGGAGTGGACATTCAAAAATGGTGGCCTCTCCTAAGGCATATGGAACTTAGCAACTGCCCAAAGGTATTGGGTAGTGATTCTAGCACTGGCTTTAAACTCCTATGTTAAGATGCCATTGGTTTTCCACAGCTGTATCCCGCTTTTTTTCCAAGAGTGCTCAGAATGGCAGTTATGGGTTGTTGCATTTTATCAATATCACAGCCAGTGTAAACTTCACAGCTGAGCATATATTTGAAGCCAATAGTTGAAATATCCATTTTAAAAATTTAAGATCCTGTTTAGACCTTCATTTCATTACAAAGGTCAACACAAAGCTTTGTGATTCATTTCTCACATTTCTAGCTCCCACTGAGGAGTCCAGAGTGGTTTGTTGTTGTTGTTGTTTTATCATCATGTTTTATCCCCACAACAATGATCTAAGGTTTATTAAGCTGAGAATTCAAGGGCATCCGGATTTCTGCATGGGTGAGAAGAGAATTGAGGCCAGGTCTCCCCAGTCAAAGTGGATCTACTACTACTATGTATTGCTTTCAGTATCCGAGGAAATTTATTTCATAATATCAGTTGCTAGATAACTCCTACTGGGAGGGGTACCAGTGCTCTCGTGTCCCACTTGTGGGTTCTCCATGGGCATTTTCTTGGCCACTGTGGAAACAGAATATTGGACTAGATAGGCTTTTGCTTCAGTCCAAGACAGCTTTTCCTCAGAGCTTGGAAGAGTTGCTTTTTTGATCAACAGCCCCCAGAATCCTCTTGCCAGCAAAGCAAGTGGTCATGTTCTCCTAGGAGGTCTGGGACAAAACATTTGCTTGTTCACTGTGGAAACAGAATACTGGATAGGCTTTCACTCTGTTCCAACACAAATCTTCAGAGCTTGAAAGAAGAGTTTTTGGACAACAACCCCAAAAATCCCCCAGCCAGCATGAAAAATAGCCATGCTGGTCTGTGGGAGTTCGAGACTTGTCGTCCTAAAAAATAACTTTTGTAGAGTTTTATTCTAATGTACTTAACCCCATTTTTTTGTCCCTTGGACCAATCTGAATGTGAACATATCTGTCTGTCTTACCTGCCTACTGACGTGGGGATGTATATAATTTCTTATTTTGTTCCCACATGCAAAAATGAATAATTTCAGCAATTTTCTTCCAAGTGCATGAAAATATGTTTTCTGCACAATTTTCAACTACTACTTCAGAAGGATTAATTTGTATACAATGCACCTGATTTTTTCTGCACCAAAAACAAGTGGGTTTCTCAGCAGCAAACTCGTTTTTTTGTGCACACCCTCAAATCTGTGTGTAGGAAACAACATATTTTGCATAAAATGTGCTGTTTGGTGCCCAAAATATTGCTTTTTGAATAAATCTGCATAGAAAAAAGGTGCATTTTTCTACAAATGAATTTTCCAAATAGAAGTCCTGAAGTGCAAAGAATTACATAGTTGTTTTCCTTTTCCTCAATGGGTTATCTCATGTGTTGACACACATTTTTTTCATTGCAATACATAAATTTTAAAAACAGCATAGATCACAGTACATATCTGCATGTTCAAAGGAAAGAAATAAGTGCAACTAGAGAGTCAAAAAATGTACCAAGAATGCCTCTCAGGGGAAGACAAGCCCTGCTGGAAGACTTGAAGGCATGTTTGGCCTAGCATTGTGTTTAATTTTTTTTGTTTATTTATTTATTTTAGATATCTATACCCTGCTCTTCAGCCACAAAGGGCTCTTAGAGCGGCTTTCAAATTGTTTAAGCAATAGCAATTTATACATCTACACCGCATTAAGCGGTTTCCAATGTGTGTTAGCTAATTGCCCCCACAAGCCGGGTACTCATTTTACTGACCTATGAAAGGATGGAAGGCTGAGTGAACCTTGGAGCCCTTGGGATCAAACTTGCAATGTTGTGGCTTGCAGTATGGGCATTTAACCACTGCGCCACCAGGGCTCCCACAGTTTTTACTTTACAGGTCACCTCCATATCCATGCAGGTTTGTTTCCTGAATTTACCATGGATACCAGAAACTGTGGATAATAGCAAACCCTATTAAAATAAAGAACTTCTGGTACAAACATATGATATAGTGGTGTTGGAGGACCTAGCAATTCCTAGAGAGAACACCTGTCTAGGCATTTTCCAGTGTGGCTCTATGGTAGGTGTCCTGATTGTCTCAGCCATGGGTAACTGAAACTGGGGAACAAAACTGAGCTCTGTGGGACCCCACAGGCCAATGGACAAGGAGTTGAACAGGAGTCCCCCTAGCACCACTTTCTAGGTTTGCCCCTCTAGGAAGTAACTGAGCCACTGCAAAACAGTGCCTCCATGTCCCATTCCAGTGTGGCAGCACAGAACCATGGTTAATGGTAATGAGTTACTCTGAGATATCCAGCAGAACAACAGGGGCACACTCCCTCTATCTAGTTCCAAGTGGAGGTCATCCACCAAGGCAATCAAAGCTATCTCCATCCTATAACCAGGCCTGAAGTCAGACTGAAATGGATCCAGATAATCAGTCTCACCCAGAAACCCCTGGAGCTGTGAAGCCACTACATACTCCAGAACCTTGTCCAAAAATGGAGTATGGAGGCTTACCAATCATTACCCCATAGGGTGAGGTCCATAGTAGCCTTTTTTTTTCTTTTTAAGAAGGGCCTTATAACTGCCTCCTTTAGGCAGGTTGGGACCATGCTGTACTGGAGATAGGCATTATACACTCTCATTACCCATCTAGCCTGTCCTTCTTTAACCTCTTTGATAAGCCAAGTAGAACAAGGATCTAGCATACTTGTAGTGGCTTTCATCCAACACAAAGGATATAACTATGTTACATTTTGGCCAGCCTTCTGTAATGCAGTACTTCTTATGCTATCAGATATGGTGGACTTGCAGGGATTTTTTACTTCATGTGCCAGGGACTGGCACCGAATTTGTACCCATTGGTTACAGTTGTTTCTTTCTTTCCTGGAAACTCTCTGTGGACCACCCACCAATGGCTCAGGGACTGGCATCAGTCCACAGACTACCACTTTGAGTAGCACTGGTTTAGTGTGCAACATTGGCATAACAATGCAATCAGTGCTGGTGGTCAGGAAAAGGCCATGGGCACAGTGTCCATGAAGGGAGGAAGATGTTTGAGAAATCGACTGCTCAAAGCCAGCAGATTTTGTGTACCTTCCCTCATCACCATTGCGCAATCCTGGGAAAAACAAAACACAAAATTTCAGCTTATGATCATAACTTAACCAAGGAATTTGTCACTTCTTTTGAGATGTGACAGTAATTTTAGTTATTTTTATACTGACGGGGTGTAGCTTCACCAAATATTGGAAAAAGAATATCACATCAATCAGGTGCTAGCTCATGCACATTTCTTGGGGTTCAGATGAGGAGGAGAGGGACACAGCAAGTAGTTTGTGTTTGTACTACACACACTGTATCATCCAGATTTTTATATAAAAGTAACTGAAAGCAACTATTTAGATACTTTTGAGGAACATGAAAGTGTAGTTACCTTTAAAATTGCAAGCATAAACATGGCTAGCTACTTTAGGGGGTATAGAAACTACATATAACAGTTGTTATTTACTTTTAAAAAGTTACTTTCCAAATATATGTGTTGAAAATTGAAGAGAACTCCCTTTGATAGGGCATCCTTTTTTAGTACAGATGTGAAAAAACTTTTGCAATTAGTTTTCATCCAGGCAGGTAATCTATGGAGGATTCTGTAATCCAACAAGAGTTTTGGATTCCTATATCATGGAACTTTATCTTCCTTATTGCATTTTCTGCAATTTGTGCAAATTGTTTCCATTCTAAACTAACATCTTTTCCTTTTCTGCAACTAAGCACACACGCATACACAGAGCAAGCACAAAAGGACAGGGTGATTGTTCAAAAAGATGTAGAGAGCTCATCCAATTGCTTCTCTGTTTCAATAGCCCATGAAACAAAGCAACATTTGTTAAGGTTTTGAATTTTGTACATTTATAGAAATAGGCAAGGATTTGTCTTAAAAATGCAAAAACAAATATATCTCAGATACCAATCAAAAAGAGAAGAAAACCTTCACCATGTTGTGTTGAAGACTTTTTTTTTCTTTTTTTTGGTATTTCATCACCAAGCAAGTCAGGATCTTTATCCCTTTTTTTGAGTGACCTCCTCTTTGAGAAACTTCTCTAGTGTCAAATGTTTACATCATGCCTGAAATAGGAACTGTTTCCCCCATAGAATTTAAGGCAGAGTTACTAAACTACCCAATCACTGCTTTGCCTCTTTTTTATCTTAGCTTTAATCATTATTCTCTCTGTAGCTGTTACCCCCTTATCTTTCTCCCTATGATACACTGGCTTCTTATCTCATTCCCCATCCTTGCTGCTTGTGCTATTAATTCCGTCCATATCCCTCTTGCTTCCATTGCCACCTTCCTCTATTTATTGTATTTTCTGCATGATACAAAACATTGCCATTAATGTGGTAATAGAAGAATTGTCTCTCCATCGCAAACTACTTTTTTGACCTTCATGTACAGGTTTCCCACATTTATGCTGGATTGGTACCCACAGTTTCACTAATCTGCAACTGGAAGGAAAAGGGGCATCAGAAAGTCCTCCAGCATGACTCAATGGACAACTTCTGTTGGATGTTGGCCAAAGAATTGTGCCAGATGCTTAGAGAAGTGTCATGTCATGATTCAATAGTCTAATATGGTGGTTTGCTATTATATGTGGTTCCATGTATGTGCAGTAAGTCTGAGAATGCATCCCACACATAAACAGGGGTGACCTATATAAGTCAACCTCATGTATAAGCCAAGCACAGATTTGTGGGACAAAATTATGGATTTGATTTGACCTGTGGATAAGTTGAAGGTGCTGCTGCCACATCCCCTCTGCTCCTATGAGGGGAAGCATCAAAGAGCCACTTCCACCACCATTTTTCATCCCAGATATTGCAAAAGGCCATCGGAGACTGCTATACCCACCTTGGCAGGGAAATCCCAATGAGCTGCTGCTGTGGCGGAGAGAGTGGAGGGGGGTATTGATGCTTCTTTTAGGTTCTCCATGGAGAGACTATGGCAAGAGAAGAGCAATCCCAAAGAAACACAGCCTCAGCAGGGAAATCCCAAAGAGCCCTGCCATGGTAGGGAGTTTGAGAGGGTGGGCCTATCTGAGGAAAGCCTCCTGCAAAAGAAGTGCCACCACTCCCACTCTGCCTGTGGTGGCATTGGTGGCTCTTTAGGATTTCCCTGTCATGGTGGGGAGAGTGGGGGTGTTGGCATTTCTTTTAGGACCCCACTGCTCTCCCTGCCATAGCAGAGTACCAAAATCCCAAAGAGCTGCTGCCACCATTTTTTCAAACAGGATCATCATATTGACCCATGTATAAATTGACTCAGGTTTTGGCAGTCAATTTTTTGGCATGATTTTTTCAACTTATACACAAGTATGAGCAGTAATTCTGGCCAGCTGGCATGAAGTTTTTTTGCTGTTAGTATATGTCATTTCTACTTCCTTCTGATGTACCAAACAATAATAATATATAATAAGAAGAATTTTTTTTTTATTTTTAACATCCCCACTCTGCTCGACAACTGGGGCGGCGTACAACAGGATTAAAACAACAGCAAGTTAAAACAATCCTTCCCAATCCTAACCGTCCCACCCCTTAAAACTAAATTAAACTAGTGGCAAATTAAAATAAACATAAAGTACAATACAATATACAAATTACGACCAAAAAAAAATGGCAATAGCTGCAGGGGGCCAGGTAGGCAATCAACTCCACTTGAGCTGGGAAGTTATTCTGGGAAGGCCTGCTGGAAGAGCTCCATCTTTAGCACTTTCTTGAAGCTATCAAGAGTAGTGATAAGACGGACCTCGTCCAGCAGGCTATTCCAAAGTCTGGGAGCTGTAGAAGAGAAGGCCCTCTGGGAGGTCTGTGACAGCCTAGTTTTCATAGGCCACAGCAGGTTCCTCCCAGAGGACCAAAGTGTGCGGGGGGGATCATATGGGATGAGGTGGTCCCGGAGATAAGATGGACCCAAGCCATGTAGGGCTTTAAAGGTTAAAACCAGCACCTTGTACTGTGCCCGGAAATTGATCGGCAGCCAGTGGAGAGATTTAAGCACAGGTGTTATATGCTCTCTCCTACCAAATACCAAATGGGACTTTGTTACTGTTTTTTTTAGGAAGGATAATGAACCTACACTGTGAAGTTTCTAATTAGCTAATGGAAAAATTTCAGAAACATTTTATCCAAGACTACCAGACACATTGAAAAACTGACCTTGTGCATTACACCTTATTTAGACATACAGATCAATAAGTTTCTGCTGGTTGGTGATTATCATATGGACAATTGTGTTTTGCCCTCCTTCATATTAAACAATGAACAACAACCAGGAAGTGAATTCAGTGTAAAGGATAAAACCTATTCCTTCCACAATAATACATGCAAAAGTTTAAATGTATTCTTTTAATCAGATAGTTTAAGCTATCCCTTTTATAAGTAATTACCTAAAATATTTGCTGATTTTTGTCTCCCCCTTTCAGGGATCACAAGAGGTATCTAGAATAAACACACCTAGGAACAGCCATACATTCTTGCAAACAAATAGGCTGATAGGAATAGCAATACAGAAAACTGATATCAAGATAATTCCCTTTGGAGTCCAGTATCTATGTTTTGCTATGGGACATGGCAAAGTATGCAGATGGTAGCAGTTGCTCAAGAGTAATTTTCCCCTGTCTCCTCGTGCCTAAACAGCTATTCCTAGAACTTGTAAAAATTACTTTTTGGACTATAATTCCCAGACATCCTTTCTAGCTGGCTGCAGGATTCTGGGAACTGTAGCCCAAAAAGTAACTTTCCCCAGCTCTGGCTATTCTTGTACATTCAACTTGCTTATAAGTCCTTTCACTATGTGGGAATAACTTCCTTTGCCATCTAAGGATCTGTTTACTGAGGTAGTGGTGGTGGTGGTAGACAAGGAGGAGAAGCAGGATGTGGAAGACAAGAAGGAGGAGGAAAAAAGCATCACCTTCTTGTTCCTCCTGCTATATAGTCCTGTTACATAGGTCTGCTACTGTATTTGCAGTAAGTGGGCCATGTCAGACCAGCAAAACAATTACTCCCAAACTGGGATGGATGAATCTCTCAGTTTTGCTTTCTGGCAGCTTTCATCCACAAAAGTGTCCTTTCCAATCTGTGAGGAAGAAGATCCTGACAAAAAGAGAAAACAGGTGACAGCCCTAACTCAGCATCAAATACATGATAGATTTTATGGGAGAAAGTGAGAATATATGTGATTCAAAGCTAAGGTAAGCACTCAAGACCCTCTGCTCAGATGGATGCAAGTGTCAGTTTTGATATCCTATTGGTAATTTTGAGATCTCAAATTCTTTCCATCAACTTTATTTTAAAAGTCTATGAATTTTATATGAAACAAATGAAATTATTTCCCGTCTCTATTTACGAGCCAGTGTTGGAGCTTGATTCTTTCCCAACCAGCTGTTCTATCCCAGCAAAGAGTTCCAGCCTCATTAATGGAGGTCTTTCTTAGGCAGAATGGCAAGGCAGAAAAGTGCCCAGACTTGAAATTCTGTTCTGCAAATGTCAGCTTTCAATGGCCTTCGAGTTCAGGGCTATGTGTCCCTCTTGTCTTTCCTAAGTACAGCGGGATACATGAATCAGTGCTTAATGGCAGACAGTCAGTGTTGTGGACCGTTAAGTTTAAACTAAAGCAGATGACATGCTGTGCATGTTCTATTCTGAGCTATGTAAAAATAATTCCTCTTTTGTGGGGTCAATATGAGCGCATCTTTTGCAATATGTTCCTCTATAGGCCTGCCATCAACCTAACTCAAACCTGGCTCAGGTTACCTCCAGTGGACATCTGGTTGTAGCTAAAGTAAGAGTAAGCAGTGCCACTGTAGTTTGTGGGGAACAGCTGGGTGCTGCTTCTATGCCTGGGCTTTGCCCAGAAGGGGAAAGAATGATTCCAATGCAGAAAGCTCAGCTGATTGTGTGCCTCTACAGCTAGAGGCACACAAAAAAAGAGCAGAGCAGCTGTCACACAGTTTCTACAATGGCCAATTCCAGCACTTGGGCTTTGCAGAAAGAAACAGTTTATGAGCATTTGATGTAAAGTTTCTGCAGGGGTTTTGCATCATCCCATTCTGCATAGTCTGATGGAAAAGAAAATGGCAGGGAGGGGAGAGCAAGGCAAAGAGAGGAAGCAAAGGTCAAGTGGGGAAAAAAATACTTGCAGTAATAGAGACTTCTGGATTTTGTGAAACCGAATGAGTGTTGCTTCTCAGTTCCACAGGATGCTTTCATGTAAACTGGAGACAATAGCATGTAACTTTATGATGTAAAGTTCACATGCACATGTACAGTAGGCTCTCAGTATCTGCTGGAGTTTGGTTCCAGGAACCCAAAATCCATGGATGCTTGAATCCCATATATACTCTCTCTCTCTCTCTCTCTCTCTCTCTCTCTCTCTCTCTCTCTCTCTGGCTTTTCTTCGCAAACGAAGATTCAGGAAGGACTCATCCCGCATTTTCTGCAAGCGCGCTGATGACTAAAAAGGCCAATCCGAGATAAACAAGTCCGGTTGCAGAAAGCACAGCAGAAGGTTTCCTCGGGTGATGTTACCGGGTTGTGATTCTTTCTGCGTTGCCGTTTTGAAGAGAAACAACTTGTTCGGCGTGAGTTCTCAAATAAGGCTGCAGCATTGTGGATAGTGTGTCTCCATGCCTCCTGATGTGAGGCCAGGGCGGACCATTGTTGGTGATCAATTTGGCCAAGCCTGAGATGTTGTTTCAGGAAGTCATTGTATCGCTTTTTTTTGGAGCACCCCTCTTACGCTGATCCGTGGCGAGTTCACCGTAGAGTACTATTTTTGGGAGGTGATGGTCCTCCATCCTAGACACATGCCCTGCCCAGCACAGCTGTGTTCTCAATACCATGGCCTCAATGCTGGTGATCTCTGCTTGCTCAAGGACAGCAACATTCGTCACATATATTTAGGACTGTGCGTAAACAGTGCTGGTGGAAGCGTTCGAGGAGTCGTAAGTGGAGGCGATATGCGACCCATGTTTCAGATCCATAAAGGAGAATAGACAGTACAATGGCTCTATACACACTGATTTTTGTGTTTCGCCTCAGGTGTTTATTACTCCAGACTCTTTTGTAAAGTCTTCCAAATGCGCTATGTGCCTTTGCTAATCTGTGATCGATCTCTTTGTCAATCTTGGCATCTGAGGAGATGATGCTTCCCATGTAGGTGAACTGCTGGATGGACTTAAGCACAGAATTGCCGATGGCAATGTGGGGATGGTGGTGTTCGTCCTGTGGTGCAGGCTGGTAAAGAACTTCTGTTTTCTTATACAATGGCGTAGTAAAATGGTGTCCCTTATATAAAATGGCAAACAGCAAGATTTTCTTTTTGGATTAAAAAAAAATAATTTCAAGCTGTGGATGGTTGAATCCACGGATAAAGAATCTGTGAATGTGGAGGACTGACTGTACATACTCACTGTGCTAAACACATTGCAAGGAAGCAAATTCTAGTGAAGTCAGTGTAACTTAACCAGGGGTGGATCCACTAGACATGTGATATTTGGTGTATTTCATTCTCACAGGGCAGCATGAAAACAAATCTTTCTGCTCCAAGGATGTCTTCAAAAACTGTACAAAAATTGCAATTTTAAAAATTCTCCCACCTTCTGTAAATAATAATAAAAAAATAAATAAAAATTCTCCCACCCTCCCCTGAGACTCACCAGTTTTCTGCACCTCTCACTGACCATGTGTGTGTGGGGGGGGGGAGTTGAGGATCATTCAGCTACGTTCTGCTGGCCAGATGCATAATGATGCAGTTGCCCTCTGGGACTTACAGAGGATCCCTGAGAGGTCCTGAAGGGTGCCTGCATCATTGTGCAAATGGCTATCAGAACATAACTAGACAACCTTCAAGTGCCCTCAACCTCATCCCCAACATGTCCATGTAGTAGCTGGGGGAGAGCAGAGGGCAGGAAAGTATCATCCAGCTATGTTTTGATAGCTGGGTGCAAAATGATGCAGGCATCCTCCAGGACTTCCTAGGAAAGGCTGGAAGAGATGACATCATTGTGTGTCTGGCTATCAGACCATACTTGATCATCCTTGCCTGTCCCTCTTCCCCTGGCCAGTGCATGGCCAAATTAGGAGAGGGGCAGGAAAACAGTGAGCCTCTGTGAGTGTGTCTTTGTTTATCTCTGTAGGTCCTTTCAAAATGGCCACAGGAAGTGACACAATGCCACTTCTGGCAACCAGTTTGAGATGGATTGCAGAAGAAAACAGGGGTAATATGGTTTGCTGGGGAAGGATGCAGCCCACAAAGGGGTTTCTGGGGGAGAACTGGTCCTTACTTCCTGCAGTTGCCTACCCCTGAACTAAAGGCATGCCTCCAAATCAGCGCAGGAGCTTTACTTACTTCCAATTTGTCATTTGAGAAGCAAAAACAATTTTTCACTTGATTTTTCACTTGATAAAATTTTCACTTGATTTTTTTTTCACTTGATTTTATGTGGTTTTCTGGCAAAAACTGCCTGAAAATTGTGCCTAACCCTTTTTTTTTAAAAAAGTGTGTGGGGGGCTGGGGCTTCAGGTGCCACAAAAGTGGGGAGCAGGGACTGTATTTAGTCTGGAGGCTACATTCTTCCCACTCTTGCTTTAGTTTGTCTCAGAGAAGGCTTAAGGAGACTGGAATGTGTAGTTTGAGTAACACCAGTTTAGTGGATTAGTCTGATTAGAAGTCTGATTAGAAGCCTCCTGGTGGTATACAAATAAAGACAAGCAATGAAACAGACCTGTCTGGCATTTCTGTGGTGCCTAGAAGGGCATGCCAGAAGGGGGGAAAGGATACTTCAGGTTTCCCCCTCTGTCAACAAAGAGAGATGTCCCTCTCAAATGGTTCTCCTTGTTTAGCAGTGGGTCTATTCAACACTTTGGTTGTCTTACTGGTAGTGCTTCACCAAAGGTAGTGCTGAAAGGAGGTGGCTTGATGTCAGTGGAAGGTCCACAGAATCTTAGGCTTCTGCCCTGTTGGCTCCTCCAATACACCTGTAAAACAGATACAAAAACTGGTGTACTAAATTCCTTTCCATTGAAGATAACAGGAAGGAGAAAGTGGAAGAAGCTTTTCCATTGAGGTTGGCATGAACCATAAGGGCATAGGAAGTGGCACTTCCTCTGCCACAGTCTGCCTCAATCTTAGGATTGCTGTATAATTAAATTAGCTTTAAGGTGTACTTTTTTTAATGGGCATAAACTGAGCATGGATTTCGTTGAATTACATTTTAACCAGGAAAATGAAAAAGATGGCATGATGACGACGACAACAACAACAACAATAATAGTTGTGTCACTGTAAAAGAAAGTGTTAAGATGTGTTTTTTTAATGAATATAAACTGGCCATGAACATATATGCAGGCAAAGTTGGGACAAGGAAAAGGTATTCTTAAAGCAAATATACAGAACAATTTTTCAGTTGCATGCATAAGGGAAAGTGTGTACTTAATCTCCATTGTCGTCGGTGCATTTGTGACTTTTATATCTTTTGCAGTAGTTCCAGTCATATGACCTTTTTTTTCATAGTTGTTCTTGGATTTTCTGCAAAAAGAACAGCAGGTTGCAAAGCGTTTTAATTACATTTTGTGCATGAGCATGGGTAGCTTCATTCTTCTGGGTTCTTTTTCAAAGCTTTGTTGCAGAAACCATATCTAAGGAGCAGCTCCTTTGTCAATCAGATCAACAGCCCCTTTTGCCAACTGGCCACAGTTTCTTGAGCAAAGACCTTTTCCAGCCCTGCTACATAAGGGCATTTAGTTACAGATTCAGGGATTGGAGCTTCTGTGCAGGAAAATCTGTTTCACCACTGAGCCAAGGTCCCTTCTCAAACTCTGGGCACAGAGTCAGCTGAAAATCCACCCCACACAACATTGCACCACTGAAATGATATCTGTCTGCAGTGTAGTGGGATAATATTTTAGCCAGCTGTCGACCACATCATAGTTCTGCTCTAATGCAATTTCATGTTGTGCTCTTTTAATTTTTGCTGAAAAGTAAGGCATGCACACACACACACTGAAACACTGGAGTACCAAAAATGTATTTCCTTTAGATTAGTTTCTGTGTCCTAAATTGACCTCTTTGAAATCAGCATAATCCCATCCTCCTCTTCCTTCTGTCACTGGATTCCGACCAAGCTAGGGAAATACCTCCTTCTTAAATCCATGATCCCACCCTCAAAGAACACACCTTTCTTCCAAGGAAGCTTGCTATCCCAATATGACTAGGCTAAGCTCAAACATCACTAACTGTTTCAATTCAAAGGGGATTTTTTTTGGAGAGGACAGTTCCATTAATCCTCAACACCATGGTGCCAGTTAGATGGTAATTTTTGTCACGGAGCGTCCTGGGATTTCTTGATCCTGTATTCGTCCCTCCCTGTTTATACGATTTTTGTCTCTGAACTGGATATCCCGGGAGATCCCAGGATCATTGTTTACATGGCATCCCGTCCTGTGATATGTACTTTCTCCCACTATATACTCCCCCGGGTTTTTTTTTTTTTTTGTTTACACGAGTTTACGGTCCCAGGATTTTTTTTTTAGCTGTCAATCAAGGATGCATTGACTTGTTTTTTCACAATCTCAGTGATGTACATCCTTTAGAGTTCCTTGCCATGAGCAATGCTATTGGCTGGCTCAAATGTTTGTTAAAGCTTCTGTGTTGGGGATGAGGGGATGATTGAGTGTTGCATTGGGGATGAGGTGATGAAGGGATGGGGGGAGGAATCCGGGGTGGTGGTGGAAGGAGCAATCAGTGGCTAAACCCTGTGCTTTCCTTTAGAAATGAAAGATCACCATTTAAAGCCAGCTAAACTGGGGAGGAATGAGCGATCATTTGGTGCTGGGGAATGTGAGAGAGATCAAAAGCAGAGCGGACTGGAGCCCATGCACGCACACACACAAACCCAAGCCAGTACAAGCTGAGTGCAGGGGGGCAGAGGCTTGCAGTTGTCCTGTCTCTTTAAAATGTTAACCCTTTAAGCAGAGGCTGCTGTGGAGTGAAATTTTCAAGCCAGTGCAGAGATCATAAGGGGAGGACACACAAGGCATTTTGAAATACCCAGACGCTGGCATTTTTTACTGTGCCTTGTGGGGGGTGGATGAATGTTTGATTATCCGTTCGGACCCAGGGAGGGGATCCAGGCAGGGGATGAATTGGCCACAATCTCTTTATAATTTACTCTCTCTTTAAAATTTAAACCCAGCATGCAGGAGAGGAAAAGGTTAAAACTGAAGGGTTTGCAGTGTAGAAATCCATTGAACAGGGTGATTTAGTACACACGCACACACACACAAACCTTCATGAAGCTGGAAGGGATGCCTTTGTTTTCAGCTGGTGAGGCTGAATCTGTTGAACGGGTGACTGACCCCTCCTTTTCTGGTCGCTGATTTCTGAGCCCGCCCCTGGTCACCATTTCTGGTCATCACCTAGTACCGAGATAGCTTGTCCCGGGCTGTTTACATTTCCGATTTTCCAAATCCTCCCGTGACTTTTTTAAAAAACTGCCACAAACCATGGGACTAGAAGTCCTGCAGGTTGTGGGATAAAAGGTGGGCCCCCTTCCGAAAATCACGTGCCCGACCTGATGTATGTGTAAACAACCAGGGTTTGACACGAATTCTTCCCACTACATTTTCATCGTGTAAACGGCACCCATTTCACCCTCTTTTGCTATCTTTGGTCCTGTTATTGGCAAGGAAATGACTATTCTACCTTTAATCTTTGCATCCAAAAGGCTGCAAAAGGAGAATAAGGCATACAGCAACATGAAATTAAGTGGGAGGGAATGCAGTTTTTCTTTCAACGGGCTTTGAAAAGTCACTTTTTTGGACTACAACATCCCAGAATCCCATGGCCAGTAGCCATGCTGATTGGGGGATTTTTGGAAAATATAAAATTATCTTTTTAAACCTCTGGTTCCTGACATTGTCCTTGTTTGCTCACACCCCGTGGAGGGGTGGCTGAAAGGAGAAAACAGGACTGTGAAAAATGCATAGTGGGGATCCCTTATGAACACCCACAGATGGATAAGTTCTGCCAGCATCACAGAAGTGTCTTCTATCTTTCTGGGGATAACAGTCATTTTAGTAGTCCTCCATGGAGTAGACCACCAGCCATGTAAAAGGCTAGCTTAAGTAAAATGTTATTCCTCTGCCTGAATCTCCAGGGCAGCATGCACAGTTTCTCAAGGACAACAATGAGGACTGCAGTGTATAAACTGGAGAGCCATTTTTGGGAGTGTTCTGCCATTCCCTATCACCCAGGATTTCAACAAGGGCCAATGGATAATGACTGCTGAGATCAAGCTGCGCTGCGGTTGGGCAGAGGAGCTGATCATGTTAGTCTTAAAATGACATAAATATATGGAAATGCTGCCAGAAAAACTTGTTTGTTTTTAGGTCGAGGCACCGTCAATGCCCTCAGGTAATTGGATCCAGTTTTTTTTTTTTCAAAGAAACCAAAACATTGGCTGGCTTGACCTTTGAAGCTAACAAACTGTGTTGCAGTCTCTCCCAATCACTCTTATTTATTCATTGCAATGGTTGTTTAAAGCCTGTTTATTTGGCAGAAAGACTACAAAGGGAAACATTTATGTACTGATGAGCTTCCTCCATGTTAAAGGAGACAACTTTAAAAAGGGCTCAAGGAGCTTTAATTGTAAGCAAATATAAGGCTGCTGAAAAAGTGATGAGTGTTTCTGACCATACAGCTTGTACTTTTCAAATGTACAGATGGTAGAATCCAATAGAACAATTTCCCATGCATCCATGGAAAATGCCACTGCTTCTTTTGCCATCACACACACACACACACGAGAGAGAGAGAGAGAGAGAGAGAGAATGAATGAGTCTTATACTTGATGTTCAAAAGTAGTAGTACAGTCAGCCCTCAATTTTCACAAGGGTTGGGGAAGACCCACAAATGTAAGCCCGCTATTTTTAATTTTCACCTTAGAGAACACTTATCTAGGCATTTGTTGGTCCTCCAGCATGATTCTATATTATGCTTCTGCAAGACATTTATCGTAGAGTGATGTTGGAGGACCTACATATGCCTAGATAAGTGTTCTAAGAATTTCTAGTTCCTCCAGTGTCAGTTGATGCACACTGTGAATGGATGTACATTGCACATATATATGTACATGCACATTTAGTTGTGTTATATCAATTCACCAATGAGGTAGCATAATGCAACTGCCACATAACTCTGTGAGCATAAAGTTACCCCCCATATCCTCCATGTAGGATATCAACCCATATGAGTGGTGTCAGAAGAGGGGGCCTTATATCTGATTCCCTGGGTTAATTTTTTGTTTCAAAAAACCCATGATGACCTGGGTGCCAGTTACATGACAAAAATTGTCACGGGGCTTACCGCGACTTCCTGATCCCATATCCGTCCCTCGCTGTTTATACGATTTTTATCACTCATTAGGAAATCCTGGAAGATCCCGTGATTGATATTTACACGACAAAAGTTTTTATTGGTTCCACACTCTTATATCCCGTGCTTTTGCTGTTTATGCATGTTTAGCTTACCGGGATTTTTTTTTTTTTGGCTGTCAATCAAGGATGTGATTACTCGTGTTTTCACAACCTCGGTGACGCACTTCCTTTAGAATTCCGCGCCACGAGCAATGCTGTTGGCTGGCTGGGGGGGGAGAGAGAGGGGGCAGAGGCTTGTGTTTATCCTGTCTCTTAAAGCAGAGAAGAAGGCATTTTGAAAGACCAAGGCTGTACTCTTTCACTCAGATGGAGGAACAATAAAACCATGTCCGTGCCACGAGCGATGCTATTGGCTGGCTGGGAGGGGGGGAAGGAGGGGGCAGACACTTGCGTTTGTCCTGTCTCTTAAAAATATTAACCCTTTAAGCAGAGGCAGAAGGCATTTTGAAAGACCAAGGCTGTGATGTTTCGCTCAGATGGAGGAACAATTAAACCATGTCCTTTCCTTTTGAAATCAAGCCGAGGTGGGGGGAGGAGAGGCTTTGGATTTCTGTTAAAATCTTGATGCTTAATGCAGAGGGAGCTGCAGAGTGAAGATTTCAAGCCAGTGTCACACAAGGCATTTTGGCTGGCATTTTTTTACTGTGCCTTGTTCGGGGGAGGAATGAAAGTGTGTTCATTCACTCAGACGCTGGAATATTTTACTGTGCCAGGAAGGGGATCTAGGCAGGGAATGAATGGACGACTCTCTGCCCACTACAATCTCTTTGTAACATGCAGTTGAGGAAGAGGTTAAAGCTGAAGGGTTTGCAGTGTAGAAATCCATTTAAAAAGGTGATTGAGTACACGCGCGCACACACACACCAACCTACGTGCAGCTGGAAGGGATGCCTTTGTTTTCAGCTGGTGATACTGGATCTGTTGAACGGGTGACTGACCCCTCCTTTTCTGGTCACTGATCTCTGAGCCCGCCCCTAGTCACCATTTCTGGTCATCCCCTAGTACCGAGATATTTTGTCCCAAGCTGTTTACAATTCCGATTTTCTGAATCCTCCCGTGACTTTTTTTAAAAACCAGCACAACCCGCGGGACTGGAAGTCCCACAGGTTGAGGGATAAAAGGTGGCCCCCCTTCTGAAAATCACGTACCTGACCCGATGTATGTGTAAACTGCCAGGGATCGACATGAATTCTTCCTGGGACATTTTCATTGTGTAAACGGCACCCTAGTTTTTGCCCCACTCAGCTTGACCTCATACAGCAGTAGATGAACAGACCAATGAACAAAAATGCATGAAAGCCTGTAAGATGGAGGTCTTGTTAAGACCTATGCAGCCTCCAAAATGGCAGCTTTCAAATTAAGAAACAGGCCTCACCAAATTTGAGCTAGACGTCTCATTCTCAAAAGCCACACTTAAGAGGCAGTCATTTCAGAGTTGGAAGCGTGTCATTTCTATAGAGAATTCATCCCCAGTATTTTCTGCTAAGACAGCTAACCAAGGTGGCTATGCTCTGCAGAAGGTCATTCTGAAACAGGAACCTCTTTCCCTTGCTGACAGGGGCTCCCATGCTCCAAGTTAGGCATGAGAGTCCATATGACGATGTCTAAATCCTTTGAAGGAAGGGGCAAGCAGAATGGAAAGCCGACATATCGATTTTTCTTTACACAGCCACCTTGACGTTTGCTTCAAAAATGTCCTGACAGAAACTTATGGAGTATGGATTTTGCAGTGCTAGGGATGATTAAATGCTACCATGAGCAGGAAATCCATCCTTGCCTTTCTGTTCCCTGCAGAAATATCTACTTATGACAGACGGATTAGGACATGATGTTAATACAGATGTCCCTTGTTGGTTCCAGGAACCGCCCATGGATACCAAAAATCCGTGAATACTCAAGTCCCATTATATGCAATGGCATAGCAAAATGGTGTACCTTATATAAGATGGCAAAATCAAGGTTTGCTTTTTGGATTATTATTTTTTAAGAGTATTTTCAAGCCGTGAATACCTAAATCCATGGATACCAAATCTGTGGATACAGAGGGACAACTGTATAAGAGAACTCCCAAACTCTGTCACATATGAAGCTGCACTAATGGTTTGTGTAAGAATTAGTGGAGATTGGTAGGTTCAATGGCCACAGGGTAGTGAATGCAGGCTGGGTTTTAGGTTTGAATTTAATAGAGCTATCCAAGGTGCTGAACTCTATCCCTTCCCAAATTCTAGGACCTTGGCTTTTTTCCCCAAAGTAGCTGTGTTAACCTCTTGCAGCATAAATAGGAGGAAGGAAGGGGAAGGCAAGAAAAAAGAAATGTGGCAGTGCCTATACGACTAACTGGTTTTTATTTTCACATGAGATTTTGTGGACATAAACTCGCTGCTTCAGATGCAGTACCAAGTGGTATTCAAGCCTCATGCATAAAGCAAATTTATACAGTTGTACGGGTGGGATAGAACATAATAGAATCCAGAAAGATGCAAGTCATGACTCTTGATGTAAATTTTGAAAGGGCTGCATAAGGTGATACGGGTCTTTTAGATCTTTACAGTGGTTGGTTAGTGTCAATGTGTGAAAGCAGTAAATCTACAATTCACCCCCATTTACACATTAGTTTCACAAGGTGAAAAGCTGCACTGATTTCCACTTCATATTTTTTTGTTATCTCCAGACAATAGTGTGTGTGAGAGAGAGAGATTTGGCAAGGAGGTTGAGAAAGTTAGGAAAGAAAGGAACTAAGTCCACATAAATTTCCATATCTTCCACCATGTCTCTTCACATCTTGATCAGAGATCCCTTCCTTGCTTATACTGCAAATTTTACAAAAGAACTAGGCTCAGTATTAGAAATGGCTAGAAAGCAGGCAATGTCAACCAACCAAGGCCATGCTAGCATACAAAAACTTTTTTCTCCTTTCCATCAGTAGGATCTTCTCAGCATGAACCACTAGAGACATTCAAAGTACATAGTGAACAATTAAATGGAGATCTGTTCCTCACTAAAACAGATCTATATGCTCTGAGCTAGTGGCCATGGTAACATCATTGCATTGATACAGCAACATGCAAAAATAGATAGATAGATTTTACTTTATTTATATGACCCTTTCTCCCTGGAGTCAGACTCAAGGCAGCTCCAAAATAAAATCAGTTAAAACCTAACAATTAAAATAATCTCATTTAAAACAATATAAAATTATGTTCAAATGATACAGAAGTTAGAAACACAGCAAACACCCCAATAAAAAGACTCCCTGAAAGTGATTACATATTAAAAGCCTGCTTGAACAGAAATGTCTTTGGCTGCTGGCAAAAGGAAAACAGGGAGATGATAGCAATATACAATATTTTTATATACTAAAGCATACCAATAGATTGGAGATGCTTTATTTTATCTTGACACACTTACCATTTGGGCTGTACTGCTTCCCTAACCCTAACAGCCGTGCTTTTTTGGAGTTTCCTTTATGCCTTCCTCAGAGCCATTAATAGCACATTGATGCATCACTTGGTAGCCTATTTGTATTATTCAAATTGATTTAGAGTTAACTAAACTTCACTATTGTATACGAAGGAACATAAAAAGTCAGCTTGACTTAATTCTATCATAGAAATACTGTAAGAAATAAAAGGAGGGGGGACTTGTTCTGGCAAGGACCATAAGAAAAAGAGAGAAGAACAGAGCTAAGGGAAAGGAGGAATGAACAGTTCCCCAGGTATGATCTATGGGTAATATGGCCCTGCATCTGCCATGGGAAACCTTATATTTCCTAAAGATATTACAAGCTACTTAACTGAAGAGGGGAATGAAATAGATTAGATGACCAAAGAAGTAGGCTACATAAATTAGATTGGGCTCACTCAGATATGGCAGAACAATTTGTGTTTCTCTTCTGCAAAGCGTGTTCTTGCAGTCCCAATTTTTCATAACTGTCATCTTGCCCTTTTCCCTTAAATAAAGGGAAGAATAAAGAGAGAGACCAGTGTTCTGTGAGCAGGCATGCGCGTCCCTTTCTGCCAGCGAGGATTACAGTCTGGCTCAGATGGAGGCCAGAATAAATGCCTCAGGGTTATAAGCACCGCGAAGCACGTGGAGACCAGAGAAGTCATGGGAGGGGGGAATCTAAGTGTTAAGAGTCCTCCTGTGAAAAGTGAAGAGGCAACAAATCTCAAACAGTTGAGATCATGTGCGTTAAAAAGCAGGCTGGTCAGACAATGGAGATGAGGACTTTGGGGACAGGTATTGCTCCTGAAACAGAATTTCCAAAATTCTGCTAGATTATAGACAGTAACTTTCCACATGTCCCTTCTAAGTGTAACCCCCCTCCCCTGATGTATCCATACCACGTTCAAAAGGGGTTATAGTGGGGTTCCAAGGGGAATTTGGTTTACTGAGGAAAACAGGTGAAGGAAAGAGGTGGAGAAAATTTACTTCAGGGAATCAAGTTTTTGAGGAATTCTGTTGGAATTAGCTAAATGATTTACAGTTGGTGGTAATTGTGATTATATGGGAGAAGGTTTCTGGATGGTAGTAAAGAGCAACAAATAGTGAATACAATATATCAAGAATATATGTGATAAGCAAATTGTTAAGGAAGAACAAAGGAAACAAGCATACTGTTTCAATCAGATATGGAGATTATAAAGTTTCAATATAATTTTGTGATGGGACTGACAGCAGGATCTGAGAACAGTTAGGGTGAAGGTTGCAGTTCAGTTGGATCAATTTCAAAGCTTCATTTGATGAGGAAAAAAGGTTCTAGGAAATGAGAATGAAGGAATAAACTAAAGCTAGCTACTACAAAATAGACAACAGCATTTTGTTTATTTTGTTTGGATTTCCTGTTTGGCTTGTAGTGTATAATAATGAAAGATAATTATTTTTGTGTGTGTGCCTCTGTCATAGCTCTAATATCATGAGACCTATAGACCTGAAACTTGCCATGCATTCCAAAGAAAACTGCAGGCGTATTTGCTTCTTTTAAAAAATGAGTGCATTAATTTGAGATAAAGTAGGATCCCCTTATCCACTGATTTAATTATCCACGGGACACAAAACAGCACACCTACCATAGAGTCTTCCTAGAAATCATGTCCTCTCTAGCCATTTTCTAGTTCCTCCATAGCAACTCTATGGTATTTTAAACCAGAAGTCCTATTATTTTCAATGGTGTTCGCTATTATCCATGGTTTTTAGTATCCACGGGGGTGCCAGAACCAATCCCCAGCAGATATGGGGTCCTACTGTAATTTCAAATTACCTATGTAGCCTGCAATATTACTTTCAGTCAGTAGGTGGCAGACTTCACTAACCAGAATGCTTTAAAAAGTTGAGGGGGGAAAGGATAGTGAGCCTGTTAAGAGAGGGAGGGCAGTGAGGGTGGGGGATGCTGTATGAGAACTGATATTAGTGGGAGACAGACCAAGGGGAGGTAGGGGAGGTCAAAGGATTTCTAATTCAGGCAGAGCTGGGTGCTTCTCCTATTACAACAAGGGCACTGTTATTTCAAGGGGGAATTCAGTGCATTGTTGCTTATCCAGTGTGGCTTGGAAACAATTAGGTGCTCTTAATGTTAACAAGTGTACAACTCTCACAGCAATAGCCAGAATACCTTTGCAGTGTCTGAGGCTGCAGGATTCTTCTTCAGGCAGTGACTGCAGAGGTGTAATACCAAGAACAGATTAGCAGGAAGGTTGTACTGTACAAGAGAATGAAGATTTCAGCTGCCTTTTGAGGAAGTGTGTGAGATATTTTTTGAAATAGCCTAACAATCTACATTTGTGGTAGTAGCTTCTATTTTCTTTGATGTTATTGTGTGCTTTCATGGGATTTTCTTGGCAGGATTTCTTCAGAGGGAGGTTGCCTTTGCCTTCCTCTGATGCTGAAAAACAGTGTGACTTGCCCTAGGTCACCCAGTGAGTTTCGATGGCTGAGTGGGATTCAAATTCTGGTTTCCAGAGTCATAATCCAGTGCTCAATCCAGTGCTCAAACCAGTACAGTACACTAAGTTGTTTAATTAGATTTTTCAAAGTGTTTAAAATACTTTTTAACTGGTCTATACTATCACGACATACTATCCCTGATCCAAACATTGGCACCTCATTGACTATGTTTTAGTCCGCCAGAGAAACATTCGCAATGTCCGTCATACTCAAGTGATGCCCAGTGCAGAATGCCAAACAGATCATCACCTTGTAAGATGTAAACTAAATCTTCATCTTAAGTTCAAACCTAAGAGGGGTGGCATCTTAAAGAAGAGACTCCAAGTCAACAGTCTTCAACAAGCTACCATGAGAAACAACTTCCAGGCAAATCTGCAAACAAAACTTGAAGACCATCCTACAGATCCTTCTCCTACAGTGCTTTGGCAACATATCAAAACCAGTATCCTCCAGTCTGCAGAAGAATCCCTTGGGGTCTCCCACAAGAAAAATCAAGACTGGTTTCATGAAAACAACAAAGAGATCCAGGAGCTGTTGGCAAAGAAGAGAACTGATCACCAGGCATACCTTGCCCAGCCAACTTGCCCTGTAAGAAAAGCATCTTTTCATCTCACATGTAGTAAACTTCAACAACAACTCTGAGACATACAGAACAAGTGGTGGATCAATATAGCAGAAAAGACACAATGCTGTGCAGATCTGGGTGATCTTAGAGGATTTTATGAAGCTCTTAAAGCAGTGTTTGGACCTACTTACCAGATCCAAAGCTCCTTATACAATACAAATGGTCAAACATTAATTACTGATAAAGCCTCCATCCTGAATTGTTTGGCTGAACATTTTCAAAGTCTCTTTAGTGCCAACCAAGTAGTCCAAGGCTCAGCTATCCAACATATGATACAAAAACCGACAAAAAATGAATTGGGCATAGCTCCCACTTTGGAAGAGACCCTTAAGGCCATACAAGCAGATGAAAAACAGCAAGGCAGCTAGGATTGATGGAATCCCACCTGAAGTTTGGAAACATGGAGGTCATGCACTCCACTATAAATTCCACGAATTCCTTGTGAATTGCTGTGGAAAAGCAATCAGACCTCCGAGATGCAGTCATCATCACTCTGTACAAGAAAAAAGGAGCAAAATCCGATTGCTCAAACTATTGAGGCATAACACTGCTCTCTATTGCTGGGAAAATCCTTGCAAGGATACTCCTAAACAGATTAGTTCCTGCTATTGCAGAAGAACTTCTTCCTGAAAGCCAATGTGGCTTCAGAGCCAATAGGAGTACTATAGATATGGTATTTGCCCTTAGACAACTGCAAGAGAAATGTAGAGAGCAGAACAGGGTCTCTACGTAACATTTGTCGACTTCACCAAAGCCTTCAACACTGTGAGTAGAAAAGGTCTGTGGCAGATCCTGGAAAGACTAGGATGTCCCCCCAAATTCCTTACAATGATTATCTTGCTACACGAGGGCCAGCACGGTCAAGTCAGATATGGCGATGCTCTTTCAGAGCCCTTTCTAATAACTAATGGAGTGAAGCAAGGTTGTGTTCTTGCTCCAACTTTATTTACAATCTTCTTCAGCATGATGCTCCAAAGGGCTACAGCAGAGCTCAAAGAAGAAGACGGCATCTATATATGTTACTCTATTGATTTTAGCTTATTTAACTTAAGCTGTCTGAGGGCTCGCACTAAGACTCTAAACTATCTAGTTTGTGAGCTGCTCTTCGCTGATGATGCTGCCCTTGGTGCCCACACAGAAGCAGCTCTGCAGCACCTCACATCCTGCTTTGCAACAGTTGCGGAGCTGTTTGAGCTGGAAGTCAACCTTAAGAAAATGGAAGTTCTTTACCAGCCTGCACCACAGGACGAACACCACCATCCCCACATTGCCGTCGGCAAATCTGTGCTTAAGTCCATTTAGCAGTTCACCTACCTGGGAAGCATCATCTCCTCAGATGCCAAGATTGACAAAGAGATCGATCATAGATTAGCAAAGGCATATAGCACATTTGGAAGACTTTACAAAAGAGTCTGAAGTAATAAACACCTGAGACGAAACATAAAAACCAGTGTGTATAAAGCCATTGTACTGTCTATTTTCCTTTATGGGTCTGAAACATGGGGCACCTATCTCCACCACTTACGACTCCTCGAACACTTTCATCAGCGCTGTCTACGCACAATCCTAAATATACACTGGACTGACTATGTGACAAATGTTGCTGTCCTTGAGAAAGCAGGGATCACCAGCATTGAGGCCATGATACTGAGAATGCAGCTGCGCTGGGCAGGGCACATTTCTAGGATGAAGGACCATTGCCTCCCAAAAATAGTACTCTATGGTGAACTCGCCATGGGTCAGTGTAAGAGGGGCACTCCAAAAAAGCGACACAAGGACTCCCTGAAACAACATCTCAGGCTTGGCCAAATTGATCACCAACAATGCTCTGCCCTGACCTCACATCGGGAGGCATGGAGACGCACTATCCACAATGCTGCAGCCTTATTTGAGAACTCATGCCGAACAAGTCTTGAAGAGAAATGACAATGCAGAAAGAATCACAATCAGGAAACATCATCCAAGGAGACCTTCTGCTGTGCTTTCTGCAACTGGACTTGTTTATCTTGGATTGGCCTTTTTAGTCATCAGCGCTTTTGCAGAAAGCGCGGGATGAGTCCTTCCTGAATCTTCATTTGCAAAGAAAAGCAGAGGGGTGGGGGAGAGAGACTATCACAACATCATCATCTTCATTCTATGGCCAAGTTCATACGCTGTCATACAGTAATTAGCAATTCAAGGAGATGCCCTCATATAATGATGCAGTGGAAAGGGCGAATTCATTCCATGATGAAGTATTTCTGTTTCCTTATATGCGGCTCCCTGTGGAAGTTGGTGATGGTATCATGGTGCTCCATGGAGAAATGAACATTTTTGTAATTAGTATCGATGGATCCATAACTGATAAAATGCCACAAAACATAGCCAAAGAGCATTGGCTGATCTAATAGATTATTTGTTTGTTTTATCCAAACTGAGTTATACCGCTCTGTACATTACATAATTCATAAAACGTATCTCCATTCCCCCCAAATGGCTTATTTCTTTCCTTCTGTCATACATATTTTCAAGATTTTGCCACAAGATATCTATTGATGCTATTTTTAAGAACATCAGAAGATACTGAGGGGGGAAATATTTGGTCCTCTGAATAGAATGTGCCTCATTTCTTGTGTGCCGATGAAATCCAGCATAAATCTCTCATGGACAGAAGAGATTATGTAATTGGCAGAAATAATCTTTTCCTGCTTTTCACCAACATGTTTTGAAAAGAATTCAATATGGGGATGCTGCCATCAAATATGAAACATGTGGCATCCAGTCCTTTAACTTCTATTCTTTAATAATTTGGGATAGAAAGTATATTCAAATATATTCCAAAATGGCAAAAACATATTTCTTGAGTGTTGAGAAACTCAGCTGAGAACAATCCAGGACTGATGAGAATCTTTGCAGCTGAGGATTCATTCTGCACAAAATTTGCACAGGGGTGGGGGCTGTGTGCATAGAAAACAGCATTTTCTATGCAGAAAAATAGCAATTTTGTGCAGAAACTTTTTCTGTGCATGAAATGCTGTTTCCTGTGCAGAAAATGCTGTAGTTGGATTCTTTCTCTGCACAAAATGCTAAGAATCTATCATTTATTGGGCAAAAGTCTGATTTTTGTGCAGAATTAGTTCCAAACTGTGAAGAGTCTATACAGTTTTCCAAGACTTTCTCACAGAGAAAAGAAAATTTTCTAAAATTAATTGTTGCTTCCTTTGAGAACTAATTTACCTAATTTATGAATGGCCTGTATCTGCAAATTACCTATGAAAAATAATTAATCATACATCTCTTCTCCACACATGTTAGGGGTGAACAATGCATGGCCCTCCAAATTTTGTTGGGCTGCCATTCCCATCAGACTTAGGCAGCATGGGCCAGTGGTGAGGGCTTGTGGGAGCTGAAGTCCAACCACATCTGGAGGGCCACACCTTCCCCACTCTGACCTATAGCAAAATCACTTATCACAAATCCTGGGAGGTTTGGAGGAATTTGGGAGGCAATTCAAAAAGGAAAGTACCTGTGAAAGATAAGTAATGAAAACTGAGTATCAGTGACTATGTATGTGCTTTTGGGGAAAAACAGGATTTGATTTTTTTATTTTTTTATTTTTCCATCAGCACTTCTGGTTTCTGAACTGAGCTGAAACTATTTAGGGAAAAGGCCTTAGGGAGCCCTTATAGATATCTCTACTGAAACATCTGCTCATTGTACTGGGGCAATCAAACAGTGAAAACAAAATGGTAAGCTATATAAAGAATGAGTTGGAAATCATAATGAAATGTATCACCCATGGGATAATTCAGTGTTATTCCTTTATTTATTTATTTAAAAATGATACTCCTTTCTCTGCTGAGAATAACTGCTGCTAAAATAACTGCTGAGGAGTACTTACATTTCTGGATGGCTGATGGTGATAAGCCAAGGACAAATGACATTTCAGAGAAACAGGGACCTTTCTGGCATGGTCCATGAGCGGTCAGAATGAGTGCTGTGTGAACTCCCCCTCTGACCAGTCACTTGTCATAGCAATTTTTAAAATGCTTGCCTCCATTCAATGCTAAGGGTGTGTGGGAGGGGGGCTATTTAGGAAGGATGGTATAGTGCAGACATGGGCAAAGCACAGGCTGCATGTGGACCCCAGGACCATTTTTGTGCCCCTCAAGTGTTATTTGGGGGCATTGCTCCATAATACCCCCAAATGCACTCCAGAGGGTGTGGGGGACATTTCATGGGATGTACACGGGCTCAATGGGTCACCCAGGAGTCAAAAATAATTTTTGCAAAAATTTTCACAGACAAATGTTTGACTTTAAATACCCCAAAATGTCCATTGGGAGGGTGGGGGCACATTTCCACCATATTTTGTGCCCCCCAAGATCAATTTCAGTGTAGCATGGCCTTCTTTGAAACAGGGGATAAACAGGAAATGACTTCTGCTTGCTTCCTGTTAGAAAAGGCCTGTTTCATGGCCCAGAAAAATCTCCAAACTGTGAAACTGTCCTTATATCCCCAAAGGGTATTTGAGGGCGAAATATCATTTTTGCAGGAGCAGGTGCAGTGGAGAGGTGCAGTCATAGAATCATAGAATTGTAGAGTTGGAAGAGACCACAAGGGCCATCCAGTCCAACCTCCTGCCATGCAGGAAATCACGATCAAAGCATCCCTGACAGATGGCCATCCAGCCTCTGTTTAAAGCCCTCCAAGTCTCCTGGAGTCAACCCCTTAGACTTCCACGGTTGCCCATCCCTTAGGTAGTAGATTGAGTGTTGGACTAGGACTCTGGGAGACTAGGGTTCAAATCTCCACTTGGCCATGGAAACCCACTGGGTGACCTTGAGCAAGTCATACTCTCTCAGCTTTAGAGGAAGGCAGTGATAAACTTTCTCTGAATAAATCTTGCTAGGCAAACCTCATGATAGGGTCACTATAAGGGCCTGTCTAAATGTGCTGTTTACCCCAACTTGGAGCCCTGCAGTCCAGACAAATGTTCTTCACCCTCTATGCTTTTCCAGTTAGAACTATTGTTAGTTATTTTTTTCTGCCCCAATAGTAACCATTATTCACATAAACCAGGGTTTGAAGCTGTTTTAGCATCGTTCATGTTTAGGAGGGTTGTGTATGGGCCCAGTTCAGTGATTTGGATCATGCCCTGTTCCAATCCAGACCAATCCAGACCCTGCTCATTCTGATTCAAAGTTGCAGCTCCTCCCTCTCAGGTGTATTGGGAGACTGAAACAGCTATAACCTCAAATAGCGCAAAGAAACATGGAGGCATGGCAGACATTAAAGAGGGGATTAATTCTGCCAAATTGCAATCAGGTAGCTTCAGGGTTGTTGTTGTTTTTATTAGTCACTTTCAAATTCCAAGGTTGGTTTGTTTGTTTTTACCTTTCAAGTTATGTTATATTCACTGAAAAAAATATTCTTTTTGAAAACTGTTGCCAGTTCCTTATCCTATATTACCAAGCAAGGCTGTTTCCATATATCTCCTAGACTGTTGAATTTATCAAAAACAGCTAATATGTATTGTGAATAAATTTCAGAATAAGCAAACAGATCCCAAATGAATGGTGGCAGAGAAGGTCAAAAAATTAGAAAGGCCCATTGAAGCCCAGGTGACAAGACAGTGCACTAGTGTTAATGAAACTTGAACAAAATGGTGTTCTAAAGTGTCTCCTACTAACAAACACATGCACAGACACACACATATACACACTTCCCTTCATTGTCTAAATGGCAGTTCCTCCCAGTCAAAAACAGGTGTCTATTTCATCAAAATAATTGAGTAATACATTTAATCCTAAGAAAGAGCGGGGAGGGAGAGCTTCTCCTGTCTCACATATGTATCATATGCACAGCTCTGGAACAGTTAAATTTAAGCCTAAGAAAAATGAGAAAAACTTATAATTCTAAGGGCTTATCTACACAAGTCAAATATCCCAGCTTGCCCCTGTTCCCGAGCCCTGCAGCCCAAACAATGCAGGGCATTTACCCCAATCTTCCCCCAAGCAGTCCAAACAATCCCTGGGGCAGATACGGGGCTGGAACAGGGCAAGCCAGGGTAGGGCCCTTTACAGCAATATAAGATAATACCCAGTTTAATCTGGTACTGCTGGAACATGCCCTGTGTGTCTACAGGAGCCCATCTCAGAATGCCATTCCTCACTGCTGCTGCCAGCTCCCTGGCTCTCCCACAAGCCAGGCTGTGGTCCCTCAGCATGTGACTGAGGCTAATCACGTGTTGTCCCTCACAGTCACATGTTGTGGGGCTCTTTCCTGGCTTCCACATCAGTAGAAATAATGGCAGTGGCAGCAGCAATGGGCTGGTGTCCTATTTGGACTTCAGCCCATTCTCTCCAGGTAATCGGGGGCGGGGGGAGGAACAGGCCAGATCTGGAGCCAGGATTCACCGGCAGAGAGCCGTCATATCTTTGCTAGTGTAGATAAGCCCTAAACTTGTTCTCACAAATGCACATGGGCAAGCATCTCCAAAAACAGAAGAATGATCAAAATGCCTTGTAAACAAGCAAACATATAAATCTTCTCAGTCTCTCTCTCTAGTCTCTGCCTAGCTCTGAGCAGGCTAAGCTATATAATGAGGAAAAGTAGGGGGGATGGGGGGATTAAACTTCAGTGATACCACACGCAAACCCTCCTTGCAAATGCCAGGATTTGAAAGTTTCAATAATGCTAACACCACTCTTGCCACAGATTGGAAAACATAGCTTTTAGTCTAACTCCATCCCACTCCTTTCCCCTCATGCCTTACCATGATGTGTCCCACATTACAGAGGAGAGGGAAGCACTTTCTATACCTCTTTGGCCCCATGGTGAAGTATCTTTTACTCCACAGCTCTCCAGAAACTGGTGGAGTACTTTGGAGTAACAACTTTGGCCAACAGGATCTGATCAGGCTGATTCACTCTAGAATTCAAACTTTGGCTGAACTGCATGCACAACCCTAGTTAGAATTGGGCCCTAGCTAGATTTTTAGCAGAGTTTGGGGTTATTACCCTTTGCCCTTCCTACAGCTGGCTGAGTTATGACCATGCTGGCTGGGGGATTGTTCTCACCCAAAAAGTATCTTTTATATGCTCTGATTTTGAGTGACTCACTTTGGTCAGACATTCCACCTGACTTGATTTGGCAACCAAGGTCCTGATTACTTTTCAGCTGCTTTTAAAATGTCCCAGTTTCAATCTTCTCATCCCATTTTCCCACTTCATCCTCAGTTTACTTCAGTTGCTGCAAGCTGAATTCAAAGTGCAACATTAGTTTGCACTGAATGAATGGGGGGGGGGAAGGAGGGGAGAGTGTTTTCCTTCCCAGTAGGCTCAGGCAAAAGCAAACTGCTGTAGCCTCTTCTAGCCTGTGTGTTCTTCCTCATCAGTGATTTTTGCTATCTTGACAACAGTCTGACATTGTTTGGCCACATGTATCCCAGTTTTCACCTGGAAAGTGTTGGAGGGTATATATGGTAAAGTCTGCAGTGGAAGTACATGCATAATTTGCCCCAAATCAGGGGGAAACTCATGTCACAGACTTGTTTGTAATACTTTGACTGTAACTTCTGGAACCCCAGTTAAAGGCAACCACATGCATTGTTATATTGCTGCCTGCCATACATACATATGAATGGGTGTGCCTTGTGTTAAGATAGTATAAGAATCTCTATACAGGCAGTCTGTAAGCACTTAGAAATGAATACTGTGATCACTAAAAGTCAACATGGATTTCTCAAAAACAAGTTATGCCAAACTAATCTTATCTCTTTTTTTGATAGAGTTGACATCTTGATAGATGAAGGGAATGCTGTGGATGTAGTGTATCTTGATTTCAGTAAGGCTTTTGACAAGGTCCCGCATGATACTCTTGCAAAAAAGTTAGTAACATGTGGGCTAGACAATGCAACTGTTAGGTGGATTTGTAATTGGTTTACTGATCGAACCCAAAGGGTAGTCACCAATGGCTCCTTTTCATCCTGGAGAGAAGTGACTGGTAGGGTGCCACAGGGTTCTGTCCTGGGCCCAGTGTTATTCAACATCTTTTATCAATCACTTGGATGAGGGAATAGAGGGTATGCTTATCAAGTTTGCAGATGACACCAAATTAGGAAGGGTAGCTAATACCCCAGAGGACAGGATCAGAATTCAAAATGACCTCAACAGATTAGAAAGCTGGGCCAATATTAACAAAATGAATTTCAACAGGGAGAAATGTAGGATATGACACTTGGGCAGTCAAAATGAAATGCACAGATTTTAGGATGGGTGACACCTGGCTTGATAGCAGTACATGCGAAAAGGATCTAGGAGTCTTAGTGGACCACAAGCTGAACATGAGTCAGCAGTGTGATGCAGCAGCTAAAAAAGCCAGTGCAATTCTAGGCTGCATTAATAGAAGTATAGTGTCTAGATCAAGGGAAGTAATAGTGCCACTCTATTCTGTTTTGGTCAGACCTCACCTGGAATACTGTGTCCAGTTCTGGGCACCACAATTCAAGAAGGATATTGACAAGCCTGGAACATATACAGAGGAGGGTGATCAAAATGGTTAACAGTCTGGAAGCCATGCCCTATGAGGAACGGTTTAGGGAGCTGTATATGTTTAGTCTGGAGAAGAGAAGGTTGAGAGGTGACATGAGAGACATGTTTAAATATTTGAAGGGATGTCATACTGAGGATGGAGAAGCCTGTTTTCTGCTGCTCCAGAGACTAGGACATGGAGCAATGTGTTCAAACTACAGGAGAAGTGATTCCACCTAAAGATTAGGAAGAACTTCCTGACAGTAAGAGCTGTTTGGAAGTGGAATACACTGCCTCGTAGTTTGGTGGAGTCTCCTTCTTTGAAGGTTTTTAAACAGAGGCTTGATGGCTATCTGTCGGGAATTATTTGATTTTGTATTCCTGCATGGCAGGGGGTTGGACAGGATAGCCCTTGTGGGCTCTTCCAAGTCTATGATTCTATTTATTCATAAGCCTTATCTTGATAAGCATATCTTACCATGCTATAGTCTTCTTTTTCAAACAGTAATGACTAATTGTAATCCCAAGAAAAATTGCTAACAAGTTCTCTCTGGTCATAGAAATGGGGCAAAAAGTTAATAGTATTCATAGCAGCAAGTTTGTCTGAAAAATACATACCAAAGATAAGGAGCTGATATCTGTGGTGCAATTAAGCTGCTGCCTGTCATGAAATCACTAATTTGATCAAACTGTGAAATACACAGCAGATGAATAATTAAATCCAGATGTCTTCCTATAATGATGTGAGAAAGAAAGCCCTACAAGCTTTACAAAAGAAAGATTTTTTTGTTAAAGGAGGTAAGCTTCATTTTTACCTTCCAGAAGTATAGGAAGAAACCATCCACAAACTAATCCAATATATTGGTCCATAAAGAAAATCAAATCAATGTGCTATTTAATAGCCAGTCATAGAAAAGACTTGCTATGTCAAGCACACTGTACATAATAGATTCCACAGTGTGGTTTCCTTAAGTAAAAATAATTTAGTTATCATTAAACTGCTTGAAAACTAGCAGTAATAATGTTCTTTGGTTATCAGGGGTATCGCTTTTTCCTTTAGGCAGGGCTGAAGAAATGTGAATCTAAAAAAACTTTATTGCATGTGATAATGAAGTGAGTCCATTTCAGTCCCAAACCATGACAAACCTTTATCTCTCCAAAAAAGGGTGTGATACCGAAATCCATTTGTCTACCCTGGCGAAGTTGCTGAGTTCACAGATAGCTATCACTTACAGAATATTTCCTACATATTTTTAGCAGCAGGATGTATTTTTTTAAAGCCAGCAATATGATTAATTTGAAGAAATCTACAAAAGAGAATATAATCACAGCAGCTGAAATTTCTTCCTCTGTTTAAGTGTGTGATTTACAGAGAGAGGAAACACATTTAAATCTCTCATTTTCTTTTCATTCACAAAGCACAAATTAGCTTTTCTAGTGCTCTTTAGATATATCCCTTGTTCATGTGCATCTTTATTGTATCACCCTGTTGTCTCTGACCATCCCCATCTTTATCCTCACCTTAATCTCATGTTCTCCCTCCTGTTAATCATTCTTTTTTATTCCTATGACTACTGTATACACATACAGTGGATGCCCAGTAACTGAGCCTTCCTCAACAGCCCCAAAATAATTGTATTAGTTACTGGAATAACTCTTCATGATCTAAACTGAGGAGTTGTCTAGACAGTGAAAATACACCTCATAGAATTTGAAGAGAATACCTTTTGTCCCAATGAGATCCCATATTGATTCACCTTATTCAGAAACAGGAGGGCCAAAAACTATGTGGGGAAAGCCTTCATGGCTTTTCCCAATTTTTTTAAAAAAATGCATGGGAATATGCATTAGCAGTTGTTAGGACAACCTATTCACATCACTGCACATTCTCGGAGAGGGCGGAACTGGAGACCAGATTGGTCAGATGTGTGTTGGGGGGCCGGCTTGCCAGCAAGGAAATGACCAGAAGCACCATTTTGGATTTTTGTGTTAGTGTTCATGTGCTTTTTTACTGCACCGAGGCACCCAAATAACTTTTTTAAGCAGAACGTTGCATTTGCACAACTTTGCTTTAAATTTAAGAAAATACTGTGTAGTAATGGCAATGTGCAGAGAATAATAACACACTGATTTACTCAGCAGTCATGTTGGTTTGCAGGTGTATGCGCTTCAAATGTGGATAGCTTCACATATTATCATTTTTGCCAAAGGAACATGGAGACAAAAGAACACTGCTGCAAATTTGAAATAATGTGCAGGAATCAGCATTATATCCTCTCATCTAGACAAGCCCTGAGAGACTGAAAAAGAGAACATAGCTAGATGAAACAATAGTGTGTGTATAGAGTCAGCTTCGTAACTAATTCCTGACAGAACATTGGCTGCCCCTCTATTCTAGTGCCCATTCCTTTCTTTCATATACAGTTGTCCCTCTGTATCCACGGATTTGATATTCACAGATTTAAGTATTCACGACTTGAAAATATTCTTATTTTATTTATTTAATTGAAAATAAAAAATAATAATCCAAAACGCAAACCTTGATTTTGTCATCTTATATAAGGGACACCATTTTGCTATGCCATTGCATATAATGGGACTTGAGTGTTCATGGATTTTGGTATCCATGGGGGCTCCTGGAACCAAACCCCAGCAAATATGAAGGGAAAACTGTACTACTTTACCCAAGAAAGGGGAACTAGAAATCCCCAGATAAATAAATATGTAGTGTATAGAGTGAATAATTCCAGATTCTCCCTGTTAGTTGCTTTACACTCCTTTGCTATCTCTTAAGAGAGATTAGGGGCACAAAAAGAGTTCTACTACACCTGACAGAGGCTGGATTGCCATCTGTCGGGGATGCTTTGGTCAAGATTTCCTACATGGCAGAGGGTTGGACTGGATGGCCCTCGTGGTCTCTTCCAACTCTACAATTCTATGATTCTATGATTCTGTGACTGACTGCATACCCAGATGACCATCCTGCTTCCCAAAGTAGCCAAACAGATGCCTGCAGAAAACCCAGAAAAAGGTCATGAGGGCAATAGGCCACTCTTGTAGTTGGTCCCCAGTCACAGTAGATTCAGTGACAATCATTTCAAGAATTTGTAACACTGGATTGTATCCAGTGGGTTGGGGTGGGGCAGGGCAATCAAGATGGTAAAGAGTCTGGAAACCAAGTCCTGTGAAATACAATTGAGGAAAATGGGAATAGTTAGCCTGGAGAAAAGCAAATTAAGAGGGGATATGAGAGCCTTCTTCAAATACCTGAAGGGCTGTCACATAGCGTGCTCTCTCCAGAGAGTAGGATCAAAAGCAGTGGATTCAAATTATTTAAAAAAAGAGATTCCAACGAAACATTAGATAGGACTTTCTGGTGGTAAGAGCTACCTGAGTGGAACAGAACAGAGAGGAGAGAGTATGGAAACACAGTTCAACACAGACATTATTTGTTCCTTTTGCTCTCTGGCTTTTCTTCACAAATGAAGATTCAGGAAGGACTCATCCCGCGCTTTCTGCAAGCGCGCTGATGACTAAAAAGGCCAATCCAAGATAAACAAGTCCAGTTGCAGAAAGCACAGCAGAAGGTCTCCTTGGGTGATGTTTTCGGGGTTGTGATTCTTTCTGCATTGTTGTTTCTCTTCAAGACTTGTTCGGCGTGAGTTCTCAAATAAGGCTGCAGCATTGTAGATAGTGCGTCTCCATGCCTCCCGATGTGAGGTCAGGGCGGACCAATGTTGGTGATCAATTTGGCCAAGCCTCAGATGTTGCTTCAGGGAGTCTTTGTATCACTTTTTTGGAGCACCCCTCTTACGCTGACCCATGGCGAGTTCACCGTAGAGTAGTATTTTTGGGAGGCGATGGTCCTCCATCCTAGAAATGTGCCCTGCCCAGCGCAGCTGCATTCTCAATATCATGGCCTCAATGCTGGTGATCCCTGCTTGCTCAAGGACAGCAACATTCATCACATAGTCAGTCCAGTGTACATTTAGGATTATGCATAGACAGCGTTGATGAAAGCGTTCGAGGAGTCATAAGTGGTGGCGATAGGTGACCCATTTTTCAGATCCATAAAGGAGAATAGACAGTACAATGGCTCTATACACACTGGTTTTTGTGCTTTGCCTCAGGTGTTTATTACTCCAGACTCTTTTCTGAAATCTTCCAAATGCACTATATCCTTTGCTAATCTGTGATCAATTTCTTTGTCAATCTTGGCATCTGAGGAGATGATGCTTCCCAGGTAGGTGAACTGCTGAATGGACTTAAGCACAGACTTGCCGATGGCAATGTGGGGATGGTGGTGTTCGTCCTGTGGTGCAGGCTGGTAAAGTACTTCCATTTTCTTAAGGTTGACTTCCAGCTCAAGCAGGATGTTAGGTGCTGCAGAGCTGCTTCTGTGTGGGCAACAAGGGCAGCATCATCCGCGAAGAGCAGCTCATGTACTAGATAGTTTAGAGTCTTAGTGTGAGCCCTCAGACAGCTTAAGTTAAACAAGCTACCATCAATACGGTAACGTATATAGATCCCATCGTCTTCTTCAAGCTCTGCCATAGGCCTTTGGAGCATCACGCTGAAGAAGATTGTAAGTAAATTTGGTGCAAGAACACAACCTTGCTTCACTCCATTAGTTATTAGAAAGGGCTCTGAAAGAGCATCGCCATATCTGACTTGACCGTGCTGGCCCTCGTGTAGCAAGATAATCATTGTAAGGAATTTGGGGGGACATCCTAGTCTTTCCAGGATCTGCCACAGACCTTTTCTTCTCACAGTGTCAAAGGCTTTGGTGAGATCGACAAATGTTACATAGAGACACTTGTTCTGCTCCCTACATATTTCTTGCAGTTGTCTAAGGGCAAATACCATATCTGTAGTACTCCTATTGGCTCTGAAGCCACATTGGCTTCCAGGGAGAAGTTCTTCTGCAATAGCAGGAACTAATCTGTTTAGGAGTATCCTTGCAAGGATTTTTCCAGCAATAGAGAGCAGTGTTATGCCTCAATAGTTTGAGCAATCGGATTTTGCTCTTTTTTTCTTGTACAGAGTGATGATGACTGCATCTCGGAGGTCTGATTGCTTTTTCCCAGCAATTCACAAGGAATTCGTGGAATTTATAGTGGAGTGCATGACCTCCGTGTTTCCAAACTTCAGGTGGGATTCCATCAATCCCAGCTGCCTTGCTGTTTTTCAGTTGCTGTATGGCCTTAAGGGTCTCTTCCAAAGTGGGAACTATGTCCAATTCATTTTTCATCAGCTTTTGTATCATATGTTGGATGTCTGAGCCTTGGATTACTCAGTTGGCACTAAAGAGACTTTGAAAATGTTCAGCCAAACAATTCAGGATGGAGGCTTTATCAGTAATTAATGTTTGAACATCTATATTGTATAAGGAGCTTTGGACCTGATAAGTAGGTCCAAACACTGCTTTAAGAGCTTCATAAAATCCTCTAAGATCACCCAGATCTGCACAGCATTGTGTCTTTTCTGCTATATTGATCCACCACTTGTTCTGCATGTCTCGGAGTTGTTGTTGAAGTTTACTACATGTGAGGCGGAAAGCTGCTTTTCTTACATGGCAAGTTGGCTGGGCGAGGTATGCCTGGTGATCAGTTGTCTTCTTTGCCAACAGCTCCTGTATCTCTTGGTTGTTTTGTATCAAACCAGTCTTGATTTTTCTTGTGGGAGAAGCTGAGGGATTCTTCTGCAGACTGGATGATACTATTTTTGATATGTTGCCAAAGCACTGTGGGAGAAGGATCTGTAGGATGGTCTTCAAGTTTTGTTTGCAGATTTGCCTGGAAGTTGTTTCTCATGGTAGCTTGTTGAAGATTGTTGACTTGGAGTCTCTTCTTTAAGATGCCACCCCTCTTAGGTGTGAACTTAAGATGAAGATTTCAATTACATCTGACGAGGCGATGATCTGTTTGGCATTCTGCACTGGGCATCACTCGGGTATGACAGACATCACAAATGTCTCTCTGGCGGACTAAAACATAGTCAATGAGGTGCCACTGTTTGGATCAGGGATGCATCCAGGTTGTTTTCAAGCTATCTTTCTGCTGAAAGATTGTGTTTGTAATAGTCAGCTGTTGTTCTGCACAGAACTCTAGAAGGAGGCATCCATTATCATTGCAATTTCCAACACCATGTTTGCCTAAGACACCTTTCCAGGCTTCGGAGTTCTTTCCTACTCTGGCATTGAAGTCACCAAGGATAATAATTTTATCTTCTACAGGGACTTTTTGTATGAGTTGATGTAGGTCTGTGTAGAATTTGTCTTTCTCTACAGGGTCGGCTTGCATAATTGGGGCATATATACTAAAGAGAACAACATGTGGGAGGCATAAGGAAATAGTGCGATCAGAGTGTCCTGTTGGTAAGATTTCGAGTTTGGAGGCAATGGAATTTTTAATCATAAAGCCTACTCTTGAAAGTTGTTTTTCATTTTTAGGTTTGCCAGACCAGTCAAGTGTGTAGCCGGCGCCATGTTCTTTAAGGCTGCCTTCCTCATGGAGGTGAACTTCACTAAGAGCAGCGACGTCAATGTTAAGTTGTGATAGTTCATGGGCTATTAAGGCAGAACGACGCTCAGGCCGTCCACTATCTGCAGAGTCTCGCATGGTTCTGATGTTCCAGCATGCAAATTTAAAGAGTAGCAAATTTAAAGAAAATGAGCCATGCAAAATTTTTATCATATATTTGTTTGCCAAAAGGAGAGGAAAGAGTTTTGTTTCAGCCAAATCAAATTCAGCAGGCCCAACCAAACCCATCTCACCTGCTGCTTCCATTTTTGTCAGGATTACATGGCCAGAAGGGAAAGGAGCCCATTTTCTTTCTTCTCAACTATTTTCTAATCACTGTTTCTTTCTCTTTTTTTCTCCCCCACTTTTTTGAAAAACCTAGAGATGCCACACATCTGCAACACTGAAAACCCAGCTTTTTTTTTTTTTTTTTAATGAAGCCAGGGAGGGGAATAAAGGATAGCAATCTGGGATCAACCAGAGTTTGCATAATATTACAGCCTCATTTCACAGAGAGTTTTTCTTTAAAAAAATTAAACGTTTTGCATCTTTCTTTAATTTCATTTCGGTGTCTAAATTCCTTTTACTTCCATTATGTACCTTGCACATCTGGTACCATCTGAATTGAAACAAAATTTGACCATTAGAACATTTGTGTTTAAACAAACACTTGCACTTGCTTGAGTGACAACCTTATCAAACATGTGCTGTTAGAACACAAGTGAAACCATCTAGAGCTCTTTGTAACATTATGTCTTGGTTTGTGTTCCAGGGATTGAGTACCTTGGCCTCCATATTTCAGTATGCTCTCCTGCTAGCTCAGCACTCAGTAGACATATGCAAGAAATGAGCATTGTAGGAGAATGAACACCAGCTCTTAGAAATGTCTGAGGAATTTGCAGTGCTGAGTGTATGTGTGTATTTAAATATGGACCAGGATGCAATATGATCAGAAATCCATATATTTCTGGGTTTGGGATACATTCTGAAGAAGAAAAACATACATATATTTTTGAACTGCATAAATGAAAATTGGACATTTTGAAAATGCATAGAATCATGGTTTAGTGGCTGAATGTACCCCAAAATGTATAAAACTGGGGGGAAATGTGCAGGAAAAAATGCACAAAGATAGTAAAAAACATGCACAAGAATGCATGTAGATTTTTCTGTGGAAAAGGTGGGGTCAACAAAAGCAAAATGAACTCATTGTGGGAATCTGCCTCTCTCTAAACTAGACCTTGGGGAAAAAATCCTTTCTGAAGTACGACTTCCAGAATCCATTCCTAAGGATTTGAAGAGCTGGTAGTCCTAAAACTAACTTTTGTAAGCTCTGCCATGTCTATTATGCATGCAACATACCAACTTTTTTCAAATTTGTGCAAAGATTTGGGATTTTGCTTTGTGAAGGCAAAAACATCTTGTTTTTCAAATGACTCATTGAGGTGATAGTTATCCAAATGATCCCTGGTTATGTTTTCCCCCATAGGCTTTCTTGTTAGGTATTCAAGTAAGAAAGCTCAGTTTCTGATCTGCACAAGCAAATTGGCTTACCCAAACCAAGCTATTTAATAATAGTAGTACAACATGCTTAGTATATAATGAAATTAATTGTATTAATTCAAATATTATTATTATTATTATCATTATTATTATTATAGTGTGAGTTCAAATAATTGTTATCGTTTAGTTAGAATGAATCTAAAACTATCAGTTATCTTTTCTATATTTGCATAATTTAAATAAGAAATTCTCAGTATTAATTTAATGGCATTGAATGATATGTCAGATATGTAAAATGTAATTGGTGCTTATTAGAGTGGGAAAGTATCTCACCATTGGATCTTTTCTGGTATTATTGTTTCACCAAAAGAAAAAAAGAATGGAATGGAATAGAATGGAATGGAGAAGAGCAGAGCAGAACAGAACAGAAAAAAGAAAATCTGTTCTCTTCACCATTCATAGTCTACCTCTAACCAGTTATTTAAGGAAAGTCCCTGAAAGCCAGATGACTGGACTCTCTAATAAGAACAGGAGCATTGTCATGTCTTCTGTTCATGAAAAAGGAAGAATGGATAATATACATCTTTGAATGCAAGATTGCAAAAATTATGAAAAGCTTATTGGGAACTCTATGCCAATTCCCTTGCTTATTTTTCTCATCCAAATAGGTCTCACTTTTATACATTAGGTAAATTATATGTTAGCCTTGGAAAAAGGGGGAAAAAGGAAAGGAAAGGAAATCTAGCTGCATTCTCTAGAAGCCTTTGTGTACATCAAAGAGAGCTGGTGTGATGTAATACTTTGAGTGTTGGACTGGGACCTAGAAGGCCTAGGTTTACTCTCCACTGCCATGTAGCCCAGTCTCTCTCAGCCTGACCTACACTCACATGGTTGTTGTAAGGATGAGGTTAGGTGGAGAATCATGAATATTCCTTTGGGAGGGGAGGGATAGGAGGCAAGGTGGGATATAAATATAGGCTGAGAAAACTCTATTAAACACTTAGCCACTATGTCATAGTTGCACTCTCCATCCAACCCCCAAAACTCACCTTAAAAGCCAGTCAGCCATCCTGAGTGATGGAGGTCTGTGCTGCTGCTGAGTGGGGTGCTAAAGGATTACATGACCAGTCCCCTCCTGCTAATGAATGACACAGCAATTAAAAGTTGTGACAGATCCCCATGGGGTCCCTACTCCCCACAGCATCACTTGCTGGTGGGAGGAGGGGGTTGGTCATGTGATCTAGCAGCACCCTGCTTTGCAGCAGCACATATCTCCAGCCAGATGGCCGACTAGCTTTTAAGGTGGGTTTCAGGGTAATTTGTGGTCATGCTAATAGTGCCACAATTGCAAATGAGAATAAAAAGCAGTTATTATGTCCTGTGTCTAACTTAGGACATTGTAATTTACAGGATGCAAGCCATAACTAATCAACCAGTGAAATAATTAATTACAGAAATACTCTGAATAGTTTAGTCAATAGCTCATGTCAAGAAAGCTCATGTCAAGGCAGTTTATTGAAATTCACAAAGAATGGAGAGCTCACCTCTCACTTTGACTAATGTGCCCCTGCCAACTCTCACCTAGTGCATCCTCCATGAGAGTGTAATAGGGTCCTCCTTCTTTACTCCTTCTCCACCAGAGAGCACAAAAACATCAAACTACCACCAGATGCCAAGACTAGCAAATCAAATAGCAGTCCTCTTCTCCCTTCAACACTAGGAGCAACTTTTATATCTGGAATCAGTTTCCTGGGCCAAAGGGTGATGTGCTAGAGATTCAGAAGCTAGGGGGTCAGCTACATGGGAGAATTTTTGTGCCCATGGCTGATTAGCAAGATTGGAACAGAATATTTTGCAGTCTTCATCCCCAAAACAAAAAAGGTTGCCACAAGTGAGTTGATTCTGGAAAATCCCCCTCCCTTCCACCCCTCTTTTTTCTCTTAGAAAGGCAGAATGTGGAAGAGCTGCTTTCCATTTAAAAAGAAGTTCAAACTTTTGCTCTGCCACTTTACCAGGTGAATGATCATGCCTGTAAAAATTAAAAGAATGGCGGCTCCAGCATTCCAAGTCCCCCCCTTGCAAGCCCATCCCCTCTGATGTCCAACCAATCAGCTTTCAGCTCTGCTGTGTCCCCTTTGTGAATTGCTTATACAGATTACCTATTGTGCACCATTTTGTACACTTTTTAAAAAAGATCACAGGAAACAGCAAAAGCTGTTACCACAATCTATATGGAGTTTTCAGCCCCCCTCTTTCTGAATATTGCGAATGTGGGCCATGATCCATGAGGATCAATGGCATTCTTCATGGATTTTTTTCATCTTGTAGTCAACCCTAGGTTTTGTGATGAAAGCTTGGAGAGTTAGAATACCTTAAAACCAAAGGCATGTAATTGCAGTATCATGTCACTATTAGAACAGGTAATTGCACAAAATGAAACAATAACTCTACAAAGCTTAATTTATTTAAACATTTCTGCTGTTATGTTACATTAATAGGAACCAGAGTAATCTCCTTCAGATGTAAAAGCCACCTCAGAGTTTTGTAGGGATCTGTATTTCCACTGCTAATGGGGTGAAAGTATGATTGCTCTGTGATTACTTCCATTCATGCTCAGTGAAAGGTACTATAATTGCTTGCCATCACATACCTGAGAACAGAACGTGTGTATACATGAATGAATCTTATTTTCTCTGTAGCAGTAGCTTTGTGGTCCTTTGTCCATAGAGCCAGACAAGGGAGATAACGTTGCACACATTTCTTTCTCCATAGGATGTGTTGCACTGTTGTTGTTCTGAGGTGGGGAAAACAGGCAAACTGATTGGAAGTTTTTCATAAGAGCTGCATTGCTGATATCCCATTTGTCCCACTTCATAAAAATAATCAGGACATTCCATTTCTAACCTCAAGGTAACTCATGGTGGTGGTGGGGAGAGAGTTAATGAGGAACTTAGTGAGAGGCTGCAGAACTTTAGTTCATTTATGAATCTGAAACAATTGCAACAGGCCTTAATTGTGACTTCTGGTTATCTTAGTACATACAGCAACTTTCCCCCAACTTGTTCTCCTCCAGATGTTTGGAACTGCTACTCCCATCAGGCCCAGCCAACATGGCCAATGGTGAGGTATTCTGGGAATTGAAATCCAAAACATCTAGATAGTGCCAGGCTGGGTAAGGCCTGTAGCCAACAAGGTTGTATCCAACATGTATCCAATGAGGTTGGCTCTTGCATACAAAAGCCCGCAACATAATAATCACTTGTAAGAGGGGGCATCATACAAAGCGAGTCTTCACTCTGTCTGAACCCTTCTAGGGTGTTCCTCATTCCTTGGGTCTGAAAGTGGTTTGCTATCATTGATTGCCTGTGTGGCATCTTTGCTTTGTGCATTTGTTCACTTACATTGTTAACCTCAACTTACCTGCAGTCTCCTTGCCACCATTGCTATTGACCCAGGTATTATCTTCCCCATTCATTTCATGTATTCAACAAGGTTGGCTCTTGCATACAAAAGCCCACAGCATAATAAATCTTTAAGATGCCACCCCTTTATTGCCTTTTGCTGCAAAAGAACAGCATGCCATTCTTCTAGAATTTGCCCCTTATATGTATTTCTGACCACGTTTCTGACAAGGCAGGACATGGCTTGTTGAAATCTGGCATGCTGTGTTATGTGGACCCACCTAAGTAGTACATACACTATGTGCCTCAGTTGTTTCCCCAGCTCCCGACCCTAAAAAAGGAGCTAACAGGAGAGAAACAAACCAGGTAAAAAATTGGGGAAGAAAAACAAGGGGGTGTTGAGGTTATCTGCTGTGCAGTTCATGGCTTATGCAACAAAACATGTTTAACAGAAACCATGGGCATTTTGTGATTTGCAAACATGAACCCATAGTAGCTTAATTTTTTCTCTCTGCATCTATCTCAACTCACTCGAAAACTTTCAGCTGCTTTTTCCTGCTATCTCCTTGGTCCACCCTTCTGCTTAATATCATGTACCCTGAGCTCTGATGAGTGTTTCTCTCACAACTCTTGAGAGAAATTCCCAGCTATCTTGAAACCATCTTTATCATCCTTAGGTTTTACTGGTGAAACATCAGCCAACCATCCTTGACTTTTAATAAGCAATATGCCTTTGAAAAGAATGGTTAGCAGTAGGGCCAAAATCTTTTCTTATTGCATTTTGCATGCAAGAATAAACACTTTCAAAAGTTCTTCTCCCTATTGGGTAAGACTAAAAGAGTGTTTGCAAATTTTTGATGATTTTTCACATTTAGAGAATTTTTAGAAAAAAATCATTTTTACAAAAATATTGTTTTGTCAACAAAAATAATGCTTCTTAAACAGTTTTTTTTCACAAATGAATTTTATTGAAATGTCCTAAAATGTAAAAAAATTATAATCTTGCAGCAAACTACCATGGTTTTGAGAGAGTATCTTGGTGTTTCCATATACCCTTTCTTGTCATTTGAAAATGTGCAATCCCTAGTTGGAGGTAACTCTAATGATTGACAGAAAAATTACCTTTGTAGACATGTATGGAGTATTACATAGGGCAGTAATTCTTAACCTTTTCTTTACCAGGGACTGCCTTTAAATATCATTTGTTGCCATGGTCCCTCAAGACTTAACTTAAGATTTAAAATAACAACATCAACAACAATATAATTACACCATCCGTTAAACCTTCCGTCAGAGGCACTGGAGGAGGAGAGAAGACTTTTCTCCTGCTTCTTCCTAGAATCATAGGACTTTTTCGGATGTATGAAATATAACGCAAGCAGCCTCGTCGCGTTGCGAGGCTGCTGCACTGCAGAGCATCGGTTTCGGATGACGCTTGCCCCTGCCGGTACTGTTGCAGTATCGCGAGGAGAGTTGAGCATCATATTTCATTGATTTTTAAGCACGAAAGTTTATTGTGCTTAAAAATCGACAAAATATGATGCTCAACTCTCCCCGCGGTACCGCAACAGTACCGGCAGGGGCGAGCGTCATCCGAAACCAACACTCTGCAGCACAGCAGCCTCGCAATGTGACGAGGCTGCTTGCGTTATATTTCATGCATCCGAAAAAGTCCATAGAGTTGGAAGAGGCCACAAGGACCATCCAGTCCAACCCCCTGCCCTGCAGAAATACCCAATCAAAGCACTCCCAAAAGATGACCATCCAGCCTCTGTTTAAAAACCTCCAAAGGAGGGAAACTCCACAACACTCTGAGGCAGTGCATTTCACTGCCAAACAGCTCTCCTGCAACTTTGTGGCTGGATTGAATGGCAATGTGAAAGCCCAGCCAGCCAGCCAGCCAACTTGCCTTTACCTTGTCTTTTGTCATATGGCTGCTCCACTGCAGGGAGGGGGTAGTCCAAGCAACTTCCAAGCCTCTGGGGACCCTCTGTGAGGACATCACAGACCCCTGGGAGTCCCCAGACCCCAGGTTAAGAACCACTGACATGAACTTCTTGATATATAGATATATAGTGATAACTTGTAAGCCTGAATGGTGGAGTGGTGAAAGCATTGGACTATTACTCTGTAGAACAGGGTTCAAATCCTTGCTTAGCCATGGAAACCCACTACGGTAGGTGATCTTGGGCAATTCATGCTCTCTCAGCCTCAGAGAAAATCAAAGGCAAATCCCCTCAAAGCAAATCTTGCCAAAACCCTGTGATAGGTTCACCTGAGAGTTGCCATATGTTGGAAACAAGGCACACAACCACAACAACAACCTTTTAAGTGGCTTCCACATGGCTTCTGTACATGAGAAACAATTCTCTTCCAAAAATGCAACCCCCCCAACTTGCCTTCTGATATGATAGAGTCCACTACCTCCCCCTTTCCCTGAATGTTTAATCACGCTTCCTTTGCATGATCAAGGATGAATGACAGATGGAGATCTACATCAATTTGAAAATGTTTTTTTTTAATATGCTGCATAACTTAACAAGAGTTCCTGAAATGTCTGAGCCAAATGAATTTGCTATTTGAATATTCTCTTATCATGGAAGCCTCTTTTTCTATCTGTCTCTTTTAGCTCAGTGTATCTGATTCTGCATACCTTTCCATGTAATGATCCATAAAACTTGTTTATGTAGCATGAAAAAAAAATGCAGCAATCCAAGCTTAACAGCAGAGTGAATAGAAGGCTTAATTAAATGAAGATGTAACTCACCTTTATTGAAAGGACAAATCACTGCCATGATGCCCTGGCCTTTTCCAGCTGTCTGAATTGCAGATTTATATGTTGCCTGATATGATGATGGAATCATACAGGAAGGCCACTGAAGCGAAGAAATGGCAGCCAGCCTTAATTCAAAGAAGGGATTAGAGCTTCAAGGTCATGTGAGAATAAAGTCAAGGGAAAGGTTTGTGCTAACCATGAGCTAAATCCAATTCTTAGTCCCAGTTAAAGTAGATCCATTGAATGAATGGGACCTGTTAAAACAATGTATGTAAATCCTGTTGATGCAGCAGGTCTGCTTTATGTAACATTTGGATTTAACCCTATGATCAATTCCTGTGCACGTACTTTAGGGCCTTTCCTGGTAACATGTGGTAACAACTACAAATATAAACAGAATTGCTGTTGCTGAAAATTTAATGCTGGAGGCCATTCACACGAAACAGTTATAGTGCTATTATTCTACTTTAACTATTGTTGTTTAATCATTTTCAGACCTCTCACAGTCTTTAAATCAAAAATACCCATGTATAATTGGCAGCTAAATCTTCTTATTCTAGTGTGAGAATTGTTGATAGCAATAACAGAAATGAGGGCCCTTTAATTCCTAGTCCAAAAGATTTAGGATCCTACAAATTCATGTGCCTTTCATTAAGTAGCAGGCTCTCCTAAGTGAGTCTTTTCACTCTCTCTACCCTTAAAGCCTTCTGCTTTCTCACCTAAGCAGTATGGCATAACTAGTGGCCAAGTGCCATTAATGGACATGCCCATGGATTTAATTCAGTTTGCATTTGGAAACAAACTGGCTTGAATTTGTACCTTCCAAAGTAATATGTGGATCAGAAGAATCATAGAATTGTAGAGTTGGAAAAGACAACAAGGGCCATCCAGTCCAACCCCCTGTCATGCAGGAATTCTTGATCAAAGCATCCCTGACAGATGGCCATCCAGCCTCTGTTTAAAGACCTCCAAGGAAGGAGACCCCACCACGCTCCGAGGGAGTGTGTTCCACTGCTGAACAGCTCTTACTGTCAAAAAGTTCCTCCTAATGTTGAGGCGGAATCTCTGTTCCAGAAGATACCTTTCTGTCCAATTCTGTACATTTTGAATTGTATGAAGCAGTTTTGGATTTATAAATGTAACAAAGTGCATATAGAAATATGTATTTTATCACAAAAATGAATTTTAAATGTGTACTTTATGGTAAAATGCATATTTTAACAATAAAATGCATATAAAGTGTTATGAATTTTCATTAAGATTTTTTTCAAAATCCCTTCCCCCAAGGTTAATAAGTAAAAAAAAGAAAAAATGGACTTATAAATAGAGATGTGTAAGACTGACCAGAAAGTCAAATTCCATATCTACAAATCTTGACAACTTAACAGAAAATAAACCAACGTGCTTCAGAATGTCATTATGTGAAATCTGTATTTTGTCCACACTTTAAATAATGTGTACAGTTCTGGGTATCTCTTCTAAAGAAAGTACTGCTGATGGAGGAAAAAGTATAGACTAGGTTAGCTAAACAATCAGAAAGTAAAGCAAAACTAATGAGACCGGCAAAGCTAAAAAGACTGGAGCTTTGTAGTTTAGCTGTAATGGCATAAAGGAATGCCTGTCGGCTTCAGAAACTGTCAAACTCAAAGGCAGGCCAGAATAAAAAATATCATATCTTGGTGCTGAAATGCCACCAGAAAGGCAACCAAGTGTTATTGCCTTCATATCTTGCCCCTGGGATCCCCTTGAGCATCTGGCTAGTCATCGTGTCAACAGAATAGATAGGCTGTTGATCTGATCCTGCATGAATCTTCTTATGGCTTCCTATTCTTAAGCACGTTTTCTGATGCAGAGAGTACCACAGTCAAAGGACTTTTTCAGATGGGGGAAAAAAAACCAGGGAGGTCGGGTGAAGAACAGGGCTGTTGTGCTTACAGAACCCCTTTTCTGATGACGCAGTCCTCCTCTGTCCTCTTCCAACTTTCCCCTGTGCTGCTGGCGCCACTTTTTATTGACAGAGAACCTCCATCAATAAAAAGCAGCGGCCACAGCATGGGAGAAGGTCAGGAGGAGCACAGAGGAGTACAGGGCTATCTGAAATGGGGCTCTGTAAACACAACAGCCCTGTTCTTCTCCCGACCTCCTCGGGGGTTTTTTTCCCCTGTCTGAAAAAGTCCTAAGAAGCCATGCCACAAAAGGCTGTGTCCTGAGTTCCTACTAACTATACCTACCATGGTGGTTGGACCCAAACATTATACCATTCTGTCATCATCTACTTCATTAGGGATGGGTGAGAATTTATATTTCTATATTTATAAAAATGTTCTGACATCCATAGATTCATAAATTCGAAAGAAATCATTTTTTTAAATAATGTAGGAGAAAGGAAAACTGAGATATTTATCAATCCAGGTAGGGAGTCTTTAGTGACTAGGTCTTGAAAGCCAGGCTTTGAATCCTTTTGTATCCAGCCATATTTGTGGTGTTGAATTAGGGTTAACTGCTCTTTTTTTTTTTTTTTTACCTCTGTCAGATTTCCCATCTTTAACAGGAAAAGGACAAACAGCCATAACACAATCTTCTCCACACTGCACAAATGCTTGGGGGGAAATGCTTATTTTACAAGACTCTTCCCATTAGACTAAAGTGTTTCTGCATATTTCCCCAAGTATATAATTTGTAGCCATTTGCATTTTAAAATCTGAGCAGTTTGTTTTATGAACCTTATTTTTCAATAATGTCTTATAAGTCTGACAAATATGTGCATGCAGTATTTGGCAAAGTGGGCATTTTCTCATAATTAGTCTCAGGGTTTGTAGATGATGATGATGATGTCATTTAGACTGTTGTTCCAACAGTATTATCGTTCTACCTCTAGAAATTGTTGTTTTTGTTGTGTAACAAAACAACACAATTTTGGTTATAGATTAAGAACATGGTAGAAAAAAATAACAAAAATACAGCTAGGTTTAGGTCCATATCTTTATTGGCAAACACAAAGAGTGCCTATATAGCAAATACTGAATCATGGCTATATCTGCAATTATAGGTTAGGGGAAGGATTAAGGGATCAGATTGTTGGATCAAATTCCAACAATGACAAAGTTGTTCTTGTGTGTCTTCAAGTTGTTTCTGACTTATGGTGACCCTAACACAAATCTATCATAGGGTTTTCTTGGCAAGATTAGTTTTTTTGGGGGGATTACCTTTGTCTCCCTCTGAGGCTGAGAGAGTATGACTTGCCCAAGGTCACCCAGTAGATTTCCATGGCCAAGTGAGGACTCAAACCGTAGTCTCCTGTCATAGTCCAATACTCAGATTACTACACTATGCTGGCTCTCACCTGAGGGAAGTAAAAGTTAAAAAAATATGAATTTGCAATACTAGCTAATATTCTAAGTTATATAAAAGTCATACACAACATGCAAAACATCAGTTGAGTTGCCCAGAAATGAAATTTATTTTTTTCAGTTACAAAAATACAAGAAAAGATTTGCACAGTGACTATATGTAACAGGTGTGGGAAACTGCAGAGGGTGGCTGGGGTCAATTTTCACTCCCAGATTCCCCCTAATTGGCCACGCCATTATGTCTTGATGGGTTGAAAGTGGGTTTGTCACTTTCACTTCTGGACACATTTTTGTCTAATTTTTGGCTGACTTGTTTTGGTTTTTCAGAGTTTTCAGGGACTTTTCAGAAAGTAAATTACTGCACTTGGGCTGGTATTTAGTTGATTTTGCTAGTTTCCAGGGCCCCCCCCCCAAAAAAATCATCCCTAAAATAATGGGGGGAAATTAAAAAAAATGAGTTTGGAGACTTTGGGGGTCACCAGAGGAGCTTCAAGGGCTGCAAAGGAAGGGCTTGTAGCCACATTCAACCCAGGGACAACACCTTGCCCATGCCTGAGGTACAACTAGGCAATACTTTATTTTATGACTAGATTACAAATGTATACTTATATGCTTATATAGCAGATATAATAGCAAAAACATAAGATATGTGTTTATTTATTGACTTTTTATCTATGTCTGGTACAATTTAATGTTAAATATTGTGGATATTATTTTAAAAGTCAAATCAAATATTAATTTAAATGGGAATTCAAGGTGCATGCAGCCTTTAAAAATATAAATAGCTGCAGAGCAGGACCATAGTTTGGGGAGGGAGAGTTTAAGATTTTCCATCTTTAAATGTTCTTGATGGAAATCTCCCCACAAAACCCAAATAATTTGTTGCACCAGAAGAAAGTTCCCACCAGCACCAATGGGAGCTTCTGGGAAAATACAGGCCCTTTCAGAAGTGTCTGGGAGATTTTTTGTGGAACTCTGGCAGGGAAAAAGACTTAGGGATTGTCTATATGAGACTATAAAATGTGAATTGATGCACACTAATGCCAATTCGCAGCAGCTTTCATTTGTCTGAAAGATTTTTTTGGCAAGATCACACACACGCAAAGTTATCCATGTCTGTTGTTCAAGTAGGCATGCCTGAGAATCAAGATGGCAGGCCTGAGTAAATTGCTCCTGGTTTTATTCTTACCAGTTGCCTCCACCAAACAGGATTTTTGAAAGCATATCTAAGGTGTGGAAGTGTGATATTCTGCTTAAGTAAAAAGAAAACAGAGAGGAAAAGGCTGTTTCATCACCTCAGTGCACAATCGCTATGGCAAAAATCCAACATGGTGGTTTGGGGCACTTGCCTTGCCAGCAAGCTCCACCCACTGTGCACATCCAACTAGTCATATATCCACTTTCACTCTTATCAGGAATGCACAGCAAAGCAAATTGGTTGCCCCAATAATTGGGAATGCGCACTCCCCGCTGTGCTTTTTAAAAACTTCAGGAAAAGCCACAAAGGCTTTTCCTGTGTAGTTTTGGGAGGTTTTGGCCCACCTCCTTCAGAATGTGGCGGATTGATGTGGGATCTCATTAAGACAAATCATATTCTCCTCAAATTCTATGAGCATATTTTCAGCATATGGACAACCCTTTATATTTCCCCAGCCTCCATGGTCCTAATCCTGTTCAGTCCATGATAGCAATTTAGTTTGTTTTTAAAGTGCACATTCATTGCTTTCATGAAGTTAGGAACATGTCTGGTTTGGCACTTAATAATCTATTTTAAATTGTAAACTAGGTATGGAAAGAATATTCAGAGACATGCAAATATGGTTTTTTAAAAGTGTTTCTCAATTGTTGGGATTTGCATGTGTTTTTGTGCAAAAAAATTTAAAAAAAAAACCCAAAACCAAAACAAACCTCTCAACACCCTGCAGCATTTTCTGTTCAGGAAACAACATTTCTGTGCAGAAACAATTCTTGTGAAGAAAATGTCTCCTGTGCAGAAAATTCTATTTTCTATAAATAAATAAATAAATAAAATCCTGCACTGAAAATAGTTTTTGAAAACTATGCTGTTTTTGAAGACTTTTTCATAACAGGAAGAGAATTGCTAAAATTACTCACTGGTTTCTTCAAGATCAAAATTAGTGAAGAATTACATTCCTATTGTAAAATCACTGGCTGATGACCACCACATTACTTTTGTATTCAGTGTCAGCCTAATATGCTATTTGCTGCTAAATACATACTCTATGGGCTCAGCTAGATGGGAGAATTAGTAGCAAAAAATAGTGCCTTACCTCCCTATCACTGCAGTGTTATTTTGTGCCCACGACTCATTCACAAGCTTGCTGGAAGGGAAAATAAGCAAGTTTGCAGTTTACATGGAGCAATGTCCCCCAAAAAAGATGGTGGCCACAAGTGAGTTGCCTCTCAAAAATCTCCCTCCATTCTCCCTCCCCCCCTTTTTTTTTAAAAAAAAAATACAGATGCGGAAGAGCACAGGATCGTTCAACGACAAAAACAACAGCAATGGCAGCTCTGGCAGCTTCCTTCCTTGCAAGCCCGCACTCGCTGAGATCCAACCAATCATATTTCAGCTCTACTGTGTGCCCCTTTTTGAATTGGTTGTTCAGATGGCCTGCTATGTGCATTTTCATGCAATTTTTTTTAAAAAAGGTCACAAGAAACAGCAAAAGCTGTTATCGTGATCTGTTTGGAGTTTTCAGTCCCCCTCCTTCTGAATATGGCAAATCCTGGGCCGCATTCTTTCAAAAAAAAAATTTTCATCTAAACAACCCCTACAAGTGTAGAAGCAGCAGTGGTAGTAGCAGTAAAACTTTGTGGTCATCCAGGGGGAAATGAAAGAGGGAAGTGTGGGGTAGACAGTTAAGATGCATTTGGCTGAATTGTATAACTACTCACAGATCCCAAAAGCTGGGGAAACACATACCCAGAAGACAGTGGGAGAATGGGCAGCTACAAAGGATGCAGGACTGCTGGATAAGGTCAGAGATGGAGAACAGAGAGGATCCACATTTTGAAGCAAGTGTATTTGGCAAAGCTCTGTGCGCTACTCACAGCAGCCAGCACAGTCAATCAGTTTTTATGAGCTGTAAAAAAATTCATCTAATGCATTAGGAGGGAAATAATAAACACTTAATAATTTCTCCATTTTTCACAAGGAGAGGCTAAGGAAGAAGAAAGGTACTTGCAGGTTCTTTACACATGCCACCCAAAATTCTCATTCGATAGCCTTCTGGTCATTTTCTCTCTCTACAAAACACTATTTATTCCCAGTGCTGACAACTCTCTGAAAAGTTGTATGCCTTCTGCACAGTGTTGTATTATGGACGATGTATTAGGAGCCATATATCTAGTCTGCTTTCTTCCTGGGCACCTAATAACTATGCCTGAGCTCCATAAAGAAAAAAATCAGTGACAGGTTTATTCATCTTTTTATTTCCTTGTTGTGCTCAACTCCCTTTTGAAAATGGCTTCTTTCCACTTTAGTCTCTTTTTGCCTTGTCTGATTTGTAAATGTCTAATAAATTCCAGGAGCACAGGGATTTCAAGGGTGTCACTCATCTTACTTTACCCCCACAGCTAGTGCAGAATGAAATGATAGTGAGGGGAGATACATGCGTAAGAGTGTTTATTGTCAGAGATTAGGACTTGCATTCAAACTTTGGCAGAGCAATTTAGTTAAAAAATTTAGGCTTGTCTTCAAGACCAAATGAAAGTCAGTTTTTTTGTTAATTGCTACCAAGTCCACTTAGATTTACGGTGAGCCTATGAAGGAGAGACCTCCAAGATCCCCGATCATTAAGTGCCCTGCTCAGATCTTGCAAACTGAGGGAATGCTAATATAATTGGATTGGATTAAGATCCAGTACTTTATTGCACACATTCATTTAAATCAGTGGGAATTAAATTAGCCATCATGACTCATGGTCTACTGATAACAATAAACCTACTCTAAATATAACTAAATCTGGCTCCAACACATTGTTGGCAATTCTGTTCCTGTCACAGATGGGTGGTAAGGGTGGGAAACACATGCCCCCCACCTGTTGCTGGATTGCAACTTCCATTATTCCTTAGTTGGCTATGTTAGCTAGAGCTGATGGGAAATGAAATCCAGGAACATCTAGTGGCTCACTCCTGCCATAGGACAAAAGCCTAGTAGATCCACACCTACTCAAGCCACCTTGAGTTAAGGTCTTGGGGAAAAGGCAGGATGCAAATGCCGATGATGCTAATGATGATGATGATATTCTGAACTTGAAAGTAATTTTCCAAAGTCTTTGTGTGCACTGGTTCCAATCCAGATGCGGGATACATGAATTTAATATAATAATAAGTATTGCACTAGTAAAAAGAGTGAAGAATCTTAACCTGCATTCTACATAAGAGGTCTGTCTATTAAATAATGAGACTGCGTTTCTACATTTCAGACAAATCAGGGAGAACTGACTGTGAATGTTTGATTGGTGACCTTGAATGTGTCTGAACCTGCATGACAAACATCAACACTCTCAGCCATTCGGTTAATTGCCAGTTGTCCTTTAAAGCAGCTGTGTTGTCTGTTGTGTGCTGGAAAAATGCTGTTTAAAAATCGAGCAATGTGTCAATTTGAAATTTTTAGTAAAATTGAACAAAACATCAATGGAATCTTGTCAAGAGACTAGAACATGGAGCAATGGATGCAAGCTCCAGGAACAGAGATTCCACCTCAACATTAGGAGGAACTTTCTGACAGGGAGAGCTGTTCGGCAGTGGAACACACTCCCTCGGAGTGTGGTGGGATCTCCTTCCTTGGAGGTCTTTAAACAGAGGCTGGATGGCCATCTGTCAGGGATGCTTTGATTGTGATTTCCTGCATGGCAGTGGGTTGGACTGGATGGCCCTTGTGGTCTCTTCCAGTTCTATGATTCTATGATTCTAATTGCTGCACCCTGTCTCCAAAATAGTTTCAGCACCTTGGATAACACCTTTAAAATTCCAGCTGAGACTCAGAGCAGATTCACCACTTCATTGACATGGGAGTCCTCAGCCATCACTGACTCAAGGTCAGAAATCAGAAAGCAGAAACCAGGGAACCAAAAAGTGGAGATTATTCTTGGCAGGGAAAGTTCAAGCCTAAACTGAGCAGAGTTATTCAAGGGTCAAGACACTGTGCTGGTTCACTATGTGGACAGCAACACATAGCAACCATTTGATTTGTTGTTGTTGTGTACCTTCAAGTCATTTCTGACTTATGGTGACCCTAAGGTGAACTCATAACCGGGTTTTCTGAGGGCTGAGCGTGTGTGACTTGGCAAAGGTCACCCAGTGGGTGTTCATGACAAAGCGGGGATTGGAATCCTGGTCTCCAAAAGTTGTAGTGCAACATTAAACCACTATGTCACACTGACCTAGTTAGATTTAAACCTTGGCATAGGCTCTGCCTCCCTGGCTCCAAGGAATTGCAGTGTGTCCCTTGTTGAAATAATGAACCAAGAAAGGTGACCTTTGGTTTAATTTTTCTCTAACACACAAGTGGGTGATATTTAGAGGTCCATGGTCCACATCCACACCGAGACCTAGGAAGACTGCCCTTCATGTCCCCGCATCCCCCACAGTTACTTACCAAATGTCCCCTTAACCTTCCAGTTGTTTACCCAATGATTCAAAATAGCAAATAATACCCTGTAAGGGTATGATTATCTATTTTGCCATGTGTGGAGTGGGAGAGGACTGACCTGATTTTAGGTCAGGTCATTCACTTGCATTATTTTTTTGGAGGGGCGAAGAGTTGCTCCATATCTAAATCCAGCAGTGGGGGGTGAAATATGGCAAAATGATTAATCTTTTCCCCAAAAGGATAACATTAACCACTTTCCAGGGAAAAAATGTCAAAGGGAGAGCCTTGGTATTTATTGAAAAAAGGGTTTGGAGTACATGTTGTACACAGCCCTGCACCCTAATGACTTCTTTGAAGTTGATACAGCCTACACAGAATAACAGTATAAACTTTGGGAAGCTAGTGTGGTGTAGTGGTTTGAGCACTGAACTATGACTCTGGAGACCAGGATTTGAATCCCCACTAGGCCATGGAAACCCACTGGGTGACCTTGGGCAAATCACACTCTCTCAGCCTTAGAGGGAGACAAAGATACCACCTCTGTTGAACAAATCTTGCCAAGAAAACCTTATGCTAGGTTCACCTTAGGGCCACCATAAGTCAGAAATGGCTTGAAGGTACACAACAACATAAACCTAGGCATTCCCTCTAATCTGATGTAATCAAATGTCTCCTGCAACGTGATTTCCCCTCTGAGACAGGTTTGGGAAGCACACTGGGGGGCAGGACTCATGGGGGTGGGGGAAGGAGTCCATTCCATCAACTGCTTCCATTAGGCTGCTGCTGCTGCTGCTGATGATGATGATAATATTTATTTTTACCCCACCCCTCTGTTAAAAACAATCGGGGCGGCTTACAACAGTTAAAAATACAACAATACTGGGTAAAATCCCTAAACCCCACCCACCCCCACCCTCCCCCATAAAAAGATATTAAACTAGTATCAAATTAAAATCTACCTAAACTAAAATCACATAAATAAACAAATACAAAAATCAACAGCCAGCGAGACTAAAAGAGGCCAGGAGACGCAGCTCCTGAGGCCGGGATCTAATCAAGAAAGGCCTGCCAAAAGAGATCCATCCTTAGTGCTTTTTAAAAGCTACTCAAGCTCGTCATCTGATGGATCTCGTTCGGCAGGCCATTCCATAATTCGGGGGCGATTACCAAAAAGGCCCTCTGGGAGGCTGCAGACAGCCTGATCTATTGGACAGGACACGATAAACACCTGTACACGTCCACTCCCATGCAATGGGAATTAAATCTTACCAAGTTCCATGGTGCGTACATATGCACATAGGAATGCAGCCTGACTTCAATTTTAAATACCATATTTTCTCATTCTGTACTGACTCCAACCAACATGTAACAACCTAGCACATTGAAGCACATTAGCCAGAACATGTCTGTGATTGCATATCAAAATAAATTTAAACTGATACATAATTCCTTGAAACTCCTTGAAAAATTGGCTATGACTTTTCTTTTAGAGTGATGGTATATTATTAGCCAACTTGTGTAGTCTTCTGTCAAGATAAGAAGGAATATAACTTTTAAAAACAAATAATAGGGCAGTTCAATATTCTGTGCTTCATGGCATGTTCCATCTGTATATAAACTGTCTTGCAATCTGAACACTTGTTAAATCACTCACAAAAGCAGCACATATATGAATATCTGCCACCATGTCATCTCTCACAGTTAAACAAAGTAGGACCCTATTCTTACATGACTACTTGTCCCCCCCCCCAGATATAGCAGAGGTGTAATTTTGATAATTTTCATCAGCACGTATGTTCTGCATGCTATGTACAGCTCTGACATGCACATCACTGCAGTTCATAGGTCCATCAGCCTGCTCACCCTTGCATTTGTACTCCATTGTGCATGCAGAACACATTACATCTCCTACGCCTGTCTCCTCCTTCCTTTCTTTCTCATTTATGAACGAATAAAGAGATATCACCTATACACAGCCTCACTCTGCCGCTTATCAAGTAATGCAAAAGTCTTATTACTCTCTAACAAGTGGGTTTGGAAATGGAGAGACAATGGGAACTCATAAATTGTAGTCGCAGCCTCTTGAATACCATATAGGACTTTATTCGCAGATGCTATCTCATTTCAGGACATTTCCAACAGACAGTATTTCCTTTTCAGCTCTGATGTAGATGGGAAGCACTCATTTGAATTGCAGTCAGAAGGTGATGATTGCTTTAATGGAAAAAGCTCTTAACGAGCTAGTTCATTCTAATGGGATAGGATGGTATGTGCTAGTTCACCAGAACTGTCAGAAGGTCTGGTTGCAGCAGTCCACTCTTATTATTGTTAAAGTGCCTTCCGGCTTTCTAGAGCAAGCATACTCCTACAGGTTCTGCCAGGGGAAAATTTCCCTTTAACTCACTTAGGGGAACTGGTGTCTACTGAAGTATGAGGAGCCACCATTAACTGATGCCAGCTGCAAAAACTTGGGCTTGTTAGACATAGAAGGAAGGTGTTTAAGTTTAAGGATGTGAAGAATACACATTTTCTTATACATGCCAAAGACATGGCCACGTGTCTCTATCAAAAGCTGACATCAGTTGCAAGATTTTTCATATTTTGGAATTTTATTGTGGGGAAAATGGTTGCACAAAAAAGATGAAAGTGTGTTGTGTGGAAAGGAACATCATCATCATCATTATTATTTTCCAGAAAATGAGTTTTATGCAAAATATGGACCTGTACCCAAAAAGAATAAAAAATTATGTTTGTTTGCACAAACACATTTTTGCAACAACAACAACAAAAAGGAATTCCTTAAATGAAAAAAAAAGACAAAACTATGCAAAATTTCTGATAATCTTGCCCAGCAGGGAGAATACTTTATAAATTCTTCACATTTGCATGTGTAAGTGAAATAAGAAAAGATTTATATTGCTATTGAAGTTACCATAACTCTTGAGGCTGACGGTCATTGCTTCTCATTTACAAAAACAAGCAACCTATACTCCAACCTTGCATTACCTTGTGGATTGTGAATGCTGGGCTCCCATCCATTACCTTGATTGACAAAGTGTTGTGCCTTCTCATGATGAACTCTCTGTTTTTGCATCTTGTAGCCAGGCTGCTGATAGGTACAGCATTCATCTCATGGAAATTTATTGTTAAATCATATTCTGTTGTGTCAGTGAAACCACACTTTCATTTGTTGTAAAAAAAATGTACTTAAAAATGTGTAAGGATGTTTACAACATTTTAGTGACAATAACAATGTGTGTATAAAAATGTTGAAACCCCTTCCATAAAAACAGAAATAGAAGTACAGCAGGAAAAAAGTAAAATCAGTAGCATCAATTTACTAAGTACTAAAAGCTTGGGATCATGAAGATGGTGATGACAATGACAGATTAACATGGTACATAAATCTCATTAAAGTGAGTGCCAGATAGGCAGTCCTGTTGAGAGCTGTGGCATCCTTGATCACTACCTATTTAACTTCTAATGGGAACAAAAAAAGACTGCCTTGTGATTGTGATCTTAAGGAACTGTCAGGTTTGTATGGGAATGGTACTCAAAATACCTGGATCCCAGGTATATAGAGAGCTTTAGAAGTTAAGACCAATACTTTTAATTGTATCTGGAAACTGAAAGATAGTGATGTTTCCAGAAAGCCTCCAGGGGATGTAATTCTTCATTTTAAGGTGATCATAGGATTTTTCGGATGAGGGTTTATATCGCTAGCAGCCTCGTCCCCGTTGCGAGGCTGAAGCGCTGCAGGGCATCCCTTTCAGATGACGCTCTGCCCTGCTGATCCTCTGCCGGTACTGTTGCGTAACCGCAGGGACGCAGCAGTGTTATATTTGGTGGTTTTCTAATCACGAAAGTTGATCGTGATTAGAAAACCGCCAAATATAACGCTGCTGCATCCCTGCAGTTACGCATGAGGCAGCCGTACAATGCAGCAGCTAAAAAAGCCAGTGCAATTCTAGGCTGCATTAATAGAAGTATAGTGTCAAGATCAAGGGAAGTAATAGTACCACACTATTCTGCTTTGGTCAGACCTCACCTAGAATACTATGTCCAATTCTGGGCACCACAATTCAAGAAGGATACTGAGAAGCTGGAACATGTCCAGAGAAGGATGACCAAGATAGTGGGAGGTCTGCAAGCCATGCCCTATTAGGAATGGCTTAGGGAGCTGGGTCTGTTTAGTCTGGAGAAGAGAAGGTTAAGAGGTGACATGATAGGCCATGTTTAAATATTTGAAGGGATGTCATATTGAGGATGGAGCAAGCTTGTTTTCTGCTGCTCCAGAGACTAGGACAAAGAGCAATGGGTTCAAACTACAGGAAAAGAGATTCCACCTAAAGATTAGGAAGAACTTTCTGACAGTAAGAGCTGTTTGGAAGTGGAATACACTGTCTCGTAGTTTGGTGGAAGTTTTTAAACAGACGCTGGATGACAATCTGTTGGGAATGATTTGATTGTGTATTCCTGCATGGCAGGGGGTTGGACTGGATGGCTCTTGTGGTCTCTTCCAGCTCTATGAATCTATGGCCTTTTCATATTCCTTTTTGGGATAGCAGGGAGGATTTTCTATCTTTCAGATCAAGACAGCTGCAAAGTGGTTCCTTTTTCCAGGTAATTCCCCTTTCAACTTGGCTGGTGACATTTGCATGGCAATACAAAAAGTTACTTCAAATAATACATCATTTTTTCCCTAAAGGCAGAAGTTTTTGAGACTCCAGAGAACCTTCAGGAACCATATAGTAAAAGATGAGCTCGTATCAGCTATATAAGACAGTTTAGGTGCTTCTGAGTATTGGGGGAACACAAGCATTTCTCATGATTTGCTTGAGACTGTAGGCAAGCCTTTGTCTCTCTTTTGATGCCTTCTCTGCTGCTTCTCATCCACATCCAACCACATCCACTTAATCTAATGAAACTATCTTACCATCAAGGGAGCAAGGAAAGATGGTAATAAACTGAAATTTCAAGGAGAGTTTTATTGTTGAGACTTACCAAGCCTGGCTATATATTCCCACAATCATCATTCTGGGAAGTCACTGAGAGTTCAGAGTCATAACCTGGAAACTAAGGAAAGAAAAGCAGACACCAACCATCACACGGACAGGTCAAAAAGTTATGAAAAGATATTAGAATTACTAGATGTAATTAAATATGTCATGAATAGCTATCATTTCTCACTCTCAAAACAGAAAGTAAGAATGGGTGAGAACCTTGTTTCCGTATATTTTTTTCAAACAAAATTGGCAAATTTAAAATATGGGAAAGTGAAAGTGAAATTGACTAATTTCCTAGTGCCTATAAAAGAGGCAGGGCCGGTTTTAGGAACTTTGGGGCCCCCTGCAATGCTTTATTTTGGGGGGCCCATATGTTTATCTCAGGTCAATGTAACCTATCCTATTCACAATACAGGACGTTCAGATTTCAGTAGGACCCCCGTATCCACAGATTCATTATCCACGGGACACAAAACAGCACACCTACCATAGAGTCTTCCTAGAAAATGTGTCCTCTCTAGCCATTTTCTAGGTCCTCCAAGGCAACACTATGGTATTTTAAACCAGAAGACCCATTATTTTCAGTGGTGTTCACTATTATCCACAGTTTTCAGTACTCACGCCCCCCCCCAGAACCGATCCCCAGTGGATAAGGGGGCTCTACTGTATTACATAATCTGCCACCAATAATTCAGTTTAGCAATTAATGTAATGGTATATATTTTCTCAAAGAAAAGAAAGAGTGGACTACAAGCTGAACATGAGTTAGAAGTGTGATGCAGCAGCATAAAAAGCCAATGCGATTCTAGGCTGCATTAATAGGAGTATTGTGTCTAGATCAAGGGAAACAATAGTGCCACTCCATTCTGCTTTGGTCAGACCTCACCTGGAATACTGTGTCCAGTTCTGGGCATCACAATTCAAGAAGGATATGGACAAGCTGGAACATGTCCAGAGGAGGGCAACCAAAATGGTGGGAGGTCTGGAAGCCATGACCTATGAGGAGCGGCTTAGGGAGCTGGGCATGTTAAGTCTAGAGGAGATTGAGAAGTGACACGATAGCCATGTTTAAATGTTTGAAGGGATATCATACTGAGGATGGGGCAAGCTTGTTTTCTGCTGCTCCAGAGACTAGGACACGGAGCAATAAGTTCAAACTATAGGGAAAGAGGTTCCACCTAAATGTGAGGAAGAACTTCCTGACTTTAAGAGCAGTTTGGTAGTGGAATACACTGCCTGGGAGTGTGATGGAGCCTTTTTCTTTGGAGGTTTTTAAGCAGAGGCTGGATGGCCATCTGTCGTGAGGGATTTGATTGTGTGTTCCTGGAGGGCAGACGGTAATTGGATGGGGTGGCTGTTGGGGTCCCTTCCAGCCCTATGATTCCTTGATACTGGGCTGCATTCAGAGCCTGGGAAAGTTGCTTTTGGATTACACCTCCCAGAATCCCCCTGCCAGCACCCTTCTCAAGGTCTGGTTGCATTGTTCCTTTTCCAGCATTCTTGAGCCCAGTGGTCCTTAACCTGGGGTCCTTGATGTCCTCACAGGGGGTCCTCAAAGGCTTGAAGGCTGCTTGGCCCATTGCCATTCAATCCACTCCAGCCACAAACTTGCCCGAAGAAGCAAGAGTGCCTCTGAGGGAAAGTTTAATGGATGGTGTGATTGTATTGTTGTTGTTGTTTGCTATTATTATTAGCTATTATTATTAGGGTTTTAAATCTTGAGTTAAGTCTTGGGGCAACAAAAGATATTTAAAGGGGGTCCCTGGTAAAGAAATGTTAAGAACCACTGCTCTAGGCCAATGTCTCTCACATAACAATAAAACCATTGTTCCCAGTAACATTACTCCAAATTTTAATTTATATTCTTTATATTCCTCTGTTAAAAGAGCTAGAGTGTTGTAGAAGTTTCAGCATTGCACTAGGACTGTGGAGACCAGGGTTTGAATCCTTACTCAGCCATGAATACCCACTGGGTGACCTTGGGCAAGTCACACTCCCTCAGCCTCAAAGGAAGGCAAAGGCACACCTCCTTTGAACAAACCTTGCCCAGAAAACCCCATGGTAGGTTGGCCTTAGTCAGAAATGACTTGAAGGCACATAGGCAAACACACACACATTTCTTTTGCAGGCTGAACTCAGTTGGCAGCAAGGGGAGGAAGCTGAAGACCAAGGGGTGAAGGAAGGGAGGGCAGAGCCCCCAGGAAACCATGTTAATAGCAGCTGGAAAGACGGGCTGGAGGGGATCTATGTAGAAGAAAGAAGCCCTTTCTGAGGGAAAGATCTCTCTCTCTCTCTCTCTCTCTCTCTCTCTCTCTCTCTCACACACACACACACACACACACACACACATCTCTCTCTCCAACACACAGGCCTGGCTGGCTTGCCTTTTGATGATCCTGGGAGGGGCGAGGGAATAGCAAACTCGCTCCAGCCTCAGCCGCAGGGAGGGCAGCTCCTTCTTTCTCTTTTGGGAGACGCTTTGGGTTTTTTTTTTTAAAAAAAGGCAACAGGAGGCGGGGGACCCCTGGCTGTGAGGCCCCCCGCAGATGCTGATTTGGTGGTATGGTTAAGCTGGTCCTGAAAAGAGACACATTATTGTTCGCATAGATGAATATCCTCATCAGGCAAAATGGTTGAGGATTTGGGGTGGGGGGTGGGGGGTGGATATATGAAAAATTTAGTGACTTAACTGTGCAAGTGTACTTAATTGTGTAACTCTGCAACTGTGTGATTCTTCTAGTTAGATCTGTATGTGTATGGTTTTCGCATGGTCTGTTTCATTTTATTGATGACAAGTGAATTATTTTCTGTTTAGTAAGACTACTGCAAGAAGGCATTGGATTATTAAAATTAATAGGATATTACACTTTAGAAATACATTTAAAAATAAACATATCCAAACCTGCATGAAAATTCTTAGGTTTGAAGGTGGAATGCTGTGAATTTAGGTCAGCTGTGCAAATGATCTGTAACAGTGATTCGAACACATATTCTGCTGGTTGGAAGTCCTTGATTTGGAATGAGGAACACAGAGTATGTAATAAAAGAAATTATGCATCTTATATATGACTGTCAATGTGATGCTACAAATACACACACACAGAGAGTTGTATAAATCATGCATCCACTGGTAAAATTCTAAAAACAACAAACAAACAAACAAAAACTATGCCTAGTGAGCATCAAAGTGGAAATATCCACAAAAATAAATCAGAAGGATTAACATATCTTTAGATATAGAAAGGGAAATGTCTTCAATTTCACAATGTAGTAAAAATGCCATCTGGTTTTGCCCCAGATATGGAAGGGTTCCACTGGCTGAGGATTATCATTGTATTCCTTCCTTTCATAGCATCTTTCAACTTTGAAGGTGTTACAGATTCAATCTTACTGGCCACCTGTGGTTTCAATGGAAAGGCAGAGAACAGAGTTGTTGTCCCTTTCAACAAATCAATGATAGGGCCAGAAATAGAACCCTAGAGCCCTGGCTTCCATCCTCTTACTATAGCTGCCAGATAACAGTTGACCTGTAGCCTTGTGCTCCAGCAAGTCTAATAACAGACGACAAGTATCTCCCAACCCTGTCAAGTGTTATTGATTCACAATGTCATTGCTCAGCCTGCAACATCAAGACTTCTAAGTGCTACTTTACTGCCATGTGGATCTCCTGCTCTGAGGGCTCTTTTTTAGTTTGCTGTCAGCACCTGAGTCCATCTGTTTCTATGAGGGGCAAGGTCTCTTGCCTGCATGGGTGATATTATTAAGGTCCTATATATAAATGGTGTATTACAGGCTGATTTTTTTTCCACACCACACTGTTATAGTGTTATTATTCCACTTTAAGTGCTCTGGCTGCCCCCTGTGGAATCCTGGGATTTGCAGTTTAGGGAGGGGCATTTAGAATTCTCAGCCAGAGAGTTCTTAGGCTGCACTAAACTACAAACCCCAGAATTCCACAGGAGGCAGCTACAGCAGTTAAAGTGGAATAGTGCTATAACAGTATAGTGTGATAAAGTCCAATGACTAGTCATGGCAAATTAAGATGTCTTGGGGAAAGGATAAAATGGCACCCCCTCTATTCCACACACAGAACCAAACTCAGGGTAGTTCAATGTTATTTCAGTATGAGACACTACCCAGTGTCTCCTTAAGGGATACCTAAAGGCAGATATAGTTGTCATATCATGCTCTGTCCTCTTAGGAGATTTTAACATCTTTCAGAAAGGATGTGTGAATATCTTCTTTGCTGTCTTTATGGATTGCCCATGGATCAATAACCACACTGTTGTCTTTACAGAGCAATTAGGGGTGGAGGGAGTGGGACAGTTCTGGAGGTGATAGCAATGTCTGCTGAACGGAAACATAAATATCAGGAATATCAAAAATATAATTATCAGAAGAAAAGTATCCATCTTTTCATATTTGTAAACTTACAACAAGAGGGCCAGAGTGGTGTAGTGGTTTGAGCATTGGACAATGACTCTGGAGACAAGGGTTCAGATCCCTGCTCAGCCATGGAAACCCACTGGGTGACCTTGGGCAAGTCACACTTTCTCAGTCTTAGAGGAAGGCAAAGGCATATCCCCTCTCAACAAATCTTGCCCCCAAAAAACACCTGTGATAGGGTCACAATAAGTCAGAAATGACTTGAAGGCACACAAGAACAATGAAGTTACAACAAATTAAATCAGATTCTGAGACTGTTTCACACAAGTTGTTACTAGAAGAGACTAGCTTTAATAAAATGGCACTTATGAGACAGGACCATTATTCCCATAGTCAAAATAATTAGACCATAATGATGGTGCCATTTGTATAGTTCCTGCCCTAGTTGACTCAAGACTCACTCCAACAAGGACACCCACAAGACATTAATAATCTAATAACAACTGGAGAAGGGGCAGGTGAGTTTAATGAATATGCATGTTTGAAAGAACCCTCCCAATTTTATATACTACAAACTCCTTCACTCTCCAGCTGTTGCTCATCTTTTTTAAAAAGTATATGTATAACTGAAGAATGAGTGCTTTATTCCAATACACTTTGTAGAATATTGTAACCATTTAAAGGACACTTGACCAACCTTTTGTTGTCAGTCAAGATGCTCCTTATAAACAAATCATTGTGACTCAAATGAATGTAATACAAATGCATCTTGTGACAATCCTGTTGTACGCTGCCCTGGTTGCTGAGCAGAGGAGCAGGTTAAAAATAACAATTTATTACTATATTATTATTCTCTCTCTGGCTTTTCTTCGCAAACGAAGATTCAGGAAGGACTCATCCCGCGCTTTCTGCAAGTGCGCTGATGACTAAAAAGGCCAATCCGAGATAAACAAGTCCGGTTGCAGAAAGCACAGCAGAAGGTCTCCTTGGGTGATGTTTCTGGGTTGTGATTTTTTCTGCGTTGTCATTTCTCTTCAAGACTTGTTCGGTGTGAGTTCTCAAATAAGGCTGCAGCATAGTAGATAGTGTGTCTCCATGCATCCCAATGTGAAGCCAGGGTGGACCATTGTTGGTGATCAATTTGGCCGAGCCTGAGATGTTGTTTCAGGGAGTCCTTGTATCACTTTTTTGGAGCACCCCTCTTACGCTGACCCATGGCGAGTTCACTATAGAGTACTATTTTTGGGAGGTGATGGTCCTCCATCCTAGAAATGTGCCCTGCCCAGTGCAGCCATGTTCTCAATATCATGGCCTCAATGTGCGTGATCCCTGCTTTCTCAAGGACAGCAACATTTGTCACATAGTCAGTCCAGTGTATATTTAAGATTGTGCGTAGACAGTGCTGATGAAAGCGTTCGAGGAGTCATAGGTGGTGGCGATAGGTGACCCATGTTTCAGATCCATAAAGGAGAGTAGACAGTACAATGGCTCTATACACACTGATTTTTGTGCTTCGCCTCAGATATTTATTACTCCAGACTCTTGTGAAGTCTTCCAAATGCGCTATGTGCCTTTGCTAATCTGTGATCGATCTCTTTGTCAATCTTGGCATCTGAGGAGATGATGCTTCCCAGGTAGGTGAACTGCTGAATGGACTTAAGCACAGATTTGCCGACGACAATGTGGGTATGGTGGTGTTCGTCCTGTGGTGCAGGCTGGTAAAGAACTTCCATTTTCTTCAGGTTGACTTCCAGCCCAAACAGCTCTGCTGTTGAAAAGAAGGATGTTAGGCGTTGCAGAGCTGCTTCTGTGTGGGCAACAAGGGCAGCACCATCAGCAAATTATTATTATTATTATTATTATTATTATTATCATCATCATCTTTGATAGTTGTAACAAAAGGGTGCCACAAACTGAGTGTGTGCAGTTGAATCTGCTAGAGCTGCCAGTGGGACAGATACTAGGTTTTATTATAACTTTAATCCAGATTTTAAATTTATGAAGACAATAGTAGATATAATATGGAGGGAGCTTTCCCCCACTACTAGCCTGTTGTAAAGGCTGGTTAGCGTAAGTACCTTGTTTAACCCAGTCTTTCTTACTCAGTATTGCTTTTCTACAAAGGAGACCTAAGAACATGACAGTAGCTTGTGACAGGGAGAGAAACAATCTATCTATGACCCTGCTCAGTCTGCTTTTTAAAAAGTGGATCAACTCTGGTCTTTTAAATTTGGACATATTCCCTCTCTCTCCCCTCCCCCTCCCCCCCTCTCTCAATCTCTCAGTCTATCTCATGTGTGTGTGTGTGCATGTGTGTGCGCGCACACACACACATGCAGCATGTAGTTTAAGGAACAAGCTTGTAGATAGTAGAGAGCCATGTGGGTCTGGTGCTCACTCTGAAAACCAGTCTGAACCTTTGAGCATCCAGTGAGTAATGAAACACCTTCAGGCAAGGTCTTCAGTGTTCAACAAGAATGCTTAAAGAACTAACTTCCCTCACCATCTAAGGAGAAGGAGCTTGGATAGCTGGAAGCAGAGGGCTACTGGAGCTACTGGAGAAAGAAAGGTGACTGACCAGGCCTCTCATTTTCTCGGAATGATTCTGGCAGTGTCACTTTTACATCAGGGATAGTCGCCAGAATCCTATATGAGCATTACTTAACTTTACATATACTTAGCTACATACTATAGCAAAGACACTAAGAAACCCTGTTAGTGAATTGTGAAGATGCATAACAGGACACCAGCAAGAGTGCCTAATGTGCACTGGTGCCCCATGAACATCTGGACGGTGCAATGCACATCGGGTCTGTTGCAATGCACTTCCCATTGTGCCTCAGTCCCATTACACAACAGTCACTTTGCAGGTTCTGCTACATAGCAATGTAACAACACCTCCCTACTGGATATGGATGTATCTACTGGATATGGAACTGCCCAATTTTAATTCCTGCAGACGTTATGTCCCCAATAGGATTCCACCCATTAGGTTCTAAGGTGAATAATATTCATATAAGGACAAGCCAGCTGTAGTGAGAAGGAAGCTCTGAAAAGGTCTCACTTGGACAGCAGCAAAAGAAGCCCCTCTATTCCTCTTTCAGAAAAGATATGACCTTGGTGAATTGGAAGTTGGGCCTGGATCTCCCAAGCCCAAAAGATAATTCTGTGACAATGCTAAATACTGATCTTGGGAAATTTGCTATTGGAGGCTCCATATTTACAGCCCTGCTCACATTCCATCCAAAATTTTACAAATGAAAACATGTGGCCAACATCAGAGTGTGGTCAATATAGCAAATGTTATTAATTATGAAGAACTCACAGGATGGAAGAGACTACACCAGTTGACTTTGCCTGAACCTACTGGGAAGGGCAAGATGCCACCCCTCCTCTCCCCTCCTCCCTCCTGAGTTAATTGCGTGCAAACTACTTTTGCACTTTGAATCCATTTTGCAGCCAAGTAAGCTGGGGGAAAAATGAAAAATGAGAGGAAGAAAGAGAAACTGGGACGTTTTAAAAACAGATGAAAAAGAGGGATGGCAGAGGATTAATTGGGACTGACCATTGTCACATCTAGACAGTTGAAGGTATGTGCTCACTGGTGGTTTCTTGGATGTTGTAGTCAAAGGGGCCATGAAGAATACTTGTTAAATGTATTCGCATCAATTCAGGCTTTATCTCACTCTTTGAAGCCCATAAAATTTTAGTAAGAACAAGATGAGCAGTGCTTTTTGGTTAGAGTGTCTGCAATATGCACAGAATGTCTTTACATAAAACTTGCACCCTTTCCCTTTGAGACACAGATACACACAGCAAGCACAGAACAAGAGCATGGTTGTTTCAGTTAAGGTATAAACCATTCATCTGATGGTTCTAATCCCTGAGTGTCCATATAAACACAATGTGTGTGTGTGTGTACATTATAATTTTGCAGCATTTGTGCAATTGCAGAATTTGTGAAACGTGTACAAAATCATTTTTTGCCTAGGCAAGAATGAAGGGTGCTAACAAACAGTTTATCCTCTTTGTGGACAAAATATTGCAGTGCCTCAGCCTTGCATGTGTGGATGAGGCAAGGAAGGACTTACATCTCTCCTTTTCCCAGTTCTGGCAAAAGATGGATTCAGCTTTGGCATGTCACCTTTTAAACTATCCCCTCCCCTCTCTCCCTCCCTCCCTCCCTCCCTTTCTTTCTGATGCCCACTGAAGCACTTCTTGAGCAGTGATTGTAGGCCTCAGGATGAGTTCAGGTGTGTGTGTGTGTGGCAGCAAGCCTGCCAAGCTCTTACCTACTGGGTCTGATGCACAGAATGTGTGTGAGCTTAAATCCCCCTGGTTCAGCGCTGCAGCTTAACCTTCACAGGGAGACTGGCATGAACAGCAACCGCAGCAGCAATAGCAACAGTAGAGCCATCTGTTCCAGCAGGGTGTTCAGGTCTGGTGCACACTCCTCAGTGCTCTGATTAAATGCAGCTGCACACAAATTAGTTTTATTCCAAGAGCTATTTATTGACTTCAAATTAACTATGTCTGCATTAAAACTGGAAGCAAACAATCCCCCCAAAGCATAGCATGCACATAAATAAACACTTAGTTTGGGGCTAAGGCCCTTTGAAACCCATATTGGCTGCACCTGCTGCCTCAACGATCCCAGAGAGCCAAGAGCTCTCTTAGGTCAGGAATTGGTCCTGTTGATAGTTACCACCATGATAGTATGTTTTCAGGCTTTTAGAGGATGAGCTAAACAAGGGAATTATTCCCTGGCCCAAATTTCAAGGTAATGCCTTTTTAGGGATCGTTCCACTACCACACTTGCAGAGATTTTGTGTGAAATTTCAGTGATGAGTGCTGCATGGAGGACATGGAGGGAGTGGTTAGAGGTTGAGGTGACCACCCAATGTGATTTCTTTGTAAACCCTACTTATGTTGCTTGACACCTGAATTCAAAAATGTGACCTATACACAACCTGCATGGTTTCTTTCTCCAGCCTACACAACATATCTGAAGAACCTTTGGATTTGGATGTTGCTGACAAGAGAAGCACCATGTTTCCACATACCTTGTTCTTTTTTGTTATTCCTGCATTTCTGGCTAAGCATTGAAATCAGAGTTCCTAGAATCCTTTGGATCACAACTCCCAGTGGCCATGCTGGGTGGTGTATTTTCGGACCTGTAGAGGAGGGAGGGAGAGGTAACTTTCCCAGCTCTGATAAAACATAAGCTGATAGGATGGAGACATTCCAAAGAACACACATCCTGAACTTGTCTCCTGCAAATTTTGTGACTGAAAAGGCTTCTGAGCATCAGCATTTCTATAAATATATTTTATATCTTCATTAAACTTGGTAAAGGATGCTATATAGGCTACTGTTTCTTAATCCTTGTAGAGCTGAACTATTCTGCTATCTTCCAAATCAGATATGGCTGTATTTTATAAGGATCTGGTTTAATGTATCCATAGAGAACTGTGGCTGATCTTGAAAGTGTAGTGTAGTGTGTGTGTGTGTTCTATGCGTCTCAATACTAGGGATGCAATTCTTCAGTAATTTTCTTATTGAAGAAAACAATTTTAGCACATTTCTTCCAGCTGCAAGAAAGCCTTCAAAAACCACAGAGTTTTCATGGCCTTAGATTTTCCTTGGTTTTTTCCCAGACTGTGAGGCCATGTTCTGGAATAGTTTCTTTCTGACATTTCACCTGCATCTGTGGCTGGCATCTTCAGAGAATTCTCTGAGGATTCTCTGAGAATGCCAGCCACAGATGCAGAGGAAACACCAGAAAGAAACTATTCCAGAACACGGCCTCACAGCCCGGAAAAAAACCAAGGAAAATCTATGTATGCCGTCCGTGAAAGCCTTTGACTTCACATTTTCATGGCCTATTTGCAATACAGTATTTATTCTCTGTGAAATTTCGACTTGAATTTCTTGAGCAGAAAATTGGCCTTGAATTTCTTGAGCCTTTTTCTGGATAGAAAATACTCCCCACCCCCAGAAGTCAACCATGTGCAAAAATGCTGTTTCTTGCACAGAAAATGCCATTTTCTGTACAAAACAACCATGTGTAAGTTCTGTGCACAATATGTCCTGAACTGCAAAGATTCTTGTCAGTCCAGGATTGTTCTCAGCAGGGTTTCTTGATGCTCAGAAAACATGGGGGGGTATTTTTCAATATTTTCCAATATTATCTCCGTGCTTACTCAAGATTCTCAAATTTGAAGTTTTCAGGTCTTCATTAGTACTAAGATGATGGGGCAACTTCTTTACCATTTTCATAAAAACCTTATGCAGAATCAAAAAGACCACTCATGTTTTGGTGGGGGGGGGGCTTGGATTCTTAGACCAATCCCTAATTAGCTATTATTTATTCATTTATTTATTTTACATATTCCCCACCTTTCTCTCAATATAGGATCCAAAGCAGCTGACAGTATAAAGCTAGGGCTGCATACTTGCATGAAGGAGAGTCCTGCACTTTGATCTCCATTAGACCATAATGTACCCTCCAATTTTTCACAGATGAAAACTGTCACCACATGAGTGCACAACAGCAGAGTGTGGTCAAGATGGCAAAAGTTATTAATGAGGAAGAACACCCAAGCTAGGAGAGGCTGCAGCAGTTAGTTTTACCCTGAACCTATTGAGCAAGGCTAGATTCTGCTCCCTCCTCTCCCCTCCACACTGCTGAGTTAGGACTTTTTCAGACGTTTAAAAAGCAACGCAAGCAGCCTCGTCAGCTTGCGAGGCTGCTGCACTGCAAAGCGTCAGTTTCGGATGACACTCCCCCCTGGAGGTACTGTTGCGGTACCGCGGCGAGAGTTGAGCATCATATTTGCTTGATTTTTACTCACAATCAACTTTCGTGAGTAAAAATAAAGCAAATATGACACTCAACTCTCCCCGTGGTACCACAACAGTACCGCCAGGGGGCAGCGTCATCTGAAACTGACACTTTGCAGCGCAGCAGCCTCGCAAGCTGAGGAGGCTGCTTGCATTGCTTTTTAAACGTCCGAAAAAGTCCTTAGTGTGCAAACTACTTCTGCACTTTGAACTCAGTTTGCAGCAGTTGAAGTAAGCTGGGGATAAAGGGGAAAAGTGGGTGCTGAAGACAGAAATCAGGACTGTCCCTATCAAACCAGAAGAGTTGGAGGAGGGTATGTCATAAGGCAAGAATGGGCAATGTACAAGCCATGGGCTGCACGAGGCTACAGAAGCCTTTCTGCACCCCAATGGTTCCTTGCCGTGCCCATTCTCTGTGCCCTCTGAAAGGTAAATAATATCCTCCAAAGCCTCTAGTTTATAAAACTGGCCACTTTGTCCTATTTTAAAGCAGGAGCTCACCTACTTGAGACCTGTACAGGCCTTTATTTCAAAATAGCAAGTGACTAGATGGTTTTGGGAGGGGGGAAAAAGACCCATACAAGTTTACAGTAGGCTGTACACCCCCATCTCCTAAAACTTGCCTACCAACCCCCATCATAAAGTCTTACCAAGAGGAAGTTTACAGCACAATATACGTATTCTGCTACTGCCCCAATTTGGTAGAGGCAGTCCCAGTTAATCTGCTGCAGTCCCACTTTCTCAGCTGCTTTTAAAATGTCCCAATTTCTCTTTCCTCTTCCCACTTCCCCCCTTGGCCTTCAGCTTATTCCTATTGCTGCAAACTGATCTCAAAGTGTGAAAGTAGTTGGCACTCAACTCTGTGATGGGAGAGGAGAGCAAGAAATGGAGCCTTGTCCTTTACTGACTCGGGCAAAAACAAAACAGCCTTTCCTAGCTTGTGTGTTCCTTATTAATAACTTTTGCTATCTTGACCACACTTGTTTGTCCACACGTCCATGTTTTTTTTATCTGTGAAATGTTGGAGGGTTCAGTATGAAGATTCCTGGAAATGTAAGGGTGACAGGGCTTTTGAGTCCTTAGTAAAGACTACTTGCTTCACACATGATTTAGCTTTCTCTTAGGGGTTGTCTATACAAGGCAAAAAGTGGATTGCTCCACTGTAAAGACAACTCACTGCAGCTGTGATTTGTCTTAATGGTTTTTTTTTGGGGGGGGGTAGGTAGATCACAGGCATGTGAAGCTATCCATGTTTGCTGTACAAACAGGCATACCTGTGAATCACGATGGTAGCCTCGAATGAATTGTTCATGTTTTTATTCTCACCAGTTGCCACTGCCAAACAGTACTTTAAAAAAAATAAAAATGAAAGCATATCTAAGGTGTGAAAGTGCAATATTTTGCCTTAACAGAAAAAAAAACCCAACAAAAAACCTGTTTCATTGCATTAGCACTCGCTCACTAAGGCAAAAGAAAAAAAGAAGTGATTCTGGGTGCTTACCTTGTACCCCACTCTTGTCCAGCCAATCAGCTTTCAGCTTCTGCGCCCTTGGGAAAATGAATCAATTCAGTTACTTGTCCTAATGAGGAGGAATGTGCATTCCCCCCACTGTTTTTTGAAAACTCTGGGAAAAGCCATGAAAGCTTTTCCTGCATAGTATATGATGTATTTTGCCCCCTCTTTCTGAATACGGTGATATGATGCAGGATGCTATTATGACAAGTTGTATTCTCCTCGCCTTCTGTGAGTATTTTTGCCATTTAGACAACCCCTTAGAATATACTTACTCCTCTTTAGTCTCTCTGGCTTCTTATCAGCCTGCCAAGAGTGTATGCAGTTGGCTAAAATCAAAACTGTCAATGTACTCAGCAGAGGCTGGCCTAACTCAGACCTCAGATACTAGGCTGCCTTGTTGTAGGCCTGAATCTGAAATCTGGGAATATGGGTACTGGCTGAGATTAGGCTATATTATATGATCACTTCTAAATAAAAGGAAGAGTGTTTCAAATATGTACATGTGCAAGTGCTCTCCTTTCAGCAAGGAATTTTGACATGTGCCTCTTTTAAATAAATGTACAGAGGTATCTTTTGTGAGTCATTATCAAGCCATTTTCTTATGATATCTCTAAAGATAATGACAGAAGTGAGACAGCTGATGATTTCGTACCATTTAACTTTGTACATCCTATGAAAACCACAAGGGATAATACCATATTACAACCATGTTTAAATGTTGCTTTTTAAAAAGCTAGACAAGTTTGGGAACTTGTTTCAGAGAAAATAAACACTTTCGGAATGACACATTGATTCCAAATCAACAATGGGTTTATTGTGTGTGCCCGCTTAAGAGAGAAAGAATAAGGAGTTTCAGATATGTTTCTCTCAATGGGTTTCTTAAACTGATAAATGATTTTGAGTCACTTAATTAGTTGGTTAAAACCAAAATGTGCTGAGAAAGTTGGAAAGAAAATTTCCTTTGCCTTAATGCTTTAGAGTAATGCCTCTGTCTCGAATTAATAAAAATTAGAAAACCAATAGTAAACAGAGAAGAAACTGTTATATTTGTACTGTTTATTTTTTTAAAAAAAATAACACCCAAATGCCTCAGAGCATATTTCATTTTAGAAATAAAAAGCAAATTTTGGTTCTAGCCCTCTTATAAGGTGAAAATTGTTATTGTTGTGTGCCTTCAAGTCATTTCCAACTTACGAGAAACCTAAGGCAAACCTATCATGGAGTTTCATGGCAAGATTTGTTCAGAGGGAGGTTGCTTTTGCCTTCTGAGGCTGAGAGAATGTGACTTGCCCAAGATCAACCAGTGGGTTTCCATGGCTGAGCAGCAATAATACAAGGATGTAAATATGCCTTGGGTGAGTATGCTAAATTAATTGCTCACATTCACCCCACCCTGAGGATCAACAGAGCTCTGATGTAATTTTATGTATGTATATACAGGGAAATTCCCCTTGATTTTAATGCCAGGGATAGTTTCATGTACACATTCCCAGGTACACAGCAATCTTTTCTCAAACACTGAATCACCAGTCCTATGGACATTTACCTGGGAGTAAACTTGGCTGAACTCAGTGAATCTTAGGCCTGCATAGACATGCATAGGGTTTGATGTAAAACTGAAGATAGAGCTTCAGGCTCTGAAATATATATATACACACACACACAAATATATATATATATATATATATATATATATATATATACACACACACACACCAACATACTCTTGGGTATGTTGCCTTCCTCAGTGTGCTGATTGGCTGCTCAGGAAACATACCCAACAAATCACCACCTGCATGCAAATTCCCTCTACCTCACAATCCACTCCTGCTAAACAACCATTGTCAATGGCAGCATACAGTCCTGCACCCTGCTAAAGGCTCCTTCAATGGATACAATGGATTTAGATCACCATTGACAAGGGGCCCTGGCAGCTAACCAATGATACTATTGCCTTCTTTTAGGAGAGCTTGTCTCATGTCATTCACATTCTCCATGGAGGATACTTACCAGTTTTTGAGGGAATTAACAGTCCCACTGTGAAGTGAGAAGCTGAGAAGCCTGGAAAGTGAGAAGCCTGGGAAGAACCAGCAACCACGGCTCATGGAATACTGTGAAGGGGAGCTTATGGAGGGGAGGCTACAGCTTAGAGATTTGTCTGTAAAAAGAGTTAATTAGGGCAGTCAGAGACATAGTTAAGACGAGTTAGGAAAAGAGGAATTGGTAAGATCGGAATAGGGTTTTGGGAGCTGGGAATGTGAACCGAGTTCAGAGAGTTCATATTTAACTTGATTGTTATCTAAGAAATCTTGACTGGTTTTACTTACTACAAATGTGTTTGGCTGGTTTTTGCTTGGGAAGTGAAAGAGAAAACTGGTCATATGTTACCACACTGAACCCACTGAGCAACACAGCCACTTGCCCAATATAGTGGTCACCTTGGGGCCTGAGTACCAGATCCAAGGATGGATCTTAAGGGCAAAAGGGCAAGGTGAATGACAGGAGACCGAAGGTTAGAACTGCAGGGCCAACCAGGAGGGGAGTTCAGTTACACCCACAGAATTCATTTTGGAAACCCATTGATCTAGACAGATGAGGTTTATCCTGCCCTTTGTGTATGACAGCTAATGCCATTTGAGAAGCAAACATGGGCAAGTTTTCCCTTGCCAGACCCCCATTTCTCATTTTGTGTGTGTATGTGTGCCTTCAAGTCACCTGTGAACATATGGTGACCCCATGACTTTCATAGGGTTTTCTTAGGCAAGGGATATTCAGCATTGATTTTGCCAGTTCCTTCCTCTGAAATACAGCCTACAGCACCAGGATTTGTTGGTGGCCTCCCATCCAAGTACTAAACAGGGCCAACCCTGCTAAACTTCCAGCATCACACAGGATCTGGTACCTTTAGGCTACTGAGTGTTATTTTACCCAAACAAAAAACACCAGCAAAGGAACAGAGGTGTTTTAGCAGGGGATTCCTGACAGACGGTTGGATTAGTTGGCCCTTGGATTCCTCTCCAATTCTGTGATTCTATGAAGTCATGCTATGGCCTACATGTCAGTTGCTCAAAAACCACCAGGAATATCAACTGCCACATTATTAGCATGGTTTTCACACACAGCCTGCCATGTTAATTGAACAATCATTAATTTGCATAGGGGAATTATCTGATTGACTCTGCTCCATGAACCTTCTTTATAATTATGCAAATTGCCTAACACCATGCCTAAGGGAAAAAAAAGACTCATTTTGTTCACTTCAAAAGCAACATGAGCGTTTTAAATAGCAGGAGGTGACAAAACCCGCTGATGATACACAAAGCGTCCAAAAATACCCTGTATGGATTTTGCTTTACTAAAATCCACTGATGGTGAAAAGAAACAATAATGGTGATAATATTTTTTATGATACTTTCAACAGCTGTTCATCAAAGTGCTCATGCACAGACCAGGTTTCAATGGAGGTTTTCCAGTGATTGGGCTGCTTTGAGAGTAGAACTAGCAGTGGTATGAATTCATCTCACCCTTGTCAAACATTTCCCTATATGAGCCTGCCCATGTGCTAAGATCTGTGGAGGAAGGCTTTCTCTTAGCCCCTCTAGGCCCATTTGGTTAGGACATGAGAGGGAGCCTTCCTTGTGGCTGCTCGCATGTTGTAGAACCCCTTTCCTTAGAAAGTACAGTTAGCTCCCCTCCTGCTGTCTTTCCACCAGCAAGTAAAGATATTTTTTTTTATTTAAGGGACCATTTTTTTATTTTTATTTTTTTACTAGAGAGCTAGCATGGTGTAGTGGTTTGAGTGCTGGACTACTATTCTGGAGACCAAGGTTCAAAACCCCACTTGGTCATAGAAACCCACTTGGTGATCTTGGGCAAGTCACACTCTCTCAGCCTCAGAAAAAGGCAAAGGCAGAACCCCTCTGAATAAATCTTGGGAAGAATACTCTGTGATACACTCATCTCAGGTTTGCCATAAGTCAGAAACAACTTGAAGGTGCACAACAACAACAACTTTTTAAAAAGTATATTGCAGCAGATAGAACTTTTAATGGTGAGGCGTATTGTTTTTATTTTATTATGATTTAAATATCTTTTTGGTGCTGTTTTTAACTTTTGTTTTTAATATGTGTTTTTTAAATCAAAGTTTAGTTTCAGTAATGCTTTTGACAAGGTCCCGCATGATATTCTTGCAAAAAAGTTAGTAACATGTGGGCTAGACAATGCAACTGTTAGGTGGATTTGTAATTGGTTGACTGATTGAACCGAAAGGGTAGTCACCAATTGCTCTCCTTCGTCCTGGAGAGAAGTGACCAGTGGGATGCCACAGGGTTCTATTCTGGGCCCAGTGCTATTCAACATCTTTTATCAATCACTTGGATGAGGGAACAGAGGGTATGCTTATCAAGTTTGCAGATGACACCAAATTAGGAGGGGTAGCTATACCCCAGAGGACAGGATCAGAATCCAAAATGACCTTAACAGATGAGAAAGCTAGGCCAAAACTAAGAAAATGAATTTCAACAGGGAAAAATGTAGGATACTACACTTGGGAACTAAAAATGATAGGCACAGATATAGGCTTGGTGACACCTGGCTTGAGGGCAGTACATGTGAAAAGGATGTAGGAATCTTAGTGGACCACAAGCTGTACATGAGTCAGAAGTGTGATGCAGCAGCTAAAAAAGCCAATGCAATTCTAGGCTGCTTTAATAGGAGTATAGTGTCTAGATCAAGGGACGTAATAGTGCCACTCTATTCTGCTTTAGCCAGACCTCACCTGGAATACTGTGTCCAGTTCTGGGCACCACAATTTAGGAAGGATATTGACAAGCTGGACTATGTCCAGAGGAGGGCGACCAGGATGGTGGGTGGTCTGGAAGCCATGACCTATGAGGAGAGGCTTAGGGAGCTGGGCATGTTTAGTCTGGAGAAGAGAAGGTTGAGAGGGGACATGATATCAATGTTTAAATTTTTGAAGGGATGTCATAGTGAGGGTGGGGGAAGCTTGTTTTCTGCTGCTCCAGAGACTTGGACAAGGAGCCATGGGTTCAAATTACAGGCAAAGAGATTCCACCTAAACATTAGGAAGAACTTCCTGACAGTAAGAGCTGTTTGGAAGTGGAGTGCGGTGGAGTCTCCTTCTTTGGAGGTTTTTAAACAGAGGCTGGATGGCCATCTGTCGGGAATGATTTGATTGTGTATTCCTGTATGGCAGGGGGTTGGACTGGATGGCCCTTAAGGTATCTTCCAACTCTATGAATCTATTTTAATATCTGTACCAAGAGAGTTTTTTTTTTTACTTGTACTGTATTTTTAAAACCATTATACGCTGTCTTGACTCCTGTGCTTGAATCCTTTGTTGTTAGCCATCTTGAATCCCATTGGCGGGGGAAGGGTGGGACATAATGAATAAAACAATAAACAAACAAACAAGCAAAGAAATTCCCCTGTATTAGCAAAAAAACTATTGGGAAGTCTTTTGAAGGTTGCAGGAGTGGAATACATTCCTATTGCATTAACCATCCGCTACTACCACTACTTCTGTGGACTGGTGGTTCCTGGATCTGGAAACTGGGTAATTTATATGCCATGGATGGAATTGCATCTTCCCTGAAAGAGCAATGCATAGCTTGGGAGTACTCTTAGAGTCATCTATGTCATTGGAGGCCCAGGTGCACTCTAGGGCTCAGAGTGCTTGGCACCACCTACAACCTTTTCTGGACAGGGATAACCTAACCCTAGTGATCCATGCACTGGTAACTTCCTGGTTAGACTAATGTGATGTGCTCTATATGTTTCTGCCCTTAAAGATGATTCAAAAGCTGCACCTGGTGCAAAATGCAGCAGCTAGATTGTTTATTAGAATGTTGCATAGAAACAGTGTAGCAGCAGTTTTAAAGCAGTTGCAGTGGCTGCCAATATGCTTTCAAGTCTGAATTCAAGGTGCTGGTGAGAACATCTAAAACCCTAAATGGCTTGGAACCTTGATACCTTTCCTAACTTATGACTGCATAAGGTTTGAGGTCTGCAGGAGAGGCCTTCTTCTATGTTACTTCATTCAGGGCAATACCTTCTGGAAGGATGTGGGAGAGGGCCTTCTCTAGTATGCTACCCCAGCTGTGGAATATCCTCCCTTTGGAGTCCCAATTGGCATGAACGCTGGTGTCATTCTAGCAAACCTGAAGACCCCTCCATCCCTGACATAGGTTGCTCATGATCTGACACAGGGAGGGGGTACCCCCCTAATATAAAGTGGGGCACAATCACTCACCTGCTTGTGTAGACCACAAACATATCAAGTTTTATAAGCATTGTGGACCAAGAAGGGTCTATCTACTGCTCCAACATAGGAAGAGAGATGCTTAGATTAGTTAACTTTCAATATCTTTTATTCACTCATAATCGGTGGAGCTATAGAAGAATATCATGGCCAAGATTCTCCATTGGGGTTGCATAGTGTAAATCTCCAGATGTAGCATTACATATTCATTGTGTCATGTGACTCTTGTATTGAATGGAAACACTGTGGACCTGAATATGGAACTGAATGCACAACCAAAGGAGTACTACTGACAGTTTCAGCAGATGAGTATATATCAGCTGAGAAGATACACCCATATGTTCAACAGGGCTTCATGAACATCTCCTCTTTCATGACCTTGAACTGAATGTGGGTGTTGCACAATGGACAGAGATATTCAACCATTTCTGTAAGGGAATTTACATAAGCATATGTCACCAATGGGCTGCTGGCCCTGAAGCAATCCCAGAGGGAGAGGGAGAGAGAATGAGGGAGATAAATAAAGTAAGAAAATGTTGAGCAGCTGTTATTTTCAATGGCTGGAATTCTTGATTGCATATTACAAAAGCATAGCCTAGAGTTATGCATTTGTAACTTATCTATGTTCACAATCCCTAAGTATTCAATAGTGTAGGGAATACATAGGAATCGTAAAAGTCCCCCAATCCTGAGTTACAATTGAGGTCTGTTTTCCAGTCATTTGGGGCACATAAGAGTGATGTTTCCATAAGACTGAGATCCCTTGTATGAGGGGGAATTCCAACAGGGCTCCTGCTTCTGATATTTGCATCAGAGATTGCTGGGGGCAGTGGCATGGAAACACCAGTCTGGTGTGTCCCAATCAACAGAACAGACTCCCATCACTCACAGAGTCTTGGTAAATCAGGATTGAGGGAGTCGGGCCAGGAGATGCTATTAAATGTGAAGTCAAAGGCTTTCACGGCCGGCATCCATAGGTTTTCCTTGGGTTTTTTCTGGGCTGTGAGGCCATGTTCTGGAATAGTTTCTTCCTTATGTTTTGCCTGCATCTGTGGCTGGCATCCTCAGAGAATGAGGATGGAAGCCACATTCTCTGAAGATGCCAGCCACAGATGCAAGTGAAATGTCAGAAAGAAACTATTCCAGAACATGGCCTCAGAGCCCAGAAAAAAACCCCAAGGAAAACCTATAGATGCTACTTAGCTACAGAACTGGGGTAGTTACATAACTAAGGACTTTATCAGACTAGTGTCTAAAAATGCTGTAATTCCACAAATGAGGAAAGCAGAAACATAGTGGCATTATCACACTTATTATCACATGTCACTGTAATCACATGAAAGAACCACCATGGAATTATTGCACAACCACCACTAACACTTTAAGAACAGAACTTATTTTTGTGATTTAGTATTGGCAAGATGTCGGCAGTTCTCGTGAGAAGACACGAGTGTGCTTAAAAACACAAAAGTCCCCTTAATTTTGAAAGTAAAAAAACACACAAACATTTGAATCTAAAAATATGTAAACAAACTGGGACAGTTCATAAAAAGAGGATCCTGTGGATAATTTTCACATTCTCACTGAGAAGTTTTCTCACTGGGAACAGGGAGAGGGGAAAGAGAACCACCCATTCACACTGTAATTTCATGATTACAGTGGGATGTTTTTTCGCATGCTCTTCAATACCATGAAAAGAGCAATTTTGAGGGTTATTGACAGCTTATCCTGTCAATGAAAAGCAACACCTTATTCACGGCTAAGGCACAGATTGACCATGTGAACATGACAACATCATGCAATAAAGGAAACCGTTCACGCTACCATAACATCGTAATCATGCAATTTTGCTGCATCTGATAAAGTCCTAAGTAGCGCATATACAATGGCAGACAATATTTTCTTTTTATTCATTTCTAAATGCATTTTTCAATGCCATCTCAACATCTCAATCTCCCTCCCTCCCTCCCTCCCTCCCTCCCTCCCTCTCTCTCTCACACACACACTTATTTCACTGCCTTCCACCTTCTTATTGCTGTTCCATTCTGCTTGTTTTAATCCCCTTTACTAGTGAAGCAGAAAGCAGGGGGCTAGGGAGAAGGGGGTACTGCTGAGAAACGGATTTTCCCTTAGGGTGATGCTGACTTCAAAAGGAAAACCAGTCACTTTGTAAGTGGGGGAAATTTAATCATTGAGAGCAATAATTGCTTTTCAAATATTATCATGTATGATAAGGAGAGGGGAATTGAAATTGCAAGCAGGGCTTGCCCAGCTTATTTGTTGGGCCTCATTTCTGAAGCTGCTGTGAGTTCTGTGGGTGGACTTACAGGGTGATATTGTCCAGGCAACACTCAACCGGGTGTCTTGTGTTTCCTCTGAGGTATAAGGCAAGCTAAGATTTACTTTATTGCTCATTTCCTTATGCCAGCCTCTGTGTCTTCAACTTCTTGCTGCCAGCTGTTCTCTCAGGCCACTTCCAGAACTGCAGACAGACAGTCTCCAGGCATCCTCCACTATCCCCTCATTGCAAAATGACTTTAGGAGCAAACATTGATGCTTAAAAGCTGCCTTCCAGGAAAATAGCAAAACAGTATTAGCAGTGCATTACATTTGGGCAGCAGAATGTATGATCACTCCCAGTATCACTCCCAAAGTTCATTGGATATCTGAAATACATGCACATCTCATTGTGCAATACTACAACACATTAAAAAAGGTACCATATAACTCCATATGAGTAAATCTATGGTCCATCTCCTTTAATCCAGTGCCCCTCCCCAACCCTATCCAATTAGAAAGGGCACTTAGGGCTAATTGTAATTTTTAGTCCCAACTGGAGCACATCCTTTAAACCCATGAACCAAGCTCCATTTATCCAATGTCTCTGCTGGGAATAACAATTGAATTTTGCTCTTAAACCATGGTTTTCACTTTCACCTGGTTTTCACCTTCACCTGGGTAGGGATTAGAGTGCATTTTAACTATATACTGCAGTGGCAATATTAGTTAGGTAGCTAGTTAGTTAGTCCACCCCTCACCCAATATGGCACCCAATACAGCTCACAACACAGATTAAAATAAAAAACAGATAAAATCCAGTCATGACAGTAAAAAAAGTGTCAACAATTAAGCTATTCTACTTAAAACAACACTGATTCAAAACAGCACTGATGTTAAAACATAACTAAGAGGGTAAAATTACAGCAACCCCCATTTTAAACAGTCTTCTACAGCAGCTCATCAATAACCAGAAGCCAGTCTAAGAAAAGTTTTTTTTTTCCTGCCTGGAAGGAGAGCAGAGAGGGAGTCAGTCTAGTCTCCCATGGGAGTTCCATAGCAGCCATGGGAGCAACCAAAAGGGGACCCTTTTATATGTCCCCATGACAAATAGGGCTTGTCTTCATGAGCCCAAAAAACCCAGATTGCTCCGCAGTAATAACAAGTAGTAACAAGTCGCAGCAGCTGTGATTTGTCTTAACAGTTTTAGAGCCCCCATAAACTTTGCATGCCCTCTAGCCAAGATGGTGGCTGTGAGTGAATTACTCACATTCTAAAATCTGCCACCGCCAAACTTTTTTTTTTTAAAAAAAGTATTTCCATGGTGCGCACAAACAATACTTCTCCTCTACAAAAAGAGAGAGAAAAATAACTCAAATCCCTGCTTTGTCACGTTAATGATCGCTCACTAAGGCAAAAATCAACATGGTAGCAGCAGGCACTTCCCATGTTACCAAGCCCTGCCCCCACAGACATCCAGCCAATCAGGTGTGTGCTTCTTCTCGTATGGGAAAGCGAATCAAATAGAATTGCTTGTCCTAACAGGAAGGAATGTGCATTCCCCACAGAGCTTTTTAAAAACTTCGGGGAAAGCCACAAGGGCTTTCCCAGTGTAGTTTTTATAGTCCCCCCCACCTCCTTTCTAGTACGCCACATTGATGTGAGTTCCCATTAATACAGCTTGTATTCCCTGCGAATTCCCATGAGGATTTTTTTTGCATCATTTACACAACCCCTTAGACAACCCCATTCTTGTGACAATGGTGAGACCAAGAGGCATCCCTCCTGTGAGGACCTTAAAACTCAGGCAGACTCATATAAGGAGGTCTGGGCTAGCATTCTGGCGGTGATTAACACATATGTACATTCCCTTATGCATATGTTTTTAATTGTTTTGGCCATGGTGTTCAGTTTAGTTGTGTAAACAGAATTCCTCAAGTGAAACTACTGCACATACAGTTGTGCATCCTTGGTGGTGAGTAACTACTCTTCAGTGCCTGCAATGCACCACTTGATTTGCTTGGAAACAGCAGGCACATTTGCAGATATACCATCAGTGACATAATGTTGGTATTCAGCAGAAGAGTCCTAGTAATGCAGCCACTACTTAAATATGTGAGTGTAGATTTGAATTGCACAAACATGATGTAGGACCTCATGCTGGATGATCTCCCAGGTAATCTGGGCCAAAGCTATTTATGGTTTTATAGGTCAGAACCAGCACTTTGAACAGTAATGAACCGGTAGGCAATGCAGCTGTTGTAATAAGGGAATTATATGTGCCTTGTAACTAACCCCAGTCAGCAGTCTAGCTGCAGCATCCCCCACACCCATTGGGAAGTGAAACAAGCATTCCTTATGAGAAGACACTCCCCAGACTGAATTTGTTAGCCATCTGTTTAATTCAGCTTGACTGCAGTGAGCATTTCAGAGCAGACCGTAATTTATTCTATGCCCTCGAAGACTTCTGGAGCACAGGTAAATGCACTTCCACAAATGGCCTCTAGTGAACCACAATAGCAGAAAAGTCGGGGATACACATAAAAACAAAAGAGCCTCTGTTTCATTGGCTAGTTGCATCATACAAAGTCAACTCATTGCCAGTCATGAGATAAAGGGCCATGTGCTCTACTCAAAGTACAATTTCATTTTCCAAAATGCAGTAAACAGATGCATAGAATATAGGAGATCTATATTGAATGCAATTTTCATTAAGTAGCAGCTAGTTGAATTGAATTGGATCATTTATAGCAAGGGTCCTTTTGGCTGGAACCATTTGCCTTTTAGCAACCATGGCCATTAGATATGCTGGCTGGAGACTTCTGGGAGTTGTAATCCAAAGAAGCAATTTTTAGAAGTGCTGGAAGAGACCATTCCACATGGTCATCATGTTCCTTCTTTATTTTACAACATGGATGCTTCAGTACCTGAACTGGCTTACTTCCTGCTTCTCACTCCTTCAGTTTCTTTTGCTTTTACATTATGTAGGAATGACTGATGAATGAAGTCTTTATAAATTCCTATATGAAGCAGCTCATTGCAGTATAAATTTATCAAAATATATATTTTGGAAGAAAACACCTATTTAAAAGAATTGACCAAACTTTACAAACTTCATATTTAGGATCAACAGAACTTGGTGTGTGTGTTTTTAAAAAAACACACATCAAGTACGGACAAAGGAACAGTGACAGATTTAGCTATCCCTACCTGTGTATATGCCTGCATATATCTAGCGTTTTGCAACTGGGATTTCCGTAAAATTATAGCTGAGCCTTTCAACAATAGAAGGAGCAGCAATGAAAATCCTGAGCTCTTTAACTATACTATTTGAGGCACAGGCCACAGGTCTCTTATCAGCTGGAAACTGCTTGAGTTAAGTATTCAGGGAGATTGGCCCAGGGTGCTAAACTTTTTGATCTAGTAATATCAGCTAGATGGATTTGGAGATCCAATAAGCAGCTCTTTACCTGCTGAAAGAAAGACTGCTAAACCTCATTTCTTGAGCTGCGGAGAGTAGAGAAGTCTGTTGGTTGTCTAATGTAATCTGCACTTAGAATTGCCAATGAATCCTAAAGTGCCAAGGATCCCACGGTCTGCTCAAATGTGAGGGAAGACACAATTGGAAGAAAAATCTTCTCTTGTGTTCTTGGATTTATTAGATGGACCTCAACATGTGGCAGACCAACATAGATTATATTAGCTTACAAAACTACCTTCCTTACTGTTCAGGAAACAGGTAAGGGTCATAAAAAGGAAATGTAGACCCAAAGGTTCCATATGCCAGTACTCGCATGTTGATAATACTTGCAGTGGAACTGAAATTTCTCCAAAGACATTTCTTTCCTGAGTAGATGTCTGAGATTTTTAGGAATTAATAAAAATTTCCACAGTTTTGTTGAAAAGTTCCAAAACACAAAAATAAATAAATAAATAAATAAATAAATGTGCAAAGCTCTCATAATCTTTCCCATTAGGGGACAACTTTTCAGATTTTTCATTCTTGTGCACAAGAACAAAACAAAAATGAAGATCTACATCTCTAACAGTTTCACTTCTTCCTTTCCTTTGACACCTTGTCCTTTTGTAAAACAATGGACCTGTTACAGAAATGCAACAACCTAGGAGATTATCAGACACAGCAAAAACCATGTCAGGAGATTGTGATGAGAACACAAATGGGGGATATAATCAGATTACAACATCCTTCAGCATCCTGGGGGCATAGCGCAGGTGTGGTTAAGGCATCCCTTTTTATTGGCTGCTTGTCCCCATCAATGAAAAAGGGAAGCCTCATCTGTGGCAGTGCTGTGCCCCAGAAACAGCTCAGTATCTGGGCGTCTGATAATATCACCCTTTCTGTTCTCCTCCCGTTCTTCGGACACATTGGTTTGGGACACAGGTTTTGTTTTGCTTCGTTTTTTGGCCATTTTCCACTGCATCTGATAATCTCTCTAGAAAATGATAGAGATGCAACAACCACTTGATGTCAGGACATGATATCAAGCACTTAACCAGCCTCTTGTCTTTCACACCTCTTGCATTTAGCAACATCCCTCTGTGTTTGTGCTCTACAGTGTACAAGGACATGCACCAACAAGACCCTCGTAGGAGACTGAGATGGGAAGGCGAGAGAGCTCTTTGCAGCATACTTGAAAACCAACAAGCAGGCATCACTTTGTACTCACTCTAGCAGTGACATTTTAATTTATGAGCTAAGAATGCACTGATTGCCAACTACCAAAATTGATTTGGTTGTTCATCTGATTCAACGTGTGTCAGAGTTTGAAAGTAATTATGATAGCGGAGCTGATAGGCAGGCAATTACATTTTTGTTCTCTCGCTCGCTCACTCACTATTCTTATTTTTGTGCATGCACACTCTCTCTCTCTCTCTCTTCCTTTGTACCCTGAGGTTGTTCTTCTTGGAAGCCTAGGCAAGCATCTCTCTGTGTGTTTCCTCTTTTGGCACTGCTGTTGTGCAGATTATTAAACTGCAGCGTTGGCAAGTTAGGCTGCACCACACTAGACAAGTTCCCTAATTCAGATATGTATTTCCCTTCTCTAGTATTCTAGTAGCTTTATCAAATTGAGATTTGTTTGTGGACACATGGACACTCGGCATTTTTGCTGATGTATATGCAGTTTGGTTCATAAATCGTATTGTATGTTTAGTCCATTTTCTGAACATTAAGACTGTTTTGTTGCCAGTAAGGCATGGAATACTGAACAATACAGGTGCACGTTGTTAACAAAGCCTCTAACAAAGAAGTTTCTTTTTACAAAGTCTTTGTACATCTTCATTCACTTTCTTCCTTGTTCTTCGTCTATCTGGAGGGTGTTTTTTTTAGCAGCATCAGCAAATGGGGGGATGGTGAAGGAGGGCTAGAGAAACAGATTGCAGGAGCAAGTCTGCAGTAAACAATGCAATAAAAACCTGAGCTGGGCAAGAACAAATTTCTACTCCAGCAGAGCCCACAGTGTGTGCTCACAACAGGCAAGGTATACGGTGGTTGCCTCCAGAACTACTAAACATGCATTAACAGAAGGGGAAAAAAGGAAGGAAGGAAGGAAGGAAGGAAGGAAGGAAGGAAGGAAGGAAGGAAGGAAGGAAAAAAGAGAGGAGCAGATAAGCCTGCCTCACCAGCCACTCCTGGCAAGTTTAAAAAAGAAAGATAGATCTGTAAGTTTGGCCACCAACGTGGAAATCATAAAAAGCTTTTAAGTGGTCTCCAGAAGGTTCAAAACATTTTTTGTTTTTTTAATGCAAGGCCTACTTGGCCTCATTGTTTAATTTCACAAGTGCATATTGTCAGTTTTGGATAAAATGTTTGCTGAAACATTTTGAACTGCTCTTCTTTTTGGTGGTGTCGGAACCTATCCCTATTCTTTCCATGTTATTTTTACCTCTGGTAAAAATAAGTTTCTGTTAAAGAGATAATACTCAGGAACTCATTAACTTCATTAACTGAGGTATACCTGTACAGAGATCTGTGCTATCATAACAGTAAATACATTTCTAACTCATTATATTGTTCTTTGTGAAATTGCAGTAAAGGGTAGATATATTTCTTTTTTAACTTCTTCATCAACTTTGTCCCTCTATCCTAACCAGTATTTATATACAGTATTACTCCATATCCAAGATTTCAGGGCAGCATGCAATAAAGCCAAGTTAATCCGTTTAAAACAATTTAAAGAAGTAAGAATAATTTAAAGAGACCAAAAACACATTAAACAGTCCCTGCTTCCATCCTATAAAGTCTGGGGCAATGTTCAACTTGCAGACATAAACCCAACTGTAGGTGGTCCAGATCCAGCATGCAGAAGGTCCAGTCCCACCTCTTGTTCCTCAAGCCTTGCAACTTAACAGATAATGATAGCAAGAAAATTTATCTCTGCTGGGTGAGGATGCACTTCCCTTGCCTTAACTGGTGCTTCCATTAGTAGGTTGACCCAGTTATTGTTAGTGGGGACTACGGGCACTTCTCTCTCTGCCCCACCCTTTTCTGTGCAGAGGAGGATAGGCGGAGCAGCACTTGCTCTCAACCAGTGTTTGGTTATATGCCACCTTCAGCCATATTTATACTTATGCACAGCCTCATTCTATCTTATGATAGGGCCTGCATACCCTCCAACTGTCCCCATTTTTCAGGGTCAGTCCCAATTAATTCTCTGTCATCCTACTTTATCAGTTAAAATGTCCTAGTTTTTCTCTCTTCCTCTCACTTTCCCTGCTCATCCTCATATTACTTTAGTTGCTGCAAACTGAGGGGCCGGCTACACAGTAAAAAAATATATGTATGGAGTTCACATGATCGATCATGTCTACACACGGCCATTCGGATGCATACATGTTTTTCGGAAGGGGGCTAGCAAATCCCCTGTAAACTACGTGGATTTGGCATTCGGGAGGATTAGCGAAATCTCAAGCTAAAATCCATACAGCTGTTCGTATTATCGATGGTCTGTACACCCCGTTTACACACATATGAACAGGCATTGTAATCTGACTGGCTGGCCAAGCACAGGGGGCGGGGCTAGCAAAGAGGGGAATTGGGAGCAGTCACTGTGTTGGATTCCCAGCTAAGCAAGAGTCCAGTAAGTCCATGAAATGGAGAATTTTACATATATTCATTTTTATTTTACATTGTAAATAGGGAAAACTGACTGTCTGCAAAACAGGCACCTTTTTAAATTTTAAAAAAAAGTGGCGGGAGATTTAAAACCACCGCTTGGCTTGCTTGCTCCAGCCAGCTGGGCAAGGGCAGTCATACTGAGTTTGGGGGGGTAAAAAATCGTGTAGGCAGATCGTATGCATACAAATGGCTGCCTTTTGGGATATTTCACCCCCCAAACAGATTTTTTTCCATTGTGTAGACAGGGCCTATCAATGTGCAAAACCAGTTTGCACTCAAGTTAACTTGAGCAGGAAGGAGAGGAAAGGAGAGGAGAGGATGGGGGCAACCTCTTGCCCTTCCCAGTAAGCTCAGGCAAAAACAAACTTCTGGAGCCTTTCCTAATGTGTATATTTCCTTATTAATAACTTTTGCTGTCTTGACCACAATCTAATGTTATTTCGTCCCAAACACCCCAGTTTTCATCTGTAAAATGTTGGAGGGTATGAAAGACAAAAGCAGAAGATTACTGTTAACCACTGTACAACCTGGATTGAGTGTAGGCATCGGGCTTGTCTAGATGGGCAATATGCCCCCATCTTGCTCCTGTCTCAGAACCCTGCAGTCCTGACAACACGGCATTTGCCCCATTCTGCCCCCGGGGCAGATACAGGACTGAGATGGGGAAAGGCAGGATAGAGCCCTGTTATAAGATAATACCTGGTCTATTCCATTTCCATTGGGAGGAAACGGGTTAGGCCCCACTTGTCCACAGGAGCCCATCCTAGCAGGCCGGCCCTCACTGCTGCTGCCATTTCCCTAGCTTTCCTGGAAGGCAGGAAGGGGTCCTGCAGCAGGTGACCAGTGCTGCACATGTAGTTCACATGGTGTGGGCTCCCTTTCTGCTTTCCAAGACAGCGAGAGAAATGGGGTGATGGCAGCTGTGGCGATGGGCCAACGTGCCCATCAGGGCTTCCTCCTGTCCCATGGTGGGAACAATAGGCCTGATCCACGGCCAAGGTATGCCAACAGGGAGTCAGCATACCCTGGCTTGTGTAGATGAGCCTTTAGACATGTCTTAGAAAAAATGGCACTTTACAGCTTCACATTTCTTAATCTGCAGAGGAGACCATGTGTCTTAATTTCAGGAATTCAGAAACTTGTTTTGGGGAGTCAGTAGCCCTGTTTAGGTATGAAGCGGTAGGATTAAAATGGGCACAGGAACATGATTATCACATAAACCCTGCTCCTAATGCCCCTGAGAAATTAAATTTGCCCTTCATGCATTGAGCTGAAAGGTCATCTGAGGAGGGCTCTGTAACCATGCTGTGCTGAAGATGATTATAAATCACCATGAAAGGATACATCTTACCAGGGTGCCTGGTCACAGGAGCTCTGTAACTGCATTCATTGGAATGTGATCCTGCAAACTTTTGTGCCTTCTTCCTATCTTTGTGCTCAACTCATGAAGGTCTAACTTCTTTCTAGGTGTTTGAGGACATGCAGGGAGGCTTAGATGATGCCTACTTCTCCTTCCCCACATTTAGCCCTCGACATATTTGGATAAATGCCTGAAACGAGGTAGAGGCAAGAGAATATCTTTGTCTCTGGACTTTTTCGGATGTGAACTTACCGCGCAAGAAGGCTCGTAACAGGCGCAACGCTGCTGCATGGCAGGGGGCCTGTTTCATACGACGCCGTCCCCCTTCCGAAATCAGCTGTGTCAGTTCCGTGAGAGACTGGAGCCAGCCGCACCATATTTGGCCTTTTTTTATTCACGGAAGTTGCCCGTGAATAAAAAAAGGCCAAATATGGTGCGGCTGGCTCCAGCCTCTCGCGGAACTGACACAGCTGATTTCGGCAGAGGGATGGCGTCGTACAAAACAGGCCCCCTGCTGCGCAGCAGCGTCGCACCTGTTATGAGCCTTCTTGCGCGGTAAGTTCACATCTGAAAAAGTCCTAAGTGCTCTCTTCTGTGTCCTACTTTTGGTGAAACAAATTGTCCCAGCTTGTCATATGAGACACTCAAGATCTCATATTTAAACAGATGTCAGTTTTCAAGGGTTCAGACCTTTGAAACACAGGTGAAACTAACCAATCAGGGCATGTAATTAATCTACTGTTTTCATAATGCTTAATAACCAAGTCCATACATTGCCAATGGCATTTTATATACTGCTTAGATGATGTGTACCATGAGCGCAGAGTTTAAGAGGAAGTTTAGATGGTCCTCTTTCGGCAAAACCACCTGAGAGGGAAAGCTCTCACCAGAGAGGAATTTCAAATTATTCTGATAAGATTAATGAAATTCCCAAGGAGTTATTGATAATCTCCAGTTGTTATTGTTCAATTGTTCAATTGTTCAAAGAAAAATTCAAGGTGAATTTGGAGGGACCAGCATTGGTAGTGAAACAATTTCAGAGATGTCTAAGAAATATTAAAATGTATATTAATAAAGTAGTGGGATTTTTTGAGGGAGGGTGCCCATACTCATGTAATAGAGATATAGAGGTCATAACACACAAATGATCCCAGGGTGAACCCTATCACACTCTGTCTCAGCTTGATAATCTGTACCAGCGATGAGAACTTTGGGTGAGTGTTTCAGAGTTCACCCCTCCCTCCCAGTCCCACTGCATGCAACCACCTGGCTCAAAATGTGAATTTCTTGTGGAGGGAAGGTTAAGTTGGGAGTGTTCAGAAGTCCACTTCTAATTTTTAAACCCTTAAAATGCACATTTTCTTTGTGAAAGCCTTGGTCACAAGTCTTGTTTTCAAGGATGGCTGTGTTTCCTGTTGGTTTCCAGGACAGTCATACTCTTTGTTTTTTAATGTTTTAATTTTTCAGAGGCGGGAGGGATGCTCAAAGGCTGTGACAGTGGCAAAAACTGGTGGAATGCTGCATATGACCCATAGGCCATGTGTTGCCAACCCTTGGTATATATGATCATGCCAAGTGGAGTGGAAAATTATAATACCAGTCTGTGTTATAAATGTTTGCAGTGGTAAAATGTGTCAAAAATATGTAGGAAAATGAGTGGTGTTTATCTATGGAGATTAGCCTAAACTTTTCAGTTGTTGTTCTGTTGGAAAACAGGAACACTAGACAAGGAAAAGCAGGCAAGTCCAAATACACATCTTTGCTCTATCCAACTCCTCTTCCTTTGGGATGCCCCTGAATTTCACAATTGTCCTCTCCTCTCTTCCACACACACATGGGTTTTCTTCTTTGCTTTGGAATATAAAACATGTCTCTTTCAGATATTCCTTTCCAATTGCAACTAGCTAACAAAGCAACATCCTGAATCTTGTTCTAACTTTTGGCACCTTGCAGAGCCAGCCAAATTGCTGAGGGAGGGGATAAAAATATAGCTCCCATACCCAAGCTGCTTTGAAGCAAAGGAAAAGAATGCCAGATAAAAAGCAATTTATGTAATATGTCGGCAAGGTGGCGGGGAGCCAGCCAGTGGAACTTAATGAGCTGACATCTGTTGACAACTCTGAGGTGTCAGATATTAGCATTTGTTTCACTCATTTGCACATTGTGCCTAAGTAGAAAACTTAGGTGGAAGAGAGTGACTGGGGCTTGCCATCCAATTTGTTTGGTTTTTCTCTGCAAGTGCTGAGATGTGAAGTCATCCCTGTGCATTTGAAACACAGAGTTTTGCGCATGTGATCAAACCCAAAATGGAGAGTTGTAATTGGACAAAAGCTAGGAATCTATCATGACTGGTCTTTTTTTTATTATTATTATTATTATTATTATTATTATCATTATTTTGTCTTTTGTAAAAGAGACATTCACCTTTGTACTCTGATTGCATAGATTTTGTAGTAGTGGTTGGTAGTCTCTTCCAGATAGAGGCTGCTGGGCTGGCTTCAGTTTCCATGGATGAAAAATTACAGTGAAAATTGCTTGTGGTTTTATGCAAGCATCTCAGCCAGGAAATGTACAATTCTATTCACTTTGCAAAAGAAAAGCACTGTTGGAAGCTAGCAAATCCATCACACCTGGACATGGTACTGTTTTTCCTTACATTGTACGTTTCCAGTTTAGCCTTATGTGGCAACAGTATGGCAGTGATAATCTTGTTGTTTTGCTCTTGTTGTAAATTTAACTGTCTGTAAACCCTATTGTTTGATCACAAATAATCCTTGGTATTTATATAAAAAAAAATCTGTTTCCAATAAAGACAGAGAGGCTGTACTAACCTGGAGGCTTAGTCAAGGCTACCGTATCAAAAAAGATGCAAGGGTAATCAGGATGAGTACTGTACCCTATGGTTGCAAAGTGGCGAGTGAGGTGAGATTATATGTTGTCCAAATAGCTAGACGAAGACATGTATATAGTTTCTTTGCACATTTTCAGTGACTTTTCCATATTTCATAATGTTTTGGTCAAACTTTTTGTGAACGCTTTTTTCCCCCACAACTATAATTTCACAAAATGCCTTTTTTGTAACACAGAATGGCCTGAACCCTATTGTTAATCCCAACTATACTACACCCAGTGAATCATTGGGATTTAGCTGACATGCTCTTCAGCAATAGAATCAGTGGAGTCTGCTCGAGTCAGGATTAACCAAAATGATGCAAGCCAACATGTTTTATTGCGACTGCTGCTGACAACAAAAAGGGCTGGTCCTTTTCATCGTATGTGTGTGTGTGTGTGTGTGTGTATTCAAATCACCTGTCAGTTTATGGCAACCCCATGAATTTTATAGGGTTTCCTTAGGCAAAGAGTACTCAGTGGTGGCTTGCCACCCCTTCCTCTCAAATATAGCCTACAGCACATAGTATTTTGTGGTGTTCCCCCACCCAAGTACTAACAAGGCCTAAACCTGGTTAGTAGAGTTGCCAGTCCAGGGTCATCCCAAGCCCTGAGATTTCCAGGCCAAAAACGTGAAACTAAGGGACAGCCCCTGCTGATGTCATTAAGCATTATCTAGTAAGTACTGACTACAGTGGGTCAGAGCTTGCAATTCAAACACATACAGAGAACAGGGAATAGGTGTCACGACCCATGAGCCTGATGAGGCTATAGAGTCAGAAGAGGAGGAGGACATGGCTGGGAATGGCCCTAGGGACCCTGGCACAGGTTTATCTACACCTGTGCCAGCAGGGAACCCTGCCAACCTAGAGGCTCAAGCAGAGGTAGAGCCTGGTCTGAGTGGGTTGGCACCAGTCTTGGCAGATTATTTATTTATTTATTTATTTATACCCCACTCCTCAGCCACAAGGCCAGCAGAGCGGCTTACAACCCATTTTAAGCAATAGCAATTCAGACATCTACACTGCATTAAACAGCCTCCAATGTGTAATTGCCCCCACAAGCCGGGTACTCATTTTACTGACTTATGAAAGGATGGAAGGCTGAGTGAACCTTGGAGCCCTCTGGAATTGAACTTGCAACATGGTGGCTTGCAGTACTGGCATTTAGTGGCAATGGCATGGTGTCAAACATCAGTGTTGATCATATTGGATCTTTCTGCAGCTTTTGACACTTTGGACCATCAGATTTTACTACTACGGTTGGCATCATTGGGAGTAACAGGGAATGCTCTGTCTTGGTTTAAATCTTTTTTGTTGGATTGTTCCTCACTATTTTATTTCAGGGAGCTATGTCAGCAACTTTCCCTGTAACTGTAGGGATCCCTTAAGGATCAGAGAGTCCTGCCCACTCAGATAAGGATGATGAAAAAGAGAGGGACATACCTCCACCATCGTATACCCAGCAGCAAGGTCAAAAGGAAGCTCAAAGGAAGTCTCTGAAACTTTATGAGAAAAACCTGCTCATTAAGAAACACCTGGCAAAGCCTTAATCGCTTTATATATGCTGGGAGAAGCAATGGAGGCTTTGTCAGAGATCAATTGATCTTCCTGGAGAAAGCTTCCTGCTGACTTTGTTGCCTTAATCCTTGCTGCCTTGACTCGTGCCTTGACCTCAGACTCTCCCTGACTACACTGTTGCCTGATCCTGCTGACCCACAAACCTACTTCTTGACTAGGCTGCCTTCTCTAAGCGTTGACCTTTGGACTGTATCCTGGACTCTTCTCTGTGTGCCTTCTTGCCTGTATTGCCACTTCTTCAAGAAATGGAACCTTGCTTGTTCCAAACCAGTTCATTTCCATAGTGCTGGTTATGACCTATAAAGCCCTAAATGGCTTGAGTCCAGACTATTTGAAGGACCGGCTCTCCCAATATAATCCTGCCAGAACCCTAAGGTTATCAAGAAGAGGCTTTCTCTCAGTCCCACCTCCATCACAATCTTGCTTGGTGAGGACTCAAGAGAGAGCCTTCTCAGTGGCTGCTCCCACCTTCTGGAACACCCTTCCATGGGAGGCTAGGCTGTCCTCCTCCCTGATCTCTTTCGCTGACAGGCAAAGACTTTTCTTTTCAAGCAGGCTTTTAACATATAAGCAGCAGGGATTGTTTTATTTGGTATGTTTTAGATTTTGTATGTTTGTAATCTGATTTTTAAATTTTTTTTTAATTTTATATATTGTGTTTTGAATCTGTCATTTTACGGATGCTGCCTTGGGTCCCATCTTGGGAGAAAGGCAGCATACAAATGAAATAAAAACCAAGAAACATATTTTTCCTGTTTGGAAATTAAGATAGAAATCTTGACTAAAGGGGATGTTCCTAGATCAAGGTGAAATGAGGGAATTATTTCTTCTCATGGAGACAGGATAAGCAACATTTTAACTTAACCTACTTGCTTTTAGTCAGAAGGTGGATGCAGAGTAGAGCAGACGGTGAGCCCTGGCACTACAAACACTGGAGAGAAAGGAGGAAACTAACTACAGTAACTAAACCCATAAACTCCCTGGGGAGTCTGCAAGCTGCAGCAATAAATCAATGCAGCCTTGGAAATTGTGTCAAGCTGCTACTCTACAAACTGAGCTGGAGATTTTCACATAGCCTTTTCCTCTTGCCCAGAGCTAGGCCCAGAAAAATTGAAGAATTTGCAGCCTCATCTCCTGCCTGGAGACAGGCCATGAAAACTGGAGATTCGGGGCCAGGCCCTGAAATCTGGCAACACTTCTGCTTTGCTTCCAGGCTTAGACAGGATTTGGTACTTTCAGGGTATTTATGTCCTCATACAGAGCAACAAGACATTTTGACCCATGAAAAAAACTCTTATCCTTGATGATAGGGAAAAAAGAGAATGTTCTTTATTATCCTAGAACAGATATGAAACAGATTGATCTCTTATGAGAACAAATCTCACAAATGTTTAAACTACTTAAGGTTTGGCTCTCACACTCACCTGCTACTGGTGATGGAAGTAATTAGCGAAAGGCCTCTTCTATTATTAACCCAGTATTCTTGAAAACATGTAAGCTGACTCATTTTCATTAGTGCTGTGAATTTCAAGTGTTTCCCAAACATTCAGTAAAGCTGAAGTACATTTTTTCTTATTCAATTATAAACAGAGTCACAGAAATTAGAGTTACATTTAGAGTGTAATAAATATAAAAGGCTCATCCTAAGCAGTGCTCACACCCCTAGTGCACTCTAAATGTGTCAGTGTTGCAACTTAATTCTTGATTAGAAACAGATATACCTGGAACAGTAACCCGCACAGAAACAAAACTGACAGTGGGTAATTCTGTGGCACCTCTGCACTGGGAATAATACAGTGATCCAGTTGCATTTCCTGTAGTGTCTGACTGGGAAAAGTCAAGGCCAAAACAGTGGATCATCCACTGCAGTGTTTTTGTGGACAGTTGCTATGGAAGGTGGTCCTAATAGCCTGGAAGTGTTCAATGAATATATTCCTTTCAGCCCATTTTCAGTTCTTTCTTGTCATATTAGTTGCATCATCATCATCATCATCCCCCTGACTTTTCCCAGTTGAGGACTCAAGGCAGCTTACAATAAAGTAAAAAAACCACCACCATAGTCCAAAATTCATAAAACATAAAAGTTAAAAAGTGATTACACACTATCAACAAATTAAAACCAGTTTAAAACATAAAGCGTAAACAAAAACAACAGCACGTAGTAACTTAGGCTGCTGCCACAATGCAGAAATAATACACTTTGAGACTGCTTTAACTACCATGACTTAATTCTATGGAATTCTGGGATTTGTAGTTTTGTGGGATATTTAGCCTGCTCTGTCAGAGAGCTCTGGTTCTACAACAAACTGAAAATCCCAGAATTCCATAATATGGAGCTGTTATAGTTAAGTGGTAACAAACTGCATTATTCCTAAAGTGTGGTAGCAGCCTTAGTGATATAATGCATACTTTGTAAGGAGGAGGTTTCAGGATCATAGAATCATAGAGTTGGAAGAGACCTCAAGGGGCCATCCAGTCCAACCCCCTGCCATGCAGGAAATCACAATCAAAGCATCCCCAACAGATGGCCATCAAGCTTCTGTTTAAAAACCTCCAAAGAAGGAGACTCCACCACATTCCGAGACAGTGTATTCCACTTCCAAACAGCTCTTAATGTCAAGAAGTTTTTCCTAATGTTTTGGTGGAATCTCTTTGCCTGTAATTTGAACCCATTGCTCCTTGCCCTAGTCTCTGGAGCAGCAGGAAACAAGCTTGCCCCATCCTCACTATGACATGCCTTCAAAAATTTAAACATGGCTATCATGTCCCCTCTCAACCTTCTCTTCTCCAGACTAAACATGCCCAGCTCCCTAAGCCTCTCCTCATAGTTCATGATTTCCAGACCACCCACCATCCTGGAGTATGTCTAGAGGAAGGCAACCAAAATGGTGGGAGGTCCGGAAGCCATGCCCTATGAGGAGTGCTTAGGGAGCTGGGTTTGTTTAGCCTGGGAAAGAGAAGGTCAAGAGGTGACATGATGACCATGTTTAAATGGGATGTCATATTGAGGATGGAACAAGCTTGTTTTCTACTGTTCCAGAGACTAGGATATGGAGCAATGGACTCACACTACAGGAAAAGTGATTCTACCTAAATATTAGGAAGAACCTCCTGATAGTAAGAGCTGTTTGGAAGTGGAATACACTGCCTTGTAGTGTGGTGGAGTCTCATTCTTTGGAGGTTTTTGAAGAGAGGCTGGATGGACATCTGTTAGGAATGCTTTGGTTGGGTATTCCTGCATGGCAGTGGTGGGACTAGATGGCCCTTGTGGTCTCTTCCAACTCTATGATTCTATGAAATAAATAAATAGGGCTGTATAGGTCATCACCAGCACTTTGAATTGTGCCTGAAGAAAAACTGGCAACCAGTGAAGCTGTTGGAACAAGGAAGTTGTGTTTTTCCATCAGTTATGTGCTGCAGTTCTTAGAGGACTAAATACTTTTACTGTTAACAGCATTGCATCCCTATGTAGAAGCTGTGTTGTGGCCAGGTGGTCCTTCTCTGATCCATTATCTTGTGCAGGTTAGAAAAACAGCCCCTGAGCTCTCCTTCAATCATTCTTCCCTTTGTTACACCATGCAGGCATATCTATCCCTGTTGGCAACAGCCAAAATGCTGTTATCACATGGCTGGATTTAGATATAGAAACAATGTTACTGAAGCAGAATAAATTGTTCCCATATGGCAGAAACTTTCCCTTCCTCTGATCACTGCATTCATTCGCCCAATCAGCATATTCCTGAAAAACAAATGACAAGATAACGAATTTGCAAGAGTGTTTTGATGGAACAAAATCAGGATCTGACAGCCGAATGAAGCAGGCAGGACAGAACTCCAAAGTCTCTCCGCTTGGGTGCATTTTGAGCATTTGCTGTTTAAATAGTTAAAAATAAAAGTCCTCAGATAAGCTCGGCATGTTCCAGATGGTGGTTAAGGCCAGTCAAGTTCTCTTGGTCTAATGCTATCTTTGAAAAGTACATTCCAGCTGAGTGTCTATTGGGCTGTTAAAATCAATTTCTTTTCTTTTATGGTGCCTTCCCTCCTTGTATAAATGCAGACACACAAAAGGACTGATTTGTCTTTACTACACCTAATAAAATTCAATGGGGAGCTGAATAAGTAAGCAAGGAAAATGGCCTTGTTAACCATCCCAGGGGGCAAACATTCTGATTACACCTAGGCCACAGGAGAGTCCAATACAATCATTGCCAGCTGTCCATGGGATTTTCCTGTACACAATGGAAAAATTCATTTCCTATATGGTGTACACTGCCTGGGCCATTAGGTGGGCCTACTGTTTAAAATTATGTTACAAGATCCTCCATTCAGCAGCCAAGGGGGTGGTATTTCTTTGCCTTCTTACTTTTCAACAATGCTCAAAGGACCTGTTTGCTTAGTGAACCAACTAAGAGCACATTTTAATATCCAATTTTGACCCAGGATATTCAGTTAATGGAGCAGAGATATTTGCCACATCCCAGTTTGGATAAATTAACCAGCCAGCAAGTTCATTATTTTAAATAAATTAAAATGGTGAAATGTTCATTTGCAGATGCAAATGAACATGTTCAGTTGTAAGTTAATTAGAGGTGCAGTTTGAGATGTGATGAACAACTTCTAATTAGGGATGGAAAGAATATTCAAATATATTTCAAAATGGTCAAAAACCATGTTTTACAACTGTTAGGAAACCCTGATGAGAAGAATCCTTGGACTGATGAGACTCTTCACAGTTCGAGGCTTAATCTGTGCAAAATTCGCACATGGTTGTTTTGCACAGAAAGCAGCATTTTCTTTTCAGGAAACAGTATTTTCTGCATAGAAAATTATATTTTAACAGGGAAATTGTAATGCATGCACAGAAAATGCTGTTTTTTACACAGAAAATGCTGTAATAGAGGATTTATTTTGTGCTATCTAAAATGTTGATTCTCTCCTCAAAATAGATATGTCTTGGATATCTCTTTTAAAGGTCCAAGAGAAAGTAATGGACTAGATGGCCCTTGTGGTCTCTTCCAACTCTATGAGTCTATGATTCTATGGAAAAAAAATAGCAATGTTTGATAGCTATTCTATATCAAGCTCTACAATAGTATATGAACATATATTGATTGTTGCATATTAACTAAATATATTTATATGTAGTTGATTCATATAAAGGAAAATGATTAATCAAGCAAAACTTTTTAATTACTTCTTAGCTCCAAAAAAGGAGATCAAAATCTTAATATCCCAGATGTAAGTGACATTTCCATCTTCAAATATTGTACTAACTAAACTTACAAAAATCCCCACTGGAATTCCTAGAAGTAAAAAAGATGTACATGTAATAAACATAGTGATTTGTTTAGTTTTTCAGTTCCCTCAGCCTTATCCCCCATCTCCCTCCTCTCTCCTCCCCTTCCATTATGCATTTGTCAATAATCTGTATGTGTTTGTCCATTTCCCCTGCAAACCAAATTGATCTATCAGCACCCACACACAGCCATGAAAAAAAAAAATAGATATATAACACTATGACAGAGGAATACTAGAGAATTAACTCTTAGAATGGACAAGGAGCAGATATGATGGTGTGGCAAGGCCTACTTTAGACATTTTCAGGTTTGAAGGATTATTAATAATAGCATTAATATTATATCTATATTCCTCCTTTCCCCCAATCTGGGACTCAATGTGGCTTACAAAAGTTAAAAACAGATTAAAATTCATATCATGCAAAAATCAAAAATTAACTAAACAAAAAATAGAATTAAAAAACATTTAAAAGCAAGAATGTGAAGAAAACAACAAGGAAACAGAACAGCACATTCTGAAAGCCCCTTTCTCTCTGGAGCAATCAACTATCAAAAGCCTGCTGAAATGAAAAGGTCTTCAACTGCCTATGAAAGGATAGCAGGGAAGGGGGCAGACTAGGCTCTCTAGGAAGGGAGTCCTAGTGCTTGGGAGCAGCCCCTGGGGAGGTCCTCTCCCCTGTTCCCACCAAATGAGTCAGAGAAGGTGTTGGGACAGAGAGAAGGGCCTCTCCGTAAAACAAAGTGAGCCACGTTGGTCAATAAGAAGACCTCTAAGATCCATGATCAACTAGTACCACAGTTAGTACCAGCACAAATGATACAAAATTATTAGAGACAAATCTGAGTAGCAACTGAAATTTATATTTTCAGAAATGCTGAAATCAGGGACTGCCTGTTCCTTTGTCTCAATAGTCAGAGCTCCTAATCTAATTCATTTAAATATGTACTTCCTCCTGTGTTCCACCATAAGACTGTGAACTTTATATTTTCAACATTAAAACCAAGAACCTATTAGCCATCAAGTGGCAGTGTAGCAGGAAGGTTCCATCTTCTGTGGTGCCTTAGCACATGATGTCATTGCTCTTCTGGCATCCTTTTGTTCCACTCCTGTGGGGGACCGAGGTAAAACTGCATTCTTTTTGCTAACAGGGTTTTTTGTTGTTGTTGAGGTTTTTTTTTTTTGGTTAGCAAAAAGACGCTGTTTTACCTCAGTCCCCCACAGGGCTGGAACAAAAGAATGACGACATCATGTGGTAGGGCAGCACAGAAGATGCAACCTCCCTGCAGCACTGATACTCTTCCTTGGAGTGTGGTAAGCCCCTAAACTGAGAGAAAAGGGAGAAGCAGCAAAGGCAGAGTATGGGATGAAAGGAAAAATGGCCACAGATACTGTAATGACTGGGAAACTGACAGTCAAAACCATCCCAGATTGGAGATAAATGTGCCTTGCCAAGAACCAGCAGAACAGGTTTATACGCTCATGGTGATAAACGTAATGCTACCCTTCTACTGCCACTATGGCCTGGTTAAAAAAAAATGAGTTATGCCACTGTAAGTGATCCTTATGCTAATGTAAGTTACCAACAGGATTCTAACACAGATCAGTTTTTCCCCTCCCTTCTCTATATTTTCTAAGATCCAAGCCAGAGCCTGGAGAGGTTACTGCAAGGAGAACCAATAGCAGAAAATCATCCACATAACAGTCTGTTACATGAGTAACTTCATACTTTCCATGCTTGTACAGTTGGCATCAGCAATGACCATGGAGTTAGGAGGTGGCTGGCTCTAAACTGCCTAGTCCTTAAATGCCTATTTTGTGGGGGATTTGGTGGGGTGGAACCAAGTATCTGATGGGTGGCTTCAACAATAGTCTGTCCTGTTGCATGGGTGACTGTCCAAGCCATCCATCCCAGAGCACCTTGTCTTTGAGGACACCCACCTCCACAAGCCAGGCATTCAAGGAATCAACAGCTCAGACCCAGCTGCCTCCTATTGCCACTGCTGCTGTCTGTTTCTCCTTTCCCTCACCACCCTCAAGGGTGGTGGACACAATTGTGTGGTAGACACAAAATTCTTAGTGTGTCTACCACCATCTTTTCCTCTATCTTTGGTATAACCACAGTCGAGGAAGAATAGGATCTCAGTTTTAGACTGTAGCTCCCAGAATCCTCCAACCAGCATTGTCATCTGAAAAAGTAAAATATCCAAACTCTGGTCCAATCTGCTAAAGAGATTTAGAGATCTCAAAGCTTGCTCACACTCTTGAGCGTTTTGATTGGCCCTAATAATTAACCTGACTCTGTATTCTGATTTTTTTTATTTTGCATTTTCCCTCTCTCCCCCTCTCTCTTCTCTTTCTGTGTGTGTGTGTGTGCACGCGCGCGAACACACGCACATGTTTTATATGTTGATGAGGATGTGATCTGAAAGATATTAAAGGACTAGTTTTACATGTAAATGTGCCTCTGCCATACAAAGATACTTAAGAAGGATTTATTCAGCATTTAAAGGTGCTTGGAGACCCACCCTGGATGCTAATATGTCTGCCCTCAGAGTACAGGTATTTAAACACGATTTCCCACAAGCGTGTTAATGTGTGCAGAGAAAGCAAATGAAGTGCAAGAAAGGAATGATCAACTGTGCTAACAGCACATTATTCTACTTAAGATTTAAGTCTGGGAGAAAAACAGCTTAGTGCGTTATGGTGAATATTCACGGCTAGATGTTTATCATATTGGACTCCAAGGTACTTCTAAACACTGTATTTCTTAAAAGGCAGTTTAAAGCACATTTATTAAAAGCTAATGGTCTTCTGTTGCTTTATAAATGCAACTACTGCCACATAAGCTTTAAATAAAACAGTCTTGGAAATCAGTACCATCTTCCCACTTGGGAGATGTCTTCTCCAGTTCTCCAGCCTATGAAAATTTCCACATGGCAATCCTAGATAATTCTGATGCTGCATTTAATAATGACCATTAATGCTGGAAACTACATCTCTAGTGGGAGGCAGAACTGCTATATACATGTTAGAGATCACTTCACAGAATGTGAAATGTAGCCACTGCTGAAAGAGGTCATGGAATCTCTCTATTAACAAAGTCCTTCTCACATATTTCACAATGTAATTTTGAAACCATAGGGTTTCTTTAGTATTCATTAATGTATGCGAGATATGGGTATTCAGGGAACTCTTAAGGTAAGCCTGAAAAATTTGCAGTTTACCAAGGCTGAAGCCTGCTCTACACATACAGTTGAAAGAGTCAGTAGAACACTGTGGCAGTAGAATGGATTCAATTGTTTTAGATTATTGAGCTGCATAGTACATTTTTTAATACTCCCCAACATAAAAACTGCCTGTAAGAAAACAAGCAAACCAAGAAGAATGGTTCTGGCCAGTTCTCTCCTTGTTGTGTTAGGCTTTCACTTTCATGGAGTTTATTTATATAGAAACGTTTTCTGAACTCAGTTCCACAACAGCAGTATAATTGGATTGATGTTCTTATTATAGGACTGGGCCAAATTCTCTGGCCCACCAAGGATTTGCCATACTGTGGGAAGGGTTTATCAAAACCCTCCAGGATCAGATAGTTGATGGGAGGGACAAAAGTTCAGGTGGAGTGGAGTTTAGGGTCGATTCCCCACCCACTATTTTTCCCAGTTCCTATTCTAAATGGGACAATAGGATTTAGGCCATAGTTTCAGGAAAAAAAAAAAACAACAACCAGAAATTATCATATACCATTCAAGTGTCCCAATTTTGCAGGGATAGTCCTGATTAATCCTCTGCTATCCCAATTTTTCAGTTGCTTTTTAAAATGCCCCAGTTGCTCTTTCATCTTCCTTCCACTTCCCCCCTTTCTCCTCAGCTTACTTCAAACTGAGCTCAAAAAAACAGAAGTTGTTCACACTCAATTAACCCAACAAGGGTGTGTGTGTGTGTGTGTGTGTGTGTGTAAAGGAATGAGGAGAATCTTGCTGTTCCCAGTATACTCAAGAAAAAGCCAATTGCTTCAGCTTCTCTTGGAATGTGTGTTCTTCCTCCTTAATAACGTTTTACTATCTCTCATATTGCTTGGACACATACATCCCTGTTTACATCTGTGATATGTTAGAGGGTATGCTATAGAGGGTGGGCTATAGTTAAGCTGGCCTAAATGCCCCAAATTTGCCAGATCCTGTCTGATCTTGGAAGCAAAGCACCATTAGCCCTGAATGGGAGACATCCAACAAATTCCAGCTGCTGTAGGCAATATTTCAGAGGAAGGAACTGGCAAAACCACCTCTGACTATTCTGTGCCCACAGAAAAGAAAAGCCCACAAAAGTCATGGGGTTACCATAAGTTGTTAGGAGACTTGAAGACACATCATACACATACACACATGCTATAGTTAATTCTTCATTAGATGCAGACAAGCCAAGAAAGGAGGAGAAAAATGGTGCCTGTGTAGGCACAAGGCTCATTCCTATCTTAGCTTATTAAATCATCCATATACAGCCACTGCCTTTCTGCCCTGGAGCCCTTTCAAATGTTATTACTAAGACAAGGCATATTATGTTCAGCCCTGTAATCACAGCTCAGCTACAGGAGGTGGAGTGGTGGTGGGAAGATAGAAACATCAGGTTATTTTTGTTTTAAAAAATGGCACAAGAGGTATTAATGAAAACATGGGGTGAGAACACAGTTTGGATTGTATACGTGCTTACCTTAATACATGGTAATCTAAATTTATAGATTTTGTTTCCTTTTAATTCACCCATTAGAAGAGGCAACATGTCACAGGGATCCTGGGCCTTAAAAGATTGTCATTAAAACCACTGTGCTATACCTAGTTATTTATTTCTCTCTTTGAATGATCTAATCAATAACAGAAGAAAATCAAACGTGCCTCCCTCCCTTGAAGAGAGAAAAGACAAGTTAAATAAAGATGTCCATGAGACTGGAGCAAAACATGCCAGCAAAACGACATATTGATTTCCAGCAAAGAAGCAGATCGTAAATGAAAAATATTCTTCTGACACAGTTATTAAGTGAAGGGCTGACACAACAAGCAGAGAGGCTGTTTTCTCTTGCTGGGGGCTGAGTTCAGGGAGGGCAGCTGATGCTTCTTTGGCCAGCTGAGCCTTTAGCTTTTGGAAATCCGGGTCATCCTTTGCTAAGCGAGTAAGGCTCAAGTGCTGGGACTTTGGGTATTTTTCACATTTGAAGATTTTAAGGATCTAGGATAAAGAGCAATCTCAGGGTCACAGGACCAGAAAACTGTTGAATTGCCTTTCTAGCCAGGGAATACATCTCCATTTGAGCTGCTAGTAAATATACAGGATGCTGCTAGTAATCATAAAGATACCGTCTCACTTCAGAATTTCCTGCCTCTCTCTCTGCTTGGAAAAGGTATTTTTTTGGCCTATAACTCCCAGAATCTTCCAACTTGGCTGGATATATTCCTCTCTATCCTCTGTCCCTCATACAAGGAGGTCAATAGGGCATAAGTGGATTTTTCCTCCATGTGATTTTTACAACAATCATGTCAGTTTAGTCTAAAAGAGCTCTAGATTTGGTACATTTGTGTGTTTTTGTACATTTTTACATATTGGGGTGGGGGTTCTCTGTGGTTTTGGGGTGAAAAATTATCTGAAAATCATGCTGATTCCTTTTTAAAATTTTGATTGAGGGACTCGGGCCACAAAAATGGGCTATAGGAGGTACACGTTGTCCCCAGTTTCAAAAGGGGAAGAAAGAGGACCCAAACAATTACTGCTCTGTCAGCCTGACATCAATACCAGGAAAGAATCTAGAGCAGATCATTAAATAGTCTGTAAGTACTTAGAAGGGATACCATAATCACTAAAAGTCAACATAGATTTCTCAAAAACAAGTCATGCCAGACTAATCTTATCTCTCTCTCTCTTTTGACAGAGTTACAACTTTGGTAGATTAAGGGAATTTTGTGGATATAGCATATCTTAATTTCAGTAAGGCCTTCAATGAAGTCCCCCATAATATTGTTGCAATTAAGCTAGTAAAACGTGGGCTAGACTATGCTGCTATTAGGTGGACTTGTAACTGACTGACCAACTGAACCCAAAGGGTGCTCACGAATGGCTCCTCTTCATTCTGGAGAGAAGTGACTAGCAGGGTCCTGGGCCCAGTGCTATTCAACATCTTTATCAATGACTTGGAAGATGAAATAGAGGGCATGCTTATCAAATTTGCAGATGACACCAAGTTAGGAGGAGGAGCTAATACCCCAGAGGACAGGATGAGAATTTAAAATGACCTTAGCAAATTGGAGAGCTGGGCCAAAACTAACAAAATGAATTTCAACAGGGAGAAATGTAAGGTACTACAATTAGGCCATCAGTTTTAAAAAATGAAAATAATGATATGCACAGATATAGGATAGGTGGCACCTGACTTGAAAATAGTACATGTGAAAGGAATCTAGGAGTCTTAGTAAATCACAAGCTGAACATGAGTCAATGCAGCAGCTGAAAAAGTGTGATTCTCGGTTGCATCAACAGGAGTATAGTGTCTAGGTACAACTCTATTCTGCTTTGGTCACACTTCACCTAGAATACTGTGTCCAGTTCTGTGCACCACAATTCAAGAAGTATATTGACAAGCTGGAGCATGTCCAGAAAAGGGCAACCAAAATGGTGAAAAGTCTGGAAACCATGCCCTATGAAGAGTGGCTTAGAGAGCTGGATATGTTTAGCATGGAGAAGCAAAGGTTAAGAGGAGACATGACAGCCACATTTAAACATTTGCAAGGATGTAATCTGGAAGATCAAGTAAGCTTGTTTTCTGCTGCTCCAGACACTTGGTCTGTCTGAGAAAGTGTTTTGCTAGCAAAGTCTGGGAAGGTGGCCAGATGTTAATGAGCACACCAGAATGCAAACACAGTCAAGCAAAGCTTTAGTCAGTAACACAGTCCAGAAAGTCAAGGGCTTACGGCAGGCAGCATGGATCTAAACAAGTCTGTGAGTCAGTAGGAAACAGGCAGCAGAGTAATCAGAACAGTCTGAAGTCAAGGCAGCAAGAATCAAGGCTACGAAGTCAGCAGGAAACTTCCTCCAGGAAGATCAGTTGATCTCTGACAAAGCCTCCATTGCTTCCCAAGCATATATATAGCAATAAGGGCTTTGTCAGGTGCTTCTTGATAAGCAGGTTTTTCTCATAAAGCCTCAGAGATTTCCTTCGAGCTTTCTTTTGAGCTCACTGCTGGGTGTATGACGGTGGAGGTAAGTCTGTCTCTTCTTCATCATCCTTATTTGAATTGGCAGGACTCTCTGCCGTGACTGGTGCCAACCCGCTTGGACCAGGATCTTCTTCTGCTTGAGCCTCCAGGTTGGCAGAGTTCCCTGCTAGCACAGGTGTAGATAAATCTGTGCCAGGGTCCCTAGGGCCATTCCCTGCCATGTCCTCCTTGTCCTCTGATTCCATACCCTCATCAGACCCACGCGGCACAACAAGGACACTGAGCAATTGATTCAATATACAGGAAAAGAGATTTCACCTAAACATTAGGAAGAACATCTTGTTGGTAAGAGACAGAATACACTGCCTCGGAGTGTGGTGGAGTCTCCTTTGGAGGTTTTTAAACAGAAGCTGTATGGCCGGCCATCTGTCAGGAGTGCTTTTGTTGTGTATTCCTGCATAGTAGGGGGTTAGAGTGGATGGCCTCATGTTCTCATCCAACTCTATGATTCTATTATTCTAAATGTCACAAGGGACTTGTGGCTATCAATTGCACTGAGACTGATGAGCTCACAAAATCCCAATTCACCTATTTGATCAGTCAGGGGAACTGGGAGAAGAAAGAGAGCAAGTCAGTTGGGCTGCATGTTTCTCCCTTCTAGGTGGGGCTCGATACAGCTCTAAATTGCATCAGGAACTGCTAAGTATAGTCTGTAGAAAAGGAGGATAGTTGAAAGTCTTGTATGATTAGATAGATGCAAGGGGAGGTGTGCGTGTATCCATGTGCGCATGGGCTTGTCTGTGTGTATTAGAGGCAAAGCAAGAGTGTGCATGCATAATCAATAAACAAGCAATCTAGATTCCCTGAGATGCATGCTTTATTTATTTATTTAGCTCCTAAATAATATGTAATTTCTCCAGGCCAAGAAATAAATGGAAAGGATTTAGAGGGATTTGCTTATCAGCAGAACACCACGTAGCATTACATTCCTCCTGCTTTTGCGAAGGTACATTGAAGTTTAGTTTAAGCTGCTGTGGTTCAATACTCCTCTTTCCTCTGTCAGGGTGCCTTGAACAACAGACAAATTAATCCTCCCCTTCTTTTTCTTCCCTGCCTTTTTGTATCCCCTTGCCTATTTAGATTCCTTTGCCCTTCCTACTAAAATCAGAGGGAGATGTGGGGAGGTAGAGCGAGGACAGCCAACAGCCTGACTTTCTCCCCTTCTCTGCCCCCTTGTTCCATGGTTTTTGGAGGACTCCTAAGATCAAAGATCAAAATTCTCCTGTACTTGACACAGAATGCAGTGCAGAAGCCGGGGGCTTTTAAGCGAACAGCAGCAATGAACTACTGATTCTGTAGAGCAATTGTGTTTCCCAAAGGCTAATTTCACCTTGCAATGCAATTTACTTGATACACCCGGACGAAGTGCAGAAATGAAGGCTGATTTACGTCCCCATTTTTAACTTGTATGGCTAGTTATTTCATCTCACATCTGCTGCGGTAATGATTGAGTGGCTGATTTTGTTACAGTGGGTAGCCCCATTGTGCACCCTACTTAATGATATAATTTGGCACTGAGTACAACTTCCACTTTTATGTCCAGCAGTGATCACATATGCAGGAAGTGTAAGGGGTGGGAAGGTTTTCTGAGAAAGGAGATTTGGTTTCTTTGTTGTTGTTAACTGTGGTTGATGTGGAGAATAAAGGGCATGCTGGTTAATAACTGGCTTCCAGTTAATCAGGATCCAGGGTTTATAAGAAATAATGTGTTCCTATGAAATCTGGATGGCAAGAACTCTCCCCATGGCTTTTTTTTTTTTAATGGGCTGGAGAAATGGGGAAGGCTCAGTATAGGATTTAGAAGCAAATTAAACAACTAGAGATTAGGGCCTCAGATTATGAGGGGCCTCTATCAATTGCACTGTTTGATTTGTTTGTTTAAAAAAACAAAACCTAAATTTCCAGTTTTACTATTGTGGCTGGCAGCTCCCATGTGAGCAAGGTGGTTAATCTGTTCAGGATTTAATCTGAACTTTAACAGAGATATCCAAGGTGCTTAATCTGTTTTGGCAATAGAGTTCAATACCTTGGATAGCTCTTGCAACATTTGGATTAATACTCAGAACAGATTCGCTGACTCATTGACATGGGAGTCACCTGCATCCCCTCGTTTTAGGTAACTGTTGAATGCAATTGTTTTTGGTAAGGCTGTGAGACCTCTTAAAATTGACATCACATAAGGCCTCAATATATCCTAATCTGGTCCTGGGAATGGTTCTCTTTTCCTGTCATGAGAATAGCCTATCTGGAGCAGACCAGACCAACTTTCAGAATTACTCAGCCAGCATGGGACACATTCAAAACATTTCTTGAACTGCTGTAATATGTCTTCTGACTGGCTCCAGAAGATCTCACACTCTCTGGAAAACAGAGAGGCAGATAATGGGAAACAACAACAACAACAACAACAACAATGTTTATTAAGGGTGGAACATCAAACATATATAATCAAAACAAGACAATAAAATACAACATTATAAAATACTCAAATACTAAATACTAAAAGAATATACTAATACAGGTGTACTAAAAACAAAATCCTCATCAGTCACTACCCATCTTGGCCACCTTAGGCATACTTAGCAGCTTAATCCAGCAAATCAAAGAGGAAGGTCTTCAGCCCTTTATGAAAGTGAGTAGGATCCTCCTCCAGCTGGAGGTGCAAAGGAAGGCCATTCCACAAATGCGGAGCCAGATTCTGAAACGCGTTGATGGAACTGCCAATAATCCATTGTCTAAAGATCTTAAATTTCTTGATGGTACATACCATGCTAACTGAGCTGCTAGATATTGCGGGAGGTTAAAGCACAGGGCCTTAAATACCAAGACCAAAATTGCATAAATACCCTCAAGCAAAATAGAGGCCTCATTTTTCTTCAGCGGTGTGATAGGGCTTCAGTCTGGGCCCTTACATTGTCAGAGTCCAATAAAGTGTATCCATTCCCTTCCCCTTCCCAAAGCCCTTGAAGGGAGAATAGCCTGGCTATAGAAGGGGAGGGGGGTTCATGTGGCCCTCCCAATGATTTTGGATTACATGTCCCATCAGCCCTACTCAGCTTAGGCAATAGTGTGAATTAATGTAACAGATAGCTTTAACACCCAGCTGTAACACATAGCTCCATTAATATTTCAAGCTTTTTAAGTAACAATAAATAAATACTTTGTGTATTCCTTTGATTGTGTATTCCTGCAAAGCAGGGGGCTGGACTGGATGACCCTTGTGGTCTCTTCCAACTCTATGATTCTATAAAATACATAGTACTATGTGTGACAGCACAGAGAAGAGAAAATAGAATGGAGAAAACTTAATTGAATAAAACTAAAGGAGAGCATTGTTGTATGGAACTGAAGGGGAATAGAGTTGTCATTAAATGTCACATATTGCTAGGCAAAAAGTTCTTGCATAGAGAATTCTTAGGGAAGCACTGATAATGTTGGATAAGAACATTTAAATTCCTAAACTGCTTTATGCCTGTCTTTGGTAGAGCATGGAACAGAAATTCAACCTAGATGTGTTTATAGGCCATCCGAAGATTCAGGTTTGCAAGTTGGGTATACTCCTAGGCCTGGATTTCCAGGTGTCCATTCACACTACACAATTATAGTGCTATATTCTACTTTGACTACCATGACAACATCTCATGGAATCCTGGTTTAGGTAGTTGAAGGAAGGGCATTTAGAATTCTTAGCCAGAGAGCTCTATTACCTCACCAAACTACAAACCCTAGGATTCTATAAGATGTTGCCCCATGGCTTCATATAAATGGAACATAGTGCTATAATTTTGTGATGTGTATGAGACCCAGGTTTCTGCAGTGAATTAGAGATGGGGTACATTCACACAGATAAAACTAGAATGCCACCTTACTCCTTCCTAGAGATGTCTAACCTAGTTACATCATGACTGGATTACTGTAAGACATTCCAAAGCAGTTGTCTTTAGAAAGTCTATGGAACATCAGCAGGTTGAAAATGCTGCAGATAGACTGCTAACTGGCAATGACTGCAGTAGACTTTAGGGAACTGATTTAAAGGGGTCGTCTACATGGCAAAATAAATACGAATGGCATGTGATCTGTTCACACACCCATTTGTATTTATGCATGTCATTTGGGGGGGGGGTTGTGGCCAAACTCACCCTAAAGTCCGTGAGTGGCTCGTCCGCCCCCTTTGCCGGATACATCAGTGAGCTATTTGAATTGTGCAACTGTGTGTAGATATACAGTCGCACAGATTTGAACAGGCAGCCTTTTGATTGGCTGATCCAGCACAGGGCTTGCAAAGAGGGGAAGCAGCTGTAGCTGCCATTTTTTAAAAGTTATAGCAGAGCAGAGCTGGAGGAAGAGGGAGCCATGGCTAGCAGCAGGAGGAGGAGGATGGCTCGTTGGTTCACTAATTGCTTGCCCAGCCGCAGCCTCCTCTCCCACCATCCTTGGCTGGCTGGCTGGCTGGCTGGCTGTGGGGAGCAGAACACATGGTGGCAACAACAGCAGAAGTGACCAAACTCTCCCCCCTGCCTGCCTCCGCTGCCCTCTCCCTCCTCTGCCGCATCCTCCATTCCTCTGGCTACTCAGGTGCTTAATAGATATGATACAGCAGGTGGCGGAGGGCTCCGGCAGTGGGGAAGGGGTGGTAGGAGCGCATGTAAGGCCCTGCTGAAGCTCCAGCCCCGTTTGGGCACAGGCAGCAGGACAGGGATGGGGAGGACTCAGAGGGTTCCTTGTGGACTGGTTGGGACGGTGGGGGAGAGGGAGGAGAAGGGCCCTCCTCCAGCCCTGGCCCCAGACCCTCCCCACTGCTGCCGCTCCCTCCTCCGGCCCTGGCCCCAGACCCTCCCCACTGCTGCCGCTGCCCTCCTCCAGCCCTGGCTCCAGACCCTCCCAGCTGCCCCTGCTGCCCTCCTCCGGCCCTGGCTCCAGACTCTCCCCACTGTTGCTGCTGCCCTCCTCCATCCTCCTCCAGCCCTGACTCCAGACCCTCCCCCCTGCCGCCACTGCCCTCCTCCAGCCCTGACTCCAGCCTTTCCCCACTGCCGCCGCTGCCCTCTTCCAGCCCTGACTCCAGACCCTCCCCACTGCTGCCACTCCCTCCTCTGGCCCAGACTCCAGACCCTCCCCACTGTTGCCGCTGCCCTCCTCTGGCCCTGGCTCCAGATCCTCCCCGCTGCCCCTGCTGCCCTCCTCCGGCCCTGGCTCCAGACCCTCCCAGCTGCCCCCGCTGCCCTCTTCCGGCACTGACTCCAGACCCTCCCCACTGCTGCCACTCCCTCCTCCGGCCATGGCTCCAGACCCTCCCCGCTGCCCCTGCTGCCCTCTTCCAGCCCTGACTCCAGACCCTCCCCACTGCTGCCGCTCCCTTCTCTGACCCTGGCTCCAGACTCTCCCCACTGCTGCTGCTGCCCTCCTCCATCCTCCTCCGGCCCTGGCTCCAGACCTTCCCCACTGCCACCGCTGCCCTCTTCTGGCCCTGACTCCAGACCCTCCCCACTGCTGCCACTCCCTTCTCTGGCCCTGGCTCCAGAGCCTCCCTACTGCTGCCACTGCCCTCCTCCAGCCCTGGCTCCAGACCCTCCCCGCTGCCTGCGCTGCCCTCCTCCGGCCCTGGCTCCAGACTCTTCCCACTGCTGCCCTCCTCCATCCTCCTCCAGCCCTGCCTCCAGACCCTCCCCACTGCCCTCCTCCGGCCCTGGCTCCAGACCCTCCCCAATGCCGCCGCCGCCCTCCTCTGGCCATGGCTCTAGACCTTTACTGCTGCCACTACTGCCCTCCTCCATCCTCCTCCGGCCATGGCTCCAGATCTTTCCCACTGTTGCAGCTGCCCTCCTCCATCCTCCCTTCCCAGTCCCACCACCGCCACAGACTTTACGGCAAGTAAAAAAATCATCTAGGCAGATCGTTCACCTTCGAATGCCTGCCTTTTTGGATTTTTTACCCCCTGTTCGTATTTGTTTGATTTTTCTGAAAGGTAGAAGGATTTCTAATAGTGCAGTGTTCTGTGGATCTTTTGCCTTTTGATGAATGTGTTCCACATGGCTTTGATTTGGTAGTTTAACCACCACACTATACAAATAATCCTGATTGAAACGGGATTATTTGCCATGGCTTCTTCCTATGGAATCTTGGGATTTGTAGTTTGGTGAGGCAACAGCACTCTGGCAGAAAAGGCTAAAAAGCTTGTAAAACTATAAATCCCAGGATTACATAGGAAGGAGCTATGGCAAATAATCCAGTTTCAAACTGGATTATTTGCATGGTGTGGATCTGGCCTTATATTTCCTTGTATGTGTCTGGTCAAGCACCTTTAGTCCCAGGTTGGGGAAAAAGGTGAGATATAAGTGAATTTCCCAGGATGAGCCTGCCTGGGTTTTGAGATCTTCAGAGGAGATTCTTCTCTTAGTATTTGTCACCTTCACAGGGATATTTGGTTGGGGGCAAGATAAGGGCCTTTTTGGTGGCTGCTCCTTGACTGTGGATATCTTTCTAAGGAAGGCTAGTCTGGTCCCCTCACTATTGTACATCTTCTGGCAGGCAAAGGGCTTTTTACACAAGGTACATTTTTGACAACTGACCAACTGTTCCAGAACACGGCCTCACAGTCCGGAAAAAAACCAAGGAAAATCTATGTTCAAGAAGGGATTTTATGGTGGGTGGGTGGGGGAGCTCTCCTTTCTTCCCTTGACTTTTTAAAAATATTTTTAATTCAGCTCTTGGTTTAATATGATAATATGTTTAATTACATTCCAATATTATAACGTATCAGCCAAAATCCTACATCATGTTTGCACACTCACATAATTAAAGGGTGGTCTATATTACAAGAAATTTGGACAGGGAAATTATAATTTGGATTCCATCTATAAGAAAAGAGATTCCATCTAAACATTAGGAAGAACTTCTATACTATAATAACTGTTCAAGAGTGGAACAGACTGCCTCCTCCTTTGGAGGTCTTTAAACAGAGGCTGGATGGACATCTTTCAGAAGTGCTTAGCTGTGTATTCCTGGATTGGAGTCGATGGCCCTTGTGACCTCTTCTAGCTCCAAAATTCTATGATTCTATGGTTCTATGAATTTATCTGCTGGTTATCAAAGTCATGCAACCTACTGTGTGTCTGCTAGGGTGCTTGTTTCTTGTTCCATTGTGCAATGGAGAATCCACAATGGCTGTTTCTGCAGTCCCAGCAAATCAAGTGATACATTGAAGGCACTGACTGCTAGTTACATAACATGCTCAAATGCATTGAAATGGCTACACTTCATGGTACAAACATGAAGTCAATATGTTCATTAGACAATGGTCAAAAAAGATCCAACCAGGAAAAAGGAGACACATTTTAGCATGTTTTTAAAATGGTCTTTATTTTCTGAAATTATGTTGTGAGCCACCTTAGGTCCCTGTATTGAGAGAACATTACAATTAATTAATTATCGGTAATTTTGCTTAAACTGAAAAACTAGAAATGTGCAGTAGGAATAAATCAAATTAATTTGAGGAAGAGTGAATGTCAAGATCCAGATTTAAAAGTGGGTGTGTGTTCCCCCCCTAAAAAAGAGCTTTAAATATAGGGACAGTGGGGCATCTAGAAAGCTCAGAAGAAACATGATGTAATTCCTTCTCTTTGGGGAAGTTCTTGGGCAGTTTCTGCATTATTTTATTTTATCTTTATATTTTACATGTTTAAACAACCCAACTTTTAAATAACTGAAGTTCTCTGTTGGGATGTACAAATTAAAAACATAAAATAATAATGTATTAGTAGACAAATCAGATGGAAAGAAGATGACAAAAGAGTAGTGTCAGGGATTTTAAAACTGGGAAGATTTAAAAACACTAAAAACAGTTCCTAAGATACCTGGGGAAACAGAAGGGTCTTAGCCTGGCACCAAAACATCATAAAGTAGGCACCTAGCCTCTGTGGGCCATTCCACAGATGCAGTGCCACTACTGAAAAGGCCTTCTCTTTGATAGTCACCTGCCCCATCTCATTATTCAGGAGTACCTGCAGAGGGACTTCTCATGATGACCACAGGATCCATGTAGATAAGTGGAATGTTGATTCTTAGAAGGATTAGAAATGGAACCCACCATCCCTTCATTCAGTTTAGATGGTGAAATGGAGCAGGAGTTTGGTGTATGCAGTAATTTAGAGAAGACTGATCTCTAGATATCTAGGAGAATATAAGCCACTTAAAAATATTATAAATAAAAAGTGAGGCAGTCATCAAGAACATGCTGTGGCCCAATTTGTCTGATGGACTTTGGAGGGGAAGATATTTATAGGTCTCTCTTTTTTCATTCACACCAAGAATGAGAATGTCATCATTCACTGGGGTGGGTTATTTATAATTTCATAAAGCTGTTCCATGGAGGGGTTTATTTTATCTTGTGTTTTAATGCCCATCAAATCATGGCACAGTGAGTGAATGAGGTAGTCTAAAAGGGAATTTTTTTCAGTGGAAGATTTCAGAGATGGGCATTTTATGTGAACAGTGGGTCAAATTATGTGGCTTTGAAGCATAAATTTTAACTTTGGGCTCCTGGACAGGGGGAGAAGGGGCATAGTTGTCCTGACCACATTTTGCCATGCTGTCTAGAATTTTCCCTCAGTGCCCATGATGTATAGTAATGAACACAGATGTAGGTCCCTCACCAAACACAAGATTGATGAACACCTTGGAGTGAATAATTAGAAGGTGGTGATTACAGAAACAATAATTCATTAGAGGCAGTTTTGTGAAACTGGGGGAATTTGAAGGTAAATATGCTCATAAATCCTCAAGGTTAGATGCAGACTTCTGAGCTTTTTTCTATTGTGCTGCTCTTTGATACCAAGGCAATTTCAATAAACACCACCATGAAGCAGAGGGACAATAATATTATTAATAATATAAATGCAATAAAAATTCTTTCAGAGAACAAAGAATCTCCTGTCTTGGGAGATATTTTATTGAAAGTTATTATAATACCTCCTTTTAGTTTTGTGGCCATTAGTACTAGGCTAAGCAATTCTAGTCCAGATATTTTTTTAAAAAAATAAATAAATACATATTTTAGAATAGGACATGGTAAAATATATTTTGCATGGATTCTGTGTTTAATTGAGCTGATACACAAGCCAGGTAAATATATTTTGTTTCTATTTCTCATCATCGTTTGCAAATGAAATACTGTTTTTATTGCAGAGTAATGAACATACCTGTTGTAGAATAACTAATATATTGAAAACAAGCGCTGATCCTCTGCTTAGTGATTTTGGTGTGGCATTTAAAATGCTATACATTCCTTTGAATTACATGATTAGAGCTTTCTGTCAGAAGATTCTAAGTACCTCACAAAAATATAAATCCTAGGATTCAGTAGGATGGAACCACAACAGATAAAGTGGTATCAGACCACTATAATTGTGTAGTGTGGCTAGAAGGCGGGAGAGTTAAAGTCAGTCTACCACAATTTGGAAACTACAGTGAGAAGGCTGGCTTGAATGGAAATGGGGCAAGGTCAAATAACACTTATGATCACTCATCTCAGGCTGGGCAGATGCAACCTCATTCAAACTGGGCTTTGTACCCAAGTCTTAGATCCACCTGGTCTCAAATAAAAGAGAATGAGTCAATAGAATCTAAAGGCAGTGGAGTTGGGGAATGTGAAGAAATTTCACCAATATCTCATTTATGGTTAAGACAGTCCATCTCAATATGGCAGGACATATCAGAGTAATGAAGCTTTTTCTACCTGTGTGTTTAATTTTTCTCACGGTGTGCCTTGACCTAATTAAATGCAGTCTGCAGTCTGCCTCCCTCAGTCCTTAACTCTTATGTCAGGTGTGTATTGTTTCTAATTAGAAAGGCTACAAAAGCCTAGGCGTGGTTTTTGCCTTGTGTCTGGCTCTTTTGGTTCTTATGCTTGCTGTAATGCCATGCTGCCACTTGTTTTGCTGAACCTAACTGCAATGGGTTAAAACTTCTTAGCTCTATTTGTTTTGCCAGCAATAAATCTTTCTTTGCCACTTTACTCAGATGTCTGTGCTCTGAGATTCTTGGAATGCCTGTTCACTCTGAAGTTTTACTATCTCCCAGTTTCCTCCTCATATTCCAATAGGTTATGGGCCCAGCATGCTCCTGCTGCACCAGTAACCTTGGGATAGAGTGGCTTTGTTTGTTTTGAAGATGTAATGCTCTGTTGTGCACTTTTTTCTTCTGCATTTGGTGTTCTTTTTGCCTTGAAACTGTGTTCCTGTGATTTTATGTGAGCCCAGCTGGTAAGGCTTGATGCTATGATGTCTGGAAGTCATGAGGGCGGGCTGCCCTTGACCAAGCTCAATGGCTCTAATTACCTTTCATGATCTACTAAGATGGAGGCTTATCTGCAAAGGGAGAACCTCTGGGTGGCCATCTCCGCTCCTTAGAATGTTCCTTCCACGTGATAACGCTGGGGTCCGGATGGAACAGAAGGCTCACAGCTCCATAATCCTCAGTGTGGATGATTCCCAGCTGATTCATATAAGGCATCTGGTGACTGCCCACGAGTGCTGGGAAGAGCTGAGATGTATTTACGTCTGCACCATTGCTGGCAGTACTATAGCCTTGTTAACACAGCTGTATAGTGCTACAATGCATCCTGGCATATAGTGCTAAAATGCATACTGTCAAGGAGCATTTGGACTTTATGCCCAATCTTTTTGTAAGGCTGGCAAGCCCCTCGATGAAACAGATAGGGTGTATTGCATTTTGGTATCTTTAGACTAGTCTTGTGATATCGTGGTATCAACAATTGGAGCCCATCCACCAGCTCAAATTACCACTGCTTGGTGCCTCTTAAAATTGACATTGTGCTTGTGTACACTAAGGACAAAAGTCCAAATGGAGGAAAGATCACTGCCTCTCAGGTGCTGCCACCATTTACCTCAATGTCTGGGCCCCATTTCCCAGCCCAGCATGGTTACAAAAAGGTTTTTCCCTCCTCGGTGCTGCTGGCACAAAGTTGCTGGCTCTGAGGTCAGAAATGGGGAGCCCACATCACAAGGGTGTGTGCCCTGTTTGCTGCGCACCACCACCGGCAGCGCCAAGGAGGGAAAAGCCTTTCTGTAATATTCTAGGCCAGGAACTGGTGAGTTAAATGGCAGTGCTTGCCAGGGAGTGATCTGTTCTGCCTCCCCCCGCCCCATGAATCCAGGGTGGATCCATCAATCACACTGCAGAAAACACTAGAGTTTCCCACAAACTCCCGAAAAAACAGTGAGTTTTTTTAACCCAGGTTTAAGGTGGTACACCTTGAATTTGGTGCAGATTGGGCTGTACGTCATGTGGCCTTATTGCGCCAGATTCAGGGAGGGGTGTGTGTGATGGCTGGTTGGATGAGTAAATGGAAGAAGTGTGTTCTAGGAGCCAATCCTGTACCAGGAAGCTGAAATGGGAGGGGCTTCTGTGTGTTTGAAGTTTGCATGACAGTTGGAGTGAAGAGGAGTTAAGAACAGAGGCCAGTTAATGACAGTTATCTGGAGAAGAGGGCTCCATATGTATAAGAGAGGCTTGGATGTCGTAATATTGTGTACAGAGATTAATAGTTTGAATTAGAGGACTGAGTGGACAAAGAGTGAATGTGTCTGGGGAATAAGATAACATTATATAGGTTTAAGCACTTTTCTAAATAAGATTCCACGTTACTGTTATTCATTCCCTTCAATAAAGTTATCCTTGTTGTTAATTCACATAAAGACTCTGTCCATTCCTATCTATTACAGTTGCCCCTCCACATCCCCGAACTCAGCATTTGCGGTTTTGGATATTCGCGGTTTTGGAGGGCCCCCCACCCTCCCAAAACCGTGACACGGGGCCTCCGGAGGACCCGTGAAGGCCCAGGGAGGGAGGGGGGAGAGCCAGGGAGGCCTCCACGGGGCCTTTGGAGACCCTCCGGAGGCCCCATGAAGGCCCTGGGAGGGAGGGGGTAGGGCCGGGGAGGCCTCCACGGGGCCTTGTGAGGCCCCATGAAGGCCCTGGGAGGGAGGGGGGATGGCTGGGGAGGCCTCCACGGGGCCTTGTGAGGCCCCGTGAAGGCCTTGGGAGGGGAGGGGGGATGGCCAGGGAGGCCTCCACGGAGCCTTTGAAAACTCCGTGAAGGCATTGGGAGGGAAGGGGGAGGGCCGGGGAGGCCTCCACAGGGCCTTGGGGGGGACGGGGAGGCCTCCACGGGGCCTCGGGAGGCTCTCCCAAGGCCCTGTGAAGCCTAGGAAGGGACTGGGGAGTCCAGAGAAAGTGACTATGGGGCCTCCGGAGGCCCCATGGTCGCTTTGGTGGGGGAGGGGGAGGGCAATCATTATTCATGGATTTTTCACATTCGCGGGGGTCTGGGGAACCTAACCCCTGCGAATGTGAAGGGACGACTGTATATAAGAAAAGGCAAGCTACCAAAACACACTCCACACATTTAAGTGATAGCAGTAACCCTGGTTCGAATGGGAAACTAAAGGAACCTTATAAGGTAAAGGTGGGAGGAACAGAGGGCAAGGGCAGCCAGGCTAAATCCTGAGGTAAAGTGGGGCTGGTGTGTCGAAGTTTGCTGTCAACCACTTTGATCTTGTCAAGCTTATATAAAGTGACTGGGGACGTCACAGGGGGTGTGGGTTTTTTCCCCTTGGGTAAACAAACCCACAGTTTAAGGTAGTGAGAACTGCTGGCTTCCATGTCACTGGGTGTGCGTGTGTTAATTCAAACTTTAATTAAAACTTTAAAGGAGATATCTAAGGCATTGGACCTATTTGAAGGATAGGGTTCAGTACCTTGCACACCTCACTTAAAGATCAAACTAAAACCCAAATTAGATTCACTACTCCATATGACATGACAGCCATCATCCAGCAGTGACTTAATGTCCCAGAATTTCTTAAGTTGCCCTTCTAGTGGCACAGCAACTTTGAAATGGCACCTGTAAGGACCACACTTCTTACATCCACTCATCTGTATTGTTCTTTCAGATTGCATTATACCTCTAATGCAGGGTCCAGCTATTGTATGCAAAAGTCTTGTTGGTCTACAGCAGGGGTGCGGGATGTATGGCAGGCTAGATGTTTGTCTCAAACTCCTTGAGGATGCTAGCTTAGCTGATGGGAGTTGAGGTGTTGCTGATTAAAGTCTCATGCTGTGTGTTTGCACATATTGGAAAAGTGCATCTTTCTCTATGCACTATGTAGCTATTTTAATGTTTCCAATTCAGTCCTGGCAGTGTAGACCAGGGGCTGAGGGAGTTGGCATAAAGAATCCACTGAAGCAAAATCCTTACATACATTTCCTAGCTACAAGACAGTCACTTTTCATCCCAGTAACCAGAAAATATAAAACCCATAGTGAAGGATAGAGGGAGAAGGTATCCTCTTGCATTGAATCCAAAGTCTGAGGATCACTGTAAGCAGCTTCCAAAAATTGTTGAGTAAAGAGCAAGCCTGGCAGCTCCAGCCAGCCACATCGAGATAGATTCTCTGCAGCATATGATTCAGGAATTCTTATTACTTAGTTAGACCCCACAGCCCTGTGTGAGCAGCACCCTTTATGCATACAAGAGAGAAACAGCAAAGCAAAAAGAATTTAGTGTCAGACTTCTGTTGAGCTCATGTCTCTGAGGCCAGGGTAATTTTGTACTCTTGTGCCTGAACCATATAGTGTGTGTCCAGAGGCCTCCAGAGAAACTTCCTAATGGTCTCCATTAGTAATTCTACTAATTGCAGCAATTACGTGAAGGAGTTGCTGCTGGGGAGAGAAGCCATTACACTTCTCCTTAACACACTGCAGTACATGCTGCTCATTAATTAGAACAGCCACCAGAAAAGAGGGAGAGAGAGGAAAAAATTACCAGCTGGAAAGTGCAAAGAACATGTGTTGGGTCCATGGATGCTCTTGATGTGGTCTTAGCTATTTGGAGCCAGTCTTTTCACCACAGCTTCTTTGCTCCAGCTATTGCATTAATGTGCCCCTGGAATCCATCCCAGTGCATTTAGTAGGGATGAGTATTTTGCTTTATATGAGGGTACCAAGAAGGAATGTTTTGTCTTACTCATTTAACAGTGTGGTACATCTGCACAGTCCACTTTTAAAAAATCTATAGCTGTGCAAGAGATGCATTCTGGCCACTGGGGAAATGGTAGCCTCAGCTAGGGATATAAATCTTTGCTATTTTGTTCTCATGCACAAGAATGAATAATTTCAAAAGGTTTTCCCCCAGTGAGAAAGATTGTGAGAGTTTGGGGCATTTTTCAAAGATTTTTCACACTTGAGGACTTTTTGGTGAAAATGTTCTGAAGTTTCTTTCTTTTCTTTTACAAATAATATGTGTAAAAAACCATTTTAGTACCAAAAAACCTACAAAATTAACCAGAAAAACCATGAAACCCCACCTACATCCCTCAGGGTGGTTAACAATGTATTAGGACACCCTGTCGCATCAGGAAGGAGAAAGTTTGCAAATATTGGCCAAGATCCTACATCAGAGGCATGGCTACAATTAGAAATGTAAAATTTCTGGAAATTTTGAAGCCATGGGAAAAAAACTGTTTTGGAGAGGGAGGGTCAGAAAAATGGAATTTTTGAAAAAAATTGAGGGGAAAATGCAACACTAATGCTTTTTACAGATTGAAAGTCACTCGGTTACTTTAGAAACATAAAATATGAGTATGTAAAATTTGATTTGGCATAAAATTATCACAATTGGTATATTAAAAACACAGTGTACAGTAGCACCCCCGTATCCACGGGGGATTGGTTTTCCTCCTGAGGATACTAGAATCTGCAGATAACAGTGAATGATGGCCTTCCCTCAGCACTACCACCAGAAGCCCTGCTGAGAAGGGGAAAAGGAGGCAATCTCTCCTCCTCCCACCCTTCCCCATCCAACACCCCGCCAGCTCTGCTGTGCCACTATAGAACCCCCCCCCATGGGGAAGGGAGAAAGGAGGTGAGCTCGCGTTCTCCCTCCCTTCCCCATCCGTCCCCCCCACCAGCTCCACCACACCGCTAGAAGGCCCATTGAGAAGGGAGAAAGGAGGTGTGCTCTCCTCCTCCCCTCCCTCCTCCATCCAACCCCTTGCCAGCTCTGCCACACTGCCGGAAGCCCCACGGAGAAAGGAGAAGGGATGTGAGCTCTTTTCCTCCCCTCCCTCCTCTGTCCACCCCCCCCCCCCAGCCAGCATCATCCACGGATAACTAAATCAGCAGATGGTGAATCAGTGGATACAGGGGTGCTATGAATGCAGCAGATATGGGTATTCAAACAATTATTGTATTCAAACAATTATATATGAGCACCTTGTCTTAAAGATTTTATTCATCATGCTAGAATAAAGCATTCCATAATCAATTTTCTTCCTTTTTTCAATTTTTCAGAAAAAACAAAACAAAAAAGGCTTCAGGGAAAAAACTTTTTTTCTGAATTTTTCTGGTTTTTTTCCCAGGCCTTCACATCTCTATCTAGAGTATCATAGTGATACTCCATCTCATCATCTCATCTTTGAAAACCAACTTAAAAGCCAGCCATCCGGAGTGACAGAGTTCTTTAGCACTGGCAAGCAAGATGCTGCAGGACAGTGTGATCAGCCTCATCCTGCCAGCAATTGACAGTGCAGCAAAGAGTTGTGGCAGGAACCCCACAGGGCTCCCTGCTTTTCCCCCTTACACTGTTGCTGGCTGACAGGAGGGGGCTGGATGCAGCATCCTACTCTTCAGCGCTGCAGAACTCTGTACTTGAGGAGAGCTAACTGGCTTTTAAGGTGGATTTTGGTGGCATTTACAATTGTGACAATGGTACCACAATCATAATTGTGAATAGGAAACAGTTACACAGTCACAAGTCTAAGTTATAACTTTGTAATTGACCCTGTCTTCAACGTCATATATCTGTATTACTTAGAGGCAGAGGATAGGGAAAATACTCTTTTGAACTAAAGCTTCCAGAATTCTGTAGCCAGCATGGTTGGTGGCTATGTTATAGTCCAAGAAAATAGCTTTTCAGAGTTCTTAGAACTGTATTTTGATGCAGTGGGAATGTGTAAGGATAGATGACTCTATCTCTTACATGCAAACATTTTAAAATTCTTTCCATATTGTTTAATGAAGCAATTCTTCAAAGTTTTTATCAAACACAGACAGAACAAAATTCTCAGCTCTCTGCAATGGCAAAATTTAATGGGTGTATACATTCCCAGTTAGAAGACCGTTATGTCATATCTGCCTCCCAAGTAATGAGTAAAGATGAGCTTTCAAGAAAACAAAAACAGGTGCCAATTGTAATTTATCAGTACAGATATGGTTAAATGTATAAGGATTCTCCTTCTCTTGTAATACAAAAAGCCAAGTACTGTTCCAGGTAGCATATCCAGTAACATAACAACACTTAAGAGGGCCACAAGTAACCCACCATTGCCCTTGACCATCCAATGAAGCATATTCATCCAATAATGGCTCTATATTACTTTTAATATCAAAGGAAGTGTGCCTCTGAATGCCAGTTGCTGGAGTGGGAAGATGCTTTGATACTAATGTTCTGCTTCACATAGGGAATTGATTGGTCACTGATATAGAACCAGATGCTGGATTAGCTTTTGGTCTGATCCAGAACAATTCTTCTTGTATTCTTATGCTCAAAGTTTATTTTTGGCAGCCCTCAGAAACCTGGAAAATTCAGGGAATTTTTAACTACAGTTCCCAGAAACTCCCAGCCTGCATGGACTTGCTGGCTGAGGGATTCTCAGAGATCTGGGAGATTTTCAGACTGCGTTTCAGCGTGCCTAGCGCGGGAGGAGCTTTCGGGAGAGGGACGGCGGTCTTGCGCGGCAGGGGGGCATTTTCGGACGCCGCTGTCCCTCTCCCGAAACCATTCGTGTCACTTCCATGAATCTTCGGAAGCCGCAGAGCCATATTTTAATCACGGAGGTTGCCCGTGATTAAAATATGGCTCTGCGGCTTCCGAAGCTTCACGGAAGTGACACGGATGGTTTCGGGAGAGGGACGGCGGCGTCCAAAAATGCCCCCCTGCCACGCAAGACCGCTGTCCCTCACCCGAAAGCTCCTCCCGCGCTAGGCACACTGAAACGCGGTCTGAAAATCTCCGTAGTCTCCTGGCCATAGTGATAGGTGGATTCTTGAAGGTGCATTCCACTATCTATGCTGCAGATTCTGTCAGTTGTAGTCAAAATAAATTTTTGAAACTCTGGTGATACTGTTCCACTATTGTCTTTGTGAACACCACAATTATATTTTGATTATGACCCTGCCCACAGTTTGATCTATTGTTTAATGCCCCACCTTTTATCTGATCACTGTTTTAATTTTTTTTCTCTTGTCAAATGTCAGACAACAGATGACCTCGTTTCTTCAGCAGAATGTTCTAATGATGATGAAGATCTCATTGAATGTGAACAGAGTGTAGGTAAGCCAGGTTAGTCTTCTTTTTCATTTGCTTTCTTTTTCTTTTCATTTGCAATAAACAATGCCTACATATATATATGTGTGTGGATGTATACATATATATGCACACTTATATATGTATATGTGATATAAGTATATATGTGTAGAACTGTATATCCAATATAAAATGAATAAAGCCAAGCATCCAATCCCATGGAGTTGGCCAAAGTAAAACACAAATATTTCATCAGTTTGGGAAGCCATCTTTGAACAAATCCAAACATTCTTTAACCACAGCCTGCTCAGTTTCTCTGAACCCTTGTGCTACACATTTGGATTGGGTTTTGAACTGGCTCTGGTGTGAAGAGAAAAATAGTGACATGTATTTTATTTTTATGGGTATGTTAAAAGTTTGGACTACTATTTTTTCAAAGGTGTAGCTAATGTCACACCTGTTATTTCATCCTTTCTGAGGGCTGTGAAAATGTGACACAGATGTTCCATTTTTCCATGGGATTTGGAATGTAGTTAACATGGCAGTGTATTCACATGATTGTTGTTCGTTGTTTACTTGAGCAATTTGAGAAGGATAAAGTGTAGTCAGTTCAAAACAAATTTCAAGCTGTGCCATGTTACCTGCAACAATGATGCTTCAAAATGTATCCACTGAACAGTCAAAACTGATTGTGGCAATCGGAAATGGACTCGATTTCTCTCTTCGAGCCTAGATACATTTTGACGGTTTGATGGCTTTTTTTTTCCTGGTAGGATAGATATGACAATGTAATATCCAGCAGGCAACTGCAGTCTGTTTCATTTTAACTGATTTTTTTCCAAGTCTTTCTTTTCTTTCTATTTATTTTTTAATTCTGAAGCTTGCCGTGAGTTAAGCATTTATATAATAGAGAACAGAATTTCATCGAATTTCTGTGTACATTGTAAAAATGGAGTTTTATGAGAATCTGTCCTTAAAAGTGAAACACATAAACAAACTTATTTCTTTTTGTTTTGTTTTCTTTTTTTTAATAAAAGGGGGCAATTTTGTTTTTTGTTTTTTTTTCATTTTGCTAAAAAAAACCCACCAAAAACAAACATCAGATGGATATGTTCTCAGTCTCCTGAAGCATTTTAGATTAATACAATAATAATAATAAAAGTCACCCAAGGCAGTGCTTTCACATTTCTCTTCCACAATTCATATTCTGCTTGCATTTTGGGGGTAGGACTTGCTCTGGGCATAACAAGAATTATTGTGGCTTTGCCTATAGCTTTGAAGTTCCATGATAAAGCAAACACAACATAGCATTGTGAATCAAAAACATGTTGATGCACCATGAGGTAGAAGAAAATGGCAGACTGGACTCTCTTTTTTTAAAAAAAAAATTAGAGCTCTGTTCCATCGTGTGTTATTGAAGCCTTTACATCCAAAATTTTGCCTTCCTCAAGCACAGATGATAAAATAGAAGCAATCTTGTATTAATGACATTGTTGTCTATTCTAAAAGGTTACATTTGTAACAATCTATCCTTGCTGGCAGTCTTCAGTTTGAATAAGCAATGCAGTTTTTGAGATGCAAACTCACCAATGTGATGAATTAGAGAACACAGGTGTTGTTCTGGATCAAAGCTATAATTTTGCACAGGTCCCTCAATTAGTTATGTACAGGAGAACTGACGCGTTAGGCAGGTAGCTTTTCACTTTTCCCTACTTTTCCCCCCTGTGACTCCTACCAAGGACCCATCCTTACTACACGATTATAGCAATATGATAGTCTAGTGTGAAAGTGCCCCAGTTTTTCCTGATCAAAGCTTGGGAAAATGATGTTTCGGAACTATAATCCCTTAGATCCTCCTCCACCAGCAAATAAGCCCTTTGGCTGCGCTAGCTGGGGCATCCTGAGAACTGTAGTCCAAGAGGTAACTTTTTCAAGCTCTGGTCTTGGCTCTCCTCCAGTAGCTATTTTCATAATATTTACACATGTTGTAATATCAGCTAGAGGGAAGGTGCAACAATGGCCAGGCAAAACAGATTGGAAGCTACCACCAGATCCAGACTTGGTGCTCATCTTAGGCCTCAAAAAGGTTGTGACTAGACTATAAAGGCTTGGAATATCACATTTGGTATTCTAGATAGCAATTAGGGAATCATTGATTTAAATTCCACTGCTAATCATTTAGGACCTCATTAAACTCCCCCCTCTTTCAACAAATTTGCATTTGAAACACAAGCCATTCTCTCCCCTTTATCAATCTGCTCCTCTTATCCATAGCCTGCAGAGATGTTGTGAAGGCAATACCACACAGTTACGTCCGTGGTGATGAATTGCACAGTGGCACAGAACCTTGAGATGTGGCATCAGTGAATGAATCAGGCTGCTACAAAAAGAAGAAGCACCTGTTCATCCATAAAGATGCAGCTTGGAAACATCAGGGTCATGCCACAGAACCAAAGAGCCAAAAACAAAATTTAAAGGAGACCAGACTTCCTGCCCACCTGATTTTTGCTTTCTTTTCTGATCTACTCCTTAGCTGATCAAGTTTCTGTTGTATGCCTTTCCTTGGAGCAGGTTCTTTGGTTCCATTCTCTGAGCTCCTCAAACTGCCTTCTTTACTTTCACAGGTTAAAAGACAGAATAAATGTTTTGCACGGATGAGGCCCCAAGCTCCAAACCTGACATTTCCAGTTAAAGGATCTCAGTTAGCAGGACATAATTCAAGGGGAATGTACATCTGACTGAGACCCTTAAAAGCAGAATAAACAGTATTATACTTGATGGACAATTGGTCTGACCTAGTGGTAGAAGGTTATCTTCTTCAACTTGGTGCCCTCCAGATCTGTTGGGCTACAATTTGTCTTCATTCCCAGCCACCATGCATACAACAGCACATATTGATTAGTCATTTCTGGGAATTTTAGTGCAACATATCTGGAGAACATCAGGCTGCAGAAGGTTATATTCTTTCATCTTTTTTCTTTTCCTCTGAACTTTTAAAATCAATTTTGCTAACACATATGAGATTATTAAGCTGTGATGATATCCACATGGAAGCTCCCCCAATCCCCCAAAAAACCATGTGAGGGAGGTCTGTACCATGGCTCTTGTTCATGTCAGTGTCAATTCAGTTTGCCAAGGGTTGACACTAATGTGTGGAAAAGTTTCAACATGGGCTTTTCCACCATGGTCTAAGACAGGAATGGGGAACTGTGACCCTTCAAATATTATTGCTGCAACTTCCATGATTGTTCTGGCCTTTTCCCACTACCTAGAAGTAGGGAAATAACTTCTGCTATAATTCCCATGGAACTGTTGTAGCTCCCACATATAAGTCAAAATAAATGCCTTTCATTCTTCACAATATTGTCACAGTTGCCTTTCCATCAACTGCAAGGGATGGTTGCACACGTTTATAGCCAACAGCAATGAGTTGCAACTAGGACACTGAGAAAACTGTCATTTCAGCTTTCCACCAGTTTGAAATTCAGTGAATATTGGCAAATACTACTAAAAAAAATTAAATGAAACAAAATTATGATCTGTCCCTAGGTATAAGCACTCGGTATACAGTCTGTCTATGGGACTAACAGTATCAGCACTAGACAGTCGCGGGGATTTGATAGCACTTTGACTGTCATCACTTACTATGGAATCCTGGAATTTGTGGTTCAGTGGGATCCTTAGAATTCTCTGCTAAAAAGCTGTAATGCCCAACCCTACACTATAGAATTTCTGAGCATAAAATTTTAAGTACTTCAACCAGGGTTCTGTAAGATGGAGCCATGACGGTTGAGATCATATCAAACTTCTGCAACTATGAAGTGTAGGTACAGTCTGAGGCCATGTGTCCTATTTTTCCTCCTGTTTTTTCCCCCTTATACACAGGTTTTTGTACCTATTAACCTAAGAAATTCTGGTTAGTTCAGAATTCTGGTTAGTTCAGAAACTCCTGTGACATTTTGACAGATACTAATAAAGGAATAAATCTAAGGTTTTCCCCAGATAGAGTAGCCCCACTAAAATGAATTAGACTTGTTAGTCACCACTTCTACAAGTGTCATTTATTTCAGTAGGTCTGCTCTAGCTGGGATTAGCATTGGATTTAGCTGTGGATTTTGGATTTTTTTTTTCAACCTTCATAATAATTTTCTAAGTGAGGCTGAATCACACCAGGTGACACCGTCGGAGGGAGGGGTGACACCGGCCTTAGTAACGGCACAGGTTTTTCTCATCATGGCTTAGTGCAGCCATCCTTGTTCTTTATATTATTATATAGTAGACATGCATCATCATCATCATCATAACAGTTATTTCTATCCCACCCCTCTCCAACACAATTGGGGTGGCTTACAATATAAAAACTCCATACCCTAGCCCGCCCGCCCCTTAAAATAATATTAAATTAGAAAAGATTAAAACATACAATAATTAAAAAAATATTTTAAAAATATTGCCTATGGTGGGAATTGTGGCCATATGTCTCCCCCCAGTGTCAGGCAACATGCTACATTAGGGGTGCTTTTGCATTGCACAATTATGGAGCTATGATTCCACATTAACATCCTATGGAATCTTGGGACCTGTTGTTTAGAGGTGGTTATTAAAATTCTCAGCTAGAGAGCTCTAGTGCCTTCCCAGACTAGAAACCCCAGGATGCCACAGGATGTTGCCAAAGCAACTGAAGTGGAATCATAATGCTTTAATTGTGCACTGTGAAAGAGCCCCAGGAAACTTGCAATCAATCTTCCAGTGGCTTCCTGCGCCCTCCACTTTCTGATTTGCAATTAAAGTAGAAGGCTTTCTCCCTGTTCATCAATCTGCTTCTTTTATCCATTGTCCTGAGAAAGGGTCACAGCAACTAGGAGATAAGACAGCAATAATCTCTTGAGACAAAACACACACAAGAAGTTAAATTTCATCTCTGTAGAAGCATGCAGTGTGGTGCAGCAGCTAAAAAAGCCAATGCGATTCTAGGCTGCATTAATAGGAGTATAGTGCTAGATCTAGGGAAGTAATAGTGCCACTCTATTCCACTTTGTTGAGACCTCACCTGGAATACTGTGTCCAGTTCTGGGCACCACAATTCAGGAAGGATATTGAGAAGCTGGAATGTGTCCAGAGGAGGGCGACCAGGGTGGTGGGAGGTCTGGAAGCCATGCCCTATGAGGAGCAGTTTAGGGAGCTGGGCATGTTTAATCTGGAGAAGAGAAGGTTGAGAGGTGACATGATAGCCATGTTTAAACATTTGAAGGGATGTCCTACTGAGGATAGAGCAAGCTTGTTTTCTGCTGCTCCAGAGACTAGGGCATGGAGCAATGGGTTCAAACTACAGGAAAAGAGATTCCATCTAAACATTAGGAAGAACTTCCTGACAGTAAGAGCTGTTCATTAGTGGAATACACTGTCTCGGAGTGCGGTGGAGTCTCCTTCTTTGGAGGTTTGTAAACAGAGACTGGATGGCCATTTGCCACAAATGATTTGATTGGGTATTCCTGCATGGCAGGGTATTGGACTGGATGGCCCTTGTGGTCTCTTCCAACTCTATGATTCTATGGTATTTCCATCTAATTTTGATCAGGTATTTCCATTTAATTTTGATCAGAAACAAGCAGGAAATGCACCCAGTTTTGAGAGCTGATAGTCTGAGGGAAACAAAATCCATGAGATTGGTCTCATGAGATTTTGGCATTGTCTTCTCTGAGCTGTTTTTAGAAGGTCTTTTATCTGGATCTAAATATCATTACTCTATCTCTTTTACTCAAGAAGAAAGAAATGAAGTTTTGATGTTTTTGCTTCATCCCAACTGTGCTAGGCATCTGCTTCTTCAAAGATATCTGATACACTCCAGTGGACCTCTTGCTTCTGAGCATTTACTCTGTTATGTTCCTGAGAACAAGATGGAGTAAACATCTATCTATCTGTCTGTCTATCTATCACATTTATTTATCGCCTCTTGACCCACCAGACACTTTAAAAAAACTCTCTTTCTCTCTCTTTTAAAACACTTGAGACCTCTCTTTAAAAATAGCTCTAAAACCAGACAAACTGTTTTTTAAAAAAGCCATAATAGATGCTCCAAAGGCACAGTCTTTACTAGATGCTAGAAATTAGGATTAAGCCAACCAGACCTCCGTGTGTGTGTGTGTGTGTGGCTTCCACAGTTTGGGGGGGGTAGCTACAGAAAAAGTCATGTCATGTGTCCCCACCAGCCTGACCTCACAGAGTGGTGAGGAATGCCACATCATCTAATGATCTTAGATTATGGGCAGGTTCATATGGATGGATGCAGTCTTTCAGAAAATAGAACATAATGTAAATGAAGGCACTCCCCCAAGCCACATTTGCCCTCCCAGTATACACAAAACTCCTCATCCAGTATTTTCTCCCATCCATGAGATAATCATGTGAGGGAAAGAACAGAAATGAGTAGTCACCCCTGCTCCCTCTGATAGCTCTCAGTCACTGTTCAGATCTTGATGGCTGAGCAATTGCAGCAAGCAACATTCATTCAAGTGAGTTCCCCGTATCACTGAGAACTCTAAACTTCCAGGGTTCCAAAATTTCAGGACCGCACATGTTAAAAGCTCCAAGAATGGTGACAGAAATATGTGGGAGAAGTTGGGGTCAATAGGTTCATCCCTGACAACTCTCCTCACGCAATACAGTAGGGGAGAAATAGAATGGCCAAATATCTGTACAGTTCTGTGTATATTTCCCAAGAGGGTTCAGTGATGCTCACAGAAGGAATCACCTGTGCTTATACCATATAAAGTATACACGGGTGGGACATCTGGACCCATCTGAACTGTGACACACAGATGTTCCTACATGAACAGGTTCTTGCATTCATGACAATGCATAAAGCAGCTCCTTACTATGCGCACATCTGTTCCTTCCACTGAATGCAAAGCTATTCGGAAAGTAAGGAGCAAAAGGTGAATTGGAATGGAATCACCATGTGCAGACAGAGCCTCTGAACCCTCTTTGGGACATGCTCAAATTAAATATGCCTAATTGGAAAGTTAGTTAAAGCTGCAGCCTCACATACCTACTTTGCACAGCAAGAAAACAGCAAAATCTCCTAACATCACATTAGTCCTGAGCTATGGCTTCTGAGCCTTCTTCATGCCCCTTAGCTTCACACACAGTTCGTGTGTGCCAACTCTAGTTTTATTACCTGACAAGAATTTGTTCCCGCATTTTTCTCCAGAATAAAAATGTCAGTGTATTTTATTCTTCCAAGAAGTTTGATAAGGTGAAGCTGACACCACTGAATAAAAGCCAGCAGGCTTTTCTTAACAAGAGTCTACATACAGTAGTGCTCTGTTGAAATAAAGAGATTGAAAGGGTATTGCATCAAAACATGCCAGCATAGTGTATGTGGTATTCCCTTCTTTATCTCTCTGGGTATGGAGGTGGAGTAAAGTATGAAAAGATCTTTCAACTTGCCAAGAAATAACCATTGTCAGAGTAACATCAAGATCATGTCTTATCCAGGACGAACAGATACCAGAAAAAAATGGAGCTTGGAAAACTTAATGATGGACTACAAGTCCCATCCTGGCCAAAGCATGGGAGATTCTGGGAGTTACAGTCCAAATATTTTTCCAAGCTCTGAGCAAAGAGCAGCTTGGACTTAGGAATGTACACCAGTAGCCTCTTAATGTTCTCCTGGACAGAAAAATGTAGGGGACAATTTCATTCTTTAGGTTAGGAGTGGGCACAGTATGGTCCACACACCTCCACCCCCCCCTGGGCTTTCTCAGGGCTTCCAGGAGTAAAATAATTGCAAATAAATACAGCATACTGTGTCTGGAATCCTGTATGGATTATATGTATGTTTAAGCACCATAGTAATGGTGCTATGCAGTGAGTTCTGGCTTGACACCTCCCCTTCCCCATTTACCATGTAGCAGCCACTGTGATTAATGTGGCTCTGTTCTCCTGTCCTTTGGAAAGGAGCTGGCTGCCATTTCCCCCCCCTCCTGTTAGCTATCTGCACTGTGACAGGCAGCAACAGGGTCCCTGTTGCAATTCTGCCTTGTGCTGGAGCATGTTTGTGTGAGATGGGGTGGGAACGGCAGCCAGTTGTTTCCCAAAGGATAGAGGAATAGACCCTCCCCCATTGATCACAGCAGCTGCTTCTGAGTAAGTGGAGATTGGAGGACTTTTACAGTCCCTACATAACTCCTAAACTAGAGACCATGAATATGTAACAGTCATACGCACATAACTGCGGATTACACATTCCTAACTGTCATCCAGCCTACATTTTGTGCATCATGCTGCTTGTTGCTTGTTCACTTTCATGTAGGAGCAAAAAAAAAAGTGCCTTCCATCAGTTGCCAGCTTTTCCAATGACATATCTTGATGAGTGAAGAGCCTTTCTTGTTGAGGATACAAAAAAACTGAAGGAGAATTTGTTCATTGTGCAAATGGTAATGAATTCTGACACCCACAATGACCAAAAAGGTGAGTTGTGATGGCATATGTATGCCATTGTAATTCATCCACAGGATTCCAGGCACCATATAATGTGAAACAGGCCACTCATACACATGCCTCATCCACCTTATAACTGAATTCAGGAACTAAAGTCATTTTTTTTTTAAAAAAAAAGAACTGCACCAAAAAAAAATCCTCTCCTTGACTTTTTCAAAGCAGTTTCTTTTCTATCAAACTGAATGAGACTCATCAACAAAGGAGGAAAAATACTCCATACAACATTACTTGGACTTGTTATATACCAGGGATGAGACGCTTAAGTCTATCCAGAAGTTGTCAGGTTGCAGCTCCTAACATTTCTCACCATGGCTATGGCTACTGGGAGTTACAGTCTAAAATCTACAGCATCACATATTCCCCCCCCCCAATACACAGACTGTGAAAACCAGTTCTAGATACCCATGCCCATACCTATCCAAAGAAGAAGGTTAAACATATTCCCCCAGTCTTTATTGTTAATTGCTATCAAGTTGGCTTTGACTTTTGATGACCCTATGGAGATTTTCAGATGGGGCTTTTACTGTCGGGCAGGCACGGAACAGGGTCGAGAAAGGGGCTGTCGTTCAGATGACTTCAACCCCTTCCATCCTGCTCCCATCCTGCTCCCATCCTGCTCCCGGGATATTCTATTCATGATGAAAAATCGTGAATAGAACACCCCTTCATGCCTGTCACGGAATCAGGGACATGGGAAAAGGAGCCCCATCCCTGTTCCTCAATGACAGGCATGGGGGAGGAGCTCCGTGGCAGCCACTTCCTGCCACAATCAGGACAGGCAGGTAAGTGCCACCCTTCTCCCCCCGCTCCCCGGGTTCCATTTTTTATTTTACATTTATTTTTGCTATTTATTTCTGTCTTTGACAGCTGGGGGGATTAAAATTTGAATTTCTCTCCCGCTGGTTCTCTTGCGAGAACGAGCGGGATTTCCCCCGGCTGGTTGTTAAAACAGCCTTATGACGGCTGCATTTATGGCTAGCTGGAAAGGAGGGAGGACACCCATTCCTAGAGTGGAATGGAGGTAAGTGTTTGAACGTTTACCTCCATTCCATTGCAGGAATGGGAGAGGAGGTGGCAGGGCAGCAATGGGGCATTTTGGGCCCATCTGAAAATCTCCTATGAGTGAGAGACCTACAAAGACTCCCTCTCATCAACAGCCCTGCTCAGGTCCTGAAACCTCAAGGCTGTGGGTTCCTCGATGGAGTCTGTGCACCTATAATACAGTCTGGAAGCCAAGCCTTATGAGGAACAACTGAGGGAGATTGGTATGCTTAGCTTGGAGAAGAGAAAACTGAGAGGTGACATAATAGCTATCTTTAAATATCTGAAGAGATGCCATGTAGAAGATGGAGCAAGCTTGTTTTCTGGTGCTCCAGAGACTAGAACACAAACTAATGGATTCAAATTACAAGAAAAGAGATTCCACCTAAACATTAGGAAGAACTTTTTTCTACTTTAAGGGCTGTTTGAGAGTGAAATAGATTGCCTTGGAAGGTGGTAGGCTCTTCATCTTTGGAGATTTTTAAACAGAGGGTGGATGAGCATCTTTCAGGATTGCTTTAGTTGTTCATTCCTGCATAGCAGGGAGTTAGACTAGATGGCCTTTGTGGTCCCTTTCAACTCTATCATTATTCTTTTCCTACTGCCTCCCACTTTAGAAAGCATTATTTTTTTTTCCAGTCAGTCATGTCATCTCATGATATGGCCATACAATCATCTCAATTTGGTCATTTTTTTAATTTTATTTTTTTGCTTGTAGGTAAAGTTCAGACTTGATTTGCTCTAGGACCTATTTATCATTTTTTTGCAGTCCATGATATCTGTAGAATTCTTCTCCAGCACCATATTTCAGATAGGCTGGTTCTTTTCCTGTCAGCTTTTTTTTTTTTTTTCACATCCAGCTTTCACAATTACAAATGAGCTGGGTTTCAAGTGCCATAGCTCATCAGTTGGTATGGTCCTATTTTATGTTGGCTAGGAATGTAGGAGTTGAAAGCAGATGTACAACTGGCTGAAGAAGCCTGAGAAAGCTGTTTGAGGACACGTTGTACATATTATAATATGAATATCTACAGATAAGTGAAGCCAACATAACTAGAAGAATGTTAAGTGCATGTGCGAGCTGCACTTAAGTACTGTATATACAGAGAACTAAATCCAATTCTTTCTCCCAACTAGAGTAGTCCTATTGTATCAATAGAAGCATTGGTCAGAACCCTGCTGGTAACATATGCTTCTGTAACTTTTCCTGTGTAAAATATGTGTGTCCTTTTTTGTCATTGCAGAAGGAGGTACCCATTACCTCCTTACACAGCAACCCCACCCAAACCCTGACACAACTGCAGCTTGACAGTGTCAGAGAACATGGTCAATTAGTGCTAGTTTAGCATTTGCTGAAATGCAAGATGCACAAAATGGAGAATCTGCAAATTAGTACTGGGAGCATTAAGGGTTTATTTCTATGCACCTGGATTTACAATATCTGTGCCTTCACCTTTTTTTAAAAAAAGTGTGAAAAGAGGAAAGACATTGCATGCTTTGATAGATCTCATCTAGCATAAAGTAGACATCCTCTGAGGAGTTTAGCTTCTCTTTTTCTGCATTGCTTCTTTCAATTGCTCAATGGTGCTTTTTAGAGACAATTGTCATATGTGTTCCACCTCCAGAGATGTACCAAAGTTCAAACTGAGAGCCAGTCTTGTAGAATGGAATGACAAAGAAAAGCTGTGTTGCTATAAAAGCTGTTTGATGGAACTTCTAGGCTTTATGTGCTTTTTATTCCCCACAAGGAAAGCAAAAGAGCAAGTTTTACTTATTGTTCATGCAGATGCCATATAGGGTTCCTTTAATTTTAATTTGCATTTTTAACAGTTTGTTTTTAATGTACTGACCCTTCTCTCTCTAAGCCCCAAAAGCCCATCTCAAGGATTCAATATCTATATGTACACTATGTACAATACATATATACGTAACTATGTGTACATATATATATATGTATGTATGTATTTCTGTTACAGAATGATATAAAACCAATTTTAGAAAGAACCCTCATCATCCAGTCCCATGTTTACACAGAAATTCATGCCCTCATCTAATCCTGTCATCCACGAATGTGGAGAGATGCATGATACAGTCATTTCTTAATGTACAAAGCATGTTAAGTTTTATACAGTGTTTTTTTTAAAGTTATGCTAACTTTTTTAAATGAATATTTTCATTCACCAGTTATCCTTGGGGAGGGCTGGGGCAGGGAGAATTTTTTTAAAACTATACAGGCATATCTATCAATATCTCCACGATCAGCCTGGTGCACATATAGATAGATATGCTGATTGTTTATATTTGGAGAACATTTTCTGTCTTTTCACCTCATTTTGTGCCGCATGAATTTTTGGTAGTTGATAATTCCATTATTATTATTATTATTATTATTATTATTTGGATCATGGTGGTACCATATTACCATTTTTTGTTAATTTGAAAGCCATTGCTATCCTTTTTTTGAAAATTTATTTCTGGAGTAATTCCAATGAAATAATAATTCAGTCAACTTGAGAGACATATAGATCTGCAATCAAACAAAGGCAACAAAATCTTTTCTTGCCATCCTAATTATTCTAAATTGCCATATTGAAATAACTTCTCCTGAGAAAGTTGTGTGCAAAAGAATGAAGATTTTTGTTCCACCTTCCTTAATTTTATTCTGCTTTTCCCTTTCCTTCTCTTCCTTTTTTCTTCTGTGGAGTACCTTCTTCTCTCCTACCTTCTTTGTAAGCATATTTTACTTTTTAAAAAGTAAGGGGGGATAGTGTGACAAGGAGAAAATCCCTCTAAAAAACCCTCCACAAGATCCCAGTACCTCTCCCATGTACAAACTGCTGATGGCATAAAAAGAATTTTATTGCGAGTGCAGAATATCTGTTGTATTAATTTTATTTCTTTTGGGGTCAGCGCAAGAGCATTTCCGTGGCATGCAGTAGCTATTAGCTGATATCACTAACCATTTATGGCCTTCATTGACTAACGCATGGACTGTGGTCACACCATCTTGTTTCATCCAAGTGACACATTCAGGCTAAGCCAACAATTCTCTAGCATACTTTTGCAGGGAGGGGGAAAATATTTCTTTACTTCTGAACGCATTTTAGTTTCTTATGACTGGAATCTTTTTATATAATTTGTGAAAATACCATTTGCTATTTCAGCAGCCCCAATGTTTATACAGTATTTATTTACATTTTTGTTGATTTTTTTTTTGAAAAAAGTATTTTTGATTTCCCCCTCCCCTCCTGAACCCCCATTCCCCCAGGTAGCAATCTTACATCTTGTCTGTGTCCATCTGTCATGTTATTGTGTCTTGGAATCCATTGTTTCTAGTGTTGTTGTGTGATTCTGTTCTCTGTTTGTAAGGTGTTTTAATTCCTCCCACTCTCTCACTTCCTCAGTCCTCTTACCTCCTCTTTCCCTTTCAATCTCCCTCAAAGAAATTCCACAAAGGGGCAAAAACATTTAGTAGTATCTGTAACACTGATGCTTGAACTGTATAGAGAAATATTGTGTCTGGAAAATACCTCTAAATGGTTTGTAGCAAGAGCTACTCTACTTAACCTATCTTGTTTCGTATTATTTTAAAAATAATAACTGTATGGAAATTTGGCAAGCTTCAAATATCTATCTTAAGTGGAAACCACAGTGCAACTGAGTGCATTTCAGTACAATTTGAATGTACCTTTAATTGAAGGATCTTAGGGGCATTTTGATTATTCCATAAAGCAGATATTCATATCTTTGTAAGTCTTGTGTATATAGTGTGATTGCTGTAGGGTTAAATCAAGGCAACCAGTGAATTTCAGATGCCTAGGAAGTTTACACCTTTGGTGTCAAATTGATGTAATGGAGACTCTATATCAGGGTTTAGCAGTACCCAGGCCAAGGTTGGGCCACCCACTGAGTATTGATGCCTGCAGTTCCTGTGCATCATATCCACCCCACCCCACTCCCCTGCCACTAAATTTGCAAAAAAGGTTAACATTTCCCCTTGGTTTTTAACTTCAAGACAAAGCTAGCGTAATATGCAGTTTGTTTCTGAAGCTAATAGCCCTCCTGGAAGTGTTATTAGCCTTGTGAACAGGTGCAACTACCTTATGCCCCTTGCTATTGATAAAACAGCACTTCTAGGAGCCTTCTGGGAGCATTCATAGAGTGTAAAGCAAAGTGAGTCCACTGCACAAGCTTTGTTTCTAAATACAAAGGGGTGCAGAGGTTCATTTTTGTTGGCATGCACCAGAGGGCATAGCTTAGTGGGATCCCTATTTTTAGAAAGTGTTTAGTACAGATCAGGGTGTAAGTGTGCAAAGTTTTATTCTTTCAACCCAAAGTGTATGATTTTTAGGTTAACTACTTTGCCAAAGTAACCACTTCATCCCTTTTCTTCTGTTGGGAAAAAAAAACACTTAATTTTTTAATGAACCACTATGCCAATTATATTAGTGTTCAAAGTATAGTACAGAGGGTTTTTTAATAATTGTATTTATATCACATTGTAAGAGGCCTTGAACTCTGGGGAAAACTAGATGGATGAATAGATGTTAGTGAATAAATGAGATTAAATTAGAAATTTCTCCCATATAGGAAAAAAAAAGCAGGTGTTATAACTCACTATTAGTGCTTGGTATTGTTCAGTAGATAACTTCCTTTTGGTGCCCGGCATTTGAAGTGAGTTGAAATGTATCACTGGATGATTCCTGGTGGCCTTAGGTAAGTCTTTATCCCTTCCAAATGGAAGAATAAGGCTGGTTTCAGAACAGGCAAGATTGTAAAGTATGGCTACATACATGATAAGTACTAATGGAAAGCTTTAGTCCAGCTACTCTGTGATTCAGTTCAGACACAAAGCTTAACCTTTCATTAGCATTGCACAAAGGAGCCTGTTATAACCTCATCCTCATTGACTCTTCCTGGGGCTGGATGAAATGTTCAGAGCAAATAAAGCTGTGTCATACTGTAATCACTGGTGGCTTTCATGTTAGTGGCTACTCTGAAGCAACTCTGAGTTTTAATCCAGACTTTAAAGGAGATATGTAAGGTACTGGACCTCTTTGGGGGGGGGGTTAAGGTTCAGCACCTTGGATAGCTCATTTAAAGTTTGGACTGGAACCTAGAATGGATGTTCCACACCACTGAGATGGAAGCCAACAACTGCCACTGGTTTCAGAAACAGACCTCCCTTTGTGCATATGTTTGAACTATTATAGGAATGTTGGCATGCATATTAAAAGAATAAAGGTCAATGTGTGGAACAAGTGGGTGGTGGGACCCTAGTCATATTATTATAACAACAGAGAAAAGCAGTAGTTGCAATCCTGCATTCATTTCAATATTCATAAAATGTACTCCACAGGAGTAGAATGGGAAGAATATTTGCAAATATTCAGAAAATGGTAAAAAAAAAAAAGTAGAGTTAGTATTGAGAAACCCTGGTGAGAATAATCTTGGGGATTGTCTATATGGGCAATTTCCTCTGTCTTGCCCCGGTCTTGGGGTCTTGCAGTCCTGACAACTTATGGCTTTTGCCTCATTTTGTCCCCCAGCGGTTCTCATAACCCCTGGGGCAAAGACAGGGCTACGACAGGGAGAGATGGGGTAGGGCCCATTACAGAGTGTTTTTTTTAAAATACCCAATAAAATCCATTCCAGCCAGCAAAAAACTGACCATTTGACTGCAGGAGCCTATTCAGGCACACATGTCCATTGCTGTAGCTGCCCTCTGTCTCACTCCTCTGTAGCCAGGAAGGAGGCATGCTCAATGTGACCAAGGTTGGTCCCATGCAGGGGGGCTTGCTCACATGCTGCGGGCCTGCTTCCTAATGTCAGAGAGTATGATGCAGAGGGCAGAGGCAGTGGCTTCAGAGATGGGCTTGCATGCTTGTCTGGACTCTGGCCCATTTTATGCCACTAACAGGGGAGGAGTGGGCCAAATTCATTGGCACAATACGCTGGCAGGGAGCCAGCATATTCTGGCCCATGTAGATGAGCCCCTGGACTGATGAGAATCTTGCAGCACAGGACTTATTCTGCACAACATTCACATGTGGTTGTTTTGTAGAAAAAAGCAGTCTTTTCTGTGCAGAAAATAATATTTCTATGCAGAAATATTTCCTGTTCAGAAAATGCTGTAACTGATTATTTATTCTGTGCAAAACCTGCACATGGTTTGAGGTGCATAGAAAACATTTCCTGAGCAGGAAACAGCATTTTGCTGCACAGAAAATATTGTTTTTCTGTGCAAAGCTACTACATGCAAATTTTGCACAGAATAGATTCCAAATTGAAAATAGGCTTTGAAAACTGGGTGGCTTTTGAAGAATTTCTCACAGCAAGAAGAAAAATGTTAACATTATTTATTCCTTCCTTCAATTCTTCCTTTAGTGAAGAATTACACCCCTAGGTGGGAGTTTACTAGTATGAACTGTACATCCATAAAATTCTGCAAAATTTCAAGTTCTCCAGAACTCTTCATCAGGCGAAATGGTAAAAAACTGAGGAGACACAGCAGAAGAAACATGGAAATCCAAACAATTTAGCTACTTATTCTTAGCGGCTGTAGTCTGCAATTAATACATTACTAGATGGAGATTGCCAGCTCAACAGTACCCTAGTAGGTACAGGTATCACAAGACATCTAGCAAAGGCCACTGGAAAGAACTCAATATGGTAGATCTCCTAGAGACAGAAGGATGCCTGCCATCTGAATTCAAATTTAACTATATTGCACTCCATAGGTCTTTCTTCAGAATCTCTCTCTGTATATAATTTTCTTGGGTATGTTGCCTTTCCCAGTGTACTGATTGGCTGCTTAGGAAATATACCCCACCACTCCTTCAGCCAATCACCACCCACATGCAAGTCTATATATTCCTCTTCAATTTTTTATTTTTAAAATATATTTTTATTAATTTTATAATCATACATTATATTATCCAATCAATACTTATTTAGTATAACACATAAAATTACTATAAACCTCACAATTTTTCTATTAACTAGTTTCAAAAGTTAACATAGATTCTTTACTATAATTCTGTTCAAAAATATTAATTCCCCTACCCCCCGCACCTCAGTGCTTCCCTTCACCGGAGCCATTGTTTCTAATCCAATTCCTTCTATACTATTATTATTTCTTATCACATTTGCTAGAATTTCTATTACCATTGCAAACAATATTGGAGAAAGTGGGCAACCTTGTCTTGTTCCTCTCGTTATTTTTATTTCTCTTGTTATTCCATCATTCACCATCACTATAGCTGTGTTATGGGAATACAATTGATCTATTAATCCTCTAAACCTCTTCCCCATTCCAAATTCTTTCAGTATTATTTTTAATGTTGGCCATTCCACACAGTCAAATGCTTTAAATATATCTAAGTCATATATTCCAATGTCATACTGGGAGCGACCAAACAATGTGCTACAGTATTGGCTATAGTTACTAAGGCTGCAGGACTTTCCATTTCAGCAATGTCTCAGGGCTGCACAATTCTCACTTATGAGCTACATCAACATAGTAATATCATTTCTATTCCTGCTGCGACAGCACCCAGGCAGTCAACTGGCAGTGGCGGCAGCAGCAGGGCAGCAGAGTGAGTTACTCTCAGCAATTCTGGGGAAAGTGTGGAATGGTGAGAAGGGGAAGGAGGAATTCAGATCCACCAGCCAACCTTATAGGATTGTCATGAAGTCTACCGGGCATGTTTTGGGGAGTTTAAATGGTGCATGGTACACTGGTTCCAACTAGTATGTGTAGGATTGTGAAGGGAAGGTCTATTGAATTGTAACCAAGATAATGTTAACACACAGGCATAATGATACAGTACATGTGTATTTCTTTTTATGGTTGTTACAGAACTCAGCACCTTCATCATAGAACCCCCTCCTTTCCATTCTTCTGTTTCTGGGGCACTCCCCATGCCCATTTAATGGCTGGGAAGATGATGAGAGCCAGCCAGGAAGAAAGTGTATGTTTTTCAGCAGCTGTCCACAAGAATTAAAAAGAATCTCCTAAACTAAGTAGGGATCTTCAAGATGTTGTCTTCCTGTGGCCAGCTGCTGAAATACAGCCAGCCACTCCTTGGTTGCTCCTGCATCTTACCCCAGCCACTAAATGGTCATGGTGGGTTAACCCATCTGCTAGGTAGCTTGAGATCATGGGGAGTTATATCTCGCAGAGCTTGTTGTTTCACCAGTGCAATCCAAGATCGGGGTCGCTGTCTAGGTGTAATATAGTACTCAAAAGATATTTACGAAATCTCACACACATCATGTGCAGAGTGGAAGACATGCACACTGTCTCTCAGATGTGCTTACTTACTCATTCACTCTCTCCAGTCCCCCTCCTTTCTCTACTACCTGCTGGGGGTGAGAAATGCTTGAAGAAAGGGAGGTAGAGCCAAAACTCTGTTTCATGGTGTATGTGTGTGTGTGTGTGTGTAAAGAATCTGGGCTGACTCAAAGATGGAGAACAAAACTGGTATTGAAGTATTCCCTGCTGCTGTTATTTTATAGGCCCCCATTTCCTAATCCAGGGAGAAAGATGGAATATAAATTAAATAAATAAATCAACCCAATCTGCTGTTATTTCAAAGTCAAACTGCTGTTAGCTCAGAGTTTGGGTCCCAAGGACAGAACTGCTTCCATCAGTGGCACTAGGAATTTTTTTTAAAAAACCTCCCTACTACAGCTCAACATGTATCTCTAAAACTTGCTTGGAAGGCTGGGAAACCACCTGGGAACCCAATTGTGGGTGGCAGAAGAGAGAGGAGTAGAGGAAAGCTCCTTTAGGTTAGCAGCCAGACATAAGTGTGTTGCTGATTTGGCCAAATTACAGTTTATGAAACAAAATGGGGTGTTTTGACCTTGGTTATTGGTTTTCTTCAGTAACCCATGAATTAACCAAACCATGGTTTGGCTCAGCTCAGAAGTACCAGCAGTATAAGTGGGGAACCATAGGGGGATGGGTTTTCCAGATATTGTTCGATAGCAACTTTAGGCCATCCTATCCTGCAGGGGCAAGAGTGAGAGATCATGGTAATTGTAGTCTCAAAGTTCCCAGCACTGTGAGCCATGGCTGCCCATCCCTACCCTAATAAGGGGAGTCTCAAAACAGCCTAGCAAGGATTATCCATGGAATGCTGACTGGTTGATGTGGCAGAGGGCATGGAATGGAAAACCAAAAAGACAGAAAATGGAATAGAATATCCTAGAAAAGGACATGGTTGTCTGTTTGACTTCTAAACAGAAGTACTCTAACTGCAACATTTTTGTGCAGATCCGAACATATGAGTTTTTATTTTACCAGAAGGGGCATCCCAAAGGAGATTTCATCTCAGAATACTCCCACAGAAATAGAGAGGCAAGAGTGATAGATTATCTGACTGAATCGAACTGGACTGACTGCCATTTCTTCTTCCCTCTGCAGCTCCCAGATCCACCCTTCCCCTCTATTCCAGAAGGTCCTCCAACCCTCCAGAGCTGATTTTGAGGCTGCAGAGGGAGTGCAACTGGAGGGAGAGAAATGACAAAGTCTATCTCCTCCCTGGTTCAGCCACCACCACCACCACCAGCCATCTCGCTACATTTGCAAGGGTGATTCTGGGAGCTATAGTCTAAAAAGATGAATCATCCAAGCTCTACAGAGGGAGTGTACTCCCTGGCATCTATGTGTGTGTTTATGTGCATGTGCATGTGCTTGCACATACACATGTGTATGCATGCATTGAGCCATAGTGGAAGGGAGGAAGCAGGAAATCCATATAGCAGCATAGCCAGTAGTTGGGAATACTGAGGGTTGCAGTCCAATATAATCTGGAGGGATGCACTTTGCCCACCTCTAGTCTAGGCTATTATTTCCTGACACTAATAAGTGCTGAGGAGGCAGGTTGTGTAGACATTTATACTGCTATGTTTTATTGTTATTTGTTTAGGGATTTATTAACCACCCTTCAGCATGGAACCTCTAGGGTGGTGTAGTTTACAGTTTTACATAATAAAAGCAAATGCAATAAAACTCAGAACAGAAACCATTTTAAGAGCAGATAATTAATTCATTAATTTGTAGTGGACACAAGCAGAGGTCACTTCCCTGTGGAGCTCAGTGTACCACCCCCTTTTCTGGTGATCCTGCCAAAAGCCTTGATTGAGTTCTCAAATGGGCAAAAGTGTCAGTGCCTGGCACAATATTGTAAAGCTGATATGAGTATTTCCTTCTGTCTCTTAGCTTTGATTCTGAGTTTTACAGTTAGTAGAAGGGGAAAAGGTGGTGTGGGAAGACACCATTCAGCACATGTTGTAAATGAGAACAGTACATATTTTAAAAGCAACATTTTGCACTGCAAGCCAATGCATTTTTGGTAGGGTTTAGATATATATGGCAACAGATTTGAAACATAACAGCAGAAAGCTTGTTTCCAAGGTGGGGGGGATTAATATCTTGGCATTTCCCATAAATTGTATGGTATGTTGCTAACAGAAAAGTCCAGTATCTGATCATGAATTGATCATGAATGTTCGAAGGGAGATTTGGAAGTCTAGTATATTTGTACTTTTAATGTTTGTGTTCTATATTTATTGGTGACAGTGTCAGGCTCAGAGAGTGTCATGAATGCAAAAGCATAAGGAGATAGACAGATATGTAAGTTACCATATCAGAAACAGACCTAGGGAATGACTAGAAAAATTCTCTGTGCAGAGGAACAAAATAAACTATGCTCATCAGGGTACTGAATGGCATGGGGTCTGCAGATATGATTTATCTCCTATACTCTGAGGGCAAGCTTCCATGTGCAATTGAAATGATAGCCAACTCTTGGTAGGATTATTCCCTCCCTCCTTATGTTGCATGGCTGGGGTATGGATAAGAGAATGATGTGCAATAGCTGGTTTATGATAACTCTGAAAGCTACACACAATCAGGTTATCAAGTGAATAAGTGAAACAGTGTCATGCGAACAATATAAAGTGAAGGATGTAATCTCAGAAGTTATACTGCAAGCTGCCCAAAAGTCACCAAGCAGTTTGGAACAATTGTAGGTCAGAACAGAAAGATGCTGATCTGGGATCCTACTGCATGTGTATGACTGTGAAAGAACTCCCAGTATGCACACTGGCCTACCACTGTTGCCTCTGTCATGCAGAGTATCAAGACTACATGGCTACCTTGCTATGACAACAAGGAATGCCTTCTTGCATGTTCACCATTACATTGGAAACAGCATCTTTTTACTAGGTGTGAAATCAAATGAAACATGAGAAGAGAGAACAAATGCTATCAACAACTGGCTGCTGAAAACAGATCTAGATATTGTTGTCAACAATATAGAGAAGGGCACAGTCATTAGATCAACCAGTTCATGGCACAACACCCAGCATCTACTGACCAATATCCTATTGATGACATGCATCAGCATAACCCCAGTTACACCAGTATAACCCCTATTACATACTATCATATGCACTTTAATGGATATTACAGAAGGAGTTATCCACTATCTCCTTGTACAATGCCCCTCTCTTCAGTGCAACTACAGCTTGACAGCAACAGGGCACACTCCTCCATAACCCATTAGTGGCTGAGATGATAGGAAGGTAGGGATGCAGTTGGGACATTAGGGAAAACATTTCCAGTGTTATGTTGTGTGCATTATGCTGAAGGCTTAGGAGGGCAACAGATGTCCCTTTCTTCTGACTGCCTAGCTGACCACCCACCCAGCATTAATTATCATTGGTGTGTGCCCTGATGCTATCAAGCTCTGTTGTGCCAACATGGAATGGGAAAGCCGAAATAATAATCCTGGCAAAACTTTACAACCCTCCTCATTACTTTTGGATCTTGAGTACTGACTGCTGGAAGAATTGCAGAGAATCTTATCCTGAGCAGTCATTTGTCCATCCAGCAGGGTACTTATTCTGCTGAAGAATGCATCTTCAAGATCATTCTAGATGGTTTATACCTTTGCTACAAAGAGTTCTTGAAAATGCATGCATATTTTATAAATAAAATGGACATTGGTAGATTCTAGATTTTTAAAACAAAATAAAACTGCACCATACAGTCAGTCCACACTTGTAGGAGAGTATTAAGTACATTCATCTCATCCATGAATTGCCTGAATTGGCCATAGAAACAAAAGGGAACATTTAGCTGGAAACCTGTCTTAGTCTTAGGAACTGTCCGTAGTGCTGAGGGAAAACATTAGCATTCAGCTTGTGTTTCTCTGTGGCCATGGACTATCATCTATATTGACTATAATGAGCAGAAGAAATCATTACCAGTTGGGCAACATAGGGAAGAAAAGACGTGAAAGGTCTTTTCTCCTGATAACACCAAGCTTCTGCTAATTTCTAGGTTAAATCCTGAAAATGTGGATCAAAAAACAAGGGCAGTATCCAGTCCAGCACATGTGAAGGACTGGACATTATTCCAGCAGAGCTGAAAAGAGGACAATAAGGAGAAAAAGACTGGTCTGGCTTCTTTTCACCTGTCTATCACCAGATAGTGGGACTTTCCCCACAAAATTTAGTTTCCCTCCCCCTCCCCCATTTGCTTCAGCCTCTTGGTTAATCTCTTGGAGATTAAACCCACATATCAAGTGAAGTAATAGTGCCACTGTATTCTACTTTAGTCAGACCTCACCTGGAATACTGTGTCCAGTTCTGGGCATCACAAATCAAGAAGGACATTGACAAGCTAGAAAGTGTCCAGAACAGGGCAACCAAAATGGTAAAAGATATGGAAGCCATGCCCCATGAGGAGTGACTTAGGGAGCTGGGTATGTTTAGCCTGGAGAAGAGAAAGTTAAGAGGTGTCATGATAGCCAGGTTTAAATATTTGAAGGATAGAGCAAGCTTGTTTTCAGCTGTTCCAGGGACTAGGACACAGAACAATGGCCTCAAACTACAGGAGAAGAGATTCCACCTAAACATTGGGTAGAAGTTCTTAACAGTTAAGAGCTGTTCAGCAGTGGGATGAGCTGCCTCAGAGTGTGGTGGAGTCTCCTTGTTTGAAGATTTTTAAATAGAGGCTGGATGGTCATCTGTCAGGAATGCTTTGTGTATTCCTGCAGGGCAGGAGGCTGGGCTAGATGGCCCTTGTGGTCTCTTCCAACTCTATGATTCTATGACTATTCTGAATCACTATCTTTATGTCCTGACAGGAAATAAGCTCCACATCAAGAGGGGGAAGATGAAAGAAAGTGGAAGTGAGCTTCAGTCACCTCAAGGAAGTATTTTGGGCTTATTTTCTGGTGAAAGGGTGGAAGTGCAGTCCAGCATAGGGGTGCAGGGGTAATAATGGGCCCTGCCACAGATGTCCACACCTGTTCTAGTCCTTTATGTGATTATTCTTTTTCCACATATGGAGAAGCCAGATGAGAGAGAGAGAGAGAGAGACCCAAATTAGGTCAACTCCAATCTCCATCTTTATTCTCAATGTGTTAAAAAGAAACCTTTCTGCATGTGATGTCAGAATTGGGAGATATATTGATGCATACACGAATACCTGAGAAATGAAAAGAGTGATGGGATGGCTTTTTTCAGTGAGTGGACATCATACTATAATTTGGCAGGGAAATGTGTCTGTTAACAATTTATTATACATATATAAATGTGCACGATGGACAGAACTAGAGGATCACAAGGCTTGCAAATTGACATATAATAGCTATATGGAGTGCATAAATAAACAGACCACAAATATAGTTGTTCAAATAAATCAGGGGAATAAACCAATTACTAAAGGTCTGCCACTGACTGCTGTAACAAATTAAAGATTACTTGCTGTATCCTGCATAAATATACACTGTTAAAAAAAACCTCCTAAAAATGCCCAGTAGACCTCACAACAACCCTATAAGGTAGGCTGGTGGATTTTAAAATTCCTCCTCCCCCTTCTCAGCATTCCACACTTTTCCTGGAATTGCTGAGGGTGACTCACTCTGTTGCCCTGCCATGGCCATGGCCACTGCCACCTCCAGTCAACTGCCTGGGGCCCATTGCAGGTGACCTGTTGCCACTTTTGCCAGTTGACTGCCTGGTCCCATTGCAGGCGGCCCATCAACACCACCAGTTGACTGGCTGGGTCCCCATCTGGGCCGCAGATTGAGTGGCAGGAATCTGGGCCACAGACTGAGTGGCAGGAGTGGATTGTGAGGTGGAGAGGGAATTTGCATGTGAGTGGTGATTGGTGGGGTGTGTTTCTTGAGCAGCCAATTAGCACACTTGGAAAGGCAACATACCCAAGAGAATTATATATAGATAGATTTATGAGCTTGTAGAAAGTAATTGATGGAATCATCATCATGAGGATGTAAGCATTATATGTAGTATATTGCTAATATTCTTAAAAGATAGTTTTTAAAAATATTGAAGACCTAAGGGAGTAGGATCAGCCCTGTCATCCACTTTACTGTAAGTGTTCAGTTCCTTTTAGAGCAAGGGTAGGGAACTTGTGACTCTCTAGAAGTTGTTATACTGCAATTCCCACCAACATTGACCAGTGTAGCCGATGGTGAGGATGATGGGAGCTGTGCTGTAGCATCTTAGAAGGCCAGTAGTTCCCCATTGCTGTTTATTAAGAACCTCTTATCAAACTCTTTGACTATAACAGAACCTATCACCAATAAGTGTTGGAAGGTTTTAACTGTGGGAAAACATTTAAGAAGAGATGGGAAGCTGGATTTCTGTGTTTGTATGAGGGAGAGGACCCGGAGAGACAGTCAACATTTGGGGAGAGCTGGATGTTGTTTCTGAGCAAGAGGAATCATTTATATTGCAGGAAATCTGTTAGTATATCATGTTCTCGCTTAATTTATTCATAAATTTTTAAAGTACTTTTAAAAAGCAAAGAACAATGAAATTCATTCTGCATCACCCATCTCCTCTTTCTCCCCCCACATACACACACACACACACACACACACACGACATGCAACATGTTTGGCTGCTATATACAGGATTGGCTATTTGAGTCACATTTTCCACCATTGATTTATTTTAATTATGAAGTTTCTCCCTCCACCTTTTGTTTGTTTTCATTTTTATTTTTCCCTTGACATGGCATCCAGAAAATTAAAGCCATCTGCAGATTATTAAAGCTTTTTCTACCTCACAAGAACATCTGTCACACACAAAAATGCACAGTGATTGTATTAGCAGAAGAAGCCTTTTGATTAGCTTTGTAAAAAAGCAGGAAGGGAAGCTGGGGTACAGTGGCATTTTCAGTTGTTTCATTCATAGCTTTTCATTACTATTTTTGAACAGTAACTCTGAGACTAAAAGTCCATCCCTGAAGCTGTGTGATCTTCCCAACAGATGCTATTTTCCATATCTATCGGGGATGTTGTTGGGTTTTGCTCCATCACTTAGCATAAAACACCCCCTAAAAGCAAAACAATTCAAAATGATGACAACAGAAACATAGAGGTGTTTTTAAAGAAACAGCTGGTAAAACAAACCCTGGTAAATGCTATGCCTGGAGCACTTCTATTCAAACAGGGTTGTTTCAAGAGTAAAGTAGCCAGGGGGGCTTTGTCTTTCCCCCTCCCCCCAGTGCTAGGAGTAACTCCTGTATGTTAAAAGGAAGACCAGAGGGTTCTGGTGAGAACTGTCAGGACCCACTTCTTTTTTGACCATGAACCATTTGAACTATACCCCAGAGATGGCAATATAACAAACACAGCAGAGAACAAACAGTTTATAACAAACAGAACAAAGCACATCAAGAGAGTAATGATGGGCTGTTTTAGTAATGATGTTGCTGTGATGAAGAAGTTGAATAGTGCATGTGTCTTTCTCCATGGAAAGACTTTTGTGTGGTTTAGTGTGATTTTGATCATGTCAACACACGCACACCTTTTTCCCCCATGGGAAGGGAGTGTTTCCAGGAATTACTAAAATTTGAGGCAACATCATCTGAGAACTCCTTCATATAAAAGAGCTTCTATTTAGGAAGAAAATATGTTTCCGCCTGGAAAAAATTATGGCCTGCTTTCTTGCTGGCAACACAGAATGCTCATCAGTGGTGGCTAACAACTTCCCACTCCAAGTTTTAGTCCAAACTTTAAAATCTCCCTGGTAGGTTCAGCATTTTGGATAGCTGCTATGAATTCAGACTAAAACATTGAGCAGATAACACTGGTCCACTGACCTGATAACCAGGGGGCCATCTACACAGTAAAAATTACATGGGAAGAAATTGGGATGAACCCTATTAGTCCTCACACTCATGGGGCAGACACACACACTATTGGGAAGGAGGGGAGCCCCCCCCCCAAAGTACGTGATTTTTCATCCCGATGATTGTCACAGGTTAGTTTTTAAAGTGAAAGAAAAACTATACTATTGGTTGTCTGATCAATCAGCAATGATCTCTGATAAAGGGCACACAGCAGAGCTGGACTGTAATTGGTCAGGCCTTGAAGGGGGCGGGCTTGCAAGGGATGCCTTGCAATTGAGGATCCTCCATTGCTGAATAGCTGTGGCAGCTTCTACGAACAAGTGCCTGTACCTTGCACCTTCCCACCTCCAGCCTCTGCTTCTCTCCCAGCCTCTGCGCAATGAGTCTTCCCAGCCTCCGCTTCTGTCCCAGCCCCCGCGTAACAAGCCCTCCCTCCCCCCAAGCCAAAGCTGAGTAAGCTCAAGAAGGGGTCGGGCGGCTCTGGCAAGGCCTCCAAATGGTTGGGAAGGGAGCGCGAGCCGGCTACAAAGCCATGGAGGAAGGGCAAGTCAGTCACATGGCCAAGAGGAGAGGGCCAGACAGCTGAGTGGCCAAGCAGGGACCATCTGTATTCCTCCTCCATGACTGACAGCCGCCAGGGAGGCATGAGGTACAGGTCCTTGGTTGCAGAAGCCAGCTGTCAGTCACAGAGGCGGAACACAGATGGTCCCCGTACCTCGCATCTCTCTGCTGGCTGTCAGTCATGGAGGAGGAATGCAGATGGTCCCCGCTTGACCACTCAGCTGGCTGACCCTCTCCTCTCATCCACACAACTGACTTGCCCTGTCTCTGCAGCTTCACAGCCAGCTCACACTCCCTTCCCGGCCATTTGGAGGCCTTGCTGGAACCACCTGGCCGCTTCTTGAGCTTGCTCACCTTTGGCTTGTGGGGGAGGGAGGGCTCATTACACGGGGACTGGGACAGAAGCAGAGGCTGGGAAGGCTTGTTGCATGAAGGGTGGGGAAGGAACAGAGGCTGGAAGGGAAGCAGAGGCTGGAGGTGGGGAGGCGCGAGGTATGGGCATGTAAACAACAAATCCGACAGTTTACTACCCATGAGAAATTGTGGGTACAGTGAGTGACAGAATCAAATTCTCAATTCCTCGCATCTTCTCAGAGTAAAAACTGCCATGTAGCTGAGCCCCAGCAGTTACCACTAGCACGAAAATAGAAGGTGTGGAAAGAGACCTAACATGTCAGGCCCAGCCCCAGATATTTACGGTAGCTGCCTCCAGGAAAGGATAAGACAGCATAAAAATCAACACTTCCTATGTTAAACTACTTTGTTTTAAAATGTGTTTCTAAACACAAACAACAAGGGCAGGCAAATTACAACAGCACTGAGCAAATATAGCATGCTTCACTGGCTTAATGGGTGTACTTTTTAAAATGTGCAATATTTGTTGTATGTGTTTTTAAGTGTTTATAACTTAGGAGATTTTCACATGGGGAAAGTAACCCCCGGGAGATCGGGAGAGTAACGGGGCTGTTCCGGGTCCAGCGCTCTCTTTTGCATACCCCCTTCCTTGTCCCGATCTCCCGTTGTCTTCCCTCTGTGCTGTTTCCCCTCCTGCTATTTTTTACTAACGAAAGTTCTTCATTAGTAAAAAATTGTGGAACATAGCAGGAGGGAAATGGAAGCAGCATGGAGGGAGGACGATGGGAGATCGGGAGAAGGAAAGGGGCATAAAAAATTTGGAGCACTGGACCTGGAACAGCCCCGTTTCTCTCCCAATCTCCCTGGGGGTTACTTTCCCCATGTGAAAATCTCCTTAGTGTCTCACAAGCAGCGTTTTAATTGGATTGATTGCTTATTGGTTTTTAAACTCATTGTGAGGTATTGTTTTAGTGATATTGTTTTAACTTAAATTGTCAGCTGCTTTGAGTCCCATTTTGGGAGAAAGGCTGGATATAAATCTAATTAATTAATTAATCAATTAATTAATCAATTTAAGGCTTCCCATACTTTTTGAATCAGAGCATTAATTTACACACATAGGCTAGAATCTTATTGGTGGCTTATGCTGGTTTAACCCCATTATATGAATGTAAATACTTTTAAAAACATTGTTACAGAAGGTATCCTGTACTTCCTTGTGCAATGCCTTTGCCCCTGGTGGATAAGGGCAGCTAGAAGCTTCCATGCACAGCTTCTTCTCCCCCACCACTGATCAGTGATTTATGACAGGGTTGCACCTAGCATTGTCCAGGTATCCTGGAAATGAAGATGAACCTTCCATTCTTGTCTGGTAGGTAGCAGCTTCTCATTCTGCTCACCTGTGTGAGCAAGGAGAGCTAGGTGACACCCCCCCCCAGTACTCTTCCCCCAGCCAAGCAGTGGCAGAGGGGGTGGAGCTGGGTTGGAAAGCCTCTGGCTGCCCTTGCACACCCAGGGAGGAAAAGCAGCCATTGATCTAAACACCAGCATAGGCCTGTTGGTGGAGATTTGTGCTCTGCCAATGGTCCTCTTAGAATCTAGCCATAAAGTCTAGGAACTCTGTGTCACCCATGTAGTCCAGGAGAATTGCCCTTCCCGGAGTTGTTTAGCCACACGTTAGAGAAGAGGTGGACAATGTGCAGCCCATGAACCAAAAGGAATTTCCTCAGGCATTTTGTACACAAAAAATCTGTTACCAGCAATTCTGTTGAGAAACATGGGATTAGTGTGCATTTTGTTTCCTACCAGAATCGTGCTCAAAGTAGACCCCTGGGAGCATGATTCTGCTAGAAAACAAGGCATTCATTCCATGCAGATCCATGCAGATCCAAACATCCCATGTTTCCCAGAAGAATTACTGGAAAACCACAGAGTGTAGCATTGATAGGTTTTTAGAAGGGTGGGGTTCCTTGCGAGTTCTGGAGGATTCACTATGCCCCCCATCCCTTGGAAATTCCCTGCTCCATCTGAACCCAGAACTATTTCTGTTAAATATGATTAAGGAAAATGATAAGAGTGAGAAGAAATTCCGTAATTTTATTAGATATGTGGTAACAACTGTGAGAGTAATTTTTGCTAGAGATTAGAAATTGAATGAAGTTATCTCGATTGGATAGGAAATTTGATGGAAATTGCAGCAATGGAAAAATTGACCAGTTTAATCAATGGTATTACAATTGATCACTACTTGAAAACATGAGATCCTGTAATAATATTTATGAGGAAACAGAGAGGAGAGGTAGTTACTTTGGGTTTCGAGAATTGAATGGTGAAGAAACCAAAATGCAACATTCCTGTTAGAAAGTGTGTGGTTTATTTTTGATAAGGATGGTATATTGCTAATTGCTTTAGACATGATGAAATAAGGAGGGTGTTTAGTAGTGACAGAATTTGAATCATTTGGAAAGAAGTGAGAAGTCTAGCTTTTTAGAGAGTAGTGGGGATATAAGGGGAGGGAGGAGGGTTGGGGGTATGAAGGAGGTATGATGTGTGATTGTATGTTCTTTGTAAACTTTTTTTGTATTCTTTTTTCTTTCTTGTTTGTTTAGATGTTGTAGTTCAGTGTGGTACTTTTTGTTTTTGTTCAGCATGTATACATTTCATTACAAATTATTTTAATAAGGAATTTCCCTGCTTTGCATTAGAGCCATGGCAGTTGGAATAGCATGCACAACACACTCACTTCTCTTTGTCCTCTACTCATATTTTTGACAGGCACTTTTTACAAAAATCACACACAGCAACTCATGAATTAATTCCACAAATATGGCTGATCATATGGATTTCTGCCTTCCCTCCAACCAGATCCAGTGACCTGTTATGCCTCTGAGAATGGCACACTTAGAAAGCAGGCTCATGACTTTGTGTGAGCCAATGCCACAGCCACACAGTGGAGGGTGGGTTTTCTCAGGATGTGGCAGCATTGAATATCCAGCCCAAGATTTGAAATCAGCAGCTATGGGTAGGAAAGCTTAATAAGGAGATGGAACAAGCACAGTGGATGGAAAAGGTCTGTCATATTGAGGGGATTAAATGGTAAGAAATGTACCTTCTCTTTATAACATTCTGGAAATTACAGCTTTGCTGTAATGGGTACAGCAGTAGGAAAGGTAATAGAAATGGGGATTCTGTATGAGGAAGAATATATTAACAGATATGTATGTATGCAGAGACTGAGAAAAATTCAGACTCCCTACAGCAGAAAAAGAACATTGTCTTTAGCTGTGTATATTACCAGGAAATATGTGTATTGCCTAAAGATGGGGGGAGTCTGTAGAGTTTTAAATGTGTCCCTGGAAAATTCAACAAATGACCCATTATGTTTTCTGTTTTACTGATATCATGTGCCAAATCCACAATGTCACACTCCTGTAGCACAATGTAACACAATGTAACTGTTGCAATGGTTTGCTGATTTACACAGATTTAGAACTTTTGAGGAGGTAGCTGTGTTAGGACTTTCGTGATTAGAAAACCGCCGAATATAACGCTGCAGTGTCCCCGCAGTAACGCAACAGTACCAGCAGGGGAGAGCGACGAGGCTGCTTGCGCTGCAAAAGACTCATCCGAAAAAGTCCTTCGTCTGTTGCAGCAAATGAACAAAAGAGTCACATTGGCATTTTAAAGTGTGTCTGTGTGACTTAGACTTTCCTATAGTCCAGCCCATTTCATCAGATGCATCTGATGAAGTGAGCTGGAGTCCATGAAAGCATATGCCAAATAAAACTTGTTAAAATGTTGTAAAACTCTTCACAAATTTAAAAGTGACCAATAAGAAGTATATTGGGAGCTGTAGTACCAAAAGTTAAGAGGTTTCTCTTAACTTTTCTCTTAAAATTTAACTTTCTCTTAAAAGTTAAGAGGTTCAGAACCTCTGTATTCCTGCATGGTAGAGGACTGGCTCAATAAAACCTTCATTTTGAGAAGTACGATGCTACTAAGTACCAGTTGAGGGACGTAGAGTACAGGAAGTCTGTTACCTTCATGCTCTCCTTGGGCTTCTCTAGATGGGCAGTCTATCCCAGATTCCCTCTATCTTGGAACCCTGCAGTCCAAACAACACAGGGCTCTTCCCCTGATTCACCTCCAGGTAGTCCTGACAATGTCCGAGGCAAAGCCAGAGGGAAGCCAGGGAAAACTCATTTTAAAATGTGTTTAAAAAACACAAACTGGGAAAACGTGTCTCATGCGGGGAAACCCAGATGGGTCCGGCATGGCAATGAAGGGTCCATGCCTGCATGCTCTGCATGCTAGGAGGCCCCTAGCAAGTTATTAAGGCTCCCTGCATGTGACTAGCCTTGATCACATACTGAAGGCCTCCTTCCTGGCTTCAGAGAATGCAATGCTCAACAGTGGGGAGGCACCCGCTGATACAGTCCAGTCTGTGTGTGCAGACTTTTGCCCATTTCATCACAGTAATAGGGGGGATCTGGGCCAGCTCAGGGGCCAGAATACACTGGCCAGAAGGCGGCATATTCTGGCTGGTGTAGACAAGCCCCTTGTGAGCTCTATGGAGGCTTCATTTAACCACTGTGGGAAACAAGAACTAGATGGTTGCCACAACAGGACTATAACTAGCAATAGTAGAAATAGAAATATTTTGTATCCTAATTACTATTCACCCACTCAGTAGAAAGCATTTATCAGTGAACCCCCTTAAGAAGATGGTACCACCTCAACCTTCTTCAGGGGATCCTTCAACCCTCTGGAGCAGTGAGGAAGGAAACAATTCCTCAAAATTGCCCTTTCCCATTGGGCAACAAGTGCTGTCTATTGGTAGAGGAGAAATTCTAGTTAGGTACCAGCCATTTTATATGTCCCATGCTTTAAAAAAATCTATATGGTATAAAGCAGTATAAAAGACACAGATCATTAAAAATAACATATGAAATAGAACAGCTCTACATGTCAAAGGACTGTGTCTTTATTACAGCTTTGATCCTAAACATACTTACTTTGGAGTAAATCCATTAAGCACTGTGCAACTTACTTCCAAATAATAATGCATAGATCTGCACTATAAACTTCACTGTATTTCTTGTAGACACCGCAGTAGAAATAGCATTGCCTGATGGATTGGTTGCTATACTGGAGTAACCACATCAATATTCAGTTTCTGAGTGGAAAGGCAACTCAACTATTTTCAATCAATCATAACATCAAGAATCTAAACTTGATTAAGTAATATAACAAATATTCAGCCCAAATGAATAATGACTCAACATATGCTGATATGGGAGAGATACTAGAGCAGTAGCATGACCTGAATTGGACTGAAAGACCTGAATGCTTAAGATCTATGCAAATTTTAGGAAAGTTTTCAGACTTTAGAAAACTTTGGATGGCATCCTGATAACACGTTACAATAGTGTAAGTCCAGCTTATGCTATTGTAACCCACCTTTCTGGCTGTTGAAGAAGCTGGAATTCTTTACCAACTTTGCAATGGCCAAAATACGCCCAACCCCCTGTTTAAGTGACATAGCACACACACACACACACACACACACACACTCATTTATATGTAGTTGGAGAGCCAGCGGAAATCAGCAGAGATGTGTCCAGTTATTTTCCTTCATATATTGCAACAGGCATCCAAAGGGACCACACAGGGCTCCTTGTGAGGTCCCTGCAGGTGATTTTTTGCAGCATATCCAGCTACAAAATAAAAATTTAAAAAATAGATAGATGTGTCTCTGATGATCTCCCTGTCCAGTGACAGAAATGATTATGTTGAGAGGGGGCTTTGTATCACTTAAAAGGTGGGCTTGGGGTAATATTAGGAGACATCGAATCATAAAGTTTGAAGGAACTGCAAGGACCCTATATTCCAACCTTCTGCCATGCAAGAACACACTACTAAAACACTCCTGAGAGATGACTACCCAGCTTGTGTTTAAAAGCCTCCAAATTAGGACAATGCACCACCCTCCAAGGCAGTTTATTCCACTGTCAAACAGTTCTTACAGTCAAATGTGGCTGTAACTACATGCCAGACATAATCCCTGAATGCAAGGTCTCAGCCTTACTGTCTTGGACTACAGATTGTCTACTGTATCCGCAGAACCAATATCTGCATTTTCAGTTATCTGCAGCCAAAAATAAATAAATAAAATAAAATAGAGACACATATCATAGAGTCACACTGGCAATCTCTAGATCCTCCAATGCAACTCTATGGTATGTTTGTAACAGAAGTCCTTTATTTTAATAGGGTTTGCTATTATCCATGGTTTCATTTATAAATGATAAGTCTGGGAATGTATCCCCCACAGATACAGGGGGGGTGGGAATGTATAATTCTGACAGTTGTCATCCAAAAAGAGGTAATATTTCCAACACTCCTTTGTGGTTTTCTTACTTTGTAGCTAGGGCAGTGTCTTAACTTATTCATTAGTAAAATATGTGTGTTTACAATACACAACCAGCTTCAGTCTGGCATCTCTGTTCAAGCAAGAATAAGCTCATGGCATAGGAGGTCCAAAGCAGTCCCTGAAGCTCACCTGCCTCCCAAACGCTATGCTTTTTTCCCCTGAAGATGGGTTCTTACACCGTTGAGGAGCTGTGGAATACAGTTTCACCACAGTAGCAGGATGGAGACCTCTCAAGCTCTCTTTTTGAAAGACCCCTCATGGCAAGGAGGCAAAAATGTGTTAAATGCCCTCTGAGAGGGCATGATGGGACTCTCCCCCCCCCCTCAGAAAACAAGAATAAAATAGAAAGGGAGAAGAGGTGTGTAACTTTGGGAAGTTAACCGTCCTATATTAAGGCACAGTGGAAATCCTCTGGGCTTGGTGGGCCATTATCAGTTACCCTAAGACTTAGAGAGCCACACCATATTGCTGCTGCCATTATGGGCAACCAGAAGTCATAATCCATCAGTCCCAAATGCTTTCATGGCTTTGTGGGGGGGGGGGAGTTTCTTTTTGTTTCAGGGTGTTGAGGTCTGACCTAGTATTTTAAAATAGAATCTGACCATAAGAAGATTGGGTTACCAAAAATATGTGTAATTTTGGCTAAGGCAGTTAGTATAAAGCAGGCTCACAGGCTGACAAGGCTCCAAGGGCACCAGCTGTTAGATGTATTCCGTCACAAACTTCAGCACAGGCATCATAGACAAAGTCTAGAAAATTCAGGAAACTCAGCCCACTAAATATTCTATAGCTGCAGTAAAAGGATATTGGGTTTAAAGAAACCTATTACCACATGTGTGTTTCAGCTAAAAGAAACTGGGGGTTCTGGAGGATTTGAGGGTTTTGAGGTGGTTCAAAGACCATAGTGGAAGCCCAAAGGGTTGCATGTAATCCATTGGCTGAATGATTCCCACCTGTGATATAAAGCATGTAAAGACGGTTAAGAGGCGATATGATAGCCCTGTTTAAGTATTTGAAGGGATGTCACGCTGAGGATGGAGCAGGCTTGTTTTCTGCTGCTCCAGAGACTGGAACATGGAGCAATGGATGCAAGCTCCAGGAACAGAGATTCCACCTCAACATGAGGAGGAACTTTTTGACAGTAAGAGCTGTTCGGCAGTGGAACACACTCCCTCGGAGCGTGGTGGGGTCTTCTTCCTTGGAGGTCTTTAAACAGAGGCTGGATTGCCATCTGTCGGGGATGCTTTGATCAAGATTTCCTGCGTGGCAGGGGGGTTGGACTGGATGGCCCTCGTGGTCTCTTCCAACTCTGCAATTCTATGATTCTATGATTCTAATATGCCTGGCTATACGATTCAGTAACCCCATTATAAGGCCATTTCATGCATTCAGTATAGTGAGTACTCTCTGGGGCTCCATTAAGTACTTATTAGTTTCTATTTTTGTAGTAGAAGTTGCCTTTTTGACAAGGTAGAATATTTCATTCAAAAAGTAGATAGCCTGTGTGAAGATTGTGTGTATGTGTGTTTAAGATAGTTCGTGGAGCCCAGCTTTAATGCTGTGAAGGTTCCAGACATGCAGACTTCTCTTAAAAAAATGTCTTAGTCCTCCCTTGCAAGCCAGAAAAAAAAAAAAGAGTATGTCAGTGCAGAAGAAAGGCTGTGTAGTCCCCAGTGAAAGCGGACAAACTGGAAGAAGCCGTTCAGCTTTTCAAAGAGGATCTCTATCACCCCTAGCCAAGGCCCCTAGCTTACAACTTTGCAAGAACTGTGCAGTCCTTCATATCAAAAGAATTCTTCCAGAGAATATACTCAACTGAGCAATGCGAACATTTAGTGAGTCTCCTTTTAAGAAGCTGAGGATGAGAAAATCTCTCAGTCCTTTTGCTCTTTTCAGAATCTCACTGGTAATCTCATTCCAGTCCAGTTCTGTACAGAGTTGCACGACTTTTTCTCCTTGCTAAGATATTTGTAAATAGTTTTGTGCAGATTTTCCAAAATAATGCATTTTTTTCTGTGTATATTTTTCCATTGACCAAAGCATGTTTGTGTGCTTTTTTAAAAAAAATGTACACCTTTTTAGTTGGGTGCCTTTTAAAAAAATATATGCAAATGTTGTGTACATATTTCATATGCATATATGTCTACATTTACCCCTCCAAAACAGAAAACAAATCAGAGCAGTATAAGATATCCTATTTTTCATCACTACTTGGGAGGCAGAAAAGGTCTGTCTCCATAGGGAAATGGGAATGTATTCTTTATTAGCCCCAGCCCTATGCCACATACCAGCCACAAAAACAGTTTTGATCCAATCCTAAGTCACAGGGTTTTAGTGTGGGTTAGAAACTATAGGAGCTGAGCCAAAGGCTTGGAAAAGATGGGTTTCATGTAGGGATGTGAAAGAAATAAAATGAATCACATCCAAGCACACAAAACAACAAGAGAGGAAGAGTGATGTGGAGTCATTTATAGCAGGAGCAAGCGCATAATTATAATATAATAATACTTAGTTATTTATTACCAGCCTCTCTCATTAGAATCTCAGCATAGCTTGAGAGTACTCCTTGATCTTTGTCACTGGGAGCCCAAGTGAGCTCCATGGCTCAGATGGCTTAACGCCAGCTTTAACAGTGTGCCAGCTGTAGCAGTTTTTGGCCATGGGTAACTTAACCATAGTAGCCCATACACTGGCTGGTTAGACTACTGCATTACACACTTGCCCTTGAAGACTCAGAAGGCACAGCTAATTCGGCAGGCCTTTCCTAATTAGATCCCGGCCTCAGGGGATCCTGGCCTCTTTTAGTCTGCTGGCCATTTATTGTATTTTATTGGATTTATTGTTTTTAAATGTGATTTTAGATCTGTTGATTTTAATTTATAATTGTTTAATTTTTTTTATGGGGGAGGGTGGGGTGGGGGTGTTAGGGGATTTTATCTGTATTGTATTTTAATTTTTGTAAGCCGCCCTGATTGTTTTGACAGAGGGGCGAGGTATAAATAAATTTTATTATTATTTATTATTATTACTAATGCAAAACACAGCAACAAGATTGCTGATTGGAGTACCATACAGACAACACAAAACACTGGTCTTAAAACAATGGCACTTCTGCCATTTCTCTTCTAGTCTGGATTCAAGGTGCTGGTGATGACATTCAAACCTGTAAATGGGTTGTGAACTTGATACTTAAAAGAATGCCTCTCCTTATACAGGGGCCCTTGGTATCCACTGGAGGTTGATTCCAGGACCCCCAGTGTATATCAAAATCTGTGGATGCTCAAGTCCTATTATATACAGTGGCATAGTAAAATGGTGTTCCTTATATAAAATGGCGCCAGCAAGGTTTGTTTTTTGGAATTAATTTTTTTCAAACGGTGGTTGGTTGAATCTGTGGGTGCAGAATCCGTGGATGCAGAGGGTGGACTGTCTTTGCATGACCAGGGGTTAAGATCTGCTAGAAGGACCCTTTTCTGTCTCCCACCAGTGGGCAAAATACAAGGGGGAAGAGGATATGGGAAAGGGCCTTCCCTAGCTGTGGCACCCCACTTATGGAATGCTCTCCCCTTGGAGGCCCAGTTGGTGCCACTGTTGGTTTCTTTTTGCTGGCAGGTCAAGACACGGCTTTTTGTTAAAGCCTTTAGGGCCTTGTTGGATTTTAAGCATGGTTTTAACTCTTTTAGCCTTTTAAAGCTCTTTTAACATGTTTGAATTGGTTAATATGTTTTTAATAAAAGGGTGTGCTGGAAATACTGTAATAAATAAACACATAAGTATTAATTGAGCAAGAAACCTTCAGAAGGTGAGTAGAGTTTGGGGGAGCAAGATGAACATAGATCATAGGCAGGTAGGTAGCAGAAATTACTGCAGACATTAAAGCAATCTCAAAAGAAATATATGAGAGGGAAGAAGGGAGTGTGGGTGGAGCAATAACTAACAGCTTTGTCCTAATTGTCAAACATTGTTGCTTCATGCCAGGAAGGGAAAATGTGGCTATGACTTTTCTCATCCCTTTTATTAGAACTCATGGTCAAAGCAAGAAAGGGGAGGGAATCACATTGGAAATTAGTTCTGTCTAACCCTGTCAATTGAAACAGACAAGCTGGTGGGTTTCTGTTTGTTGTAAGACAGCTGGCAGACCATAGATGGAACACCCCCAGTGTTTAGCTTTCCACTGTCACTGGAGATTATCAGATGGGAACAAAACAAGTGTTCCCATCCTGTAATCTCCTCTCCTGGCCCTCTCCCATCCCTGTCCTGGCAGAACAATGAAAGTTTTCAGACCTACCTTTTGCAGCATCAAAGGGCAGCCCAGGGGTGAATGGAGCTCTAATGGAGCTCCCTTCACTTCCTGGAGTCAAATCCCAGCCATTTTCGTGAGAAGACAAGAACATGGGAAATTCAAACTGTAAAAGAAAAATACAACAGTAAAAGTAACACCAAGCTCAAAAACACACTTAAAACATTACAAGTAACCAGGGGAGGGTGCAAAAAAGTGTGTCACTTACCTTGATGTCCTGATCTAATCCAGACGTGTTCTGGCACAGACCTCCCATTGATGATGGGATCGTGCCAGCGAAACAGGCACCTTTTCAGTTGCAGGACATTCCATGATAGAAACAGAATGGGGGATCCATTGATGGCTTAGCCCATCAATAAAAAGCAGCACTGGCGTAATGACAGTCGGACAGGAGCATTATGAGAGGGGAATGACAACATGTGAAAGGGAAGCCCTGGCATCGTTATAACGCCATATTTAGAGCGTCTGATAATCTCCACTGAATCATCCAGCTTGTTTTGATTAAAGCCTATATCACACCCATTACTTACTGTATTTCATTACAATATTCTGCTCTAGTCCACATGCTCAGAATGGATAAGATGTTTGAAGGTATTCCAAATTCAGGCAGTTCTCCCCACTCCCAAGAATTTCTCCTAACACTCTTGCTATATTTTGCTGCTACACACTCATTTAAGGGGAATTGGTTTTAGACTTGACTGCAATAATATTGTGGGGTGGGGGGAGAGATGTTGATGTCATGAGGTGTGCTCACACTCCACAAAAACAGTGCTGGAAAGATCATTCCCTTCCCAAGGACCATGGGTTCCAGATCTTTTGCACCCCTCCCTAGTGGCTTTAGTGACTTTGATAAATGAGAGATTGTTAATCCACCATGTGTCAGGGGAATATTATTAGTGTCCCCATGTGATATATGACAGTAGGTGACTAGAATCATAATGATTTCTAGGCACTGTGATCTTGTTCCTATTTTTGCCTAGGATATTTTTTTTAATCTCATGAAGAGATACGAGTAAGAGGGTTAGTAAATTAAATTTTCTGAGTTCAAAATTAATTCACTCTCATGTACTACCATTTAGACTAGCAAACGTATTGTGATATAAGCTGTCATGGTTGAAGGTCTGCTTCAGTTGGTATCTGTCTGTGTGTGTATTTAGACTTAGACACCCACAGCATAAGTAGGGAAAGGGTGGCCATGGTTGCTAACATTGCATGCTCAGGCCAGAAGGCCCAGCCATGCAACAGAATTGTGATGAAGAACATAAATATAAATGGTCAAAAGAATTAAAGATCCAGTTAGAATGAGTGTGCAGCTCATTCCCACCACTACTGATTGAGCAAAGCAAAATGAATAGCATACATAACTACCTAACCAGTGATAATTACTTTCTGGTGTGATCAGGTCATGCCCACTGAGCTCAGATAGGTATGCTAGCAACAAATCTGTAAATAAAAGTTCAGTAGTATCATGAAATTTTCTGTCCAAGTATGGCAGTTTTCAAGCTTTGAAATGTTCCCTTATAATTCCCTGATTGATAGATTGCTATATGAATGTCATTTTGAAAATGGATTGAGACAAAGGGCTTCCCTAGATGGGCAATTTATCTTGGCTTCCCCCTGTGTTGGAGCCTTGCGGTCCTAATGACAAAGGTCTCTTTTCCCATTTCACCTACAGGTACTCCTGACAATGCCCAAGGCAAAGCCAGGGGGGACCTGGAGTAAAGTCTTTTAAAACATTTTAAATTAACACCCGGGAAAACCCATGTTATGTGGGAAAACCGAGATGGGTCCAGCGTGGGAACACAGGGTCCATACCTGCTCAATGGCCTGTATAGCCAGACACCACCAGTGCCACCACTGGAGTCACTCTGCAGCTGGGGTGGAGGCCCCCAGCACATGATCAAGGCTCACTGCGTGTGACCAGTTTTGATCACATGAGGACCTGCTTCCTGGCTTCAGAGAGTGTGACCCGCGACAGCAGGGGTGGCACCTGCTGATACCAGCCGCTGTGTGCATGTGGACTTCTGCCCATTTTGTCATGATAAGGGAAGGGGATGGACCAGCTCCAGGGCCAGAATATTCCAGCCAGAAGGTAGCATATTCTGGCCAGTCTAGACAAGCCCAAAGTCAGTAAGTCCTTTACCATCCACTGAATGATATAACCCTCTACTTAATATGGGAACAGTTTTCTCTACGGAAGTAATTGAAGCATTTAGGAAAATCAGCTGGTGCTGTTATCCTAGGACTGTATCATTTTGGAGTGCTTTTGAAGACACACATCCTTAAATATTCAGGAATAGCTGGAAGAGAGCTTCTCAACTTTCCTGGAAGTATTTAAGCACAAGTAGGACAAACATCTTTCAGGAAGGTTGCTGTTGCATCCTGCACTGTGGAACATTCACTGAGCTGAGGGCTGGATAAGATCGTCTCCGAGATCCCTTCCAATGCTAGAATTCTATGATTCTGTGGTTACAATCTGCTCTTTGTACAACATGCTACCTTTTTATATTCAAGGACTTTTTGACAGAATGAAGCATTCAAATATGGACTCTCCAGCATGTGCCTTTAAAAAAATAGTGAGACTAGCTAATAGTGCAAGACTCACACAATAAAGTACTTGTCCAGTGTCATAATAAACATGAAGTCATAGGTCATTGGGTTTTTAGCATTGTTACCTGTTTGGGTTAGATCCTGCATGGTGTAGTGATTTGAGTGTTGGGCTAGAAATCCAGGAGCCCTGGGTATGAATCCCTATTCAACCACAGAATCCCCCTGGGTGACCTTGGGCAAGTCACACTCTCTCAGCCTCAATCAAGATCAATGGCAAACCCCCTCTGAAGAAATCTTTCCAAGAAAACCCTGTGATAGGTTTACTATAGGGTCGTCATACATTGGAAATGATTTGAAGGCACACAACGACAACAACAAAAAAATTCAATTTGGACCCTTCCAGAGCAGACTTCCCCAACTTGGGACCTTTCAGATTTGTCGTACTGGAATTCCCAGAATCTCCCAACTGGCTGGCTAAGAAATTCTGGGCTTTGAACTCCAACACATCTAGAAGGTCACAGGTTGGAAGAAGTTGGCTTAGAGGTTTGGGTTGTGCCAACATCAGGACTATGCGGCTAAATTGTTTATCCTTTTTACCAAAACCTTTTCCAATTTCACCTTCAGGTTCAGAAGCTAAGGACCATGAAAAGGAATAATGAACATATCACTGTGAAAGAAACTTGCAATTCTTAAAGTAATAGAGATAAAGGAAATTAGTGCCTATGAGAAACTAATAGCCTTTCCTATTAAAATCCACCCATATAACATCTTAGTCTGTGATAGAAGAAAGTCTAAAGTGATGAGTTTTCTGCTCCTGTTAATTAACATTATATCCCATTAGATTTGCTTCACTGTTAAGTTTCATTTTGTGGGTGGTTATTATGCTTCTGTGTATTAATAATCACTCAGGAAGCTCAAATTGTAATGGTTATTAGTACCCAGAAGTCATCCTATAGATACTTTCCATCCAATAACAATTGAGATTACAGGCTATAGTGAAATGGGAAGAGAAGACACAACTTTATTCATTCATACACCTCTAAAGTATAAAGCCACACAGACAAACCTAGCAGTCATTTTTCAAGCTCACATTCATACACCAAAGGAATAAGCTCTCTGTTTTTACCTCTGTTGTTGGAATTACCTATTTAGATTCAAAATATTATTTCCCCACTGCCTCAAAACAAAACTCATTTTAAAAAGATGGAAATCTGTTGAATCTTTGGAAACCTGTTGAATCTGTTTACAGTTGTCCCTTCATATTTGCTGGGGTTTGGTTCCAGGACCCCCCGTGGATACCAAAATCTGTGAATATTCAAGTCCCATTATATGCTCACTCTCTCTCTCTCGCTATGCAATGGCATAGCAAAATGGTGTCCCCTATATAAGATGCCAAAATCAAGGTTTGCTTTTTGGATTATTATTTTTTTAAGAATATTTTCAAACCGTGAATACAAATCCGTGGATACCAAATCTGTGGATACGATGGGACAACTGTAGTTTTCTTCCTTGCTTTGTATTTACTGGCTAACTGCTGGCTGTTTTTTTCAACAGCAAAATATTCCAAGTGTCCTTTCATACAAGCCAGAGCTTCAAAAATTATTTTCGTACTCTCTCTCTCTCTCTCTCTCTCTCTGGCTTTTCTTCGCAAACGAAGATTCAGGAAGGACTCATCCCGCGCTTTCTGCAAGTGCGCTGATGACTAAAAAGGCCAATCCGAGATAAACAAGTCCGGTTGCAAAAAGCACAGTATTTTCGTACTACAGCTTCTACAATCCTCAACCATTATTGACATGGCTGGGGGATTTGGGGAGCTTCATCCAACAGTGGTTTTTTTGTGAAGTCAAAGGCTTTCACAGCCGGCATCCATAGATTTTCCTTGGTTTTTTTTCCAGGCTGTGAGGCCGTGTTCTGGAATAGTGTCTTTCTGATGTTTTGCCTGCATCTGTGGCTGACATCTGTGGTTGGGTAGGAGTGTGTGTGGTGTTTTATATGCTGTGAACCCCTGTTGGGGAGGATATGTACATTTGTGTAATTGAATGGTTAGTTTCTGGGTATAGAAATACAAGGCAAACACTAATCAAGGAACATGAGAGACACTGCAGACTGGGCCAGAGAGAAAAATCAGCAGTAGCAGAACATGTTATAAACCAACCTGGACACAAAATGTTATTTAAAAACACAGAAATTCTGGACCAGGCCAACAACTATCATGTCAGAATGCACAGAGAAGCTATTGAAATCCACAAACACCTGGACAACTTCAACAGGAAAGAAAAAACCCTAAAAGTAAACAAAATCTGGCTTCCAGTTTTGAAAAACAATAGAATCAAAACTCAACACTTACAAAGGAATTCCACCCAGGGGCTGGGGGATTTCCAGCAGATAATGTCCCATCAACCAACCCCTAGCCAAACAGACACTAACGAACCTTGCATTTCTATACCCAAAAACTAACCATTCAATTGCAGAAATTTACATACACTCCCCAACCGGGGTTCACAGCGTATAAACTCCACACACACTCCTACCCAAGATGCCAGCCACAGATGCAGGTAAAATGTCAAAAAGAAACTATTCCAGAACACAGCCTCACAGCCTGGGGGAAAAAAACAAGGAAAATCTATAGTAATTTTTTTTCCAGGCTCAGTTACAGACCCCCTCAATCCTTTGCCAAAGAGAAACTTGCAGAAAACAAACCCATTTGCCCTGCTCTTTTGTAAATGACAGGCAGCAAACTGAGAGCACCTACCAAAACAAAATAATATTAACCTACCTCCAAACAAACACAAAATGTTCCTTTGCAATGATTCAGAGAACCCAGCTACTTGTACAGCAGGCAGTTTGGTTGTGTTTTCATTGCACTTCCAAGGACTTGTGTATCCGGAGAATTAAGTTCAAAGTATAGATTGATAACTGCTGCAATTTAGTCTCCAGATACTTTTGTCTCAGAAGCCTGGCACTTCTAAACCTTAGAACAATCAAATGGAAAGAATACCTCAGGCTCTTGGATCGATGCAAGTCGACAGCCCATAAGATCTCATGGCAAAGACCAGACCTACTGGGGTTAAAAATCTTCTTTTGCAGTGATCAAAACAAGGCAAGTTTTCATTGTTCCTTGTTGTTGACCTTTCTTTTTAAAAGGAGCTTTTCCAGTCCTTTCTTTTGACTCACTTCCTGTTATCTTTGCACCTAAGGTCATGTCCAGGGATGTGAAAAATATGTCAGTCTCACCCTGTTTCTCAGAATGTGCTCTGAATTCTCATTTTGACTCAGTTCTATACTGGGATGCCATCTTCCCACATGGAAAAATATCAGCAAAAAAATGTGTGCATTTTTCAACACTGATTACAGTGTGATGGAGGACATTTTTTCCAATGTGCATGTTTTTAAGTGTGAAGATTTTTCAAAGGTATGTATAGACTAAAAATGTACCAGTTTGCAAAGCACAATGAACCCCATTCTGCTGCCACCTTCAGGAGTGTTAAATTGGCAAGTCTGTAGGACAGGAGTGAGGGAAATGTGGCTCCAAACCCCTTTATGTACTGCCTCCCAATGGCCGCTGACTATGCAAATCCCCTCGGTCCCCAGTTTAATTTTTTTCAAGCAAAAAAATTTGCTGAAAAGAGCCTGAAATGTTATAAAAGTGGCACAAAGCATGCTAGCTTACCTTTCTCTGTACTCCACAATCGCCAGCTTTCCAAAAAGTGACTGAAAGTCAGGCAAAATACAGGAGGTGAAAATTGGAAGTGGACTTCTGTACTTCATTTTTTTGCCTGATTTGGGGGTTTTCTGGTCCAACTCAGTTTTGGACCTATTTTAATTATACCAATGATAACCCACACAGAAAAGATACATTCCACATTTCTGCCAAATGCTTAATATTATTCCTGGGCCCACCTAGTTGAAATCACATGACCATATGAGTGCTAAAAATGTATTTCAACAGCTCAAAAAAAAAAGGTGTCATAAACAAGCAGATCATGGTGGCCAAATTGGCACCTTCCATGTCATCATGTGGTTCTTTTTCACGATTCTTTCTGAGACCTTTACAGGTAGATAGGACCTGGTAGACAGAAGACTGTTTGAGTCAAAATTACATCATTGATCCATTTATGCAACACAGATTGCACTGACCTTGTTAGTTTTTCAAACAGGATTGCCAGGCTGACCTGGAAAGGCCAGGGGTTCAACCTGGTACTTTCTGCACACAAAACCCACAAGTAGAAAAGAATAGCTAGAATCTTGTGGGTAACCTGTGCTAGTATTTGTACTTCACCAGGGTCACTTGGCAGTGCTGGGGAGGGAAGGCAGACAAAATCAGCTGTCTCTGAACAGCCTATTTCTCCAGCGCCTTACTTCTTTCATGGCCACTGAACCTAAAGCCTTCTTTTAATCTTGTTGCCTACACTTGTGTATTTATGCTGGTATAATAACCCAGGAAGATTCTGGCCTATGTTAATTCCCTAATAACGTAAGGAAGAAGGGGAGAGTGGATTGGCCAGAGATCAGACAGCTTTGGAAGATGAAGGCTAGTATCCGGTTAGTGATATGCATATGTCCCTTCTTGAATGGAGCACCAGGGGCTTTTCTCTTACCACCACCCTGCAGCAGCTGTCAAGCCCTGAGAGGGGCTACTTCTGCTACTTCTTACCAATGGGAAGTGGAGGAAGAAGAGAAGGAAATTTAGACCATGAAGTTGTTCAGGCTTGGGGGAATACGTAAAAGGAGGGTGCACTCCATCTGTTGAGCAGAGCTTTGTGGTCTAAATTGCCTCCCCCTCCCTTCTCTCCCCACCAGTAACAAGCAGCAAAAGTAGCAGCATCTCTCATGGCTTGACAGCTGCTGGTGGGGGGGGGGGGAGATGCAGAATTGCATGGGTGGAGTTATACCCTGATGTAGGATCTCAGCCAACTTCTGATTGCAGCTTAATGCTTAGAGCTTCACTACAGACAGTTACCGTAGGGTCAAGTGTGAACCTAGCACCTAAGAGATGCTCAGAGCCTGGACAGTCAGTCACATTGTTTGGGCATGGGTGGAACAGGGGGTGCCATCAACCCCCCCCCTTTAATTGTTCCCAGTTTTTCTTTATGTAACTACATATTATAAATATGGTGACAGCATTCCATCTAGTACCTGTGTCTGCATCTTTCTTGTTGCTGCAGTATGTCTGCAATTGAGACAGATGAGGAAAGGATGCTAGTTTTTCCACTAGACACAGATGTTATAGAATCTAATAAAAGTCATTAGTCAATAAAAACTAGGATAAGAACACACACCCCCATACAATACAGATGTAGTCCTAGTTTCTGTGCCAACACTACATGGGGGAGGATTATAAATAACAGAATATCCAAAAGGCTTTGTAATCATTTGGAAAATGATGATTAGTCATGAACTGATGATGGGTATTTTTTCACTAAGAAAGATATCATGCAGCTCTCCTCATGATGTAGCTGCATAAATCACAGCTATCCTAGGGTGCATATACACTGTAGAAATAATGCAGTTTGACACAACTTTAACAGCCATGGCTCCATCCTACATAATCCTGAGATCTGTAGTTTTGTGAGGCACCAGCAGACTTTGGCAGAGAAGGTTAAGGACCTTGACAAACTACACATCCCAAGATTCCATAGAATGGATCTACAGCACTTAAAGTGGTGTCAAACTGCATTATTTCTACAGTGTAGATGCATCCTTACTCTGCATACCAATTGTGAGGAATGTGGGAGTTCTAGACCAAGGTGCCGTTTACACGATGAAAATGTCCCGGGAAGAATTTGTGTCGATCCCTGGCAGTTTACATGTACATCGGGTCGGGTATGTGATTTTCGGAAGGGGGGCCACCTTTTATCCCTCAACCTGCGGGATTTCCAGTCCCGCGGTTTGTGCCGGTTTTTAAAAAAGTCATTGGAGGATTTGGAAAATCGGAAATGTAAACAGCCTGGGACAAAATATCTCGGTACTAGGGGATGACCGGAAATGGTGACTGGGGGCGGGCTTAGAGATCAGCAACCAGAAAAGGAGGGGTCAGTCACCCATTCAACAGATCCAGCCTCACCAGCCGAAAACAAAGGCATCCCTTCCAGCTGCAGAAAGGTTGATGTGTGTGTGCGCGTGTGTGTACTCAATCACCTTTTTAAATGGATTTCTACACTGCAAACCCTTCAGCTTTACCTTTTCCTTAACTGCATGTTACAGAGAGATCATGGTGGGCAGAGGGTCGCCCATTCATCCCCTGCCTTGATCACCTCCCTGGGTCTGAACTGGCACAGTAAAATATTCCAGCCTCTGAGCGAATGAACACCCTTTAATTCCCCCTCTCTGTGTCTGTGTCTTTCAAAACACCTGTCTGTAGCTGGCTTGAAACCTAAACTCTGCTGCTAAATCTCTGCTGTAAGGGTTAACATTTTAAAGAAGCAAGGGGAAACCCAAGCCTCCCCCCCCCACCTCACTCGGCTTGATTTCAAAAGGAAAGCACTCGGCTTGATTTCAAAATGAAAGCACTCGTTCCTGCGTCTGAGCAAAAGATCTCAGTCTGGGTCTTTCAAAATGCTTTCTGCCTCTGCTTAAAGGGTTAACATTTTAAAGAAGCAAGGGGAATACCAAACCTCTGCCCCCCTCCCCCCCCCCCAGCCAGCCAATAGCATCGCTCATGGCACGGAACTCTAAAGGAAGTGCGTCATCGAGGTTGTGAAAACACGAGTAATCGCATCCTTGATTGACAGCCAAAAAACCCCCCTAAAACCTAAGGAAAGAAAACAGAACTTTGGACGTGTAAATATCAGTCATGGGACCACCCAGGATATCCAGATCAGTGACATAAATCGTATAAACAGCGAGGGACAGATTTGAGATCACAAAGTCACGGTAAGCCCCGCGACAATTTTTGTCGTGTAACTGGCACCCAAAAATATTTGAAGGACCACATGATTCTCACCCCTACTCTAAGGTATCAAATACCAGGGAACTGACTTGTGAGATCAACTTATGATTAAAGTTTGGTGCATGTATTGGTGCCACCTGCTCTGTCACATCTCCACCGCTGTTTTCACGAGAGATGTAAATCTTAATTTATTTCAGTCTTGCACAATAGAAGAGATAATAATTCGCCGAACGAGATCCGTCAGATAACAACCCTGAGTAGCTTTTAAAAAGCACTAAAGACAGATCTCTTTTGGCAGGCCTTTCCTAATTAGATCCCTGCCTCAGGGGATCCTGGCTTCTTTTAGTCCGCTGGCCATTTATATAGTATTTTATTGTATTTATTGTTTTTAATTGTGATTTTAGATCAGTTGGTTTTAATTTATAATTGTTTAATATTTTTTTATGGGGGAGGGTGGGGTGGGGGGTGTTTGGGGATTTTATCTGTATTGTATTTTAATTTTTGTAAGCCGCCCCGATTGTTTTAACAGAGGGGCGAGGTATAAATAAATATTATTATTATTATTATTATTATTCCAAAAGTCTATAATCTCACTCCTGTTGGCTGCTGGAAGTGTTTTTGCACATTATGATGTGAGTTCTTGGGGAGTGGGGTGGAGTGCATTCCTGATCTGTTTTGTTATAATTTTGTTTAGTTTTGTTCATGCAAAAATCATTGGGGGGGTGCAAAAAATATGTTTGTGAAAAAACATTGGCATCCTGTTACTGACATGCATAGGTGCAATTCCAACTTGTGCCTGAATATGTGTTTTCACAGTAATTGTGGAGGAAGGAATTTACTATCTCCCTCATACAATGACCCTCACTCATTTTCCTGTGACCCCCCCCCCAGCCATTCAGTGGAAGGCAGAGAGAAAGGGGCATCAAAAAAGCATCTTACTATGTCTGTGTGACCAGACACAAAACAAAAAGGGCATCCACCAGGTCCTCACAGAGGTCTTCTGGAAGTCATAAAATCATAAAAGTTGGAATTGACCACAAGGGCCATCCAGTCCAACCCCCTGCCATGCAGGAATACACAATCAGAGTGCTATTGACAGATGGCCATACAACCTCTATTTAAAAATCTCCACACTCCAAGTCAGCATTTTCCACTGTCGAACACTTCTTACCATCAGGAAGCTCTTTCTAATGCTCAGGTGGAATCTCTGTTCCTGTAGTTTGAATCCATTCGTCCATATCCTATTCCTTGAAGAAGCAAAAAACAAGCTTGCTCCATCTTCAATGTCTCTTTCTCTCTCTGGTTTTCTTCACAAACGAAGATTCAGGAAGGACTCATCCTGCACTTTCTGCAAGCGTGCTGATGACTGAAAAGGCCAATCCGAGATAAACAAGTCCAGTTGCAGAAAACACAGCAGAAGGTCTCCTTGGGTGATGTTTCTGGGTTGTGAATCTTTCTGTGTTGTCGTTTCTCTTCAAGACTTGTTCGGTGTGAGTTCTCAAATAAGGCTGCAGCATTGTGGATAGTGTGTCACCATGCCTCCCTATGTGAGGCCAGGGCAGACCATTGTTGGTGATCAATTTGGCCGAGCCTGAGATGTTGTTTCAGGGAGTCCTTGTATTGTTTTTTTTTTTTTTGGAGCGCCCCTCTTACACTGACCTGTGGTGCGTTCACTGTAGAGTACTATTTTTGGGAGGCGATGGTCCCCATCCTAGAAACATGCCCTGCCCAGCGCAGCTGTGTTCTCAATATCATGGCCTCAATGCTGGTGATCCCTGCTTGCTCAAGGACAGCAACATTCGTCACATAGTCCAGTGTATATTTAGGATTGTGCGTAGACAGCGCTGATGAAAGCGTTCGAGGAGTCGTAGGTGGTGGTGATAGGTGACCCATGTTTCAGATCCATAAAGGAGAATAGACAGTACAATGGCTCTATACACACTGATTTTTGTGCTTCGCCTCCGGTGTTTATTACTCCAGACTCTTTTGTGAAGTCTTCCAAATGTGCTATGTGCCTTTGTTAATCTGTGATCGATCTCATTGTCAATCTTGGCATCTGAGGAGATGATGCTTCCCAGGTAGGTGAACTGCTGAACGGACTTGAGCACAGATTTGCCGACGGCAATGTGGGGATGGTGGTGTTCGTCCTGTGGTGCAGGCTGGTAATATGACATCCTTACAAATATTTAAACATGGCTAGCATGTAATCTCTTAACCTTCTCTGCTCCAGGCTAAACATACCCAGTTCTCTAAGTTGCTCCTCATCAAGCATGGTTTCCAAACCTTTTACCATTTTGGTCACCCTCTACTGGACACATTCCAGCTTGTTAACCTTATTCTTGAATTGTGGTGCCCAGAACTGGACAGAGTATTTCAGGTGAGATCTGACGAAAGCAGACTAGAATGGCACTATTACTTTCCTTGATCTAGACACCATGTTCCTATTGATGCAGCCTAGAATTGCATTGGCTTTTTTACCTGCCACATCACACTGCTTACTCATGTTCATTTTGTGGTCTACTAAGACTACTAGATCCCTTTAACATGTACAGTTGTCGAGCCAAGTGTCACCCATCTGTGGAGGGGGTATTGTTGTTTTGCCCCTAAGTGTAGTACCATACATTTCTCCCTATTGAAATTCATTTTGTTAGTTTTGTCCCAGCTTTCTTATCTGTTATGGTCATTTTGAATTCTGTATCTGTCCTCTGGGGTGTTAGCTACCCCTCCTAATTTTGTGTCATCTGCAAATTTGATAAGCATGCTCTCTATTTCCTCATCCAAGTCATTGATAAAGATGTTGAATAGCACTGGGCCCAGGACAGTATCCTGTGGCACCCCACTAGTTATTTGAACAAGAGCCATTGTTGAACATCGTATGTGTTTGGTCAGTCAAGCTGGGGACAACAGTCTGCTGGGACTTCTCGTGTTCTCCGGGTATTCTCAAATATTATTGCCAGTGGTTCTGTGATTACTTTGTCCAGTTCTTTTAATATCCTTGGATGTAGTTCATCTGGCCCTGGAGACTTGGAATTCATTTAGAATAGCCAGGTGTTCCTGACTGCATTTCTGTGCTGTATTTCCCCTACTGCATTATCTGTTCCATTTTCCCCAGGTTGAGCACTGTTTTCCTTTTGGGAGAAGACCAAGGCAAAGAAAGTGTTGAGTAATTCTTCCTTTTCTTGTCCTGTTAGCATTTCACCATCTTCTCCACGAAGTGGCCCTACCATTTCCTTTTTCTTCCTTTTTCTACAGACATAACAAAAAAAAAAAAAAGCCATTTTATTGTTTTTATCCTCTCTAGAAAGCCTGGGCTTATTCTGCACTTTAGCATTTCAGACTGTCTCCCTGCATGTGCTGGCTATACATTTAAAATAATCTTTGGTGAGATCCCTGTTTTTCCATTTCTTATACAGATCTCTTAAATCTTAGCTCAGTTGAAAGTTCTTTCAACATCCATCCTGGTTTCTTTAGACCCCTCCCAAACAGAGTTACATATCCAAAAATAATATAACAAGTGGTAAGCACATGACTTGTTTCAGTGTAATGAATTATAATTACTTTTAAAAGTTATTTCTGAGGGCATTTTATGCATTTTGATAGGATGTTTTCAGGTTTTATGCCATGCTCTTGTAACTAATCCAATGTTTGAAATGAACAGTATACATATTGCTGGAGATGAGTAGGAGTGGAAAGAAGAGAAGATTTGTAGCAGGTCACTGTGAACATATAACTGAATCAGCTGCTACATAACATGCTTTAGCACAGCCTCCTCAACCTTGTGCTTTCTCATTGTGATGGACTACAAATCCCACCAACCACAATCCAAGCAATGGGATTGTGGAATTTGTAAATCTCTGCAAAGTGCATGTTACAGAGGGCATCTGAAACTCCCCAAACAGCACTTTTGAAGAAACTAGTAAAAAAATGTATAGACAACAGAGCCCCCAAAGTATGATATGGCATGCCCTCTATCAGTCCCACAGTCTCCAGTGTTAGTGGTAGCAATTTTAATGCAACAGCAGCTCAGGGCTCAGCTAGATGGGAGAATTAATAGCAAAAAAAGAGTACCTTACCTCCCTATCGCTGCAGTGTTCATTTGTGCCCACGACTCATTCGCAAGACTGCTGGAAGGGAAGTTTGCAGTTTACATGGAGCATGCCCCTGAAAAACGATGGTGGCCATGAGTGAATTGCCTGCTGAAAACCTCCCTCCACCCCCCCTTTTTTTGTTCTTAAATGACAGGTGCAGAAGAGTGATTTTCCACTTTTAAAAAACACTTTTATTTGCTCTGCCACTTGAATGACCATGCACACGATCTTTCACAAGGCAAAAAAAAAAAAAAAAAAGAACAATGGCAGCTCCGGCTGCTTCCTCCTTTGCAAGCCTGCCCCTGCCGAGGTCCGACCAATCATGTTTGAGTCCTTCTATGTGCCCCTTTTGAATTAGTTGTTCAGACATACAATTATGCACATTTTTGTGTAATTTTTTTTTTCAAAAAGAGCATGAGAAACAGAAAATGCTGTTATTGCAATCTATTTGGAGTTTTCAGCCCCTCTCCTTCCCAAATATGGCAAATCCCAGCAGGAGTTCATCTGAGCAAAAGTAGTCTGTCTGCATTCTTTGTGGATTTTTTTGTTGTTGTTGTCTAAACAACCCCTTAATGTGTTAAAAAAAATACCTCTTCTACTTTTTACTGTAAATGGATTAGATTTTGAAATTTTTATATTAACATTCCCATCTCTGCCCCAAATCAAGCAGAGGGATCTTGTACCGCTGGTATCTCTGCTCATACAAAATCTCTCTGTCTGATTAAAGAGGATCCCCCCACACACACACACACTTCAGTCCCATATGACACAGTCTAGGGATGGAATGAATTTCATAATTATTCATTCCAGGTTTAAAAAAACCACAGATTTACTGACAGTTGGGAACCCCCTGAGAAAGAATAACAGATCACTGAGAATTTCAGGCCATTTTCTCCTGGTACTTGTCCCAAAGCGTTGCACAGAAATTATTCTGTGGAGGTAAAAAACATATTTTCTGGTGCAAACCTCCCCCCCCACCCTGTTTTCTTTGCAGAAAACAGAGAGTATGTGCATAAAAAACTGTGGTTTTCTTCACAAAATAATTCTGTGAATTCAAATTGTGCATTTGAATATGGGGAGAATACTGTGTGGGATATTTTTTTTTCTCCCATAGCAGAAAGGAAAATATTTTATTCCCCCTTGCATGCAAGGACAAAATAGGAGCCAAGGATTTACACCCCTAGTATTAGGGGTGCATTGTTCAGGAGGTCCAATTAACCACTTGGAGAGGCTTTGGGGAATGGGACACAAGTGATTTGATTACATGGTAGGGAAAAAAATCAGTTACGATATTGGATTTAAAAAAAACACTTTCTGATAATATGTGGAGATTTTACCTTTTTTGATGACAGCTTCCAGAACCCACAATCAATATGGCTGTATAGTCCAAAAGGTATCAAAAGAATTTTCTGAGGTAGCCAGTGGATCTCACAGAATCATAGAGTTGTAGAGTTGGAAGAGACCACGAGGGCCATCCAGTCCAACCCCCTGCCATGCAGGAATACGCAATTAAAGCATCCCTGACAGATGGCCATCCAGCCTCTGTTTAAAGACATCCAAGGAATGAGACCCCCACCACGCTCCGAGGGAGTGTGTTCCACTGCCAAACAGCTCTTACTGTCAAAAAGTTCCTCCTAATGTTGAGGTGGAATCTCTGTTTCTGGAGCTTGCATCCATTGTTCCATGTTCTAGTCTCTGGAGCTGCAGAAAATAAGCTTGCTCCATCCTCAATGTGACACCCCTTCAAATACTTAAACAGGGCTATCATATCGCCCCTTAACTGTCTTTTTTCCAGGCTAAACATACCCAGCTCCCTGTTCCCAGGGGATGAAGTGAATCTGTTTTCAGATTTACTACTGGTACCTGGAACACTTGTGAGGGAGTAGATATAAAACCAAGTGTGGATTCACTGCCCTCATGGCAAGGGATCCACCAGGAGCCCTGGGCTCTTCTTATTTTCCCTGCAACAGGCTGGCACAGTTGCTTCTCAGCAAATCAGAGGTGAGAGAACAGGAAAGTACATAGTTACTCTGATGGCCTAACCAGTTCCTACGATTAAAAAATATTGGTCAGGAGTGTTGCCTTGCTATGCTGAAAAGCAAAATATTTTTAAGCTTGAGCAATGCCTGATTTAGTCTGTTTAGCTACAGACCTTATTTCTTACACTTAAGCTACAGATCTTATTTCTTACACTCTTATTTCTTACACCGATCCCTTTAATGACCTCAATCAAGCTGCCACCCTGTCCACATGTCCATGAAATAGATTCTTGTATGTCTCACCAAAATGCATCAGGGCTTAAATATTCAGCACCTCCACAGCACTTTGATGATGAAAAGCTGTAGCTGTGCTAAGGGTTAGTTACAAAAAAACCAAAAACCAAAAACCATGTATTATACTGTGCCTCCCCCCTCCCAGCGATGTGGCATTTGTTTTATTAATGACTTCAGGTTCTTTTCTTTTTTCCTCCTCTTCTTCCTGCTATGTACACTGTCAGGAAAATAACTTCAGCCCCTCAGGCAGGAACTCTTGACCAGGGGAGGTCAAACAAATGCTGATTGTCTTTTTGTTATTTGTGTGAGTGTGCAGGGCAGCTTATGAGAACATGTTATGGGAAGATTCACTAATGGTTTATTTCATCACCCAACACCATCACATGGAATGCCCCCTGTCAATGGCAAAAGTCCCCAGGGAAGTGTGATGCTGTGGTGTTACACATGATAGAGAGGGAACTTTGAAGATGTGTATTGGTTACCAACAGAAGCCAAACCTCAACCACATGGGAGGGGGAGCATTCAGGGGGAGGGAGATGTATTACCTCAGGAATGAGAAATAGACATCAGCAATGAATTTAAAGGGAAAGGAAGAGAAGGGATAGAGATCATGGACCCTAAAGTTGCTCATCTAGAGTTAACAGTGGACAGCAGACTAAGTAGGCACACAGGTTATCAGGCCACTCTTTTCCCCACTTGAGTGAGAAGCATTGTAATTCATCCTAAATTATAGAAATTGGCTGACATCCTATTCAGTAATTATGATGTTGTAAGCCCAGTTTATCACATAGTAACTTTATATATTCATTTTTATGGTTGTTACGCCAGTGTAATCACTGAACCTCAAATCCTACCACAGAAGCCAGGTAGTCTGACCAACACAGGGATTTCCTAGGCACTGGAGAGCAGGGTGTGTGTGTGAAGAAGTATCCAGTGTTCCTTTGGCATTGTGGTGCTTTCCAACAGACAGCTGTGACAGAGAGTTGTGACAGGACCCCACAGAAGTTCCTGTGGTTGCCTGCCACAAGCCAACTTGCTGCCAAGAGAAGGATAGATGCTTCACTCCACTCCCCAGCACCTCAGAAATCCCTATATTGGTGGGTCTGCCTGGTTTCTAAGATAGATTTTGGAGGGTCACATTGGGAGATGTAGCTACAAAAATAGAGCTCCATCATCATAGCAACATTTCCCAATGCAGGATCTCAGCTACTATTTCTAATTTTGCAGCTGTGTATATGCATTAGTATACATTTCAGAGGAAGGGACAGGCAAAACCACCTCTGAGTATTCCTTGCCTAAGAAAACCCTATGAAATTGATGGGGTTGCCATAAGTCGACAGGTGACTTGAAGGCACATACACATATGCAGTTTTATGCAAATTTGTGCTCTCTTTTGTTTTGCCTTCCTTTTCTGGTGATGTGTTAGTGGCCATAGTACTTAGGTGCATCCAAGATCTATAATAGTGGGACTTATTTTCATGAGAACATACAGAAGAATGCACTGTTCTCCATTAAACTGCTTGTTCCTTATAAAGCTGGTGACTTCTCCTTCTCCTCTTCTTTTTCCTCTCATTATTATCATTTCCTAGAATTACAGATGAGAGCTCCACTCCCAAACATTGCTGCTTGGACATAAATCCCAGTGAAATGCACTGGGCTCATTTTCAAGTAAGCAGGATTAGGTTTAGTCAATGAGTGGGTACTGTCCAAGATATTATCGTACCTAAGGAAAAGAGCAAGGTGGCAGCCTTTCCCATAATTCCACATAGAGACGATAGGTGGACTGGGTGTTCAACAGTGGTAAGAGAATAGTATCCTCCACTGCACCTCAGGGTAGCTGGAACATGCAAGCCTGTTTCTCAACATACTCCTACTGTTTCAACAGAGAGAAATATAGAATACTACACTTGGGCAGTAAAATGAAATGTACATATATAGGATGGGTGACACCTGGCTTGATGGCAGTACATTTGAAAGGGATCTAGGAGTCTTAGTGGACCACCAGCTGAAAATGTGTCATCAGTGTGATGCAGCAGCTAAAAAGGCCAGTGTGAGTCTAGACTGCATCAATAGGAGTATAGTGTCTAGATCAAGGGAAGTAATAGTGCCACTCTGTTCTGCTTTGGTCAGACCTCACCTGGAATACTGGAATTGTGAGCATCACAGTTCAAGAAGGATATTGACAAGCTGGAACATGTCCAGAGGAGGGTGACCAAAATGGTGGGAGGTCTGGAACCCATGCCCTATGAGGAGTGGCTTAGGGAGCTGGGTATGTTTAGCCTGGAGAAAAGAAGGTTAAGAGGTGTTATGATAGCCTTGTTTAAATGTCATACTGAGTAGGGCAAGCTTGTTTTCTGCTGCTCCAGAGACTAGGACATGGAGCAATGGACTCAAACTACCAGAAAAGAGATTCCACATAAGCATTAGGAGGAACTTCCTGACAGTAAGAGCTGTTCGGCAGTGGAATGTACTGCCATGGAATGTGGTGGAGACTCCTTCTTCGGAGGTTTTTAAGCAGAGGCTGGGTGGCCATCTGTCAGAAATGCTTTGATTGGGTACTCCTATGTGGCAGGGGGGTGGACTAGATGGCCCTTGTGGTCTCTTTCAACTCAATTATTCTATCCCCCACAACCACCACCACTACCACATCTGCCACCTGAGGCGATTACCTTGCTCTTCCTACTGATAGGCCTGACCCTGGCTGTGAGGCTAATAAAGATACTGACAGGAATTTTCTAGAATGAATTCTATCTGCCACACAGTCTTTTCCTCTATTTGTGAGGGGAAATATCTGATGCCCTTCCATTCACACACTTATCCAAGCCTCAGTGTATTTTTCTCAGTTCTCTTTAATTTGAATTTCTTCCAAAATAAGCTCTAACTGAAGTAAGACTACTGAAGATTTTGTAGGCAGCTTAAAGCAGATACATAGATATGGATGCATTTCCCTAGCACCAGAAACATTTCATAACTAACCTACTTAGAAGGACATGCAGCATTTCTGAGTACATTTGTGTTTCTTAGCAGACTTTACAATGGAGCCAGTGATTTAAGAACTTTTGTGATTTGTCTCCCTGACCTCCCTTAGCATAGAAAATAGCATCCCTACATGATTATACTAGTAGCTGTTTCATAAGGAAAGGAAGGTGGAATTTAATCATGCAAAGGACAGGGTTAAGACTTCTGGGGTATGTAATAGGAAACAGTTTCCAACAGACTTGAGGGTAGTTTTTCTAAAAGGCCTGAAACAATGGGGTTGGGGGTATGGGAAACATATGCACCTCTTCCGGTTGATGTTCATGATGGGGATGCCAACATGAGGGGAGGGGATGGGACTTTTATTGGGACTGAATTCTATTAGTCCCAACTAGAGGAGACCCATTTAATCAACTGTTGAATGGTCAGTTGACACATAGGTAAATCCCACTGTCATTGGGACTAACAATGGGATTTAGGCCAATTAGTGCCTCTGTGACAGGATGTTTCCATATAGGCAGAGAATGGAAGGAAATTCTGGAAAGAAATCCTGTTGTGTCAAAGCCTGAGAAAAACAGGGGGCAACTACCTCAGGTGAAGAAGCAAATGGTATCCCGCCTTGTCTCCCCCATCCCATTCCCTAGACACAATGCCTAGAGGCCAGTGGAGTTCTTTTGGCAATTGAGGTAGAAAATCCCAGAAGCACCTTTTACTGGAAGTAAAAATGTAACATAATTAATTGAAATAACTAAGAATGTGCTGCCTCACTGTGCCAAACAATAGGGCCAGCCTTAGCAAAGGAAGGGCAGCATAGCCTCCAATCATGTCTCAGTGGAGAAACTGCTACCCGAATTACAGGGGGTTCATGGAAACCCCACACATGTTCAGATATTAATATGGGGAGTTCAATATGGAAGCCAGAGGCCAGGGAACAATGGGATCTTTTGACCTATGTACTCACCGGTACTCACTGAGGAGACTCACAGCCAGGAAATAAAATAAAAATGGCTTTTATTGAAAAATAATCGCAGGAACACACATTTACACTCAGGCTTCAAGCACTGACACAAGGCTATCAAAGAAATATTGGGATAGAGGAATAGAGTTCAGGATGATGGGCTATACTGTACCTATCCGAAGAGCAGAGATTTGTGCAGCAGAAGCTATTCAGAAGGAGCTCTGAGGGTTGTACGGCACATAGACAGAGTGATGGGATGCAGGAAGCTGTGAATACTTTGACTGTGTTTTGAGGTGATATTTATACTCAATATTCCCTCTAAAGGGGTGTTTTGAGTGGAATACAATGTTTGCTGGAGTTTCCCATAGTTAGACAATAGAAGCTCTGGTTGTGTTAACGATCGCTAATGGCTGAGATATTAAAACTAATAGGTGTCAGGCACCCTTCTATTGTATGAGGACAGATGTGAGGGAAAACCAGTTTTGCAAGGCAAAGAGTGTCCAGCAACCTTGATTGGATTAGTGAATGACTCACTTCCATGTACGTCCAGGGGAATTAGCTCATTTCTACCCTAACTTACCAGTCTAAGGGGGGTTCACATAATTACTACCCGGGTGTGTCTTTTAGGAATTTGGGATGGCTTCTTCCTAAGGTTTTCTGAGCACACCTTGAGTCCTTGCATTTGGGAGGCCCTGGTGTACTGCCAACCATGTGGAGTGCCAATAATAAGCCAGTTTATGAGATATAGTCAATTGATGAATTATTGGAAGGGAGGGAGTATCAGAGCAGGTAAATAAACTGAAAATAGTCTGAGAAAGAGTATGGTAACAAATCTGAAATGTGCATGAGAGTGGATAAGTGAATGGCTGGATGGGTCAGTGCATGGGTGAGAGGAAAGCTACTAACTAAAAGAGAACTCAGAGCATGCCAAGTTAAGTTCTGTGCTTCCCCCCTCCATCTAATTTTTAAATGCTCACAAAACATTTTCAGCTTCTGTTCACTCAGTGGAAATCAATACTTCCTTTACAATAAAGCAATCTGAGAGAAAACAGAGAGATTTAACAGGTTGTTGAGTTGGAACAGCATTTTATTTGCAAATGTAATGGAAGGTAACCAGGTAATGAGGAAATAATCAGAATACCCAACCTGAACTGTTTAGAGAATGAATGAAAGGATATCACATGGTGCGGAGATCTATAGGATCTCAATATTTTATTTTATAGAGCATACCATCATGCATAGGGCTTGATCATTCACAGTTTTTTTGTTTGCTTTGTACTGATAACTGCAACTTCCTTGGTGGCTTGGTATTGGTGTGTCTATTTTGTGGTGTCACACACTGGAGAGGATAGTGCAGAAGGTATGCAACAGAAATGGCAGCACCATGTTGTATTGTCTGAAGGCCAAAACAGTTATAAAGATTTGCTGTGAGATTGATCAGTAATGTTGGATGGAAAGCAATAGTATTCTAGTACAGTGCTCATGCTCTGGATTCTTGAATAAAATGAATTCTAATTGACTGAAATGTCTGAATAGCCAGGTGCAAAAGATTATGAAGTTGTAAAACAATTCCGTTGGAACACAAATCACTCTTTGGAAATCAAGTCAAGGCATAGTTGCCCATTTGTGAAATTTCTGGAGACTGAAATAGACCAGAGGCTAAGGAGCCTGGTAAGAAAAAGCTCTCAGGGACAGCCCATCACACTATGTGATGTTGAATATTCCTAGTTTTCTGAATTCTACAAAGAATTTCTGAATTCACCAAAAGTCATCTAAATAATTTTTCAGCTGGGTTCTAGCCCACAAACAATGTATACTGATTGTACCGTCCCTGAAGCTAACCCAGCCAGGTTTCCTTGTCCTGGTTGAACCTCTCCCAAGTGTAACCATTCACCCCCAAAGGGGGCAGTATAGATTTCTAGTGCACACCTCCAGTAGAGGCAGAAGTCATTCTTGTCACATGTGGTCTCTTAATGGCCAGGGTGACTTCACACTTACTGCTCTTCCATGGAGGTGGGGCAGTTTCTCATCCTCCCCCAATTCCCTCCTCAAGTCTTATCCAGCCTGGGACACTTTTTTCAGTAGGACAACCAAGACTATGTTGCGGGATTTATTGGTTCTCTCTCTCTATTTTTTAATTGTGGATTTTTCATCCATGCCCTTGGCAATAGCCCTTGCTTTCTCAGTGGGGTCTGAAAGTACAACTGGTCATGCTAGGAAAGATACCCAGTAAACGGAGCTCTTTGACATCTTTATTGTATTTCTAATGACATTGCTCTCCTTTGGCTTCTAATATTTGCAAAGGCCACTGGCTTATTGAGATCTTGCTGATTAATAGCACCTCTTAATAATATGCAGAAGATCCAACCCTGCAGTCCTTATCGTATAACATTACTTGTATATGAATTTGCAGCCCAAATCCTCATATACTAACAGTTGTGTTCTGTTTCTAACTGGCACATTGATCATTAGTTGACCAGGAGTAATTTGTGATTCAGTGCTCTACAAACACTCTTGGGAGATTTATTATTTTGTAGTTTCTCACTTTAAAAACAACAACAACAACAACAACAACTTATTTTCCAAACAATAACAAAAGCTTCTCCTGCATTTGAGCTGACGAAGAGCATTCACCCATGCTACTAAGACTGCAATCATGTCTATGTTTACTTGGGAGCAATTTTTCTGTGAATGCCCTATTCAGTAATAAGTTAGAAAAGCCCATATATTTATAATTCCTATAGGACCATCCATCCAGTAGGGTGCTGTTGCTTATTGATAAAGATTTGATAACTCAGTCAACAAGGACTGTAAGGTTGGTTCAGATGGCCCTGATCCAGTGCTATAAAGAGCTGCCAATTGATTTTTTAGCGTTGCCTCCAATTTCCATCCTGTTTGCCCATATTATCTCTCCTATAGCTTGCACAGTGCCTTCTGGAATGTGCTTTGCCCCTACTGAAAAGTTGTGGAATGACATACCAGCAACCACCCCCTTCCTTGAACCACCTCCTTTGCTAACCTCCCTCCCCTCCCTCCCCCCCCCACTCCTAGCTTGCTGTTGTTTCTTCTACTTTCCCTAAATGCAACTTACTTTAAGCATGCATTATTATTATTAACACCCTACAGTAAAATGAAGCTATTTTATAACCCATTTGTCAATCTCAGCCAATTTCTTATATATTTTCTTATGTCTATTTATGACGTACATCCAGACTGCACGTTCCCCCATATTTATTTATTTATTCTGTTTTTTTAAAAAAGACAAATAGCTTCTTTTAATTAAAAAAAAGCAAATGTAAAAGGGAGGGATGGTTTTTAGTGGCCTTTTTTTGCTGCCAAATATTTTGATTTTTTTTTTTAAATGGGACTTAAAGTCATTAAGTGAAAGAATGAGGAAGAATTTGAAATGATAAAAGTGTCCCTAGACTGCTTTGTCTGTTACTTTTTGGTGTGTGCATCTGGTTTGTTCATCTTTGAAAGTGTGTGGATTATTATTATTTTTTTCCTTTATAAGTAATTAAAAAAAATGAAAACCAAAACAGCCGTTCTCTTCTCCCTTCTTGCTGGGAATAAAGTGCTCTTTTTTTCTTTTCTTTTCTTTTTTTTTTTTTAAGTATGCCTATTTTGATGTCTTTTCTTTTCAAATGTTGGATTTCTATCTTAGATTTGGTTTGTTCCAATCTAACAACATAAACATTATTAAATTGTTTTCTGAATTTTTCCCCTTCTATCTCCCCCACTTTATATAAGGGACTACCTCAACTGCAGAATCCTACAGCCTTACATTTTTAAAAAATATACTCCTTTTGAAGGTATAATTGTCACATCCATTAAATCCAAGATGGGGGCAAGGATTGTGAAAGCACTAAAAAAAGAAAAAAAGACTGCTACTTTCAAATAATCATGGCTGAATGCACTCAATGCCCAATCTGAATTGATACTCCAATATTAAACACTTAATAGGAAAGATTACAATAAGATGACGTTGAGCAGAGCTGCAGTTGAAGTTGCTCCAGTTCCTATGCATAAATTCTAGTTTCCTTGTTTTCTTTTTTATCTGATTATTATTATTATTATTATTATTATTATTAGTTTGTATATTTTACTGCTTTTTAAGTAGGGGAAAAGTTTGAACTGTTCTTATTCTTTGAGAACTTTAAATGAAACTGTAATTCTAATTACTATTATATTTCATAGTAATTTTTTTGTAATTTGCATGTTGAAGAAGTTGCAGCTTAGGGTTTGTGAGATTGTCAATGTTAGAGTTCTGTTCTTTCTTTTTGTTGATGGGCATGAATATGCTCATTTGTTTTTGTATATTGCCCATCCCTTCCTTACAGCCAGAAGCTCTAATGCTGCTAGATCACTCCGTTCCGCACTTACATGGACATGGCAACTGACTTACACATTCACTCCCATCATCTTCATCTGTGTAGTACACTCATAGACCGTACACCCCCACTCCATCCACCCAAGGCATCTTTTCTTCCCATAAGTCCCCCCTCACTCTCCCACCAACCCTTTCTTTAGCATCATTTAAAATTTTATGTGCAGTCATCCATTCCTTAAAACACACACACTCCAAATTCTAGGAAAAAAAGAAAAGAAAATGTGTTTTAAAAAATTAGAGAGCTATATCAAAGTGATTTTTTTAAAAGAAAGAAAGAAAAGGCAAAACAAGATGGTTCTCAAACACCATTTAATGGTGTGACCCATTGAACACTGCTATTGTGTAAGTCCTCTTGATGTCAGGATTGCATTTGAGCAGTGGTTTGGGTATTACACCACTGATCTATTGAAGAGAAAGTAAATCAAACACAAATTCTATAAGAATAAGGTGTGTCTTTTTTAAAAAGAATCTAGAAATCATAATATAAGAATTACTGTATTTAAAAAGCAAAATTCTGAATTTACAAGAGCAACAAAAGAAAACCACAGTAGGAAAAAAGTTCAAATTTGTTATAGTGCAGGGTTATGATTTTTTTTCTTTTCATGTTATGTGGTGTGGATGTATGTGTTGTTGCCTCCCTGTATCACCCTTTGTCGTAAATAATTATTCTATTTAAAAATACTGAAAATACTACACATTTTGATTTTAAAAGTTTTTTAAAAAAGAAAAAAGAAACAAAATGACAACAAAATTTTTAAAAGGCAAACGTTTCTCGAATGTGGCAGTTCTCTTGTCCAAGAGCATTCTTACACAACTTTCTTTTATAAATTTTTCTTTCATGCCAAAAAACATGCGGGCAATTTGTTGATGTAAGTTGACAATATGAAATCAACGTGGTATGATGCTTTCTTCTGACTATATTTATATGTGTATTTAGGTGTTTTTTCTTTAAGGACTTGTGTTTTTTGGGTTTTTCTTTGTATGATTTATATTTTGAGTTATCTTGGATTTTCTCTTTTCCTTTTTTTTAATAATGTGAATGAATTGTTATTGTTGCTTTTAGTTCTGAGCTTTAACCTTTGCTGTAAATTTATGATTTTTCATTGTATAGTTATTTTTATTTCTGTAGATGTACTATTTGATTTAATTTTTGCAAGACTGTTGTTTTAATATTGGCTTTTGTGATCTACATTTGTTATGTATTGATATTTACATGCTTGTACTTTTGTGGGGGGAATGTTAATAGAACCAGTAGTAGCTTTCCATTCATGAGCCATCCCTGTCAAACAGAATTCTTCCTTTTCAATTTATATGCTTTTCTTGTGGGGTGGGTACACCATACACAAAGGAACAAAGGAAATTGCTCTTATATTTTGTTAAAGGTTTTCCATGACCCAAAGTCCACTTGTGGGATTCCTACAAATGGATTTGCCACATTTCTTAAATGTTAGTGTTTCACATTCCCCCTTCTATTTTGGTCAAGAAGATACTCTCTAGTGTACTATTCTACCATAATAATTCTGTATCCAGCTCCCTGAAAGCAGAAGAAAGTTGAAGAGAAGTGTAGAACATCAAACCATGATCTCTTTCACCAGGATACCAGGTTCACGTTCTTTTGCTCCAATTTCCTATGTTCTCAAGATCTTTCTTTCCTGAGTGTCTTTTGTAAAGGAAAAGGAATTACTTCCATCTGTCAAAACAGATGGGGTATTTGAAGGGTCACAACATTGGCCTGCAGTCAGGTACAATAAAGAAAACTGGCCAGAAGAACTATTGCTAATTAACTAGAAAAGGTAATTCACATGGGTTAGTTAGTTGTAATTGCTGCATATAAAGTGCTTTTAAAAACAATGATGACATCTAGTGGAAACTGTGTTTGGTGAAGAGGTCAGAGGTAATATCTTCCATGTGGACCTCAAGGTGGTATAACCAGGTAGTTTTGCAAGATTAATGTAGATTGGATTGATAGATACCTAAGGCAGAGCTCTCTCCTTCTCCCTCCCAGCCTATAAATCAAGATGCAATTAAAACTTGGTCTCTGTCTCCTCCACCAATGTACAGGGCTTAATTTTATAAAATGAATCTATCAGAATACAGTGCAGTTTCACAAACTTCAGAAAGCATCTTGTATTCTAATCAGGCTCTAAGCCCTCTCGAGGATCTGAGGTACAACTGCATTATCTCGACACTTGTCGCCTAAGCCCCTTCTAAGCACATTTAACATTTGTGAGTATAGCAATCCAGTAAATATATTGTTAACATAAAGGTGGGGCAAAGGAAAGTCAGAGGCACAATGGAACATCAGTCCCATATCTTAACACCTCCCTCATTGCACCCATAGCAATGCAGACACTGAAACCAAGAGAAACACTATGGTTGGTGTCATTTTAGTAAGTTATGGTGTCATAAATCTACTTTACAACATAACAACTCATTTCTTTCAGTCATTGCATAGGTCAGAATTCTCTTCCAACCATGATATGACCACCCCCACCCCCAACTCACCTCTTAAGCCATGCACCACCACCCCATGGCCCTTTTCAGGTTGTCAGAGAATGAGGGAATCAGAAGCAATGCATCCAATTATTTTGTTTTAGCTGGACACATTACAGGGACATCCAAGGGGCTAACCCAGAAATGGCCAAATGGCTGTGCAGCTTACAATGTGGGCTTTATGTGGTAGTTATGGGGTAGCTGAAAAGGTGGAGGGAAGAAGAAATAAAATAGAAAAATACTACCCTCCCAGGCCCACACCCACCCCCCTGATGTCATTTTGTGTTGGGAACTTTAAAGTTCCTTGAGAATGACATTATTGTGTGTATCCAGCTAAAGGAAAATAGCAGGATGTGTCTCTACTGCTCTCTCCATTCTCTATCAAAATGGAAATGGCCATCTTGAGGGTCTATAGACCACTGAAAAGGTCTATGGGAAGGGGGGATTTGGTTGCTGTGTGATTGGAACAGAATTCCAACATCTGCAGTTACCAAAAAAGGTCAATTACAGTGGTATAACTTGGACAACTCACCCTCAGGATGCCAGCCTAGATTTGCAAACTACCTTGGTGTTTAAGAATGGTGTTGCATGTCTGAATATGCATTGAATAGGAAGCAATGGTGAACATTCACTGTTTGATTGTGCATTCAGATGTGCATCCAGACAATGGACACCTGAAATTCTTTAAAGCAAAAATACCCAAGGCTATGGAGTGAGAAAATGGAGAACACTATGCAAAGAAAAGAACAAATTTACCCATCTATAGGCTACAGGCATACAGACCTCACTGATATAAACATTCATGTTTCTATCCATTGCAGAATTTTGATGAAAAACAACAGTTTGGCCTATGAAGTAAGCAAACTCTTAACATCCTTTACTCCCATTTTAAATACTGCCAGCAGTTCTCTTGAGAGGCCTTTTTGGAACTAAATCTTTCATTCAAAATATTTGAAAAGGATGTGATCTTGTACAGTCCAGAGGGAGGGCCACAAATATCTTCCTGGATGGTAGTCAAGGACTTAATACCTATCAAACAGTTAAAAAGAGGTTTTCCACAATGGAGAAGAACAGTCCATCCCTTGTGGTTTTGTCTGTCAGTTTCAATTAAATGAACTAGGAGAAAAGTGAAAGAATATTAGAAATGTTTTACTGCTAAAGAAGCTTCACATTGGCATCAGATTTCCACCAGCAGCTCAAGGGATGTGACTTCAGTATTTTCTCCTCTTTGCCTACAATGAACTGGCAAGGGTGCAAATCTCAGGAGGATTTTAAAACAGCGTTGTCCTCCCTCCCCTCCCCCCTGTTATTTGTTTATTTATTTATTTATTTTTACCAAAAAAAAAAAGAGGACTGAAAGTACAAACTTGTAATCTTTCCTTTTAAAAAGTAACAATGTTTGTAGTTCTTTTCCAAGGCAGAATATGTTTCTTCCTAAAAGTACACCTGAGTTGCAATGTGAGGAAATAAACATGAAATGCAAATGAGAGTCTTTTAGATGTTGAAATTCAAACACCTAAGGATGGAGATACACTGTGAGGATCTTTTTGGCTGATATTTAAAAGGCTTTCTGTCACATCTGGAAAAGGCAGAAGGGTTGTTGCGTTTCTCTCTTTATAGTCATCATGAGACTTTGAACAAAACTCTTTCAATAATTTTTCTTCTTTCAGTTTTGGCCCTACATCTCTTCCATGACTGGCAAACCAGTAAAATTATCTTGGTCATAAAAATGAGGAATGGAAAGGATTTTAGCTTCTTTTCTTTACTCTATTCCCCCCCACTCCAGCTTTGGTCACTTATGGGCCCATACATTCATGTTTTGCCCACAAACATCTGCACAGTTCAGAGAGATTCTTATTAAATTTTCAACACTCCATCTTTTCCAGTGTCAGAAAGGCCTTTACTAGAGAGCAGCCCCGGGGGTATGAATTATATATCTATAAATACACTCATAAAGCAAAATGCAGGGCAGCCTTCAAGGCTAAAGTAGACCTTTTATGTCCCTAGTGATATTGCTCATTTAAAGGAAAGCACAACCCTATCAAACAAGTCTATGGCCCAGATTTTAAAATGCTAACTTGAAGGAGTATGCAGTGTTTATTCTAAGAAAGAAAGAAAGAAAGAAAGAAAGAAAGAAAGAAAGAAAGAAATCATACAGCTGATCTTGGATATTTGTGAGTTCTTGGACTACCATTTTTCACCAGGCAGACCTCAATCCTTTCAGAATAGATAGCTCATTATATCTGTTTCATTTTTTAATCTGACCAAATAGAAGCTGATCTTGCATTACTAATGCAGCAGAAGAAGTCATTTTAACTGCTTCTTTCTCTTTCATCCTGAAGCATTCTGTTGTCAGCACAAATCATTTCAATAAATGTGTGACCTTCTGCTGGAAGTACAAAACAGGCAGGGAGAGGAAAGAAGTTAAATTTAAGGTTCTGGTTAGAACACTTATCTGTTAGGTCTTCTTTGGATCTAGAGGATCTTAAAATATATACCAAATCCTCAACTCATTCTTCCAAATAACTAGTTGATGCCCAGAAGTGTGTGTTGGCGGAGGGGGGACAGGGATGAAGACAAGAAAAAAAATCACCCCCATTGAGTTCAAGGAAGAGACTTTTAAACAGGTAATTTGAGGAACTTTCACTTTATGTTCCAATTTGGCTTTAAAGATCCAAAGGAGTGGCTAACACTATGAAAAGAGAAACAGGACTGGTCTCCAGAGCTTGGAAACATTACCTTGAGGGGACTACAAGTTAAGTATCCCTTATCTGTAGTTTCAAAATAAGAAATAGTCCAAAATCCAAAATTGTCCACATGGGTGGCTGAGACAGTGACACCTTTGTTTTCTGATGGTTCTATGTACACAAACTTTATTTCATACACAAAATTATTAAAAAGATTATGTATAAAATTACCTTTAGGCTATGTATATAAAATGTTATGAAACATAAATGAATTTCATGTTTAGGCTTGGGGCCCCATCTCCAAGATACTACATTGTGGAGATTTTCACACGCCGAAAATATCGCTGCCAGAAACCGGGACAGAAATATTTCTGTCCCAGAAGCAGCGCCGTGGTTCGCACGCTCACCTCCCTCTCCCGTTGTTCCGTCGACCTCGCTTTGGGTTTTTTCCTCCCTCTTCCGGAATATTTTACTAACGGGAGTTTGCCGTTAATAAAATATTCCGGAAGAGAGAGGAAAAAACCCAAAGCGAGGCCGACGGAACAACGGGAGAGGGAGGTGAACGTGCGAACCGCGGCACTGCTTCCGGGACAGAAATATTTCTGTCCCGGTTTCTGGCAGCAATATTTTCGGCGTGTGAAAATCTCCTATGTATATGCAGATATTTCAAAACCCTAAAAAAAATCTGAAATCCAAAACACTTCTGGCCCCATGCATTTCGGATAAGGGATACTCAACCTGTACAACACCCAGAATCCCCTAGCCAGTAGGATCAGTACCCATACTAGCTTGGTGTCTTCTTAATTATAGGCCCCAAGAAAGTATTTTTTCAAGCTTGGGTCATACAGTAAAGTGAAGTGAAGCCATTGCTTCTGGCAGAAGATTCCAGGGGGTGTCTTCCTAGTTGTACTTTCTTCATCGGAGCCAGCATGGTGTAGTGCTTTGGGTATTGGACTAGGACTCTGGAGACCTGGGTTTGAATCTCCACTTGGCCATAGAAACCCAGTAGGTGACCTTAGGCAAATCACACATACTCAGCCTCAGAGGAAGGCCGTGGCAACCCCCCTCTGAACAAACCTTGCCATGATAGGTTTCCCTCAAGTTGGACATAACTTGAGGGAACATAATGACAACCACCTTTTCCCTGTGTCATTAAAAAGGGTGATCAGACAACTGGGTGGCATTTTTCCATTTCCCATCAGGTACGCAATGTCTATGACCAGCTTCACACTTTAATCTGAGTGGTGTGGTTGCTTCTGCTTCTCTGCCAGCTACCATGTTGTTTTAGTACCTTCCACTCACACCATTAGGTAGGAAAACTACAGATTACCAGAACAATGTGGGGGAATCTCAGAAGAAGGCTGCTACCATATTGTTATCTAAAATGGTAGAATGTGGCCCAAATCCTTTTGGTAGCCCCCAACTAGAGTAAACCCACTGAATCAACTGTTGAATGGTAACTCAACAATGTAAATCCTGCTGCGTCCATGAGTCTAGTTGGGATTAACAACAGGATTTGGACCATAGGCAGATATTAGAGCAGGCACAGTCTGAAGAGTGGCAAGTGGAGTTTGATCCCACCATTCTTTACATATTAAATCCCTCTAGTTCTCTGTGATTGTTTAACCAGTTAATCTCATAACTGTCCTCCACATGGTCTTACCACCAAATCATCCTGAACATACCTGACCATGTCATTGTTCGTACTTGGATGGGAAACTACCAGGGAACAACAGGGATCTCCATGTAGGTCTTGGAAAGAGTCAATCCTGAAATCCTAGATAGTTAACAGGAGGTGTCATTGGTCTGCATCTGGTTAAGGGGCATAGTCAGACACTTCTCTGATCTCCCCCCCCCCACTGCCTCCCACTCTCCACTAGTTGTTGAATGGCCATTTAGGGGTCTGAGTCCTGGAAGTGGCTATTGGGGAGTGTAACTGAGTTCTGCCTGTGGAACTCTTCTGCTACATTGGACAACATAACAGTCTTGGCCAGTGTGCTAGATGGATCACTAGTCTGACTCCACAGAGAGCATTCCATTATGTTCCGTTGTTGCTGTAGGGGGAAAAAAATACTACCTCTGCCTACTTGAGATGCAGCACAGCTTTGTCATGCAAGCCTCAGGCTAAATTACAGATCGGATGCACTCGTGTCAAACCCAGGCTGCTTTCACATTATTCTTACAAACCTCACCACCCCACCTCATCTCAAGGGCTCCAGTGCCTGATTACATATATTTTCAGTTGTGCTGTAAGCCACCAAGTCACCAATTTTACATAACTGACAGAAAGAGTCATTTAGTCCTCTGTGACTTTCAGACAATTTGCAAAAAGGCACTCCACTGAATTCAATTCCAGCCATTCTTAATTAGTTGCACCCTGGTTTAGCTATTTAAGATGGCCATGGACTGCCTCTGCTTCTCACTGCCTTCCTTTGAGTACCATGGCTTGTCCTCTGAATAAAGAGGCATTTATGAGAAAGATGAGCAGCATAGCAAGAATTGAGCCTATTAGAGGACTGCATTTTGTTAGCATGTGTGAGTCCCAATTCATTCTTAATTCAGAATGGGACTTAGGAAACTTAGCACCACATTTTATTAGCTATTCTCATGCTAAAGCAGAGGTTAGGGTATGCTTCATAGGCATATGCAAGGGACTTTTTTTTAACCTGCTCCCAGTGGGTTTTGAAAAGTCAACTTGCTTTCTCAGCATTCAAGAGCTCAAAAGATCCTGTCCTTGCAGTGCAAGAACCTACAATCAGAAGAGAAAATGGGGCAAGCAACTATTCATGCATACAATTTCCCTTTGGATCTTTGTCCCAGACATTAACATTCATTTAAAATCTCCTCAGATCTCCTTTAAGACATAATCGCATGGCTCTTCGCATCATCTCCAGGACCTGCCCCAAACATATTGTTGTCTGAAAGAGAAGAGCAAGTAGTACCACACCCAAAGTACACAGTACTGAAAGCCCATCATGTTACTTTGGAGCCTGAGGTAGAAAATCCCACCAGTGCTTCCTTCCCTCCTTGTACAGTAAAAATACAATAACCACAATTTAAGTAACTTAACAACTGCCTGCCTAGTATGGTCAGGACAGCTTGAAACCCTCCCTTCACTGCTAACAGCCTGTTCCCATGTGAGGCTTCCCATAAATATTTTGTGAGATTACCTCTTAAAACCAAATAAGCAGATACATTTCTTTTAAAAAGACACACACACACAGAGTGCCCTTTCTTTCTCCCATTATCATGAAAACTAGCCCTGGTCCTTCAGCATTCTACACTAATACCTTGGAAGTTATAAACATTAATGTCAAAAGGAAAATAAAAACATTATTTCAAAAATATATCTAACAGAAATGCAAGTAACTCTTATAGTAGAAGTCTTGCTTTTTAGAACCGAAGGTTGCTGTATCCTTGTGTTTAGGAGTCATCGTCCAGGCAGGTAACTCCAACATAGCCTAAGTTATTTATCACCCCACCCCCACTAAGGATAGGCAGGAAATTAGCTGAACACCAAATCCCTTTATAAGCATAGGAGATTTTAATAACAAAGGCACTTAAGATGCTTTAGATAGGAAATTAAAAATTGCTAAACCCATGGCTCCAATTGTGAGCCACAGATGGCATAGTAAAATGGCAGATGACTACCATTATATTGTGGTAGCTAAACAGCACCCTAAGCAGACCTTGAGTGTTGTTCAGGAACTTCAATTCCCCATTCAAAAAGTGTCTTGATTCCATGTTAACATTCCTCTGAATGTATTCACTCTGCTGTTTCTCAGCCATTCTTGTTCTTCAAAAACTCAGCTCAGTTCTGCCCTCAAAAAATTAATGTAACTGGAACAGATCTAAAAACCTAGAGAAGACAACAGTGCCCTGAACAACAAGAGATAGAAGAAGGACAGCAATCACTTTTTGGATAGCTATAAGAATGAGTGCATCTGATGGTTGCCTTGTGACTTCTGCTTCTGGGAACTACAAGCAGTCTCCAATATCACCACTGTGGCTATGGGCGTTATGTTGTCAGCAATAAAAGTGTATCCATCTTGTTCAAAGGATGCAGTGGCTGATTGCATCACACAGTGTGACTGCTTATTATTATTAATAGTAGCTGTCATTGTTGCAGTAATGAAAACATTTATATCCCACCCTAGATTCTAAGATCTCAAGGTGGCACACAAGTAAAAATTATTTTAGCAGGTTAAACAATTTAAAATGATAAAAAAAGTTTGCACAGTCTAAAAGATATTAAACAATGTAATAAATCAAAAACAGGTGTAAAAGATTCAAGTCAAATCAATTCTATTTTAATTTTTAGGCAACCAAATACAAGTTATAGCCAAAAGAAAAATCAATACACAATCAGACAATACAATTAAAAGTTTTTAAAAAAAACATATAGTTTAAAAATTCTTACAAGACCCACCGAAAGAAGGCCCTCTCTTACATCCTCACTCATTGTCCCCACTAGTGGAACATAAACCAGCCCCCAGCCACAGTTCTCAGTCTTTAGGTAGGCACCTATAGGGAGAGGTATTCCTTCAAGAATCAAAGGAGATTATCAGACACAGTGGAATATTGGGGGGAGGACCTATCCCAAACTGTATCAGAAGAATGGGAGGAGAACAGGAAGGTTGACATTATCAGACGCCTGCGTCCTCAGCTGTTCCCGGGGCATAATGCTTCCCCCCCCCTTTTTTTTTTATTGACGGGGACAAGCTGCCAATAAAAAGGGATGCCTTACTCATGACTGCGCCAAGCCTCTGGGAGGCTGAAGGATGTCATCGTCTGATAATCTTGCCCATTCCTGTTTGCCTCGCAATCTTCTGACATGGTTTTTGCCATGTTTGATAATCTCCAAGAACCCAAGCCATGTAGCTAAATTTCTTTAATGTCAAGACTTGCATTAGAGTCTCTTCTAATTTGACTTCAAGAACAGATTTTAAACAGGGTTGGGAAGAACAACACAAAATTTACCTTGTGGGCCCTGATTATTGTCTTTGCAAGGATGATTGATGGTCACACATTCCTTCCTCTCACTGCAAACCAATGCAATTGAAGTTAGTCATGATGGCTAACTTGTCGAATCAGTGGAATAGGTTAGCTCAAACATGCAGTCATTTGCAGTGGTACTTACTCATGAAATTCAATGACCATTCTGGCTGGGGAATTTTGGAAGTTGTAAAGGTCAATCCCCATATCCACAGTACCAGTATACATGGTTTCACTTATCCACATCCTCTTGAGGCATTTTCTAGGTCCTCCAGCGTGATTCTATGATATGCTTCTGCCGGAAGTTAAACTGGAAGTAATTAATTTCAATAGGGTTCATTATTATCCACAGTTTCACGTATCCATGGTGAGTCCAAGAACATATCTCTTGTGGATATGGGAGTGACCTGTAGTCTAAAAAAGTAACACTTGCAAGCTCTGATAGAAGTAATATAGGAAGCATGATTTAGAAACTTCAAAGTAGGGCTTTCTTCCTACCAAATTTTCTAGATAGTTTATGTTCTGTTAGTTAAAACTTTCAAAGTGCTTCCCATTGCTTCCCATTGCTTCCCATAAGGCTTCAGTGTGAAGTTCATCTGACAGCTGTGAATGAAACAGTATGAGAATTTTTTGTTCACACACTGCTCAAAAGAGTGATTTAAACTACTCAGGCATCCATTCTACACTGTTGTAAATTCATACCATAGCTGTGAATAGCATTTTATGGAATTAGAGTTGCATATCAACTGAGCTGCCCAGCTTTGCCCCACTTGAAGAAAAAACCTGAAATATAACTGATTATACATACATAACTGAAACAAATAACACCTCAGATGACCATGCTATTTCTCCCCCCTCCACACCGCAAAGCAAGCTGCAGTTTATGTAGGCATTCAAAATAATGAAGGACTTATTTTCTGAAAAAGCATCAAATAGTAAATAAAATATAAACCTACTAGAAACCTGCTTGAATTCTGCAAGTCACTTTGAGAGTATCTTCAAAAACCAAATCACACAGACTTTGTGTCTTAAAAATGATAGACCTGGCCTCTCCTGCACCTAAGCAACTTGGTTGAGAAGACTGCCAAGAGCTCTAGACAGGTTGTGCTCATAGGAACAGAGAAGGATGTGAAACCTGCTAGCTTAATACTTTAAGCTCCCCCCGCCCAAGCACACACACACACATACCCTTCAGATGGATGAACTAAACATCTGATGATGCACTGTATTCAATCTGTACTAACATTTTTCTTTTTCTTTTCTGTCCAGGAGGTGAATTAGTTATCCCTCTTCTTGTAGAAGACCCTTTAGATATCCCTCCTATTGCTACTCGTGCACCTTTCATTACACTCCCCACTACCTTCCGCCCCCTCCTCACCATTATTGAGACCACCAAAGATTCCCTGTCCATGACCTCTGAGGCGGGGTTACCTTGCTTGTCGGACCAAGGCAGCGATGGTTGTGATGATGATGGCTTGGTGATATCTGGGTATGGCTCAGGGGAAACCTTTGACTCTAACCTACCCCCTACTGATGATGAAGATTTTTACACCACCTTCTCCTTGGTAACAGATAAGAGTCTTTCCACTTCAATCTTCGAAGGTGGCTACAAAGCACACGCACCCAAGTGGGAAGCCAAGGACTTTAGACCTAACAAAGTCTCCGAAACTGGTAGGACTACTACCACAGCTTTGTCCCCTGAGCTGATCCGCTCAACAGCTTCGTCCTCGACTGGGATGGTGCCCAAATTGCCAGCCGGCAACATGAATAACCGTGACCTCAAACCCCAGCCTGACATAGTCTTGCTTCCGTTGCCCACTGCCTATGAGCTAGACAGCACAAAACTGAAGAGCCCGCTAATAACTTCCCCCATGTTCCGTAATGTGCCCACAGCAAACCCCACAGAGCCAGGAATCAGACGGGTTCCAGGGGCCTCAGAGGTGGTCCGTGAGTCGAGCAGCACAACGGGGATGGTCGTCGGCATTGTGGCTGCTGCCGCCCTCTGCATCCTGATCCTCCTGTACGCCATGTACAAGTACAGGAACAGGGACGAGGGGTCCTATCAGGTGGATGAGACGCGGAACTACATCAGCAACTCGGCCCAGAGCAACGGCACGCTCATGAAGGAGAAGCAACAGAGCACGAAGAGCGGCCACAAGAAACAGAAAAACAAGGACAAAGAATATTATGTGTAAAAAAAAATAAAATAAATACTTATTTATATATATAAATATATAAATACTTAATGAGCTATAACTGAATTGAAACTGTTACAGCTATTGAGATTGGGAGCTACAGTTTGTGGTTTAAAACAAATATTGAAAATAAACCTTTCAGCCGCTGACTGCTCAGTTTTCAGTCATTGCTTGGAGTCCTGAAACTCTGCCCTACTGTATTATAAAGCACACTTAGCATTCTGAAGAAGGCCTATGCAGCATTAACCATGTTGGTGGACTTCAAAGCCTTCAGACCTCCTCCTCAGCTGAACTTTTCTGAAAGGGCAGAAGACTTCATGGCTTACTTGTTTCGTATCTCCAAGTGAGTCTTTAAAGATGTTCATGATCTTTGACTGTATGCTATTTTTTTTCAGTTTAATTATTTTAAAAAAAATAACAAAAAAAAATAAGAAAAAGAAAAAAAATGCAAATGTTATAAACAAAACAGAACAACTGATCTGGCCATGCCCAGCCTACGTATCATTTTCCAAGATGTGAGGGGGGGAAAGAAAAATAAATGGTTTGAGGTTTTCATTATGTGTTTTTTTTCTTGAGGTTTTTTTTTTCATTATCTGTGAGAGTTTTTTGGGAGATTGAGCCAGGACATAAGTCAAGAAGAAACCTTGGGGAAAAATTTTGTAATAAAGAAAGACTATTGCCATATATGAACTCAAGTTCTACCATGGTGTTTGCTCTACATATCAGATTGTGTTGTCTCTTGAATCTGTTGTCTGCAGTAAGTTGTTAATGTTAAAAGAAATGTGATGGGGTGGCAGTCATGGTGATGATGCTGAGAAGGAGAGTCATGGAAAACTGGACACTAGCGCACACACAAACACACACACCAGATCTGGCCTCAATATTTTAGAGTAAAATCATTGGAAGATAAAACAGTGTTATCTTCTTTGACCAGGAGTGACTGGCTGTAATTTGCCTACCATTTAGTATATCTTAGCACAGCTAAGCTGTAGAGGAAGGGGGATTTAGAAACCAAATAAATAAATAAAAGCAAAGCAAAAACGTGTCACCATTTTGAACTGAGTATATTAAGCAAAACCAAAGGAGCCATTTTCTTGATTCTGGCTCCTTGGCTGATGACAATGAATGATTAAACAATAGTATTCAATAGAATTCAACATTTAGAAAGATTAAACTGAGTTCAATTTGTGGCAAGAACCATAAAATGTCACACAAGCCAAAAATGTGTCACAGAGGAGTATGAAATAGGGGTGGGTTGTTTTTTAACTCATGAAGGTGTGTTTCATATGTAACTATTTTAATTTTGTAGATTGACATTTCTGATTCGCTGTCCTTCCATTTGCCCAATTCCCCCTTTCCCTTCTCTTTTATATGAAAGAAGATAAATTTAAAAAGTCATTATGACACACAGAAATAAAAAAAATGAAAGAAGCTTATTAATAGTATAATATATATAAATAAATATATATATATATACAGATATATTTATCATGGTATGTTTGATGGGACGATTGGAACAAGAGATGCTGTCAAAGTCTTAATATGAAATGAGAATGTTGTAAAGAAAAATGTTTTTACAAAACAACAAAAAGCTAAACTTTAAAAATGTGAAAGAGTGTGCATTTTAACTTTGTCACAGTTACCTGTGTCAAAAAGATTTTAAGACAAAAAAATAAGATTTTGTTTACATATTTTACTACCATTTTTTTTCTGGATGGTGTAATTTCTAGATGGGTACCCTGATGTACATAATGTTATGAGGTTTCATTGGGTTGTTATTTATATTCAATGTACTTGATTTTGTTTGTTGAGGTTTTTTTTAAAAAAAATCTTCCATTATTTTGAAAGAGAGCAACTTACTGTACAGGATAAAACAACTAACTGGGTGTTTTTGGCCACAACTATCATGTGCAAAAAAAAAAAAAATAAAGCAAAAAAGAGAGAGAATGAAGGAGAGAGATGGGGAAAACACACAAAAATTCTAAGAGGACTTTGGCATATTAGAAATGTACAATTTTTCTGTGTACAGATGAAATCTAATCAGCTGTTTAGGTTTAGAAATCTACTCTTGCTGGTGTTTATAAGTCGCATGAATCTTTGACTATGAAGAAGTGTTATCCAATGCACACACGCACATGAGAACAAAATAAAGGCAGCCTTCTCATATGGTTTGAGAAGAGGCTTACCTGGCTAACAAAATCTTTTCAGTGTGTGTGAGGTTTGTTTTTTTATTATTATTTTTAATTATATTTTTACACTACAACAGAAGGGGGGAAAATAGACAGGTTTTCAAAGGTATGAAAGCACGATTTTAGACAACCTAACTGGCCGAACATATACGGAGTTGATTATACCTTGATGTCTGTAAAAGATTGCTGCTGTTCTTGAAGTCTTGGAGTCTTGTGAAATGATTTTCTGCTTTCTTTCTTTATCTTTATTTTTTTTTTAATTTGAGAAAACCCATCATTCTGTTTTTTTTTCTTGTTTTTTCTTGTGTCTGTTTCTATTGGACAGTTTTTTGGGAACATGTGCATTTCTGTATGTGGGCTTTTACCATATCCCTACTGTTTTTATGGAGAGAACCTTGAAGATTTTCTTTGACATTATTGTGCTATTATTGCTTTTTTTTTCCCCTGCCCTCCATCCCCTCTTTTTCTCCTGTTATTTTCTTTTCATAATTGCCTTTTTTGTTCAAGGATATGCTTAGCAATAAAATGTTCTTCCCAAAGCCCTTGTTGTTGCTGTCACTTTCTGTCCACAGAAATGTAGGGATCACTCCTTTTTCATAAGAAATTCAGGATATAGGAAGATTTCTTTGGTTCTCATGTTAGATCCTCCAAGAGAAGGGCAATATACGTATAGGATTATAACATCCTGTCTTCACATTAGTCATTTGAAGCAGATGGGGCCAAGTGAGAGCCATGCAGGGTGGTGACTGGGCGGTGGGGGAGGAAAAATGAGGACATTCCCTTCCAAATGAGAAATCTCTGTGCACACACTCATATAAATTTCCTTCCGTCCCATGATTGTTAGCATTGCAGTAACTTAAAATGTCAGCTGAGTATTTAGAAATACAGTTTGGCATTCAAAGAGGGAATGTGAACACAGCAAATACAATTTCTAGGTGCGAATAATTTTCAATACAGTTGTCCCTCTGTATCCACGGATTTGGTATCCATGGATTTAAGTATTCATGGCTTGAAAATATTCTTTAAAAAATAATAATCCAAAAAGCAAACCTTGATTTTGCCATCTTATATAAGAGATACCATATTGCTATACCATTGCATATAATGGGATTGAGTATTCACAGATTTTGGTATCCACGGGGAATCCTGGAACCAAACCCCAGTGAATATGAAGGGACAACTGTACTTCATCACAATTGTGACACTATTTTATTTCCACAATCATAAATTCTGTGATTCCCTGCCCACAACCAGGCATCAGCTGCATGGGGGAATGAGGTCCACTCTGCTGGAAACCAGAGCATGGGTGTGTGATATTTCAGGTTTCAGAAGGTTGGGCCAGAATAGCTTACCTAGTTAAGTGAATTGAACCAATTAACTGATACAGAATACTCAATGAAGAAAGTGTTGAGAAATTTTCATGAGAAGAATCCTGGACTGTCAAATATCTTCACAATTCAGGACTTATCCTACATAAAATTCCCACATGTTTGTTTTGCACAGAAAATAACATTTTCTTCACAGAAAATAATATTTTTAGGCAGAAATGTTTCCTGTACAAAAATATTGTTTCCTGTACAAAATATGTTGTTGTTTTCTATGCAAATCAATCACCTGCAAATTTTGGGCAGAATAGATCCCCAAAGCATTTTCTGCATAGGAAATGTTTCTGTGTATAAATATTATTTTCTGTGTAGGAAATGCTTGCTGGTATCCTTTATGTCCTATTACATTTCATAACTTTACATACTCCTAGCTATATAGCACAGGCACTAAGAAATCCCTTTACTGAATTGTAAAGTTGTGTAACAGGACAGCAGCAAGAGCACCTGATGCACATCATACACTAATGTGCATTGCACACTGATGCACCTCAGGCACTTTTACAGCTCTGCTAAGTAGCAACGTGACAGCAGCCCTCTACTAGATACAGATGTTATGCAACTACACAATTCTAATTCCTGTAGGCAAGGGTCAACTTACAAAGACTTATGTCCCCAACAAGATTACAAAACAACCACATGTGAATTCAGGATAAATCTTGAATTATGAAGATGCCTGACTGTCCATGATTCTTCTCATGAATATTTCTCCACAGTTGAAAAATATATATTTTTTACTCTTTTGTGAATATTTTCAAATATTCTTTCCTTCTCTACTTGTTTCTCTTGCCCTCTGACTGCAGTTGCAGCTGAGACAGGTGGATTCTTTGTTGTCTGCCTCACCTCTCCCACACATTTCTTCACAACCATGTAATGGCAGTGGCAGCTCCTCCCCGGGACGTAACAGTTGCCCAAGGGGGAAAGAAGTGTGGGGTTGCACCTGCAGAGTTTTGCCATGGCCAGGATCTCAGCTATTATACCAAGGACCAAGGTTTCAAACTCTTTATGGGTCAAAACCAGCATGTTGAATTAGGCTGGGTAGTGAACTGTAAACCAGTCCAGATGACACAGGACAGTATACAGTAATATGTTCAGATCACTGGGTCCCAATCCAGCCTCCACTGACATATTTCATACTATATATTGTTTCTGTTCTGTTTATAGAGACCTGGAGTTCTTCAAAGTAATAGTGCAGACTGAATAGAAGTGTTAAGGGTGAAGGCTTCATTGTTATGAGGTGCTGTACCAGTCCAAAGCCACAGGATAACTATTCTAGACTTCCCAGATCCCTAATAGAAAACCTACACTTAGACCAGGACATTCTAACAAATTGGGACTGGATCAAGGAATGGATCTGCCACAAACATGAAAGCTTCTGGACCATTTTCAAAGGCAGCCTCAAAGTTAAGGTTACCAGAGCATGGATCACTGAGGCTTAGACATTTTCAGACGACCCTTACAGCACAAGCAGCCTCCAGAGCAGTAATGAGGCTGCTGCGCGGCAGGGGGTCCTTTTCGGACGCTGCCATCCCTCTTCCATGACCATTCGTGGCACGTATGTGAAGCTTTGGAAGCGGCCGCGTCATGTTTCAATCACAGGCAACTTCTGTGATTGAAATATGACGCGGCCATTTCCAAAGCTTCACGTACGTGCCACGAATGGTCACGGAAGAGGGACAGCGGCATCCGAAAAGGACCCCCTGCCACGCAGCAGCCTCGTTATTGCTCCGGAGGCTGCTTGCACAGTAAGGGCCATCTGAAAATGTCCTTATTTTAGTATTCATCTCTAGGTAGGGGAGAAGCTGCGATGTTTTATCTGGTAAAAGTAATTCTGCACCACAAAGTAACACTGGATCCAATCAGATCTGCAAATTATGAAACTGATTATCAGGAGGTGCGATCCTTTCTAAAGCAGATTAAATGCTATTGATCTGGACAAAGGGCCCTTCTGACAACACTTCCTCTGCTATATCCAGCTGAACTAAATCACTGTTGGCTTTCATGCAATCTATTACTGAACCCAGATCTGACTTTAAGACATCGACAGCCTCACCTGGCTCTGAACAGAAGGAGAAAAAGAGCTATGTGTTATTAGTCTGCCAATGACACACACTCTAAACCCTCAAATGATCTTGCTCAAGGCTTTAATGTTAGTGTTAAAACATCACAAAAGATAAAATGCAACCTGCAAGCCTCAAAGCAAAGACGCCAACAAGTCAAGGAGTAACCAAGCTAAGCACCATCTTCTGGAAATGGCCATCCAACTATGAGTGCAAAACAATCACTACAAAATAATCTCACCCACGCCCAGTAGGATATTGTGGATGATGGTATCAAGTGCTATTCAGAAATCACAATGAATTAACATAAGAGAATTAACATATTAATTGGGGCAAACAAGATCATCTTCTGGAACAACAATTTTAAATTCATTTTTGAAAGATTAAATGAGTAGTTGGCATCATGTTCAGTAATTATGAGACTGTAAACTGGATTTACAATGTCATAACTGCTGGGGATTCAGATTTATAATCATGAATGTGATCCCCAAAATCTACCTTTTCATATTGGCAGTGCCCCAGCTGAAGGGTTTCTGAGGCACTGAACATCATGGTCCTGGGATGCAACACATGCTATCCCAGTCAAAGGGCTCATGAGACAAGCATGAGACAAGCGAGAGGCTCATGAGACAAGCATGCAGCAGGACTCCAAGGGGTCTCTCTAGCTGTGCATTCTCAACATACTTTGAAACCAGGAGAGTGCTGCAGATGTCAGGACCCAGGGCTCCCATCTGCAGCACCTCAGAATTCCTTTGGTTGGGGTGCTGTCAGGCTGAAAAAGTACGTTTGTGGGGATGGCATTTCTCAAATTTTATGCCCCAGGACCATCTAGACTATGAAAAAAAAAAAGCCCCTCCAAAAGGATGTGGCTAGAAATCTGGTTTTGAAAAATGGGAGGCCTCCAAGAGAGATAATTCACACACACACACTTTTTTGTATTATTGTTATTATTGTTATTGTTGTTGTTGTTATTATTATTATTATTATTATTATGCCAGTCTGAGGAGACTTGGAAGGAAAGGAAAGCCTTGGAAGTTCACATACTGCTCCATGGCCTCATAGTGCCCATCCCAATTATATCTTTAATCATAATTAAGGAGACACAGCTCATAAACAGAGCACAAGGTTTCCATGTAGAAGTTCTCAGCTTCAGTTTGCATTTGAAAGGATAACAATAGGTGATATGAAAGACCTCTGGGTGTTTGGTGAGCTGCTACTTAGAGTAGCCAATGTACAAGGCTAGATGGACAAATGTTCTAATCTAATACATGATGGCTTTCTAAAAGGCAATTAGAAGCCATGCTCAAGATGGATGCAATCTATTAATTAAAATGTTTGAATTATAATAGTTGAATAGACAAAAAAAAAGAGATGTATTAGGAGGCTTTCTTACACTTTATTTAATAACACTGGAATCATTGCAGCATGACTATATTAGTATTAGTATTAGCCAATATTCTACATTGGCTATTTAGTTATGTATATGTACAACAACAACAACAACAACATAGTTTATTGATTAGTTGCTAGAACATATCAAAGTTATGAAGTTCCAACATTGTATAAAATCATAAAGACAAACAAGCAAAAATATACTACTAAAACCTTTAAAAGGTATCATATCCATTAGTGCTGTAAAATTTCATATATATACACACACACACATATACATTTACATACATATGCATACATATATATGTTCACACATAGACACATATACCCATATACCCACACGCTCTCGCATGCACGCACACAAACACACACACACGTGTGTGTGTGTGTGTATACACACACATACATATACAAGTACACACATCTGCGTACAATCTATCATATAAAAATAGATAACAAAAAATTAATGAAATAAGAATAAACTATATAAAATAATAATAATAACATAACCCTAAATAACATTATTAAGTAAAATTAAAGTTCACAGGGGCAAACACTCTATACATTTAGAATTGGGTTAGGTTTAAATTTAAATATATTCATCACCTTTACAGACAACCCCATTGTCTTCCATAAAACATTATATATATGCAAATAACTTCTCCTGGCCCAAGCCTTACAAGGTCACTGTCATTTACTGACTTCTCCAGACTCAGTGGCCAGCGACTTCAAAGTTAAAAAACAGAAAACTATATTGTCGCAGTAATCCAAAGAGCTAACCCTACAAGTTTGTTGCTCAGAATGAAACCTAAATAACAAGCAGTAAACTAAAAGCATTCTACAACCTACAAAATCTCTCGGGCTATACAGTCATTGGCTTGCATAATCCCCATTCTCAGTTCCCACTGTATCTGGGCTCAGCCCACTTTTCCCAGAGCTAAGTCCAGGTGCTGACCTTATCAGACAATGTAGACATAGAGCACGCACTCCCTTTCTACCATTAGATGACATACTTGTTAACAAGCAGAGGAATGCAAATACAATTAGCCACAGAGTAATACAACAGAACTGAATTTGGCAGGAGAAGGTCACATCCAGGACTGATCCTGACACCCACCTTAACAGCCAGCAGCTTCATTGGGCAAAGGAGGTCTGTACAGTTGCTGATTGGGACACAAAGAAGAAGATGTTTGTAGCCCCTTCTGCCAGCCAGCGAGGCTGTGGCAAGGAATTGCAAACAGGGGTCCTGTTCTGATTGTCTCAGCCTCATTTACTGGTGGGTGAGGGGCTGGAAGTATAAATGTCCTTGTGCCCTGATCAGCAGCTGATCCTCCTTTATCTGATGTGGCTGTTGGCTGTTAAGGTAGGCAAGGTAGGTTGGGAGGGGGCACTGATGTAGTCTTATAGTAAGACTACATCTCTCTCTCTCTCTCTCTCTCTCAATCTCTCTGGCTTTTTTTCGCAAATGAAGATTCAGGAAGCACTACATAGTCTTACCAAATATGAGCAGTTATGGAGCCATAACTCTAGGTTACAAATTTGTAACAGGACACCAGCTAATAATAATAATAATAATAATAATAATTGTTGCTGTTGTTGTTGTTGCCATCTTCACCTTTTCTTCCATCTTGGACTCAAGCCAGCTTACAAAAGTTAAAACAGCTACAGCTAAAAATTCACATTGTACAGAAGTTAAAAATATAATGAAACTACCAATGAAAATGAAAGCCATTTAAAAACAGACCATTAAAAAGAAGAATAAATATAAACAACAAAGCGCATGAAAGAGCTTTGCCTCTGAGCAGTCAGCTGCCTATGAAAGGATAGCAAGGAGGGCTCCAGTCTAACCTCTCTAGGAAGGGAGTTGTAGAGCTTGGGAGCAGCCACTGAGAAGGCCCTCTTCCATATTCCCACCAGATGTACCTGGGAGGGTGATAAGATAGGCAGAAGGGACTCTATAGAAGATCTGAAGACACAGACAGGCTCATATACATTCTTTCAGATGACCTGAACCTGACCTTTATAAGGCCTTGTAGGTCATGGCTAGCATTTTGAATTGTGCCTGAAAACAAAACCTGCAGCAAGTGAAGCTGTTGCAGCAAGAGAGTCATTTGTTCCTGTACCCAGCCCTGCTTAACAATCTGGCAAAAGCACTCTTTCCAAGCACTCTTCAAACGCAGCCCATGTAGAGGATTGCAGCCTCATGTACTGCAATCCAAACAGGAGGTAATTAACACTTGTAACACAGTGACCACTGGTTCCTTCTCATATTCTTGACTAATGGAAGCAACCTACAGGTCACATGCATCTATGCAACAGATCCTTCTCACAAGAGCATTGGCAGAAATTGGTGCAATGTTGCTGGGGACAGGAGTGCAATGTGGAGCCTTCTCGTCTGACAGAAGACTTCTGATATTACCAAACAGTGCAATAATGTATCACATTGCAGCAGCTCATATGCTACCTTGGGTCGCATACTGGGAGAAAGGCAGGAAAATACATACATACACACACACACACACATAATACTGTACTTTAATCCAGTCTCAAGATAACAGACCGGAGAGGGGACTTTTGTTGAAAAAGAAGCAAAGGTCACTGGATGAATGAATTTTCACTTGTCTTTCATAAATATTATGTTTTTGAGGGAGGCAAGGGCAAAACAAGATTCCTTCCTTCCTCACACTTGGCTCCTCCTTGAACTTAATTTGGTCCTTTATAGCTCCTGTAGCATCATCTGCCATCCCTGCCTGGGAGCATATCAAATATGAGAGGCAGTTTACACAGAATTTTCTTGTCTTGGGGAAATCCATTCATAGGTAGGCATAAAGGTTACTCAGGCAGAACATTATGATTCCCCTCTTGCCACCCTTTGGCATCTTTGGTTGTTGCAAAGGGAAGATGAGAAGACTAACCTCAACAACAACAACAGGACAGTTGGACTTAGACTTGTATGAGTCACTAAAAGGATGCAGGCTAGAGTGTGAACTGTTTCTAAGACATTTGCTTGTATATTATGTGCCCACCTTCTCTACCTGCTGAAGCTTAAGAAATGCTAATGTTAATGCAAACAGAATAAAAACGAGCTGCTTTCAAATTACTATAAGGTAAATTGAGATTTCATTGTTGAATTATTTTAACAAATGGGGCAATAAACAAAACAAAAAAAATATTAATCAAAATGAACTCTGCATATCCCTGTCAGGGTTACAAATAAAGTATGCTTATGCTATGTAATTTTAAAATTCTTTTGAGAAATAAAATTCAGAGAAATAAACAGCTAGAACAGAATTCTGCATTGTGCAAATGCACAATCTGCTTATGCAGTGAGATGTTCCCCCTCTCTTCTTCCCCATTCAGCCACCTGTATGGGCATGTGTACACACACACACACACACACACACATTAACTTTGGAGCATACTCCAGCCCCCCACCACACACACACACACACACACACACTGTAGATATTTTAAGGATGCATAGGAGCGACAGGGGAATAGGAAATCTCCCCTGCCCATTATAAAGCTGAAAAATTGAACTGGATTTCATAGCAATAAATAATCCATACTAAAAGCCACATGGCTACCTGGTAACAATGTTTCTGCACAAAAAGGAGGGGGTTAAAGGGGGCATAAACATACTAGAAAAGTCATCCTCCCTTCCTGAGCATCAGAAGTGGTCTGGGGCTTCTCCAGCAGAGATACCCTTGAGAATCCTTGAGGGAAGGGTAACCTGGCCACACACACACACACACACACACACTATTGAATCATTCACAGAAGAAAGCACTATCAGACATCCGCACCGAAACTGGTTACTAAATTGTTGCAGGAAAGGAGGTCATTAATGGATTATTTCCAGTGTGAAGAAAAAACCTCACATTTTCAACAGCCCTGCAATGTAACAGTGGGTGGAAAGCAACAATGTTTTGTGATATGGCTGAGGAACAGTGGGACTAATGCATTGCTATGATGATGTAACAGCATGGTGTGATAGCACCCATTAAAAATCCATATATATTTCTGTCCACTCAGTATAGGCCCACTGAGAGGAACCTGGCACAGCCTGGAGACAAACTAACCCAGGAGTAGCCAAAACAGCAGAACTGTGCAACAGAAAGGGCCCCAAAACAGCAGCTGTTCCACAGCTCTGACCCACTTTCACTCACAAGAAAGACTTACAGACAGCAAGCTTCATCCAAAGATATCTGGATCCCTTTATCTTCAGTTGCAGTATACAAACACAGTATATCCACAGCAAGCCTCATTAACAAATTGAACAGCAATTTCTCCAACATCCACCAACACTCCTTTCCACAACACCAACCCACACACAATGCTTCTTGTACTTCGACTATATAGGAGTGTTTGATTGTCAGCCTTCTGCCTAGCCACAGCTGTGAACAAACCCACTGTGCTAGGGTGGTCTGTTGCTCCAACATTTTTCCACTCTTGATTTTACCCCCCACTCCTCTCACAGCTCCTACAGATTGTACAGGAGTTCTGCAGTTACCAAACATCAATGACCTTCTGGGGCTACATAAAAATAAATATAAAAGTAAAAGTAAAAGGGACAATACATAATAATATAGTCAGCCCCTCCATATCCATGGGTTCGGCCTTCACAGTTTCAACCAACCACAGCTCAAAAATATTCTGGGGGAAAAAATCCAAAAAGCGAACCTTGCTGTTCGCCATTTTATATAAGGGGCACCATTTTACTACACCATTAAATATAATGGGACTTCAGCATCCATGGTATCTATGGGGGTCCTGGAACTAAGCCCCAGAAGATACTGAGAGCCCATTGTACATATATAATACATACATACATACTGATCTAGACTAACATAAATATGTCTTTGAATACATAATACATTTCAGTCTGATGTTTGTATAGTGCTTAAAGTCTATACATACCTATATATTCTCTGAGGATGCCAGCCACAGATGCAGGCAAAACATCAGAAAGAAACTATTCCAGAACACAGCCTCACAGCCCGGGATAAAACCAAGGAAAATCTATACATACCAATATGAAATCTAAATCTAGCAAATGGAGTCTCATTCCATTTGTTGAACAGAATGGAAACACATGAACTAGGCTCAAGGGTTTTTTTATGTTCACATATGATCAGGAAAAAAAGGATGGGAGTAGGGGGAGTGAGATAGCTTTCAAGGATGTATTTACTTTCCCTATAGCTCAAAATCTGAGGTCTGTTTAAAAAATATAATTAGAGGACTCTAATAAAAAAAGAAGCAGAGTAGATTTTGAAATTTACATTTTTGGTTCCTGGAGGACTAAATGAAGAATGTGATCTCCTCTCACTTTTGTAAATTCACTCAAAACCTTTTCTAGCCCAGGTGCTACTCTAAGGACTACACTGCTGCATGTTTATCATTCCTTTCTGCAATATCAAGTAAGGACATATATGTATTATGAAAATGTCCACTCAAATCACCAAAGACAGAACTTCTGTATTTCTTTATATCAGTTCAGGTGTAATATCTTTCCTATATGGATTATGCTGGGCTGGCAGACAGACCAACAACTACGTGCTTGCCTCTCTTTCTAAAACAATGAGGACCACTAGACACATGGTACTAGTAGGATCATGTGAAATCCATCATGTTGCATGAGTTCATTAAAACTGGGTGTTCAGAGGAAGTTTTATTGAACTTCTGATGTCCACCGGAATACATCCCAGGTTGTAACAGCATCAGATTGTTAAAGTGTATATATGTGATATTCGCAGAATCAATGCCACCAGGAATGACTCACTATAATATAGTGTTAAAATCAAAATGGTCCATACTAAATTTGCATGTTTTTACTCATAATCAGTTCTATTTTCACATTAATCTGCAAATTTCTTTTTCAAAATATTTGAAAAATAGAGTTGTACAGCTCTACAAATCATAGAATTGTAGAGTTGGAAGAGACCACAAGGGCCATCCAGTCCAACCCCAATTAGAATTTTTTTCTCAAACTGGGAATTTAAATTCTATTTTCTCTTAAAATATGTGTGAAGTTTATCTCAAAAAGCATATTACAATATGTAGTTTTACTCGAAACAAAATTAAATGTCCCTCAGAATACATGCAATTTCCTGTTTTTTTTAAAAAAAATGCTGAGAACTGCATCACAATATCTTTTCTAGTAAAATCTGATGTGCAGCTATGTTGTTCTGGTTTGCACATTAGTTCAAGAGTAACAGATTAGGGTCTTTTGAACCACCCTAACTTTGACCCGGCAGTTCTCATCAGAGAGTAATATATAAGCCATATTTAGCATCCACCATATTCACCATGTAGGTCAGGCAATTTTCTCTGTTACACTGAAGACCACATTGGGTTTCCCCTTTCTTCCTCCCCACCCACTGAAAGCAGCTGCAAAGGATGAATAACCCCTTTGTATTCCTATGCAGGCTCCATTTCGCCTGAACCCTCACTGGCAATCATAAACCATAAATTAAATTGTTTCTCATTAGTGAAGTGAGGGGCTGGCAGACTGACCAGATAAAGCTCTCAAGTGGCCTCTGGGCAAGGAAATAGTCAGTGTTTAAAAACCCTCTATTTATTAATTTTTTAAGAAGGGGGAAAATTGACACACACAGAGTAAACATAGTGCAGGTTTTATGCTAAGAACATTTCTGCTTCAGAGCAGTTATCTCTCAGTGCCAGAATAGCCCTAAGGATTAAGATGTTTTATAGGGATCAAATGCCTTGGAGATTTATTACAGCATGGACTGTTTACTCATTCATATTAAAATACTGAACTTGGTTTATTTCTCTCTGTGTGTATCGTCACTTAGTCACTTTTCCTGCATATGCACTATCTCTCACATGCACATTCTCTCTCTTTCCTTTACCTCAGAATGCTCTCTTCCTCAGTCTTCCCCATGTACAACTCTTAATGGTCATTTTTGAGGTGGGAAAAGATTAATATACATGTATACTGGGAAGCCAAAGGTAGACTCAGCAATCTGAGGAACATCTCAACCTGCCTGCATCCAAACCATGAGTAAAGATGGACACTAATCCTTCTGTTAATCCTCCATCATGAGTGTGATTTGTGGACACCACCCTTTAAAACAATGGCAAGTTAAAGCATTACTATGAGGGCTTCAAAAGGCTTGACAGCACAACAAGGAATCCCATCCAGTGGCAGCACCAGAGGGGTGCGGAGAAGCCAAACTGCACGAGGTGACACAACTGGGAGGAGGAGGGGGACACCAGCCTTAGGGATGTTACAGATCCCATCTACCAAAAATAAGGGAATTTATCTCCAGAATGAGAATTTAGACTGCTGCCACACTGCAGAAATAATGCAGTTTAGTACTGCTTTAACAGCTGTGGCTCAATGCTACAGAATTCTGGGATTTTTAGTTTTGTGAGTTATTTAGCCTTCTCTGTCAGAGAGCTCTGGTGCCATAACAAACTACAAATCCAAGGATTCTATAGGATGGAGCCTTGATAGTTAAAGCGGTGTCAAACTGCATTATTTCTGCAGTGCGGCAGCAGCCTTACATAAACATTTATATGGTAATTTATATTTATAGATGGTAATTGATATTTATAGATAAAATTGCTATAATTTAAATAGAAATAAAATGAATCTATCCATAGTACAGAAGTCTGTCACCTGGAGCCTAGCTCTGGGGCATTGGGGCAAAATGAGGATGTTCCTCCCTCTCAGATAAGAATTCTACCTCCAAAATGAAATTTTCCTTTATTCCCCAAACCTCTCCATTGACGCCCCCTTGTTGTGGGAGAGAGGCTTGCGTACCCTAATGATGTTTTGAGCTATGTTGGCGGTGGCATAAAGCCAACGGTAGGGTATCCCATGCCAGACAGGTCAAAACTGAAGGGTCTGACAAAGAGCGTCAAAGGGCAGGATGGGCTCTCTAGCCTCATGGCAACCGTCCTAGGAGAAGGAAAACTCTAATCCCAAACCCGGGCAGATGGTGCTCGTCCAACCCTGTAAGGTCAACCATCTAAGAGAAGGAAACTCTAATCAAACCTATGACCCTAGGACCTCGCTGCTACGTCCATGCTTGCAAGGCCACGGCAGATGAACCTTTGGTTTAAAGGGTGAGGCCAGTTCTGTGCACGCTGCGCTCCACCAGAAAAATCTATTGCACAGGCTCGAAGGACAAATCCACTTCCAAAAAAGCCCTGTAGCGATAGGTGAGGGACGAAACGGCAGGTGTAAAGATGCACTGGAAGCTGCAGACCCAAACCTGCATGCAGGCAGTTCAGGACATTGGTCGCTTGAGGCTGACCCGGGAGATGACAGTCTTGTTTGGCAGCATCCTGAACAACCAAGCAGCCTTTTTAAAGGAGAGCACTGCTTGCTCCATATGGAGAGGGGCCTAGAAAAGGTGGCCTGACGAAAGCTCATCCGCAACTACCAGGTTGGCTAGCTGCGGCCAATGCGCATTTTCTGATGTGGCCAAACCAAGGCAAAGAAAGAAAGGCACACACCGGCCTCCAAAGGTGTATATAAACTGACACTTGCATGCAGGAACATCAGAACCATGCGAGACTCTGCAGATAGTGGGCGGCCTGAGTGTCGTTCTGCCCTAATAGCCCATGAACTATCACGACTTAACATTGAGATCGCTGCTCTTAGTGAAGTTCACCTCCATGAGGAAGGCAACCTTAAAGAACATGGCGCCGGCTACACATGTTACTGGTCTGGCAAACCCAAAACCGAAAAACATCTTTCAGGAGTAGGCTTTATGATTAAAAACTCCATTGCCTCCAAATTCGAAACCTTGCCAACAGGACACTCTGATCGCATTATTTCCTTACGCCTCCCACATGTTGTTCTCTTTAGTATATATGCCCCAACTATGCAAGCTGACCCTGTAGAGAAAGACAAATTCTACACAGACCTATGCCAACTCATACAAAAAGTCCCTGTAGAAGATAAAATTATTATCCTTTGTGACTTCAACGCCAGAGTAGGAAAGAACTCTGAAGCCTGGAAAGGTGTCTTAGGCAAGCATGGTGTTGGAAATTGCAATGATAACAGATGCCTCCTGCTAGAGTTCTGTGCAGAACAACAGCTGACTATTACAAACACAATCTTTCAGCAGAAAGATAGCTTGAAGACAACCTGGATGCATCCCCGATCCAAACACTGGCACTTCATTGACTATGTCAGTGATGGCGAACCTATGATACGCGTGTCAGCACTGACACACGTAGCCATTTGTGTTGACACGTGGCTGTAGGACTCCTCCCCCCCGCCCCCGCCCGCAACCTCACCATCCTCCCTAAAGTGGCGATCCGGGCTTCAAAGCCTCACTTTAGGGAGGGGGGAGGAAAGTGGCAGGCGGGGCTACGAAGCTCCAATCGCCACTTTATGGAGGGTGGGAAGGGTGGAGGAAAGTGGCTGGTGGAGCTACAAAGCCCTGATTGCAACTTTAGGGAGGGGTGGAGCCTCCCCCCACCTGGCCACCACCACCCCTGAGGCACGCTGTGCTTCCCCGGAGCCACCTCGGAAAGGCCGGGTAAGGTGGTCGGCAGGCAGGACTCTGCCAGGGAAGGTGGTAGGCGAGGGGAAGGGTGGCCACCCGGCCTCTCCCTGGCCTTCCCGAGGTGGCTCCAAAGCCTCGGAGCAGCCTCCAAAAGGCCAGGGAAGATGGTGGGTGAGTGGGATGGTGGCTGCCCAGCCTCTCCCTGGTCTTCCTGAGGTGGCCCCAAAGTCTTGGAGCCACCCGGAAAGGCTGGGGAAGATGATGGGCAAGTGGGAGGGTTGCCGCCCGGCCTCTCCCCGGTCTTCCTGAGGTGGCTTCGAGGCTTTGAAGCCATGGAGCTGCCTCGGGGAGGCCATGGAAGGTGGCAGGCGAGTGGGAGGGTGGCCGCCCAGCCTTCCAGAGGGGGCTATGTGGCTTTGAAGCTGCGGAGCCATCTCAGCGAGGCCGAGGAAAGCGGCGGATGGGAGGGAGGGACTCTGCCTGGCCTCTCTCCAGCCTTACCGAGGGGGCTCCGAGGCTTCGAAGCCTCAGAGCTGCCTCAGAAAGGCCGGGGAAGATGATGGGTGAGTGGGAGGGTGGCCGCCCCACCTCTCCCCAGCCTTCCCGAAGGGGCTCCATGGCTTTGAAGCCACGGAGCCACCTCAGGGAGGCCAGGGAAGGTGGAAGGCGAGCTGGAGGGTGGCCATCTGGCCTTCCAGAGGGGGCTCTGTGGCTTCGAAGCCTCGGAGCCACCTCGGAAAGGCAAGGCAAGGTGGCAGGTGGGAGGGAGTGACTCTGCCTGGCCTCTCCCCAGCCTTACCAAGGGGGCTCTGAGGCTTCGAAGCCACGGAGCTGCCTCGGGAGGCTGCAGTGGATGGGAGGGAGGGAATCTGCTCGGCCTCTCACTGGCCTTCCTGGGGGGGGGGCTCCAAGGCTTCGGAGCTTTCTTGGAAGGGCCAGGGAAGGCAGTGGGCAGGTGAGCTTCTTGTTTCAGCCCAGGGCACTGCGTGCAGCTTCTCCAATGGAACACTCCTAAATAGCTCTGCATGGAGGAGCTGCCTAAAGAGGGAGGGGGGAGAGTGTGCATGTGTGTGTGCGCGCGTGGTGTTGTGAGTACACGGAGTAAATTCCATGAAGGGAAGGAGCCAAGGCTCTGGGAGCTGAGGAGCTACCCGCATAATCGCTCCTAGGCTAGCCGGCAACACATGCTCTGCTCCATGGCTAACTCAGGCTGCCTCCTAGTCTCCAACTCTGCCTTGCTCCCACACTTGTTATCATGCCCCCCCAGCCTTCCTCTACCTCCAGCAGGTAAGTCCACCTCTTTTATATCTTTCCCTGCTTCACTCGTGGGTGAGGTATTCCCCCCCCAAATAAACCCATGGGTCAGAGGGAGGCCTGGGGAGGTGGGGGAAAGTAGCGATGGGGCCTCCCAAGGCCCCGTTGCCACTTTCGGGAGGCCAGAGGGGGGGCTGTTATTATTCGTGGATTTTTCACATTCGCGGGGGTCTTTGGAACCTAATCCCCACGAATGTGAAGGGACGACTGGACATTTTGATTACTCAGTTGTCACATGAGTTGTGACAACACATTAATTATTAAATAAACAATTAATAATATTGTTGATTAAACAATAAATATCACAAAATAATGTTTTTTCCTCAAAGTGACACACCACCCAAGTTATGCTCAGTTTTTTGGCAATGTTTGACACACCAAGTTCAAAAGGTTGCCCATTACTGGACTATGTTCTAGTCTGCCAGAGAAACATTCACGATGTCCGTCATACCCGAGTGATGCCCAGTGCAGAATGTCAAATAGATCATCACCTCGTCACATGTAAACTAAATCTTCATCTTAAGTTCAAACCTAAGAGGGGTGGCATCTTAAAGAAGAGACTCCAAGTCAACAATCTTCAACAAGCTACCATGAGAGACAACTTCCAGGCAAATCTGCAAACAAAACTTGAAAACCATCCTACAGTTCTTTCTCTCACAGTGCTTTGGCAACATAACAAAAACAATATCCTCCAGTCTGCAGAAGAATCCCTTGGGTTCTCCCACAAGAAAAATCAAAACTGGTTTGATGAAAACAACCAAGAGATCCAGGAGCTGTTGGCAAAGAGGAGAACTGCTCACCAGGCATACCTTGCCCAGCCAACCTGCCATGTAAGAAAAGCAGCTTTCCACCTCACATGAAGTAAACTCCAACAAAAACTCCGAAACATGCAGAACAAGTGGTGGATCAATATAGCAGAAAAGACACAACAGTGTGCAGATCTGGGTGATTCTAGAGGATTTTCATGAAGCTCTTAAAGTAGTGTTTGGACCTACTTATCAGGTCCAAAGCTCCTTATACAGTACAGATGGTCAAACATTAATTACTGATAAAGCCTCCATCCTGAATTGATGGGCTGAACATTTTCAAAGTCTCTTTAGTGCCAACCAAGTAGTCCAAGGCTCAGCTATCCAACATATGATACAAAACCCGATGAAAAATTAATTGGACATGGCTCCCACTTTGGAAGAGACCCTTAAGGCCATACAGCAACTGAAAAACGGCAAGGCAGCTGGGATTGATGGAATCCCACCTGAAGTTTGGAAACATGGAAGTCATGCACTCCACGATAAATTCCACGAATTCCTTCTGAATTGCTGGGGGAAAGGGGAACTGCCATCAAATCTCTGAGATGCAGTCATCATCAGCCTGTACAAGAAAAAAGGAGCAAAATCCGATTGCTCAAACTATCGAGGCATAACACTGCTCTCTATTGCTGGAAAAATCCTTGCAAGGATACTCCTGAACAGATTAGTCCCTACTATTGCAGAAGAACTTCTCCCTGAAAGCCACTGTGGCTTCAGAGCCAATAGGAGTACTGTAGAGATGGTATTTGCCCTTAGACAACTGCAAGAAAAATGCAGGGAGCAGAACAAGGGTCTCTATGTAACATTTGTTGACCTCACCAAAGCCTTCGACACTGTGAATAGAAAAGGTGTGTGGCAGATCCTGGAAAGACTAGGATGTCCCCCCAAATTCCTTAAAATGATTATCTTGCTACACGAAGGCCAGCGTGGTCAAGTCAGATATGTCGATGCTCTTTCAGAGCACCTTCTAATAACTCTAATGGAGTGAAGCAAGGTTGTGTTCTTGCACCAACTTTATTTACAATCTTCTTCAGCATGATGCTCCAAAGGGCTATGGCATTGCTAGAAGAAGACAACGACATCTATATACGTTATCGTACTGATGGTAGCTTGTTTAACTTAAGCTGTCTGAGGGCTCACACTAAGGACTTTTTCGGATGAAGAAAAATAATGCAAGCAGCCTCTCCAGCTTGCGAGGCTGCTGCGCTGCAAAGCGCCCCTTTCGTATGACGCTCGCCCCTGCTGGTACTGTTGCGGTACCGCAGGGAGAGCTGAGCGTCATATTTCATTGATTTTTACTCACGATCAACTTTCGTGAGTAAAAAATCAACGAAATATGACACTCAGCTCTCCCTGAGGTACCGCAACAGTACCAGCAGGGGCGAGTGTCATACAAAAGGGGCGCTTTGCAGCGCAGCAGCCTCACAAGCTGGACAGGTGCTTGCATTACTTTTCTTCGTCCAAAAAAGTCCTAAGACTCTAAACTATCTAGTCCATGAGCTGCTCTTCGCTGATGATGCTGCCCTTGTTGCCCACACAGAAGCAGCTCTGCAGCGCCTAACATCCTGCTTCGCAACAGCTGCAGAGCTGTTTGGGCTGGAAGTCAACCTGAAGAAAACGGAAGTTCTTTACCAGCCTGCACCACAGAATGAACACCACCACCCCACATTGCCGTCGTCAAATCTGTGCTCAAGTCCGCTCAGCAGTTAACCTACCTGCGAAGCATCATCTCCTTAGATGCCACGATTGACAAAGAGATCGATCACAGATTAATAAAGGCATATAGCGCATTTGGAAGATTTCACAAAAGAGTCTGGAGCAATAAACACCTGAGGCAAAGAACAAAAATCAGTGTGTATAGAGCCATTGTACTGTCTATTCTCCTTTATGGATCTGAAACATGGGTCACATATCATCACCACCACCTATGACTCCTCGAACGCTTTCATCAGCGCTGTCTACGCACAATCCTAAATATACACTGGACTGACTATGTGACAAATGTTGCTGTCCTTGAGCAAGCAGGGATCACCAGCATTGAGGCCATGATATTGAGAACACAGCTGTGGTGGGCAGGACACGTTTCTAGGATGGAGGACCATCGCCACCCAAAAATACTACTCTACGGTGAACTCGCCACGGGCCAGCGTAAGAGGGGAGCTCCAAAAAAGCGATACAAAGACTCCCTGAAACAACATCTCAGGCTCGGCCAAATTGATCACCAACATTGGTCCACCCTGGCCTCACATCGGGAGGCATGGAGACGCACGATCCACAATGCTGCAGCCTTATTTGAGAACTCATGCCGAGCAAGTCTTGAAGAGAAACAACAACACTGAAAGAATCACAACCCGGAAACATCACCCAAGGAGACCTTCTGCTGTGCTTTCTGCAACCGGACTTGTTTATCTCGGATTGGTCTTTTTAGTCATCAGCGCACTTGCAGAAAGCACGGGATGAGTCCTTCCTGAATCTTCGTTTGCGAAGAAAAGCCAGAGAGCATTGCAGAGGATGAGACATTGAAAGTGTTCATATGGAGAGCTCTTATACTTGCTTTGTTCACATTCCCTTGATAACTTTCCTGACCTCTTTTCTCTTTGCATGCCTAAACTGTATTTCTACATGCTCATGTGAAGTTACTGCAGTTCTGGAAATCTGGAGACTGAAGGAAAAAAATATTTGGGGGGGTTCTTTTTTGGAGGGGTAAAGCCATCATTTTGCCCCTCCTGCAGCTACATACCTGTTTGTGACCAGTTTACCTGTGTGCCTTCTCAGCCTGCAGTCTAAGTTCTAATTGCTGATGGGCAATTTCCTAATTCCTCTTCATGCTTCCTTATGGTTTCTTATCTTTAAACTAGATATGGCCTGGAGAGGTACAGGGGGCATCAACTGAAGAGAGAAACTGAAGCAGAAACCTTATATCTTGGCTTTACAAATGTGTGAGAGAAACACAGAGGAACATGCGGAGATAAAGGAGGATGGAAAAGTACTGCTACATTTTAATGATGGCTGCTCTCAGGAAGATTTTTCAAGATTACTATTCCAATCTCTCCCCCTCTCCCGCCCCCTCTCTCTCTCACACACAGAATTATCTGATTAAAAATGCCAGATATTTAAGGACCCTTTCATACTACACATTTATATTGCTATGATTCCACTTTAACAGTCATTATTGCATCCTATGGAATCCTGCAGTTTGTAGTTTCTGAAGGAATTCAGAGGAAGAAACTGGCAGACCACCTCTGAATACTGCTTGCCTAAGAAAACCCTATGAAATTAATGGGGTCACTATAAGTCAACAGATTACTTGAAGCACATAGAATCATAGAATTGTAGAGTTGGAAGAGTCCACAAGGGCCATCCAGTCCAGCCTCTTGCCATGCAGGAATACCCAATCAAAGCACTCCTGACAGATGGCTATCCAGCCTCTGTTTAAAGACCTCCAAGGAAGGAGACCCTACCACACTCCGAGGGAGTGTGTCTCCACTGCCAAACAGCTCTTACCGTCAGAAAGTTCCTCCTAATGTTGAGGTGGAATCTCTGTTCCTGGAGCTTGCATCCATTGCTCCATGTTCCAGTCTCTGGAGCAGCAGAAAACAAGCCTGCTCCATCCTCAATGTGACACTACTTCAAATACTTAAAAAGGGCTATCATATCGCCCCTTAACCGTCTTTTTTCCAGGCTAAACATACCCAGCTCCCTAAGTCTTTCCTCATAAAGCATGGTTTCCAGACCTTTCTCCATTTTAATCGCCCTCCTCTGGACACTCTCCACTTTGTCAATATCCTTTTTGAATTGTGGTGACCAGAACTGGACAGAGTATTCTAAGTGAGGCCTGACCAAGGCAGAATAGAGTGGCACTGACTTCCCTTGATCTAGACACTATACTTCTATTGATGCAGACCACAATTGCATTGGCTGCCGCATCACACTGTTGACTCATGTTCAACTTGTGGTCTACTAGGACTCCTAGATCCCTTTCACACATTGGACTTTTTCAGACAAACCTTAAAAAGTTCTTCGTAAATAAAAAGTGGCACCTTTTCCTTCCATGTAACAAGGAAGGAACATGGAGGGTAAAGTGAGAGGGACAGTGTCGTCAGAAACTGCCCCCTGCCGTGGAGCAGCTGCGTTCCTCTCCCGACGGCTCCTTCCGGATTTAAGGTTCATCTGAAATAGTCCATAGTCTCGTTCATATACATGTGCACACACACACACACTACTGAAGTCACTTGAACTATCTGGCTAGAATTCCATAGGATGCAAGCATGAAAATTAAAATGGAATCATAGTGCAGTGTGAAAGGGCCCTTCAAGGAGATCTAAATATCTAAAATGAAGCAAACCTTTCTAAAGGTTTCTAGACTCTAGTTTGTGCCGAAGGATGTCATCAGACAATGTGCCCATTTCAACCGTTATACACCTACTGGAACTTTCATATAGCCTTTCTCTCACTAACTGGATAGTACAAAGGTACTGGTCCACACTGGAAGGGAATGGCAGTCCTGTACGTATAGTCCCTGTTGCTTGCCTAATGACATCACTGAGTATATCTCAGGGTGGATGATGATGATGATGGTGATGATGATGATGACGACGACGACAGTGGGCCTTGGTGTCCGCTGGGATTTGGTTCCAGGACTCCCAATGGATACCAAAATCTGTGGATACTCAAGTCCCATTATATACCCTGGTGTAGTAAAAAGGTGCCCCTTACATAAAATGGCAATATCAAGGTGCCCCCTGCTTTTTCTTTTTCTTTTTTTGCATATTGTCAAGCCATGGATGATAGAATCCATGGATGCAGAAACTGTGGCTATGAAGGGTCAGCATTATTATTATTATTATTATTCCCAAGACTGGGACTCAAGGCAGTTTACACATTATAAAAAGATTACAACTAAACACATGCAAAATGTCAACATTAAAACATATGCCCAACATTGGATTCCTGCTCAACCCCTCCAAACTTCTACTATTTGGTGGCAGCTGCTGCGATTGATGGGGGGTTGCAATGGGGATCATTCATGGGAGGGGGTGGAAACAGCAGCCAGCAACAGGCAGAAAAAGGTTCCCTGTTCCAAAGTTGCATTGTGCTGGAAATCACACATACAAGGAGAAGTGGGAATGGCAGGCAGCTGCTTCCTGAGTGATAGAGGAATGGATCCCCTTCAATCATAGTGGCTGCTGCTCAGTAAGTAGAAATTGGGGAACTTTCTCTTTTACTGTGAGTCTATAACAGTCACTAGTGATATGGGATTATGGCCATACACTCTAAAAAGTTAAAATCTAGGGGATCTTCTTCGTGGTCTCTGTGAATCACACAGCTGGGTTACTCCTGCGCCTGCGCAGAGCATCGGAACCTTCTAGAAACGCTAGGCAGAATATGCATTTTTGGCGGTAGCTCTGCCATCCTAACCGTCCCTTATAAGGGCTTCCTGCCTAAATCCCCTCAGTTCCTTTCTTTCCGCCGTGTTAGCAGCTTGAAGGAACCTCTGTTCGCTAGGTGTTTTCTCTCTTACGATCTGGTTTGACTTGGCTTTGCTTTTTTGACGACGATTTTTGCTCTATCCTTCTGGTTTTGGTATTTGGCTTCTGATCACGCTGTTTTTGACCTGTTTCTGGCTATTGACGATGATTTTGGCTTACTCCTTTGGCATATACCTCAGATATCGTTATCGACCTCGGACTGTCCTTGACTACGGTTGTTCTTTCTTGCAATTATTATTGCACTTATTGTGAGTATAATGTCTGGGAAAGGAGCCATTAAAAGCTGCGTGATTTGTCAGGCAAAACTCCTGAGTGCGGATGGTCATTCCCGCTGTTTGATATGCCTGGGAGAAACTCATAAGGTCGACGCATGCGTCCATTGTAAGGCCTTTACGCCGCAGGCTCGTAAACAAAGGCTGTCACGCTTAAAATCCTTCCTATATGAGAAGGCTTTACTTCCTGGTACAACTCCGGCCTCTACTTCTGTTTCGGCCCCAGCTTAAGCTCCTTCCTCTGAACCACGAGGTCGTGGAAGCTCCTGGTCTCCTCCATCTAAGGGCCAAAAGCGTTGTCAGTCCCAGAGCCCATCGAGGCACCGTTCCACTGCTTCTGATCTGGAGGCTCTCCATTCCTCCCTTAAGCGTGTGTCCTCGGATTCGGCTCAGGATCAATTGACATCGACTCGAGACCCGGTCCCATCGACATTGAGGGCTGCCTCTCGGGATGGGGCTCCTGCCACTACCGAGGACCGTCCCAGTACTGAGTCTGCCTCTTCTCAGTCTATGAAGAAGAAGAGAAAAGAGAAGCATCTCTCTAAGCATGACTCTACTAAGTCCAAGACTAAGACATAGGATGGTTCCAAGAAATCCAAGCCCATGGAACCTGCTGCTCCAGACTTTCCCCCTCACCAATCAATGGATGCCGATGGCACCTTTGTTAGACCTTTGCCTGTTCCCACTACAATGGAACCCGAGGCTCGTCGGTCACATACACCATCGGGATCGGTGGAGATAGTGGCGATCAAGGTCCCGTTGGGCACCGGTGCTGAGAGGTCCCCTAGTGTCGACGGCTCAACTACTGGAACGCCACTCTTCGGACGAAGAGGTGGGGGTTGTCGAGTCCGAAGTAGTGCCTCAAAGCCGTACACCTTCTGCAATCCGTGACGATATTCCAGCCTATTCTGCCTATGATCTTGCCCGATCCATCTGCAGGGCGGGCTTCGGGTCACCCACGGGTTCGCAGATCTTCACAGCAAGAGATGAGGTCCTTGACACTACCATTACGGGCTGCTCGATTGCTCGATCCCCATGTCTGGTCGACTTGGATGTTGTGGAACCTGTTTCAAAGAGGGATGCTGTGATTCAGGTGTCTCCTCCTGAGCATCGCCCTCTACCTCGGACTCCTCCAACTCTGCAGCCCTGATCGCCCACACTGCCATGAGACCGTAGTCCTTTATCGGAGGGGTCGACCTCATCTTCCACCACATCTTGGGACCTGTACCGACCATATATGCCATCACCTAAGGCCGAGTTGATGGAGGATGATTCTGCCTCTCCAACTCATGATGTGCACGCTTTTGGAGAGCAAATGGTCCGGATGTCCCATGTGCTAGATCTCAAATTGGAAGAACGAGCGACTAATCCCGTGGACCCAATTTTCCAACGGATCCAGTCAAAGGCACCCCCGACGGCTTCCATTCTGGTACTGCCCTCTCTATTGAAAATCGCACAAGGGTCTTGGGAGAATCCGTCATCTATCCAGTCGACATCTAAAAAGATAGATCAACTTACCGTGTCGGTGGCGAACTTGTGGATTGGCTCCAGAACCATCCAAGACCGAATTCTGTGGTCGTCGAGGTCGCACAGAACAGGAAGCAACATCGGCCTTTGTCATCCCCACCAGACCCAGAGGGCAGGAAGCTGGATATTGTTGGGAACAAAATTTACTCAGCAGTTGGTCTGAGCTTCCGTGTGGCAAATTATTTGGCTTGCATAGACTATAGATGAATTCGGCCTGTCATGTGGCAGACTGCGCAGCGAAAACCATTGCTGGTTCCATTGCGCTGCGTCGACATGCATGGTTGCGTTCTTCGGGCCTTACACCTCAAACCTTGGCCACCATAGAAGATCTGCCTTTTGACGAGTCGGGCTTGTTCAATGGATCAACTGACGAAAAGCTCAAATTCAGCCAAAAGATGAAGACCACTGCCAGGAAATATGGTATGGGCTCCACCTCCACCTCTCAATACCGTCCTAGAGGCAGATATTCCTGGCAAGCCCCGTCGTGTGGCCAACAGTTCCATCGAGGGTACTCTGGCCAATCCTACCGCCGGTCCCGTTACATTCCCTCTCCCTCTCCGGACTCATCAGTGAGGTCAGGGTTCAGGTTCAAGATACCGCCAACCATCGCGGCAGCGATCCAGGAACCAGGGCTGGAAGAAATTCTGATTGCCTTGCTGATGCTGTTTCTGTTTATTCTTAGACGCCTCTCTTCGGGGATCAACTGTCCAACTTCCAAGAAGCCTGGTCTTCTATATCATCAGACCGCTGGGTGCTTCAAATCATCCAGACCAGCTATTGGATCGAGTTCGACACTCTACCTCCATCGGGACCGGTTCGATCAACACCGTCCTCCCCTCCCCTCCTCGAGGAGGTGCAGATCCTGTTGCAGAAGGGGGCAATCAAACCTGGCAACCCCAACCTTCATCACCTCTGCTTCTTTTTGAGGTACTTTCTGGTTACCAAGAAGGACGCCGGTCTACGCCCGATTCTTGACCTCTGTGGGGTGAACAAGTACATAGCCCCAAAGAAATTCAGAATGGTCACCTTGGCCTCCATCCTTCCGCTTTTGAAACAGAACGACTGGTTTATCCTGAAGGACGCCTATTTTCACATCGGTATCCATCCGGCGCACAGTCACTTCCTTGCGTTTCAGGTTGGGACCAAGGCCTTCCAATTCAGAGTGCTTCCTTTCGGCCTCTCAACTGCTCCTCACGTCTTTACGAAGTGCATGGCAGTAGTGGCAGCTTTCCTTCGGCAGCAGGGCGTGGTGGTCTTCCCCTAAATTGACGACTGGCTGACTGTGGGGGAGTCTCGACATCAGCTCGAACTCGATGTTGGCCTCACCTTAGATGCCTTAGACTACCTGGGACTTGTTGTCAACATCGAAAAGTCTCAGCTCCAGCCGACTCAAGTGATCCAATTCATTGGGGCTCGTCTAGACTCAGTAACTGCAGCGGCATACTTACCTCAAGACCGATTCAACACCCTTCGGTCCCTGATCCATACTTGTTGTCAGTCCTAAAGGCTCCCCGCTCATTCAGTCCAGGTCCTTCTTGGTCACATGGCAGCCACGACTTATGTGACCCGCCTTGCCAGGCTTCGCTTCCGTCTGCTCCAACACTGGTTCCTGCAAGTGTTCAACCCTCTCTGCAATTCTCCAAACAAGATGCTTACAACACCACGGGCAGTTCAACGGTCTCTGGACTGGTGGCTAGTACCAGACAATGTCCTGTTGGGCATGCCATTCGATCTTCCTCAGCTGGACATATCCTTGACAATGGATGCCTCGATGCAAGGATGGGGAGTACACACCAAGTCCTACGAGATTCGGGGCTCTTGGAACAACGAGGAGCAAGCTCTCCATATCAACGTCCTGGAACTGCTCGCCGTACAGAAACCGTTACGAGCCTTCGAATCCTTGGTGAGGAGCAGGACCGTGTTAGTACTGACAGACAACACCTCTGTCATGTACTACCTGAGCAAGCAGGGAGGTACAAGGTCTCCCCAGCTTCTACAACTCACAATGGACATCTGGGAGTGGTGCGTCCACAGGAATGTATTTCTCCAATCCATCCATCTTCCCGGGGAGAACACTCTTGCAGACGGACTCAGCCATTCGAGTCTCTCCATCCATGAGTGGCATCTACACAGGTCGGTCACCCTAGACCTGTTTCGGATATGGGGCTTTCCTCAGGTGGACCTCTTCGCATCTCCCGAGAATGCTCAGTGTCCCCACTTCTGTTCCAGGCAACGCGCTCCGGGATCAAGAGGAGACGCATTCCTGTTCCAATGGTCGGGTCCACTACTATACCTGTTCCCTCCATTCCCACTACTGACAAGAGTGATTGCCAAGCTTCATTGGGATCGAGCGAACGCCATCCTCATCGCCCTGTGGTGGCCTCAGCAGCCGTGGTTTGCGACTCTGATACACATGTCCAAGCTTCGCTTCATCTGTCTGCCATCCTGTCAGGATCTGCTCACCATTCACGAAGGCATGGTCAGACATTCTGACCTAGACACTCTCCGTCTGACAGCGTGGTGGCTGATTCTGTGATTCACCCTTCAGGTTCGAGACTCTCGGATTCGTCCTCGGTACCGAGGCAACCAACATCTCTCCATCCAGACGTTCAGGCTGTCATCGATGCTGCACGAAGACCGTCTACTCGAAAGTCATACCACTATAAGTGGAAGAAATACAAAACCTTTCTGGCCTCCCAAGGATCGAGTCCTGAACCGTCCTCCATTCCAACTGAACTGGAGTTTCTTCTCCAATTGTCTTCAGCGGGCCTATCGCTTTCGTCGATCCAGTGCTACCTGGCAGCTATCTCCGTCAAGTTCCAGGCAAGAGGATGTCCGTCCCCCTTTGTTGATGCGATGGTAAAGAAATTTTTGAGAGGCTTCGCCAACCTGCACCCTCCGGTGACTGAACCGACCCCGGCTTGGAGCCTCGAACTGGTCCTCTCACAGCTGGTTCGCCGACCGTTCAAACCTTTGGCTTCTACTGATCTGTGACTTCTATCCTGGGAGACTGCTTTCCTTGTGGCCATCATGTCGGCGCGTCGGGCTGGTGAGCTCTGTGCCTTGAGGTCTGATCCTCCATACACTGCTTTTCATAAGCACAAAGTGGTGCTTCATCCCAACTTCTCCTTCCTTCTGAAGGTGGTGTCCAGCTTCCATCTCAACCAATCCATCACTCTTCCTGCTTTGATGCAGGACCCGCAGGACGAATTCGAACGCACCCTTCATCTCATGGACGTCGGAAGGGCTTTAGCCTTCTACATTCAATGGACTGCATCCCACAGGAAGTCACCCAGACTGTTTGTGTCTTATGCTGACTCGAAGCTCGGAGAGCCCATTTCCTCGCAACGGCTATCAAAGTGGGTGACGTCGACCATTGCTCTCTGCTACGAACTGGCAAAGAAACCTCTACCATCACGGATTCGAGGACACTCTATGAGAGCTGTATCCACTTCAACAGCTTTTCTCTCTGGAGTGCCTCTAGAGGACATTTGCAGAGCTGCAACCTGGTCATCACCTTTGACTTTTATTTCTCACTACAGACTTGACTCTCGTTCTAGGAACGAGGCTGCCTTTGGGAAGGCTGTACTGTTATCTTCTATTCAATGAGTGAGTGTTCATGTTGCCAAGTCACTGTTGTTATATAAGCTTTGATCACTTTACTTAAGAATGTGCTCTTAATGTTTCAATCTCAGATGTCTGTACATATGGTATACTTGGTGTAGGACATACCCACCTCCAAGAGTGAAGCTGGCCAGTCTACACCCTGCTGTGTGATTCACAGAGACCACGAAGAAGATGGACAGGTTGCTTACCTGTAACCATAGATCTTCGAGTGGTCTTCTGTGAATTCACACAGACCCACCCATCCTCCCCTCTATGTCCTACTACATCATATAAACATGCTTAATGTTCCTGATGCTGCAGATTGCGGCGTCATTCAAGGAACTGAGGGGATTTAGGCAAGAAGACCTTATAAGGGACCGTTAGGATGGGCGGAGTTACCGCCAAAAATGTATCAAAGCATATTCTGCCTAGCGTTTCTAGAAGGTTCCGATGCTCTGCGCAGGTGCAGGAGTAACCCAGCTGTGTGAATTCACAGAAGACCACTCGAAGATCTATGGTTACAGGTAAGCAACCTGTCCTCTCATGAACTAGAACTAGTAGTCTCATGAACTATTTTGCATAAATTGGAAACTCCTTCAGCTATTGAGTAATGGACAATAGTGGTAGGGAAGGGTTAATGCTCACTAGGCATGGTATCATAGGTTGTGATGTCTGGCTCCCAACACACACTTGACTACATCCTTCTTTCGATCTTGATCTCAGGTTGCAATTATATGGGGAATGTGCAGTTTCTTTCACAAAAGTAGTTTTATCTTCATGTCTCCCTGACTATAATGTTTAATGCAAAAGAATCTATATATATATAATTCTCTTGGGTATGTTGCTGTTCCCAGTGTGCTGGTTGGCCACTTAGGAAACTTCCCAACCAATCAAAGCTCTCCATTGTCTGGCTAGTCAGCACAGTGGGAGCAGAAATGTGTGGAATGCTCCCACTAGCTGCAGGCCCTAAGCACACCACCAGGCAAGTCCGCAGGGGTTTACTTACGAGTAAAGGGTTTTTCCTCTCCCTCCTCCGGGCTGTTCAACCAAACTCCCCACACACCACCAGACCAGGTTTCTCGCGGCTGCCTTGGGGGCCCACACTGCAATCCCTGGTGGGCTTACTCAGGAGTAAAGCCTGACTGGGCTTCCTTTCCTGAGGAAGTGGCATAACTTGGTGTCTACCCCCCCCCCCAATGAAGCATGTTGGAGGATTGGGATAAGATAATAGTATATGTTATGCAGGGTACAGCTGTATGACATTACTGTGTTTTGCATTTCTCTACCTCCGCAAGCTGCAATCAATGACAAGAAGTAGAGATGATAAAACATGATACATGATAGAAACCTTCCTATGATCTATCTATCTATCTGTATAATTCTCTTGGGTATGTTGCCTTTTCCACTGTGCTGACTGGCCACATAGGAAACATACCCAACCACTCCCTCAGCCAGTCACCACCCACATGCAAATCTATATATTCCAATGTCATACTGTGTGCTACAGTGTTGGCCATAGTTACTAAGGCTGCAGGTCTTTTCAGTTCACCAATGTCTCAGGGCTGCACAATTCCCAATTATGATCTAAGTCTACAGTAACATATCCATTCTCACTGCAATGGGACCCAGGCAGTCAACTGCCGGAGGGACCCCGCTGCTGAGACAGGACCCAGGCAGTCAAGTGGCGGCAGTAGCAGCAGGGCAACAGAGCAAGTCACCCTCAGCAATTCCAGGGAAAGTGTGGAACGCTGGGAAGGAAGAGGAATTCAAATCCACCGCCTACCTTACAGGGTTGATGTGAGGTCTACCAGGCATGTTTGGGGGAGTTTCTTAATGGCATATGGTATGCTGGATCCAGCTAATATATATATAATTCTCATGGGTATGTTGCCTTTCCCAGTGTGCTGATTGGCTGCTCGGGAAACACACCCAACCCACACCCAACCAATAACCCCAACATGCAAACCCCCTCTCCACGTCACAATCCACTCAATCTGCATCACTGCCACAGAAGGGCCCCTCCCTCCTCTCACTCCCTCAGCCACTCATCAGTCATGGGCTGCAATGGGATCCAGGCAGTCAACTGATGGGGATGGCAGGATGCCACTGCTGCCACTGGGCCAGAGCCAGGCAGTCAACTGCTGGTGGCTGTGGCAGGGTAACAGAGCAAGTCATCCTCAGCAATTCTAGGAAAAGTGTGGAACACTGAGAAGGAGGAAGGAGGAATTTAAATCCCTGGCCTGCCTTACAAAGTTGTTGTGAGGTCTACTGGGAGTTTTTTGGGGAGTTTTTTAATGGCGTATGGTACACTGGGTCCAGCTAGTTTATTAAATGAAGCATTACAATGGACGTAAAAGGAGGAAAAGGCATAAGAAATAGCAGGTTGCTTTCAACTGCAGACATATTTATTCAGTGGTGTGTCCCTTCTAAACTGGGCCAAAAACCACTTCTCATTTTCACAAAAAATGTTTCCCACTCAACCTTCACGATAATGGTGAGCAACTTTCAGGTGAGGGGAATGGAGGACAGAAAAGTTTGGAGTTATTTAATTTCACAAGGTGCCAGTTTCCTCCCTTTCTGCTGTACTTTTTTGAAGTCTCAAGACCACTTATACTAGTGTGAACTGAAGCAAAATTCCTGGGGCATAAGAGCCATGCAGTCTACGCATATTTGATCTTAGCCAAAAGGGTGAGAAGTGATAACCATGCAGTCATGACAGAGCAGGTTCCCAGAAGCATTATTAAAGCCATAGGGCAAGCATGTTGAAAGCACCCATCATGCTGGCTGTCAATGCCCTTTCAAAAGTTTCTAACTGTAGCTTTAACATTCACAGGTTCAAGTAGGACATTTTACCCTCTAGAGTCATGTTTTTGTTGCAATATTCACAAAGAACTAGACCTTTAAGGTACCCATTTTATGAAATTGTCACCTAAAGAATGTAAACATTGACTGTGTGTGTATATACCTTCAACTTGCCTTTCTACATATGGTGACCCCATGAATTTCATAGGTTTTTCTTAGGCAAGGGATACTCAAAGGTGGTTTGGCCAGTTCCTTCCTCTGAAATATAGCATACAGCATGTGGTATTAATTGATAGCCTCCCATCCAAGTACTAATAATTCACTAGAATCCTGTTAGTGAGTTACAATAGCAAAAGTCCAACTTAGGCTATCATACCTACTTTTTGAGTTGTCACAGAGGTGGAATTCTTTGCTGACCATGAAATGTCCAGATTTCCCCACCACAAACCCACCTTTTAATGACACAGTGTGCACCCTCACCAACACAAGCATTTCTGTGTCAGAAAGCATTTCTGTGGAGGGGGGGCTTCCTGTAGATGGGCATGCTGCAAGAATGTGACCTACAGAGACCTCCCAAGGATGCTGGGAGTTCCCTGAGGATGCCTGTTACAGCATGCCCAGCTACAGGTGTATGCATCTCCACTGCAACTTTTTCAGATGGGGTAAAAAAAACCCACAGAGGTTGGGAGGAGAACGATGCTGTCCCGCTTCCAGTGCTCCATTTCAGACGACACCATCCTCCTCCCGTCCTTCATTCGTTCTGCCTCCGTCCTGCTTTTGTTTTGTCTCTGCCACTTTTTATTAACAGAAGTTTCCATTAATAAAAAGCAGTGGTGGCAAAACAAAAGCAGGACGGAGGCAGAACGAATGAAGGATGGGAGGAAGACGGCAGCATCTGAAACGGAGCACTGGAAACGGGACAGCACCGTTCTCCTCCCAACCTCTGCGAGGTTTTTTAATCCCATCTGAAAAAGTCCCTGGTCCCCTCACTCTCCAAAGATATGCAAATGGTCATGTTGGACGGGGGGGGGGGCAGCTTAAAAGATGGATTGAGGTTATCAGCAGGAGATGTAGAGGCATACCAGACGTGTTTCCCAGCAAATTACAACCAACTAGCTAAAATTTACAACCAGGTACAATTAATTTTTCTAGACCACCACCACCCCTGAAAAATTGGGTGGGTAAGTATTTTTCAGAATAAAACTACTGCTTTTTGCAACTGATTTATTCTTTTGGCCCAGCAAAATGGAATCATGGTGGGCCATTTGGGGGCCTACCGTGATGCCAAGAAGGAGAAGTGACATACATAGGCTATGTTACATAGGGTTTCCAGGGTAAAAACTGGCGACAGGTCCTGTCCCTTTGATGGGTGTGTAGAAGAGGGAGTTGCAGCAGATGTTGTTTGTCACATAACCAGATAGCAAACAACACCTGCTGAAATTCCCTTTTTCTGCATAACATTAAAGGTACAGGAGCCATCTCCAGTTTGCAATCTGGCAACTCTAGTTATCAGTAGGTTGTACCCATTGAAGGGGAGGATGCAGAAATCTCAGATTTGATGGAGAAAGACCAAGAAGTCACATTCACACTCAAAAGTAAGCATGGGCCAAGGCAGAGCATTTGTCTCCATAGTACTACTTAGCCCTGTTGCTTAGCAACAGCATTCTCAACAGCCCTATTTGATGGTGGGTTGGAGTGACTTGCATGGAGACGTCCAGAAGTGGTAATTTGCATCAGAAAATATTAACGTCCATTCCAATTAGGAGCAACACTTTATCTGTTGGTTTATTTATTAAAATGCTTTGCCATAGGGAATGAAAAAAAGAAAAAGAAAATTCTACTTAGGGAAGGAAGCTATGGCAGGAGAGGGAGGGCTGAGCCTACAGATAGCCAATATTCAGACAACTTCTATACTAGGGTCATTTATAAGCCAGAGACAGGGAAGGGATTCAACTGAAGGAAGATGTGTGTATCTTGGGGAAAGAATTAAAATACATGACAATGGCCAAATGAGCTCACACTTTACGTTTAAGGAATAAATGCAATTTTCATTTAATTTGCCTACTTTGAAGCTGTAGTGCTAGAAAAAACAACCAGACTAGTGACACTGAAAAATGAACCCTTATGTTCGTTTTTTTAAAAAGAGTGTAGTGTAGGGCCCTATGTTGGCTCAGCTATATTCTGCTCAGTTCTGAGTGACCCTCCAATTCCAGCATTAGAAGCAAACTGGTTTCCTGGTATGCCTGCAATTCTCAGCAAGGTGATTGTTCTAACATCACCTGCACTTAAGGATAACAGCATGTGATTATTATGGATTGATGCCATGGCCTCGAGAATTTAATTCAAAGGATTACGGATATTGCTATAGGCTGTCACTTTACAAGAACTTTCAAGAGATTTTCTATACATGTTGCTTTACAAGAAATATAAGAAATTTATTTTGTGCCCATCAGAAGATTGTGGCAGCTGCTAACTTCTATGCCAGAGGGGTGGTGAACTTTGAAGGAGCTATTCAATGTGCCTTACCCAAACCAGGTACATAGTTTTGTGGTAGTGTGCTACTTGGGAGATCCTTTAGCACTGCAGCTACAACATTCAAGCCCTGCTGGCTCACTCCTGGCCCAGGGAGCTTTTTCTATTTTCCTATTTTTCTGTTATATCTCCCCTCCCCCTGCGTTGACCACATGGGATCATACAAGCTGTAGATTTGGCACAGTTTCAGAACTGGGGACACACACACACACACACACACACTGTTATCCCTTTTGGACTAAGGCTCTATTAATCTGTCATTTCCCCCCCCCCCCAGTGTTTTAAACTCTCAAATTCTTTACATCTCATTTGAGAAGAAATTCATAGATGTGTGTCAGTTCTTACCAAACAAAACAAAATAAAAAAAATTCCTCTGTTTATGCTGGCCACAGTCAATAGGTGCAGCTGTTCTTAGCATGGAAACGGCCATGTTCTTTTGTTAGCCGTGCTACTTTTAAAATGAGGAGCCTCTCTTTAAAAGAAGGAGGAGGGGAAGTGGCAACCATATTTCAGTACTACAGACATGCTTGAATTCATAGGGCTTCACATCCAGACCTTTACAAACTAAGCACTCAAAGCCCTTTGTCTGGATGGGAGTTTCACTATCTTCCACACACAGAAGTGTTTGTTTGTTTGGTTGGTTGGTTGGTTGGTTGGATGGTTTTTGTTTTTTAGTGTATGGTCCATAATGCCAGGAAGACAGTGATTGTGGATGAACTTTTCCTGTTGGGGTTCTCCAACAACAGATATGCCACCCCCTTTTCACAGCATTAGGAAGGCACAAGTTTCAAAGGCTATCTCTAACATGGCCCAACATGTTCCTTGTACTGGGCAAATGTGCTGGCATTTAGCAGATTCATGTGTCAGGCTTCTGGAGGATGCCATGAAGGTCTCTGCCACTGAAGGTAATGTGTTTCAAGGATGTGAAACCTTGATTGATGTGGAAGCCATTGTAGATTTCTGACACAGAATCATGGAATCAAAGAGTTGGAAGAGACCACAAGGCCCGTCTAGTCCAACCCCCTGCCCTGCAGAAATAGACAATCAAAACATTCTCGGCAGGTGGCCATCCAGCCTATGTTTAAAAACCTCCAAAGAAGGAGACTCCATCACACTCTGAGGCAGTGCATTCCACCACCAAACAGCTCTTACTGTCAGGAAGTTCTTGACTGAATCCACATTTTTCTAAAACCATTCTGTTTAGGAATAGAAAGGACACTGGCAATGTCATAAGCCAGACTTAAGACATCATACATTTTGGAATTCACATTCACGGTCATTGCAACTTTGCAATGACTAAAAGGGCCTCAAAAAACATACCTTAGAAACCAGGCACCCCCACCAATATAGGGATTTCTGAGGCAGTGGGATTTCCTCTGGTGCCATCTCTCATGTGCCTGTCAGAAATTGCCTCGCTGCTGACGGAGGGCTGGATACTTCATTCCTCACCACCCTACTTCCCAGCACCTTGGAACTTCCTACATTGGCAGGGCTGCCTGGTTTCTAAAACAGGTGTGTGTGTGGGGGGGTCACCTCAGGAGACATAGCTCCTTCATCATAGCTGTATTTACCAATGTAGGATCTTGGCCACCATTTATTGATACACAGAATCTATCTTTACTAGGGAAGTTCTTACACAACACGGTCTATTAAGGAATCCTTTTAGTCCTGCTATGGAATTATTTTGAGGAGGTAATTCAAACTCCTGGCCATTTGAGGCCATTTAGTAATTGTAATTGCTGGCTGGAATCTTGGATCACAGTTACAAGTGATACCTGGAGTTATGCATTAGTGACTGTTATGTATTCACAATATCTATGTAGCTCCTAGTTGAGGGGTTACATAGGGATTGTGAAAGTTCCCCAATACCCTTTTGCCAGGCAGCAGCCACTGTGATTGATAGGGGTCCATTCTCCATCAACTGGCTGCCAACCCACCCACCACCTCACATGAGCAATCTCCAGTGCTAGGGGGACATGCAACAGAAGCCCTGGAGATCACTCACAGGAAGGGGTAGAAACAGCAGCCAGCTGTTTCCTGAGATACAGGGGAACAGACCCCCACCGATTGTAGCAGCTGCTGCCCAGTAAGTGGGGATCAGGAGAGTTGCACAAGGATTCAGTGCTTAGCACTGTAACTGTGGTAGTTATGTAAAGACCATATTCCGGCCACTTTTAATTTTAAGATAATGTGTTGTTAATGATTAATATAACAAATTAATCTTATAAATGTTTTGCTAAAACTATTAATGTTAACAAATAAAGTTCTAAGTTACTGCTACTGTTAACAAATTAGTTCTAGCGCTAATACTTTCAAGCTGAAGTACGGGTGGACAAGTTGTCTTTTGGGGAGACCTATCTACCATTGCTGGCCTTCTTATTGATGAACCCCTGTCCCAGCAGAATATAACACTGAGCTAGATGGCCTTTGCTTCATTAATGATGTAGATGGGTATAGGTGTAAGGTTTTCTGCCATGAGGTAAGTTCTATTTCTCCTCACTTTTTCTCCTCTGCTGGCTTTCTCCAGAATGGTTGCTCCATTTATGCTTCAGGCAGTTTACTTTTCTTTTCTGGCCCTTTCCCACTTTGAGGTTATGAATTTTTATTCATGCAGTCCCTTTAAAAAAATCTATCTTGCTTTTAAACTTGAAACATTGCTGGGAGTATGTGTTAGCTTCATTGCTGCCATCAAGAGCCAGCCTAGCAGAAGTCTGCACCACCGGACAGAGAAAAATATTCAAGGTTAGTCGTGCTGGCCAGAAAATAAAACAATCTACAAAAGAGTGATATCTTTATTGGCCAACTGAGGCTGCATCTGCACTGAAGAAATAATCCAGCATGACACTGCTTTAACTGCCATGGCTCAGTGCTATGGAATCCTGGGATTTTTAGTTTGTTGTGGCACCAGAGCTCTCTGACAGAGAAGGCTAAATATCTCACAAAACTACAGATCCTAGAATTCCATAGCAGTACCTCTCTGCACTACCTCCCCAGAAGTAGCTGTACATCATGCTGCCAGCACCAATTTCAGACAGAGTATAGCATTTTTGGCCCATGTGGACATGGCCCCTGAGTTCTCTACCCCTTGGCAAAAGCATAGCCCCCCTTCTCAGGCAGAGAACATTGGGTTGCCCAAAAAGTCTCTGTACTGCTACATTTGGAAAAACTTTTAGGTGCTGTATAGGTAAAATTCAGCCAATTATAGTCCAAAAATGTTTTATCTTTGTGGAGCTTCAAAAGCTTGAATGATGTGTTTTGTGCACCTCAGTTGGCCAATAAAGGTATTGCTTTTTCGTGAATTGTTTTATTTTTCAAGGAGATATATATATATATATATTCTGGATATGAAAATACTGGATTTAGCTGCAAAAGGGGAATCCTAAACAATAGGGAAATAAGGACTGGGACTTAACACTTTGAGGTTTCTAGTTCCAACAAAGGTAAAATGTTTCTTTTGAACGATAATTGGCTGAGTTTTACCTATATGGCATTTAAAGTTTTTCCAGATGTAGCATTACAAAGACTTCTTGAGAAATTCAGTGTTTTATGCCTGAGAAGGGGGCTGTGGTTTCACAATGGAAACCACTCTGAGACACTCTGGTTCCTAAGAGGAGTTATTCAATGCTGCTAATGGAGTTTAAATTTTACTGCCCTTTATCTCAGTCCCCACATGGCCAAGAAGGGAGTGGCCTCTGCTTACACTGAGATCCCTCCATATCAACTGAATAACAACGGAGACAACATCTCATACAAGATGTAGGCCTGTGACTCCAACAGTATTCCTTTTTTTTCTTTTTTTTCTCCTGTATGATTTTTTTAACATATTTTGCCAGATGAAGAAGCCAGTGGAGTTTCGAAAGCTTGCATGATGTGCTTTGTGCATCTCAGTTGGACAATAAATATATCGCTCTTTTGTGGATTGTTTTATTTTACTGGACAGAGAGGCCATCTTCATAATTCTCTATAATCTGAATTTGGATAGAGGTTAAAGGGATAAGATGGTAAACGCAACAACAAAGGAAGTAGGGAAACTGTAATGAAGGAGGGGGAAAGGGGGGGATGAAATTATATATATATGGAATGCTGAGCTCAAAGGATGGGAAACAAGAGGAGTCAGAGGTTGAATGAGTTGGAAAGAAGAAGAAAGATGTGAGAAGGTGAGAGTAAGTGTAGAAGGTGTGGGACAAGGGAGTCATGCAAGAGGAAGTTTGGAGAAGAACAATGAGATGGATGAAGATGAGAGAGGGATGTGGACAGGAGATAAGGAAGACAAGGAATGGAATGTATATGGGAAGGTGGGGGGATAGAGTGAAATGGAGAGAAGGAAGAAAGGAACTGTGTTGGAAGTCATAGAGGATATAGATAAGTATGTGTATATATAGGTAGGTGTGTGTATGTATGTATGTATGTTTGCATTTGGAGTTTAATAAAAATAATAATAAAATAATAAAAAAACAGAATTCTCTATTGACCATTCTTATCAGCACCCTCCACCACTAGCTTCTGGTAACAAGGATGAACTGATTTCCCTCAGCGTGATTCAGTTCTAAGGTCTGTACTTCCACTACTGAGTATAGATCTACAATAGTCTTCAAGCTGTGTATATCAAGTTGGATCCAGACTCTGTCTCCTATGAAGGGAATCATTTGTAGGTTATAAGCAATGTTATTTTATATCCCACCTTTCTCGCTTTGGGACTCCAGGCAGTTCATGGAAGGTGTCTCCACTTCATTTGGAGGGCACACAAACCCACATATAGCTTACCTCCGAGCAGCCTTTCTCAACCTTTCTACCCTGGGGGAAACCTTGAAATAATTTGCAGGTCTCAGGGAACCCCTGCATAAAAATTATACCTACAGCTCCTTTTAAAAAAATACAGAAACAGTGAAAAAAATAGATGCTTATTATATTCCACATTGCTAGCAATACATATTTGATACTTGCAGGGTCAGAAATTTCTATAATACAAATGTAATATTGGTATATAATAAATATAAACTAGCTGGACCTGGCGTACCATACGCCATTAACAAACTCCCCCCAAAATGCCCAGGAGACCTCATGACAACCCTTTATGGTAGATAGGCTGGTGGGTTTAACTCACCCCCCCACTGCTCGTTCTACTCCCTGCTGCCCCACCACTTGTTCTTCCCCCCCACCGCTCATTATGCCCCCTGATGCTGCTCGTTCTACCCCCTGCTGCTCATTCTGCCCCCTGCTGCCCCCTCTGTTCATTCTGCCCCCTGCCACCCGTTACTTGTTCTGCCCCCCCACCACTCGTTCTGCCCCTGCCGCTCCCCCACCGCTCGTTCTACCTCGCTGTCACCCCGCCACTCTTTCTGCCCCTCCACCACTTGTTCTCCCCCCCACTGCTCATTCTGTCCCTTGGCCCCCCACCCCCTGCACTCTGGCACACACCACATCCACCCCCATGTTACTCACTGTCCCTCTCCAGCCACCATGTTTGCAATCTACATGGTCCTGCCCCCAGTGTGCTGATTGGCTGTCCAACAGAGCTGTGATTGGTTGGTCAGTTCCCTAAGCAGCCAATCAGCACACTAGAAACAGCAACATACCCAAGAGAATTATATATATATTGATATATCTCTCCAAAGTAAGACAGTCTCCGTTTAATCATCTTGGCTTCTAGAGAGAGTTCAGGTTACCATGATCTGCTGCCTGAGGCAGCAACATAGAATCATAGAATCACAGAGTTGGAAGAGACCACAAGGGCCAGCCAGTCCAACCCCCTGCCATGCAAGAATACACAATCAAATCATTCCCAACAGATAGCCACCCACCCAGCCTCTGTTTAAAAACCTCCAAAGGAGATTCCACCACACTCTCAGGCAGTGCATTCCACTTCCGAACAGCTCTTACTGTCAGGAAGTTCTTCCAAATGTTTAGGTGGAATCTCTTTTCCTGCAGTTTGAGTCCATTGCTCCGTGTCCTAGTCTCCCATCCACAGCTGGCATCTGAGTAGCTGATTGACCAGAGGGTTACTTGGATTACTTCGTCAGTTTCCCCCAGTTGGCTAAGAGCTGTACAGTATTGTGCTTCTCTTTCCATTGTTCTGAATTTTAAAAAAACTCATTTTGCATTTGTACCTTTAAATCAGTTTTAGGCAATCCAGGGTCTTTTGTCTCAGTTCTGGGTCCATGGCTTCTAGCACGAAGCAAATCACACACACACTCATTCTTTGCCTCCTCCCTTTCCCAGGCCATGAGTAGCTTCATTAGCATATCTAAAGCAGATCAAAAGCTGGGAGGGAGAGCAAGGTATTTGGCATGTAAACATCTTCCCCACCACCACCCATAAGAGGACCCTTTGAGGCTCCATTGGTATGAAAACAGTCAATCCTCACCTGCCTTTCTCTGTTGTGGAGGGAAGAGATAAGCCGTTTCAGGTCACCACTTCTCCGTGATTTATTAATTTATTACTATTTTCTCATGGAAGCCATGGTGATCTCTGGGGGAAACCTGGGGATCCGCGGAACCCTGGTTGAGAAATGCTGCCCCAGAGCCTCAGCAGAGTCTTCCAACCTTCTGTCTATCATTTTCTGTGGATTATAAAGACTGCCACAGAAAAGGGGGCAGAGAAGTCCAGTTCCACTAGTCTAGTTGTACACACCTAACTCTGGATTAGTCCTCACTTCCCTAATGCACTGAATTATCTTCTATTTCCTATGACTGAACTAATATTAGGATGACTTAGTTCTTCATATGAGAAGTACTGTTATACCAAACTGGGAAAATCCTCCCTATGGACTGTATCTGGTCAAGCTGGGGCTGACAACATTGATTTCATCCTGGGGTAAGAATGGTATGAATCAGCTCCTAAGTAACCCATAAATTTTTCCCATTCTCTTGCAGAGCACATGAACATGATTAGTGCCTATGATATCACCCAGCTCGAGGGATCGGTTGCAATGTGTCATTGGCACTACCAATGATATTGCATTATTTATTTCTCATGAGCTAATGCTGCATAAAGTTGTTTGTCCATTACCCCAACATTTCACACTTCTATGCATTACTACATTCAAGCATCACCTCCTACTGACTGTTTTTGTGCTGCTTTTATTATTTTGTGGTTGTGTGTGCATGTTCAAATTTTCATAATGTTCCTTTTGTAAAGTGCTCTGGGAATAGAACTGAAGGGCAACATAAAACTTTGTTGTTGCTAGAGTATTGGGAAACATGGAACAGATTTTTAAGCTACATTGGGGGGAAATGGGGAAGTTTTGCTGTAATCCCTAGGTAAATATAATGTTTATATTTAACAGATTAAAACCAACTACAGTAAGATAAATTTCTTTAAGCGTATAAGAGGTATGAGTACTTCAGTCCCTCAACAGTTTCAGTAAGATCCTAATGTAGTTTTATGATTTTATGGTGTCACGATATACGGTGGTTAAATATATCAAGAACAAGATAAATAGTAGTCTAACAAGGGGAATTTTTTTTTCTATTGACAGTAACTTGTTGAAATTAAGAATATAAGATATATACAATGAACAGGATACAAAGATCTACATAATTAATCATGAATAAGCCGGAGAGGAAGTTGTATATTAGTTTGATTGAGCGAAATGTAAGGTTGCGCGAGAGGATATGATTGCATTGATTTGTTCGATAATATTATTTTATGGATATTTTTAATAAAAAAAACTTTGTTGCTGTTTTGTGCCTTCAAGTTGACTCCAACTTATGGCATCCCTATCATCATAGGGTTTTCTTGTCAAGATTTATGTAAAGGATCTATATGTTTTCCTACATTCTTATAGAATTTTAATTGGTCAAATCAAGAAGTCTAGACACAACAACATTGAGGACATTATATATGACTTGTAAGGGTAATGTTTCAGGAAGCCATGTCTATTCAATGGTGTGTGTTTAGAATTTTAAATGTCTAGATCAAGGTATTTAGGGAAAAAATCCTGGAAATTGCTACATCCAATTTTATGTATAATGTTTTAAGAAACCATACATCTATTTGCAAGGAACATGGTTTCTTGCTGCTACCCTTTCAACTTTGCCAATTAGATAAGTAGCTTAAATGGTATACGATATAGAAAGAAGACACCATGACACAAATAATGGAAGTTGTCTTGACATGCAAAAATCCTAATTTTGGCTGGCATCCTGTTCAGGATTTACAATACTGTAATGTGGATTTACAACATCAAGGTGCAATGACCAAGAGTGCCCCCCCACAAAAGAACCACCTAAAATGGGGAAATGTATATGGAGGAGGAAGCAACTATGTATGTATGTATGTATGTATGAGGTCTGTCCATTAATTAACAAGACTGTGTTTCTACCTTTCATACAAATCAGGGAGAACTGATTGTGAACACTTGAATGGTGACCCTGAACATGTCTGAACCTTCATGACAAACATCAACACTCTCAGCTGTTCAGTTAATTGTCACTTATCATTTAAAGCAGCTGTGTTGTCTGTTGTGTACCAGAAAAATGCTAAGTTTAAAAGTCGAGCAACATGTCAATTTGAAATTTTTAGTAAAATTGAACAAAACCCCAAGGGAACCTTTTCAAATGCTTACTGAGGCCTACAAGGAAGATTACATGTCTTGTGCATGTGTGTTTGCGTGGCACAAAATATTCAGAGAAGGACATGAGAATGTGGAAGATGATGAACATCCTGGATGAGCTTCCACTTCAAGAACTGAAGAAACAGTGGAAAAAATCAGCCAGATTATTCAAGGAGACCACCAACTCAGTGGACTTTTTCGGATGACAGTTTACAACGCTAGCAGCCTCGTCCCCGTTGTGAGGCTGCAGCACTGCGGAGCGTCCCTTTCGGATGACGCTCTGCCCTGCTGTCCCTCTTGCGGTACTGTTGCGTAACCGCGGGGATGCAGCAGCGTTATATTTGGCATTTTTCTACTCATGATCAACTTTCGTGAGTAGAAAAATGCCAAATATAACATTTTATATTATACAAAGTATAATATAAAGTTAATAATAAAAATATAATAAAAAGTTAACAAAGTAGGTAGGTTCCGTAAGAGGAAGAGTAGAAAAGAAAGCTTCCAGGCTGTGTGGGCTTTATGCTCCTGTAAAATATGCCGAATGGAAAAAGTTTTGGGGGTATTTAAAAAATCAGTGTAACACTCGACGGCATCTTATTATTGTAGAAAATCCTGAGGAGGTAGAGGTGATGCATTCAGAGGAACAAGAGATACAGTCACCAGAGCTGTGTTGAGAAAGAATGTGTTAAAAATGAGAATTTTAATAAGTTGGACTGAAAACTAGATTTCAGTTAAGTTAGACTTTAAGTTAGATTTTTAGTAGAAAAACAATTATTTCAATCGGTATGGCCAATATACTTCTGTTAGTTTTTGGTTATTTGTAACAGAGGCCTTAATACATTTTTGGGTACATAAAACAATGGGTTCATTAAAAATTGCCACGTGGAATGTTCGTGGCTTGCGAACTGAGGATAGGTGCAATGAGATTTTGCCCTGCCTTGGCGGCCTGCGTTATGACATCATTGTGTTGCAGGAAACTCATATCTGTAACGAACAACAGCGGAGCCGGTGTCAGAGATTGTGGACACAAGGACCTTCTGTATGGTCATATGGGGAGTGTGGCGGTTGGGGAATAGGGGTACTGTTTAGGTCCAGGAACAATCTGACCATTGATTTCATGTTAGAAGTAGTTTTGGGGAGGTTGGTGGTGGTGGATTTTAGTATGGAGGAAAAGCAGAAAGATGGAAGAGTAGAAAAGAAAGCTTTCAGGCTGTGTGGGCTTTATGCTCCTGTAAAATATGCCAAACGGAAAAAGTTTTAGGGGTATTTAAAAAATCAGTGTAACACTCAACGGCATCTTATTATTGTAGGAGATTTCAATAACAGGGCAAGGATGATGGACAGGAGTGCTTATGCAGAACAGAAAGAGCGGACAAAGTTGTCCCTGCCCAAACCCCTGACAGCAGAAGAAAGAGAGTTGGAGTCTTTTCTAGAGAGGCAAGGTCTTAAGGATGCAGCTCTTGATGTGGAGAATGAGTTAGAATTTTTTCCTGTTTTTTGCAGAAAGGCTTTTGGTTCAGATTTTCCCCCAATGGAAGGAGTTCGATTTACTCATTATCACAAAACCTCAGCCAGCAGAATAGACCGTGTGAGAACAGTGAAGGAAATGAAGGTGGAAAAGTGCACTGTTATGATCACTCCTTGGTTGGATCATGGGCTCTTGGCGCATCGCCTCAGCACTAGCCCACAGCCTAACTCTTGCGGACATGTACAAGGATGATTTGTGCAGGTGGTGGGAACGTGTGAAACGCGCAGTTCGGGCCACTAGCTGGGCTTACGAGACCAACATTAATGGGAGACAGATTCAGGAGTATCATTTGGCCATTTATCATTTCCTTTTTCAGAACAAGAGCTTAACTGGGCGAAGGGAGTGATAGTAAGATTTTGCCAAAAGCAAAGACAAAACAGAAAGAGGAGTAAAAATTTCAGGACTCGAGGTGGTGTGGTTGACGTGGATGAGTGGGCAGACGTCCGGAGTCCAAAGGCTCCAATTGAATTGAACGGCTTGAGGGCCTCTGAGTCAGAACCTATTGTATTTAGACCAAGTGAGATGCTGGATATCATGGAAGGATATTACAGGCAGTTATATGCTCGGAAAAACATAGATATAGAAGAGATTAAGGGTTTTTTCCAAGCTTTTTCAGAGGACCAGATGGGCACCCTCTATAAGGGTTTGAGTCCAGAGGACAGGAAGAGGTTGGTCTCTCCTATAGAAGAACAAGAAGTTCATGAGGTCATAGTTCAAGGGAAGGGTAAGTCGGCCCCTGGCCCAGATGGCCTCAGTTGGAATTTTTATAAAGTTTACAGGAAGTGGATTGTTCCCCCTTTAACAACTTTGTTTAATTTTTTGTGGGATAATAATGAGCTCCCTGAGACATTTTATCAAGGGGTCCTGATTTTTTTCCCAAAGGCGGGTGATCCTACCCTCCCAAAAAACTGGCGCCCCATAGCTCTGATCAACGTAGACTACTGCATGTTGGCAAAAATACTGAACAATCGGCTGGCTAAGGTGGCTGATAAGATTGTGATGGAAGCACAGACCAGTGCTGTGCCGGGTAGGACTATGGTGGACTCTCTTTGTTTGTTTCGGGAAGTGTTCCGACTCAACAAGGAGGGAGCTTGGACTGGTCAAATCCTACAGGTCGACCAGATGAAAGCTTTTGACAATGTAGATCATACGTTCCTATGGGAAGCCCTCAAGTGGAAAGGGGTGCCCGAGAGATTTATTGCTTTAGTTAAATTGTTTTATAGGGATGCAGAGGTAGTTTTGCAAGTCAATGGTCATAGAGGAAGGAGGATTAAGTTAATTTCTGGGGTGAGGCAAGGTTGTCCCCTAAGCCCTCTCTTGTATGTAATTGCTTTGGATGCTATCCTGTGTAAGATTAGTTTGGACAAGAGCATCTCGGGGATCCAAATTCCACGTCCATTGGACAGTTCATGGTTGGTTCGATGTGAATCTGTTAAATTTGTTGCCCATGATGATGATGTCTCCTTCTTGGTTAAGGACAGGATGGAAGTTAGAAAGATTAAAGATGCTTTTGAGGCCTACGGTCGAGTTTCTAGTGCTCGACTTAACATGGAAAAGAGTTTTTTGATCAGGATTTTTGCTGCAGAGGACAAGATGGCAGCTATTCCTCTAAAGGACGTAGTTGGAGAAAAGGAAGGGTGGCAAGCAGAGCAAGAGGCAAAGATGGATAGGGTGAAGATCCTGGGGCTGAATTTTGCGGTGGCTCCGGAGGGATGGAAAGAAAATTGGTATCGCTGGTTGGAAAAAGTGAAGGAGAGGGTGGCCCTCTGGCAGAGATGGAAGCTGACCATTTACCAGAGAGCCGCTTTTGTAAATACCTACCTGCTTCCGGTGGCAGCCAACTTGGCGGCTGTTTTCCCTCCTCCAGATTCAGTGATTAAAGAAGCTGATCGTGTTCTCTTCAAGCTCCTTTGGGGAATGGCCACATTCCCCCTGGCAAGGGCAGTGGCTTATGGGCAGGTAGAACAAGGGGGGCTGGACTTCCCAGCCCTGGGACCTAAGTTCATCACCATATTTTCTGCTCAAAACTTTGGGAAAGTTTCTCTGTTACAAAAGGGCCAGATTCAACCTCAGGCTTGGCTAGTTTTGTTTTGTGAGTGCTGGATAGGGACTAGATGGGGAAAGACTTGGTGGGAGGAAGGCTCATTAAGTTTTAGGTTTTCTTTACCTGAAAAATTGAAAGCACCAGATTATTTGAAAGACTTTGTTTTTTACATAAATAAATATAAAATTCATGCTGAGGAGTTGAAGGGGGAAGACAGACCAGGTCAGAGCATCAAGAGAAGTTTGTACAGGAAAATAGTGGAGGAGATTTATGTTAACCCATTTTTGCAAAAGCGTCAGGCCAAACTAGATTTATCAGAATACCTAAATCACCAGACTAACCCAATTGAGTATTTCATGGACAAAAGGGTCCCCAAAAAGTTGTGGGACTTGAGGTGGAGGCTCTACCATCAGGTTCTTAATCTGAGAGGAAAGAGACCATGGACCACAGAGGATGAGCAGACCTGTCCGCGTCTGAAATGTAAAAAGGCTGAGATTTTGAGTGGCGTGGCACAAAAGGAGACGATCAGACATTTTGTCCAGGACTGCCCAAGTGCCCGGGAAACATGGGAGGAGGTGGCCCGGGTCCTGGATTGGCCAGATTTGGCACAGCAGGCTTGGGAGACAGTGCTTTCAGGGACTGAACCTCCAGAGGGTGTCAGGGGACCCAGAAAGTCAGTGGGCCAAAAGAGGAAGAGGAAGGAGCCTGGTTCCGCCATGGCTGGGAGGTTTTGGAAAGTGCCCTGGTCCACGGTGCGCCTGGTAAACCTCTATGTGATGTTAGGGTTAGTTTTCCAGAGACAAAAGGAGGTGAAAAGTCAAAATCTTCAGGATGTAAAAGGTACTGCCTATTATGTGAAGAATGTAATTGAAAATTTAGCTCTGAGTGAAAAAGAGAAATTGCCAAACCATCGTTGGAAAAAGTTTTGGCCGTGGTTTAGTGAGACGACCCCAGCAATAACATAAAATGATATTTTAAATAAATATTCTATTAATTTTGTATTATTAATTTTAATTAATATTTTATTGTTTTTTTCATTTCTAAGTAGGTATAATTATAATGTGTAAATATAATGTGATTATAGTGTGTTTAGATTAAAGGGAAAATACATTAGTGTTAGGATAGATTTACTTTTGTATTAGTAAGAAAAGAGGAAAATAATTAGTATTATTTTTGTATTATTGTTATGGCCTTTTGCGGTCGGGTGTATTTTTTAGTAGAATGGTCTTACTCCAATAAAAAATTCCCTAAAAATTCCCAGAATCAAGACAGTGTGATATTAAACTTAATGCTGCAAAGTATTGACTCCCTCAGGAGTAGAAATTAGACCCTTTCTGTGACTCTCTTTTTCTATCCTTCCCTCCATATCATTTCTTTCTCTTCAAAAACATATTAAAGAAAGATACCATATAGTGGTTGTCCTATTTGTGCTATTTACCTTAGATCAGAGCAGCACATACTCATGTCCTCATTTCACCAGCTGGACCATTTCAAAACCCTACATGCTTTGGGTCCAGGTTACCTACAGGATCACTTTCTCCTACATAATTGTTCCCATATACTTGGGTCTTCTGGGGGACATTTACTTCAGTCAGTCAGGACTAGACTGGCCACTATCACCCAGAGGACTTTTTCATCAGGCACTCCAATTGTGGAATGACCTGCTGGAAGAGAACTGGATATGCTGTCTGGGTTTAAAAGAGCACTAAAGATTAATTTCTTCAGGGAGGTCTATCCAGGTGATATTTACATTATGAATTGATTATTTTAATATGTATGCACTTTTAACTGATGTTATGCTCCTTCAACCGGTTATTTATTTTAATTGATGTTTTTAGCTGGTATTTATCTGTTGTGGTATTTTAATCTGTTGTTTGCCAACTCAATCTATAGGAAGAGGTAGGTTAAAAAAAATATCAGAGGGAGAGAAAAAGAGGCAGTATCTGCTAGACTTAATCCCCCACACATTGCCATCTGCTTTTCCTTTTGTATCATGTTCTAAATAGATTGTAAACTTGAGGGCAAGCAACTGTTTTGTTGTTCTTTTACTTGTAAAGCACCATGAACAGTGATGATGCTGTATAAATAAATTATGGTGGTGATGATGATGATTAAGATTTTGCACACAAAAAAAGTCGTATGTTTCTCTACACAGAACAATCCACTGGAACACTTTGATACATTCGAATACTCTGCGAAAGTCTTGCTGCTCTACCATGCTTCCTGTCACAACTCACCCCACAGAATCCAAGGAATCAGGTGGAGAGGAGTCAGACATACAAAGGCCTCTGGCTCCAGATGGCAGCCCCCCCCCCACAATTTGAGCTGCTAATGGCCTATAATGAGGAACCTCAGTAGGGTGTCCACCCCTCAGCCAGAGTTGAGGGGCAGTGATGAGACGCCCTCATCATTTGTGGAATGTTGCCATGAGCCAATGTCTCTTAAACAAAAAGCTCTAAAGCAATCAAGCAAGGTCAAGGTGGCTATAAATCCCATAGCAGGTGCCAGGAGTTTCTGTTGGTCAAGGCTTTTGTATAACTTCCTACTCAGAGTATCTCTTTTAAATTATGATTTTCATAGGTATGTAAGTGATACTATGCTCTTTTAACTGATTATGTATTTTGAATTGTTCATGGTTTTAACGGTGTTATGTGTCTATCTATTGTTATATTTTAATCTGTTTTTCCCTGCCCTGATCCATAGGGAGAAGCAGGTAATCATAATAATAATAATAATAAGCATTAGCATTATTATGGGTTTTGACCTCCAGTCTGGTTTACTATGTATATTTCTTTGTCTTTCTTTTGTGTCACTGGTTATCATGACTGATGGATTCTGAAATGGCTGAGGTGCCACTACTGCAGCTCCCTTCAACCTTAGTAAACTTCCTTGGCTACTTGTGTATAATCCTGACTAGCCTGACCCACCCGTACTTACTTCTCCTGGCACTTGTTGCCTGTAAGCACAGGACACTTCCTGATGGGGTTTCCCAACTCTTGGAAAACCCATTTTTGGACTGGAAAATCAATAACAGACAATATTCTTTCCATCTTTCTCTTAAGGGCTTTGTGTGGCCCATATGTCACACTTTTTCCACACCTGCTTTAAAACTGTGTATGTTGAAAGAACACAAAACCTTGGATTTCCCTTTCACCTTGCATATTGAAGCTGACCAGCTTCTTTCGTATTAATCAGGGAGATGAGCCCTTTTGCAGCAACTTCACTCATGCCCAGTCAAAGTAGTATGTCTTTCAGCCTCCTGCCTTTCGCCAGCCTCTTAGCTGTTATCTCTTGCCACTATCCCCTGTGTCCTATCAGTCACTAAACTGTTTAATCCATTCCAGAAGCTTTCTCCTCCTGTCATGCAAAGTGACTTTGCTGATCCATCTTCTTTTTGTCTCCTCCTTTCTTTGTTATGCACTGAGAAAGTTCGATAGGTATCTTGAACAACTTCTACATTGTCTCCTAATTCAGAAAGGCATTTAAAGGATCTCAGGCAGTCAGTGTCAGTCTTGGTTTGCCTTTTATGAATCTCTGTTGCCTGCTGGTTGAGCTAAGTCACATCTGAAGGAAGGTTTGTCCTATATTTCTGCAAAGGGACTGGGAAACTAACCCTTTTGCCTTCCTCTCCCATGAATTAGTTGTGTGGCCTCAACTGTCCTGTCAGATGAACTCTTGTTTTCAATCTAGAAAGAAAATGAAAGAGGTACTCAGGACATTCTGAGTGAATTTGTGGTGTTTCACTGGCCTATGAGGCCCACCTTTAAGACTGCATAGGCTGTAAAAATGAAAAGTGAGCCAATATTTCTCAGAAGGCACATCCTTAAGAAAATATTTAAGGTTTTGCCCTTTAATCATCCAACTGCCCCACAAAAATCCAGCTCAAAATAAGTAAAGAGGTAGTACAGGAATACCTTCTTAATCTAAATGAATTTAAATCTCCAGGACCAGATGAACTACATCCAAGAGTATTAAAAGAGCTGGCAAATATAATCTCAGAGCCATTGGCAATAATATTTGAGAACTCCTGGAGAACAGGAGAAGTCCCAGCAGAATGGAGGAGGGCAAACATTGTTCCCATCTTCAAAAAGGGGAAAAAAGAGGATCCCAACAATTATCGTCCAGTTAGTCTGACATCAATACCAGGGAAGATTCTAGAACAGATCATTAAACAGAGAGTCTGTGAACATTTAGAAGGCAATGCCATAATCACAAAAAGTCAACATGGGTTTAAGAGAAACAAGTCATGCCAGACTAATCTGATCTCTTTTTTTGATAAAGTTACCAGCTTGGTAGATGAAGGGAATGCTGTGGACATTGCATACCTTGATTTCAGTAAGGCCTTTGACAAGGTTCCCCATGACATTCTTGCAAACAAGCTTGTAGAATGTGGGCTAGACAAGTTAACTGTTCAATGGATTTGTAATTGGTTGACCGGCCGAACCCAAAGGGTGCTCAGCAGTGGCTCCTCTTCGTCTTGGAAAGATGTGACCAGTGGGGTGCCACAGGGTTCTGTCCTGGGCCCAGTGCTATTCAACATCTTTATCAATGACTTAGATGAGGGAATTAGGGGCATACTTATCAAATTTGCAGATGACACCAAATTGGGAGGAGTAGCTAATACCCTAGAGGACAGGATCAAAATTCAGAATGACCTGGATAGACTGGAGAGCTGGGCTAAAGCTAACAAAATGAAATTCAATACGGAGAAATGTAAAGTACTGCATTTAGGGCGGAAAAATGAAATGCATAAATATAGGATGGGAGAGACCTGGCTGAATGAGACTACGTGCGAAAGGGATCTAGGAGTCCTAGTAGACCACAAGTTGAACATGAGCCAACAGTGTGATGCAGCAGCTAAAAAGGCCAATGCAATTTTGGGCTGTATCAATAGAAGTATAGTGTCTAGATCAAGGGAAGTAATAGTGCCACTCTATTCTGCCTTGGTCAGACCTCACTTAGAATACTGTGTCCAGTTCTGGGCACCACAATTCAGAAAGGATATTGACAAATTGGAGCGTGTCCAGAGAAGGGCAACTAAAATGGTGAAAGGTCTGGAAACGATGCCTTATGAGGAGAGACTTAGGGAGCTGGGTATGTTTAGCCTGGAAAAAAGACGGTTAAGAGGCGATATGATAGCCCTGTTTAAGTATTTGAAGGGATGTCACGCTGAGGATGGAGCAGGCTTGTTTTCTGCTGCTCCAGAGACTGGAACACGGAGCAATGGGTGCAAGCTCCAGGAACAGAGATTCCACCTCAACATGAGGAGGAACTTTTTGACAGTAAGAGCTGTTCGGCAGTGGAACACACTCCCTCGGAGCGTGGTGGGGTCTCCTTCCTTGGAGGTCTTTAAAGAGAGGCTGGATGGCCATCTGTCGGGGATGCTTTGATCAAGATTTCCTGCGTGGCAGGGGGGTTGGACTGGATGGCCCTCGTGGTCTCTTCCAACTCTGCAATTCTATGATTCTATGATTCTATGATTCTAAAATACAGCCACTTAACACAATTTTCTACAAATATTCTCCACCATCTGTGTGTGAGAGAGATACCATTTCCTGTCCACAACACCTTGGGATGATGTTAAGTCTGGGCCGCTGGAGCATTCTGGAAAATGCAAAATGGTGGCCAGTCTGCCCATACAGTTGCTGCTGATATCAAAGAGGGATGGAAGGGCTATGTTACTGCCATTGCTAATAGTGAGACCCACTCTCAGGAAATTGTTGGATTATTTTTTTCTCACTGTAGAATAATCTGACAAAGCAGTGCCCACTCACCCAGCCACTGGGTGAATTCTTGAGTTGCCATATTGGCCATTTGTATAAGCACAAGAATAAATTATCTGAAAGATCTTTATTCCAAAGTAAATCCCACTGAGCAAATTGGGTCTTGCTCCCTAGTCAGTTTGCTCACAGCCTTCAGCATTAGTTTAGCCTTTATGTGTGTGTGTGTGTATTAGAATGAGACAGAGTGCCATATAAAAACAAAACCCTAACAGTCTAAGCTTACCAAGTGTCAAGGCACTGATTTAAGTTTCAGGGAACTGCTATGCCTCCCTCCCTGGATTGCCAGGTGGGGAGACATATCTAGAGGAGAAGAACTGATTATTGTACCTGTGAGGTATCATTAAAGGCTATGCACCCTTCTCTACCCACTCCTAATTGGTGTGAGGACTCACTGATGCAGCACAAGGTGTTGAAGTATTGCATTAGTGCAATACTGATGCACACTGAAGCCAGGAGCTAGAGAAGGGAATGGTGAGGGGGTGTTGGTTGAGTGCATGCACTTGGTCCCACTGTGCCATTTGGAACAAGGCAGGGAGTGGAGCATCAGTATAGCGAGCTGTGACTCTTCTTGTTCTACAAGCTCTGGCAGTAGTAGAGCAAGTCCTTGGTGAGGGGGGAATCCCTGTCGGCTGGTGGTGAGCCTTCCACAAGCCCCAGAAGGAACTTAGGATCTGAGAAAACTCCCCACATGTCATGCGTGATACAACTAAGGTTTCAAAGGATGGGATGGAAACTCTAGTTATGATGGTGGCAAATCATACAGCTGCTGGGCTAGTTTCACCACCTTACCAGCTCCCAGAAATGACTTCCCAGCACAGAAATTCAGCTCTTGGTTGCTACATTTCACAGTTAGTTGTGTTTTTCCTGAATTCTGGGCCCATTTACACACATGTCCCTTCTGCTTGTTTCCACAAACAGCTGGTTCCTAAGCAGTTCTGGACCACCTCCCAATTCTTGCTTGCCTTGTCACAGTGGCATCACAAGAACCCACTCCCGGTGACATCACAAAGACATGATCCAATGACATTACAGGAATCCAGAGGCCTCACAAGGTTTGGTCCTGATATCTCAGGAGATGGAATACTGCTGACCTAACACATAGAGACAGAAGTTCTAGCCTAGCCTGGCCCCAACACACTGATTTTCTGCTAACTAGAGGCCTATTCCTATAGTATAAACTCTGGGAAGGAGAGTGTGTCTTCCATCACTATAACCACCTTCTGCACATGGAAGGTAACTTCCTCAAAGAAAATGCTTTCTTTATTTATGGTCTGAAATCATGACTTTCCCAGAGCTTTGGAAAGTTATTTTGGGCTATAACCTCTAGAGATTGGCTGCAGGATTCTGGGACTCATAAACAAACAAACAAACAAACAAACTTTTCCAAGCATTAGGTTCTTCCAAAGTATGCTAACATTTATGCACAGCCTGAATAGTCCCACAGACAAAACATTTTGTCTGGTCAAACAATAGAAATATGGCACAATAAGGACAGTTTTACTTCCATGGTATCAACATGAACAGTGTTGTATGATCTGCTGTAGACAGACAAGGCTATTGACCTTCCCTGTTTCTTTTGAAAGTGAGTAGCTGAAAAAGTCTTGGCCAAGTTCTTTTACCCAGTCAGTCTTTTGCTTTGGCATCTCATGCTTCTAATTTCACTCTCCTTGCCACTGACAACAAGGTAAATGAACCTATTAGCTGAGAGAGAATGAAAGATGACCTTCAGTTCCACATTTAAACATTGACATAAAGAACTCCTTGGGGACTCACAGTAATGTAGTCTAATGCTAACATCTTGCCTATGCCCTTGAATGGGCTGTAAGCTCTTTCTTGACTCCTTGTGCTCTGTGTGCACATACATGGATCGGCATGAACATCTGAAGATACCAAGAGCCCATTTTACTTTACGGTACCACTGGTTCGAGACCTTCCCCATACTGTCTTCTGGGTATATCACCCACTTACTTCATCCATCCCTGATTGGCTCATAGTTTAAAATAGCAACTAAATGGCATTTTTGTTGTCAGAGGCCTCATTCTGGGGAAATTATTTTAAGCTCTCAGGCTTGGGTGACAGATGGTGGGAAACTGGGAAAATCATAGCTTAGGCTGAGCAACTGACATGTTTGTCTAGTGAGAAAGTCCCTGCTGTTTCCCCTTCCATCCCTTTTCTTTCTGACCTCTGAAGTATTCGCTCCATTGTCGTTTCTCTTTCCTCCTGGTATTCCATCACTGCAGCTCCTCCAGCTAAGGAGGGCAAGGAGCCCCATCTATCAATGCCACTCACTGAATCAACAACAGGGGTCAGCTGAGGAGAAAACATGCAAGGGTGTTTTTGCTCAAGCAGCTTTTGAAGAGACATGCTAAAGGCATGGAGGACTACAGAGGGATGGAGAGAGGAGACAAATAGCCCAGGGACATCTGAACAGTGAGCCCTGAACAGCACTTTTTCACCAATGTTTGCCAAATGCTCAGTGTGCTTCACAGTCCTGAAAAATGAAGCCCATTGCAGTGTATATGTGTGTAAGAATTCTGCCCCCTCAAGCAAATTTCTCTTCTTTGCCTGACCCTCTTCTTTGGATGCCTAAAATATATTTCTAAATGCTCATGTGAAGTTTTAAGTTGCTGCCATGCTAGAAATTTGTGCACTGTCACTATGACACCGATAAAATTGGTCTGGTTGCTATGGCTCAAAATGGCAGCCATAGCAGATATTGTTAATCAAACTGAGGTGAAAGGGTATGGCTTTCCCAGAAATGCAAGGCCTTGGTAAGGTTCACTTCAAGGAACAAGGGACTCCTTGAATAATTTGCAGGGCTGGGAGAGGAAAGGCAAATACTCAAATCTAACTGTTTGGACTTTATCAGACTAGCATCTAAAAATGCTGTAGTTCCACTACTGAGGGAAGTGGAAACATAGTGGCATGATAACAGCAATTATTACATGTCACTATAATTACACAATACTATGCTGGAATCATGCAATACTATCACCACAGAATCATTGTGCAACCACCACTAGTAGTTTAAGAATGGGATTTTACTTCTGTGATTTTGTATTGGTGAGATTTCAGCTGTTCTTGCAAGAAGATGTGACTTTGTTTCAACACACCAAAAACACATAAATAATGAAAGAAATTAACAAATAAATACTTAAATAAAGATTAAAATGTACCAAAAAAAGGTGACAATTCATTAAAAGCGCATCCTGTGTTCTCGTTGGGAAAGGGGAGGGGGGAAGGACCCACATTCATGCTGTAATTGCATGATTTCAGTGGGACCTGATTTCACACACTCATCAATACTGTGAAAAGAGTGATATTGAGGGCTATTCATATATTTTCCTGCCAATGAAAAGTAACAAAAGATTAACAGGTGAAGCAAGCATTGACCATGGGAGGACAATGATGTCGTGCAATAACGGGAACCCATTTGCAGTACTGTCACACTGTAATTCTGCGAATATAGCCCCATATGATAAAGTCCTTAGTCCCAGCTAGAGTAGGTCCATTGAATCAATGGCACTTACATAAATGCCAACTTGGCAAGTTCTAAATAGTTTAATATATCTATTCTGGTTGTGACAAAAAATTGAATTTGGGACAAAGGAAAGAAGGAGAGTCTTTTTTGCTCTTTCTATGCTTCCCTACCCCCAACTCTCCTAGGTCCCTCTGAAAGCCAGTTACACAGAATTATCTTGAGGAAGAACCTAATATTTGTCATTTCTACCTACCAAGAGTCTCAGAGTCTTGTGGATCTGACCCACAGAGAAACCTGGATGTTGATCCTAGCACTGCCACATGTAGGGAGCCTTGCAGAATTCCTTCTTTCCAAATTCTGACCTGACCTAACCTGTACTTCCCAGACAAGTGTGCAGATAGGACTATAGTTATTCCATGAGAATATTATTTCCTTTTGTCGCTCTGTTCTTCATTAAACGTGGTCTTCCTGAAAATTTATGTTGGGTCTAGCTCCATTACAGTTTTTGCCTCCACATTTTCACCCCCACCTTATGATATATGGATAAAATAATAAACAGTTTTACAGGTGATTACTTTAATTTTCCTAAGAGAGTCGCTCAAGGTGTACCAACACAACAAGGCAGCCGCAACATGGAAATGAAAGGATAGTAGCAAAAAGATATAAAAGAAAGGACCAAACAAGCAACACCATGCAGAACAGGGATAGCAGATTTAATAGCAATTTAACGTACCTGAGAATTTACTTGATATTTTATTTTAATTTTACTTTCAATAATTTATTAAAATATTTATATCCCATAGCCAGGTTGTTAATGGTGACGGATACAGGGAACATGTGACTCCTTCATTGCTTCTGGGCACCATTCAAAATGCTGGTTATTAACTATAAAGTCCTATGTGACTTGTGATTAGGCCGTATTCTCTCTTACAAGCCTGTCTTGGTCTTAAGTTCTTCAGAGGAAGCCCTTCTTTCAGTTCCACCTGTTATAAAATGAGAGATACTAGTGGATTTTTCAAGCAGAGTCAGAATTGGCAAGTCAGAAGCTGAACAACAATCTCTCTCTCTCTCTCTCTCTCTCACACACACACACACACACACACACACACACAGAGGTCTAGTAGAGCAAATAAATAAGATTCATCTTTTTTGGGTAAAACATAGAAAAGTTGGTTTTTTCCGGGTTGTGAGGCTATGTTCTGAAACAGTTTATTTCTGATGTTTCACCTGCATCTCTGGCTGGCATCTTCAGAGAATGGTTGGGTAGAAGTGGTGGTGGGGGTTATATACTGTGAACCCCTGTTGGAGAGGATATGTAAATTTGTGTATTTGAATGGCTAGTTTCTGGATGGAGATACCCAAGAAGGATTAGTGTCTGTTTGGCTAATGGTCCATTTTCTGCTGGAAATCCCCCTGTCCCTGAGTGGAGTTCATTTGCATGTGTTGAGTTTTAATGTTAGTGTTTTTCAGGACTGGTGGCCAAAATTTGTTTACTTTTAGGATTTAGGACTTGCTACCAGTCCTGAAAAACACTAAAATCAAAACTCAGCACATGGAAATGAACTCCATCCAGGGACAGGGGGATTTCCAGCAGACAATGGAGCATTAGCCAAACAGACACTAAACCTCCTTGCACATCTCCATCCAGAAACTAGCCATTCAAATACACAAATGTACAAATCCTCTCCAACAGGGGCTCACAGTATATAACCCCCCCCCACACACACACACACACTCCTGCCCAACCATTCTCTGAAGATGCCAGCCATGGATGCAGGCAAAATGTCAGGAATAAACTCTTCCAGAACATGGCCTCACAGCCCAGAAAAAATAAAAAAACCACGAAAAACCTATGGATGCCAGCGGTAAAAGCCTTCGACTTCACATAGAAAAGTTGCTTTATGTAAAATATGTCCATGTGTTTTTCAAGTCACCTGTTCAGTTGTACATAATCAAATTCATGGTCTAACAGAGAACAGGGAGAGAAGAAAAAATGTTTGCAGTTTAGAGAGATGCTAGAAGAGAATGGAAACATGCAAAGAAGAAAGTGGTGAATATAGATATGCAAAGGTTGCTAATACTTACACCTCCATCTTAGGCACATTTTGTGGGGATACATGAGAGGTCTTTCTCAGTGGTGATCCACATCTTGATTCCCCTGCCAATGGAGACTAGACTGGTTTCCACTCTATTGCCCTTCTACCAGCAAGTCAAGACCTTGTTATTCAGACAGACCTTGGTTAGTTATGATATTATTAGGTTTTTTAAGGTTAGGTGCTGTTATTCCTTTTTTATTGGTGGGTTTTTAATCGTGTCTTTAATCTGTCTTTTCCCTGCATTTGTTTTTATTTGATTTTTTTTTTTACTGCACAGAGCTGCCTGTAGTGCCAGGAAGGTGGGATAGAAATTTAAGTGTACTGTATATTATTCAATAAATTTTATTATATTTAATTAATTCAATAAACGGGAGGCCAGAATGCCATTGGGGCATTAAAACTGCATAATTCTGGGTTATATTGGCTATTGTATTTTTTTGCATGCTTGCATAAGGAGGTAACTGCTTGCACTTACACAAGCAGTTCCCTATTTGTGAAGTCGACGGCTTTCACGGCTGACATCCATAGATTTTCCTTGGGTTTTTTTCCAGGCTGTGAGGCCATGTTCTGCAAGAGTCTATTTATGATGTTTCACCTGCATCTGTGGCTGGCATCTTCAGCCACAGATGCAGGCTAAACATCAGAAAGAAACTCTTCCAGAACACGGCCTCACAGCCCAGAAAAAAACCAAGGAAAATCTATAGTTCCCCATTTCCCACAGTGCAGTGCGCCAGCTGAACAGCCAGTCCGGTGTGTTCTGTCTGAACCCCATGACCCACCAGAATAGCCACTGCAACAGCAGAGCATGGCCTCTAGAAAACTATCCAGAAATTTGCCATTATGTAAATTGAACAATAAAGCATTGTGGTCTGCCTGTATTGAATACATTCTCAACCATAGTGCTGCTCCTGCAACTTCTCACTCTTTAGAGATCTGGGAACAGTTAACAATACCCATCATTCTCCTATGACAGAGACAGGTAATGTCCAAATGTTACAACTCCCATCTTCACCTGGAAACCAAGCCTTATGAAGAACAACATAGGGAATTTGTTACCCAAATCACTCATGGAAATCCCACACAATATTGAGTTTCTAATCATTTTGGGGAAATTACCAGCAACTCGACTTAGTAATGCAAGAGGGGGCAACAGAGGGGAACTTTATGCCTATTTTACCCCTACTAACTCTGTACTGACATACACACAAACACGAGATGAAAAGTTAACAATGATATTTATTAAGGACTTAAAAATAATAACACCAATCATGCACACATTCTTACAATAGAATCATAGAATCATAGAGTTGGAAGAGACCTCAAGGGCCATCCAGTCCAACCCCCTGCCATGCAGAAATACCCAATCAAATCATTCCTGACAGATAGCCATCCAGCCTCTGCTTAAAAACCTCCAAAGAAGAGGCTCCAAAGAAGGAGACTCCACCACACTCCGAGACAGTGTATTCCACTTCCAAACAGCTCTTAATGTCAAGAAGTTTTTTCTAATGTTTTGGTGGAATCCCTTTTCCTGTATTTTGAACCCATTGTGCTGAGTCCTAGCCTCTGGAGCCGCAGAAAACAAACCTGCTTCATCCTCAGTATGACATCCCTTTGAATATTTAAACTATCTTCGAATATTTAAGCTATCATGTCCCCGCTCAACCTTGTCTTCTCCAGACTAAATATGCCCAGCTCCCTAAGTCACTCCTCATATGGCATAGTTTTCAGACCTTTTACCATTTTGATTACTCTCCTGTGGACACACTCCATCTTGTCAACATCCTTTTGGAATTGTGGTGCACAGAACTGGACACAGTATTCCAGGTGAGGTCTGACCAAAGCAGAATAGAGTGGCACTATTACTTCCCTTAATCTAGACACTATACTCCTATTAATGCAGCCTAGAATCGCATTGGCTGTTTTTGCTGCTGCATCACACTGCTGACTCATGTTCAGCTTGTGGTCCACTAAAGCTCCTAGATCCTTTTCGCATGCACTGCCCTCAAGCCAGGTGTCACCCATCCTATATCTATGCATTTCATTTTTACTGCCCAGATATAGTATCCTACATTTCTCCCTGTTGAAATTCATTTTGTTAGTTTTGGCCCAGCTTTCTCATCTGTTAAGGTCATTTTGAATTCTGATCCTGTCCTCTGGGATATTAACTACCCCTCCTAATTTGGTGTCACCTGCAAACTTTTAAGCATACCCTCTATTCCCTCATCCAAGTCATTGATAAAGATGTTGAATAGCACTGTGCCCAGGAGAGAACTCTGTGGCACTCCTCTAGTCACTTCTCTCCAGGATGAAGAGGAGCCATTGGTGACTACCCTTTGGGTTTGGTCAGTCAACCAATTACAAATCCACCTAACAGTTGCATTGTCTAGCCCACAGGTTAATCACTGTTTTGCAAGAATATCATCGGGGGCCTTGTCAAAAGCCTTACTGAAATCAAGATACACTACATCCACTGTGTTCCCTTCATCTATCAAGTTTGTAACTCTATAAAAAAAAGATATAATATTAGTCCGGCATGATTTGTTTTTGAGAAATCCATGTTGACTTTTAGTGATCACGGCATTCCTTTCTAAGTTCTTACAGACTGTCTGTTTAATGATCTGCTCTAGAATTTTTCCTAGTAGTGATGTCAGGCTGACTGGGTGGTAATTATTTGGGTCTTCTTTTCCTCTCTTTTTAAAGATGGGAACAACATTTGCCCTCTTCCAGTCTGCTGGGACCTCTCCTGTTCTCCAGGAATTCTCAAAGATTATTGACAGTGGTTCTGAGATTACTTCTGCCAGTTCTTTTAATGCCATTGGATGTAGTTCATCTGGCCCTGGAGACTTGAACTCATTTATATTGGCCAGGTATTCCTGAACTACCTCTTTACCAATTCTGTACTGTATTTCCCCTACTGTATCATCTGCTCCATTTTTCCCAAGTTGAGCTCTGTTCCCCCTTTGAGAGAAGACTGAAGCAAAGAAGGTATTAAGTCGTTCTGCCTTTTCTCTGTCCCCTGTTAGCCTTTTACCATCTTCTCCACACAGTGGCCCTAACATTTCCTTGTTCTTCCCTTTGTTACAGACATAACAAAAAAAAAAAAACCTTTTATTGTTTTTAACCTCTCTAACAAGCCTGAGCTCCATCTTTGCTTTAGCTTTTCTGACCTTCTCCCTACATAAGCTGGCTGTTTGTTTGAATTCTTCTTTGGTGATTTCTCCCTTTTTCTATTTCTTGTACATGTCCTTTTTAAGTTTTAGCTCAGTTGAGAGTTCTTTTGACATCCATCCTGATTTCTTTAGACACCTGCCATGTTTCCTCCACATTAGAACTGTTTGAAGTTGCACCTTCAATATCTCACTTTTAAGAAACTCCCATCCCTCATGAACTCCCTTCTCTGTTAGTATTCTTGACCATGGGATCACACCCAGTAATTCCCTAGGTTTTCTGAAATCAGTTTTCTTAAAGTCCAGAATACATGTCTGACTATGCTTGACTTCCCCTTTCTTCTCTCCCTGGGAACATGATCACTCCCCATTAAGGTCCTGCCACTTCCACTCCATTAACCAGGTCATCCCCATTAGTTAGGATCAGATCTAAAATAGCTGATCTCCTTGTTGCCTCTCCCACTTTCTGGACAGTACAATTGTCTGCAAGGCCAATGAGGAATTTGTTGGACCTTAAATTCTTGGCAGAGTTGGACTTCCGACATATATCAGGATAGTTGAAATCCCCCATTACTACCACATCTCTCCTTTCTGAATGTGCAGTCATGTGTTCCAGGAAGGCATCATCCAAGTCCTTTGTTTGGCTTGGAGGTCTGTAGAAGACTGCCGGAATGATATCCCTGCTGTTCCTCTCTCCCTTAATTTTTACCCAGATGCTCTCAACCTGGCTCCCAGGATTTAAGTCATGGATCTGTTAACAGGTGTACACATCCTTAACATATAATGCTACTCCACCACCCTTCTTATTTGTTCTATTTTTCTGAAATAGGTTATACCACTCTGTTATAACATTCCAATCATGAGTCTCATCCCACCAGGTTTCAGTATGCCTATAATATCATATTTGTTTTGCTGTGCTAAGAGTTCAAGTTCATCCTGTTTATTTCCCATGCTCTGTGCATTCGTATAGAGAAATCTGAGACCATGAGTCTTTTCCCCTATCTGCCTTTTAAAGGGTTTATTCCTCCCATTATTGGGTTGTTGTGTTATGTGCTTTGTTCTCTGTATAACATTTGGGCTATTATCTCTAGCACTCAATGAACTCTTTCCTTAAGAGTACTGTCTCCTTCCTCCAATAAAGGATTCACACAAGACCACTAGGAAATGGAAGAAGAGAAGGTGACAGAGGAATAGTAGGGAGTTTTTCTGTGGTGATACAACACCTGTCCTGTAGTCAAAAGTTTCAGAGCAGACTGGTAGTGTGGATGGATGAAGCATGAATGTTTAACACAGAGGGACGTGGGGTCCTCAGAAATGGAGTCTGTGTGCACTGAGGCAGGGTTTTGGGCCAGTAATTATACCCAAAAACGTACCCTCAGGTGATGGGCTTTTGTGTGATGAAACAGTGGGTTTCATGAAATTCCTGGGTTTGAACAATGGTTTTCCAATGATGTCAAAGTGTTGCAACTACTCTAAATATTCTGGAAATTAACTTTACAAAGTGTGAGCTGCCTCCTTGATGGCTGGGTCTGGGGACTAAGGGAAGAGTGATACCTTCAGACAAAGGATTACTCCAACCACCAATGATGGGATCAATTGTTTGTCACTAGGGTGTGTGCAGGCAATGTCCTCAGGTTTAGCTTGACCTCATTATGTTTCCTTCAGTTTGGAATTTGTCCATAGTCCTTCCTTTGGGCAATCCATGGCTTAGTACTTGCCTTTGGGATCCTTACAGTGACTCCATAGGATTTACTGTCCTCCCATGTGGACGAATATATTAATATGCCAAATTATTAATAAGCCCATTTTTGGGGTTCCTGAGGGTGGGACTTCTCAGGGGTGCTAACAAGTTGGGTATGTTTAGCTTGGAAAGGAGAAAATTGAGAGGTTACATGATAGACATCTTTAAATACCTGAACAGATGTCATGTGGCTTGTTTTCTGTTGTTCCACACATTAGAACACAAACCAATGGATTCAAATTATGATAAAAGAGATTACACATAAACATTAGGAAGAACTTGTTTACTGTAAGAACTGTTCAGTAGTGGACTAGACTTTGGGAGGTGGGCTGTACTTCTGTGAACAGAGGTTCATACCATGGAGTTAGCCTCTTTGGATAAAGAAGGGAAAATAGTGATCCAGGATTATGGGCTCCAGTTGGAGTCAGAGAACACTGGCAGTTCTTCCACGGCACCAGCAAAGCCAAAGCCCAGTCCATCCAAGAGAGGAGCTGCAGCTCAGGAGGAGGAGGCAGAGGTACTTCAACCTCTCACAATGTAAAATAAAGTACAGGGAGCAAAAGTTCAGGCAGTGTCCAGCTCAGACCTTAAATAAAGGAGGCTGATCTAATGAGGGCAGCTGTGTTAATTACTGACTATAAATTAGCTCAGCCCAGGCCATTCTGTCACTGCAGAACAACATCTCCCAAAAGTCTGTGCTACCCTGCCTGACATCTCTGATTTCCTGGCACTCTGACCTTTGGTGTGTATTTCTAGACTAAAATTTCTGGCAATTCTACTCTTAGTTCTTTTGGACTCCACTGTGAACTGCTTTCTTCCTTTGAACCTTTGACCACTTGAAACATGCATCTCTTTATCACCCAGTATAAGTCTTGGCCTTGGCATGGCATTCTCCTGCCAATTCTTATGGACTATAGGTGTCTTTACTTGGGCAGGATAGTTAGATGGTCATCTTTCAGGAGGGCTTTAGTTGTGTGTTCTTGCATGGTAGAGGGTTGTGTCCCCTTTCAACTCTTTAAATTCTATGATTCTGTAATTCGATGATTCTACCACTCCACACTGGCTAAGCCAACTAGGAGTTGCAAGTCAATAACAATGTTTCCCATGCTGGATGTTTCCCATGCTGCTCTGAGAGATAGATTAGGCTGAAAGATTTTTATGAACAAGTGGATATTTGAACCCAGGGCTGGCACAGGATCAAGAAACTACCATATTGGTATTGAATCATAGAATCAGAGATTCATAGAATTGCAGAGTTGGAAGAGACCACGAGGGCCATCCAGTCCAATCCCCTGCCATGCAGGAAATCACGATCAAAGCATCCCTGACAGATGGCCATCCAGCCTCTCTTTGAAGACCTCCAAGTAAGGAGACCCCACCACGCTCCGAGGGAGTGTGTTCCACTACCGAACCGCTCTTACTGTCAAAAAGTTCCTCCTAATGTTGAGGTGGAATCTCTGTTCCTGGAGCGTGCATCCATTGCTCCATGTTCCAGTCTCTGGAGCAGCAGAAAACAAGTCTGCTCCATCCTCAATGTGACACCCCTTCAAATACTTAAACAGGGCTATCATATCGCCTCTTAACCGTCTTTTTTCAGGCTAAACATACCCAGCTCCTAAGTCTATCCTCATAAGGCATCGTTTCCAGACCTTTCACCATTTTAGTCACCCTCCTCTGGACACTCTCCAATTTGTCAATATCCTTTTTTAATTGTGGTGCCCAGAACTGGACACAGTATTCTAGGTGAGGTCTGACCAAGGCAGAATAGAGCAGCACTATTACTTCCCTTGATCTAGACACTATACTTCTATTGATGCAGCCCAAAATCGCATTGGCCTTTTTAGCTGCCGCATCACACTGTTGAATCATGTTTAACTTGTGGTCTACTAGGACTCCTAGATCCCTTTTGCATGTAGTCTCGTTCAGCCAGGTCTCTCCCATCCTATATCTATGCATTTCATTTTTCCATCCTAAGTGCAGTATCTTACATTTCTCTGTATTGAATTTCATTTTGTTAGCTTTGGCCCAGCTCTCCAGTCTATCCAAGTCATTTTGAATTTTGATCCTGTCCTCTAGGGTATTAGCTACTCCTCCTAATTTGGTGTCATCTGCAAATTTGGTAAGTATGCCCCTAATTCAGTCATCCAAGTCATTGATAAAGATGTTGAATAGCACTGGGCCCAGGACAGAACCCTGTGGCACCCCACTGGTCACATCCTTCCAAGACAAAGAGGAGCCATTGCTGAGCACCCTTTGGGTTCGACCGGTCAACCAATTACAAATCCATTGAACAGTTAACTTGTCTAGCCCACATTTTACAAGCTTGTTTGCAAGAATGTCATGGGGAAACTTGTCAAAGGCCTTACTGAAATCAAGGTATGCGATATCCAAAGTGTTCCCTTCATTTACCAAGCTGGTCATTTTATCAAAAAAAGAGATCAGATTAGTCTGTCATGACTTGTTTCTCTGAAACCCATGTTGACTTTTTGTGATTATGGCATTGACTTCTAAATGTTCACAGACTCTCTGTTTAATGATCTGCTCTAGAATCTTCCCTGGTATTGATGTCAGACTAACTGGACGATAATTGTTGGGATCCTCCTTTTTCCCCTTTTTGAAAATGGGGACGTTTGCCCTCCTCCAGTCTGCTAGGACTTCTCCTGTTCTACAAGAGTTCTCAAAGATTATTGCCAATGGCTCTGAGATTACATTTGCCACCTCTTTTAATACTCTTGGATGTAGTTCATCTGGTCTTGGAGATTTAAATTCATTTAGATTAAGAAGGTATTCCTGTACTACCTCTTTGCTTATTCTGTGCTGGATTTCCCCTATTGTGTCCTCTGTTCCTTTATCCTCAGGTTGGTCACTCTTTTCCTTTTCTGAAAACACTGAGGCAAAGAAGGTGTTGAGTAATTCTGTCTTTTCTCTGTCCCCTGTTAGCATTTTGCCATCTTCTCCGCGTAGTGACCCTACCATTTCCTTCTTCCTCCTTTCGCTGCAGATATAGCCAAAAAACCCTTTTTATTGTTCTTAACCTCTCTAGCAAGCCTGAGCTCATTCTGCACTTTAGCTTTTCTTTCTTTACTCCTACACGTGTTCGCTATCTGTTTGAATTCTTCTTTGGAGATTTTCCCTTTTTTCCATTTCCTATATATGTTCCGTTTAAAACTTAGCTCCGTTGAAAGTTTTTTAGTCATCCATCCTGGTTTCTTGAGACACCTCCCATTTTTCTTCCTCAATGGTACTGTTCGAAATTGTGCCTTCAGTATCTCCCTTTTGAGAAAGTCTCATCCATCTTGAGGTCTCTTCTCTTTTAATATTCCTGACCATGGGATCACCCCCAGTATTTCCCTGAGTTTATTGAAATCAGCTCTCCTAAAGTCAAGAATGCGTGCCTGACTATGCCTGGCTTCTCATTTCCATTGTATAACAAACTCCAGGAGATCACGATCACTCTCACCTAAGGATCCCACCACTTGCACCCCATTAACCAGGTCATCCCTGTTGGTTAGGATCAGATCTAAAATAGCTGACCCCCTTGTTGCCTCTTCCACCTTTTGGACCATGAAATTGTCTTCCAGGCAAGTAAGGAATTTGCTAGACCTTGAAGTTTTGGTTGAGTTAGATTTCCAGAAAATATCAGGATAATTGAAGTCACCCATCACTACTACATCTCTTCTTTCTGCTTGTGTGGTCATCTGTTCTAGAAAGGCATCATCCAATTCCTCCATCTGACTTGGGGGTCTGTAGTAGAGTCTGTGCTTTCCCTCCCCTTTAATTTTTATCCAGATGCTCTCCACCTGGCTTCCAGTATTGATGTCATGGATCTCTTCACTGGTATAAATATTCCTCCTCCTTTCCTGTTTGGCCTGTTTCTCTTAAAAAGGTTATACCCCTCTATTCCTACATTCCAATCATGCGACTCATCCCACCAAGTTTCAGTAATGTCTATTATATCATATTTGTTTTGTAGTGCTAGGAGTTCAAGTTCATCTTGCTTATTTACCATGCTCTGTGCATTTGTGTAGAGACATCTAAGACCATGTGCAAGTTTTTTGTGTTTTTTTTGCCTCCCACTGTTGGGTCCTTGCACTGTTTGCCTTGTTCCCTCTATGACAGTTTGACTATTTTCTCCAGCCCTTTTGCCTTCCAGAATACTGCCTCCCTCCCCCATATGACTCAGTTTAAAGCCCTCCTGATCAAATTCTTGAGACTGTAGGCAAAAATGTTTCTGCCTGCTGTTGTGAGATGCACCCTATCTCTTGCCAGAAGTCCCCCCCCCTCATGGAAGTGCAGCCCATGTTCCAAGAATCCAAATCGTTCTTGGTGACACCATCTACGGAGCCAGTTGTTTACATCGGCTATTTTCCTCTCCTTTCCTGGGCCATGCCCTTCAAGTGGCAGAAGAGACGAGATGACAACCTGTGCATCCATTTCTTTCAGCTTCCTCCTCAGAGCCTCATAATCTCTTCTGATCTTCAGAAAGTTGTGCCTTGCAGTATCATTGGTTCCCACATGGACTAAAAGGAAGGGGTAATTATCCATAGGCTTGATGAGTCTTGTCAGCCTCTCGGTCACATCATGGATCTTTGCCCCAGGGAGACAACACACCTCCCGAGACATCTTGTCAGGCCCACAAACCACTGCTTCTGTACCCCACAGCAAGGAGTCCCCCACCACCACACGCCTCCCCCGAGGCTTCGCAGCTGCTGTTCCTTGCGGTGGTCCTCTCAGGGTTCCCCTGCTCTGTCCCTGAAGTCTGTCCATGCTGTTCTTCCTCGTTGTCCTCGATAAGGGAAAGGGCTTCGAATTGATTCTGTAGCTGCAAGCTGCTCGAAGAATCCCTGGATTTTCTTGTTCTGTATGTGACATTCCTCCAGCTGTCTACGTCCTGTGTCCATGAAGTGATCCTCTCCTCCCCAACCAGTTCCTCTGTGCAGTCCCTGTCCAAGACTGTTCGTTCTGTTCTGTCCAGGAAAATCTCTTGCTCATGAATCTTTTGAAGTGTAGCTACCCGTTTCTCCAGCTGCTGGACTTTCTCCTCCAAGAGGGCTACCAACTTGCACTTGGTGCATGTGAAGTTCCCCACATCTGTAGACAAGAAGACAAACATCGCACCATTGTTGCAGGTGACTGCAGCAGTCCCCTCAGTGTCCATGGTGAGAGCTTTTAGGTAATCTAAGAACTCTTAGGTAATGCTGAGAACTCTAAGCTGTACTTTTGTTTGGTCCACCCCACTCAGCAACAAGCAGCCTCTCCCAACAGTTTAAAAAAATTCAAACTCACAGAAGCTCCACCCCACTCAGCAAGAAGAAGCCTCTTCCAACAGTTTTTAAATAAATCAAACTCACAGAAGCTCCACCCCACTCAGCAACAAGCCGGTTGCCCGGGACTTACTGAGCAGCCGCCTTTGCGGCCAGAGTCGCCCCGCGCCCGGGCAGCCACATGGCCGGCATGGGCACCGCCATGCCGGTCGTCCTTGCTCTCCCCGGCCTGACCTTGCAGGTCGGGGAGAGGATCCTGGGCCAGCCAATCAGATGGAGGCTGCCTCCGTCCGAGTGGCTGGCGCCGGCCAATCAGAGCCCGCGCTCAGCGCGGCCGCTGATTGGCCAGGGGGCAGGGCCAGTCCCCACCGTGGTCCACCGGCCAGGTATTTATGCCCGGCTGGCTCGCAGCTCTGGCAGTTGGCTCTTGCGAGCCGAAGACCCACCCACCCTTAGTTAGTTGTTTTTGTTAGCCAGTTCTGCTTTGTCTACATTGTATCTAATCTTGTCACAACTTTCTGGGTGAGTGGTGGGCATGAGTTTTTATCCCGTCTTGGGGGGGAGTTGGGAGTACTGTTTGGCTTCCCGGGTCCTGGGCTAGGACCGCTTCTGGGGCAGCTCCCCCCCCCAGGAAATTTTCGGGCACATGGCCCATCACATGGCGGTCATGTGAGCTCCACACTTCCAGACACATGAGTGGTCACGTGACATGGCCTCACGGCCAGGCATGTGATCGGTCACGTGATCCACATGTGCCCAGCGGGTTGGGTTCGCCTTCTTGGGCGGACTTAGGTTTGGCTTTCAGACAGGTTGAGGGCTCTCATCCTGTCCCACGGATAACTCATGCCCAGACCAACCGCTAACATCTATCACCAGACAGAAAGTTGTGGCCTTTCCGCCAACCATCATCTTACTTCTTGTAAATAAAGCTCATTTGGTGCATGTTATTTCTGTGTGTGTATCCTTGTGATTTGGCTGGGACGGGGCGGGGGGCTCCTTGACTCTCGGTCGCAAGCAGCCTTTCCCCACAGTTTTAAAAAATTCAAACTCACCCACTCAAAGTGGCTGTCCAGAAGCTGCCCTCCTTCTTCTCCCTGGCAGGAAACTGCTAAGTTCTGATTTGTCACTGTTGCATGAAATGTAGTATAGTACACTGATAGACCCCTGGTAGATGTCAGGACTGTCACTTGACCTCTAAGAAGCGTCCTACAGTTAGAAAATCCTTAGGGCAGTTCTAAAACTGTTTGCCTTGGAGGCTTGATTGGTACCAATGTTTATCGCATTTGATGCCAAGTTAAAACTTGGCTGTTTACCCAAGCATTTGAAGCTTTGTGATCATGGCTCTGTTGATCTATTGGACTTCAGTTATGTTGAATGGCTTTATACAGTGTGGAAGAAGAGGAATGTGGCAGTAGGTGAGGGATATCAGCAACCCTGGGAAGCCAGATAAAGCTGTAGGGCCCATTTGGCCCCAAGGCTAAACATTGTACACCTTTCTTCTAGTAAAAACAGGAATCTACTTTGGTATCTACTACACCCTCCAGAATTTACAGATGAAAACCAGGAGATGTGTAGCCAAGCAACATCCAAGTGTGGTCAAGACTGCAAAATGTATTAATGAGGAATGTCACACAAGCTAGGATAGGCTGCAGCAGTTTGCTTTGGCCTGAGGCTAGAGGGAAGGGCAAGATTTTGCCACCTATTGTTCTCCCCCCCCCTCCATTGAGTTAATTAACTGCTCAGTTTGAAGCTATTGAAGCAAGCTGAGGAGAAAATGAGATGAAGTGCGAGGAGGAGAGAGAAACTGGAACATTTTAAAAGCATTTGAAAAAGTGGGATGGCAGAAAATTAATTGGGACTGCCAGATTGGTATCAAAGAAAGCAGCTGTAAGTATATTGTCCACTAAATTACACACAAATGTTTCTCTTTATATTGTCTACTCTTTCATCATGGAAGTGTGGTGGGGGAGGTCTGTACTTTTCAGTCATTTCACCTAGAAGATATTTTACTAGGTAATTACTCTGGAAATGCAGACGCAGCATTATAAAATGTGAAGCTGCCCATATTTTTCCTCTTCATCTTTATAGACAACAACAAAATATCTTCAAGCCAATCAAAGGCCCTTAAGCTTGAGCTCAGCTATGTAACCAGCTCTGCTGAAGATGCTGGCCATCCATGCGAGAAATAAGCAGGCGGAATTGTTAGAGATAATTAGTTTGTACTCCACAGCCCCATCACAATTCTTGGCACTGTTATACATTTAATAAGAACAACACGGGCTGTTACACTAGGAACACAGCGCCAGTGTGCGCATATTGGTCCATGCAGCAAACATTATGCTTTTTCATTTGCATGTGAAGCACTCTGCGACTAGCAGAATTGCACTCAGGCATGCCTGAGGGAAAACAAAATAACAATAAAAAAAACTCTTGAAGGCAACAAATGATAGGGGGTGTGAGACAGAATTTGCCTAGTCTTGAGCTTGACAATATATAGGCTTTCTGTCTCATAGAAAGTTGGGAAACTGCTTTATACCAGTGGTCCTCTTTGGCATTAACGACATCATGTGTAGGCAACTTACAAGAAGTCCAGGGGCAGATTCACTCCACCCAGGACCTGGAAGGACGGATCACTTGGGGAGCTGGGTATGTTTAGCCTGGGGAAGAGAAGGTTAAGAGGTGACATAATAGCCATGTTTAAATATTTGAAAGGATGTCTTATTGAAGAAGGAGCGAGCTTGTTTTCTGCTGCTCCAGACATAGAACACAGAGCAATAGATTCAAACTACAGGAAAAGAGATTCCACCTAAACATTAGGAAGAACTTCCTGACAGTAAGAGCTGTTCGGAAGTGGACCGCACTGCCTTGGAGTGTGGTAGACTCTTTTTTGGAGGTTTTTAAACAGAGGCTGGATGGCCATCTGTCAGGAGTGCTTTGATTGGGTATTCCTGCATGGCAGGGGGTTGGACTGGCTGGCTCTTGTGGTCTCTTCCAACTCTATGATTCTATGACTTCTGGTTTGGAAAGAAATCCTCTCAACCATGGGCCTAAATATATGCTGAGCAGGGAACAGGGTGGCACAACCAGCAGCACCTCCTAAAAGGTGTGATCAGATGTCTTAGAGCAAAAGAAAATGGGGGGGAGGCAGGCAAGGGTGCAGGGGTTGGGGGTAGGGCTCTGAGGGGCACAGAAGGACCAGAGGGGTCACATGTGTCTCACAGACTGTGCTTTACTCACCCCAATTTACACTGACTGACAGTGGCTCTCCAGAGTCCTGGACAGAACTCTGCCATACATTGAAAGCCACGGGTTGGTTCTTTGGATCTTTGAGATATAAAGCATATGCTCTATCACTGACCTACAGTCCTGGCAAAGTTGTTTACTAAAAGTGATTAGCTCCTCCTACATAGCCAGAGTTTTGAAAAGCAGTTCTCAAAAGCAATTAAAATGGCTGCTTTAACATTGTTTTTGTTTCTGCTTTAAGAAATCCAAATTCTATAAGAGGCTCGGGTGTAGAACAAAGCACATACTCTTCCATCTCCACTGTTGTTAGTGCCCCTGAGAGAGCCCCACCCCAGGAACCCCCAAAATTGGCTTATTAATAATTTGGCTTATTAACGTGGCCTTCCATGGGAAGAGCAGTAACGTGTTAGGGACTTGCTAAAGGCACTGGTATGAATCCCAAAGAGACACGTATGCACCTCCCAGGAAGAGCTACTGGCAAATTCCAAAATTATGAGGAAACATCAAGAGGGCAAAGGGTCACAGTCTCCACTACACAGTTAAGTGGCAGACAATAGATGGGTGGAGTAATCCTTTGTTTGCAGGTATAGAACTTCCCTTCCCTCAATCACCCAGCCATTAACAGAGGCTGCTCAAGCTTTGTGAATCCAATCATCAAAGGATGGTTTGCAACATATTAGCATCTTCAGACACCTATTATTGACACCAGGAAACTCATTGTGCAATCCTTGAAGGCTCCTGGAATCTATTGTTTCAACCCAGGAAACTTGCTTAACTCAGGGCATATTTTTGGTATAAATATTTTTGGTATAAATAAGTCTGCTTCATCACACAGAGGTTCCATTTCCAGGGGAAACTGTTACTCTGTGTTAACCACTCCAGATTCATCCATCCACACTGCTGGACTGTTCAATGACTTCAGGACTACAAGACGGGTGTCGTATATCCCCAGAAATCTCCTTATCTGTCCTCTGGCAATCCCTCTTTTCTTCGATTCATAGTGGTCTTATGTGAATACTTTTTGTATGTATGTGTGCGTACTTGCTGTTATTATTTTTATGCCTTTAATAGCTATCATTGTTAATTCTTCATTTTGTGTTTGTGTGCGTATGTTCCAAGGGACTCGGGGTATATAAAGGTGTAAAGATCCCTCTCTCTGTTGCCCCCTTTTGCATTGTTAATTGAGCTGTTGCAAATTTCCCCAACACATTAGAAACTCAATATTTTCTTGAAATTTCCAAGAGCTCTTTGGGTAACATTGTTCTTGCCTCAAGACCTGTAACAAAGCACAAGGCAGCAGCACATTGCTCAGCACTTGAACCGTAGAATATTCATCTTCCTCCCTTTAGTGACGCTATGCACCCTGTAACTAGAAAACATACTGTTACAGCCCCGAAGGGTGAATTTATGCCTTGGTATGTTAGAATTGTAATGTAGCTTAAATGTAGTTTTCTTACAGGGGAAAAGTATTAATTACTATTAACTAGTTCTAATAACTACTTCCAAGATCTGCATCAATGTCCACAAAACCTACTTGTAGTGACTTGTTTATCAATAAAATCAAATAGAAATATCTCTCTGGCTTTTCTTCTCAAACAAAGATTCAGGAAGGACTCATCCCACGCTTTCTGAAAGTGCACTGATGACTAAAAAGGCCAATCAGAGATAGAGAATTCCGGCTGCAGAAAGCACAGCAGAAGGTTTCCTTGTGTGATGTTTCCGGGTTGTGATTCTTTCTGCATTGTCGTTTCTCTTCAAGAATTGTTCGGCATGAGTTCTCAAATAAGGCTGCAGCATTGTGAATGGTGCGTCTCCATGCCTCCCGATGTGAGGCTTTGGTGGACCATTGTTGATGATCAATTTGGCCGAGCCTGAGATGTTGTTTCAGGGAGTCCTTGTATCGCTTTTTTGGAGCGCCCCTCTTACGCTGACCAATGGCGAGTTCACCGTAGAGTACTATTTTGGCAAGGCGATGGTCCTCCATCCTAGAAACATGCCCTGCCCAGCGCAGCTGTGTTCTCAATATCATGGCCTTAATGCTGGTGATCCCTGCTTGCTCAAAGACAGCAACAATTGTCACATAGTCAGTCCAGTGTATATTTAGGATTGTGCATATACAGCACTGATGAAAGTGTTCGAGGAGTCGTAAGTGGTGGCGATAGGTGACCCATGTTTCAGACCCATAAAGGAGAATAGACAGTACAATGGCTCTATATACACTGATTTTTGTGCTTTGCGTCAAGTGTTTATTACTCCAGACTCTTTTGTAAAGTCTTCCAAATGTGCTATATAGTAGCTACAAAATGGGGATGATATAGACATTGGCCAAGATCCTGTTCTCCCATTGGCAGAGCTCTTGGACAGAGCTCCTCTCCTCCTCCATTTATTGGCCACTCGTGCATACTAGGATATGATATTCTGAATGCTAAGACATAGGGTGTCACTACTGTCCAGGCACCAAGGTCACTACACCCAGCAGTGCAGAAGATTGTAGGCATTCACCATCTCAAAGATGAGCTGTGCGTGGGTGAAAGACAGGTCGCTAAGGCCATATTCAATATACCTTCCAACATTTTCCAGGTGAAAACAAGATTACTCCTGTGTATTAATCTTTTAATTTATTTATTAAAATATTTGTTAATGAATTCCCTAGCAAGCAGAGTCCCCCAAATGATGTACTACAAGAGATACAGAAAACTTTTTAAAAAACAGGTTTAAAATCATGTTAAAGGCCACTTTTAAAACCAAGTTTAAAAACCAAAGGCCCAGTTGGAGCCCTCGTGGTACAGTGGTTAAATGTCAGTACTGCAACCATAACGTTGCAAGTTCTATCCTAGAGAGCTCCAAGATTCACTCAGCCTTCCATCCTTCTGTAGGTCAGTCAAATGAGTACCCAGCTTGTTGGGAGCAATTAGTTAACACGTTGTAAAATGCTTCAGGAGTGCTTTGGCACTGATAAGCAGCATAGAGAAAGAAGTGCTAAAGTGCTATTGGAATAATGGTATTAGACATTCTACCCCACCTGACTTCCCTTGTGAGGACGCTCCACAACTTAAGTATCTCTGCAAACAGCCCTGGTGGCAAGGACTTCTTAGCCTAGTCTCTCAAGTGGTGGGACATAAAGACCGAGCCTCTAGTGAACTCTGCATGAAGCATCACTGCCTGAACCTTTGCCTCCCCCACTGCAAAATAATGAAAACACTTATTGAATGAATTGCTCTTCATTTCTCCTGACTTGTCCACTCTACACTGTCTTCTTCAGACAAGTGTGTTAAACACTTTCTGTAAGAGTTTAGGGTTGCTGTTGTTTTTTCCCCTGGGTTTAACAATGCTTTACAGAATCTCACAGTAAGAAAATCATTGGAACAAATGAGAATCTTACAACACCTCAATGACATATTTTGGAATGAGATTAACTGTGGCAGGGCAAAACACACTGCATGAGATGGATGAAGCATTATCATTAATTGGAAGACACAAATGAAAGATTCCACTGGAAGATTCCTAAGTTAGGGAACTCCCTCCCAAGAAAGACAGTTGGTCCTCTCTCTGATCTCTTTTTTGCTGGCTGGTGAAGGACCATTTTATTTAAGCAGGACTTTGATGTTTATCTGGTTTGGGCAGAAGATTTTTTTTAATGAGGTCTGCTGTATTTTTCACTAACTGTTTTTTTTTTAAACTGAATGTTTTAACTGGATTGTTTAATGCAGGGGTGGGAAAATGTGGGCCGCATTTGTCCCCAGTGCAATGTCTCAGTCTCTGTAATGCTAGAATTTGGAGAGTGAAGGAAAATGTCACTTGGAGGGCCGAATTCCTATTGTGGGACAATGGGCTCATTTTGACCCCCCACCTGTAGCTGCACCCCTGGCTAAATCTCTAGTGCTCCTCCCACCCCCCACTGTTCATGACTTATCTGAATGAGCTGCAGCTTCTGTTTCTCAGAGCAACCTAGACCTCAGCAATCAGAAGAGAAAGGGGACTGCAAAAATCCTGTGGGCAAAGTGCTTTGGCATTGCAATTGCTTCTTCCCTTGCTGACTGCTGTTATATAAATGCTCGGAAATGAAGTTGCCAGTCTTCTTATTGACCCGTTTACCCAAGATGAGACACCAGAAGAAAAGAGGTGCAAAGGTTAATTGGTATTATTGTTAAAATGTTCTTTCTCCTCCATTCACTGCTGTCTTGGGCAATGTTTGGATAGTCAGTGAAAACACAGACATGCGGGATGGTGGTAGGTTGGCAAAAGCATTGTGCATCCAGGTCAGTGACACTTTGTCATTTACAAGCAGATAAAAGAAACCTGATAAAAGCAACTTGCCAAGAGAAATCAAGAGATGGGATATACTGAAAGAATAGCTATGTCTCCAAGAACCAGGATTCACAGATACATTCAGCCATCTTGGTTGCATTCTGCTCATTTCCCTCCTTCTGTCCCAAGTTTAGTTTTGATGGAAGTCAGTGGATGATTTTTCCTTTGGTCTCTGTGCCAACGTAGACTCATCAATGTTGTCTTCCCCTTCCCACTGGTTGGTCCCCTGAGAAGTACAGCTATACTTCAATTAACAAAGTCTTTGACAAAGAAGCTCTTTTTTCTTTTCTTTTTTTTACAAAGTCTTTTTACACCCAGCCCCTGTTTCTCCTCCTTGTCATCTGTCTAACTGCAAGATTTTGGGGTTTCTTTAGCAGCAGCATTGTGCAGAAACACAAAATTTTGGTTCTGGGTTCCAGCAGCATGTCAGCAGTAAACAATGCAATAAAACTTGAGCTGGGAAAGAATGGGATCCATTTCTACTTAAGTGTGTGTGCCTGCCTACAATAGGCAAGCTAGACAGCAGGCTGCCTCCAGAATCCCTTACTGAGAATGTGTGAAGAGCAAAACACAGAGAAAAGGGGAGAGCAGATCCGCCAGTCTCTTCAGCTATCTCCAGCAAGTTATAAAATACATAAATCTGCAAATTTGGCCACCAAAAAGGAAATCATAAGAAAACTGTAAGCTGTTTTAAATTCAGACAGCCTGTTTAGCTGTTGAATCTCTTTTGGCAGGTTATTCTACAGTCTGGGATGGTCCACAAAAAGGTCCTCTGGGTGACAGTTGCCAGTTTAGTCCTGGACAGTTGAATAAATGCCCCCTTCCAAGGACCCGCATGTACAGCGCAGATTGTGCAGGAGATCCTGCAGGTAATCTGGACCCAAACCATGGTGGGTTTTAAAGGTAATAACCAACACTTTGTACTTTGCCCGGGGTCTAATTGGTAGCCAGTGGAGTGGTTTCAATATTTGTGTGATGTGGTCACTCCTGGATGTACCTGTAACAAATCTGGCTGCCATATTTTGAACTAACTGGAGTTTCTGAACTTGGTACAGAGGTAGCCAATGTAAAGCACATTGCAAAAGTCCAACCTTGAGTTTACCAGCATGTGCACTACCATCTTTACATCTTCCAATTCTAGGAAGGGTCACAGCTGGTATATCAGCCGAAACTGATAATAAGTACTCCTGAGTGTTGCATCTTTTTGAACTGACATTTGGAGAGACAGATCCAGGAGCAATCCCATGTTGCAAAAACAGTCTTTAAGGGGAGTGTAGCCCCATCCCGACCCACCTCCATCCCCAGATTAGGACCCCTAAAAGTAAGCACTTCTGTCTTGTCTGTATTCAGTTTCAATTTGGTTTTCTTCATCCAGCCCATTACTTTCTCCAAGCATTCATTCAGAGGAGACATACATGCCTTAGCTAAGGCTGCTTTTGAAGGCATGGAGAAATATATTTGGGTGTCATCAGTGTACTGATAGCATCCCATTCCACGCCTTTGGATGATCTCTACCAGTGGTTTCAGTAGATGTTAAAAAGCACTGGGGATAGGATGGCACCTTTTGGTATGCCATATAACAGCTCCTTATTTTGAGAAGCAGTTATCCCCAAGCACCACCATCTGGAACCTGCCTGAGAGGTAGGACTGGAACCACTGCAACACAGGGCCTCTGATTCCCAACCCCCTCCCCCCAGCATTCCAGAAGGATAGCATGGTTGTTGGTATTGAACATCACTGTGAGATATAAAAGCAGTAACAGGAACATACACCCCCATCAGTGTTAAGTGTTAAGACAGAGATCATCCTCTAAGGTGACCATAGCAGTCTCAACTCTGTAGCCTGCTCTGAAGCCGGTTTGATATGGGTCAAGGAAGTGTGTGTCATCCAAGACTGCCTGGAGTTGGAAAGCAACTGCCTTCATGATTGCCTTGCCCAAAAAAGGAAGATTAGACACTGGCCTATAATTAATAATGTCCAGGGGTTCCAAGGAGGGCTTTTTTAGTAGTAGTCTAACCACTGCTTCTTTTAAACAAGATGAAAAGTTCCTGTTCCTGAGAGATGCATTAATAATATGTTGCATTTGAAATCTGATTGAATTCCCTCCCTGGACAACCAGCCATGAAGAACAAGGATCAAGAAAACAGGTTGTCGTCCCCCCCCTTACTTGTCCCAGCAACTTCTCCACATCAGCAATACTCACCAATTGAAATTGATCCAATGTAAACCCACTCACAAAGTTGCTGGACACACCATTATCAACTTCTGCTCCAATGATGGCATGTAAGTCAGATCTTATGTGAGAGATTTTATCTGAGAAATGGTCTTAAAAGCATCACAGCAAGCTGTTACCTGGCCTTACTCCCCCCCCCCATTAATAGTTCATAATTAGGCAATATTGGACATTTCATGAGGTCTAGGTAGGCCACGGCAGACCGAAAGTGGGTTCAAGGGAAGGTCACCAGGACCTAACAAAGATGTCTTTTGGAAATTCCCAACAAACACACCCAAGATAGGATTAAGTGGAGCCCCTTAGGACTTTCTCAGACTAGCATTTAAAAATGCTGTAATTCCATGACTGGGGAAGCAGAAATATAGGAGATTTTCACACTGGAGCTAAAAGCCCAGGTTCTGTCCCGCCACCTCTCCTGTTCCTGCAACGGAATGGAGGTAAATGTTTGCATGCTTATCTCCATTCCACTGCAGGAATGGGTGTCCTCCCTCCTTGCCCGGCCAGCATTAAATGCAACCGTCGTAAGACTGCTTTTACAACTGGCTGGGGGAAATCGCACTCATTCTTGTCAGGGCAGTTCTTGCCAGAGAACGAGTGGGAGGGAAATTCAAATTAACCCCCTCCAGCTGTCAAATAAAAGAATAAAAATAAAAATAAATAAAAAATACAAGTAACCCAGGGAAGGTGGCACTTACCTGGATGTCCTGATCATGGCAGGAAGTGCCTGTCACAGAGCTCCTCCCCCATCCCTGTCATCCCAGAACAGGGATGGGATCCAACTCGCACACCCACGTTCCGTTACAGAAATGGAACCAGGTGTCTATAAATGACTTCTCCCAGTGAATAAACTATCACAGGGAGAACACAGAATAATGACAATTAGGGAACAGAACAGGGTAAACGTGTCTGAAAGGAAAATCTTTCAGTGGCCGTTCCGTCCCAGTAATGGGACTAATTGCCTGTGTGAAAATCTCCATAGTGGCATGATTGCAGTAATTACTGCACTTCGCCAGAATCGTGCAATACTACTGCCACGGAATTATTCACTAGCAGTTTAAAAACAGGATTTCAGCTTGTGCTATACTAACACTTCTTTTCATTGAATCATACAATCATAGAGTTGGAAGAGACCACAAGGACCATCACAGTCCAGCCTCCTGCCATGCAGGGATACCCCATAAAAGCACTCCTGACAGATGGCCACCCAGCCACTGTTTAAAAACCTCCGAAGAAGGAGACACCACCACAATCCAAAGCAGTGCATTCCACTGCCGAACAACTCTAACTGTCAGGAAGTTCTTCCAAATGCTTATGTGGAATATCTTTTGCTGTAGTTTGAACCCATAGCTCCATGTCCTAGTCTCTGGAGCAGCAGAAAACAAGCTTGCCCCATCCTCAGTATGACATCCCTTCAAATATTTAAACATGGCTATCATTTCACCTCTTAACCTTCTCTTCTCCAGACTAAATATACCCAGCTCCCTAAGCCACTCCTCATAGGGTATGACTTATTTTGGTTGCCCTCTTCTGGACATGCTCCAGCTTGTCAATATCTTTCTTGAATTGTGGTGCACAGAACCGGATACAGTATTTCAGGTGAGGTCTGACCAAAGCAGAATAGAGTGGCACTATTACTTCCCTTAATCTAGACACTATACTCCTATTAATGCAGCCTAGAATCGCATTGGCTTTTTTAGCTGCTACATCACACTGCTGACTCATGTTCAGCTTGTGGTCTACTAAGACTCCTAGATCACTTTCTCATATACTGCCATCAAGCCAGGTGTCACCCATCCTATATCTGTACATTTCATTTTTTTTCTGCCCAAGTGTAGTATCCACATTTCTCTGTGTCAAAATTAATTGTGTTAGTTTTGGCCCAGCTTTCTAACCTGTTAAAGTCATTTTGAATTCTTATCCTGTCCTCTATGGTATTATCTACCCTCCTAATTTGGTTTCATCTGCAAACTTGATACGCATACCCTCTATTCCCTCATCCAAATCATTGATATAGATGTTGAATAGCACTGTGCCCAGGAGAGAACTCTGTGGCACTCCTTTGGTCACTTCTTTCCAAGATGAAGATGAGCCATTGGTGAGCACTGTTTGGGTCCAGTCAGTCAACCAATTGCAAATCCATCTAACAGTTGCATTGTCTACCCCACATGTTACTAATTTTTTTGCAAGAATATCATGGGGGACCTTGTCAAACATGTATGTAAATTTCATGAGTTGTGTGAAAGGGTACTCAGGTGATCAGTAGCAGGTTGGCCATGCTACCCTTTCTAACCCTAGCTTTTCCTAGCTTTTCCATAGCTTTTCCTACCTCATTAGGTGTGGACATGTGCAGGACCAGGACCAATGTACAGAAACCAGGAATGGAGGAAGGTCTGCCACCTTGAGAATAGGGCCAGTGGCATGAAGATAAATAAAATCCATTAACTATGAGGAAATAATATAATTCACAGCTGGTTCTGAATGACTAAAGGCCTCCCCTCTTGCTAGTCCCCAAGGCATTAGGCTGCCTGAAGCAAAAAACCAAAATGGTTTTCTCTCCCATTCTATGGTCAAAAGCCAACTGGATTAGCAGTTGAATTCTTTCTCCTCCACTGTACTGAAGATAGCAGGCTAGCCACTGGCAGGCTAGATGTCACTCAGCTCTCTCCTCTAATACATTGCTACCACCTCCCATGGTGAGTTTTCTGAGAAAAATCCCTCATCCTGGCTAATGGTAGGGCTGGCCCTGCAACGCTGGTAAAATTCTGAAGCCACTGATTATAACTGTTGCTGTCTGGTTTGTCTTATGCCACTGTTCTTCTTAGAACTGTTGAGCTATTCACTTCTCCCTCTCAACTCCTTTAATAATAGAAATTAGCAAGAATTTCTCAGGTGGCTTTTCACACTGTGTTAGATTGATTGTAAGTAGAAAAATAGTCAGGGAGGAGAGTTAAATTCTACAAAGCAAAAAGTCATCCAAAAGGAAGTTTCCCTCCTTTACCAGCTTTATTTGTATATGCCTACAGTGCTAAAGTGCTCTCTCAGATCCTTTATGATTATTTTTCCCACCAAGCTTTCTCTTTGGTAGAATAGCCTACTACTGTGCTGAAAGTGTCATAGTAAGAAGGAAGGGGTGGGTGTGATGTAAATGGAATGGTAAAATGTGAGTGTCTTCCATTTTTGTCTTGGTACTGTCTGTATTTGTGCAATAGACTGCTGTTTCTCTCCATCCCACACCAGCACCATTTGCCTGGTTAAAAGGAGGCTGGTTTACTTTTGCTGTGTTGTTTTTCATTTCTATGACACTCTCAGGAACAAAGAGGGGGTGGGGGCTATTCTCCTGCTTTGTGGTCCATTCCCATTGAGGACTCTGGCCAAAATCCTATTGACGCACTATGCAGTTGCACTTTTTCCATAGTTGCATAGCAGTGCCAAAGAAAGGCAGACAAAGGCTGAAATCCTGATAAGGAGTGTACAAGCCCCCTGGCTGAGGACTCAGAAGAGGAGGAGGAAGCAGAGAATGCAGATGAGGCAGAGAGTGAATGTATAGCTGAGTCTGTAGAAGCAGAGACTGCTCTGGCTCCCTTTAAGAGGGCAGCCAAACCAGAGGAAGAAAACATACCTCACTCTGCAGAACAAACAGTCGATCAGCCAGTGATAGATGATCAAGATGACAGGCCATCTTCCTTCTCTGAATGCAGGAGGGAGAAGCACCACACCCAGTGCCGTTTAAGTACCAAAGGCTGACCTGTCCCTCGCTAATTAGCTCCACCTGACCTTAGCTATAAATCTTGAAGATGTTTCCCTTCAAATCTCAGTGCTATAATATCAGATACAGCTGGCATGCCTACATATGGTATGAAAAAGAAAAAGTAATTAAAGATTTCAGTAATCATTTTGTTAAAAAAGCTTTATTAAAAATCTGGAAGGAATTGAAAAATAAATTTTACAATAAGATCCCCCTCTGGGTAGCTCTCCAAGAAGCCTTCTTAGATAGATGGGAAAATACAAACAAGTGGTTAACATATAAAGACATTGGGGGGGGGAAGAAACTATGGTAATTTTATCTTGAACATCAAGGGAACAAATTGAAGAAAACCATAAAATCAACTGACTTATTTACTTACAAATAAAAGCAAGATTTAAAATAGATCAAAAAATGAAGATTTTGAGATGAATGAGAATGAATTATACAAAATAATTCGGGGCAAACAGAAGGGAAAAAATTGCAAAATTTTACAAACTGTTACTAACTAGAAACTTGGAACCAGACAATGTTAAAGATTTCATGACTAGATGGGCGAAGGATACAGGATACCCTTTAAACATGGAAGCTTGGGGAAATACTAGAAGAAAAACTAATACATTTACAGCTTCCCAGAATTTAAAAGAAAACAATCTGAAAATAGATTCAAGATGGTGTTACACTTTAAGAAGCCAATTGTTGCAAAAGTGCAACAATTGGCTTCTTAAATTGTCAGATATGATCCAATTAGAAAAGCTTACTCTAAGGTTATATAATAAATCTCAGAATCACATTTCTATTGATTGGCTTCCAGTTATAAATGTTTGGTAAAGAACAGGAGATATTCACAATATGCAGAATATGTGGATATAATGAGAAATGGAGATTGTTATTAAGAAAAGCTGATTACAGAAATATATGTAAAATATTGAATGAGCAAGATGTGATTTATTTCTGAAAGATGTGAATGTTTACAGGAAATTTTAGTTTGTGACCCTCCAATTCTAATAATCTTTTATCTTTCAGTAAAATCCACTCTTTTTAGGCCAACTAGACAAGAGGCTTCAAAATATAATTTTAAATCTGGAAGCTTTTTCTTTAGCATCTGTAACTAGTTTCTATTTTATTCTTGGTTTTTTCCCACCCCAAAGAAATTTTGATAGGTTTTCTTTTTTTTGCCAGTTAACAAATGGAGTGATGGAAGAAATTATTGGTATTGTTTAGAATAAATACATAAGTTTAGGTAATACAGCCATTTGAATTGCAGATGTCCTACCCAATAGTGAAATTCAGATTTTGCCATTTATTTAAGTCTTTTTCTATATTCTCCCACACTTTTATATAATTATTTTCAAATAACTGACTAGTTTTTGTACTCAAGTTTATACCCAAATATTTAACTTTTTTAGCAATCTCAAAACCCATTTTGTTAGCAATTTCTACTCTTTCTTGATTCATCATATTCATTATCAAAATTTTAGTCTTTTTTATATATATTTTAAATCCTGCTAATTTCCCATATTCTCTTATTTTGTCTGTTACTAATCCTAAATCTTCCAAGGGGTTCTCTAGTATTAATACTATGTCATTGGCAAATGCTTTTAGTTCAAATCCCTCTTTTCTTACTTTTACTCCTCTAATCTTTTTATGCATTCTTAGGTTTCTATTTAATATTTCCAATACTAAGATAAACAGTAATGGTGACAAGGGGCATCCTTGTCTGGTTCCTATCTCTATTTTTATTTTTTCTGTTACATTGCCATTAATTATTAGTTTAGCATTTTGCGAACAATATATTGCTTGAATCCAGTTAATAAAATTATATCCAAAGTTCATTCCAGTCATTATTTTTAACATAAATGACCAGTTTAAATTATGAAAGGTCTTTTCCGTGTTGATAAGAACTAGCAACCCCTTGATTTTATTATGGTTATTCAGCTATTCTAATAAATCAATCATGAATTCTAATATTATTTCTAATCTGTCTATGTGGTAAAAGACTGTTCTGATCTTCATGGATATTTGGAGGAATATTTAAAATCTATTTGCCAAAATTTCTGCAAAGATTTTATAATCTTCATTTAATAATGATATGGGTCTATAGTTTTTAATCCTCTTTTGGTAACATAATAATATTAGCTTCTTTCCAATTATTTGGTATTTGATGGTTTCTAAGAATATCATTCATTACCCATTGAAGAGGTTTCACTAATTCTTCACTAAATAACTTAAAATAGATCGCTAATAATCCATCAGGCCCTGGAGTCTTACCTCTTTTAGAATTCCTAATCGTCTCTATAATTTCTTCCATTGTAAACTCATCATTTAATACCTCCCTTTGTTTTTCAGATAGTTTCATAATACCTTTTTAATATATTCATTCATTTGATCCACTGATACCTCTTGTTTTCTATATAGTAATTCAAAATAATTTTGAAATAATTTATTGATATCATTTTCTTTAGTTATAATCCTATCACCTTCTTTCAATTTTGTGATCATTCTTTTTGATTTCTCTTTCTTTATGTATATGCAGGCCACCTCCTGGTTTATTCCCAAATCCAAAATTCCTCTGTTTCACATATAGCTAGTTTCCTCTTTATTTTATCTGTCATTGACAGATAATTGGTTTTGCAGAATTTTGGTTGTTTTTTAATCTGTTTATTCATTGGGGATGTTAATAATCTTTATCAATGACTTGGATGAGGGAATAGAGGGTATGCTTATCAAGTTTGCAGATGACACCAAATTAGGAGGGGTAGCTAATACCCCAGAGGACAGGATCAGAATCCAAAATGACCTTAACAGATTAGAAAGCTGGGCCAAAACTAACAAAATGAATTTCAACAGGGAGAAATATAGGATACTATACCTGGACAGTAAAAATGAAATGCACAGATATAGGATGGGTGACACCTGGGTTGGCGGCAGTATATGAGAAAGTGATCTAGGAGTCTTAGTGGACCACAAGCTGAACATGAATCAGCAGTGTGATGCAGCAGCTAAAAAAGCCAATGCAATTCTAGGCTGCATTAAGAGGAGTATAGTGTCTAGATCAAGGGAAGTAATAATACCACCCTATTCTGCTTTGGTAAGACCTCACCTGGAATACTGTGTCCAGTTCTGTGCACCTCAATTCAGGAAGGATATTGAGAAGCTGGAACATGTCCAGAGGAGGGTGACCAGGATAGTAGGAGGTCTGGAAGCCATAACCTAGGAGAAGCAGCTTAGGGAGCTGGGCATGCTTAGTCTGGAGAAGAGAAGGTTGAGAGGTGACTTGATAGCCATGTTACTGAGCATGAAGCAGGCTTGTTTTCTGCTGCTCCAGAGACTAGGACATGGAGCAATGGGTTCAAACTACAGGAAAAGATATTCCACCTAAACATTAGGAAGAACTTCCTACAGTAAGAGCTGTTCAGAAGTGGAATACACTGCCTCAGAGTGTGGTGGATGTCAGGGATGATGGGAGTTGTAGCTCTTCACCTCTGGCTCAAACTCACCACCTTGTTATGCAGCAGAGCCAACCAGCTTAGATCAGTGGTTAATGCTTTCCTCCAAAGCAGCAGAGTTTCAGAGAATAGGCTGAAGATCCTGACAAACTCTCCAAGCCTTCTCACTCTTCTCCAGGTGTCTCCAAAACGTCTCCAGGATTCACTCAGGCAACTCAGTAGTTTTATATAAAACCTACTTTATTCTTCTATATAAATATACTATATGGTCAACAAATCACAATCTCTACTCACTACTCCACAATATCTCCAAACTACTGCACCTCTACTCAACCACAATACATTGGCAAACATTGCAATTTTATAGCCATTGTTTATCACCACCCACTAGCTAGTTTCCACCCAGTGGGTGTGTACTTCCATTCTGATTGGTCCACATAGTTCCACCCATGCTTAAGACCAACCCATGTATTTCAACATTTCACCTTGTACACTTAATGATTCTCATGTGTTTCCAATCTGCATTCAGTACCTCTGTCCTTGGCTCTCAGGCCTTCTAGATTACATTAGCAGTTTCACCTGTGTAGCCCCATAATTGCTCTTGCTTAGTCATTGTGACTTTCACATACATATTTTATTTCTTTCACTGTATGTCCCATGTTGCATTTTCCTTAACAATCCCCTCCGAAATAAAATATTGTATGTGTCTTACAATGTCATTCCAACCATTTGTGTCAGCCTTTCATGTTTTTCTGCTGTCAATGCTTTTGTGAACAAATCTGCTATGTTGTGTTGTGTTTCTATATATCTCAATTCTATTTCACCCTTCTGAACCATGTCTCGCACATTTTGATATCTTACACCAACATATTTTGTTCTGTTCTTCAAACTTTCAGTTTCAGCCATCGCTATGCATGACTGTGAATCTTCCAGAATTTCCACTGGTATCTTGTAACTTTCATTTAAATCATTTAACAATTGCTTAATCCACTGTACCTCATTTACTATCTCATTCAAAGCAGCGAATTCTGCTTCTGTTGTGCTTAACGCTACATTAGTTTGTTTTCTACTTCTCCAAACTATTGGACTTTCACTATATTTAATTATCATTCCTGTAACTGACTTCTTGTCTCCTAATTCTGATGCAAATGAACTGTCCACATAACAATCTAGATCTGAACTATTGTTTCTTATTATCAATTTCCTATCTAAGGTTCCTTTCAAATATCTCAATAAATGTTTTACCGCTGTCCAGTCTTCAATTTTTGGATCATTAACCCTTCTAGACAATACATTTACAGCATAAGAAATGTCTGGTCTGGTATGACAAGATATGAATTGTAAAGATCCTATTATACTTCTGAAGAAAGTCTTGTCCTCAAACGCTCTAGTTGTTTTCTCAGACACAAAACCAGTTGTCATTGGAGCTCTTACTATTTTTGCATTCTGTAATCCACACTTTTCAATCAGTCTTTCAATTTTATTTCTCTGACTTAATAAACAATGTCCTTCTTCTGTCCATTCAACACAAATACCTAAATAAGACTTCAATACACCTAAGTCCTTCAAAACAAACTTTTTAGACAATTCTCTTTTTACTGACTCAATTTCCTGTTTTGACTTTGCTGCTACGCACAAATCATCTACATAAATCACTAATACTATGTCTCCTTTTGTATAAACACAAGCATCTGCAATGCTCCTCTTGTAACCTAGCTTAACTAGCTCATCATTGATGCACAGATTCCACGCTCTGGCACTTTGTTTTAAACCATACAACGCTTTCTTTAATTTATATACTCTCTGACTACCATTTTCTTCGAAACCTTGTGGCTGCTCCATAAAATTTTCTTCATCCAAAACCGCATTCAAGTAAGCTGTCTCAAAATCAAAATGTTCTACAACTAAATTCCTTTTTGTTGCTACTGCTAGAACCATTCTCAGACTTTCTGGCTTTGCAGTTGGAGAATATGTCTTGTCATAGTTCTCATACTGCTGTTGTGCAAAACCCTTAGCCACTAACCTAGCTTTATATTTGATACTTCCATCTGGCATTTCTTTCCTTTTGTATACCCATTTACAACCAATTACTTTCTTGTCTTTGGGTCTGTCAACAATTTCAAAAACATCTTTATTTACCAGGCAACCAAACTCATTATCCATTGCATCAAACCATCTTTCCTGTTCTTCACTAGAGTAACTTTCCAATTCTTCAAAACTTTCAGGCTCTTCTACTGCTAAACAAGCTCTTGCCTTTGTCACAACAAACCTATCTGGAGGCTTTCTAACTCTATGACTACGCCTGGGAATAAAATCTGCTGTTCTGTCTCTTTCATCCTCACTTTCTCTACTAGGAGTTGTAGTTCTATGACTAAATCTCTTGTCTTCAGTCATTCGAGTAGTAGTAGGCCTAGATGCTATCTCATCATCGGAAGAACTACCACTGCTGCTAGGTGATGCTTCCTGCTTAACTGAAACCCCTCCGTTTCCTGAGGTTGGTTCAGTTTGTGCTTCTGGCTCATTTGAACTCCCTAATCTCAAAAACACTTCTTTATTGGCATGCAGTTTGTCCCAACCAGCATGTCTCTCAAAATTTGCAGACCTAGAATACTGCACTTGTTTTCCTCCCAAATGAAACTTGTAGCTATTTCCAGAATACCCCAAAAACCTAAGCCTTTTGCTTTTGGGTTCTCCTTTCCTCCTGAAACAAGCAGGTGTGTAAACATGAGCAAATTGTCCAAAAACCCTTAAGTACTTGTAATTTGGCATTCTCCCATACAATACCCTGTAGGGAATGTCTTCAATTTCTGAATGATACAATCTGTTACTGATATGTATTGCAGTCAAAGTTGCTTCTGCCCAAAAACTATCTTTCACCCCTGCATCTGCCATCATACAAGCAGTAATTCTTTTTATATCTTGTATTTTCTTCTCTGCTAACCCATCCTCACTAGGACAAGCAGGGTTTGTAGTTTCATGCCTTATTCCCACCTTTTGAAACCAGTTAAACAATTGTTTATTTAAAAATTCTCCTCCTCTATCAGTAATAATGGTGCCTACTCTGCTATCAAATTGTCTTTCCACCATTCTTACCCATGCTTTTAAATTTTGCCCAGCATCAGATTTGTTTTTCATTATTCTCACAAATGCAAACCTTGTATACCTATCAACAATTACTAGGAAATACTTGCTTCCCCCTAAGGACAAGCAGTTAGCTTGGGCGACATCTGCATGTACATATTGAAATGGTCTTTGAGCAATTCTTTTTGTTTTCTTAGCTACTGGAAAAGCTCTGACCTTTACCTGTTGACATACCGTACAATCTAAGTGGTTTTTGCATTCAGTAACTTTTAAATCTGGACACATCCTGATTAAATTCTTTAAACATTTGAAGCTCGCATGGCCGAATTTTCTGTGAAGCTCGTGTATGCAGTCTTTGTGGATTGGAGTATTTTCTATGTTATTAGCTTCTTCAACCCTGTAGCTATCAATATTGTCCTCCAAATAATAAAGTTTATCCCTTTTCAAACCTATGCCACGCAATTCCCCATTCAGTTTTATCTTACACATGTTCTTTTCAAAGATGACTGTGTAGTCTCTTTCTGTTAATCTGCTTACTGATAACAAATTATTTTCTAACTCCTTTACATGTAAGACATCATTAAAATTCTCTTTTAGCCCTGGAATGTACACAGTACCCATTTGATTTACAGTACTTAGCTCTTTCCCGTCAGCCAAAACTACAGCATTTACATTAGCTGATTTTCTATTACTTATTAAATTTATATCATTACACATCAAAGATGTGGCTCCTGAATCTACTAGCCATTTAGAATTTGCATTTTGTTTTTCCTTAATCATGGTTGCAACCCCCTTTTTATTACCACTGTCCCTCAAAAATGGAGGTCTGGACTGTTTTTGATACTGCCGCGGCTGCCATCTGCTCTCTGCTTGCTTGCGTCTCTCAGCTGCAAAATGTTTACAATGTCTCTTCAGATGACCAATCTTCTTACAATAAAAGCACCTCCGTTGCTCCCTTGTAGAAGCTGCTTCCTCCTGCATTCGCCAGTCAGGAGTTGTTTGTTGTTTTGGCACAGTCTTTAAGCTTGCTGAGTCACCCTGCTCAGACTTTCTTCTCTGGTTCTCTTCCAGTATTCTGGCCACAATTAAGTCTCTATTAAGCTCAGTTTCTGACAGGTTTTGCAGGCTGTTCGTTATATTGTCCCACGAAGAGTCTAGCGATTCTACTAAAATGTAGCATTGCTGCTCTTTGCTAATTTGCACTCCCCTCAGTTCAGCTTGCACAAACAAATCTTGCATTATTTTTAAATGTTCTATCACACACTGTCCTTTAGCCATCTTTTGCCTGTATATTCTTTTAGACCATAGCATTTTTGCAAAAGCATTTGAAGGAGTGTGTAATCTCTGCAAGGTATCCCACACATTCTTGGCGGACGTTTTATCTCTGACGTCATTAATTAAGTCTTCCTCAAGCATGAGATAAAGACAGGCTTTTGCTTTACTATCTCTCTCTTGAGTGGCTTCATTAGCATCAGCTGCCAGCCCTGTTTCAACTGTTGACCACAGACCTTCCTTTACTAGTAGAGATTGGGCATAAATCTTCCAGGTAGAGTAGTTGTTTCTATTCAATTTACTAAACTTTAGAAATTCCATCTTGATTTGTGCAGTGACTCAATTTGACACAGTCCTTCTGAGTATGCACAGCCGACCCGTCTGGGCTTAAGCAAAACACAAAATGATTTACTTCTGAGGCTTATCAGTGCAGCACAAACAGCTTGCTCTGATCTGTCGTCCACAAAGCTTTCTTCCACTCTCTGGAACTTTCAGCTTCTGTGGATGCTGGGTGCTCTAGTAACTGGGCCCATAACCCTTGTCAGGGATGATGGGAGTTGTAGCTCTTCACCTCTGGCTCAAACTCACCACCTTGTTATGCAGCAGAGCCAACCAGCTTAGATCAGTGGTTAATGCTTTCCTCCAAAGCAGCAGAGTTTCAGAGAATAGGCTGAAGATCCTGACAAACTCTCCAAGCCTTCTCACTCTTCTCCAGGTGTCTCCAAAACGTCTCCAGGATTCACTCAGGCAACTCAGTAGTTTTATATAAAACCTACTTTATTCTTCTATATAAATATACTATATGGTCAACAAATCACAATCTCTACTCACTACTCCACAATATCTCCAAACTACTGCACCTCTACTCAACCACAATACATTGGCAAACATTGCAATTTTATAGCCATTGTTTATCACCACCCACTAGCTAGTTTCCACCCAGTGGGTGTGTAAATCCATTCTGATTGGTCCACATAGTTCCACCCATGCTTAAGACCAACCCATGTATTTCAACATTTCACCTTGTACACTTAATGATTCTCATGTGTTTCCAATCTGCATTCAGTACCTCTGTCCTTGGCTCTCAGGCCTTCTAGATTACATTAGCAGTTTCACCTGTGTAGCCCCATAATTGCTCTTGCTTAGTCATTGTGACTTTCACATACATATTTTATTTCTTTCACTGTATGTCCCATGTTGCATTTTCCTTAACATTTTCCTTCTTTGGAGGTTTTTAAACAGAGGCTCGATGGCCATCTGTCAGGAATGATTTGATTGTGTATTCCTGCATGGCAGGGGTATGGACTGGATGGCCCTTAAGGTCTCTTCCAACTCTATGGTTGTATGATTCTACGACTATGTGCACCTGTAAGTGAGAAATGCTCATTTTATAAAGAATAAGGAGTAATATTGTGAATTTGAAGTATGAGAACTGGTTATTACTGGGAGATTTTAATGGAGTTGTAGAACCCCAACTAGATAGGCAATCACATAAAAAGATTAAGAGTAATCAAGATAAATTATCTAGAGATATTTTTCAAATTACAGAAGAACTACATCTAATTGATGTATGGAGGGCTAAAGAAGACACTAATAAAGGGATCTTCTTGATATGCAGGTGGTTCTTGATATTTGGGTGGTTCTTCTTCTTTGGGTGGTTCTTTCTTCTGCTGTTCCTTCTTGATATTTGATATTTCTTCTACTCCTTGATACTTGAATGGTTCTTCTTCCTCCTCTTAATATTCAGATGGTTCTTCTACTTTGGGTGGTTCTTCTTCAGGGGGTTCTTCTGCTTCTTTGGGTGGTTCATCTTCTTTGGATGGTTCTTCTTTTTTGGGGTGGTTCTTCTTGATAGTTGTTGGTTCTTCTTTTACTCCTTATTGATATTCAGGTAGTTCTTCTTGATATTTGGGTGGTTCTCCTTCTTTGGATTGTTCATGCTCTTCAGGGGGTTCTTCTTCATGGGGTTCTTCTGCTTCTTCGGGTGGTTCTTCTTTTTGGGTGGTTCTTTTTCTCCTTGATATTCAAGTAGATCACCATCTTCTTTTTCTTCTTCTTCTTCTTCTTGATATTTGGGAGTTGTTTTTCTTCTTCCTCCTCTTAATATCCAGGTGGTTCTTCTTCTTGTTTGGGTTGTTCTTCTTCTTCAGGTGGTTCTGCTTCTTCAGGTGGTTCTTCTACTTCTATTTTTCCTGGTGATTCTTCTTCTTTTAGTGGTTCTTCTTCAGTTGGTTCTTGCTACTCAGATGGTTCTTTTTCTTCTTCTTCAGGTGGCTCTTCCTCTTTGGGTGGTTCTTATCTGGTGGTTCTTCTTTTGGTGGTTTGTCTTCCTTTTCTTCTTCAGGTGGTTCTTCTTGTTGTTTGGGTGGCTCTTTTTTCCATGGTTCTTTTTATTCTTCTTGATATTTGGGTGGTTCTTCTTCTTTCTGTGGTTCTTCTTCTTTGTGTGGTTCTTCTTTGGGTAGTTCTTTTTCTTCTTCTTTGAGTGGTTCTTCTTCTTCTTCAGGTAGTTCTTATTCTTTGGATGGTGCTTCTTCAGGTGGTTCTTCTTTCTCTTCTTGATATTCTGGTGGTTCTTCTTGATATTGGGGTGGTTCTTATTCTTGCTATTCATGTGGTTATTCTTCTTCTTGATATTTGGGTAGTTCTTCATATTCGGGTGGTTCTTGATATTTAGGTGGTTCTTCTTCTTGATATTTGGGTGGTTCTTGTTCGTCTTCTTGATATTTGGGTCGTTCTTCTTCTTGGTATTCAGATGGTTCTTCTTCATATTTGGGTAGTTCTTCTTTACCCAAATATCAAGATGATATTCTTCTTAAGATGGTTCTTCTTCATCATCATCATCTTTGGGTGGTTCTTCTACCTCTTCTTGGGTTGTTCTTTTTCTTCTTTGGGTGGCTCTTTTTCATCTTCTTCTTTGGCTGATTCTTCTTTAGTTGGCTCTTCTTCTTCAGGTTCTTCTTTTTTCTTCTTCTTGACAGTCCAGTGGTATCAAGAACAACCTGAAGAAGAACCAGCTGAAGAAGAAGACGAACCACTCAATGATGAAGAACCACCCAAAGAAGTAAAAGAACCACCCAATGAAGAAGAACCACTTGAAGAAGAAACGCTTGAATATCAAGAAGAAGATGAACCATCTGAAAAAGCAGAGGAACCATCCAGAGAAGTAGAAGAAGAAGAATCACCTGACTATCCAAAAGAACAACCACCCAAAGAAGTAGAGGAATAACCACCTGACTACCCAGAAGAAGAACAACCACATAAATAAGAACAACTACTTGAATATCAAGAATAATAAGAAAAAAGAACTATCTGAAAGATAAGCAGTGCCCAAAGTAGAACCTCCTAAAGAAGAAGAATGACCCAAAGAAGAATAAGAACCATCCAAATAAGAAGAGGAAGAGGAACCACCTGCAGAAGAAGATCCACCTGAAGAAGAGGAAGAAGAACCACCGAAGAAGGTGAAGAAGAAGAAGGAACCACTCAAATATCAAGAAGAAGAAGAGCCACCTGATTATCAAGAAGAAAAAGATCCCAAATATCAGGAAGATAAAGAAGATGATCCCAAATATCAGGAAGAGAAAGAAGACGAAGACCCCAAATATAAAGAAGAAGATGATGATGAAGATGAAGAAGATCCCAAATATCAAGAAGAAAAAGGAGAAGTAGAAGAAGTCATCACCCTCTGGGGAAAAAAGATAGAAACCCTAATTCAGTACCAACATGGATATATACACAGGTGTACACACTCGTACTTTTATTCTGAATCATAGAATCATAAGTTGAAAGAGACCACAAGTGCCATCCAGTCCAACCCCCTGCCATGCAGGAATACACAATCAAGCACTCTTTACAGAAGGCCATCCAACCTCTGTTTAAAAACCTCCAAAGAAGGAGACTCCGCCACACTCCAAGGCAGCTCATTCCACTGTTGAACAGCTCTTACTCTCAGGAAGTTCTTCCTAATGTTTAGGTGGAATATGTTTTCCTGTAGATTGAATCTATTGCTCTGTATTCTAGTGTCTGGAGCAGCAGAAAACAAGCTTGCTCCTTCTTCAATAAGACATCCTTGCAAATATTTAAACATGGCTATTATGTCACCTCTTAACCTTCTCTTCTCCAGGCTAAACATACCCAGCTCACTAAGCTGCTCCTCATAGAGCATGGCTTCCAGACCTTTTACCAATTTGGTTTCTTCCGGTATATATGCCTGTGCATATACACTATCTTAAATTCTTGGGATCACAAATATCAAGAAATTGGCAGATTTTGTAAATTCTGGTAACAAATGGAAATTAAATTCTTACTCATCTGATGATGCCCATTCCTCCCTCCTTTAAACCCCAAGCCTAGGGAAGTGTAACACCCAATACTGTCGGTGAGCACCATTGGTCAGTGGCAGAGTAGCAGTGCACACAGAGAGTTCACCCCTTTGAGAGTGAGAGCTGCTTGCAGTCAGGGTTGACAATATTGGGTTAAAGATGGTACAAGGCAGCTTCTTGTGTTTTGGTCTTGGCTATCAACTTTTCCAAGCAGGAGGGGAAAGTCAATGTGAGCACCTAATCCCCTGGAGGCCTGAAAGTATTTTGAATGCAGGGAGTAAGCAGCACTTACTAAAATGTTGGCTGGCAAATTCTGGGAGTGATAGCCCCAAAATAGTTACTTTTCTAGACTCTGGGAATGGACTGCATATTTGGCTATGCCAGTTAAAACTGTGCAGACTTTGATATGGCACAGGACTATTTGTTGGTTTTGTTCCAAAAATATTGCATTTGCTGCATTACCACAATCAAATGTCTGCCTGAAAAGTCGTTCTCCGTGGCTTCCCACCATTCATTTTTCATACCCAGATATGAGCATCATGTTACACAGAATTCTAGGCCTTACAAGTCATGTTCTCATGCAATATTTAAAAAGGAACTCTCCAAACCATAAAATGACTAATTAGACTTGATTTGGGGGGAAAAAACAAAAGAAAAGGGGGGAAAACAGAAGATAAATAAAATGAATGTCTCATTACTGTCAAACATGTGACTTCTTGTTTTGCTATATTTGGTAAAATGGACCATTTTTAGAAGCTCAAGATGTCTTTTCCTTTCCTAGAAGAAACTGTTATAAGCAATTTATTATTGTTCTAATAGAACCTATTTCAATTGGGCAATAATTGCCTAAGCAAACCGTATGAAATTCATGGGGTTACCATAAGTTGACAGGTAACTTGCAGGCACATATGCACACAATCATTGCAGTACTAAGGTGCAGGTAGAGACTGACAGGCTTATCACATGAGGGAAGGGAAGTGGCAATAAAGCCCAAGAATAGGGCATCCTGGCTTGCCTTATTGTATAATGTTGGCATGTTTCAGTTGTTCTTCTGTTCCAGTCCCGTGGGAGATGGTGGTGTACATAAGTCTTTTCTAACAGATTCTAATTAGAAGAAAGACTCACATTTACCACTGCCTCCCACAGGACTGGAACAGAAGAACAGCTGAAGCATGCCGACGTCATGTGATAAGGCAAGGCAGAATGTGCTATTCTTAGGCTTTACTGCTGCTTCCCTTCCCTTATGCAATAAGCCTCTGAGTTATCAAACTACCTTTATTTTAAAAAAAAATTAACAAGTAGTTGGAGCTGAAAAGTAGGTGAATGGGAATGGACTATACAGGACTAGTCTCTGCTTGCTCTTCAACAGTTTTTGTGAGTGACTATAAGAGAAAATGCAACTAGAGCAGCTGCCATTTTCGGTCTCTGTCACTATCCAACTGTGTAAAGCTACCACCAGGTCCATCCATTGCTTACAATTTGTCTTTCCTTCCAGCCTAGCTCCTTCATGAAAGGATGCTGCTAAGAACTTTGGAGACTATGATCCAGACATAATGATGTTGGTCTGATAAAACATGTTTTTTTTGGGGGGGGGTGAGAAAAAGACTTGTTGCCACATATTTCTTCCAAGTGGCAGCACTAGGAGGGCGCGGAGAGGCCAAACCAAACCAGGTGATACCGATGGAGGGAGGGGTGACACCGACCATAGTAATGCCACAGTTCCCTCCTCATCCTTCACTTGTTCTCCTCTGACTTTAAAACTTTATATTCTATCTCCAAACTCCAAACCAAGAGATTCCAAACCAAGAAACAATAGTTTCTGGGCTGCTTATGAAGGAGAATGGAAGGAGAGAGGTAAGGAGAGAGCATGAAGGCAGGAGGCTCCTTTTCAGCCCAAATAAACCATGGTTCATTGGAATAATGTGTCTAAATGTCCAATTTCTATGGAATTAGAAAAGGCCTCCAAATTTTCAGAATAACTTTTTGAAAGAACTTTGGGCAAACATTCCTAAGCCACTGAGGCATGCAAGCCTTGTTGAAAAGTCTCCCTGAGGAAGATGTTCCCATTATCTTGAAGAAATTATATGACAGCAGTTGCACTTGCTAGGATAAAATCAAAAGGGCTGTCAGTCCATATGATTCACAGCAAAATCTGTTTCTTGGCTGAGAATCTTCCCTTCAGGATATAGTGTCAATTAGACACATTATGGACTTTGTGTGCCTTATTCTGAAAGGCTGCCCTGGCAAGAAGCACATTATTGAGCCCAAGGGATCAGTGCTCCATTGCAGCATGGTGATGCCTACAGCACTATAAAAAAATTGGAATACATCACCTATGAAGTAAAGACACTTAACCTTGACCTGGTCTCTGTAATCCCATTCAAATCCCACTGGAATCTTTATTTTTAAACACTTGTATACACATTTCACCTGGGAAAATAAAAGAAGCTGGGAAATGGAATCAAATATCTATCTTTGCTGGCTGTATCCAAGAGACAAAGAAAAGTTGCTTCTCTGGGCTGCAACTCCAGAATCTCCTAATCTTTCCCACTGGCCATGCTGCTGGGGGGGATTCTGGGAGTTGTAGTACAAAATAGTAACTTTTCTAAGGTCCAAATTTTCTAAAATTTAACTTTTCCAAGCTCTGTGTTACTTACAATTTCTGTATTAATCTGGAAATAAATAAACCTGTACCCTCAAAATTATACTTAAATCCAAATTTCTAAGTGTGTTTTCCTCTCAAAACACATATTTTAGGTCAGCAATGGGAATTCTGTGGCATTTTTAGATGCTACTGGACTACAAATTGCACACTGTACATCATTGGCTATCCAGAGGGTGGCAGGATTTATTCCTCATTTTAGATGTTTAAAACAACTATTTATAAATGTGCATTTATCTCAATAGACATATTTGCAAATGTATTTTGAAACATATGGGTTTAAGTCTGAGAACAGTGTCAGAACATTCAGTAAATCCAGTGAATCTCTAAGTTCTATTTCCTATGTTGTTAGTCCTGGAGGTGTTGATCTGGTCAGATTGCATTGTACAGGTTGACTCCCATAACCATGGATTTGGTATCCACAGTTTCAATATCCTCATCTGAAAAAAAAAAAGTTCTCTCTAGGCATTTCTAGGTCCCCCAACATAATTCTATGGTCAACTTCTGGTGTTTGTTTCATTGAAAATAATAGGGTACCATATTATCCACAGTTTGAGGTACCTATGGGGGTCTTCAAACATGTCCCCCATAGATATGGGTGTCAACCCATACTTGAATTTGGAAAGACTGAACCCATCAAGCATCTGTTGAAATTAATCAGGGCAGTTTCCTCATCTCACAGGCAGGATCATTTTAGGAACATATCAATGAAAATTTAATAGCATCTCTCTCTCTCTCTCTCTCTATCTATCTATCTAATTCTCTTGGGTATGTTGCCCAATGTGCTGATTGGCTGCTTAGGAAAGTGTGCTGATTGGCTGCTTAGGAAACTGACCAATCAATCACAGCTTGGTTGGACAGCCAATCAGCACACTGGGGGCAGGGACATATGGACTGTTATCTCTAATGCAAACATGGCCACAAGGAGTGAGTAGCAGGGTGTGTGAGAGAGATGGTGTGTATGTGGTGGGGGGGGGGCTCAAGAAGGGAGACAGGGGGCAGCGAGAGCCACAGTGGGAGGGTGAGGTGCCATGGGGAGGAGAGAGGTGGTGGGGGGCGTGGGGGCACGGAGGGGGGGCAAGTGCCATAGGGGGAGGGGGAGCAGCCCACATGCGTGTCTGTGTGCATGCGAGGGGCACGGGGAGGAGGAAAGCAGCAGGGGGAGGTAGTGGCATGCACATATGTGTGTGTGTGTGCACATGGGGGAAGGGGGTCACGGGGGGTTGGGAGGCAGTGGGGGGAGGGAGTGGCATACATGCATATGTGTGTGTGCTATATAGCAAGTATTAAATATATATCTTTTTAAGAAACAGAATAGCCAAGATCCTACACCAGTAAGACATGTGGCAATTGTAGATTAGTGATTTGCAACAATGCACACCTAAATGTGCAAACAAATGGGAAATGCGCGATTGCAATGCCAAATGCATATCTGCATGTGCAATGCACAATGGCACCACATCCACATCTCTGCTTCCACAATCTTCAACTGAATACAAGCATTACACCATGGCCAAAAAAAAAAAAAGTATAACTGCATGCATAAGTTGCTAACAAGATGCCATCAATGATTTTAAAAACTCTGCCATCATGAATTTTATCACAGCTGAGAAGGGGAAGAGTTACCCATCTCTCCCTACTCTTTTCCATCCAGTTCTCTACTACAGATCCAGTGCTCGCTGGAACAGGGTTGTTGTTGTGTACCTTCAAGTTGGAATTAGCATGGTGTACTGGTTTGAGTGTTGGACCACAACTCTGGATACCAAGGTTCAAGTCTCTGCTCAGCCATGAAAACCCACTGGGTGACCTTGGGCAAGTCACAAACTCTCAGCCCTCAGAAAACCCTGTGATAGGTTCACCTTAGGGTTGCCATAAGTCAGAAATTACTTGAAGGCACACCACCACCACCACCACCACAACAACAGCCTTAAAGTTTTTTCCAATTTATGGCAACCCTAAGGCAACCCTATCAAGGATTTCTTGGCAAGATTTGTTCAAATGGGGTTTGCCATTGCCATACTTTGAGGCTGAGAGAGTATAACTTGCCCAAGGTCACTCAGGAAATTCCCTTGAATACTTGTCTTAGTCTAACACTCAAACTACTGGACAATGTTGCTTCCTAGAACAGAGAGGGAGAGTCAATTGATTATTTCCCTCTTTCTTCAAGTCTGCACAGGTCTGGAAATATACCAGGTTCCAATAAGGAAAAAAATGTTTTCAGTAAAGCAGAACCTCACAGTCCAGGACAGCAAAATGTCTTGGGCCAGCCCTCACGATAGCCATGCTGTGATAATGGGCTTTACTGTTATCTGGGTAACACATCCAAGCACATAAACCAAAGATTAAGGATGTATCAGATTAAGTTACAATTTATGGGGGTGGGGTCAGCATCAGGAGATAGCTGACCAATGAGATGACCACCTGGAGGGAGCTTTGAGATGCTTCTCTGAAGAGGTGATAAATACTGCCTCAGGAGCCACAAGGCAGGAAAAGAACAAAGAGACCTGAGCCAGGGTCCCAGCTAAGGGGGGTGCTTAGTAGAGGCTTGGCTGAAAGGCCTAGACTCCCAACGCCCATTAACATCAATGCATCAAGACTGCACTCCTCATGAGTAGATTAGGAACTGTCTCACTTAGTCATGTCAGGGTTTATGTTTATTTTTATAAACCTGGCTGGAACAACTAGACTTATCTGTAACTTTGTAACTCTTAAGTGTGCCTGAAGTAAGTAAGATGACTTCATGTGAGAGAAACATCCTTTACTCTGTAGTCTGCGTAGAATAAACTTCCTTTAAAGCTCTTCTTTCTCAGCACTCTATCTTCATATGCCTCACTCAGCTCTCTTCCTACAGGGGTGGGGGGAGGTGAAGCTCTGCAGAGTCAATGTGAAAAGTACAAGTTGAACCTTGTAACTTTCCATTGGGTTACATTGAAGGGGAAATTGAAGTCAATGGGTGGTGGTAGTCTGAATTCTCAGGGTCTCATCCTTCTCAAGCAGAGTTTTGAGGAAGGGAACTCCTAAGAAAAGACAGGAAACATGTATTCCATTTCCATTTAAATTATAGCTGTTATTTCTGAATTTGCATCCATATATATAGGCCACAATCCTGCATGACTCAGCAAAGGGCAATAGTTCTGCATATGCACCTACTCTAGGCTGAGCCATATACCACCCTCAGTATTTACCATACAGTACTTCCCCCTAGCTGTTCCATGCCTCACAGGGAGCAGGCAGGATATATCTGATGTCCCCGTAGCGAGATGTGAAATAATTACATCAGCACTGGTCTATTGGGGTCCTTTGGAGGTCTATCATTTAGCATCTGCCTACAGGAATGTAGCCAGACACTTCTCCAGTCCTGTCTGCTCTCCATGAGGTATGAAATAGCCATGCAAGGGGACTTCAGAGGCTGTACAGTCAGCCTGGGGTGGGGGCTTTGGGAACCGCAGAAGGGAAAGTGAATATGATCCTCCACAGTGTCCCAAAAAGGGCAAACACATGTGTAAGGGAAACATACATGTGCATGTGCCACTAATAGGATGCCTTGTCAGGGATGATGGGAGTTGTAGCTCTTCCCCTCTGGCTCAAACTCACCACCTTTTTATGCAGCAGAGCCAACCAGCTTAGATCAGTGGTTAATGCTTTTCTCCAAAGCAGCAGAGTTTCAGAGAATAGGCTGAAGATCCTGACAAACTCTCCAAGCCTTCTCACTCTTCTCCAAGTGTCTCCAAAACATCTCCAGGATTCACTCAGGCAACTCAGTAGTTTTATATAAAACCTACTTTATTCTTCTATATAAATATACTATATGGTCAACAAATCACAATCTCTACACACTACTCCACAATATCTCCAAACTACTGCACCTCTACTCCAGCACACTACATTGGCAAACATTTCAATTTTATAGCCATTGTTTATCACCACCCACTAGTTAGTTTCCACCCAGTGGGTGTGTACTTCCATTCTGATTGGTCCACATAGTTCCATCCATGCTTAAGACCAACCCATGTATTTCAACATTTCACCTTGTACACTTAATGATTCTCAGGTGTTTCCAATCTGCATTCAGTACCTCTGTCCTTGGCTCTCAGGCTTCTAGATTACATTAGCAGTTTCACCTGTGTAGCCCCATAATTGCTCTTGCTTAGTCATTGTGACTTTCACATACATACTTTATTTCTTTCACTGTATGTCCCATGTTGCATTTTCCTTAACAATCCCCTCCGAAATAAAATATTGTATGTGTCTTACAATGTCATTCCTACCATTTGTGTCAGCCTTTCATGTTTTTCTGCTGTCAATGCTTTTGTGAACAAATCTGCTATGTTGTGTTGTGTTTCTATATATCTCAATTCTATTTCACCCTTCTGAACCATGTCTCGCACATTTTGATATCTTACACCAACATATTTTGTTCTGTTCTTCAAACTTTCAGTTTCAGCCATCGCTATGCATGACTGTGAATCTTCCAGAATTTCCACTGGTATCTTGTAACTTTCATTTAAATCATTTAGCAATTGCTTAATCCACTGTACCTCATTTACTATCTCATTCAAAGCAGCGAATTCTGCTTCCGTTGTGCTTATCGCTACATTAGTTTGTTTTCTACTTCTCCAAACTATTGGACTTTCACTATATTTAATTATCATACCTGTAACTGACTTCTTGTCTCCTAATTCTGATGCAAATGAACTGTCTACATAACAATCTAGATCTGAACTACTGCTTCTTATAATCAATTTCCTATCTAAGGTTCCTTTCAAATATCTCAATAAATGTTTTATCGCTGTCCAGTCTTCAATTTTTGGATCATTAACCCTTCTAGACAATACATTTACAGCATAAGAAATGTCTGGTCTGGTGTGGCAAGTTATGAATTGTAAAGATCCTATTATACTTCTGAAGAGAGTCTTGTCCTCAAAAGCTCTAGTTGTTTCCTCAGACACAAAACCAGTTGTCATTGGAGCTCTTACTATTTTTGCATTCTGTAATCCACACTTTTCAATCAGTCTTTCAATTTTATTTCTCTGACTTAATAAACAATGTCCTTCTTCTGTCCATTCAACACAAATACCTAAATAAGACTTCAATACACCTAAGTCCTTCAAAACAAACTTCTCAGACAATTCTCTTTTTACTGACTCAATTTCCTGTTTTGACTTTGCTGCTACGCACAAATCATCTACATAAATCACTAATACTATGTCTCCTTTTGTATAAACACAAGCATCTGCAATGCTCCTCTTGTAACCTAGCTTAACTAGCTCATCATTGATGCACAGATTCCACGCTCTGGCACTTTGTTTTAAACCATACAACGCTTTCTTTAATTTATATACTCTCTGACTACCATTTTCTTCGAAACCTTGTGGCTGCTCCATAAATATTTCTTCATTCAGAACCGCATTCAAGTAAGCTGTCTCAAAATCAAAATGTTCTACAACTAAATTCCTTTTTACTGCTACAGCTAGAACCATTCTCAGACTTTCTGGCTTTGCAGTTGGAGAATATGTCTTATCATAGTTCTCATACTGCTGTTGTGCAAAACCCTTAGCCACTAACCTAGCTTTATATTTGATACTTCCATCTGGCATTTCTTTCCTTTTGTATACCCATTTACAACCAATTACTTTCTTGTCTTTGGGTCTGTCAACAATTTCAAACACATCTTTATTTACCAGGCAACCAAACTCATTATCCATTGCATCAAACCATCTTTCCTGTTCTTCACTAGAATAACTTTCCAATTCTTCAAAACTTTCAGGCTCTTCTAGTGCTAAACAAGCTCTTGCCTTTGTCACAACAAACCTATCTGGAGGCTTTCTAACTCTATGACTACGCCTGGGAATAAAATCTGCTGTTCTGTCTCTTTCATCCTCACTTTCTCTACTAGGAGTTGTAGTTCTATGACTAAATCTCTTGTCTTCAGTCATTCGAGTAGTAGTAGGCCTAGATGCTATCTCATCATCGGAAGAACTACCACTGCTGCTAGGTGATGCTTCCTGCTTAACTGAAACCCCTCTATTTCCTGAGGTTGGTTCAGTTTGTGCTTCTGGCTCATTTGAACTCCCTAACCTCAAAAACACTTCTTTATTGGCATGCAGTTTGTCCCAACCAGCATGTCTCTCGAAATTTGCAGACCTAGAATACTGCACTTGTTTTCCATCCAAATGAAACTTGTAGCTATTTCCAGAATACCCCAAAAACCTAAGCCTTTTGCTTTTGGGTTCTCCTTTCTTCCTGAAACAAGCAGGTGTGTAAACATGAGCAAATTGTCCAAAAACCCTTAAGTACTTGTAATTTGGCATTCTCCCATACAATACCCTGTAGGGAATGTCTTCAATTTCTGAATGATACAATCTGTTACTGATATGTATTGCAGTCAAAGTTGCTTCTGCCCAAAAACTATCTTTCACCCCTGCATCTGCCATCATACAAGCAGTAATTCTTTTTATATCTTGTATTTTCTTCTCTGCTAACCCATCCTCACTAGGACAAGCAGGGTTTGTAGTTTCATGCCTTATTCCCACCTTTTGAAACCAGTTAAACAATTGATTATTTAAAAATTCTCCTCCTCTATCAGTAATGACGGTGCCTACTCTGCTATTAAATTGTCTTTCCACCATTCTTACCCATGCTTTTAAACTTTGCCCAGCGTCAGATTTGTTTTTCATTATTCTCACAAATGCAAACCTTGTATACCTATCAACAATTACTAGGAAATACTTGCTTCCCCCTAAGGACAAGCAATTAGCTTGGGCGACATCTGCATGTACATACTGAAATGGTCTTTGAGCAATTCTTTTTGTTTTCCTAGCTACTGGAAAAGCTCTGACCTTTACCTGTTGACACACTGTACAATCTAAGTGGTTTTTGCATTCAGCAACTTTTAAATCTGGACACATACTGATTAAATTCTTTAAACATTTGAAGCTCGCATGGCCGAATTTTCTGTGAAGCTCGTGTATGCAGTCTTTGTGGATTGGAATATTTTCTATGTTATTAGCTTCTTCAACCCTGTAGCTATCAATATTGTCCTCCAAATAATAAAGTTTGTCCTTTTTCAAACCTATGCCACGCAATTCCCCATTCAGTTTTATCTTACACATGTTCTTTTCAAAGATGACTGTGTAGTCTCTTTCTGTTAATCTGCTTACTGATAACAAATTATTTTCTAACTCCTTTACATGTAAGACATCATTAAAATTCTCTTTTAGCCCTGGAATGTACACAGTACCCATTTGATTTACAGTACTTAGCTCTTTCCCGTCAGCCAAAACTACAGTATTTACATTAGCTGATTTTCTATTACTTATTAAATTTATATCATTACACATTGAAGATGTGGCTCCTGAATCAACTAGCCATTTAGAATTTGCATTTTGTTTTTCCTTAATCATGGTTGCAAACCCCTTTTTATTACCACTGTCCCTCAAAAATGGAGGTCTGGACTGTTTTTGATACTGCCGCGGCTGCCATCTGCTCTCTGCTTGCTTGCGTCTCTCAGCTGCAAAATGTTTACAATGTCTCTTCAGATGACCAATCTTCTTACAATAAAAGCACCTCCGTTGCTCCCTTGTAGAGGCTGCTTCCTCCTGCATTCGCCAGTCAGGAGTTGTTCGTTGTTTTGGCACAGTCTTTAAGCTTGCTGAGTCACCCTGCTCAGACATTCTTCTCTGGTTCTCTTCCAGTATTCTGGCCACAATTAAGTCTCTATTAAGCTCAGCTTCTGGCAAGTTCTGCAAGCTGTTCGTTATGTTGTCCCACGAAGAGTCTAGCGATTCTATTAAAATGTAGCATTGCTGCTCTTTGCTAATTTGCACTCCCCTCAGTTCAGCTTGCACAAATAAATCTTGCATTATTTTTAAATGTTCTATCACACACTGTCCTTTAGCCATCTTTTGCCTGTATATTCTTTTAGACCATAGCATTTTTGCAAAAGCAGTTGAAGGAGTGTGTAATCTCTGCAAGGTATCCCACACATCCTTGGCGGACGTTTTATCTCTGACGTCATTAATTAAGTCTTCTTCAAGCATGAGATAAAGACAGGCTTTTGCTTTACTATCTCTCTCTTGAGTGGCTGCATTAGCATCAGCTGCCAGCCCTGTTTCAACTGTTGACCACAGACCTTCCTTTACTAGTAGAGATTGGGCATAAATCTTCCAGGTAGAGTAGTTGTTTCTATTCAATTTACTAAACTTTAGAATTTCCATCTTGATTTGTGCAGTGACTCAATTTGACACAGTCCTTTTGAGTATGCACAGCTGACCCGTCTGGGCTTAAGCAAAACACAAAATGATTTACTCACGAGGCTTATCAGTGCAGCACAAACAGCTTGCTCTGATCTGTCGTCCACAAAGCTTTCTTCCACTCTCTGGAACTTTCAGCTTCTGTGGATGCTGGGTGCTCTAGTAGCTGGGCCCATAACCCTTGTCAGGGATGATGGGAGTTGTAGCTCTTCCCCTCTGGCTCAAACTCACCACCTTTTTATGCAGCAGAGCCAACCAGCTTAGATCAGTGGTTAATGCTTTTCTCCAAAGCAGCAGAGTTTCAGAGAATAGGCTGAAGATCCTGACAAACTCTCCAAGCCTTCTCACTCTTCTCCAAGTGTCTCCAAAACATCTCCAGGATTCACTCAGGCAACTCAGTAGTTTTATATAAAACCTACTTTATTCTTCTATATAAATATACTATATGGTCAACAAATCACAATCTCTACACACTACTCCACAATATCTCCAAACTACTGCACCTCTACTCCAGCACACTACATTGGCAAACATTTCAATTTTATAGCCATTGTTTATCACCACCCACTAGTTAGTTTCCACCCAGTGGGTGTGTACTTCCATTCTGATTGGTCCACATAGTTCCATCCATGCTTAAGACCAACCCATGTATTTCAACATTTCACCTTGTACACTTAATGATTCTCAGGTGTTTCCAATCTGCATTCAGTACCTCTGTCCTTGGCTCTCAGGCTTCTAGATTACATTAGCAGTTTCACCTGTGTAGCCCCATAATTGCTCTTGCTTAGTCATTGTGACTTTCACATACATACTTTATTTCTTTCACTGTATGTCCCATGTTGCATTTTCCAGCCATAAACAGGCTTGTCCAAATTTTACATAGATCTGTATCCACTTTTGCCCTAGTTTTTGTTCGTTTTTGTGATGCATAAATGACCACTTTTTTACAATGGCAGCACCTCCCTGGCTTGGAGGCTCTGCTGGTTCCGGATATAAAGCAAGTGAAATGACCATGCACCAGTTCTGGGCTTGAAAAAGAAGGGTATTTTATTAATGGCAGTAGACAGAAAAGCAAATAGGCAAACTCTCATCAATCAAACAGGCATGGAAAGCATGAAGTTACATACATGATCTGGCTATGCAGAGTTGCATGCTGCTGCGAAGCGAAGCCCTTTATCATGCCCTCACCTTGTTTGTGTTCCTCTTACCAAATCTACAGAAACATGGTGGAGAGAAAGAAAAACTTTCCCAAGCCAGTAATTTTCTCATGCCAATTATCATACCAGGTGTCAGGACGTATTGAAACATTTTATCTCCTTGGCCATAGGATGACATTCTCATCCCCTCCCACTCCCTCCAGCTGTGGAGAGAAACCTCTCCTTTACCCATTCTACTATAGGTAAACAGGGCCTAGCATGTCAAATGCAGCCTGAACAGCCTGAACTTTTGCTAGGCCATGCATGCAGGGCCTAACACCACCTTAGGCCTCAAAGACATCCACAAGCTCCTTGGTGGCTAGTGGCTCCCATGTCAGTAGGGAGGTGAATCTGAAAATATACCAGAGGCTTATCTACACGAAGGGGGAAAAAAAAAAACCAGACTTCTCCACAGTAATAGTAAGTCGCAGCAGCTGCCAATGGTCTTAATGGTTTTACAGCCCCCCTAAACTTTGCATGCCTGAAGCTGAGATGGTGGCCGTGAGTGGATTACTCGTGTTTTTAAATCTGCCGTCGGCAAACGTTTTTTTTTTTTAAACTATTTTTATGGTTTGCACAAGTAATATTCCACCTTTCCAAAAAAAAGAAAGAAAGAAAGAAAAGAAAAAGAAAGAGAAAGAGAAAAGCAAAGCACAAACCTCAGTTTTATCACTATAGCAATCACTCACTAAAACAAAAATCCAACATGGTGGCAGCGGGCACTTGCCCTGTAACCCAGCCCTGCCCCCTGCACTCATCCAGCCAATCAGGTTTGCACTTTCTCCTGCATGGGGATGTGGTTCATGTAGAATCGCTTGTGTTAACGAGCAAAAATGCGCATATCACTGGAGTTTTCTTTAAAAGTCAGGAAAAGCCACAAAGGCTTTTCTCACATAGCTTTTCCTACCCACCCACCCACCCCGCCACTTCATAATACAAGGAGATAATTCGGGATCCCATTAAGGCAGCTCATTTTCCAAGTGAATTCTGTGAGGGGCATTTTCACTGTGTGGACAACGCAAATGTTTTAGGTTGAATTTTAAAGGAGCTATCAAAGGTGCTGAACCTAACCCCACCCCTGGGCATAACCTCCTTAGCTTTGTATAAGGAGATTACGAACTAAGAAGATGGGCAGAAAAGGTTAGGGGCCACCATGTAATTGCAATTCTGGGCAAAGGAAGGTGACAAGGAATAAGAAAAAAAAATATTTGGTACAAGAAAGTTGGGGTGGAAATGTGTCACATTCAGGGCCTGGAAAGGTTATTTTTTTAAACGACATCTCTCAGAATCATCCAACCAGCATGGTCATGGAATTGTGATCTAGTTAAAAAGTAACTTTTTCAAGCTCTGAATATGTTCTCATATGTGAGATGCAATCTGCAAGGGCCACTCAATCTTTTCCAAATTCTAGTTTCTGGAAATTATGTAAAGATTAAAAATTGTTGTTGGAATGCACAATTATGGATGCTAATATTGCCTGATCCATTGGCAACTGTAATTGCTCCAATGAGGGGTGGGGAAAACTGAACAGAGACTTGGCTGAACAGCTGCTACCTCGCTGCAATTTTGCCTCATGGAAATTTACTGCCCAGTCTTGCAGACACTGATATCTCCTCACTTCATGCTCTGGAAGAGAAAATTTAACACTCCTTCCTGGCAATTGCCTAAGTAACATTTTCCCCCTGCAGCTTGGTAGCCTGCAATAAGCAGACTCTTTCTGCAGTCAAGTCCATTGAAGATTAAAAGGGCAGAGAGGTGTAAAGAATTTTGTGCTAAAATGCTCAAGCAGCAGGATTCTGCTCTTGGTTTCAAAAGTAGCAAGTGTCTGAAGATGTCAGTGCATATGTAAAGTATGTCCAGAATTTCACTGGACAGAATATGGCTACTGTATATGCTGGATGATGCAACATGAGGAAAAGGTTGCAGAAGGGTGATGGACATGAAGTGTCATCATCACACCACCTAGGATATGCCCAGGATGACACAGCAGAGATGGTGCAAGTGGCTGAAGCAACTGGACCGTTATAGACACCTGTGGAAGGAGATCATGCCATAGACAATGTGTATAAATATTGGTGTGGCCTATGTTCATTGTTGGGGGCATTATTGGTGTTTTAGCTAGAGATGATGTCAGAGGAGATTTTCAAATAGGGACAAAAAAATGTGTCCCCGCCTTGCTACATCTCTCCCACCCCACTCCTCTCTCTGTAACTGATTAAAATAAAAATTTTCAGACCTACCTTTATGGCAGAGCAGAAACTGCTCCCCTCCCCATCAGACAGTCCCCTCCCCTCAGACAACTCTCACCAAGCCCCATTCACTTCCTGGAAAGGAAATGCCGGCCATTCTTGAGAGAGAACGATAGTGTGGAAATTCAAAGTTAAAAGCAAGAAAAAACACAAAAAAGTGAATCAAAGCAGCTAAACCCATTCTAAAAACACCAAGTAACCCGGGGGGGGGGGAGTGTGACACTTACATTGATGTCCCGATCTCAATCGGAAGTGTTCAGCAGGGACCTCCCACTGCGGCTGGCATCACACCAGCATAATGGGGCACCTTTTCACAAGCCTGTGATTCCGTAACAGAAAGGGAACAGGCAATATATTGACGGCTTAAGCCGTCAACAGAAAGGAACACAGATGGAACGGAGGGGGCATGGAAGCAGGACAAGACAGGGACATCATCATCTGATAAGTGAGCCCTTTGGCGATCTCCTGTCATCCCTGTCCAGGATTTTTTAGGTCATCTGATAATCTTCAGAGTACTTTGCTAGTGGACAGTTGTTGTTCTGCATATAGTTGTAAATACTCTGTAAGTAAAGTTCTGTAAATAGAACTTGGAGCCTCAGAATTATTATTCAGCACCTTGCACACTGCAATGAGGGTACAGCACTGCAGAACCCAGCATAGTGGGACCATGGGTAGTGCATGCTCTGACAAGGATAAAGGTTTAGTTTGGGCCACATCAAATCAGAAAATAGGAGCAAATGGTTCTGTGCAGTGGGTCTGCCCAGGAGGTTAGATTGGTCAGTGATCTTGATCAGTTGTTTGTTTATCTATTCCCCCCCCCCAAGCAAGTATCTTATGTTGGCCTCCCATCCAAGAACTAATCAAGGCTGACCCTGCTCAGCTTCCAAGATCAGACAGAATCTGGTTCCTTCAGGATATTTACCTGGTGCTGTAGGTTATATTTAAGAAGGAGGCAATGACTAACTACTTCTGAGAATTCCTTGCCTAAGAAAACCCTAGGAAATTCAAGGGGTCCTAATAAGGTGACAGGCGATTTGAAGGCACACACAAACACACACGTTAGGTTAGATTTGTTGCTTATTGACTGATTTCTACAGCACATAGTTGGGCTTGCTTGTATTCTAAGCCAGGTTGGAATCACATGGTTCTTCAGATGTTGTTGAACTGCAACGCCCATCAATCCTAGCCAGTATAGCCAATGGTGAAGAATTCTGGGTGCTACAGTCCAACAATATCCACATTACTGTTGGGCCACATTATTCTTGCTTGTATTCTAAGCAGAGGTTGCAAGTCTTACTATTTTTGGACAAACCCCCCAAAACTGCAAGCTGGCATGGGATTTTTGAGAGCCAGTGTGGTACAGTAGCACCCCTGCACCCACTGATTCACCATCCGCAGATTCAATTATCCGTGGATGGCAATGGCGATGGCGTTGACAGGGTGGGAGGAGGTGAGCTCACAGGGGATTGCAGTGCAGTGGGCAGGGGATGGAGGAAGGGAGGAGGTGACTTTGCTTGGGGGGTTTCCAGCGTGGGTGGGTGGTCAAAGGAAGTGACCTGGGAGGAGGTTGCAGCCAGCAGGTGGGAGGGTGGGTGGGTGGGCAGGCAAAGGAGGGAGGAGGCTACCTTTCCAAGGGGCTTCTGGTGCGGCGAGCAAGCAAGCAGGCAGGCAGGCGGGGAAGGGGACAACCTTGCAGGTGGGTTGCAGCCAGTGGACAGGAGGGTGGGAGGGCAGTTGAAGGAGGGAGGAGGCTACCTTTCCGTGGGGGATTCTGGTGCGGCGAGCAAGCGAGCAGGCAGGCAGGGGAAGGAGGTGACCTCACAGGTGGGTGGGCAGGTGAAGGAGGGAGGAGGCGACCTTGCTGGGGGAGGTTCCAGCATGGCGAGTGAGCGGAATGGCTGACAAGGGAAGGAGGTGACCTTGTGGGGGCATTGCGGTGGTAGGGCAGATGGGCAGGGGAAGGAGGGAGGAGGTGGCCTTGTGGGGGGCTTCCAGCATAGCGAGCGCATGGTCAAAGGTGATGACCTCGTAGGGGGTGTTCCATCGGGTGGGCGGAGGGTTCGGGCAGGCGGAAGGAGGGTTTGAGCGTGGTGGTGGCATTCACTATTGTCTGCGGATTTCACAATCCGCAGTGAGGGCCGGAACTAATCCCCCACGGATGCAGGGGTTGTACTGTATAGTGGTTTAAGCATTGAACTATGACTCTGGAGACCAAGGTTCAAATCCCCACTTGGCTGTGGAAACCCATTGGGTGACCCTGGGCAAGTCACATTCTCTCAGAGGAAGTCAGTGGCAGAAACCTTCTGAACAAACCTTGGCAAGAAAACCCTGTGATAGGTCCACCTTACAGTTGCCACAAGTCAGAAATGACTTGGAGGCACACAACAAGAAGTCCAAAAAGTAAATTTTCCATATGCTAGACCCTATATCTGTAACATAAGGAGATCATGCTACAAACCAGGCTTTGGGCAGGTGCTAGCATGTAATATAGTGTGACAAAGGTCAAGATCCAGATGCTTTGGCATAGCTCACCACCACCATGTTGTGGCTGTTACTAATATGACACAGCTGGATGTTGGACTGAAAGCAGTGATGCAATCTGGAGCCCTTGGGCCACACAGTATGCACGTGGGGGTGCACATGGGAGGAATGGTCATCGTCCTTAAAATGGCAGCACTAGCAATGATTGCAATACCATGAGCTGACTGGACTGACTTTCCTTTACTTGCCTAGATTGCAGGAATAGGGGAGGGGAGAAAGTAACTATAGTCTTGGTATTGCTAAAGGAAGCAGTGAGAAGGAGGAAGAAACTCAAATCTTGCCACCATTTGGAAGAATAGGTTTCCTTTTGCAGGCTTAGAAAAGGAGCATGAGGGGAAGGAAGAAGTTGAAATCTTGCCTCCTTTACCTTCTTAGGTGGGGTGGGCATGAACAACTGGAGTCATATCTTCTGGAAGAGAGGGTTTTCTCTAGCCTGGAAAAGGTAAGCTCTGATGGTTTATGCTTTAAACCTCTTTAAAATTGGCAGTGGGTTAAATTAGTTTAGTTTGTGACAACTTCAGCTCTGTCAGAATACATCCACCTAATCTCTAATGATTCCTTATGGAACGGGTTCCCTCCATTTACATCAGTCTCAATTTACATTGCAAGTCCAGGAACACAACCCTGACATAACTTGAGACTTCACTTGTAATGTGTAATCAAGCTAATCTGTGTGAAGCACTCCTAGTGCTTAAAATGATCTTGTATTACAACATAGGTATCAATGTTATCTATTAAAAAAGAAGGGGACTACATCCTTTTCCCACTAATGACATACTGTGTACAAGCTGCACATATTCTCTATGAAAAACTGGTAAATGGGGAGAAAAGAAAAATAAATAAATAACACAATAGTGCTATAAGATTTGTGTTTCTTTAATCATACTTAATGCCAAGTTCACAACAGGGACAAGATGTGAAAAAACGGACTTAGTGATTCATAGTTCAATCTCTTTGCTACTACAATAAGTCAGCAATCTTTCATTTTACTTGGGAGAGAAAGAGAGTGAGAGCATGGTGTAGTGGTTAGAGTACTGGACTAGGATTAGGACTCCAGGAGGCCAGGGTTTGAATCCCCATTCAGCCATAGAAGACCACTGAGTAACCTTGGGCAAGTTACATACCCTCAGCCACAGAGGAAGACAATGGCAAACCCCTCTGAATAAATATTGTCACCTTAGGGTCAACACAAGTTGAAAATAACTTGAAGACAGAACAACAATGAGAGAGAAAGAATGTATTGGTTACATTTTTGTCCCCTCTTTCCTTCAATGAGCCCAAGGCTTTTTTCCACTCCTACATGGCTCTCCTCCCCACTTTATCCTGACAACATTCCTGTAAGATAAGTCAGGCTGATAGGAAAATAAAACTACCCCAAGACCACCCAGGGATTTTCATTGCTCAATAGGGATTTGAAATCTGGATCTCCAAAGGAGATTATCAGACGACCCTGTTTCAAACGTTCATCTGCCGGCATAAAATAAACCATTTCTATGCCGGCAAAAGAATGCTCCCCACCGCACTTACGTTCTCTCCTGGCAAAGGCTTCCCCAGCGATAAAAGAGAAAGTGAATGGAGACTTTATCGCATGGAAAATTTAAAAATAAAAACAAAATAAACACATTAAAAGTTTACACAAACACCTAAACATAACTTTATAGGTCCCTGGAAGTGTTCACAACTAGCCATTCCCACTGCAGTGGTGGGATTTAAATGGCCCAAGGTTTTGCATGCTGGTAGTACCGGCATAAAACTGGCATGGGGATCTATTGATGGCTTCAGCCATCAATGCCACCACCTACAACTCTGGACTGACTATGTGACGAATGTTGCTGTCTTTGAGCAAGTGGGGATCACCAGCATTGAGGTCATGATATTGAGAACACAGCCGTGCTGGGCAGGGCACGTTTCTAGGATGGAGGACCATCGCCTCCCAAAAATAGTACTCTACAGTGAACTCGCCACAGGTCAGCGTAAGAGGGGTGCTCCAAAAAAACGTGTATATTCAAGGACTCCCTGAAACAACATCTCAGGCTCGGCCAAATTGATCACCAACAATGGTCCGCCCTGGCCTCACATCGGGAGGCATGGAGACGCACTATCCACAATGCTGCAGCCTTGTTTGAGAATTCACACCGAACAAGTCTTGAAGAGAAACGACAATGCAGAAAGAATCAAACCCTGGAAACATCACCCAAGGAGACCTTCTGCTGTGCTTTCTGCAACCAGACTTGTTTATCTCAGATTGGCCTTTTTAGTCATCGGTTCGCTTGCAGAGAGCGCGGGATTTGTCCTTCCTGAATCTTTGTTTGCGAAGAAAAGCCAGAGAGAGAGAGAGAGAGAGAGAGGTGATGCATCTGATAATTGCCAAAGTCTTGTTCCTTTTCTAGCTCCTACAAGGCTCATTAAACTGAATGTAACTTTCTTTCAGGTAAACATCCACAAAAACACTGCAAAAGTGCAGCAGTGGAAACCAGGTAGCCCTCCAGGTCTGCTGGAATACAGTTGCCATTAGCCTGAGACAGTAACACCAAAGGTCAGAAATGCTGGGAGCTGCAGTCCAATATGTGAAGCACTGCATGATTCCCAACTGTATACAAAGGATAATTTACCTTTTTACTACTTAAAGCTGCATGCCCCAAGGTCCCATACAAATCCATACAACTTGGCCATTATGAAGACAAGAAAAGCTTGCACTGGTTTGAAGATGTTAGAGAAGGAGGAGTACAAGGCATGCGGTGTGAAAAGTACAGGGTCCTTGCTGCCTGTCACTATTAATTGATGGGGAAGGAAATGATCCTTTACTAAATGCCAGAAATTGACTTAATGGGCTGAAGTTGTGTTCCAGTCCTGTGTTAGGCCCTGTGATATAATTACAAGTGCATTCTGCATCTGTTTTCAATACAACTGCCGATTGAACAAAAGGCACTCCAGCCAAACTACATGCATAATGGCTTTAATCTGATCTCTCCTTCTTCTCTCACCACAGCAAAATAGCCTGAGAGCTCAGGAAAAAAAGAAATGTTTTATTACCAAGATGTTAGCTGGTGGTTCTACATGCCTCTAACTGAATGGCAATGCATTTTTTATTCTCCAGTTTACAGGGGAAAGCTAAATATTTTAACTAAGGACTTTTTCAGACAATGTAAAAATAACGCTAGCAGCGTCGCCAGGTTGCGACGCTGCAGCGCAAGAGGGCGTCAGTTTCGTATGATGCTCCTTCCCAGCGGTACTGTTGCAGTACTGCTGGGACATTTGACTGTGATATTTTTGCTTTTACAGTCATGTTGATCGCGAGTAAAATATGACGGTAGAAAGCAAAAATATCACGGTCAAATGTCCCAGCGGTACTGCAACAGTACTGCTGGGAAGGAGCGTCGTACGAAACTGACGCCCTCTAGTGCTGCAGCATCACAACCTGGCGACGCGGCTAGCGTTATTTTTACATTGTCCGAAAAAGTCCTAAGTGCCAAAAGCAGCTGTTACCAAGGGCATTTCCACACTTCTTGGGAATCAACATTTACAGAAAGAAAGAAACCAAATGGAAGGTTGACTGTAAGCAGACCATAAATGGGGGGGTAATTCTGTGGAGCAATCATCATCATCATCATCATCATCATCATCATTGTTACTACTACTACTACTACTACTGGAGTTCAAAGAGCTGTGGTAGATCCATAAAAGTATGTGATCAATGATAGACCATGTTTGAGGAATTGCAAGCACTCTGCTTCACTGATGTAAACCTAATTAAATGTGTGAGCATTTAGAGACAGGACACATTGTATGTGGGTATTGAGGAAGGGCTGATGAGGTCCAAGAGACAAAAATCCATAAGACAACATGGGGGGAAAGTCTGTTCTGCACATCATTGGAAGCAAGAGCTCTAAGCAAAGGAGAGTGGGGAATCTTCTGGACTGAACATTATTCTACTCTGTCTTTGGGCCTTTTCACACTGTGCAATTATAGTATTATGATTCTACTTTAACTGCCATAGAAGCATTCTAAGGGGTCCTTTTTTTGTAGTTTGGGAAGGCACTGAAGCTCTCCGGCTGAGTATCCTCAGTATCCCTCTCTAAACTGCAAGTCCCAATATTCCATATGGTGGAACCATTGCAGTTATATAACTGTGGGCTGGGAAAGAGCCCCTGAGCTCAGCCTGCTAGCCCTCCTTTTGCAACCCCACAGCTAATGAAAATTACTGTGTTATTCTGCAGTACAGTAGGACCCCCGTATCCATGGGGGATTGGTTCTGAGCCCCATTGCAGATAATGACATTTGCAGATAATAGCAAATGCCATTGAAAATAATGGGACTTCTGGGTTAAAATACCATAGAGTTGCCTTGGAGGACCTAGAAAATGGCTAGAGAGGACACATTTTCTAAGAAGACTCTATGGTAGCTGTGCTGAAACTGAAACCACAGATAATTGAATCAGTGAATAATGAAACAGCGGATACGGGGGTTCCTACTATAATCAGATTATTGCCTAGGCCAGTTACAGGGTGCATGTGACTTCTGTATTACAACAGCTTCACTGGGTATCAGGCTGCTGCTGGGTAAAATGCAAAATGCTGGTTATAAAGCTATACAGTTGTCCCTGTGTATCCATGGATTTGATATCCACAGATTTAAGTATTCATGGCTTGAAAATATTCTTAAAAAATAATAATCCAAAAAGCAAACCTTGATTTTGCCATCTTATATAAGGGACACCATTTTGCTATGCCATTGCATTGTAATAGGACTTGAGTATTCACAGATTTTGGTATCCACGGGGGTTCCTGGAACCAAACCCCGGGGAATATGAAGGGACAACTGTATACAATTTGGGTCCTGGCTATCCAAAGAAAAGAGCCTCCTCTATGTGTAGAGGCTTTCCACATGAACAGCAATGCTGATTTTCCATTATTACAACTGATGTTGAAAGCCTCCATTTATAGAGAAACCTCTCCTCTTCATAAAGTCAGAGTTCCTGAAAGTGATATAAGCAGTGGTGGAGAGGAATAGGCAAACTAACACACCCATTCCCCCCCCCCCGCCACCCTGCTCACAAACACACACATTCATAAAGCCTTAGCAGCTGTAGAGTCAAGTCTAGATCTATACAGTTTGTGACCAAGGGTGCATCTGCACTGCAGAAATAATCCAGTTTGACAGCACTTTAACAGCCTTGGCTCAATGATATGAAAATCTGGGATTTGTAGTTTTGTGAGATATATAGCCTACTCTGCTCTGGTGCCGCAATAAACTACTAATCCCAGTATTTCATAGCATTGATCCATGGCAATTAAAGCGGTGTCAAACTTGATTATTTCTGCAATTCAGATGCAGCCTCTGACACACTATTTTCTTTAGACTATAGGAATTTATTATCACAGATGTGAGGATGGCCCACTTATGTTTTGAAGAAAACAGTTATCTTCCTTCTCCCCTGCCTCCCTCCACTGACCTCTTGCATAGACTGGTAAAAACAGTTGCATTGGATGGTTTGTTTCTGCCTTTGTAGTCATTGAGCCTCTCCTTTGTGTGTTTAGCCTCCCAAAAAGAGGCCAATTTTGCACAGAGTGGTTTAGTGCAAAATACAGAAAATACAACAGGGAAAAAATGTTTAATATTTCAGTCTCACTCTGGAGGCAAGCTCTCATGAGGGGGTTGGTGAATCCCCTCTTGAATAAATTCTTGAGAGACCAATGAGATATATATATAAGATTCCTTAGAACATAATAGAACCAACATGGTTGAAGTGGTTTGAGCACCAGACTACAACTCTGGAGACCAGGGTTCAAATCCCTGCTCAGCCATGGAAACCCACTTGGTGACCATGGCCAAGTCACACACTCTCAGCTTCAGAGGAAGGCAGTGGCAAATCCCTTCTGAAGAAAATCTTGCCAAGAAAACTCCTGATAGGCTCACCTCGGGGTCGCCATAAGTCAGAAACAACTTAAAGGCACAACAAGTAACATAATCTGTTCCCATCTCCCCTAAAGGCACTGCTTGCTCGACTGATTAGATGCTTTTATTTCTTCCCTGCTTATACACCACATTTCACACTGAAGGATGTTAAATAAAAAGGTGCCACCTCAAAATATCATTGAATGCCTTTGAGAGCTGGAGTGAAGCAAGGGGGTGCATATGTTTTAAGTTCATTCATAGTGTAGATGACTTTCCTGTATTGATTAAGCAGTACTTTCCAAGCAGGTATATTATCTTAGAAAATAATCAGTAAATTAACTCCAGGACACCAACCTCCGAGGAAGATTAATGATACATAATTTACTTCTATGAAAGAAGCAAGCATCCAATAAATTAGAAAATGCACACCACCATCAAAGCAAATTGTTAAATATCTCCAGCATTCACTTTATTGAGTGGTTGACAAATGGATTTACTATTCATTCATTCACATCAGAACTGCCTCCTTGATGTCTATCCTGCTATGGGAACAATGGTAAAGGTAGCTTACAGAACTTGCCATGGATGTCTCATTCCATTGTGGCATGCTGCACACACACACACACACACATACACACAGAGGAGGGAGGGAGAGCAGGAGGGATTGTTTAGGGCTTCCATGTCAGTAGGACAGTGAATCTGTTCTGGGTTTTCATTTGAATTTTAAAGGAACTATCCACAATAGTTACCTCTATCCCAAATTTCAGCATTTTGGATAGCTACTTTAAAGTTTGGACAAGAACCCAGAGCAAGCCACACCTGGAAAAGTTAGTAGACCATGCAGGTGAATCAAGGATCCAAACTTTATGTAGAGAAAGAAATGCATTTCTGTCCCTCACCCTGGGCTTATCTACATGAGGCAGGATATGCCGGCAGAGCTGGCCCATCCTTCTCCCTTCACCTTGATGAAACGGGCTAGAGTCCACACAGGAATGCCAGTCTGTCACTGCCACTATTTTCACTACTGTCTCAGAAGCCAGGAAGAGGGCCTGCAACATGTGACTGAGGCCCCCTGTATGTGACCAGCCTTGGTCACATGCTTCAAGAGTCCTTCCTGCCTTCCAGTAGACCCAGGAAGATGGCGGCGGCAGCGAGGGCTAGTGTGATGGATAGACTCCTGTTGTCCCACTTTATTTTTGCCTGCCAGTAACAAAGTAAGCTGGGTATTTTCTTATAGCAGTTTATCAGGCCCTGTCCTGGCTTCCCCCATCTCAGCCCCATATCTGCCCCAGGGGTGGTGAGGACTGCTCAGGGGCAGAATGGGGTAAATATCCTGTAGCATGGGGATTGCAGGGATCTTAGACGGGGGCAAACTGGAGTATTTAGCCTGTGTAGATAAGGCCCCTGACAAACCAGAATCTGAACAGAATGGGAGTCCTTTGCCATGAGCTCATACATTCTAATATAGTTTGTTAGGGTTGTCAAGTCACTACTGTAAAAGTACATGTACTGGGAAAATTCCATCAAGCTAACAAATTCAATAGATGTTTTGACTACAGGCTAGGCATTAGTTGGCCATTTACACCCTCTTGTAAGGTAAACAACCATTCTGCACTCCATGCTACGCAGCCCATTCCCCAGTCCCTTGGTGTCATAGGGAACAAGATATACCATGTAACCTTCACAGAGTCAACATAGTTTTCTGGAGGAAATTGCTTGAGACCAAGACAATCAACAGAGATAAGCATTTTTCTGGGCTAGCCCATGCAAAGCCATGTTAGTTTCCCCTTTAGATCCACCATTCCACCAGTCATCATCGACAGCAGGTATATATACAGTTGTCCCTTCACATTCGCGGGGGTTAGGTTCCATAGACCTCCGCAAATGTGAACATTCCAGGAATGACAGCCCTCCCCCGCCCTCCCCAAGCGACCACGAGGCCTCCGGAAGCCTCGCGGTCACTCTTCCCGGCCGCCCCTCACCCTCCCCAAGCAACCCCGAGGCCTCCGGAGGCCTCGCGGTTGCTCTTCCCGGCCTCCCTCAGCCCTCCCCAAGCGACCCCGAGGTCTCCGGAGGCCTCGCGGTCGCTCTTCCCAGCCGCCCCTCGCCCTCCCCAAGCGACCCCGAGGCCTGACAGAGATCTGGAGAGCTACTAACAGGGTAGGCAGTACTGGGCTGCAGTAGGTTCAATATGTATCCTGAACAGTGTCTGCTGTTGAAGAACAGAGCTTGAAAAAAATTACTTCTTTTGACTACACTTTCCCTACTAGTGGAAGGAATTCTGGGAATTGTAGTACAAAATGTCATCTCAAACCTCTGGTCAAAAGTAGACAATATTCAGCAAGCCATACAAATAAGTCAAATATAATCTAAGATAGTGTCTATGCTCTTGAGCAAGATCACCACTGACTAGGGTGACACCCAACAAGGACTTAAGACTGAGGTCTTGTCTATATGGTGAAAATAATATGAATGGGATGTGAATGTATGGCGATACGTTCATATGGACATGCACATAAAGACGTGTCATTCGGAAGGGGGCAGCCAAATCCACAGCAAAGTCCATGTGTGTCATTTCCAGGGTTTCATCTGGATTTTTTAAAAAGCTCCCTCTCTGGCTTTTCTTTGCAAACGAAGATTCCGGAAGGACTCATCCCGCGCTTTCTGCAAGCGTGCTGATGATTAAAAAGGCCAATCCGAGATAGACAAGTCCGGTTGCAGAAAGCATAGCAGAAGGTCTCCTTGGATGATGTTTCTGGATTGTGATTCTTTCTGCGTTGTCGTTTCTCTTCAAGAATTGTTCAGCATGACTTCTCAAATAAGGCTGCAGCATTGTGGATAGTGTGTCTCCATGCCTCCCGATGTGAGGCCAGGGCAGACCATTGTTGGTGATCAATTTGGCCGAGCCTGAGATGTTGTTTCAGGGAGTCCTTGTATCGCTTTTTTGGAGCACCCCTCTTACGCTGACCCGTGGTGAGTTCACGGTAGAGTACTATTTTTGGGAGGCGATGGTCCTCCATCCTAGAAACGTGCCCTGCCCAGCGCAGCTGTGTTCTCAATATCATGGCCTCAATGCTGGTGATCCCTGCTTGCTCAAGGACAGCAACATTCGTCACATAGTCAGTCCAGTGTATATTTAGGATTGTGCGTGTATAGCACTGATGAAAGTGTACGAGGAGTCGTAAGTGGTGTCGATAGGTGACCCATGTTTCAGACCCATAACGGAGAATAAACAGTACAATGGGTCTATACACACTGATTTTTGTGCTTCGCCTCAGGTGTTTATTACTCCAGACTCTTTTGTAAAGTGTTCCAAATATACTATATGCCTTTGCTAAACTGTGATCGATCTCTTTGTCAATCTTGGCATCTGAGGAGATGATGCTTCCCAGGTAGGTGAACTGCTGAACGGACTTAAGCACAGAGCTGCTGATGGCAATGTGGGGATGATGGTGTTCGTCCTGTGGTGCAGGCTGGTAAAGAACTTCTATTTTCTTCAGGTTGACTTCCAGCGCAAACAGCTCTGCAGCTGTTGTGAAGCAGGATGTTAGGCGCTGCAGAGTATCATCAGCGAAGAGCAGCTCACGGACTAGATAGTTTAGAGTCTTGGTGCGAGCCCTCAGACGGCTTAAGTTAAACAAGCTACCATCAGTACTGTAACGTATATAGATGCCGTCATCTTCTTCAAGCTCTACCGTAGCCCTTTGGAGCATCATGCTGAAGAAGATTGTAAATAATGTTGGAGCAAGAACACAACCTTTCTTCACTCCATTAGTTATTAGAAAGGGCTCTGAAAGAGCATCGCCATATCTGACTTGACTGTGCTGGCCCTCATGTAACAAGATAATCATTTTAAGGAATTTGGGGGGACATCCTAGTCTTTCCAGGATCTGCCGCAGACGTTTTCTACTCACGGTGTTGAAGGCTTTGGTGAGGTCAACAAATGTTACATAGAGACCCTGTTCTGCTCCCTACATTTCTCTTGCAGTTGTCTAAGGGCAAATACCGTATCTGCAGTACTCCTATTGGCTCTGAAGCCAGATTGGCTTTCAGGAAGAAGTTCTGCAATAGCAGGAACTAATCTGTTTAGGAGTATCCTTGCAAGGATTTTTCCAGCAATAGAGAGCAGTGTTATGCCTCGATAGTTTGAACAATCGGATTTTGCTCCTTTTTTCTTGTACAGGGTGATGATGACTGCATCTCGGAGATCTGATGGCAGTTCCCCTTTTTCCCAGCAATTCACAAGGAGTTTGTGGAATTTATCATAGAGTACATAACCTCCGTGTTTCTAAACTTCAGGTGGGATTCCATGAATCCCAGCTGCCTTGCCATTTTTCATCTGCTGTATGGCCTTAAGGGTCTCTTCCAAAGTGGGAGCCATGTCCAATTAATTTTTCATCGGTTTTTGTATCATATGTTGGATAGCTGAGCCTTGGACTACTCGGTTGGTACTAAAGAGACTTTGAAAGTGTTCAGCCCATCGATTCAGGGTGGAGGCTTTATCAATAATTAATGTTTGACCATCTGTACTGTATAACGAGCTTTGGACCTGATAAGTAGGTCCAAACACTGCCTTAAGAGCGTCATAAAATCCTCTAGAATCACCCAGATCTGCACAGTGTTGTGTCTTTTCTGCTATATTGATTCACCACTTTTTCTGCATGTCTTGGAGTTTTTGTTGAAGTTTACTACATGTGAGATGGAGAGCTGCTTTTCTTACATGGCAAGTTGGCTGGGCAAAGTATGCCTGGTGAGCAGTTCTCTTCTTTGCCAATAGCTCCTGGATCTCTTGGTCTTCATTTTTCTTGTGGGAGAACCCGAGGGACCAGTCTTGATTTTTCTTGTGGGAGAACCCAAGGGATTCTTCCGCAGACTGGAGGATACTGTTTTTGATATGTTGCCAAAGCACTGTAGGAGAAGGATCTGTAAGATGGTCTTCAAGTTTTGTTTGCAGATTTGCCTGGAAGCTGTCTCTCATGGTAGCTTGTTGAAGACTGTTGACTTGGAGTCTCTTCTTTAAGATGCCACCCCTCTTAGGTTTGAACTTAAGATGAATGTTTAGTTTAAATCTTACGAGGCGATGATCTGTTTGGCATTCTACACTGGGCATCACTCGGGTATGACGGACATCGCGGATGTTTCTCTGGCGGACTAGAACATAGTCAATGAGGTGCCAATGTTTGGATCGGGGACACATCCAGGTTGTCTTCAAGCTATCTTTTTGCTGAAAGATAGTGTTTGTAATAATCAGCTGTTGTTCTTCACAGAACTCTAGCAAGAGGCGTCCGTTATCATTGCAATTTCCAACACCATGCTTGCCTAAGACACCTTTCCAGGCTTCGGAGTTCTTTCCTACTCTGGCATTGAAGTCACCAAGGATAATAATTGTGTCTTCTACAGGGACTTTTTGTATGAGGTGGCGTAGGTCTGTGTAGAATTTGCCTTTCTCTACAGGGTCGGGTTGCATAGTTGGGGCATATATACTAAAGAGAACAACATGTGGGAGGTGTAAGGAAATAATGTGATCGGAGTGTCCTGTTGGCAAGGTTTTGAGTTTGGAGGCAATGGAATTTTTAATCATAAAGCCTACTCCTGAAAGATGTTTTTCGGTTTTGGGTTTGCCAAACCAGTAAAGTGTGTAGCCGGCGCTGTGTTCTTTGAGGCTGCCTTCCTCATGGAGATGAACTTCACTAAGAGCAGCGATGTCAATATTAAGTCGTAATAGTTCATGGGCTATTAGAGCAGAATGACACTCAGGCTGTCCACTATCTGCAGAGTCTCACATTGTTCTGATGTTCCAGCATGCAAGCGTCAATTTATTTACACCTTTGGAGGCCAGTGTGTGCCTTTGTTTCTTTGCCTTGGTTTGACTCCATCAGAAGATTCCCGTTGGCCGCGGCTAGCCAACCTGGTAGCTGGGGATGAGCTTTCATTAGGCCACCTTTTCTAGACCCCTCTCCATATGGAGCATGCAGTGCTCTCCTTTAAAAAGGCTGCTTGGTCATTCAGGATGCTGCTGAACAAGACTGTCATCTCCCGGGTCAGCCTCGAGCGACCAAAGTCCTGAACCAACTGCATGCAGGGTTGGGTCTGCGGCTTCCAGTGCATCTTTACAGCTGCCATTTCGTCCCTCGCCTATAGCTACAGGGCTTTTTTGAAATTGGATTTGTCCTTCGAGCCTGTGCAATGGATTTTTCTGGTGGAGCGCAGCATGCACAGAACTGGCCTCACCCTTTAAACCAAAGGTTCATCTGTTGTGGCCTTGCAAGCATGGATGGTAGCAGCAAGGTCCTTGGGTCTTAGGTTTGATTAGAGTTTCCTTCTCTTAGATGGTTGACCTTACAGCGTTGGACGAGCACCATCTGCCTGGGTTTGGGATTAGGGTTTTCCTTCTCCTAGGATGGCTGCCATAAGGCTAGTGAGCCCATCCTGCCCTTTGACGCTCTTTGTCAGACCCTTCGGTTTTTACCTGTCTGGCATGGGATACCCTACCGGTGGCTATTTTGCCACCATCAGCATAGCTCAAAACATCATTAGAGTACGCAAGCCTCTCTCCCATGACAAGGGGACATCAATGGAAAGGAAAAAGCTCCATACGACATGCAAATGTATGATTGTTTGAATACTCGCATTCGCACAGCTACGAAGAGGCAGCATAATCTGATTGGCTGGACAAGCATGGGGCATGGCTAGCAAACAGGGAAAGTGCCTGCAGCCACCATGTTAGATTTTCAGCTAAGTGAGGGTTCAGTAAGTCGCTAACACGGCGATCTTATACTCTTTGTTTCCTTTCTTTTTTTGTAAATACGAACTATTGCTTGTGCTCACCATTTTTTTTAAAAATGGCAGTGGCAGATTTCAAATTGTGAGTAAATCCCTCATGGCTGCCATCTTGGCTAGCGGGTCATGCAGAGTTTAGGGGGGGATCTTTTGACCATGAAGACAGGCTGCATCATTGCAAATGCCTGCTTTTTCAGACGTGTTTGTATTTCCCCCCCCCCTCTTATAGACAAGACCTGAGAAAAGTCTGTCAAAGATCAACACTACAAACATGCATATCACTGCAGATACAGTGCTGTTAGAAAACACATTCAGGGTTAGCAGTGTTGGATTTTGAATGCTGTTAGAATTAGTCAATCCATCTATACAGTTGCAACATATCAACTGGGGTCTATAGATAAATCATGCAATCACATGAATATAGATAGATCATGATTGTGGGAACCAGACAAGAATGCTCAGATACCCTAGAGTAGAAGCAACTTTCCCCCTTTATCTTTCTGGAAATGATTTAAAAGATGGGGACACCGAGATTAGCTAAAAGAATTTTTAAAGAGTGAAACCTCCTGCTGTGCCATACAGAGGACAATGGGAGCTAAAGAATTTCTGCATCTTCCAATCTTGGCAAATAATTAAGCCTCATAATATCAGTGCCAGGATGATTAATGAAGAGGAAAGGACAATCTCTCTGGTACTGCTGTGCATTTCAAGTCACAAGAAACCTTTAACCCTTTCAATTGAAATATGATTTATCTCATTTCACCACTGCAATCACTCTTCTTTCTCCCTTTCATGAATCCAGCCATTATGACTATTCCCTATTTTACATCAGAGGCTGTGAGAATCACTCTATCAAGCCATCCCAAGTTGTTGTTGTGTGTGCATGTGTTTCTCTTTGCTATTTCAGGCAAATTTTGCCCCCGCCCCACAAAGACATGCCCTATTGTATCCTGAACAATATAGTAACAGCTCATCAAGCCGTCAATATTTTACATACCTTGGGCTAAATATTTCTCTCAGCCCCAGCTTTCTGGGTAGCACCTCTCATGTGTCATAGCATCTCTGTGGCCTATACACATATCCTTCGGAGAAAGCCCTATCTCAATAGACATGTGTAGGGATGTATTGTATATTGCCTATAACAAGTGTGCAGAGGAGAATTAAGGATAAATCTCAAAGTGAGGCAACTATATCTTCCAGTCTTGGCAAATAATTAAGCCTCATAATGTTTCCATAACAGCTGAGGCAGTCATTGTCTAGTTCAGGAGTGGTCAATTGTGGCAGGTCAGGAGTAAGGATGTTAATTCTTCACACATTTCACTCGAAGGAAGCAACAAGTAATTTTAGCAAAGTTCTTCCTGTTGCACAGTGTTTGAACACTATTCACAGTTCAGGACTTATTCCTCAGAAAATTCAGTGGTGGATTTTTTGTGCAGAAAAACATGTTTTTCATTCCCCCACTCCCACCGATATTTTCAAATATATTTTCTGCCCCTCGTCTGGGACCAGCTCTCTGCCTCTGAAATGCTCTAGGGGCCTCATTGACTGCCAAAAGTATTTTTGAAAGGGGGTGTTTATATATATAAAAAGTTAAACAGTGCAAGGAGTCACACAATCAATTCAAAACATGAATTGCCACTCCCAGACACTTCCAGAAGAAGCAATTCACCTTCTATTTTGGCCAGATGAAAGGCAATCTGGGAAATCTAGAGAAGCTTAAAAGCATACAAATAGCCTTAGAGGCTGCATGTGGTACCAGGGCTGCATTTTGCCCAATGTAACCTTTGTAGTTGGACTGATCTTACTCTCCATCGTATATAATAGGGAAGTTTGTGGGTGGTTTTTATAATGGTCCCTCATCCCATATTCAGAATTTTAGCATACTCTGCAACAGCTGAAAACAGTGACACATGTTGCCAAGTAACATCAGAGTATGATCAAGATGGCAAAAGTTATTAATGAGGAGGAACATGTAAACTAGCTGCAGTAGTTTGCGTTTGTCAGAGCAAACTGGGAAGGGCAATATTCAGGTCCACCTCTCCCACCCCCCCACCCCGAGTTGAGTACAAACTGTTTGTGTACATATATTGAACTCAGTTTGCAACAATTGAAGTAATAAGCTATAGGGAAAGGGAAAAAGTGGAAGGAGGGAAGAGAAACTGGGACATTTTCAAAGTAGCTGAAAAAGTAGAATGACAGAATGGTTAATTTATAAGAGGGACAAAAATGTGAATCAATGCGAGCTCACACAAATTCAAAGCAGGATCGACTTCTCCTGGGTGTTTGACAAAATCGCAGGCATGTGAGGCTATCTGCTTTTGCTGTCCCAATGGGCATGCCTGCAATTCAAGATGGTGGGTGTGACTGCATTTTTATTTTCACCAGTTGCCACCATGGAATGGTGTTTTTTTTAAGGCATAGCTAAGGTGTAAAAGTGTGTTAGTGCAATATTCCACCTAAATAAACATTAAAAAATAAAAGAAAAAGTCTGTTTCATTACCTCAGCACACTATCGCTAAGGCGAAAATCCAAGATAGTGGTTCTGGGATGCTTACCTTCTAAGCAAGCCCTGCTCCTTGCTCCCATCCAGCCAATCAGCTTTCTACTTCTGCTTTGGGGGGTGGGGTATGTGAATAAATGAGATCACTTGTCCTAATGATTGCTAATGCACATTCTTTGTGGAGATTTGTGGATTTCATTTGTAATAAGAGCCTTTTGGTTTTTGTTATGAAAAGGGAGTTTAAAATGTTAAGAACAACTGTTAAAAGAGAGATATGTGAAGAGTATAATAACATAAAGAAACATCAATACCGGCAAATGGGAAGCATTTTTTTTTAACATTGGGGTGAGGGTTAGGAGGGTGCTCTTTATGCCTATATGTTTTAATGGTATGTTTTCTTTTTCTTTCTTCTGTTATTCAATGTGTATTGTTATATTTTTTTCATTTTTCTTTCTTAGGTTTGTGTAGTCAATATGTTATTTTTTGTTATATTGCACAAATAAAAAATTAAAATAAAAACACTTCAGAAAAGCCCTGAAAGCTGTTCCCTCAGGGTTTGTGGAGGATTTGCCCCCCCTCCTTCTGAATACAGTGGAATTACGTGGGATCCCATTAGGACAGGTAGGATTCTAAGCACATTCTAAGAGGATTGTTTTCACCATTTAGACAAGGCCCTAGACTCTCCCTGCTAAACTGGGACAGTTGCAAGTTATGTCACAGCACGAGAGAAGAAGGGATTCCAAATGCCTTACCTATTTAGGAATGTGCTTCACCACTTGGGACCTTTGTGGTTATGATGGTTTTTCTCACCCAGTTTTGATGTAAGCCTTTGATCTCAAGGGGAAAAAAATGAACTCACAATGGTGGGGCTATGTTTATGGCCAGTACATAAATGTGAAAGGGCAACATCATCTGATATGTGCGCCCTTTCATGTTTATGTGGGGTTGTTATGATGTCATTTTCATGTGTCTGATAAAGTCCCAAGACTGATCAGTTTAAAGCAACCTTCACATTGTGGGCAGGCAGGTGTGTGAAGGGAGATCTTTGCAAGATAATGGGTGTTTCAGTCACTTGTTTGTTTTGGAGCATGACTCACTACCAGGTGCATCCAGGGGAGATTAGCATATTTTTACTTTTGTCACTTGTGAGGTTTTAGTTGTTGTTGTTTTTTAACTATTGTAACTCGCCTTTAATCCCATCTTGGGAGAAGGGAAGGATATAAATCCAATAAATAAAATAATAAATAAAAAATTCATCCCTAACGACTGTCTGAAGGGGCTTCACTTAATCACATCCTGGGCATATCTGCTTTTGAGGAATTTCCAAGACCTCTTCGTAGGCTTCAAGTAACCTTCACCAGCCTTTAATGTTTGGGTTGCCCTGGTCTATTGAAAACCAGTGAATCATCTAGTAAGCAGAATTATGAATTATTGGCTGGAGGGGATGTAAGGCCAGATAACATATCACTGCTTGCCTTCTAAGTAGAAAAAGTGAAAGAAGGGGCTGTCATATTTACAGCAGAGGATAAATAGCAATTATTAAGAGGTTTTTGCAGTGAGATTTCTTAGGCATAAGGTGGATTGTTTTTACTGGGATTCCAATGACATGTGGAAAGGGAAGACAAAACAGCAGGTCAGTCTCAAGCTGTGGCAGCTTGTGGGCTGAGGAAGGAATAGGCTTCACACTGAAATGGTGGGCAGTGGTATCATCTCTTCTCAGCCCATAAGCCCTTCTTAATCTTAAGACAATATTAATCAAATATCAATGGCAGAAGCGGGGAAGACAGGCTTTTGGGGGGTTCCTTGTTATTGCTGTTTTCTTTGCCCAGCCCAGGTGCCTCATGTCCAAGCCCATCCATGTCAAGAGAATATAACTCTACAAACCCTCCCTCTCCTTCTTATATAAGCAATCTCCCCACCCTGATATATTCTCCATTTGAAAAATGACCTGCTTTCCTCCTCTCTATTATATGAAGCTGTTATCCATGGAGATGTAAGTGGATGATTTTGATTACCACTTGGTTACGCTGCCTCATTGTTGCGGGTAGGCTTCTCCTATAATGAAGACAGTGAATAGCACTTAGATAATAGCCAGGCGTGGGGTTGATGATGTGTTAAATTATTCTTGATGTATATGAGAGAAAGAGGTGATTAGTATTAGCATTATATGAAAGAATTCTAAAGAACACAATGTAGATATTGAATACTGTGTCCAAAAAGAGTCCTGTGTCTGTGAATATATTCTAGCAGTGTGGAAAAATTAAAAAGGGGGAAAAATACCCAAAGCCAGCGGATTCTCTATGCAATGTGTCTGAAAATCAGAGCTCAGAGAAGTGTGCTTTGACTACAACTTCTAAAAGCTCCCAGGGACTTCTGGAAGTTACAGTTCAAAAAGGAATTTCTCCAAACTCTGCTGAAAATTCAGGGCAGAAGTTCCTAATCAGGGCCCCTGAATCAGATGATAGCGATGTCTCCAGGTTTGAAAGAATCTGGGGGAAATGCCCCCCTCTTCCTCTGTCAATAGGCACTAGAGGTCTTGCTTGCCTGTTATGGAAGCAGAATGCTGGGTAACTAAGTTCTGACATTTTTAATTTTCTACAATGTCCTAGAACAGGATTGTTCAACACACATACTCTACAGGCCATATGTTGCACCCAAGGATGGATTTCCCCCCAAAACTTCAGTCACACACCCCACTTCAATCCATGCCAGTGAAGTGTGCAGGCAATTACCAAATTTCAGACGAAAAACCACTAAAAACCCTTGGAAAGAGTATATCCTGCTCATTTTAACTGTTTTATTTTTGTTTGCAGTTTACTACATTTTGTGCTGCAGCTTTGGTGTTGAGTGTGCATGTGCATGCATGCATGTGTGTGGTCCATGGCAGGTCCCAGGGGGTGGATACAGCTAGTTCTGTCCTAGGGCTCATCTACAGAAGTGAGAATACGCCAGCTTCCCACTGGCATATTCCACCTGCAGATCAGGCCTGTTCCTCCCCCGTTCCCTGCATGGAACAGGGGGAAGTCCAGACAGGCACATTAGCCCATCGCTACAGATGTCAATGCCTCTCTGAAGCCAGGAAGCCTCACTCTCTCTGAAGCCAGCCCACAACATGTAACCAAAGCCCCCTGCATGTGGCCAGCCTTGATCACATACTGTGGGCCTGCTTCCTGCTGCAGAAGAACAATGGCAGAGGGCAGCTGAAACAACAGGACAGTGGGCTGGAATGGGCTCCTGTGGCATGCGAGACCCAATCCAGTTTTTGTAGGTGGAAGTAGTTTTTCCTGGGTATTTTTTAAAAATTCTGTAATGGGCCCTACCCCATCTTCCCACCATCTTAACCCTAGGGATCATGAGGACTGCCCAGAGGCAAAACGGGGCAAAAGCCCTGCATCATCTGGACTGCAGACATCCAAGATGGGGGCAAGACCAGGTGAACTGCCCATGCAGAAAAGCCCCTAGACCCACATTAGGTCAGGGTCATTATAGGAAAATTGAAAGGTGGCTAGAACAGCTTTGAGTGCTGCTTCTAATGCTGGAAGTGGGGACAGGAATATAAAGGAGAATCAAGTGTAGAGAAAAGCCATGCAGACAACAGTTAAATGTTCACATCGGTCTTGTCGGGGGAGGCCATCAAGAGGTTTGAGTGGAAGCAAAGAAAGATTCTAATCATTAGGGAAAAAATAAAAGAGGGTTTAGAGCTGCAAAAATCCAAAATTAAGGTTAAGAACAATAGGATTCGGATGGATAGATAGATGACAAAAGCTTCCTACATGTTCATCAGTATGCTAGAACTGTTAGTTAAATGTTGATATAAAACAATCTCAAGTGATACTAAGGTGGTCGCATCAGTTGATTTGCCTCCCATCACACCTGTAATCAGCACCTACCTATCAACCTGCCTATATTCCATGTGCTCTTCCAAACCTGCCATTATCAATGCTTCAGCCTCATCAGTGGAGAATATCATCCATTATTGGTCTATTCAAACCAACGGAATTGAATTTGCAATTTGGTAAATATCAAGAAGGGTGGCATTTTTCATCTTCTGAAGTATGCCACAGTTCTTTTTCTTGTCTTCTTTTATCCCCCAAGGAAAAATGTGGTAAGAGCATGTAGAATGCCTAGCTTAATGAATACTAGCACTTACTGGATAATCCAAGCCCTAGGCTGGCACTTGAAACCACTCCTTGCATCTTCATCAACAAAGGATGTTTTCTGTCAACCTTCTTGGATTCAGTCAGCTTTACGTCACATGAAAGAAAAGCTCAGACACAGCTAAGATGGTGGTGGTGGGGATTTTTGTCTAATGTGGTTTTAGGATAAGTCTTGAGTGGGGGTTGGGAAATGAAACAAAGGTAATTTAAAATGTACTAGACCAGTATAAAATAGCCTTCTCTTTCTTTCTCTTTACCACCCTTTCCCACTCAAAAAGAACTCAGAAGGAGCTGTGAAAATTAAAATGGCAATACAGCTACAGAACCTGCTACCTGTATGCAATATCAAATAATTAAGATTTCTTGGGAATACTAATAATGCCATATCATACTTTTAAAAAGCCTAATGTCAGAAATAGGGATAGAACCTAAGGGACCATATATAAAACTCTTAATTTGTGCTCTCATACCTTTGGAAAATGTGAAGTTTGGGCTTGAGAGAATGCCTGTGTTCTTCACTATCTTAAAACACCTTTAGAGCTCATACCTCTTTAGGGACAATGTGGATATCTGGAATTATCTTCTCCCAATGCACAAACTGCATATTTGTTGCAGTGGATATGTGCTCCAAACAGACTGCATATTTGAGAATATTATCAGCAGATTTGTAGGAAAAAGTGACAACAGCGTGTACAAGCTAATGAGCCATTTAGCCCACTGATAATAAATATATATGTGCTCCAGCAATTCAGATCTATATTACATTGCTTAGAGGGAGATTTGTGCTTTTGAGTGGCAAGCATTAAATATGGCAATTCTTGCCATCTCCAGGTAGGACAGGGAATGTGGAAATCAGTCAGTTTCACTTGAATTGTGTGTCTCAGATTCTAACTCCATGGAAGTTCACTATCAGGATGCAAGACCTCTCCTCCTCCTTTGCTTCCTACAGGCAAATTCATACATATATTTGTTGCTCTGTGCCTTCAGGTCATTTCCGACTTCTGTCAACCCTAAGACACCCTCATTGAGGGGTTTTCTTGGCAAATTTTGTTCAGAAGGGCAGCACCACCGCATCCGCTTGACAAGAGGGGTCAAGGAATATATGGGGGTGTGGCTGGCTTTTCTGGAGCACTACAATGGAGTCTCCACTTGGCAAGGGCAATTGGATCTGGAGGGTGGCCTGCAGGTGCACACTGATGTGGCGGGCAGCCTGGGTTTCGGGGTGTACTACAATGGACATTGATGTGCACAGCCTTGGCCCCAGGCATGGATAGCCGCAGGTCTCTTGAGGGACCTCACATTCCTAGAACTTTTCCCCATCCTGGTGGGCATCACAATATGGGAGGGGGATTTCAGGGACAAGAAGCTCTGTTTTTGGTGCGACAATCAGGCTGTGGTTAGGATCATCAATAGGCAGTCCTCCAGGTCAAACAGGGTCATGACACTGGTACGCAGGTTCGTGCTGGTCTGTCTGGAGTCCAACATCAGTTTTCATGCCCGGCACATCCCGGGCATGGATAACAAGATTGCGGACTCATTGTCTTGATTTCAGGAAGACCGGTTCCACTTGCTGGCCCCGGAAGCCGACGCAATGGCAGCCGCATTCCTGGCAGATCTCTGGAACCTTGGGAACGTATAGTAATCCATGGTGTAGCGGAATCTTTGGTGCCTTCAACCCAAGCCAGCTACAAGAGAGTGGCCTCCCAATTCATGGCGTTCCGGAGGCAGCAAGGCTACGGGGCAACGTGGCCAACGTCCGAGCAAGAGGTTTTGCACTACCTCGCCTCCTTGAAGGAGAAAGGCTTGGCGTCCAGGACAATCGCCAGCCATGTGGCTGGCATTTCCTTCTTCAGCAAAGCAGCAGGTCATGGGGACCCCTGTGATACTTTCATGGTAAGGAAGGCAATGGAGGGCTGGAAATGGGCAGTGCCAAAGGCTGTGGATTCAAGGCGGCCGGTGTCCTACGCGATGCTTTCACAGTTGGCGAGGTTGCTGCCATCCATTTGCCACTCCAGTTATGAGGCATTGCTCTTCAGAACGGCGTACACTACAGCATTCTTCAGGGCCCTGAGGGTAGGGGAGGTTGTGTGTTCCTCCAAACAGGACATGTCTGGTAGGGCTCTGCAGATGTGTGATGTGACTGTCACCAACAAGGACATGACTCTGCGCACACAGCACTCAAAGGCTGACCAGCACGGCCTCGGAGCCACTCTATACCTGAAGAAGATAGAGGGTTCCTCCCCATGCCCAGTGCCCTGCATGCAGGATTTCGTAGGGGCAAGAGGAGTCACTCAGGGCCTCTGTTCCGACATCAGGATGGGATACCGCTCACCAGGTATCAATTTGTGGATGTGCTGAAGAAGGCCTTGGTCCAGATGGGACTGCCGGCGGAAGAGTTTGGCAGCCACTCCTTCCAGATAGGGGCCACTACCATGGCAGCACAAGGGGGCTTGTCAGCGGATGCCATCATGAAGCTGGGCCGCTGGATAGCCGCAGGTCTCTTGAGGGACCTCACATTCCTAGAACTTTTCCCCATCCTGGTGGGCATCACAATATGGGAGGGGGATTTCAGGGACAAGAAGCTCTGTTTTTGGTGCGACAATCAGGCTGTGGTTAGGATCATCAATAGGCAGTCCTCCAGGTCAAACAGGGTCATGACACTGGTACGCAGGTTCGTGCTGGTCTGTCTGGAGTCCAACATCAGTTTTCATGCCCGGCACATCCCGGGCATGGATAACAAGATTGCGGACTCATTGTCTTGATTTCAGGAAGACCGGTTCCACTTGCTGGCCCCGGAAGCCGACGCAATGGCAGCCGCATTCCTGGCAGATCTCTGGAACCTTGGGAACGTATAGTAATCCATGGTGTAGCGGAATCTTTGGTGCCTTCAACCCAAGCCAGCTACAAGAGAGTGGCCTCCCAATTCATGGCGTTCCGGAGGCAGCAAGGCTACGGGGCAACGTGGCCAACGTCCGAGCAAGAGGTTTTGCACTACCTCGCCTCCTTGAAGGAGAAAGGCTTGGCGTCCAGGACAATCGCCAGCCATGTGGCTGGCATTTCCTTCTTCAGCAAAGCAGCAGGTCATGGGGACCCCTGTGATACTTTCATGGTAAGGAAGGCAATGGAGGGCTGGAAATGGGCAGTGCCAAAGGCTGTGGATTCAAGGCGGCCGGTGTCCTACGCGATGCTTTCACAGTTGGCGAGGTTGCTGCCATCCATTTGCCACTCCAGTTATGAGGCATTGCTCTTCAGAACGGCGTACACTACAGCATTCTTCAGGGCCCTGAGGGTAGGGGAGGTTGTGTGTTCCTCCAAACAGGACATGTCTGGTAGGGCTCTGCAGATGTGTGATGTGACTGTCACCAACAAGGACATGACTCTGCGCACACAGCACTCAAAGGCTGACCAGCACGGCCTCGGAGCCACTCTATACCTGAAGAAGATAGAGGGTTCCTCCCCATGCCCAGTGCCCTGCATGCAGGATTTCGTAGGGGCAAGAGGAGTCACTCAGGGCCTCTGTTCCGACATCAGGATGGGATACCGCTCACCAGGTATCAATTTGTGGATGTGCTGAAGAAGGCCTTGGTCCAGATGGGACTGCCGGCGGAAGAGTTTGGCAGCCACTCCTTCCAGATAGGGGCCACTACCATGGCAGCACAAGGGGGCTTGTCAGCGGATGCCATCATGAAGCTGGGCCGCTGGAGTTCCAGGGCCTATGCAGCATACATACAGCCCGGAAGGATGCTACCAACCGGGCAGGGACCCCCAGCTGGCCTATAGGGCTGCCTGTTGATACAGAGGATGGTTGGTGGAAGGCATTTCCCAGGAGGAAAGCCTTGATGGCGGATGTCATGGGTCGTGATAGGGCACGAGGTCAAGGGGTCTCCATCAAGTGCAAGTTCAAGCACTAGCTCAAGTCCAAGTTCAAGTTCAAGTTCAAGGGAGACCCCGCCTCTAGCTGTTAACCAGCTTTTGTTTACAGGGGAGGAGAGACAGTCGAGCGGACGGCGTGGCCAGCAACTCTCTCCTCCACAGGGAGTTGAGATTGACCGACCTGTGGTCTTGACCCACATAGGTGGGATCAAGAAGTAGATCACAACCCATACATTGCTGCCAACCATTTAGCTTGCAAGTTGCGGCCATTTATTGCCAAAGAACATGTATTTACTAACTTGTATTTAACCATGTTTTCTGAAGATGTAACCAACTATATTTGCTACCAAATACACTGTGTGTGAGTGTCATTCAGGAGGGCGAAGGGGCTGTATGGTCTGGGTCCGCAAGGGATTTGCAATTGCCTTCTTCTAAGGCTGAAAGAGGGTGACTTGTCCAAGGTCTACTGGTGGGTTTCCATGGCTGAGTAGGGATTTGAACCACGCTCTCCACGACTCCTAGTCCAGCATTCAAACTGCTACACCACACTGTCTCTCTATGCACATATTAGTATGCCCTTTTTCCTAATGTACCCATTTTCTCCATTCCACCCCCCTCCATTGAGCCTTGGTGTACCTTTTTCTAATTCATGCATTTTAGTGGCATTCTTTTACTTGCATATACTTTTTAGAAAGTAGAATGCTTATGGCTGCTTCCCAGTGAAATGTGCACTTTCTTTCACATTCACACAGACCACAACATGGATACATATTGTAAAAGAATCTTGCTTAACCAGAATGTCCTTTCCATCCCTAGGGTAGAACAGGAAAAAGCCCAGAGAGCCACTGCCGGTCAGACAATACTGAGCTATATGGATCAGGGTCTGATTCAATATAACACTGTTTCCTGTGTCTTAAGAAGCCACTGAGTTCCTATGTAACTGAGACCTACATTCTAAAAAACAAAAACAAAAAGCACACACACAACCCAATAATAAAAAATATAGCCACTTTCGTGGCTAAGTTCCAGGATGGAACATTCATTGAAACAAAGCAATGGATTCTGACATTTCTAGCCTGACAGCAAAGTGAATATTTGTGATGAAATTGCCTAAACAAAATATGAACAAGAGAGGACTTCTGGGGGGAATTTTTGATGACCTTTTAGCAAAGCATTTATGCACAAGGTTACAAAATGAACATAGGGTGAACTGAAATGCAGAATAGGGTGTTGTAGGTATTTTATCTCCCTTGGGTAATACAACAGAAGGTACCTCTATTTTCCAGGAGAGCTTCCGGCAAGGGTCCTGCTTTGGGGCAAGTGAAAGATTTCAGGCCAGTACATCTTATTACATGGGTGGTCGAGTTATTGAACTCTATTGACAAAGGGCTGGATTTTCCAGCAAGACAGAGCTTCATTAAAATTCTGCAGAGACTGAAAATTCAATAATCTCTCTCACAAAGAACTGCATGAGTGGGGCTGATTAGGCAATTTCTCTCTCATTCCATTCCTTTTGCTAAAAGCATTGTTACTTCTTGTTGGTACAAAAAGACAATCATTAAATGAGTATTTGCTATAGTTGATCGAGTGGAAAGTTTTAAAGGTGCACTGGCTTCTTTCTTAAGGGCTTTATTGAGCCCATAAAAAAAAACAATAACTCCGTCACAACATGACAGTCCCAGTACTAGATAATTCTAGAGTGAATGATTCAAAATACAGACCAGATCATTTCATTCTAGGTTCCTTCCTCTTTAATCCTTCTGGTGGTTCTGCTCCCATTGTGAAGACCAATTTCCAGGCAGCTTTTTTCAAAAGAAGCCACATAATTCCAAGTAAGGAAGAGCTCAGTTTAGCCCAAGCTTTCCCCGGAGTTATTGTGATGTTATTTTGGTGTAGTAGTCATTATAGAGCTTCAGTCCAGGCTATCTGAAGGAAGATATTCTTCCCTACAAGCTTACCTGGGCTCTGTCTTTGGGAGAGCCATTCTCTCTCAGGGCTCATCTACACAAGCGAGGATACACTGGCTCCCCGCTGGCGTAACCTGGCTGCAGTGCTGGCCTGTTCCCCCACACCCCCATTACCTGTACAAAACAGGCCAATGTCCAAACAGGCATGCCAGACTGTCTCTGCAGCCACCACCATTTTCTTTGCTGACTTGGAAGGCAGGAAGGGGCACCACAACATTGCACTGAAGCTCCCCTGCATGTGACCAGCCTTGGTCCCATGCTGAGCAACTCCTTCCTGGCTTCTAGAAGAGCCAGGGAGATGGTGGCAGCAGTGAGGGCCAGTGTGCCAGACAGGCTCCTGCAGACATGCAGGGCCCAATCTTTTTTCTTTTCTTTTTTTTTTTTTGCCAGCAGTAATGGAGTAAACTGGGTTTTAAAAAAAGAACAGTTTATCAGGCCCTACCACACCTTCCCGTCTCAGCCCCATATCTGCCCCAGGGATGGTGAAGACTGCACAGAGGCAAGCAACCCTGCTTTGTGAGGACTGCAGGCTCTGAGACAGGGGCAAGACAGGGTATTTAGACAATCCTTTTATCTGACCACCCTTAGAGAGACCCTTAGAGGGAACACAAGAGAAAACCTTTTTGGTAGCTGCTCCCAGGGTATGAAATGTTCTCCCACAAGTGGTTAGGCTGGCTCTCTACCTTCTTCCAGGAAACAGAGATCTTTCTTTAGTCAGGCAAGATTACAACAATTGACTGGTGATTAAGAAAGAGGTTTTTAATGAACTGGTGCTGTAATTTTTCAATGGATTGGTACTGTGCTTTTAATTTTTAAAGATGCTATCATGTTTTAATGACCAGCCAGTATAGTAGTTTGAGTGCTGGAGTAGAACTCTGGGAAACTGGGGTTCAAATCCCTGCTCAGTCACAGAAACCTACTGAGCGACCTTGGGCAAGTCACTCTTTCTCAGCCTCAGAAGAAGCCAATGACAATTCCCCTCTAAAGAAATATTGCCACTACCACCCCGTGAAATTACTTGAAGGCACACAACAAGAATGTGTTTCAATGCTGTAATTTGTTGTGGTTCAGCATTGTCACTTTTGTTAGTTTTTTATCTGTACCTGCTGTTATCTGTTTTTATCTACACCTGTTCTAATCTTGTTGTAAACCAGTTTGAGTCCCAGTCCTGTGAGGAAGGCAAGATAAAAGTCAAATAAACAAACAATCCATTACAGGCCCCATACTTAAATAAAACTATTATACAACAGAAAATAAACTGAAAACATGCAAGACCTTACTTTTCTTTCCACAAATCCCACTGTCTTGGAGATTTTAAAAAAATGATGTTACAAAGGACATGCATTAATGCAGGGCCAAAGCTTGGACCTTTTTTGTTTATTTGTTTGTTTATTTGATTTTTAAATACAAACCTCAGAATCCTTCAAGCATAGCTAATGGTCATATTCAGCTGGTACAAAGAGTTCGTGCTTCCCAGTTGTCCCAATTTGGCAACTTATTTTAAAATGCCCCCGTTTCTCTTTCTTCTTCCCACTTTCCCTCCTTGATCCTTATTCCCCATGTGTCCTGGTTTTCATCTGGGAAATATTGGAGAGTATGAAAGTTTCCTGAAAGAGGACTAGAGAGGAATACAGGCCAAAAAGTGTTGGGCTCTTTTAAACCAATAAAATATTCATCAATTCAGCACCTTGAAATGTATCTTTTGTTTCTTCTACAAAAGATTGCATCCAGACAATTAACGGGGATTGCTAATACATCCACCTTGCTACAACAACCCCACTAGCTGCCAGTCTGTGTTTAGACTTAATTCAAAGTGCTGGTTACAACTTGTAAAGCTCTCTACAGCCTAGGTCCAAGCTATCTGACAGATGACATCTCCCCATATGAGCCTGTGAGGAATCTTAAATTCTCAGGCCCTTCTTTCATTTCTACCATCTTCACTGGCATGATTAGTTGGAAAAACTAATAGGGCCTTCTAAGTGGCTGCCCCTGATTCTGGAATTCCCTTCCTAGGGGACTAGAATGGTTTTCCCTTGCCCTCCTTCTGTCAACAGGCAAAGACTTTATTCCAACAGGCTTCTGAACTAGAATTACCAGTTCAGGATCATCACAGGCCCTGAGTTTTCCAAGCCAAAACCTGAGACTTAGGGATGGCCCCTAGTGATATCATTAAATACTACTCATCAAGTACAGTTGTCCCTTCACATTTGCATGTTTAACATTCACAGTTTTTTATATTCATGGTTTGTAGCTGCTGCTCAACTAGCTCAAACTCCAAGACCCCACTCTCCTCCTCTTCCTCCCCTCGCCTCCTGTCCTGGCAACAAAACACTCCAGCTTGCTTTCTTACCTTGCACCAAATCAGCACTGCCCGTTTAAAACAGTAAGGTCCCTCCTTTCCAAACTGAAGCTAAAAGTTGCAACTGTAGCAACACCCCCCCCCATGCACAAACCATACCCCTCACCCACACTTGCCTCCCCACCATCTCAAAGCAAGCTGGAGTTGTGTTGTTGGCAGGGCAGAGGGAAGGAGAAATGGTGGGGAGGCGAGTGTGGGTGAGGGGCATGGTTTGTGTGCCCAGGGGGCATCTGCTTCTACCACGGTGGCAGGTATCAGCAGTCCTGTTGGCAGGAGAGGAGTCTACAGTACTGTAGTGTAGTATGCATGTTGGGGCAGGGTTTAACTTATTTGTGTTTTTTTCACTTTCACAGTGGTGCTCCGCCCCTGACCCCCGCTAATATGAAGGGACAACTGTACTAACAACAGTTGCTCAAACATGCCCAGGTCATGTCTACACTGACTGGAAACCTCATTTACAATCTGATGTATGTGCTGTTTAGTTTAATTTAATTTAGTTTAATTTTTAAGGTGTATTTAGTTTTATTGCACTTTAATATTTTTAATGTTTTAAATGTTTTAACACTGTAAATTGTTTAATCTGTTTTTTAAAATTACATATCTATATTGATATTTTTAATGACTGTGCATTGTTTTAGATTTATTGTTAGCCACCTTGAGTCCCTATACTGGGAGAAAGGCGAGATATAAAGAAATATAATAAATAAATAAAGAGATAAAATCTCATAGCAGCAGCACATTTTTCTGGTTTGCAACGACTCCATTAATGCCACACTCTCCGTTGCAAGATTGGAGTAACCCACCACATGTTTCTCTCAGGTAAACTCACATCAGTGCAAAAGGGAGGTCCTGTGATGATCACATGTCCTATGTTTCACATTTTCTTCAGACACACAACTGTGGCTGCTCTAATTTTTCTTCTTCCTGCCATGCAGGCAAATATACATATTTCTGCATTAATTGTCAGTAGTCCATCACCTTTAGTGCCCCACACATCTGCATTCTCATTGGATGGCTTGTACAACTGGGCAGGCACACTTCAAATTAAGTTAGCCCATGCACATTATCCAACTGCCATTGCCCTAACTGGTCATTGTCCTTTTCACTGATAGCCACTGATTAGGGGATTACAGATATTGCAGCAATGCTCTCAATGTCTGTGTGACTCCTCCATCTGTTCCTGAACCTTTTCCTCCCTCAAATGGTGATGGAGTTGAGGGTTTCCTCCTTGCTCCATGAAGCTCCTGTGCCTCCTTTCGTCCCATGGTTTGCAAGGGCTTTGGCCATCCTAGTAAACGAAATGCATTAATACTGATCTGCCAATATGATCTGCAGTTATTTGGACACTCGATGCCCCCCCCCCAATGATGATTGCAAACCGTCAAAGCTGAAATTCAAACAGTACCATTTCTTGGTGGGAAAAATCAGGTGACTGCCTGGCCTTCCCACTAGCCTATTTTGCCCCATAAAAATTCCTCCCCATGGCTATCCTCCCCATGGCTCCACTCTGATACTGCCTTGGGACACTGGCTACACATACAATTATCTAGAGTAAAAGGCAGTTCCTTTTTAATTGGATTGTTGGTTAAAAGTCCCATATTATCATGTACATCATGTGCCCGGTCACAGCAGCTATAAGGTGAGTATGGGTTTTTGGGCCAGTGTAGACAAGCCCACAGAGAACATAATCTTGTTTGGAAATTAAGGCAGAAATCTTAAATAAAGGAGTGGTTCTTAGATCAAGGTGAAATGAGGGGATTATCCGTTTTCCCTTACTTAGATGGGATAAGGAACCTTTAATTTTGCCTCCCTGCTTGTAGCCAGAAGCTGGATGCAAAGCAGAACAGAGGGTGAGCCCTGGTGCCACAAACACTGGGAGGGAAGGAGGAAACCAACCAAGTAAGTAGACAGAGCCCTTGGACAATCTTTTCCAGCTGCAGCAATAAATGAATGAAGCCTTGGAAACTATACGTGAGCTGGAGAGCTGCACACAGACTTTTCCTCACACCAGAAAATGACCCCACCAAAATTGGAGAATTTGTACCCTCATCTCCTGTCTAGAGATGACTCATGAAAACTGGAGACTCAGGGCCAGGCCCTGAGATCTAGCAATCCTATTTTTGAACTGATCTTTTTTTAAAGGCAGGGCTTTTAAGAGTGTGCTGTATGGTTTTAACTGTGCTATTTTAAACAAGTTGTTAACATTTTAATTGTAACTTTTCAATTGATTATAGTGTTGTTAATAGTTTAATTCTTTTTTTAATGCTGATCTTTGAACTTATACAACTGTGCTGCATTTGTTTTCATTTGTAAGCCACAATGAGTCCCAGTTTGTGGAGTAAGGAGAGGTATAAATGAAGATAATAAAGACAATACAGATAATAACAATAACAATAACAATAATTCTAGGGATTCTAGGAGTTTTGCTCCAAAAAAGTAACTATTCCAAGCTCTGTGCAGGAAACATCCATACCCAACAATGCATTCACAACAGAGCAAGGCTTTTCAGATGAACTGCTCCAAAAGTTCATTGTATGCACAGAGAAGGAACAGAGCCATGCCTAAAGGTCTCCCCTACTTTGTCTGATTCCCCTAATATCTGCTCATTCAGCTGACCATGTGAAAGAAGCCCCTGCGTGCATAATTTGTTAAGATGTTCTAAAATGGCCCTTCATCCTTATGGATACTCAAATGGTGTGCAGATATAATTAAAATTATAAAATCATATACCCATAGAACCATAGTGTTGGAAGAGCCCACAAGGGCCATCTAATCCAACCACCTGCCCTGCAGGAAAACACAAAGCATTCCCAACAGATGGTCATCCAGCCTCTGTTTAAAAACCTCCAAATAAGGAGACTCCACCACACTCCCAGGCAGTTCATTCCACTGCCAAACAGCTCTTACCATCAGGAAGTTCTTCCTAAAGTTTAGGTGAAATCTCTTTTCCTGCAGTTTGAGTCCAATGCTCCATGTCCTATTCCCTGGAGCAGCAGAAAACAAGCTTGCTCCATCCTCAATATGGCACCCCTTCAAATATTTAAACATGACTATCATGTCCCCTCTTAACCTTCTCTTTTCTAGGCTAAACATGCCCAGCCCCTAAGCCCCTCCTCATAGGGTATGGCTTCCAGACATTTAACCATTTTGGTTGCCCTCCTCTGGACATGCTCTAGCTTGTCATTGTACAAAAACAAAGAGGAGTGGTAGACAGAAGAGAACATAGAAAACTGGCCTGAGCAGGAGGGCAGTTGATGACAGGGTGACTTGGAAGTCTCTCACTCATGGGGTCAGCACAAATTGAAGTTGACTTGACAGCAGTTAAAGACAACAGATACTTGGCAGAAAGGGGAACTTTGTTGTGTCCAGCTGACTATGGCATGTGTTCACTCTGTTGTGTTCAGCTGATTTAGATAGTTCAGCCATACGGTGCATTACAAATACAGAACAGAACAGAACCAGGACCTTAGCTAATCTCACTTACTTGAAAACTGCTTCCTTGTCCTGCCCAATGTGAAAATATATTGTATCTTGAGAAACATTGGTGCACAGATACTTAATACTTTGCCCTCAAGGGGTAAACAAAAACAAGCCCTAAGTGAATGGTTAGATTCTCCCCATCCCTTGTAGAACTGAAAAGTCACCCAACTAAACTGTATTCATCTTGGCATCTATGGTAAGGTGTTAAGTAGTAGTAGTAGTAATAATAATAATTATAATTATAATGATTTATATTCCACCTTTTCCCTAGGGAATCAAGGTGGGGCACAACATAATTATAACAATAAAATATTATAACAATAATAGCTCAAAGTTAAAAAAAAAATCCCATATCCCATCTCTTCCCCAATCATAAAAACAACAAAGAACAATACAATAGAAATTAAACAGCAGAATATATTAAAATTACATATACAAATTCAATAAAATTGCAGTTTTTATACAGGTTGAGTATCACTTATGCAAAATCCAAAATCCAAAATGCTCCAAAATCCACAGTATGTATAATAACCCATATTTATAAATATGTACATATTTGAGATAGTGATACCTCTGCTTTCTGATAGTTGAATGTACACAACCTTTGTTTCATGCACAAAATTATTAAAAATTTTGTGTATAAAATTAACTTCAGGCTATGTGTATCAGGTGTATATGAAACATAAATGAATTTTGTGTTTAAACTTGAGTCCCATCTCCAAGATATCTCCTTATGTATATGAAAACATTCCAAAATTCAGGGGGCGGGGAGGAAATCCAAAACACTCCTGGTCCCAAGCATTTCAGATAAGGGATGCTTAGCCCATATTCGCTAAGACCATTGGGTTTCCATGCATGGTATCCTGATAGAGAAAAAGCAAGGCAGCATGCATAACACACCACTAGAGGGCAGGCAAAGCTAACATTCTTAAAGGCCAATGGCTCCATAAAGGATTGAAAAATCTGCTCCTGTTATCTCTAGTGTGTTCCAGCTGTTTGTGAACTTTTGTCCTGCTCTTTCTCCTTTGCTTGGTCCCATAACCTTGCTGCACACCTTGCAAGGAGATTACCTGCTTGGTTTAGGCTGAAATGACAGCAACAAAGGGTTTGTGCTCACTAGATTACCAGTGCTAATTCAAATCTGTGCAGCTGTACTGTCTGTGAAGATTGGGACACATTTTTGCATTACTTCTGACCAGTCTGAAGTTGGAAGGAAATATCAATTCACATAGAAAATTTGAAGAAAGCAGATCATTTAAATCATCATCATGCATTGATGCAGGATCAGATCTTGGAATGTTACTTTTTAGACTCCCAGAATCATCAGCTAACACAGCCACTTTTTGTTGTTCAAAAAAGTAACTTTACTAAACTGCAACTTATATCTACTCTTTTAGCAAATACAGCAAGCATAAAGCAACCTTCCTCAATCTTGTGGCTTTCAGAAGGGTTGGAGTACAATTGCCACACACCCCACCCACTTTGATCAGTGGCTGGGCTACCTGGGTATGATGACATTTGTAATCCAACACATCTGGAGGGCACCAGATTTGGGAAGGCTGTAATAAAAATCTTGAAACAAACAAACAAAAATGTACCCAAGATGAGCTTGGAATAGCAGTGGTAGTAGATCCGGCATTGGCAATTTAATGAAATGATTTTCCTTATCAGGCTTGTCTAAGGTTCCTTCCCCTTTGCTGACCCTGGTCTGGGACTTTTAACAATAGCTTAACACTTATGTGGTGTCAGGAAAGAGAAAATGCATCACCCTCTAAATGGGTGAAAGATAGCCCAGATTACCATATTAATTTATATGTAAAGCTGTAAATTTAGAAACCATTACTAATATTTAAATAGAAATGCATTTAAATAGAAATACCCTCTTGGGGAAGATTATCTTCTGTGCTATCTGCTGGTGGACAACTTCAGCTTCTCCTGTCTTAAGTCCCATAGATCAAGAGTACGAATAATATGGCCCTCTGGATGTTGGACTGCAATTCCCAACACTTGTTGCCTTTAGAAATGCTGGTAAAGTGCTGCTAGGAGTTACAATCCAACAACATACGGAGGAGCACATGATGATTCCCAATCTGACACAGAGGATGACCAAAGACTGCCCTCTGAAAAATAGGACACCAAGGCCACCCTAAACTAGTAACAGACTGATTTGGTACCTGAAGCTCTCACCATCATAGCCATGATAAGAAATGTCTGTTTGCCAGGTCTGTGCTAAAAGCAGAGGGAGATAGACAACAACCCTCTAGATACATATTACAATTCATTGCTATATTAAGAGAGAGGCATGTTCCAGCTAAACTTAGGCACATTTGTGTCTTACTCCTTTCAACAGAAAAGCTGTGCATGCTTAATTCTCTCCCACAGAAACCAATAAGGCTTTACTGTTGAATTTTGGCTGGACTGCATCCTACGTAAGTAAAGAGGTTGGCTCTCTGTCAGAGGAGAAAGTGTTGGTTTTTGTGAACCGTTGAAGGAGAAGATCGCCTATAGTTCATGAGGTCGAAAGGCCTGTGTGTTTGGCAGCTAAGAGAACTGCAGTCACACACTCTCTTCTCCTCATGTGTGCTTGATTTAGAGGTTGATATTGGATCCGAAAGGAGACTTTCCATTGACTTCAAAGGCTCTTGGATCAGGCTGCTGTGTAGTCATTGTATCAGTGGCCTGAATTCATTTCAGATTGGCATACAGTCAGCACAGCTGACTGCTGATCTGTTACAGATGCAGTGAAGTGGTCTGATGCAAGCCACTCTCCTATCCAACATCCACAGGAGAATGAAAGGACGTGCCAGGTCTAAGTTCTTGGGCACTTTTCAAGCATTCAACTGTTTGGAGAGCATCTCCCAAGGAAACAAAGCATGGGAATGGAGATGCTTTATTACCTAAAAAGCCAGGTCAATTTTGTGGTAAGAGATGGAACTTGGAAGTTTTACTTTTTAGATGAAAACTTAAGATCATCCAGCCCATGCTGATAATTTGGGCCCAAAGGGCAACTTTTTCAAGTTCTGGTGGGCAATCAGGTTTTTACAGCAAATGTTCTCCCAACATAGGGGAGCCACTATTAAATTCCCTCTGTCTTTGAAGACATTAGTTGGTTTCCTGGAATTATGACCTAGGACTAATCTACACTGACCAGAATACGCCAGCTCCCTGCTGGCATATTCCGGCCACAGATCTGGGCTGTTCTTCCCCCGTCACCTGAACAAACAGACCACCACACCAGCACATCTCTGCAGCCACCGCTGTTTCCATTTGTGTCGCACTCTCTGAAGGTAGGAAGCCAGCTGAAAGCATGTGAGCAAGGCCTTCCACATGTGACCAACATTGATGACATGCTTTGGGCCTGTTTCCTGGCTTCAGAGAGAGCACCATGAAAGCTCTGTGAAAGACAGCTGCAGTGATTAGCTAGTGTGCCAGTATGGGCTCCTGTGGGGTCCAATCCACTTTTTTCAATCAGTCCCCTCATTTTTAGGTACTTTATCTTTTGAAGTTCATTGTGAATTCTCTGGTCTTCCTTATCACATCAAATTAGTTTCCTCAAACTTCTGCTGAAGCCAATTAGATCAGAATAGTCTCACTTCAAAATGAGGTGTGTGAATCAGCTATGGGATCCACACAAGTCCAGTGAGTAGAAATTTAGCAAACATTTTAGGAGAAAAAATGGTCATCCTCAAAGCAACATTTTAAGGAATAATTGGAAAACACTATACCTATGCAAAACACAGTGCTGTGAAAATTACATTTTTATATTGCTTTTTAAAAATAACAATGCTCTTAATGTCAAGTCCCTTAAAAAAAACTACACACACACACCCTATGCTACAGGTAATTGTGACACATCACTTCCAAGCTATTGGCTTAATGCAAGGGGCCCTTTCACATTACAGAATTATAGCACTATGGTCGCACTTTAAATACCAGGGCAACATCCTATAGCACCCTGGGCTTTGTAGTTTGGTATGATACTAGGATTCTTTGGCTGAAAATTCTAAATACCACTCCCTAAACTGCAAACCCCAGGATGCCATAGAATGGAACCATGGCAATTAAGGTGGGATCACAGTTCTAGTAAATGTGTAGTGTGAAAGGGCCCAAGGAACATGCTTGCTGTGTTATGGTAACTAGCCATGACTTTGGTTCCTTCTGCCAGAACTGCCATCTTCCATTCTGTCCCTTTTTATGGAGAATCCAGATCAGGATCCCTGAAATTGTTTTGAATGGGGGTGGGCTCAACATTGGCAGACAAATAGTTATTTATTTTGATTACCTCTTTGATGACCCTTTGGATCCTTCCAATGGGCTCCAAGGTTCACTCAGCCTTCCATACTTTCGTAGGTCGGTAAAATGAGTACCTGACTTGTGGGGGCAATTAGCTAACATACATTGGAAACTGCTTAATGCAGTGTAGATGTGTAAATTGCTAGTGCTTGAAACAATTTGTCAGCCGCTCTGATAGCCATTGTGGCTGAAGGGGTAATTAAATTAAATTAAATTAAATTAATTAAATTAACTCTATGTTTCTGTGATTCAGATCTGAGCCATCAATAGCCTTAAGTCCTAAAGTATTGCAACTAGCTCCAGAATTAGTAAGAAATATTATAGGGGAGAAAATATATTTTATGAGTGTTATTTACTTACAGATGATTCTGAGTCACAAAGGCATGGAAAGCTTTTCTTCTTCAGATTTTCCCCTAGCATACAAAGCCATTGCAGTTTCCCATGCCCATTTTCCTGCTCCCAGATGTAAACCCACCCTTGGCTCAATGAAACAGCCAAGAGCATAGCTGTTTCCTAGGTCCACCATGGGCATAGCAGCCTTCTGGGATTTTGAATCTCTAGCTAGACCATCACAGTAGCTATCATAGCTATAGCTTCAGCTGTTGCTTCAGCTGCTTGTTGTCATATTACCTCTATAGAGCCCAAAGGGCAACTTTTTATTAAGATAGCCCTTTCTAAGAATGCAGTTACTCTGTCTCTCTTATTTAAGATAAGAGGAAGTAGAAGTGGGAGCAGTTGATCAGAACATGGAACAGCTCCAGAACATGGAACAGTCCTTGGGAACTAAAAATATCTTTGGGTTTCTTCAGAGACTCATCAGAGCCCGGCATTTGGGAAATAGCAGTGGTAGTCCCTGTGTTTCTCTTAGAAGTGAAACAGAAGCAATGGTAGCAGCAAATACAGCAAGGCAAAACAGGTAGGTGTCTCATGATGGCAGTTACTCTAGCAAATGGCCCTTCTCTTCTTATCTTCTTATCTTCTCTCAGGTGGCAGGATTGCTTGGACTGCCCTCGTACTGAGTATAGAGGCATTCCTTTTGACTGTGAATGCCCTTGTGCTCCTCCCAGGCTAAGTGAGAAGATGCTTAAGGAAGCAGAAGGAGTCCTCCAAATAGCTCTCCTCATAATTAGATTACCCCCTATGGAAAAGCGGATACTAAAAAGTGATTTGCAGAACTACCATATTCAATTACTCAGAAATCAGTTGTGCTATATTTGATAGAGCTTGCTCCCAAGCATGCCAAGGACCACACCCTCAAGCTCTAAAGACTACACATTACAGACTACAGGTGAGTTTTATCAAACTGCTGTGAGCAAGGCTGGCTTTATCAGCCATGGTGAGGCAACCACATCAGGCAGAAGATGCAAGGGGTGAAAAGGTGTGGCAAGGTGCCACATAGTCTGCCCTGTCACCCCTAACTTTCCCTGCTGTTACTGGGTCCCTCCTATCACTGGCATCAAAATAAGACCCAACTGCCAAGTCTGATCAGTTTCTGTCTATAGAATGGTGAATCACCTTGATCTTTGCCTCAGGAGGCAAAATGCCTTGGGCCAGCCATACCTGTCAGACTGGGTTCATGGCTCAATCAAGGGATAATAATACGCCCTGCTGTGCCCTTTCTTCTTCCCTTCCCTTCCTTCCTTTAGTTTAATTCAATTTAACTCAGTTGTTTTTCCGAATGTGATAATCCAGCTATTTTTTTAATTTTTATTTTACTGTTCTAACTTAGTGTGTTTTCAATGGTACCTGCTTTTAATCGTTGTCAACCACTTTGGCTCCCTGTGCTAAGTGAAAGTTGAGAGGTAAATAAAGTAAAACATGTGTATATTCAACTTCACTGAATATACTCATCTAGTTACACCTTCACATTCTTTGGGACTTGCTTTCATTGGTGGACTCCCCTCTTTTGTTGTCTCCTCCTGAAGCACTCTAAAAATTGAGAAACGGGAAGTCACACAAATCCAATGAAGAGGCTTCTGTAATGTTTTTGGTTGGCAGGGGATGATGACTTGATAATTGTGACAAAACAGCCATATGAGCTGGCTCTTTTGGGTGAAGAGCAGCTTGATAGCTGATTGCCAGGCAACAGGCAGCACAGAAGGAGCAAAACCCAGCCCAGTCATATGCAATGGGAGGGTCCTTTTGATGAAAGGGGAGTGGTTAACAGAGAGTCTTGGAGACATAGGACTTTATCAGACTAATGTATTAAAATGTTGTAATTCCACTACTGTATTGAGGAAAGAGGAAAAACAGTGGCATGATTACAGTAATTATCAAATGTTGCCGTAATTGCATGATACTACACCATAATGATGCAATACTACCACCACAGAATCATCACATGACCACAACTAACAGTTTAAGAATGGGATTTTACTTCCATGATTTTGTGTGGGTGTAATTTAGGCTGTTCTCACAAGAAGATGTGACTTTGTTTAAACACACCAGAAACACATAAATGATGAAAGAAATTAACAAATAAACACTTAAACAAAGATAAAAATGTACCAAGAAAAGGTGACAGTTCCTTAAAATAGCATCCTGTACATCCTATGTTCTTGTTGGGAAAGGGGAGGGTAGGAAAGGACCACCCATTCACGCTGTAATTGTGCATTTATGCTATAATTGCACAATTACAATTTTGCATGCTCATCAGTACTGTGAAAAGAGCGATATTGAGGACTATTCACAGATATTCTCATCAATAAAAAGTGATGAGCCATTAATGGGTGGAGCACACATTGACCATGGGGGGGAACAATAACATCGTGCGATAATGGGAAGCCATTTGTGGTACTGTCGTGCTGTAATTCTGCAATTTCAGCCCTATCTGATAAAGTTTTCAGTTGTAGACAGAGGGAAAGAGAGAAAGAGTTGCAAGAGCAGAGGAGCTTACACAGAGATGTGTGTCTAGAGGAAGGGAGTTAGATAAAGAATGGTTAAAGTCTGCCAAATGTCTGATTTTAATGTACCCATTCTGAGCTTGAAGCAACTTTATATCTGTATGTTCTTCAATAAAAGTTACTGTTTGTTTTATAGTCATTGATTGGGACTGAATTGATTGCTAATAGCTGGAAAAAAGAAAGAAAACACTACCTAAAATATAATAACTGATTTATGGAGACACTTGGGATCCTGGCCCTTTTACACTTCAGATAGCATTAAAAGGGAGAAAGTAGGGGAAAGCATTGGTGACTGGGTGCCTTACGAGGTTGGTAGTATGAGGCCAACCATGTGTTAACAAAGGCACCATCACAATTTTAGACTTTTTTTCATTGGTGGACTCCCATCTTTTGCTGTCTTTTCCTAAAGCACCCTAAAAATGAGGAATGGGGATTCATACAAATCCAATGAAGAGGCTTCTGTAATGTTTGTTTTGTTTTGTTTTAGGGGAAAGTGATGACTTGATAATATACTTTGTCATATCCAAAAGGGAAGCACACCATAGCCAAAGGTGCTCCTCCAGAAAAGCACATGGAACCAGACTTTAAGGAAATTGCTTTTTTAGATTAAAAATCCCATTGGCCATGCTCACTGGGGGTGCTGTGGGACCTGCAGAGCAAAAAAGGTAACTTTGCAAGCACTGCATGGAACCCCGTGGCTGGAAAACTATGAAGGCCTCATGGATTACAACATCAGGCTCAAGTACATTCACATATCCATGTTTGTAGTCACCCTAAATCAAACCTAATCTCTTCTGCCCCCAGGCTTTAAGAGTAGGCACTGGGCCAGGTTGACAGCCAAGGTCAGTAATATCCCATTAGCAAGAATCCCGGTAGTACTTCTGAGAATCTAAACAGGAAATATGGGTCAGTTTCTTTGCATCCCACTAGTTTGTCTGAAGTGTGATCTCACTCACCTGATAAGCTTATACTAATGAAGTGGTTCCATCCTCCCCACCCCACCCCACCCCCATGGCCAGTGATTCACCTAAATAAAATTTGGAGTAATTAAATGTTGCAATCCTTTCATGAAGGCAAAACACCACCTTCTTCTCAGTCTCTTTTACCATGCGTGAACTTGTTTTCCCTTCTGCAGGGATCTTCTGACCCCTGCCTTTTAACTTTTTCAACATAATTGTGATTTGTATGATACATACTATTCAGGGAATCTGAACACATCTCCATTTTACTACTGCCTGTTAAACAGTAAAGAACTGACTTGCTGCTAAACTGGAAGGGTTGATTGGATTTTGCCAGGACAACAGTTTTGTGCAGAAATGCCAGATCAGTCATTTTCAGACTGCACATATGATGACATGTTCATGTGCAATGAAGTGGAGGGGGGTATCATGTAGGATAAATCCACATCTTCAAGCCCTTTGAATTTGCTTTCTTTCTGCCAATGTAAGAACAGTGACATCATCAAGATGAGTGTCTTACTGTTATGTCCTGAGCCCAGTGTTGTTCAACATCTTTATAAACATATTGGACAATGCAATAGAGGACAAGCTTATCAAATCTGCAGATGGCACAATATTAGGAAGGGTCACCAATATCACAGAGGTCAGGATCCAAATTCAAAATGACTTGGACAGTTTGGAGGGGTTAGGTAGCCATAAATAACACAATGAATTTCAACAGAGATAAATGTAAGGTACTTCATTTAAGTGGGAAAACTGAAATGCACAAATATAGGAGGGGTGACATTTGGCTTGCTAACAGTACATGTTGGGGGGAAATCTAGTAGATCACAAGCTAAACATGAGTCAACAATGTGATGGGGCAGCCAAAACAATGTAATTCTAGGCTGTATCAATAGGAGTATAGTGACCAGATCGAGGGAAGTGATAGTACTACTCTATTTTGATTTGGTCAGACTTACAGTAATCTCAAATACTGTGTCCAGTTCTAGACTCCACAGTTCAAGAAGGATATTAACAAGCTGGAACATGTTCAGAGGAGGGTGATCATGATAGTAAAAGGTCTGAAATCAAGCTGATGAACAGCTTAAGAAGCTGGTTATGTTTAGCATGGAGAGGAGAGGAGAGGTGATGTGATATTGTTGTTTTTGTAACTGCCCTCAAGTCACTCTTGACTCATGGTGACCCTGTGAATGAGACAACTTCAATATACCTTGTCCTCAGCTTTGAGGTCTGACACCCTATCCTCAAATCCTGACTCAGGGCCTGGCTTCCTTAATTGAGTCTATCCATCTGGCATGTGGTTTTCCTCTTCCTACTGCCTTATACCTCTCCAAGCATTATTATCTTTTTCTAGTGAGTCCTGCTTTCTCATGATGTGGTCAAAGTCTCTCTCTCTCTGGCTCTTCTTCGCAAACGAAGATTCAGGAAGGACTCATCCCGCGCTTTCTGCAAGCGCGCTGATGACTAAAAAGGCCAATCCGAGATAAACAAGTCCAGTTGCAAAAAGCACAGCAGAAGGTCTCCTTGGGTGATGTTTCCAGGTTGTGATTCTTTCTGCGTTGTCGTTTCTCTTCAAGACTTGATCGTCGTGAGTTCTCAAATAAGGCTGCAGCATTGTGGAGAGTGCGTCTCCATGCCTCCCGATGTGAGGCCAGGGCGGACCACTGTTGGTGATCAATTTGGCCAAGCCTGAGATGTTGTTTCAGGGAATCTTTGTATCGCTTTTTTGGAGCGCCCCTCTTACTCTGACCCGTGGCGAGTTCACCGTAGAGTAGTACTTTTGGGAGGCGATGGTCCTCCATCCTAGAAACATGCCCTGCCCAGCGCAGCTGTGTTCTCAATATCATGGCCTCAATGCTGGTGATCCCTGCTTGCTCAAGGACAGCAACATTCGTCACATTGTCAGTCCAGTGTATATTTAGGATTGTGCGTAGACAGCGCTGATGAAAGCGCTCGAGGAATCGTAGGTGGTGGCGATAGGTGACCCATGTTTCAGATCCATAAAGGAGTATGACAACCTCAATTTAGTAATCTTGACAACCTCAATTTAGTAATCTTGACTTCGAGAGAGAGGGCTGCTGAGTCTCCTTCATTTGAGGTCTTTAAACAGAGTTTGTATGGCCATCTCTCAGGAGTGCTCCAGCTGTGTTTCCCTGCATGGTAGGGGGATGAGCTAGATGGCCCTTGTAGTCCCTTCAAACTCTATGACCCCATGATCTCAAAGAGAGATAAGACTATACTTGGATTCCTTAACACTGCTTGGGCTATAACAACAAGACTAGAAGCATTGCTTTTGCCTAATGCTTGCTGAAAGTGGCTATGCTTAATGAATTTGATCAGTGCAAATGGGAGGAAATTTCATTTTGGTTCATTGTTGAAGAATTAATCAAAATTGGAAAATTTCTTTATATTTGGAATAGAAAGAACTTGAGGTTTACTGGGGGAGGGGGAGAAAGCAAATGAGCCAAATTTTGTTATTCTTATCAGTAATAAAACCAATAACAAAGTTGAAAATGCTGTAATGAAATTCTGGTTTCTCTTTCCAAAGTTAAATGTGGGCTTTCATTATAAAAGGTACATTCATTCTCAAGGTTCTGCACTCTCCTCAAGAAAAGAAATCATCCATTTATATAATTATGTTAGAAAACTGGCCCTAGCCAACAAGCATCCAAGGTCAAATCCAAATTATAAAATTTACTGCTTAAAAAATGAGACTTGATGTTTCTTAAATTAAGGATAAAAACTTTGGAACCATTATCCATGACATGAAGCAGTTACTGAGGAAGAGACATCCCAAGCTCCCAAATGGTAAAGTTCTTTTCTTCTGTACTATATAGCTTTTAAGAATTAAAATAATCCATTTCAGTTAGTAACAGACATCAGTTAAGTCTGATGCAGCTGCTGCAAGAAATTTCTCTCGGATCCAGAACCATTTGTGGTGAAGTAACTTTCTAGAAGTCTAGAAGAGAAGACACACATCATGTTAACACTACATCCTGACTGTTAAGCTGACTATTTTCTATACCATAACAGGTAGGAATATTCAAAGGCCTGATCTGTCATTAAGCAAAAGGAAATTGTTGCCATAGGCAGCAGCTCCTGGAAGGTGACATCAGACTGTTGGAGGTGATATTATTGTGTTACATGCATTCTGCATCCTTTGCTTGGCATTCTGCACTTTGTGTGCTGTTAGGAGATTATCACACGAGGCTGTTTTGCTGTGGCAATAGCATTATAAAAGGAAACAAATAACCTGCTGCTTTGAAAACACTGAGTATCGCACCTCTCTCCTTTCCTAGAACTGCTCTGCTTTGAAAACTCTCTTAGGAGATATTCAGATGCCTCTTGCCGTGCAAGCAGCCTCCAGAGCAGTAACGAGGCTGCTGCGTGGCAAGGGGTCCATTTTGGACGACACCGTTTCTCTCTCAGCGTCGTCCGTGACTGTTCCGGCTAGCATTGGAAGCGGCCGCGCTGTTTTTCACTCACTGAAGTTGTCCATGAGTAAAAAACAGCACGGACGCCTTCAATGCTAGCCACAACAGTCACGGACGACACCGAGAGAGAAACGTCGTCATCCAAAATGGACCCCTTGCCGTGCAGCAGCCTCGTTACTGCTCCGGAGGCTGCTTGCGCGGCAAGAGGCGGCAAGAGGCATCTGAAAATCTCCTTAGTCCTAAGTCTCTTTCTTCAATGCTGGCATTACAGCAGTCACATGGCAGGTTGGGGCCTTATCCTCTGCCCTTCCCTTCCCCCTTGCAACTCCAAAGCAGGCTAACTCCATGTCTGTTTTTTTTTATTTATTTTTTGCTGTGTTTGCATAAATGCAGCAAAAATGATATTAAAATTATTTTTCTTTTATCACTTTGCTGTAATTATGGAAACACAGCAAAATAAAAAGCAGACAGGCATGGAGTTAGCTGCTCTGGAATAGCAAGGGAGGGGAAGGGTGGAAAATCAGCCCCTCCCATCACTGTTCTAATGCCAACATTGAAGTAAAAAGACTTATCACACCAGACAACTCCAGGAGTAGCTTCGATATTTGGAGTTTATTGATAGGTTTTCCCCATCAGTGAAAAGGAGCACCACACTAATTGGGAGATTATGCACCAGAAACAGGACAGCAACGTCATCTGATAAGGTATGGCCATAGAACTACTACCTTGTATTTATTCTGCTTTTTTGCTTCATGTGATAATCACCTTATAGTCTCATGGTACAAGTGGAGGTCAAGTACTGGGTGCAAGACTTTACATCTGGAGAGCTTTCATTTAAGATTATGTTCTGCTTCATCATGGTTACAGATAGTTTGGTTACCTGGATACAATACCTTGTGAAACTTTAGAACCACTACTAAAACTAATACTGCTGGTGAGGTTGTATCAGACTACAGTTCTCTGTGCACTAGCATAGGTGTGTATGTGAGTGCTTTTATGTAAGCTCATTATTCATCTATCTGTAACCAGAGCTTGGAAATGCTACATTTGTACAACTGTCAGAATCCCTGCCACAATTTTGTCCATGCTAGCTGGGGATTCTGAGAGTTGTAGTAACATTCCAAGGCTTTGGTCCTGACCCTGAGTATCCACTCTATTAATTCATACCTGTCCTAGTTTGGCAGCAACAGTCTTGATTAGTCATCACTCATCTTAATTTTTGGCTGCTTTTAAAATGTCTCAGTTTCTCTTCCCCCTTTCCCCCTCTGTCCTCAGCTTACTCCAATTGCTGCAAATCGAGTTTAAAGTGCAAAAGTAGTTTTCACACAATTCATTCTGCAGGAGAAGAGGAGAGGAAGGGAAGAATCTTGCCATTCCCAGTAGACACAGGCAAAAGCAAACTGCTGCAGCCTCTCTTAGGATGTTGACACACTGGAGGAGTAATGCAGTTTAATTATTATTGTTATTATTGTTATTATTATTATTTTTACCCCGGCCCTCTGTTAAAAACAATTGGGGCGGCTTACAACAGTTAAAATACAACAATACAGACTAAAATCCCTAAATGCCACCCACCCCACCCTCCCCCATAAAAAGATATTAAACTAATATCAAATTAAAATCCACCTAAACTTAAAATCACATAAATAAACAAATACAAAAATCAACAACCAGTGAGTCAGGGTAAAGGACTAAAAGAGGCCAGGAAACACAGCTCCTGAGGCTGGGATCTAATCAGGAAAGGTCGGCCAAAAGAGATCCGTCTTTAGTGCTTTTAAAAAGCTACTCAGGCTCATCATCTGACGGATCTCGTTCAGCAGGCCATTCCATAAATTGGGGGTGATTACCAAAAAGGCCCTCTGGGAGGTTGCAGATAGCCTAGATTTTTGTGGCTGAAGCAAATTCCTCCCAGAGGACCAGAGTGCATGGCGAGGATTGTATGGGTGGAGGCGGTCCGAAGATAAGTTGGATCCAAGCCATTTAGGGCTTTAAAGGTAATAACCAACACCTTATACTGGACCCAGAAACTGATAGGCAGCCAGTGGAGAGATTTTAATACTGGAGTTCTATGGTCTCTCCGAGTTGTTCCCGAGACCACTCTGGCTGCCATATTTTGTACCAACAGAAGTTTCTGGACCAAGCACAAGGGTAGCCCCATGTAGAGTGCATTGCAGAAATCTAGACGAGAGGTTACCAGTGCGTGCACAGTCTCGAGGTCCCTTACTTCCAGGAAAGGGTGCAGCTGGCGTATCAGCCGAATCTGATAACAGGTGCTCCTGACCGTCGCATTCACCTTACTAGTCATCTGAAGTGATGAATCAAGGAGCACCCCCAGACTGCGAACACAGTCCTTAACGGAGAGTGTGACCCCATCCAGGACTGGAAGTTGCAACCCAGCTTCTGGTTTCAGGGTCGCTACTATGAGGACCTCTGTTTTGTCCAGATTTAATCTCAATCTGTTTTTCCTCATCCAGCCCATTACTGCTTTAAGACAGTCATTAAGAGGAGAAATGCCATCAGAATTTGAGGCCGATGATTGAGACAAGGAGAAATAGATCTGGGTGTCATCAGCATACTGATAACAACCAGCCCCATAACTCTGAATAATCTCACCCAGAGGCTTCATATAGATGTTAAACAGCAATGGGGATGGATGGCGCCTTGCAGAACACCACAAGTACGCTCCTTTTTACTGGAGCAGCTGTCCCCGAGCAGCACCCTCTGGGACCTGCCCGAGAGGAAGGACTGGAACCACTGGAGCACAGTGCCTCCAATTCCTAACCCACTCAGGCGATCCAAGAGGATGCTATGATCTTTCGTATCGAAAGTCGCTGAGAGGTCTAGAAGCACCAACAGGGCCACACTACCCCTGTCAATGCTTAGACACAGGTCATCGATCAAGGCAACCATGGCGGTCTCAACTCCAAATCCTGTTCTAAAGCCAATGGTTTGACACCATTTAACAACCATAGCTCAATGCTATGGAATTCTGGGATTTGTATTTTTGTGATATATTTAGCCTTCTCTGTCAGACAGGTCTGGTGCCACAACAATCTACAAATCCCAGGATTCCACAGGATGGAGCCATGACAGTTAAAGCCATGTCAAACTGCATTATTTCTGCAGTGTGTCAGCAGCCTTAGAGTGGTTTTTTTGGTTGTCTAGAAGTTTTGGACATCAGTGGCCAGAATTCCTGAGCATTGGCCATACTGACTGAGACTTGTGGGAGATAAAGGAGATTACAGACAGGAATGAAAAAAGTGTTCCTGTCCCACAATCTTCACTCCTGCCCCTGTCCCGTCCCTATCCCTGCCCCTGTCCCGTCCCTGTCTAATGGAGCTCCCTTCACTTCCTGGATCGAAATCCCGCGGATTCTTGCAAGAAGACACGCATATGGAAAATGCAAAAATAAAAATAAAAAGAACACGAAAAAATTACAGCAAGCACATAAACACACTTTAAAAGGTAGATGTAATCCAGGGAGGGTCATAAAAAGCCAGGTCACTTACCTGGCTGTCCCGATCTCACCCGGAAGTGTTTTGGCAGGGACCTCCCATTGACGCTGGGATATTGCCAGCATAATGGGGCACCTTTTCACTCGGAAGAACATCCATGACAGAAATGGAACGGGGGATCTATTGACAGCTTCTCCTGTCAATAAAAAACAGCACTGTCGGAACAGCACAGAATGGGTGCATAATGAGGGGGGAACAACGTCATCTGAAAAGGGAGCCCTTTTGCAATCTCCTGGGGTTCATGTAACAACACTTTTAACACATCTCCATAGTCCAAAAACATTTAGAGAACCAAAGGTTGAGAACTACTGCTCTCCTAGTTTGTGTTTTCTTCCTCATTAATAACATTTGCCATCTTGACCACATTCTGATATTGCTCAACCACACACGTCCTAGTTTTCATCTTTGAAATATTGGAGCCTTTTTTTTAAAAAAAAGGTTATATGTTCTTTTACAAGACATTACTATGAACCTCTTGGAAGACTGAATTAGTATTTAAACCATTTCTTAAAAACATTTTCTTCTCATTCCAAACCCAGATGGTGATGTGATTAGTATGCAGTAAGCAACCTGTCCCATAAATTTCTTTGTAAGGCATTGTAGGAGTTCTGAAGTCCTGCAGAAGGGACTATTGTACCTTTGTGGGAAATCATTTGCTCACCTCCATCAAAACAAAACAAACGAATATGGTGAAATGGCTAGCCAATGAATGTACTCACATATCTCCTGTTCCAGCTGCAGGCGAGAGGGCCAGTTTTACATGTGGTTGGAACACTCTGCTTTGTTTGAATACCCCAGGGTCCACTGACCTGGACTGTTACAAAGAATTTGAAGTACATTTATCCAGAATAATATTGGGATATGGGTGAGGCGAACATGTCTGTGCCAAGAGCTGAATTTTTAAGGCCACATTTTCAAAAGTTAACGTCTGTTCAGGAAAAAAAAATAGATTAAAATTCAATCTATGCATTGCCAGATTATTTAAAGTGTTTTACAATTCTTGTGACTCACTGAACCAGTGTTTTCCAGGGACAGATGATTGCTTTTGACGGAGCATCTAAATAGGACAAATATTGATCCTGTAAAATGGGTGACAAAACACTGTCTATTTCTACAGCATTCTGGATTTGGCCAAGTAATGTTCCCACTTCACAGAGATGGTGGATTATAAACAAAAAAGCACAGGAAGTTTTTTGGGTTTTTTTTTTTTTGTAGGAGATTAAGTGTGAAAACTAGGAAAACATCCAAGATAAGAAAAGCAGATGTGGTTGAAACAGACACATGGGAAGAAGAGGTCAGAAAAAAAGCAGTGAAGCATGCACAAGATAAAAATGGAAAAATGAATTGATGGGACACAAATCCTACATGAATACAGTAGCTCCCCCATATCCATGGGGAATTGGTTCTGGGAGATGCACCCCACAGATGGTGAATTCCACAACTAATAGCGAATGCCACCCACCACCACTGTCCTGCCACCACTGGAGCCCTCCCAGGGGAAGGGGTAAAGGCAAGATTGCTCCTGCCCCTCCCTTCTCCCTTCGCCCCACCATGGGCCCACTGTCACCAGAGCGATCTCAGGGGAAGGGAGGGGGAGGCGTGATTGCTCCTGCTCGCTCCCTTTCCCCTTTGCTCCACCATGGCCCCGTTACAAACAGAGCTCTCCTGGGGGAGGGGAAATCTGAGATCTCTCCTGCCCCCTTCCTTTCCCCTTTGCCCCACCATGGCCCCGCCACAAAGTGAGCTCTCTCAGGAGTAGTGAGGAGGAAGGTGAAATCGCTCCTCCCTCTTCCCTTCCCCTCCCCCCTGCCATGGCCCTTCCACAAACAGAGCCATCCCAAGGGAAGGGAGGGGGAGGCGTGATCACTCCTCCCCCTCCCTACCCCCCACCATCACCAACCATGGATAATTGAATCTGTGGTTGGCAAATCAGAGAATAAGGGGGTGGTACTGTACTGATAGGACACTGGTGACATAAGCTATATATGGAAAGGTTTCCATTCCATTCCCAGTAGCAAGGAAAGACTTAGCTAAACCAAGGATTTTGAGGAAATTGGTGGAGGTAAAAAGCAGAATATATATATATATATATAGAGAGAGAGAGAGAGAGAGAGAACATGTAGGTATGTTGCCATTCCCAGTGTACTGATTGGCCACTTAGCAATCATTCCAACCAATCAAAGCTCTCTGTTGGCTGGCCACAGGGAGCAGAAACAGGTGGAATGCTTCTAGTAGCAGGAGTACCTCCAGCATGCTGCTGGGCAGGTCTGTGGGGGTTTACTCATAAGTAAAGGGTTTCCTCCTCAGTCAAACACTATACATGCCACCGGAGCCAAATTTTTCGCTCCTGCCTCAGGGGCCTGCACCGCAATCCGGGTGGGTATACTTGGGAGTAAAGCCTGACTGGGCTACCTTTCCCCAGGAACTGGCAGAACTTGGTCTCCCCCCCCCCCAATGAAGCGTGTTGGAGGAGCGGGATAAGATAACAGCATATGTTATGCCAGGTACAGCTAGTAGTGATTAAAAATGTTAAGAATAAGACAGTGTTCCACAGAGGTCACCCAAGAACCTTCAGTATCCACATGGCTACAGCTCTGGATAAATTACTATTCAAAGAGTTTAGATAGATAGATAGATAGATAGATAGATAGATAGATAGATAGATAGATATGACATATTCATTTGTTTATTTGATTTTTTTTAAGGATTACATAACACACAAGAAGGAAGGGAGCACTTCTGGATATGGAGACTCAACACCCTAAAACCACAAGGCTTCAGTGTATAAGATAGCACCTAATATCATTATTTCACTCTGGAATATTCCACTCTCTGTTCTCTAGCCAACACCTTGGCTACATCATACTTTTTGATTAAAAGCAGCTGAAGAAGGCAAAAGAAAAAAGGCTATATTTAATGGTATTTTAATATTTCTGATCACTAAGAAATCTATTTACTCTCACAAGAAAGATATTGACAGCTAGAACATGTTCAGAGGAGGGTGAACAAGATGGTCACCAAGATGGAGAAGGCCTGGAAACCTATGATGAACACCTTAGAGAACTAGGTATATTTAGCTTGGAGAAAACTGAGATGTGATGTGATAGCCATATTTAAATATTTGAACGCATGTCATCTAGAAAGTAGGAGCAACCTTGTTTTCTGCTGCTCCAGAGACTAGGACATGAACCAATAGGTTCAAGTTACATAAAAAAGATGCAACAGTGGAATAGACTGCGGGTGGACTCTCCTTCATTGAGATATTCAACAAAAGTTGAATGGCCATCTCTAAGGAGTGCTTTAGTTATGGATTCCTGTACTGCAAGGGGTTGGACTAGATATATACAAAGAAAGTGATGTTCGTTGGGTAGACATTTCTCCATGACTGCTCTTAGGTTCTGGAATTCCCTTTCTAGAAAGGTTAGAATGTCCCTCTCCTTCTTGTACTTCAATCAGCAGAAAAGACATTCTTTTTATTCTTACAGGCTTTTGAGAACAGTATGCTTTTACACAAATGGTTTTTAACAGAGTGCTGTACTGCTTTTAATGATCCTGTTTTTCAACTGCCTTTAATTATTTTTAATTAACTTTTTAAATTAATTTTAATGATATTAACCATTCAATTAGATTTTAATATTAACCTGTAACTTGTAATAGTGAACTACTGTTTTTAATAATCCTGTTTACCACTTTTAATTGTCACTTTGCATCCAGGTATTGGGACAGAGCTGAATGTTTCTCCACTGTCCTCTACCACAGTCACCACTGGCCAGGAAATGGCAATGCTGCAGGTGACTGTGGCAGCTCAAAGGTGGGTTTTGGGGAGGCTGGTTGTTGCATGGTGAGCTACATAGATGAACCTATGGAGATTTTCAGACACGGAAAAATCGTCCCTTGCCACGCGAGCAGCCTCCCGAAACTGCTGCGCGGCAAGGGTATTTTTCGGACGACGCTGTGCCTCTTGCGAAGCCGTCCGTGTCACTTCCGTGAAGCTTGGGACGGCTCCGCGCCATATTTCAAGCACGGGCAGCCTCCGTGATTGAAATATGACGCGGAGCCGTCCCAAGCTTCACGGAAGTGACACGGACGGCTTCGCAAGAGGCACAGCGTCGTCCGAAAAATACCCTTGCCGCGCAGCAGTTTCGGGAGGCTGCTCGCGCGGCAAGGGACGATTTTTCCGTGTCTGAAAATCTCCTATGTCTATATAACTCAGGATGCCAGCCTGTTGCATTTGTTTAAATTTGTAAGCATAAGCAAATCACATCTCAGAGAAAATAGAAAAGTGTGATTATTTGGTGAAAATATGAACACCAGTAATAGGAACTAACCAGTAAAAATTTGGAATTCTTAGAGCAATTCAAATGTGATATTAGGTTCATTAGAAGAAGTAGATGTCAAACACAGGTGTAACATTCTCTCACCTGGAAATCTTCATAGCCAGTAATCTATGTGTTGTCTCTTATCTCCATGTTTTAAACTTTTTGTTCTAAACCATGGTACCTATGGCTAAATTTCACCCAAAATACATTTTAATAAACACTCTATTGTTTTTACTTCTGATGTAGCTGTGTATTTTCCTGTGTTGCTGCAAATCTGAGGGAACCTAGCAGTGACAAGTGAGCCAGCCATGGGTTAAGTCCATAGGAAGTATTCTATAAAATATACTCTTGTTATTGAACATATCACACTTTGTGTTTAAAACACAACTTTTTTTTCCCCATACAGTGTTACACTGGCAGCACCTCCTGGGCTAGTGGAGGGTGGGGGCTCTGCTGGTTCAGGATATGAAGCAAGCAAAATGACCACACACCAGTTCTGGGCTTGAAAAAGAAGGCTTTTTTTATTAATGACAGCAGATAGAAAAGCAAACAGGCATATTCTCATCACTTAAACAGATATAAAAAGCAAAAAGATACGAACCGGCTCTGCAGAGGGGCAAGCTGCTGTGAAGTGAAGCCCTTTGTCTTGCCCTCACCTTATATGTGTTCTTATTGAATCTTTGCAAACAGAGTGGGTAGAAAGGAAAACTTTCTCAAGGTAATTAACAAGAAGAAATTTTCTTATGCCAATTATCGTACCAGGTGCCAGGATATATCAAAATATCCTTATCTCCTTGGCTGTAGGATGACATTCTCATTCCCTCCCACCACCTCCAGCTGTGGAGAGAGACCTCTCCTTGACCATTCTATTAAAGGGAAACAAGGCCTAGTGAGTCAAATGCAGCCTGAACCAATCTTTTGCTAGGCCCTGCACACAGAGGCTAACATACAGTGGAGAGGGCCCTAAGTTTGTTTGTCCCTATGTGTTTCACAGTAGGAAGTTAGCCTCTCCAAAGGGTTACTTCACATTGGTATGTTCATCATCTGACTATGGAGATTTTCAGATGCAATTTTCGGCAGGATATATTCCAAAACAGCTCCATTGCTGCCGTGCGGCAGGGGAGCAGTTTTGGACGCCATCATCCCTCTGCCAAACCCCTCCGTGTCACTTCCATGACAGAATGGAGGAAACCGTGTCGTATTTCACTCATGGGCAACAATCGTGAATGAAATATGATGCGGTTTCCTCCATTCTGTCATGGAAGTGACACGGAGGGGTTCGGCAGAGGGACGGCGTCATCCGAAATTGCTCCCCTGCCACGTGGCAGCAACGGAGCTGTTTTGGAATATATCCTGCCGAAAATCGCGTCTGAAAATCTCCTAAGACAACAAATGTGAAGGACCATCACAGATAGTTTTCATATCACCTCAGTGCTTCTTGATGAAGTCAGTTTATGCATTCATTTACATGGCATTACATGCAATAAACTCATGTAATACAGATACATGAGGGAATAAGCCCTTGGTTGCAATCCTGCCTCTACCAAAAGTATAGTTACAAGCAAACAAGACTGTTTCATGCCAAGAGTGTCTGATTGCATGACTAACTATAGGTGAATGGACTGAATTTTGACATTCCCTGTAGTGCACGTTCTAGACTGGAGCTGAATCAGAGCTTTTCTGGACTACAGCTCCCAGAATCTCCCAACCAATATGGCAATTGGGAGTTGCAACCCAAAAGATTCTGGGAGTCATGGTCCAAAAAGTGACATTTCCAAGTTGTGAGTTGAATGTCATGGTGTCAGTCAAGTTTGGTAAAAGACAAAAACACAGGAGCAAACTACTATGAGTGTGCAAAGAGGTGTGGCAAAAGTGTAGTCATGCTGAATCCAGACTACAAAGCACTGTTAAACTAATTTAAATACTGTAAAGTAAACAAGCTGTCTCTTTGAGTCAGTCCTAGATGAAGCTAGATTAAATTTGTATGAACAAAGAGCTTTCAAGTAGACAATTTTATTGGCAGAAAAATCCCAGACAGACAGACAGACAAGCAAAGGCAATAATCCACAAACAACATGCTCTACAGCAATCCTATTGTCCAAACAGTGACGGTGATGAATCCACTCCATGTTTTAGTGTGGATTTTAAAGGAGCTATCCAAAGTGCTGACTTAAATCCAAAGTCATTGGATTTAAGCTATGGTCATTTTTGTCATTATTGTCAGATGCCTTTCTTTGCTCAACCACTAATTTAATGCTTTAGAACCTTATGGCAGCACCATGGCTATTTGCCACAATCTTTCAACAATGTTCATAAATTCCAAACTAACCCGAAGTGCTCTTCTCATGTGCTCTTTCTAAAATGTCAAGCAAGACATTCAGCATGTTACTTGACAATCTCTACTTCATTTGCAAATCAATTGTATAGAACAAAGGTGGGCATGTACGGCTGCATGTGGTTCCTGAAGCCCCTAGCCAATCCCCCAGGGCCACGCAGACAGTGTTTTTGACATAAATGCAAAAAAACCCAAAAACCCAACACAAAAATGCACCCACAAGAACCCCAGAACTACCAAGTGCTCAGTGGTGGTGACAGGAAGTGACATAATATGACTTCCTGTTGCCATTTTAAAAGGAGCCACATAGGGAAGCTGAAATATTTGGACTTGTTATGGGGGCAGCTGGCAGAGGGAAATGGGCACTTTACCCCCATGTAGTTGCCTACCCTGATGTAGAGGAAGGAATGTTTACTCACAAACTATTATTTTGTGGTATCTCCATCAGATAAATAAAGTGAGTGCCTCTTGCTGCATCTGCAGACAATTGTTGTTTTGTTGAACTTCCTTCTACGGGAGGCTAGACTGGTCCCTGCTTTCCTTTCACTGGCAGGCAATGCTGTTTTTGTTTAAACAGGCTTTTAAATGATTTTATACTGGTTTTATCTTATGATTTTAATGTGTGTTTTTTTTAATTTTTATTGTGACTGTTTTTAATTGACTATCTCTGGAAGCCACATTGGGTCTTACTCTGGGAGAAATGTGGCATATAAATGAAATAAATATAATAATAATAATAATAATAATAATAAATTGAAGATTTTATTACACTGTGGAAGAGTACAGATCTTTTTCAAAAATATTGCTTGACCAAACTGACTGCTGTAGTCACTGTATTCCTCCCTACTTGCTTTGAAAATGATTTCCCCCTTCAATAGGATGGGAGAGAATTTCATAGATTCATAGAATCATAGAATTGTAGAGTTGGAAGAGACCACAGGGGCCATTCAGTCCAACCTCCTGCCATACAGGAAATCACAATCAAAGCATCCCTGACAGATGGCCATACAACCTCTGTTTAAAGACCACTGGGCTAGAGAATGCTGGAAAAGGAACAATGCAACCAGACCTTGAGAAGGGTGCTGGCAGAGGATTCTGGGAGGTGTAATCCAGAAGTAACTTTCCCAGGCTCTGAATGCAGCCTAGAATCATAGAGCTGGAAGGGACCCCAACAACCATCCCCATTCGATCGGCTTCTGCCCTGCAGGAACACAAAAGCAAAGCCCTCACGACAGATGGCCATCCAGCCTCTCTTAAAAACCTCCGAAGAAGGAGACTCCGCCACACTCCCAGGCAGTGCATTCCACTTCTGAACAGCTCTTTCATTCAATCTGATTTCTTTTTTTTAGGTGAAGAGACCAAATTTCCATTCCCAAGCTAATATGTTGATTGCACGAAAGCTACACTTTAGATTTCACATTTCTCCAAATGATGTGATGCAAAAATTGCATACCCAAAATTATTTGCCGAAAATGTGCAGGTTAGAAAGAGCTGTATACAAAATGCAAATATTGTGAGGAGTTGCATTTAAAAATTCATTTACTTGGGAATTTTGCATACATCGTCTGAAATTCTGTTAGGGACATATGCATGCATAAGTGTCTCTCACATGAGTAGATGTTCTTTTTCAAATGCTGCAGGGGTTGGTATTCCCTTCCTACCTCTGCAGCACCCAAAGCCCCCTCCCCATATACACTTACTGTAAAGCCCCTGAAGACACCCCACATGGTCATTTCATGCTTCATGGTGAGCATGCTGGATCAGAGAAGCATCTGGCTATGTCTTCATAGCCAGACATATCATGATTACATCAGCACTGAGATCTGTTGGGGCCCTCCATGGTCTCAGGGCTGCTGTAGTCATTGTGTTTCTGGCTATGGAGAGGTAGGCAGATGCTTCTTTGATCATGCTAGCTTGCTCACTTCAAAGCATTGAATGACCACGTAGGGCAGATTCAAGGGCTTTACAGTGAGGGTATATGTTTCAGCATAGTGTAGGCCCTCATGTACATATTTACACATACCCTAGGAGGATGTTGGAGTGAGGCCAAAATGTGTATAGAGAAACTGCATAGGGGGGGGGGAGTATTTTCCTGCAGTTTAAAAAAAATGTTAGCATGATGCTGAAGCTGGACATAATTCTCTTCTGTTCACTGCTGTTTTTGTTATGTGCCTTCAAGTTGTTTCAACTTATGGTGACCCTCTTCTAGGGCTTTCTTGGCATAATTTATTAAGAGGATAATTGCCATTGCCTTTCTGTTAGGCTGAGAGAATATGATTTGTCCAAGGTCATCCAATAAGTTCCATGGCTGAGTGGAAATTTCCCGTTACCTCAAAGTCCTACTCCAACACTCTAACCACTACACCACACTGGCTGTCATGCACATGGACCTGACATGGACTGGAAATAGACGCACCCATCCTCGCTCTTGAAGCATACAGTCTATAAGAAGAACTGTTTTGGATTGCAGTTGCAAGAATTCCCCAGCCAACATAGCACTGGCCATGCTGGCTAGAAAATTCTGGGGATCAAAAAAGCAAAAAGCAAACAACCCTTCAAAGTTCTGTATAAATCAATATAAAATGTCAAATCTAAGAAAACAAATATTTCCCATTCCTCCTATTTGATATTAGAGTTTCAAAAGGTGACATTTTCAGTTTTAATTTCCCAATCAAGCTACTTCCGTAAATGAAAATATTGAAACCAAGCAGCCCTGTTTCTCCAGACAGAGGCAGCTATCAATCTTTAAATCAACCACATTAGAAAGCTGAGACCACATGCAATTCCATTATGTTTGCAATCCTTATTCCATGCTTATTTGTTTAATAGGAACAATGGAAAGAAACAAGACCCAAAATAGCATGCAAGGATGTCATCAGACTTTATTCTTCTGCACAGAAGATGTACTTATAACTTGCCAGAGGCATCCATGGCTTTTTTTTAAAAGGGGGAAAAGTTTTTATCTAATAAAGTATACCACATTGGCCTTTGCTAGCACGCTGACTAGAGATCCATTATATTTCTCCTTTATGTCCTCCGCCCTCCAGTACCCACATCTGGAGTAATGAACCAGAGTGGAAAATTGGTATAGATCTTAATCCATAGACCTGGCCTATAACAACTGCATATCATTAACATGATCTCATGAGAGGAAAGCTGTGTGTTGTGTATGCATTTGAGACAACAAAATCAGAGCCAAAAATCCAGTTCATGGTGAAGAACAATGTCATAACCAAATTAAGTTTCTTCTCAACAGTTTTAAGGCCCATTTGGGAACTAGGAACCACCAATCTTTTTTTAATGACCACAACAGACTTTATTAGCCACCTTAAGACATAAATAAATGCTCACATTCAGGAGTTTGTAAGATATCATAGGAACAATACGTTTGAGAGACAGAGAGAGAGAATGAGAATGAGAATGAGAATGAAATTAGTTTAATATATTTTAGGAAGTACAGGTCAAACCCCATATCCACAGATTCAGTATCCACAATTTCTCTTACCTGCATCTGAAAAATATTTTCTCTCTAAGCATTTCTAGGTCCTCCAATGAGATTCCATGGTCAACTATCAGCATTCGTCTCACTGAAAATAATAGGATTGCTTATTATCCATGGTTTCAGTTATCCATGGTGAGGCATGTGTGTGTGTGCTCGCACGCCTGTCTGTCTGTCTGGGAACATATCCCCCACAGATACAGGAGTTGACCTGTACCTGCAAGGGCAGTAATAACATAACTAATCTGGGTGGAGAGAGAAGGTGATCTTTGATACAGTTTACTCAGAAATATGTTCAGTTCAGTTATATAACATAACTTGGGTATCTGGCTTGTGGGGGCAATTAGCTAATACACATTGGAAACCGCTTGGAGAGTGCCTAGCATGCTATTTAAAAAGTGATGTAGATGTGTAGGTGATATTGCTCAGCAATTTGTAAACCACTCTGAGAGCCTTCATGGCTGAAGAGCAGGGTATAAATACCTTAAATAATAATAACATAGCATAACAATAACATGATGTTGTTGCTGTTGTCCTTCAAATCATTTCTGATTTACAGCAACTCTAAAGAGAATCTATTATAGAATTTTTTGGCAAGATTTATTCAAAAGAGGCTTGTCATTGCCTTCCTCTGAAGCTGAGAGTGTGTGATTTGTCCAAGGCCACCCAGTGGGTTTCTGAGTGGGGATTTGACCCCCGGTCTCTCAGAATCCTAGCCCAGCACTCTAACCACTACACCCCCACTGGCTTTCAATAACATGATATAATATACCATATATACTTGTGTATAAGTTAAAAAAATGCCAAAATATATTTCCCTAAAATCTAGGCCAACTTACACATGGGTCAATGTGGTAGCTTTGTCCACTGCAGCACTGCTTCTGGCCTTTTCTAATGCCTGCTCAAAAAAAAAAAAATGGTGGCAGTGGCTCTTTGGTGCTTCCACACCATAGCAGCATGGTGTCATTCCTTCTTTTACAGAAGATTCTCCACAGACAAACTAAACTCTTGCCTTAGTCCATCCTGGGAGAACCTAAAAGAAGCACCAACCTCATCCACTCTACTCCCGCCCGATCGCCCAACTGCCCCAGTTCTCTCCTCCCCCATCCCATTCCCTCTGTCTGCCTCAGACACCCATGCATGACTGACCCCACCCTTCTTCCTCCCACCCAAGTGAGTGAGCCTTCTTCCCTTCTTCCTCCCCATCCCATCCCCTTCCCACCTCCCACACAAGTGAGTGAGCGAGTGAGCGAAAGTGTGTGTCGCCTCAGTGGGGATGGGCTTAATAGGGACTGTAAGTGTTTTCGTTCTCTCTCCACATGTGTTTGCATGTGCACAGGGTGAAGGATTTTTTTCGGACCTCCCCTCAATTCATTTCTATAGTGACCCTGAGTTCTGGCATTATGAAAATGAGGGTTGAGGACAAAAAATAAGGGGGGGGGAACCTTCTTCCCACATTCTCCACTCCGTGCTTTAATTTCATAAACTGTTACTAATGCTGCCTTTGCACTTGCCACCACATCCCCATTTCAAAAGCCTGCCGAATCCACTGGTCTTTCTTATTGGGGGCACTGATTCTACCTCTTTTTAAACAGCTCTAGAATATCCTTTCACCAGCTCTATTTTCTTTCTTTTTGGGGAGATAAAAATGGGTGGAAAGGTTCCCAAATGGAGCCACACAGCCCTGTTGCTTCTGCTTCCTCTCTGGGCAGTTTCCCACACCTGAAGCCTCTCTCTGTGTGTCTCTCTGTCACCACTTGTGGCTTGGTGTATGTGTGTGTGTGTGTGTGTGTATTTGTGTAGTCTTCCCCCTCCCTTGCACTGCAGCCATCCTGCCCATCCCCCAGCTCTCTCCTCCTCCCCTCCCCCATCCCACTCCATGTGCCCCAGAGACCCACCCAGAGAACCTAAAAGAAGCACCAACCCCCTCTACTCTCTCAGTGCTCCTTTGCAGAGAAGTGCCAGACCTGCTGCCATCACCATTTTCCTGTTCAGGCATTCCAAAAGTATAGACAGTAGAGGGGTCAGTGCTTCTTTTAGGTTCTCCTGGGATAGACTAAGCTCTTCCCTTTTGCCATTCTATTCAGAGAGGGGAATACTGTACCTTAACTTTTATCAAAAAAGGAACCATACGCTTCTCTGAGTAGACCTTTCTGAATGCCTGTGCAGGAAATGGCAGCTGCCGCCAGGGGTTGCTAACCCCCTGAGGTAGTGCTGGCAGTTTCACCTCTCCACAGAATGGATCCAAGGAGTCCCATGCTGAACCCCAAAGTTTTACCCTCAACTTATCCATCCACAATTTTGCCCCAAAAGCCTGTCCTCAACTTATACACAAAGTCAACGTATACACAAATATACATAATTATCGTATTATGCTATAATGTTATTTTTAGGTTGTTTTCTATGCATCACCCCTGTAATCCTTTTTGGGATGAAGTTACAGTTTATAAATTTCTAAAATAAATAAAAAAGTATAAATTTAGCACAGCAGAACACAAATATACAATTTGAGAAGCGACAACGCAGAAAGAATCACAACCCGAAAACATCACCCAAGGAGACCTTCTGCTGTGCTTTCTGCAACCGGACTTGTTTATCTCGGATTGGCCTTTTTAGTCATCAGCGTGCTTGCAGAAAGCATGGGATGAGTCCTTCCTGAATCTTCGTTTGCGAAGAAAAGCCAGAGAGAGAGAACATATAACTTCAATATTTTCAGTACACTTCTTCAAAAGGCTGCAGTCCTGTACATCACGGGCTTGAAACTGTAGCTGCCCACCCCTCAGCTATGTCTGAGCTCATGGAATCCTGAATTTTAGTGGTGTGAATAGCTCATATGCAAAACAAGGTGCATAGGAATAGGTTCCTAGTTAGCACAGTTCTCAATCCACAGGCCCCACTTGCATTGTTTTACCTCAAAACTACAGCTTCACCAAAGCCCTAAGCATGGGAAAGGATTTCTGGATGCTATGGCATAGTCAAATGTTGGCACCATATGGTGGCCAGAGGAAGTCTAGGGGCAGGGACTTAAACTGCCCTCTTGGACCCACCAATGTTGCCCACCTCTGTTATATACCTGGTAGTATGGCCCATAAAATTCCGTGTTTCTTACATTGTTACATTGGAGTGCATTGCATTGGATTGTGCTGTAAGTTAGATAGAAAAAAAATACAACTGCTAGACACCAGTGGGAACTTTGTGAGCCTGCACTTATCTATGTGCCACTGATTCAATGAGTTGGGACTAAGAACTACACTTAGGCCAATATTTCTGCTGTCAATGTAATGTTTAGGTAGCCATACACATAATCTTCAAAATTTTCCATGGTCAAAGCAATCCAGCATAATAGTTTACTACCAGTTCTTAGTCAAAATATATTTACTGACAGTTAGTAACCATAGTTCTTGCAGCATTTTTCACTTTATTTTTTTCCACAATAATCTGGAATGTGTGTTTTCTATATTTTTCACAGCTGGACTGGATTTTTTTTAAAAAAAAAAAACATGCTCTCATTTATATTCAGAAAACAGGCAGAGAACACAGAACAGATTCCAGGAGTTCAAGCTGACCAACAAATGCTTTGCTGCGGGTCAGTAGCAGGGAATTCATTCCTATGGAATAAGAAGGGTTTTGTTAAATTTCCTCCTTCCATTCCAGAGAAAACTGACCTTAGCCTGCCTTCTATTTTTATGAGATTTGCATTTAAACCTTCACTTATCTGTTCACTGGCTGAATGTATTTTATTATAACCTAATCCTGAAGTTCCACAAGAAGCACTGAACTGTAACTTAGCCAAAGTCTGAAAAGCGCCCCTTGCTTTCCTTGAACTTTAAAGAAAGGTGAAGGCTTGGTTTACTATTGTGGCCTTTTTTAGGATTGCCAGGTTGAAAATGGAACAGGGGTCTTGTAAAAGGAGGTTATCAGATGCAGGAGAACATGCCAAAAAAATGCAGAACTTTATCAGAAGCTAGGAGAACAGAAAGGGTGACATTACCAGATGCCTGCATCCTTCAGCCATTCCCAGGGCATAGCGCTCCTGCAGACGAGGCTTCCTTTTTTCATTGATGGGGACAAGAGAGCAAATAAAAAGGGACACCTTACTCACACCCATGCTATGCCCCCAGATGCTGAAGGATCACATTGTCTGGTAATGTCACCCCTTCCTGTTCTCCCAGTGATCTTTTGACATGGTTTTTGTGTTAAGGAAAATGCAACATGGGACATACAGTGAAAGAAATAAAACATGTATGTGAAAGTCACAATGACTAAGCAAGAGCAACTATGAAGCTACACAGGTGAAACTGCTAATGTAATCTAGAAGGCCTGAGAGCCAAGGACAGAGTTACTGAATGCAGATTGGAAACACCTGAGAATCATTAAGTGTACAAGGTGAAATGTTGAAATACATGGGTTGGTCTTAAGCATGGGTGGAACTATGTGGACCAATCAGAATGGAAGTACACACCCACTGGGTGGAAACTAGCTAGTGGGTGGTGATAAACAATGGCTATAAAATTGCAATGTTTGCCAATGTATTGTGGTGGAGTAGAGGTGGTGTAGTGTATAGAGATTGTGATTTGTTTACCATATAGTATATTTATATAGAAGAATAAAGTAGGTTTTATATAAAACTACTGAGTTGCCTGGGTGATTCCTGGAGATGTTTTGGAGACACCTGGAGAAGAGTGAGAAGGCTTGGAGAGTTTGTCAGGATCTTCAGCCTATTCTCTGAAACTCTGCTGCTTTGGAGAAAAGCATTAACCACTGATCTAAGCTGGTTGGCTCTGCTGCATAACAAGGTGGTGAGTTTGAGCCAGAGGTGAAGAGCTACAACTCCCATCATCCCTGACAAGGGTTATGGGCCCAGTTACTAGAGCACCCAGCATCCACAGAAGCTGAAATTTCCAGAAAGTGGAAGAAAGCTTTGTGGACGACAGATCAGAGCAAGTTGTTTGTGCTGCACTGATAAGCCTCGTGAGTAAATCATTTTGTGTTTTGCTTAAGCCCAGACGGGTCGGCTGTGCATACTCAGAAGGACTGTGTCAAATTGAGTCACTGCACAAATCAAGATGGAATTTCTAAAGTTTAGTAAATTAAATAGAAACAACTACTCTACCTGGAAGATTTATGCCCAATCTCTACTAGTAAAGGAAGGTCTGTGGTCAACAGTTGAAACAGGGCTGGCAGCCGATGCTGATGCAGCCACTCAAGAGAGAGATAGTAAAGCAAAAGCCTGTCTTTATCTCATGCTTGAAGAAGACTTAATTAATGATGTCAGAGATAAAACGTCTGCCAAGGATGTGTGGGATACCTTGCAGAGATTACACACTCCTTCAACTGCTTTTGCAAAAATGCTATGGTCTAAAAGAATATACAGGCAAAAGATGGCTAAAGGGCAGTGTGTGATAGAACATTTAAAAATAATGCAAGATTTATTTGTGCAAGCTGAACTGAGGGGAGTGCAAATTAGCAAAGAGCAGCAATGCTACATTTTAGTAGAATCGCTAGACTCTTCGTGGGACAACATAACGAACAGCTTGCAGAACTTGCCAGAAGCTGAGCTTAATAGAGACTTAATTGTGGCCAGAATACTGGAAGAGAACCAGAGAAGAAGGTCTGAGCAGGGTGACTCAGCAAGCTTAAAGACTGTGCCAAAACAACGAACAACTCCTGACTGGCGAACACAGGAGGAAGCAGCCTCTACAAGGGAGCAACGGAGGTGCTTTTATTGTAAGAAGATTGGTCATCTGAAGAGACATTGTAAACATTTTGCAGCTGAGAGACGCAAGCAAGCAGAGAGCAGATGGCAGCCGCGGCAGTATCAAAAACAGTCCAGACCTCCATTTTTGAGGGACAGTGGTAATAAAAAGGGGTTTGCAACCATGATTAAGGAAAAACAAAATGCAAATTCTAAATGGCTAGTAGATTCAGGAGCCACATCTTTGATGTGTAATGATATAAATTTAATAAGTAATAGAAAATCAGCTAATGTAAATACTGTAGTTTTGGCTGACGGGAAAGAGCTAAGTACTGTAAATCAAATGGGTACTGTGTACATTCCAGGGCTAAAAGAGAATTTTAATGATGTCTTACATGTAAAGGAGTTAGAAAATAATTTGTTATCAGTAAGCAGATTAACAGAAAGAGACTACACAGTCATCTTTGAAAAGAACATGTGTAAGATAAAACTGAATGGGGAATTGCGTGGCGTAGGTTTGAAAAAGGACAAACTTTATTATTTGGAGGACAATATTGATAGCTACAGGGTTGAAGAAGCTAATAACATAGAAAATATTCCAATCCACAAAGACTGCATACATGAGCTTCACAGAAAATTTGGCCATGCGAGCTTTAAATGTTTAAAGAATTTAATCAGTATGTGTCCAGATTTAAAAGTTGCTGAATGCAAAAACCACTTAGATTGTACGGTATGTCAACAGGTAAAGGTCAGAGCTTTTCCAGTAGCTAAGAAAACAAAAAGAATTGCTCAAAGACCATTTCAGTATGTACATGCAGATGTCGCCCAAGCTAATTGCTTGTCCTTAGGGGGAAGCAAGTATTTCCTAATAATTGTTGATAGGTATACAAGGTTTGCATTTGTAAGAATAATGAAAAACAAATCTGACGCTGGGCAAAGTTTAAAAGCATGGGTAAGAATGGTGGAAAGACAATTTGATAGCAGAGTAGGCACCATCATTACTGATAGAGGAGGAGAATTTTTAAATAATCAATTATTTAACTGGTTTCAAAAGGTGGGAATAAGGCATGAAACTACAAACCCTGCTTGTCCTAGTGAGGATGGGTTAGCAGAGAAGAAAATACAAGATATAAAAAGAATTACTGCTTGTATGATGGCAGATGCAGGGGTGAAAGATAGTTTTTGGGCAGAAGCAACTTTGACTGCAGTACATATCAGTAACAGATTGTACCATTCAGAAATTGAAGACATTCCCTACAGGGTATTGTATGGGAGAATGCCAAATTACAAGTACTTAAGGGTTTTTGGACAATTTGCTCATGTTTACACACCTGCTTGTTTCAGGAGGAAAGGAGAACCCAAAAGCAAAAGGCTTAGGTTTTTGGGGTATTCTGGAAATAGCTACAAGTTTCATTTGGGAGGAAAACAAGTGCAGTATTCTAGGTCTGCAAATTTCGAGAGACATGCTGGTTGGGACAAACTGCATGCCAATAAAGAAGTGTTTTTGAGATTAGGGAGTTCAAATGAGCCAGAAGCACAAACTGAACCAACCTCAGGAAACGGAGGGGTTTCAGTTAAGCAGGAAGCATCACCTAGCAGCAGTGGTAGTTCTTCCGATGATGAGATAGCATCTAGGCCTACTACTACTCGAATGACTGAAGACAAGAGATTTAGTCATAGAACTACAACTCCTAGTAGAGAAAGTGAGGATGAAAGAGACAGAACAGCAGATTTTATTCCCAGGCGTAGTCATAGAGTTAGAAAGCCTCCAGATAGGTTTGTTGTGACAAAGGCAAGAGCTTGTTTAGCAGTAGAAGAGCCTGAAAGTTTTGAAGAATTGGAAAGTTATTCTAGTGAAGAACAGGAAAGATGGTTTGATGCAATGGATAATGAGTTTGGTTGCCTGGTAAATAAAGATGTTTTTGAAATTGTTGACAGACCCAAAGACAAGAAAGTAATTGGTTGTAAATGGGTATACAAAAGGAAAGAAATGCCAGATGGAAGTATCAAATATAAAGCTAGGTTAGTGGCTAAGGGTTTTGCACAACAGCAGTATGAGAACTATGATAAGACATATTCTCCAACTGCAAAGCCAGAAAGTCTGAGAATGGTTCTAGCTGTAGCAGTAAAAAGGAATTTAGTTGTAGAACATTTTGATTTTGAGACAGCTTACTTGAATGCGGTCTTGGATGAAGAAATATTTATGGAGCAGCCACAAGGTTTTGAAGAAAATAGTAGTCAGAGAGTATATAAATTAAAGAAAGCATTGTATGGTTTAAAACAAAGTGCCAGAGCGTGGAATCTGTGCATCAATGATGAGCTAGTTAAGCTAGGTTACAAGAGAAGCATTGCAGATGCTTGTGTTTATACAAAAGGAGACATAGTATTAGTGATTTATGTAGATGATTTGTGCGTAGCAGCAAAGTCAAAACAGGAAATTGAGTCAGTAAAAAGAGAATTGTCTAAGAAGTTTGTTTTGAAGGACTTAGGTGTATTGAAGTCTTATTTAGGTATTTGTGTTGAATGGACAGAAGAAGGACATTGTTTATTAAGTCAGAGAAATAAAATTGAAAGACTGATTGAAAAGTGTGGATTACAGAATGCAAAAATAGTAAGAGCTCCAATGACAACTGGTTTTGTGTCTGAGGAAACAACTAGAGCGTTTGAGGACAAGACTTTCTTCAGAAGTATAATAGGATCTTTACAATTCATATCTTGCCATACCAGACCAGACATTTCTTATGCTGTAAATGTATTGTCTAGAAGGGTTAATGATCCAAAAATTGAAGACTGGACAGCGGTAAAACATTTGTTGAGATATTTGAAAGGAACCGTAGATAGGAAATTGATAATAAGAAACAATAGTTCAGATCTAGATTGTTATGTAGACAGTTCATTTGCATCAGAATTAGGAGACAAGAAGTCAGTTACAGGTATGATAATTAAATATAGTGAAAGTCCAATAGTTTGGAGAAGTAGAAAACAAACTAATGTAGCGTTAAGCACAACAGAAGCAGAATTTGCTGCTTTGAATGAGATAGTAAATGAGGTACAGTGGATTAAGCAATTGCTAAATGATTTAAATGAAAGTTACAAGATACCAGTGGAAATTCTGGAAGATTCACAGTCATGCATAGCGATGGCTGAAACTGAAAGTTTGAAGAATAGAACAAAATATGTTGGTGTAAGATATCAAAATGTGCGAGACATGGTTCAGAAGGGTGAAATAGAATTGAGATATATAGAAACACAACACAACATAGCAGATTTGTTCACAAAAGCATTGACAGCAGAAAAACATGAAAGGCTGACACAAATGGTTGGAATGACATTGTAAGACACATACAATATTTTATTTCGGAGGGGATTGTTAAGGAAAATGCAACATGGGACATACAGTGAAAGAAATAAAACATGTATGTGAAAGTCACAATGACTAAGCAAGAGCAACTATGAAGCTACACAGGTGAAACTGCTAATGTAATCTAGAAGGCCTGAGAGCCAAGGACAGAGTTACTGAATGCAGATTGGAAACACCTGAGAATCATTAAGTGTACAAGGTGAAATGTTGAAATACATGGGTTGGTCTTAAGCATGGGTGGAACTATGTGGACCAATCAGAATGGAAGTACACACCCACTGGGTGGAAACTAGCTAGTGGGTGGTGATAAACAATGGCTATAAAATTGCAATGTTTGCCAATGTATTGTGGTGGAGTAGAGGTGGTGTAGTGTATAGAGATTGTGATTTGTTTACCATATAGTATATTTATATAGAAGAATAAAGTAGGTTTTATATAAAACTACTGAGTTGCCTGGGTGATTCCTGGAGATGTTTTGGAGACACCTGGAGAAGAGTGAGAAGGCTTGGAGAGTTTGTCAGGATCTTCAGCCTATTCTCTGAAACTCTGCTGCTTTGGAGAAAAGCATTAACCACTGATCTAAGCTGGTTGGCTCTGCTGCATAACAAGGTGGTGAGTTTGAGCCAGAGGTGAAGAGCTACAACTCCCATCATCCCTGACATTTTGCCGTGTCTGATAATCTCCTTCAACAGTTATCCATTCCTGGATCAGGAAGGCATGCTGTAAAGTCCCCCCTCATCCTCTTAGTCCACACCATTTAGCTTATGCAGTCCCCAAAACACTTATTTACTGGCATGTGAAATGGGGGGGGGGAGAGGAGAAGTGTCCAGCTCCATTCAAGCAGCTGGACTCACAATAAGAGAATGGAGGTGCTGTGAATCCAGCTGCAGGAATGGAGCTGGATACTTTCACCAGCAGCACCACCACCTCCCTTTTTCTACTGGCCAGCAAATAACCATGGGAGTGGCTGAATCAGCAAAAAAGGTAGGTAGGAGGTGAAAGGAAGAGATGTGCCATAGTTCTGTGTGATGGATCTTTACAGCACCTCTTCCTGATCCAGGATCTGCTAAGTATTACTGTGCTGTCCTGTACTCAGCCTGCCAATACTAAGCCTTTTGTCTCAGGACTTTATCAGACTAGAATCTAAAAACACCGTAATTCTGTGAATGAGGAAAGTGGAAATATAGTGACATTATTACACATACTATCACATGTTGCTGTAATTAAGTTAGTGTCTCCATGCGGCTGTAGCCATCTTATGTGGTCTTATGTAGCCATCTTATGAATCCTAGCCATGGATGCCATGCTGCTGCTATGAAACCATGCTATGATGCTTTGCCTTTTCAAATTACCATGCAGCCTCTACCACTAAAGGCTCGGTGAGTCTTTCTACCCTAAATCCTCCTAGTTAGTTAGGAACCTTTTCTTTTTAAAGTTTGTTTTAGTATGTAGATTGAGATTGATATACCTTCAGTAAACTTTTGATTTGCATTTTTAAACTGACTCCTTTGTTTTTGTAATGAGTCTAATTTAACTGGGTGATCTCAGACCACAGACCTCAGAATACACTTTTAAATGTTAATTGAGCTTGTCTCAGCATTCTTAAGCCACTCTGCATGAATTTGAAAGTAAATGATTTTAACTCCTTTTAAAGAAGATATTTTTATTGCTTTTTAAAAAGGGCTAGTTTCCTGGAATTTTTAAATACATTTTTATTTTTAGACTCATTCCTCCTACAGTTACAACCTATGAAAACAAGGCTGTCGGTGATCGCCCAGAGGGCCTTCTCTGCTGCTGCTCCCAGATTATGGAATGGCCTGCCGGACGAGATCTGTCTTGATACCACCTTAGACAGCTTTTAAAAAGCCGTCAAGACGGATCTTTTCCGGCAGGCCTTTCCCGAATAACTATCCTGGCCCGAAGATTCGGCTGCCTTTTCCTTTTAGCGGCCACTGGATTATTTCATTTTCCTTCTTTTTAATTATTGTACATTTTTAATTTGTTTAATTTAATATTGTTTTAAGGAGTGGGTGGGTTAGGGTATTAATATAATTATAGGATTTTTATGATGTAAGCTGCCCCAGGATTGCATTGCAGAGGGGCGGGATAGAAATAATTTTTATTATCATTAATATTATTATTATTAGAAGCTCATTGTGCAATCTATGAAGGCTCATGGAATCTATTGTTTCAACCCATGAAGCATCAATCCCCTCAGGTGTATTTGGAGGTATAAATGACCTCCAAAAATATGCCTCAGTGCACAGAGATTCCATTTCTAGGGGACACCCTACCCCTCTGTGTAGCCAGAGTGCACAGACTTCAGTTCTAGGGGACCCTCTGTCCCTCTGTGTGGCCACCCAGATTCTTCCATCCACTCTGCCAGATTGACTACAGGACAGGTTTTATCACCCCAACAAATCCTCTTGCTGCCCTCTATCCCAAGGTCGCTTACTGCTTTTCCTATAGCCTTGTGTGAATGCTTTTTCTGGGTGAATGTGTGTGTGTGTGTGTGTGTGGTGTTATTTTTTGAACCCTTTAATAAAAACCATACTTAATTTTACATGTGTGTGTATTCCATCCAGACTAGTACTGGTAGATAAAGGTTTGCAAGATTCCCTTTCGCATAGCTAAAATCAAGTTGTTGCTAATTTCCTCAACATATTAGAGCTCAATATTTTCTTGGAGTTTTCCAAGGAGCATTTTGGGTAACATTAGGAATAGGTGAAAAGCCCTTTTTTTAGTACACATTTCAATGCAAACTTACCAAATTTGCCTTTCCTAAACCTGAACACAACTGGGAATTCAATTAGACTTTCAACACTTTTGATGCTGGTCACATATTCACAAAAGCATGCTAAAATGCCATACATTTGACAAAACAGATACCACAAAGTATACAATCAAAACACCACATACAAAAACAATGATATCTCAAATGTTCACAAAAATGCTGTAATAGAGAAATCACCTGCCAAAAAAATGGCATATTTGAAGAAAGGACACACAAAGTTGCACACCTCTGAAAAATGCATATATTTTGAAAAATGTGCATGCAAATATCAGAGTTTGGAGATAATCTGTTATCTGTCATTTGTTTCTTTTCATGGTAATGGGTGCAAACTGCCATTGCTTTTTGTGATGGGCAATGAAGCTTCATTATATTCCTTTTCCTTATAATAAGAATGAGATTCCCCCCACCCTTGTGTTTTGCAGGGGGCTGTAACCTCCTCCTCCACCACCACTACCATTCCATGGTCACGCTAATCTCTTTTTCTTCTTTTTTTTTAAACAAAATCCAAGCTGCATTTATCTCGTGTGCTTTCTTCATCAGACAATCGCATCATGAAATCCAGGGAAGTGCAATACCAAAGAACAGTATATGGATTAATTGGGGAAAAGTGAAGTAGGTCAAGTCACTACTAAACGGGGGGGGGGACTTCTTCCCAATGCCTATCGTAAGACTTGTAGACTATTGCCATCTTTACATCTGACAGGACTTCTATGCCTTTGAAGACTGAAGGAGAGAGGGGGAAATGAAACAGCTGCAGGGTTTGTGTGTGCATGCATGTATTTAACCACATAGAGATGACTTGGTGGGAAAAGCTATAGCTTTGGGATTTCTGTCTGTCATAGATCTTTTAAAAGAAGAGGAGCCCTGCCATCAGATAAACATCCACTATGTGGTTGGACTTCCTTGCATATTCACATGCTAGCAACAGACCTCCCAAGAGGCAGACATTCCACAAGTATTGTATAAACACACACAAAAGGCCAATCATGTGGGTGGGAGTTTTGCTGTATCCCTGAGAATGATGTAGGTGCAGCTGTGAGGGTGGCAGGATGTAGTCATCATCATCCCTGGGAGCCCTGGCCCAGACTTTTTGATTCTCTCTTGATGGTCTTTACTTTGAATCTTATGAGCATTTTACTTGAATCAAGTCTGTCTGTGAAATGAAGAAACAGGTGTCTAAAGTGGATTGTTTGTTCAATTTAGTTCAGGAAGAAAGGCAGTGCTTGGAAACATTACATTTTTGGACTACAACACCCAGAAGCCTCCATCCATCACAACCACCACTGGTGCAGTATTCTAGAATTGTAGTCCAAGGCCAAACTCCTGTTTGATGCAGAGCATAAACCTTAGCTGTCATACTTGCTGCAGTGATATGATGGGTCATTGTGTGGGTCACCAGAGACATTGCTGTAGCTCTTCTGGTGGATGTTCCACTCCATGGGGGGAAGAATTGGGCCTGCATGCCAGACCAGTTTTGAAGCCAGTCTGCTGCACTGCAGGTGAATGGGGAATTGCTTGTGAAAGGGGGCACTGAATACATCCTTATGCAAATGTGCAAATGCAGCTGCTTGTGTAACTTGGCTCCAACAGGATCCTGGTCTAGAAAAAGTAACTTTTTCAAGTTCTGTGGATGGACAGAATAGAAGATTTTTGCTGATTCTTTGTACCTCTCTGCACCTGTTCCCACTCCCAAAGTGTGAAGCATGTCAGCAATGTTCAGACAAACCGAACACTGAGAAACATTTAATCTCTATCATTAAGCTACAACTGTGCAGGTGTGTGTGTACCTGGTTGAGTTGCTGATCATTTGAAGCTTCAGGTTTCTTTCCCATTGAAAACTGCTCCACAAAATCATTTTGGGTAATGTACATTTAACAACCTTCCCAGTGAATGTAACCTATTGGCTTCTTTTGCTCCACCACTGAGGATTTACTCCATGTACTTTTAGCAAATGGCAATATGTAAGAGACTTGAGATAATACATAAAATTCAACTAATGGCCAAGTCCCAAGTGCCGGTTTAAATAATAGGGGGGAAATGATTATATGTCTAGTAAATCTGCTGGCACTCAGTAGCTGGAAGCAACCCAGATTTACCTTCTGTCTTCTCTTTTGCAGCCAGTATTATAAAGAAGCAGGAGAGAACCACCCAGGCATCATTGATGTCAAGCAAGACCTTCTGAAACTCTATTGCCCCCATTAGACCAAATACATAAAATCTAATCCTGCATCATTATGAAGGAGACAGCTGCAAGAACAGTCACACAGGAACAGTGGGCGGAATGCTAAGCTTTGAGAGTTTATAATAATGAACCAAGCACATAACAGCACAGAATGACATGTTGATGTTCCCCTTGGTCCTCATTTTTTCGCAGCCTGTGAACAGGGAGCTTCCAGTGTTGGTAGCAGATATGTATGCATATCATTTAACTTGCTGCCAGTCTCACTGGAGACATTACTGTTTTCAAAGAGAAGAGACAGGAAAGGGAGCTCTTGGGGAAAAAAAAAATCCTGCATGTAAGTGAGCTATATGCAGTGGTTAGACATCTACAGAAGAAGTGATGGAGGGGGAGGACTCTAGAGGTAAAATTGACTTGAGAAAATCTCATCACTTTCTGAGTGCAATGGGGTCATGACATAATGCAACCCTAGATATTTCAAACAAACAAACAAACAAACAAAACCAATAAAGCATCCCATGTAGAAAGAGAGGACACAGCCTAGGCACAGAAAAAACATTCATTGAGTTTATATCGCCCTGTGCAAATACAGTATGTGCTTGGAAAAGTGGAAGCTTTGTTTGGGTGGAAATATTTGAGCAGAGTGCTGTCTGTGCTGTCAGAAGTCTTCTGGATTCATTCTGATTTCTGAACAGCAGGTTTAACTAGAAGACCTCCATGGTTATATACAACCCTGTGATTCTATTGCACTACCATTTTCCTGCTTAGATGCCACCCCATTCTTTGCAAGCAGATTCTCCTGTCTTTGGCAGAACAGGATTCAGGGTTGGTAAATCTCGATTCAGGACCTGGCTCTGGTGGTTCTGACTAAAGACCAAAAAAAATTGTTATCATGTAATATTCCTTCTCTCTGTCTCTATCTCAGCTAAATGCATGTTACATAATGGGAAATATGCCTGTGTTTTTACATCGCTCCCAAAAGACAGGGTGTATTTCTGTCTTATCTGATTCCCTTTCCAGTCCAGCTAGGTCTGTGGGCAACCCACCACATATGCCTCTCCTCCAAAGGCTTTCCAAAAAGAGAATCTCCAATTGCGGTGAGTCAGTGAAACATGGTAACAGGGATTCCCTCGCTAACCTCTCTCCTCCTTCCCTTCCCTTATCCAGGAGCAAAGGGCCAGAATGCCATCCAGTGTTTGCAAGTGCCTAAGTACCTTGGTTGCCACCTTCATTCACCTTCTTAAAGCTAAGCAGGCCTGAGTCTGGTCAGTAACTGGGTGGGTGGGAGATTCCATCCATCCATCCATCCATCCTTTTATTTATATCCTGCCTTTCTCCCAGACTAGGGGCTTGTCTAGACCTGCCAGAATATGCTGGCTTCCTGCCAGCATATTCTGGTCCTGGATCAGCCCCTCCTCCCCGTTACCTAAATAAAATGGAAGGAAGTCCATATGGACATGCCAACCCATACCAGCAGCTGCCTCTGCTACCATCCATGTTGCTCTCTCTGAAGCCAGGAAGGGGGCCCACAGCATGTGATCAAGGCCCCCTGCACATGAACAGTCTTGACCACATGCTGTGGGCCTCCTTCCTGGCTTCAGAGGGCGTGGCACAGATGGCAGCGGAGGCAACTGCCAGTACAGGCTGGCATGTAGGTATGGACTCCTGCATTCTTGCTGGGCCCAATCCATTTTTTTGTCAAATGAGGTGGGATTTCCCAGGTGTTAAAATAAAATGTTTTAATGGGTGTTACCTCCTCTTCCCCCCCATCTTTGCCCCAGGCATTGTCAGGACATCTGGGGTCAAAATGAGGTAAAAGCTCTGCATTGTATGGACTGCAGGGCTGCAAGATGAGGTAAATGGGCCATCTAGACAAGCCCAAGATTCAAGGCAGCTTAAAAAGGCAGAAAATTACAATAAAAGCACATATAGTTAAAAACATTCAAAAGTTGAGATTGAAACCGTATTAAACTAACAACATAAATAAATAAATAAATAAATACCACACACACACACACACACACACACACAACACTCCTACCCCACCATTCTCTGAAGATGCCAGCCACAGATGCAGGTGAAATGTCGGAAATAAGCTCTTCCAGAACACAGCCTCACAGCCTGAGGAAAAACCCCACAGAAAACCTGTGGATGCTGGCTGTGAAAGCCTTTGACTTTACACAGACATAAAGCCATTTAAAATATTACTTTAAAACAAAAATTAAAAGCAACAGAACACCATAAAAAGCCCTCTTGTGTTAACAATTCATTCCTAAAGACTTGCTGGAATAGAAAGGTCTTAACCTGCTGCTGAAAAGACAGCAAAAAAGGAGCCATCATAGCTTCCCTAAGGAGGGAGTACCAAAGTGTGAGAGTAGCCACTCTCTCCTACATTCCCACCAGATGTGCCTGTGAAGGCGGTGGGATACAGAGAAATGCCTTTGCGGAAGATTCCAAAGTTTGGGCAGGCTCATACAGGAAGATATGGTCCTTTCGACTATAGAAACTCTATATGATAACTTGAGTTCTATGATGGAGGAAAAGCAGAATATAAATGAACTGAAGAATGTAATAAAATGAATGCATTAATATTAGTAATGAAAATGATAGCAAGCATAATGGAGCTGATTTCAAATGTTACTGGCTGGAATCCTGCTGGTGGCATACACAGAGAACCTGGCAGTATGCACATGTATATCTCGTTTTGGATAGAGCACAAGGAGGCTATTTACTAGCCCCTTCCACACCATCTGAAACATCTCCAAAGTAGCTGAAAAGCTGGGGGTAGGTGGATAGAGCCCACTGCTATGACTGTTTACTGGCTAAGCTGGAATGGGACACAGTTCAAGGTGTATGGTCACCTCCTCTCTTCCTCCCACAATTCACCCATTACATCTCCACAGGTACACCCCATGGGGCTTGACATCTGCTGGGGAGAGGGCATAGAACAGTACGTGTGGAGCACTATGCTCTACACTAATGCTTCTCAAAGTGGTGGTTCATGGATAGGTGCCAGCACCTGAGCCGTTAGCTTCTGGTCCATGGCAAGCAACCAGGAAAGGAAAAAACAGTTCTAGCCAATGAACACAAAACTGATGCCACACCTTGACTCATGGGGAGAAAATAATTGGCAGTTGCCCACAGGAAATAACCTGCAAAGCACTGCTGTACATGCTTGATGCAGCATCTCAGCCCTCTCATATATTTAACTACTTAATTTATTTTGTCATTTTATTTTCCCATAGCACAATGAGAATATTGTGTTCTAATACCTGCATGATAATGATGGTATGATGATTAATTATTTAATGCCCTAAAATGCATATTGCTAATCCCAGGCCATAAAGGGGAAAGCCAAGAGACCTGAAAGCATGGTTGGACCTGCCAGTGCTTGTTCATCAAGAAGAACATGTGGGATCAGGATGGTTGAGAAATTGGCAGATATTTTTCACAGATCTTTTCTACCTGCCTTGTATAATTTTTAAAATCACCTTTAAAAATCAGTGTTGAGAAGGGAATCCTAGTGCAATGAAGCTCTTCCATGACACAGTTGGGGCAATGCACATATAGACTGCTTTGCCCTAGCAAAAATAAATAAAATCCATTTATTTCAGAAATCATGGCAGTGACTAGCCCACTAGCCAGGCAGGTGTACCTCAGTTAACACAGCCTCTAACAAACAAGCTCCTTTTCACAATCTTTTTATCCCTGTAAAGCCCCCTTTCCTCCTCATCCTCTGTTTAGCTGGATTTCTTTTAGTAGTATCAGAATTAGGAGGGTGGTGAAGAAAGGCTGGAGAAACAGAGACTTTCAATGTCTGTGCAATAAAACTAAAACTGGGAAAGAATGCTCTAGCCAATCCTACTCTAGTTTTGTGTGTCTGCCTACAACTGGCAAGATAAACAGCAGCTGCCTCCAGAAACCCTGACTGATCATGTGTGAACAGCAAAACAGAGATAAAAGGGGAGAACAGATAAGCCTGCTTCAGCAGCTAACCCCTAGTATGCTTTTTTTAAAAAATCATAGATCTGTAAGTCTAGCCACCAAAATGGAAATAAAAAACTGAAAGCTGGTGAAAGAAAATAAATCATTCCTGGATGCATTTGGAAGAAGCCTTCAAGTGGTCTCTAGGAACATTATCAGACAAGGCAAAAATCATGTCGTTATGATGTGATAATAACACAATGGACTGAAATTATCAGATGATGCCGTCCTCCTCCCATGGCCAGCACGTGCACCAGCTGTGAATAAGGCATCACCTTTTATTCACAGGCTAAGCTGTGAATAGCTCCTCAATATTGTTATTTTTGTGGTACTGAGGATTGTGCAAAAACAATTCCCACTGTAATCATGAGAATACAGCATGAATGGGTGGTCCTCTTTCCCCTGTTCCTGTTGCCAGTGAGAAAACTTCTGGCTGACAACATGAAAATGATTGACAGGACACTCTTCTTATGTACTGTCCCGTATTGCTGGCACATTTTTATGTATGTTTCAGGGCTTATCTGTGTATTTATTTTGTTTTTTTTTTGAAGTTTTTTATGGTTCCAGGCTGTGAGGACATGTTCTGGAAGAGTTTATTCCTGACATTTCACTTGCATCTGTGGCTGGCATCTTCAGAGAATGCTTGAGTAGGTTATATACTGTGAGTCCCTGTTGGGGAGGATATGTAAATTTGTGTATTTGAATGGCTAGTTCCTAGGGTAGGTGGATATGTAAGAATGATTAGTTCCTAGGGTGGAGGATATGCAAGGAGAATGCAGCTGTGGATATGTTTACACTGGGACCACTAAATGCAGTGTGCAAACACAAATCAAGGAGCATGACATACACTGCAGACTGGGCCAGCCAGAAAAATCAGCAGTAGCAGAACACATGGTTCTGATATGTGGATGACACTTTCACCATTTGGAATCACGGAGAAGAAGATTTGGTCTCATTCCTGAACCACCTGAACAGCATCCACCCAAATATCCAATTCACGATGGAAAAAGAGAAGGAAAGAACACTGCCATTCTTGGATGTCCTAGTCATCCGCAAACCAAACCAACGGTTAGGCCACAAGGTATACAGAAAACCCACACACACAGAGAGAGATACATACACAAGAACTCCAATCATCATGCAGGACAAAAAAGAAGCACAATAAAAACATTGATAGACCATGCAAAAAGGATCTGCGAACCCCACTACCTGGAGGATGAACTGAGGCACCTAAACTGGGCCTACAGGCTAATGATTACTCCAGATCAGACATCACAAGAGCAGCCAGACCCAGAAAAAAACCACAGGAATGAAGACAAACAGCCACGCAAAGGGAAGGTATTTACCATACATCAAAGGAGTCACAGACAGAATAGGGAAACTGATGAGGAAACACAACCTCCAAACAATCTATAGGCCAACCAAAAAAATCCAAGAAATGCTATGCTCAGTGAAGGACAAAAGAGACCCTCTCACAGCTGCAAGAGTTTACTGCATACCGTGCAGCTGTGCACAAGTTTACATAGAGACCACTAAACACAGTGTGCAAACATGAATCAAGGAACATGAGAGACACTGCAGACTGGGCCAGTCTGAAAAATCAACAGTAGCAGAACATTTTATAAACCAACCTGGACACAAAATGCTATTTAAAAACACAGAAATTCTGGACCATGCCAACAACCATCATGTCAGAATGCACAGAGAAGCTACTGAAATCCACAAACACCTGGACAACTTCAACAGGAAAGAAGAAACCTTAAAAGTAAACAAAATCCAGCTCCCACTTTTGAAAAACGATAGAATCAAAACTCAACACTTACAAAGGAATTCCATCCAGGGACAGGAGGATTCCCAGCAGATAATGGCCCATCAACCAACCATTAACCAAACAGACACTAACAAGCCTTGCATTTCTATACCCAGAAACTAACCATTCAATTACACAAATTTACATATCCTCCCCAACAGAGGTTCACAGCATATAAGCATCACACACACCCCTACCCAACCATTCTCTGAAGATGCCAGCCACAGATGCAGGCGAAACATCAGAAAGAAACTATTCCAGAACACGGACTCACAGCCCGGAAAAAAAAAACCCAAGGAAAATCTATGGTGTAAAACTGCTGTATTTCTGCAGTGTATACAGGCCCTGAGACAGGAAAGGAAACTTTCAAAACTTACACAAATGATAGATTATTTCAGTCTTGGTCATTTTTGTTGCTTTCATATTAGTTTTACTGTAATCACTATCATACTGAAATTCATTTTATATTCAAGCATGTGTGCAATTGATCACAACTTGCTCAAAAACTCAAGCCTAAATACAATTGCTAGTACCAGCAAGGATAGACCCATTGAATCAATGAGATGTATTCAAGTGGTGACCACACATTCAGAAAGGAGAGATGTAGTAGTAATGGGGGGTTTCAAATATCTTTATATTTGTTGGAAGTCCAACTCTGCCAAGAATTTAAGGTCCAATAATTTCCTCAGTGGCCTTGCAGACAATTTCATTGTCCAGAAGGTGGAAGAGGCAACAAGATCAGCTATTTTAGATATGATCATAACCAACGGGGATGACCTGGTTAATGGAGTGAAAGTGGTGGGATTCTTAGGGGTGAGTGATCATGTTCTCCTGGAACTTGTTATACAGAGGAAAGGGAAAGCCAAGCATAATCAGGCATGCATTCTAGACTTTAAGAAAGCTGATCTCAGAAAACTTAGGGAATTATTGGGTGTGATCCCATGGTCAAGAATACTAAAAGATAAGGGAGTTCATGAGGGATGGGAGTTTCTTAAAAGTGAGATATGGAAGGTGCAACTTCAAACAGTTCCAATGTGGAGGAAACATGGCAGGTGTCTAAAGAAATCAGGATGGATGTCAAAAGAACTCTCAACTGAGCTAAAACTTAAAAAAGACATGTACAAGAAATGGAAAAAGAGAGAAATCACCAAAGAAGAATTCAAACAAATAGCCAGCTCATGTAGGGAGAAGGTCAGAAAAGCTAAAGCACAGATGGAGCTCAGGCTTCCTAGAGAGGTTAAAAACAATAAAAAGGTGTGTTTTTTTTAATGTGTGTAACAAAGGGAAGAACAAGGAAATGTTAGGGCCACTGTGTGGAGAAGATGGTAAAAGGCTAACAGGGGACAGAGAAAAGGCAGAACGACTTAATACCTTCTTTGCTTCAGTCTTCTCTCAAAGAGGGAACAGAGCTCAACTTGGGGAAAATGGAGCAGATGATACAGTAGGTGAAATACAGTACAGAATTGGTAAAGAGGTAGTTCAGGAATACCTGGCCAATATAAATGAGTTCAAGTCTCCAGGGCCAGACGAACTTCAGCCAAGGGTATTGAAAGAACTGGCAGAAGTAATCTCAGAACCATTGTCTAGCATCTTTGAGAATTCCTGGAGAACAGGAGAGGCCCCAGCAGACTGGAAGAGGGCTAATGTTGTCCCCATCTTTAAAAAGGTGGGGGGGAAAGAAGATCCAAATAATTACTGCCCAGTCAGCCTGACAGCAATATTAGGAAAGATTCCAGAGCAGATCATTAAACAGTCTGTAAACACTTGGAAAAGAATGGCGTGATCATTAAAAGTCAACATGGATTTCTCAAAAACAAGTCATGCGAGAATAATCTTATCTCTTCTTTTGATAGAGTTACAAACCTGATAGATGAAGGGAATTCTGTGGATATAGGACTTTTTCGGATGAAGAAAAGTAACGCAAGCAGCCTCTCCAGCTTGCGAGGCTGCGGTGCTGCAAAGCGCCCCTTTCGTATGATGCTCACCCCTGCCGGTACTGTTGCGGTACCTCAGGGAGAGCTGAGAGTCATATTGCGTTGATTTTTACTCACAATCAACTTTCATGAGTAAAAAATCAACAAAATATGACGCTCAGCTCTCCCTGCGGTACCGCAACAGTACCGCTAGAGGGCAGCGTCATCCGAAACTGACACTTTGCAGCGCAGCAGCTTGCGTTATTTTTCTTCATCCGAAAAAGTCCGTAGTGTATCTTGATTTCAGCAAGGCTTTTGACAAGGTCTCCCATGATATCCTTGGAAAAACGTTAGTAACCTGTGGGCTTGACAATGGAACTGTTAGGTGGATTTGTAATTGGTTGACTGACTGAACCCAAAGGATAGTCACCAATGGCTCCTCTTCATCCTGGAGAGAAGTGACCAGTGGGGTGCCACAGGGTTCTGTCCTGGGCCCAGTGATATTCTGCATCTTTATCAATGGCTTAGATGAGGGAATAGAGGGTATGATTATCAAGTCTGCAGCTGACACCAAATTAGGAGAGGTAGTGAATACCTCAGAGGACAGGATCAGAATTCAAAATGACCTGAACAGATTAGAAAGCTGGGCCAGACCTAACAAAATGAATTTCAACAGGGAGAAATGTAGGATACTACACTTGGGCAGTAAAAATGAAATGCACAGATATAGGATGGGTGACATTTGGCTTGAAGGCAGTACATGTGAAAGCAATCTAGGAGTCTTAGTGGATCACAAGCTGAACATGAATCAGCAGTGTAATGAAGCAGCTAAAAAAGCCAATGTGATTCTAGGCTGCATTAATAGGAGTATAGTGTCTAGATCAAGGGAAGTAATAGTGCCACTCTATTCTGCTTTAGTCAGACGTCACCTGGAATACTATGTCCATTTCTGGGCACCACAATTTAGGAAGGTTATTGAGAAGCTGGAACATGTCCAGAGGAGGACGACCAGGATAATGGGAGGTTGGAATCTATGCACTATGAGGAGTGGCATAGGAAGCTAGGCAGTCTGGAGCAGAGAAGGTTGAGAGGTGACATGATAGCCATTTTTAAATATTTGAAGAGATGTCATACTGAGGATGGAGCAATCTTGCTTTATGCTGCTCCAGAGACTAGGACACGGAGCAATGGGTTCAAACTACAGGAAAAGAGATTCCACCTAAACATTAGGAAGAACTTCCTGACAGAGCTGTTCGGAAGTGGAATACACTGCCTCGGAGTGTGGTGGAGTCTCCTTCTTTGGAGGTTTTTAAACAGAGGCTGGATGGCCATCTGTTGGGAATGATTTGACTGTGTATGCCTGTATGTCAGGGTGTTGGACTGGATAGCTCTTGTGGTCTCTTCTAACTCTATGATTCCATGTTTTGGCTTACCATTTAGCAGCTGATACAATGGGGCTAGTAATTGGATTTTGGCCTCAGTGACCAAATATTTTATCAACTGGAGCGGCCCTATGTAATAAAGTGGGTGGGGAGTTAGAGATAAATCCTATCATCAGAATAAAACCCACTGTGCTTTTTGGGGGGGGGGGTAGTTATTAAACTAATCCCAAAATTAAGATGTGTGATTGCATTTATTACAAGAGAACTTTCACTGTCAAATCCAGGGGAATATTCCCTAACTGCCTCCCAAAAATTGACTTTCAGAATCCAGCTCCTTTGCTCTCAATGGTACAATTGGAAATAGTAACCAAAATGCCATGGAATAGTTTTTCTTTAAAAAACATTTTACATTATGTATAGAAAAGCAGTTTCCAACATTTTACCATGCTGCAGGATTTCTGGGCAAGAGAAGCCAAAATCATGTTATGCAGCCAAGAGTAGACCTGTTTATTCTGGTAACAAGAACGGTTACGTTGAGGTTTTCCCTGCACAATCTCAATAGCATCCCCAAACCAGATCATATTCTTTTAGCTTCTTGAGGGCCAGCCCAACACAATTTGCTATCATAAGCAAAGAGCAGGATGACACTTCCCTATTGTGCATACAGAAAAATCTTGTTTTCATACTTCAGAAGAAAGAGTGTCCTGCGCTGCACCAGAGAGCTGGTGTGGCTTATGATAAACAAGTCAGGAGAAAGGTATGTTGGGAAGGGGACAGTCATGGTAAACAATGGCTGGGGGAAATGGAAGTAGGGAGTAAAGAGTTTAGAAAATTGCAATTGAGAGAAAAAGGAAGGAAGGGAAGAGAGAGGGGAAGTGGAAGGAGAAAGGAGATGATTTGGGGAAGATGTTTTCAGTGTCAGATGAACTAAGAATCAGGAGCTGAGCAGACCACTGCAGGATAGAAATATTGTAAGGAGTACTCAGTAGCAGGAAGCTCCTGAAATACATCCAAGAAAAAAGCAGTTGGAGTTGATATTAAAACTGTCCATACACAGAAAGAGGAACTGAGTAACTACAGAAAGGGGCAAAAAGAGATGATTCAACTATAAAGGGAGAGAGGGAGGAAGAATGTTATTTATAGTTATTTATTTATGTAAAATCCAAAAAATGTTTAATATGTCTAGAGTTTGAGCTTGTCTACACTGGCAAAACAAAACAAAAAACAACAACACCATACTCACCCCATATTTGCTGCACAGTTGACACACAGTGATGCATATTTTCACCAGGGTTTCTGTAGAAAACTCTGAATTGGTAAGACTTGAAGTTTGGTCTGCATTTGAGAGGAAAACCCAGATTTTTGGCCATGAGGCTGCCAAGGACTGGCTTTGGAGCAAAACCAGGGCTGGACTTCTGGTGCACGGAACTCCATTCTGGTGCTTTTCTTTTTTGATTGTGCACATATCTGAATAAGCATATTTCCACTTATCCAGTAATATAGTACTCTGGGACCAAATATATTCACTTATTCCGATGTATAAGCGAGGGGGGGGGAGAACCTAGAGGAGCCCCAGCTATGTGGCTGGAAACAATACGACATATAGGACATATCATCAGCAGAGGATGACCATTTTACTCTGATGTGGATTACAGTGTGGAAGGATACTCTGATCTACAATCAGACAAGCATTTATGGGACTGCTGCAGATGAAAGAAATCTGCTGCATCTACGAGGTAGGTGTAGGGTTTCTCGCCAGTGTAGACAAGCCCTTTGCCTAGAACCCTTTAATTCCTCTCTCACATCTTTTAGAGGTGGGGAATCATACCCTTCCAGATGTTTTTGGCCTACAACTTTGATCATCCCCAACCAACATAGTCAGTGGTAAGAGATGATGAGAGCTGTAGTCTAGAAACATTGGAAGGCCACGGTTCTCCACTCCTATTTTAAATGATCCCATGATCCCAATGGCTGTATTGTCAGTCTTGTTGGGTGCAGGGCAGACTGCTTGGCCTGTCACAAACCACTCTTTCCCCTAACACATTCCTGCTGCTCCTCTCACCTCTACCCCAAATGTTTTATCCTGCAGACAGCTGCCTCACTCTACCTAGTGGTAAGGGCAGTCTTGAGTTACTCCATTCTGAAGGAATGATTGTCATTAATCTCATACCCTCAACATTTCACACATGAAGACACATGGACACACATGGGCAAGCAACAGAGTGTGATCAAGATGGCAAAAGTTATTGATGAAAACCACACAAGCTAGAAGAAGCTGCAGGACTTTGCTTTTGCCTGAGCCTATTTGGAAAAGGCAATATTTCACCCTGACTTCTCCTCTCCCCTGCCCTGCCACCCCACAGAGTTGATTGCAACTGTTTTGCACTTTGAACTCAGTTGCAGCAATTGAAGTGAACAGAGGACAAAGGGGGAAATGGAGAGAAGAGAGAGAGAAACCAGGACATTTGGAAAGTAGCTGAAAAAGCAGGGTGATAGAGGATTAATCTGGCCTGTCCCTGCCAAATCAGGACAGTTGAAGGGTATATAATCTTCTACAACAACAACGACAAAGTCAACCACTGCAGTGACAAATGCTGTTGTGATGAGGAAAACCTGCCTGCCTTCAATGGTCTTGAGTAGCCTATCCCTGACTGAAGTGAATTCTGCAGAACATTGCTTCCAGCAGTGTTTGGTGAGGGGTTACAGCCTGTCCCTGTGTGTCATAGAGATGTGCTGCACCCAGCCTCCAGGGGATCCAATAACATGCCTGTGTTCACATCATTTTGTTAGTGAAATAATAAGCCTCAGGGGAAGACAAGGACGTAGCATGTTCTAGCTTAATGAGGTCTCCACAAGTCGCAGCCCACAAGAAAATTAAGAGAGGATTATGATGACATGAGGGGGAAAAGAGGGGGGAAACCTGAGCCAGTAATGACTTAACAGCAAGAGGTATTACAGCAAGTTTCAAGAGAAGCAGAATGCTTCAATATACCTGTTAACTGTAATGTATTGGTGGAAGGATACAGAGAATAAGGCCAGTTCCAAATTTTACTAAGCTCTGGTAACAGCCAGTTTGCTTTTTCATAGCTCATTTTACATTGATGATGTTATGGTTTAACACAACAATGATAAGATCTTTGTTGGGGGGGAAACCTTCATTGGACCCCACCTCCTTAGGTAACTATTGGCCATTCTCTAATCTTCCCTTTCTAATTAAGGTCCTAGAGTGAGTGGTGGCAACACAACTTCAGACTTTCTGGATGAAATGGATTACCTAGACTGATTCCAATCTGGGTTCAGGCCTGGTTATGGGACAGAAACAGCCTTGGTGGATTACCTACACCAGGAGTTGGACAAGGGGAATGAGTCTCTATTGGTCTTCCTGGATCTTTCAGCAGCATTTGATACCATCAACCATGGTATTCTTCTGGCTTGTCTGGATGACATAGGATTTGCTTTGCAGCAGTTCTGGTCTTTCTTGGCTGATCATTCCCAAAAGGTGGTGCTGGGGGAATGGTTATTCATCCTTTTGGCCATTAGCCTGTGCGGTTCCACAGGGGTCAATGCTTTTCAGCGTCTACATGAAATCACTGGGAGAGGTCATCAGAGCTTTGGGTTTGGGTGTCATCAGTATGCTGATAATACCCAGCTCTACCTCTCCTTTACAACTGATGCCAAGAAAGCTGTGGTAGTACTGAATTGTTGTCTGAATGCAGTAAATGAATGGATGCAGGTGAATAAACTGAGGCTTAATCCAAACAAGACAGAAGTGTTGCTGAACAATAGGAAAACCAACCTGGGATTGGGATCACAGTCTGTTCTGGATGGGGTTGCTCTCCCTCTGAAAGATCAGGTTCATTGTTTAAGGGTGCTATTGGACCCAGAGCTGCTCTGGTAAAGCCAGGTTGCTCCAGTGGCCAGGAGCACCTTTGCCCACTATTGGCTGGTGTCCCAGCTGCATCCTTTCTTGGGGAAGGCAGATTTGGCCATAGTGGTTCATGCCTTAGGCCTTCTCTAGATGGGCCAAATGAAATGGCCTCCCCCATTCCCATGCCCTGCAGTCCAGATGATGCAGGGTTTTTACCCTGTTTCTAGTCTGAACTGTCCAGACAACGTCCGGGCAGTTCCAGTGAGAATCCAGGGCAAATAGCCCTTAAAACAGAGTGGATATGTGTTTTAAAAATGTTACATTTGCTGCTATTCTTCTGGAAAAAATGGTGACTTCCATTACTGCAATTACCACAGACACAGCCCGCATGGTGCCTGGCATAGCCATATCACAGCCGGGTTGTGATCTTGGCAACTGCAGAGGTCACTGCAAGGCACCAGCAATGGTACCACAGCCAGGCGTCTCATTCCTGGAGTATTCTGGCCAGTGTAGACAAGCCCTTCATTATCTCTTAATTAGACTACTGTAATGCACTCTACATTGGGCTGTCCTTAAAAAGTGTTCAGATGCTGCAGCTAGTACCAATGTAGCAGCCAGACTGGTGACAGGTGTGCATTTTAGAGACCAAATAATACCAGTCTTACAAGAACTGCACTGGCTTCCAATTTGCTTCCGAGCTCAATTCAAGGTGCTAGTGTTGACCGACAAAGCCCTAAATGACTTGGGATCATGATATCTGAAAGACTGCCTGCTCCCATATGAGTCTGCCAGAAAATTGAGATCTTCAGAGGAGGCCCTCTTGCGTGTTTCAACACCTCGTGAAGTTAGGTTGGTGGGTACACCTAACAGGGCTTTCTCTGTAGCAGTGCCTTGACTGTGGAACTCCTTACCCAAGAAAGTTAGACTGACCCCATCACTTTTAAGCTTCTGGTGGGCAGTCAAACCAGTGCTGTTCTACATGTCTTTCAGTGTTTGAAATTGCTATTTTAACTGTTTCAAAACTGGACCCTAAGATTGTTTTGATTGGTTTTAGGAGTTTCTAAAGGGTATTTAATATATTTGTCCATTTTTAAACATCTTTGTACTGTTTTAATAGATTTTTATTTATTCCTCACCCCAGAAGCTGTTGTGGGCTAGGAGGTGATACAGAAATACTTTAAACAAACAAATAAATAAACTAAATAACAACAACAGTAATTTCTGGACTTGCCTGTGGTTATTGAAAAGTACGTGACTGGACTATCTGGAGATAAAGGTGATAAGAACCTTCCTGAGACTATAGCATTTTGATACCACTTCAACTGCTATGGCCCCACCCTATGGAATCCAAGGATTTATAGTTTGGTGGGAGACCTCAAAATTCTTTATCTAGTACAGGGGAAGTAGATTAGATGTATCTGACACAGAATTCTCAATATCTCACCAAACTACTCTGAAGGTGTTGGATCTTGTCTGATCTTCGAAGCTAAGCAGACTTCCAAGGAATACCAAGTGCTGGAGGTTATATTTCAGAGGGAGGCAATGGTAAGGAATGGTATTCCTTGACCCCAGAAAACCCTATGAAATTCTCCCTTAACTCTGTCTCTCTAGATGCAGGCAAGGTGACACAGCCTTTTATTGTAACACACTCTACATGGAGCTGCCTACAGAAACTTCAGCAGGTCCAAAATGTTGTGATCATACTGTTAATTAATTAATTAATTAATTAGCTAACACACATTGGAAACTGTTTAATGCAGTGTAGATGTGTAAATAGCTATTGCTTAAAACAATTTGTAAAGCCGCTCTGATAGCCTTGTGGCTGAAGAGCGGGGTATAAATAAATAAATAATAAAATAATAATAATAATAAAGTTAACCAGGAATGGTTACAGGAAATATATAAACCGCCGGTTTCAACATTTTCAATCACTATCAGTCTGTGTATGGTGTACAACTCAAAGTGCTGCTTATAAACAATAATGTAATATAACATATGCAATATACAGCTTGGGTCCAGACTAGCTGAAAGACTCTTATCTCCCCATATGAGCCAGTTCACAACTTGAGATCCACAGAAGAAGACTTTCTGTTGGTCCCGCCACCATCACAGACATTTTTGATGGGGATGTGGACAAGAGACTTCTTGGTGGCTGCTCCCAGGTTGTGGAACTCCTTCTCATGGGGAGTTGGGCAGGTGCTCTGTCTATGTTCTCCTTCTGGTGGCAGGCAAATGCATTTTTGTTTTGAAAGGCTTGGGGCCATTTATTGGTTGTTGTGAAGGGTTTTTAAGGGGAAGCACTGCACCTTTCTTTCATCTGTTATGTTATAAACATTTTTATTTTTATTTTAAATTCAGGAGTGCTTTTAATATGATGGTATGATTGTGGTGGTGGCAGTTATGCTCATCCTTTCCCCAAAAAACTGGTACTTAAGGAGTGTTACAAAAGTTAAACAAAGAGTTGAAAGTGCTTACAAAACCATCAGTAAAATCATGAAAACATACTAACTGATACTGTTAAAATGCAATTAATCTGTCCACAGAATTAAAACTATTAAAAACAAAACCATAAAAGACATAGTGCCCTTGTCTAGATGGGCTTTTTACCCCATCTTGGCCCATCTTGGAGCCCTGCAGTTCAGACAACACAGGGCATTTGTCCTGTTTTGCCTCTGGGCAGTCCTCATGACGCCAGGTCAGAGATGGGGAAGATGGGACCAAGATGGGGTAAAGTCTATTACATCACTGTTTAAAAATACCTGGGAAAAACTTCAAAAAAACAGATTGGGCCCCGCATGACCACAGGAACCACAGCAGCTCCCAGCTGCCATCACTCTTCTGAAGCCAGGAAGCAGGCCAAGCTGGTCACATGCAGTGGGCCTTGCTCACATGCTGTCATCTTGTTTCCAGGCTTTGGAGAGTGGGATGCAGGTGGTGGTGGCTGCAGTGAAGGGCCAGTGTGGCAGTCTGGACTCCATCCCGTTTCATGCCAGTAATAGGAGAGGAAGAGGTGGGCAGAATACACCAGTGGGAAGCCAGTGTGTTCTAGCCATGTAGATGAGCCCTGTGTTTGATTTTGGCTGTATTCAGTTTTAATCTATATTGTAAGTATAAATGCAAAGAGCATTCACCATTGTTTGTTTCCCAGCCAAAAGAAATAAGTTTCCTAACACTTGGGACATCTGGTTGAAAAAAATAACACAGTGGTGAGATTTTGTGCAGTTTACACCTGGCTTTTGCACAACCCAAAGTGCTTCAGGAAATTATTCCTCACAGAAATACATGTAGGCTGTTTTTTTAATGAAAATTGTGAGTTTGTGCAACAACAACAAAAAAGCCCCACCGTTTTATGCAAAATCACTGTTTCCAGAAACCAAGATGGTATTTTAGGGGGAAAATTCTTTTTGCCCAGAAAAGACGAAGTATGCACAAAAGTCCATATGGGTTTGTGGAAAGTGTTTTTTTGCACAGAAAAAAGTGTTTTTCTCACATACACAAAATTTAGTGCAAAAACACTTTCCAGAAATTAAATGGCTTTTTGTGCAAGATTGTTGAGTTTTGCTCAAAACCCAGCAATTTCCCACAAAAAACAACAAACCACACAGCTGTCTGAAAACAGTAAAATTATTGTGCCAAAAATGTAGCTGAGATCCTGAATCAAGGAGACATAATCTCTCTCTCTCTGGCTTTTCTTCACAAACGAAGATTCAGGAAGGACTCATCCATAAAGTGTTGTCAAAAAGAACATGATTTACATATGATTTTGTTCTGAGTTTTTTTTTTTTTTATGTGAAGAACATGTTTACTGCACAAAACTTCCTGATTTTCATGCAGGGTGCGTGCATGTTACCTTCAAGTTACCTGTCAACCTATGGCTACTCCATTAATTTAATGGGGCAAAGAATACTCAGAGGTGGTTTTACCAGTTCCTTCCTCTGAAATATAGTCTACAGCACCTGGTAATCATTGGCAGCCTCCCATCCAAGCACTAACCAGGGCTGACCCTGCTTAACTTCCAAGATCTCTCACATATATTTCTGTGCAGAATAGTTTCCCAAAACATTTCAGAGTGTATAACTATAAAGCAAGAACTCTGCAGAAATACTGGTTTTCTCCCATAGTAGGAAAAGAAGTGCAGAAGGTATTCATCTTCACATGCACAGACAAAACAGTCAAACATTTATTTTTTTTAATAATAATTTTTATTATTTTTTAAAAAATTAAAAAAAACCCATACAATTACTACATAAAACTAACAAACATATATAACAGTGATTCCCTTCACCGAGGGACTTCCCTTTATATTCATCCCTCTTTCCAAAATTTCATTGTTTCCATCTCAGGTTTGCTTCCTCTCCCCTTTATTAATACAAATTCTAAAAATTTACTCCATTTTTCACCAAAAACATTCTTATTTAACCCTCCTTTTTTTTCCTTAACCATATTTGTTAATTTCTCATTTACTGCTATATTCCATACCTCGTCATACCATTCTTCTATTTTGTATTCACCTTGTATTTTCCATTTCTTTGCTATTATTAACCTTGCTGCTGTCAGCAAATTTGTTAACAAATCCTTAACAATTTGAGATTCTTGTATTTTTTCACAATATGATAATAATGCTATTTCAGGGCTTAATGGTATATTTATCTCTAGTACTTCACTTATTTCCTTCATTACTATTTTCCAAAATTTCTGTACATATTTGCAATTCCACCACATATGCATATACGTTCCCAATTCTTGGCATCCCCTCCAACACTGTGCTGAATGCTTTTTATCTATTTGATTCAATCGTACTGGAGTTAAATGCCATCTCCATATAATCTTATAGTAATTTTCTTTTATTCTTACTGATAATGTTTTCAAATGTTGCATATTCCATATTTTTTCCCACTTAGATTTGTCTATTGCAATTGCTACATCTGTTTCCCAAACATCTTTTAAATGATCTTGTACTTCTTCATTATCCATTAACATTTTATATATTTTGCTTGTAATACCCTTTATAACATTTTTCTCTTGGATAGCTTTTGTAATTAATTCCTCAAATTTTGTACTTTTCCTACAACTATCCTCCTTTAAACATTTTTTTGTCCATCTTTCTAACTGTATCAATTTAAACCATGTAAATCCTTGCTCCTTTAATATTTTTTCCATATAATTTTTATTTTTCATTTTCCCCATCCATTCCTTCAACCTTATAATTTCTTGTCCTCCACAGTCAAGCATTTATACCCCTAGTGTATCCCTGCCTTGGGTCCCACATGGAGTGAAAGGCAGGATATAAATAAGATACATAAATAATAGGTCCCCTGTATAAAGTGGAGGTAGGTTTTGCAATAGTTATACAAGTGGAAAAAATACAGTCGAACATCTGTATCCTCGGTTTTGGCATCCATGGATTCCATCCATGGCTTGAAAATATTCCAAAATAATAAATAAATAAATAAATAAATAACTTCTAAAAACCAAACCTTGTTGTTTGCCATTTTATATAAGGGACACCATTTTACTATGCCATGTGTATAATGGGACTTGAACATCCACGAATTTTGGTATCCACAAGGGGTCCTGGAAACAAACGCCAGTGGATACCAAGGGCCAACTGTAGTTCCTGGAGCACACCCTTCCTACTTCTTGTTTTCTTCCTCCCATCCCTCTCCCTTTGCAATAAATGGCATACAAAAATCTGAACACTGCTCATAAATAGATGGTCAGAAGACGAAGCATCAATACTGCATAGTGAGCAGAAAGGGGGTGTTTGTCTCTCCAGAGGATTTAGACTACATTTCCCTTAATTGTTACTGTTGGCCATGTTAGATGGTGCCCTTGCAGTCTCGTGGTGCCTGAGCCATTCCTTCCCGGCAGTGTCGGATTATACCGAGTATTATTTTACAATGCTGTAGTGGGAGAGATTAGGAATTTTTTATTGGAATAAGACCATTCTACTGAAAAATATACCCGACAGCAAAAGGCCGTAACAATAACGCAATAATAATAATAATTGTTTTCCTCTTTTCTTACTAATACAAAAATAAAACTATCCTAACACTAATACATTTTTCCTCTTAATCTAAACACACTATAATCGCATTATACTTACACATTATACTTATACCTATTCAGAAAATAAAAAAACAATAAAAGATTAATACAAAATAATACAAAAATACAATAATAATAATAAAATATTTATTTATTTAGAATATCCTTTTATGTTATTGCTGGGGTTGTCTCACTAAACTACGGCCAAAACTTTTTCCAACGATGGTTTGGCAATTTCTCTTTTTCACTCAGAGCTAAATTTTCAATTACGTTCTTCACATAATAAGCAGTGCCTTTTACATCCCGCAGATTTTGAGTTTTCACAGAATCACAGAATTGTAGAGTTGAAAGAGACCACAAGGGCCATCCAGTCCAATCCCATTCTGCCATGCAGGAAATCACGATCAAAGCATCCCTGACAGATGGCCATCCAGCGTCTGTTTAAAGACCACTGGGCTAGAGAATGCTGGAAAAGGAACAATGCAACCAGACCTTGAGAAGGGTGCTGGCAGGGGGATTCTGAGAGGTGTAATCCAAAAGTAACTTTCCCAGGCTCTGAATGCAGCCTAGAATCATAGAATCATAGGGCTGGAAGGGACCCAACAGCCATCCCATCCAATCAGCTTCTGCCTGCAGGAATACCCAATCAAAGCACTCACGACAGATGGACATCCCGCCTCTGCTTAAAAGCCTCCAAAGATGGCGACTCCATCACACTCTGAGGCAGTGTATTCCACTTCTGAGCAGCTTTTACTGTCAGGAACTTCTTCCTAATGTTTAGGTGGAATCTCTTTTCCTGTAGTTTGAACCCAATGCTCTATGTCCTAGTCTCTGGAGCAGCAGAAAACAAGCTTGCCCCATCCTCAGTATGACATCCCTTCAAATATTTAAACATGGCTCTCGTGTCACCTCTCAACCTTCTCTTCTCCAGACTAAAAATACCCAGTTCCCTAAGTTGCTCCTCATAGGGCATAATGGCTTCCAGACCTCCCACCATTTTGGTTGCCCTCCTCTGGACACATTCCAGCTTCTCAATACCCCTCCTGAATTGTGGTGCCCAGAACTATTACTTCCCTTGATCTAGACACTATACTCCTATTAATGCAGCCTAGAATCGCATTGGCATTTTTTGCTGCTGCATCACACTGCTAACTCATGTTTAGCTTGTAGTCTACTTTGTTTTTTTTTAGGGAAATCTACACTATTACGTTAATTGCTAATTAACAAAAAATATTTTGTTAGTGCCTATAATATAGTTTTTAAACTAAATTATTGGTGGCAAATTATGTAATACAGTAGCCCCCCCCCTTATACAGTAGCCCCCCCTTATACAGCTCCCTTTGTCTATGGAAAACTAACCCTAACATCACATAGAGGTTTACCAGGCGCACCGTGGACCAGGACACTGTCCAGAAACTCACAGCTGGGAAACCAGACTCCTTCCTATTCCTCTTTTGGCCCACTGACTTCCTGGGTCCCCTGACACCTTCCGGAGGTTCGTTCCCCAAAAACACTGTCTCCCAAGCCTGTTGTGCCAAATCTGGCCAATCCAGGACCCGGGCCACCTCCTCCCATGTTTCCTGGGCACTCGGGCACTCCTGGACAAAATGTCTGATCATCTCCTTCTGTGCCACGCCACTCAAAATCTCAGCCTTTTTACATTTCAGACAAGGACAAGTCCGTTCATCCTCTGCGGTCCACAGTCTCCTTCCCCTCAGATTAACAACCTGATGGTAGAGCCTCCACCTCAAGTCCCACAACTTTTCGGGGACCCTTTTGTCCATGAAATACTCAATTGGGTTAGTCTGGTGATTTAGGTACTCTGATAAATCTAGTTTGGCCTGACGTTTTTTGCAAACACAGGTTAACATAAATCTCTTCCACTATTTTCCTGTACAAACTTCTCTTGATGCTCTGACCTGGTCTGTCTTCACCCTTCAACTCCTCAGCATGAATTCTATATTTCTTTATGTAAAAAACAAAGTCTCTCAAATAACCTGGTGCTTTCAATTTTTCAGACAAACCTAAAACTTAATGAGCCTTCCTCCCACCAAGTCTTTCCCCATCTAGTCCCTATCCAGCACTCACAAAACAAAACTAGCCAAGCCTGAGGTTGAATCTGACCCTTTTGCAACAGAGAAACTTTCCCAAAATTTTGGGCAGAAAAGATGGTGATGAACATAGGTCCCAGGGCTGGGAAGTCCAGGCTCCCTTGTTCTACCTGGCCATAAGCCACTGCTCTTGCCAGTGGGGACGTGGCCATTACCCAAAGGAACTTGAAGAGAACCCGATCGGCTTCTTTAATCACTGAATCTGGAGGCGAGAAAACAGCCGCCAAGTTGGCTGCCACCGGAAGCAGGTAGGTATTTACAAAAGCAGCTCTCTGGTAAATGGTCAGCTTCCATCTCTGCCAGAGGGCCACCCTATCCTTCACTTTTTCCAACCAGCGATACCAATTTTCTTTCCATCCCTTAGGAGCCACTGCAAAATTCAGCCCCAGGATCTTCACCCTATCCATCTTTGCCTCTTGCTCTGCTTGCCACCTTTCCTTTCCTTCAACTATGTCCTTTAGAGGAATAGCTGCCATCCTGTCCTCTGCAGCAAAAATCCTGATCAAAAAACTCTTTTCCATGTTAAGTCGAGCACCAGAAACTCGACCATGGGCCTCAAATGCATCTTTAATCTTTCTAACTTCCGTCTTGTCCTTAACCAAGAGGGACACATCATCAGCATGGGCAACAAATTTAACAGATTCACACGGAACCAACAACGAACTATCCAATGGACATGGGGTTTGGATCCCCAAGATGCTCTTGTCTAAATTAATCTTACACAGGATAGCATCCAAAGCAATAACATACAAGAGAGGGCTCAGTGGACAACCTTGCCTCACTCCAGAATTTAACTTAATCCTCTTTCCTGTATGACCATTGACTTGCAAAACCACCTCTGGAGGTCTGTCATTCATAGTGTTACTTTAAGATGATACTGATTTGATGGCAAATAACAACAACTTCTAGGTTATAAGTGTGAAAACAAGGGCCTTCTTACTCTGTTGACTGTAAGACATTCCAGGAGGCTTTTTGACTGAAAAGAGAGAGCAAAATGCTATAAATATGAGTGAGTGAGTGAGTGATGGTGTGATGGAACTGGGGGGGGGGCTCTGTGTTCCCCACACCCTTGGGAACCACCCCATTATCACAGATGGTAATGATTTTGATGATGATTATGATGATGCAAAGCTCCATGGGACAAGTGGAAATATGACTGGAGCAAAAAAAAAAAAAAAACCTCCACTAAAGACAGTGTTACCCAAAATGCTCCTTGGAAAATTCCAAGAAAATATCGAGTTTCTAATATATTGGGGAAATTAGCAGCAACTCGACTTAGCTATGCAAAAGGGGGTAACAATGGAATCTTTTTAAACCAATTATACCAGTACTAGTCTGGATGGAATACTTAGTACACATTTAAAATTAAGTATTGTGGGTTTTTTTATTAAGGAGTTCAAAAATAACACCAAACACACGCACATTCACCCAGAAGAAGCATTCACTCAAGGCTATAGAAAAAAACAGTAGGAAAACTTGGATAGCGGGTAGTAAGAGGATCTTGAGGTGATACAGACCTGTCCTGTAGTCAGTCTGGCAGAGTGGATGGAGGAAACTGGGTGTGGCAACACATAGCAACAGAGTGTCCCCCTGTTACTGGCTGTACGCAAAGAGGCATATTTTGGGGGGGTCTTTTATACCTCCAAATACACCTGAGGGGATTGGTTGCTTCATGGGTTGAAAAAATGGATTCCATGAGCCTTCATGGATTGCACAATGAGTTTCCTGGTCTTGACAAAAGGTGAGGAAGATGCTAAATGTGTTTCTTAATGTCCAATGATTGAATTTTAACAGCTTTGAGCAACTTCTTTTAGGTTGGGAGCTGAGGAGAGGAAATTTCACAATCAGCAAGTACAAAAGGGTTTCTTCCATCCATTAACTTCCCATTTATGTGGAATGTGTCTTCTTTTGGCCTTCTCAGCCCCAGGCCTTACTTTCCAGGGAAAAACCAAAAATGACCTTTTCTGAGACCATCCTGTCTTTTTCCCTTGTAAAAGGCCACAATAATGAACCAAGTTGGCCAGTCTCTGAGGCCTATAGCCAATGCTAACATTCCAGAAGTGGGGTGCCTTGGAAGTGGGGTGCAAGCTTAGTTACAACAGCATTGCAAAGAACAAGCTTGAACCTGTCTCCAAGGTTATGAATTAGATGAAAAAGCAAAACATTTTCTTCTGAAAGTCTGCAGTTTTTATTATCACCTGAATCCAGGAATTGCCATAGACCAAAAAAATAAAAATAAAAAATTAACCAATGGTCAAAGTGCTGTTGCTATCTGTTTGGACATATTCTGGTTCTTTGAGTCAGAAGGTGAAACATTCCTATGATGTGCAAGTTCACATTTAAACAAATACCGTATATATTTCCAGTATGATTCAATTGCCCATAAGCAAGAGACCTGCTCCTCTTCTTAATTGTTATAGTGGGTGCTCTCCCAGCTATTGCTACTGACAAAAGGCCTTAGAAAAGATTGTAGAACCTGCCCAAGAGGTTAATTAAAAGCAATGGATGAAAGGAATTGTGGAAGGGGGAAGGAGACTCACCAAAAAGCCAATACAGGAATCAGATACCATAAATAAGTCAGAGGGAAAGAGACAATTATTTGCAGAAGACAAAGAACATACTTTATAGATGAACACCTTTCAAACATACCTCTACTGCTCAAATCAAAGAAGAATAAAAGTTCTTCCACATAGCAAACATTCAGAAATGAGAGAATAAATAAGAGTGGCCTTGCTCCAGGCATTGGCGATAACTGTAAATGATTTATTTTCGTTCCAAACAATGAAAACCATGTTCAATCATGTTTACATGGAACTTTCTCCTTTTTTTCTTTTTAAAGAAACTTGTTGATATGAAGGTATATGGGTGGGGATGATCACTTCTTTATAACTTTGTCATTTGGCTGTACTTTGCAGATGGGAACACCTAACAGATACAGTGGAAGGTACCTAGTAAACACAGAAACAAAAGTCATTATCTGTTTGTATTGCGTCGTTTGTTCAACATCCACAAATTATGCTAGGAAATAGGCCCTTTCCTGGCTTCCCCCACCCCCTCTTCTTTCATTACATTTTATCACTCCTTCTAATAACAAACTCAGGTGGTTAGTGACAAAATGGAGCCACTGAAAAACAAGAGGGAAGCGTCTACAGTAGCCTCTCCCATTTGGGGGTTTAACTTTTGTGGATTTCATTATTCTCTGATTATTTGCTGATGCCTCTGCTGATGCCTTATGCCATTTTTAATAGGGATTTATAACCTCATGAGATTGCGAACATGTGGTGAGATTATAAATCCCTATTAAAAATGGTGTAGAGCAGCAACAGAGGCAGCAACAAGCCCCGCCACCTGCCTACTTCTGACTTGTGAAGGAACCCTGCTGCTTCAAAGGCCTCTGTGGTGGGTTGAATTCGTCGATCATACTTTTTGTGTGTGTTAAATATGGTTTGGGGAACCTAAAGATATTCATAGCTTTTCCACTGTCAGTTGGGGTCCTGTGCCTCTAACCCCAGTGACTGTGGAGGGCCAAATGTATATTCTTGAAGAAACCTTTAAGTCTGTAGCAGATCTACCGGTATCTGTCTATCTGTCCTTCTTTCCAACTATCCTAAGGGATTAAGACACACACATCCAAACACAGTCCATGCAGTCCAAGGTCTGCAAATGCAAATCCATGGGTCACACGTGGCTTTCCCAAGACCATTTGTGATCCACCTTCTCAACAAAAGGAGAGTTTTTCACTCCTTGGAAGCTTCAAGGGACAATGATATTAGCTCTGAAGGAGGGTCAGCCCCTCTGACCTCAAACCTCCTTCACAAATTCAACAAGCAAAACTGAAAGTGGATAGCCTGTCATTTCTAGTTTTCTCATAGAATCATAGAGTTGGAAGAGACCACAAGGGCCAGCCAGTCCAACTCCCTGCCATACAGGAACACACAATCAAAGCAGTCCCAACAGATGGCCATCCAGCCCTTTGTTTAAAAATCTCCAAAGAAGGAGATTCCACCACACTCCAAGGCAGTGTGTTCCACTGTCATGTTTGTATACTTCTGTGCCTATTGCAGCCCATGGCAGATGCTCAGCATGAAAATCCACCCACCCTCCAATCTGCTGGATTTGTTTAGTTTTGATGTGGAATGAGCACTGGAAAAGTAAAATTTAATTCAGGAAACAGAATGTCTTTCTTGGAGGAAATGTCTGCCTGTAACCCTTAAGAGACGTTTGTGATTTTGCTGCATTTCCCACTTGGGTACTTCTGTTTCTGTGAATCCATTATGTATGCATATTACAGTTTAACACTGAGTCATGGGTTCCCTAAATAACATTAAAACAACCAACAATTGCTAGGAAAGGTCACAACTTTATTTATTACATCTGCTGAGGTGTGACACTAGTGTGCTCCCAGATCCAAACATTGGACAACCCAGTCTGGGCCAAACACACAGCCTTCCTGCTAGGAAATACCTGGGATGACAGTACTGCAATGCCACATGGGTGGAAAGCACTGCATGTTCCCTTGCCACCTGGGAGCTCCCTGTCCACAAACTAAGCATGACTCCCCCTTACCTCACCCCCAAGATCCCTTGACAGAATCTCCAGCTGATTACACAAGGGGCAGCCTACTTGTTATCCCCTTCAAGTGGATCCTGTCACATACCAAAACCATCTAAAGTTTTGACAATATAAGATTTAGTACAATATGAAATACATAACTAAGCAGTATCGATCGAGGGTGGGAGACAGGGCAAAAGTCCAATGTCGATCTGAGTCAGAGGTGTCACTAGTGAGGAGCAGAAGGGGTGGGCAGCACCAGGTGACACCAGCAGAGGGGGTGACACCAAACTGACTATCTATAAAAATGTTGTGCAGTGTTTCAGCAGAAATCTATTATCTTTTATAAAAAATATCCCAGGCAAGCCTTCCGCCTTGTTTTTCTCTCACATGTAGGTTTTTGGTGACCTTCAAAGTTGCCCTCAGATTGTGTAGGTTTCTGGGATGACTAAGGATTCTGTATGGTCTGGTACCATGACACTACTAGGTCAAAGAGTGATGCAGGCCAACATACCGTATATCCCGGTGTATAAGACAAGGTTTGAGCCCTGAAAAATAGGCTCGAAAATCAGGACTCGTCTTATACGCTGGATACACTTTGCTTCACCGTGCCGTCTGAACTCCTGCCTCTTTGCTCCCTTCGCAAATGGAGCAAAGAGGCAAGAGATCAGGGGGGTGAGGCAAAGTGCTTACGGTTCATTCACCCCCCTCTGCCTTCTCCCCCTTAGGGGAGCAACCGAGGACAGAGGAGGGGGGCGAATGTTGCTGGAAAGCCCCCCCTCCAGCCACGCTTCCACCCTCCCCGAAGCCGCGATCCAGCTCCCGATCATGGCTTCGGAGAGGGGGTGGGTGGCTGCGAAGCCCCCCCTTCTAGCCCCCCTTCCACCCTCCGCAAAGCCCCCTCCCTCCAGCGACCCCCCCTCCCCAAGCCACGATCCGGCTTGAGATCATGGCTTCAGGGAGGGGGTGGGTGGCTGCGAAGCCCCCTCCCTCCAGCCACCCTTCCACCCTCCCCGAAGCTCCCTCCCTCCAGCGTCCTCCCTCCAGCCACCCCCCTCCCCAAAGCCGCGATCCGGCTCAAGATCGTGGCTTCGGGGATGGGGTGGGTGGCTGCGAAGCCCCCTCCCTGCAGCCACCCTTCCACCCTCCCCAAAGCCCCCTCCCTCCAGCGTCCTCCCTCCAGCCACCCCCCTCCCCAAAGCTGTGATCCAGCTCGAGAGCGTAGCTTCGGGGAGGGGGTGGGTGGCTGGGAAGCCCCCTCTTCCAGCCACCCTTCCACCCTCCCTGAAGCCCCCTCCCTCCAGGGTCCTCCCTCCAGCCACACCGCCCTCCCCAAAGCCGCAATCCCACTCGATATTGTGGCTTTGGGGAGGGGGTGGGTGACTGCAAAGCCCCCTCCCTCCAGAGTCCTCCCTCCAGCCACCCCCCCTCCCCAAAGCTGCAATCCCACTTGAGATTGTGGCTTCAGGGAGGGGGTGATGGCTGGGAAGCCCCCTCCCTCCAGCTTCCTCCCTCCAGCCACCCCACCTCCCCAAAGCCGGCTCAAGATTTGGGGAGGGGTTGGGTGGCTGTGAAGCCCCCTCCCTCCAGCCACCCTTCAACCCTTCCCAATCCCCCTCCCTCCAGCGTCCTCCGTTCAGCCACCCCCCTCCCCAAAGCCGTGATCCCACTCGAGATCGCGGCTTTGGGGAGGGGGTGGGTGGCTGCGAAGCTCCCTCCCTCCAGCCACCCTTCCACCCTCCCCGAAGCCACCTCCCTCCAGCCCCCCCAGCCAGCTGGCCATCCAGCATTCCCCAACACATGAGCAGCCTCCTTGTGGGTTAGGGAATAGAGGGAGGAGGGAGAACCCCCCCCCAGCCAGCTGGCCATTCCTCAACCCCCATCCCACAAGGAGGCTGGGCAGCCTCCTCGTGGGTTGGGGAATAGAGGGAGGAGGGAGAAACCCCCCCCCAAGCCAGCTGGCCATCCTGCTTTCCCCAACCCACAAAAGAGGCTGGACATCCTCCTCGTGGGTTGGGGAATAGAGGGAGGAGGGAGAACCCCCCCACCCAGCCAGCTGGTCATCCCACATTCCCCAACCCATGAGGAGGCTGGGCAGCCTCCTTGTGGGTTGAGGAATAGAGGGGGGAGGGAGACCCCCACCACCACCCCCAGCCAGCTGGCCATCCTGCTTACCCCAACCCACGAGGAGGCTGGGCAGCCTCCTGTGGATTGGGGAATCGTGGGAGGAGGGATCCCAGAAGGAGGAATCGGGGCTGTGCAGCCAAATGGGGCATTGTCGCCCCTTCTCCCCACCTTCCTTGAAGGTGGGTAGAGCGAGCAAATATACCCCATTTAACTCTGCAGCCCTGATGCCTTCTTCTGGGCTCCCTTGCAAAGGAAGCCCAGAAGGAGGCATCGGGGCTGTGGAGTTAAACCCCCAGATTCGCTCCCTCTTCCTTGACAGTGGGGAGAGGGGGTGAATCCCAGGGTTTGGCTCCACAGCCCCACGTCCTCCTTCTGGGCTCCCTTCGGAAGGTAGCCCAGAAGGAGGGATCAGGGCCGTGGATCCAAATGGGGCATTTTCGCCCCTTCTCCCCACCTTCCTTGCAGGTGGGGGAAAGGGGCGAACCTAGCAGTTTGCCGCGGCCTCCCCCGCTTTCCCCACCTTGGTCCCCTTTGGAAGAGCCAAGACGGAGGGAAGGGGGCTGCTGAGGCAAACTGGGCATTTTTGCCACTTTCCTCCACCTTTGAGTGAAGTTTGACTGGAAGGTTGAAGAGAGGGGAGAATGTTGCGGCTGTCTGTCTGGGGGAGCCCTGCCAGCGGATCCTGTTCACTTTCCCAACTCACGAGGAGATCCTTGTGAGTTGGGAAACAAAGAGGATCAGCTGGCAAGGCTCCCCCAGACAGCCAGATAGCCAGCCAAATTGCGGTGGTGGTGGTGGTCTTTTATGACGAATATATGCCTAAGCCTAGATTTTTGGCTGGAAATTGGGGGGGGGGGGTCTTATGCGCCCAGTCGTCTTATACGCTGGAATATTATATGCCAGGGAGGCAGACCTGAGGGAAAACTTCCTATAGGCTTCTGCAGGTTCCACCTCCCTGCCATCCAGCTCAGCCTGATTGGCTGCTCTTTCTGTCCTCAGGGAAGCCTGTGATAGGCACAAGGTTTCATGGGAGGGAGTCAGCTGGTGAAACGGTACCCATCTGAAGCCTCTCTGCCACAACCTGCAAATTTTTCACCCTAGTAAGTTGGGAAAGGTTCTTAATGTATATAATTACACTCTAGCATACCCTCCAACTGTCCCAATTTGGCAGGGACAGTCCTGATTAGTCCTCTGTCATCCCACTTTTTCAGCTGCTTTTAAAATGTTCTCTCTCCTCTTCCCCCTTTCCACCTACATCTTCATCTTACTACAACTGCTGCAAACTGAGTTCAGGTTGCAAGAGTAGTTTGCACTCAATTAACTCAGCAGTGAGAGAGGACGGGAAATCTTGCCAGTAGCTCAGGGAAAAGCAAACTGCTGCAGTGTCTCCTAGCTTGTCTGTTCTTCCTCATTAATAAGTTTTGCCATCTTGCCATTCTGATGTTGCTTGGCCACAAGTGCCCCAGTTTTCATCTGTGAAATGTTGGTGTTACCTGAAGAGGTGGAGGATGCTTTAGAACCCCACCCATGATGCCAAAATCTATAATATTAGCTATAATATTAGGGGAATTATTAGCTCAAATGGAAGCCTCTGAGAGGTGGGTAACTTCGAGAATTTTTTCACCTATGTATACCAGTACTAATTGTAAAGAGCTCTCAAGTTTAAAATAAAATGAAGTATTTTTATTGGAAATAACACAAAGTAAACTCACACACACAATACATGTTCCTAAGCCCCATACAAGGCTATAGAGGAATAGGGCAGAAAGGATGGATAGAGGGAGAGATTTGGGAAGATAGGGCAATAGCTACCAGCCTTGAAGAGTAGAGTTTTGTTCAGTAAAGTTACTTAGACAGGCATTTGAGGGTGGCACAGGAGGTTCCGATGAGGGCAATGCCAAGAAAGAGAATGGCCAGATTTGTCCACCATAGCACACCTTACTATTGTTGGGGAAACTAATATTTAGACCCTGTGTCATGCCCCATGAGCCTGATGAGGCTATAGAGTCAGAGGAGGAAATGGCCCTATGGACCCTGACACATGTGTATCTCCACCTGTGCCAGCAAGGAACTCTGCCAACCTAGAGGCTCGAGCAGAGGAAAAGTCTGATCCGAGTGGGTTGGCATCAGTCCCAGCAGAGAGTCCTGCCCATTCAGAGAAGGATGAAAAAGAAGAGAGGGACTTACCTCCACCATTGTATACCCAGCAGCGAGCTCAAAAGGAAGCTCAAAGGAAGTCTCTGAGACTTTATGAGAAAAAACTTGCTCATTAAGAAACACCTGACAAAACCTTAATTGCTTTACATATGCTGGGAGAGGCAATGGGGGCTTTGTCAGAGATCAACTGATCTTCCTGGTGAAAGCTTCCTGATGACTTCAGTGCCTGGATTCCAGTTATCTTGACTTCTGTTACCTTGACTCATGCTTAGACCCTGGACTGTCCCTGACTACTCCGCTGCCTGCTCCTGTTGACAAACCAACTGTTTTGGACCCACTCTGACGGACTGCCTTAAGCCTATGACCCTTTTGACTGTGTTACTGGACTAAATCTTTAACTGTGATGGCTTTCATGTAAGCTAATTAACAGTTGGCTACCTTCCCAGACTAGTGCTGTTATACTTTGCTGTTAACTAGTTGCTTTCCAGACACCCTACTTCATATCCTCAAGGGGTATTCTTGTGAGAACAAAGCCTGGATGTTTTTCCCACTGGATAGACAAAGGACACCTAAACTTAACTAATTGTGTTAATGGCTGGGAATTGATGGGGTTACAACAACCTCCGAATTCTTCCTCTGGGAGGGGGCTGGGAGGGGGTATGAGGTGAGATTTCCTAAGGAATAGATTTGGGAATGATCACTTAATTGTTTGGTTGGGTGGCTAATAGCCGAGGTGCCCAAGAAAAGATTAGCACATACCTCCTTAATGACTATGGAGATTATCAGAAGGTAAAAAATATCCCAGGACACGGATGACAGGAGACCACTAAAAGGCTTACCTTTTAGACAATGTTGACCCTGTCCTGGGATGCTACCATTCTGCTCCTGTTCCTCTCCCAGTTCCTCTTATTCACAGAAAAATCCATGAATAAGAGGCCCGTTCCATTATTATAACAGAATGACAGGAGTGTGAACAGGAGCCCCGTTGTGCTCCCAGGATGATGACAGAACATGACATCACCGGGAGGTCTGTGCCAGACACTCTGGGTGTGATTGGGATGATAAGGTAAGTAAAAAAAAAAAAAAAAAAAGCCTCTCACCAGGTAGCTTTTTTTTTAAAAAAAAATGTGTTTTAGTGCTTGTTTTCTTTTTTGACAGCTGGGGGGGGTGTCTTTGCCACCCGGGCGTTCTCTCATGAGAATGGCTGGGATTTGAGTTCCTGGTCGTAAAAGCAGCCTTACAACAGCTGAATGTACAACTAGGCAGTGAGGGGGGGGAGCCCATTCCTGCCACAGAATAAAGGTAGGTGTTTGAAAATTATTTCTTTATTCCGCGGCAGGAATGGGAGTGGGGTGGGGGGGGTATCAGGACAGAAACAGACCCTAAGGATCCGTCTGATAATCGCCTATGTCTACTATGGGGCTTCGGCAGAATCCTAATATGAGCAGAATATTTCTAGGACACATCCTAGGTCATTGTAACCTCCATCTGACCTTTTGGGTTCAGCCCCAGGCAACCTGACCCCCAAAAGTTCCAATATTTCCAATTATGAGATATCATGGGGAGGGGGTAGTAGGGTATGCTAACATTGGAGGGTATGCCCTAGTGGCAGCAGTTTCCTTTTTAATGTCCCTAATGTTCCTTGGGTTTTGCCATGGCAAAGGAAGGAATCTATGGTAAACAGGCCCCTGAAAAGGTTTATTATATTCCATTGTCAAATTGTTATATTGTAGTTTTCAGAGTTATCCTCCTATGAGCAGTTTTGTGGTAATCCTCTCCCTGTCTCTTTTCAGTTCCATCCCTAGCTTGCCTGGTGTGGTCAGGAAAAATTCTATTGAGGCATTTTGGGGAAATTGCACCTTTAAACTGAAAAGTTCTTATTGCAGCCTATTATATAGGCTCAGCCTATTATATAGGAGATTTTCAGACAGGGACAAAAATAGCATCCCTATCTCGCTATCTCCTCTCCCAATCTCCTCCCAGTTCCATCCCAGCAGTTTTACACCTACTTTGATCGCATGACACTCCCTCCCCCTCGGCAGCCCAGGAGTGAATGCAGCTGTCTGGAGCTGCATTCACTTCCTAGTTTGAACCCCCGAGCTGTTCTTGCAAGAGGATGAGTGCGTGGGAAATTAAAAAATAAAAAGTCAAATACAAGTTAAAAAATGACAGCAAACACACACTTAAAAAATACCAAGTACGCAAGGAGGGTACAATAAAGGGTGTCACTTACCTGGATCTCCTGATCGCATCCAGAAATGTTCTGGAACGGACCTCCCATTGATACTGGCATCGCACCAACATAACGGGACAGCTTTTCACTTGCCCGTCATTCCATGGCAGAAACAGAACAGGCGATCTATTGACGGCTTAGCCTGTCAATAAAAAGAAATGATGGCAGAACGGGACCAGAATGGGAGCATAACGACACGGGAACAATGTCATGTGAGAAAATAAGCCCTTTCACAATCTTCTGGCATCATTATCACACCATATTTAGGGTGGCTGATAATCTCCATAGATACTTCACTGTAAGAAAAAGAGAGGGGAGGGGACAAATCAACCAAAACCTTTTTCTCCATGGGAAAAATACTGACTAAACACTAAGCTGCACTGACCAGGAAAGAAATAAAGTGGTCTGAATTTACAAACAATCATGGAAGCACAAAATCATAGAGTTGGAAGGATCCACAATGGCAATCTAAGTTCAAAGTCCTGCCATGCAGGAATGTGCAACTAAAATAATATTGAAAGATATCAATCCAACTTCTGTTTAAAGACTGCCAAAGCAGGAGAACCCACCACCCTCTGAGGCAGTCTATTCCACTGTTGAACAGCTCTTGCCATCACCAATTTCTTCCTAATATTTAAGTGGAATCTTTTTTTCCTTGTAATTTGAATCAGTTAGTTCAAGCTTTACCCTGTGAAACAGCAGAAAACAAGCTTGCTCTACCTTCTACATGGCATCCCTTCAAATATTTAGAAGTGGCTATCATATCACTTCTATTACATCACAGGCTGCATCTGCACTGCAGAAATAATCCAGTTTTGCACCATTTCAACTGCCATGGCTCAATGCTATGGAATTCTGGGATTTATAGTTTTGTGAAATATTTACCTTTCTCTGTCAGAGAGCTAGAATCATAGAATCATAGAGTTGGAAGAGACCACAAGGAGCATCTAGTCCAACCTCCTGCCTTGCAGGAATACACAATTAAAGCACTCCTGACAGAAAGCTGTCCAGCATCTGTTTAAAAACCTCCAAGGAAGGAGAGACTACAGAGTGCTGGTGCCACAACAAATTACAAATCCCAGGGTTTCATAGCAATTGAGCCACGGCAGTTAAGGCGGTGTCAAAACTGGATAATTTCTGCAGTGCAGATGCAGCCACATTTATACGTAAAGTATTTAAACAAGAATCAATCAATTAACTTACTCATGAACAGATATTAGAAGAGCCTGGCTGGATGATTTGTTATCTTTAATGTATCACTTCTGCTCTCAGCTGATTGTGGGAAAGCAGCACCTCAGAAGGGCTAAAGAGCTCCGTGATCAAAAACCGTTATAATCAGGCATTGTCTGACTCCTCAATTCATGGTTCTGGTACAGCAGTAATAACAGAAGCTGAATGTTATGCTATACAGCAGGAAACACCCCACTATAGGTACCCAATGTGGCTTCACTCTCAGTTGCTGCTAGAAAAAATATGATGCTTTAGAATACCAGTTACTGAAGGAATGTGAGGTACTCTCTGTGTGTGTGCGTGTGTTTGATGTCACCATTAACACAGCTCAGTAAAAGGACCATATTTCCAGACATCTGCAAATAACTTTCTGATGCTGCTCCTTGGCAGCTCCCAAGTTTGTCTGTCTGCTTGTTTGTTTTTATTTTCTAAAAGGATTACATTTCGAGGAGCCAGAGCAACATCCGTAGTCTCACTCTCCTTTCCCCTCCCGCTGTTCTTCTGAGAACTGCTAATAAGTTCATGCTGCAATAAGCAGAGCAATGGAAAAATTTCTCTCTGAAACAATCTGATCGAGTAGTTCTGTGACATGCAGCATCTGTTGCCATACCACTCATAAAGTAAAGTTGCCTTCTACCAGTCTCCCCTTGCTTAGTGTCCTCCAGTAATACTGATGGCTTATGATCGTATCTGGAGGACACCTAGTTGCATACCCTGGGTTGGATTCAGATTTAGGTCTGTGGGAGCTAGGCTGGTGGAAAGGGACTTCCTCAGCCTTTCCATACACAAAAGACTAGGGAAATCTGATGAATGGGATGAGCTCAAGTACAAGAAGGAAAGAAGGATCTCCAATAATTGGGTGGATGCATCTTCCTTGACTAGTGCTGTCCATGAGAAGAAAGTAGCTCCTGGACCCAACCCAAAGGTTACATTTAGATAGACACTTTAACTGAATAAGCCTCCTTCCAGTGGTGTTGCTATGGGGGGGAGGGGGCAACAAAATAAGGGCATTGTCTCCCAAATAATAATACTGCCCCCTGAGAAATTTATCTTCAGTCTGCAAATTTCTTGCATTGCAGTAACTTAAAACTTCAACTGAGTATTTAGAAATACAGTTTAGGCATCCAAAAAGGGGTCAAAGGTAAACTTACCAAGGGAATGAGAACACAGCAAATATAAGAGTTCTAGGTGTGAATGATTTTCAGTGCCTCACTCTCTGCAATGCTAGAAATCTGGGAACAGAAGGAAAATGTCATCAGGGACAGAATTTGTATTAGAAGGGGGACTGCCCTCATTTTGCCTCCCTCCATAGGTACACACCTGCAACACACCTACTGGTGGACTTAATACCACTGGTGTTAGTGAGGTAATATCAGCTTCGATGTAAGTTAAACCATTAGATCTGGAATCATAGAATCATAGAGCTGGAAGAGGCCACAAGGGCCATCTAGTTCAACCTTCTGCCTTGCAGGAATGCACAATCAAAGCACTCTCAACTATCCAGACTCTTGTTTTAAAATCTCCAAAGATTGAGACTCCACACACTCCAAGGCAGCGTATTCCACTGCGAAGAGCAATTACCGTCATGAATTTATTCCTAATGGTTAGGTGGAAATTTCTTTTCCTGTAGTTTGAATCCATTGCTATGTGTTCTAGGGGTCAGCTAGATGGGGAAATTAACAGCAGATAGTTGTGCATTAACTCACCATTGCAGCAGCGTTGATTCAATTTTCTCTCAAGATTGTTGGCATGGGCAGCTATCTGTGGTTGAAGTTCACATGGAGCATGCACGTGAATAAAGATGGTGGCAGTGAGTGAATTACTTGCGTTATTATTCTCCAAAAGCTCTCACTGTTGCACATTTTCCCCCTTGTTAAATCCAAGATGCAGAAGTGAGATCTTCTGCTTAATTTTTTTTTCCTTTACCAAAATTGTGCATGATCACTTCCATGAAAATCAACAATGCTCCAGTCACTTCATTGCTGGCAAGCCCTCCCCTGCACACGTCCGACCAATCACATTTCTGGAATGTGCCCCAATTAAAAATTGGTTGTTCAAATGGTCAAGAATGTGCATTTCTGCGTGTGTGTGTTTTTTAAAAAAAACTTCATGAGAAACAGTGAAGGCTGTTATCATGGAGTACCTGGAGTTTTGGGCCCCCTCCTCCCTAATACAGCAAATTGCCACAGGATCTCATCAGGACAAAAGATCTTCCCCTCGCATTCCACAAGGAGTTTTTTCATCATCTGGACAGCACCCTAGTCTCTGGAGGAGCAGAAAACAAGCTTGCTCCATCCTCAGCATGACATCCCTTCATATATTTAAATATGGCTATCATGTCACCTCTTAACCTTCTCTTCTTCTGGCTAAACATACCCAGCTCCCTAAGCTGCTCCTCATAGGGCATGACTTCCAGACCTTTTACCATTTTGGTCGCTCACTTCTGGAGATGTTCTAGCTTGTCAATATTCTTCTTGAATTGTGGTGCCCAGAACTGGACACAGTATTCCAGGTGAGGTCTGACCAAAGCAGAATAAAATGGCTCTATTACATTCCTTGATCTAGACACTATACTCCTATTGAATGACCTGTTATGGCTTGCTGAAGTGGCATAAGTTATGATTAAGTGCTACAACTGGTTTAGGAATGTAATCTGACCTTCTTTGTGTTCTATATTCACTGACTCTACCTGAGACTACAGGTTTGAGTACAAGTTCCCAGCAGGATATGGGGCATCTTTGTTGGTTTGATCACTTCTTTTAATTTTTCTTCTGGGAAAATATTTTGTACATTTGTTAAAATGTATAAAATCCCCTCTTCCCAGGTAGGTGGCCTTATATTACATCATGTTGCCAAACTTAGTTTATTTCACCAAACAAGCAACAAAGAAAGATCCATTCTTCTTTGCTTTGCCAAGAGTACTTATATTTTAATTATTTATCATCATGCCACATAGCTGTTTTCTAATTTCCTTTCTGCAGTTATGGTAATTTGATCTTTCCAGAGTAGGAAGAGACTGCAGTGTTTTACATTCAAATTATGATGAGATGTTTGTATAGTTAAGTTTGAATGAAAGGGATGTAACTGTTTAAGACACTTTTTCAGAGATGAGTACACCCTTCATTTCCTCTTTTCTGCTAAAGAAACAGATTGCTAAAGAAAGATGCAGAAAGAAAAATATAAAAAGAGAAGATGGCAAACTTTTGAAAAAAAGTAAAGGAGGAGGTTTCAGCATCCTAATAATGCTTTTTCCAGTTAAAACTGTTTGCATTTATTGAAGACAGTGGACTTTATCAGACACATCCCTTTTAAACATTCTTTTGCTGGCATAAAAAAAGCATTTTTATGCCAGCAAAAGAATGCCCCCCTCGCTCACTTATCTTCTAATCCCGGCAAAGGTTCCCAGCAAAAAAGAGGAAGTGAACGGGGCTCCATGTGGGAAATTCATCATGTGGGAAATCTTAAAATAAAAAGCAAAAACAAACATCAAAAATGAAGCAAAGCACATACACACACTTAAAAAGTCCCAAGTAACCCAGGGAGGATCATAAAAAGAGTGAAACCTACCTGGATGTTCCGATCTGACCCAGAAGTGTTCACGCCAGAGTGGGCATTGTCAAGGTAAGCATGTGATTTCAATGGCCCAAGGTATTGCATGCCGGCAATGCTGGCAAAAAAGTAGCAGGGAGATCTATTGACAGCTTAAGCCACCAATTAAAAATCCCAGGTGTTGGCCAGGACATAACTGCGAAAGGGCAACATCATCTGATCCGTGCACCCTTTTGCAGTTATGTGGTGTCATGTTGACGCTGTATTTTCCCTGTCTGATAAAGTCCACTAAGATCCCAAAATGACTATAAATGGAAGCTGTCTGCACAATAACAAGACAGATAACTGCAATGCTTCCAGGCTGATCCTATACATGACTACTCAGAACTGTGTGCTATTGAGTTTGGCCAGGCTTCCCCCATCTAAGGACGTTATCAGACATCCCTGTTAAAATGTCCTTTTGCTGGCATTAAAACAAAACCTCAATTTTTATGCCAGCAAAAGAATGTTGTCCCCTGCACTTATCTTCTTTCCCAGCAAGGGCTCCTCCAGCAATAAAGAGGAAGCTCTGTTTACTTCTTCTTTTGAAATCCCACATGATTTCATTGCGCAGGAAATTCAAATGTAAAAAAAGAAATAAACACCTAAAAGTTAAACTAAGCACCTAAACACACTAAAAAAACCCCTCCAAGTAACCCAGGGAGGGTCAAAAAAGGTTAGTCACTTACCTGGATGTCTCGATTTGATCTGGATGTGTTCACGCCGGTCCAGCCATTGTCACGGTAAGTACGAGATTTAAAGGGACAGAGGCGTCACATGCTGGCAATACCGGCTAAAAAAGCAGCAGGGAGATCTATTGATGGCTTAAGCCAACAATTAAAAATGATGGGTTTGGGGCTCTTCATAACCGCAAAAGGGCGATGTCATCTGATCCATGTGCCCTTTTGCAGCTATGTGGCATCCTTATGATGCCATATTTTCCATGTTTCATAAAGTCCTAAGTGTTCAGAAGCTGCAGCTAATGCAAAATGCAGCAGCCAGACTAGTGTCAGGTGTACATTTTAGAGGCCACATAATAACAATCTTACAAGAACTGCACTGACTTCCAATTTGCTTTCAAACTCAATTCAAGATGCTGGTGTTGACCAACAAAGCCGTTAAGCACCTGAAAGGCCTCCTCCTCCCATATGAGCCTGTCAGAAATTTAAGACCTTCAGAGGATGCCTTGTTCCATGTCCCAACACCTCATGAAGTTAGGTTGATGGGTGCATGTATCAGGGCTTTCTCTGTACCAGCGCCTCGACTGTGGAATTCCTTACCCAAGAAAGTTATGCTGTCGTCATCTCTCAGTGCTTTTCCTCATGGCAGTCAATGTTTGAAATTGTTGTTTTAACTGTTTTAAAACTGGAGTCTGGGATTGTTTTTTAGACTGCTTTTAGGAGTTTTTAAAGAGCATTTGCTTTAAAGGGTATGTGCTTTAAAATGCTCTTATCTTTGTATTTTTTCAATTATTGATTGATTAGTTTTAACACTAACAATCTAAACCTAAATGAGATACATCCAGAGACTACATTCAGAAAATAAAGAGAAAGAGGAAAAAGAGAGAAAAGAAAAGAAAAAAGAATGAGTGAATGAAAGAAAGAAAGAAAGAAAGAAAGAAAGAAAGAAAACCCATATAACTAAAACAAAGTAGGACTCTAAAACCCCTCCATCCTAACTGTAATGGAAAAAAATAAAAAAAATAAAAGAAGAAATATATTATTCTACCATTACAGATCCAACTAAATAATCCTGCAGGAATTACTAGTAATCATTATCACAGATTATTACATTGTTAGATTTCTTTTGGTCAAAAAGCCCATAAACGGTTTCCAGCCTTTAAAAAAAAAAATTAGTTGGCTTATCCTTTAGAACCCATGTTAGTTTGGCAATTTGGGCTAATTTGGCAACCTTAATATTCCATTCTTCTGTTGTCAGGACTTCAATTCATTTCCAAGTTTCAGCAAACAATGTTCTTGCTGCTATCATCATGTATCAAAGAAGTAATCCATGTTTACTATCCAGTTCTGGATCCATAATGCCCAGCAGAAACATTTCTAGAAGCGTTACAAAATCTACCTTTAAAAATTTTTGAATTAACATTTGAATCTTAGGACATTTCAGACACATCTTACCGTGCAAGAAGACTCCAGGAGAAGTATGCAGCTATCCCGCGGCAGGGGGCCCTTTTCGGATGTCGCCGTCCCTCTTGCGGCATCGTCTGTGACAGTTCCAGGTCCAATCTACAGCAACCACACCATTTTTACTCACAGTAACTTTTCACATTCTTACAAGTCCACCACATATGAAAAAAAAGTCCTTCCTTATCTTGACATCACTAACATTGGTTTGAAACATTCTTGGGGCTTGTCTATACGAGCCCCCCAAAACTGAATTGCACCATAATAATGTAAAATTGCAGCAGCTACGATTTGTCTTAATGGGGTTTTTTTTTGGCCCCCATAACCTTTGGGTTGCCTGGAGAGCACCTGCAGGGATGGGGAAGAGGAGGAAAGAGCCATCCTCCCCCTCCCCAGTCCTGGTGGCAGTGGCAGGAAGGCTTCCATGGGTGGAGGGAGGAGAGATCCACCCTCACCCTCCCCAGTCCCAGTGGTAGTGGGAAGGCATCTGTAAGGGAAAGGGAGGAATGTGGCATCCTTAGGGGGGGGAGGAAAGAGACATCCTCCCTCTCCTAAGTCCTGGTGGCAGTGGCAGGAAGGCTTCCATGGGTGGAGGGAGGAGAGATCCACCCTCACCCTCCCCGGTCCCAGTGGTAGTGGGAAGGCATCTGTAAGGGAAAGGGAGGAAAGTGGCATCCTCGGGGGGGGGGGGAAGAGCCATCCTCCCCGTTCCCAGTCCTGGTGGTAGTGGCAGGAAGGCTTCCATGGGTGGAGGGAGGAGAGATCCACCCTCACCCTCCCCGGTCCCAGTGGTAGTGGGAAGGCATCTGTAAGGGAAAGGGAGGAAAGTGGCATCCTCAGGGGGGGGGGAGGAAAGAGACATCCTCGCCCTCCTCAGTCCTGGTGGCAGAAGGAAGGCATCTGCAGGGGGGAAGGAGAAAAGAGACATCCACGGGGGGGGGAGGCTTCCATGGGTGGGGCAGGAAGGAAAGAGCCACCCTCCCTGGTCCTAGTGGCAGCAGGAAGGCATCTGTAGGGGGGGAGGGATGAGCCATCCTCCCTGTCGAGAAGCCAACTGAATAGCTGATAAGGAGCCCGGCTCGGCAACAACCCAGTTGAAAAGCACAGTACCTGGTGTTGTCAGTAGCAGTCCTACAGGGTCAGAAGTACACAGAGAGAGAGAGAGAGAGTGAAGAACAAAGAGGCAGTCCAAGGTCAAAAGGGTTCCGGCAGGTGGGTCAACGAAGGCAGTCCAAGGTCAAGATATCCAAAGTCTCAAAATAGCAAGGTTCCAGAAGAGTCACAGGCAGAGGCTTCCTCCAGGTAACGCAGACTGCCTGAAACAAGGAACTCAGCCTCCCCCAGCTGCTTATGTTGGCCCAGCTCCCACTCCCAGCTGCAGGGTGATTGATGAGCTTCTGTCTCTTAATCTCCGGGAACGACGCAGCCAGGCCCTCTCTGCTCTCCTTTGGCTAAAGGTAGGTACCTGCTCTTCTACCTCTTGCTCTTGCTCCATTATGTCTCCCAGGCTTGGACCCTGAGCTGGGTGAGGGCTAGGCTGCTGAGCCCTGGGTTCTTCAGGGCTAGACTCAGACTCAGCCAGCTCTTCTGCTACTGGCTCAGCCTCCTCACCTTCTGAGTCCTCAGAGTCCTGACTGACCATGACACTCCCCTTCCCCAGTCCCAGCAGCAGCGGCAGCAAGGCGTTCTTGCAGGGGGGAGGAAAGAGCAACCCTCCCTGGTCCCAGTCCCAGGGGTGGAGGCGAGAAGGCATCCACGGGGGTGAGGAGAGAACTATCCTCCCCCTCCCTGTGGCTGCTCTCAGTGGGTCCCTTCTGTTAGAAAAGGGAGGTAAAGAGAAGATCAGGCCTGCGTACCCCTGAACAATCAGAAGGTCTATTCTACATCTCCAGACCACAAAACAATTCATAGGGGCTGTCTTGATGGCTGGAGGGTGTGCATTTTATTTTTTTAAAAAAAAAAAATCTGGGGAAAGCCACAAAGGCTTTTCCTGCAGAGTTTTTTGCTAGTTTTGGCCCCCGTCCTTCACAATAGAGCAAAACAACATGGATGGCCATTAAGACAGGTAGGATTCTCCTCACATTCTGTGAGGTGTTTTTTCACCATTTGGGCAATCCCTTGGACATTTTCAATTTTTTTTAGGGTAAGATACCATCTATACATAATCTTACAGAGGTTTTCTTCTAAATTGCTGCACAAAATAAATTATATATCTTTGGACCATATTTTTTTTTTTTTTGCATACATTCATTTGAATATTATGCCCCCAATTTTGGGCTCGCCTCATCATATACTCTTTTGCAGGCTCAGCTTCTGTCTCTAGTTTCAAAAGCCATTGATATACTTTTAAAATTATGTTTGTCCTTACATAACTCTAATTAAAATTCATTTTCTCTGCATTTCTCTTGTCATGATTAAATTTATCTTTGAGTTGTATATAAGCAAACCAATTAAGATATTTTCCTTCCTTAAGAAGCATATCTTTTGTTTTATAATTCCAACTCTCTTGTTCAAAGTACAAAAGATCATCATAAAACAACCATCTTCAATTTTTAACCCATTCTTTCTTTCAAAAAGGCTTACTGCAGTTAGGTGGTTAAAATTATCTTAGGAAAAAGTATCTGCTTGTATTTATACCAAACTCACAAAAGAGCCTTTCTAATACAATTATTTTTTACATTCAGCATGTGCCTTAACTTTATCATACCAACAATAATCATCCCACCCAAATCTTAAATCATTACTTTCAAGTTCCAAGAGTCTCATCTCTAAGCAGTATCCATTCCTTCAAACATACAAAACAACAGGCCCCGTAGTACATTTTAATATTAGAAACATCCAAGCCACCCCTTTCTTTAAGATAATACAATGTTTTAAGTTTTATTCTGGGCTTCCTTGCCTGCCAAAGAAATCTGGAAATTTCCTTCTGCCATTGTAGAAAGCGTATTCCATTTCTTATAATAGGGATCATTTTGGCGGGAGGTGGGTGGGATAAAAATCTTGGCAAAACTTTTGCTGTTATTACTGTAATTCTTCCCAAAAGAACTTTCATCATTTTTCTAGGTCTCTTTTAATTTGTTTCCAGACTTTTTCAGTTGTTTTGAAATAATAAACTATTATTCTTCATGATTGTGACTCCCAGATATTTAATCCCCTTTTTTCCACTTTAATATGTAATCCCCTTTTTTTCCACTTTAAAATTTGAAATAGCAGTTAATTCATTTTCCTCTTCTGAGGTCATATTTTTAGCCAGCAATTTTTTTTTATCACAATTCACTTTATACCTGGAACATGTCACAAATGCCTTAGTTTTTTCCAGTAGAGCTTTCACTATATCATTATTACAAGATCAGCTTATACTGTTCTCTGTTTTAAAAAAACCTTCATGCCACAGATTATATCATCTTGTCTGATATCTCTCAATAAGGTCTCCAACACCAAAGTAAACAGCAAAGGTGATGGGACAACCTTCTCTAGTTCCCTTTTGCATTTCAATTGATGTTGTTGTATTGCCATTTATCAAAATCTGGGACTTTTGACCTGAGTAGATGGCCTCTATTGCCTGAATAATATTTTCACCAAAGGCCATTCTCTACAATATTTGGAGAAACAATAATTCCAAAAAAAATGTTATCAAATACTTTCTCTGCATCTAAAAAAACCTCCAAAAGAGACTTTTTGTCATTATGGTGTTTTAAAAATCCAATGGTGTTAAGAACAGTTCTTGCATTATTCCTTAGTTGTCTTTGTGGCAAAAATCCACTCTTTTGAGAAATAAGTTTTCTCAATCTGCTTGCCAAAATAATAGTAAATGTTTTATAGTAATTGTTTAGTAATGAGATAAACCTATAATTCTTTGCTAAAGTCACATCTGTACTTCTTTATGAATCACTGTAATATAGGCATTTCTCCAAGAGTATGGTTTCCACCCTTTTCTTAATAACTCATCACACACCATTCTCAATTCATCCTCAAATTTCTTATAGTATACTGCAGATAGTCATCTGGGCCTGGAGTTTTTTCCAGCTTAAATCTTTTTAATTGCTTCAATAAGCTCCATAGTTGCCACAAGCCAATTCAAACTTTGCTTTTATTTTAGACAGAGTTTATCCAATTAGTCTTCCATACCTGTGATTTTCTTATTGCTCCTCACATATAAACCTTTGTAGTGTTCCTCAAAGGCTTTTAATATTTTCAAATTATCCATTATGTACTGATCCCCCTTTCTGATCTTTGTGAAAGATTTATTTATCCTTTCATATGTCATCTTATAAGAAAGCCATTTCCTGTGTTTATTTGTGAATTCAAAACTCTTGTTTAAAATATTATAGTTGGGCATTCATTTCTTGAGCTGTGAACAATAAAAACTGTTGAAGTAATTTAATCTTTTGTTGAGTCTCTTTATCAATTTTTTTCTTGAATTTTTCCTCTAGATTCTGTATTTTATTCATCAACTTACTCTTTTTAGCTTCTTTTTAAAAAAAATCTGGAGCCATGTTTTATAAACTGTCTTCTCATATAAACTTTGCTTGCACCCCAAATTACAGTGGGCTCTGTACCTTTATTTAAGTTCAGCTCAAAAAAAATATCTTCAATTCTTGTTCTCATTGTTGTAATATGTCATCTTCAGTAGTCTCCATCTAAACTGTGTTTTCTCTGTTTTCAGGGACATTGTGGTGGAATTATGGCCTGATAAAATTTTTGGTAGAATGTCCATCCTCTTTACGAGGTTGGTCATATTATTAAAAATCAAGAACATATCTATTATAGAAAAAGATTGATGATTTGGGGGGGAGGAAAGTATAGTCTCTAGAATTTGGCTGCAAATATCTCCAACCATCTATTAACCCAAAGTACACTGTATATCTTAAGAAAGTTCTGGGTAATCTCCCTAACTCCTTAATTCATTTACTGGAACATTTATCTTTATTAGGATCCAATTGCCTATGCAAATCAGATTTTGTAAGTCCCATTCAGATGTCTTTTCTTAATAAATTTTCTTAAAACATTGATTTCTCATTATTGGGGTCATAAATGCCCATTATATGCATTATCTTGCCATTGCAGTTGATTTCCACAATTACATATCTACTTTATCCATCGTCAAATATCAATTTAGGTTGCAATGTTTGTTTTATTTAAAAGACTACTCCATTTCTTTCATTCTTGTTTTCAAACACAAATTCTAGATCCAAACTTCCTCTTTTTTTAATGAAACTTTCCACAATATTAAAACAACATCAAATACAAACATATATACATACTTACATATATAACCAGAAATCTCTATCCAAACATATATTAACATAAAAAACAATATTAATGAAACCAACTACAATTACAATCATTTTGATTTCCTGGACTTCTTTTGTCTGTTAATGTATGAAGTCCATACTTGTTTTTTAAACAACCATTTCTTATGTCAAACCCTTTTGTAAGTATTTTATCAGTGGGTCCCACTCTGTTCTGAATTCCTCTTTCCTAAGAGATACATTTTTTGGTCCAAACTTCCATTGATATTTAATATTTCACAACTAATTTCATGATTTGTTTCCAATATTGTTTTACCTCTTTACATGACCACCATAAATGGTAAAAAGTGCCAACTTCTTCAGAGCATTTATTTTGTTAATATTTTTTCATTTTAGCCAATTTGTATGTTGTAAGATACCACCTATATTGCATTTTGTATGTCTTTTCTTTTAGATCGTTACTTAGAGTATACTTTGTTTGTTACCATGATTTCCCCCATTTTTCCAATTCAATATCCTGTCCTATATCTTGTGCCCATTTTATCACCCATTTCCATACTTCATCTTCCATTTACAATCTTAGAAGAAGCTTATACAATTTATAAATCCTGTGATCCTGGCTTGAGGTTATTATTTTTCCAAACTCTGCTTCTGTTGTGCCTCATCCAATCAATTTCATGTCCATCATAAATTGTTTATTTGTCGATTTACGAACCAACTGCAATTATAACCTTCTCTATTTAATTCCTCTTGAAGCTTCATCTTTAATTGATTTTGTTCTGTTTTTGTAAGATTGTTATATGTTACTCATTTATCCTTTTCATCTCTTCTCTTCTATATAGAGCTGTGTTCACCAATACCCATTTTGGGATACGTCTACATAATTTAGCTTTATATTTCATCCGTACCCATATTAAAGATTTTCTTATAACATGATTTTCAAAATTTCTATTTACTTTCAACGTATCATAAAATAAGTAAGCATGACAACCAAATGTATTATTTACTGCTTCTAATTGTAACAATCTTCTATTTTCTAATTTTATCTACTTCATAATCCAATCGAAGCAACAGGTATAGTAATATAACTTTAAATTAGGCACTGCCAATCCACTATGTTTCATCTCATCTTGAAGCACTTTCATTTTTACTTGGTGTTTTTCCCCCACCCAAATGATTAAAGAGATGTCTTTATGCCACGACTTAAATGGGATACCATTACTGATTATTGGGATCATCTAGAATAGATAAGGAATCTTTGGAAGGCCACTCATTTTGACTGACGATATTCCTCCCTCCGAGACAAGCCCAATGTATGCCATCATTTCAGGTCTGTTTTAATATCTTTCCAAACTTTACTATAATTATTTTTAAATATATCAACATTCTTTTTTGTTAATGTTATTCCCAAATATTTGACTTGATTTTGAATTTGAAAATCCATCTTCTTAACCAATTCTTCTTTCTCTTTCTCAATCATGTTCATTGTCATTATTGAAGTTTTGTCTTGATTCACATGAAACCCGTAACTTCACTATATTGTTTCAAAGTATCCAGTACGTGGTCTATACTCTCCAAAGGATTTGCAATAGTAAGCATGACATCATCAGCGAATGCCTGAATCTTAAATTCATCTAGGTCCAAACTTCTATGCTGCAAAAGCCTATGGTCTCTTTTTCTTATATGAGTCTCTTGAAGACAAATAATTTCATATTTGGGTTTTTTTTTTAGGAAATGTCAACCCCTCGCCTCTTTTCTGGGGTGACTTTAGTCCATTTATGTTCCATGAAATTATTTCAGGTTCATTTTGGTTGTTTTATGAAAATGTATTATTATGCTGTTATTATTATTTCTTCTTAACAAATCTCAAGCTTTTGGATGTTTCTTTCTGGGCCTCCTCCTTCACCTTTTTGAACAGATCTCTCACCCATGCCAAACAATTTATCATATATTTATTACTTGCATAAGTGATCTTTTTCTCTGACCTCCTCCCCCAAGAATCTATATTTTCCACATTTCTCAGGCATTCTTTTGGGAATTTTTAAAATCATAATTATTTCATTCTCATTTATTTTAAGTCTTTTCTTAAAATGCGCTCTCAGTATTTTATCTCTCTGTCACTTTTGTGTGTGAAGCAAATTATCATATTTCTTAGAAGTTTTTTCCTCTGTGCATAAGCCATGTTTTGCCAGTATATTGCTTTAATCTCCTTATCAAGCTGTTCAGGAGACCAGGCTATTTACCCCAGCTTCCCCCACACACACACATCTTGGAGCCCTGCAGTCCATATGATGCAGGGCTCTTGCTCTGTTTCACCTCCAGGCAATCCTGACAGTGCCTGGGGCAAAGCCAGGGAGAAAGCTAGGGTAAAGCCTTTTAAAACATTTTTTTAAACCTTGGAAAACATGTGCTATGCGGGGAAACCTGGAGGGATCTGGCATGGTAAAGCAGGGTCTGTACCTGGACACTGGTGTGTATTAACAGATGCCAATGCCAACACTGCTGGAGTCGCTCTGCAACCAAGAAGAGGCTCCCAGCATGTGATCAAGGCCCTCTGCATGTGACCAGCCTTGATTACATACTGAGGGTCTTCTCCCTCATAGCGTGAGATGTGTGACAGCAGTGGAGGCTCCTGCAGATACCAACCAGTATGTGTGTGAAGCAGCCAGTGTGTGCATGCAGACTCCTGCCCATTTCATCTCAGTGTCATAGAATCATAGAATCATAGAATGGCAGAGTTGGAAGAGACCACGAGGGCCATCCAGTCCAACCCCCCAGCCACGCAGGAAATCTTGATCAAAGCATCCCCAACAGATGGCCATCCAGCCTCTGTTTAAAGACCTCCAAGGAAGGAGACCCCACCACGCTCCGAGGGAGTGTGTTCCACTGCCGAACAGCTCTTACTGTCAAAAAGTTCCTCCTCATGTTGAGGTGGAATCTCTGTTCCTGGAGCTTGCATCCATTGCTCCGTGTTCCAGTCTCTGGAGCAGCAGAAAACAAACCTGCTCCATCCTCAGCGTGACATCCCTTCAAATACTTAAACAGGGCTATCATATCGCCTCTTAACCGTCTTTTTTCCAGGCTAAACATACCCAGCTCCCTAAGTCTCTCCTCATAAGGCATGGTTTCCAGACCTTTCACCATTTTAGTTGCCCTTCTCTGGACACGCTCCAATTTGTCCATATCCTTTTTGAATTGTGGTGCCCAGAACTGGACACAGTATTCTAGGTGAGGCCTGACCAAGGCAGAATAGAGTGGCAGAATACAGTAATGGGGGAAGTGGGCCAGCTCTGAGGCCAGAATATGCTGGCCAGAATGTAGTGGATTCTTGCAGGTCTAGACAAGCCCCTGGTTGTAAGATCCACCATAGCTTTTAAAACTGGCTGTTTTAAGTCAGTCAGTTCTTCTGGCACATTTCTTAGGCTAATTTGTTTTTCCTTTTCCTTTAAATTGATCATCGTAATTCTATTGTGTCCCTTTTCCAAATCCTGTCATAAAATAGCATTATCAGAGATCTCCTGTTCTTGTTTATGTGTAGTAGCTTAGAGATTCTGAACTGACACCACGATCTCTTTGTTTTTCAGCAATCATTTTAAGATGGTTCATTCATCCTGTAATATCTAATTTTAACAAGTCCAGTTTCTGTTCTATATTCCCATTACTTTCTGTCCCATATTCATTCAAATCTAATATATGGTTGGACATCTCAGATATTGAGACTTGAATGTTAGTGAGCACCAGTTCAGTTTCATCTAACACAGCTCTGAACCTTTTTCTAGTGGCCATATTTATGACTTCTTATAAATCACTTTCTGCTTGAGTTCTGAGACAATATTTATTTCCCCCTTCCTAAGAGACAATATTTATTTCTCCTTTCGTAAGATGTGGCTTCCATATAAACCTCATGATTGTTTGAAACTTAGAAATGCTGACTCTGTTTCTTAATTCTAATTTCCAGTGCCTTAAATTAATCTTCAATTTTTTTAGCAGTATGCTATCCATCTCACTTGCCCCTTACTTTTTGTTTACAAGTATTCTAACAATGGAGACTGGACTTGGGATATTTATGATGCAAATTGTTTATACTCACTCAAGCATAATAAATCACCAACTGAGTGTGTTTGGGGGGGGGGTCTTCTTCCCTGCTCAGCATAGGTCATCCAAGATCCTTTAATATTATAAATTCTTATTTGGAAAAACGGACTTTAATGAATCTTTTATGATTCTTCAGCTTTCCAGTGGGGAACATTGTAATTTCAAGAGTGTGTGTCTCAACCACACAGTCCCCTGGCCCACTCCTGAGTCAGAAGACTATGATTCTAGCCTTGTTGAATCCTTCTGTATCTTTATAAGTTTAAAGATAATAAAAAATCTTCCAAAGCTAGAGGAGCACGTGAATTGTGCTATCTTGGCCCTGGTCTCATTTTTGTATTGCTTTATTGATTTGTATTTGTTCACACCTCAAGAGCCTTTAAATAATATAGAGTTGTAGCCTTACACACAATTCACCAAGACATTCTCCTGCACAAGATCCACTGAAATGAATAATACTGTGCAAGATCATTCCCTAGGCCACTTCTCAAAATGATGTTGTTTACATTGATTTCTGATAGTTGGCATGTGCCTTCAAATTGATTTCAACTTATGGCAACACTATCAGAGGGTTTTCTTGGCACAATTTATTCAGAGAAGGCTTGTCGTTGCCTTCCACTTTGGCTGAGAGAATGTGACATGCCCAAGGTTATCCACTGGGTTTCTATGACTGAACAAGGATTCAGTTGCCATCTCCCAGAGTCCTAATCCAATGTTCAAACCACTACACAACACTGGCTTTCATTTCTGATATTTCATATATACAATGTACAAATGTGGTTTCTGGTACTTCATATGAAACATACTGTAAAATAAATTGAACTGGAAAGCATGCTAAATCTAAGTTTCAATTACTCTTCATACTCATCTTAAACCTGAACTATGCTGAAGCGGTAGCCTTTTAGCATGGATCAGGGTCAGGCTGTAGCTTAGCATTATAATCCATTGTACAGAAAAGACCCAAGGTTCAGTGTCTCAGAATTTCCAGCTATACTATCACTTCAAAAGGAAACTCGATGCTTTAAGTAAGCATAGGACTATGCAGAAATTAGTTTCATGTAGGTTCAATGTGTTGTCAAATAGTGTTGTCTCCCCTGACACCCCCAGCCCTGTATCTATATTAATAATTGGCAATATTTAATAATTAGGTCAAACAAGGTCTTCCACACAGTGCAGCCATTAATGAAAACCCAGGAAATTTCCCAACTAGGAAACCCAAAGACAAACCTTGCTTAGTCAGGAATGCACTTAAAGAGAGGCCATCTAAATTCTAAAGAAATGTTAATTCGCAAGGCAACTGAAGTCAGCACACCTGGCTAATCCCATTTGTCCAGGCAGGCAAACTCAGACCTGTAAATGACCCTCATCAGTTAACCCTTACCTAAACAAAGGAAGTTGCTTCCTTCCTTTCAATCGTGAAATATTCGCACATTAAGACACCTTTAACATATCCGGAGTGCCTTTGCCTCACCTTGAGCAACTCCAAGAAACATTGTCTTCTACTCTAAATCCCATCCCCAGAAGGCAAATCTTGACTATAAAAAAACCCCCAAAACAACACTAATCTGTCTTCAGCTTCTTCTCCTACATCCAAGCTGCCAGTTTGCTGACTGACCATAAGAGCTCAACTCTGAGACCCCCATTGCTGCAGGAAGTTCTGCTCTGCAGGAAAAGGTGTCATATCGCCCACTGGAACTCCCTTCTCTATTTCTCTATCTCAATCTCTCCCACTTTATTCATTAGTCTTGTGTGAATGCTGGATGCCTGAATGTGCATGTGAATGTTGTTAGTATCATTCTCTCAAATACAGATAATTTATTGTACTATCTAGCTTATGTCTCCTTCTTAGTACTGGTATAGTTGGTCACAAGGTCCTATCATTACCCCTACCTTGCATTGTCAAGTCAAGTACATTAATTCCCCAAATTAATGTCAATATTCAGAGGGTCTTCATGACCCTCGAACATTTAGAGTAACAGAAGTATAGCAAACAAACAAAGGAGAAGGTGCTGCTTATAGATGCTGCAAAAAAGCAGGCAGAACAGTCCAAATTCAAGAGAAGACACAACTCTGATCAATGGGCTAAATTTCACCTTTCTGTTGTAGGTGGGCCATTGAAAGGGGGCTTGTTATCACTAATATAAAATTTCAGGACTGTTTGCTGGATTGTTGATATGTGCATTGCATGTGAAAAGAATACATTAACAGCCCTTGGCTAATGACCTCCATTAAGGGGATCAATAGGGAATGGTATGCCTTATAATTCTTATTCAGTCTTTCAGTGGTAAGAGACAGTAATGGTTATGAGCTGCTGCTGGAACTTCAAAACATGAGAGATATTTGTGGAACCATAAGTAAGGAATTCACTACGTTTATTTTTAAAAGTCTCAAAAACATTGGCCGTTGATTATTATTAATTTTCATTTTCATTTTATTTAAGAAAATGTCGATCCTACCTTTCATACTCCTCAAGCTGGATTCCAAATGGGTAACACTAACATACAATAAAAATAAGGAGATAAAATAAATCTAATATAGGAACACAATATAGCAGTTAAATATTCCAAGTGAGCTAGCATCCTTGATTTGTATAAGGGTAATGTGACATTGGCAGTTTTAATTTTGCTTCATTTTCTGATTAATCCCAACATGGAATGAGCCTTTTCTCTAAAGCCTGAGCCAACATTTTTACTTGAGCTATCCATAAAGCTTCAAGATCTTTCTTGTTCATGGTAGAGATGTAAAAGATATTTAAAATATTTACAAAATGGTTTTAAAAAACCACATATTTTTCAAGTGTTGGGAAACCCTGATGAGGAGAATATTGGACTGTCAAGAATCTTTGTACTTCAAGACTTAGGACTTTTTCGGATGGGTACTTACAGTGCAAGAAGGCTCGTAACAATAAAAACGCTGCTGCGTGGCAGGGGGACTGTTTCAAACGACACCATCCCTCTGCTGAAATCATCTGTGTCACTTCCGTGACAGATTGGAGGCAGCATGTCATATTTAGCCATTTTTTTTAACTCATAGGCAACTTCCTTGATTAAAATATGGCACGGCCGCTTCCAATCCTTCATGGAAGTGACACCAATGATCTCAGAAGAGGGACGACAGCATCCAAAAAAGACCCCCTGCTGCACGACAGCACCGTGCCTCTCCCAAGACTTCCTTGCGCGGTAAGTATCGTCTGAAAAAGTCCTTATTCTGTTCAAAATTCACTTTTTTTTGCATAGAAATAATATTTTAGAAATATTGTTTTCTGTGCAGAAAATTCAGTTTCTTCCGCAGAAAATGCTGTTTTCTGCATAAAAATGCTATCTGCACATTTTGTGCAGACTAAATCCCAAACTGCAAATATTCTTTGTAAACTGTGAAGTTTTTGAAGACTTTCTTATATGGAAAAAAGAAGTTGCTAAATTAACTTATGACTTCCATGAAGAACAAAATTAGCAAAGAATCACACCCCTCTATCAGGCACCACCATTTCACACCACAACCCTAAGAGAAGTACTAATGATCTAAGTAGGAACGGTCCCAACTTATGACTATTTTTTTCACTATCAAAGACGGGGGGGGGCAACTGTGGAAGGACAGGGGGCTGTACCTCCGTTGCACCCACTCCAGTAAATGCCCCAAACACCCTATAAGAGACATTCACACCATGCTTTGGGGCCTACCTGCTCCCCTAGCCTTCCACAGTTCTTGTGCCCCTAGAGGACATTTGGGGTCATTTTGAAGCAAAATAATTTTTAAAAATTGCAAAACTTTATTTGGATCTTGGAAGGTCCATGGAGGCTCCAACATAGTGGAAATGCCTTCTATACCCCAGTTATTTTAGGCCATTTTAGAGAATAAAAATGGGGGGTTGACAGCTCCCCTAGGGGCCCTGGAAGCTGCAAAACAGCTCTTGGGGGGCACATGTGGTCCACAGAACACACTTTGCCCACCCCTGGTCTAGGATAATCTGTTTTGCAAATGGATGCGGAAATGCACTTAAATTCCAAAGGATACCACAGCTTCTTTTAAAAGAGTGTGGTCAGGTGTCATTATTTTATTCAGAATTTTTTTCTTGTACATTTTTAGTATACTTTTCTAAGTAAGCGGTGCCAAAATAACTTTTCTTTTCTTTTTTTTCTAGGCAAGTTAAAGTGAATTTAATGATGATGGTGCATTCTCTTTAATATGATGCCATGGCATTTCCTCCTCTTTACTTGATCCAAAATAATGCAAACTTCGTGCATTATTGGAAATGCAACTAGAAAAGGACATTATGATATATGGAAATTTTCCATAATCTGGCACTTTGTAGATATGTTGGTTTACAACTCCCATCATCCCCAGCTCTAAACAATATCACCAGACAACTGGAGTGCATGCTGAGGAATGTTAATATATCATATATGAACAGCAAAACAGGTAGCTATAAAATTCAAATTTATTATTGCCTATTATATTTAAGTCTGCCAGTGTAAAAAAAATCATTCAGAAACATTAATCAGAAAGCAGTCTTTTATTTTTGCAAATATATACCATGCCCTAAAGGAGCCTTTGACTGCTACATTCTCAGGCAACTTATGTACAACTCTGGTTCTAGTTACAGGGAATATAAAAGACTACTGAGTAGTGAAATCATACATGACTTATGGCTGAGGCTCCAAAATGAAAAATAATAGATTTTTAGTAATGTATTTTAGTCACTAAAATGTTTTAATTTAAACTGCTCTTAATTGCAACAACTTCACAGCAATGAAACAATGTCTTTCTCTACTGCCCTATCTGCTTAGGATGGTGAGGTTATGACAGCCTGTCCTAATAGCATAGGATGCTTTGCATGGGCTCAATTTTTGGAGTATCTGATCCTAAGCATGTTCATGAGCATATTTTAGAATTAGACTTTTGGGATTTATCACGGTAAATCTGATTTATCTGCAGTGAACTATCCTCACCAATCCAACTTAATTAATAGCACAAAGTTCCACATAGTATTTGAGCTAGCGTCATTTCACATCCAGCAAGAATATAGTATTCTGATGACACATATTTCCTGGAAAATTCATGTAGATTTCAATTCCAGTATCATATATTTCTCCATGGGAATGATTTCAGTCATAATTTAGTGGTAGAAATCCTTGCATTGGGACAGTAGTCTAACTAATCAGAGATCTTTGTGGTTAACCAGCTTAAATCCCATGGAAATTGATAAAAAGACCTGTTTTTACGCATGAATGAGCAGTGGAATCTGATGGGAAGCAGAGCCAGAGAAATTCTCTTGCCTCCCCATACTGTTAGGTATGACTAACTCCAAAACTGATACGTGCCAAAAAGGTTTATAAGGGAAAGTGAAGAGGCTGCCTACTCCTTGCCAAAGCAATGCGACAGTTCTTGAAGGGTAAAATTTTCCCAGCCATTTTAGCTGGGTGCGGATGCATCAATGATGGGATCTTAGTAGGAAAATGAAATGTCCCCCTCCACCAGGTGATTTGTGGCTCCACTGCTTTGGGGTGGTGAATCCATACTGGCTGGAGAATTCTGGGAATTATAGTCCAAAAAGTAACATTTCCAAGCTCTTACAATTGATGTGTTTTACATTACATGCTCAGCTCACACAGGGCAATTCAATGGAGGCCAGATTGAAGAAGCATGCGAGAAAATCTTGCCAGAATCTCTGCAATACATTGGCATTTTGTTACAACTTTTCAGGAGATTCCTTAGCAGAAAAGTCAGTGCAGGTAAATAAAAAAGCATTTCCCCAAGCAAGAAATCACTAAATCTCTAGAGGAGGGCCATGGAAATTAGTACACGTCGTACAGCTAACAGGAATTGTGCAATGAGCTGAAAATTACATTGCTTTACCAACCCATCTTGATAGTTGCTGCAAAAAGCTCCCATTTCTTTTTTGACAGCACATATGTGAACACGTTTAACCAATGTTATAACAGAGCCTTTATGGTCCAAATGCTGGTGCTTTTTCATTAGCAGGAATAATGTTACTCTTCCTGAGCTTAGCTGCAATACTGGCAGTAGCTGGAAGGGAAATGGATTTTCCCAGCACCATACTGTTGTAAGCTACAGGTAAACTACCAGTATGTACACCTGAGATGAGCAACTCTACTGGAGTTTTCACTCCCCTGGGAAGGTGCACTAGGATGTTCTGTGTGAACAGCAGTAATATCACAACATTCCTGGTTTCATTTTTGGCTAAATAATAGACAATCCGAGATAAACAAGTCCGGTTGCAAAAAGCGCAGCAGAAGGACTCCTTGGGTGATGTTTTTGGGTTGTGATTCTTTCTGCGTTGTCGTTTCTCTTCAAGACTTGTTCGTCGTGAGTTCTCAAATAAGGCTGCAGCATTGTGGATATTGCGTCTCCATGCCTCCCGATGTGAGGCCAGGGCGGACCACTGTTGGTGATCAATTTGGCCAAGCCTGAGATGTTGTTTCAGGGAGTCTTTGTATCGCTTTTTTGGAGCGCCCCTCTTACGCTGACCCGTGGCGAGTTCACCGTAGAGTAGTATTTTTGGGAGGCGATGGTCCTCCATCCTAGAAACGTGCCCTGCCCAGCGCAGCTGTGTTCTCAATATCATGGCCTCAATGCTGGTGATCCCTGCTTGTTCAAGGACAGCAACATTCGTCGGATTGGCCTTTTTAGTCATCAGCGCGCTTGCAGAAGGCGCGGGATGAGTCCTTCCTGAATCTTCGTTTGCGAAGAAAAGCCAGAGAGAGAGAGAGAAAATAATAGCCCTCCCTCCCAGTTTTTCCCAGTTTGGGCTTTGAGGGCATTTTGAGTAAGGCCAACCCAAATATAAGTTTCCAGGAGTTTGGGTGATATGGGGATGAGTCTCAGGGGGATTTTGGAGTGTCCTTGGGCTGGGGGTTGTGTGCAGACTGTGGGTCAAATTTTCCCGCCCCTTGAGTACCCTCGCAGGTAAATCTAGCTGCCTGCATTTTTTATTCTTCTGTGACTCTCTCTCTCTCTGGCTTTTCTTCGCAAACGAAGATTCAGGAAGGACTCATCCCGCACTTTCTGCAAGCACACTGATGACTAAAAAGACCAATCCGAGATAAACAAGTCTGGTTGCAGAAAGCACAGCAGAAGGTCTCCTTGGGTGATGTTTCCGGTTTGTGATTCTTTCTGCATTGTCATTTCTCTTCAAGACTTGTTCGGCGTGGGTTCTCAAATAAGGCTGCAGCATTGTGGAAAGTGTGTCTCCATGCCTCCCGATGTGAGGCCAGGGCAGACCATTGTTGGTGATCAATTTGGCCGAGCCTGAGATGTTGTTTCAGGGAGTCCTTGTATCACTTTTTTGGAGCGCCCCTCTTACGCTGACCCATGGCAAGTTCACCATAGAGTACTATTTTTGGGAGGCAATTGTCCTCCATCCTAGAAATGTGCCCTGCCCAGCGCAGCTGTGTTCTCAATATCATGGCCTCAATGCTGGTGATCCCTGCTTCTTCAAGGACAGCAACATTCATCAGATAGTCAGTCCAGTGTATATTTAGGATTGTGCGTAGACAGTGCTGATGAAAGTGTACGAGGAGTCGTAAGTGGTGTCAATAGGTGACCCATGTTTCAGACCCATAAAGGAGAATAGACAGTACAATGGCTCTATACACACTGATTTTTGTGCTTCACCTCAGGTGTTTATTACTCCAGACTCTTTTGTGAAGTCTTCCAAATGCGCTATATGCCTTTGCTAATCTGGAATTGATCTCTTTGTCAATCTTGGCATCTGAGGAGATGATGCTTCCCAGGTAGGTGAACTGCTAAACGGACTTAAGCACAGATTGAGAGCCCTGGTGGCGCAGTGGTTAAATGCCAGTACTGCAAGTCACCACGTTGCAAGTTCAATTCCAGCGGGCTCCAAGGTTCACTCAGCCTTCCATCCTTTCGTAGGTTGGTAAAATAAGTACCCAGCTTGTGGGGGCAATTAGCTAACACACATTTCAAAATGTTTAATGCAGTGCAGATGTGTAAATAGCTATTGCTTAAAACAATTTGTAAGCCACTCTGATAGCCTTGTGGCTGAAGAGCAGGTTATAAATAACTAACTAAATAAAAATAAAATTAAATTAAAAAATAATGTGGGGATGGTGGTGTTCGTCCTGTGGTGCAGGCTGGTAAAGAACTTCTGTTTTCTTCAGATTGACTTCCAGCCCAAACAGTTCTGCAGCTGTTGCGAAGGAGGATGTTAGGTGCTGCAGAGCTGCTTCTGTGTGGGCAACAAGGGCAGCATCATCAGCGAAGCTCACGGACTAGATAGTTTAGAGTCTTAGTGTGAGCCCTCAGACGCCTTAAGTTAAACAAGCTACCGTCAGTACGGTAACATATATAGATGCTGTCTTCTTCAAGCTCTGCTGTAGTCCTTTGGAGCATCATGCTGAAGAAGATTGTAAATAAAGTTGGCACAAGAACACAACCTTGCTTCTCTTCATTAGTTATTAGACAGGGCTCTGAAAGAGTATTGCCAATATCTGGCTTGTCCACGCTGGCCCTCGTGTAGCAAGATAATCATTTTAAGGAATTGGGGGGGGGGACATCCTAGTCTTTCCAGGATCTGCCACAGACCTTTTCTACTCACAGTGTCGAAGGCTTTGGTGAGGTTGACAAATGTTACATAGAGACCCTTGTTCTGCTCTCTACATTTCTCTTGCAGTTTTCTAAGGGCAAATACCATATCTGCAGTACTCCTATTGGCTCTGAAGCCACATTGGCTTTCATAGAATCATAGAATCATAGAATTGCAGAGTTGGAAGAGACCACGAGGGCCATCCAGTCCAAGCCCCCCTGCCACGCAGGAAATCTTTATCAAAGCATCCCCGACAGATGGCCATCCAGCCTCTGTTTAAAGACCTCCAAGGAAGGAGACCCCACCACGCTCCGAAGGAGTGTGTTCCACTGCCAAACAGCTCTTACTGTCAAAAAGTTCCTCCTCATGTTGAGGTGGAATCTCTGTTCCTGGAGCTTGCACCCATTGCTCCGTGTTCCAGTCTCTGGAGCAGCAGAAAACAAGCTTGCTCCATCCTCAGTGTGACATCCCTTCAAATAATTAAACAGGGCTATCATATCACCTCTTAACCGTCTTTTTTCCAGGATAAACATACCCAGCTCCCTAAGTCTCTCCTCATAAGGCATCGTTTCCAGACCTTTCACCATTTTAGTTGCCCTCCTCTGGACACGCTCCAATTTGTCCATATCCTTTCTGAATTGTGGTGCCCAGAACTGGACACAGTATTCTAAGTGAGGTCTGACCAAGGCAGAATAGAGTGGCACTATTACTTCCCTTGATCTAGACACTATACTTCTATTGATACAGCCCAAAATCGCATTGGCCTTTTTAGCTGCCACATCACACTGTTGGCTCATGTTCAACTTGTGGTCTACTAGGACTCCTAGATCCCTTTCGCACGTAGTCTCATTCAGCCAGGTCTCTCCCATCCTATATCTATGCATTTCATTCTTTCGCCCTAAGTGTAGTACCTTACATTTCTCCGTATTGAATTTCATTTTGTTAGCTTTGGCCCAGCTCTCCAGTCTATCCAGGTCATTCTGAATTTTGATCCTGTCCTCTAGGGTATTAGCTACTCCTCCCAATTTGGTGTCATCTGCAAATTTAATAAGTATGCCCCTAATTCCCTCATCCAAGTCATTGATAAAGATGTTGAATAGCACTGGGCCCAGGGCAGAACCCTGTGGCACCCCACTGGTCACATCTTTCCAAGACGAAAAGGAGCCACTGTTGAGCACCCTTTGGGTTCGGCTGGTCAACCAATTACAAATCCATTGAACAGTTAACTTGTCTAGCCCACATTTTACAAGCTTGTTTGCAAGAATGTCATGGGGAACCTTCAGGGAGAAGTTCTTTTGCAATAGCAGGAACTAATCTGTTCAGGAGTATCCTTGCAAGGATTTTTCCAGCAATAGAGAGCAGTGTTATGCCTCGATAGTTTGAGCAATCGAATTTTGCTCCTTTTTTCTTGTACAGGGTGATGATGACTACATCTCGGAGATCTGATGGCAGTTCGCTCTTTTCCCAGCAATTCGCAAGGAGTTCGTGGAATTTATCATGGAGTGCATGACCTCGGTGTTTCCAAACTTCAGGTGGGATTCCATCAATCCAAGCTGCCTTGCTGTTTTTCATCTGCTTGTATGGCCTTAAGGTCCTCTTCCAAAGTGGGAGCTATGTCCAATACATTTTTCATCGGTTTTTGTATCATATGTTGGATAGCTGAGCCTTGGACTACTCGGTTGCCACTAAAGAGACTTTGAAAATGTTCAGCCTATCAATTCAGGATGGAGGCTTTATCAGTAATTAATGTTTGACCATCTGTACTGTATAAGGAGCTTTGGACCTGATAAGTAGGTACAAACACTGCTTTAAGAGCTTCATAAAATCCTCTATGATCACCCAGATCTGCACAGTGTTGTGTCTTTTCTGCTATATTGATCCACCACTTGTTCTGCATGTCTCGGAGTTTTTGTTGAAGTTTACTACATGTGAGATGGAAAGCTGCTTTTCTTACGTGGCAAGTTGGCTGGGCAAGGTGTGCCTGGTGAGCAGTTCTCTTCTTTGCCAACAGCTCCTGGATCTCTTGGTTGTTTTCATCAAACCAGTCTTGATTTTTCTTGTGGGAGAACCTGAGGGATTCTTCCGCAGACTGGAGGATACTATTTTTGATATGTTGCCAAAGCACTTTGGAGAAGGATCTGTAGGATGGTCTTCAAGTTTTGTTTGCAGATTTGCCTGGAAGTTGTCTCTCGTGGTAGATTGTTGAAGATTGTTGGCTTGGAGTTTCCTCTTTAAGATGCCACATCTCTTAGGTTTGAATTTAAGATGAAGATTTAGTTTACATCTTATGAGGTGATGATCTGTTTGGCATTCTGCACTGGGCATCACTTGAGTATGACAGACATTGCAGATGTTTCTCTGGCGGACTAGAACATAGTCAATGAGGGGCCAATGTTTGGATCGGGGATGCATCCAGGTAGTCTTCAACCTATCTTTCTGCTGAAAGATAGTGTTTGTAATAGTCAGCTGTTGTTCTGCATGGAACTCTTGCAAGAGGCATCCATTATCATTGCAATTTCCAACACCATGCTTCCCCAAGACACCTTTCCAGGCTTTGGAGTTCTTTCCTACTCTGGCATTGATGTCACCAAGGATAATAATTTTATCTTCTACAGGGACTGTTAGTATGAGTTGGCGTTGGTCTTTGTAGAATTTGTCTTTTTCTACAGGGTCAGCTTTCATAGTTGGGGCATATATATTTAAGAGAACTACATGTGGGAGGCGTAAGGAAATAATGCGATCAGAGTGTCCTGTTGGCAAGGTTTCGAGTTTGGAGGCAATGGAGTTTTTAATCATAAAGCCTATTCCTGAAAGATGTTTTTCGGTTTTGGGTTTGCCAGACCAGTAAAGTGTGTAGCCGGTGCCGTGTTCTTTAAGGCTGCCTTCCTCATGGAGACGAACTTCACTAAGAGCAATGATGTCAATATTAAGTCATGGTAGTTCATCGGCTATTAGAGCAGAACGACGCTCAGGCCATCCACTATCTGCAGAGTCTTGCATGGTTCTGATATTCCAGCATGCAAGTGTCAGTTTATTTACACCTTTGGAGGCTGGTGTGTGCCTTTGTTTCTTTGCCTTGGTTTGACCGTATCAGAAGATTCCCGTTGGCCACAGCTAGCCAACCAGGTAGATGGGGATGAGCTTTCATTAGGCCACCTTTTCTAGGCCCCTCTCCATATGGAGCAAGCAGTGTTTTCCTTAAAAAAGGCTGCTTGGTTGTTCAGGATGCTGCCAAAGAAGACTGTCATCTCCTAGGTCAGCCTCAAGCGACCAAAGTCCTGAACTGCCTGCATGCAGGGTTGGGTCTGCCGTTTCCAGTGCATCTTTACACCTGCCATTTCGTCCCTCGCCTATCGTTACAGGGCTTTTTTCGGAATTGGATTTGTCCTTCGAGCCTGTGCAATCGATTTTTCTGGTGGAGTGCAGCATGCACAGAACTGGCCTCACCCTTTAAACCAAAGGTTCATCTGCTGTGGCCTTCTGTGACTATAACAGGTTGTCAAAATGGGGAATATCATTTCAGAGTTGCCACATTTCAGAGTTTCCCACCACAACCACAGTATTAGGGATATAATTCTTCACTAAGTTTCTTCTGAAATAAATAAATGAGTAATTTTCTTCCTGTTTTGAGAAAGGTTTTGAAAACCACACAGTTTTTGAAGTCCATTTGCAATTTGGGACTTATTCTGTACAGAATTCACCTATGGCTATTTTGTGCAGGAAACAGCATTTTCTGTGCAGGCAAATGTTATTTTCTATGCAAATCAACCACATGTAAATTATGTGCAGAACAAATCCCCATTTACAGCATTTTCTGGGAAGGACATAATATTTCTGTTTTCTGCACAAAACAACCACGTGTGAATTTTTCACAGAATAAGTCCCAAACTACAGTGATCCTTGCCAGTCCTGCATCATTCTTGTCAGGGATACTCAACACATGAAAAACATGTTTTTCAACTATTTTCTGAATATTTTCAAATATTCTTTTCATCCCTATACAGTATATATCATAACCATTGTCCTGAACCAAAGCAAAACTGATTGACTATCATTGCTGTTGTTTTCCTCATACACATCCCCTGTGTCTCATAAGACAATCCACATTAGAATGTATTTAATTAAAGTTTTCTTGTTGATTACAGGAAGTGTAGCTGACATCTGATGGAAGCCGAGAGAATTAAAGAATAGGTACCTGACTTCTACGTTTCCGTCGAATAGACTGACTTATCTACTACCCATAAGCAAGCACTCAAAGCACTTTAATGGCAGCTTAATGGGAGGAGGTTTGATAAAATACCAGCAGATGGTTTTCTGGGTAATGAGCCAACCTGTAATGATTTCAGTAATAGCTTGTCTTATCTATTTACCTGGCCTGGAACAAAGCACACCAACAAAAGAAAGCTCAAACAGTTCAGCAGGATTAGGTTGTCCCAGTGATAAAAACATTTAAATCACCAAAGCAGTCCGGCTGCTTCTGTTGCGGGAGAAAATGTGGAATTGATTAAAAGCAGTTGAAACTTAAAACCTCAGCTTCTCCCACCTGGTAGGCACTTGAGTGAGTCCTTTACATATTCCACAATGGGTGATGCATGTTAAATGGTGATAGTACAATTATCACAAAACAGGGACTCTAATGGGGTACATTACATCTAAGGAGCTTAAATCAGGAGATCAATTATTCTGCAGTTTTTCCAATATTCCATTTGCGAATGTTGTTACCTATTTTGCCAAAATGAAACCATGCACAGGCAAGAGGCAGGTCTCAGCAGGACTAGGGAAACTCTGCAGTTTGCAAAAGATCTATATCTATATCTTTATCATGTACAGTTGTCCCTTCATATTTGCTGGGGTTTGGTTCCACGACCCCCTTTGGATACTAAAATCCGTGAATACTCAAGTCCCATTATATGCAATGGCATAGCAAAATGGTGTCCCTTATATAAGATGGCAAAATCAAGGCTTGCTTCTTGGATTATTATTATTTTTAATAATATTTTCAAGCCATGAATGCTTAAATCTGTGGATACCAAATCCATGGATATGGAGGGACAACTGTATATAGTTATTGTTGTTAACTGCCATCAAGTCATTTTTTACTTATGGCAACCCTATGAATGAGAGACCTCCAAGTCACCCAATCATCAAAAGTCTTGCTCAGAACTTGAAGATTCAGGGCCATGGCTTCCTTCATGGGGCATATCCTCTTTTCCTACAGTCTTCTACCCTACCAAGCATTATTGTCTTTTCTAGTGAGTCATATCTTCTCATGATATAGCCAAAGTATGACAGTCTCAGTTTACTCATCTTGGCTTCTAGGATGAGTTCAGGCTTGATTTGCTCTAGGACCCATTGATTTGTCTTTTTTACAGTTCACGGTATCCATAGAAATCCACCACATTTCAAATGAGTTGATTTCCGTCTTCACTGTCCAGCTTTCACAATCATCCGTCTTCACTGTCCAGCTTTCACAATAATGGAAAATGGAATGGTATGGACCATCTGAACTTTATTATCCAATGATATATCTTGACACTTCAGACTCTTGTCTAGTTCCTTCATAGCTGCCCTTCCAAGGCCTAGTCTTCATCTGATTTCCTGACTGCAGTCTTCATTCTGGTTAATGGCTTAGCCAAGGTTTGAAAAATCTTGAACTATTTCAATGTCTTCGTTGTTTACTTTAAAGTTATGCAAATCATCTGTGGTCATTATTTTTATTTTCTTAATGCTCAACTATAAACCTGCATTTGCACTTTCTTCTTTGACTGCAGGTGCTGCCACCATTTTCTCTGCTAACACAGGAAGGGGTTCCACAACATGTGACCGCAGGTCCCCTGCATGTGACCAGCCTTAGCAACATGCTGAGGGACCCCTGCCTGGCTTCTGGGAGAGCAGGAAGCTGGCAGTGGCAGTGAGGGATGGTATTTCAGGATGGGCTCCTGCAGACAAAGCAGGGCACAATCCAGTGGTACCAGATCAAATCCAGTGCTGTACAGGGCACTCTCTCAGCCTGCATGCATTCCAGCCCCTTATCTGCCCCAGGAGTCATTTGGACTGCCAGGGGGCAGATCAGGGTAAATGCCCTGTGTCATTTGGACTGCAGGGCTCTGGAACAGGAGCAAGCCAGGGTAAATTGCTCATGTAGATAATCCCATAGACTTCATGTAGTTACCATATGGATTGTAGATGCCAAGCATAGTGCAATCAGTTGCCTAAGAAGATTTTGGTGCAAGTGTCATGGACAATGGGATAAAGGGGAAGGAAAAGGAAAAGGAAGAGAGAGATTTCTTGAGTGCTCAGCAATTTTCAGGAAATCTCTCTATATTCTTTGGATAAATACATTCCTTAAATATGAATTAATATTTTCTTTCTTTTCTTTTTTTAATCTTTGTTCTTAAGGATGGGATCATATGGTTTACTGGAAGTGCCTGAAGAAAATTCTCAAACCCCTGATGTAACAAGCCAATAAGTCACAGAACTCTGGCATGTCAACCAGCCATCAAATTACACAATGCATCAAAAAAAATTATGCATCCATGCAAATAGATGTACTGTGGTCATTATCAAGGCAGGCTGTTTTGATTCTTGCAGTCAGTAGCATTGCTTAGGCTAGAACCTACCACTGTGAAATATATTCAACAAAGCTGAAATTAGTTTAGATTTAATTCATGTTATTTTTACATATCAGATTTTGTCTTTAAGAGACATCTCAAACTGGCTTTGGCCTAGGCACATCCAACAGGTGGCTTCCTCTCAGCCAGGCTGCATATGCTTTTGCTTAGGAAAAAGAACAAATTCAAGCATTCACAAGTGATACAAGAATAGTAGGGGAGGGGAAAGATCTTTAATGTGGATTAAACATTGTGAATACCATTTGGAGTTTGGTGTAGTTACTTTTTGGGATTACAACCACTGGACTCCGATCCCTCTGCCAACATGGCCATTCTCCAGGGAATCTGGAGGCTGTAGTCCAAAATGAAAACTTTTCTGAACTCTGTTATGATTAATGAAGCATGTAAAGCAGAAAATAGTCATTTTTAAACCCAGTAATAGTCCCCAGGAAGGGGGCCTTTTCAGTTGTGATGACCTAAGGGATGCACACAGTCTCATTCCTGTGCATTTTTAATTTTGTGCAGTCTGATGAGTGTCTTTACAATAAACAAACATGTTCCATGTGATGCTTGGATGGTCAGTTTTCACATTTGTTTGTTTGTCTGCAGGATCTCCAAATCTTGCCAGATTTTAAGACAGTGACACCACACGGTATAATCAATGTACCAAATTGGAAGGGACCATTCTTAGTGTTCATCCACCTCAAAATTGTCTGTTTGTTTTGGCTGTATTTCAGATTAGGACTGACATTCTTTTAGAAGGGAGATAATGTCAGGAGCTGCCATGTTGTTTTCCAAAGAGATGCTTCTTGAACTTCGGAGAATTCAAAAAACCTGTTGCCATTAAAAATGGCTTTACCACTTATTGGGAGCCACCATTATACTGGAAAGAAACTGAGTAAGTCCAGATAATTTCGTAGTGTACAGAATGAGAAGACCTCTCTTTTAGCAGCTTTTGGATAAAGAATATTGATGTAGGGCAGAATATATTAATCTACTGTATTATCTATTGGTATTGGTATTAACTGATGTATAACAGGCCATGATAGGGTCACTGGAACAATCACTGGAAAAAAGAGGGCATTTTGAATTGAGGCTGTTATTAGGCAAATGTTCTTAGACTGCAAATCCTAGCTCTCCTCACCATTGGCTAGACTGGCTAATGTTGCTGGGACTTGCAGTCTAACGTCTGGAGGGCTGCATAATTCCCATCCCTGTTCTAGGGGATACATTGTATGGAAGTGAGTAGACAGTGGCTGTTTCTAAAGAGGATCCAAAATTCTGCTTCATTGACTGTGGGGGTTCTTCCACACTACAAAATTATAGTGCTTTGCTTGTCTGTCATGGATCCATCATAAGGGTCCCAGGATTTGCAGTTTAGTGTATGACATTCTCAGCCAAAGAGCCTGAAAACCTCAACAAGCTACAAACCCCAGGATTCCACAGGATGCAGCCCGTGGTGGCACTAAAGGGTTATGGAGCGGCTGGCTCGCACCAGGTGACACTGTCAGGGGGAGGGATGACACCAGCCTTAGTAAGGCCACAATATGCAGCCATGGCAGTTAAAGTAAAATCACAACACTATAATTTTGTAGTATGAAAGTCCACCAAGATTCCATGTGACTGGTGAAAAATGTCCAGCCCAGTGGGACGGGGACCTAGGAATTGTGCTCAAAAAGCAGAAAAGGTGGTATCCAGAGCTATTAAGATATGAGAAAAAAACAGTAGAAGAGCTGGGTGGGGGAGAGAGAAGGGGACAGAGTGAGGCAGCAAGTGTTTAGCAGTGGGGCCAGAGTTGAAATCATTGAAGATGAGGTTGAGAAGGGTCTTTTACAATATTGGCTAAGCTTAGAATGCTAAAGATATAGAAGGTTAATTAATTACTTATGCCCTTAATAGCAAAAGTATTGAAAATTCATAATACCAATCAGGAAATGTAGTAGACTCTTGCTTTTAAAAAAGTTATCAGCTGAAGGCTAGAAAACCATTAGTTGTTGTTTGTAGTAATTTCTTCTCTTTCTTTTCCAGCTTTCTTCTGTATAACTTTTTCTTTCTTCTTTTTTTTCTGCAGTTTTGAGTTTTTAGTTGATGTTTCTTTTTTAGATATGTAAAATGGTATATTTAATAAAAGAGAGAGAGAGAAGGGTCTGTGACAGAAAAGCAAAGAGGAAGACTTAATTGGCAGTGACCTTCAAGAGAAGTGAAAATCTAATGGTGAGAGAGAAAATGAGTGTAGAGTATCAGCAGCTAGACCTGAATGAAGATTTTCTGAAAGGATGTCAATGGTTGAGTGCTATTTATCATTGAGGCCAAGCACCTGCCACTCCCTGAAACCTGTGAGTTAAATCATGTGGTGCTGTCTGGTGTCTTAGAGAGGAGATTATATGAAACAAAAAGTACCTTAACAGAACAGCAGGACGACATTTCTGTCCCATGAATGGGATCTAATTTCAGACAATGTCCTCCTCGTCATGCTTTGCTCCTGTGCTGCAGTGGTTGGTAAGGAGGTCCTGTCAATGAAAAGTGGTGCCTTACTAATGGCTGCAGCACAGGAGCAGAACGTGACAAGGGTGACTGAAACTGGGTCCTGTTTGCAGGACAGAAACGTCATCCTAGCATTCTGCAAAGGTACTTTTTGGATGTGTGATAATCTCCAGAGTTAACTCACTTTTTAAAGAAAGGGCATTGGTTTAAACAAGCTTGCCCTAAACAGAAAGTCAAAATATACCTTTCCATGTGAACCTCTTTTAAAAACTGAAGTAGTAGAATTTTGGATTTCTTCTTTTCCTCCCATAACAATCTCTTCCAAGAACACCAAAGGTGTCTTATGCAAAAACAGACTTTAGAGTTTAAATGGCTTTGATATGGATAAGATGGAAGGAGGAATCAGAATGTCTGATCTGATGCAGCCCCTGTTGGGTTAAATGGGACTTGCAAAGTAATTGTCCTGAAAAATCAATGAAATGATTTTCAGAAATCAAGTTAGGGCATGAACCATTTCATGAAATTTGCATTACTATGTCCATTTCACAAGGACTGACATCCAGCATTAGGACTGTTGGGCTGTTGCTGACCTTCCCAAACCCTCACTGCCCATGCTGGCTGGGAGATTCTGGGGAGCTGTATTCCAAAAAGTAACTTTTCCCAATGTCTGGTGTTTAGTAAGTACAAAATTGCTCAGTTAATATTGCAAAGACTTATCAGTTAGATCTTACCAAGGATTAATCCTACACCATATTTGTTTTTGCTATTGTGTGATGCTGGGAAAGACACCAGCCTCACATTCGTAGGAAACTGAGCATGGGAATATGTCCATGTTCAAGAAAATAGTCAGGTGCTAACAAAACAGAAGAGAATCCAGCTGATAGAAACAATGGGGGTTTGTGGTGACTCTTTTCTTCCTTTTAATTCCACTTCAAGCTGTAGCCCATTGGTCTAGTAACTGCATTATGGCCATTATAGTCACTACACAAATGATTAGTGTATATGAGACAAGGGGGTGTTCACACTAAATGATATATTACAACCGACTCCCAGTTGTTGCTTGAGGACTAAGAGTTTGAGACAAACAGTAGGCATTCCCAGAATGTCTCATGCCACATTAGTCTCTTTAAAACATATGTACACTAGTGGGTTCATTAATGTGACTAGCAATTTAGAGGCAGGCAGGCAAAATGCAATGAGTCAATTAATGCAGTGAACCATAGAGGAGATAGTGACTTTAGCCAAAATTGATCACTTGTCTGTGATCAAGGTCTTTAGCCAGCAATTAGGCTTTTGTTGAAAGTTTATACTTAGAGAAAAGTTAATTATGCCTTAAGAATGTTGCTCTTTGTTGTGTGTGTGAGACAGAATATGCATGTCTGCATGTATTCTTGAGTTCTGGTCATTCCATAAGACCCTGCATTGCAAATATTATTTTGCTTCCTTTGGAGAGACTAAATCCACCCCCCCCCCCTTATTTCTTATTTCTAATGATTGGTGCCCACTATTGTCTTATATAGGAAGTCAGTCCGTTGGCCCACTTAGACTAGTGTTATCAATTTTTAGTGGCAGTGGGTCTCCGGGGTTTCAGACAAGAGTCTTTCCCAGCCCTATCTGGGGATATTAGGAGTTGAAGCTAGGACCTTCTGCATATAAAATCTGCACTCGGCTACAGCTCTTCCCATTATTGCTGTGTCAAACAATCTTGTGAGCAGGTGCATTGACATAACAGGGCATGGACTTAAGCAAAAGAATAATTTTACTTGCATAATGTTGCAATAAATATCTATTTATCCATCCATTCCACCTTTGTGCCTATTAACAAACCTCGAAAGAAGTCAGCTGAAAATAACAAAAATAATAAATAATGCACATAACAGGATTTTAAGATTGTGGAGAATGAAAGCTCATGGGGGTGATGATATCAAGTGCCCACTCTCTAGCTCTTGAATGTTGCTGTATCATTGGCTAGTCCCACAGTCATCATGTTTGATAGAGCTCTCATTGCTCTTCTGCTGTTGAACCTCTTTGTGATGATGGCAGAACTATCCTCCCCTTACCTTAGACAGTGACCAGTGAGTACAACAGCAAAAGAAGAGATAGAGCAGGTGTCCCGAGGAAGTGTAGCTCCTAGCACTGACCCAGCATGTCTGACTGTTCCAGGGACTTGTTGTAGGTTGTATAGTTACCACAGGGGAGAATCTACCTTCTAAGAAATGTGTTGCTCAGCATTCTGAGTGCATGTTGAGGAACTTGAGTCTTCACCCAGGCAGGTGGGCAGGCAGGCATGATGGCAGCAACATAAGCCAGCAACCACTGGCTTTTCAGTATAATGGTGACAGGGCAGACCCAATATACTTTGCTGCTTGTAACAAAACAAGATGGAACCCCTCTCCAATTCCATGTAAAAAATCTGACTTGACTAGACATTTAATCTTTCTTCAATACTGGAATTGCTTGGAAGATACTTATAAAAATATTGTCTCACTTTCTTACTATAGTGTTTAAAATTAGTAGACCATTGGCATTGCTCACAACAATGTTAAAGAAGTTATTTGTTGCATTGATTTTTTTCATTTTGTTGCAACTGCTGCACATCTCTGCAATCCATCCCTTCCACCTCTTGGTAAGTTTTTGGGGGAAGCACTGGTGGATAGCTTGCCCCAGGCCCTCCCTCAAAAATGATGCTTTACTTTGAGTGGATTGCTCCTCATCTAATTATGCCATGCCCAGATTAAATAAATTATTCTCACAGTAATTTTCCTAGATCACTGAAGATCAAACCACTGTGAAAACTTTATACAGATTTTCATCATCTCATTTTTGAGGTCTGTGACTACCTCTACAACATACTGACAACAGTAAAGACAAAGGCTTCTTTTCTTCCACTTTTATTAAAATACAAGAGAAAAAACACTTCTATAAAGTACATGGTCCACGCAGCACCAATATTGTAACATTTTTGCTAGTTTTTCTACAGAGTGTACTGTATTTGTAACATCTAAACAAGGATACATGCATACACACAAACAAATGAATCCCTACCATGTTGACCCAGGACTCATATTAAATGGATTTCAAAGACATTCCCATTTCTGAAGGTTGAAAGAGAAAGGCAAAGAGAAACGCCAGTGCCAGGGCATCTGAACACCAACTGAATGAGACACTCTTTTGTTAGTGGTCTTCATGAAGGCACCAGTATCTCTACCTCACCCTCACCTCTCAACCTCGCTTACCAAGTCTTAGGTCCAGCCGAAGTTTGGTCAATATGGGTCCTGCATTGAATATGGTCTAGAGTTGAATATGACTGGCCTGTATTCCCTACCTGATACATCTTTTATTGCTTTGGTTATATTATTGAATGCAGGTTTTAAGATCTAAATCCAACATCCAGCAAGACAAAAGGCCACATACAGAACACCAGTTAAGTTCACGAGAAGCTTAATGCAGCCATACACCCTTCATATAAGTTATCTCGCCTAAAACTTTCTTATACTCTAATGTGTGATGGTGTGTGAAACCTATTTTTCACAGGCCTGTACAGTAACTCAAGATGTGAAGCAGAAGGTTAGTCTCCCAAGAAGCAGCATAGGCTCTGCATTACATATAGGGGGTTGGATCAGACTTAGAGTGGACCCACTGAAATCAATGGGACATAAACTAGTTGATTGAGCTACTTTAAGTTTAATTTTGTCTGGATCCATCCCAGGAATTTGTAAAAGCCCTTCACCACCACACTGACCTCTAAGCCAATCTGGCCCAGTGCATACTACAGTAATGTTCAAATTTTTATATTCTCTTATAATTTTTTTTTTAACTTTGCTGCCTCAGGCTATCCAGAATATTCAAGTGCAATCTACATGGCCATATAGCTAGTCCTTCTCAACTATAATTGGTAATACTTATCCAAGAATCTATCTTCTATTAGTGGGACAAAATGTAAGTGACACAGAGAACTTTGTGGGGAGGGAGAAATCCCTTTAGCTTAGGAGCAACATGAATTTAAATGTGGCAAATCCATCTATACACCAGCATTCTCCTTCCAACAGAAGCCAGCTAGCTGCATAATGCATCTAGCAATTAAATTAGAGCATGTTGATTCTGAAACACTTTTGTACTTACACCTCAAGCCTTACAGTCTGATTTTATTTTATTCTTTCAGTCTTGCTGATCTGCTAGTAGATACTAGTATTCACTCTATGTGCTCTAATGTCTCCAGTTTTCCTTTTGTTAATTATAAGGGGTTGTCCATGAACTCTAAAACCTTCTCCTACAAGTTGACAACAAAAGGATACATCTGAACAAGATAAAATTTTGAAGGAAATTGAACCCAAATCAGAAGGTTAGAAAGGTTAAAATATCTTCACCTCTCACTGTTACAGTGGGATGCTTATGGGAGAGGCAGATAAAATATATTGCCTTTTCTTCTTGCAGGATCTGCAGGCTGGGGTGTCTGTTGTTTCTTTAGGACATTTTTCAAATGTATCCCTATCATAATTATTTTTGCTGGTTCATGGGCATAATTAAGTTTGTGGAATGGGTCACAAATGTGTGTTGTTGGAAAAGAAAGAAAACTCGTGGATTTTCTGTTGACAGAAGCCAGTTTCCTAATCCTTGGTACCGTATGGGGAACACACATCTATGAATAACAAGCATAAGAAAAAAGCCAGAATAATGAAAACAGAAAAAGAAGAAAATAGCCATGCAAAATTGCTGTGACTTTAGATATGCAAATCTGTATTACAGTTTAGTCACTCACAATCCCTCTTGTGAGTTTAAGCTATGTTCTAACAATCACAAGAATACTTTCTACCCATGGAATTCAAATGAGAAAGAAAATACTTTTTTCATAAATGTTTCATATTTTTGAAACATTGGTAAATGAGGATAAAGAAGAGAAGGGGAGAAGTAAAGCAATTTTTTGTCTATCCAGAATAATTTGGGTTGGTTGTTTAGTTGGTTAGTATCCTCAACATGAAAAGAAAATATTTACAGAAAAACAAAATGAAATGAAAAATGATGGAAAGTTACAGGAGGGGGAAATGAAACAAGTATAGTTATACTGATGAAATAAAATTGGTACTGCATATCTCATTCTCCTTAAGAAAAAGGAACATTATGTGAAATGATATGATAACAAATTTAACTGTGACCAAAGATTTATTTGGGTTTGCATAGACTACTGAATGAACCTGCCTATGCACACTCTCTGGTGTGTTCCTCCCACTGGGTTTACTTTTGATAATCATGCATTAAATTGGGTAGTACAACCAAAAAAAAAAGCTTGTGGCATATTGAAGACTAACAGATAAAAGCTAAGCAAAAAGCTTATGCCAAAATAAATCTGGAATTCTAAGATACCATAGGATACCTGGGCTGATTTTGCAATTAAAAATTGTTTTGAAAACTAGTTTTTTTTAATACACACACACATATGTATCACAAAGATTTTTTTAGTTAAGTGGGCCAAGATAAAATTAAGGCCAGGATCCAACCCATTTTTAAGCACATTGACTATCCCACTGATTTCAGTGGCAAATTTTGGCTGCAATTCTAAACACAGCAATCTGTGAGCAAGGCCCATTAAAAATAGTAAGGGATATTATGCCCAGGTAAATAAATTTAGGATTACACTGCACAGCACCTCTATAATTCAGTCCCTTTCAAAACAATTGAACATAAAAATGTTGAGTATTGTTTCCATCATGCCATTATAATTAGTAACAAATGGTGGGAAGGACCTCTCAAACTACTAGCAGGTTGCTACGGACTGAACTATAAATGGGATTTTTGAATTTGCCTCTGTGTAAAATCCTGATAAGCTATTTGAAACAGGATAGTGGATTCAGTGAATTAGGCTGCTATTTATTTATTTTAATGCATTTATATCATACCTAATAATTAAGGTGGCTTCTTCCAACAGTTATTTACCTGGAGATATATATATATATATATATATATATATATAGTGTTTACTCAGTATACATCTGAGTAAACACAGTTAGGAATGCCTGATAACCATTTCTACTTCTCAGAAAGGTAAAATAATTATGTGGAATTTTTTAAAAAATGAGTAGAAATGCTGATCACTAAGAATGTATCTGGAAATATTTGCTAAGCAATATGTCTCACATACTATAACTGGAGAAGACCAGCATTCCATCTATATGTATTGACCACAGCTCAATATCTTTCCTTACTAGTAATCATATCTTCTTCACCCCAAGCTAATGAATCCCACATTCCATGCCACTGTCCCTCTCTTCTTCCTCTACCTTACATCTCTGTTACTCTGGACTGAAAGAACATATGTCACCTCTTTGCCCTCTAGCTCCTAGCTTTTCACTGTTCCTTCATTCTTGGCTTCTCTGACATTCTTTCTCAGTACTTGTGTGTCCATGTGCTGTATTATCTGTGTAAAGGAAGGAAGGAATGAAGATGGACAGAGGAAAAAATAGCATTCATACCTCAGCATCAAGTCTGCATACCTGCAGTGGAGAAAAGCACGTTCTAAAATGCCTTGTGCATTAGCTGATTTGTCACAAACCAAAACAAAAAAGATATTCAGAATGCACAAATAAGGCAGCAATGTCAACTTAACTGGAGGAAAGGAAAGGAACACTTTTAAATACAGTATTGCCATGTGTTTAGCAAAGGTAATATTAATGAGCTTTGTTTGCTTTTTGTTGGTCATCTGGGGAAAGAGACCATACAACCCACAAGTTCCTGTACCCCCAACAGAGAGCAGACACAATCCACTGGGAAGTTCTCCTAACAGCATTTTTAAAAAATGAAGTGGGCTGAAGTCTATGAAAACTTATGCCAAATAAAATATGTCACATCTTTAACGTGACATTAGACTCTTGGCTGTTGTCTGTGCGGCTCTTGCTCATTCCAGTGGAGCCTGTGCAAAATTGTATTCAGTGTCCCTTTCAAAATCTCTTCACTTTCCCTCATTTTCCTTTCTTGAGAATTTCTATCTAATTCATAACACTGCTTCTGTTCCTCATCATCCTCTCTGTGATGATTGGGGGGGATGCCTATGGGGCCAACATGATTTTTTTTGAGAATGTTCCTCTGAGAACAGAAGATAGGCAAAGGCACTGGCCTGTTGCAGTTCATTAACCCTGAGGCTGACATGTCTTTCAGGCTGAACTAACTTCACTGAACTAATATGATTAAAAACTAATTGCAGGCTTCTAGGTTAGACAGGAAGAAAAATCAACACTACTACATTTAAGTAATGGAAAAAAGTTTCAATACCAATGAGGTAAAGTGGTGTGTAACCCCATTCCCCTTCTTTCCCCTCACACAAAAATACACTTTCTGCATTATTGTTTCCAAATGCAATAAATTATTTTCCTTAGAAAAAAAAACTAAATACACTGTAACTCATAATCCTAACTGTACTGCTGTTGTTTTTCTTTAGAAAAGAAAGCAAACATACTAATAAATAAATTATTTCAACTGCATGCATCCAGGGCTAGCACTAACCAAATTCATCTCTCTGTGTTAAACATGACCTTACAAACAAGTGCCAAGTGCATGAGACCATGACTGATCCCGATGTCAAAATGGCACCTTCCACGGTGGACTGCTTGTTATACATGGCTTCTTCCCCCACCTTGCCTTTCTTTCCTTACTCTCCTTCTAAAGATTGTCAGACATACAATGTCTTTCCTACACAGGGATCCTCTTACAATGCACTCCAGTGCACAGATGTTTCTCCCTGCTCAGAAATTAATTCAGTGTAGGAAGAATGCCACATGATAGTAATGGCATGTTTACATGGTTCCTTTTTATGGGATCCAATGCAGTGTTTCACTGCATGCTGTCCCTGAAACCACACGCACCAGGATCTTATTGTCTACAGTTGTCCAAAAGCTGAACAGAATGTGATGGACTCAGAAAAGGCTGAAAACCTTTCCCCAGTGATTTCCCACAATGTAAAGATAACTTGTTTTACTTAATTTATACCACTCCTTTCTCCTTCCACAGTACCCAAGGCAGAGTAACTTCCTGTTCTCCCAGTTGGGTGTGGTGGAGTGGAAGGAACCATGTGTGCAGAAGGCTGCCACATGGGTGCACCCCCAAAGGATTGTTCAGGTGGAGAACTGGATATCAAGGGATTACGTGCTCATCTGAAGAGCTTGTTTGCAGTACAAGATTATGCTGACATCATTAGAAAGTTTTGCCTTTGTTGGCTGATCTGAGAAAAACAAATTAAGTTCACCCAAGTGTGCATTTCAGAAGATAATTGTAACTATTACATGACAGCTTGGATATGAAAAAAAGGGAAACACAAATCACTATCCTGGATGTAACCAAGCTCAGCCATTGTAAAACAATCACTTTATATTGCACAATCATAATTTCCTCGTGAATTGGCTCTGAAAATGCAAAAAGACCCTGGGACCAACCAGCCTTTTCCCATGAATAAGATTTTTGCACTCAACATGTGAGGGGAATCTATTGGAACTACATTGTACAAAACTGGTTAAGGCACAACAGATCTTTCTGCTATAACATTATTGTGTTATTTAATTCTCAGGTGCAAATTAGGATCCAAAATCAGCCTATATGATTTCCATTCTGAGTGTTGTGAAATCTTTAAGACTCTATTACAGCATAAAACCACTATACTGGTTTCACCCAATGAATAATAAGGCAGCAATCCCAGAACCATCTGTTGCAAAAACCCTTAAACCAACCAACTAGCATCACATTGTTTAAATTAAAAAGCTCCAGGATTGCAGCTATACTAGCTTTACTAGCCAGTTCATAGCAGATGCTGGAACTTGTGTCTAACAATATATATCACTCTATCACAAATTAAAGTGTTCTATTTCATGACAGTGGCAAGCTTCAGATTCCTAATATTTTGCTGAATTGGAATTCAGTGGGACAAGTGCAAAAGGATAAAGGATACCCCTTGATGTCATGTGATGGTACAGCTTTCACTATTTTTTCTGGAAGCAAATGCTTTTAATTACTTATGCAGTGACGTCACTAAGGGGTGTAGGGGTGCAGACCGCACCAGGTGACACCATCAGATGGGATGAAATGATAGTCTATAAAGGATCAAAATGACAGTCTATAAATTTTTTGTGCAGTATTTCAGCAGAAATTTATTATTTTTTTATAAAAATATTCCTGGCACTGTTTCCAGCCAGTCCAGCCTTCCTTCTCATTCCTCTCCCACATGTAGATTTTCAGTGACCCTCAATGTTGTGCACAGATAGCATAGATTGCTGGGATTACTAAGGATTCTGTATGGTTTGGTACGGGAGGAGGTCCATGAGGGTGACACCATGTGTTACCGCACTGGATGACACCAACTCTAGTGACGCCACTGTCTTTCTGTACCAAACAGGCCAACAAAAGGAACATCTGCTTGTGGCACAGATATCTCATCACATCAGTCTTCATGTCTTAAAGGAGAAACTTTCCCCAACTCCATCCTGGAAGAGCAAGGGGGGAAATTCAGGTAGGAAGGGAGGAAACACGTTGCTTATCTGTTTGTTTGTTTTGCATCTGTTGTGCTCATTTGACCTCACTTTTAGGCCTGCTCTTTTGTTACATGCCTTTTAAAAAGCCTGTTCAAATCAGGATGCAATTTGCTTCCCTTCATCCTTACTTCAAAGGGGAACTATGTTCGATATATCTTCCTGTGGTAAGTCTGGAATTCATCTCTTCCTAAAGTTCTGCTCCAGCCAAAGCCGAACTTCTTGGAGGTTGTAGAAAAAGGGTCCCTTGCCCCCAAGATAGGCGATCTTTTGTCTCTGCACAATGCACACACGCTCAAAGGAGACCCCATAAGCAACATTGGCATTATTGTCCATGCAGTCTGCCACTATCTGACATTGGGGTGGCAAGGAAAACCGCTTCAGAAGCTGGTGAGCAGCTGCACATCTGTCTTCTTGGTTCCGGTGTTTCTTTACCTCGAAGGGGGCGGAGGCACCAGGAGCAGCCCAGCCATCTGATGGGTGAGCCTCATCAATGTAGACTAACAGAAAGTCAGCCACACCAGAGAACTCTTCCACCAGCTTGCCAAAGGCTGACAGCTGGTTTGTGAAAGGGGGTCAGGTGGCTGAGCCAAAATTGACTACCAGTGGGCGCTCCGATTTGGCAAAGTCTAGGAGGTGGCACTCAGCGCCATACTTTCCACTAGAGTTTTTCCATCTGCTGCTGCTGTCACCAGTCCCACTGGGTATGCGGATTACACTGGAGTTAGGAGCTTCTCCACCCAGCTTCACCTGTTGTATAAAACAAAACAAAACAAGATGATGATGATGATGATGAAATTTATTTATAACCCACTTTTTCTCCAAGGCTGGGACCCAAATTGGCTCACACTCAATATAAACATACAAAAAGTGTGCATTAAAACAGAATTAAACTAATTACATTATTAAAACAATATCAAAATATTTAAAAGACAAAATATACTTCAAAGTATTAAAAACTTTTTTAAAAAAGATTAAAATATTTTAAAAACAATTTTCTTAAAACATTCTGCCATCTGTTAACCAAGTTAACTGTCAGCTTCTCCACTAATATCATGGTTGTCACGGAAAATGAAGCATGCATATTTTTCACTTTCTCCTATTGATATTCCTTCCCTTCAGTCTGCATTATATATTAGCCAGTGTCTTCATTTCTTGATCAATATATTTCAACAAAAATTAGGTCTGATTTCTGAATTTCTGAAATGAAATTTCAAGGTTTTTAAAGGGCAGGAATACAATGGGATAACAAATTATTCCAGTGCTGCACTGGTTATCAGGTAATTTCCTAGCCCAATAAAAATGGTTAATGTAGAACTTTTAACAGTGTAAATGGCTTAAGGCCCAGCTATCTGAAGGAGCACATAGTCCCACAAGTTCCTTCTCATTGTTAATACTATCTTTGGAGGCTCTCTTCAGGGTGTCGCTGCCCACAATGATGTTACAGGTGGAAGTCAGAGAAACAGACTTTTCCATAGTGGCCTCCCATTATGGAATGCCCTCCTTTGGGAAATCTGCATGGCACCCTCATTTATGTTTAGATAGCAGGCCAAGACACTGCCCTTTTGTCAGACATTTAATCTTTAATTTCTTTGAGTTTTTTATTATCAGTAGTATAGCTGGATTTTTGATATTTTAATATCTTAATATCAAAATTGGGCACAGCCTTACTTTGGTTGCTATTATCTATTTATTCACTGTTTTCTCTGACTGTAAACCATGCTGAGGGGTTTTACCAATTGGGCTGTATATGCATTTCAAATATAAAGAAATAGAAATATTACCAACAGGAGAAGAGCAATGCAAATTAATCAGACTCTGCCCACTAGCTACTGTGCCTCTGTCATGCCTTCTGAGGCATTGCCTAGTGTCTAGGTACTGTTTCCAAATGCACATGCTATTACTTTAGACATGAAAACTAGAAAAAAATTAAATTTCAAACCGAAGAATCTGCAGTAAATCTTGTATCTTTTATCCAGGCATAGTTTATACGAGGCAAAAAAATGTGGATTACTCTGCAGTAATGGCAATTTGCAGCAGCGGCTATTTGTCTTAATGGGAGGTGGCTAATCACTGGCATGTGAAGTTATCTGCATTTGCTGTGCAAACAGGCATGCCTGTGAATCAAGATGGCAGCCATGAATGAATTACTTACCTCAATTTGTTGTTGTAGACAGTTTTTTTTAAAAAAAAATATCCAAGGTGTGAAAGAGCGACCTTTTGCTTTAACAAAAATGCAAACAAAAAGTTTTATCACCTTAGCACTTGTTTGCTAAGGTGAAAATCCAACATGGCAGCTCCAGGTGCTTGCCTTGTTAGCAAGCACCGCCCCCCCCATAGCTGACCAATCATCTGCTCGCATTGAGAAAGCGAATCAATTTGGCTGCTTGTCCGAAGAAGCAGGAATGCGCATCCCCCTTGCTGTTTTTCAAAAAATACGGGAAAGCCTCAAAGGATTTTCCCATAGAGTATATGGCATTGGGGGGGCCTTTCCTTCACAATATGAATAGGTACTGGATCCCATTGGGACAGATCATATTCTCCTCACATTCTGTGAGGAGATTTTTCATCATTTAGAAAACTTCCTGGATTACAACATATAAAACAAGAGATCAGGGCCTGTGAAGTTGCTCACCACCTATTAGCAGCTGGATAGGGTGAGACATACAGGCCACTTGGTATTACAATCTTTCCCACTATGACAAGATACACCACATTTCTGTTTAAATTATAATAATCTGAATTTGATTCTCTTTAAATAAATAAGCTCACAGAAATGTTACACCAATCTGTTTTCTCTTGGTGCTCTTTTTGGGGGCAGGGGTGATGCATAAATGTCCACCATGAGGATGTTGTCTGCATATGAAGCTTTAGTTTAGGGCCCAGAAATAACTGTTGGTAACTAAGGATATACATTCATAAATAGTTAACTTGAAATAAAAGTCCCTTTGAAGAGATCATTAAAGAGCATCAAAGGACAGGATGGGCTCTCTAGCCTTATGGCAACCATCCTAGGAGAAGGAAAACTCTAATACCAAACCCGAAAAGATGGTGCTCGTCCAGCCCTGTAAGGTCAACCATCTAAGAGAAGGAAACTCTAATCAAACCTACGACCTGAGGACCTTGCTGCTACCGTCCATGCTTGCAAGGCCACAGCAGATGAACCTTTGGTTTAAAGGGTGAGGCCAGTTCTGTACACGCTGCACTCCACCAGAAAAATCCATTGCACAGGCTCGAAGGACCAACAATGGTCCACCCTGGCCTCACATTGGGAGACATGGAGACGCACTATCCACAATGCTGCAGCCTTATTTGAGAACTCATGCCGAACAAGTCTTGAAGAGAAATGACAACGCAGAAAGAATCACAACCCGGAAACATCACCCAAGGAGACCTTCTGCTGTGCTTTCTGCAACCGGACTTGTTTATCACGGATTGGCCATTTTAGTCATCAGTGCGCTTGCAGAAAGCACAGGATGAGTCCTTCCTGAATCTTCATTTGCGAAGAAAAGCCAGAGAAAGAGAGTATGAGACTCATGAAGGAAAAGCATTTAGCCTACCAATTGTGATAAAATAACACAAGGAATCTCAAAGACCACCTCTGAAGTGTGGAAAGCATGTGCATACCACCAATTATAATCACTGAATTATATAGAAAAGGGGAGAAAGCATGAATGAACTGATTTAAAAGAATGTTAGAAGAGGTCAAAAGGCACCTAACAGTCCAATACTTACACATGATTATTTTATTGTAACTCCCACTATATTCAGTGGCATACATTCTAAATAGTATGTAGGATTTCACAGTAAAATGCCAGTGAATTTTTACAATGATCTCATCAGAATTGTTCAGTGAAGAAATTCAGGATCTGTGCACACCATTCACCCAACCAACCACCAGGTGTACAGTAACTGCAGGGAAAGCAATGGGATTCCCAATCCAATAGTATAGCTACTTTTGCTACCATGTGTATGATGTGCTTTTTGCAGGCTACCTATTTCCTATTGTGATCACATGCCAAGATAGTGGTGTGTTGTTGTTGTTTTTGAATGGGGACCTATTGTTTGCTATATCCAACGGTAAAAAGCAAAGAAAAATCTATTCAAGAGTATCTTCTTTAAAAAAAACATATCATGCAATCAAACTTAACACCCTTCTAAAAATTAATGATTCCTTTAAACCAGGAAGGAGAAGGGTAAGGGAAGAACCCAGTTCTATAGGACATTTGTTATCACTTGGTCTTTCAAGTACTAAAACCCCTTTGGTGCCAAGGCATTGGTTTAATTACGTAGAGACAATGGAAGGGTGTTCTCTGTGCCTTTCCCCCAAATGCAGTACCTTACAAACCAAGGGGACTTTGAAAACCAAACAATAGCTGGTTTCACGTCATTGCATATCTGGAAAGTGACTAAGTCGTCATCTGGTATGGGTAGCATCACTGCATTTCCCACAGCAACAAAAGAAATCTCATGGCCACAGGTTACCTATCATGTTAATTTTTGCTACTAGGAGTCCTTCCATTTGTTTGGAGATTTTTGTCCTTAATGAGAAAGGCTTGCCAAGCAGACATTCACAAGGCCTCCTCTGCTTTTGCAGTAGAGTAATTAGGTCGGTGCCTTGTTCCGTGCTAGCATCAGCCACTTCAAAAAAACCAACCCTGCCCAGTAGTTAACGCTCAGACACAACCAGCAGCATCTCCTGCTAATTGGTCTTGATGAAGCTCTAACATTTCCAAAAGGCCTCTTTATTCTAACAGGCTCAGGAATGGGATTGACATCCGCTTCATGGGTTTTTTTGTTTCTTTGTTGTTGTTATTCATTATTGAAAGGGGGGGTGGAATTAGCTCTTGGAAAGATACCCACAACACACCACAATGAAATGTCATCCAAAAAAAAATAAAAATTATTGCTCTGCCAAACCTCTTTTGAAATTACAAACAAAGGCAAGCAAAACAGCCATTCTGAGAAACAAACTCAGAAAATTTTGCTCACACGCAATAACTCTAGCTCCAGAGTTTATTACAATCACAGACTTCTGTGCTAACCAGTCAGATCTATTTTATGTTCTGGGATTTAACAAAGAAACTGGGCTATGATTTTCTATCTCATATAGTTTTCCTCCACAGGGAAGCGAGGAAGTTGTTCCTTCATAACTAACTTGAATACTCCAATCTTCTCAACTCAAAACAGCAATTTAGGTTATTCTCATTCTCTCCCATATTAGGACCAAGGAAATAGCTGAACAGGATGCTCCTGACAAATAAAAGGAAATATTATATTCCATGCATAATTAACTTGTGGAATTCATTGCCAAGAGATGACACAGTGCTTAGATGACTTTAAAAAAATAGATGAGACCCATTCACAGAGAGTATCAATAACTCTGAGATGAAACAAGTTTCATGTTTGGCATACAGTTCCCAGAATCCCATGGACTGCATGACCAATGGCCACATAGCCCGTGAGACTCTGGAAGTTGTTGTCCAAAAAATGGACTTTTTTCCAGCTCTTTTCAGTAGCTTTATTTTCATTTTAAACTTTCATATTTTGAGGCAATAGATTACTGATAGCCCAAAATGAAGCACAAACAACGCTGAATGCCTGCAAGATCCCCATGGCTTGCTTGTGGTTTGTCCCAGACTCTTAAGCGTGAGGTTAGCTACTTTTGGAGAGAAAGAGAGTGAGAGAGCTGGATTACATCAATGTCTGTTTGTGCATAAAACTCAACATGAATTTTTAGCTCACTGCCCAGATTCAAGGAATCTCACTTTAAAACTGCACTCAGTGGCAAAGGCATGTTTAGTGTAGCTTCTGCATGCAGATTGAAAAATGAGGTGGCAGAGGCAGACAAAAAAGAGACCCATTCATAAGCCACCGACTAGAAATATAACTTGACACTATAGTAACATTGTTCATTTAACACCAATGAACAAAGCATCACAGCATTTGCGCCTTTTTTTATCCTTATTTTAGAGGATAAAATCATAAATCTTTTCAGATCCTACAGGCTGATGTTTTTAAGCCCATTATTAGACACTTCTGAGTTCTGTGGCAGGCTGTGTCAACTGCTTACAGAAAATAGAAGTTGCCAGATAATTAGCAGGCTGTGGCACCGACTGTTTAAACACAGACATGGCACATTAGGGCTATGAACAGTATACTTTTGAACCCTTCTGTCTGATTTTGTTCCATTCACATCTCTTCCAGCCCTTAGGAGCCTGTCATTTTGCAGTGATTCATCCACATTTTCATCAGCCACTGGCAGGAGGACAGTTCATTGTTACTATTCCCCCACCCCTGTACAGGACCCATTCCTCGAAAGCCACACCCATTAGGAAACAGTAACGACATGCTGTCTTGCCAAATATGCCCTTTCCTAAGAGGTCATTTTTTGCCAAATGAGAACCATCATCCTTCCTGGTCTTCCCCTTCCCCGTTCATTATGCACCTCCTTCTGTCCCTCATCCACTGGAGGTACAATTCACTCCTTAGTCTAACCACAGGCAACTGGTTGGCCATTGTGTGAACAGAATGCTAGACTCTTAATATATCCATATACAGGCCTTGCACACCCTTCCTGTTTTGCCTGAACAAGAAAAAATATTCTTAAATGAGAGATATGGGGAGCAATCAGCATTAGAGCACCCTTTATCTAGATGATATCTGTTGGTTCCTTGGTAGTAGAAGTATACTTTGATGGTAGGCCTCAGTAGAAAATGGGCACTGATAATATCCAGGAAGAATGCTGAAGTTGTCAGGAACCATACTAAAGGTCCAGATATGATTCCAAAGGGTCTAGGATTGGTTACATACATTCATATATCCTCCATTAGAAAAGTTCTCATTTCTGCAGATCCACAACAATGGATCCCTTTCACCCTCAATGGATATGAAGAACGTTACTGGAATGACTATATCCCCAGGCACAAGCAAAGAGTTAACAAGTTCATCTTTCTCAAAATATATAGGACACAATCTATGGCCTTGCTCCTTTAAAACAGTTTGTTGATATTTCTGCTTGGATATCTTACTGAGATCAATTTTATGCACTCTCTTTACTTTGTATAAGCACAGCATTCTCGACATTAGTTTGGGAAAGACTACTCAATTGGATGTTTCTTAATAAACATCCAATAAGGCTATTTTGGACTTAGAACTACTGGACAATATTTCTTTTTAATAGAGAGCTTCTTTCATAAGAAACTCTTACTGCTGTGAAATACAAAGAAAGGCACTTCCTTGAACTCCAGGCCAAAGTAAACACCGATGATGAAAGCAGATGGGCTTAGGCTAAAAGGACTTGTTCCACTGCCCTAAAAGCCTGCCAAAACTCTTCCAGTGGTGGGTCAGACAAAAAGTCACAGAGAAGTCTAATCATTATTATATATACCACTGTCCACCTATTGTAAACTGCTCTGCAAAGATGCGACACAACACTGCCTCTAATGAAAGCATCAGGAATATTAGGATATCATTCGAAGTATTGTAGGCATCCTCCTCTAAGAACAAGTATATCCAAGAAGTAAAGAGAAGCACCCAAAGAACGTTTCTGTCTTCGCGCTTAGATTCTGATAGGAATTTACCCAGTTCAAAGACATAGATACACCTCTTTAAGGGCTATAAAGCATCTAAACGTACTGGCATCCTACTTATAAATTTGTCTGTATGACTAGCCTTGTATGCCAGGAAGAAAAAACTAATAGTGACAGCAGAGATGTTCAAGCCCAGCTAGAAGTGACTGGAAGGACCAACAGTTCCCTTGCTGTCCATTAAACAGCTTTGTACTTGAAGTTACTGGGACTTTCCTAACAACTGACATTAAGACATGGAGAATGATTCAACTGTTGAAGAGAAGAGCTGATGTAGTGTAGGGTGGAAGAAACTGGGAGCCTTTCTCCCTAATATACCTCAACAAAAACCACCAGACAAATTATCCGCCTGTGACAGGTGCTTCCCTTAGGCAGTTCTTATTAGATGTCAATAACCTAGGCATGGGCAAGCTGGTTGGGTTTTGAGTCTGCCTTCTGCCTAGAGGGAAATAAAACACAGGAGGGTCCCATAACCTGGAAACATTACAGGAACCTTTCCACAATTGACGCCATGAAGAAATTTTTCCCCATCATAAAGCGAAATGGCTAGAGATGAGATGCACCACTGCCCATTATACCTTTACATTTTCTCTGCTATTAAATTCCTGATTCTGAAGCTCAGGATGCTGAGCACTGAATCCTGGACCTTACACACTGTGAACTCGAAGGCTTTCATGGCCAGCATCCATAGGTTTTCTGTGGGGGGCGGGTTCCAGGCTGTGTTCTAGAAGAACTTATTCCTGACGTTTCGCCAGCATCTGTGGCTGGCATCTTCTCTAGCCACAGATGCAGGTGAAACATCAGGAATGAACTCTTCCAGAACATAGCCTCACAGCCCGAAAAACCCCACAGAAAACCATTTATACACTGTTCAGTGTAAATCACACCTACATAATTAAACTTAACCTATCATATTTTATTAGTTTAATTCCCTTTAGGTTAAGCTTTCTTAAGTAAAATGCTTTGATTAGCTGGAGAACAATTACCTACATGATTAAGATCCTGACCTATAAAGATTAAGCTACCTCTACCCTGATCTTGAAGCTTATCCTAATTTTACAGTGGTGTCAGCTCAGACAGAGCCTGAGCTGGCATTTCTGGATCTGAGCCAGGAAGCCTGTTTGTGGGATCTCCAATCATACAAACTTGTGAATTAGCATTAAAACCTATAGGAAACTCAAGACAACAAAGAGCTGTAATAGTACCTATACAGCAATGTATATAAATGATGAAGTGTTCCATGCATGCATATCCTGCCATCCTCTGACCCATTTCTGATATATTGTTCAACTTCCTGGTTGTGTTCTTGGTCCTGAGGGAAAAGCCTATAGTTCAGTAGTAGAGCACATGCATTGCATGTGGAAGATTTCAAATTCAGTTTGTGTGATCTCCAGGAAGCGTTGGAAACATATTCAGGGGTAGCAGTGTTGACCATGCAGCAAAATAAAACAAAATCCAACATCCACAAAACAGTGATACCTTTACTGGACCAACTTAAAAAAGCACAAAATACAATACTTTCGAAGCTCCACTGGCATCTTCATCAGGCAAAGGTGTTAAAAAACTTACAGTGGTTCTCAAACTTGGGGTACAACCCTCGGGAGTAGCATGATAGTTGCTCAAGGGGGGGGGGCACAAGAAATTTTTTTGACATTAAATTGTTAATGTCCCTCAGTCTCAGGGCAACAGCAGAGACAGCAGCAAGCCCCCGGATGGCAAGGCCCAGACACCAGTGTGCTTTTTTCCTGCTTCACCTGCAGCACTTCTGCTCTTTCCATCACAAAGGCAGCTAGCAGGGTCCCCAGACGGTGAAGCAGGAAGAATGCATGCTTGGCATCCGGGGCTTCTCACCACCCCTTGTAGATGTAAAGGGGATCACAGAGGTAAAAACTTTGAGAAACATTGTCTTAAGATGTTCTTCTCTTGTCGGTTAAGATGGCCTAGAGGGATATCAATACAGGCTGAGGTCACTTCCCTTTTTCTTTTTCTTGTTTTGTCCGTGTAAGGACTGGGAAACAAAGAACAGTAAAATCCAGCTAATCACATTTCAATTCCATTAGCATTAGTTGGCCCAATAAAGGTATCACTGTTTTGTGGATTTGGGAAGGACTGTAGGTTCCTTTCTAAACCCTGGATGCTATAGGCAATACTGAACTATTGGATCAGCCCAGTGTAAAGCAACTTCCTATACTCCTATGGAGAGCAAGCATGGTGCAGTGGTTTGAGCACTGGACTATGACTCTGGAGACTAGGGTTTGAATCCCTGCTCAGTCATGGAAACCCACTGTGTTACCTTGGGCAAGTCACATTCTCTCAGCTTCAGAGAAAGGCAAAGGCAACCCCCTCCCTCTGAACAAATCTTGCCAAGAAAACCCCATGATAAGTTCACCTTAGGGTCACCATAAATCAGGGACTAAGGCACACAACAACAACAACAACAACAACAACAACAATCATAGAATCATAGAGCTGGAAGAGAGCACAAGGGCCATTTAATCAAATTCCCTGCCATGCAGGAACTCACAACCAAAGCATGCTCAACAGATGGCCATCCAGCCTCTCCTTAAAAATCTCCAAAGGACACTCCACCACACTCCGAGCAGTGCATTCCACTACCGAATAGCTCTTATTGTCCGGAAGTTCTTCCTAATTTTTAAGTGGAATCTCTTTTCCACCTAATCCTATGAGTATACCATCAATTGACCAGTTGCTGGGAAATGAAAGCAGTGGAGAGAGCTGCTACTGTCTTTATGAGCTGTTTGTGTGGGCATCCTAGAGGAGACTACCTGACCACTGTAGGAAAAGCTCTTCCCAACCAGAGAGTTCCACTCTAACTTGTGCCCTGAAGACTTTTATAATGTTTGTTGAGACAATGTCACAAGAGAACAAATAGGTCAGTTTATGGAACTGCGCTCAAGTCCCATGCCACACACACCCTGCTCCAATGGAAATTATAGTAACTCTGTTTTCTGTATGAGTCTTTGGGATCCATGCAATTCCTCTTCAGATCTTAAAGATCGGATCCCTCTTTCATCCATGGAGATGAAATTGGCAATCTCACATAGGTCTACTTCAAAGTATATTGAACAGAACTGACTCCCACATAAGTATGTATGAGATAGTACAGTAAAACAAAGACATCGGAGTGGCAAGATGCTCCCCACCCCCTGATTTTTCCATTGAAGTTTGATAGGTAACATTGGCTTTAGAAGTGCTGTAAACATTTGGACATTTATATATGCTCTACTTCTTGTATAGTAATACAATGCTAGCTTGTTTGAAAATGGATTTTTACATGTTATTTCCTTCTTCCTTTCTGGGTTTCATAAAAACAAGTCCCATACAGTGCTGAAGCAAAACCTGATGTACAGGAAAACATTTTTTCCCAAAGAGTCCCTGCAGTGACTGGTGGGTTGTCTGCATTACCTATAAACATATGTGTTATTGTGCATAGATCAAACATGGTGGTACCGCCTGCCACAAAATCTACATTGGCACTCATCTTGATGACCTATATAACTTAGGAATATTGTGACTGTCCTGGACATACACAATCAGGGGTTTTCATCATCATGTTTTCCCAGCAGTCACATCACTCTCTAAACATGTGATGGAATACAGCAGCCTTTTTCATCCCAATAGCATCTAGCAACATTACAGAACCTTTTGGAGTGAGGGCACCAGATGTCCTCAAAACAAGCCCTCTCTTTGAACTTTTCCTCTCTAATGTAAAGATACCCAGTCTTAAACACTAGCGTCATTAACCCCTCATTATGATAATTAGCCTTGTTATAAAGAAACTCTCTATGCAACACAGGGTGTGCTTGCCTCCCTGGGGCTGCTATTCAAATGATAAGAGGGGAACAGTACAGCAGAAATCCACACTGAATCTGGCAGGTGTTCAAATCAGAAAGCAAAGTTCAGTGAGTGTGGAGAAACCTACTCAAGCTGGATAAAAATACACAACAGAGCAAAAATGGGCAAACACTACAGAATCATCAAAAAGTTTCTCCAATGACAACAGATACCCACTTTAGCAACAAATTATTCATGAATTAAATAAGCCCATTAGATAATACTTTGTTCCTCTCAATCTTAATTTTAGAACTGTTGCTAATGTTTATTGCTCTAAGCTCCAGCTTCCTAACTAACAACCATATTAAGGTATTTGCTTTTGCTGTCTGCAGAGATAATTTGCAAAAAAAAAAAAAAGCCAAATGCATAAGTTATATCTCACATCTGGAAGTGATGTTAGTGAATGTGATACTAATTAAAAGCAAGCCTAGTAGAGGGAGTGGCTCCTTTCTCTTACACAGACACACAAACACAGAACTGCCTCGCCTTCCTCCTTTACCTGTTCAACACACTCTGGCCTTCCACAGCTTCTCTTGTAAAATTAGATGTTATCATTGCAAATTTCATTGCATTACAAAGTAGGACAGTTGGATATTACTCAGACTCATGAGCAATGCAATGTATAGAAACTGGAAACTATTCATGAAAATGAGATCCAAGCTAATCATGACTGCTTTCTTCCTTTTTCTTTATTGCTTAAGGCTACAGGGAAGAGATACACAATGACTTTAAACCAACTGCAGTATAATACCCTCTTTCTCCAGTAACTCTGGGAACTGTGACATTGCACTCCCATTCTCCCTCACCCTCTGGTTCCAACTTGTGTATTCAGTTCTCCCATGACGATTGTGAGATGCAATAGAACATTCACACACATGCTACCTCAAGTCTCATGAGAATGTTATCCTTTGTGTTTGCTCTAGTGATGCTCATCCTTTGAAAAGATTAAAACAGAAGAAAAATAAGTGGTGGGCCAACTCTTTATTGATTTAGATATAAGCTTCCAAGATATTACATATGGAGCACTGTCTATATATTCATCCAAGTTCAATGCAAAGGGTAAATATGTTTATGAAGGGTTTTGGGGTTTTTTAGTTTTTTGACATTTCAAAAACTGAATGACTTTAAAAGGGATTGGATTCAGACTTAGTTAACTGAAAGTATGATCTATTTAAGCAAAACAGTCATGTTTAACTTGTTATTGTGTACCTTCAAGTTGTTTCCAACTTATGGAAGCCCCTAAGATGAACCTATTATGGGGTTTTCTTGGCAAGATTTATTCAGAGGAGATTAGCCATTGCTCTCCTCTAAGACTGAGAGAGTATGACTTGCCTAAGGTTGAGCAAGGATTGGAACCCCGGTTTCCCAGAGTCTCTCTACATCACACTGGCTATCACTGGTGTCTGACTTAGGTCTCTTTGATTTCAATGGGTCTTCTCTAAATATGACTGGATCTGGATCCAACCCCAAATATTTCACATGTCAAGCACAAAGGATACAGATAAGTGGTGGTTATCTTTATTATACAAGAGCAGCAATACTAGCAGAAAGAGGAAGTGGAGGAAGTGGAGAACATCTGCCATCCCAGGACTCTTTTTTTTTTTTTGACACTATCATAACCACAGCCAGATGCCATGGTACTTGAACATCTGCCGAGTTGGGAAGCCCAGTCCTACAGAGACTCTGGCTACTGAACAAAATCTTTGCAGCCTACTTCTGCAACAGAGTCTAACTTTTCTGGTGACATCTTTCTCAGACCTGGTGAGGCAACCAACAACAGCAGAAGGCTGGGGCAAGGACTAGATACATCAGTATGGACACTAGCTTGAGGTACAGCCACTCCCATTTGGACCCACTGATATTTCCTCAGAGCAGTAGTATCTAGTAGTGCATGTGATCATTGTTTTATATCAGCAATAATACCTGACTTTCCATAGACAGAGAGCTTAAATAAGAGGCTTATTCCTCTGATCCCAAGATACCTTCAAATTATCAGGGTAACAATATTCAGCAATTTTGTGTGGGAGCTGCAACAAAATAATGCAGTGTGGAATCCCAGTCCACCTTTTCTAGCCTCTCCTCACCTCAGCATGTCCAGCCAGAAATGCCTATAACTTTCATAACTGACATAGCATCATCATTTGTCTGTAAATTTCTGACTTCATGATTATGATCCACTTTGGAAACCATTATGGCTGCAAAGCAGAATGCAATTATAAAAATAATAATATGAAATAAAATATAATGGTAGTTATGGTCCAAATTTTGTGAATCATATCGAACCAGGAAATTATCAAGTCTTTTCCATTGGCTCCATTAGCTCCTTCCTCTGAAATATACCCTACAGCACCTGGTATTTCTTGGTAGTCTCCCATCCAAGTAATAACCAGAACTGACCCTGCTTAGCTTCCAAGATCAGGCAGAATCTAGTGCCTTTAGGGTACTTTTATGTAATTTCTACAGTGGGAAACACAGCCCAGATAGGATTCTTTCTTACAATGTTGTAACAAAGTTATGATTTCAAAGATTTTACTCTGATATCTTTGTACTTCAATAACGTTCTGAACAACAGAGAACTTTCAAAGCATGCAGTCAACTAAAAGCATCTTTTACAGGATGTAATTTGGGCCTTCAAATTTCAGCAATGTCCTGTGAGCTCTTGTAAGTCAAGAATTATTCTACCTAGGGTGTGGGAAACCTTCTGTGTGAAGATGATTATCTCTGGTTACCTGACTCCTTACTTCTGATTTTACCATGGGAGCTCTCCATGGTGCAATGGATTCCGCAGAAGTGCACACTTCCTGCTGAATTCCATAACATGGTGCCTTCTGGACGTGTTGATCTACAAACTGCAAAATATGCAGGTAGTATTGCCAATGGCTCGAGATGATGGGAGTTGTAAACCAACACATCTGGAGGAAGACTAGGGAAGACTGTCACAGGAACAGCTAGATTGTACAACATTTGTGAATAATCAATGTCCAGGCAGTCATCACAGTACCAAGCGCTTTCATATGCAAGACACTGTCATTGGGTTTGACAGGAACGAGAACCAAACACATTTTAAAATTGTATAGAAAAGGGTTGACTTGTAACACAAGCCCCTTCTTATACAACACAGTGACAAATTCAATTTTACATCCAAAATTGTGTGCTAAATTTTCACAATTTCCAAAACAAGAGGCCCCAGCCTTTAAGAAACAGTGAAAAAATTGCACCCAATTTTGGGTATAGAATGAAGTAGCCAATGTGCTGCATAATAAAAGCACTTATACTATACATATAGAACACAAAAAAAGGACAGTTTTTTAAAAAGGAGCTGAAAACTTAGCTTAGGGCTTTGCTGATGATGTTGTTGTTGTTGTATAAACCAATACAAGCTTAGCCCTTCCCATTACTGTGTTAGTGAACCTATTCATAGAAGCTGGGGAAACACCAAGCTGTTAACAAAACGTTAAGTAAGGAAAGGCACATCATTTGAATTTTCACAATGTTCTGCTTCAGAATCTAATAACCTAATCCTCACCTGCCTCAGCAGGAAGGTCCTAAAGTCAAGAGACAGAGAGAGAGTTACTACAAATAAAGTTCTTTGAAAGGATTGTCCAATCAGTTTACTAACAGAAAGTTTTGGAAACCTCCCACTCACTAACTCTTCTCCAGACATTTGTGTTCCCCTTCCCAAAAGGCAATGACAACCTTCTTAGATGGAACACGTGTGATAGCTCCATGGCTGAAAGTAATCTTGACCACTTCACTGCTCCCGTCAGCAAAATGGGAACAATGAAAAACTGTATTATTTTGGCATTGGGACACATTACCTATTTTCCGTTCTTCCTGGGAAGTTGAAATCAACAAGATGCACCAAACAGTATCGATGAAACATTACTTTCTTAGGAATGGTGAACTGTCTGTTTTTGATAGTTATGAGAGTAAGACAGCATGATTATATGCTTGCTAATTCAATCAGCGGTCCTGCACCTATTTGCACCCACATGAATTCTGTTATTTTACTCCAAAGGAAGACATGCAAGAATTCAGCATTTGTGTATTTCATGTATATATATACATGTTACATATCTGGGACATTAAGAAGGGTCTTTTGTAGTAGAGAAAAATGAAGCAATAAATAGGTGTCATTAACAGTTAAACTCTAAAAAGGGAATGCATAGCTACTAAATGTTGAGGTGAGTAATACAGAAACGATTCCTATCATACAGGTTTGCACAGAATAGCTAAATGTATACATTTTTTTCTTAAAACAAAAATCTCAACAAAAACACTGATTTGATTAAACTGAGTCCAGAACTAGGAGGCAGGAATTTCCAAGTTCCAATCCTGGTCTGGATACCTTCTGTGCTAAATACTTCAGATCATGATACTTAACTCCTTTGTGTTCTGGTAAACTTTATGAACAGCTTTATCCTAAGCAGTGGGAACCAATCTTCTCAATCAGACCCTGGTTTTCAACACCCCATTCTAGCCCAGTGCCACAAACCCACCTGTTTGTAGGCGTCTAGGAGGAAGCTGTTCCAGACGCAGCGCAGCCCCTCTGAGGTGAGCATCCTTCGCCACTCGCCACGTGCAGCCTTGGAGCGACTCAGGAGAAGCACCATGTGCTTCAAGAGGACCACCGAGTCATAGAGTGCAAGGAAGAGACAGTTGGAGAAAAAAACAGGCAGGATCTGCAGTGTGATCAATAGGTCCACACTTAACAGACCCATCTTTGCTTGCTTGCTGCTGCTCTTCAATGGCTTCCCTTGGGTTCCCTTGTCATGCCCTGTACCCTCATAATAATAATAATAATAATAATAATAATAAATAATGATGTTGACGATGCTGATGCTGATGAAGAAATCACAAGGTGCTTCTTAAAGACTCATTGTACCCCTGTCTCCTTTCCCAGAAAGTTGTCTCAGTTTAGCCAACGCTGCTTAAAAAAACATAACTTGAAATGCCAGTGTGAAAGTCTTTCCACCCTGAACTGCTGTTAATTTTTCAGAAACTCTAAGTCAAACTACTTTGTTGTTCTTCCTTAGTCAGTAGCTCTTTTCAGTCTGTTTGAGAGAAGCGGCTATGCTGCCAACTGCCTGCAGTTCTTAAAACTGAAGCAGAATTGCTAACTTTCCCCTAACTCTGAGCTATTTAAGCACTAAGCAGCTCCCTCATTCCTTTATCACCAAAGCTATCAGGTGAAACAATACTTTTTTTGTGCGAGGGGGCTGAGGGGGGCAGAAAGCCTTGGTACACAAACTTTCTGCTCTTCTCTCGTGCATTTCGTTCTCAGACTCTCCTCTGCCACTCTTCTTTCACTCTCCCTCCCTCCCTGTCTCTGCTATCTGCCTGTGGTACGAAGTGCTTTCCCTCTGGAGTCCTAGCTTGGTTCCCTCAAGCCTTTTATACATTCCCTGGCTAATTGCTGCAATAGAGAAATGAAACCCTAATCTTAGTAAAGATCTTGACGTCAATGTAAAAGAGGGCTTTACTTTGGCCCGGACTGCAGTGAATAGAAAAGTAAAATTCTCAAAACTCTCTCTCTCTCTCTCTCTCTCTTTTTTTTTTTTTTTAAGGAAAGAGAAGGGAGTGGGGAGGGGAGAACTTTGCTTTCTTGGTTTTTTAAAAAAATCCAGATACCTCTCATATTCCCCCCCCCCCTTCCCTTCACAAATGTTTTCAAACTCTGGAAAATATTTTCAGATGATTTGGAAAGTGACATAGAAGTATGGTCTTTCATTGTTTAAAGGAGGGGTTTCTCCCCCCCCCCCATCCTTAGATCAATTATTATTTTGTCCTTTTCTTTTTTCCAGGAATGTGTAAGAGCTGATGCATCTTAGAAAAGGGCATATTTTGGTATGTTTTCCTCCCACAACCATCAAGCACAAAAAGCATGTGCTGTTTTAAATATCTTTTGTCGTCTTCCTGGTATTTAAGGAAACACAAGGAACACCCAGGTCTGACTTCATCTGCTGAGATGTGGAAAGGAATGAAAGAGCTGCCCGGGAGGCGGGGGGGGGGGAGTTGTAAGATTTTCATTGAGCTTTGGTTTAAAACTGAAGTCCATCAGTGAAAATACACTGTACTGAATCCAGAGCTTCACACTCTATACTTCCCAATTATAAAGCTACACAGGGTCTTATTTATTTCTATCTATCCCCTAAGAATAATACTTTATTCTAAGGGAACACCATTTCCGAGGCTCCATAAGACCTATAAAGTCAACTTTATAGCTTTCTGCTGGAAAAATAAATAAATTTTCTATGGCCATTTTCTTTGTTTTAAAAAAGAATGATTTAGAGTACAATCCTATTATCTCTGGGAGACCATCTCACAGATGTTAGTTAGTACACTGCAGATCTCCTTCTCTCCTTGCTTCCAGAAATATACACCATGCCAGTGGAAGCCTCCACCACCATCACTTCTCTTCTTGGTGTTGCTGTGGGTGTTTCAGGTGCGGGGGGGGGATATGTAGAGGCAGACCTTGACAGGCCAATGGATCCAAAGCCCCTCATTTCCCAGTGTGCCCCTAAAGGCTGAGGACATGACTACCTTTGGAGCTGCCAATATGGATTTCCTCCCAGGGGAGTAGGAGTGTGTGAGTGTGTTTATCTCCTGCAGATAAGTTCCCCGCAGGCACAGTGCACAGTGCTGGACTAGATACACCTTTGGTCTGATCCATCATGGCTATTCTTATGTCTTCCACCATGGGTCCTCTGCCACTCTCTCTAAGCACTTTAGGATTCTTCTGCCTATTGTATAGCCTGCTATATTCCCAATCACAAGCAACTACATAAAATCCCTAGAAAATGCATTGCCTTCAAAATATTAACAGACGACTTATATCCATTTTACAGACTGAGGAAATGAGGCTGAAAGGCAATGAGATGCCTATAACCACTATGAAACCAGGATTTGAAACTAGATCACTGCTTAACCAGAGTGATCATTATAGAAGTCCCATCTATCAACCCTGCCAGTTCACTCAAACACAAAAGACTATGCAATTAAAATTTGCCCCTAGTTCAGACCGAAACAGGAATGGGATATGATGTTCATTTGCAATTGTGAACCCTACCCCACAAAAATCTTCTTGTTTTTTTTTAAATGAGCATAATTTCAAACTGATCGTGAAAAGGAATCTGAGAAAAAACAACCACAGCATCTTGAACTTCATACTTCAATCAAGTTCATCCTTTCCCTGCACACAAATGCTTTCTAGTACCCAGTCCTTTTTGCTCTTTTTGGAATTTTAAGTAAAATCCTTCATGCTTTAGGTATGGTTCTATTTTCTAGACCAAATTCTTTGTGACCAACAAAATGCTGTGATTTGAAAACTCTGAAAACAAATTGCCATGGACAGAAAACGCTAACTATGCCTGAATATCTGCATCTTCAAGTGGCCAAATCATCAGACTAACAGACAAGGAATACTGGGTTTGGAATGTCTTCCTTTTTACACTGACTCTCTGATCCCTCAAAGAGAAAAACAAATCTCTCATTCTCAAGATTAATCCAAAACAATGCCGTACATTTTCTACACTGGTTCTTTGTGAGCAGCTCTAAAAAATACCTGTGATAGGCTGCAACCATGAAAACCATGTTGTGTAGTAGAGAGAACAGGGCTGGGTAATATGTGGTGCTCTAAATGCTTTGGACTAAAATGTCCCAACTAATGGTGAGAAATAACTGAAGTTACTGTCCACAATTCTAAAGGCCCACCTGTTCTCCAACCCTGGGTTAGAGTGCTGGGCTAGGGCTGGAGAGACCCAGGTTCAAACGTTTACTGAACCATAAAGTTCACAGGTGGGCTTGGGCCAGTCCCTATCTCCAGCCTAAACTACATCATAAGGTTTTTGCGACCGAGTGTTGAGGAGTCCCCCCACAAGCCTTGCCCTCAAGGATACACACACATGTATATGCACAAAATAAGTTTATTACAATTAAGTAAACGGATAGTTGGCAGAAAAGGCCGCAAATTTCTGTTTGGTGATAGATGTTAGAGGTTAGTTTGGGCATGAGTTTTCCAGTGGGGGCAGGATGAGAGCCCTCAACCTGCCCTAACGCCAAACCCGAGTCCGCCCCAAAAGGCGGACCTGGTGCCCAGGTCATGTGCAGATCACATGACTGATCACGTGCCTGGTCATGTGACCACGTCACATGACTGGTCACGTGCCCGTAAATGTAGAACTCATGTGACAAGATCACATGACAGATCCACGTGACCTGATGGCCTCTCCTGGGGGGGGCTGCACATGAAAGGTCCCGGCAAGCCCACAACGGGCCAGCCGGTGACTCCCAACTCCCCCCCCAGTCAGGAACAAAACACATGCCCACCACTCCTCAGAAAGTTGCAACAAGGAATAGTTACAATGAATAACAGAGAGTGTCTAGCTAATACAAAGACAACGTAACTAAAGGGGAGGAGGGCGGGTCTTTGACTCGCAAGAGCCAACTGACTGGAGCCGCGGGCCGGACGGGAATAAATACCCAGCCAGCGGATCGTGATGGGGACTGGCCCCGCCTCCTGGCCAATCAGCGGCCACGCAGAGCACTGGCCCTGATTGGCCGAAGGCAAGATGAGCCATCCAATTGGGTGGGAGCTGCCTCCCACCGATTGGCTACCTTACGATCCTCTTCCCTGCCTGCAGGAGCAGGCCGGGAAGAGGAGGATGGCCAGCATGGCGGTGCCCATGCTGGCCATGCGGACAGGCCCGGGCGCGGGGCAACACCGGCCACAAATGCGGCCGCCGGTAAGTCCCGGGCAGCCGGCTTATGCAAAAGGATCTTGTAGCACCTTTGAAACTAAGTGAGAGAAAGAAGTTGGTAGCATAAGCTTTCATAAACATACATCTACTTCATCAAATGCATGGAGTGAAGACTTCCAGAAGACTGCATTCTTTGTGTGCTCAAAATTAAGCTTTTTGCATAAAACCCAGCAATTTTTCCGAACCCAAGTTGATATCTGGAAACAGTTTTTTTTCACACAAGAATATTTGTTGTGCAAAAACAGTTTTCATGCAAAAAAAAAAAAAAAAGTTTCCAGAAAGCCACTTTGTTGTTTTATACAAAATTAGTGAGTTTTGCTAAAAACAAAACAAAACAAAAGCAGCACAACAAAAACATATACTATCTGGAAACCTTTTTGTGTGTGTGTAAAAAAGTACAATTGCACAAAAGATTTCACTGAAACACTTCATCATGCATAGATACCAGATAAAAACTATACAAAAATTCTTGCCACTGCATTTTTCTTCCCAAGCAGGCATTGGGAAACCTGTATCTGTCACACATTTGTTTTTGTAAGGCAGGGAGTGTATATTTGGGGAAAACAATACTGGAACAGTGACTGGAATTGCCTTTACCATCTTGGCTGATTTTGACTTCTTTTAAATTAGAGTGCACCCATTTATCCTGGCCAATAAAATTCAGTAAGAGCTACGGAGAACTGAGCCAGACACTATCTAGATAGGCCCGCATCTTGATCTGCAAAGCTCCCCTCCTTTTCAGTTCTTTCTCTTGATCAGGTTAGAATATCAAAAAGCAAGAATGGGGAAACTCTTAAATATATGGCTGGTACAATCTTCCAGTCAAGTGGAACACTATAAACACTAGAAGACAGCAATATATCCACCTATATAGCATGTTACAAAATCCCGTTGAAGAAGGCATACTATGTAAGAATTAACATGTTACACATGAGTACACAATGACATATGGGACTGAGAAGATGCAGTCATTTGTGGGCTATCCAAAATTTTTTGTAGAGATAGGTCACAATGAGTGATTATTATGTACATAAAGCAGTTTACAGGCATGCATGGCAGTCATGGTTTCTGATATATGTATGTGTTATACTGTATACGTAGGGAATTTACAAAGTGTGGAAATGTTCAGAACGAGCCACTGGCTCAGGTGATGTTGGAACTCAGATTTCTGAAACTGTTCTGTCTGTTGGGTGTGACACAGTAGCTCCTTCTTTCCCTTCTGCAAGAGGCAGCCAAACTACTGATGCAAAGACATATTGTACAAGTTGTACCTTCAAGCAGGGACACCATATTCTCTGAAGTGCTGTTCTGCCAAGTTTTGATATGGAGTTGAGAATTGTGGACATCTCCATATGCAGTTCCGGGAAAAAGTGGAGGGTGAGACTTCCCCTGCTGTATTTATGTCTGTGATGTGGTTTTATGCAGATGTTATTTTACTGCATTTGTCCCAGATAGGATGAAATTTAGTTTTAAAAATACTTAACAATAACTTATCCTTAACTACTTATTTAGTTACTTAGTAAAATACTTATAAAGAGGAGGAGACGTCAATGTGTAATATGTTCCCTCTCATGCCTTAAGCTCATCAAGTGAGATCATATTGGTTTTGTAGGTGGCAGTGAGGTCTTGGATCTTCTTTCTGCCCCCTTTTTCAGAATGCCTTTTCTACCAGAAGCCCACCTGGTTAATTCAGTTTTGCCTTTTAGATCGTTACTTAAATTTAAATATTTTTATTCTGGAAGGTGTTGGGTTACTGAGAACCAACTAAGTTATATCCAAGCTGCTATTGAAGCCCTAACAGGCTTGGAACCAAGATCTGAAAGCTCACCACCTTCTCTATGAACTCCTGCAGGATGCAAGATCTTTGGCAGAGTCTGTGATTTTTAAAGCTATTTTAGTCTGTTTGTATAAAGAATGTCTTCTTTCTGTTCTGCTTTTATATTGTGATTTTATTGAGAGCCCAGGTGGGCAGGAAACTGATGTATACTTCTAATAAATAAGTAAATAAATAAATAAACATCCAGCTCTGTCCTTCTTGTTTTATAATGTAATAATACAGTTTTACTATTATTTTATTGTCACACGTGCACCTGTAAGCCCCCAAAGCTATTATTGTTCAAAATAAATATACAAATTGATTTTTTTAAAAAGAATAAATATCTTTGCTTTTGGGATCAGAGCTGAACTCAATTGAAACTGGAGAGTTTACTCCACGAGATCTTACATCTCCCTCTTTCTACAAATACTTATTATACATGTTATCTGTGTTATACCTGTGATGGGCCTCTGCTGCCCACTTCTTCTCTGGTCTCTGCAACACTTGGGTGACTTTGCATCAGAAGCCAGTTCAGAAATGGGGGATGGGAGAGAAGAGCTGATATGTAGCAGCACCACTGGCATACTAAAACGTCCAAAGCCAATAATGACATATTCCCTCCTCTAGAGGTCACACTTTGCTCTGGAAGAGGTTGAGGAGAGAAGAGCAGCAGAAAGGATTACTCCTGTGCCTCTGGAGAAGGAGACCTGCAGTAATGATCATACCGTGACTCAGTGATTCACTGAGAATGAATTACACCATGATATTTGGGTTCAATTAGTGGATAGCTTTTATCCATTCTAAATGAGTGGGCAGTTGTGTTGCCAACTTTTCCCCCTGACAGCCTCTACGTCTTTCAAATCTGTCTGGGACAGGCAAAAATGTTGTGCTGTTCTGTTTTGTTTTTCAGCACGGAGATGTACTGTTGGGGCAATTATGCATATACCCATTTGCATATCCATTAGGCAGACTCTTCTCTGGCAAGAAAAAGAAGCAGCAGTCTTCGCTAAACTCTACACACCTTAGAGCAGCCTTTCCCAATATGTTGTACTTCAGCTCTCATCATCATTGTCTACTGGTCATGATGTGGGTTACAATCAAATGACACCAAGGTCTCAGGTTTGGGGGGAAATAACAGGCAACCCTATGATCGCTTCTACCTGTTCTGAGAACTTAAGATCTGTTAGGAACACCCTCTTGCCCATACTATCTGTGTGTCAATCATGAGGATACACAGAGGGTGTCTTCAGTAACCAGCTGTCTCACAACTGCTGATGAACTTGGTTCCCCAGATATTTCTCTCTCTCAATGGGAATTTCTTTTACTGGTTTTAGAGATATGTTATTTTAGTGTTTCTACCCAACTGAAGACTTCTGGATGGTTCAGGTTCAAAATTTAAATAAACAAGCAAATACACTAGAGTCTGTGGTACTGTTGCAATTCAAATTTGCAGGTGTCTATGTTATTTCCATAAATCATTTTATAGAATTTGTTCATCTCTGGGTGGTTTTTGGGGGGAGGGTTGCTTTTTTGGGGACACCTTTGGCTAAGTATAAGGAATTGCAAATCAGTTGGCTAGTGCCAATCATTAGCATAATGTTAATGTTTCTTGGGATCAACCCAGACAATTACTCACCTCAAAAATCTGGCATAATTTTTCTTTAAGGAAACATCGATATCCTTGGTTGCAATTCATGTACCCGTGCCCAAAGAACTCTCAGTAAGAGCAATTCTCAATTCATAATGAAAACTGCTCATGAGATTTTAGTACTTAGGTAACAGTGTGTCAATGGCCATCACAAAACTTATAGAATCATAGAATTGTAGAGTTGGAAGAGACCACGAGGGCCATCCAGTCCAACCCCCTGCCATGCAGGAAATCACGATCAAAGCATCCCCGACAGATGGCCATCCAGCCTCTGTTTAAAGACCTCCAAGGAAGGAGGCCCCACCACGCTCCGAGGGAGTGTGTTCCACTGCCGAACAGCTCTTACTGTCAAAAAGTTCCTCCTAATGTTGAGGGGGAATCTCTGTTCTGCTCGGGGGTTGCATAACTTGATACAATGTGTTTTCAACTAGCTTTCACTTCTGATTTCTGTAGCTTTTTAACCAAACTGGGGTTCTCTGTGGCTAGTAGGGAGAATCTTGGCTAGTAACCTTTTCTGGTCATCACATTATTTTCAATTATTAAGCTTTAACCTCTTAAATCTTCCACTACAGATTTGTTACATTTCAAGTTACCTTTCTTACCATTTGAGTAAGAAGGGGGCTTACCGGCTAGGACGGTGGGCCATTTGCAGCCTGGCCGGCACCCCCTTTCCAGATCCCTCAGGGGATGGCCCCCGCAGCCGCATGGCCGGCATGGGGGCCAGCATTACAGTCTTATTCTTCCCGGTGGCCCCAGTGACCGGGAGAGAGCAGGAAACAGGCTGTCAATCGGGGCGAACTCCCTTTGCCCTGATTGGCCAGCCACAGTGGGGAGGAGGGTCTTGCGGCCGCACTTCCAGCGTGGCTGGATGACACAGGGCCTGTATCAGGGGCCGGTATATAAGCTGGCCCCCAATGCTGCCATGCCAGTTGGCTCCTCAGGAGCTGAAGACCCGCCCACCCTCCCTAGAATGTTTGTTTGTATGATTATAGCATGTGTTTTTGTCACAATTTGCTAGGCATGGACCCTGATCTGGATAGGTGGGGAATGGGGGTCTCTGTGAAGTTCAAGTTCACAGGGACCCCCACGCTTATTGTTTAGCAACTTGTTTACAGGAGAGGAGAGAGTGTCGAGTGGGATGGCTCAGCCAGGGTCTCTCTCCTACAGGAGTGGGTTGGTAATAACCGACATGGTCCATTGGGCAATAGAGAGTTGGGCAATGAAGAGATCTGGACCCATGCAAGAGCACCAACCATTTGCAGCCATTAGCAAGTTGCGGCTTTTTAATTCCATATATATCTTCATACTCACCTATACTTAACCATTATGTTTATGTTCATCATGTACTCAGTATAATTGTTAAAGCAACTTGTAGTAGTATGTGTGTTCATTAAAGGGAGGGGAATGGGTTTATACAGTCTGGGTCTGCAACTGTTTAACAATAAAACGCACAACCCCAGAAGGTAGTGGACTCTCCTTCCTTGATGATTTTTAAACACCAGTTGAATGGCTCTCTCTCAGCAATGCTTTAGCTGTGGATTTCTGCAGGACAGGTGATTTGACTAGATGGCCCTTGAGGTTCCCTCCAGCTCTATAATTCTATGATTCTTAAGTGCAATGAGATTTTCCCTAAGGTGTATTTTGGGGAGGGGGAGAAGTGACTAAATAGTCTAGTAGCACATTAAAGACTGACAAGTTTTATTTTGCATAAGCTTTTGTGGACTTCAGCCCCTCTCATCCACCCACTTTATCACCACTGTAGATTATGGTACACAAAAGCTTATGCCAAATAAAACTTGTTAATCTTTTTTAAAAAAAATAGTTATTTATACCCCGCTCTTCAGCCACAAGGCTATCAGAGCGGCTTACAAATTGTTTAAAGCAATAGCTATTTACACATCTACGCTGCATTAAACAGTTTCCAATGTGTGTTAGCTAATTGCCCCCACAAGCTGGGTACTCATTAAGGTGCCAGAAGATTTTTGTTGTTTTGATGGAACAGACTAGCATGGCTAAGCATCTGGAAATTCCTCTATAAACATATGTGATGATGTCGCCTTACAGAAGAATGTTCCATATGTTCCCATACTCAAAAATCTAAATTGACTCTTCCAGTTCACATACCCTCCAACATTTCACAGATGAAAACTGGCATACATGTGGCCAAGCAACATTAGAGTGTGGTCAAGATGGCAAAACTTGTTGAAGAGGAAGAGCACATAAACTAGAAGAGGCTGCAGCACTATTCATTCATTCATTCATTCATTTATTGAATTTATATCCCACCTTTCTCCCAAGATGTGATTCAAGATGGCTTTTGCTTTTACCTGAGCTTATTGGGAAGGAAAAGACTCCACTCCCTCATCTCCTCTCACCTCTGCTGAGTGCAAACTACTTTTGTTCACTGAACTCAGTTTGCAACAATTGAAATAAGCTGAGAACAAAGGGGGAATTGGAGGAGGAGAGAGAAACTAGGACATTTTTTAAAGCTACTGTAAAAGCATGATAACAGAGGATTAATCAGGACTGTCCCTGCCAAATCAGGACAGCTGGAGAGCATGAGTCCATAGTTGTAAGATATGGCCCACATTACCACTGAAGACAGAGTGACTATATGAGCATGCTCAGACTCTCCAATGGAGAGATTCCTTTGTTTACAAAGAGGGACTATAGATTAGTGTTAGGACATATGTTTTGAATACAGACAATCTAGGATCAATCCCTGGCACCTCCAGTTTAAACAAATAAATCACAGGTGAGGATAAAAACCTCTGCCTGAATCTCTGGAACACTGTCTTCAGTAAGAGAAGACAACACTGAGCTGGACAGACAAAACACTGTGATCTGTGGTGGTATAAGGCAACATCCAATACTTCCCTTCCCAACCACCTTACATTTGGCAGCTGCGTGCTATTGAGCAATGCTATCTTTTAAATAGCATTTTTGTGGATCAATAGGTGTTTCTGTCCTGACATGTGGAGAATGAATAATAGGCCTAGAGAATGTGGTTACAGCGTTTGACTGCTTTGTGACCTAGATTAATTTAGGATATCAATGGATGCAGTAATCTGCTTTCCTCCTATTACTCCCCCAGCAGCCGGTATCTAAAACTAGATTACTATGGTTTTTCACACTTAAACACCAGTGCTCACAAAATCCCACTTTCTAGTGGAATGCAGTGCTTCAGAGTGTGGTGGAGTCTCCTTCTTCGGAGGTTTTAAAACAGAGGCTGGATGGCCATCTGTCGGAAATGCTTTGATTGTGTATTCCTGCAGGGCAGGGAGTTGGACTAGATGGCCCTTCTTGGTCTCTTCCAGATCTATGATTCTAGTGCTTTCGGGGAAGGTTCCACTGTTTAAGTTAGTTTCCCTGGTCATAAGACATAATGCAATTCATATGGACTGGGCTGAACTGAGAACCATTATCATATACTAGTTATGTACCAAATCCAATGTTCACTATCCATAAGATATCAGGGGGTGGGTGGGTTGCAGAAGCAGGCTGTTTTATAGGAAAACATACACCACAAATACTCATCCACTCATGAACAATAAAAAAAATGAGCTATCCAAATATATGGAAACAAAGTTTTGACACACGTTTATGTCACTAAAGGGGAAATGGTCATCCAACACTAGCAAGCTAGAAGAGGCAAGTTTATAGTCAAAAGAGGAAGCAGACAGGTTCGCTAAAGGCAACTAGTCTACTATTAGCAAATGTATATGATCTGAAAGAACCCCAAGGACTCTTTGTATCGCCTACTCTTGTAAAACTGGTAGATGTAACACTGGCCAAATGCAATGCTGGTGGCACTGAAATACAGCAGAGAAAGAGAAGCAGATCTGCCACTTTTTCTGGCAAACTACAATTGAGAAGGATAAAATACCTGTATTATAATGCCAGGATCCCTAGATTAAGACTACTGGCACCTTAGAACAATCATATGGGCAGACAACTTTAAAAAAAAAAACAACCTTTGGGTCTGGAAATGATATGGAAAATTATTGTCAAGGGTACAAAACTGAGATTAGATCCAAAATAAAACAGAGGAGTTCCTATAGAATGAACAGGGAAAAATTGGAAGATTGGAGTGTTGGTTCTTTCCAGTTCTTCCTAAAGAATCCTAGCCTCAAGACGTAACCTGCCACTTTTAAAGATAAACCACCTCAATTTGGAATGAGGGAAGCAGTATATGAACAAAACGTGCTGCCCTTGCTATTCTTCTTCAGCAGACTTTATAAACCTGTCAACCTAGCTCTTTCCAAAATTGCTACATTCTTTCCATCAAAACAAAGCCAGGTAACTAACTTGCATATGTGAAGGCCATATGCAAAGATCCCCTCTTTTCTCTGACTGATCAACCTCAGCAGTATGTGCAAAGGTATCAAATTTCTCCCCACAAATAGTCAAATGAACAAACCTGGCTATAAAACACACCTGTGTGAGTCAGGCTTGGAACAAAAATTAAGCAAGCTTCCCAATCCAATATAAAAAAGCAGCTTCCCAGAAGAAGAAGAAGACGACGACGACGACGACGACCAGGCCCAGGACCAGCACCAGCACCAGCACCAGGACGGTTCCTTCATAATTATTGATGGCAGTGGGAAAAGTTTCTCAGATAAAATAAAGAATCCAACAACAGCTATTGCATATGTTGAAAGAGATGCTTAAAAACTCATGTGGCAACACCTATTGCTTGAACATTCTGTTACTGTTTTCCTCTAAATGCTTGAAGAGAGCTGGATATTTCATTCCTTAGTCATATCATTCATCATTAGTTTTCACTGGCCCCATTGAGGCTTCATCTCCATGGGCCAGAATACAATGGCTCCCCACTGACATATTCTGGCATAGATCTGGCCTGTTCCTCCCCTGTTACCAGCACAAAATGGGATGGAATCTAGACCACCATGCCAGCCCATCCCTGCAGCCACTGCCACCACCCACATCCCACTCTCTGAAGCCAGGAAGCCAGCTCAACTGGAAATAGTTCAAGCAATTTCCAACATATGATGACCCTAAGGTGAACTTATCATGGCAGTTTCTTGGTAAGATTTGTTCAGAGGGGGTTTGCCCTTGCTTTCCTCTGAGCTGAGAGAATATGACTTGCCCAAAGTCACCCAGTCAGTTCCCATGGCTGAGCGGTAATTTGAACCCTGGTCTCCAGAGCTGTAGTCCACAACTCAAACCACTATACCACACTGGCTTTCCATATGGGATAAAATATTTACAGCTGGGTCTTATGCAAAGTTTTCAGAGCATCTGAGCCCAAGTAGACTTAGATGTGCCTCAGAACAGGGCTGGGTTCTTAGGAAGGGACAGAGTAGATATGACGGCGGGAAACACATTTACAATCTACATGGCTGCCCTATTTATATGAAGGGATATCCACACATCTCATATTTACACCAAATGGTTTTTGTTGATCAGGAGAAAATAATCACTTCTCCCACCTTACAGCCATGTATTCTGTCATTGCAAGAACAGAAGTAAGGTTGAGGAGAAAAGTGCTCAAAGATACAGAGATCAGAATTTGTGTTACTCAGATCCCCTCACCCACATACACTTTTTGGATGTGAAAATCACACTGTTTTGTTTGTAGGTACACAGGGCTATCACTTGTGTAAATATACACAGATGCCACCATTTTATTCACTGGGCTCTAAATGACAGCAAGTATGAGACAAGAGATGCAGAAAACAAAGTAAGCACATAAAGGAATGAATTGTTGGATGAATGAATTACAGGGGGAAAAATAGTGTACATTCTAGACATTATCACATAAGGATCGTATTCCGGAATTACAGTGAGATAGTAGAAGATGTGGCCCTTATTTCTCACACAATGTTGTCTCTATTGTCTTGCTGTCTTGTTGTTCATCTGCTTCTGTAGCACATGTTATCATTGATGAGGGAAACCTGTAAATATCTCCCAATATCACAGCTATGGCACCATTCCCCTCTGTGCGATAAGATTCTTGTATGGCAGTAATGATATGAAGGAAGTCACATGGCATGAGAGGGCTACATGACTTCCTTCTCTCTCCCCCTTCCCCCTCGCTATTCCAACTGGGCAATAACTGTTTTTTCTCCATGCCTTTCCCCCTTTGCTTGCATAATTACGGAGAAACAATAAAAGAAAAGAAAAGAATTTCCCCGTAATTATATAATCATGTCCCCCCCCACAAAGAACAAAAAAAGAAAGGCATGCAAGCGCAGTGGCAAGGTTACAGAGCTAGTGTGATAGGACAAAAATTGCCAAACCAGCACAATCACAGCACAAATGAAGAGGAGTTTTGGCTTCAATACTAGTATGTTCCTGTTTGCTTCACTAACGCAATTGCTGCAAGAAAGGAGGCTGGTGGGATAATGTCTTTTGATACACAAATGCACCTTATTAGCTTGTTATATTTTATTCTCCCTGCGCTCCCCCACCCCCACTCCCAATATCAAACAAATTTTGGCAGGTCAGAGTTGGAAAGATCTCTCCTGAGGGTGCTTTTATCCTAACACCACCAAAATAAATAAATATGCAGACACACACACACACACATTAACTATCCCTGAGGCAAGAGAAAAATCATTATTGGTTGGCATGTCCTATCAATAATCACAATCAGCAATGACACAAGAACATTTATTTGCACTTGTCAGCGAGCACTAAATAATGTGTTTGTTTCAAACCTCCCTTCTGGGTTTACAGGCATTCCCTCAGAGGACACCTTCTGCATTTCAGAATAATTATTATTTCCTTCTGGCCATGAAAGGTACTAGCTTTTCAGGGCTGGGGGTGGGGTACCTTACACTGTTATACTTTCAGAAGCAGGTCAAGAACTGAAACTCCTGTCTCCATAAACCACTCTTAGCCCTACAGCAGGAGAAGGTGCTAGAACACAATGGAACCATGATGGGCTGTGCCATTTCAGATTTGATGTGGGGAAACGCACCATCAGCCTAATTTAAAAGTGGACTCTATTCCTATAAAAAGCCAGCAGAACTTATAAAGTGCTGACTTGTAGCTTGTTACTTTTTTTCTCTCACATGCTAGGTTATTACATTGGGGAGCATTAAAAATTGTCTATTCCATCTGGAATCTGAAGCAATATAGTTCACGTTATTGCCCCGTTTTATTCTGCTACCTTTTTAGTTTCTTTAGGAGATAGCTCTTTTTGATTGTAACCAATGAACTCCAGATGGTTCTATCAGAAACTTTCATAAGTGGAATGGGGAGAGATTTCCCCAGAAGCCCCTAGGGATCCTCCAATTTTGGACAAGAATTGTGAGAGTTGATGGTGGAAGGAGGATTATGTGCCTCATTTTATCATTTGCATTTATATACACACACTGCATTTTAACCTTTGATTACTAGTAGCTACCAACTAAAGTCACTATTTTAGGTAGTTACATGATATTCATCAGACAACAAGGCTGTTTACTTTAATGGTTCTTAATATGCATGTCTCTTTATCTAATCACACACACACATACACACTATGGCCTTTTCACCTCCAACAGTACATAATCTTCTAGAGACTGTTTACCAGGAGTAAGACTCATGCACATGTTCTCCACATGTTGTTGAACTTCAAGACACATAGGAGCCGTCTATACGAGGGGGGAAATGGGTTGCTCAGCAGTAATAGCAATTCGCAGAAGCTGCAAAGTGTCTTAATTATTTTACAGCCCCCATGAACTGTGCATGCCCATGCTACAGGTTCTTATTATCATGTATGGTGGAAATGTGAAGAGGCGAAAAAATACTGGGAGAAGAAATATAGAATAATTATGAAGCTGTTAAATATGAGCTTCCCATGTGATCCTGAGATTTACCTGCTTAATATGTATTATAAGATAGACAAACAGATTAAAAAAATACTGGAAAGTCCTGTTGTACATCTTGACAGCTTCAAGAATAATATTTGGAAAACATTGGAAAAAACAAAAGATTCCACCAATAGAGCATGGATAATGAAACTTTACGATATGTATCAGATGGATGGATTGACAACTATAATTGATGAAAAGAGAACTTTAAAAGATATTCAGAAATGGCAGATAGTTAATCCTTTATGGGAAGACAAATGGGGTGAGATTGTTAAGATAATTATAGAGCAATGCTTAATCAATAAAGATGTGAAGTTAAAAAAGAAAACAGAGAAGTAAGAGAAATAGTGAAATGCATTATGAAAATAAGGGGGAATAAGAGTATGAAAATATCAAAAAGGGTAGAAAAGAGATAAGGAAGTTACGTGGTATGAAAGTTGTAAATAAGATGAAGTTTGGAGTTTGCTGTATGTATGAGGTGTGTTGTATATATGTTATATGTTGTATATTTTTTATGTTATGAAATTCAGTTTAAAAAAAACTTTGCATGCCCATGGTGGTGATGAGTGAATTACTTGCATTTTAAAATTTATTTTTAAAACTGTATGTTTTATGTATGCTTGTATGTTTTAAAAATCTATTTTTAAAACATACAAGCAACATTTCCCATTTACCAAATAAATAAAAGGAGAGAGAGAGAGAGAGAGAGAGAATGCAAATTGCCATTTTATCACATTAGCAATTGCTCAGTAAGGCAAAAATCCAAAATGGTGGCAGTGGGCGCTTGCCCTGTTAGCAAGCCCTGCCCCCATGCTCATCTGGCCAATCAGCTTGTGCTTCCTCTCCTATAGCTGACAGACCAATTTCTGTACTATTATACGCGGATGACGCAGTACTCTTATCTCAAACAAGAATAGGCCTGAGATGTCTTCTAAGTGTGCTAGCCTGTTACTGCAAAGAGGAGCTGTTGACAATAAACTATAGTAAAACAAAGATACTGATATTTAACAAGAAAAAGATTAAGCACAAATGGCAGATAGATGGCCAACCAATAGAACAGGTTAACTCATACAAATATCTGGGTCTAATATTCCAGTCAACAGGTTCTTGGATTCTGCAAACGAAGCACATCATTGCAACTGTGCAAAGAAATACTAAAGCACTCCTTTCCCCTTTTTATACCAAAGGTGGCCAATACATCCCTGCAGCAATTCAAGTTTTCATCAGTGAAGTAATACCACAAATGCTGTACGGCTGTCAGATTTATGCAAATGAGGACTACAAGCCTTTTGAAGTTGTACTTACTAAATTCCTAAGAGCTATTACAGGAGTCCCGACCTGTGGCCCAAATGTAATTCTTGGTCTGGAAACTGGACAAATTTCTATGGAGGCCCGAATTTTGATAATGACAGTAAATCTTTGGTTAAAATTGACTTTTTTGCCTATGGGTCTTGTGCCATTAATTCTGACGGACACCTTCCAATCTAAATGGAAAAAAACATTGACTACAAAATTACAAAACATGGGCCTTCTGCCAGATACTCTTAGCTCCATGGGGCACTCAAAAGCTAAAACAACTATACTCCAACGTATAAAAGATCTAGATCTGCAAAATCATCATAGTCTGTCCGAAAGATATTTCAACTATTGGGATTGTGCTGGTACATTTGTTATGGCAAATTATTTGACGAACCTAACAATACCCAAACACAGGAAAGCATTCCTGTTAGCCAGATGAAATGTATTACCTTCAGCACACCTTGAGGGTAAATACAATAAGACTCCTGTGCTTGAGAGAATATGCCCTTGTAATACAGGAAACATTGAAACGATCAATCATGTATTATTCCACTGTCCTTTTTGCTGTGATGCCCGCAAAGATATGATCACCCCAAACCTTCTAAATAAAACAGGGAGATGAGAAACTTTTTATTTAAAACACCTTCTGTCAGACTGCAACCCACAGATAACTTGTAAAGTGGCACAGTTCTGTGCATCTGCAATTACTTGCAGGAAAAGCAAAATTAAATCTAAGATAGCAGAACATATTGCATCTGAATTACTTTAATCTAGCTGACAGAAGTTGTTTTTTATTCTTACTTAAATTTACTTTCTTCCTAAACTGATTTATTTTACCTTCTTAGCAGACAGATTTATCCTCCTGCAATTTAAAAACAAAGCACTTAGTTGTATAAACTATCCTATGTACGCACTTTTTTATTGTATTGCTTGTTAATGTGATATTAATGCATTGCTATTTATGCATTATTTTACTTTTATTTTGTTATTTTAATTTAACCTTATTGTTTTAAAGTTTTTTGTTTCTTTTATCTTGGTCTTTGACTGTAATAAAGTATCATTCATGCAAATGCAATTGTCTTAATGAGCAGGAATATGTATCCCCTATGGAGCTTTGTTAAAACTCCGAGAAAAGCCACGAAGGCTCTCCAGGCACAGTTTTTGGAGTGTCAGCTTTCCCTTTCCAAATACAATGCATCAGTGCAGATTCCTGTTAAGACAGATCTATTTCCCAGGAAATTCTATGAGGATTATTTTGACCATTTAGACAGGACAATAGAATCATCGAACTAGAAGGGGCCCTGTAGACCAATGAGTCCAACTCTCCACTCAATGAAGTAAATTCAGTTCAATGCAATATTTTCAGCTAGAGCATCCCAAGCAGGTAGTTGTCCAAACTCTTTTTGAAGATGTCCAGAGAAAGAGAATCTACCACCACTCTAGGTCATTGGTTCCATTGCCAAACAGCTCTTACTGTTAAGATGTTCCTTCTAATGTTCAATCAGAATCTACCCCCCTGTAACTTAAAACATTTAGACCTGGTCCTACCCAATCATGCAGCAAAGAACAAACCTGCACCCCAGCTCTGTGACAGCCCTTAAAATATTTAAAGAGTGTAATCATGTCACCCCTCGATCTTCTCTTCACCAGGCTGAGCATACTCTGCTCCTTCAACCTTTCTTCATTTGTTTTGTTCTCCATAGATCTTATCATCCTTGTTGCCCTTCTCTGAACCTGCTCCAACTTGTCTATATTCTTCCTAAAATGAGGTGCCCAGAAGTGAACACAGTACTGATTACTGATGTCTGATTAGTGCAGACTATAGTGGAAATATAACTTCTCTTGTCTTGGAAAGTACAGTTGCATTAATGCAGGCTAAAATAATATTTGCTTTCTTTGCTGCAGCATCACATTGATGGGTCATGTTCAACTTATACTCAACAATAATTCCAAGGTCCTTTTCACATGTAGTACTGCTGAGCCATGTATCCCCTGTCCTATAAGTGTACATTTGGATTTTGTGGCCTAAATGTAGAATTTTCCATTTGCCACCTCAGCCATGTTAAGGAATGCAGGGAGATGGAGTCCAACAATATTTGGAGGGCCACTTAATTCCCATCCCTGTTGTAGTCTGAGAGGTCATCTAAAATGTGGTGGGCAACATGTGGTCTGTAGGCTGCATATGTCCCCACATGTTTTTGTGCACGCACGCGCGCGCACACACACACACACAGTGCACATTGATTGTTTTTGGTGGTGTGGTGGCAGCACCAGGGGGAGTGTGCTTTCAAACTAAATAAGGAACTGTGTGCTTTGTTTTAAAGGAGAATGATGATATACAAGCATCATCTAAATGGAGATTTTACTAACATCAGCTAATGCCAAACCCACTGAAAATTGTGGAAGCTGAAGTCAATGAAATTGTGAAATAGCCATATTTTTCTAGTTTACCAAACAAGTATCAACTCTGGTACATTGTTCCTATTAAATACTTTGGCATTCAGATAACTATGCAAATAGACAGCATCAAACTTTTGGGCAAAAGAAATATCCTCAAAATAAACATAATCCCAGATTTGGTCTAGACAACATACCACCCATACAGCCAACAGGAGTACTGTCTGGGAAATTTTTTGCCATTACCCTTGTCGTCAGTTACTGCTGCCAACCTTTAGCAATATCACCAAAAGAAATGTGCCAACAAATTAAGTTGATGGTGTGAAAACCTGATCTTTCTTTTTTTAAAAAATTATTATTTTATTTATTAATTTTAAAATTAAACAACATACAATTTATACATACAACCTAACAAACACATATAACAGTGATTCCCTCCACCGAGGGACTTCCCTTCACATTCATCCCTCTTTCCAAAATACCATTGTTTCCAACTCAGGTTTGCTTCCTCTCCCCTTTATTAATACAAATTCTAAGAATTTACTCCATTTTTCACCATAAACATTCTTATTTAGCCCTCCTTTTTTTCTTTAACCATATTTGTTAATTTCTCATTTATAGCTATATTCCATACCTCATTATACCATTCTTCTATTTGGTATTCACCTTGTGTTTTCCATGAAGACCTGATCTTTCTATGGCATTTTCTTTCCAATAATTGAAGGTGCATGCATGCAAACACACGCACATGCACACACGGCTTCATTCCCCTTTTGTCCTTTCAGCTGGTTTTTGTGGTGAAGCAGAATGGTGCTCCTTCATCACAGAAAGTCACCATTGTTGTCACTGAATTCTCCAAACTGGATGTAAATTCTCGATTATTTCATTCTCATATGTAAGGACGTACTGTAGTGTTCTCCCCACTGTGGGAGAAACAAATACTTCACACTATTCTATTCAAGCATCCTGAAATGTTGTGGAGGATAGATTCTGCAGAGAAGTATACAGGTTGTGTGTGTGTGTGTGCAAAAATATGTTTTATGCACAGAAAATGTGTTTCCTGCACAGGAGACAGTGTTTTCTGGGGGCGGGGAGGAAGGCCACAAATATTTTTCCACAGAAGAATTCCTCCATAACTCTCCAGAATGTTTAAATACTGGGGGAACTGTGCAAAAATCTACTATTATAATATTCCTCATGATGGGGTTACCCTACTGTCAAGAAACCCATTTTTCCACCAGGAAACAATTGTGAATATTCTTCCTATGTCTAGGCTGTTACCTTTCTCAAATAAAGATCAATTATTGTACTATCTAGATTAACATCTACTCTTTAGTACCAGTAAACATAGGTCAAAAGAGTCTATCTGTTACCCCCTCTCATATAGCCAGGCTGAGTATATTAATTCCTTAAATTAATGTCAATATTTTAAGGGTCTTTAAGACCCCTAAGCATTTAGGGTGACAAGGCGGTAGCCATAAAATTTCAGCACAAGAATCCAATGTGTTGGAGGGCTTGATGTGCTCCCTTGTTGCCACCATAGACTCTACTTTTTGAGGGCCCTGCCTTTGCTGGGGGGTTTGCCCATGCCTGTCCCAAAACAATGGTTGACAACAAAACCTAAATTATGCATTTAGAATGTTCTGTGTGGGCTGTAGCAAAATCACGAATTGCATTACCCAGTTTGCAATTACCTGTAAAATTGGTGGTTTCAGCTTCTCCAGTTCAGGTGTATACCAGCTTAACAGCCCAATCCAAACACTGGAAGCAAGACGAAACTGCTGACCAAATGGGTATCTGTGACAGTACTACAAAGCACCCCAAGAACTGGACAGATTCAGTACCCTTTGTCTGGACCACAAGACAGGCTTGGAGCAGAATGTTACAACATAGTATGCCATTCTATTTGACAACAGACCTCTACACTGGAAAAGCATGGTCTAGCAGGGATGTTTTACATCTGTTATTTAAGCTACCATCCTCTACCATTCTACTTTTTTCAGCAGCTTTTCTCTCCCCCTCCTGCTTTGTCCTTGGCTTACCTCAATTGCTGCAAATTAAGTTCAGAGTGCAAAAGTAGTTTGCAGTAAGTTAACTCAGCACAGCAGAGAAGGGTGGAATCTTGCCCTTCCCTGGAGACTCAACCAAAAGCAAACTGCTGACATCTCTACTGGCTTTTCTGTTGTTGTTCATTATTAACTTTTCCTATCTTGACCACACTCTGATGTTGCTTGGCCACGTGTGTCCTTGTTTTCATCTGTGAAATGTTGGAAGGTATGATAGAACACAGTCACAGAATATTCTCCAAATTTGGCTCTGTTGCACTGAGCGCAACAGATTCCCCCCCCCAATATGTTACAACACTACCAAGCTTTGCACCATTTCATAAGGTCAACAAATTTCTTTACATTATTGTTCAAAAAGGACTGCAGCCAAATCTAGGGTGTATTTGGTCTACATGGGAAAAGGAGCTGAAATCAAAATTAAATCCATAAGAATGGAAAGTTGCTTTGGCAGCAGCTATAAAAACTTCCACCTCAGCTCTCTGAGGCCCAGTGTGGGGACTCAGAGATGGTGCTGTCATGTCATGTTTTTAGAAAGAAGTAATGATAAGAATGAATACAATGCACAACAAATTCTATTCTGTTCCATCTGTCCAAGTTGTTATGGGCCACATACTTTTAAAAAATGTGGCCAAGAGAGCCTGGTTCCTAAGGGTTCTTCATAACTAAAGATATCATATCTCACAAGTGGAAACCAAGTTCTCTAATGTGGCTCTCTATGGACTTTTTTGGACGAAGAAAAATAACGCAAGCAGCCTCTCCAGCTTGTGAGGCTGCTGCGCTGCAACGCGCCCCTTTCGTATGACGCTCGCCCCTGCCAGTACTGTTGCGGTACTGCAGGGAGAGCTGAGAGTCATATTTCATTGATTTTTTACTCACGAAAGTTGATCGTGAGTAAAAATCAAAGAAATATGACGCTCAGCTCTCCCTGCGGTACCACAACAGTACCGGCAGGGGCGAGCGTCATACGAAAGGGGCACGTTGCAGCAGCCTCGCGAGCTGGAGAGGCTGCTTGCATTATTTTTCTTCATCCAAAAAAGTCCTATGTGAAAGAAGTCTTAGCTTTCACAGTTTGTGAACGAATGGGTGATAAAAAAAAAGAGAGTGGGGGAAGATATATTTCAAAATACGTGTAAAGGCTTTGGGTTTTTTGTTTTGTTTTTTTTTTGTTTTGTTTTAGAATTCTATGCAAACTGGGGAACAGAAGATAGTACTAACTGCAGAAGTTAAACTGAAATAAAGTATTTTTATTGGAAATAGCACAAATTGTATTCACACAATGCAGCACACATTCCTGACAACCACACAAGGCTATCAAGGAGTAAGGCAGAAAGATTGGATAGAGGGGGAGATTTGGGGGGAAACAGGGTGATAGTTACAAGCCTTGAAGAAGTCTGAGGGTGGCCCTGGAAGTCCCAATTTGGAGACGCACCAAAAAAAGGAAAAAAAAAGAAAAAAGAATGTAGCCTGGCTCATCCACAATGGGCCACCTTTCTATTGTTGGGGGACTAATATTTTTACCCTGCTTCATATCCTGATGGGGTACTCTGGCTAAGACAAAGCCTAGATGGCTTTTCCATAGGGTAAGCCAAAAGCCTAACTGATTGCTGTTAATGGCTGGGAGATAGAAATTGATGAGTTTATGACAACCTCACAATACAGGACAGGAGGCAGTTCCGAGGGGCGATTTCCTTGGCATTGGGGTTGGGAAAAATCACTTGATTTTTTGGTTGGATGACTCATTGTTGAGGTGTCCAAGAAGGAATTAGCACATACCTCCTTAATGGCTTTGTTTACCAAGGGGCTTCTGCACAATCCTAGTATGTGCTTGCTTGCTAAAATATTTCTAAGACACCTTCCAGGTCCTTGTGACCTCCACCTGACCTCTTTGGATCACCCCGGTCAACTTGACCCCCTTAGAAATGTCCAGTATTTCCAATTATGAGATATTATAAGGAGGGGGTAGTAGGGCATGCTAACATCTTCAGCCCTAACAGGGCAACATCCAAGGTCTTACAAGTGAACTTCCACTCATGTAATAGGAGGAAGGATAAATGAGAAAATTATCTCTGCTCTTCCTCTCTGCCCCTCCTGATGGTTCCTGTAGGTCCCCAAACCCTTGGGAACTGAAGGAGGGGCATACACAGTGAGTTAGGTAACAACAAGATTGGACTTTGTCTGGATTGTTGTGCATTTCTGTTCAGGAATGTGTGAGAAAGTAATTAATATTCATGAGTAAAATGTGAGCAACCACCACCACGTCCCACAGTCTAGCAGAGAAATAAAGCAAGCTTAATCTTATAAAAATATATGAATAGATTTTAGTTACCAATCTAAACCTTACATAACATGGTATGGGTGGGAGGCTCTTTAACAAACTCAAATGCAGGAAGAGAGAGGATGTGGCTAAAACCAACAAACAAAAAATGACATGAAAAGATGTTATGCCTAAACTTTTAGAGAGGCTTGTAAACTGGCAACTACTACTGAGTATAAGCATGCAAAAGTTGCTGCCTCCAAGAATTTCAGATGTTGTCCTGTCACACATTCAGCAGCCTGCTCTGTCCAGTGAAAGCCTGAGAGAAATAAGTGTGTGTGTGTCTGTGTGTCTTCTGTCCCACCTTCAATTTTTCAATTCTCCAACAGGAGCATTCTTCACATTCCCCCCTTCCCTCCAATTCAAGTCCACAGGAGGTCAGGAAAGGTGGAGAGGGAGGATGCACAAGCACCACCTCTATCCTGCTTACTTCACTGATGTAGGGAGAAACTAAAATATCCACAGGTACCAATAAGCCCTTTGTCCAAGTAAACTATGTCCAAGCAAGGAGGGAAAAAAGCTTCTGCATTACTGAAAATGGTCCAAATGAGAATTTTAGCCTAGAATAATTTCCTCTAACAAAATGGTGGAAGATAACTACACTTCCTTTTTTCATGCAAAACATAGATTAAGTGCAATACAGTACCTGTATATGCATTTAAAACTGTTAATTAGACTCTGTATGTGTTCCCCTCTCTTCTTGGACTGAATATGCCAGTTGAGAATAGCCCTAGGGTTACTTGCAGCTGAAAGAAAAGCTGATAAACTGTGAGCCGGGCCCTTTCATCATACACCATTATAGCGGCATGATTCCACTTTAACTGCTGTGGAGACATTCTATGGAATCCTGGGGTTTGTAGTTTGGTGAGGTCTAAGAGCTCTCTGACTGAGAATTCTAAATACCCTTCCATAAACTGCAGATCTCAGGGTTCCATAACTGGAACAGCTAAGTGGAATCATAGAACTAAAATTGTTTAGTGTGAAGGGCTCTAGGAACAAAGGGAGACAAAGTGAATGCAGCTGCATCGGGCGAGAGGGGATAAAAAAATAAAGAGCCATTGCAAGGTATAGCAGAAGCCTTCAGAAGATTTCCATCAACAATACCTGGACAGCACAAGTCACCTTCTCACTCACCTGCACTATGGTGAGTTGCATTGTATTTCAGCTTAAATAATACTAATGATGTCTATGTGCATATATTAATTTACGTTAGCAAATGCAAATTTGATTCCCAACCTGTTCTCCCTTGTCCCCCTTTCTGGGATGCCTGTTCTCCTTTCTAGCGGTGCATCAGCAGCCACACTCACAGTGAGCTATGGGAATAGGAATCCATTCTAGCAGCAGTGTCGCTTCTATTAGTGGACATAGAATCATATAAACATAAAGTTGGAAGAGACCTCAGTCCAACCTCCTGACATGCAGGAATACACAATCAAATCATTCCTGACAGATGGCCATCCAGCCTCTATTTAAAAACCTCCAAAGAAGGAGACTCCACCACAATATGAGGCAGTGCATTTCACTTCCGAACAGCTCTTACTGTCAGGAAGTTCTTCCTAATGTTTAGGTGGAGTTATCTCTTTTCCTGTAGTTTGAACCCATTGCTCTGTGTCCTAGTCTCCGGAGCAGCAGAAAACAAGCTTGCTCCATCCTCAGTATGACATTCCTTCAAATATTTAATCATGGCTATCATGTCACTTCTCAACCTTCTCTTCTCCAGACTAAACATGCCCAGTTCCCTAAGCCACTCCTCATAGGGCATGGCCCCCACACCTCCCACCATCCTGGTCACCCTCTTCTGGACACATTGTAGCTCCTCAATATCCTTCCTGAATTGTGGTGCCCAGAACTGGACACAGTAGTTCAGGTGAGATCTGACCAAAGCAGAATATAGTGGCACTATTACTTCCCTTGATCTAGACACTACACTCCTATTAATGCAGCCTAGAATCGCATTGGCTTTTTTAGCTGCGGCATCACATATAAGACCGGATACAACCCTAAATCATATAGAGTGTAATTTTAAACGTGCACAGCTTAGAATATGTCCATGACCAGATATGAAGTTGGGAAACAGTGGAAGGGAACTATGAATGGTTTACTCTTACATGTTCTGTGCTGCCATCTATAACTGGGAAAGAAGAGGGGCAATTTTATTGTTAAAAAAATAAATAAAACAAAATAACTTTTCAATAAATAATATTTTAAATGGCCCACTATTTTAGGAAGTCACAGAGACCTATGGGTTTAGCATGCCTGAAAAAGAAAGCACATGTTTATTATTTAAGATAAATACCGTGAGCAGGCAGCAGGTTTGTAAATATTCTTGCTAGGCAGTGGGGAAGGCATCAATTTAACTGCAAAAGCCATCTGATCCATTCAAAAGTGACCCTAAGATTGTCAAACATCATTAACCTGATGTGGCAAACTTGTTGAAATGAAATGATGATGATCTTAGTAATTAATATCACTCTAGGCAGCAAGCCATTCTATCCCAGAGTCCAGACACCACAAACTTTGTTACGGTCTTCTGAAATCTGGTGGACATCGTCCCATGATGGGCCAAAGGTAAAAGAGTGTCTGTCCTCACTCTGAGGCAATAATAAGAATAAACAGTGCCTTCATTTATGAAATCAAAACATTAGCTATAGCCAATCTGGGGTAGTGTATCTTTAATTAAGATGGAGAGAAACCACAAGAAATACTAGAGTATTCTGCTAGTGGTACCCCTATTCCTATGTGACATGTAACCTGGCCACTTGAAATTCATCTTTCAGTAACTGAGACAGAGTATATTGTAAGTTTAAAGCAGATGTTTTTCTATCTGGACAGAGTTCCCTTTGTCCGTGGTCCACTTATCCTCTTCATAAAGTTTGCTTTAAAATGTCCAGCATTTCAATAATTTTTGAGGCTGAAAGGTGCCTTAATACCCAACAATTGAGTTCCTGATTATGATTCAAGAGTTACTCCCCCCCCCAAAAAAAAATAAAACATCAGAGGTTATACCATTTTTTTTTACTATACAGTTCTGAACGAGCTCTATTTTCATCCTGAAAAAAGAAGTTAAAATTGGTGCTGATCTTCCACAAAATTGGATCTGTTTAGTAACATCAACACAAATAGCCCCAATTCAGCAAGTAACTTAACCACATGTCTAAATTTAAGCCCGGGAATCATCTTAGTGGTGGCGACAGAGTTTGCTTAGCAGTGAACTCACTTGTGGCGCCCAATAAGTAATAAAATATAATCAGTACTGCCATTACTCTTTTGCAGTGGTTTGTTTTAAAAGGGCAGAATGATCATTTTGCATTGTTTGGGCACTGAACATCTAAATTTTCAGCCTCATTTAAATGTTATGGAGGGCATTAAAAAAACAGTAATGAACTTAATAATAATAATGATAATAATTATGTAGCACTGTACCACTCTGAGCAGACATACCACCATCAAATATAGTAACCCATACCAAATACAGAGGCCTTGAAGCTTTTAAAGGACCATTGAATTTAGTGGAGACTGTTTTTCTACCACACTGAGTCTCTTTTAAAAAGCCAAGGTAAGGAATGTTTAAAGATCAGCCTCAAAGTACACAGGGAGATAAGACATATCATTTTAGAAGAAAAAATATACTGTAAATTGAAATCCTGAAAATATTTAACATCAGCTCTTCTGATGTCAGTAAGGATATGTAGCCTTAATTTCTGTGCATCATTGAGTTTTAAGGGGAATTGCTCTTTGAAAATTTTGCTAGCCAACCCCCTTCCAGATGTTCAGATCACATAGGAAAGATAAAGACTAGGAGGGGACAGAACCTGCCCTCTTCCCCCATTATGTCTTCACTGAAATGCATTTGAATGGAGCTACAATAAATAGACTCTAAACCAATAGGTCTGGTAAGGAGAATAATTTTTGGGAAGATCTGATTGCTCCTCTGCTTACATAACTGAACACTTTATTTTATTTTATTTTATTTTATTTTATTTATTGAAATGTTTATATACTACCCAACAACAACAACAACAAAAGCAATATAGACATATAAAGGCAATGAACAATGGATTTTAGGCTCTGTAGAACTGTGAATCTTGAGTGTGGGGGGTACAATCAGCTAACTAAGCCAGATTCTCTGAAGCATGCAGTGTTAAATTCCAGTAGGAAAGCTCAAGTAATCAAACTAATCACATTCATTATCTATGCAGTCAGAACAGAATGGTTGCCAATTGCCAAGGGACAATGAAGACAAGGCTGCATTTTATCATACAAGCTCTTAAGTGCAGAACATATCATAAAGAAAGCTGTATTAGACTCAGGGGAATGAGTTATGAAAACTGGAGAAAGAAATATCAACAATTTAAGATATGCAGATGACACCATACTACAGTTTCTGCTGGGGTTTGCTTCCAGGACTGCCCATGGATATCAACATCCATGGATGCTCAAGTCCCATTATATACAATGGCATAGTAAAATTGTGCCCCATATATAAAACAGCAAAATCAAGGTTTGCTTTTTTAGAATTAATTAATGTATTTATTTATTTTGGAATATTTTCAAGCTGTGGATGGTGGAATCCATAGATACAGAAACTGTGGATATGGAGGGCCGACTGTACTGGTAGAAAATAGATTGTTGATTTTTCTAGTAGAAAATAGCAAAGACCAGGAAAGACTATTTAGGAAAGTCATGGAAGAAAGTGCAAAAGCAGGGTTACTGTTGAACATTAAGAAAACAAAAATAATGACCACAACTTTAGAGTGGATAATGAAGACACCAAAATAGTCAAAAGACTTTCTATACGTTGGCTCTGTCATAAATCAAAATGGAAATTGTAATCAAGTAATCAGAAGACTAGGACATGGAAGGATAAGTATGAAGGAACTAGATAAGATCCTCAAGTGTAAAGTTATATCATTGAAATACTGTACTAAAGTCAGGATCATCCATGCAGTAATATTTCCGGTTTCTATGTATGTTATGAAAGCTGGGCAGTGAAGAAAGTGAATGGGAGGAGAATTGGCTCATTTGAAGTATGACGCTGGAGGAGAGGTCTGTGCTTACTATGGACTGCCAAAATGACCAGTAAATGGGTCCTATAGTACAAGTACAAATCCTGTAGCAAATCAAGCTATAGTACAAGTCCTATAGTACAAGTCCTATAGCAAATCAAATTATGCACATGTGAAATGAAACAACCAGATCATATAAGTCTTGTATAAGCCAAAAAAAAAGAAAGCAAAACCCCAAAACATTTTAAACCTTCTAGAGACTACTTGAAATGTTTTTCAAAAATGCATCCAGGGATGTTTTGTTTTAGTTTTAGGCTTTATTTATTTATTTATTTGTTTCACCAGGTTCCACTTTTATTAGGATTTCCATTTTGGTGGTCAAACTTATAGTAATGAGCTTTTTTATTAACATGCTAGGAATAGCTAGTGAGGCAGGCTTATCTGTTTTCCTTTTTCCTCTCTGTCTTGCTGTTCACACATATACATACAGTAAGGGATTCTGTAGGTAGCTGCTATTTACTTTGCCTATTGCAGGTAAGCACACACAGCCACATTAAAATCAGGTAGAGTAGAATCTCATTCTTTCCTAGCTCAAGCATAACTGAATTGTTTACAGCAGGCAGGCTGATGCAACCTGACTCTGAAATTCTGTTTCTCCCACTCTCCTCCAGCTTTGATCAATATAGCCTCTTTTTTGAGGGAAGTCAAATTTAGGGGCACGTGGAGAAATTCCATAGTGATGCTACAATTATGCAAGAAGGCCTATCAAGTACCTTCTTTAAGCAGCTTTTTAAAATTTGAAACTTTATTTAATGAACTTTCTTGTTTTGGCTTCTAATTGTTGCAGATTGTTTTCTTCTTAAAATGGTTCTGATGATTAAACCTTTTGACTTTATTGGTACACTAACAGAGGGCAATAACAGTCCCTATTGTTGCCAGAAAAAGTGTGGCCAATGGCAGAAGGCCTGGAGGTCTGTAGGCCCTGAGCTTGATAAAGTTACTTGTTTAGATTATGGAGATTTTCAGACGCCTCTTTCAGTGTCTTGCCACACAACCAGCCTCCGGAGCAGTAACGAGGCTGCTGCGTGGCAAGGGGTCCATTTTGGACAACGCCGTTTCTCTCTCAGCGGCGTCCGAGACTGTTGCGGCTAGCATTGGAGGCGGCCGCGCTGTTTTTCACTCATGGAAGTTGTCCGTGAGTAAAAAACAGCGCGGCCGCCTCCAATGCTAGCCGCAACACTCACGGACGACACCGAGAGAGAAACGTCATTGTCCAAAATGGACCCCTTGCCGCACAGCAGCCTCATTACTGCTCCGGAGGCTGCTTGCGCGGCAAGATGCTGAAATAGGCATCTGAAAATCTCCTATGACTCCTAGAATTTCCCAGTCAGCACACAGGCCTTAGCAAACCCAATTAATGTTTAGGGACTAGAGGCCTACAACTTTGCTATGTTCATTCTAGCACAGATTTCCCCCCTCTCCTCTCAAGGGATTCAGAGCCAAATGGTGATGACAGAGTCCCCATGTTCAGTGGGAGGACATAGGAAGGACAAAATCCTCTAGCTCCCAATATGCCCCTGATTTCATAAATACAGTAGAACCACCCCCCATATCCACTGATTCATTATCCATTGATTCAGTTATCCATGGGACACAAAACAGCCCACCCTCCATGGAGTCGTCCTAGAAAATGCATCCCCTCTAGCCATTTTCTAGGTCCTCCAAGGCAACTCTAGTATTTTAAACTGAAAGTCCCATTATTTTCAATTGTGTTCGCTGTTATCCACAGTTTTCTGTATCCACGGGAGCCCCCAGAACCAATCCCCAGCAGATATGGGAGTCTTTGTAAATAACTTCCAATATTTCTCAGGTGAAAACCAAGATATGGGTGGCCAAGCAACACCAGAGTATGGCCAAGTTAGCAAAATCAATTAATGAGGAGGAACATTACAGGGGAGGGTAAGATTCCACCCCTTCCTCTCCTCTTCCACCTTCTGAGTTAACTGAGTGCAAACTACTTTTGCACTTTGATCTGAGTTTATATCAAATAAAGTAAGCTGTGGACAAAAGGGGTAGAGAAGGAAACTTGGACATTTTAAAAGCAGTTGAAATGGTGGGATGGCAGAGGATTAATCAGAACTGTCCCTGCTAACTTGGGACAGTTAAAGGGTGCAATATTTATTTGTTCCTCATTTTTCCCCAAGGCTGGGACTCATACTGGCTCACCTAAAGATTATAGCGTTAAAACATAATTAAACAAATCACCCTAATAAAATGCAATTGGATTAAAAGCAATTAAAAGCACAGCAACAAAAAAAAAGTGCTGTAGCACTTGCCCATTAAAAACCCCTTTCTGATTAGCCAGTTAATTTCCAACAGCCCATCTGAATAAAAAGGCTGACAGACACAAGGACGCCAGGAAGAAGGCCAGCCTAGCCACTCTTGGAAAGTCATTCCACAGCTTAGGAGCAGCCACCAAGAATGCTGAGAGTTAATGAATTTGTATCCTGTCCTCTATTTTTTTAAAAAATGGTGTAAAGTGAAATATATCAGGAACTGAGATGGTTTTGGGTACCTGAGACTCTCTCAAGAGCTATGACAAGGCTTCCAACAAGAAACAGCCATAGCTTTTCAAGTCTACAGGATATTGTTACATCATACTTTAAAAAAACAGGTGTGCAGTAAGTTGTCTCTGCTTATCTATCTATTAATAAGTACAAGAGATACTTCTTATCTATTGTAAATTTTTATACCAATTAACTTGAGTGGTTGCATTGGCAAGTAGATTATTTGCTTATGGAAATGAATAGTGAGGGAGTGTGAGTCATTTTGTGGAAGGTGTTTACCTCAATGATGAACTGAAATTACCCTTCCCAGAAAAGCTGATATCTTCCAAAGTTGTGCGTAGAGAACTCTAGCATATAACTGGGAAGTATATAATGCTGTTTCTCTACTGAAACATATGTATATGACAATTTTTAAAAAGCAAAAGAGTTTAATTTAACTGAATGTCCGACTTTTCCACAAGTACTTTTTTATCTTTGTCCGAAGAAAATTTGGTGATGATAATAGGGGGGGTGGGGAAACATCCCACACATGGCTTTTTTTAAAATCTCTTTTATTTTCAGTTTTTCTTTTAACATTTCCAACATTGTAGATTATAAGCATGGTTTATTTTATGTATTTAACTGGTGAAATACACTATCAGTTGCAAAAAATTCTCCAAAATATTCTTATTTAAGGAAAAATCCAAGCACATTGCCCATACATTTTCCATAAAGAAACTTCAATATCTAATTTGATATCTTGGGCCTAATGAATTAAACATTCATTAATAAATCACAGATTCTCTTCTACATTCACACAATAAAAATGGTTGGAATTGTTATTATCCATATTCATAATTCTTTCGAATTCTGTAGCTTTCATTAGTTCAGATGCATTTACCCTGAAATTGGATTTAAATATTCTAAGTATGGAGGGTTATTGTCACTGTATGCATGCCATTTTTAAAAGATTTAAATCTTTTTTCTTAAAAATTAATTGTTTTTAGATGCTATATCTGTACATTTTTAAGATACTTATATATGCATGCAATCTTTTTTAAACCTTAAAAACAAAGTAGGATTTATGTGTATTATTTGTTTAGAATGTTTTGCTGTTTCTTTCCCATTTTTTAATTTTTTTCCATAGGAGTAGAAACTGGTGGATTTTTTAAATGATTATGAAAGTGAATGCTTATAATCTGTTATCATCATTCCAAAATATGCAGTTCTTATCATAATTTGAAGTCAATGGATATTTCAATGTTCAAACAGCAACGGAGGAGAGTAAGAAAACTGGACCATTTCTAGTCTTCACATGGACTGAAAAAAATTCTGTAGCAAATGGGGGCATGTGAAAGATTTTTGACATGATACTCCTGTTTTGGATCTCAGTACATAAATAACAAGAAATGGAGTGTAGAAAACAAGCACGGACCTTTAAAACACACATACTAAACATTTGGAGTTTCCCATTGATAATAAAACCACACGTCTATTTGGCACCCAATGTCTCTGTGCTGATTTTATCCTGTCTGATAAAACTGGGTGCAGAAGACAGCTAAGTTCTGGATCAACCAAGGTTTTTTTTGTGTGTTTTGTCTTTTGAGAAAAGTCAATACAACTTTGAGCCAAGATAGTGTAGCAAAAGAGCTTAAGCTAACTGCAACACCTTTCAACACCATTTCTTTTCCCATTGAGAAAAAGGGAATATTAAAAAGCTCTTCTGGCAAAAGTGACTAAACAGAACAAAATAGAAACAAACATTGAAACACTTTGAACTACACCATCTGCTTGGAAAGAAGACATATCTGATGATATCCACCAGAAAGTAATGGTTTGTATTGTACAAGTATTTCTCCCCCTCCTCTGGCTATTAGTGCTATATGCAGACTGTCACATAGTTTGAGTGACCATAGGCAGCTTGAGAAATTCTGCTGCTTTGGATGAAAGACAAGATGGCCCCTTTGACCCATTTGATGTGCAGAAGCTAAGTGAGATGGTAGTTACATTTTAGTGCATCCTCCTCTGTATCTGAGGGCAGAAGGCTAGCTTAGGAGGTCAGGACAAGCTGGCTGGAGTCCCAGTTTTGGTGGGGAAACATGGTATAAATAAAGGAGACAGAAGACATATGGCAACCATAGGTAGAGCACCAACTGGCACCCACAGAGATCTCCCAAATCAAAGTGGACTGTACTTAAATATATTTCATTAATATTTTGTAGTATATTAACAGCCTGGCACACAGAGCTATTCTGACAGACAAATGATAAATCTTTTAAATGTATTCCACTACAACTTGCAGAATCCTACAGCCAACATAGCCAGAGGCTGTAGGGCCTGTTGGATTCTGGGGATAATAACCCCTAAAGCTAACATTTTCCAGACTCTTTCTAGGGGTGCAGCTTGATTAGAGCTGAGACACATAGGAGATTTTCACATGGGCTATATATCCTGTGGCAGGAACAGAACAGGGTCGGAAAAGGTTTTCCCTTTCGGACGACGTTGACCCCGTTCTGTCCTGCATCCATCCTACTCCCGTGACTGTTCCAGAACAATGTAATCACGATTTTTCATCGTGAATAGACCTCCCGTTCCGTTGTTATAATGAAATCACAGGTGTGTGAACAGGAGCCCCGTTCCTGTTCCGAAATGACAGCCGCGGAGGGGAGGTCCATTCCGAGCACTTCCTGGTACGATCTGGACATCCAGGTAAGTGGCACCCTTTATTTTACCCTCCCTGTTTTGATTATGTGATTTAAAGAGTGTTTTTGAGCTTGGTGAACTGATTTTATGTTTGGGGGAGTTTTATTTTTTAAATTTACCATCCGGCGTTATCACGTGATAACGTGATAACGTTTCAGACGGCCGGTCGTAAAAGCAGCCTTACGACGGCTGCATTTACGGCCAGCCAGCAAGGGGAGGGGGAGCCCGTTCCTACTGTGGAATTAAGGTGAGTGTGTGAAAGATTTATGTTATTCCGTGGCAGGAACAGGAGAGGAGGTAGCGGGGCAGTAACGGGGCATTTTGGCCCCGTGTGAAAATCTCCATAGATACCACTTAGGGTTTTGGACTGCAACTTCCACACACCCACAGCCCGCATGACCAGTGGCCATGGTGCGATGGGATTCTGGGAGCTCTAGTCCAAAAAACAACATTTTTCAAGCTCTTTCTAGGGGTGCCAACAAGAGGGCAGACCTGAGAAACCTGCATACCAGTATAGGGTCAGAAACTGGGCCTTATATGAGCTCTGTCTATTCAGGCTCGGGAAATCAGAATTCAAAACAGCCTCAGCAGATTGGAGAGCTGGGCCAAAACTAACAAAATGAATTTCAACAGGGAGAAATTTAAGGTACTACACTTAGGATGAAAAAAATGAAATGCCCAGATGCACGATGGGTGACACCTGGCTTGACAACAGTACATGTGAAATGGATCTAGGAGTAGGTTTTTTGTGAGGGTTTTCTGGGCTGTGAGGCCATGTTCTAGAAGAGTTTACTCCTGATGTTTCACCTGCATCTGTGGCTGGCATCTTCAGATAATGGTGGCAGTGTGGGTGTGGGGGGGTTATACACTATGAGTCCCTGTTGAAGAGGGAAGCTATTGAAATCCACAAACACCCGGACAACTTCAACAGGAAAGAGGAAACCCAAAACGTAAAAAATTTGGCTACCAGACCTGAAAAACACCAAAATAAAAACTCAGCACATGCAAATGAACTTCACCCAAGGACAGGGGGCTTCCCAGCAGACAATGGACCATGAGCTAAATAGATACTAATCCAGCTCGCATATCCTCCCACCCTAAGAACTGAACATCCAACAACTGAATACACAAATTTACTCTTTAGCAGGGACTCATAGTATATAAACCCCATATACCCACACTGCCACCATTCTCTGAAGATGCCAGCCACAGATGCAGGCTAAAAGTCAGGAATAAACTCTTCTAGAACATGGCCTTACAGCCCAGGAAAAAAAAAAACACCAAAAAACCTATGGATGCCAGCCGTAAAAGCCTTTGATTTCACGGATCTATGAGTCTTAGTAGACCACAACCTGAACATGAGTGAATAGTGTGATGTGGCAGCTTAAAAAAACCAATGCAATTCTGGGCAGCATCAATAGGAGTATAATGTCAAGAGCAAGGGATGTAATAGGACCACTTTATTCTGCTTTCGTCAGAATACTGTGTACAATTCTGGGCACCACAATACAAGAAGTCTGTTGACAAGCTGAAACATGTTGAGAGGAGGGTGACCAAAATGATGGGAGGTCTGGAAGCCATGCCATATGAGGAGTGGCTTAGGGAGCTGTATGTTTACCCTGGAGTAGAGAAGGTCAAGAGGTGACATGATAGCCATGTTTAAATATTTGAAGGGATGTCATACGGAATATGGGACAAGGTTGTTTTCTGCTGCTCCAGAGACTAGGACACAGAGCAATGGGTTCAAACTACAGGAAAAGAGATTCCACTTAAACATTAGGAAGAACTTCCTGATTGTAAGATCTGTTTGACAGTGGAATGCACTGTCTCAGAGTGTGGAGGAGTCCTTTGGAGGTTTTTAAACAGAGGCTGGATGGCCATCTGTCAGGAGTGATTTGATTGTGTATTGCTGTAAGGCAGGGGTTGGACTGGATGGCCCTCGTGGTCTCTTCCAACAATATGATTCTATCTTTTGCTCTTTTAGATGAACATATTTCACATTATCTGTTACATGAAACACCAGGGATTGAGTATGGCACCTTCTGTAGACAGAATATATGCTCTAACACCAATGTTACAGCCCTTCTGTCAATTCCACATCTACCTTGTAGTCAAAGCAAAATACAATTGTCCCTCTGTATCCACAGATTTAGTATCCACGGATTTAAGTATTCATGGCTTGAAAATATTCTTAAAAAAATAAAAATCCTAAAAGCAAACCTTGCAGTTCTCCACTTTATATAAGGGACACCATTTTGCTATGCCATTGCATATAATGGGACTTGAGTATTCACTGATTTTGGTATCCACAGGGGGTCCTGGAACCAAACCCCAGTGAATATGAAGGGACAACTGTACATGCTATGTACTAATGTGGTGGTGGTGGTGGTAAGATAATCAGTGAAATATTTATCCACATTTTCAGTTAAAAGCAGCCTTGAGAGGCTACACTTTTGAATTAAGCAGAAGCAGGAGAGAAGGTGGTGTGTAGACCTTTCTATTCCAGATGTTGTTCTGCTTAAAATATGCTACCACAACCATCAATGATGATTAGAGATGTTCTGCTTTTCATAAAAATTTTGAAGCTTTTCATGTAATGTAACACTTTGTCCCTCACTGTGTGATGTTTGGCAGATCAGCTTCAGTTCCTCACCTGTAAAATGGAACAAACAACAAACTTGCCTCATGGGATTTCTCTGGGAATTGATGCAATGAAGGATGTATTTCATTTGGGAAAACTGTAACATGATATATAAATGGTAGGTAGCTGAAATGACCAGCTGGGGATTGTTAATGGTTGGGCAGCATTCATTCAAGGGTATGTGACTGTGACCTGGACATCTGAACAGAAACATTTTCAATTTGCATTAGCACTGAAAAATTGACAGCAGCTGTTCAAAGGACTTTGGTTTGCATTCCCTACCAGCCTGTTAAACAAGCCACAATCCATTCCATGAGTCCACACCATATATGTACATGCTTCACAGATGGTTTAAAGGAGAAAACAAATGCTAACCATTGTATGCAACTCTACTCTACTCTACTACACAAGAATTTATGACTAACGCCCCATGTGTTGATCATGTGGATCTGAGTAATAATAACAGCACTCTATGGCTTAGACACCTTTTTCTGGAAAAGACTCTTAAGAACAATTAAAGTATGTAAAAATTAAAACAAAAACAATAGAAAAATTGGTTTACAAATACCTCTTCTCCTCAAGAATAACAAATCATGGTATTATCAACAAGGATTACCTATGTCAAAAAGATTGCACAATCACATCCCATTAAATGTTCAGGAGTAGAGAAACATCTTAACCTGGCACTGTAAAGATGAAAATGTCATGATGTTATGTGTATCAGCTCTGGCTCAAACCTCATAGAAATTCCTAGGGGGCACTCACACTATTTTAAAAACCTATCATGAAGCTAGCAGTCTGTTCTGGCTTCAGAGAGAGCAGCCACCACTGGGGTTTTGCTTTTCCAGTGCACAATTTCCTCTCTGAGCTCCCTGAAAAGCAAAGCCCCAGTGGTAGCCACTCTCCCTGAAGCCTCTGAAAGCAAGTAAAAATCTGAATGCAGATTCAGGCTTTGGCCAGAGGTGTGACACCAAAGTAGCCTGAATCTGGGCCAAAGTAGCCCGAATTTCATGCACCACAGCTCTGGGCCAAAGTAGTCCCAATTTCGTCTGGATTTTTACCCTCCCCCCCAATGTGAACTACCCCTAAGAGTTCAATGAAGTTATTTTTCCTGGGATTTGCTGTTCCGGTGGTGTTTGCATAGAAACACCAATGCATGGGTTATCTTCTATTGTACAAAGTATTTCGCCTGTGTATATAACTTAGAGATGTAACTTGGGGAAAGGATCTTTTCCCTCTTTGTTTGCATCTCTATATTTCTTGGCCAAGTTACTGGTACATGCAAGCATTTGTGGACACTGACAGACCACAGCACAAAAGGGAATCTTGGGGCTATGAGGTACGTTATGTGTGTATGTGTATGAGTCTTCAAGTTGCTTGTTGACTTATGACAAGCCTATGAATTTCATAGGGTTTTCTTAGGCAAGGAATATTCATAGGGTTTTCTTAGGCTAAGTGGTTTATCATTACTTTCCTCTGAAATATAGCCCACACAGCACCTGGTATTCCTTGGCAGTCTTCCATCCAAGTACTAACCGGGGCTGACCCTGCTTAGCTTCCAAAATCAGATGGGTGCAGTGGCTGCCATGTTTTTATATATGCCACTGTGGAAAGCCTTTTCACTGGAAAATGGGTTAAAAATGCTCTAAATAAATTAAATAAGCACACAATTCACACATAATGTCATAAACACATAATGAGGGATATACAGAGTGGGGAGACAGTGCTATCATGGAGGGAGAGGTGAAAGCCACAGATCGTTTGTTGCCCCTAAACTGTCCGCCACTTAAAATAATCTGGCAAACCTTGGCAACAGTCCTCTGGGCTGAAAATGTTTCTGCTCTTTGCTAGATGGATAAATGGTAAAACAGCAATGATCCAGGACCTGTTGCTGGATGAACATGCCTACTTGGCTTGAATTACAGAGATATGACTGGATGAAGCAGGGAGGCAGAGATGCAATGATCTATTGTGATTCCCCCTCCCTCCTCAAGTGCCATATCTCGTAGTCTGCTGAGTTTGATGGTAAGTATTTGAAGGTGGGTAGCCTTAACAGAATGGGGATTCTGTTAGTATACCACTCTCTCCACTGCTTAACAATGTCCCTTTTGGCTGAGTTTAGTAGTGATGTTGAAGTCCTCCCACCATGACTTACTGTTCTGGGGGACTTCAACATCTATGCTGAGATCTCTCTGTTGGGAGCAGCTCAGGATTTCATGTCTACCGTGGGTATGCCCCAAGTAGTGTTTGATGCCACCCATGCAGATGCGGCTAATGTGGTGCCATAATGACGCCAGAGGAACGCAAAAGGACATCCTTTTGCATTCCACTGGCATCATTATGGCATTTCTTTTTATTGATGGGCCAAGCCATCAATAGATCCCCCATTGCGATTTGGTGCCGGCATTGCCAGCATGTGAAACCTTGGGCCATTTAACTCTCCTGAATGCAGTGTCAATGGGCGGTCCAGCCAGAACACTTCTGGGTGAAATCGGGAAATCCAGGTAAGTGACACACTTTTTAAAAAACTTCCCTGGTTTACTTGTGTTCAGTGTAACTTTTTTTGTGTTGTTTAACTTTTTATTTTTGAATTTCCCATGCTCGCATCTTCTCGCAAGAATGGGCAGGATTTCAGTCCAGGAAGTGAACAGAGCTCCATTAGAGCTCCATTCATTCCTGGGCTACATTTTCCATGGGAGAGAAGGTAAGTGCAGTGGGGAGGATTATTGTGCCAGGACAGGGGCAGGATTGGAGATTGTGCTAATAATCTCTCTAGTAGTGCTGGCAGGATGATGGTGATCTAAGTGTAGAGGAACTTTCCATAATTCCAATTTCATGGCTATGCCACTACCTGATGGGGTTTAAACTCACTGTAGGAGCCTATACAGGGGTGGGAAACCAATTAGTGGATCCAGATGGTTTTCTGATGGCTTTCAGGGAGTTTCTGTTGCCTTGGCAAGAAGATCCTGTTGAAGCCCAGGTTGACTTCTGGAATGGCAACATGGTCAGGTGGATCCAATTGCTCCTGAGCATTCCCAACACAGAGTAAAGCCAAGTGAGCCCTCTGATTTACTAGGCAGTTGGTAGCAATGAAACATGTGGAATGGAGATTACATAGCATCAATGGTGGAAAACCAGAACCGGTCTGACTAAATACAGCCCATACCATAGTGGCAGTGATAGTGAAGAGAGTATACTTCTTTGCCACCTTTGCATCTGCAGAGTGTTATCCAGAGTGTTGTCTTGAGTGGTTAGGGGCCTTCTAAGTTCTTCTGCACAAGAAAAGAATACACACCAGTTGAGAGTTCACTGTGAAGAATCTGTATGACACTTTGCTCACAAAATCACTCAAACCTCCTGACTTGGATGTTGTAGTCAATACAGGTCTGGTGATGCAACCTTAGATCTTGCTGGTCCTTTATTGGATATGTTTCATTTGTACAGCCTGAGGATATGAACAGGATCATTTGAGAGGTGAAAGCCACACACATACTGGACCTATGCCCTTCCTGGCTCATAAAAGCAGCCAGAGGAGACATGTCCCATTACATGTCCCACTACCTAAATGGGGATGTAGGTAAGGAGGTAGTTAATGCCTCACTGTGGCAAGGTGTTCTTGTTCTCCCTAAAAGAAGTTGTAGTATGAGGCCAATACTGGAGGGGAGCCTCCTTGAACCCCACCATGCTAGAGAATTACCAGCCAGCCTCCAATACCCCATCCTTGGGCAAGGTGACCTCCTAGTCCAGGGATATCTAGATGAAATGGATTATCTAGATTCATTTCAGTCTGGCTTCAGGTCTACTTGAGAGATGTATACAGCTCTGTTTGTTGGAAATGCAACAACACTCAATGTTTAAAGAGTTAAGAGCAACAGTGACCTAAAATTTCCTCATGTCTTACCTACCTATCCTAATCTCTCTTAGACTGATATTTTCCACCTCTTCTGTCCACCTCCTTTCTGCTCTTTCACTGCTCCAAAGGTAAAACTAACGTAATCCTCTTCCTGTTCTAGCTTAACCTAGCTTAGCACCCCTAGAGAGCTCTCCTATCTCTAATGAAGTTCCTATAATAAAAGTTTAGTTTAGTGCAACTTATTTCCTAAGGCCATTTGTATCAATGCTCCTTAATCATAATAGCTAGCCTTAATCATAATAGCTAGCACACATATACAGTACTCTCTATCATCGGTCACCTTGGCGGACAACTGATGCCCAGAACTGGACAGGGGGAATGTGCCCCTGTTGGTTCTGCTGGACCTCTCAGCAGCTTTTGATACCATTAACCATGGTATCTTTGTGGGCCACATCTCTGAGATGGGACTTGGAGAAACGTCACCCCTTCTTGGAGGAGTTTTCTCAAAAGGTGGTGCTGGACTTATCCAGTTCAACACCTTGGCTCTTGGCCTATGGGATCTTTCAGGACTTGGTTGTATCCTTCATGCTGTTCAATATATATATATCTGAAACCACTGGGAGAGGTTATCTAGAGTTTTGTGGTTCAGTGTCACCACTATGCTTATGACACCCAAATCCTCTCTTTCTGGTCCCAAGCTACTAAACTAGTATCTGCTATCAGTAATGGATTAGAAAAGGATGAAGAAACCAAAGCTTACTCCAGATGACACAGATGTGCTCCTGGTTAGGTAAAAGGCAGGCCAGGGAATAGGAATTCACCCTGTGATAGAGGAGGTTACACTCCCCTTGAAATCTCAGATTTGTCATTTAGCTGTATACATGGACTGTGCCCAGGTTTCACCTCTGTCCAGGAGTGCATTTGCACAATTTAGATTACTGTACTGACTTGGCCCATTCCTTGGCATATCTGATTGGGCTACTATGGACTTGTCTGTATAGGCTATTTACCCCAGCTTCCCCCTGTCCCGGAGCCTTGCAGTCCATACTTTGCTCTATTTTGCCCCCAGGCAGTCCAGATAATGCACAAGTCAAAGCCGGGTGGAAGCTGGGGTAAAGCCCTTTACACTGTTTTATTTTGACACCCAGGAAAACCTGCCTTATGTGGAGAAAAAAAACCAGATCAAGTCCTGCAGGAATGCAGGAGTCCATACCTACATCCCGACCCACATCTTTACCTGCCTCCGCTATCTCTATCCGAAACCAGGAAGGAGGCCCTCAGCATGTAATCAAGACCCCCTGTATGTGACCAGCCTTGATCACATGTCAAGGGCCTCTTTCATGGCTTCAGAGAGAAATGAGCTGTGGCAGCTGCAGATATGGGCCAGCATGCAGGTATGGACTCCTGCCCATTTCGTGTAAGTAATGGGGGATGGACAGGCCAGATCCTGGGGCCAGAATATGCTGGCCGAAAGCTGGCATATTCTGGTACATGTAGACAAACCTTATGATGCATGCCTTAGAAACATAGAATGGCCCACAAGGGTCATCTGGTCCAATGCCCTGCTGTGCAGGAATACCCAATCAAAGCATTTCCGGCAGATGGTTATCCAGCCTTGATTATATCCTATTTGGATTAATGTAACACATTCTACATGGGGCTGCCTTCGGAAACTGAAAATTCAGCAGGTGCAAAATGGTACAGCCAGACTACTGACCAGAACTTGTTACAGGAAGCATGTAACTCCCTTGTTGAAATATCTTCACTGACTACCAGGACTTTATCAGGCCACCCTCCTCAAATGTTCTTTTGCCGACATATTTTGTGGTGCTTTTATGCCGGCAGAAGAACACCCCCACCTGACAAGTAAGGTCATACCAGACCTTACTTGTATGAAAAGGCAGCCCCAGCACTAATGGAGCAGGAATGGAGCTCTATTCACTTCCTGGTTCCAGATCTCACTGATTGTCATGAGAAGATGCAAGCATGGCAAATTAAAAAAATAAAGCAAAAGAAACACACAAAATGTATGCACAAGCACAGAAACACACTTTTAAAATTACAAGTAAACTGGAGATGTTCACAAAAAGAGTGTCCCCTACCTGGCTGTCCAATCTCACACGGAAATGTTCTGCCAATTGACACTGTATACACTGAGCACAATGGCATGAAGTTTCAAATGCCGGCAGTGCTGGCAACAAAGCACCAAGAAAGATCTATTGATAGCTTGGGCCATCAATAAAAAGAAATGGCTTTTTAACATTACAAGATCGCAAAAGGATGACGTTGTTTAATATGCACATGCTACCACATTCATTAGATGTCGTTATGACACCATATTTGCCTGGTCTGATAGCCCCCAGTTTTCTTCTGGAAACAATTTAAAGTGTTGTTTATGACCTGCAAAGTCCTATAGTTCATCTGAAAGACTGCATTTGGCTCTTAAGAACCTGTCTGGCTCTTAAGATCTTCAAGGGAGGACATTTTCATAGAATCATAGAATCATAGAATCATAGAATTGCAGAGTTGGAAGAGACCACGAGGGCCATCCAGTCCAACCCCCCTGCCACGCAGGAAATCACAATCAAAGCATCCCCGACAGATGGCCATCCAGCCTCTGTTTAAAGACCTCCAAGGAAGGAGACCCCACCACGCTCCGAGGGAGTGTGTTCCACTGCCGAACAGCTCTTACTGTCAAAAAGTTCCTCCTCATGTTGAGGTGGAATCTCTGTTCCTGGAGCTTGCACCCATTGCTCCGTGTTCCAGTCTCTGGAGCAGCAGAAAACAAGCCTGCTCCATCCTCAGCGTGACATCCCTTCAAATACTTAAACAGGGCTATCATATCGCCTCTAAACCGTCTTTTTTCCAGGCTAAACATACCCAGCTCCCTAAGTCTCTCCTCATAAGGCATTGTTTCCAGACCTTTCACCATTTTAGTTGCCCTTCTCTGGACACGCTCCAATTTGTCAATATCCTTTCTGAATTGTGGTGCCCAGAACTGGACACAGTATTCTAAGTGAGGTCTGACCAAGGCAGAATAGAGTGGCACTATTACTTCCCTTGATCTAGACACTATACTTCTATTGATACAGCCCAAAATTGCATTGGCCTTTTTAGCTGCCGCATCACACTGTTGGCTCATGTTCAACTTGTGGTCTACTAGGACTCCTAGATCCCTTTCGCACGTAGTCTCATTCAGCCAGGTCTCTCCCATCCTATATTTATGCATTTCATTTTTCCGCCCTAAATGCAGTACTTTACATTTCTCCGTATTGAATTTCATTTTGTTAGCTTTGGCCCAGCTCTCCAGTCTATCCAGGTCATTCTGAATTTTGATCCTGTCCTCTAGGGTATTAGCTACTCCTCCCAATTTGGTGTCATCTGCAAATTTGATAAGTATGCCCCTAATTCCCTCATCTAAGTCATTGATAAAGATGTTGAATAGCACCGGGCCCAGGACAGAACCCTGTGGCACCCCACTGGTCACATCTTTCCAAGACGAAGAGGAGCCACTGCTGAGCACCCTTTGGGTTCGGCCGGTCAACCAATTACAAATCCATTGAACAGTGAACTTGTCTAGCCCACATTCTACAAGCTTGTTTGCAAGAATGTCATGGGGAACCTTGTCAAAGGCCTTACTGAAATCAAGGTATGCAATGTCCACAGCATTCCCTTCATCTACCAAGCTGGTAACTTTATCAAAAAAAGAGATCAGATTAGTCTGGCATGACTTGTTTCTCTGAAACCCATGCTGACTTTTTGTGATTATGGCATTGCCTTCTAAATGTTCACAGACTCTCTGTTTAATGATCTGTTCTAGAATCTTCCCTGGTATTGATGTCAGACTAACTGGACGATAGTTGTTGGGATCCTCTTTTTTCCCCTTTTTGAAGATGGGAACAACGTTTGCCCTCCTCCAGTCTGCTGGGACTTCTCCTGTTCTCCAGGAGTTCTCAAATATTATTGCCAATGGCTCTGAGATTATATTTGCCAGCTCTTTTAATACTCTTGGATGTAGTTCATCTGGTCCTGGAGATTTAAATTCATTTAGATTAAGAAGGTATTCCTGTACTACCTCTTTACTTATTTTGAGCTGGATTTCCCCTATTGTGTCCTCTGTTCCATTCTCCTCAGGTTGGTCCTCCTTTTCCTTTTCTGAAAACACTGAGGCAAAGAAGGTGTTGAGTAATTCTGCCTTTTCTCTGTCCCCTGTTAGCATTTTGCCATCTTCTCCACGTAGCGGCCCTATCATTTCCTTCTTCCTCCTTTTGCTGCGGACATACCCAAAAAAACCCTTTTTATTGTTCTTAACCTCCCTAGCAAGCCTGAACTCATTCTGCGCTTTAGCTTTTCTGACTTTACTCCTACACGTGTTCGCTATCTGTTTGAATTCTTCTTTGGTGATTTCCCCCCCTTTCCATTTCCTATACATGTTCCGTTTAAAACTTAGCTCCATTGAAAGTTCTTTGGTCATCCATCCTGGTTTCTTGAGACACCTCCCATTTTTCTTCCTCAGTGGTACTGTTTGAAATTGTGCCTTCAGTATCTCCCTTTTGAGAAAGTCCCATCCGTCTTGAGGTCCCTTCTCTTTTAGTATTCTTGACCATGGGATCATCCCCAGTATTTCCCTGAGTTTATTGAAATCAGCTCTCCTAAAGTCAAGAATGCGTGTCTGACTATGCCTGGCTTCTCCTTTCCATTGTATAACAAACTCCAGGAGAACATGATCACTCTCACCTAAGGATCCCACCACTTGCACCCCATTAACCAGGTCGTCTCTATTGGTTAGGATCAGATCTAAAATAGCTGACCCCCTTGTTGCCTCTTCCACCTTTTGGACCATGAAATTGTCTTCCAGGCATGTAAGGAATTTGCTAGACCTTGTAGTTTTGGCTGAGTTAGATTGCCAGCAAATATCAGGATAGTTGAAGTCCCCCATCACTACTACATCTCTCCTTTCTGCATGTACGTTCATCTGTTCTAGAAGGGCAACATCCAATTCCTCCGTCTGATTTGGGGGTCTGTAGTAGAGTCCCACAATAACATCCCTGTTGTTTCCCTCCCCTTTAATTTTTATCCAGATGCTCTCCACCTGGCTTCCAGTATTGATGTCATGGATCACTTCACTGGTGTAAATATCCCTGACATATAATGCTATTCCTCCTCCTTTCCTGTTTGGCCTGTTTCTCCTATAAAGGTTATACCCCTCTATTCCTACATTCCAATCATGAGACTCGTCCCACCAGGTTTCAGTAACGCCTATTATATCATATTTGTTTTGTAGTGCAAGGAGTTCAAGTTCATCTTGCTTATTTCCCATGCTCTGTGCATTAGTGTAGAGACATCTGAGACCATGTGTTCCCTTTACTTGCTCCCTGTGCAAGTTTTTTTGCCTCCCACTGTTGGGTCCTTGCGCTTTTTGCCTTGTTCCCTCTATGACAGTTTGACTATTTTCTCCAGCCCTTTTGCCTTCCAGAATACTGTCTCCCTCCCCCATTTGACTCAGTTTAAAGCCCTCCTGATCAAATTCTTGAGACTGTTGGCAAAAATGTTTCTTCCAACTGTTGTAAGATGCACCCCATCTCTTGCCAGAAGTCCCCCCGCATGGAAGCGCAGTCCATGATCCAAGAATCCAATTTGTTCTCGGCGACACCATCTACGGAGCCAGTTGTTTACGTCGGCTATTTTCCTCTCCCTTCTTGGACCATGCCCTTCAACTGGCAGAAGAGACGAGATGACCACCTGTGCGTTCATTTCTTTCAGCTTCCTCCCCAGGGCCTCATAATCTCTTCTGATCTTGGGAAAGCTGTGCCTTGCAGTATCATTGGTTCCCACATGGACCAAAAGGAAGGGGTAATGATCCGTAGGCTTGACGAGTCTTGTCAGCCTCTCAGTCACATCACAGATCTTTGCCCCAGGGAGACAACACACCTCCCGAGTCATCTTGTCAGGCCCACATACCACTGCTTCTGTACCCCTCAGCAAGGAGTCCCCCACCACCACCACACGCCTCCGCTGAGGCTTCGCAGCTGCTGTTCCTTGCGGTGGTCCTCTCAAGGTCTGCTGCTCTACCCCTGAAGTCTGTCCATGCTGTTCTTCCTCGTTGTCCTTGATAAGGGAAAGGGCTTCGAATCGATTCTGTAGCTGCAAGCTGCTGGAAGAATCCCTGGATTTTCTTGTTCTGTGTGTGACATTCCTCCAGCTGTCTACTTCCTGTGTCCGTGAAGTGACCCTCTCCTCCACAGCCACTTCCTCTGTGCGGTCCCCATCCAAGACTGTTCGTTCTGTTCTGTCCAGGAAAACCTCCTGCTCACGAATCTGTTGAAGTGTAGCTACCCGTGTCTCCAGCTGCTGTACTTTCTCCTCCAAGAGGGCTACCAGCTTGCACTTGGTGCATGTGAAGTTCTCCACGTCTGTAGACAAGAATACAAACATCGCACAAGTGTTGCAAGTGACTGCTGCAGTCCCCTCAGTGTCCATGATGAGAGCTTTTAGGTAATCTAAGAACTCTTAGTTAACGCTGAGAATGCTAAGCTGTACTTTTAGGTCTGCTGTATTTTTGTTTGGTTAGTGAAATTCGCGCGCCGTTAGGCTTGCGCCTCTGGCTCTTGAGGGTAAAAGGGCAAGGTCCAAAGTTCAAGCCCCTCAGCAACAAGCAGCCTCTCCCAATAGTTTTTTTAAAAAAAATTCAATCTCCCCAGTCAGAATGGCTGTCCAGAAGTTGCTTCCTTCTTCTCCCTGGCAGGAAACTGGCAGGAAACTTGCTGTCCAGAAGCTGCTCTCCTTCTCTCTGGCAGGAAACTGGCTTGGAAAGCCTCTGCAAGGACTTATATAGAGCTAGGCTCACAGCTCCACCCCCTAATGACTCACAGGTGTGACTCACAGGTGTGACTCACAGGAAGGCTCTTGAGGGTAAAAGGGCAAGGTCCAAAGTTCAAGCCCCTCAGCAACAAGCAGCCTCTCCCAATAGTTTTTTTAAAAAAAAATTCAATCTCCCCAGTCAGAATGGCTGTCCAGAAGTTGCTTCCTTCTTCTCCCTGGCAGGAAACTGGCAGGAAACTTGCTGTCCAGAAGCTGCTCTCCTTCTCTCTGGCAGGAAACTGGCTTGGAAAGCCTCTGCAAGGACTTATATAGAGCTAGGCTCACAGCTCCACCCCCTAATGACTCACAGGTGTGACTCACAGGTGTGACTCACAGGAAGGCTCTTGAGGGTAAAAGGGCAAGGTCCAAAGTTCAAGCCCCTCAGCAACAAGCAGCCTCTCCCAATAGTTTTTTTAAAAAAAATTCAATCTCCCCAGTCAGAATGGCTGTCCAGAAGTTGCTTCCTTCTTCTCCCTGGCAGGAAACTGGCAGGAAACTTGCTGTCCAGAAGCTGCTCTCCTTCTCTCTGGCAGGAAACTGTCAGTGCCATCATTGTCAGTGCCATTTTGTCAGTGCCATCATTGTCACAGGCCATTTGGTGAGGAAACACAAAAGGACCTTTTTGGTGGCTGTGCCAAACTGTAGAATTCTCTTCCATGGGAGGCTAGCCTGTTCCGCTCTCTGCTCTCCTTTCACTAGCAGGTAAAGACACTTTTAATTTAAACAGGCATTTAGTGAGTAACTGAAGAATTAGCTTGAATTTAATTGAAACAGGCATTTAGTGAGTAACTGGATAATTAGCTTGTTAACTTGTTAAAGCGTCTTTTAATGAAGTCAATGTGCTGCACTTTTATCTTTAATATTGTTGGGTTTTAAATGATTTTGTAATGCTTTACATTATTGGTGTTTTAATATGACAGTAATTTAATTGTTCTTTCACTGTTTTATTATTGGGTGTTTACCTGTATCTTGCTTTAATGTCTGTATTTTTTTAAAATAAAAATACACATAGAATCAAAAAACAAATCAGAAAATGAAAAAAAAGCAATGATAAAAAAATCCTTAATTCATAGTCAGAATAGTGCTCCACTCTGTATCACTAAGAAAGAGAAAGAGAAAGAGAGAGAAAGAAGTTATAATCAAGAATCATTACTATTCATACTGTAGGATCCTATCCAGGGTTTACAAATATTACGTTTAATTCCTCCTTATGTCTTTTGACCAAAGGATCAATTCAAATAGCTTTCCAGAATTTTAAATGATGCTTTGGAGAATGTCATAAAATGTTCCTTATTTACAAATGAAGGCTGGTATCCTGTTCAGTAGTTACAAGATCTAAGCCAGAAATATACTCTTGTAACTTTTGATTAGTTTAACTGGATTGTCAATAAATCTGAACAAATTATTTTTATTTATTATTTGTCTATATGAAACATTGATTAAATAAATTCCCTATTTATTTAATTTAAAGCAAATGTTTATTTAAAAAAACCAAACAATAATCCATTAAATCTAACAATCTTTAAAACCAACAAACATGAGCAAGTACAAACATGAAAATCAATGCAAGCCTAAGTGGTATGAATGTCAACATATTACTGATATACCAGTACAAAAAGTTAAACCCATTTGATAAATGTGGGAGATAAAACTGACAAAATATCAAAGGTGTTTTAAAAAATAACCTTCACAAAAGCTAATGGCTTGAGACCAAAGCTTGGGAAGGTTACTATAACCCCCCCCCCCACACACACACACAATCACCCAGCCAGCATGCTCCAAAAGTAACTTCCTAGATCCGCTGAAAGAACAAAGAGATTTAAACCTGGCACCAACTGAAGGGTCCAGGTGGACTTTCATGGGTAGATCATTTATAAGTAGGGTGAGGAGCCATGCCTTGAATTTCAGAGTGCAGCACAAAAATGTATTTGCATATCCACTTACATGTATTTCAGCAGTAATTTTTAAAAGTAAAATAAATGATTTAAATTCACATGCAGGAGCAACAGTATGCAGTCTCACAGCAAGAAAATATTTTCTTCTATATGAAGAAGAAAAACACCCAGTTCCTAAATTGTATAAATATCATATTTCTGCAAGAGAGAAACCAGTGTGTCTCTCATGCTCTGTAAGATTATCCATCTCACTTGGAGTGGAGTTAAGGATATCTAGGTTTTGAATTTCTGGCCTTGCACTTTGTGTCTGTGAGCAATCACATAATCCTTTGGTGTCTCTCTCTGTGAAACAGAGTTAATAAGTTTCTGCACAGGTTTATTTTACCTCCAGAACTGGACAGCCTGATCCTGTGATTGACTGTAACTACAGCAGCATAGTCAATGAAGCCAGAAAGCCCAACCCCTGGCAAATGACTGAGAGCTGGCTAGGTCTTCACAGTTTTGCCAGGAAATTCCCATTCACTTTATTACTCTTCCATTTATTAATTGGCATTTGCTTAAAACAATTTCCATCACACTTCCAGGCCAGGACTAAATGTAGGAATCTAGTGTCCTCCCCATCTCTGACCAAACACCAGAAGGGTGAGGGCAGTATGCTCATTCGCCAAGCAGGGGTGTCATCAAAGCCCAGCAGAGCTTTGAGAAAGTGGACCTTGTTCAGAAATAACACATCAGCACCTTAGGTAATAATAGCTGTCTGTGAAGAGTGCTTTCCAAATGTATGCTCAGCTTTGCTTATGTAACCACTTGGTTTTGCCTTCACCGCCATCTCATCCATAAGGATTTGGTAAATGAGAAATCAACAACAACATATCGTAGTATAATTGTCATCTGTTATATTTTCATCTGGTGCATAGTTTTCTTTGCATGCTGACCCTAGAAGATCTATGTAATCTAAATCCTCACCTCTTCCCTTCATTGATACTGTATACAGTCATTCTGTCCCATGTATATCACAATTTATAAATGATATTGTGAGATTTCTGCAATTAACAGATCAGATTTGGGGGATTTAATGGGACAAGCAGTATTTTGGTAGGAGGGAAAATTTCCAACTATTATTAACATTTTTATATTGTAAATGACTTCAATTCCTGACATCATTATCATTCTGATCCTAAAGGACTATGAAAGTGATTAAAGGAGCAATCCTGCAAGAAGGCAAGTTCATTTGACAGATAGCAGGATGTGCTATAAAGTTCTACTGCTTGTGTGGGGAAGGAGACCAGCAGCAGGACAGTACTTGCACTTCTTGGATCCTCTCCATACATCTAAGGAAAACAAGTGTCTTGCTGAAAGTGTTGCAGATGGCAGGTGGGAGACATAGCAGTAGTGGATGAAGATCCACAAAACCTTAATTCCACTTGTTCTTTTCACACACACTCTGAAAAGGAGCCTTCAACTGTGCCAAGTCTGTTAGCATAGATAGTTCCCTCCTATTGACTACAATGAGAAAAGGAAAGGGGGGAGGGAAACACCCATCAATAAGATAAGAGAAAGCAAAGCCCTCTTCACCTCCTACCCTACCCATAGTAAATTGTTTGAGTTTGGGTCCTAGACTTTAGAAAGTGCTGGTAGCTGTGCTGTAAAACCTCCCCACCCCAACCTACCATAGGATTACATGTTAAGTCCGGAGCTCAGCTTGATATTGCCCTCTATGTGACCTCATGAGGCCCTTTATCCATCATGGTACTGTTCTCCTGTAGAAAATCTTCTGTTAAGAGTTACATTTTTCAGTTTCAATTTTGCCAGGGAATTTTGGCATGGGAAGCCTTTATTGATGAAAATGTAGGTCTTCTGGGTTACCAGTGGCTGGGGAAGAACCACAGGAGAGGTCTACTGCACTCATGTCCAGTTTGTGAGTTTCTTGAGGACAACTGGTTCACCACTATGGGCAGGTCCACTGAGAGCTGGCAACGGGCCCAGGGTAAGTTGTGTGATCATGCCCCCTCTCCCTAAATTTAGCAACAGACATTGCTCTCTGAGCTGTTGGCATGCCAATATTTATCTTGCAATGCCCTGTTTATTTTTTCACTGTACAGATCCCTAGAAACCCAAGCTCTCCACAGGTTTGGGGTCAGGGGATTTTGCCCCTCCTGTCTCCCTCCTTGGAGCTGAGTGTGAGAAACAGGATACTTTTGATCTGCCCCAGCAGGGCTTTTGTTATGCAAGAGAGAGATTCTTCTATTCATTCCCCATCCTCTTTCCGGTTTAACAGTCATGGTCAGAGTGAGAGAGACTGACCTGTTGTCTAGGGCAGGTCATACCAACTGAAAATGATTACAGTTTCAGTTCTCACCAGCCAAATTTGGTTTGAGATCTGGAAACATGCAGCTTCAGTGTGGAACAATCATTCAAAGGGGAGTCTAAACATGCACATAAATGCAAACTCTCTCTCCTTCCTGTTAGGACTACCAACTCTGTGCCTGCAACCGATCCTTTCACATATGGTTATCCATGGTGGATGCAGCTAGCAATGGCTGCTAATCCAGAGAATGAGATATTGTGCCTCCAGGATCATAGATATGATGCCCATAAATACCACTTGTTGGAAAATGTATGTGTGAGGGGGCTGTTATGTTCATGCCTTGCTGTAGGTTTTCCATACATGCCTCATTAATCACTGTGGGGACCACTGCAATAGATAGGCTTTTGGTCTGATCAAGCATGGCCACTTTTGTGCTCCCTTATGTACATATTGTTTAAGCAAACAAATGCTCTTGTTGAATTTCATTATTAAAAACAGGTCCTAAGAAGACTTTGGCAGTCCTAATTGGCTGGTAGATCAGGAGCTTTGACCTCTCTAGACTGACTCCTCTCTGCCCCTTTTTGGCATGTTTTGATGTATTGCTTCCTTTCCATTTTTGCTTCTGGGTTTACTTTTTTAAACTTTTTAAAAATGTTTACGATCTCACCTTTCCCTTCAAAGAGGAAACAAAATTTGGCAAATAGGCTAAAGTTAAAGTGTAACAAAAATAGGTTAACGTTATTCAGATTAAACCAACATTAAAACAAAGGCATGATCCTTCCCTATCCAAAAAGGCAGTGCCCATAAATGAAAGGCTCCCTATAGGGCAAAATAGTTTCCTGTTCCTCCTCTGCCCGCCTCCATCATGGACTGGTGCTTATAGCTCATGCTTATAAACTGTGCTTCTATCAATGTGTTCTTTTAATGCCCTACAATTTAGCTAAATTAATGCTATCCGGTTTTAATGATGGGATGGAAGCGGGGGAAACTAATAGACAGTTGTACCACCTCAGTCCCTATTCACTAGGAGTGGAAAGAATATTTGCAGTATTTATTTCCAAGCTGAAAAGGGGGTTTCCTCCTTTTTCTTTCCTGTACAGAACACAGGTGGGGGGGGGGGAAGGTTACCCAGGAGAAAAAAAACACCATGCATTTTTGCACAGAATAGTTCCATGCAACACTTTGGGACATGCAAATAAGGGGGCAATTTTGTACAGTTATATTGGTTTTCTCCCATAGTCAGAAGACAATTACGGAAAGTATTCAGCCTTGCATGTTAGAATGAAATAGTTGAAGATTTACAGCCCTATGGTTCACTGATTGATAATGGCACTCCATAGTTTCAGAGAGAACCCTTCCCAGTTCTATGTAGAGATGTGATTTTTACATGAAAAGCATAGTGTTCTACTAGTGAACAATGACTGGTTTCTCTTTCTAATGTTATACCCAGGGAAGTAATTTTAAATTAAAGTCCCTTTGCCCATTGCTCACTATTCTGTTCAGGACAAGGGATTGGAAGGTTCAGCCAGCTCATGAAGGAGATGCTGTTGCAGATGCTGATTGAATCATGTGTGAGCATTTCTGGATCTCAGGAAATAGGGAAGGAATAAAGTAGACTCAGCCACAGCTTCAAGTAGCACTCATCAAGACCATGGCTAGGTCTCGAGCCAGTTTCACTTTCTCTTTGCTGTCTTTAACCCTAGAGGTACTTCTGAGTTCCCTCATCCACTACTCACCATCCTAATCAGGTCAGTGACTAGTGGGCAAAGAAACTGTTCCTCCCAGCACCAGATGAATATCTTTCCTACTGCAGAGAGATGGGTGGAACTCTATGCATCTTTCTGTTCAGAGAAAAGGGAAGATGGGCCAGACAATGTGGGAGATGGGCCAAATGATGTGGTCTTCTGCATTAATCCTCTTTCCACATCTTTTTCTAAAAGAGGCAAGGATACAGATCTAGCAGGTTTCTTCAAAATAAGACATTGAATGGGGCCATCACCAACAAGGTACAATCATTAACAGTTTACAATCTATCCTCCGTTGGCAATGGAGCCTGCAGCAAAATGTCTTCATTGCATTCTGACATTCTGATGAACTTCATAGCAGCAAACAATATCCATTCATGGGGACACTGCAGAAATAACCAGTTTGACACTGCTTTAAATGCCATGGCTCAATGCTATGCAATTCTGAGATTTGTATCTTGTGAGAGATTTAGCCCTCTCTGTCAGAATGCTCTGGTACCACAACAAACTACAAATTCCAGGATTCCATAGGATGGAGCCATGATAGTTAAAGCTATGTCAAACTGTATTATTTCTGCAGTGTGGCAGCAGGCAGAGTCTGCCACCATGATCTTGTTTCCCAAACATACTATTAAGATATCTGAAAGAGACTCTTGCACACAGTAAGGGGATTTGTTTGGTAGTCCATATGGACACAGCCTGTTGTAATATTTTCTATTTATTTATTTCCTCTTTGTGGAGGAAAGCAAAAGTGTTATTACAAGACTAGGAAATGGGAAGAAATACCTGAATGAAGCGGGCCTCAGTGCTTGCACCAGCCTCTGCAATGTTTTGCAGGAGATAGGCCCAAAGGACCAGCTCTGAAACTATGCCTTTACTTGGCAAACAATAATGCTGACAAATCCAAGGACAAAGCAAAATAAACTTGCAAGAACTATTCTGAGTTTGCAATGCAAACAGAATCTGCCTTCCTAGTGCAATGTGCCCTAATGCTTTGCATGTTCATTTGGCAATATTATAGCTTGGCATAGACTTTGGCCTCACTACCAGTAAAGTCCTGCTCATTTTCCTTCTAAGGATGGGAGGTGGATTTCTTACAATGGGCAACGATGCCTAGTTCAAGGCTGTTCAAGTTCATTCAAAGCTTCTGCTGCTACAGCCACATTATCTTTGATACAAAATTATTTTCTTAAAAATAACAAGAGTCCTTCCCCTTCCCCAGTTGGGCTTACACTTGTCCCTTCATATTCACTGGGGTTTGGTTCCAAGACCCCCTTGTGGATACCAAAATATGTGAATACTCAGGTCCCATTATATGCAATGGCATAGCAAAATGGTGTCCCTATATAAGATGGCAAAATCAAGGTTTGCTTTTAGGATTATTATTTTTTTAAAGAATATTTTCAAGCTGTGAATACTTAAATCTGTAGATATCAAATCCGTGGATGCAGAGGGCAACTGTATTTTGTTTCATAGGCTTCTGTAGGCAGAACTGACTCCAGGGCTGGGCAGAGTGGGGCAGCCATCTTAAACAGCAGGTCTGGGTGTCATGAAAGGGTAGCAAAATGGTTTCCTATTTACTTTGTAATTATTATATTTTTATTGCTCAGGGAGAGGTACCTGTATAATTTTCTTCCATATTCACCAAAATAACTTGGCACACATTGGGTACTGTACACGTTGGCTTAGGCTGGGGGGGTAGGGGGCTGGAGGAGGAATTTGCCTCAGGTAGCAAAAGTTCTTGGGCCAGTCCTATTGGCCTTACAACCATTGAAAGAAAGATGCCGCCCCCTTATTTATTTATTTTTCTATACCTGCTCAGTGCTTTTGAGTTCCACAGCCAAGGCTGGCCTGGCAAACCAAAGCTATGTACAGCAAGGATACTCTGTTTTCCTACACCTTTGCCAACATGTTCCGGATCTTCTTGGTCAGGGCAGGATGTCTGCAGTCATTTCAGGTCTTCTAAAAAGAAGATCAACTTGGTATTGCCAAACTCAAGCATTAAAAAAGCCACTAGAGTGATTTTGGCTGGTTTAATTGTAGCCAGCTTTTTTAAAAAATAAAAAGCTACTCAGAATATTTTCCTTATTTCCAAGCCAGCAGCTGGCATGAAAGGATAAATTTCTTTTTACCTGCTACAGTTAGGAATCTTATATAATAATATTCCATCATGCATCTGTAAATCTGTCTGTCAGACTACCTGCCTCTTTCTGAGTCTTTTTGTCAGTGCAGGTAGAAAGGGTGTCTATTGGAAAGCTGAGGGGATGGAAGATACTATTAGCATCTGAGGAAACTATTATTTAGACACATTATAACTATGGATTATTTTATGGTTTCAGGACTCTGCCTTATTACTGCTGCTATTTGAGCTCATGGTGGCCTCTGGCCACCATCTCCAAGCTTCCCCCCAACATTAAAGTTATTGCATCACTCTGTTGGGGGAATTTTGAGTGGGGAGGGAGGCTGTTCCCACCAATGGCTGCCATTTCCCCATGGAAGCCCTCATCAGAAGACTTTGGGGATCTGTAAACAAATCCATCTCATTCTTACTGAATTTTTCTATTTCCCACCAATATTTTCTTTCATTCCCATTCTAGATTAAGAGCTGTGAGATTTTTTTTTATTCTAAATAGAAATGTTGGCAATATTGCACACATTTTTACAAAGTGTATTCACTTTTGTGCACATTTTTCTTGCTTACGTGCTTTTCTACACACATTTGAACTGATGAAAGTATATTTGTACACATTTAAAGACACAGGTTTTTAGTCACATCCATTTTTGAAAGAATATGTATGCTGTGTATTTTTCTCCTCCATCAAAAAGGCCGACAAATCTATGGATTTCCAAGAAAAGATATACCCCTTTCTGTTGGCATTCTTAGTAGGTTTGAAATGGGTATTTTCTTATATTCCTAGCCATCAGCTACCACCCAACAGGAGAAATCCCCCCCTCCCTGACATTTCTATTCCCTCGAACACATAAATACAAGGGAATGCTCCCATACCATTTCACTAAAAATAAGAAAGTGAAATGGAGGAACATTTCAGCTTAGCCTGAGGAAGAGTGTGCTGTTATAGAGCAGGTAGAACAGAGGTGTGCCCAAGCTGGCCATTTGTGGCATAGATGGCTTGAAAATAAGTTTTATTATAAAATATAATCCTTTTAAGATTTCTATTACAACCACAGTTGACACCTATGCACACACACATACACACACACACACACACATTGTGTTCAAAAATTATTCAGAGGCACATTTTGAATGAAAAACACTATAGAATGTAACATTCTTCACCGAGGCATAATACACTTCCTGAATGTCTAGAAACATCTTTGATATAAATGACTGAACAATAAGGAAGTCATGAGAACCAAAGATGTGTGGGCAGTGAAACATTCCAGGAATGAAATAATGCTTTGCTTTCTCTGCTTAGTCTGATGGATGATAGTATGTCTTGAACATTTCTAAACTGAATGATGGAGTATATGGAAACTTTACCCCTCCTGTTCCCCAAAATGCATCATTTACTCCAAATATTTCATTTAGCATGCAAAGAGTATGCCCAAATGGAACATAATGTTTCTTTTATTTGCGGCAGAATAACACTACACACGCTTTGGTGAAAAGGGCAACTGTTACAAGCAACCCCATTCAGAAATTCCTTACAAATAATAGATCATCACAAGCTCAGTCTTTCTCTCTCCCTCTTTACCTCCCTCCCTCTCTCTCCCACCGCTCCTCTCTTTTTTGTTAATGGAAGTACATTTTGTCGGAACTTTTGTTCACAGTTTTCAGAGTAATACACTTTAAACACAAAGAATACTTTTAAATGTTATAAATCCTCCATCCCCAAACTTAGAACGTTGTATAAAACAGATAGGTAGTCTTTGCTTGGACAGCTGAAGTTAGATCATAGAGATTAAATTTACACAGAGAAAGGGTTGTTGTTGTTGGTTGTTCAACAGTTGAAGCTTCATTATACTAATCCAGTCCATGGGTACACTGGCCATACTGTCTTCTCTGACCAGCTATGTCTGTCCAAGGTCTCAGCCAGAGATCTTTGCCAATTCCAACTCTATTTCCTGAATTTGTTTAGAGTAGCTAGGTATTCCTTTACTACCTCTTTACCCTTTCTGGGATGCAGTCCCCTTACTGCATCATTTGTTCTATCTCCACCAGAGTACAGTTGTCCCTTCATATTTGCTGGGGTTTGGTTCCAGGACCCCCCATGGATACCAAAATCCGTGAATACTCAAGTCCCATTATTTGCAATGCCATAGCAAAATGTGTCCCTTATATAAGATGGCAAAATCAAGGTTTGCTTTTTGGATTATTATTTTTTAAGAATATTTTCAAGCCGTGAATACTTAAATCCATGGATACCAAATCTGTGGATACAGAGGGACAACTGTACTGTGTTCCTTTTGAGAGAAGACTAAGGACTTGTCTAACTGGGCAATTTACCCCAGCTCCCCCCCCCAGTCTTAGAACCCTGCAGGCTAAACAACGTAGGGTTCTTTCCCCAATTCTCCTCCAGGCAGTCCTCACAACGCCTGAGGCAAAGCTGGGGCAAACCTATTTAAAACATTTTAAATTAACACCCAGAAAAACCCGCATTATGCAGGGTCTATACCTGCACGCTGGCCTGCATTGTTATCTGCTACCTCCGGTATCACTCTGCAGCCTGGAAGGAGGCCCCATCACATGATCCAGGCCACCCTGCATGTAACCAGCCTTGATCACATGCTGAGGGCCTTCTTCCTGGCTTCAGAAAGTCTGACGTGCAACAGCGGGGGAGGTGCCTGCCAGTACAGGCTGGCATGTGAGTCCAAACCTCTGCACATTTTCTCTCGGTAACGGGGTGGGGGTGGGGGGTGGGATATGGGCCAGTAGAGTATTCTGGCCAGAAGGTGCAGTATTCTGACCAGTGTAGACGAGGCCTGAGGCAAGGAAGGTATTGAACAATTTGGCATTTTCTCTATCCCTTGTTAACATATCTTCTCTATGCAAAGACCCTAGCATTTCCTTGCTCTTCCTCTTGTTCCAAACATTGCCTCCAACCCACCTTGGTATTATTTCCAATCTCTCTAGCAAACCTTAGCTAATTATGAGCTTTAGTTTTTCTGGCTTTCCCCCTACAACTACTGGCTATTCATGTGTATCCCTTATGGTGATTTCCCCCTTCTTCTATTTCTTATACATGTCTGTTTAAATCTCAACTCATCTGAAAGTTCTTTGTCCATCAAATTGGTTTCTTTGGACACCTCCCACTTTTCTTTCTCATTGGAATTATTTTCAACTGTACCTTCAATATCTCAACTTTAAGAAACACCTATGGATCATGAACTCCCTTCCCTTTCAGCATTTCTGACCATGGGATTCTATGCAGTGTTTCCCTAAGCTTACTGAAACTGGCTTTCTTGAAATCCAAAGTGCATATCTGACTACATTTGGCTTCCCTTTTCCTCTGTATAACATATCCCAATAGGACATGGTCACTCCCACCCAAGGAACCCTCTACTTCCACCCCACTGAACATGTCATCACTATTGGTTAGGATCAAATTCAAATTAGCTGATCCTTTTGTTGCCTTCTCACCTTCAGAACAATGACATTGTCTGCAAGGCTGGTGAGAAAGTTGTTGGAAGCTGAGTTTGACTTCCAGCAGATATTGATATCTCCCATTACTACTATATCACTTCTTTTTAAAATATTTGGTCATTTGTTTTAGGAAAACATCATCTAAATCTTCAGTTTCGCTTGGAGGTGGGGGCTATAAATATCCTATATATTCTGCAGAGACAAGAATCTTTGAAGTATTTTTTAATTATTTCATTCTATATCCCACCTGTATGCCTATGGTTGTCAAGAAAGTTCATAACAGAATAAAGTATAACTAGCTGGACTCAGCATACCATACATTATTAAAGAACTCCCCAAAAATACCCGGTAGACCTCATGACAACCCTGTAAGGTAGGCTGGTGGGTTTAAATTCCTCCTCCCCCTTCTCAGTGTGCCACACTTTTCCCGGAATTGCTGAGGGTGACTCACTCTGTTGCCCTGAGGGCGCCGCCACCACAAGTTGACTGCCTGGGTCCCAATCTGGGCCACAGATTGAGTGACAGGAGTGGATTGTGAGGGGGAGAGGAAATTTGCATGTGGGTGGTGATTGGTTGGGTGTGGGTTGGATGTGTTTCCTGAGCAGCCAATCAGCACACTGGGAAAGGCAACATACCCAAGAGAATTATATATATAGATGAAAAGAGTTATTTTTTAAAAGGTGTTCATTAACAGTTTTTGACTGTGAGCTTTATAACTTATCATCAGAACTTTAAATTGTGATAACTCCCATGAAAAAAATAAAAACAAAAGCAAAAAGTAGGAACCAGTCCAGTTGTTTAAGACAGACATCAAATGATCCCTATAACTGACCCCAATTAACACTGTGGCTGCAGTGTTCTGAACCAGTGGAAATGTCTAAATGTTCATCCAAGGGAGCCCTATGTAGACTGCATAATCTGAACAAGATGCAACTATGATATGTTACCATGGCCAGATCTGACATCTCTAGAAATGGATATACATCATGCCTCAGCTTACCACCATGATTTGCCTGGACACCCAGGCAAGGAACCTGACTCTTCAAAGAGAGCACAACTTGATTCAAATTAGGTTAAGTCCTTATTCCTTGATCTACTTTTGTTCTACTGCCTCTGATGAGCACTTCTGTCTGGAGTAAATTTTAATTGGTTCACCCTTGTGAAGTGAATGCCAGACACTGATCCATAAATTCAGCAGCTTCCTTGAACTGTGATAGAAAGGAAAGAGATCTCTTGTTGGTGATAGCAAACACCAGAACCCTACACCCCTTGTCCCAGTAGCCTATTGACCAATATTGAATAAATCGGGGAACAAAATCAAATCCCATGGATTGCCATAAATCAAGGAATGTGAGTTTCTCAACACTACTTTCTGGAGGTATGTCCCTCAGGGGAGCACTAGAACCATCACAACACAGGGCACCCAAGTGACATCCCAGCTGGTCAGTCCATGATCCATGGTCTTAAATGTTGCTGACAGATTCAGGGGAACCAAGAGGGACTGGTTCCTCCTGCATACTTCTCAGGATACATTCTTTGCCAAGCAACCCAAGCTGTCTCCATTCCAGTCTGAAGCTGGATTGAGATGTCACACACACACCCCTTGTTCTATGTGCAGACAGAGAGATCATTCAAGCATTTATAACCCTCCATATTTTCTTTGGATTTTTATTTGTTTATTTTCTTTTTGCTCCTTTCTAGCATGGAACAATAGCAGCCCCATATCCTGGAGTGATTATAGCTTTACTACAGCTTTCATGCAAATTAAAATGTGTCCCAAAACATGAAAGGCAAGATTTCTGCAGCTTAGCGTGGTTCCTTTTTGTTCTACAGAGGAACATAAAGAAATACACACTTCACTACTCTGCTGAAGTTGGGTCCCCCCCCCCGCTTCTTGCTGACATCCAAATAATCTATTGAAATGTGAACGATAAAGGCATTAAATTCATCAGCATATAAATGAAAGTATCTAAGATTTAGTTGGGCCCAAGAACTGAATCCCTTTTAAAGATTTCCATTATTTCTAGTATTATTATTTATCAAAAATAAAGCTATTTTCCACTCTCATTTACTGACCAATTTTTCTGTAGATTTATTTGGGAAAGCACGGATTACCATTTTTATACTTTTCCCCAAGAGAGGGGCCCAAATGAACACACTATCTTGTTAAAACGACGGGGGATACATTAAGTGAGGCTTGGAGTCCCTTGTACTAATTTTCTTTTTTCACAAGCGAAATAAACTCTTCCTTTCATTGGTGTAGTTTTCTTTAATATCTATGCTCCATGAACATATGGAATGTGAGTAGGCTTCAATTGAGGGGGAAAACTCAATGGCTGACCTACCTCACAGGATTGCTGTTGTTGGAACAGAACACAAAGAATAGTGGGCCTTTGGTATCCACAAGGGTTTGGTTCCAGGACCCCCCATGGATACCACAATCCGTGGATGCTCAAGTCCCATTAGATACAATGGCATAGTAAAATGGTGTCCCTTATATAAAGTGGAGAACTGAAAGGTTTGCTTTCTGGATTTTTTTTCTAAATATTTTCAAACCATGGTTGGTTGACTCCATGGATACAGAACCTGTGGATACAGTGGGCTGACTATATAAATAGGTAAATAGAGAACCAGGTATGTTCTCCACCTCTTTATGTTCTTGATCTCTGTTTAGACTGGTACTCTTAGGTTCTTTTCTGCCTTCCCTCTTTGAGATTACCTCCTGCTTTTCTTTCTCCTCCATTTTAGTTAGATATGGGCTGATAATGGCTGCTTGCAAACCCTGGAAATATAGATGCCTTCTGTAGAGGCTTCTGGAACCAAATCTTTATCTTCCTTAACATCCCCAACAGGATTTCTTTAGATAACAAACTGTAGGTTCCTTTTTCGCCTTAATACTAGTCTTCAGAGTGATTACACCTTTTTAATAATTACAAGCTCAGCATAAGGCTGCTGTACTTTTTTTTTTAATTTATTTTTATATAGTTACATCCCACCACCATTCTTTATCCAATAACATAGAAATGTATGCAAAGGCATAATATAAAATATATACAAAGGCATAAAAAACCAAACAAAGATTTCTTAATACCTTACATTACATCATGCAACCATTATTTTTAAACTAAAACAAACATGCTATATATTCCCTTTTCCGTTCCTATAAATGCTTTACTTCCTAATTAGTTCATTTTTTCTTTCTTTTTTCTCCCATCTGTTACTACTATTCCTTGTCACATAACCCACATTTGAATTTTTATTTTTGGTTGTACACATTTCTTATTCTCATTTTCCTCTTATTAACCATTCTGGTATGGCATAATAAAGATTTTTGATTTGTTTTGTTATGTTTACATCCAACATTAAGTTCATATTTCTCCTCTGAGTTTTCTCAAAATTATTTCCCATTCTTTTTCCACTATATCTATTGACTTATTTTTTAGTCTTGCTGAAAGTCTATCGGATTCTAGAGCTTCATATAGATTTCCCAACCACTCTTCTATGGTTGGTATTTCTTCCCTTTTCCAATATTTTGCATATAAAATTCTTGCTAAAGTTACCATATATAGCAAGATCCTTATCTTTGCCTTCTCCACTCCTCTATCTATCCTATCGACCATATTCAACAAATAAATTTCTGGGTCTAAGCTAAAATTAATTCCCAAAATATTGCTTATGCTTACATGTATTTTCTTCCAGTATCTTCTTGCTAGCTGACATCTCCACCATAAATGGCAGAAAGTACCTTCTGCTTTCCTACACTTCCAACACCGGGTCTTGCCCGTCTTATATATTTTGTTCAATTTAACAGGTGTCAGATACCATCGAAAAAACATTTTATAATAGTTCTCTTTCATTTTAACCGCCAGTGTAAATTTTTGAGTGATTTCCCAAGATTTTTCCCATCTCTCTATTTCTATCACCTGTTGTAAATCCATCGCCCATTTAATCATGTTTTCTTTTACTAACTCATCCTCTAACTCTCTATCCAACAGCAATCTGTAATATTTAGCTATATGTTGGTCACCTTTACCAAAGATTATCTTATCGATTTCATTGTGTTCATCTTGAAAGCCCTCTAATTTTTGATCCATCTTATATCTTTCGTATATTTGTTTATATAGAAACCAGCTTATATTATGTCCTTCTTCGTTCAATTGTTCTCTAGATTTGATTGCTTTTTGTAGGTGAGTTTTATCTGTAAGGATCTGTTGATAAGTGAGCCAATCCCGGTTTGCCAATTTTGAAATTCCAAAAAAGGCCTCTTGGGAGGAGGTCCATATTGGAATTTTATGATAGAACTTTCTTTTCAGATCTTCCCAAATTCTAAGTAGTGCTCTTCTGATATAATGGTGGGTAAAATTTTTGTTATCCTTTTTTTTATTATATATTAAATACGCATGCCAGCCATAGAATATATCATGTCCCTCTAAGTCTAGTAGTTTCTTATCGTCTAGTCGTATCCATGGTTCCAGCCATGTGATCACACTGGCCTGATAATATTTCAATAGGTCTGGCAAAGCGCAACCTCCTCTTTCCTTCCTATCCGTTAGTAATTTGTACTTTATTCTTGCCTTCTTACCCATCCAAACGTACTGAAGTAGTTCCTTTCTCCAAATATCAAAACATTTATTATTTATTATAATTGGTAAGTTCTGAGAGAGGAATATAAATTTGGGCAAGACTGACATCTTCACCGATGCGATCCTCCCTAAAAAAGACAAGTTTAACCTTGACCATTTTGCTAGTTCTTTTTTCATCTCTCTCCACCATGGGCCATAATTATTTTCAAAAAGATCTGCGTTTCTCTTGGTCAGCCAAATTCCTAAGTATTTAATTTTCTTTTCAATTTTGAATCCTGTTTTCTCTTTTATCTTTTCTTCTTCTTGTTCTTGAATATTTTTCGTTAGGACGACCGTTTTCTCCTTGTTTATCTTAAATCCTGAAACCACCGCAAAATCTTCAAATATTTTTTTAAATTCATCCAACTGCTTCAGCGGGTCTTCCAATATCATCACCATGTCGTCCGCGGATGATAAGGCTGCTGTACTTTAACATTAAAACACAAAATAATCTTATTTTGATAATAAAGTGGGGAAGAGGCAAGCCATACACTTATTGAAGAAAAGGTAAGATATAAACAGAACAAATAAATATAGAAATATATTTTAAAAATTAGGTATCTGGCAGGATGCACATTTCAGAATGATATCAATCAACACTTTTTGGCCTACAAAACAAGTTCAGCAATTTACTGAGAAATAGGTTCTATTGTGTTCATTGGGACTTACTCCATAATAAGTGGATTTAGGACTGCTGCCTTAGTGTCACACTAGAAGGATCAGAGAAGTGTGATAAATGCAACAAAAAGAAATCCCACTTATCTCTTTCTTTCTTTTTTTACTCCTTTCCAGTGATTAAAAAGTGCACTGAGTTACAAAGAGAAGACAAGTGTATTAATAAGTGGCTATTTGATTACTGCCCCTGGCTTTGAACAAATGTGGTAGCTATAAAATCATGTATTCATAGGGCCATAGCTAAACATTTTGAGCTGGAGTGGCGTGAGTAGAAAGAAGATGTCCAGCAGAGTTAAATGAAGAATCCAAGAATGATACTTGGGAATACATTATTAACTGGGTTCCACACCTTCCATCAGGACATAAAGATTGTCATAGAATCATAGAGCTGGAAGAGAGCACAAGGGCCATCCAGTCCAACCCCCATCATGCAGGAACACACAATCAAAGCACACCCGACAGATGGCTACCCAGCCTCTGTTTAAAAACCTCCAAAGAAGGAGACACCACCACACTATGAGGCAGCACTTTCCACTGCTGAACAGTTCTTATCGTCAGAAAATTCTTCCTAATGTTTAAGTGGAATCTCTTTTCCTGTAGTTTGAGTCCATTGCTATGTGTACTATTCTCTAGAGCAGCAGAAAACAAGCTTGCTCCATCTTCAATATGACATCCCTTCAAATATTTAAATATGGCTATCATGTCCTCTCTTAACCTTCTCTTCTCCAGGCTAAACATGCACAGCTCCCTAAGTCACTCCTCATATGGCATGGTTTTCATATCTTTTACCATTTTGATCACCCTCCCCTGGACACACTCCATCTTGTCAACATCCCTTTGGAATTGTGGTGCACAGAACTGAACACAGAATTACAGGTGAGGTTTGACCAAAGCAGAATAGAGTGGCACTATTATTTCCCTCTATCTAGACACTATTTTCCTATAGATGCAGCCTAGAATTGCATTGGCTTTTCTGGCTGCTGCAGCACACTGCTGAATCATATTCAGCTTGTGGTTCACTAAGACACCTAGATCCCTTTCACATGTACTGCTATCAGGCCAGGTATTCCCCATCCTATATCTGTGCATTTCATTTTTTTTTCCTGGCCAAGTGTGGTATCCTACATTTCTCCCTGTTGAAAGTCATTCTGTTTGTTTGGCCCAGCTTTCTAATCTGTTATGGTCATTTTGAATTCTGTATCTGTCCTCTGGGGTGTTAGTTACCCCTCCTAATTTGGTGTCATCTGCAGTAGAATGCCCTCTATTCCCTCATCCAAGTAATTGATAAAGATGTTGAATAACACTGGGCCCACTAGTCACTATGGCACTCCACTAGTCACTTCTCTCCAGGATGAAGAGGAGCTATTGGTGACTACCCTTTGGAATGGGAGGCCAGAGGGACGTTTGGGGTGACTGGTCCATATCCATTGCTCTTGGTTTGGCAAATCCAGTCTTGGTTTTACAGGCAGTCTTTCATGGATGTTTCCAGTTGTACAAGGCCTCTCCAGGTGCTAAAACATGTCAGGAGAGTATCCAGCACCAGGAGAGCTCCCATACAACTCAAAGCAGCTTCAGGAGGAGTGCCATCTGAGTACTAGCCAGGACTGACCCTGCTTAGTTTCCAAGAGCAGATGGGATCTGGCGCCTTTAGGGTATTTTGGTAATTTGTTCTTAAGTGTAGTTATTTAGTCAGTCCAGTGTATATTTAGGATTGTGCGTATACAGCGCTGATGAAAGTGTTCAAGGAGTTGTAAGTGGTGGCGATAGGTGACCCATGTTTCAGACCCATAAAGGAGAATAGACAGTACAATGGCGAATGTTGCTGTCCTTGAGCAAGCAGGGATCACCAGCAGTGAGGGCATGTTTCTAGGATGGAGGACCATCACCTCCCAAAAATAGTACTCTATTTTTGGAGTCAGCATAAGAAGAGTGCTCCAAAAAAGCGATACAAGGACTCCCTGAAGCAACATCTCAGGCTCGGCCAAATTGATCACCAACAATGGTCCGCTATGGCCTCACATCGGGAGGCATGGAGATGCACTATCCACAATGCTGCAGCCTTATTTGAGAACTCACGCCGAACAAGTCTTGAAGAGAAACAACACAGAAAGAATCACAACCTGGAAACATCACCCAAGGAGACCTTCTGCTGTGCTTTCTGCAACTGGAGTTGTTTATCTCAGATTGGCCTTTTTAGTCATCAGCGCGCTTGCAGAAAGCACGGGATGAGTCCTTCCTGAATCTTCGTTTGCGAAGAAAAGCCAGAGAGAAAACCTTTACAGAAAACATGGTTGACAGATGCCATTTTGTAAGGCACTCACTCTTCACTACACAGGAAGAGATAGCTTTTCAAAGATGGTACCTCCTGTGATATGTATGTACACAATCTAAAAACAAATAGTTTTTATCAATCTGTAGATTAATGAAGTTTTAATGTATTGGCCTATAAGAGCAACCAGCTCAGCTATCTTTAATCACTGGGCTCATCTACACAGGCGGAATACACCAGCTTCCTGCTGGCATATTCTGCCTATGGATCTGCCTTGTTGCTTCCCCATTACCTGAACAAAATGGGATAGAGTCCAGACTGGTATACTGGCTTGTATCTGCAGCTGCCACCAACAACAACAACGTCCCACTGTCTGAAGTCAGGAAGCCAGTCTGCAGCACATGGCCAAGCCCCCTTTCCTGGGGCCAGCCTTAGTCACCTACTGTGGGCCTGCTTCCTGTCTATGGAAGAGTATGGCAGATGGCAGCTGCCACAATGGGACAGTGCTAGAATGGGCTCCTGCAATCACGCAGGGACCAATCTGTTTTTTGCCAGCTGTGGCGAACTAAACAGGTTTGTTTTTGTTTTTTTGAAACAGTGGAACAGGTCTTCCCTTATGTTCCACCCCATCTTAGCCTCATCTTTGCCCCAGGGGTCATGAGGACTGCCTGGAGGCAAAATGGGCAAAAGCCCTGAGTCATTAAGACTGCATGGCTCTAAGACAAGGGCAAGACAGGGTAAATTGCCAATGTAGAGAAGCCCATGGACATCCCTGGTTAAAACTGTATCTGTTCATTGCTAAGATGAATTAATTGGTAGTAACCTTTTTAAATCTATGAAATACACAAATATCAATCCTTTGTGGACAAATGGAACGTGTTTGGAACATTTGGAGTAATGATTTGTACAAGATAAAATTAGGTTTCAGGTTTGTTGTAGCTCTTTTGTATATTTAGTTATGATTTGTGTTAATTTGCTAAACAGCGGTATTTTAAATTAGAACATGAATATTCTTTAATGGAGGTATTTTTGAATATTTGAATATTAACTTTTCAAGATAAAGGAATCTTATTCATATTCCTTAAATTCAAGACTAATCACCAATCTGCAATTCCTCATCGATAACTGAGAAATCTCTGCTTCAAAAGTCCATCTATTTTGTATCTTATTCTTCAAGAGTTTGATAAATGTTCCCATCAAGTTCAGCACAGGGATGTTTTAAAAAAAATACCCATGCCCCCTCCCACAAAAAAAGTCTTGACATATGATGGAAAAAGAACTTTGACCTTTCTCGGGGTTCAAACCTTTTCAGAAACAATTTGCTTGCTTTTTTGTGACATTCTTGTAAGGAACAGAAGCCAGTCTGATGCACTGTTAAGAAGCACACATTCAGACTGCACAGCAGGACTAAATCAAAAGACTAGAGCCCACTGAGAAGTCTTGAGCTCATGGACATTATGTTCCTTAGGCCAGGTTATAAATGTTCTTTATCCCAAGGCTCAAACTATTTCTGTGAGCTTTTGTACCTGTTATTGAAACTTTTATCATTGTGAAACTGATTTCTCTGATTTCTCTCTATGCATGTTTTCCCCCCCTCTTCTTTCATTTCTAAAGTCCAAAATGTGTTGCAATGGCTCAGTGTGGTAGGAAGGTAGGTAGTGGCAGTACTGCTGTGGGTAATAGTATATATGCTGTTTCAAGAGTTTGGAAAAGTTAATTTTGGGACTATACCCTCCAGACTCCCCCAGCCAGCATGCCCAGTGGCCATGCTGAATCAAGGACCCTGGGAGCTGTAGTCAAAAAAGTAACTTTTCTAAAATCTAGAAAGGGTTTACCTGTACAACAGGCAAGAGCAGCACAGGACCTTTTGCTGCTTGAGGAGGAGGAGCATGATGCTACCAGCCCCACCTCACTGCACATACAAATGCTGAATGGATTAGTTGCTGAATCTTGCTTCAACACGGGCAAGAGGGCAGCAATCCTGCATTGTCCTCCAGGGCAGCTGACTAGTTTAAGGAAGATAGACCAGACAACACGGCCTATACAGATTTGTCATCCAACACCTGACTACTACATTCCAGTATCTGCTGCCTCAAACTGCTGCCTCAGTCTGCCTAATGGCAGGGTTAGCCCTGACAACAGGCCTTGAGTGCTCTTGAACCTTCTTCTAGCCAACCCTACACTCTCCTTTGCCCATGCTGCTGTGTTTCTTCTGAGTTCTGGGCCAATCACTACATCAAGTAATGTATGTGTCCGTGTGTGAGAGAATGATGTTTGTGTGTGTGTGTGTGTGTGTGTGTGTGTGTGAGAGAGAGAGAGAGAGAGAGAGAGAGAGAGATTGTTGTGTGCCATCAAGTCATTTCTTATGACAGCCCTAAGGCAAACCTATCACAGGGTTTTCATGGCAAGATTTGTTTGGAGACGGTTTGGCATTGCCTTCGTTTGAGGCTGAGAGAGTATGAATTGCCCAAGGTCACACAGTGGGTTTCCATGCCCAAGTGAGGATTCAAACCCTGGTCTCCTAGAGCCCTAGTCCAATACTGAAACTACTATACCACACTGGTTCTCATTCATAGATAGGTAGGTAGATAGATAGATAGATAGATAGATAGATAGATAGATAGATAGATATCCCACCATACTGATTCATCTGCTATGAGTTCAAAGCTTTGGCCAGAGAAGCTGTGATATATGATGCTTCTTAGGAGGCTATTCAGTATCACAGTTGTGGCTCTGGAAGCTTAGGGCTACAGTGCCAGCTATTTCAAAGACGTAGCCATGTTAGGTCTTACCTACATGGGCAATTTACCCATCTTGCCCCTGTCTGAGAGCACTGCAGTTCATACGACACAGGGCATTTCCCCCAATCTGTTCCTAAGCAGTCCTTACAACCCCCAGGGCAGAAATGGGGCTCAGATGGGGGCAAGCTGGGGTAGGGCCCTATACAGCATTCTAAAATAATACCCAGTTTACTCCACTGCCACTGGGAAAAACATAGAGCAGGCCCTGCATAACTGCAGGAGCCAGTCCTGGCAGGCCAGCCTGTCACTCCAGCTGCTGGTCCCCCTTAGCCTTCCAGGTCCAGGAAGGGGTCCTGCATCATGTGAGCAAGGCAGGGGGCTTCCTCAGTGCCAGGAGAGCAAGGAAAATGACGGCAGTGACGGCAGCAATGGGCCAGCATTCCTGTCTGGACTCTGCCCCATTTCATCAAGGTAATGGGGGCTCATCTATACAAGCCCCAAAAAACTGTACTGCCCCACAGCAAAAGCAAGTTGCAGTGGCTTGTCTTAACGGTGGTTTTATTCCCAGCAGCCCCCATAAGGGTCATATCCCAGATGACAGCTGGGGAAGGGAGAAGAGGGTGATAGAGCCCTCTTCTCCCTTCCTCAGCCATTGGGAGAAAGCGGGTGGGCAGCAGAGAAGCTCTTTCACTCTTTTCCCCCTTCCTTGACCCCACAGGTGGTGGAGAAGCTAAGGGGGGTCTCTTTCACCCTCTTCGCCCTTGCTTGGCCCTATCGGTGGGCAGGCAGGCTGTGGCGAATCTGAGGGGAGAGAGGGCTCTTTCGCCCTCTTCATCTTTCCTCAGCCCCACAGGTGGGCAGGAGGGCAGCAGAGAATCCGAGGGGAAGGAGACGGCTCTTTCACCCTCTTCCCCTTTCCTTGGCCCCACAGATGGGTGGCAGCAAGACCAGGCAGGTGGTGGTGGGACGAGGGAACCGAGGGAGGAAGAAAAGAAGGAAAGAGTCCTCTTCCCTTCTCTGCCCCTGGTGGTGGCGGCAATGGCAGTGGAGGGTGGGAATGACAGCCGTGCTCCCCCCTTCCCCATCCCCAATCACTCAAGGGGGGATGGTGGCTACGGGCTGCTTGCTTTTGTCTGCTCTTGTCTGGCCAATCAATGGCGTGCTTCCTCTTGTTTGGGCAAGTAAATCAGATCAATTAGCTTGTCCTAATGTGCAGGAATGTGCCACACCTCATTGTTTTGTTTTGTATTTTTTTTTTAAAAAAAGATGAGAACAGCCTAATCATAGAAAGGAGAAAAGATGGGGGAGCAAAAAGGAAATGCGGCATCACCTCTAAGACTAACTGGTTTTTTATTTTTGCATGATCTTTCATGGATATAAACCCACTTCTTCAGATGCAGTATCAAGTAGTATGAAGGCTTTAGGTATAAAGCATATTTATGCAGTTGTGGGAGTGGGGTAAAATGTAATAGAATCCAGAAAGATGCAAATCATGGTCCTTGCCCTAAACTTTCAAAGGGCTGCGTAAGTTGATCAAGGTCTTTCATATCTCTACAAGTGGTCAAATAGTGTTGATGTGTGAGTATGTGAATATGTATGCCCAGGTATGAATATGTGTAAGAGCATTGGGCCTGTGCTGTTCTTGCAAGTGACACAAATGCTAGCCTAAGCTTCCAAAGTGACATCAAATGGCCCCATGCAGACTTCATATATTACAGCCTCTTTTAACTCACAGCCTCAGCTGTGCTGATGTTACCAAGGGTTTCACAAGCTTGGGCCAGGCAGCTCACAACTTCAAGGCAATAAGGAAGCATGTGATTCCCAGCTGCAAGTTAAACAGGCAATTTTGGGTGAACAGTACCGCCTTTATTTATGTCATAAGCTTTTGAATGACACTTCAGGGACCCACAGATTGGATAAGAAACTAGGAAGTGTTTTGCTGGACTTGCAAGACTACACCTGCTGCTTATAAAGTAGGATTGGTATGCCACATCCTTGGCTTTCTTCCCGTTTTCTTTTATACTGATGCAGGAAGAGGTTGCTGCACTCCTTTGCTGCCAGTGCCTCCTTCCTTTACATAAGTACACAGTAGGCATCCACACTAGAGGGCCAGGATTGTTACTTGCTGTGTTTTGTTTTGCCCCACTGCCACTCATAGGTTTAATACACACAACTGAGCTGAATGTTTTTTGTATACTTTCAGGACAGATGGAGCATACAGTGTGTTTGTCCCTTGAATGGCTGGCCACAAACCAAGATTGATAGCTATTTCGTATTTCATTTCTATATTCTGGGCATCAGACTCTCAGCCAGTTCATATTAACATTCCACCTAGGCTGATAAAATGTATTCAGAGATTAGAAATGAATCCAGTTTGGTCATGTCAATTAGTTTCAGTTTTCACTCTGTTGGTTCCTCGGCTAAACAGAACTGTTTCTTTACTGTGTCACTATCCTCAGAAGTATTGACTTCTCTTTCCCCTAGATGTTCAAATTACAGTTATTATGAATGGGTTGGCTTTACTTATGTCTAAAACATTCTGGTTCTGATTTTTGTTTTTGTGTTTGTCAGAATTACTGATTTTATGATTACCATTCATCTTATGCAACCAGAAATCGTCTTACTGGAGGGCTGGGGAACTTGTAGCCTTCCAGGTATTCTTAAATTCTAGTTCCTACAAGTCCTGGCCAGTCTGGCTAATGTGAGTGTTCACCAATACATAGAGGAATGAAGATTCCACACCCTGGTTTTAAAGTTATGCCCTTTGCTTTTAGCATTACAATTTTATGGATGGTTCTTAAAGCCTGCTGGTATACTGATACCAGTATTCTACAATGTCCCACAGGAAATTTTAGATAGTAAGGCAGAATTAGCAAGAAGTGCAATATAATTAAATGGTCACATTCCCGAAGGTGTTTCTTCAAGGATCAGGCCAGTTGTCCATCTTGTTCATACAATGTTAGGAGACAGAACCTTTGGCCAAGGGGAAGGGAATATAATGTTGTTTTCTAATCCTTTGTTTGTGGCATCATAATGGTATCCACAGCAACAAAATATGATGTGATACTGCAAGGAATGTGACTCTGCTGCCAGCTGCTGATTAATACATAAGGAGCAAAAAAATCCTCTTTTGTTACACAAACATCCAATGCAGTGACGTATAAATAAACAAAGATATGGAATGCAATGATACACATAACACAGAGATAAAAACAAGGTTTTTAATTTTTGAAGTATCTATTACGCATAGCTTACAGAATGGCTTATTCACATTAGCTTCCCTTCTAGGCAGGTTACACAATCAAATCTGCTTAGTTTCTAGTGCAGCAGCAGAACTTCATCATGTGCCTTCCGACCATTTTGAAATCAGACATTTCCCAGAGGTGTCAGTGTATATTCCATCTGGGAATGTGAAATACACTGGGGAAATACATGCGCCAAACCCACAATGGCTATTTTCAGTTTCATGGGTGTGCCCGTGGAAGCCCTATACAACTTGGTCTTTGTTTGGCTAAGCTAATTTGCAGGGAGGGATGGATATGACATTTTAGTTTATTTTTTGCCATGCATGTATTTTGGCAATGGAAAAGATGGTAAAGTTTTAAGCAATGTTCTGAATTTAAACTTACAGTTAAATAAGCAGGCTGTAATTACAAATGGCATGCAAGAACATGATTCAAGTTTTGAGCTATTTGTCCTAGGTGATTTAGGGTGTCATTTAAATCTGATTAGCTTTAGCAAGCACATCTCTATGTATCTCTATTTCCTTCCACCAAGCAGGAAAAGCTTGATAGCCAAAATGATTGCTTTTGTTTTTGCCTGGTGAGGCTAGTTATTTAATTGACACAGACTCTTACTGAAAGTCTTACCAGTCTTATTTAAGGGATCAGATGTGTAATTTTGGCATGTCAAAGTTCATGCATGATGCAGCTTGTGATATTTTGTGTGCCTTCAAGTCATTTCTGACTTATGGCAACCCTAAGGTGAACCTGTCATGGGGTTTTCTTCAGAGGAAATTTGTCATTGCCTTCCTCTGAGGCTGAGAGATTGTGACTTGCCCAAGGTTGCCTAATGGGTTTCCATGGCCAAGCGAAAAATCAAACCACATTAGCCCTCAGCCTGTGATGCCCCCATTTCCCCCAGTTATCCTGAACTATACAACCTCAGGTCCCCTTCACATGCCTGTACCCATCTGGGGGGAGTTGCATCCCTGTGGCATGAGCTAACCTCCCGGGGAGTGTTGTATTAATATGGCAGAGACTATCATGCATATTTCCCATTCATCCCCAGCAGGTTGCTGACCAGGCAGGAAAAGAGCCCCATGATTGCTCCAGTCTTATATTACCCTTCGGAGCCTAAAGGGAAGGCAATAGCAACCCTCTTCTGAATAAATGTTGCCAAGAAAACTCCATGAGAGGGTCATCATAAGTTGGAGTCAACTTGAAGGCACATAACAGGAAAAATACACAAATCTATGGTATAACTGCAGCTGAAATATTGTGTACAGTTCTAGTTGCTGCCTCTGAAAAATGATATTGTAGAATTGCCCCAGCCCCCCACCCAAGGGGGGGAGGAAGTACAGAATGGGGCAATTGAAATCATTAAGGAACTGCAGCAACTCCTATATGAAAAAAGTCTATAACATTTGGGACTATCTAGGAGTGTTAAGAGTATACCACTGCATTAAATTATGCATGTTGTAGAGAGTAGACAAAAACATTTTTTCCCTCTCTCATGTCAGAAGACAGAATCATTTAAAGGAAGTGAATGCTAGGAAATTCAAGACAGCTTAAAGCAACTATTTCTTCATCCACATAGTTAAATGGTAGAATTTGCCATTACAAGATATAGTAATATCTTGGACAACCCACTTGGACAACGTTAAATAGGGATTGGAGAGCTTCATGGAGAACAAAGCTGCCACAGCTTCTGGTTATGATGTATATATATGCCCTCCACTACCAGAAGCAGTATGTTTTGGACACCAGCCATTAAGGAACACATGAGGGTGGGTGCAATTGCATTCATGTGCAAATTATGAACTTTCCCATAGGCAACTGATTGGTCACTGTGTGAACAGAAGGATGGCCTAGATAGGCCTTTGTTGGATTGAGCATGGCTCTTCCTACATTCTTATGACCTATCCATGTTTCTGACATATTCACATGCTTATATGTTTCATGGGATATACCTGAGGTGGTGGCAGGAGTGTATAGCCAGGAGGGTAAAGTGAAGGCATTGCTCTCTGTCAGAATGCTGCCCCTTCCAAATGAAATTTTCCTTCAGTTTTAGAATTTCTAGCATTGCAGAGAGTGAGACATTGATAATAAAGAATACCTAGAACTCTTATGGAGAGCCAGTGTGGTGTAGAGGTTTAAGTGTTGGACTAGGACACTGGCAGACCAGGGTTCAAATCCCCACTCAGCGATGGAAACTGACTTGCTGGCCTTGGGCAAGTAACACTCAGGGCTTGTCTACATGAAGGATAAAACACTTACTCACCCTGGCTATAAGTCATTAATCTGGCTCAACTGAAAGCACAAATTGCTCTGGAGTTTCCAGTGGCCCCAGTGTTGTAGACATGTGGATTTGGAGCAACCCAGCTGTCAACACATCTACATACCCACTGCTTCAACCACACTGGTCTGTCCCCCTAGGTGCCTCCGCTGCCTCACCCACCGGCAATGAAGCTTTCTGCAGAGCCTGACCATTGCCATTGCTGCTGGCGAGGTCAGAATGGGGCACCATGCCACCACCCCATTCTAATGTTTTTATTTATTCATGGAATCCCAAGTGGACAGGAATAATCATTCCATGTGAGAACAAACAACATTCAGATCAACAAACTCAAGGTTGGTTGTTCAACATTATAGCTGCTGTACATGTTATTACTCCCAATCCATTTGGCTCAACTGTTTCATTCACAACATTAATGCAAACTCACACATTCGTCTTATGAAGTATGTGCTGGAACTAATGGCTGAAAATTAAGAGTACAATTGTTTTGCTACTGAATTTATATGTATGAAGGAGAAAGTCACTTCACTCAAAGTATGACTACAACCTCCATAGTACAAAATGAGTTATGTTACGCTTCTTGACACAGGATGGTTTTTGTGTGTATTCTTCCTTTGCCTACTGGGTATTCATTAAGCTTTACATTCCAAATTTTATGCTACCTACTTTTTCCAATAAGTAGTTTGCCTGCTTACTCCCATCTTTGACTGTTCCTTAGAGCACTGAATTCATTTTCATTATGTACACTTCATTTTATTGCACCAAGAGTATTTCTACCAGTCAAGGCACTGCAATTGACAATAATGTGTTTTAAGGGCTAATGAACAAGACACTCCCACACCCTTACTCAGGAGCTCTTGTCTGATTCACAGATCATTACCTGTATCACACTGTCAAGCCTATCTTTTGTTCATTAGTGAAATCACATCAGTCCCTTGCAAGTTTGAAGCTGTTTCAAACTTAATTTCAAACAGCCAGTGATAAGTAACAATCAGGTGACATTCATACATTGAAAACTGTGGCTGCATTTCATAGTATCAGGAAGTGTTTTAATCAAGATTTCTAAATACTAATATCTAGAATGTCAGCTTATTTTTCTTGTAACGCATAAGCTCTTTATGTTAACAATTTTGCCTTCTTCCCTAGGAGAAACATTCCTTCAAGCCTCAGTTGGTATACTGTTGCAACAAGTTGACTGAGATTCATGAATGCTACATTCATTATTGAGGGTTTTCTAAATTTTTAATGGCATGATTTATTGATATTTATAACACAACCTGCTCCCCAAAGGCTCAAGGTGAGCTACATAGATGCTTACAAATAAAGCACATATGCTATTCCTTACAATTATGTACTTTAAAATTTAATAGTAGCTTCCATTTTCCAAAAGTGTAGGATACAGCCAGTTATATTTTCCCACAGGTATGGCATATGGCAAGTATGCTTATCATGGCAAACTATAAGCTACATGCAGCTATGAGTATGTTTTCCTTGCCCCCCCCCCCAATTTCTTGACCTGGGAGCAGTATCCAGAAGCTGCACGTTTGAGCAAAGAACATCTATTTACATATTCTGCCCTCCCCACTTCTTTCCCAGTCATTTTCTACTCCAAATCCCACCCTCCACTGCTTTTTCTTCTCATAGAAGAGGGAAAAAATACTGTACATTCGGTTATCAGGGTTGTTGCAAGACATTTGGCTGCCTCAGAAATGGCACAGGAGAGTTCAGCCTCCCCCATTCCACCTTCAGCAGATGACTGGACTGTCAGTTGACTCCTGCTTCAGTACTGATGATGGGATAACACCCCTCATCACAGGAACATAGGCTATGTGGCATCCCACAGAGATGAAAATCCAGGGGTGTCAAGAGGAACAACCAGGTGTTCCTGCCTCTTCCCCATCTTTTGCCAACCAATGCACTTGCCTCACACTGCCTAAAGATAAGGCTGGCCTTGGTACCCACATATTTCCTCATGAGGAAAAAGCAACTGGCTGCATGGGATTGTGAACACTAAAACTAACACCATAAATATAATAGTACTAGAACTACACATTACCTCTCTGCTGTCATCCATCTGATGAAACCTTAACTTGAACTCAGGATCTTCAGCATGTAAAGCATAGCCCCTTCCACTGAGCCATGCAGAGTCTGCTTTTATCTTTACAAAGAGCAGGAAAAAAAGAACCTGACAGAGAGAGTAGAGTGGCTGTGTGTAGAGCATATCATGGCCCTCGATATCACCTTTCTCCCATCACTATAATGCACTGAGTACAACCATGAAGTTCTTTCCATATTCCTTTATCCCATGGTAAATATGAGTTGCTTGTAGGTCTGGGGAAAAATATTTGAAATATGCTCTTACATAGTCTTCCAAGGGGAAAATAGAAAAGGAGGCAGACACATAAATGTGAAGCTGTTTCTATGCTTTTCTTTATGGCCCGACAGGACAACCCTGTGGATTTTGTGATATCACCCCTGAACAGAATGCATATCTGAGCAGAATTGTCTTCTGCACCTACTCTTACCATATGATTGAGATGTTGAAGGATGGCCACGAGCAGATGTTGTAAATAAATAGATTACCTCACCCAAACCACCAAGGAGTGTATTCTTGCAGCTTAACTGTTTATAGTTCCAGGAACACAGTTAATGAAATGCAGTGAGATGTGGCTACTTACGTGTGTGTGACAGCAATGGAACCAAGCACAGGACTGGACATGCAACACCAGTCTTTTATTGCCAGCAACTCTACCTCATTGTACTGTACAGGAAGCTCTACTGAGCAGAGAATAAAGGAAGCATTTTGCATTCACAGCGCTTTGCTAAGAAGAGCACAATTTGGGAAGCAGGTTTAATATCCACACAGTGGAATGTTAGGACTCAAATGGATGCTAGCTAAAACAACTCCTGTCGACCAAAAAGAACCTCCGCTATTCCCATTTATTCATTCACACGCACATCCTATTTTCACTGAGATAAGTAGTTTTCAAATTGTACTTCAGGAAATCCCCAGAGTTTCTTAGATGCTTTTGAATGGATGCTTGAAGAGAATGTCAGGAATGGTTGACAAGCTTCCCCAAAGACAGTTTACTCTTGAAAACAGATCTTCCCATCAGCACTGGATTGGTTGTGTTCTAGGAAGTTTTTGGGGTCACACAGGGCAATGTTGAAAATCCACAAGTCTGGTCATTATTGTCCTGTCAGGAGTTATGTGCTTCAGCCAAAGCTTTTCCTTTTGGGGTTGGCATCACAGCTTTCAGAACCCCAGTGGATTCTGGGAGGTTTAGTCCATAAAATGAATTTTTTCCAGCACTGGCCTCTACATACACTAGAACGTTCTGCAACATACAGAGGTTCCATGAAAAATACGCTGGAGATTCTCAGGAAACAACTTGATATAAGTACTTATTTATTATTTATTTTAAAATTTTCTGTAAAAACATTTAAAAACACATTAAAATACTCCTTAAAAACTCCTGAAAGCAGTCTAAAACCAATCCTAGAATCCAGTTTTAAAACTGCAATTTCAGACACTGAATGCCATGCAAAACAGCACTGTTTTGGCCACCCACTGGAAGCTTAAAAGAGATGGGGCCAGCCCAACTTCCTTGGGTGGGGAGTTCCACAGTCAAAGCACTGCTACAGAGCCTAACTTCATGAGATATGCAACAGGCATTCTCTGAAGATCTCAAATTTCTGGCAGGTTCATATGGGAGGAAGAAGTCTTTCAGATATCTTGGCCCAGGGTAGCAGAGATTCCATCTAGCAAAGCTCACTAAACTGATATGTACCTACAAGCTTTGGTAGCTTATAAGGCTCAGGCCACAAAAGTGTATCACAAGACTTCTGGAGTCCTCTGGAATTAAAATCTCAGTAGAAAAATAGTTTTTAGTTCAGCCCAATCCCACAAGACCACCTCCCCCCCCCCCAGCATTCAATAAAGCAGGAGTGGGAATCGTGGCTCTCCAGGTGTAATTGGAATCCAACTCCCTGCAGTCCTCACCACTGGCTATTGTGGCAAAGGCTGCTGGGAATTGGAATCCAAAAAGTTATGGAGTGCCTTATGAGTCCCACCCCTGAGCTAGGGAAAATGGGGGTAAAAAGAGAAAGATGGCAGGAGAGAAAGAGAAAACGTGTCTGCCCTGAGAATCAGGGGTAGGCTCTGACTTAAGGGAGCCCTAGAGAGCAGACTAGATAGACAGTAGTGGATTCTATGCCCTAAATCCAATTGTTAATCCCATTTAGAGCAGACCAACTAAATCAATTGGACTTGCATAAGAGCTGATTTGTCAAGCTCCCATTGATTTAACAGGTCTACTCTGCTTGGCACATACAATTGGTTTTAAAGCTTGTTATAAGAGCTTGGCAAAGTTATTTGTTTGGGCTACAGCTCCCACAATTCCTCAGTCAGCACAGTAACTAGCCACAGCGGTTCAAGGTTTCTGGGAGTTGTTGCCCCCAAAATAACTTTTCCAAGCTCTGGTTCTCATGTGAATGGGCAGTGAACCACTTAATAGTATGCCGCCAAGTGCCCCTAAAACCTAGAACTAACTAGCCTGAAGATAGATTTTTTTAAAAAAACTACTGGTTTGAATAATGTGAGCAAAGTGCTATGTTTGAGTAATAATAATAAAGTTTTCTGCATGGCTGAAATGTAGTTCTTTTACTGCATAGTAAAATAAGATAAGATAAAAACAAAAGTAACTAGAAATTAACTGCTAACCACTCAAGCCTCTCAAGGGAGCCAGAGAGCAACAGAATGCAAATAAGCTTCAAGGAATGAGAGAGGAAATGAATGGTAGAATAAGTAAGACCCATCAGCCTACATCAGGGTGGACAACACGAGGCCCTCCCAATATTGTTGGACTGCAAATTCCATCAGCTCCAGTCAACACAGCCAATGTTAAGAGATGATGGGAACTTCAGTTCAGCAACATCTACATACCTTCCAATATTTCACAGTTGAAAACTAAGATGCATGCGGCCAACAACATCAGCGTGTGGTCAAGATGGTAAAAGTTATGAATGATGAAAAATATACATGCTAGGAGAGGCTGCAGCAGTTTACTTTTGCCTGGGCCCACTGGGAAGGGCAGGATCCTGACCCTTCCTTTCCTCTCTCCCCCCTTCCCCACCCCCACTGAGTTAAATGAGTGCAAACTACCTTTTCCCTTTGAACAGAGTTTGCAGCAACTGAAGTAGGCTGTGGGCAAGGGGGAAAGTGGAAAGAGGAGAGGGAAACAGAAAAGTGGGACAACAGAAGATTAATTGGAGATTATCAGACACCCTTAATATGGTGTTACATGAATGCCAGGAGATCACCAAAGGGTTTACTTATCAGATAGCGTCATCCTTGTCCCATGCTGCCCTCATTTCTTCTTATTCACGGCCATGAATAGATCACCTGTTCCATTTCTGTCACAGAACGACGGGCAAGCAAAAAGGAGCCATGTTATGCTGGCGTGATGCCAGCCACAGTGGGAGGTCTGTGTCAAACACTTCTGGGTGTGAACAGGACAAGGAGGTAAGTGACAGCCTTTTTGTACCCTCCCTGGGTTACCTGGCTTTTTAAAACTGTTTTTGTGCTTGATGTAACTTGTTTTACTTTATTTCCCTTTTTATTTGAGAATTTCCCACGTGCTCATTCTCTCGCGAGAACAGCCAGGAACTCAAACCAGGAAGTGAATGGGTCTCTGTTCGAACTCCATTCACTCCTGGGCTGCCAAGGGGAGGGGGTGGTTAGGCAAAAAGGTAGGTCTGAAACGGGGGGTTATCATGCCACGGTGGGCACAGGATGAGGGTGGGATATAATATAGCGAGACGGATTGATACTGTCAATGCCAAATCGGGACAGTTGGAGGGTATGCATCTGAAGGGGCACAAGTAGCCTGTCTCTGGAATTTACTTGATTTACAGACCATTTTCTCTCTACATTGTCTTCCACTGGACATGTTCTAGCTTGCCAGTAACTTCCTTAAACTATAGCACCCAGAACTGGACAAAGTACTATATTCCAGGTGAGGTCTGGCATAAGTGTTGGTGTAGCAGACATCCATTAATTCAATGGATCTATTTTACTTCAGACTAATTATTGGGTTTAGGTTATGGTCTTGTCCTATGATATTTCATTAACATTTACTGCATAAGAAGCAACCACATTATCTGCTGAATGGAGTGGTTACTTCTAGGAATGGACCAATCTCTCGGTTTCATTTTTCTCCCCACATTGTATTTTTTAAGCATTCATATCATTTCCATTGAATTTATCAAGAAATGTATGGATCATGGGAAGTTATTTTCAAAAACAAACTCAACAATATTCTCAGTTATCCACACTGGTCAAATTCAACAGATAGAGCTGTTCTTGCATTGAGCAGGGGATGTGGCTCGACGGCCCATGAGGCCTGTTCCAACTCTATGTTTCTGTGATTCAGTGATCCCAGCATGGAGAGGATGCTGTTGAATTTGCTTGCTGCTTATTTGTTGAGGATGGAGATTCAGGGGGCAGGGAGAGGGGTCAGCCATAATTCAGTAGCACAGACAAGTGGTTGAATCCCACACAGGGATTCAATGCTAGAATCTTAAAAGTTGAGTCCTCAAAGCCCGCTACCTGAATGGATGGATCTATCATTTTCTCTTTCTTACATTTTTGAGGTATTTAAAATTTCAAGCTAGTTCCATCAAATTTCTGAAGAAATTTTCAAATGTAAGGGCATTCATATAAAAAAATTAGCCAAATAAAATCGGCAACTATCCATCATTTCTTCTGACTGATGGCACCACAGCTGCATGGGTGCCAGACTGGGGTAAGTAGGGGTTGTCTAAATGGTGAAACACTCCTCATAGAATTCAAGGAGAATACAATTTGTCTTAATGGGTTCCCACATCAATCTACCATATTCAAAAGGAGGGGTGCCAAATACTCCATATACTCTGCAGAAAAAGTCTTTGGGGCTTTTCCCATATTTTAAAAAATAATTTTTTAAACACTGCCCATTAGGACAACTGATTCACATCACTGTGCATTCTCAGAGTGTACAGCTGATTGGTTGGATGTGTGCAGGGGGTGGAGCTTGCTAACAAGGTAAGTGGGTAAACATGTTGGATTTTCACTTTAGGGATCATGCACAATGGCAAGAAAATAGCCTTTTTTTTGTTCGCTTCTTTATTAAAGTGGAAGATTGCACCTTGGTTTTAATTTTTTAAAAACTGTTAGGTGACGGCAACTCAAGGGAAATAAAATGTGACTAATTCACTCACACCCCATCTTGATTCACAGGCATGCCCATTGGAACAGCGAAAGCAGATAACTTCGCATGCCTGTGATTTATTTATTTTTTAAAAGCCTATTAAGACAAATAGAAACTGCTGTGAATTGGCATTACTGCACACCAATCCACATTTTAATGCTTTGTATAGACAAGCCCCTGCTCTTATGCTGCTCCAGAGTCCAGGTGAATAAGTGCTAAATTCACAGCTCAGTACTTCTAGAATTCCTTTTGTGTTTTAAAGGGCAACTTGCTGGTTGCTGATAACTGAAGACAGACTTAGGACTTTTTCGGATGAGGTTTTATAATGCTAGCAGCCTCGTCCCCGTTGCGAGGCTGCTGCACTGCAGGGCGTCCCTTTCGGATGACACTCTGCACTGCTGATCCTCTGCCGATACTGTTGCGTAGCCTAATCATGATCAACTTTCATGATTAGAAAACCGCCGAATATAACACTGTAGCGTCCCTGCAGTTACGCAACAGTATCGGCAGAGGATCAGCAGGGCAGAGCATCATCCAAAAGGGACGCCCTGCAGCGCAGCAGCCTCGCAACGGGGACGAGGCTGCTAGCATTATAAAACCTCATCCGAAAAAGTCCTTAAACCTCAGGATCCTGAGACAGTGTATTATTTAAAGATGCTACTGACCAATCAAATAGCTTTGCGTTTCCCCCTCCCCAGCCAATTGTGTGTACAGTATTTTGACTAGTATGCTTTGGGATGATGCTACTGAAAGATGGAACTAATCTGCCGTGTATCTTTCTGCTCATCCCTTCCTCAAATTCCTTTATCTCAGTTGACTTCATTTCCAGTTTTTATTCCCTCTCTCTTGCACATTTCATGTTCCTGGCTCTGACCCCAAGTCCCTTGGGACCTGAATAAAATGTACTGGTAATCTCCACATTCTTATACTATAATACAATGATCAGCAAAAACTGGAAACTTCAAGTAGCAAGACAGGACTTGATAATTTACTTCACTAAGAAATGGGTACAAAAGAAATACGTCATGCCAAAGGGCTTATTCATCTCAATAGTCAATAGATTTATTCACTTATGGGTTACATTTTTTTTTAATTTTTTTAATATATATTTTTTGTAAAGCACTGTTGTCATCACCATTGTCCAGGTAAAATGCTGGGCTGTTGAAATTTCAGCCACCTAATCTAATCTTTGTTCTAGTAATTCTGTGAATTCTCAGTCAGGAGGAGGCATAAAGGGCGGGGGGTGGGTGGGAATAATCAGAAGTAGTAAGGGAGGGAGGAGGCAGGGAACAGCAGATTACATTTTGGTGACATTCTGATCTTTGACTGGCAAGTACACTTGCTGCCCAGCAGGCAAACCCTTAGTTCTTAGAAAAATCCTATGAAATCCTAGACCCAACCTGTCTCAGCAAGTGCCTTTGCTTACTCACTCATCAAATACAGTCCCTGACAGATTTATTAACCCACCTTTTACAAGAACCTAATCATTTGTTTTGCACCAAATCAATGCACAAAGAAGAGTTTGCTTTACTCACCCTCTTCCTGGGACAATCTGTTCCCTTCTCATAGTTCCTTATGGACATTTTTGACATTTATTGAGTTCCAGAACAACTTGCAAGAGTGCCTAGCAATATGTAGAGGCAGGCAAAGAATGGCATTCCTCCCTGCAAAGGGTTTAGAGCTCAAGGGCACAAGCAGATACAACTGCAGAGCAACAAGAGATTGGAAAATACATGGTGACATGCCATGCCATTACAGATGGAATATTACCCAAAGCAAAGAGCTTTTCAGGATGAAACTATAAAGGAAAGAAAGATTCAGAGAAAAATATATCAGGGCCAAAACTAGACATGTAATTAAATGCATTTAACCATTTTTAAATTGAAAATGCAAATAACAGTCTCTAAGGGGATTAATAGCAGTCTCTTGGGGGGATCAAAACAGCAGCAAATAGAAGGAAGGGGTTTACCCCACTTCCTCCCCTGAAGCAGCTCTAACAACATTTATTTATTTATTAGTCATATTTATAGTTTGCCTGTCTTCCAATGAGTTCAATATGGTATGCATTTGATTCTGTTCTCCACTTTATTTTCACAGCAACCACGTGGCTGCATCTGCACCGCAGAAATAATTCAGTTTGACCCCACTTTAACTGCCATGGCTCAGTGCTATGGAATCCCAGGATTTGTAGTTTGTTGTGGCACCAAAACTCTCTGACAGAGAAGGCTAAATATCTCACAAAACTACAAATCCCAGAACCCCATAGCATTGCGCCAAGGCAGTTAAAGTTGTGTCAAACTGGATTATTTCTGCAGTGCAGATGCAGCCCCTGTGGGTAGGGTGAAAAAGAGTGACTGGCATAAAGCTAGCTAGTGAGTTTCATGGCTTGGTGGAGATTTGTACCTGGATTTCCACATGCCAGTCAAACACTCTGCTACACCTCTGACCTTGAGTTACAGGTGCTCAGTATGTCTAAGGGCTTGTCTAGATGGGCTATTTACCCCATCTTGACCCCATCTTTGAGCCCTGCAGTCTAGACAATGCAGGTCATTTGCTCCATTTTGCCGCCAGGCAGTCCTCATGACCCCTGGGGCAAAGACAGGGTAAAGCCCACCAAATCATTTTTAAAAAAATACTTGTGAAAAACTGCTTCAGCTAGAATAGAAAAGATTGTGCCCTGCATGACCACAGGAACCCATTCCCGCATGCTAGCCCTTTACTGCAACTGCCATCATTTTTCCACAGCCAGGGAGGAGTCCTGAAACACGTGTCCAGGCTGGTCATATGCAGGGGGCCTTTATCCTGTGCTGCTGGCCAGCTTCCAGGCTGCAGAGAGTGGTATGTGGGTGGCTACAGCAACAGCCCAGTATGGTGATAAGGACTTCCTACTGTTTCATGCCAGTAATGGGTCTGATCTGCAGGCAGGATACACTGGCGGGTAGCCAGTGTGCACTGGCTCATGTAGATGAGCCCTAAGAAAGCATGCAGAAAAACAGACAAGCCTAATGGAGAGTATCCAGGATACAAAGTGAATGTTGGGGAGCAATATGGGGGATAGAAGGCACTGTGAACTCAAGTGGAAAAAGTGGTCATTCCTCCAGAGAACTTTGAAAATGAGGTTATGAACTGAAGTCAAATAAAAGCATAATGAAACTTTTCCTCCCCTGAGCTCCCTTGAAACAACTTGGAAAAGTTACTTTGTCAACTTTATCAAGTGCTGGCTGGGGGATTCTTGAAATTATATTGAAAAAAGTAACTTTTCCAAGTATTTTAAAATGTTTCACTTTCTCTCATACAATTGAGTCACTTCAGAATCTTAAGAGCACCAGATAGCAGAGGGTAATGTTATGGCATGTTAACTGCAAAAGGCTATGCAGAGTACATTTGAAGTGGCACCTTGGGTAATCGGTCAGCTGCACTGAGAGCTAGACCTGTCCTGTCCCTTCATTCTGAGAAGTCTTGGTGTGAAAGACCTCATGACAAGGGATGTCAGTGAACTGTACACAGATCACTGGAGCAGCAAAGGAGCCTTATTCATGCATTTAGAATACACTGAAGACAGCAAGCAGAATACAACTCTAAGCAGGCACTAGGCTGAGCTGAACTTTTCACCCCACTCACTGCATTCCAGAGATAAGATAACTCACAAACCTCTAGCTAGAAAAAAATGGGCTCCTTTCCCCCCTCCTTCCTAAAAGTCAAGCCACTGGAAATACTTCTGTTTGCCTCTTTTTGCTGGCAATGTCTAGAATGGGGTATGGAAACTGTGACCCATGGGCCCCTCTTTTGCTACCCATAAAGCTGTCCCCAAAATTTTCAGGTAATTTTTGTCTGAAAATTGCTCCCAAACTACTCCAAAACCACAAAATTGTGCACCAGCAGCCAAACACTTCACCTAAAATGTTCTAAGAGAAAAAGGCAACCAGGAGTGGCACATCACTATTTCTGATTTCCATTTTGGCCGGAATACAGCCAATAGAGGACATACATTTGGTCACTGTTGGTTTACATGCAGCCTGGAGGAAGGCGTTGGCCTCAGGCTCCCATGCAATTACCCACCTTGTTCTAGAAGAACTGGAGGAGAACATAAAGCATAAACTCAGGCATCTCATCACTGGTTTTCACTGTAATACCAAGAGGATGCAGGACTGGATACTTTGTCATTTCACAGAAGGGATGTTGCAAGCTTATCCTTGCTTATTGGTGTGTTTGTTTTTTTGTTTGTTTGTTTGTTATGCATTCAAAGTCAGTCATAGTATCAAATAAATGTTGTGGCCTAGTTTGCGCCAGATAATAGCCAAATCCGTCCAGTGAGGCCCTGAGTAAATCAAGCTTTGATCTGAGATATAAGTGCTCCTTTGGAACACATGGCTTAGTTAGGGTTGCCATATTTTGAAAACCAAAGAAAGAGGACACATTTACCAACTGACAAGTTCCACCCAGGGCCGGTTTAACCTGTCTGCCAAATCAGCATTGACAGGGGGCCCCGAGGTCAAGAGGGGGCCCCAAGGTCAAGAGAGGGCCCCGTGTTGGCCTCCTTAATCTGACGAAGGAGACAGCCAGGAGACAGCCGGGAGAAGCCCCCTCTTATCCTCCTCCTCCAAAAACCTCCTGCTGGCTTTTTTTAAAAAACAAACAAAACAGCATCTCCAAAACTAAAGAGAAAGAGAAAGAAACAGCAGCCCTCCATGGCAGAAGCTGGAGGGAGAGGCACATCAGAGAGGGTGAGTGTGTGTGTGAGAGAGAGACAGGGAATTTGAGGGTTGTCTCCCTCAGAAAGGGCTTCTTTCTTTCTTTCTTTCTTTCTTTCTTTCTTTCCTTGCACATAGATCCCCTCCAGCCCATCTTTCCAGCTGCTTTTAACCTGTCTTGGTTCCTCTCCCCTCCCTTTCCCCCTTGGTCTTCTTCAGCCATCCAACCTATGTTTAAAAAAACCCAAAGAAGGAGATTCCACCACACTCCAAGGCAGTGTATTCCACTTCCAAACAGCTCTTACTGTCACAGGAGGTTCTTCCCAATATTCAGGTGGAATCTCTTTTCCTGTAGTTTGAACCCATGGCTCCGTGTCCTAGTCTCTGGAGCAGCAGAAAACAAGCTTGCTCCTTCCTCAATATGACATCCCTTCAAATATTTAAACATGTCTATCACGTCACCTCTCAACCTTCTCTTCTCCAGGCTAAGCATACCCAGTTCCCTAAGCCGTTCCTCATAGGGCGTAATGGCTTCCAGATCTCCCACCATCCTTCTCAGTATCTTTCTTGTGCCCAGAATTGGAAACGATATTCCAGGTGAGGTCTGACCAAAGCAGAATGGAGTGATACTATTACTTCCCTTGATCTAGACACTACTCCTATTAATGCAGCCTAGAATCGCATTGGCATTTTTTGCTGCTACATCACACTGCTAACTCATGTTCAGCTTGTAGTCTACTCTTTATTTTCTTTGAGGAAATCTACACCATTACATTAATTGCTAATAAAGAAAAAATATTATGTTAGTGCCTATAATTTAGTTTTTAAACTAAATTATTGGTGGCAAATTATGTAATATAGTAGGCCCCTCTTATCCACTGGGGATTGGTTCAGGGGGGGCGTGGATGCTGAAAACCATGAATAACAGTGAATGCCATTGAAAATAATGGGACTTCTGGTTTAAAATACCATAGAGTTGCCTTGGAGGGCCTAGAAAAGGGCTAGGGAAGACACATTTTCTAGGAAGACTCTATGGTAGGTGTGCTGTTTTGTGTTCCATGGATAATGAATCCATCGATACAGGGGTCCTACTATAATATGAACATCTTGTACGTTGAATAGATTAGGTTACATTGATCTGAGATAAACATATGGGGGCCCCAAAGTAAAGCATTGCAGGGGCCCCAAAATTCCTTAAACCGGCCCTGGTTCCAGCCCTCCAATCACTATGATGACTCTCACTTTAAATGCCCCTACTATATAAGCTGTGATCATTGCTAATATTTCTAATCTTTGTTTTATTTAAATAACAATTTTGCCTTCCATTTCTATCTTCCCTGCCTTTTCTGGCAGCCGCCTCACCTGCTCCACCAAGCTGCCCTGTTCCATTGCCCTCACGCAGCTCCCTCAGCTGCCTCCTTCAGCTCACTTGCCTTTCCCCTCTGTGTCTGTCTCCCTTCTCCACTCTACCTCCAAATCGCTCTCTCTTTCGCTCTGTCTCTCTCAGCACTCACTAGGCTGGCCTCCATCTCTTCTCTTAGTGGAGCTCTCAACAGCATGTGAGATGGCAACGAGAAGGTGACATCAGCAGGCAGGAGGTGAAGCAGCAGCAGACATTTTAAAAATACCTGGACATTTAAAAAATCTGCCTGGACAGAAATTTTTGTACTGAAAAAGAGCATATGTCCAGCAAAAGGAGGCTGTATGGTAACCCTAGCTTAACCCAACTATGCTGTGTATTGATGCAGATACCTAGCAGTGAGTGAGGCAGATTGCTGAATGATCAGCAAAAAATCTAGAATTTATTAATCATTTATGGAGACTAAAATGAAACCTTGTGAGTAGTTTTGGCTCAGTTCTGTTTTAACACTGATAGGCAGGAATACTCTAGGGGCTCATGTACACAGGCCAGGATATGCCAGCTCCCTGGCCCATTCCTCCCCCATTACCTGGACAAAATAGGCCCCGAGTCCAGACAGGCACACTAGCCTGTCTCTGTAGACGCTGCTGCCTGTGTCCCACTCTCTGGATCCAGGCAGGAGGCCCACAGCATGGGAACAAGGCCTCCTGCATGTTACCCACCTGGTCACATGCTGCAGGCCCCCTTCCTGGATCTGGAAGAATGAGGCAGCCAGATGCTGCAGCGATGGGCCAGAATGCCAGAGCGGGCTCCTATGGCCGCACAGGGCCCAGTACATTTTATTTTGGCTGGAATGGATTTAAACAGGTATTTTTCTAAAACGTTTTATTTGACTGGTGAAGACTGCCCAGGGGCAAAAAGAGGCAAAAACCCTGTGTCATCAAGGCTATAGGGCTCCAACGCGGGGGGAAAGGCAGGGTAAATTGCCCATATAGACAAGCCCTAAGTCAGAAAACTGTACTTAAGATTAACCATTGTCAATGGTTCAGGCAAGACGCTTATTTAGACTTGTCTGCAGCTGTAACATACCGTATATTCCGGCATATAAGACGACTGGGCATATAAGACCACCACCCCAATTTCCAGCCAAAAATCTAGGCTTAGGCATATATTCACCAGATAAGACCACCACCACCCCATTTGGCTGGCTGGCTGACTGGCTGGGGGAGTCTTGCCAGCTGATCCTCTTTGTTTCCCAACTCATGAGGATCTCTTTGTGAGTTGGGAAAGCGAACAAGATCAGCTGGCAGGGCAACATTCGCCCCTCTCTTCAACCTTCCAGTCAAACTGGACTCGAGGGTGGAGGAAAGGGGCAAAAATGCCCAGTTTGCCTCAGCAGCCCCCTTCCCTCCGCCTTGGCTCTTCTGAAGGGGACCAAAGCGGGGGAAGAGGGGGCGGCTGCGGCAAACCCCTAGATTTGCCCCCTCTCCCCACCTTCAAGGAAGAGGGAGCGAATCTAGGGGTTTAACTCCACAGCCCCAATCCCTCCTTCTGGGCTCCCTCCTCCCGCGATTCCCCAACCCACAGGACGCTGCCCAGCCTCCTCGTGGGTTGGGGAATGTGGGATGGCCAGCTGGCTGGGGGGGGGTTTCTCCCTCCTCCCTCTATTCCCCAACCCACGAGGAGGCTGCCCAGCCACCTCGTGGGTTGGGGAATGAGGAATGGCCAGCTGACGGGTGTGTGTGTTCTCCCTCCTCTATTCCTGAACCCACGAAGAGGCTGGGCAGCCTCCTCATGGGTTGGGGAATAGAGGGAGGAGGGAGAACTCCCCGCCCAGCCTCCTGGTGGGTTGGGGAATGTGGGATGGCCAGCTGGCTAGGGGGGCTGGAGGGAGGGGCTTCGGGGAGGGTGGAAGGGTGGCTGGAAGGGGGCTTCGCAGCCACCCACCCCTCCCCGAAGCCACGATCTCGAGTGGGATCGCGGCTTTGGGGAGGGGGAGTGGCTGGAGGGAGGTTTCTGGAGGAAGGGGGCTTCAGGGAGGGTGGAAGGGTGGTTGGAGGGAAGGGGCATCACAGCCACCCACCCCTCCCCGAAGCCGCGATCTTGAGTGGGATCGTGGCTTTGGGGAGGGGGAGTGGCTGGAGGGAGGGGGCTTCGGGGAGGGTGAAAGGGAGCCCAGGAGGAAGATGTGGAGGCTGTGCAGTCAAACAGAGCACGTTCGCCCCTTCTCCCAGTGGGGAAAGGGGGAGAATCCCAGGTTTGGATGCACAGCCTCCACATCCTCCTCCTGGGCTCCCTTCCAGGAGGGAGCCCAGGAGGAAGATGTGGAGGCTGTGCAGCCAAACGGGGCACGTTTTCCCCTTCTCCCCACCTTCAAGGAAGTTGGGGAGAGGGGGCGAATCCCGGGGTTTGGCTCCACGGCCCCGCATCCTCCTTCTGGGCTCCCTTTGAAAGGGAGCCCAGAAGGAGGGATCGGAATCGTGGAGAAAAATGGGGCATTTTCGCCCTTTTCCTCCACCTTCAAGGAAGGTGGGGGAAAAGGGCGAATCTAGTGGTTTGCCTCGGCCGCTGCAGAGGTGATCAAGCGGTGGCCGCGGCAAACTGCAACGTTCGCCCCCCCTCCTCTGTCTTCTGTTGCTCCCCAAAGGGGGAGAAGGCAGAGGAGGGGGCGAATGAACTGCAAAACACTTTGCTTCACCCCCCTGCCCCGTCTCCTGCCTCTTCGCTCCATTTGCGAAGAGGCAGGAGACAGGCAGGCACGCGAAGCAAACTATATCCGGCGTATACGATGACTGTCAATTTTGGAGGGCACTTTTGAGTGCTCAAAAGTCATCTTATACGCTGGAATATACATTACCTAAGAGTCCAACTGCATACATCAAGAAATTACATTTTCCAAGCTCTTCAATTTATTGAGATATACAGTTCTAACTACCGTGGCACTGCAGGCCCTGCAGTTGTTCAAAAATCCTTGCTTCTGTAAAAAAGAGTATAATATTTTAACCCCTGCTTCTTAAATTGCTTTTGTCTTTCTTTCTTTTTTCCTAGCAAAGGGAATGATGCCATTGTAAGTATTTTGTCAGACAGGATATATTTTGAAAAATCAGGGCAGGATGCTTCTGATGTCAACAGAAGGTAATAATGGAGTTAGTTAAGTTTATTTATTTGTTAGTTTGTTTCATTTTTATGCTGCCTTTCTCCCTAGATGGGACCCAAAGTGGCTTCCATAAAGCAAATTAAAGTACCATATATACAGTAACAATATTTAAAATAAAATAGTTAAAATCAGTTAAAATATAATATAAAAACAGTTTAAAAACAAAAACATACAAAGTAAAACAAGCCCTGCTGCTTATATATTAAAAGACTGCTTAAAAAGAAAAGTCCTTGCCTGCCAGCAAAAGGAAATCAGAGAGGGGGACTGCCTAGCTTCCCATGGAAGGGTGTTCCAAAGAGTGGGAGCATTCACTGAGAAGGCTCTCTCTCGAGTCCTCACCAAGCGAGCTTGTGATGGTAGTGGGACTGAGAGAAAGCCTTCTCCTGGTGATCTTAGGGCACTGACAAGATCATATCGAGATACGCGGTCTTTCAAATAGTCTGGACCCAAGCCATTAAGCATGAAGAATTATTAAACTTTTAATGTTTTGAATATTGCTTAACTGTGAACCTTTATGTCTATGTGCATTTTCTTGTTTGAGATGCTTTGCTTAAATTTTTGAAATGAGCTATGTGATGTTTGAATCGGAAGAGGATTTAGACAGTAAGCAAACTATTGGAACTGGAAATGCTGGTTCTAATTTTCAACTAAAAAGCTACCATTCTTAATTAGAAACAACTTCATTTAGGACACTAAAATTACAAGCTAAACCTCAAGAAAGGATAACATCAGGAACTAACTGATTGCAGGTATGATGTGGAAACAAGGGAGCCCTGGTGGCACAGTGGTTAAATGCCAGTACTGCACCCACAACATTGCAAGTTGGATCCCAAGCTCAAAGATTCACTTAGCCTTCCATCCTTTCATAGGTTGGTAAAATGAGTACCTGGCTGGTGGGGGCAATTAGCTAACACACACTGGAAACCGCTTAATGTAGTGTAGATGTGTAAAGTGCTATTGCTTAACAATTTGTAAGCTACTTCTGAGAGACTTTGTGGCTGAAGAGCAGGGTATAAATACCTAAATAAATAAACACTCTTACAAGGATGAAACTTCAAAATGCTCAGGCTGAAGCAAGTCACAAGGATCTGAGAATATGGGTAAATATTTAAGAAAAGACTGTGGCAAACAGACAATGAGGATGAAAAATTGCAAACAGACTATGGCCTAATTCCTATTCTTAGTCCTGACTCCTGATTGTTAGTCCTGATTGTTAGTAGACCCATTGAATCAATGAGATTTACCTATCTATTGAGTCAGCACTCAACAATTGGTTGAGTAGGTTCACTCCATTTGGGATTAACCAACAAGACAACATCATAAGTGTAATTTAGGGAATAGTCACATTTTTTTAATCCTCGGTGAAAAAGTGTGTCTTGACATGTTAAGACAGTCTACTGAGAAAATTCTCAATTGCTGTAACATTTTTTCATTTCAGATTTTTTTTTTTTTTTGCATTCAAAAAAACATTTTTAACAATGTCTTGGTGCAAAAATAATCAGAAGATTTTTGTAAGCAAGTTCCAAAATTGGCGGGGGGGATCATTGAAAAGTGCACAAGAACTCCCAGTGGAGATAAACCATTTGCAATCTTCTGTTCTTGAATGTGAGATTGAAATAAGTATGACCTATTTCAAATGGCTTACCTACAATCTCCCTTCTTTTGGGGTCCCTGTGTATGAAATATCTTGGCATATAGGAAACTAAGCACAACTAGGATGACTTGCCTTAGGCACAAATTAATGGTGCTACATTTGGTGCTACATATGGAGAAAGGAAAGAGGAGTTCATACCCTGTGTGAAGCAATGAAGATGGCTAGATTCTGCATGAACATCTACTCAAGCCACTTGGCTAAGCTGTCATAACGGGAAGCTGTTATATATGCACTACTCTTTGTATGCACTTAGGTTGAGCTAAATAGGAAACTTTGCATTTCAGAACCAGAACTTGGGGAGGAACTCTTTTGGCTCATAGCCTGCATAATCCCTTGGGCAACATGGTCGAAAGTTTTTTTTTAAAAAAGTGACTTCAAAGCCTTGACTAACACCAGCCTGGACTGAAAGGGGAGGGATTGGGGAGGGGAAACATACCAAGGAAGTAGAGAAGTTCAAAGACTTCTCTGAACATATTTGAACTCTGGCTTCTCTACTCTAGTGGCAATTGGGACTGGACCTTTCCCCATTCCTGCAAAACTAAAGGAAAAGACATAACCTCAGGTGTCTCACCCAGTCTTTCTGCTACTGAGGCAATCTGTTCTGTCCTTGTGCTCTCCTCCTCCAGTAAACAGACTGACCACTTAGCTAACCTAGGTAAATGGGCAATATGTGATTTACATAGGAGAGGTATAATTTGCTTGGATGTAGTTGCATTTTTGGGAAAGAGGGAGTGACAACATGCCAACAGCAGCACTAAGGAAAAAGAGTTAACCCTACAGTTTTTAATTTGGTCCTAGTCATAGAGTTTAGGATGAAAGGAAAGGAGGAATGAATCACAATACTGTTCTTGGGTCAAAGAATTCTCACTTGTCCTCTGGGCTTCCCCTGTCATGTAGGCTGAGGAAGTCACTGAGTTCATCATCTTTGCTGTCCTCCTTCTCATTTAGGTGATAAACTTGTTTCCAAGTTGTCACACATCAAGAAGCTCACATGATTTACTGCTCAGTTGTACAAAGGCAGAGCAAGGGGGTCTTTTCTGAACTCTAACCAAAGTTAAGCATCATGAAGTGTTTCTAGGCTTGTAACCACTTCTATAATGTCAAGGAGACATAAAGCACTCGTTTCCATTTTTAAAAGCTGAGAAAAGGAAAGCAAGACCAGGGATTGCAATGATCTGATCCTGTATATAGTTTTATATAAAAGTCTTTTTGTTAAATAACTTTTAGAAATAATGGCTGGCATCCTTTCATGAATCACAATGTCATTTAAATCATGTCCTCACAATTGACTTTTGCAGTCATTTACACAAGTCAAAGTTCTAATGATGAAGAGTCTGCCCAAGACCAACTTTTTGAGCAGTGCAACACCCTCCCCCAACACAGCCATTTCCATACTTCCAGAATGTTGAGGAATGAGTGGAGATGCATCCTGCTTTTTTCTTGTAGCTGGACAAATAGTGGCAGGCAGGCATTGGTCTCCATTGCTATGGCTGCTGCCACACTGCAGAAATAATGCAGTTTGACACCACTTTAAATGTCATGGCTCAGTGCTATGGAATTCTGGGATTTGTAGTCTTGTGAGATACTTGGCCTTCTCTGTCAGAGAGCTCTGGTACCACAACAAACTACAAATCCTGGGATTCCATAGCATTGAGCCATGGCAGTTAAAGTGGGGTCAGACTGTATTATTTCTGCAGTGTGGCAACAGCTTATGTCTCTCAATGAAAGAGCTCAGTCAATGTGAGGGGAAGTAAATATGTGAACATCTTGTCTGTTATACTTCTAAAAGAAAATATTCCATAATTTAATTTTTCCCTATTTTTCTTGGAGGGAAGGGAGAAATATGGTGGTTGCTCTTAAAAAAAAATCCAATTATTTTCCAGGCTTTGACTTATGGCAACCCCATGAATTTCATAGTGTTTTTTAAGGCAAAGAATACTCAGAGGTGGTTTGCCAATTCCTTCCTCTGAAATACAGATAGACCTTCATTTCCACAGGACCTGTATCCACAGATTCACTTACCTGTGTCTGAAAAAAATATGATCTCTCTAGGCATCTGCTAGGTTCTCCAGCGCAACTCTATGCTATGCTTCCACCGGAAGCTGACCATAGAGTCATGCTGGAGGGCCTAGAATATGCCTAAAGAGGTGTTCTCTTTAGGCATCTTCTAGTTCCTCAGGTGTGGTTCTATAGTATGCTTGGGAAGGAGGTCATTCATTTAAGAGGGTTCACTATATCCACAGTTTCCAGTATCCACATGAAACCCAAACATGGTGCCCCCAACCCCATGCATTATAATAATTCATGATATTTAACAATTCAGCCTTAATGTGCCCTTCCATGAAAGCTGCAGTAGACCAGGGACCCCTGAAAAATCCCCAAAGAGACACTGGAAAAAGCCTATGCATCACTTTAAGGAGAGGCCATGGAAAATCCTGAAATAAGGTGATTTAAGGGCCAAACACTTGGTCCAAAGAAATGTTCTCTGGGCACACCAGAGGGCCAACAATAAAGCCCATCAATTGTAGTTGATATGTCCTTTGTCTGTAGGCAACATCTTTCCTGGTTCCCAGACCTAGCAATAGAAAAAGGTAGTCACTGCTTTCAATTTCAAAGCAACCGCTCATCAGTGAGTACTTGACATGTCCTGAGATCCATTGTCAATCATAAAAATCTCCTGAAATGCTTTGTTCTCACTCAAAATCCTAGTGCCTCAGGGCTTTTGGGTGGAATAAATAGTAGCCAAAATCTTACCTCAGAGCACACAGATCCATTTCCTGGGGTCACTCTCACCCTCTGTGTAACCACTCCTGCCTCATCAATCCACGCTGCCAACCTGCTTTGAGACCTTAGATTATAGGACAGGTACTATAACCTGCAAAAAAAATCCTTCTTATATTCTCCCTATCCAAATGCCTTCCACCTTTCTTTCATTGGCATTGTGTGAATGCTTCCTTGTATGAAAGTGTGTGTGGTTGGTGTTATTATTTTTGAACCTTTAGTAAATATCATTGTTAACTCTTCATCTTGTGTGTGTCCGTTTAGAGCCAGTAGGGGTAAACATAGGTGTGAAGATCCTATCGTTGCTCCCTCTCACATAGCTAATTGAGTTGCTGCTAATTTCCCCAACTAATTAAAAATCTGATCTTGCATGGAATTTCCATTTCACTAGCAATTTGGATAACACACAGTAGGTCTGGGAACATATACCTGTGGATATGTGCGGGTCTATCTGTAGATCTGATCACAGTGGCTACTGACTGGTAAGTGGGGATTGGGGGACTTTCATTGTACCTATGTATCCCTAAACGAGGGGATACATGGGGATCATGGATATGAAGCAGTCATGAATGCATAGCTCTTAGTTACAAACTGTAACTATGCAATAGAATTCTGGCCATAAATTGAAAAAAAACATTTATAAGTACAGGTAAAAACATACAAAAGTGGTCATATTAAAACATCAATTAAATAATACTATAAGGGCCGTTTCTAGGATGGAGGGCCATCGCCTCCCAAAAATAGTACTCTACGGTGAACTCGCCATGAGTCAGCATAAGAGGGGCGCTCCAAAAAAGCGATACAAGGATTCCCTGAAACAACATCTCAGGCTTGGCCAAAGTGATCACCAACAATGGTCCACCCTGGCTTCACATCGGGAGGCATGGAGATGCACTATCCACAATGCTGCAGCTTTATTTGAGAACTCACACCGAACAAGTCATGAAGAAAAACGACAATGCAGAAAGAATCACAACCCGGAAACATCACCCAAGGAGACCCTCTGCTGTGCTTTCTGCAACCTGACTTGTTTATCTCGGATTGGCCTTTTCAGTCATCAGCGCACTTGCAGAAAGCACAGGTGGTAGGCACAAGAGATTCCTTCCTGAATCTTCGTTTGCGAAGAAAAGCCAGAGAATATTAAAACACTGCAGCATTTTCAAGAACCGCTTTAAAAACATGTCATTTTAAAGTACAAAACCAACATTAAAAGCCCTTCAGTCAATTGCTGAAAATCTGTCAAAACAAAAAGAATAAGAATAGTGGGTCAGCTTGCTCACTTTGGAAAGGAATCCCAGAGCCCGGAGTCAGAAGCTACTGAGAAGGGGTTATAGGTAGGCTCTGTTCAAATCTGGATTGGTTTGAAATTGAGCTGAGTGCTTTCCCAATTGGGACTGAAAGAGGTTTGCTTTTGCTTTTGCTTTTTTTGGGGGGGGGGAATCAGGCTGCTGCAAACCATGGGAAGCTTGAGCATTACTGATTTCATTAGGAGAAACATTCCTACTGATATCAGCTGGACAAAAATTGCCTGAATTTGGCTGAACTAAGCCAATATTTTCTTGTAGCCATACCAGGTGGTTGAACTCAAACAAGTTGCTAAAGCTACTATGGATCAATAGCATGAAAGAGAGAAGACAATATTTTGTTTACAGGCCTAGACAATAGGATACTTCTTGACATGTCTCAGCATGGGCATTTGTCAACTCCCCATCCCTTCCTACTTGGTTTTAGAAGCATTACTACCCCTTTCCTTTTAGTTAGTTCCATTGTTTCATTCTTTCTAGCCACTCGCTTCCTTCTCTGGTATTACCTGAATTTCCATGACTGGCAAAGTTTATTCAGCCCATCCAGGCACATTGTTGAGGCACGTGTGGTCAGTAAGCCATTAACTACACTCTTAACTAGGTGATGATTCTGTGAAGGAAATGTATACATAACTGCCTCATATGCTTAAACCAGGGGTGAACAAAGTGTGCCCCTCCAAGGCTGCTTGTATGGCCCTTGATCCCTCCAGACTCTCTGGACTGCCCTTTATGGATGATTCACCTCTCCTGGAGCCTATCACATTGCACGATTGTAGTGGTATGATTCTAATTTAACTGCCATGGTTCCATACTATGGAATCCCTGGATTTGTAGTTTCGAGAGGCACATGAGCTCTCTGGCTAAAAATTCTAAATACCCCTCCATAACCTGCCAATTGCACGTTTCCATAGGATATTGTCATGAAAGTTAAAGTGGAATCATTTCACTACAGTTGTACAGTATGAAAGGGCGCCTGGAAACCTTTTAGAGTTCACCTTGTAAACAGGCTGCAGTGAGGAAAATCTATATTGTTTACCATAAAAAATACCCAAAGTACTTTGGGTCTGAGGTGTATTTCTCACCACTTTCAGTTTGGGGTGGCAGTTCATGCAACCTGTGGAGGATTTCAGAGACAAAAAATTGGACTCACCATAATCTCATAGAAATTTTCCACCTCTAGCTTAAAAACAGAGCCCGCCCAAGACATTTTGCTACCTGAGGTAGAACAACAAATGGCCCCTTCTCTTTACCAAACACCTGTCTACACTGCAGAAATACAGCAGTTTGACACCACTTTATCCACCATAGTTCTAGCCAATGGAATTCCGGTAGTTTGGTGAGGCACTAGAGTTGTCTGATAGAAAAGGCTAAGGGCTCATCTATACAAGGCAATAAAATATGGACTGATGTGCAGTAACTCCAATTCACAGCAGCTTACATTTGTCCCCACAGGTGTCGGTTTGTGGGGGGGGGGGGGTTGCAAGATCATAGGCCTGTGAAGCTATACACGTCTGTTGTTTAAAAAGGTCTGCCTGCAAATCAAGATGGCAGGCACAAGAGAATTATTTGTGTTTTTATTGTTGCCAGTTGCCACTGCCAAAGTTTTTTTAAGCCTGTCTACACTGCAGAAATACAGCAGTTTGACACCACTTTATCCACCATAGTTCTATCCTATGGAATCCTGGTAGTCTGGTGAGGTACCAGAGTTCTCTGATACAGGATTCCATAGGATAGAACTATGATGAATAAAGTGGTGCCAAACTGCTATATTTCTGCAGGCCCCAAGGTGCATAACAGAAAATTCAAGGTTCATAGCAGAAAATCCCATAAACAACTCCCAAGGTGCATAGCAAGTGCAAAGTAGAAAATCCCATAAACAACTCTCCTCTCTGGTAGTAAAAAGACAACAAATTAAATTAAATAGCTAACAATTTGCTGCCTTTAAAGATATACAAAATGTCTTGTCTCAGCCAGCCACATCCAATGAGGGAGCATGGCGAGGTCCACATCTTCTTGCATCATGGTAGGGCAGGGTCTGCTTCAGAAAGTAAGGGTCTCTGGTGATCAATAGGTAGCAAGCAACTTTCCCACAAGGCCCTAAAGTGGACTGTTGATATCATATTCTACCAAAACCCATTAAGGACCATGTCTATCTTTCCCATTTTTCCTCTTCCTCCCACACTTACATATCAGAAAGACTACCATAGTTGAGAGGGCTGAGAACAGTAGCAAGATGCTCATACTGTCATGTCCCTGGTACCATAGGAATATATAGGTAGCTTTCACTGCTGTATTAGGTAGCTTATTAACATTGTTGGGCCTGCTAGTAATTGCACCAGGATCTTGACATGAGCAGAGGGCACTGTAGGACGTTGGTGTGGTTGGTGTGTGTTGGTGAAAGCCTGCACAGCTCATCAAGGTCGTTTCTCTTGGGAAAGTTTAAGGAGTGAAGCATGGGGCTGATAGATTAGCCAGGTGGTGGGGAAGGGAAATCAAAACCTCAGGAATGTATTAATGATGGGCTTTTGGCACCAAGACCTTAGAACTGTCAATGAACTATTATCATTATTATTATTATTATTATTATATCTCACTCTTCAGCCACAAGGCTATCAGAGCAGCTTACAAATTGTTTAAAGCAATAGCCATTTACACATCTACATTGCATTACACACATTTCCAATGTGTGTTAGCTAATTGCCCCCACAAGCTGGGTCCTCATTTTACCAACCTACGAAAGGATGGAAGGCTAAGTAAACCTTGGAGCCCACTGGAATCGAACTTGCAACGTGGTGACTTGCAGTACTAGCATTTATTCATCACACATACCTTCTGACATTTCACAGATGGAAACCAGGACACGTATGGGCAAACAACATCAGAGTGGGGTCAAGAAGGTAAAAGCTATTAACGAGGAAGAACACACAAGCTGAAAGAGGCTGCAGCTGTTTGCTTTTGCCTGAGCCTACTGGGAAGGGCAAGATTCCACCAGAGAAAATGAGACATTTTAAAAGCAGCTGAGAAAGTGGAATGACAGAGGATTAATCAAGACAGTTGGAGGGAATTGATGGATGATAGAGGACAACAAAGTGGCCCATGTTACGTAAACTAGCATGCTATCTTTAGATGTGGCAGGAAAAACTAAACCGTCAGCAGTGTTATAAGAAAGTGGAGCTGTAATGTCTTGACAGCTTTTGCACATGGAATGGGAGGGACACCATTTTGTCCTTTGTCTCAGGCAGCACAGTGTCTAGGGCTAGCCATGAGAAGAAACATACCTCTTGACCACCCTGAAAACCTCTGCAAGTTGGCTTTAGAATCACTCAGCTATTTGGGCAGAAACTCTTCAAGATCATAGTTTGAGACACACAAAAAACCAGAAATCTAGAGCTGCCTCTAGTCTGCATACTCTAAGTACACATACATAGAAAAAAAAATGACATCAAATAGGCAGTTACTGTCTGGGTGGACATTTGATCATTTTGGCTTTTTTGTAAGCCCACAAGGTCTTTTTTCAGTCCTGCAAATGATTGAGTAGGAGGGTATAGTCTGCAGGCATCCTTCCCCTACCTCTAATTTAATCTGATGTTTGGACAGCAGGTGGATAGTATTCTTTTGAAAGGTTAAACTGAGTAAGTTTGGTTGAAAGCCTGCACAAAGTTTACAGTTGGAAAAGAAATCAGAATACACCAAAATCTCTTCTTTTTCCATTTCTGAAACTGGATCATCTCAGTGGCTCTAAAACATTTGGTGAACTTTTCAGCATTCCAACTATTTTTTAATTTCCATGCTGCCTCTAGACTTCTGGATTCCAGATGGAACTGTAAGGAAAAGTGACAAAATACCAGAAGAAATTATACTCTTGCGGTATTTTGTCAGGAAGTCCTGGAAATCTCACCAAATAGCTTGTTCTCACAGGTTTTCCAGCTTTTCAAAAGCTATAGTGATATAAGAGAGTAATTTTAAAGGGACTCTGGATAACAAAGCATGCCAATATATGGGATTTCAAAGACCTCCCGCCCTCGCAAAAATATAATAATAATAATCAAATAACAAAGCTACAAATGAGCTAGCCAACATTTTGCAAAATAATTCTTTTAAAAATAACTAGAGCTAACCACACTTACCAGAGGACAGGCTTCCATGGAAGACTGCAGAGGATAGAAAAGTTGTTTTTGGATTATATCTCCCAGAATTCCCAGCCAGCAAAGTCAATAGTCATGCTGGTTATGGATTCAGGGAGTTGTAGTCCAAAAGAGAACTTTTCCGAAGCTCTGAGTGGTTCTCTGTTATCCTGAGCTTATTTTAAGCTCAGAAAGATGTTAGAAAAGTGGAAAGCCACCCCTCAGTCCTATGGTTCTCTGTAAGTTCCCCTAGGAGAAGATGTCAGGGAAACAAAGAGACCACAAAAATAGGTGTATGTCCTGTTTTGAACATTTCTCCTAGTGCATTCTGTCACCTGAAGAGGTGGGGGTGCTTTAGAGCCCCACCCACTATGTCCAAATTATATTAATATTTCAGGGAAGTATTATTATTAATATTATTGGCTAAAATGGAAAGTTGAGAAAGGCAGTAACTTCAGGACAGTATTAACTGCAGAGAATTCCAGGTTAAAGTGAAATAAAATGTTTTTATTGAAAATGACACAGGGAGCAATCACACATACAACACACACAAGAACCAAATAAGGCTATTGAAGAATTAAGGCAGAAAGCTTGGATACAGGAATAAATTCTGGGAATGGGGCAATAGTTACCAGTATTGAAGAGCAGAGTTTTGAAGTACTGTGCTGAGACTGAGTTTGGCAATGAAAGTTCCAATGAGGGGGCATAGCAAGGTCCACAATGGCATGCCTTTGTATTGTTGGGGGAACTAATATTTATACCCTGCTTCATACCCTGAAGGGATATGAAGGGAGTACTTCAGCTAAAACAAAGCTTAGATGGGTTTCCCATCGAATACACAAAGGAAACCAAAACTTGTCTGATTGCTGTTAATGGCTGGGAAACAGGAATTGATTAGTTTACGACAACCTTGCATTCAGGACAGGAGGGGGTTTCAAGGGGTACCGGTATTTCCTTGGGATTTGGTTTGGAAAGGTCACTTGATTGTTTAAGTTGTGTGACTCAGTCCTGAGCGGCCCAAGAAGAAATTAGCACATGCCTTCTTCATGATTTTGTTTACTAAGGGGCCTCCCCTCAATCCTAGTTTGGGCTTGCTTGCTAAAATATTTCTAAGACACCTTCCCACGTCCTTGTAACCTCCACCTGAGCTCAGTTTGGATCACCCCGGTTTACTTGACCCCTTCAAAGTGTCCAGTACTTCCAATTATGAGATATTCCGGGCGGGGGGTAGTAGGATATGCTAACAATTACTGTTTTTCCTATTATACAAATTTTGTCAGCAGTTTTCCTAATCTAATAGTTAACACTATTTTCAAAGATGTATACATTTTTGTGTGCTCTTTCCTCTAAACATACATATTTTGATGCATATTTTTAAACTGTTGATTCAATTGCAAAACTCAGTGAGGTATGAATGTATGGATAATTGATAAGTGGTTTGTGTATTGGTTCAAATTATACCTCCTCCTTACAATTATTCAATTAATAATTGAAGCATTGGAGGGAAGGCAGGTATCTGTCACATTTTATAGTCATTTTATCCTATATTCCTGCAGAAATTTTGGGCTCCCAGAGTCCACAAAACAGTTCATACCTTACTTTTTTAAAAGCCCATTCTTTTGATCAATACATTTACTTCCTAGTTATCAATTACTAAAATGTGAAAGTGATGGTGTGATAAAGGCGTGGATGCAACAAACCACAATGCAGAAACAATTTTGTAGATCCACTGGAAGATGGTATTAATAATCATGCTTGATGTGTGTATCAAGGAAAATGATCCTCCCCATGATTTTCCAATTCAGTCTGATTTAGTCCATAGCAGAAGTGGAGGCAAAGATTTTAAAGAATCCTAATGCCTGGATTTAACCAAGACCTCCCCTGTGTCAAAAATCCATTAAAGTATTTCTTTTCTTTAATCCAATTATTAATGTTACAAAAAGTCTTCTCTCTGCTACCCATCAACTATCATTAAAAGCAGCGTCACTGAACACAGAACTTCCTTCAGTGCCCACAACAACTGCTCTCCCCCACCATCTTATGACTGCTTTTGGAACAGGAGTGTCCTAATTGTCACTTTCCACTCTTCAGAACATTGGCCTTCCATCAAAGAAATTCCCCCCAAAATACGTGTGTATATTTTTTAAGCCAGTCCTTCATTTAACATTATATGGTTAATTAGAGAAGAGTTTTAACAATTAACTCCAGATGCATATATGGCTTGGCTACATGTGGTTATAAGCAGTTTTATGAAACTCCTTTAAATTTTCAAGCGGTGCAATCAAAGAGCCAATCTGTCCCATAATGTAGGTGCCTCAGGAGAGTACTTTGTAAATTGTGGTATTGGAACCATCAATGATCTACTTTTCCCTTTCAAAACAACTCAATTATTTTAAAAGAGCTCTAGCTCTAATTAACTAGAGAGATCTAATTAACCATTCTATATGATTCATCCCTCTTACCTTGGTGAATATTTATTTAGTTGCTTATTCCCTTAATGTATTCCCACTCCATTTTACTGAAATTACCATACTACATAGAGACAGATTTTTTTAAAAGGTAATCAGATTTTTAAAATGTTGCTAAACACTAAAAGCAACATTAAAAGCCATCACAACATTTGGCACTGACATAAAAAATCATGCCTTAACAAGGAATGTAAATCCTTCCTTGTTATAATGCTGTGCCTTACCATGAGATGGTGAGATTTCTCCTGCCATTTGCCCAAATCCACCCTTCACAAACCTACAATAACTGCAGTTGTGAGTTCTACAGAACTACATTTTTCATCATCTTCTTTATTTATCAGCCCTTTTCTAGACATTTTCATCAATAAGCCAACCCTCCTCTGCTTGCTGTGGGTGTGCCTTACTTCAGAAAGAGAAAAGACACTAGTTTTGCGCAGAGACTTTTTGTCTTGCACAAATTACAGAAAATCCATTGAAAAGCAGAGCACTCCTTGTCTCATTCTCTTGTTGAGTTTGGACTTCATCAGATGTGGCAAATATGGCATCATAAGGACAACTAATGATCGTGAAAACGCATACCAGAAAACGATGTCCTTTCACAATCATATCTTGTTTAAAAAACATTCTATTTATTGACAGGCCAAGCCATCAATAGATCTCACCTGGCATTTTTCTGTCATTGCTGGTGTTTGAAACTTCACGCCATTGTGCTCACGTGAATGCAATTTGAATGGCAGAACACTTCTAGGTGAGGTAGGGACAGCCAGTTAGGGAATGCTCTTTTTTTTTTTTCCCTCCCTGGTTTACTTGTAATATTTTTAATGTGTTTTTGTGCTTGTGTGAATTTTTTTGTGTTTCTTTTTCTGTATTTTTAAAATTTCCCATGCTCGCATCTTCTCACAAGATTCATGGAGATCACAAGTGTAGAAGTGAACAGAGCTCCATTCACTCTCCGTTAGTGCCTGGGCTACCTTTTACTGGGATTTAAGGTAAGGTCTGGTAGGGGTGGTTCTTTTGCCAGCATAAAAATATTTTAAAATATGCCAGCAAAAGAATGATTATGGGGGGGGGGTCTGATAAAGTCCTGAGCATTTTTGTCAATCAACATCCCTGGAACACAATCCAAGCTCACCAAAATGGCTGAGGGCCAGCTGAGCCACCAATAGGCCAGTTGAAGCTGTGTTGAATCTGAACATACCTGAGTCTAGGTTTGTTGGATATTACCTAGGACTACCCTGCCCCTAACCTAATTTTGTGTTGAATAGTGGCTGTGTCCCTGGATTGGGGAGGAATGGACCTAACATAATGTGGCTCCTCCTTGCTCCACCCTCCCTTGTCTCTCTGGCTTTTCAACTGGCTGATCTCACCTGGTAGAACACTAGCAAAGGTTTGTTTGCTGATATCTGATATCAGCTGGAAGAAGAAGGTTCTGCCAGCATAAGGGCAGTTCAACGAAGCCCATACAGCCAATGCATCTTTGAGTTACAAGTACTAGGGGTTGTCTAGATGGTGAAAAAATTCATAGAATGCAAAGAGAATACCTTTTGTCGCAATGGGATCCTGTGGCAATTCTACATATTGGGAAGGAGGGGGACCAAAAACACCAAATACTCTGCGGGAAAAGTCTTCACAGCTTTCCCATACTATCTATACCTGGTATAACATACAACATTATCTACATATATATAATGCTTCAGTATTTTTCCATACAGCAGATGAAAAATGGCAAGGCAGCTGGGATTGATGGAATCCCACCTGAAGTTTGGAAACACAGAGGTCATGTACTCCATGATAAATTCCATGAACTCCTTGTGAATTGCTGGGAAAAGGGGGAACTGCCATCAAATCTCCAAGATGCAGTCATCATCACCCTGTACAAGAAAAAAGGAGCAAAATCCGATTGCTCAGACTATTGAGGCATAACACTGCTCTCTATTGCTGGGGAAATCTTTGCAAGGATACTCCTGAACAGATTAGTTCCTGCCATTGCGGAAGAACTTCTTCCTGAAAGCCAATGTGGCTTCAGAGCCAATAGGAGTACTACAGATATGGTATTCGCCCTTAGACAACTGCAAGAGAAATGTAGAGAGCAGAACAAGGGTCTCTATGTAACATTTGTTGACCTCACCAAAGCCTTCGACACCGTGAGTAGGAAAGGTCTCTGGCAGATCCTGGAAAGACTAGGATGTCCCCCCAAATTCCTTAAAGTGATTATCTTGCTACACGAGGGCCAGCGCGGTCAAGTCAGATATGGCGATGCTCTTTCAGAGCCCTTTCTAATAACTAATGGAGTGAAGCAAGGTTGTGTTCTTGCACCAACCTTATTTACAATTTTCGTCAGCATGATGCTCCAAAGGGCTACGGCAGAGCTCGAAGAAGACAGCATCTATATACGTTACCGTACTGATGGCAGCTTGTTTAACTTAAGCCTTCTGAGGGCTCGCACTAAGACTCTAAACTATCTAGTCTATGAGCTGCTTTTTGCTGATGATGCTGCCCTTGTTGCCCACACAGAAGCAGCTCTGTAGCGCCTAACATCCTGCTTCGCAACAGCTGCAGAGCTGTTTGGGCTGGAAGTCGACCTGAAGAAAACGGAAGTTCTTTACCAGTCTGCACCACAGGATGAACACCACCATCCCTACATTGCTGTTGGCAACTCTGTGCTTAAGTCTGTTCAGCAGGTCACCTACTTGGGAAGCATAATCTCTTCAGATGCCAAGATTGACAAAGAGATCGATCACAGATTAGCAAAGGCACATAGCGCATTTGGAAGACTTAACAAAAGTCTGGAGTAATATACACCTGAGGCAAAACACAAAAATCAGTGTGTATAGAGCCATTGTACTGTCTATTCTCCTTTATGGGTCTGAAACATGGGTCACCTATCGCCACCACTTACGACTCCTCGAACGCTTCCATCAGCACTGTTTACGCACAATCCTAAATATACACTGGACTGACTATGTGACAAATGTTGCTGTCCTTGAGCAAGCAGGGATCACCAGCATTGAGGCCATGATATTGAGAACACAGCTGTGCTGGGCAGGGCATGTTTCTAGGATGGAGGACCATCGCCTCCCCAAAATAGTACTCTACGGTGAACTCGCCATGGGTCAGCGTAAGAGGGTCGCTCCAAAAAAGCGATACAAGGACTCCCTGAAACAACATCTCAGGTTCGGCCAAATTGATCACCAACAATGGTCCCCCCTGGCCTCACATGCCAGTCTTGAAGAGAAACGACAACGCAGAAAGAATCACAACCTGGAAACGTCACCGAAGGAAACCTTCTGCTGTGCTTTCTGCAACCGGACTTGTCTATCTCGGATTGGCCTTTTTAGTCATCAGCACGCTTGCAGAAAATGCAGGATGAGTCCTTCCTGAATCTTCATTTGCAAAGAAAAGCCAGAGAGATTTTTCCATTCCCATTCTGCTGATTGGCCACTTAGGAAATGTGTCAAGAATACAATTATTTGACATAATAATATATAACTTTTCAAATCAACTATAATGGCTAGTTTCATGCCAAGAGCCCCTCCACTGCCATACAACCACACGTACACACACAGCATGCTACACACACAGAGACAGCACGCTACACACAAACACACACCAGGACATGAGAACCCCTCTGCTGCTGCCATGCAATTACACACACATACACAAATACCACACTACACACACACACCACAAGGCAAGATGCAAGGGCCCCTCTGCCACCAGCATGCAACCATGCATGCACACAAACACACAATGCTACATACAAACACACACAATGCACACCAGGATGCAAGAGCCCTGCCACCACCGCCGCCATGCAACCATGCACGCACACACACACCATGGTACACACACAAACAGTGCATGACAGGCTGCAAGAGCCCCTCTACTGCCACCACACAACTGCACATACACACTCAACTTCACATACACACACACCAGGATGTGAAAGCCACTCCACCTCCACCATGCACAAACACACCCCCATGCTAAAAAAAAACCAACACTACACACACACACACACACACACACACCCAAGACCTCCTCCACTGCCACATTTAGAAAGGACTTGAAGCTTTCCACATGTTTCTACCCAAAGGCCCAAGAGCAAGGTGCAGCTACCCAAGAGCAAGGTGCAGCTACAGATAGCACAGAAAACCATGTTGTGGTCACCAAGACTGAGGGAAGAATGCTGCTCTTAAATAGCAGTTCCCCTGGCTGCTTCAGGTGTGCTGCATGATTGCAGCCAGTTCCGTCTGCTAGCTTGGCCCTGGTTCTTCCAACATTCCCACAGCCAGGGTCTGAGTCTGCAAAGAGGCTGTGCCGGCTGCTGCAGCCAGGGGCCTAGTCCTGCGAGGAGAGACAGATTCTAGGAGTAATGAGTCTAAAAAATAAAATTGTATTTAAAAATTCCAGGATATAGTCCTTTTAAAAAGCAACAAGAATTATCTTCTTTAAAAAAGACTTTTAAAAATCATTCATTTACTTTTAACTTCATGCAGAGTGCAACTTAGGAATGCTAAGACTGAAAGCTCAATTAACATTTAAAAAGTGTATTCAGAGGTCTGAGATGACTCAGTTAAATTAGACTCATTACAAAACAAAGGAGTCAGTTTAAAATGCAAATCAAAGTTTACTGAAGGTATATCAATCTCAATCTACATACTGAAACAAACTTTAAAAGAGGTTCCTAACTGACTAAGACTATTTAGGGTAGGAAAAACTTACCCAGCCTACAGGCTGCATGGTAAACATCATGGCATGTTTGCAGGAAAGATGGTATAGCTTAAGATGTCTTAAGATGGCTAAAGAATGGAGTAAGAAGGCTACAGCCTCATGGAGACTCAAACATAAAAGAGAACTTACACAGAGCAATAAAATTTAAATTAGGTCATGTGTGGAATGACCCAGCACTCCAGTTGGCTGAAAGTGCCCAGTGAAATAAGAGAAAGGGAATTTTGGGAGAACAAAAGCATGCAGGGAAAAACCCTAGACTTATCTTAGGATGTGAATGAGGTACACAAGATTGCTTTTACATTACAATGATTATTTCCCCACATACTACACAGATCCTGACACCTAAGAGGGCAACAAACAATAAAGCCAGTCTGATAATTTGTCAAACTCTGTGTATAATAAAAATGATTTCAAAATGCTAAAAACATATTAAACATTTCAATTTAACAAGTTAAAAGATGAATTAAAACAGTTAAAATAGTTTTTTAAACCATGTCACGCAACATTTTGTGTAAAAGAAATTAGCTCCCAATTAGGTTTTCACTCGGTGCCTGAACAACAGCAATATTGGTGTCAATGAGGTCTCCAAGCCTTTTAGGCTATTTTATTAATATAAACAATGTTCTATATATGTACACACACATACACCTCAGGCAAGAACATAAACTTGTCTATACTTGTAACTTGTCATTAACATTTTTTTTATTTTACACAAGTCCAGCTTGTCATCTCTTACATACATAATCCGATTAGTATTTCCATCCAATTCCATAAATTACATTTTTCCAATTTTGCTTCTTATTATGTACTTTGGTAACTTGTGTCCTTTATCCATCTTATTACATTCTTCAGCTTTTAGAAAGTGCAGGATGAGTCCTTCCTGAATCTTCATTTGCAAAGAAAAGCCAGAGAGAGAGACATTCTTCATTATTACATTCATACTATCTCTCTTTTCCCCCCTTTATAATTTCTCCTTCCTTCCCCGCTTCCATCCTTCCAAAACTTTCTTCCACATTTGCCTCTTCCTTTTCCCCCCTTCTTCTTTGCTTCTTCCCTTCTTCCCTTTCCCATACCCTCTCACTCCCACTTATTAACATTTTGTGTATGGCATCAAACATCTTACATCATATTCATCTTAGGAAACATTACTAAGAGGCAGCCATATAAGATCTACATTCATAAAGAATTAAACATCTTACATAGCACTATAACATAGGACTTTATCAAACACAGCAAATATAGCACGATTACGATGTCAGGGTAGTGCAAATGAGTGCAGCTATCGCATAATGTTGTTGTCATCGCATGGTCACTCCATGCCCCAGCTGCACACAAGGCGTCGCTTTTAATTGATGGGATAAGCCATCAATAGATTGTCAATACTGGTGTTGTTGTTTTTTTGCGGAATTGAGGGTGTGCAAAAACACTTCCAGTTGCAATTGCGAGATCACAGCATGAATAGGTGGTCCTCAGCGAGAAAATGTCTGGGTGAGAACTCAAAAATGAAGTACAGGACATTCTTTTTATGAACTGTAAAGTTTAGTTTCAAGTTTTTTAAATGTTTGAGTGCTTGTGTGTTCAATTGCTTTGTTAATTAAAGTATTTTTGCAGCTTGAAGCACGCTCATGTCTTCTCACGAGAACCACCAAAATCTCACCCATGCTAAATCATGGAAGTAAACTTCCATTCTTAAAGCACTAGTGGTCATCATGTGATAATTCCATGGTGGTTCTTTCATGTGATTATAGTGACGTGTAATATTAAGTCTAATTATGCCATGATGTTTCTACTATCCTCACTCGCGGAATTACAGCGTTTTTACATACTAGTCTGATAATGTCCATAATCATCTGTTGAGGAATTCTACAGATCATTTCTTAAAACTCTAACAGACATCGGTGGAGAAAATCATGCTTTTCCATGAGCATTGCAATACATTGCAGCATATAATTCTATAACAGTCATGTATCTAATCTGATAAGAAATACATAATATACACATTTTAATATTTCGAGAAGAGAGATTCTCTCTTCTTTTCCCTTACCACCATTTTAAGGGATCTTATCAGCTAAGAACAGTATAAGCAGCAGAAAGGCTGAGAGAGACAGGTAGGTGTGACCTCATTGGAGGTTGTCATAAACAGCCTACCTTTGTGTCTCTGAGAGTAGCTTTTGTATCTCTAGTCCCTCCATGATCTTATCTTCACCAATCAGAAGTGATTGTTAACTGTTCTGTTAACAGCCAATGGTGCCCAATGAATTTTCTTGGCCTTGTATACAGTAAGTATCCAATCCAATCCTGGCCAGTAAGTATCCAATCAAATAAGAATGAAACTGACTGGCTGTATGAGAGTGTAACTGGTCTCTACTATTCTAACTATCTGCCATCAGATGATTGCATTATGTATGATTCACTATAATTAAAGACTACAGTACCAAAGCAGTGCTACCATACCCTACTTCTCCCTCCCTATAATATCTCATCAATGGAAATAATAGACATTTCAAGGGGTCTAGTAGACTGGGGTGAGCCAGTGAGGTCAAACGGAGGTCAAAAGGACCTGGGAGGGTGTCTTGGAAATATTTTAGTAAAACACACCCAAGATAGGATTAAGCAGAGCCCCATGCTGAGGAGTTGAAGGGTGAAGACAGGCCAGGTCAGAGCATCAAGAGAGCTTTGTACAGGAAAAGAGTGGAGATTTATGGTAACCTGTGTTTGCAAAAATGTCAGGCAAAACCAGATTTGTCAGACTACCTAAAACACCAGACTAGCCTGACTGAGTATTTCATGGACAAAAGGGTCCCAAAAAAGTTGTGGGACTTGAGGTGGAGGCTCTACCATCAGGTTCTTAATCTGAGGGGAAGGAGACCGTGGACCGCAGAGGATGAGCAGACTTGTCCTCGTCTGAAATGTAAAAAGGCTGAGATTTTGAGTGGCGTGGCACAGAAGGAGACGATCAGACATTTTGTCCAGGACTGCCCGAGTGCCCGGGAAACATGGGAGGAGGTGGCCCGGGTCCTGGATTGGCCAGATTTGGCACAGCAGGCTTGGGAGACAATACTTTCGGGGACTGAACCTCCAGAAGGTGTCAGGGGACCCAGAAAGTCAGTGGGCCAAAAGAGGAAGAGGAAGGAGTCTGGTTCCATGGCTGAGAGTTTTTGGAAAGTGCCCTGGTCCACGGTGTGCCTGGTCAACCTCTATGTGATGTTAGTGTTAGTTTTCCAAAGACAAAGGGAGCTGAAAAGTCCAAATCTGCAGGATGTAAAAGGCACTGCTTATTATGTGAAGAACGTAATTGAAAATTTAGCTCTGAGTGAAAAAGAGAAATTGCCAAACCATCGTTGGAAAAAGTTTTGGCCGTGGTTTAGTGAGACAACCCCAGCAATAACTTTAAAGGATATTTTAAATAAATAAATATTTTATTATTATTATTGTATTTTTGTATAATTTTGTATTATTTTTAAATTAATTTTTTAATTAATCTTTTATTATTATTTTTTCTTTTCCAAATAAATATAATTGTATTGTGTAAATATAATGTGATTATAGTGCGTTTAGATTAAGAGGAAAAATGTATTAATGTTAGGATAGATAGTTTTATTTTTGTATTAGTAAGAAAAGAGGAAAACAATTAATATTATTTTTGTGGTGTTGTTATGGCCTTTTGCGGTTGGGTGTATTTTTCAGTAGAATGGTCTTATTCCAATAAAAAATTCCTAACCCCCCCCCCAAAAAAATCCTAGTAAACAACACCATTTCTCAGGTATGTGCTAATCCCCTCTTGAGACCCTTGGTGATGAGTCATGCATGCTGAACAATTAACTGACCTACACATCCCAAACTCCCTCTGCACCCCCTCCTGTCTTACAATACGAGGTTGTCATAAACCAAGCAATTCTTATCTCAGTGATTAGCAGCAATCAGCCAACTTTCAGTTTCCTTTGTTTAAATGGTGGGAAACCCATCTAAGCTTTGTTCTAAGCCCAAATACCCCTTCAGGACACAAAATATAGTATACAGTAAATATTAGTCCCCCAGCAATAGCAAAATGTCACACTGTTGACAACACCTGGCCACTCTCTCTCTTGGCATGCCCCTGGATCAGACTTCCAGTGCCACCCTCAGACTTCAGTACTTCATTTCCTTCTTCAAGACTGGTAATTATTGCCCTATCTCCTGATTCTATTCCTCTATCCAAACCTTCTGCCTTAAACTCTTTGCTAGCCTTGTGTAGTTCTTATGTTTGTGGCATCTGTGATTGCTCCCTGTGTTAATTTCCAATAAAAACCATTTATTTCACTTTAACCTGGACTTCTCTGCAGTTAGTACTGGTATACATAGGTGAAAAGGTCCCAAAGTGTCCAACCTATAACAATATTACTCCAGTCCCGTGGTTTCATGCAGATGGCAAATAACATAACACTGGAGGCCATACCATATACAGATGGCTGTGTTGAAGAACAGTAGTTCCCCTAAACCATTCTACTTTGCTACTCTCACTTCTACAAAGCAGTATTATGGTGTATCATCATCATCATCATCATCATCATCATCTTATTTGTAATCTGACTGTTCCCCAAAACTGGGACTCAGGAAAAAAAGAGCAGGTCTTCAATAATTGGTATTCAATTCCATCCTAGATTTTCTGCCAACAGCACTGTACAGATTGTCCCTCCCATTTCATTGTCGATGACTTCCTACCAAAGATGGGATCCAACCTTGCTCTACTAAGGCTGAGGGTCCATCTACACTGTAGAAATAATTACAGTTTGACACCACTTTAAGTGATGTAACTCCATCCTATGGAATCTGTGGAACTGTAGTTTTACAAGCTCATGGGGCGCTCCAAAAAAGCGATACAAAGACTCCCTGAAACAACATCTCAGGCTTGGCCAAATTGATCACCAACAATGGTCCACCCTGGCCTCACATCGGGAGGCATGGAGATGCACTATCCACAATGCTGCAGCCTTATTTGAGAACTCACACCGAACAAGTCTTGAAGAGAAACGACAACGCAGAAAGAATCATAACGCAAAAACGTCACCCAAGGAGACCTTCTGCTGTGCTTTCTGCAACCGGACTTGTTTATTTCGGCTTGGCCTTTTTAGTCATCAGTGCACTTGCAGAAAGCATGGGATGAGTCCCTCCTGAATCTTCGTTTGCAAAGAAAAGCCAGAGAGAGAGCTTTCTCTGCAAAAGAGTGCAGAGAAGGCTAATGTTCTTAGTTGCCACCCGCCATAACTCAGGCTTCTCAACACATAGGATCATAGAGGTGGAAGGTACTTTAAGGGCTGTCTAGTCCACTCCACTGCCATGCAGGAACATAGAAAGCTCTCAGAAAATATGGCCATCTTTTGGAGGTTTAAAAACCTCTAAAGAAGGGGAGTCCCTCCATCCTCCAAGACAGTCCACTGTTGAACAGTTCTTACAATCAAGAAGTTCTTCCTGATGTTAGGTGGAATATCTATTCTTGTAGTTTGAATCTATTAGTCCATGTTCTTGTCTCTGGAGCAGCAGAACACAAGCTCACTCTGTCTTCTATGTGATATCCCTTGAGGTATTTAAATATGGCTGTCATATCATGAAGTGTTTTGAAGTAACAGTTGGAAAGTAAAACCACCACCAGGTAGGTTTTATTTTATTTTCATCCTACCTTTCTCCCAAAACTGGGACTCAAGCAACTCTCAGTAAAGTCAGCTTAAGATTTTAGAATATTAAAACACAATTAAATTATGGTTGGCATCCTGTTCAGTAGTTACAAGATCGTAAACTGGACTTACAATCCCGTAACTGCTGAGGATTCACATTTACAGTTGTTAATGACTGGATGTGACCCTGAAAACATAAATTTGCAGCCTGGAAATGCCCCACCTGAAGGGCTTCTGAGGTGCTGGAGATCAGGGCACTTGGGAATGATATCTGCAGCTCCCTCCTGGTCATGGGGCGCCTTGAAACAAGCAGTTGCGGCAGGATCCAGAGAGGTCTTCTCATCCACCTGTTCTTGGTACACCCTGTGACCAGGGGACCAATACCCTGATCTGCAATGCCTTGGAAACACTCCTGTCAGGCCCCATCAGGCTGAAAAGATAGGTCTGGGGGGGATGGTATCACCAGACATAACAATGATGGTAGAGCTCCATCATAATAGTCAGATCTAATGATGTAGAATCTTGGGCCTATATTTTTATTTACTTACTTTATTTACCTTTATTTGTTATTATTTTGGCAGTGATCCAGAGCAGTTGTCCCAGATTCCATGCAAAGGTATCTCTCGGAGGAAAGAAAAGGAAGAGTTAAGCTACTTGTCTCATAAAAGTCTACTAAAGTCCCTTGGCATCACACACATTGTATGACCAGCAGATCTGTTTCCCAAGATGTAGGTGAGGTGGAGCAGCCTTCCTCTTTTTTTTCCACAGGTAGTGCATACTTCAGCCTTCATGGATCAGATTCAAGAGTCAAGGGGCTTCACACAGTTTTGTTCCTTATCCAGAAGCAAAATTCCTGTAGCTACTTAGGGTAATTAGTTAAAGTTTTATCCCTAGCTGAAGGCATACAATTTGAAAGACAGATTTGCTTCAGGCACTGGACAGGAGCTTTTGCAGACTATGCAGAGTAGCAGTCTCTAGATGTGAGTGTCCTTTTGGTTCAGTAAGGGTTTATCTAGCCAGGCAGTTTTCCCTGGCTCCCCCCTATATCAGAGCCCTGCAGTCGAAATGACTTGGGGCTCTTTCCCTGATTCACCTCTGGACAGTCCTGACAATGTTGGAGGCAAAGCCAGGGTGAACCCCTTAAAAAAAAAAAAACCCTGGGAAAACATGCATCATGCAGAAAAACCCAGATGGGTCTTGCACAGGAATGCAGGGTCCATACCTGCACGCCTGGCTGCATTGCTGGATGACAACACTGGTGTCACTCTGCAGCTGGGAAGAAGACCCCCCAGCACATGATGAAAGTCCCCTGCATTGACCGGCCTTGATCCATGCTGAGGGTCTCCTTCCCAGCTTCAGAGAACACAACCCATGACAGAATCGGAGGTCCTCACCAATATGGGCCACCATGTGCATGTGGACTTCTCCCCATTTTGTCATGGTAACAGGGAAGATCCAGGCCAGCTCCAGGGCTAGAATACTCTGGCTGGAGGTTTGGGGTATTCTGGCTGATGTATCATAGAATCATAGAATTGTAGAGTTGGAAGAGACCACGAGGGCCATCCAGTCCAACTCCCTGCCACGCAGGAAATCTTGATCAAAGCATCTCCAACAGATGGCAGTCCAGCCTCTGTTTAAAGACCTCCAAGGAAGGAGACCCCACCACGCTCCGAGGGAGTGCGTTCCACTGCCGAACAACTCTTACTGTCAAAAATTTCCTGTTGTATGTGGGGAAATAATCATTGTAACATAAAAGCAGTCTTGTGTACCTCATTCACAATCTTAGATAAGTCTAGGGTTTTTCCCTGCATGCATTTTGTTCTCCCAAAATTCCCTTCTCTTATTTCACTGGACACTTCCAGCCAACTGGAGTGCTGGGTCATTTAACACATGACCTAATTTGAATTTTATTGCTTTTGTGTAAGTTTTCTTCTGAATCTGACTCTCCATGAGGATGGACGTATCTTAGCCATCTTAAGCTTTCCTGTAACCATACCATGATGAACTCAGCCACGGCTGTAGGCTGAGTGAGTTTTTTTTATTACCTAAATACCTTGAGTTAGGGACCTTTTTCTTAAGTTTGTTTTAGTATGTAGATTGAGATTGATATACCTTCAGTAAACTTTGTTTTGCATTTTAAACTGACTCCTTTGTTTTTGGAATGAGTCTAATTTAACTGGGGGATCCCAGACCTCTGATGATAATTGAGCTTAAGTCTGCTTCTTAAGCGCATTCTGCATAAACACAAAGTCAAAAAGTGACTGAATGATTTTAATTCTTTTAAAAGAAATAATTCTTGTTGTTTTTAAAGGACTAGATCCCGGAATTTTTTTAATACAATTTTATTTTTAGACTCATTACCTTCCAACAGTTCCTTCTAGTGTTGGGGTGGAATCTCTGTTCCTGGAGCTTGCATCCATTGCTCCATGTTCCAGTCTCCATGTTCCAGTGTAGATAAGCTCTGCACAATCACACAGCAGAGAAAGCACCAGTTGTGCCCTTGATGCATTTAGCCTTTGCTCATCTACATGGCTTTTGCTCTGAATGTTTTGAAGTCTACTCCACTATGCACAACTGGCGTTTCTTTCAGTGTCAATTATAGCTTAATCCCCAATCCATTTTGTGATTGCAGAGCAGTTTTCCTAATTCTTTCCCTGGTCCTCTATTTAATTCTCCCATCCCTGCACTATACACACACTTCTCCAAAATTTCCGCTAACTTGGTTGGAGCAATTGTTTTTAAAAAAATCCTCTTTGTTACCCCCAATTCCATTTAGGCTGTAACCACACTACACAATTATAGCAGTTTGATGTCAAAGCAAACCTCTCTAAACAGGGAGGTCCAAAAGTTCAGAGCATCCATTAAAAAAGGCTTTGTCCCTAGCTGCCATCCACCATGCATTTATAAAAGTTTGACATCAAACTGTCAGTGCTACATTCTAAGGAATCCTGGGCTTTACAGTTTAGTGAGGTACTCTGAATTCTCTGCTAGAGAGCTCTAGTGCATTTACCTGAACTATGGTTTCCAACATATTCTGAGAACAGAGACTGAGGATTAAATGACGAATACTTTGGGAACTGTATAGTTTGGTGGAATGGACTAGAGCTCTCTAGCAGTGAATTCTAAGTACCCCACCAAAGTACAAATTTCAGCACTCCATAGGATGGAGGCATGACAATCATAGGAATATAAAATTGAAACAACTCATTAATGAAGACACCTTCCACCCAGAATGCACTTAGTGCTTCAGAGCCATTTCTACAGAAATTTGTCTTCGGGTTCATTATGCCCATTTTTGTAACCCTATAGTTTACTCTAGTTTCCATCTCTAACATGAAAGCTGTTTCCATCCCTGGCTATGCTGGCTGGGTTGCCTTCACCACTAGGCATATTTGTGGGAGTGATGGGAGTTATAGTTTACCACATCTGGAGGCCACTAGGTTGGAAAGGATGCCTCAGAAGATCTTCTAGAATTCATTAAACCAACTGTATATTTAATTTGTCCATCATATAATATCAAGTCCAAGTCATTTTCTGTTGTGAGGAACGCTGGGAGCTGTAGTTCAGCAACATTTGGAGGGCTGCACAGTTCCCACTCATGATATATATCTTTATTTTCAGCTCTTAGGGGTGGAAGAGGTAAACTGTAACTTACTTAGCTTGTGCATCAGTCTGGTACTGCCAGCACTTAATCAGCCCTTGAACTGGATAAGCCCAAAGCTTTCAGTTTTAGGGCCATGTTGATTCTGGTTTAAATACAACACATACACAGCCTTTTCACATTGTCCCTTTGACTCTCTACCTGCCATTGCACTTAAAACATCCATTATAAATTTTCTGTTATTGCATGGATAGTGTGTTAAGGAGAACAAAGAGTGATACTCAGCAAAGAATGGCTTATAAGGTCAGATTTAATAAACTTTTTTCCAGGTACTCAGCAGAACCTAGGATGTGCCCCAGTGCATCTGAATGTATAGAATCTCCTTTTATGTAGCCTAATAAAATTTGATAGAGTTGTTGAAATCCATTTGAACCAGCTGCAATGACAAACAGTACACTAAAGAAAGCAGCAGCATAGCAAATATCAGCTATTGCCAATCCTCAACAAAGATGCTTAACAAATTACATAAGATTAGCACTCTGACCTAAATGCATTTTCTTGGCACAAAGTCTGATGGAGTTCAGCAGGCCTGCTTTCAAATATGTGTGCCTAAAATCACAGCCTGAAGCACATTTTTTCTGCTGATTAGATTCAGTTCTCCAGAAGTCAACCAAAAATTCACCAGCTACACAGGTGAGGTGACCAACTGTTTCAACCACAATCACATTCATATTACTTTGCCATTCAGTTTATGATCAATGACAAAATATAAGAAGACCTTTTGAACAAAGAAAGGGGTCATCTATACGAGGAAGGGGGGAATGGATCGCTCCACAATAGTAACAATTTGCAACAGCTGCAAACTGTCTTAATGTTTTTACAGCCTCCATAAACTTCGCATGCCCTCTAGCCAAGATGGCAGCCATAGGTGATTTACTCGCTTTTTAAAATCTCCTGCCACTGAATTTTTTTTTAAAAAAACCCAAAACCATTTACCATGGTGTGCAAAAGCAATATTTCATGTTTACAAAAAAAAGAGAAAGAAAATTATTGCCATTTTATTGCCTACCAATCGCTTGCTAAGCTGAAAATCCAACATGGCAGCAATGGGCGCTTGCCCTGATAACAAGACCCTCCCCCTGTGCTCATCCAGCCAATTAGCTTGCACTGCCTCTCCTATGGAAAATCACAGCAATGCGAATGCAATTGTCTTAACAAGCAGGAATGTGCATCCCCTATGGAGCTTTGTTCTCTCTCTCTCTCTCTCTCTCTCTCTCTCTCTCTCTCTGGCTTTTCTTCACAAACGAAGATTCTGGAAGGACTCATCCCATGTTTTCTGCAAGCACGCTGATGACTAAAAAGGCCAATCCGAGATAGACAAGTCCGATTGCAGAAAGCACAGCAGAAGGTTTCCTCGGGTGATGTTACTGGGTTGTGATTCTTTCTGCATTGCCGTTTCTCTTCAAGACTTCTTCGGTGTGAGTTCTCAAATGAGGCTGCAGCATTGTGGATAGTGCGTCTCCATGCCTCCCGATGTTAGGCCAGGGCAGACCATTGTTGGTGATCAATTTCGCAAAACTTGAGATGTTGTTTCAGGGAGTCCTTGTATCGCTTTTTTTGGAGCACCCCTCTTACGCTGACCCGTGGCGAGTTCACTGTAGAGTACTATTTTGGGGAGGCAATGGTCTTCCATCCTAGACACATGCCCTGCCCAGCGCAGCTGTGTTCTCAATATCATGGCCTCAATGCTGGTGATCCCTGCTTGCTCAAGGACAGCAACATTTGTCACATAGTCAGTCCAGTGTATATTTAGGATTGTGCGTAAACAGCGCTGGTGGAAGCGTTCGAGGAGTCGTAAGTGGTGGCGATAGGTGACCCATGTTTCAGATTCATAAAGGAGAATAGACAGTACAATGGCTCTATACACACTGATTTTTGTGTTTCGCCTCAGGTGTATATTACTCCAGACTCTTTTGTCAAGTCTTCCAAATGCGCTATGTGCCTTTGGTAATCTGTGATCGATCTCTTTGTCAATCTTGGCATCTGCGGAGATGATGCTTCCCAGGTAGGTGAACTGCTGAATGGACTTAAGCACAGAATTGCCAACGGCAATGTGGGGATGGTGGTACTCGTCCTGTGGTGCAGACTGGTAAAGAACTTCTGTTTTCTTCAGGTTGACTTCCAGCCCAAAGAGCTCTGCAGCTGTTACAAAGCAGGATGTTAGGCGCTGCAGAGCTGCTTCTGTGTGGGCAACAAGGGCAGAATTGTCAGCAAAGAACGGCTCATGGACTAGATAGTTTAGAGTCTTAGTGCAAGCCCTCAGACGGCTTAAGTTAAACAAGCTACCATCAGTACGGTAACGTATATAGATGCCGTCGTCTTCTTCGAGCTCTGCTGTAGCCCTTTGGAGCATCATGCTGAAGAAGATTGTAAGTAAAGTTGGCGCAAGAACACAACCTTGCTTCACTCCATTAGTTATTAGAAAGGGCTCTGAAAGAGCATCGACATATCTGATTTGACCACGCTGGCCCTCATGTAGCAAGATAATCATTTTAAGTGATTTGGGGGGACATCCTAGTCTTTCCAGAATCTGCCACAGACCTTTCCTACTCACGGTGTCGAAGGCTTTGGTGAGGTCAACAAATGTTACATAGTGACCCTTGTTCTGCTTTCTACATTTCTCTTGCAGTTGTCTAAGGGCAAATACCATATCTGTAGTACTCCTATTGGCTCTGAAGCCACATTGGTTTTCAGGAAGAAGTTCTTCTGCAATGGCAGGAACTAATCTGTTCAGGAGTATCCTTGCAAGGATTTTTCCAGCAATAGAGAGCAGTTATGCCTTGATAGTTTGAGCAATCAGATTTTGCTCTTTTTTTCTTGTACAGGGTGATGATGACTGCATCTCGGAGATCTGATGGCAGTTCCCCTTTTTCACAGCAATTCACAAGGAGTTCATGGAATTTAACATGGAGTACATGGCCTCCGTGTTTCCAAACTTCAGGTGGGATTCCATCAATCCCAGTTGCCTTGCCGTTTTTCAACTGCTGTATGGCCTTAAGGGTCTCTTCCAAAGGGGGAGCTATGTCTAATTCATTTTTCATCGGTTTTTGTATCATATGTTGGATAGCTGAGCCTTGGACTACTCAGTTGGCTCTAAAGAGACTTTGAAAGTGTTCAGCCCATCGATTCAGGATGGAGGCTTTATCAGTAATTAATGTTTGACCATCTGTACTAAATAAGGAGCTTTGGACCTGATAAGTAGGTCCAAACACTGCCTTAAGAGCTTCATAGAATCCTCTAGAATCACCCAGATCTGCACAGCATTGTGTCTTTTCTGCTATATTGATCCACCACTTGTTCTGCATGTCTTGGAGTTTTTGTTGAAGTTTACTACATGTGAGACGGAAAGCTGCTTTACTTACGTGGCAAGTTGGCTGGGCAATGTGTGCCTGGTGAGCAGTTCTCTTCTTTGCCAACATCTCCTGGATCTCTTGGTTGTTTTCATCAACCAGTCTTGGTTTTTCTTGTGGGAGAACCCGAGGGATTCTTCCGCAGACTTGAGGATACTGTTTTTGATACGTTGCCAAAGCACTGTAGGAGAAGGATCTGCAAGATGGTCTTCAAGTTTTGTTTACAGGTTTGCCTGGAAGTTGTCTCTCATGGTAGCTTGTTGAAGATTGTTGACTTGGAGTCTCCTCTTTAAGATGCCACCCCTCTTAGGTTTGAACTTAAGATGAAGATTTAGTTTACATCTGACGAGGCGATGATCTGTCTGGCATTCTGCACTGGGCATCCCTCGAGTATGACGGACATCGCGAATGTTTCTCTGGTGGACTAGAACATAGTCAATGAGGTGCCAATGTTTGGATCGGGGATGCATCCAGGTTGTCTTCAAGTTGTCTTTCTGCTGAAACATAGTGTTTGTAATAGTCAGCTGTTGTTCTGCACAGAACTCTAGCAGGAGGCATCCATTATCATTGCAATTTCCAACACCATGCTTGCCTAAGACACCTTTCCAGGCTTCGGAGTTCTTTCCTACTCTGGCACTGACGTCATCAAGGATAATAATTTTATCTTCTACAGGGACTTTTTGTATGAGTTGGCGTAGGTCTGTGTAGAATTTGTCTTTCTCTACAGGGTCGGCTTGCATAGTTGGGGCATATATACTAAAGAGAACAACATGTGGGAGGCGTAAGGAAATAATGCGATCAGAGTGTCCTGTTGGCAAGGTTTCGAGTTTGGAGGCAATGGAGATTTTAATCATGAAGCCTACTCCAGAAAGATGTTTTTCGGTTTGGGGTTTGCCAGACCAGTAAAGTGTGTAGCCGGCGCCATGTTCTTTAAGGCTGCCTTCCTCATGGAGATGAACTTCACTTAGAGCAGCGATGTCAATATTAAGCCGTGATAGTTCATGGGCTATTAGAGCAGAACGACACTCAGGCCATCTACTATTTTCAGAGTCTCGCATGGTTCTGATGTTCCAGCATGCAAGCGTCAGTTTATTTACACCTTTGGAGGCCGGTGTGTGCCTTTGTTTCTTTGCCTTGGTTTGACGGCGTCAGAAGATTCCCGTTGGCCACAGCTAGCCAACCAGGTAGTTCGGGATGAGCTTTTGTTAGGCCACCTTTTCTAGGCCCCTCTCCATATGGAGCAAGCAGTGCTCTCCTTAAAAAAGGCTGTTTGGTCATTCAGGATGCTGCCGAACAAGACTGTCATCTCCCAGGTCAGCCTCGAGTGACCAAAGTCCTGAACCGCCTGCATGCAGGGTTGGGTCTGCAGTTTCCAGTGCGTCTTTACACCTGCCGGTTTCGTCCCTCACCTATCGCTACAGGGCTTTTGTTTGTTTGTTTTTGGGATTGGATTTGTCCTTCGAGCCTGTGTAATGGATTTTTCTGGTGGAGCGCAGCGTGCACAGAACTGGCCTCACCCTTTAAACCAGAGATTCATCTGCTGTGGCCTTGCAAGCATGGACGTAGCAGCGAGGTCCTCGGGCCGTAGGTTTGATTAGAGTTTCCTTCTCTTAGATGGTTGACCTTACAGGGTTGGACGAGCACCATCTGCCCGGGTTTGGGATTAGAGTTTTCCTTCTCCTAGGACAGTTGCCATAAAGCTAGAGAGCCCATCCTGCCCTTTGATGCTATTTGTCAGACCCTTCAGTTTTGACCTGTCTGGCATGGGAGACCCTACCAGTGGCTATTATGCCACCGCCAGCATAGCTCAAAACATCATTAGGGTATGCAAGCCTCTCTCCCACGACAAGGGGGCGTCAATGGAGAGGAGAGCTTTGTTAAAACTCTGAGAAAAGCCAAAAGGCTATCATGGCACAGTTTTTGGAGTTTTTAGCTTCACCTTCTGAATACAATGCATCAATGCAGATTCCCATTAAGACAGATCTATTTCCTAGCAAATTCTATGAGAATTATTTTGACCGTTTAGACAACCCCAAGGAGACAAATGCCCAAGTAGGGATTTAAACTGGCCACAACTTTAATTTGCATAATAACAATACATTAACAGACCAAACAAGTGAAGTTGATGAGATGAAACCCAAAATTGCCAAATGTGGTCTCTCACCATTCCTTGTCACTGGACCAGCCTGTTTGCCTGGCTTGAATCCAAGCCTTGATGTGCCCAATTATAGCCTCATGGAAGAGAAGGATGAGTAAACTACCAACTCATGCAGTTACCTAATCTGCAAGTTGGTCTTTCTAGGGCTGTCCCTTTCATCTCAAATCTTCATCTCAAATGCCCTTCTCCCCACCCCCTTCTTTGAATATGAGGTTCAGAGAATCAGAGAGTTGGAAGAGACCACAAGTGTATCTCTCACCTCAGTTATTACCAGTTGTGATAAAAGCAGCAATCTTGACTTGATCTGTGCTTGTAGACAATGCTTGCAACCATTCAGTAAGTATTCTGGAATTATATACAGCTTTGATCTTATAACACATTGTAACCTGCCCTGATACCCACCCCCCACTCTTTCAATAATTCATCAATTGGCTAAATTTCATATATTGGCTTAGTATTGGCACTCCACGGTGATTGGCAGTAGAGCAGGGACTCCAAAGTATAAGGAATCAAGGTTTGCTCAGAAAACCTAAGGAAGTAGTCTGCTAAAATTCCAAAAAGACACACCTGGGAAAGGATTATACAAACCCCCCTGGAACTGGTGAGCTAGGGAGAAATGGGCTAATTCTCCTGGACCTTCACAGAAATGAATCACTCAATAATCTCTTTAAGGTAGCTGGACACTATTTGCTTACGAAACTGGTTTTTCCTCACACTTCCCCCCCAAAGCAATAGAGGTTTGCTTGAGACCCATCAGTTTTAATGTTTCAACCGTTAGCAATCTTGTTAACACATCTGGCGAATCCAATATATCTAATCCTGGGAAACTCTGGCAGACATTGTATTCCACTAAAACTCACCCCTTCAGGAGGAATATGAAAAATAAATATCACCCCAAAGCACACCCAAGGTATTCCTGGGTTGTTGTTTGTTTTTTTTTATGGGCTGTGAGGCCATGTTCTGGAATAGTTTCTTTCTGATGTTTCGCCTGAATCTGCGGCTAGCATCTTCAGAGAATTCTCTGAGATGCCAGCTGCAGATGCAGGCAAAACATCAGAAAGAAACTATTCCAGAACACAACCTTACAGCAGGGGGGAAAAAACCCAAGGAAAATCTATGGATGCCGGCCGTGAAAGCCTTCAACTTCACACACCCAAGGTATGCTCAGTTTCCCAGAGGCTGTCACTCTGCTGGTTTACTGGGTCACCCAGTGCTCCTAGCCATTCTTCTGCTGCTGCACGAATCTCTGCTCTTCGGACAGGTATTGTATAGTCCATCATTCCAAACTCTATTCCTCTATCCCAATATCTCCTTCCTCTTTTGCTAACTTTATGTGGCTGCTTGAAGCCTTAGTGTATGTGTGTGTGTGCTCCCTTGATTATTTTTCAATAAAACCATTTTAATTTTACCCCCTTGCTTGGAGTCTCATCAGTGAGTACTGGTATACATAGGTCAAAAGATCCTGCAGTTACCTGGCTTCTGGCTGCCATCTTGGGCTAATTAGAATTCCTCATACTAAAATTAGACACTAGTGGGCTCCCCATGGACCCCACGTAATTTGAGTAACAACATAAGTTTGATAGCAAAACAATAACAGCTAACAACAACCTAACCACTGGTGCAGCCCCAGGGAAGGCAAAAACATGCCACAATGTCATGAAAACCAAAACCCCAAAGACAATTTTCTGGAGTGCCCAAAAAGCAGTGGTGTGTGTGGGCAGAGGAGTTATAGACCTCTTGGGGGGAAAATGTTGTTACATTTGTTAAATAAACTAAGGTAAGGATCTGTCAGGAAGGGGTGATAGAATGGAATGTTGGGAGTGGGATGTCTGAGAGGATTTTGAAAGGCTAGTTAAAGAGTTGGTGGGGGAAGTGAGGGTTGAGTCTGTTAAAGGAGACTGTAGGGATTAGTTAGGGGTAGGAGATTTAGGAGTTTGGGTGGTTAGAACAGTTAAGAGTCAGGATCAGCATTAGTCAGTTGAGTGCTGGGTACCAGCAGCCTTGGTGTAACCAGGCCCCCTCAGCTATTTGTCCCCCTGTGGGCAGCGCTGTCCAAAATGATTGCTCTGAAAGAGTTCGGTGACAATATTGGAATGTCCAAAGGAAACAAAACTTGTTTTCAAAACTCAGAAAGAAAGACAACCATGTTTAAATAATAATAGCTATAAATTATGCCACAAAAGATGTATCTAAAAGGTTGGCGTTATCCGAAGAACAATTGTTGGTTCCCACTAAGTAGACCCATTCATTCAGTGGAACTCACACACGTGTAGACTTTCAAAGTTCCCATTGAATCAGTGGATTTACTGTAACTGAGATCAATGGTTGCATTTAGGTCTTTGTTATTAATAGTTTTATAACAGCCAGCCCAAAGGCTAGCAGATTCTACAAGATGCTGAGCTAATTAATTAATCTGGGTACAAATGTGAGTTGATGCTGCCTAGCAACTAAGTGAACCATAGAGGATTTGTTTTAACTTCTCCCTCTTATATAAGTCAATAGTATTCTGTTCTTTCAGATGCTTGGTTGTGCCTCTCTGCGTTCTCACTTCTAAGTAAAGTTCTGGTTTGTCAATCCTTCAAACTTGGGTGCCGTTTACATGATGAAAAAGTAGTGGGAGGAATTCATGTTGAACACTGGCTGTTTACACATACATCGTGTCAGGCATGGGATTTTGGGAAGGGGGCCACCTTTTATCATGCAACCCACGGGACTTTCAGTCCTGCGGTTTGTCCAGTTTTTTAAAAAAGTCACGGGGAGGATTCGGAAACTCATACGTCTGAACACCCCGAGACAACATATCTCAGTACTTGGTGCTGACCGGAAATATATGTGACCAGGGGCAGGCTCAGAGAGCAGAGGAGGGGTCAGTCACCCATTCAAAAGATTCAGCCTCACCAGATGAAAACAAAGGCTTCCATTCCAGCTGCAAGTAGGTTTTGTGTGTGTCTGCATTAAATCACCTGTTCAATGGATTTCTACACTGGGAACCCTTCTACCTTAACCTGTCCCTCCCCTGCATGCTTGGTTTAAATTTTAAAGAGAGAGTAAATTGTAAAGAGATCACAGACGACCCCCCCCCCGCCTGCATCCACTCCATTTGTGTAAAAGCACAGTAAAAAAAAATGCCACCATCTGAGCAGACTGATCGCATATTCATCCACATGCACACACCCGCCTGCATGCACTCCATTTGCTTAAAGGCACAGTAAAAAATGCCATCGTCTGAGCAGACGATCCATCCATTCATACACACACACACACCTGCATCCTCACTTTCAATAGGCTTTAAATAGTGTTCTTTCAATTCGGAAGGACAGCAATGGGTATAGCCACTGAGCATCCCTTCCTTCCTCACTTTCAATGGGATTTAAATGGTGTTCTTTCAATTTGAAAGGACAGCAAAGGCTGTAGCAACTGAGCACCCCTTCCTTCCTCACTTTCAATGGGATTTAAATGGTGTTCTTTCAATTCGGAAGGACAGCAAAGGCTGTAGCCACTGAGCACCCCTTCCTTCCTTGCTTTCAATGGGATTTGAATGGTGTTCTTTCAATTCAGAAGGGCAGCAACAGGTGTAGCCACTGATCACTCCTTCCTCCCCACGTTAGGTCATGATCGCTCATTCCTCCCCTCATCTTCTCATCGCCTCATCCCCAATGTAACACTCAATCATCCCCTCATCCCCAAGCAGAAGCTTTAACAAACATTTGAGCCACATTTGAGCCAGCCAATAGCATCGCTTGTGGTGTGAAACTCTCAAGGAAGTACGTCACTGAGGTTGTGAAAAAACGAGTAATTGCATCCTTGATTGACAGCTAAAAAAAAAATCCCGGGACCGTAAACTCGTGTAAACAAAAAAAACCTGGGGTAGTATATAGTGGGAGAAGGTACATATCGTGGGATGTGATGCTGTGTAAACAATGATCCCGGGATCTCCCAGGATATCTAGTTCAGAGACAAAAATCGTGTAAACAGGGAGGGATGAAGAAGGGATCAAGAAATCCTGGGACACCCCGGGACAAAAACTACTGTCTAACTGACACCTTGGATTCAATCTTTCAGAAGCTCATGCTAACAAACCTTTCTTTTTAGAGCAGGAGTGGGCAAAGGAGCTAGGGGACAATTTCCCCTCCAACCGTCATTTATGGGATGCACCCTCGACAGTGCTCCCAGATACCTCTGAGTCCTTCCCAAAATGGCAACCAGAAATGACACAGCGTTACTCCCTGTCCTCATTTTTAAAAGAACTCTGATGAACGTAGAAGTATTTGGGGTGATGGGGCTTCTGAGGAAAGTATTTGGGGTGATAGGGGTTTCTGTCTGTGTCTGGGGGTGTTTCCCACTTTGGGGGGGCTCTCTGTGGTTTGGGGCTGAATATGCCCCAAATTGTGCCAATTCTATTTTTTAAGGTTGGGTTTAGAAGCTTTGTGGAACTGAGGGGGGAGGCTTTGGTGACTACAGCACTGGGATTCTGGGGTGGTATGCAGCCCATGGGCCACAACTTGGCAACCCCTGCTCTAGAGAGTAGATATTACTGCAGTACTTGAGGACAATGTTGTAAGGTCTGAATTGGCTTTATGAGAACTTAGCAATTACTGGCTGAAATCAATGTTCTCTCAGTCAACATTCTTTAGACAACATTCTCTCTGTCAACATTCTGTAGACAAGACTTTTATTGTACCATTGCCTTATCTCATTCACTAAATTTCACAGAGGCTTCACATGATGTCCCCCTTCTCCTCATAACCCTCCTTTCTTTTTCCAACTCTTCCATCTTTTGGGAAAAAATCTTTTAAGGACATAAAGACAGAGTAGCACAGCATCTTCAGTGTTAGCATGAGGAGCCTTCATCTGGAAGTGTCATCTGGCTCCTAACAACTGTGGATTGGACTCAGACATACTCAAGCTTAGAGTAGACCCACCAAAATCAGTGGAATGTTAGTTATGAATTCTTTGCTCCATTGATTTCAGTAGGCCTTCTCTAAACCCCATCATGTCTTCATCAATTCTTTGTATAAAATGAATTATGTTTCTCATTCTGTTTTTCCAGTCCTGTAGTAAAAACATCTGTCCCCAAACTGATTTTCTACTGATTCCAAGTTATTGTTGTTGTTTAAATTTTGCATGTTAGTTGAACTCATGGAGGCACAGGAAGCTGCCTTAGATTGAGGAAATTATCAGACAGGAACGCAAAAAGTGTTCCTGTTCCACAATCTCCCAACCCATCCCTGTCCCAACACAAAACCCCTCCCCAACAGACTTACCTTATCTTCCATCCAAAGGCAGCCCAGGAATGAATGGACCTCTAACAGAGCTCTGTTCACATCCTGGACTGAAATCCCATCCGTTCTCGCAAGAAGACATGAGTGAGGGAAATTCAAAAAGAAAAAAAAATACACACAAAAAAGTTCAGAAAAGCACATACACACACTAAAAAATATAACAAGCAACCTGGGGAGCGTACAAAAAAGAGGGTAGCCTACCTGTTTCTCACAATCCCATCCAGAAGTGTTCTGGCAGGACCTCCCATTGACAATGGAATGAGTCAAAAACGGCACGAGGTTTCAGATGCTAGCAATGCCAGCACCAAAGCATGACAGGCAATCCATTGACAGCTTTGGCTGTCAATAAAAAGAAACACTAGAATACTGATAGCAGAACACAAAAGGATGACATCGTGTGATATTGGTGTCCTTTTGCGTTCCGCTGTCATAATTCTGGCACCACACTAGCTGCTTCTGATAATCTCCCTAGTCAGGCCACTGGCCCATCTACTGGTCCAGTGCCACTACTGAGTTGACACTATTGGCAGTTCTGACTGGCAGGATTCTGACCCAGCCCTACCTGGAAATACATGGTATCTCCTGGCAGTCATCCATCCAAGTACTTACCAGGCCAACCTTGTTTAGCTTCTGAAAGCATATAAGTTTGTGTGTATATGGTGTATGGTGGTTAGGGATTATTGGGATTATTGCAGCTCGTTTTCTCAGAAATACCTCCTAGACCAAGAAGATGGGAAAGTATAGGAAGAATGGAAAACTAAAACAAGTTTTCCATGGCTCCTAATGAACTACAAAACCTGATCTCCTACGTACCTTGTTTTATGGGATATTAGCACCCCCCCCCAACTTGCCATGATGCAGTAATGGATGAGCAGTTATATGAAAGCTTTTTGTAGTTGAATGAAAGCTTTTTTTTTTCTTCCAGTGCCTTTCCTTCCTTTTCGGTAAACCCCTTCCTGGGATTGACTTCCATCAGCCAACGGGGGTGAGGAGGTGGACGCAGCTCTGAGGTCTTGGAGTTTGACACTTCTCCCTCCTCTTCTAACTCCTTGCTGGATTTGACTTCCATTAGCCAATGGAGGAAGAGGCGGTGGCAGCAATCTCAGAGGGCCAGGTGCACTTTCTTCCTGCACACCAGCCTCCACTACTGCCCTGGTACTGCTTCTTGCCCTGGCAGCAGTTGATTGCAGGTACAGTAATGTTAAATTTTAAATACCTGTACTGACTTGAGCATTTATGTTATTTTGGCATCCACAGGGGGTCCTAGAACCAACCCCCCACAGATACTGAGGACCCACTGTAGAGTTTTCTAGCACCATACCAAGGCAGTCCCACTGGCATGCATCAATCTTTCAGTATATCTACAGCTAGTATTGTACATCAGTGACTAAGTAAGTAGCCTCTCCAGGCCCACCCCACCCCAAACCTAATGGAAATATCATTCACCCATACTCTGATCACCTGCGGAATGGACCTCTTTCTTCCTATGCAGGTGATGTCTGGTAAGTTGGGGGGGCAGTTACAATTGTGGCAGTTGTGCCACAATTGTGACTAAGTAGCTATAATGGACACAGAATAACTATCTAGATTTACTCATCCATAACTATTCAGTATACATGATCAGTACTTAGCCATGATTATGACACTATTGCCATGATCCTGATTCCCCCTCCTCCAACCTACTTTACCAAGCATCAGCTGCATGAATCATAGACTCATAGAGTTGGAAGAGACCACAAGGGCCCTCCAGTCCAACCCCCTGCCATGCAGGAATACACAATCAAAGCATTCCTGACAGATGGCCATCCAGTCTGTTTGAAAACTCCAAAGAAGGTTTTTAAGGTTCAAAAGGGGGTAATTTGGGGAGGATATAACCATAAGTAATTCACTTGAGCCTGCCATCTTGATTCACTGGCATGCCTCCTTGTGAACAGCAAACATGGATAGCTGTGCACACCAGCGACCTTGCAAAAAAACCCATCAAGACTGATGAAAGCTGCTGCGAATTGATGTTACTGCTCACAAATCAACATTTTATTCCCTCGTATAGACCAGCTCAAAGTTAACCCTGACGCTGATGCTTTATGAGTTTGGGAATACTGATACCTGACAGGGGAGAAGGAAGTCCATTCTGCCAGCAATCAGAGCACGGGTGAACAATGTGTCTGTCAGGTTTTGAAGGGGTTGGGCCAGTAGAGGTTACTTAGTACCTTAGGAAGACACAAATATGAAGTAATAATAATTAGTGGCAGTAGTAATAGTAGTAGTAGCACTAGTAATAGTAGTAGCAGTAATATACTTAGTACACTTAACTAATTAGCTGATGTAGAATACCAGCCCTTATCTCCACATTCATGCTTCCTAAAAGAACTTAGCTGACAGATCTCCACTATTTAATCTAAAATACACCAATCTTAATTTTCCTTTTTCACAACAGTCCAGAAAGTAACAACCAATCTCACTGTTCACTCTGTTCAGCTTTATAAGATTATTGAAGCCATTCTGTGATGTGAACTCTAGTGCCAACCTGTTATGGGGTTTTTTAAATAATGAACCAGGATGTACAATTACATTAAAAAAAAAAAACCTTCATTGAACTGAATTAATTTCTTTATCCCAGTATATTCTTATTTATGTGAACTGTAGGCATTTTCTGTGTATCTGTTAGGACTAGATGAGCTCAGCCAAAATGGAATTTAGCTGACTTGAGGATTGGAAACTTTGTGATTGCTATTGAGTGTGAAATCTGCAGCATGATGAAAATCTCCCACTGCTAGAGAAAAAGCACACATTCAGATTCTTAGAAAAGCTTCCTCAAGCAGTTTTTATAAATACAATATAGTTGGTGTACAGATGTTAATAAAAAAAATACATCTAAGATTACCAGGACCACCACAGCTACATTAAGCAGTTTTGCTTTTGCAATCTCTTGAATAGCAAGACTCCGTGTTTGTCGGCTTTTTGAGAGAACAGAATTGCAATGCCAGCATTCTCAGGCACATGAAGACTTAGCAATCTTCCTTCGTTCCAGTTTCCTGGCCACACAAGCTCACGCTACAGCTAGTCACATGAAGCTTCTGAAGAAATCTGGGCTACTGTGAGAAATACAAAAGAAAACACTGGCTGACTCTGGAGCCTGTTTGTATACCTCACCAGTTCTGAAAGTACATCTGTATGATTGCTTTTTCCAATATAAGTTAAACTGGGTTTGTGTGTGTGGGTGTGTGGTTGTTGGTTTGATTTTCAACTGACTTTGTACTGGATGTGAACATATAAAACTCTCCTGTTCCAAGGATGTAAATCTTTACTTGTTACACTCCTGGGCCCAAGAGCAAATATTTATTTAGTATTTTTTACTTTACTCATTTATATCCCACCTTTCCCACAATAACAGGACTCAAGATGGCTTACAAATTATTAAACCCAGACCAGATTAAAAGCCATACAAAAATGTCCTTTTTAGCTGTTGTATTTTGTGAACTGTTAACTATGTATTTTTTAATTTGTTGTAAGACACTACGGACTTTTTCAGACAAGGGTTACCATGCAAGAAGCTTGCGGAAGAGGTACGGTGCTCTTCGGTGAAGTTGTTCGTGAGTAACATATGGTGTGGCTGCCTTCAATCATACACAGAAGTGACATGGACGATGCCGAGAGAGGGACAGCGTCATCCGAAATGGACCCCCTGCCACACAACAGCGCCGTACCTCTTCCGCAAGCTTCTTGCGTGGTAACCCTTGTTTGAAAAAGTCCTTTGAGTCCCAAACTGGGGAAAAGGCATGATAGAAATAACAATAACAACACTATCAACACTAAAAGGTTATTGTATGAAAGATGGAGCAAGCTTGCTTTCTGATGCTTCTCCAGAGGACATTATCTGAACCAGTGGATTCAAATTACAAGAAAGATTTCAACTAAACATCAAGAAGCATTTTCTAACACTAACAGCTGTTCAACAGTAGAATAAATTACCTCAGAAGATAGTGGACTCTCTTTGTTTGAAGTTATTTAAACAGAGGTTAAATTAGATTCCTGCACTGGCAGAGGGTCGGACTAGATGGTCCAGTGGTCCCTTCTAACCTTATGATTCCAACGCGATCTCATGCATCATGCATACAAATGCTTCTCATGCCAGGAGCACCTATCCCTCTCAAGAAGGGCTTGGGAACAGATGGTTTTCCAAATCTTGTTGGACACATCAGCTCATGGCCTTTAGTGCAAGATGACGGGAATCGACATCTGAGGTGCCACAGATTCCACGCTCCTGCTTTAAATCAACTGGGGCTGGCAGTTGCTTGGAAAAAGAGAAGGGAGGTATCTCTCCTATCAACAGGGTCCACTATGGCATTTGGTTTGCTACTTTTTCCTTACTGTAGCTATATTCATTCTCAATGTACGAGCTAATGTTTTCACAGCCAGCATTTTTCCTGATTGCATCTAAACAGCCCTCCCCAATACCTTCCCAACAGGCACACATTTAAAGCCATGTTTCCTCCTCAAACATTCAAACTCATGGACTTTGGAGCCCATTTGTAACCTATCATCGCTTAACAGAGTCAGCCGAAGCTGCAGAATCCTCTCTGCCAAGGTAACTATATTATGGAAAAGGTAAATTGGCAGGGGATGGGAATGAAGGAACTAGCAAGATGTTTTCCAGTCACCAGAGCAAAAAGAAAAAAACAGAAAGCAAGACTTTAAATTGTAGAGGAGAAACATACCATATATCAGAGAAATGTTCAGCAAGGGAGGTGAGCAGTGAGGGTCAAAACAAATGAACAAAGGCATGAAGATGCAGAGTAAAGGGAAAACTCTTAGGCTAAACTCACAAAAGGGCTAAAATGAATTTGCATATAAATGTGTGCAAAAAGATCCATGTCAGCTGTTTAACCTCACAAAAATAATTATCTTCAGAAGGTGGAAATGTGAAGTGGAGCAACAGGGAAGACAGGTGTAACAACCATGCTCCCAACTGCTTCCTCTCTATTCCCTTTCATATCTCCCTTCCAGTATTTTCCCACCGATGTTTCTGCTTGCTTAGTGGAACACAGAGAACAAAATGCACACAACATTGCAGGGTGAGACAGAACCACTTTAAAACAGATATTCCAGCTGCACAAAAAAGCCAAACAAACACAACACTTCATTTATGATGCTGCCTTAGTTCATTATTCACTAGCTGTATATTCCTGTATGGCAGCACATTGGACTTAATGGCCCTTACGATATCTTCCAACTCTATGATTCTTTGATTAACTAAAAAGACAATCCAAGTAGGTCATGCTCCAATATAAATCCCAAACTAGAGTTCTGATTTCACCATGATTGCCTGATAAATAAATCTTTTTCTTACTGCATATCACCAGTTTTCAAACAGCACATATTTTTTCCAATTGCACATTCTTTGTCTAACAGCAGATGAAAAAGAAAAACTGGAGAGAACCCTGACTGTTGGCACACTTTTGTCTTGCCTTGAACTTTAAAAGAGCCAGACTTATAAAAGATTATTGAATCCTCAGTCATAGAAGAAAAGAAGGCAGACACTCCCACTCATTAATTTATGCTAATTATGCTTATGCGTACACTAATATGTTCATTAGATACAGTATAGAATTCTGAGGGCTCTATCAGACCACTCCACTTTAACATTCTTTTGCTTGCATAAATGGTGTCATTTTTATGCTGGCAAAAGAACCCTCTGTACCAGACCTACCTTTACCAGTGTTAAAGAGGCATGAAAAGGCTTCCCTGGCAGTAACGGAGCATAAACAAAACTCTGTTAACTTCCAGGGTCAAGATCTCACGAGAAGACGCTAGTACAGGAAATTTGAAAAATTAAGCCAAAAAACCACACAAAAAGTTAGTTAATACAAGCACAAAAACACACATGTCAAATCCCAAGTAAATAGGGGTCTCTCTCTCTCTCGCTCTCTCTCTCTCGCTCTCTCTCTGGCTTTCCTTCGCAAATGAAGATTCGGGAAGGACTCATCCCGCACTTTCTCCAAGTGCGCTGATGACTAAAAAGGCCAATCCAAATTAAACAAGTCCGGTTGCAAAAGCACAGCAGAAGGTCTCTTTGCCTTGGTTTGACCGCATCAGAAGATTCCTGTTGGCCGCGGCTAGCCAACCAGGTAAGGCTGCTTGGTTGTTCAGGATGCTGCCGAACAAGACTGTCATCTCCCAGGTCAGCCTCGAGCGACCAATGTCCTGAACCGCCTGCATGCAGGGTTGGAGCTGCGGCTTCTAGTGCATCTTTACACCTGCCGTTTTGTCCCTCGCCTATCACTACAGGGCTTTTTTGGAATTGGATTTGTCCTTCGAGCCTGTGCAATGGATTTTTCTGGTGGAGCGCAGCGTGCACAGAACTGGCCTCACCCTTTAAACCAAAGGTTCGTCTGCTGGCCTTGCAAGCATGGACGGTAGCAGCGAGGTCCTCGGGTCGTAGGTTTGATTAGAGTTTCCTTCTCTTAGATGGTTGACCTTACAGGGTTGGACGAGCACCATCTGCCTGGGTTTGGGATTAGAGTTTTCCTTCTCCTAGGACGGTTGCCACAAGGCTAGAGAGCCCATCCTGCCCTTTGACACTCTTTGTCAGACCCTTCAGTTTTGACCTGTCTGGCATGGGAGACCCTACCAGTGGCTATTATGCCACCGCCAGCATAGCTCAAAACATCATTAGGGTACGCAAGCCTCTCTCCCACAACAAGGGGGAGTCAATGAAGATGGGGGGTGGTCATAAAAAGAGTATCCCTTATCTGGCTGTGCCAATCGCACCCGGAAGTGTTTGCCCATTCATGTTGCATACATGTGAGTACAATGGCGTATGGATTCAAACGCCGGCAATGCCAGCAGAAAATCACTACAGAGGATCAGTTTCCTGCCAGAGAGAAGAAGGAGACCAGCTTCTGGACAGCCAGTTTCCTGCCAGTTTCCAGGCCAGTTTTCTGCCAGGGAGAAGAAGGAGAGCAGCTTCTGGACAGCCATTTTGACTGACAAGCCTAACGGCGCGCGAATTTCAGTGACCAAACAAAAATACAGAATACCTAAAAGTACAGCTTAGCATTCTCAGCATTACCTAAGAGTTCTCAGATTACCTAAAAGCTCTCACCATAGACACTGAGGGAACTGTGGCAGTCACCTGCAACACTTGTGCGATGTTTGTCTTCTTGTCTACAGACGTGGGGAACTTCACATGCACCAAGTGCAAGCTGGTAGCCCTCTTGGAGGAGAAAGTCCAGCAGCTGGAGACACGGGTAGCTACACTTCAACAGATTCGTGAGCAAGAGGTTTTCCTGGACAGGACAGAACAAACAGTCTTGTACAGGAACCGCACAGAGGAAGTGGTTGCGGAGGAAAGGGTCACTTCACAGACACAGGAAGTAGACAGCTAGAGGAATGTCACACACAGAACAAGAAAATCCAGGGATTCTTCGAGCAGCTTGCAGCTACAGAATCGATTCGAAGCCCTCTCCCTTAGCAAGGACAACGAGGAAGCACAGCATGGACAGACTTCAGGGGTAGAGCAGGGGATCTTGAGAGTACCACCGCAAGGAACAGCAGCTGCAAAGCCTCAGTGGAGGAGTGTGGTGGTGGTGGGGGACACCTTGCTGCGAAGTACAGAAGCAGTGGTTTGTGGGCCTGACAAGATGTCTCAGGAGGTGTGTTGTCTCCCTGGGGCAAAGATCCGTGATGTGACTGAGAGGCTGACAAGACTCGTCAAGCATACGGATCATTACCCCTTCCTTTTGGTCCATGTGGGAACCAATGATACTGCAAGGCACAGCTTTCCCAAGATCAGAAGAGATTATGAGGCCCTGGGGAGGAAGCTGAAAGAAATGGATGCACAGGTTGTCATCTCGTCTCTCCTTCCAGTTGAAGGGCATGGTCCAGGAAGGGAGAGGAAAATAGCCAACGTAAACAACTGGCTCCATAGATGGTGTCGCCGAGAACAATTTGGATTCTTGGATCATGGGCTGCGCTTCCATGAGGGGGGACTTCTGGCAAGAGATGGGGTGCATCTTACGACAGTTGGAAGAAAGATTTTTGCCAACAGTCTCAAGAATTTGATCAGAAGGGCTTTAAACTGAGTCAAATGGGGGAGGGAGACAGTATTCTGGAAGGCAAAAGGGCTGGAGAAAACAGTCAAACTGTCATAGAGGGAACAAGGCAAACAGTGCAAGGACCCAACAGTGGGAGGCAAAAAAACTTGCACAGGCAGCAAGTAAAGGGAACACATGGTCTTAGATGTCTCTACACTAATGCACAGAGCATGGGAAATAAGCAAGATGAACTTGAACTCCTAGCACTACAAAACAAATATGATATAATAGGCATTACTGAAACCTGGTGGGATGAGTCTCATGATTGGAATGTAGGAATAGAGGGGTATAACCTTTATAAGAGAAACAGGCCAAAAAGGAAAGGAGGAGGAAGAGCATTATATGTCAGGGATATTTACACCAGTGAAGGGATCCATGACATCAATACTGGAAGGCAGGTGGAGAGCATCTGGATAAAAATTAAAGGGGAGGGAAACAACAGGGATGTTATTGTCGGACTCTACTACAGACCCCCAAGTCAGACGGAGGAATTGGATGATGCCTTTCTAGAACAGATGAACACACATGCAGAAAGGAGAGATGTAGTAGTGATGGGTGACTTCAACTATCCTGATATTTGCTGGCAATCTAACACAACCAAAACTTCAAGGTCTAGCAAAATCCTTACTTGCCTGGAAGACAATTTCATGGTCCAAAAGGTGGAAGAGGCAACAAGGGGGTCAGCTATTTTAGATCTGATCCTAACCAACAGGGATGACCTGGTTAATGGGGTGCAAGTGGTGGGATCCTTAGGTCAGAGTGATCATGTTCTCCTGGAGTTTGTTATACAATGGAAAGGAGAAGCCAAGCATGGTCAGACACGCATTCTTGACTTTAGAAGAGCTGATTTCAATAAACTCAGGGAAACACTGAGGGTGATCCCATGGTCAGGAATACGAAAAGAGAAGAGACCTCAAGATGGATGGGATTTTCTCAAAAGGGAGATACTGAAGGCACAATTTCAAACAGTACCATTGAGGAAGAAAAATGGGAGGTGTCTCAAGAAACCAGGATGGATGACTAAAGAACTTTCAATGGAGCTAAGTTTTAAATGGAACATGTATAGGAAATGGAAAAAGGGGGAAATCTCCAAAGAAGAATTCAAACAGATAGCAAACACATGTAGGAGTAAAGTCAGAAAAGCTAAAGTGCAGAATGAGCTCAGGCTTGCTAGAGAGGTTAAGAACAATAAAAAAGGTTTTTTGGGGTATGTCCGCAGCAAAAGGAGGAAGAAGGAAATGGTGGGGCCACTACACGGAGAAGATGGCAAAATGCTAACAGGGGACAGAGAAAAGGCAGAATTACTCAACACCTTCTTTGCCTCAGTGTTTTCAGAAAAGGAAAAGGGAGACCAACCTGAGGAGAATGGAACAGAGGACACAATAGGGGAAATCCAGCTCAGAATAAGCAAAGAGGTAGTACAGGAATACCTTCTTAATTTAAATGAATTTAAATCTCCAGGACCAGATGAACTACATCCAAGAGTATTAAAAGAGCTGGCAAATGTGATCTCAGAGCCATTGGCAATAATCTTTGAGAACTCTTAGAGAACAGGAGAAGTCCCAGCAGACTGAAGGAGGGCAAACGTTGTCCCCATCTTCAAAAAGGGGGAGAAAGAGGATCCCAACAATTATTGTCCAGTTAGTCTGACATCAATACCAGGGAAGATTCTAGAGCAGATCGTTAAACAGAGAGTCTGTGGACATTTAGAAGGCAATGCCATAATCACAAAAAGTCAACATGGGTTTCAGAGGAACAAGTCATGCCAGACTAATCTGATCTCTTTTTTTGATAAAGTTACCAGCTTGGTAGATGAAGGGAATGCTGTGGACATTGCATACCTTGATTTCAGTAAGGCCTTTGACAAGGTTCCCCATGACATTCTTGGAAACAAGCTTGTAAAATGTGGGCTAGACAAGTTAACTGTTCAATGGATTTGTAATTGGTTGACCGGCCGAACCCAAAGGGTGCTCAGCAGTGGCTTCTCTTCGTCTTGGAAAGATGTAACCAGTGGGGTGCAACAGGGTCCTGGGCCCAGTGCAATTCAATATCTTTATCAATGACTTGGATGAGGGAATTAGGGGCATACTTATCAAATTTGCAGATGACACCAAATTAGGAGGAGTAGCTAATACCCTAGAGGACAGGATCAAAATTCAAAATGACCTGGATAGACTGGAGAGCTGGGCCAAAGCTAACAAAATGAAATTCAATACAGAGAAGTGTAAAGTACTGCACTTAGGGCGGAAAAATGAAATGCATAAATATAGGATGGGAGAGACCTGGCTGAATGAGACTACATGCGAAAGGGATCTAGGAGTCCTAGTAGACCACAAGTTAATCATGAGTCAACAGTGTGATGCGGCAGCTAAAAAGGCCAATGCGATTTTGGGCTGTATCAATAGAAGTATAGTGTCTAGATCAAGGGAAGTAATAGTGCCACTCTATTCTGCCTTGGTCAGACCTCACCTAGAATACTGTGTCCAGTTGTGGGCACCACAATTCAAAAAGGATATTGACAAACTGGAGCATGTCCAGAGAAGGGCAACTAAAATGGTGAAAGGTCTGGAATCCATGCCTTATGAGGAGAGACTTAGGGAGCTGGGTATGTTTAGCCTGAAAAAAGGACGGTTGAGAGGCGATATGATATCCCTGTTTAAGTATTTGAAGCGATGTCAGGCTGAGGATGGAGCAGGCTTGTTTTCTGCTGCTCCAGAGATTGGAACACGGAGCAATGGATGCAAGCTCCAGGAACAGAGATTCCACCTCAACATTAGGAGGAACTTTTTGACAGTAAGAGCTGTTTGGCAGTGGAAACACTCCCTCGGAGCATGGTGGGGTCTCCTTCCTTGGAGGTCTTTAAACAGAGGCTGGATTGCCATCTGTTGGGGATGCTTTGATCAAGATTTCCTACAAGGCAGGGGGTTGGACTGGATGGCCCTCGTGGTCTCTTCCAACTCTACAATTCTATGATTCTAACTGATGGCTTGGATCTTCAATAAAATGTGATGGGTTTTGGACTTTATATGATTGCAAAAGGATGATGTCATTTGGTAGGTGAGCCCTTTCACAATCATTAGCTGTCCTTATGATGTTGTATTTGCATGGTCTGATAAAGTCCTGAGAGAAAGAAGCTGTAACATGAACTTTCGTAGACTTAGAGCTCGTCTAGATGAACTATTTACCCCATCTTGGCCCCATCTCAGAGCTCGCAAGTCCAGATGATGCAGGGCATTTGCCCTATTTGGCCACCAGACATAACGCATAACCCCGGGGCAAAAATAGGGCCAAGACAAGGGAAAGCTATTAAGTTGTCCCTTCATATTCGCTGGGGTTTGGTTCCAGGACCCCCTGTGGATACCAAAATCCGTGAATACTCAAATCCCATTATATGCAATGGCATAGCAAAATGGTGTCCCTTATATAAGATGACAAAATCAAGGTTTGCTTTTTGGATTATTATTTTTCTAAGAATATTTTCAAGCCGTGAATACTTAAATCTGTGGATGCCAAATTCATGGATATGGAGGGATAATTGTATACCATTTTTTTTTAAAAAAAAATAGTACCTGGGGAAAACTGCTTCAGCTGGCAAAAAGCAAATCAGGCCCTGTGTGATGCCATCACTCTTCTGAAGCCAGGAAGCAGCCCACAGCATGTGACTGGGCTGGTCACATGCAGGGTGCCTTGCTCATGTGCTGCAGGCTACCTTTCTGGATCTGGCGAGCGAGAAGTGCGTGGTGGTGGCAGCAGCTGCAGGGACGGGATGGCATAACCGTCTGAACTTCATCCCTTTTTATGCCAGTAAGTGGAGGAGGACTGGGCCTGATCCACAGGCAGAATACAGTGGCGGGGAGCCAGCATATTCTGGCCAATGTAGATGAGCCCTTAGTCTATGAAAGCTCATGCTACAGCATCTTTCTCTCAGTCTCAAAGGTGTTACAAGATTCATTATATAGAAAGAGATTGCAATTCCACCAGAAATCACCAACATTTCCAGTGGTCCCTGTACCCTCTGTCTGAAGCAGCAGCTAGATTGGGAGGTATCATTTGATGATCATTTTTACTTTTATACCATGAAATATTTTTCTCTACAGATATGTGTGTATCAAGCTAAGCTATGGTTAGCAGAGCAAACTGCAGCCTAAAAATACCAAAACTGCTGTTGGTTTGTGAAGTCGAAGGCTTTCATGTTTTTTTTTAAAAAAAATGTCCAGCCATGTTATTCTATAGTGCAGCCAAAAAATGAAAGTGCTGAATGGGGTTCCCAGATCTCAGGGTCTGGCCTCTCTTCTTCCATCCTTAGGGCAAAAAAAATCTCAAGGTGAGAGCACTGCCTTGAAAAATGTGCATGTGTATTCCTAATTACTTAAACTTGAGTGGTTTTCATTTGAATTGCATATTCTGTGCAGCTGTGGTTAATACATCACCTATCGTGTTTAATAACATCACCATAGCTTGACTCCTGTGATATTAAAAGGGGTCAGCTATAGGTCACAGGTTTGGGCCCTGAAATTCCATCAAAATTCCAATCCAGAATTTTAAGAATGTACACCAGTGGTTCTTAACCTGTGGCCCAGGGGTCCGTGATGTCCTCAGAGGGTCTGCAAAGGCTTGAAGGCTATTAGGCCCACCTCCTCCCTGTAGTGGAGTGGCCATGTGACAGGAGCCAAGGCAAAGTCTGTCTGTCTGGCTTGCCCTGCACACTGCCATTCAATCTGCTCCAGCCACAAACCTTCCCCCTCCAGTGTTTCTGAGGGAAGATTTAATGGATGGTGTAATTGTATTATCATTATCATTATCAAGTTGTTGTTGTTTTAAATCTTGAGTTAAGTCTTAGGGGGTCTGTGGCAACAAAATATATTTAAAGGGGGTCTCTGGTTTTGAAAAAAAGGCTAAGAGCCACTGATGTGTACAATACACATGGCAGCTGGTGGGATTGTAAACAGTGAGATTAGATGGCGATTACTGTAAATGCAGAAAGTTCTGACAGTGGCAACCATATTATTAATATTGATCCTTCATTAAACTTTTGCAAATAACAGTCAAACTGGCAGAAGGTAAACTAAAACATCTATGTAGTGTGATAAGAAATTGTTATGTGATTCAAACCTCAGGGAACAGACTGGGACTTCTGACTGAACTGTAACTCATCAGTCTCTCATTCTAATCTTCCTTTGAAGTTTCTTTTCTCCACAATGACCAGTTTAAGGTCAACGACAAAGTATCTGAGGAGGCTGAATTGTTCTTCCACTGGATTTTGGATACTGCTATTTCTGATGTGAGATTTATGCCCATTTATTCTTTTGCATAGGGTTTGTTTTGTTTACTCTAATATTAACAGGGAAAAGTTCAGGATTACATGCTTAAACAGTCCACTGACTTATTTTTCAAAATAATAATAATACTCTGCCATAGAATTATAAATAAATATTACCAGCTTACTCTACCTGTGGAAAGTTGTATTTTACAAAAGTTCTTGTCATCGTTCAGCCATTGACTCTGAAGTGCAGAGTTCACCTTATTTTGAACCAATACTTTCAACAAAAAAGAACATGGTCTCCCCACAGAAATTCAGGGTCTATTTTGCCAGCACTTTAAAAGAGTTTATCTAAGTACATCAGACAACAAAATGTACACTGGGTGCAAACACTGTGATCTTGGAAATTTCCAGCCACAGGGAAACAGAATGTAATTTGTTAAATTACATAGGGTGGGTGGGAGTGAAACTGTAGCAATAATTGTACAAAGAATCTGCTACTAATTGAAGAATTGCCGAAGACGCCAGTAGATGGATTTTTCCCATGAAAGATGATAGGCACCCAAAGGACTGCTACTCATTTAAAAATCCTGTAAGACATTCCTCCTTGGGACACTGGCTATTTATTGGGTAGCATTTGTTCCCTTAGTTGCTATGCCTAAAACCCAAACTAATGAAGGATATAACCCCTATATGTTTAGTGCCCTGGTTTCATTTCAGAAGCATTTTAGAAGACTAGCTTTGTTATAAACAATCTTCCTCCTTAGTAATTAAAGGTGAATGGAACAGTTTAGCCATACGTCCAATTAACTACCAGGCCATAGTTTCCCACACTATAAGGTTTGTGGGAGCTGGACTTCATAAAGCGGTTTCCATCCTTTGTAGGCTGATGTGAATGTCTGGATAAAGCTAATTTTGGAGACTTTCCTGAAGCTGTGCTGGCTAGAACCATCAGATGAAAAAGTAACTTTGCCAAGCCATCATGCTACTAACTCTTGGTGTGCTCAAAACTCTCTTGGTGATCTAACAATGGGTTCTGCAGCACTGTAATAAAGAGGATTTTTCTTTAACTCAGATTTTGACCTGAACTGAAGAAGAAATCAGGAGCCTCAAAAGCTGGCCTCTCATCTTCTGCACAAAGAAGGGAATTTTGACAGCTCTGTTTTGTGTGTTACCCCTGCAAAACTGTGACATGACAAGCTGTATGTGCCAAAATGCCACCTTCCATTAAAGATAAAGCCATGTGCTCACTTTCATCTCTTCAGCATATGGTTTGTTTTTAGCAGTATTCAGTTACTTGCACTCATTCTAATCTGTTCTGGGAATAAGAGAGTGCTGGCCCATAGGAATAGGTTGTAATTCAGTGAAATTGAAGATGGGGTGTAAAACTATATCCTTCTAATCAAGTAACATGCACTAAGTTTGCCATGATTTATATACTTTGGCTTGACAAATTTGTAAATCATGGCAGTAGAATTTTTCATTGATTAATAAGCAGGTAAAAGTGTATAAAGGGCTAAATGTGAGCAAGTGGAATTAAACTGTGCTGTGTAATATAAGCCATCATTACTGTTATATTTTTATCCCATCCTTAATTCAGGGAGCTCAAGACAGCATATATTATTCCCCAATTTTATCCTCAAGCCATCCTTGTAAAGAAGGAACAGATAAGATATAATAAATAGCTCAAGATTATCTAGACAGTTAAGTAGATATTTGCACTGTGGGATTGCTCGTCTAACTCAATTATCTTCCAGCAATTTGGGGTTTTGTGTGAAGAGAGATTTTTTTTCTATTATGTACACAGAGAGAGAGAAAGAGAGAGAGAGAGAGAGAGAGAGAGAGAATCCCCATAGTGTCAGCCAAACCTTTGGCCAGTGTGCCACTAGTCAGGTCAAACTTGCCATTATAAAGGGTGCTAAGAAGTATGTGTTATCCCCTGCATCTTGGTGCAGTTTTGCTTCTGATCCAGGGCTCAGCTAGATGGGAGAATTAATAGCAAAAAATATTGCCTTACCTCCCTTTCACTGCAGTGCTCACTTGTGCCCACAGCTCATTAGCAGGTTTGGAAGAGAATATTTCGCAGTTTACATCCATGGGCAAAAATGCTGGCCACGAGTGAGTTGAGTCCGAGAATTCTCCTTCCATTCACCCCCACTTTTTTTTCTTAAAGTGACAGATGCAGAAGAGCTGTTTTCCACTTAAAAGAAACTTCTTACTTTTGCTCTGCCGTTTTGCCAGCTGATCGATCATACCTGCAAAAACAACAACAATGGTGGCTCCAGCATTGCAAGCCCTCCCTTGCAAGCCCACCCCCTCCAAGGTCAGACCAATAAGCTTTCAGCATTGCTGTGTCCCCTTTTCGAATCGGTTTTACAGATGACCTATTATGCACATTTTTGCACACGTTTTTTAAAAGATCACAAGAAACAGTGAAATCTGTTATCACGGTCTATGTCAGTGATGGGCAACCTTTTGAGCTCGGTGTGTCAAACATCGCCAAAAAACTGAGGATAACTTGGGTGGTGTATCACTTTGAGGAAAAAAACATTATTTCACAATAATATTTATTGTTTAATCAACAATATTATTAATTGTATATTAATAATTAATGAGTTGTCACAACTCATGTGACAACTGAGGAATCAAATGTACAGTCGTCCCTGCCCGCCACTTTCCTCCACCCTCCCACCCTCCCTAAAGTGGTGATCGGGGCTTCATAGCCCCACCTGCCACTTTCCTCCCTACTCCCTAAAGTGAGGCTTTGAAGCCCGGATCCCCACTTTAGGGAGGGTGGTGAGGTTGCGGGCGGGGGCACGGGGGGGAGGAGGCCTATGGCCGTGTGTCAGCACAAATGGCTACGTGTGTCAGTGCTGAAACGCGTGTCATAGGTTCGCCATCACTGGTCTATGTGGAGTTTTCAGCCCCCCTCCTTATTGATATGGTGAATCCCGGCAGGAGCTCATGTAAACTAAAGGTATTCTTCCCGCATTCTTGCCAGATATTTTTCGTCGTGTAGATGAGCCCCCAGTGTGTGAGCAGCACAGCACTACATGGGTAAGTAAATAGGTAGGCCTGACTGTTTATGCAGTTTCCAGGGATGTATGCAAAATTGGGGGCATTGAACCCCAATAAGAATTCTGCCCCTCCCTCAAAAATGCTGGTTTAGTCCCCAAATGTCTAGCATTGCAAGAGTGACACACACACACACACACACGGGAAAGTCATAAACGCCTAGAACATTTAAAATTGCTGTGGCTGCATTCCCTTGTTAACTTTGCCTTCCCCATTTTCTTTGGATGCCTAAACTGCAACACTCAACTAACATTTTGAGTTACTACCACAGCTAAATTTTGGGGACTGAAGGGAAATTTCATTGGAAGGTGTAATTATGGGTACTCCAGTTCCCATCATCTGCAGCATATTAATCAGGTACACAAAGGGTTAACTAGAAGTCAGATCAAAAGTACCACCTCCGGAGTCACCTGCAGCAATGATGTCATCTCAGCAGAGACAGAACTGGCCAATCAGCCTGCCAGAGTGCCATTTTGAAAAGGTACTGCAGTTGTCCATCCATATCCACGGATTTGGTATCCACGGATTTAAGTATTCACGGCTTGAAAATATTCTTTAAAAAATAATAATCCAAAAAGCAAACCTTTATTTTGCCATCTTATATAAGGAACACCATTTTGTTATGCCATTGCATATAATGGGATTGACTATTCACGGATTTTGGTATCCATGGGGGGTACTGGAGCCAAACCCCAGCGAATAAGAAGGGACAACTGTATAGGCTAGTTAAAAGCCATGAGGAGTCAGATAAAAGAATGCCTTGGGATGAGCACATGGTGTCCCAGGGGGAAGGGAGTTGAACAATGGAGTCCTGAGATGTTTTGGAATATCCCATCGTAGGAGAGCTGACAGCTTGCCTCAGCCCATGAGGCAGGGAGACAGAGAAAGCAGTCCTAGGATGGCAGCAATATCACATGCCAGCAAAGAGGAACAAAGACTGAAGTGCATGGATCAGTGAGTAGAGCTAGGAAGAATGTTTTAGCTATGTTGTGGCAGGGATTATGTTTAATTTCTCACTTTGGCTGGATGTAACTGAATGCTTTTAGTATTCCTGTAACTCCTAAACCTCTTCATTGATGCCCCCTTGTCCTGGGAGAGAGGCTTGCGTACCCTAATGATGTTTTGAGCTATGCTGGCGGTGGCAGAATAGCCACCGGTAGGATCTCCCATGCCAGACAGGTCAAAACCGAAGGGTCTGACAAAGAGCATCAAAGGGAAGGATGGGCTCTCTAGCCTTATGACAACCATCCTAGGAGAAGGAAAACTCTAATCCCAAACCCAGGCAGATGGTGCTCATCCAACCCTGTAAGGTCAACCATCTAAGAGAAGGAAACTCTAATCAAATCTACGACCCGAGGACCTCACTGATACCGCCCATGCTTGCAAGGCCACAGCAGATGAACCTTTGGTTTAAAGGGTGAGGCCAGTTCTGTGCACGCTGCGCTCCACCAGAAAAATCTATTGCACAGGCTCGAAGGACAAATCCAATTTCAAAAAAGCCCTATAGCGATAGGTGAGGGACGAAACAGCAGGTGTAAAGATGCACTGGAAGCCGCAGACCCAACCCTGCATGCAGGCGGTTCAGGACTTTGGTCGCTTGAGACTGACCCGGGAGATGACAGTCTTGTTCGGCAGCATCCTGAATGACCAAGCAGCCTTTTTTTAAGGAAAGCACTGCTTGCTCCATATGGAGAGGGGCCTAGAAAAGGTGGCCTAATGAAAGCTCATCCCCATCTACCTGGTTGGCTACCCGCGGCCAACGGGCATCTTCTGATGCGGTCAAACCAAGGCAAAGAAACAAAGATACACACCGGCCTCCAAAGGTGTAAATAAACTGACACTTGCATGCTGGAACATCAGGACCATGCGAGACTCTGAAAATAGTAGACGGCCTGAGTGTTGTTCTGCTCTAATAGCCCATGAACTATCACGGCTTAATATTGACATTGCTGCTCTTAGTGAAGTTCGCTTCCATGAGGAAGGCAACCTTAAAGAACACGGTGCTGGCTACACACTTTACTGGTCTGGCAAACCCAAACCAGAAAAACATCTTTCTGGAGTAGGCTTCATGATTAAAAACTCCATTGCCTCCAAACTCGAAACCTTGCCAACAGGACACTCTGATCGCATTATTTCCTTACACCTCCCACATGTTGTTCTCTTTAGTATATATGCCCCAACTATGCAAGCCGACCCTGTAGAGAAAGACAAATTCTACACAGACCTATGCCAACTCATACAAAAAGTCCCTGCAGAAGATAAAATTATTATCCTTGGTGACTTCAATACCAGAGTAGGAAAGAACTCCGAAGCCTGGAAAGGTGTCTTAGACAAGCATGGTGTTGGAAATTGCAATGATAACGGATGCCTCTTGCTAGAGTTCTGTGCAGAACAACAGCTGTAGTAAACATCTAGTAAACTTCAACAAAAACTCCGAGACATGCAGAACAAGTGGTGGATCAATATAGCAGAAAAGACACAACGCTGTGCAGATCTGGGTGATCTTAGAGGATTGGATGAAGCTCTTAAAGTAGTGTTTGGACCTACTTATCAGGTCCAAAGCTCCTTAAACAGTACAGAGGGTCAAACATTAATTACTGATAAAGCCTCCATCCTGAATCATTGGGCTGAATATTTCAAAAGTCTCTTTAGTGCCAACCGAGTAATCCAAGGCTCAGCCATCCAACATATGATACAAAAACCAATGAAAAATGAACTGGACATAGCTCCCACTTTGGAAGAGACCCTTAAGGCCATACAGCAGATGAAAAGCAGCAAGGCAGCTGGGATTGATGGAATCCCACCTGAAGTTTGGAAACATGGAGGTCATGCACTCCACAATAAATTCCACAAACTCCTCATGAATTGTTCGGGAAAGGGGGAACTGCCATCAGATCTCCGAGATGCAGTCATCATCACCCTGTACAAGAAAAAAAGAGCAAAATCCAATTGCTCAAACTATCAAGGCATAACTGCTCTCTATTGCTGGAAAAATCCTTGCAAGGATAACCCTGAACAGATTAGTTCCTGCTATTGCAGAAGAACTTCTCCCTGAAAGCCAGTGTGGCTTCAGAGCCAATAGGAGTATGACAGATATGGTATTTGCCCTTAGATAACTGCAAGAGAAATGTAGAAAGCAGAACAAGGGTCTCTATGTATCATTTGTTGACCTCACCAAAGCCTTCGACACCGTGAGTAGGAAAGGTCTGTGGCAGATCCAGGAAAGAGTAGGATATCCCCCGAAATTCCTTAAAATGATTATCTTGCTACACGAGGGCCAGCGCGGTCAAGTCAGATATGGGGATGCTCTTTCAGAGCCCTTTCTAATAACCAATGGAGTGAAGCAAAGTTGTGTTCTTGCGCCAACTTTATTTACAATCTTCTTCAGCATGATGCTCCAAAGGGCTACGGCAGAGCTCCAAGAAGAAGACGGCATCTATATACATTACCTTACTGATGGTAGCTTGTTTAACTTAAGCTGTCTGAAGGCTTGCACTAAGACTCTAAACTATCTAGTCCGTCAGCTGCTCTTCACTGATGCTGCTGCCCTTGTTGCCCACACAGAAGCAGCTCTGCAGCACCTAACATCCTACTTCGCAACAGCTGCAGAGCTGTTTGGGCTGGAAGTCAACCTGAAGAAAACAGAAGTTCTCTACCAGCCTGCACCACAGGATGAACACCACCATCCCCACACTGCCGTAGGCAAATCTGTGCTTAAGTCTGTTCAGCAGTTCACCTACCTGGGAAGCATCATCTCCTCAGATGCCAAGATTGACAAAGAGATCGATCACAGGTTAGCAAAGGCATATAGCACATTTGGAAGACTTTACAAAAGAGTCTGGAGTAATAAACACCTGAGGTGAAGCACAAAAATCAATATGTATAGAGCTATTGTACTGTCTATTCTCCTTTACGGGTCTGAAACATGGGTCACCTATTACCACCACTTACGATTCCTCGAACGCTTTCATCAGCACTGTATATGCACAATCCTAAATATACACTGGACTGACTATGTGCCGAATGTTGCTGTCCTTGAGCAAGCAGGGTCACCAGCACTGAGGTCATGATACTGAGAACACAGCTGCGCTGGGCAGGGCACGTTTCTAGGATCACCTCACAAAAATAGTACTCTACGGCAAACTTGCCACAGGTCAGCGTAAGAGGGACATTCCAAAAAAGCAATACAAGGACTCCCTGAAATAACATTTCAGGCTCAGCCAAATTGATCACCAACAATGGTCCGCCCTGGCCTCACATCGGGAGGCAAGGAGATGCACTATCCACAATGCTGCAGCCTTATTTGAGAACTCACGCCGAACAAGTCTTGAAGAGAAACGACAATGCAGAAAGAATCACAACCTGGAAATATCACTCAAGGAGACCTTCTGTTGTGCTTTCTGCAACCAGACCTGTTTATTTCGGATTGGCCTTTTTAGTCATCAGCACACTTGCAGAAAGTGTGGGATGAGTCCTTCCTGAATCTTTGTTTGTGAAGAAAAGCCAGAGAGAGAGGGAACTCCTAAGACTCTGCCTAGAGGAGGAAGTGCCTTCTCCATGAATTATTTGCATGTTATGAGCTTTGGTTCAATAAACAAGTTTCTTTTTCTATCTCCAATAGCTTATGCTTCATGTGCCTTAATTCTCGGTCATTGTATTTCATTGGCTCCCTCTTGGGAAGAGAGAGGCATGGGGATAGCTCTGTGAGTAGCAGAGAGTTCCAAAGGTTATTACAGTTTCCCATTGGACTGTGTATAAAGAACTCAGCAGGTTGTTGCAGCTTTTTGACCTCTAGGTGGCAATCTTGAGGAAGAAGCCCAGGCAGAGGGATTCTCAGGATTGCGTTTAGGGGGGCTAGCTCAGGGGGTTCCAAGCAGAGGGCCCCAGGCTAGCATGACAGAAGGGCAGATTGTGTTCTTATTTGGGAACACAATTCCCTCATTTGGGGTCCCTGCAACTATACCCCCGGAAGTACTACAGACATCCTGTATCTCTATCACTTGTGTTATGTATGCCACAGATTGGCCATCCGTGCATTACTTCTGCAGCCTTCCAATGGAAGATTCTTACTGAATGCAAATATCAGCCTCTGGGGAGACATTTTTACGAGGGCCACAGCAGTGGGAGGGTTAATCTCTCTTTCCTCATCCCCTACAGTTCTAATATTGCTCAGACTCCTACAGAGCTGCATTTTAAAAAACGAAGCATGCCATTTGCATCCATAAAAGTAACAATACCTTTAGCATAACCAGAATTTTTACTAAACGGACATGGAAATGTTTGGAGTAATTTTTAAAAATTGAATTCCCAGAAAGTCCTACACAGTGTGGACAATAGGGTGTTTGTTTAGAGTTTTTACAAGCCTTTAAATAAGCCACCCTGTATAAGGAGAAAGGCAAGATAAGAATTACATTAAATTAAAATTTAATTAATTAATGCATATGAGCCTTAAGCTGAGTTTGATTTAGGCTCAGCCTAAAACTCATCTGTAATCATTTCTCCAGGTCCTGGTGTTCAAGAGCCAGTTTTTGTTGTTCTTAAAAAATTGTGGAATGACACTCTGCACTTACTCAAGGGGACTAGTATCTTGTTTACAGTTTCTATAACAATTTTTTTTCAATATAATGAATAACAGTGGTGACAAAGGACACCTTTGACGTGTGTCCTTTGTTATTTGAATTTTTTCTGTTCTTTCCCCATTAACCAACACTTGAGCTTCTTGCTTCGTGTATATTGCTTCGATCCATTTCAAAAAGTTATCCCCTATTTCCATTCTCTGTAATATAGCTGTTAAAAAGGACTATTTCACATTGTCAAATGCTTTTTCAGCATCCAAGAAGAAGATCCCTAGCTTCTTTTCATTATGGCATTCATAATATTCTATTATATCAATGATGGTCCGCCAATTATCCCGAATCTGTCTGTTTGGGAGAAACCCATTTTGGTCTGTATGCATAATTGTTTTCAATATATTTTTAAGTCTGGAAGCTAAGATGGATGTGAAGATTTTATAATCTAGGTTCAAAAGTGAGATTGGTCTGTAGTTTTTAGGATCTGTCTTATCTCGTCCTTCCTTAGGAATTATAGTAATATAAGCTTCTTTCCAGGAGTCAGGTATACCATCCCTTTTTATGGCATTGAAGGTTTTTTTGGAGTGGGATTAGTAGATTCTCTCCCAGCTTCTTGTAGTAAATTGAGGTGAAGCCATCCGGACCTGGTGCTTTATCAGAACCGAGTCTTTTAATGGCTTCGAAAATTTCCATTGCTGTAAAATCTCTGTTTAATTCTGCCCTTTGTAATTTGGTTAGTTTTGTTATCTTTTGATTATTTAAGTAATCATTAGTTTTATCTAACAGAGATTTTGTCTTTGATGTTTCGTTGTATAGATTTGAATAGAAATTTTGAAAACATTTTTATTGATTTCAAATCTGTTACTATCCGCTTATTGTATTTTATCTCTGAGATGATCTTTTTATCTTTAAATTTCTTTAATTTATGTGATAACCATTTCCCCGGCTTGTTGGCCTGTTCAAAATGTATTTGCTTCATAGTTCTCATCTTATTCTCAGTTTCTTTTGTCATCACAGATTGGGCCTTTTTCCTTAATAGGTCCACTTCATATCTTAAACTCTTGTCATTTGGGGCAGTCTTTAATTTCTCTTCCCGATTAGTTATTTCATCTAGAAGTTGTTGCTTTTCCTTAATTTCTTGTTTTTTCTTTTGAAATGCCTGTTTCATAAAATGGCCTCGCATAACAGCCTTGCTCGCTTCCCAGGTTGTCTTTATTGAAATGTCTGTAGTTGTGTTTTCCTCAAAATACCTTTTAGTAATTTCCTGGCTTTCTCTATGCTCACCTCATCATTTAGAAGACTGTTATGCAACTGCCAAGTGAATTCTCTTTTTCTCCCTTTCAAGACAATTTCTAGAGGATTATTATCTGATATCCATCTCGACATTATTTCTATTGTCTTGACATTTGATATAAGGCTTTTTGATGAGAAGGACATATCAAACCTCGATGAAGACTGGTGTACATCAGAATAAAATGTACAACCACCTTTCCCCTTATGTTTCCATCTCCAGATATCTATCAGATCTAATTCTTTCATCATTTCAAAAAATGGCCTGGGTAGTTTCCCCTGGTTTTTCTTTATATTTTTCAGTGATTGTCTAGCATTTTTGGGGTCAATCACCCCATTCCAGTCTCCAATCAGCAAAATGTTATCATAATCATAGCTGTACTGTGCTAATACCTTTTTCAGGCTACAATAAAATTTTTCTTGTGCTTGTATAGGAGAATATACTCCCACTATGAGTAAAGTAAGATCTTGAATCTTTGCATCTATAACATCAAAGGATCCCTCTTGATCTTTAAAAATTTATTTCGATGATATTCTCTTGTTGACATATATGACCACCCCCTTTTTCCCTTTCATTAGCAGATATAAAACACTGTCCAAGTTTAGGGTTTTTCAAATATTTTATGTCTTTCTCTTTGATACGCATTTCCTGAACACAAATAATGTCCTTTTTAGAGTTTTCAAGAAAATGAAAGATTTGTCTTCTTTTAAAATCTGTATTCAAACCTTTTTACGTTCCATGTCATTAAACTAGTTTCCATCATCCTATTAATTACTTGTGAGTTTATGTCTTTTGCCTAATTTAATTGATCTAATCTTCTTCTTCTCTCTCCTCTTCATCCTCTTCCTCCTCCCCTTCTTCCTTTTCACTATCAGACGATGCCCTCTCACCTTGGTTCTCCTCTGATTCTTCCTCTCCCTTCTTACCTAATACTATTGGTTTTGCCTTTAAGTAGTTTTTCTCCTTTTCTTCCTCCTCTCCATCTTCATCTTTTCCTTCTCGTCTGTCTTCCCTTTGTCCTTTCTTTTTATTTTTGTTGTCTTTGGACAGTTTTTTTTTTTTACAAAAGTCCTTTGCTTTTTGTAGCGAATTAATTCTGTATCTCTTATAGCGATATGTGAAGGAGACTCCCTCAAGCCTATCCCATCTGTAATTAATCCTATTTTCGTTCAGAGCTTGAGTTAAACATTTATATTCTCTTCTTTTCTTTAGAATTGTGGGTGGGATATCTTTGTAAATCTTCATCTCTTTACCTTCTGTTACCAAATTTTCATTATAACTTTTCTGTATAATTTGATCTCTTAGCATTGATCTTGTGAAGCATACCAATACATCCCTCGGAATCTTTTTCTCTTTGGCCAGAACTGAATTAATTCTGAACACTTTATCCAAATGAAACTCTAGTTTCTCTTCAGTCATCTCCATAAAATTAGCTAAAGGTGAGATTATCCTTTCTGTAAGGTCTTCATTCTCTCCTTCTGGAAGACCTCTTATTTTAATGCATTTCTCTCTATATCTAAGTTCATTTATCAGTATCTTACTTTCTTCTTGCTCTTGATCTAGAGTTAACTTTTCCGTTCTTTCTTCCAATAACTGAGTTTTAGATTTTATTTCTTGAACCTCATTTTTAATTTGTATCACATCTGCCATCAGTTTATCCTTTTTTTTCAAAATTATTCATTTCTTTTTTCAAATCTGCTTTCATTTCAGCTCTAATTTCTTTCATCTCCTCCCGCAACTCCTGTCTCATCTTCTTCATTTCCTTTTTCATTTCTTCAGTTAATATTCAGCTTATGTCTGCAGGTCTACTACCTTCCGTAGATGGTCTCCTCTGTAAGACCAGCTGTGTTTGAGCTTGCATATTCCTCCTAGTTCCCGTTGCCATGTTGTTGAATTGAAAATAGCTTATTGGTAATAGCTTCTTTCTGCTTTAACTCTATTCTACTAAGGGAGTTCAATATGTATTTTTCTTTTCACACTCACTACCACCTCTCCTTGTTGTTCTCATAAATCTTATCACAGCCTGTCTCTACTTTCTGAGTATCAAAATTCGAATTTCAGAATTTTCCTGCTGTTAATTTTTCAAAGTTTAGATCTGATTTCCTGAATGTATCTAGTCAACTTGCGCACTTTATATTACCTTATCAAGAGGTTACAATATCAAAAGATTACCACCAGAGGGAAGAAGATTATTCCTATTACATGAAATTTTCACTTGTTCCCCTCCTTCAAATCATCATCTCTGTTTACTGTTATTCTCAGAATCTCACGGTCTCTTTAAAACCCCTCAAAGCAACTCAGTTCACAGCTCAGCGTGGGAGGGAACAAGGAAAAGAAAAAGAGGAAAAAGGGAAGAGAAAAAAATTAATTTTTTTAGGAAGCCAGTTTACCTGGATGACTCCAGTAATCAGTAATGCCCAGATACCACAATCCTAACAGACAGAATCAATTACTCAGGTTTCCATAATACTCCAACACTATATTACACAAATAAATCCCACTCTATTCCTCATTTATGCAACTCTGTTCTGTAAATCTCTTAAATTTCCCAAATCAATTAGTAACCAAAGTGTTTACAGCTAACCTTTATCCCAGAAGCTTCAGTATACCATAGCCCAATCTTTTATTCCAAAAGCTTCAGTATATCATAGCCCAATCCTTTAAGGCCATCAGTCACTCAAATCTTTAGCCTATCAATTAAACTATATAGTATTATGTCCCTTTCAATCACACGTGTCAGACTTTACACTTCACTGCTTCTCACTGTCTCTCTTTCTGGCAGGCTCCCAGCTGGTTCCCCGCTCCTTGAGGCAGCCACACGCCATGTTCTTGCTCTTGCTCTCCCCCACTGCTTCTCCTTCTCTCTCTCTCTCAGTCACTCTCCTCCTCGCTCTCTTTTTCCTTCTATCAAGCTCCCAGCTAAATCTCCTCACCTTGTTACCTCCACAGATTGTATTTTTATTACTGCTTCTTGACGCTTTTCTCTTAAAATCCCAGTAGCAAAAAGTCGTCAGAAAATAAAGTATATTGCATACAACTCAGGTAGCTTACTTCAGCAAAATGTCCTTTTCTTTAAAAAAAAAAAAAAGTAGGCGTTGCTCTGGCCGTCTGGTGGCTGGTCTTGACTTGTTCTGTGGCTCTTCGGCCCCCTCAGCCTACTAGCTCACCCGGCCCTTTCAGGACGAGCCTGCTAGGGCTGGAAATGGACCCCTAACAAGCCTCGCTAGCCCCCCTTTACCGTGGGGAAAGCTGCCAAATCCAAATTCTCTGAAAGTTGTTGTTCCACAGAGCTTAATTGGAAACCAAGTAAAGACAGTTGAGATGAAGTGGAGCTATAATAACATAAGAGAGGTATTAAATAATAACATAAGAGAGAACAATAATATTAAGGGCCTCAGAATAAAAGGATATGAAATGAAATTAAAAGCTTATGCCGATGATTTAGCTATTATATTGGAAGACCCTATACCACAATTAAAAGAAATAAAGGGTGTTTTAGAAGACTTTGCTAAGATCTCTGGCTTTAAAGTCAACGTTGACAAAATGGCAGTGATAACTAAAAAAATGAACAAAAAAGAAGATCAGATTAGCTTAATATCAGGCTTTAAAATAGAGAAGAAGACAAAATATAGAATATTTAGGTATATGTCTGATGAAAAGGAATGCGGATCTGTTTGTTAATAATTATAAACCAGTCTGGGAAAACAAAAGAAAAGACTTAATTAATTGGTCTAAACTTCATCTGTCTCTGTTGGGGAGGATAGTGGTGGTATAGATGATGGTATTTACTAAACTGCTATACCTTTTTCAGAATATTCCAGTTATAATTAATAACAAATGTTTCAAGATCTGGAACAAGGAAATACTTAAATTTATATGGGAAGGGAAGAAGGCGCATATAAAATATAAACTCCTGATGGATAAAAAAGAACGAGGAAGTTGCGATCTAGCAAATATTCAACTATATTATCAGGCATGTTCATTAGTGTAGATGGAAGAATGGTTTAGTGTGAAGAACATCAAGCTATTAGCCCTGGAAAGCCATGACTTAGTATTTAGTTGGCATGCCTACCTTTGGTATGGCAAAAGGAAAGATCATAAAGCAGTGGAAAATCATTATCTTAGGAGGTCCTTGTTAAATGTATGGCACAACTTGAAATCTAAATTTTACCATGGAATTCCGCTGTGGACATCTCTGCAGGAGGCTTTACTGGGAAAATCAAAAATCTCCAGGCAAGATTGGATAAAATATTATGATCTCCTGTTAAAAGATTCACAAAATAAAATAAAGATGAAGACTAGGGAAAAGCTAGAAGAAGAAGGCCATATTATGAACTGGTTTCTTTATAAGCAACTGAATGAAAGATTTAAAATGGATTACAAATTAACAATTTTTCAAATGACTCATAATGAGATAGACAAAATAATCTTTTATCCGGGGAAACATCATATTAAAAAATATTATAGAGCCCTAATAAATAGGGAACTAGAGGATGAAATAATCAAAGATAAGATGATAAAATGGGCAAAAGATATAGGGCAGCCCATAGAATTAGAAAGGAGGGGAAAAGCTTGGGTTTACACGCAGAAATTTATGCTAGCTCAAAATCTGAAAGAAATTATATAAAATTGTTCTACCAATGGTATCTCACCCTGGTGAAATTGAATAAGATGTACAAAACTGGGAAATCTTCATGTTAGAAATGTGGTAAGGCAGAAGGGACGCTATATCATTCATGGTGGAGGTGTCCAAAAGCGAAAAAATATTGGAAGAATATTCATATAATGGTTAGGAAGATATTAATGATTGAGTATGCTATGGAACCAGAGATCTACTTACTTAATATGGTGGATAAGATACAGGGAGAAAATAGGAAAGATGTGGATAGAAAGAAAAAGATTCTTCTCTACATGATTACTACGGCAAGAATTTTATATGCGAAAACTTGGAAAGAACCAACAATTCCAAATGTAGAGGAATGGCTTTTAAAACTGCATGATAATCTGGAAGCAGATAGATTAACAGCTAGGTTACGAAATATATCTATAAATTACATAGAGAGAGAGTGGGAACCGATTAAGAAACTATGGAAAGAGAAATGGGATGTTGTAGTTTAAGAATAAAACGCTTTTCTGGGGAAAAGAGAGGAAAAATAATATAAATAAAAAGCTAAGGGAATTTTTAAAAAAGAGTGAAATATATATATATATATATATATATTTACTCACAAATAAATGCATAAGAAGAAATATTTAAACATATATAGTTGCGGTGTATATATACATATATACATATGTATATACATAAAACATATAAGCAATTAGAATAAGGAAACTATTAGAATAAAACAATACGTTATTGTAAGATACATAAGCACAGCAGCATCGATAACATATCATAAGAAAGAGAAATGGAATAGAATCAGTTAGAATGTATTACATACGACTAAAGGAGGAAGTAAAACAAAGAATGGGTTATGAAATACAAAAGGAAAAGCTAAAAATTCATGTTAAATCTATGTTTGTGACGGATATGTTGTTTTATTATTTTTAAAAAATGGTTATATGGAAAACCGTTTGGCAACAAGTTATAGAGTTTACACTGTACTTGTATATGTATATGTAACCAATAAAAATATTTTTTAAAAAAAGAAATGTTTTTTTAAAGATTCATATGTTTAGGATGGAACAGAGGAGGAATACATCAAAGGGAAAAATGGAAGCAGTTTTCAGATATGTGACAAGATGTCATGGAAAACATTTTCTCTCTCTTGCTTTGGAGGAAAGGACTAGAGCCAGTGGTGGAAACAGCAGGCAGCAGATTTTGATAAAAGCTGCGCTTCAGAGACTGTACGGAGGATGGGGTTGGACTAGATGAGTTTTATATTTCCATGCTTTGTTCCAGCACACAGCTTTGGCACTGGAAAAAAAAGGGAGTCCAGAAATGAACCCTGGCCAACAGTAAGTGCTGTGTAGCTGTCCCTGTTCAGTAAAGCCTACATATTATGAAAAAATTCATCTAGTAAACAGGAATAAAAAATGCATGGAATGCAAATCATAATGGTAAAATTACAATGTTGAAGGCTGCACTACACATGTTACCCAGCAGGAGATGGAGTAGAAATTACAAGGAAATAGAGTAGGTAGAAAGTGCCAAATGGAAAATGAGATGTTTGCTTGTTCTACACTCTTATATTTTCCATAAACACACATGCAAGCACACACACAAAGTTTTTTCCATCTTTCCAGAGGAATCATGGTCTAGCTCAATGACAGTAAGAAAAAAAATAGAAGCAGTTACATAAATTCTGAGGACATAGATGATGTTTCAGTGCAGGGAGTGAGGCATAGTTTAACATGAGAGGAGGCATGGTAGCTGCTCAGGTAGCTGTTGAGTTGGAATTTGATGCATAAAAGCCATAAACTCAAGCCCTGTGCTTTGGTCTACTAGTAATAAATTGATGTAGGATAGAGTGTACTTCACTTATCTCCCAAGAAATGAGTCAGACCTGGAATTAAGCTAAGCAATGCTTGGTTTGTCTCTGACCACCTACTGGGTTCAGTCTTGCAGGTATTGCTAGAAAGGTGACAGCTGAATCAGAGACTTCAGTTTATGGTACCTTTCTTTTAACAGCTATGCCACATAGTAAGTGTATTGAACTCTGTGTCTACATGTGAGTCAAACCAGTCTGGGTCATACACAGGTAGTGAAGGGAATTTACTAAAGGTGAAGGGAAGTGCAATAGGGAAGTCTCAGCCATTCCAGAATCCAGTAGTCACCACAACAAATGCCACAAGGGAAAAACAAAGAGACCTACACCGTAAGCCAGTCCAAAGGACAAAAATCCAGCTAAATCCGGAAGCGCACAAAAGCCAAGGAGAGCAAATAGCTGTGAACAATAAAAACTCTCAGCAGCTGCTATTGGAATTATAATCACCTTAACCTTGAGACAGGAGGTGCTAGATTGCTCATTGTTTCCTATTAAAAAGGCATTGCCCCTACCACTGCTGTTCTTTGTCATGACGACATTCCACAAATGATATGGGTATGTCCTCGGTATCCTTCAATTCCAGCTGAGGTGGGGGTCCACTCTGTTAAAGTTCCTCATCAGTTACATTGGATACAAGCTGCTCAGATCTGGACAGGAGGAGCCATCATCTCGAGCAAAGGCCTTTGTCTATTTGACTCCTTTGCATTGGACTCTGTGGATTCCATGGGGTGAGCTATGACACTCTGAACTTGTGGGGTGGCATATCCAATCTAAAATACTGCAATGACTTTGGGGAGGTAAAAAACCAAGAATAAAATGGAAATTATTAATGGATGCGAAAGAAAGAGGAGGTTTAGGACTCCCAGACTTAAAGTTATACTTTGAAGCCTCATGCATATCTAATTTAAAAGAATGGATTTTATTAGAAGATAAACGATTATTGGAATTAGAAGGTCATGAATTGAAATTTGGGTGGCATGCGTACTTATGGTACAGAAAAGTCAAAATGAACAAAGAATTTACAAATCATATTATCAGGCGTACATTGTTTAAAATTTGGAACAAATATAAGGACAGATTCAGTTTTAAAATCCCCCATTGGCTTTCCCCACAGGAAGCATTTTATAGAAGGGAAATCGGATACCAAAATAGGTGGACCACGTACAAAGATTTGTTGGAAAAGAGAGAGGGAATATGGAAGATGAAAGACCAAGACTATTTAAAAGAGGAAGGCATAGAGTTACATTGGCTCTCATACATGCAATTAAAGGAAATATTCAAGGAGGACTATAATAAATATAATTTTGAAGAAGAAATAACGGAATTAGAGAAAATAATTTACATGGGAAATAACTGTATGATATCAAGGATATATAAATTATTATTAAAATATAATACGGAAGATGAACAAATTAAGAATTGTATGGTTGATTGGGCTAAAAATATTGGACATAATATACAATTAGAAAATTGGGAATTAATATGGAAAAAAAGATATAAAATTTACATGTTGTTATGACCTTCAAGAAAATTTTTACAAAATGATGTATAAATGGTATATGACCCCGAACAAATTAGCAAAAATATATCAAAATGTAAATGATAAGTGTTGGAAATGTAAGAAACAGGTTGGAACCTTCTACCATGTTTGGTGGAAGTGTAAGAAAATACGTCGATATTGGTTAACAATTAGGAAAATAATACAAAAAATTTTGAAATTAAAATTAGAACTCAAACCAGAGCTATTCTTATTAAATATGATAGATATAGAAAATAAAAAAGAGAGAAAACATAAAATTTTGATAACATACTTGATAACAGCAGCAAGATTGGTATATGCAAAAAATTGGAAAAGTAATAAAATTCCAAAAAATTCAGAGTGGATAATAAAAGTATTTGAGATGGCAGAATTGGATAAACTTACAAATTTAGTAAAAGGAAATTCAATAGAACATTTTTAAAAAATATGGAAACCCTTTACAGACTATGTGAAGCAATATAATGGAGACTGGGTAACTTTTGGATTTGAACTATAATAAGAGAACCTATAGAGAATAGATGGAGATAATATGTTGGAGAGTTATAAATTAGAGAGAAGAATTGAAATGTGTTTAACACTGTATAGCTAGAGATAACTTGGAAGTCTTTTTTAATGTGTTAATTCTTAATTGTTTCTTTTGTTGTTGTTACCTTGTTATATATCTTTTCTTTTATCTTTTTTCTGTTTGTTAATTCTTTTCTATGTTGTGTCAATTGTATTTATTTTTTTCTTTTTGTTATCCTTTTTCTTTTTTATTCAACTAAAATTTAATAAAGATATTAATTTAAAAAAAATAAAATACTGTAATGACTTTATTCAACCTGTTCTTTTATTATACACCCATCCTCTCAGGAAGTGGGTAGTATATCAGTTCTCTCTCTACCTTCAAAGGGAATTAGGCCTAGGGTTGCCGCCACACTGGAGAAATAATGCAGTTTGACACTGCTTTAACTATTATATCTCCATCCTATATTTTCTCTCACTGTAGTTTCTAACTTTTCTCAGTGAGAAATCATTGGTTCCCAAAGCACAACCTTACTTTTTACTGCTCAAAACAGTAAGCAAATCTGTGTAAATGTCAAATGGAGAAATTGTTTCTTTTGTTTATGCCTCTTGGAATGGAGGATGTTTTTGTTGGTGAGATCAAGTATGATAACCTGGCCATGGGCCATTTAAATATGGTATGGTAGGCTAGGACTGGAAACACTATTTGAAAATATTTGAATGATAGACCCCCCCACCCACCCAAAATGGCTTTCCCAAATATCAGGAAACCCTGACAAGACAATCCCTGGATGAACAAGAACCATTGCATTGGTTTTCTGTGGGTTTTTCCGGGTTGTGAGTCCATGTTCTGGAAGAGTTTATTCCTGATGTTTTGCCTGCATCTGTGGCTGGCATGTTCAGAAAATGGCTGGGTAGGGCTGTGTGGGGTTTATATACTGTGAGTCCCTGTTGGAGAGGATATGAAAATTTGTTTATTTGAATGGCTAGTTTCTGAATGACTATCTCCTAAATACACAAATTTCCATATCCTCTCCAACAGGGACTCACAGTATATAAACCCCAGACAGCCCCACCCAACCATTCTCTGAAATGCCAGCCACAGATGCAGGCAAAACATCAGGAATAAACTCTTCCAGAACATGGCCTTACAGCCCAGAGGGGGAAAAAACACAGAAAACCAATGGATGCTGGCCGTAAAAGTCTTCAACTTCACCAAAAAAAATTGCAGTTTAGGATTTATTCTGCACAAAAAATTAACATTTTTTATAATAACATTTTCTGTACAGAAATCAAGCTTCCTACAAATCAAGCTTTGAGTCCCAAATCAGGAAAAAGTCCCCCCCAAACTACACAGAAAACATTTTTTTAACAAATGCTGTTTTCTACACAAAAATATGAGTATTTTTGGAACACAAGTCCCAAATGCAAATAATCCTGAAAAATGTACAGTTTGGGGGGACTTTCACAAAGTGGGAAGAACAACTGTAATATTACTGTATTTGTTATTTCCTGTGAGAATGGAATTTGAAGAGATTTACCTCACTAGGGTACTCTGTGGATAATATTTAACACATATTGGCTAGAAGTTAAAAAAAACATTTCTCCAAATAATATATTCTCCCATTGGGTCAAATGAAAGAATGGAAAACAGCATGAAGTGGGTTAATTGCACTGGCGAACAGTAGGGTGAGGCTATGGCTAAGTCCAACGTAACTGGGAATGCATAAAATAAAGGAACACAATAATAATCTTTATTCCAAAAGTACAAGTTAAGTTACACTAATTGCCTTTATTATACTGGGACAGTTTCTTTCATCCTTGCAGTTACATATGCACATGTTGTGCATGTTGATTTTGTTCCTGTAAGACTGAAGCTTCCTGTTAAGATCAAAGCTTCCATTTAGGGAAAGATCAGAGTTGCCTATAAACAGTTGAAAATATGTTTGACTGTTTTTGTTTCAAACAGCCCACTTAAAACAGATTTTTCACCACAGCATAGCTAATGGGTGATTTTAGCATTGCATATACAAATTATCCATGATTGTTGCATCTCCAGTCAAGAGCTGTGGCATCGTTTTGAAAGCATGGGCTGCTGCCGCACTGCAGAAATAATACCGTTTGACACCACTTTAACTATCATAGCTCTATCCTATGAAATCCTGGAATTTGTAGTTTGCTGTGGCACCAGAGCTCTCTCACAGAGAAGGCTAAATATCTCACAAAACTACAAATCCCAGAATCCCATAGCATTGAGCCATGGCAGTTAAAGCAGTGGCAAACTGCATTATTTCTGCAGTGTGGCAGCTGCCATGATCAGCTGGGAAGCCTTCATGTACAGAACCTGGAAAAGGCTGCTTTTTTGGACTACAATTCCTAGCATGGCTAGGAGATTTATAGAACTATAGTCCATAAGGCAACTTTTCCAAGTCCCCTTCATGACTACTGTCATCAGGGTTCAATCCTTACATCTGTTTTCAGCTGCAAGGTTCAACATGAGGCACTTGTGAAGCAAGAAGATATAGGAAGTACCCATGAGTGGAGTCCTGCTACTGTAGAAGTCTCATCTTTCCTTGAATAGCTACAGAAACTTCTGGCAGCTCAAAAGAAAGAGGGTTCCTGCTCAGCTGATTTCTCAAGACCAATTTAGCTACACAACTCCCCCCCCCAAAAAAAACATTACCTATCCTGTCTGAGAGACAACATTCAGTTTCTTGGACCATTCAAATCTAGAGGTCCAGTGGCATCTGCAATGGCAGAAATCTGGAGAGGCCCATAGACAGATTCTCCATTCATGCATTCATAGAATCATAGAATCATAGAATTGCAGAGTTGGAAGAGACCACGAGGACCATCCAGTCCAACCCCCTGCCACGCAGGAAATCACAATCAAAGCATCCCCAACAGATGGCAATCCAGCCTCTGTTTAAAGACCTCCAAGGAAGGAGACCCCACCACACTCCAAGGGAGTGTGTTCCACTGCCAAACAGCTCTTACTGTCAAAAAGTTCCTCCTAATGTTGAGGTGGAATCTCTGTTCCTGGAGCTTGCATCCATTGCTCCATGTTCCAGTCTCTGGAGCAGCAGAAAACAAGCTTGCTCCATCCTCAATGTGACACCCCTTCAAATACTTAAACAGGGCTATCATATCGCCTCTTAACCATCTTTTTTCCAGGCTAAACATACCCAGCTCCCTAAGTCTCTCCTCATAAGGTATGGTTTCCAGACCTTTCAACATTTTTAGTCGCCCATCTCTGGACACGCTCCAATTTGTCAATATCCTTTTTGAATTGTGGTGCCCAGAACTGGACACAGTATTCTAGGTGAGGTCTGACCAAGGCAGAATAGAGTGGCACTATTACTTCCCTTGATCTGGACACTGTACTTCTATTGATGCAGCCCAAAATCGCATTGGCCTTTTTAGCTGCCGCATCACACTGTTGACTCATGTTCAACTTGTGGTGTACTAGGACTCCTAGATCCCTTTCGCATGTAGTCTCATTCAGCTAGGTCTCCCCCATCCTATATCTATGCATTTCATTTTTTCGCCCTAAGTGCAGTACCTTATATTTCTCCGTATTGAATTTCATTTTGTTAGCTTTGGCCCAGCTCTCCAGTTTATCCAGGTCAGTTTGAAGCCAGGCAGGGGTCCCGCAACATGTGAGTGTAGACCCCCTGCATGGGGCCAGCCTCAGTCACATGTTGAGGGACCCCTGCCTGGCTTCTGGAAGAGCCAGGGAACTGGCAGTAGCAGGGAGGAGTGGCGTGTTGGACACACAGGGCCCAATCTGGTTTTTCCCAGCTAAACTAGGGTAAACCAGGTATTTTGCTGTAACAGTTTATTGGGACCTATCCCTGCTTGCCCCCGTTCTAGCCCCATATCTGTCCCAGGGGTGGTGAGGACTGCCCAGGGGCAGATTGGGATAAATGCTCTGCATCATATGCAATACAGGTTCTGGAACAGAAGCAAGTCGGGTTATTTAGCCTACGTAGACAAGCCCTCAGTCTCTATAGTCCAACTTTCTAAGCATTATGGTATACTCATATAAGGGATGATGGTGTGCTAACATTCATTGTGCCGTCCTTGGTTATAGGCAGGGCCAATATTACCATTAGGCAGAATGAGGCAAATACTTCAGGCAATAGTTGGTACAGGTAGAGGAAGAAAAGAAAATCCTCTTAAAGGTACCGAGGACGTGGACAAGCTCCTTGGTAGTGTGAGGAAGACAACCTGCCCCCTCGACCCTTGCCCATCTTGGCTGACCGACCAGGGAGGGGATGCATTGAAGAAGTTCCTTGTGAGCATCATCAATGCGTCCTTCAGGGAAGGATATATTCCATCATGTCTAAAGGAGGCAGCTGTTAAGCCTATTCTGAAAAAACCTTCCCTGGACGCCCTGGATATGAAAAATTATAGGCCAGTCTCTTTATTACCATTTTTGAGCAAGGTGATCGAGAGGGCGGTTCCTCTTCAACTCCAAGCTGTCTTGGATGAAACCGATTATCTAGACCCATTTCAAACTGGCTTTAGGATGGGATTTAGAGTTGAGACTGCCATGGTTGCCTTGACCGACGACCTGCGTCTAAGCATTGACAGGGGTAGTGTGACCCTGTTGGTGCTTTTAGACATCTCAGCGGCTTTCGATACGATAGATCATAGCATCCTCTTGGATCTCTTGAGTGGGTTAGGAATCGGAGGCACTGCGCTCCAGTGGTTCCGGTCCTTCCTCTCGGGCAGGTCCCAGAGGGTGTTGCTCGGGAACAGCTGCTCCAGCAAAAAGGAGCTTACTTGTGGTGTTCCGCAGGGCGCCATCCTGTCCCCGATGCTGTTTAACATCTATATGAAGCCGCTGGGTGAGATTATTCGGAGTTATGGGGCTGGGTGTTATCAGAATGCTGATGACACCCAGATCTATTTCTCCTTGTCCCGATTGTCGCCCTCGAATTCCGATGGCGTCTCTCCTCTTAATGATTGTCTTAAAGCAGTAATGGGCTCGATGAGGAAAAACAGATTGAGATTAAATCCAGATAAAACGGAGGTGCTCACGGTAGCGGCCCCAAAACCAGGAGCTGGGTTGCAACCTCCAGTCCAGGACGGGGTCACACTCTCCGTTAAGGACTGTGTTCGCAGTCTGGGGGTGCTCCTTGATTCATCGCTTCAGATGACTAGTCAGGTGAATGCGACAGTCAGGAGCGCCTGTTATCAGCTCCGGCTGATACGCCAGCTGCGCCATTTACTGGAAGTAAGGGACTTCGAGACTGTGGTGCACACGCTGGTAACCTCTCGTCTAGATTTCTGTAATGCGCTCTACATGGGGCTGCCCTCATGCTTGGTCCAGAAACTTCAGTTGGTACAAAATATGGCAGCCAGAGTGGTCTTGGGAACATCTCGGAGAGACCATATAACTCCAGTATTAAAATCTCTCCACTGGCTGCCTATCAGTTTCCGGGCTCAGTATAAGGTGTTGGTTATTACCTTTAAAGCCCTAAATGGCTTGGGTCCAACTTATCTCCGGAACCGCCTCCTCCCATACAATCCTCCCCGCGCACTCCGGTCCTCTGGGAGGAATTTGCTTCAGCCACAAAAATCTAGGCTGTCTGCAACCTCCCAGAAGGCCTTTTCGGTAATCACCCCCAAATTGTGGAATGACCTGCTGAATGAGATCCGTCAGATAACAAGCCTGAGTAGCTTTAAAAAAGCATTAAAGACGGATCTCTTTCGGCAGGCCTTTCCTAATTAGATCCCGGCCTCAGGGGATCTTGGCCTCTTTTAGTCCGCTGGCCATTTATTGTATTTTATTGTATTTATTGTTTTTAAATGTGATTTTAGATCAGTTGGTTTTAATTTATAATTGTTTAATATTTTTTATGGGGGAGGGTGGGGTGGGGGGTGTTTGGGGATTTTATCTGTATTGTATTTTTAATTTTTGTAAGCCGCCCCGATTGTTTTGACAGACGGGCGGGGTATAAATAAATTTTATTATTATTATTTATTATTACTTTTTCAGACAGGGTAAAAAAAAACAACTGTGGAGGTTGGGAGGAGGACGATGCTGTCCCACTTCCAGCTCTCTGTTTCAGCCAACGCCATCCTCCTCCCATCCTTCATTCGTTCTGCCTCCATCCTGCTTTCATTTTGCCTCCACTGCTTTTTATTAATGGAAACGTCTGAAGGAAATGAATGAAGGACAGGAGGGTGGCAGCATCCAAAATGGAGCACTGGAAGTGGGACAGCACCATCCTCCTCCTGACCTCCATGGGTTTTTTTACCCCGTCTGAAAAAGTCCTTAGGCTCCAACCATTCCTCCTGAGTAGCCAGGTCATTCCTCTCTGCTACAGGACAGAGTGGATGTGCCACATGGCCTGTTCTAACACTTAATTAGCCTGTTGCCCTCAAGTGACAGTCATCCAAATATTTCTTCTCTCCATGGATGGGAGAAGCCATCTAGTTCTTCACCTCAGACTACAGGCTATAGTAGTTCAGTGTTTTTGCTCACTGCACTTTTGTTCATTACAGCATGTGAATTGAAGCAGGTTATCATTGCTTCCATATGCATCCTTCTTGGGGAAATGCACAAGTTTGCTTTTTGGACAAGGCTTGTTACTAATTGCTATCAAGTTGAACTTGATTCATGGCAACCCTATGATGAGAGATCTCCAAGTCACCTGTTGTCAACAGCCCTGCTCAGGTCTTGCAAACTCTGGGCTGTGATATGAAGTCGAAGGCTTTCACAGCCAGCATCAATAGATTTTCCTTGGTTTCCAGAACATAGCCTCACAGCCCGGAAAAAAAGCCAAGGAAAATCTAGGCTGTGACTTCCTTTTTAACATCATAATCTTTATAAAAATCTTTTAAAACACACACACACAGAGAGAGAGGCGTAAAAACATAAAATAACAGTTCTATAACAACAGACAGCTAAACACAATCTCTCTCCCCTCCACCAACCCCCTTCACATACAATTACATACCTGTATATTTAAAAAAAACATGATTTACAGCTTTCTGAACCTTGATTTAAATGTAATATTGAATTGTCTTCCATCTACTACATCCTAGGCTATAATAAACTTCTGCTTATACTTTAATCAGCAAACTCATGTCTCTTTTTTTTTAGTTTTATTTTTAAAAATTTCCTTACTTTAAAAATAAATATTCCAAACTTTACAATGGGATCCTACTCATAATATCATTACATATTCACAAACAGTTTCTATTTAGGTATTTTTACACAGGTATATTCATATATATTTCTCTCTCTCTCTCTGGCTTTTCTTCGCAAACGAAGATTCAGGAAGGACTCATCCCGCGCCTTCTGCAAGCGCGCTGATGACTAAAAAGGCCAATCCGAGATAAACAAGTCCGGTTGCAAAAAGCGCAGCAGAAGGACTCCTTGGGTGATGTTTTTGGGTTGTGATTCTTTCTGCGTTGTCGTTTCTCTTCAAGACTTGTTTGTCGTGAGTTAAAAAAAAAGCGAAAAAATATATATTTACATATATATTAATTAACCAATTCCCCTTGGTTCCAAACTTATGTCCTTTTTACCTATGTTATCAAACCTCCCCCTATATGAAACTCAGTTCATTGATTTTTTAATTTCCTTACCACTTATTTACGTCTAGGCTGGCTAGAGTATATTGTATGTACTTTAATCCCCTTTACCTACTTTCATTGATAATACTGCATTACTAATAGTTTAAGCCTTCAAATTTATCTTCAGGTTTTTTTCCATAATTTTCTTTTATGAAATCCAATGTTTTACCCCCATCTCAATAAAAATTCTTTAGGGAGTTTTCTTTTATTAATCTTGTAAGTTTATCGTTCTCAATCATTCCTAGGATCTTTATTTTCCATTCATCCAATGAGGGTATCTCTTTTCCTTTCCAATACTTTGAATATAGCATCCTAGCTGCTGTAATTAAATGTATTAAGATTTTCTCTTGCCTTTCTGGAATTGTGTCGTCCATTATATTTAAGTGGAATATTTCAGGTTTCTTTTGTATATTCAAATCTGTCATTTCTTTTATTAGTTTTTGTATTTTTTACCAATATTTTTGAACTTATGTGAATGACCACCATATATGGATATAAGTGTCAGGGGATGATAGGACATTCAATCCCCAGAAGAAGCCAAAAACTGTCTCAGCAGACTAGGTAGCAACCCTTTCCCAAGAATGCTCACACACACAGAGTGTTTGGTGTCCAGAAAACAGGAGGTGCTTTTAATCTTCAGTAGTTTCAGTATGTACAGAGACAAAGTGCTACGCCAGGCATCAGAGGATCATAGGAAGAGAATGAACACTGACCTGGCTCTCTTATATACAACTCAGCGCTCCATTGGCTTACCCAAGCACATGGTTACATTGCATCAGATTTCCATACTACCTGGCTTTGTACTCTAGCAACCCTTCTTCTGATGCAATCCTTCTTATGCAGCTGTAGCATGATTAGCATGGCTGGCAGTTCATGGAGTCAGTCATCATGACTCAGCATGTTTTCTGCAGTTGTTTGGCCATTTTAAAACTTAGGGTTCAGTAATCAGTTCCTGACAGTCCCCTCCAAAATGTTCAAACTACTGTGCAGGACACATTATCATTGCAACATAACATCATACACATACATTGTTAGACATCAATCGTCTGTCGGTTGACCTTCCCCTTTTTGACACCTTTCATTTTACATACTAGTGACAAGGCCCAGCCTCTTTGCCATCTCCTCATGGCTTCCTGCTGGTAGGGCTTTTGTGAGCAGGTCTGCAATATTGTCCTCTGATGGACAGTACTTCAGACACAGGACACCTTCCTGTATTAACTGCCTCACATTTTGGTAACGTACCGCAATGTATTTTGTTCTACATTTCAGATTTTCTGCTTCTGCCATCGCTATGCAGGCTTGTGAGTCCTCGTGCACCTCAACAGGCATTTGGCACAGCTTTCTGAGATCTGCAAGCATTTGCCTTATCCATTGTACCTCACTTGCCATCTCAGACAAAGCTGCGAATTCAGCTTCCGTGGTACTTATGGCTACACAGTTCTGCTTCCTTGATCTCCACACTATGGGACTTTCTGCATACCTGACCACCAACCCGGTCACTGACTTCCTGTCTAAAGTCTCTGCAGTGAATGAACTGTTCACATAGCACTCCAGGGTCACCTGACTTCCTGTCAGCTTCAAGCTCAAGTCCCTGGTTCCCTTGAGAAACCTAACTATCCTCTTCAGGGCTTCCCAACCCACCCTCCTTTGCTTGGAGACGCTTCTGCTGAGCACCCCAACTGCAAAACGGATGTCAGGCCTTGTGTTGTTTGCAATAAACAACAGACTGCCTATCAATGAGTGATACAGATCTGGCCTCTCAAACTCCTGTTCTGCCTCTAGGTTCACAAAATCAGTGGCCATTGGTGTCCTGGCCACTTTTGCCTCACTTAACCCACACTTGGCAACCAAATTGTCAATCTTCTTCTTCTGACTAAGGAAAAATTCTCCATTACCGGTTCTCTCTACCTCTACGCCTAAATAACACCTCAGGTTGCCTAAGTCCTTTAACTTGAACCAGTTTTCTAACTCCACCTGCACTTTCTTGACATCTTGGCACTCTTTGCTGCCACACAGAGGTCGTCCACATAGATGACAAGCATGACAGCACTATCTCCTGCCCCCTTGTTGTACACACAGGCATCTGCTACACTTCTTATGTGCCCTAATGACACCAAAACTTGGTATATGCACTTGTTCCAGCACTGGGCACTTTGCTTCAAAATGTAGAGTGCTTTGCACAACAAGTACACTTTACTTTCACCTGTGCTGTCATACCCAGGGGCCTGTTCCATGAACACTGTCTCTTCAAGATCAGCATTCAAGTATGCTGTCTCAAAGTCAAAGTGTTGCACAACCATCTTCCTCTTGGCTGCTACAGCTAACACTAACCTAAAACTTTCTGGCTTTGCTGTGGGTGAAAAAGTTTTGTCAAAATTTGTGTGGCGCTCCTGCGAAAAACCTTTCGCAAGCAAGCATGCCTTACACTTTTGTGTCCCATCAGGCATGTCCTTCAGCTTGTAGACCCACCTGCAACCAACAACCTTCTGGTCTTTGGGCCTCTCTACTACCTGGAATACCTTCCTTTCCACCAGTGACTCAAACTCAGAGTCCATGGCTGAGTTCCACTTATCCTGCTCTTCTTGGGGAAGTTTTAGGAGATCATGAAAACTTGCTGGCTCCTCTGCTATGACATTGCACAGCCTGGCCTCCTGAACTGCAAATCTGTCAGGAGCCTTTCTGACCCTCCTTAACCTTCTGGGGATGATCACCTTGATCTCCCTGACTCATCCTCACTTGCACTACTGCTAAGTTTCTCTCCTTGTGTCAGGTTCCGTCTTCAAAGACATGTTGGGCTCAATGTGTGTTTGAGTATGTGTTGAAGTACAAGGCTTTTCTTCCTCAGCCTCCCCTTCATCATCATCACTCTCAACCACCCCTCCATTTGTGGGACTTTTGGAAGTTGCTGGCACATCCCTCCCTAAGAGGACAAAAACCTCCTGATTGCAGTACAGTCTATCCCACCCTGGGTGCATTTCAAATTTTGCACTCCTAGAGTATGTCACCATACCAGGAGAGAGGGAAAATATGTACTAATTACCCTCATAGTCAAGAAAATGCAGTCTCCTAGTCTTAGGCTGCCCAGGCTTCCTTAGGCTAGGGTGAATAAGTACATTTGCAAATTGCCCAAAAATCCTCAGGTGCTTAAGGTTTGGTGCTCTACCATACAATAGACAATATGGGGTCTGCTTGATACTGGACATCCACAGTATATTCATATGGTAAGCAGCAGTTCTCACTGCCTCCCCCCACAGCCCAGCTGGGTGCATCTTCCATCATGCACTCCATCATACTCTTTAACATCCCAATTTTTCTTTCAGCAAGCCCATCCTCCCCTGGAGACACTGGGTTTGTGGTCTTGTGCCTGATGCCCCTCCTACGCAACCAGTTCTGCAGATTATTAGATAAGAATTCCCCTGCTCTATCAGTCACTAGACTGGAAACCTTAAAAGATGGGAATTCACATTCCACCATGTTCACTCAATCACAGAATTTCTCTGCAGCTTGACTTTTCTCCTTTAGTAAATACACGTAGGTGTACCTAGTGTGTCTTTCCACAATTACAAACAAATAACGATTACCCCCTACAGTGGGTTCTTGATTTTTGGCATTTCCAACATCTGTTATCTTGGTTTTTAAACATTTTCGAAAGTCTATCTGGCATAAGATGCCACCTGAAAAAGGTTTTATAATAGTTTTCTTTCATTGCTGATGCTCTTGTCATTTTTATATCTTTTTCCCATGATCTTTCCCATTGGTCTGAACTTACAGGGTGGCCTATATCCTTCACCCACTTGATCATATTATCCTTCACTAGGTCTTTTTCTGTTTCCAATTTTAGTAGATACTTTTATACTTTCAATATTAAATGTTGTTTATTTGATGTTCGAATTATTTCAAATTCTGTTTTTTTGGTCTTCTATGCCATATATCTTCTCATCTCTTGTATATTGTTCACATATCTGCTTATAGTGGAACCAGTTATAATTAATTCCTTCCTCTTATAGTTCTTCAATATAAACTTATAAAGACTTATTAAAAGGAAAAGAACAGAAATATTAGAACAAGCTTATTTCTCAAAACCTACTAGTATTATATTTTCACCTCTCTCCCTTAGAAACTTCAGAAAAGGTTCCCACTCTTCCAAATATTTGTCTAGTGACTGTCCCATAACAAAGTGGTTATGACTTCCTTGATTGAATCTATGTACCTGTGATGTGTTGTCCCTCCTTTCCTAATGCCTTCTACCTTAACAAGCATTATAATAGGACCCCCCGTATCTGCTGGGGCTTGGTTTCGGGGGGTTGGATACTAAAAACCATGGATAATAGTGAACTCCATTGAAAATAATGGGACTTCTGATTTAAAATACCATAGAGTTGACTTGGAGGACCTAGAAAATGGCTAGAGAGGACAATTTTTTTAGGAAGACTGTATGGTAAGTGTGCTGTTTTGTGTCTTGTGGATAGGTCCTCATGTATTGTCTTTTCTCATTAATCATTGCTTCTCATGATGTGGCCAAAGTATGGCAGTCTCAATTTAATCATATTGGCTTATAGGGAGAGTTCAGGCAAGACTACATGCAAAAAAAATTGGACGTGTGATTGCTTTTATCGCGATCAGTCTGTGATGTCATTTCATAAGCCACTCTGAAAAATAATGCATAGTAAATGTGGTAACCCCACACTGGTGAACATGGAGGCAGGCATCATCATGCAAAGCAAGGCCCCAAGTTTTGAAGAAGTACATCCCTCACACAAACATACACACACAAATGTGCCACCCAAAGGGACATCCCATCCCCTGTACAAGGAGCCATGAGATACTGAGTGTCAGTTGGAAAAATGGCACCCAAAGAAAGGAAAACTGTGGGGTAGGATTCTTGATACTCTCATAGCCCAAAGTATGCATGAGTAGTTTTTAAATTGTTTTAATACTGTGAATAGTTTAATTCTATTGTAATGTTGAGCTTTATATATTTTTAGCTATATCGTACTTGTTTTAAATAGTAAGCTGCCTTTACTCCCAATTTTGGGGAAAAGGTTAAAATAAAGTTAGTAGTAGTAGTAGTGGTGGTGGTGGTGGTAATAATAATAATACCCAACTTCCCTAAAGCTCATTATACAGCACTGCAGCCTACATCATGAACCAACGTGGTCCAATGGATATTAAAAGGTAAATGTGAGCATGTCAGAAAGTGTGAGTTCTTTCATGCATCTGTTGGTGTGTGCTCCTGTAGACATCTCTCTCAGGGCTTGTCTACACTGTGTCCAAGCTGTAGGCCTGCAGCATGTGACCAAAGCTGGTCACATGCAGGAGGTTTGTCACATGGTGTGGCCTGTTGCCCGGACCTAGCAGAGCAGGGGAAATGGTGGCAGTGGCAGCAGCAATGAGCCAGGATTCCTGTATGAACTCCAGCCTGTTTTCTTCAGGTAACAGGGACAGAACGGGCCACCTCCACAGCCAGGATACTTCAGCGGGGGGGGGGGGGGCAGAATATCCTGGCTGGTGTAGATGAGCCCTCAGTCTCCTTCCACCATCATGAAACTGGAATATACATTATATTGCTAGTAAAAGTCTAGAAAACACAAGTCAGCAACCCAGGACTTAATTGTCTACAAACTACTTTTTCACTCATCTCCAGGAATTGAAAGCAGCGGAGGACAAAACTGAAAAGTGGGAAGAGGAGGGAGAAACTGGGACATTTTCATAGAATCATAGAATTAGAAGACAGCACAAGGGCCATCTAGTCTAACCCCCTGCCATGCATTTTAAAAGCAGCTGAAAAATTAGAATGGAGGATTAATCAGAATAGTTTGAGGGTATGCTGTGATTCTACTTTAACTGCCATGGCTGCATCCTATGGAATCCTTGGGGTTTGGAGGTTGATGAGACACTAGAGGAGCTCTGTGTCTGAGAACTCTAAATACCCATCCCTAAATTGCTAATCCCAATATTCCATTGGATGGAACCATGACAGTTAAAGTGGAATCACAGTGCTATAACTCTGTGGTGTGAATGGCCCCCTGTTCAGACTTTGCCCACTGCTGGAACAGATGAAAACATTAAAAAAAAAAAGTACAACACAATGTAAAGTTACCTATGAACATTTTTTTAAAAAAAGAAATTGTTATGTTTTCCCTTCATAATCTACCTTGCTTTCTAACAGCTTCTGACCCTGGACTGACATTGCACTAATATTCTTTTTGAAATCCAAAGAGGGGAAAAATCTTTCCTTTTATTTCAGCCTTCCCCATTACATCATTTCCCAAACATTCTGCAAAAATAATAATTTTAAAACAAGGCACTCAAGGTGTGATCCCTTTTACTGGCCTAACCACACATTTGAAATGAGCAAGTCTTGGACAATCATCCTCTTCATCAGGCCATGGAAAACTGAGCAAGGTCAAGCCACAGATAGCATGGCTGGATGTGCATTCATACATCCTGGCAAAACATTCCACGAGTGATTAAACGTTGCAGGCTTTGGCAGCTCCTTGCCTTTGGACAGAGTCATCAACCAGTTCTTCATGTGGACAGGATGAGGTCCATGGTTCCCAACCTGCCCTGACCTTGTCCTCACTGAAATAGATTTTCCACCCTGCTTTTACCCCCTCTCCATATTTCATACCTCATTAACACATTTCATTTGAGAACCTTGTCCTGTACTGACCTTGCCCATGGGTCTGCAAGTCAAGGCAAATCTCTCCAAGTGAGCAACTTGCTACAACAGTGTCTGTGATCTGCCCCATCTTATAAGGGTGGAAATCCTCTATAAGGATTCTCTCCAGGCCCACCACCTGTATAGTACTGGCCACAGGTCCATCCCAAGGAATTTTGCTGCCTGGGGTTGTGCAGCAAACGGTGCCCTCAAAGCGTCAAGGTGTCAAGTCAAGGTGTGTTGCACCTCAAGACAGCACATTGTTTTAATACAGGAGGCTGAAAATCCTGGAAGCAATTCTCCCTCTTCTTACAAAATGCACTAACAAAATGATCTTGTAGAACCTTAGAGACTAATTGAGAGAAAGAAGTTGGCAGCATAAGCTTTCATAGACTGATGAAGTAGACTTAAGTCTACAAAAGCTTATGTCACCAACTTCTTTGAGTTAATCTCAAAGGTGTGACAAGATCCTTTTACATACTGATCCAGGCTAATGTGGCTATGTCTGAATTCTGCCACTAATGACAAAGTAAATGACAATTTGCTACTCATTCATGACACCCAAATTTTGCTGCCTGAACTGTCAACCTCACTTTGCCTAATAACAGGGCCAGCCCTAACATAGGAGATTATCAGACAAGCATCTAAAAACTTTTTTGTCCCACTATAATTAAAAGTGTACATGTCCTGGCATAACCCTTTTTATCACACATTGCTGTAATAATGAGAAAGAGCAGCCCCAGCATTATCGGAGCACAACTGCTAGCACTGTTTACTTCCACATTCGCCAGGGCATGTGATCTCACCAGTTCTCGTGAGAAGACGTGAGCATGCTTAAAAGTCTAAAAATGCCAAAATTAACAAAGGCGAACACACAAGCACAGAAACACACTTTAAAATATACCAGCAAAACAGGGAGGTTCATAAAAAGAACATCCCGTACCTAGTTTTCATGTCCTCACCCAGAAGTGTTCTGGTGGGGACCACCCATTGATGCTGTATTCACAAGAGCATAATGGGACGTGGTTTCAGACACTGGCAATACCATGAAAAAAATGCCATTGGCAATCAACTGACAGTTTGGCCTATTAATAAAAAAGAATCCCTTTTTCACAGGGGCGGAACCCTTGGAGAACACGAGGGGACGATGTCATGCAACAGGGAAGCCCTTTTGCGGTATTGTGTTGTCATTATCACACCATATTTGCCACATCTGATAGTCTCCATAGAGAAATAGGTCTCTGGTATGCAGTAGATCAGTTTGTGCTGTGTTAGTATGGGCTCCAGAGGTCCTAAGTCAAGGGTCCATAGTTTAATGGTCCTTAATCTGATACGCTTGAGCTAAGGATACTGGGTCCTGTGCTGATTACCATAATCTCTGCTCCTGGATTTTTGACTAGCTCCTGTTTACTGGAGTTCAAATGCAAACTGCTTCTCAAAGTGTGGGGTCCTGCCCAGCCTTAATCTTTTCTACAAAATATTAGGCCACACAAAACCCTTCTGGTAAGCTTTATTATTTCACTTGCCAAAATGGGAAACTGAAGTACACAGACCAGTTAAAAATGTTTGCCAAGTTGGTGGAAGAACTCAAAATAGAGATACTGGCACCAAGACCTCTATCTCTGCTCAAAAAAACACATATTTCCCCATTCCACCCACACATAGACTAGGCTTGCTGAGGTCACTGCTATTTTTTCTGTCTTTCAGAAAGTCACAATTCTGGAGTCCAGAATTGGTTTTGAAAATTTTAAAAATACTTTCCATGTTCATTGGAAGGTAAGTATATATATATATATATATATATATATATATATATAAAAACCAAGATACTCCCAGAAGTAGCTTCATATGAACAAGGTACCATCCTTTAGCTTTGGGGTGACCTACCCCATTTTCTACCACCCCTGAATCTCTGCTGGCTGCACCAGCCTCAGTTTTCAAAACCAGAAGTGACAAAAAAAAATGCCTCAAAATGGAGAAATGCATCTCTTGGAGGTTTCTGGGAGTATCTTGGGTAAGCAAGTTTCCATTTTTGAACCCTCCCCCCACCGCAGCAATAGGATGCTCTGGGATTTGGGCTGGGAGCCATACTGGAGTCCTCGACAGGCAACATGCAGCCCATGGGGTTGCTCACCTTTGCTCTAGTTTCCTGAAGTCAAGTAGAACAAGAAGGAACTGCCATTAAGAAGATTTTGTATAGGCTTATTTGAGCATTCAGGAATCGGATAACACTAATGTATAAGACAGTAGCAGGGTGTGTTGCATATTCTTGACCCTGGATGTCATACCTGTGGTGTGCCTTTCCTCCCCCCACATGTATGGCACAAATACCTCTGGAAGGAAAGCAGAAGCCTATGTGTTGTTCTCCATGTGAGCCAAAACCACACACTACTATCAGCAGCTGTATGCACGCAGACCATTTCTATACTCAATGCACATATGTTGTAGGGCAGGTTCCTAGATCACTACCTTGTTCTTCACTTGCAAGTTGCAAGTAACCATTAGCAGATAGCTGAATACCTAAATAGGGTTGTTGTTTTTATTGCTGATACAGTTTTATCTGAACTGAGTTCAGTTCAGTTCACATGAGTTCATTATGCTTTGCAAGTAATTTTTTTAAAGCAGGTAATTGCTATGATAAGGATTTGTTCTGTGATGTTCTGATTCCAGCTATAGGTAGCACTTCATTCAGTCATTCAGTTATGCTCTTGTTCTCAACTGCCTTTGCAATAAGCCTGTTTTTCTGTTAAGTACACATTTTGGTTTGGTTTCTTCTCTGAAACAATCTGACATGTGGCCTCACAGTTTTCTGAGGAAGACCACTCTGTGCGTGTGTGCGTGCACGTACATGCGTGCACTCATACATTCCAGTATATAATTCAGTATATCCAAAAGTGATTAACTAATAGAACTAAAAAAATATAAAATAAGCAAAACATTTTGGCTTCCACCTTCTTCAGTTGCTAAAGATGAAACGGAGCTACATCCAAGGTGGCAGTTTAGAATACTTTTTAAAGTTTCCTTCAGTAGATAAAGGTATTGTCCTCTAGGTTGAAGCTATGTGTTGTCAGAGTCTTAAGTATATAAATTCCAAAATTCTCCCTTTTCCCCCCCAAAATGCCTGAAGGAGATGGCACCTTATTATCAAACAAGGACAAATAAAAAAGGCTGTGATGTTCTGAGTGGAAATGCTTGGCCGCTGGTTGCTCAGGACTGCAGATATGTGGTTCCTGAAGAGTATATTTAGATCTGTGATTGTTTTGCCCATGTACTGCAGATGAGATCTTGTATGCCTGCCTTTCATTACATAGGAGATTATCAGACACAGGAAAATGCTGCAAAAAACCTGAATCCTAAACTGCATCAGAAGAACGTGATGAGAACAGAAAGGGCAACATTATCAGACACCCATGTCCTTAGCCGTTCCCAGGGTGTAGTGCTGGTGTGGACAAGGCTTCACTTTTTTATCGATGGGGCTAAGCCGCCAATAAAAAGGGATGCCTTATTCACACCTACGCTATGCCTCTGGAACACTGAAGGATGATGTTGTCTGATAATGTCACCCATTTCTGTTCTCATCGCGTTCTTCTGACACAGTTTTTGCCACATCTGATAATCTACATAAATAAGATTGCAGGATTGGTTGGTAATGTTTAATAAAGTAGGTCCTGCCAGTCACTGTGCTCCTAAAAGTGATAGCCTGCTTAAGGTAGTTACAGGCAATGATGTATTCAAGTCTTTTACTCCAAGTCTAAAAGCACGGGGAGTGTTTCTCAGAGGGGAACAGCAAATGCATTAGGCATGAACCCTGTGCTCTGGGGGTGAGTCTTGCCTGCTGCTCGAAGTGAATGAGCTGATCCCGGTGGTGGGGTCAGCTGTCAAAATACAAATAGCTTTCTGCTCTGACATGTTGCTCCCCTCAGCAGCCCCACACCCCTACCACTTTTTTTTCTTTTAAAGTTGGCTCCCAGACTTGAGACTCAACTTGAAAATATCTTTCAAGAACTTGAGACTCGACTTCAGACTTTAGAATGATCCTTCCACCTCAAGCACATTGCCTAATGCATTCGCTGTTATGGCTTCTGTCACATGACCAGTAGGCAAAAAGCCGTGAGATCATGGAAGTGTTGCTCAAAGAAGGAAAACCATTTTCCTTTCTGTAACGTTTCTGGATGAATGCCTTACGTTACTGAACCAAGGCCAGCAAGTCGATTGCTAAAAATATACAACAAGTCTCAAGTCAAGTCAAGTTAGTGCATCATTTACTGTTGAGTTGAGTCCAAGTCGAGTCATTGAAGCAACTTGAGTCTGACTTAAGTCTGAGTCAATCGACTCAAGTCTAAATCACTGGTTACAGCTGATGCAATGCATTGAATCACAAGGGTGTAATCCTGGATTGCTGACTGGTATTTTTAGTACAGTTTTTGCCAGCAATATCTTGCAGATTCCAGTTTCATGATGGTGGAAGGAGGCTGACAATAAGCATACAGGAAAAGAAGAATGAAAGAACTCATACCTTTCTGGCATGCCTGCATTTATATTTATAATATCCATTGGATTGTGCTAGTTCATGACGTAGTCTGCAGTGCCATATAATGAGCTCTAGGGAAATTGAGTAGAAATAATAAAAATGTCATTTGAATTCTACTATGCCTCATTCTTGTCTGTGATCACTCCACAGCAACCAAACTACTCATGTTCTGAAATTAATATAAGAAGCCCTAGTTGTGAGTCTCTGTATAAGGATAGCTAGGTTTTCAGGCATAAGGGACAGAGCTTTCTCAATAATGCACACCCACTCCCATGGTTGTGGAATTCAATTCCAACAGATACCCACTAAGCTTCATCAATACTGGGCATCAAGTAGGCTCTAAAGACTCACCTGTTTCCCTTAACCTGTAACTGAGATGGAACTTTATTGGTTGTTACTGTCTTTGGAGAGTTTATACTAAAACTGGGTGAGGTAAAGTGAAGCCTGTAGGCTGCATGCAGCTCCCAGACCCAACTTTATCATCCTGTAAGGTTCCTAGGGCACCCTCAATGCCCCTCAAGCCCAATTAAAAAAAAATAATTTGCAAGCAAAAATGATCTAAACTGCTGCAAAATGACCTTAAAATGGCCTGCTAGTTTTGGCCCCACCAATCCCCGCCTCAAACACTCAACCCCCACCCCCAGCCAATTTTCAGAAAATGAAATCACAAATGGCAAGTTTTCATCAGCAATTTGCCAGAGGTGCACCATGTGTCTGCCTCAGGGGGCAAGTGAGGTCTTGGTCCCCACCCACCCCCACATTTGCTAACACCTAAATGGTGGTTCATAAAACACTTAATGTATAATATTTATGTAAATACATTCAAACTGACTGCCAAGCTTTGTTCTTAAGGTGTCAGTTTTCTTAAAACCAATGCACCTGGTTTTAAAAGTGGTCTGGAGACATATTTAGAGAAGCTAAGGCTATCAAGAGCTAGTAGTCATGATGGCTACATATTACCTCCAGCATCAAAGGCAGAAAGCTGCTGAATATCATTTGTGGGGAACATGAGAGTGGTCATGTCCAACATGTGGGCTTCCCAGTGGCTCTCAACTGAGGTGAAGAGAATGCTGCACTAGATCAACATTCAGGGGTTGTCTACACAATGAAAATACTCCTCATAATTTGACTAGAATGCCTTTTGTCCGAACACACTGTGAACAAGATTCGTGGTATTCAGAAGGAGGGGGACCAAAAACTCCATCTACAACAGGAGAAAAGCCTTCATGGATATCCCTGAGGTTTTTTGAATAATGTGCAGGCTTGTACATTGTCGCACGTTCAGGATGCTGTGCATTCTCAGCAAGGGCAGAAGTGGAGGGTGGAATGGTCTGCCACACGGGCAGTGGGTGGACTCACCAGCAATGAAGTGGCTGGAAGCAACATTTTTAATTTTCACGTTATTGAGTGCGTGCTTTTTTACTGTGCTGAGATGACCAAAGAGCTTTTTATAAGCAGAATTGGGTGCAATCAGCTAACACACATTGTAAACCACTTAGAGAGTGCCTAGTGCACTATAAAGCGGTGCAGATCTGTAAGTGTTATTGATAAAACAATTTGTAAGCTGCTCTGGGAGACTTTGTGGCTGAAAAGCAAGGTATAAATACTCTAATAAAATAAAATAAGTAAATAAAAAGTTGCAGTTTTTGATTTACAAGTACAAAAAAATACTGTAAAATTTTTTTGACACTGCCAATACTGTGCAGTGGCTACAACACATGTGGATAATAATAGCACGGTGTACTTTTAGCCACCATCTTGATTCGTAGACATGACTGAGTGTGCATTTCAAATGTGAGTAGCTTTGTATACAATAGATTTTTCCAAAAGACCGTGGAGACAAATGAGTGCGGCTACGAATGTGCAATCGTACACATCAATCTGCATTATATCTTCTCATCTAGACAAGCCGTTGATCCAGCACAGAGTATGAAGTTATTAAATCAAGGTTAGTACTGTGGGTGGGAGGACAATGCCAGATGTGTTTCAGCTTACATCCTTTAGTGGGTGCCTCACATCACCCACAGTTACTGTATTTCACTATGGAGCTTTGAACTCTGCACATCAAATATATAACAATAAAAAAATGTTTACCAGAACACTTTGTCAAGGGTCGAAGGGATGAATCCAGCTCACTTCAGTGCCAATTCATTTCAGCCTCTTACCCTTAAATATATAAACAAATAAGAAGATACACTTAAGTGACAGAGGAGATTTTCACACGGGCTATATATCCCATGGCAGGAACAGAACAGGGTTGGGAAAGGTTTTCCCTTTTGGACGACGTTGACCCCGTTTTGTCCTGCATCCATCCTGCTCCAGTGACTTTTCCGGAACAATGTAATCATGATTTTTCATCGTGAATAGACTTCCCGTTCCATTGCTATCATGAAATCACAGGTATGCGAACAGGAGCCCAGTTCCTGTTCCGAAATGACAGCCGCGGAGGGGAGGTCCTTTCCGAGCACTTCCTGGTACGATCTGGACATCCAGGTAAATGGCACCCTTTATTTTACCCGCTCTGTTTTGATTGTGTGATTTAAAGTGTGTTTTTGTGCTTGGTGACCTGATTTTATGTTTGGGGGAGTTTTATTTTTTAAATTTACCCCCCAGCCATTATCACGCTATAACATGATAATGTTTCAGACGGCTGGTCATAAAAACAGGCTTACGATGGCTGCCTTTACGGCCAGCCAACAAGGGGGGGGAGCCCATTCCTGCCACGGAATTAAGGTAAGTGTGTGAAAGATTTATGTTATTCTGCGGCAGGAATGGGAGAGGAGGTGGCGGGGCAGTAATGGGGCATTTTGACCCCATGTGAAAATCTCCAGAGTTTCACATTTTACAGATGAAAACCAGGAACCATGTGGTCAAGGAATATCAGAGTGAGGTCAAAATGTCAAAACTTATTGAGAAAGAACACACAAACTAGGAAAGGTTGCTTCAGTTTGCATGAGCCTATTGGGAAGGACAAGATGCCACCCCAATCCTCTCCTCCCTGCTGAGCTGGGTGCAAACTACTTCTGCACTTGGAACTCAGTTTGTGACAATTGAAGTAAGCTGGGGACTAAGGAGGGAAAGGGAAGGAGAAGAGAGGAAATGGGACAGCTGGGAAAGCATCTGGAAAAGTGGGATGACAGAGGATTAATCAGGAATGTCCCTGCTGGAGAGTATGAGAAATATTTCTGACACTGATTCTCTCTTACCAAGGGTAACTACCTCAAACACACAGGACTTTATCAGACACACTAAATACGGCATCATAACGATGCCACATAAACGTGAAAGGGCACGTACATCAAACAACATCACCCTTTCTCATTTATGTCCTGGCCAAAACCCGTACCTTTTTATTAATGGCTGAATCCCTGTGGCACTTTAGTGTTGGCATTGCTGGCATGTGAAACCTTGCGTCATTTAACTCATGTGAATGCAGCATCAATAGTCATTCTGGCGTGAACACCTCCAGGTGAGATTGTGACATCCAGGTAAGCGACACACTTTTTAGGACCCTCCCCAGTTTACATGGGACTTTTAAAATGTGTTTCAGTGCTTTTTAAACTTTTAACTTTCTTATTTTTGTTTTTATTTTTGAATTTCCCACATGAGCATCGTCTCGCAAGAATCCGCAGGATTTTGAATGAGGAAGTGGATGGAGCTCTGTTCACTCCCTCTTCTTTGCTGGGGAAGCCTTTGCCAGGAGAAAAGGTAATTGTGGTAGGAAGCGTCCTTTTGCTGGCATAAAAATTGATTTTTTTAATGCCAGCAAATGAACGTTTTAAGGGGCTCATCCACAGTCACTAAGTACCAGGCTTATCCTGCTGTATAGTGCATGCATGTACTTGGCAGTAGCTGGTCCTAGCAATGGGTCCTAGCAATGGGTTCTGAAACCAGGTGTGTTGGTGTATTTACCATAACCGTTTCCTATGGATGTTTAATAGTTTAATCTCACAGCACAACCAATTATGCTTACTATAGAATAGCTTCAATTTCAAAACAACCAGCAACATATAGAGCATCTCATGTCCCAGGACCCTCATCACATTTCTTTGCCCACAGATGGCCTCAAAACCCCATTGCCCCTCAAACAGCCATATATAGGCTGAAAAGAAAACTGGAAATGACATCACATCAGTGTCATTTCATGTTCCAAAAGCATACACCTGTGTGGTCTGCTGTTGAGCAGGAGGAGGAGTTTTCTACACCTGGCATGGAAGCTGCCATTAGTTCTTTTATTTAATCTTTTTATTAAAGATTAAATAAGAGAAAGGAGAGAGGATACATAGGTAGGTACATATTGTTTGTTCATGTGCCTATAAAAGAGAAAAGTCATTTTCCTCTGTCCAGATATTTAAGTATTAGTGATCTGTGACAGCAGACTGAATCTTGAAGAACTGTATACAAAGTTTATAAATAGAGCAACCCCAGGGCCCTTCCACACTATACAGTTATAGCACTATTATTCTACTTTAACTACCATAACTACATCTTGTAGAATTCTGGGGTTTGTATTTTGGTGGGCATTAGACCTCTGTGGCAGAAAATGCTAAATACCCCTCCCCCAGCTGCAAATCCCAGGATTCCATAAAATAATGCAGGGCAGTTGAAGTAGAACCATACCACTACAACTGTGTAGTGTGAATGGGCCCCAGGACATATCGCTGCTTCAGATAAAGAAGATTCCTCACGAGCCACTGTCCATGTATATAAACAAACTCAATGGACAAACTGAATCTACTTCCAACACCTAAGGGCAAGATGCTCATATAAAAGTAAAAGATAGATAAAATGACACACACAGCTGTATCTGTTCCTCACCCCTTTCTCTATTTGTGTGGCTGCCTGACTCTGTCTGCTGGTAAGAACTGGCCTTGTTGTATTTGGACATTCCTCCAAACTCACAATCAGTCCTGGAAAAATGGTGGTGATTTTGTCACTTTCAGCAAAAACAAATCTGTCTCCTAAAAACTGCATGAAGAGACCATTCTTTTCCAGGAGAAGCTGTGAGTCTTGATGAATGTGCTGAAGAGTGTTCTCCTCAGGAATGCATACATAACAAGAACTGCTTTGTCCTTCTGGATTACCTACACTTTGGATTACTTGAGGGATGTAGGTGGGGGGAATATGTGGTGCACACACAGCTATGTCCTCCAACAGAGGGAAATGCCAGGTGACTCAGGAGAAACATCTTGGGGCTGCCACTGCTGTTCACTCCCAACCTCCACATCTGCCACCTGAAGTTGTTTCATTCTTCCTAATGGTAGGGCCAGACCTGTGTATACAATTACATCACTGGTATCTTCAACCTCTCCTCAGAAGGCAAAATAGAGACAGCATTTTACCAGTGATGAGCATCAGCAAACAGGGCTGTCCCCATTGAGGATTATAGCAATGATACAAACAATCCTTTAGTTAACTGAGGAATAATCACTGTGCAGTCTGCTTGCAGTCACTGCAGAGACGGACGTTGTTCAACCTGACAGTAACTGGAGTGAAATAATCATTAATGGCACCATTCTAACGTCCGTCAAGGTTTTTCTTTATTTCTAACTGGCCTTAGCATCGGACATGCCTCCTGTATTCTTCCCCCACTCCCCACAGCATGGAAGCCACTGAGCCATTGCTGCTACAGCGTGTGATGACTGCTAGCTACAAATCCTAAATGCTGTGTGGATTTGTGGGCTTGCTCCATTAAACATACAACAATGGCTTTACTGTAACTGGGTTAACTAGAACTTGGCAAGAGACTGGCAGAGGGAGGCCACTCGCTCCTCTGCCTTTCCAAGGTGATGCTGGCGTGATCATTTATTTGTAGAGTTGGAGCACCCGCTAGCCGCAATCCCAAACCATGCTTTAAATAAATTAAATAAGGTCTGCTTTTTTTTCTAATAGGGCTAAAACCACTGCTCAAATGAACTGGCTTTCTTTGCATATTACTTTTAATTGTGAAATGTTTTCAAATGTATGTTAGAAAAGATCTTTCACTAAGCAAGAGCTAATTTCTCCTTCTTCCTTTTTTTAAGCTTCGGCTTTGCATGTTATTTTTTTGGAATTAATTTTCTGTGGGACTTTGTCTCGTTAGTCTTCCCAGGGAAAGGGGCACATATCAAATTACTGAAGAAGAAGATTATTGTATTAAGATTAGATAATGCTGCAGAAGCTTGGTGCTTTTATATGCCAGCTCAGGCCTTATCCCAGAGCTTGGAAAAGTTACTTTTGTTGACTACAGTCCCCAGAATCCTCCAGCCCATTTTAACATTGTCCTTGGCTGGTGAACTAAAGTGTATCCAGTTTGGATTTTAGAATGGGCCATCAGAAGTTAGAAACATCTCCTTTTTAATTTTTTTATTTTATTTTATTTTATTTTTATTTTTTTACATGCTGCTGTGTGTGTGTATGTGTGTGTGTGTGCATGCACGTGTGTGTGTCAGGGAGTTCACAAGCATAACTTTCCCAAGCTGTACCTCTTCCTTAAGGCACAAAGTGAAAATGGAACAGCTAGAACCTACACAATGCATACAGCTCTCCATTTCTGAACACTCTAAAAGCATGTGGCACAGAGCTTGAAAAGTGACTTTCGGAACTACAACTCCCAGATTGGATTGGAGGCAGCCGCACCATATTTTATTCATGGATAACTTCCGTGAATAAAATCTGGCAAAATATGGCATGGCCCCCTCCAATCCTACACGGTAGTGAGACGGACAATTTCGCCAGAGGGACGGCGGCATCTGAAATGGAGTCCATGCCGTGCGGCAGTGCCAAAGCTCTCCCGCAAGCTTGTAGCATGGCAAAGCATATCTGAAAATGTCCAATGTCCCACTTTTTCCTTCCTTCTCCTACTTCCCCACTTTGTCCTCAGCTTAGTTCAATTGCTGCAATGTGAGTTCAAAGTGCAAAAGTAGATTGCACTCAATTAAAACATCAGAGGGGAGAAGAGGGGAATCGTGCCCTTCCCAGTAGGCTCAGGCAAACTGCTGCAGCCTCTCCTAGCATCTGGGTTCTTCCTCTTCAGGTAACGGGAGAAGGATGGGCCCGCTCCACATCCTGGATATGCTGGTGGGGAGCTGGCATATCCTGGCTGGTGTAGATGAGCGCCAAAGGTACACAATCTGAGGATGGTGGGGGCAGGAGAAGAGAGTATGGATGGAGCTTTTAAAATAAAATAAATAGTGGATTGAGGGTGGGCACGCCATTTTTTATTCACGGACAACTTCTGTGAGCAAAAAATGGCACAGCTGCCCTCAATCCTATCTGCAACAATCAAGGACGATGCCAAGAGAGGGACAGCGGTGTCCGAAACGGAGCCCCTGCTGCACAGCAGCTTCGTTGCTGTTACGGAGGCTTCTTGCATGGTAAGGGGCATCTGAAGAAGTCCATAGATGTTTCATTTTTTATTTATTGGATTGAAGTGAAGTTGTTTTATTCTCTGTTATATCAGTTTACAATACTTCCATTAATAATGTAAATCCTGAGGTTTTTTTATGAGTTACAGACTTCTATTTTAATCCTGAGTTGTGGGTTTTCATTTAATGCATTTAGCTATCTTTGCAAGGTGATGGGAATGTAAGCCAAAACATACCTGCAGTCTAGGAAATGAGAAATTCAGCAAAACTGAACTTAATAGATTTGCCCATCCCTAGTCGAGGCAACTTGAACTGAGCCCAGAAACAGACCAGAGACTAGTACAGCTGCTTTCAGACAGGTGACATGTGTCTTGTATTCCCAGCCATTGTTAGAAGCTTTGCAGCTGCATTTTGTACTAAATGTAGTTTCCAAATTGTTTTCAACTTGTGATTCACTGAGTCAAAAACACATCCTCAGCCATATATTGAACCTTGCCATGGTATTGGAAGGCCCCTTGTTTTTGCAGGCTGTAGAAGCTGGTTTATTGAGCCCCAAATGGACTATCAGATGTGGCTGGCAGTCTGTATTTGGTTTGCTGAGATATAAGTTGTGTAATGGTGGTAGTAGAGCACATGCCTTGTTGAATTTGAGACTGCAGGTGTCATTAGAAGATCCCATATGTAACAACACAGGGTACAGGAGGATATACAACCATCATCAACAACACTGGTAAGACATCTTGCTAAAATGAATCATGCCCACAAAGTGCTCACAGCAATGGATGTGCAACACGCAATCTGAGATGGTGGTACAGATGTAAAACTCCAACAGGGCCTTTCATGTCTGGGAGGGAAGAATCATAGAGTTGGAGGGGTCTCCTAGGGCATCTAACTCAATCTTTGATGCAGGAAACCTAGAGCTAGCATATCAATGACAGATATCCAGCCTCTCCCTGAAGACCTCAAAAGGAAGAGCCCACACACTCCAGCAAATGGCTTCCATTGTCAAATCATCTTTAAGGAAGCATTAAGAACAAGTGTTTCCTCTCTTCTGTGTTACAGCCCTTCTGGTGTTGGAGAAGTGTTATCATGCCCCTTCCCATTCTTCCCAGCCTTTTCTTCTCCAAGCTAAATACACCAGGTTCTTCAACCCTTCCTCACAGGACTTGTTTGGTTCAGGATGTAACCTGGGCCACCATCAGCCCATGGTCCAAGCAGGAGGACAATGTGTCTGATCCCACCATTTTCATTGTTCCACTTGTCTGTATACTTCATAATGGGTTGTTCCAAACTCTCTCCATGTCTTCCATTGCATCACCAACAAACTTCACTCCCATGCCTGATGGAGGAGGAGAGCTGTGGCTGCTTGCTTGCTTGCTCATCTGCCCACTAGCTGACACTCCAGGCTGCCACCACTCACCAAAGGAGAAAAACAGATGCAGTTGTACAGCATAGCAGAAACACTACCCCCACCCACCCACATGCACACAAAGGTAAGGTTGGAGATAATTACAGAGAAAGACCCCATGCTGTTTCCTGCAGCCAACTCTGTGAGTGACTGGCTTTAAGTCTTCAGAACCAGATTCTGTAGGAGAGACAGAGGTGAGTAGCAAAATCACTTCCACCCCAACGCAGGCCATTTTGCAAGTTACTGCCAGCCCCGCTCAGCCTAGCTCTGAAGACCCACAGGCCCAGACATCCAGGAATCAATCAATTCACAGAGCCAGCCCCTGGCTGAGGGACTTTGATTGTCAATTCGGGGGGGGGGGTGAATGCAGAAAAAGAAAGGAATATGGAAAAGTATCTCAGGGAACAACATTTACTGGAAATTACAGAAAAACAAAGAGAACTCTTAAATTAACCTATGAAAAAAGAGGAAATAGTGAAGGCAATAAAGTAGTGTAGAAGTGGAAAGGCACCAGGTCCTGACAGTTTATCAAATTTATATTACAAAAAATTAATGGAGGAATTGCTAGAACCTATACAAAGAGTAATGAATGACATAATGTTTAGGGAGAAACCTGATTCTTGGGATCAAGCCAATGTGGTTTTGATCCCTAAAGAAGGAAAAGATCTTTTAGAACCCAAGAACTATCGACCGATCTCACTATTGAACTCAGATTGCAAACTTTACGCTGCAATACTCACGGAAAGATTGAAAGAGGTACTACAAACCTGGATAAAGGAAGATCAAACAGGATTTTTACCTCAAAGGTCAATAAAAAATAACATAAGGATAGTGATTCACCTATTAGAACATTATGAAAAGCATAATGAAAAGAAATTAGCATTAATCTTTTTTGATGCAGAAAAGGCATTTGATAGTATTAGGAGATTTTCACACGGGCTATATAACCCGTGGCAGGAACAGAACAGGGTCGGGAAAGGTTTTCCCTTTCGGACGACATTGATCCCATTCTGTCCTGCATCCATCCTACTCCCGTAACTGTTCCAGAACAATGTAATCACGATTTTTCATCGTGAATAGACCTCCCGTTCTGTTGCTATAATGCAATCACAGGTGTGCGAACAGGAGCCCCTTTCCTGTTCCGAAATGACAGCCACGGAGGGGAGGTCCATTCCAAGCACTTCCTGGTACAATCTGGACATCCAGGTAAGTGGCACCCTTTATTTTACCCTCCCTGTTTTGATTATGTGATTTAAAGAGTGTTTTTGTGCTTGGTGAATTGATTTTATGTTTGGGGTAATTTTATTTTTTAAATTTACTGTCCAGCGTTATCACGTGATAACGTGATAACGTTTCAGACGGCCGGTCGTAAAAGCAGCCTTACGACGGCTGCATTTACGGCCAGCCAGCAAGGGGAGGGGGAGCCTGTTCCTGCTGCGGAATTAAGGTAAGTGTGTGAAACTTACCTTCTGTGGCAGGAACGGGAGAGGAGGTAGCGGGGCAGTAACGGGGCATTTTGGCCCCGTGTGAAAATCTCCTCAGTTGGGAATTTTTAAAGAAGGTGCTAGAAGAAATAAACATAGAAACAAATTTTATAAAATGGGTAAAAGAAATATATAAGGAACAAAAGGCAAAAATAAACATAAATGGTGACCAGACAGAATGGATAAAAATAAATAAAGGAATGCAGCAAGGATGTCTGCTCTCCCCACTCCTCTTCATTCTAGTACTCGAAGTTTTGAACAGGCAAATTAGACAAAACCAAGAAATAAAATCATTAAATTAAAAAAAAAACTTCACATTTAAAATAAGAGCATTTGCAAATGATCTCATGATAGCATTGGACGAACCAAAGGAAAGTATAAAACATTTATGCAAGACGATACAGGAGTTTGGAGAACATGCAGGACTAAAGATAAATGAAGAAAAGACAAACATGATAGTGAAGAACTTAACGAAGAAGGAAGTGAAAGAATTACAAAAAATATCAGGATTTAGAGTTGTAACAAAAACAAAATACCTTGGAATAACATTATCAAGTAAGAATACAGATCTCTTTGAAAACAATTACAAGAAAACATGGATAAATATAAAAGAAGAACTTAAAAAATGGTCTAAACTTTCCTTATCACTGATGGGAAGGATTGCAGTGATTAAAATGTCAGTTCTGCCGAAGTTATTATATTTGTTTCAAGCAATCCTGATAATAACGAATAATCATGTTTTTCTAGAATGGCAGAAAGATCTATCGAAGTTCATTTGGTCAGGCAAAAAGCCAAGAAAAATGAGATCTATACAAGATGCGGTGGAAAGAGGAGGAATGGGGTTACCGGACATTAAAACTTATTATTGTGCATGTTGCCTTACATGGTTAATGACATGGATAAACTTAAAAGATAGGAAGATGTTAGAATTTGGAAGAGTGGAATTAGATCTAGGTTTTCATGCATTTCTATGGCAAGAGAAATTTAAACATAACAAAGCATTCAATAATCATGTAATTAGAAGGTCACTCCTCAGAGTTTGGTTAAAGTACAAATCATTAATTAATATGTACAAAAACACTAACATGGTTATCGCCGCAAGAAGCTTTCAATAGAAATGACATTTTAAAAGCACAAACATGGATTACTGATAAGGAATTATTAAAAGAAGAAAATGGTAATATCAATTTAAGGAGATACAAGAACTACAAGAGGAAGGAATACATTGCAATTGGTTCCAGTACAAACAACTACGTGAACAATATATAAGAGATGTAAAGTTATATGGAATAGAAGATAATCTGATGGAATTTGAATTAATAACTTCAGACAAACAGCATACAATTTCAAAATTATATAAATATCTACTAAAATTAGAAATGGAAAGAGATCTGATCAAGGAGAACATGATGCAATGGGCAAAGGACTTTTCTCAGATGCCCCTTATCACGCAAGAAGCCTCCGTAAGAGCAACGAAGCTGCTGCATGGCAGGGGGTCCATTTTAGATGATGCTGTCCCTCTCTCAGCATCGTCCGTGACAGTTCCGGTTAGGATGGAGGGCAGCCACCCCATTTTTTACTCATGGAAGTTGTCCATTAATAAAAAATGGTGTGGCCACCCTCAATCCTAACCGGAACAGTCACGGATGATGCCAAGAGAGGGATGGAGTCGTCCGAAATGGACCCCCTCCCACGCAGCAGCTTTGTTGCTGTTACGGAGGCTTCTTGCGTGGTAAGGGGCATCTGAAAAAGTTGAAAGAATATAGGACACCCAATATTATTAAATCAGTGGGAAAGATTCTGAAAAATAGGAATAAAAATGATAAACCCAGCATCTATGAAAGAGAACTTTTATAAAATGTTCGATAGATGATATTTAATGCCAGATAAATTATCCAAGATGTATAAAAAACAAGACAATATGTGTTGGAAGTGTCAAAAGACCAAAGGTACATATTTTCATATATGGTAGACTTGCCCAGAGATACAAAAATACTGGAGCAAAATTCAAAAAGAAATAAAAGAGATGACAGGAATCAGTTTACAAATGAAACCAGAGATATTTTTTTATTAAAAATGATAGATGAAACATCATTGATACATCAACAGAAAATAATAATAAACTTACTAACAGCAGCAAGAATGCATTACGCAAAATATTGGAAGGATATAGCAACTCCGACTATAGACGAATGGAAAATAAAAATAATGGAAATGATAGAAAATGATAAATTATCAAGACTATTAAAAGACCAAGGTCTAAAAACCTTTTATAAAGATTGGGGAAAGTGATAGAACATTTAACAAACAAATATGGAGAAAATATGATGCTAAATGTGCTGGAGTAATGGTGATGCATGCTCTCTCTCTGGCTTTTCTTCACAAACGAAGATTCAGGAAGGACTCATCCCACGCTTTCTGCAAGCGTGCTGATGACTAAAAAGGCCAAGCCGAGATAAACACGTCCAGTTGCAGAAAGCACAGCAGAAGGTCTCCTTGGGTGATGTTTTTGGGTTGTGATTCTTTCTGCGTTGTCGTTTCTCTTCAAGACTTGTTCGGCGTGAGTTCTCAAATAAGGCTGCAGCGTTGTGGATAGTGCGTCTCCATGCCTCCCGATCTGAGGCCAGGGCGGACCATTGTTGGTGATCAATTTGGCTGAGCCTGAGATGTTGTTTCAGGGAGTCCTTGTATCACTTTTTTGGAGCGCCCCTCTTATGCTGACCCGTGGCGAGTTCACCATAGAGTACTATTTTTGGGATGTGATGGTCCTCCACCCTAGAAACATGCCCTGCCCAGCACAGCTGTGTTCTCAATAGCATGGCCTCAATGCTGGTGATCCCTGCTTGCTCCAGGACAGCAACATTCGTCACATTGTCAGTCCAGTGTATATTTAGGATTGTGCGTATACAGTGCTGATGAAAGCGTTTGAGGAGTCGTAGGTGGTGGCAATAGGTGACCCAAGTTTCAGATCCATACAGGAGAATAGACAGTACAAAGGCTCTATACACACTGGTTTTTGTGCTTCGCCTCAGGTGTTTATTAATTCAGACTCTTTTGTGAAGTCTTCCAAATGCGCTATAAGCCTTTGCTAATGGTGATGCATGCAGGAATAGGTTAAAAGAAGGAAAAGAGGATTGTAATACTTACAAGAAGCTGTAGCAAATAGAGGTTAGGACGTGGGGAACTTCACATGCACCAAGTGCAAGTTGGTAGCCCTCTTGGAGGAGAAAGTCCAGCAACTGGAGACACGGGTAGCTACATTTCAACATATTTGTGAGCAAGAGGTTTTCCTGGACAGAACAGAACAAATAGTCTTAGACGGGGACCACAAAGAGGAAGTGGCTGGGGAGCAGAGGGTCACTTCACAGACACAGGAAGTACACAGCTGGAGGAATGTCACACACAGAACAAGAAAATCCAGGGATTCTTCAAGCAGCTTGCAGCTACAGAATTGATTTGAAGCCCTCTCCCTTATCAAGGACAACAAGGAAGAACAGCATGGACAGACTTCAGGGGCAGAGCAGGGGACCTTGAGAGTACCACCGCAAGGAACAGCAGCTGCGAAGCCTCGGGGAAGGCATGTTGTGGTGGGGGGGGACTCCTTGCTGCGGGGTACATAAGCAGTGGTTTGTGGGCCTGACAAGATGTCTCAGGTGGTGTGTTGTCTCCCTGGCGCAAAGATCCGTGATGTGACAGAGAGGCTAACAAGACTCGTCAAGCATACGGATCATTACCCCTTCCTTTTGGTCCATGTGGGAACCAATGATACTGCAAAGCACAGCTTTCTGAAGATCAGAAGAGATTATGAGGCTCTGGGGAGGAAGCTGAAAGAAATGGATGCACAGGTTGTCATCTCGTCTCTTTTGCCAGTTGAAGGGCATGGTCCAGGAAAGGAGAGGAAAATAGCTGACGTAAACAACTGGCTCCGTAGATAGTGTCGCCGAGAACAATTTGGATTCTTGGATCATGGGCTGCACTTCCATGAGGGGGGACTTCTGGCAAGAGATGGGGTGCATCTCACACCAGTTGGCAGAAACGTTTTTTCCTACAGTCTCAAAAATTTGATCAGGAGGGCTTTAAACTGAGTCATATGGGGGAGGGAGATAGTATTCTGGAAGGCAAAAGAGCTGGAGAAAATAGTCAAACTGTCATAGAGGGAACAAGGCAAACAGCGCAAGGACCCAACAGTGGGAGGCAAAAAAAACTTGCACAGGCAGCAAGTAAAGGGAACACATGGTCTTAGATGTCTCTACACTAATGCACAGAGCACGAAAAATAAGCAGGATGAACTTGAACTCCTAGCACTACAAAACAAATATGATATAATAGGCATTACTGAAACCTGGTGGAATGAGTTGCATGATTGGAATGAAGGAATAGAGGGGTATAACCTTTATAAGAGAAACAGGCCAAACAGGAAAGGAGGAAGAGCATTATATGTCAGGGATATTTACACCAGTGAAGAGATCCATGACATCAATACTGGAAGGCAGGTGGAGAGCATCTGGATAAAAATTAAAGGTGAGGGAAACAACAGGGATGTTATTGTCGGACTCTACTACAGACCCCCAAGTCAGACGGAGGAATTGGATGATGCCTTTCTAGAACAGATGACCACACACGCAGAAAGGAGAGATGTAGTAGTGATGGGTGACTTCAACTATCCTGATATTTGCTGGAAATCTAACTCAACCAAAACTTCAAGGTCTGGCAAATTCCTTATTTGCCTTGAAGACAGTTTCATTGTCCAAAAGGTAGAAGAGTCAACAAGGGGGTCAGCTATTTTAGATCTGATCCTAACCAACAGGGATGACCTGGTTAATGGGGTGCAAGGGGTGGGATCCCTAGGTCAGAGTGATCATGTTCTCCTGGAATTTGTTATACAATGGAAAGGAGAAGCCAGGCATAGTCAGACACACATTCTAGACTTTAGGAGAGCTGATTTCAATAAACTCAGGGAAATAGTGGGGGTGATCCCAAGGTCAGGAATGTTAAAAGAGAAGGGACTTCAAGACAGATGGGACTTTCTCAAAATGAAGATACTGAAGACACAATTTCAAACAGTACCAATGAGGAAGAAAAATGGGATGTGTCTCAGGAAACCAGGATGGATGACTAAAGAACTTTCAACGGAGCTAAGTTTTAAACGGAACATGTATAGGCAATGGAAAAGGGGGGAAATCACCAAAGAAGAATTCAAACAGGTAGCAAACGTGTAGGAGTAAAGTCAGAAAAGCTAAAGCACAGAATGAGCTCAAGCTTGCTTAGAGAGGTTAAGAACAATAAAAAGGGGGGGTTGGGGTATGTCCGCAGCAAAAGGAAGAAGAAGGTAATGGTAGGGCCACTATGTGGAGAAGATGGCAAAATGCTAACAGGGGACAGAGAAAAGACAGAATTACTCAACACCTTCTTTGCCTCAGTGTTTTCAGAAAAGGGTGTCCAACCTGAGGATAAAGAAACAAAGGACACAATGGGGGAAATAAAAAAATAAAATAAAAACAAATCCAGCACAGAATAAGCAAAGAGGTAGTACAGGAAAACTTTCTTAATCTAAATGAATTTAAATCTCCAGGACCAGATGAACTACATCCAAGGGTATTAAAAGAGCTGGCAAATGTAATCTCAGAGCCACTGGCAATAATCTTTGAGAACGTCTGAAGAACAGGAGAAGTCCCAGCAGACTGGAGGAGGGCAAACGTTGTCCCCATCTTCAAAGAGGGGGAAAAAAGAGGATCCCAACAATTATCATCCAGTTAGTCTGACATCAATACCAGGGAAGATTCTAGAGCAGATCATTAAACAGAGAGTCTGTGAACATTTAGAAGGCAATGCCATAATCACAAAAAGTCAACATGGGTTTCAGAGAAACAAGTCATATCAAGTCACTAATCTGATCTCTTTTTTTGATAAAATTACCAGCTTGGTAGATGAAGGGAACACTGGATATTGCATACTTTGATTTCAGTAAGGCCTTTGACAAGGTTCCCCATGACATTCTTGCAAACAAGCTTGTAAAATGTGGGCTAGACAAGTTAACTGTTCAATGGATTTGTAATTGGTTGACCGGCCGAACCAAAAGGGTGCTCAGCAGTGGCTCCTCTCCGTCTTGGAAAGATGTGACCAGTGGGGTGCCACAGGGTTCTGTCCTGGGTCCAGTGCTATTCAACATCTTTATCAATGACTTGGATGAGGGAATTAGGGGCATACTTATCAAATTTGCAGATGACACCAAATTGGGAGGAGTAGCTACTACCCTAGAGGACAGGATCAAAATTCAAAATGACCTGGATAGACTGGAGAGCTGGGCCAAAGCTAACAAAATGAAATTCAATACGGAGAAATGTACAGTACTGCACTTATGGCGAACAAATGAAATGCATAGATATAGGATAGGGGAGACCTGGCTGAATGAGACTACGTGCGAAAGGGATCTAGGAGTCCTAGTAGGCCACAAGTTGAACATGAGTCAACAGTGTGATGTGGCAGCTAAAAAGGCCAATGCAATTTTGGGCTGCATCAATAGAAGCATAGTGTCCAGATCAAGGGAAGTAATAGTGCCACTCTATTCTGCCTTGGTCAGGCCTCACATAGAATACTGTGTCCAGTTCTGGGCACCACATTTCAAAAAGGATATTGACACATTGGAGCATGTCCAGAGAAGGGAAACTAAAATGGTGAAAGATCTGGAAACCATGTCTTATGAGGAGAGACTTAGGAAGCTGGGTATGTTTAGCCTGGAAAAAAGACGGTTAAGAGGCAATATGATAGCCCTGTTTAAGTATTTGAAGGGGTGTCACGTTGAGGATGGAGCAGGCTTGTTGTCTGCTGTTCCAGAGACTGGAATACAGAGCAATGGATGCAAGCTCCAGGAACAGAGATTCCACCTCAACATTAGGAGGAACTTTTTGACAGTAAGAGCTGTTTGGCAGTGGAACACACTCCCTCGGAACGTGGTGAGGTCTCCTTCCTTGGAGGTCTTCAAACAGAGGCTGGATTGCCATCTGTCGGGGATGCTTTGATCGTGATTTCCTGCGTGGCAGGGGGTTGGACTGGATGGCTGGACTGGATTCTATGAAGCGGCTGTAAATAAAAAAAGACAAGGAAGAAGAGGTGGTGTAAAGATAATTATAAAAACACAAATCTATGTTTGTAAAATGTAAATTTAAAACACCACACTAAGAGAATGTAATGTAAAATCATATTTTATTTTTAAAGTATGTAAAGTTTTAAAAATAATATTTAAAAAAATTCGCGGGGGTGGGAGAAAATGGCTCTGAGCCAGGTAATTCTTGGCTCTGGAGCACAGTGTACATTAGCAGCAACAGACAGGCAAGAGCTCTCCCAGGTAGCAAATCTGCTGCCTTAGAACACCCAACACCTGGACTGATTGCCTCAGCAAGACTAATGGCAGAGCTGTCCCTGCTTCAAAAATTCAGTGCCCATAACCAGACACAATACACATGGTGAAGTCTGACTATTGCAGGGAAAAGTGGGACTGTGTTTTTGTTCTTATTATTCATTTGTTTGATATGAAAACTATGGTTCCATTAACCATAGTTAAATGGGGTTTTTTTATTGCTACACCTATCTCTATCTCTTCCATGTTATTTCTGCCTCTGGCACCAAGTTTTCTGTTAAAGAAATTGGCTAGAATCCTGTATCAGCTACTTAGTTAAAAATACTTAGCTAAGTAACCTCTCCTGGACCAACCACCTCCGCAAACCTGATGGAAATGTCATTCACTCAGGGCTTGTCTAGAAAGACAACTTACCCTGTCTTGCCCCTGTCTTAGAGACCTGCAGTCTGTATGACACAGGTCTTTTGCCCTATTTTGCCCCTGGGCAAGACTCACGACCCCCAGAGTAAAGACAGGGGAAAGATGGAGTAAAACCCATTAAATCACTACAGCAAAATACCAGGGAAAACTGCTTTGTTGAAGAAGAAATAGATTGAGCCCCACAGGAGGCCATATCACCATGTCAGCTCATCCCCTGCAGCTGCTGTCCTTATCGCACTCTCTGCAGCCAGGAAGCAGGTCCATAGCATGTAACTATGGCTGGTCACATGCTAGGGACCTTGCTTATTATGCAGCAGGTCTTGTTCCTGGCCTCAGAGAGTGCGACATGGATGGCAGTGGCGGCGGCTGCAGACACAGGCCAACATGCCAATATGGACTCCAGCATGCTTCATGATGGTAATGGGGGGCAATGGGCCTGATCCATGGCAAGAATATGCCGGCAGGAAGCCAGCATATTCTGCCCATGTAGATGAGGCCACAGACTCCAATCACTGGCAGAATGGCCCTCCTTTCCCCAGGCAGCTGATGCCCAGTAAAGTAGATGGGGGGGAGAGTTACAATTGCGGCAATAGTGAATATGGAACAGGTACCTAGATTTATTAATATGCAATTGTTCCGTATTCCCGATCAACACTTAGTCACAATTTTGACGCTATTGGCATGATTGTAACTCCTCCCTCCCCAGGCAACCTATTTTACCAGGCATCAGCTGCATGGGGAGAAGCAGGTCCATTCTGCTGGCATGTGGACCATGGACGAAAGAGGTTTCCATCAAGTTTGAGGAAGATTGAGCTAGAATCATAAAATCATAGAGTTGGAAGAGGCCACAAAGGTCTAGTCCAATCCCCTGCCATGTAGGAATACCCAAAGCACTCCTGACAGATGGCCATCCAGCCTCTGCTTAAAAACCTCCAAAGAAGGGGACTCTACCACACTCCAAGGCAGTGCATTCCACTGCTGAACAGCTCTTACTGTCAGGAAGCTCTTCCTAATGTTTAGGTGGAATCTCTGTTCCTGTAGTGATAAAGTATGGTGATGAAGAGGCAGTCTGAATCCCTACTGAGCCATGAAGCCCTTTTTGTCACTTTAGGCCAGGAGAGGCTAGGAGAGTTTACTTGGTATACGTAACTACATCTAACTAAGTAGATGATACAGTATTCCACCCATAATGCCCAGGAATATATTTACTTTATTAACCAAGGTTAACCTGTATTCAAAATTGTGATTTCTCACAAGCAGCCCTAAAGTGGTAGAGCCCACTGTTCCACCTGAAAATTCCACTCCTTTGTTCTATAGCAAGTGTAAAGCAAGACTGAGTAATTCAAGAAAGCTACTAATATACACAGACCTATTTCATAAATGTTATAAAGAACATGGATAATATCCCATTTCTCATATAAATCGTTAGAACATGTCTGTCTAGTTCAGACCCACTGGCAATATCCCCAGGAGATGTTGATATATGAAGCCTCTATTTCAGAACCTGTTCTGAGTCCATGTTCAGTACATTGCCAGCTCTGTGGCATTCTGGGCCAAAACAATATTTCAATTGCCTTTCTGTGTAGTTACAGATGTCAAGATATCCACAGCCAGAAAAAGAAGTCAGTTGTTAAAATCTGTTCCTATATCAAAATGCTGCACTACCTGTAGCACAAATTGATCATTGTGTTGTTTGGTTTCACTTCAAAACACTTGCATCTGGACACTTGCATAGGGACAGTGCATGCAGCATTAATTTTATTATGAATTCACTTTGTTGCTACAGTTCCATCTATGTGTCCCTGTTTTACTTCCAAAGGCACAATCATGGTTTTGGAATTCCTTCTTCCACGTCCTGAGCCAGACATTTCAGAGTATGTAGCTGAGATGTATATTCCATTCTTCTATTCAGAAGAAGGTTAGAAGACAAGAAAAAGAAAGGAGTGAAAGGAAAACTGAAATTTTCAATACAGTCTTTTGATCTGCACAGGCATAACACAATGACCTTTCTCCAGATTGGACATCCTATACCTGCAGAGAGTCCAATGTAAATGTTTGTCAGTTCAGAAGCCTAAGGAGCATAGAAAGGAAAGGAACTGTGAAATGATGAGGCTCGTACCATACTGTCAGGTAGATTTCCGTCCCCTTCAAAGTTCAACACAAATAAGCTGGTCATGATGGGAAGCAGAGATGGAAAAGGATTTTGTTTGGGTTGAAATACTTGACAAAAGTATTCATTTCACACCTCTGGAAACTTTTGGTGAAGCAAACCCAACCTTGCCTCAGAAATTTGCACAGTTGCAAGGCCTGTGATGTGTTTCAGGGAGACAAAATACACCGGGAACCATATGTGCCTGCTGAAATGCATACAATTGGGGGGGAAACACACATACACTTTAGTCAATAGGGAAAATGTGTGCAAAAGTACATTAAAAATGCATTTAAAAATATGTACATAAATGTGTACTTTTTTCAAAATACAGGGAAATAAAGCATACTGTAATTTTTTACAAGATATGGGCACCCAGTGATTGTACCTTTAAGAGGTAAGCATTAGATATACAGAACCACCACACTTTTGCATAGACCACTGTTTGATGGTTTACTCAGAATAACAATGCAGTGAGTATTGGATAATAATGCTGCCTTTTCAAAGGCTCTTGGTGGCAGGTCTGTACTTGCCTACAGACAGCATGCCAATCTCAAACAGTTACTTATTTACTGGAGGACACACAACACAGATGGGAAGACAGGTACAAAACCTTGCCACAAACCCAGATGCCAACTCTGCCCACCCATCTATCTATTCAGGAAATGTCATCACAGGACCTAATCACATCACCCACAATATCAGAGGTATTTTCCCTTGCTCATCCTCTAATGTGATATATGCCATCCTTTGTCAACAATGCTCTTCAGCACTCTACATTGAGCAAACAGGTGTCTCTGTGCCAGAGGATAAATGGAAATAAATCAGACATGAGGAATGGGAATACACAAAGACTCACTATAGAACACTTCAATCTTCCTGGACATTCAATCTCTGACCTCAGGACAGCTGTACTTGAATTTAAAAAAAAAAAAAAACTACAAGGGAAGACTGGAAAGAGAAACAGCTGAATTGGAATATATCCACCAATTCCAGTCTATCAACAGTGGGTTGAACAGAGACAATAGTTTCCTGACACACTACACATATGATAACACTAGTTAATACCTTAGTCCCATGAGGGCACTCCTGGACAGATTATCATATTCCTTACTCCTGGACAGATTATCATAGCTCCAAAACTCCCTCCACTGTATATGGTTATCCACCCACCCTGGCGTTAGGTAACATCTTTCCTCCTGCCTTTGTCCCTCAATGACCATTGTTAAACTAAACTTTTCACCTCATCACCACACCCACTAGTTTTGCATTTCTTTTGCATTTCTGTGGCTATTGGACAGCCTGCTTATAAGGTTTGTTTCTCGGCAGCAGTTCACTCAATGCCCCTGAGGAAGTAGACATCACAGTCCCCAAGGGGTCCATGGACCACCGGTTAAGAATCACTGCTCCAAAACATTTCATGATTATTTATTTATGTATTTATTTATACCCCGCTCTTCAGCCACAAGGCTATCAGAGTGGCTTACAATTTTTTTAAGCAATAGCAATTACACATCTACACTGTATTAGCAGTTTCCAATGTGTGTTAGCTAATTGCCCCCACAAACTGGGTACTCATTTTACCAACCTACGAAAGGATGGAAGGCTGAGTGAACCTTGGAACCCTCTGGAATCGAACTTGCAATGTGGTAACTTGCAGTACTGGCATTTAACCACTGCACCACCGGGGCTCCCTATGATTAGGAAGGACAAGCAAATCATAGACAGCAAATTCAGAGTTTGGGCAAGTTAAATTTTTCGATTACATCTCCCAAAATCCTCCACCAGCATTTCCACTGCACAGTTCAGATCTGTGGCATCACTAAGGCTGGTGTCACACACACACACCCCGATGGTGTCACCTGATATGGCAATCCAACAAAAGTCCCTACAGCCAGAAAACCCAAAACATATAACCAAAAACCAAACTGAAGGGTTCTGCTAAAAAATAACCAGGATAAACTAATCCCACTCCCAATCATAAAAAACAACAATATGAAGAAATGAAAGGATAACTAAACCCTGGAGCAGAGAATCCAATAAAATTAAAATTTCTAAAAGGGTAACAATACCCACTTAAAAGTGTGCAAATGCTAAAATTATTAATAGTGAATAATAAAAGCTCAAGGACAGACGCGTTTCGACAGCAGTCTTCCTCAGTGGCCTACAAGCATTCAAAGTGTATAATAACTCAACAGCTCACACAATGTGACTCTGCTCAATTCCAGTAGTTTCAGTATGTACAGAGATAAAGTGCTACGCCAGGCATCAGAGGTTGATAGGAAGAGAATGAACACTGATCTGGCTTTCTTATATACAGCTCAGCACAGCATTGGCTTACCCAAGCACATGGTTACATTGCATCAGATTTCCACACTACACAGCTTTGTACTGTAGTAACCCTCTTCTGATGCAACTCTTCTCATGCAGCTATAGCATAATTAGCATGACTGGCAGCTCATGGAGTCAGTCATCATGACTCAACATGATTTCTGCAGTTGTTTGGCCATTTTAAACTCAGGATTCAGTAACCAATTCCTGACAGTCTACTTCCTCAGATGCATGGGGTGAACTGCTGCCTTGTTGCTTTTGAACTGAGCACAGTCACATTGTGTGAGCTGTTGAGTTGATTATATATATATATATATATATATATATAGAATGCTTGTAGGCCACTGAGGAAGATTGTTGTCGAAACACATCTGGCCTTGAGTTTTTATTATTTACTATTATTATAATATTTTATTTTTAGCATTTGCATACTTTTCAGTGGGGCATTGTCACCCTTTTAGTAATTTTACTGACTCATCTACTTCAGGGGTCAGGTATTTTTGGCCTGGATTTTTGGTATTTTTATTATCTTTAGATACTTATTTGTAGCATTTGTATATTTTCTAGTGGGGTATTTTTACCCTTTCAGAAATTTAATTTTATTGGATTCTATGCTCCAGGGTTTAGTTATCCTTTTATTTCTTCATATTGCTGCTCTTTTATAATTGGAAGTGGGATTGGTTTATCCTGGTTATTTTTTGGCAGAACCCTTCAGTTTGGTTTTTTGAGGTTCATAAAAGAGCATCCCCTACCTAGCTGCCACGATCTCACCCAGACATGTTCTGTCATTGACACTGCATATTTATGTGAGCACAATGGCACAAGGTTTCAAATGCCAGCAATACCAGCAAAAAAATGCCAAGGGACATCTATTGACAGCTTGGCTCATCAATAAAATAGAAGAGCTTTTGGAATGGACATTATTGCAAAAGAACGACATAATCCGATATGCTGCCCTTTCACATTAATTAGGTGTCATTATGATGCCATATTTGCTGCATCTGACAAAGTGCTTAGTCTCCTATCATGAAAAGGAGGAAGGGAAGAAGATAGAAAAAGAAAGGTGGCATCACCTTTAAGAGTAACTGGCTTTTATTTTTGCATGAACTTTTGTGGATATAAACTCACTTCTTCAGGTGCAGTACTGAGTGGTATTAAGGTCTCAGGTTAGTGCACTAAACCTCTGTGCATATCAAGAGAGTTAGGCAGCAACAAGTTTGTAGCAGCGTCTTCATCCTCCAGGCCAGAGAAATAAACCAACAGACACAGGCTTTTTGCCTAAAAAACTAATTCTCTTTACTTCAGCATAATAAAAATATCTACAATAGTAAAGAGTATGTCTTCCCATTACAGAAATCCAAAGAGAACTGAAAAATACAGGCATAGTCACATAAAATACCCAATCTTAATTTGTTCTTATAGAAAAACACAAACATTTTTTTCTTCTAACACAGATAACAAATTACAGACAGCAGGGCCCCAAACTCTGAACTCTAAAGATCAAGCTTGTCGGGTCATTAATCTCAGTTTGCAAGCTAGCTCCAAACTCCAGCAAGCTTTTTGCACTCATTCCTGCACCCTGCAGGCAATTATATTATACTTCAGCTCTCTACAGCATAATCTATTTAACTGCGTGTCCCAACATCCATGACATCATGTATAAAGCATATTTATATGGTTGTAGGAGTGGGATAGAATGTAATAGGATCCAGAAAGATGCAAATCATATTTTGTTGTTGTTTGCCTTCAAGTCATTTCCAACTTATGGTGACCCTAATGCAAATCTATCACAGCGTTTTCTTGGCAAGATTTGATCAGAGGAGGTTTGCCACCATAGCCTTCCTCTGAGGCTGAGAGAGTGTGACTTGCCCAAGATCACCCAGAGGGTTTCCATGGCTGAGTAGGGATTCAAACCCTGGTCTCCAGTCATAGTACAGCACTATACAGTTATAGCTTTATACAGTTATACAGATAAATGTGAATTGTTCTATGTTGTCCTACATTGCCCTGCAATATTCATATTTGTAGGCCCAATATTTTTGGAAGCATGTTAGGTTGTAGAACTAGTCTGGCATTCAATAAAGAGACCTCAAGTAATTACCTGAGGAAGGTGTTTACTAACCCCATCATTCCATCATATTTGATCTCCAAATAAGGAGAAAGTCAGTCTGAAGTGAGAATTTTCTCTACACATGGAGGCCCTCTATGCAGCTGGGAATGATAATTTTTCCAATTGCATAGTGGAGGCTCTCCTTTTCTGATTATCATTCTTTACATGAATAAAGCAATGACAGAAGCATGACAGAAGACACCCTGTCCTTGCCTGTTTACTTAAAAGAGATTACTGAATGCTTGCATAAGGTTTATGTAGAGTTGATATTCTGGTCACCACTCCACAATGAGTCATGGATTCACCTGCACCTTACAATGAAATCATTATAACTTCCTCAACATGGTTCACATACAACATCTTGGTTTTGGTACTTCTGTGGTGGCATGTGTGTCTTCATTACTGTCCAAACAGGTGCTAAGGTGGTAAAGAGTTAAGCAGTTGCCTAATGGAGATGGTCTCTCATTTCAGCTCAGCACATTACTACAAAGACCCACCTTCAGATTCTTGCATGTTCTGCCAAGGAAGGCTAGGTTGGCACCTTTTCTGTTGTTCTTCTGCCAGCAGGCAAAGAACTTGCATTCAGATAGGCCGTCAGCCTCTAAGCTGGTCTGCTGTTGAAGGGGTCTAACTAGTTGGGTGTAATCCTATTTTCTATGGTTAGAATCTTACTGGTTAAGCTCAACTAGAGGAGATCCCACAGGACTGTCAAATGGTGAGTCAACACATAGGAAAATCCCACTAATTCATTGTGCTTACTCTAGTTGGGACTAACAATGGGAGGATTCAGGCCTGAGTCATTGATTGTTGTGTTTTTAATCATGTTTTTAATTTGTTTTGGGGTTTTTGTTATGTTTTGAATCAAAATTTTGTTTTTAATCTGTATTTTATTATTATGCTCTGCCTTGAGGGTCTCCTTTTGGCAGAAAGGCAGATTATAATTTAAATAAATAAAAATCCTCTCCCCCAAAATGAGTGTGTGGGAGGGAGCCAAAATGAATGACACAAAATTTCCCAGAAAGGATTTGCAAAAACAACCACGAAGCAACTCATTTTCAGTTTAGAGTTACAGTAGGCAACAATTGCATTATACAGAGCATGCAGAATGTGTGCCATGAGACTGATGCAGTGCTAGACATTTGAAAAACTGGAAGCAAAGTGTTTCAAGCAGTGTTTGCCATCACTAGAAGTATGTGGTAGGGGTTATATAAATCAAAGACATAGCCGTGTTAGTCTGGAATACCAGTATGCAAAGGGATCTTGCAGCACCTTTGAGACTGAAAGAAGTTGTAGCATAAGCTTTTGTAGACTTCAGTAAAGAATTTAAGTTAAACAAGCTTTCCTTCAACACCTCAATCTCTATGACCTTCCTGCTTGGTCTCTGTACTATTGTGTTGAGTCATTTCTGGCAGATGTATTCTTTATTTTTTACCTTCCCTCTTGATCACGGTTCTCTTCCTGTATGCTGTCCTAACGCTCCTATTCAGTTCCATGCACATGGATACACCAAGCACAGAGTACTGGCCAGATTCCTGTTGGGCAATTGTGAATATGTAACTTGGGGGTCAGCTACACAGGAGAATTTGTACCGAAAAATATCGCCTTACCTCCCTATCACTGCAGTGCCCATTTCTGCCCACGATGCATTTGCAAGATTGGTGACGGGAAAATTACCCAAGTTTACATGGAGCATGCCCCCCAAGAATAGGTGGCCACGAGTGAATTTGCCTGCAGAAAATCTCCCTCGGTTCCCCCCCCCCTTTAAAAATAAAACAATGATAGTTGCTAAAGAGCTATTTTACACTAAAAAGAGTATTTGCTCTGCTGGCTGAACGATCTTTCACATGCTTGTCCAGCTGGCTGAAAGAACAACAATGGCATCTCCTGCATTTCAAGACTTCCCTTTTGAGAACTCCCCCTCCGAGGTCTGCCCAGTCAAGTTTAAGCTCTGCTGTGTGCCCCTTTTTGAATTGGTTGTACAGACGATCAATTATGCACATTTTCATGCATTTTTTAAAAAGGATTGCAAGAAACAGCGAAAGCTGTTATCATGATCAATTTGGAGTTTTCAGTCCCCCCCTCCTTCTGAATATAGTGGATCTTGCCCTGGCTCCATGAGGACAGCTTTCCCAAGATCAGAAGAAATTATGAGGCCCTGGGGAGGAAGCTGAAAGAAATGGATGCACAGGTTGTCATCTCGTCTCTTCTGCCAGTTGAAGGGCATGGTCCAAGAAGGGAGAGGAAAATAGCTGATGTAAACAACTGGCTCCGTAGATGGTGTCGCCGAGAACAAATTGGATTCTTGGATCATGGACTGCGCTTCCATGCGGGGGGACTTCTGGCAAGAGATGGAGTGCATCTTACAACAGTTGGAAGAAACATTTTTGCCAACAGTCTCAAGAATTTGATCAGGAGGGCTTTAAACTGAGTCAAATGGGGGAGGGAGACAGTATTCTGGAAGGCAAAAGGGCTGGAGAAAATAGTCAAACTGTCATAGAGGGAACAAGGCAAACAGCGCAAGGACCCAACAGTGGGAGGCAAAAAAACTTGCACAGGGAGCAAGTAAAGGGAACACATGGTCTCAGATGTCTCTACACTAATGCACAGAGCATGGGAAATAAGCAAGATGAACTTGAACTCCTCGCACTACAAAACAAATATGATATAATAGGCATTACTGAAACCTGGTGGGACGAGTCTCATGATTGGAATGTAGGAATAGAGGGGTATAACCTTTATAGGAGAAACAGGCCAAACAGGAAAGGAGGAGGAATAGCATTATATGTCAGGGATATTTACACCAGTGAAGTGATCCACGACATCAATACTGGAAGCCAGGTGGAGAGCATCTGGATAAAAATTAAAGGGGAGGGAAACAACAGGGATGTTATTGTGGGACTCTACTACAGACCCCCAAATCAGACGGAGGAATTGGATGTTGCCTTTCTAGAACAGATGAACATACATGCAGAAAGGAGAGATGTAGTAGTGATGGGTGACTTCAACTATCCTGATATTTGCTGGAAATCTAACTCAGCCAAAACTACGAGGTCTAGCAAATTCCTTAAATGCCTGGAAGACAATTTCATGGTCCAAACGGTGGAAGAGGCAACAAGGGGGTCAGCTATTTTAGATCTGATCCTAACCAACAGAGACGACCTGGTTAATGGGGTGCAAGTGGTGGGATCCTTAGGTGAGAGTGATCATGTTCTCCTGGAGTTTGTTATACAATGGAAAGGAGAAGCCAGGCATAGTCAGACATGCATTCTTGACTTTAGGAGAGCTGATTTCAATAAACTCAGGGAAATACTGGGGATGATCCCATGGTCAAGAATACTAAAAGAGAAGAGACCTCAAGACGGATGGGACTTTCTCAAAAGGGAGATACTGAAGGCACAATTTCAAACAGTACCATTGAGGAAGAAAAATGGGAGGTGTCTCAAGAAACCAGGATGGATGACTAAAGAACTTTCAATGGAGCTAAGTTTTAAACGGAACATGTATAGGAAATGGAAAAGGGGGGAAATCACCAAAGAAGAATTCAAACAGATAGCGAACACGTGTAGGAGTAAAGTCAGAAAAGCTAAAGCACAGAATGAGCTCAGGCTTGCTAGGGAGGTTAAGAACAATAAAAAGGGTTTTTTTGGGTATGTCCGCAGCAAAAGGAGGAAGAAGGAAATGACAGGGCCGCTACGTGGAGAAGATGGCAAAATGCTAACAGGGGACAGAGAAAAGGCAGAATTACTCAACACCTTCTTTGCCTCAGTGTTTTCAGAAAAGGAAAAGGAGGACCAACCTGAGGAGAATGGAACAGAGGACACAATAGGGGAAATCCAGCTCAAAATAAGTAAAGAGGTAGTACAGGAATACCTTCTTAATCTAAATGAATTTAAATCTCCAGGACCAGATGAACTACATCCAAGATTATTAAAAGAGCTGGCAAATATAATCTCAGAGCCATTGGCAATAATATTTGAGAACTCCTGGAGAACAGGAGAAGTCCCAGCAGACTGGAGGAGGGCAAACGTTGTTCCCATCTTCAAAAAGGGGAAAAAAGAGGATCCCAACAATTATCGTCCAGTTAGTCTGACATCAATACCAGGGAAGATTCTAGATCAGATCATTAAACAGAGAGTCTGTGAACATTTAGAAGGCAATGCCATAATCACAAAAAGTCAACATGGGTTTCAGAGAAACAAGTCATATCAAGTCACTAATCTGATCTCTTTTTTTTGATAAAATTACCAGCTTGGTAGATGAAGGGAACACTGGATATTGCATACTTTGATTTCAGTAAGGCCTTTGACAAGGTTCCCCATGACATTCTTGGAAACAAGCTTGTAAAATGTGGGCTAGACAAGTTAACTGTTCAATGGATTTGTAATTGGTTGACCAGCCGAACCCAAAGGGTGCTCAGCAGTGGCTCCTCTTCGTCTTGGAAAGATGTGACCAGTGGGGTGCCACAGGGTTCTGTCCTGGGCCCAGTGCTATTCAACATCTTTATCAATGACTTAGATGAGGGAATTAGGGGCATAGTTACCAAATTTGCAGATGACACCTAATTAGGAGGAGTAGCTAATACCCTGGAGGACAGGATCAAAATTCAAACTGACCTGGATAAACTGGAGAGCTGGGCCAAAGCTAACAAAATGAAATTCAATACGGAGAAATGTAAAGTACTGCATTTAGGGCGGAAAAATGAAATGCATAAATATAGGATGGGAGAGACCTGGCTGAATGAGACTACGTGCAAAAGGGATCTAGGAGTCCTAGTAGACCACAGGTTGAACATGAGCCAACAGTGTGATGCGGCAGCTAAAAAGGCCAATGCGATTTTGGGCTGTATCAATAGAAGTATAGTGTCTAGATCAAGGGAAGTAATAGTGCCACTCTATTCTGCCTTGGTCAGACCTCACTTAGAATACTGTGTCCAGTTCTGGGCACCACAATTCAGAAAGGATATTGACAAATTGGAGCGTGTCCAGAGAAGGGCAACTAAAATGGTGAAAGGTCTGGAAACCATGCCTTATGAGGAGAGACTTAGGGAGCTGGGTATGTTTAGCCTGGAAAAAAGACGGTTAAGAGGCGATATGATAGCCCTGTTTAAGTATTTGAAGGGATGTCTCGCTGAGGATGGAGCAGGCTTGTTTTCTGCTGCTCCTGAGACTGGAACACGGAGCAATGGGTGCAAGCCCCAGGAACAGAGATTCCACCTCAACATGAGGAGGAACTTTTTGACAGTAAGAGCTGTTCGGCAGTGGAACACACTCCCTCGGCGCGTGGTGGGGTCTCCTTCCTTGGAGGTCTTTAAACAGAGGCTGGATGGCCATCTGTCGGGGATGCTTTGATCAAGATTTCCTGCGTGGCAGGGGGGTTGGACTGGATGGCCCTCGTGGTCTCTTCCAACTCTGCAATTCTATGATTCTATGATTCTATGATTCTAGGACCAAGGGCATTCTCCTCGAATTGTTCAAGGGTTTTTTTCACCATGTAGATGACCACTTACAGTTATACATTCTCCACTGCTAGATATTCACGATCACTACACAACCCCTAGTCTAGGGGCTTTGTAGGGTCCATGAAAGTCCCCTAAACCCACTTACTAGTAAGTTACCGCTGGTATCGATGGGGGCCCATTCCTCTATCAAACAGGAAGCAGCTGTCTGATGTTCCCACCTACCCCTCACATCAGCCACCAATTGACAGAGGAACAGACCCCTGTTAATTCCACTGGCTGCTTACCAGTAAGTAGGGTTTGCAGCGGTCACACTAGAATTCACTACATAGCAACATCATTATGGTGCTACATAGTTACACAACTATTGCATAGGGTTCCAGCAATTATTTATGCACTCAGACACCAGAGCAAAGAGGCCAGAGGCCAAATTTTGCAGGATGACTGTGGCAAAAGAAACTGGCCAGAATTCACTAAGACAATTACAAATGCATAACCTAGAGTGACTGGTTCGTATTCACATTCCCTATGTATTCCCTAATTTAAGGGGTATGTATGGACCATGAAACTCACCCAGTCACTTAGTTACAGCAGCTAGAATGCTTATTGCTAGAAATTGGGGGAAAGATAGCATCCCCACAGAGGAGGAGTGGTTAGAAAAGATAACTGAGATCATGGAAATTGATAAATTATCTTACATATTGGATGGCAATATGTACTTTTTTGCCTATGTTTCTAATTGTTTTTAATTGATTGATTGTATTCTGCCTTTCTCGTGCTGGTCTATGACTGTAATAAAGAATTTTACCTTTACTGACTGAAGGGGGAATTGCAACAGGGAACCTGCTTCTGACTGTCACACCAGAGATTGCTCACAGGAGTGGGAGAACAGATCATCATTGTAAGTGGGGGTCATTGGGTGTCTGGTCAAGAGACACTACATAGCTATAGTGTAAGGTGGTTACACATTCAAAACTGCCTTAAGTGAATTCTGGCCACTGTTGTACTAGAATTAGGTCACAAAAATTGTTCTAGCTCAGGAACTAGGAAACCTGTGGCTCTCCAGATGTTGTGAGACTACAGTGCCCATCATCATCTCCCATTAGTTATGCTGGCTGGGGCAAACAGGAGCTGAAGTCCAACAACATTTGGAGGGCCTCATATTCACCTTCCCTCTTCTATAAAATAATTCCCTCTCCTGGAAGCTTCCAGGAGCAATAATTAAGATACATTGTACTCCCCACACACACACACAATTTAACTTTTTTAAAAAAAAATCTCAAAACCAGAAGTGGACTTCTGAACATTTCTGGGTTTTTCATGCTTTTTTTCTGGTATTTTTGGTGTCTGCAAAGGTCCCATTGCAGAAAGTTATCCCCCAGATCTACCTGTTCTAAAAATTGTTGCATTGAAAGGATGAAATATTCTTCTGAGTACCTCATGTATTTCACATGATCAAACTCTGCCACAATAGCGTAGTTTTCTCATAGGTAATATTGCTTTCAACTGGGAAAAGAATGGTGGGTGGGGAAGGGTGTGATTGACCTGCAATAATGTGTTGCATTCAGGTGCAATTTATGTAATACTAAGAAAGACAAGTTATTGCTAGGTAGAACACCTTATGAAGACTACCAGAACTTAGAGCTGGATGGTGTGACTTTCCCTCCAAAGCCAGACCCTCAACAATCTAAGAAACACGAAATAAGAAGAAGATGGACAGAAGGAATTCATGCAAGATTTCTTTCCCCCAAGTTCTGTTTCCTCATCTTTCTCATAGCCCAGTCTTAGAGGTGCATGGTAGAAAGCAGTTGAGATTGGGAGTGGCCTGCAATGAATTTTGTGCCAGTGAAAGCTGTCAGCTCAACAACACCCCTCAGGGAATCAAATCCTTCATTTGATCAGGAGAACAGGTATAACACAGGAAATTGCTGGGCAAATTTTCCCTGCATGTTTGTCTGCCAAAAAATATCAACCCTGCCCTGAAATGTACATTTTGACTTTTTAAAAATTAGAAGGATCCCACACCCTTTAGAATAAAGTAGAAATATGCCAGGGATATAAAACTTTCAAGATGAAAGAAATAGACTAACCGCTAAACCACAACAGGAGTCAGAAGGGACTACGCTTAGTGTTCATTATGCTGTTTTTATTTATGTATTCATCCAGTCTATATTCTTCCAGAAGGGATTGCCAATAGTTACTTTCAAGAGTAGATGTTGCAGTGGAATCCTGTTTTGCTTGTAATAGGTATAACAGAGATGAAAAGAATATTTGAAAATATTCCCATCCAAAAAAGATCAAAAATGTGTTTTTTGAGTGTTAAGTAACTCTAGCAAGGAGAATCCTAGAGCAACAAAGATCTTTGCAGTTTGGGATTTATTCTACACAAAATTTTCAACTATGTTTTGCACAGTAAACATTTTCTGCCGAAAATACATGTGCATTTTATTTTTATTTTTATTTTTATTTATTTTTTGCAGAATAAGTTTTCAGCTGCAGCATTTTCTGTGCAAAAATAACATTTCTGTACAGAAAATGCTGGGTTTTGCACAGAAAAATCACATATGAATTTTGCATAGAATGTGTGCCAAACTCTGAATAGTCTGTGAAAACTGCACAGTATTCAAAAGCATTTCTGCAGAAGGAAAAAAATTGTTAAGATGGCTTTTTACTTCCTTTACGGACAAAATTAGCAAAGAATTACATCCCCTAAGAGGCAATAAAAATTATCTGTGTTAATGTGAAAATTATTTATAAGACCTCATCTTGTCCACTTCATAAGAGGAAACACAGTCACTTAAGATGAATGTTATTACTGGAGACACCTCCATTAGATAGTCTGAGAGAAAGGCAATTTTATTACACAAAGGTGTTTGAAAATAAGTTGTAAAAGAAATCCAGGAAATATGATTTACCTTGAATTTAAACTTTGGGAGAGTCTTTTTTTATCCAGCTGTGGTCTAAGCTCTTCTGCTGCCCAAGGTGAGAGACCTGTCACCTATATCCCACCGTCATAACTGCCCTTCACTACACTCACACCCCCTTTCCCCACCTGCTCCCCTGCCTCACCTCCTTCCACCTCCCTTGATCCTCTGGCCCTCCCCATCTTGTCTGCTCACCCAAACTGAACCTACTAGCATTCCTAGCCATGTGGTGTGTGCATGTATGTGTCCTAACACCTAGCCTTTGGATCACACACCATGATAGACCCAAAGTACAGGAGAGATTTCTGGGAACAGTCAATGTCCAGCCCTTGCTATCTAACATGGCTCACAGTTGATTAACGAACTTGTGGCTGGCTAGGGGCAGTTACCAGACATGACCAAAATGGAAAAGAGGGAAAGATTTCCACCCCAGTAGCTCCAAACACTCAATTCCATGCTCACAAAAACTTTCACGGGTGAAATGCCTGCTTAGGTCTCACTCTGGTTTCCCTGACACCCCAACACTCAGTGTGCCGACTCATGAATAAAGGGATGCAGGGCTTGCCCACATTTTCCGCCACACTTGTTACTCAAATTGTGTGGGGTCTGTGGGGACCCTCTAATGTCCTAATATTAATTTGGGGAATTTAATCAACTCAACATGGCATGTGAGAAGCTAGACAATGGTGGGATCTTTTAACCTATGTATATTGGTATTAACGGAGGAGATTCTAAGCCAAAACATACAATTAAGTGATCTTTATTGGAAATTTTGGACATTAATATCAACAGCATTTGCGCAAACACTCAAGCTTCAGACACTCAGACAAGGCTACTGAAGACAGTTGGACGTATTTGGATAGAAGAATAGAGTAGAGGGATGGTGGGTTATAGTATACTGATCCTGCAGAGCTGAGAACATGAAGTACATGATAGCAAAGAGGTCTGGAACAACAGAATGGCTACACAGTCTGATGTGAAGTTGAGAGAAAATGGAACTGTACGCCTGGATACACAATGCTATCACTGAGTGAATTAGTGAATGACTCTGCTCCAGGTGTTAAGTATTTGGTTTTGGGGAATTTCTAAAGGCCCATCCCTTAGTTGTATATGACTCCATCCTTGGTATTAGGGGATCCCTGGTTTGCCTGCTAACCACATCAGTGGCCACATTCAGCCAAATTATTAAATAGCCAATAATTAGATATTCCAAGATATGGGCTATCAGGATAGGTAACATCAAATTTTAATCTTCTTTTCTCCAGGCTAAACATACCCAGCTCCCTAAGCTGCTCCTCATAAGGCATGGTTTCCAGGCCTTTTACCATTTTGGTCACCCTCCTCTGGACATGTTCCAGCTTGTCAATATCCTTCTTGAATTGTGGTGCCCAGAAATGGACACAGTATTCCAGGTGAGGTCTCACCAAAGCAGAATAGAGTGACACATGCAGCTATCTGAACAAAGCAGTAATGATTCCTGCTCATTCACAGCATGTCCAGCACTTTATTCTTTCTCCAATAGATGTGAAGATTTAGGTTTACCTTGACTACAGTTGATTTCTTGTCCATTTGTATTTCACAGCATGGGTGCTGCTTCTTTTCCTCACAACCACTGCAAGGTCATGGTGGCATAGATATCAAGTCATTTACAAAACTCCTCCCTTCTCTCTGTCCCCTCATCTAACTCCGGGCATTAGTTAGATATTTTCTGGTAATTTTGCTAAGAAAAGAGTGCAACTGTCACTGACAGAGACTGCAGCCATTGCTGAAAAGCTGTCCCTCTAGACTACAGTATGTTATAATTCCAGTTTTCATAACTGGCAGAGCAGTGCAAACAACAACATACAGTAAGACACTTCACTAAGCTAACAGACACAATTGGCTGGGATCATTAATATAAAGACCACCCACCACTAATCTCATGAGAGGAGGGCCTCTTGTGAAAGTTCCAAGTTTCCATAAGATTTCAGATCTGGTACAAGCCATGCTTAGAACAGACCAGCCCTGGAGCATTTGGTGCACGGTAATATGACCTCAGACCAGGATCCATCTGTTGCAAATGCAGCTGGCGCTCACTCTTCCTACTTTTGCCTTTACAGGCAACTGAGTAGCATGTGAGGCATGATTTGAGGAAGAGCCATGCCATGTCAAACATGATCCCAACAGGCAGACCCCCAGCATTTGGTTCATACAGCCATTTTGCAGCATACCAAATGCTCAGGGTTTGGCCTGTTGGGAGTGTGGCAGGAGCCCATTCTCAACAAATCAAGAAATAGAGGAATTCAGGTATCAATTATGGCTCCAATATAGGGCTGGACTTTCAAGCCCCCAAATATGGAACATCCCATAGAAAACAGGACTGCTGGTAACCCTATCTAGTCATCTAGAACAAGGCAAAAAGACTTGAGGAGCAAGTGAGGTACAAGACTGGGCTTTTGAACTGTAATTTATTGATTTGCCTATGTTTCTGAAAACAATCCATCCTCCCAGTGCAGTCCCAGTACAATTTCCCACAAAATTTTGGAGGGAAAATAACTGCTTCTCCTTCAGCACACATGCGCCCACGCACATGTGCACACACACTGTCCTATAAAATTCCAGATATTTGTCAGTGTTAACATTTCACAAAATAGAATGTGTTACTTGTAGCCTTAAGTTTGCTCATACTGCCACTTTCATCTTGGTGTTCTGTTTGTGTATCACACATTTTGTGAGATGTCTTTCAAAATACAGTATGTAGCTTTGAACCTCTTAAGGGATTCACACACACACACCTTTCTTTTTATTCTGAGCTCTTCCCACAGCCCAACACCTTAATGCAATATCTATATAAAATGCTGCTGCTTCATTTTGGATGGCCAAATGTCATTGCAACAGAGCAAGCACAGCCAGAGGTATAATTTCAATACTCTTGGCACTCATTTTGGTTGCTTTATCACACAATGCAGAATATAGCTGTGTTGTTCAATTGGCCTCTCTTTTTCACGCTGTCTGAAAACACTTTACAAAATGAATTAGTAATGGCCAACAGTAGCTCTAAATAGAAGTGTTCACAGTCTTGGATGCTGAAAGGTGTTTTATAGAGACAAGGAAAAATATTAGCCAGGGATATGAGCAGTTATCCTCTTCGCTTCTTTTGAGGGTGCCCAGGGGGTCCTTAAACTCTAAACTTTGCTCTATGCCAATGCAGATGTTTGCCTGTCAATCTGCCTGAGTTCTTTTGTTTGCCTACTATCTGAATGCCTGATGAACCCATAAATTGCCACTTGACACCAGAATAATATTTCCATCCCTCAGCAACCCAAATCCCAGGATCACAATCATTTGTCAAGGACTAGCAAATTCAAACTTTCAGCCCTGTTGTGAAGCAATATCCTGTCACAAACCTCTGCTTTACAGATGAAGTAACCGAGCAACAGAAAAGAGAATTAACACCTGAAAGTCACCCACACTGCAGTTTTAGGGAAGAACCAATAAATATCTTGTCCCCATAATCCTTGGTTTCACAACTGACTGGCACTCCATTTCTAAACAGGTTGACTCACAGGGAAGGGCAACTAATATCAGCAGGTCCAATATCCAAGAAAACATATTTTGGGATTATAGACTTAATCTCAAGATTGTGTTGTATGGAAGAAGAACAACATTACTCAGGGCCTCTTAACAGAGGATATTTCTTGTTCACATAGCATCAGTCTAGTGACTAGAGAAATTCATTTGGGCCTGACAAATTCCAGCATAGACATAAATGTACTGGACAAGTGAACCATTTCATTCTTTCTTACTCTTTGTCCCTATCTATAAATTTGGAATAATAGAGACCATCTATATACTATCCTGTAAAATATTCTGTGAACAGAAGAAGATTCAGAGAGATGTTCACACCAAATGAGACCATTTGTTGTATTTATTACAACAGTGTTAAAGTTAGATGCCTGAAATATGTGACCTTGAGCTCCTACGCAAGGATTTTTTTAAAAAGTAGTCCAAGCCAAGAACAGACCCTCAATTGGCCCAAGCATCCAGCTGAAACAAAGGGCCTTATCACACTACAGTGTTATAGCACTATTATTCCACTTTAACTACTATAGCTGCTTCCTGTGGAATCCTGGAATTTGCAGTTTAAGGAGGGCCATTTAGCAATCTCAGCCACAGAGCTCTTAGGCCTCCTTAAGCTACAAACCCCAGAATTCCAAAGGAAGCACCCATAGCTTTTAAGGTAGAATAATAGTGCTATAACAAGGTAGTGCAATAAGGCTCTTGAATGTTATGGAAACAAATCTCATGTGAGCAATACCATAGTTAGGCCTGAGCTGTCTTGTCATGGTGGTGGGGGAATATGAGGGAGCACAGTGCTAGGAGGTCTTTTTTGTTCAGTGCAGGAGAAATTATGTCTGCTAACATTCTACATTGGCTACTTAGTTGTGTGTACATAACTATGGAACATCTCCTGGCCCAACTGACCCCAGCCCACCTTAAAAACCAGCAGCCCAATTGGGGGCATGAGTTCCATTCACGTCAGGACGCAAGGAGGAGGATATTTCCACCACCATCTGTTTGCCAGCCAGCAAGGCTGTGACAAGGACTTGTGACTTTTTGCAGTCTCACTCACTGGCATGAGAGGGGATGGAAATTTCATCTTTCTTGTGCCCCAATGAGAAGCTGAAGGGCCCTCTTTTGTCTGATCTGACTGCTGGCTCTTAAAGTGGGCTGGGTAGGATGTTGGTAGTCTTGCTGAATACAGAACAGTTACAGAGCCATAACTCTAGGTTACAAATCCATATATGCAATACTGAATGCCAGCTGCCATCTGTTGGAGTGCTCTACTGCTGACCAGGGCTAAATCCACACTCCACAAATAATCCAGTTTAAAGCTGGATTTTTTGCCGTAGCTCCTTCCTATGTAGTTTTACAAGGTCTTCAGCCTTCTCTGTCAAAGAGTGCTGGTGCTCTTTGAACTATGAACCCCAGGATTCCATAGAAAGGAGCCATGGCAAATAATCCAGTTTCAAATGGAATTGAAACTGTGGAATTGACCTAGGTCCTTCTTGCTCTCATACATCAATGGAGTGCTAACAAGGTTTTGTTTGTTACAACAGAATAAGAGACAAGACAGGAGGATAAGTGAGGGGGAGGATCACATAAAGCCTGGATACTTCTCTACTTTATGTTTATGGCTTTCCTACTTCATTCTAGCCATATAAGTGACAACTCCTCTTCTTTTCTTTTCTTTTTTGCAAGATTGTTTACAATTCTAATTAAAATCTAAAGGTTGACTTCAACCAACTGAAAACCTCTAGTTTATAGCCAGGAATGTGCTGGAGTCTCCTTCTTTGGAGGTTTTTAAACAGAGGCTGGATGGCCATCTGTCAGGTGTGCTTTAATTTGTGTGTTCCTGCATGGCAGGGGATTAGACAGGATGGCCCTTGTGGTCTCCTCCAACTCAATGATTCTATGAGATATCAACTCAGATGCCTGCAAATCCTACTAAAAGAAGTAGCACTAGCTCCTATTACCTTACTTGCTTTGCCCTTCCCACCATGCATCTCTCCTTCCTGCCTATCTATGCACAAGGAACTCATACTTGTAGTTTTTCGCAGGGTAGGTTATGTCATATGGAGGACGACAAATCTTTCTTTCCCTAAGAGGTTTACTGCGCTCAGAAGTAAAGCAGCAGGGCAGCCAGAAGGTTCCACTTTCTGTGCTGCCTTACCATATGATGTCGTTGTTCTTCCAGTGTTCTGCCATTCCAGTCCCGTGGGAGACCGAGGTAAAGCCATGTCTTTTTTCTGATGGGTTTTTCTGTGGATAATAAGGAACCCTATTATTTTCAATGAGAAGAACACTGGAAGTTGGCCATAGAATCCTATTGGAGGGCCTAGAAATGCATAGAGAAAACATATATTTTCAGGCGTGGATAAGAAAAACCATGGATACCGAATCTGTGAATACTGGGGTTGACCTATACTTCAAAAATTAGTGTATTACCGCAACACAGATATGTGAAAACAAGATAATTCTGCTTGAACACATACAGTACTGTAGCTTTTGCTTCTGAGTCCACACCATCTCCAGCTTCCCAGCTACTAGTTGGTCTTTGGCATGTGGTCTGGTATCTAGTCTGTCATAGTGTGCAGGAATACTCTATAACCTTTGCCCAGGATCCTAGCCAACTCACAGTCACTATTTAGGGCAGAGGGAACCTTATTTAGTGCTTGCCCTGCAGGGCATGTCCCCCCAGAACTCACCACACCGTTAATCTTATTTTAACTCTTGGACACCATTCATCTCTGAGGGCAAAGGCTTTTTTAAGCATCTGGAATCAGCAACTGGGTGATGCAACATTTTGACAAATATCCACAGTCATGATTAAATATTAGCACTCTTGGTCTCTCCCCCCACACCCCCTTGTGGAAACTCCTGCAAAAAAAAAAAAAAAGGTTTGCCAATTCCCCTTGCAAGTCACAGTTGCTGCGTTTGATATTTTACCAGACATTCATTCCAACATTTAATTTGAGTCAGGCCTCACTGGATCCATCCAACCCTGGAAGCTGTGTGAAATGTAGTGCATGACCTTCAAAATCCTGAAGTAAGAACAGTTAAAAAAAAGAAAGAAAGAATGATCTGAGCGTGTCCTTAATATGTGCTGAAAATGTGCACATAGTTTCTTCCTTTTCTGCACCATTGTTAGGTAAGCAGAGCCCATGTGCTATTCCTGGGTCTAAGAAGGACTTAACAGCACCACCATTTTGTTTTTGTATTTCTTAAATTTTCAACAAGCTTTTGCACATACACCATCTTAGTCATCTTTTATAGTAACCCCATGAAATAGGCCAGGATTGTTATACTCATATTGCAGATTAGGATAGCCAGTGCTGAGGCTGAGAGACTCTTGCTTCCCCAAGGATTCCTAGTGAGTTCATGCCTAAAGTGAGATATAAACTGAGCATTTGATAGCTCTCACACTCTTGAGTCATTATAGCACAAAATGGCTCCCGTTAGTAAAATTACGTTGTCTCATCTGGACAGGTCAACATAGTTTTTAATAGGTATACAATAAGTAGATACTTGCTAGATGTAGATTATCCCTTGAAAGTAGTGGCATGATTAAACAAACAAACCAATAAACCAGGAGCTGTTTAATGTCTCCCTGACTAGAGTGATGGTAGCAAAGAAGGATATAAAAAACAAGAACTAAATTCACAGATAATTTCTTTATTAGCACTAATTAAAATGCCATAAAAGTGTGTCATCCTTTGATTACTTCAAAATTCTTCTTCACACTAGATAGTACATAATAAGAGGGTAGTGGAAGAAGTCCAAAGATTTGGCCAGATATCACAACCATACAATGTGGATTTTTAAAAAAAAAATGGTTATAGAGCATAGGGAAATGCAACAGGTACATTTGAAAATCTTTACCTCCTGAAATTCTGTTTGCTTATCAACGGTCCCCCAACATTAAATTACTCACCTACAAACAGAACACATAACATTGACTGGAATACAGGGTCAAGTCCCTGCTTTAAACCCAGGTACCAACTCTGTCCCACATCTACTATGGCAACAACATTATGCATCCTTATAATGTCACCCATAACATCAGAGATGCATTTACTTGCTTATCTTCTAATGTGTTATGTGCTTTGTATCCTCTGTCAGAAATGCCTCTCTGCACTCTCTATTGGAGAAACAGAACACTCTCTATATAAGAGAACAAACTGACATATGTCTGACATTAGAAATGGCAACACCCCAAAACCAGTAGCAGAGCATTTTAACTTCCATCAACAAACCATCACAGACCTTCAGGTAGCTGTTCCAGAACAAACAAAAAATTCAAAGGAAGATTGGAAAGAGAAACAGCAGAATCGGAATATACAGTATTAACAAATATACAGGTTATTATCATCAAAGTTGAATGGGTAGCAAAAGAATTGTCCTTAGAAGAGTGTCTCACTGCAAAGGAACCAATTTTTTGGATGAGCAGAATGTATTACTTTGACACTTCAAAATTAACAGGTCAGATGCTTGACTGACCTGCACAAGCCCTTTGAAGGTTTACGGCCAGGGTCACAATTTGCATCTTTCTGTATGCCATTATAATCCAAGCCACACAACTATGTAAGGTATTTAATGTGCATTTGGCTTGTAGATTGCATTCCATCCATGCATTTGAAGTAGTGGATTGAAATCCATGAAAGCTCATCCTAAAATAAATCAATGTGTCTTAAAGGTACCATTAACACACACATACCACCCATGTATGCACCTTTTCCTTCCTGGCAAATAAATCTCATCAGCACAAAAATCATAGCATCAACCCAACAGTGGACTTGAGCTAGGATTGGAATGAGGTGGTAGAATGGACTGTAGAATGTAGGTGAGAGGTCACTCTTTTAAAACTTTCCCCTTGCATAAATAGTATCATGCAAGAAGAAAACAAACAGAACAGGAGGCTTCCTACCCCCACCACCCACCCATTCTGTTGCATTTTTAGACCAGGTATGTAGTAGAGGTCCTGGAGCAAAAGATTAGGGTGCTGGTGTAACTGGGACAAAGGGCTGATCATATACCATACAGGATAGGAGTTTTGTCCCTTTACCAGTTGGACAGAAGAGAGAATTTTGGCAAGTGCAGATTAACATATTATTCTGTGCTTCCAGAATGAGAAAAGCAGCAACCGCCAACATCCTCTTTCACACAGGGCTTGTTTATGGTGGTGGTATGGAAATACCGATATGTGTTCTTGTTGTTGTTACTGCTGCTGCCTATTAAGTCTTCTTTGATTGTATTCTGGCCTCCAAGGCTGTTTTCTTTTCCACAAGTAAAACTGGGATTCTAAAAACTGAGTACATTAGGCTGTCACGTGAAAAGAGAATGAAGATCACAAAAAGCTTTACTCAACACATAACATAGGTGGCAGGTGACCACCTTATGCACTGGGCAGTTGTTATATAAGCAAAGTCCTGCTGAGGTGAAAAGACTTCCACACAAGGGAACCTTATCTTATCTCTGCTGCTCTTCCCAACCTTTGCACTGGTTTCCAGGTAAAAAAGATTTTGATATTTTAACTAACTGGATGAAATTCAAAACAGAGCATTCAGCTCTGGGATATTCAAAGAATTGAAGGTTTGGCATTTGATCAGAAGAAAGAACTAAGTTTTTAACATTTCATTTGCCTGTCACTTCTGTGAGGCATGACTAGGACCTAGGGTGAGGCCAGGGGAGGGTAGAGCAGGAGGCATGTCACATCTTCATGTCCTTTGAACTACAAAAAGGCCAGAAGATTCTCTTCACATATAATTCATACACAGAATGAATGATAGTGCTGGGTTGCTAGCTGCTGATGGTTATGTAGAGTTCGAGAGATTTCTTTTGGTCTCCATTTAGGAAACAGGTACTCATACTGCAGTTTGACTAAAGAAGGATGCCCTGATGGGCCCCATCTCAGTGGAACAAGGAGATAGGGTTCGGGAATAGGGTCCAGCACCTTGAGTAGCTCCCAAGTTGGATTCACCAACACACTGACATGGAAGACACCAACCACCACTAGGCAGATGTAATATTTGTCACAGCAGATAACAGGTTCTTTACCTTGATCAACTCTCAGTCTTGCTGCTCTTCTCATGCTGATATGTTAACATTTTAAAGTAAGCATATACACATATAGATTAATCTTAAACTGTACTCTCTACTTATAATCCTGAGAAGCAAAAACCATTTTTAAAATGAGAAGCCAAATTTCTTCAGAATTTTGGAATAATAAAGGATATTGGTGAAGTCAAAGGCACTAGCCAACACTCCACAGCTCATTTTTACTTGACAGTCTGGAAGGCTGGATAGCCATTTTCTTACCAGAGCTTATTCCAACCATTAAGATATAGATATGTTTTTCAAAGTTCCAGTGTCCAAACTGGCTTGGGGATTTGGGGAACTGTAGTCCAAAAAGTAATCTTTCCAGGCTCTCTCTCTCTCTCTCTCTCACACACACACACACACAAACACACACACAGAGAGAGAGAGAGAGAATAAGCAAATATTATGTAGCAGCTATCTTCAGTAATGTTAGTTCCAAAACTCCAACTCTGTAAAGTACCAAACTGCAACCATCTGCACACCAGAATTATTCTCAAGTTTCTTTCTATGACACATGATTTACTAGAACCAGGTTAAAATGTCCACCATTATCCATAAACAAGCTTGTAAAATGTGGGCTAGACAAGTTAACAGTTCAATGGATTTGTAATTGGTTGACCGGCCATACCCAAAGGGTGCTCAGCAGTGGCTCCTCTTCATCTTGGAAAGACGTGACCAGTGGGGTGCCACAGGGTTCTGTCCTGGGCCCAGTGCTATTCAACATCTTTATCAATGACTTGGATGAGGGAATTAGGGGCATACTTACCAAATTTGCAGATGACACCAAATTAGAGGAGTAGCTAATACCCTGGAGGACAGGATCAAAATCAAGATGACCTGGATAAACTGGAGAGCTGGGCCAAAGCTAACAAAATAAAATTCAATACGGAGAAATGTAAGGTACTGCACTTAGGGCGAAAAAATGAAATGCATAGATATAGGATGGGGGAGACCTGGCTGAATGAGACTACGTGCGAAAGGGATCTAGGAGTCCTAGTACACCACAAGTTGAACATGAGTCAACAGTGTGATGTGGCAGCTAAAAAGGCCAATGCGATTTTGGGCTGCATCAATAGAAGTATAGTGTCTAGATCAAGGGAAGTAATAGTGCCGCTCTATTCTGCCTTGGTCAGACCTCACCTAGAATACTGTGTCCAGTTCTGGGCACCACAATTCAAAAAGGATATTGACAAATTGGAGCGTGTCCAGAGGTGGGTGACTAAAATGGTGAAAGGTCTGGAAACCATGCCTTATGAGGAGAGACTTAGGGAGCTGGGTATGTTTAGCTGGAAAAAAGACAGTTAAGAGGCGATATGATAGCCCTGTTTAAGTATTTGAAGGGGTGTCACGTTGAGGATGGAGCAAGCTTGTTTTCTGCTTCTCCAGAGACTGGAACATGGAGCAATGGATGCAAGCTCCAGGAACAGAGATTCCACCTCAACATTAGGAGGAACTTTTTGACAGTAAGAGCTGTTCGGCAGTGGAACGCACTCCCTCGGAGCATGGTGGGGTCTCCTTCCTTGGAGGTCTTTAAACAGAGGCTGGATGGCCATCTGTCGGGGATGCTTCGATCGTGATTTCCTGCATGGCGGGGGGTTGGACTGGATGGCCCTCGTGGTCTCTTCCAACTCTGCAATTCTATGATTCTATGATTCTATGATCCTCTACCCTTTCTATAAAAACCAGGTATTACATTAAGCAACAACAGTTTATGGGAGAATCTTTTTTCACTTAAAGTTTTTGTGTGTGAGAGAGAGAGAGTGAGAGAGAGAGAGAGATGATAATTTGATTACGTTCAATGGTTCCTGCTGAGAACTAGGCTGTTTCTTCTCCTATTCTCTCTCTCTCATACACATACACATGCACGCACACACACACATGAGAGAGAATTAGAAGCAATGGCTCATCAGGAACCATTGAACCTAATCAAATTATCACCATAATATGATACATTTATTGAACAATCACACCCAAACAGCACAATCTCCATCTAAGGAGTCTACTGTTCAAGCTTCTAAATAAAATGCAATACAATGGAGACAATCTCATGTGCCTACCAAAAAAAACCTTCTAATAATTGTTTTTGTCCCCAGTATGTTTATACCACCACCTTATTTCATATACTGGCCTGAATCCTGTTATTAGTCCCCCTGAGAGTAGACCCAATGTATCAGTGAGTTTTACTGAGTGTTGACTCCTCATGTAACAGTTGATTCAGCAGCTCTACTGTAATTGGGACTAAGAATTCAAGCTCTTATTTCAATCTATCATGATCAGTGAGTGGCAGGTAAACATGTCTACCACCAGGGACACAGGTTAATGTTCAAGGGCCTAGGAACAAAGGTACAAATGCCGCTGTTCCCCAAGCGCAGCCACTGAATCTGCAAAGGGCAGGCAGACAATGGCTGGAGGCTGGAGGTAGCAAATCCAGAAGCAATACCCCTCACACTCCAGTTGTAGGTATGACACTGTATAACACCAAGAAACACAAAATGGCCATCACTGCCATTTCAAGCAGCAAACCAACATCAAGGACTGGGACAGGAGTGGCAGTACATAGTCTGAACAAGGGAGAGTTTCTCATCTTGCAATGATGGCATGGGTTACTCCCTCCCAAGGTGAATCATGGGCTACAAGAGAGGAATGTGAAACTGGTGGCCATACAGATGTTTTGGACCACCCCTCCTGTAATCTCTTACCATTGCTCATGTTGGCTGGTGTCTCTGGGAGTTGGTCTAAAACATCTGGAGGATCAGATTCTCCATCCCTTTGCTGTATTTCTTGTTTGTAAGTTTGGTAGATCATGACTCAAAGAACTTTTATGTCACTTTAGCAACTCTGTAACTGGGATGAGAAATGGTGCTGCTCCCTTTCCTATCTTGGACCTCTCTTTTTAAGGGCTCCTGGCAAGAGGAACAGCACGCATGTTATATGCAAAAGGTCCAGGTCCAGGCCCTGTCACCTCCACACTTGGCAAAGAAATATTCCTGTCTGGAACACTGGAGAGCTGCTACCAGTTGACAATACAGTTGGACCCCCATATCCACAGGGCTTTGGTTCCCTGTCTTACTGTGGATACCGGAAACTAGAGATAACAGTGAACCCTATCAAAATAAAGGAGTTCCGATAAAAACATACCATAGATTTGCATTGAAGGACCTAGAAGATGCCTAGAGAGGGCTCCTCTCTAGACATTTTCCAGCATGTCTCTATGGTATGTGTCCCTGTTTTGTGTCCCACAGATAACTGAAACTATGGATATTTGTTCCATAGATACAGGGGCCCAACTATACTGAACTAGGTGGACCAATGGTTTGATTCAAGTTGCTTTCCTATGTTTCACAGAACTCATCTCCTGCCCACTTTTATGATCTGCTGCAAGCAATAGAACTCTCATCTGACCTCCACATCAAGGAAGTCAATAGATCTCCTCTATTCCTTTGTAGTTTTGTGGGGCTCTTTTTGGGGACAGGAGACTCCTATCAAGTGAGACCCACCCAGAGTTTGGAAAGCTATTTTTAAGAAGAATGAATATACAGGCATGCTGACGCCATCCATAATGAGGACCCAGAGCATCACCCTTCCACTTTTCAGTTATAGGTGTCTCCGGTATGTCATTGGTTGAAATCTTGTTGGCATCATGAAAATGCATAAATTCTCTTACACATGTAGTTGTACTTTTTTGACCATTGGGCTATTTAGTTATTTAGTTAAGCTCAATGTTTAGTTAAGACTAGGACATGGAGCATTGGATTCAAACTATAGGAAAAAAATGCCAGTAAATATTAGGAAGAACTTCCTGATGGTAAGAGGTGTTTGGAAGTGGAATGTGCTGCCTCTGAGTATGGTGGAGTCTCCTTCTTTGGAGGTTTTTAAACAGAGGTTGGATGGCCATCTGTTGGGAATGCTTTGATTATGTATTGCTGAAGGGCAGGGGGTTGGACTAGATGGCCCTTGTGGTGTCTTCCAACTCTATGATTCTATTATTCTATGAATTGGTGTACACAAGTGCAACCATTTTACATAGGCCTAAATTCTATAGTTAGTCCCAAGAAGAGTGGACACACTGAATTAGTTGGCTTTCTCAACATGTCATATCATGATTCAATGAGTCTACTCTAGTCAGGAGTAACCAAGAGGATATCAGCCATGCTGTTGTACATTTTTGGGTAGTCTGTAACTCTTTGTTAGCATCGTCAGTATACCACTTTCTTCAATGGGATTGCACAGAGCTCCATTGTGCATTCCACACTGCACAATGGTACAATAAGCAGGCACAGTCAGTTGCACTACATTGGTATTCAACAGAAGGGTGGCACAGTGCAATCCCCGTGCATCTACAGTGAGTGTAGATTTACTCTGCCCAAGCATGATGGAGGACTGTGGCCATCATATACATGTTTCTTAAAAGTAACTTTCCAGGCTCTGCTTACCTGTTACCAAAGGTACTATGGGTTGGAGGGAATATGAAATACAAATTCACAAAGAGGCAGTTAATGCAGTATCATCATCCCTACAAAGAGTCTTTGTGAGGAACACCCACTTGGCACACATACTAAAGAAGCAGCTATGTGTTCCTATTCCAGCTTCTGTCAGTTTAGCACTACTTAAATCTCCAGGCCTGTTCACAAAGCCAGGAGGAGAGATTGTTTCATAAGCAACTCCTTTTTTCTTCCAGTGGGCTGTTAAAATGGGTCATTGCCACCTTGTGGTCAGCAGAATTGAGAGCATGTTTTTTAAAAAGCTATAGCATTCAACATTCCACAAGAGCAATTGTGTTCACCCATTCCATGCATTTTAAAACAACCAAGAGTGCGGCAGATGAAATGGCACCCTACATGTGTACGGTACTTTGTCTGACTGCAAGTTGATGCTCCATACTGGGGAAAAATGAAAAATTATTGTACCTAGATAATTGGATGTCAGAGGCAAAGGTTATAGCTGAGCCTTTCCCCCAACACACTAGTTTTCTACATGGAAGAATTTTCTCTTACTTAGAGCATGTCATCAAGGGAGCACATATTTGCAGTTTAAATTGCTACAGGAGAGACACTGGTTCTACTACAAAAAAGGCCTAATTCTTATCTCAGAAGAGTGTCTAAAAGACATGGCAAAGGGTGTGGAATCAAGTTCTCTGAGGAAAGGTTGAAGGAGCTGGTTACATTTAGGCTGAAGAAGAAGGGATTCAGAGTCAAATATGGTTGCAGTCTCCAAATATTTGAGGGATTGCCCCAGAGATCACTGGGCAATGTTGTTGTTCTCTTCTGTTCCATCAGGTAGGATCTGACTAAGCAAGGTCAAATTGCAAGAAAGTCCGTTTCAATTTTTCACTTCAGGGAGAACTTCTTGATGGCACAAGCTGTTCAACATACCCTCCAACATTTCACAGATGAAAACCAGGACACATGTGGCTAAACAACACGGTCAAGACTATGGTCAAGGTTGCAGAAGTTATAAATGAAGAAGAACACACCTGGAAGAAGAACCTGCAGCAGGTTGCTTTTGCCTGAGCCTACTGGAAACAGCAAGATTTTGCCCTCTTTTTCCCCTCTTCTGAGTTAGTTGAGTGCAAACTACTTTTGCAATTTGGGAGGTTTTCACACTACACTGTTATAGTGTTACTATTCCACTTTATTTGCTATGGCTGCCTCCTATGAAATCCTGGTATTTGCAGTTCAGGGAGGTGCATTTACAACTCTCAGTCAGAGAGATCTTAGGCTACACTAAACCACAAACCCCAAAATTCCACAGGAGGAAGCCACAGCAGTTAAAGTGAAATAGTAACACTATAACAGTGTAGTGTGAAAATGTCCTTGGACTCAGTTTGCAGCAGCTCAATTAACCAAAGGACCAAAGTAGAAAATGGAAGCAAGAGATAGAAGCTAGAAAATTTTAAAAGCAGCTGAAAATGTGGGATGACAGAAGATTAACTGGGACTGTCCCTGACAAATTGGGATAGTTGGGTAGTGTATGCTCAACAGTAAAACTCACAGGACTGGAAGGTGGTAGATTCTCTGGCCTAAATACAATTATTAGCCCAAATGAGAATTGACCCACTGAATCAAGGTAAACTTGGTAAAATCAAGATTTGTGTAGGCTCCAGTGAGTGAATGGGTCTTCTCTAACTGGGCTGACAACTGGATTTCAGTCTCTTGGCTGAAAGTAGCTTTCAAATTGGAGAGGGTGACATGTTACTAGGAATACTATAGTTTAGGATTTTCTGTCTCAGCAGCAGGGAAAATTAGAACAAAATCTAAAATCCACAAAACAGCAATACCTTTATTGGGCCAACCAAAATGCAGGAAATACATCATGCAAGCTTTCAAAACTTTGTGAAGTAGAAGGCTTTCACGGCCGGCATCCATAGATTTTCCTTGGTGTTTTTTTTTTTTTTCCAGTTTGTGAGGCCATGTTCTGGAATAGTTTCTTTTCTGACGTTTCGCCTGCATCTGTGCCTGGCATCTTCAGAGAATGGTTGGGTAGGAGTGTGTGTGAAGTTTATATATTGTGAACCCATGTTGGGAAATATATGTAAATTTGTGTAACTGAATGGTTAGTTTCTGGGTCCTTTGTAAGTGTTGGGTTGTTATTCTATTGTTCTTCAAAACTGGGAGCCAGATTTTGTTTACTTTTCGGGTTTCTTCTTTCCTGTTGAAGTTGTCCAGGTGTTTGTGGATTTCAATAGCTTCTCTGTGCATTCTGACATGATAGTTGTTGGCCTGGTCCAGAATTTCTGTGTTTTTAAATAACATTTTGTGTCCAGGTTGGTTTATAACATGTTCTGCTACTGCTGATTTTTCTGGCTGACCCAGTCTGCAGTATCTCTCATGTTCCTTGATTCATGTTTGCACACTGCGTTTAGTGGTCCCTATGTAAACTTGTCCACAGCTGCATGGTATGCGATAAACTGCTGCAGCTGTGAGAGGGTCTCTTTTGTCCTTCGCTGAGCATAGCATTTCTTGGATTTTTGAGGGGCTGGTCTATAGATTGTTTGGAGGTTGTGTTTCCTCATCAGCTTCCCTAGCCTGTCTGTGACTCCTTTGATGTATGGTAAAAATACCTTCCCTTTGGGTGGCAGTTTTTCTTCTTCATTCCTGTGGTTTTTTCTGGGTCTGGCTGCTCTTGTGATGTCTGATCTGGAGTAACCATTAGCCTGTAGGGCCCAGTTTAGGTGCCTCAGTTCATCCTCCAGGTAGTGGGGTTCGCAGATCCTTTTTGCACGGTCTACCAATGTTTTTATTGTGCTTCTTTTTTGTCCTGGGTGATGAGTGGAGTTCTTGTGTAGGTATCTGTCTCTGTGTGTGGATTTTCTGTCTACCTTGTGGCCTAACCATTGGTTTGGTTTGTGGATGACTAGGACATCCAAGAATGGCAATGTTCCTTCCTTTTCTTTTTCCATCGTGAATTGGATATTTGGGTGGATGCTGTTCAGGTGGTTCAGGAGTGAGATCAAATCTTCTTCTCCATGGAATGAAGAAGAAAAACAGCCACCCAAAGGGAAGATATTTTTACCATACATCAAAGGAGTCACAGACAGAATAGGGAAACTGATGAGGAAACACAACCTCCAAACAATCTACAGACCAACCAAGAAAAGTCAAGAAATGCTACGCTCAGCAAAGGACCAAAGAGACCCTCTTACAGCTGCAGGAGTTTACCACATACCATGCAGCTGTGGACAAGTTTACATAGGGACCACTAAACGCAGTGTGCAAATATGAATCAAGGAACATCAGAGACACTGCAGACTGGGCCAGCCAGAAAAATCAGCAGTAGCAGAACATGTTATAAACCAACCTGGACACAAAATGTTATTTAAAAACACAGAAATTCTGGACCAGGCCAACAACTATCATGCCAGAATGCACAGAGAAATTATTGAAATCCACAAACACCTGGACAACTTCAACAGGAAAGAAGAAACCTTAAAAGTAAACAAAACCTGGCTCCCAGTTTTGAAGAATAGAATAAAAACCCAACACTTACAAAAGAATTCCTCCCAGGGACAAGGGGATTCCCAGGAGATAATGGCCCATCAACCAACCAATAGCCAAACAGACACTAATGCATTTCTATACCCAGAAACTAACCATTCAATTCCACAAATTTACATGTACTCCCCAACAGGGGTTCACAATATATAAACTTCACACACACTCCTATCCAACCATTCTGTGAAGATGCCAGGCACAGATGCAGGCAAAAAGTCAGAAAGAAACTATTCCAAAACACGGCCTCACAGCCCAGAAAAAAATCCCAAGGAAAATCTATTTCAAAATTTTACTGGCTTCACCAGACAAAGGGGTTAAAAAGAGAAGAAAAGTGGCAAAGTTAGAGCCACAGGCCTATATTTTGTCACAGATATTACTTACGTTATCAGTTAAGATGGTCTACAGGAATATCAGTGCAGGCAGAGGCCATTCCCCTTCTTGGCAATGTGGGAACTGGGGACAAAGGGAGGTAAAACACAGGCAGTAACATTTGAAATCCATTAGCAGCAGCAAAGTAACTTCCACTGAGATCCAGGCAAATACTGTCCTGTGCAGAGCTAACTGCCCCATACTTAGGCAGAGAATATTGACTTTCTCAAGAAGTCTCTATACTGTTACATCTGGGGCGGGGGGACTTTTAGATGCTATATAGGTAAAATTTGCCAATTGTAATCCAAATGAAAGCATTTTACCTTTGTTGGAGGTAGAAACCTCAAGGAACTAAGTCCCAGTCCATTAGCTCTCTCTTGTTAAAGTTTTTCCTGTTGTGGCAAAATTGGATATCTTCAAATCCAGGAAGATTTTACTTCTGGTATCCACATGGAATGGGGGTAAAGGGGGGCACCTCCTGCCTGGGCATGCAAATGTAGCCCTGTGGCTCTAACATTGTCCCTTTTCTTCTCTTGTATGATTTTTAACATCTTTGCCTGATGGAGAAGCCAATGGAGCTTCAAAAGCTTGCATGATGTATTTTGTGCATTTTGGTTGGCCAATAAAGGTATCACTCTGTGACGGATTTTGGATTTTGTTCTGTTTTGCAGCATAGCCACCGCAGCTACTCCTGAGTATGTTTCCTGGGGAGAATTAGATGACCTTTGATGACATTTCCAACTGAGTGATTTTGTTTAACAATCCTGTGCACATTTTTCTGGGAGTAAACCTGGCTGAGCACACTTGGATTTACTTCTGAGTAAACATGCTTAGGATTTCACTTCCATAATTTTTCTCCCATAACCTTTCACCACCTAAATACTTATGATTCAAGGAAATGAAGACCAAGTCATATCACCAAATGTGTGTGTGTGTGTGTGTTAGTTTTTAAGGTGCCCTGTAAGAACTTTTAAAATTCCCTAGTTAACTTTCTATAACTATGCTTTTGGAATAAAACTATTAGTAACCTTTGCAATGTACTTTGTCCAAAACCTAATAAGGAATTTTAAGGAAAATCACTTCATCAATCACTAACTGAAGAGGACTCAACACTTGACGATAAAACAGTTTCATTCCAAGAACAACTCTCTCCAGCATAGCTGTCTTATTCCAGCATGCTTTTAATTAACTTCTGCCTCTTCTACGGAACAATTCAAGTGCTGCAATTAAATTACCATTATTTACTATTTAATGGCATATTTTGTTTCATATCTATTGCTTTAATCTTATTTTTGTGGGCTGCATTTCAGTGAAGTAACTACAGAAAAGCAGAAAAAGGTGAAATAAATATGGATCACATTTATATCTCAGTCTTCCTCAAGGAAATATAAATTTCCTTTCCCCACCCCTGCTGCCTTTTTATCCCCAGAACAACCCTGCATGGTGGATTATAATGAAATATAGTGACTAGTCCAAACTAGCAGAGTGGCATTTGAACCTGGGTGTCCTCCCTTATGCCACACTACAGACTTTATCAGACTAGCATCTAAAAACACTATAATTTCACTATTGAGAAAAGCAGAAACATAGTGGCATTATTACAGTAATTATTACAGAAACACCACTAGCAGTTTAAGAACGGGATTTCAGCTCACACTATAGTAACACTTGTCTTCACATTGCCTTCTAATGACAGAGTATTTATGCTTCCTGCTGCCTGGCACATGTCCCTTTAAGAAAATTTTTCTCTTACTTCCTGGATTTTGCATGGATGAGATTTCGGCTGTTCTCGTGAGAAGACATCACTTTGCCTAAACCACCAAAAACAAATACATAATGAAAGAACTTCACAAATAAACACTTAAATAAACATAAAAACATACCAAGCAAAGGTAACAGTTCATTAAAACAGCAACCTGTTAGTCCTCTTCACATTCTCCCCCAGAAGTTGAAGTAAGTGTTCTTGTTGGGAAAGTATGAAGGGGGAAAGAGAACAGCCCATTCATACTGTAATCACATTATTATAGTGAGACGTGATTTCACACACTCATCAATACTGCAGTAAGAGCAATATTGAGGGCTATTGACGGCTTTTGCCCATTAATTAAAAGTGGCACCTGAAAGAATTGAATTGTAGAGTTGGAAGAGACCATGAGGGCCATCCAGTCCAACCCCCTGCCATGCAGGAAGAATGATGAATGGGTGGAGCATGAACTGAGCTTGGGAAGACAACAACATCATTCAATAATGGGAGTCCATTCATGCTACCATCACATTGTAATCACACAATTACAGCCCCTTCTCAATATCTTTCTGGAGTGTCTGTTTGTTCTCCCCTAGCAATAATTTCTAGAAATATCCATTTCACTAATGTTTCTGTTTGTATCATTTAGCAAACAAAAGTGGCCAATTTGTGGTCCCTCAGATCTTACTGGATTGCATCTCCCACAGTCTCTCATGATGGGCTGTGAATGCTAGGATCAATGAAAGCTGCAGTCCAACACTTGGGAGGCCACAAGTTGTCCACCACTGCACTAACCAGGTTCATCATGATCCAAGGAATGATCAGCATGATCAACACATGATGAACATAACTATGACTTCTGTGCATTCTCTTGCACTTGCATCAACCCAGAGCAGGGTCAAAGTGAGATCAACACAAAGCAGTACCAGCCAATGTACCCCAAAAGACCAATATGACCAAACAGAATTGTTATTAGAACTGAATGTCTTATTCGTTTGGAGCTCTGGCGGGTGCATGTGCTGCCTGCAAGTAATTTTTGGTGGTTGCAACCACCCCTTCCTTGAACAGGTTGCCATGAGTTTTGCCTCTTAATCCAAAGCCTTTCCTAAATGGGCTGACTGGGAAGCCAGTGATGGTGAAATTGAAGTGGGAAATGGAATATAAAGGCTACCACGTCTCTGTTGATGGTTACATGAACATGCAGCTTGCAAATACAGAAGAGTACATTGATGGTGCACTGTCCAGACACCAAGTTCTGATAAACTGCAATAATGTCCTTTACATAAGGAGTGTGGAAGAAGAAGAGGAAGATGGGAAAATGAGAGAATAACTATTTTTGGAAAAGAAGGGTGGTTTTTTTTCAAGTTAAAGATCTTTCATTGTCACATTTTTAAAAATGTTTTCATAAAGTTTTGTGGGGTTTTTTTGTTCTGGTAACAATCTTTCTGGAGGAAAAAATTAATAGTATTGGTAAAGGAAAGGAAGGTATCACTATGAGGGGAAAAATAAAGATGCTACTGCAGATTAATAACATGAGTCAGCAGTGTGATGCAGCAGCTTAAAAAGCCAATGCGAATCTAGGCTGCATTAATAGGAGTATAGTGTCTAGATCAAGGGAAGTAATAGTGTTACTCTATTGTGCTTTGGTCAGGCCTCACCTGGAATACTGTGTCCAGTTCTGGACACCACAATTCAGGAAGGATACTGAGAAGCTGGAACGCATCCAGAGGAGGGTGACCAGGATGGTGGGAGGTCTGGAAGCCATGCCCGATGAGGAGCAGCTTAGGGAGCTAGGCATGTTTAGTCTGGAGAAGAGAAAGTTGAGAGGTGACACGATAGATATGTTTAAATATTTGAAGGGATGCCATACTAAGGATGGGACAAGCTTGTTTTCCATTGTTCCAGAGACTAGGACATGGAGCAATGGACTCAAACTACAGGAAATGAGAGTCCACCTAAACATTAGGAAGAACTTCCTGATAGTAAGAGCTGTTTGGAAGTGGAATACACTGCCTCGGAGTGTGGTGGAGTTTCCTTCTTTGGAGACTTTTAAACAGAGGCTGGATGGCCATCTGTCGGGAATGATTTGATTGTGTATTCCTGCATGGCAGGGGGTTGGACTGGATGGCCCCTGTGGTCTCTTCCAACTCTGTGATTCTATGATTTAAAAAAAGAACAGTGAGTATGCAGGGACAGAAAACATACTTCCAAGTTCTCATAATGGAAGAAGGTTATCTCCTCTTACAGTCTGGTTCATAACAATTTTTTTTCATCCATTCATCATCTATTCATTACTTTATTTATATCCTGCTTTTCCCCCAAACTACAACTCAAGGCAGTTTTCATAGTGTGTTTAATTATTACAGTACTTGCATTTGTACCACCTTCCAGGTTTGTGGCCATTTCTGGATGAACCTCTACACATACACCTTGGACCAGGGTTGCTCATGATCCTAACTTTTCCTGATGAAAGGTGCAAGGTGGATTCTGTAGCTCCACCCTTTATCTTCACAACAATATTGTGAGGGAGGTCAAGCTGAGAGAGAGTGACTGGTAATCCAGTGAGTTCCACGGCCCTATGGGGACTAGAACCCGAATCTCCCAAATCCTAGTCCAGCACTCTACCCACTATACCACACTGGCATCCTGGTTATATACTGACACCCATGATCCTATGGCGGGTTGCATGTGTGGTCTAGATATTCTGGAAATTGCAGAAGACTGGGCTAAGTCATAACAAATCACTACTGCACTGTAAGAAGAAAGTAACTGTGCTGCATGCTGAGTGGATTGGGGCTCCAAAGAAGTATTGGGAAATTAAATGGCTATTTAAAGGATACTGTAGAATATGTTGGGTAGGCTCTTAATAAAGGCTTGCACTAGAATTTTTCTTTGCCAAGCATTCCCAGCCTGATGCTTTCCAGATGTTTTGGACTACAACCCCCAGAATTCCCTACCATTGGGTATGCTAGCAAGGTCAGATGAGTTCTGAAGTCCAAAGGGAAGGACTTAAGAGGTTGGGAAAGACTGTTCTTGACTAGGAAAGGAGAAGAAACATAGAGGGTGAGTTATACTTAAAGGAGCAATGCATAGCTATGTTACTATGTTCCTGAATAGAACTCAGGAATCAAATGTGAAAAAGGATCCAACTGCTGTGATCAATCAGTTTATGTCTTGGTAGGGTTAGTGAGTAAATTCATAATCTATAACACTTGGATCCTGAAGAATTTCTTTTATATTCAAATGAAATACATTTTATTGTGCATCTGTTTTCATAATGGTTAGTTAGCAACAGGCAAAATGAAGACATTTGGATGTGTATTGCAATCCCACCCCACTGCTTGGGTTCTGTGCCAAACCAGCAGAACGGATGAAGATGCCAGGAGACTTGTCACCCTTCCTAATTCTGGAGAGGTCAGGAAAAACCTTCACTCTTGGAATCTTGGCACTTCCTGTTCCACTGCTTAGCTGGACTGGAGCAACATGGAGGCATATGAAAGTGAAACTTTATTATTGTAAACTATTATTTATTGCTAGCTAAATGTCTTTCAGTCCACAAGTAAAGTGAGTTACATCAGGCGTGAAAGAATGGTTCAGTTTTATTTATTTTATTTATTTTTGTGCATAGCTGTGAGTGCAGGGAATAAAGAAGATAGCCCTGGGAGCCTGGGTCTATATCCAGTTCCACTGAAGATTTGCTATGTGGTTGGTTCTAATACACTTGAATGGAGGTTTTTTATTTTTATTTTTTTGCCACCTTGATCTTTCTTTGAGTTCAGTGCTCATGCAACAAATAATTCTCCCAGATCTGAATGAATGCACGTGGATAGGTAAAGTCAAGGTTGTCCTCTAATAAAGGTAGAAACATTATCCCAGCACATTTTCCTCCTATGTCAATATTCTCTAGCTTAACACCCATTAGATGCATTGGACTATTGCTCCCATCACCCACAACCACAACCACTGGCCATGCTGGCTGAGGCTAATGAGAATTCTCTCCCAACACCAGTGGTTTTTAACCTTTGGTACTCCAAATACTTTGAACTTCAACTTCTAGAATGCCTGATTACAGCATTGGTCGTGCTGACTGGGGTTGTGAGAGCTGAAGGCCAAAATATTTGGAAGGGCAAACACTGAGAAACACTGACTGAACTATCTCAAGTGGTTTTAAAAATCGTATTACCTTGACTAGTTATCCTGCTGGGCTCTCTGACAGGGCTTCCTTTATAGTGGCTCCCCTCCCAAGAGAAATCAGACTGCCTTCTCTCTTCTGAATTTCTGAATTGGACACCATGGTTAAATGGTAGTACTGCAGACACAACGTTATGAGTTCAATCCCAGAGTGCTCCAAGTTTGACTCAGCCTTCTTCCATCCTTCCATAGGTCAGTAAAATGAGTAACCAGCTGTTGGGGGCAATTAGTTGACACATTGTAAACTGCTTAGGAAGTGCTTTGCACTGATAAGCAGTACAGAAATATAATTGCTATTGCTGTTCTCATGAGCAGCTAAGACTGTGCTGTTTTGGCATGGCCTTTGGTAACGGCAAAGCTCTTGTAATGAGCAAAACAAAAACTAGGAGGAAACATAACCATGGATCCAATATTTGATATTTCTTTCAGCCTTGAATGTGTTAACTGGATCCTTCACTCAAACTGATCGTAGGTCTGGTTAGAAAGAAGTCATGCCATGAGATGAGATGAGAAATATAGTGTCTAGATCAAGGGAAGTAATAGTGCCACTCTATTCTGCCTTGTTCAGACCTCACCTAGAATACTGTGTCCACTTCTGGGCACCACAATTCAAAAAGGATATTGACAAATTGGAGCATGTCCAGAGAAGGGCGACTAAAATGGTGAAAGGTCTGGAAATGATGCCTTATGAGGAGAGACTTAGGGAGCTGGGTATGTTTAGCCTGGAAAAAAGATGGTTAAAAAGCAATATGATAGCCCTGTTTAAGTATTTGAAGGGGTGTCACGTTGAGGATGGAGCAAGCTTGTTTTCTGCTGCTCCAGAGACTGGAACACGGAGCAATGGATACAAGCTCCAGGAACAAGATTCCACCTCAACATTAGGAGGAACTTTTTGATACTAAGAGCTGTTCAGCGGTGGAACACACTCTCTCAGAGTGTGGTGGGGTCTCCTTCCTTGGAGGTCTTCAAACAGAGGCTGGATGGCCATCTGTTGGGGATGCTTTGATCGTGATTTCCTGCGTGGCAGGGGGTTGGACTGGATGGCCCTCGTGGTCTCTTCCAACTCTGCAATTCTATGATTCTATGATTCTATGTTTTGGATGAGCTTGTCAGTCAATAGCTAGGGTGAAGCCCAGTGTAAACAAGCTGTTATACTGCAAACTCATTGGGGAATACTAAAATTTACTGCAGTCTTCGAGCACATTCATCACTTACTTGACTGTACCTGACCTAGGTCCAAATACAATTGGAAAAACAATAATGGTGACCCAAAAGAATTCATTCTGCTGATAGAAGTCTCAGCCATGAATACACCATTTGAAACACTGTCAGCAATATAATATTGTAAGAAGTTCCGCAAGTACAACTGTTATCCCAACTAGGTCACCCATCCTTAGAAAAGTATCTAGAGTATGATATCTATACAGACATAAGCTCTGTGGAGAAATAAATATGTTTTTCTACAGTATTGTACTGCAGAGCACAATAAAACATCAAATATACAGGTGAGTATATTCTCGAAAAATGTATACACCCTTTAACAGCTAATAGTACCTATGGTGATTATTTGAAAGCTAAGTAAATACATTGTCGTAGAGTTCCACTAGCCATTGTGCTGCCTCTCCCTCCAGCTGGTTGGAGACGTACTGCACCTTCTCGCCTCCGTCTGGAACTCCTCCACCCATTGGAACATGAACCCCATCACCTGGGTCAGGATGTATGGCAACATCGCAGCATCCCTATCAAAAGTGGCCTTCAGGTCTTGATGCTTGAGCCCACGTGGTCTCTCCTGTGGCTCAACTGGGCCAGCCCCCACTGGGGGTGCTGGACCAAGAACCTGCAGGACCAGGCCTCCAACAGGCGTTGCAGGGACACTTCCTGGATGGGCTGGAAACACCCCCTGGAGGAGCCGGCAACTGAGGACCCTGGGGAGGTCCCCCCCCCCAGGGCTGCAGGTTGCTGAGGTAGCTGCTGCAGAATCTCCAGGAGGCTTGTCTGCATGACCTCCATCTGCTGCTTCAGCTGCTGCACTTCTCTCTCCAGTTCCAGGTGAAGGGGTCTCGCCCCCCGTTCTCGGTATCTCTTGGTTAGGGGTCTATCCCACCACAGGGACCTGCATTCTTCCCAACCTCGTTCCTCTGGCCAGAGCCAGATGGCTCCCATGGCCATTCCTGCTCCATCCACTGGAGTCTCAGAGAAGGGTAAGCTGTCCTTCCCCAGGGCTTGCCTGGCTCCCTGCTCCATAGGGTCAAGGGGAAGGGTCAGCCTTCCAGCCCTCCGTCAGTCTCAGCTCCGCTCTTCCTCCAGCGTGCCTGCACCATCCTCCGGCTAGCAGGCTCCCTCGTCATCGCCTGTGGCCAGGTCTTTCTCCGTCTGGGTTTCAATCTCCGCATTGTCAGACATCACGGGTAGGAATTAAGAATTAAGTAGGACGTGGCAATGGGGGGGGTGTTGTTACAGTGGGATGAAGACGGGAAATCATCAGGAGGAGCTTCAATTCATGATAGCGCCAGGCTTGGTCCCAGCCACAGTAGTGGGATTAAACTGGTTGAAATTTCACAACCCCACCATAGACTGGGTAAAGGAGACTGTGACTTTTACAGAACCCATGTGTGTGCAGGAACACGGAGTGGGTGAGGCCTCACTGTGGGGGGATCCCTCAAGAGACCATGCCTCAGAACTTTAAGGTCACTATGGTACAAGGGGTACTTGAAAGAGTTACCAGTGGAGTATAAACTGTGACAGTATGTGTTTGAAGAGAAGGAATGTGACATTCAACCCCCCCCCCAGGCCATTTGACTGTGCAATTGAGATAGTTTCTGAGGCAGCACTGCCCAAACCTAAGATTTACTCCATGACCCTGGAGATGGACGCCCTCCGGGAGTTCATAAATAAAATCTTGGCCCGGGGGTTCATCAGACTTACGACCTCCCCCTTGGGGGCCCCAGTGTTGTTCAGACCCAAACACGATTCTTCTCTCCGTCTCTGTATTGATTACAGATCCTTAAATGCTATCAGTGTGACAAATCAGTACCCCCTTCCCTTAATGAAAGATACCCTGGCTCATTTAGCCAAAGGAAAGATATTCACCAAATTCGACTTGCTGGAAGGCATTTACAAGACTGTTAGGAATTGAGCTGGGGATGAGCAGCTCCCATCATCCACAAAGTTGACAGCCAAACTGAACGTTTGAATCAATTTTTGGAACAGTATTTAAGGTGTTATATTAACTTCCAGCAGTCTGATTGGGCTGACCTATTACCCTTCGCAGAGGTGGCATACAACAACACCTTCCACTAAAGTACAGGCTTATCCCCATATAAAATTGTTTCAGGAAAGGACTTTGACCCTCTGCCTTTGGGAGAGGGGACTTCCAAGGACCCGGTTCCGGTGACTCAGTGGAGCGCTCAAATCAATGACGCATGGCCGAGAGTTTGTCAGCCCTGGAGTTTGCGAAGGCCCACTACAAAGAGTACGCTGACAAGAAGTGTGACCCCACCCCGCAGTACATGGTGGGGGACTTGGTATATCTTTCCACCAAATTTCTAAAGAGCCCGCGGCCCTCAAAGAAGTTGGGGCCTAAGTACAGTGGACTTTTCACTATTGTTAGGGAAATCAACCCTGTGGCTTTTGAACTGTCCTTGCCCAAATTGTATCGTAACGTCCATCCTGTGTTTCATTCTAGTTTGCTCAAGCCTGCGTGCCCTCCAGATCAACATCATTGAGTTCCTGAGATGACGCCCCGCCCTATCATGGTGGACAATGATCAACACTTTGAAATCTCTGATGTGATGGACTCTCGGGTTCACAGGGTTTTTTTGTTTTGTTTTGTTTTGTTTTTTTTGTTTTTTTGCAGTATCTGGTTAAATGGAAGCATTTACCTATGGGTCATGCCGAATGGGTCAATATTGAACACATCAAAGCTTCATGCTTATTAAGGAAGTCCCATGCTCGCTTCCCTGATAAGCCCGGCTGAAGGGGGGGATTCCTGCATTTGGCTTGGGTTTTTTGTTCTCTGTCTGTGGGTTTGGCTTTAGGGAGGGGGGTTTCTCTTTGAGAGGGTGGTATGTCATGCTCATCCCTGGATTCTGGATATTAGAGTAGACTCCATGGAAGACCCTGACATGAGTTTGGTAATAGGCCTGACATGAGTTTGGTTCCTGGCCTGCTTTCCCTGCCTGGGCCTCTCTATCTCTGGACGGCAGCCAACCCGACTTTTGGGTCTGGGAACGCTGTTTCTCGGGCAGCTTCAAGGTCACAGCACCTGGAGGGAGCTGCATTCCTACAGCTCTCCCTACATGCCATTCTCATGCTGTAAAGGTTTATCTGGAGTCTGTACTAGATTGGTTTTAGTTCTGGCTTTGCCTATGTTACTGGTCTACGTTTCCTTGCTGAATAAAGAAATCTTATTGAGTAAATGCAAACATGTGTCTGGTACATCACATACATTTCTATTGAAGAATAAATGTTATAATAATGATTTAATCAGAGTTGCAAATTCCATCTTAAATTAAAATTTTATGTAAGGTTTTCAAATTGTCATCCCTGCGTAGCAATGCACTGCTCAAATTGTTGAAGCACAGAGTTGAAACTTCACTTAAAGTTTCTGTTATAATTTTGCGACACTTCTTTACTGTTGTAATCTTTAATCCTGTTAAGGGTGTATACGTTTTTTGAAACAAAATCCCTCACCCTAAAATTCCAGAATTATAAACTATTAATGGCGTATACATTTTGGAGGGACACACTGTATATTTCAATAGTACCAAAACACACTACAGTTGTCCCTTCATATTCGCTGGGGTTTGGTTCCAGGACCCCCTGTGGATACCAAAATCTGTGAATACTCAAGTCCTATTATATGCAATGGCATAGCAAAACGGTGTCCCTTCTCTCCCTCTCTCTCTCTCTCTCTCTCTCTCTCTCTCTCTCTCTCTGGCTTTTCTTTGCAAACAAAGATTCAGGAAAGACTCATCCTACACTTTCTGCAAGCATGCTGATGACTGAAACGGCCAATCTGAGATAAACATGTCTGGTTGCAGAAAGCACAGCAGAAGGTCTCCTTGGGTGATGTTTCCGGGTTGTGATTTTTTCTGCATTGTCATTTCTCTTCAAGACTTGTTCGGCATGAGTTCTCAAATAAGGCTGCAGCATTGTGGATAGTGCATCTCCATGCCTCTCGATGTGAAGCCATGGCGGACCATTGTTGGTGATCAATTTGGCCAACCCTGAGATGTTGTTTCAGGGAGTCTTTGTATCGCTTTTTTGGAGCACCCCTCTTACTCTGACCTGTGGTGAGTTCACTGTAGAGTATTATTTTTGGGAGGTGATGGTCCACCATCCTAGAAACGTGCGCTGCCCAGCGTAGCTGTGTTCTCAATATCATGGCATCAATGCTAGTGATCCCTGCTTGCTCAAGGACAGCACCCTTATATAAGGGTGTCCCTTATATAACATGGCAAAAGCAAGGTTTGCTTCTTGGATTATTTTTTTTATAATCCGTGCGCCATTGTACTCACGAGAATACCGTGTCAATGGGCAAACACTTCCAGGTGAGATCAGGACAGCCACTCTTCTTGTGACCCGCCTCTAAGTGTGTTTTTGTACTTTGCTATACTTTTTGTGCTTTTTTTGTTTTTATTTTTGAATTTCCTGTGCTAGCGTCTTCTTGGGAGAATGGGCAAGATTTCAAATCCGGAAGTAAATGGAACTCCATTTGTGCTCCATTACTGCCGGGGAAGCCTCATCGACTCTACGGAAGGTAGGTCTTGTGGTGGTGGCGTTCTTTTGCCAGCTTAAAAATGACACCGTTTATGCTAGAAAAAGAACATTTATGTGGGGTGGTCTGATAAAGTCCTCAGTCTCACTGCATTCCAAAGCATATGTGTAGGATACAAGGACTAGGGCCCTTTTGGTGGCTGCAGACTTTGGAACCCATCCACCCCTTGGGAGATCCCCCTTTGCTCTCCTTCTGTCACCGAGTGAAAACATTCCTATTCCAACAGTGTTTTGAAAATTGACTGCAACGGGCTTTCAGTGGTGTCTTGTTTTGTTGTTGCATAAATGGAGCTCCATTTACTTCTGGATTTGAAATCTTGCCAATTCTCACAAGAACAGCTACAGAACCGATTCGAAGCCCTTTCCCTTATCAAGGACAACGAGGAAGAACAGCATGGACAGACATCAGGGGTAGAGCAGGGGAACTTGAGAGGACCACCGCAAGGAACAGCAGCTGCGAAGCCTCAGCGGAGGCGTGTGGTGGTGGTGGGGGACTCCTTGCTGAGGGGTACAGAAGCAGTGGTATGTGGGCCTGACAAGATGACTCGGGAGGTGTGTTGTCTCCCTGGGGCAAAGATCTGTGATGTGACCGAGAGGCTGACAAGACTCGTCAAGCATACGGATCATTACCCCTTCCTTTTGGTCCATGTGGGAACCAATGATACTGCAAGGCACAGCTTTCCCATGATCAGAAGAGATTATGAGGCCCTAGGCAGGAAACTGAAAGAAATGAATGCACAGGTGGTCATCTCGTCTCTTCTGCCAGTTGAAGGGCATGGTCCAAGAAGGGAGAGGAAAATAGCCGATGTAAACAACTGGCTCCGTAGATGGTGTCGCCGAGAACAAATTGGATTCTTGGATCATGGACTGCGCTTCCATGCGGGGGGACTTCTGGCAAGAGATGGGGTGCATCTTACAACAGTTGGAAGAAACATTTTTGCCAACAGTCTCAAGAATTTGATCAGGAGGGCTTTAAACTGAGTCAAATGGGGGAGGGAGACAGTATTCTGGAAGGCAAAAGGGCTGGAGAAAATAGTCAAACTGTCATAGAGGGAACAAGGCAAACAGCGCAAGGACCCAACAGTGGGAGGCAAAAAAACTTGCACAGGGAGCAAGTAAAGGGAACACATGGTCTCAGATGTCTCTACACTAATGCACAGAGCATGGGAAATAAGCAAGATGAACTTGAACTCCTTGCACTACAAAACAAATATGATATAATAGGCGTTACTGAAACCTGGTGGGACGAGTCTCATGATTGGAATGTAGGAATAGAGGGGTATAACCTTTATAGGAGAAACAGGCCAAACAGGAAAGGAGGAGGAATAGCGTTATATGTCAGGGATATTTACACCAGTGAAGTGATACATGACATCAATACTGGAAGCCAGGTGGAGAGCATCTGGATAAAAATTAAAGGGGAGGGAAATAACAGGGATGTTATTGTGGGACTCTACTACAGACCCCCAAATCAGACGGAGGAATTGGATGTTGCCTTTCTAGAACAGATGAACATACATGCAGAAAGGAGAGATGTAGTAGTGATGGGTGACTTCAACTATCCTGATATTTGCTGGCAATCTAACTCAGCCAAAACTACAAGGTCTAGCAAATTCCTTACATGCCTGGAAGACAATTTCATGGTCCAAAAGGTGGAAGAGGCAACAAGGGGGTCAGCTATTTTAGATCTGATCCTAACCAACAGAGACGACCTGGTTAATGGGGTGCAAGTGGTGGGATCCTTAGGTGAGAGTGATCATGTTCTCCTGGAGTTTGTTATACAATGGAAAGGAGAAGCCAGGCATAGTCAAACATGCATTCTTGACTTTAGGAGAGCTGATTTCAATAAACTCAGGGGAATACTGGGGATGATCCCATGGTCAAGAATACTAAAAGAGAAGGGACCTCAAGACGGATGGGACTTTCTCAAAAGGGAGATACTGAAGGCACAATTTCGAACAGTACCATTGAGGAAGAAAAATGGGAGGTGTCTCAAGAAACCAGGATGGATGACTAAAGAACTTTCAATGGTGCTAAGTTTTAAACGGAACATGTATAGGAAATGGAAAAGGGGGGAAATCACCAAAGAAGAATTCAAACAGATAGCGAACACGTGTAGGAGTAAAGTCAGAAAAGCTAAAGCACAGAATGAGCTCAGGCTTGCTAGGGAGGTTAAGAACAATAAAAAGGGGTTTTTTTGGGTATGTCCGCAGCAAAAGGAGGAAGAAGGAAATGATAGGGCCGCTACGTGGAGAAGATGGCAAAATGCTAACAGGGGACAGAGAAAAGGCAGAATTACTCAACACCTTCTTTGCCTCAGTGTTTTCAGAAAAGGAAAAGGAGGACCAACCTGAGGAGAATGGAACCTTCCTTGGAGGTCTTTAAACAGAGGCTGGATTGCCATCTGTCGGGGATACTTTGATCGGGATTTCCTGCGTGGCAGGGGGTTGGACTGGATGGCCCTCGTGGTCTCTTCCAACTCTGCAATTCTATGATTCTATGATTCTATGATTCTATGACACAATAGGGGAAATCCAGCTCAAAATAAGTAAAGAGGTAGTACAGGAATACCTTCTTAATCTAAATGAATTTAAATCTCCAGGACCAGATGAACTACAGCCAAGAGTATTAAAAGAGCTGGCAAATATAATCTCAGAGCCATTGGCAATAATATTTGAGAACTCCTGGAGAACAGGAGAAGTCCCAGCAGACTGGAGGAGGGCAAACGTTGTTCCCATCTTCAAAAAGGGGAAAAAAGAGGATCCCAACAACTATCGTCCAGTTAGTCTGACATCAATACCAGGGAAGATTCTAGAACAGATCATTAAACAGAGAGTCTGTGAACATTTAGAAGGCAATGCCATAATCACAAAAAGTCAGCATGGGTTTCAGAGAAACAAGTCATGCCAGACTAATCTGATCTCTTTTTTTGATAAAGTTACCAGCTTGGTAGATGAAGGGAATGCTGTGGACATTGCATACCTTGATTTCAGTAAGGCCTTTGACAAGGTTCCCCATGACATTCTTGCAAACAAGCTTGTAGAATGTGGGCTAGACAAGTTAACTGTTCAATGGATTTGTAATTGGTTGACCGGCCGAACCCAAAGGGTGCTCAGCAGTGGCTCCTCTTCGTCTTGGAAAGATGTGACCAGTGGGGTGCCACAGGGTTCTGTCCTGGGCCCAGTGCTATTCAACATCTTTATCAATGACTTAGATGAGGAAATTAGGGGCATACTTATCAAATTTGCAGATGACACCAAATTGGGAGGAGTAGCTAATACCCTAGAGGACAGGATCAACATTCAGAATGACCTGGATAGACTGGAGAGCTGGGCCAAAGCTAACAAAATGAAATTCGATACGGAGAAATGTAAAGTACTGCATTTAGGGCGGAAAAATGAAATGCATAAATATAGGATGGGAGAGACCTGGCTGAATGAGACTACGTGCGAAAGGGATCTAGGAGTCCTAGTAGACCACAAGTTGAACATGAGCCAACAGTGTGATGCGGCAGCTAAAAAGGCCAATGCAATTTTGGGCTGTATCAATAGAAGTATAGTGTCTAGATCAAGGGAAGTAATAGTGCCACTCTATTCTGCCTTGGTCAGACCTCACTTAGAATACTGTGTCCAGTTCTGGGCACCACAATTCAGAAAGGATATTGACAAATTGGAGCGTGTCCAGAGAAGGGCAACTAAAATGGTGAAAGGTCTGGAAACAATGCCTTATGAGGAGAGACTTAGGGAGCTGGGTATGTTTAGCCTGGAAAAAAGACGGTTTAGAGGCGATATGATAGCCCTGTTTAAGTATTTGAAGGGATGTCACGCTGAGGATGGAGCAGGCTTGTTTTCTGCTGCTCCAGAGACTGGAACACGGAGCAATGGGTGCAAGCTCCAGGAACAGAGATTCCACCTCAACATGAGGAGGAACTTTTTGACAGTAAGAGCTGTTCGGCAGTGGACACACTCCCTCGGAGCGTGGTGGGGTCTCCTTCCTTGGAGGTCTTTAAACAGAGGCTGGATGGCCATCTGTCGGGGATGCTTTGATTGTGATTTCCTGCGTGGCAGGGGGGTTGGACTGGATGGCCCTCGTGGTCTCTTCCAACTCTGCAATTCTATGATTCTATGATTCTAACACGCTAGCACAGGAAATTCAAAAATAAAAACAAAAAAAGCACAAAACGTATAGCAAAGCACAAAAACACACTTTACAACTTTCATGTAAACAGTGGGGTCACAAGAAGAGTGTCCCTTACCTGGCTGTCCTGATCTCACCTGGAAGTGTTTGCCCATTGACACGGTATTCTCGTGATTACAATGGCGCAGGGATTATTAAAAAAATAATCCAAGAAGCAAACCTTGCTTTTGCCATGTTATATAAGGGACACCCTTATATAATGTTGCTGTCCTTGAGTAAGCAGGGATCACTAGCATTGAGGCCATAATATTGAGAACACAGCTACGCTGGGCAGGGCACGTTTCTAGGATGGTGGACCATCACATCCCAAAAATAGTACTCTACAGTGAACTCGCCACAGGTCAGAGTAAGAGGGGCACTCCAAAAAAACGATACAAGGACTCCCTGAAACAACATCTCAGGGTTGGCCAAATTGATCACCAACAATGGTCCGCCATGGCCTCACATCGAGAGGCATGGAGATTCACTATCCACAATGCTGCAGCCTTATTTAAGAACTCATGACGAACAAGTCTTGAAGAGAAATGACAACGCAGAAAGAATCACAACCCAAAAACATCACCCAAGGAGACCTTCTGCTGTGCTTTTTGCAACTGGACTTGTTTATCTCGGATTGGCCTTTTTAGTCATCAGCGCGCTTGCAGAAAGCGCAGGATGTGTCCTTCCTGAATCTTCGTTTGCGAAGAAAAGCCAGAGAGGAGAGAGAGAGAGAGAGAGAGAGAGAGAGAGAGAGAGAGTTGTTTTAATAATTTTGAAATGGTTTTAATTCTGTGGTTGTTTAATTGCTTTTTAAAATAACTTCTATGTACAGGGTGTTCAAAAACTATCTTTACAACTTCAATTGTATATTGAATTGAAACTGTAAAGATAATTTTGGACACCCTGTTACTGATGCTTTTGTATGCTTTTAGTTTGTTCTGGTTTTAATATTCCATAAACCACCTTGAGTCCCAAAACTGAGGAAAAGGCATAATAAAACAATAACAACAATAATAGCAGCCCTGTTCCTGGTAGCTGACACTGTTGTCGTCTGGGGCTCTTTGCACTGTGATACAATCACTGTGGAGATTATCACACAGGAATGCGAAAAGCATTCCTGTCCCACAAACTCCAATCCCACTCATGTCCTAGCACAATAACCCTCCCCATCACACTTACCTTGTCTCACGTCAAGAGGCAGCCCAGGAATGATTGGAGCTCTAATGGAGCTCTGTTCACTTCCTGGACTGAAATCTTACCCATTCTCACGGGAAGATGCAAGCATGGGAAATTAAAAAATAAAAGGTTAAATAACACACACACACACACACAAAGTTACACCGAGCACAAAACACACTTTAAAACTTACAAGTAACCTGGGGAGGGTCATAAAAAGTGCATCATTTACCTGGATGTTGCAATCTCACTCTGAAGTGTTCTGGCAGGACTCCCCATTGACACTGCATTCACGAGAGTTAAATGGTCCAAGGTTTCACATGCCGGTAATGCTGGCACCAAATTGCAATGGGGGATCTGTTGACGGCTCGACCCATCAGCAAAAAGAAACACCATAATGATGCCAGTGGATTACAAAAGGATAACATCATCTGATATTGGCATTCTTTGGCATTCCTCTGGTATCATTATGGTGGCACGTAAGCCGCATTTGATAATCTCCTATGACTCTTGGCAAAAAGTTTAATGAGGGGGCTCATTGCAGACCCTGCCTGGACGCTCCCGTTCCCTCCCATTATAAAGAATAGATGACACCAAGATATCTTCACAAAATTTATTGAGTACATATGATAAACATAAAGAGATTAGGTATAGATTAGTATGTTGAATATTGGCAATAAAAGGCCACAACTTGCTAATGGCTGTAACTGGTTGGCACCAATTGCATGGGTCTGGATCCCTTCATTGCCCAAGCCTGTGTTGGCCAATGGACAGCTGTCAGTTGCCACAGACCCACTCCTGGAGGGTAGAGCCCTGGCCAAACCACCTGCTTGATACTCTCCCCTCCCCTGAAAACAAGATTGTTAAAATGGGGCAGGGTCTCCGTGAACTTGAACTTAAACTTGAACTTGATGGAGGCCCCCTTTCCCCGCTTACCCAGATCAGGGCCCATGCCACCCACCACAAAAAGGTGGCTCCCCATGGGATCGACCTTCTGCCAACCACCCCACAGCCATCAACAGGCAGCTCTGCCCTCCAACTCCTCATGTGGACTGCGCAGACATTACCAATTCCTACCTGATGACACAAAGGCCTCAAAGCACCACCTTCCAAGCCTCTTGATGGTCTCTGCTGTCAGGCCCCCTTGTGCCACCATGGTTGCCGCTCCTATCTGGAAGGAGTGGCTCCCAAAGTCCTCAGCCGGCAAACCCAACCGCCGCAATGCCACTTTCAGCATGCTGACAAACTGAAACCTGGTCAATGGTGTTCCATCCCTATGCCTGAACAGGGACCCTGGCCCAGCAATGTACACCTTAAAGAACCTGTGCATTACAGCCACCGGGCATGGTGATGAGATGACCAGACTCCACAACCTCAAGGTTGCCCCCTTTCCACGTTTGGTCACACTTGGAGCACCGAATATGCAGGCATAGCGTGCTGTCCACCACTGCCATGTCCCGAAACTGCAGCGCCCTGCTTGACATGTCGTACTTGGAGGAACTCACCACTTCCCCAACTTGCAGGGCCCCAAAGAAGGCGGTGGTGTAGGCAGCACCAAACAGAATGGCCTCATACTCTGAATGGCATAACACCAGCAAAATGCCCACTTGCCCGGGAAAGCAGCCAAACAAGCAGCTGATAAGAATGCAAGGCTTGACAGCAATACCAAAGCTATTCTAAAGCACAGTACCTAATATAATGTTCAATAGCAAGCCAAAGGTCCAGGAGTCCAGAGAGCACATCAGTGAGTCCAGTCCAGGATCAAGAGTTCCAGAAGGCAGGTCAGCGAATCCCATCCAAGGTCAAGAGTTCCAGATCAATCCAAAGTCTAAGAGGCAAGGGTTCAGGCAGCCAAGGGATTCAGAGTCAGATGCTTTCACCAGGGAATGCAGATAAACTCCGACGAAGAAGCTCAGCATCTCACAGCTGTTTATATTGGCCCAGCTGCTAATCACAGCTGTTTGGTGATTGCTGAGCATTTCTCATATAATCTCTGGGATCACCGGAGACACGCCCTTTCTGATTTTCTCTGACTGAAGGTAGGTACCTCCTTGTCCTGCTCCTCTATATCTCCCAGGCCTGGACCCTGTGCTGGAGGGAGGCTAGGCTGTTGAGACATGGGCTCTGCTGTAGTTGTCATAGCAGGGCTAGATTCTGGCTCAGCCAGCTCTGCTAGAGCTGGCTCAGTCCCCTCATCTCCTGAGTCCCCTGAGTACTCAGCCTGGCTGGCCATGACACCACTAGCTTAGTTAGCAGTCCATATGAAATTGGCTTCCTGGAATCAACCATCCATTGACTTGTCCGCCTCCAGCCCTCAACGGCCTTACATACTAGGAAGGTACCACAAGGGTCCTCCCAGCCCACTGCCTTGCTGAAGAAAGAGATACTAGCCATGTGCATGGAGATGGTGCGTGGGGCCAGTCCCTGGTCCTTCAATGACGCCAATTGATGCAGCACTTCACGCTCCATCATTGGCCAGGACCCCTGTAACCATGTCTCCATCTAAAAGCAAAGAACTGGTCCACCACCCTTCTGTGGCTTGCCTGTGTTGATGGCACAAAGGAGTCTGCCACCCCTTGCATCACTGTCTGTTCCCCAGGCTCCAGAGGTCTTCTGGCCCGCTGTCGGGTCAGCATCTGGGGCCAGCGTACGGAACCTCTCATCCTGAGATCGAGACAATGCATCCGTGATCTCATTATCCACACCATGTATGTGCCATGTGGAAAAGCTGATGTTTGATTCCAGGCACACCAGCACAAATCTGCGCACAAGCCGCATAACCCTCTCAGACCTGGAGGACTGCATGTTGATAATCCGCACCACAGCCTGATTATCACACCAAAACACACTTTCTTGTTTTTGAACTCCTCCCTCCAGATAACCATAGCCACTAAAATTGGGAAAAACTCAAGGAAGGTTAAGTCACATGCAATCCCAATTTTCCCCCATTCCCTGGGCCAAGGTTGAGAACACCAGTGGCCATTGTAAAACACTCCAAATCCTAGGCTGCAGCTGCATCAGTGTACCTGTAGCCCCCCTCCATTGCCGTGTGCTCTTGCACACTGTGACCCCATTATAGTGTTCCAGAAAGTCTAGCCGCACCTGCATGTCCCTCTTCACCTCTCTTGTGAAGCAAATATGGTGATAAGGAGAGCGGACCCCTGCCATGATGCACACCACCTGAGCACAAAAGGCCCTCCCCGGCACCACCACCTGGCAGGAGAAGTTCAAATGGCCCAACAAGGACTGCATTTCCTTAAGCACGGCCTTGTCCCACACCAAGAGGCCCTGCAGCCTCTCTCTCAGGGCCTCCAGTTTTCCATCTGGCAAGCAGGAAACCACTTGTACATAATCAAGCTGAATCCGTAAGTGTACTAAGTTTGTCACCGGTCCCACTTCTTGTCCGGTGCAAACAGAACGGCAATCTCCTCCGTCAGGGCCCGGAAGGAAGGAAGCAGAAACCCACACACTGGCCCTGTAGCCAGTCCCATCATTAAGAAGTCATCTAGATAATGCATGACAAACGGTGACTCCACCCTGTGTTGTAAGGCCTACTCCAGGTACGTGCTAAATGTCTCAAGTGCCGCACAACTGATGGAACAGCCCATGGACAGTGCCATGTCGTAATACCCTGGACATGCCCTGGAATTTGAAGTCCAAGAGGCAATGATCATCCAGACGGACCAGCAGAAGCCTGAAGGCTGATTGGATGTCGCACTTGGCCATGAGGGTCCCATGACCACACATCTGTAGGAGCCTGGCTGCATGGTCTAATGATGCAGACCTCACCGCGCACAGCTCTGGTGATATCGCATCATTGACTGATGCTCCCTTGGGGTAAGACAGGTGATGAATGAGGCAGTACTCCCCCAGAGTCTTCTTGGGCACTACCCCTAGTGGGGAGATGCACAGGTTGGGAATGGGAGGTTCGGTGAAGGGGCCCACTACCCTGCCTGCATCCCGTTCCTTGTAAATTTTTCAGGCAAGTATGTCCAGCTGCTGCGCCGCCAATTTTAGATTGCCCAACACCAACACTTCCCAGGGATCTGGGAATGGGATGCGGACACCCAGCTGGAACCCTTCAGTTAAATAGGCAGCTGCTTTCTTGTTTGGGTAAGCTGCGAGGAGAGGCAGCAATGCCTTAAGTTTTACTGGGGTGTATGCCATTCCCCTCCCTGCAAAGCCCATCATGCTCACCTCATTTGGTATTTCCTTGTCCAGCGCTTGATCCCGGCCCTGCTTCCCTTCGGGTGTCAGACAAAGCAGGGCAGTTGTTCTGAAAGGACTGTGACCCCGCCGGCTGCCAGGTGCAGGACATCTTGGGGTGTGTGCTGCCGCACGCCTCACAGTTATACTCAAAACGGCAGCGATACCTGGTACACTTACCGGTTGTATTCCCAGCAGACCATGTGCTTCCCGTCCTTCATCCTGGGTACCCTTGCTGCCTCCCCTTTTTCATGTTTGTTAGCCCCCGCCATGACTAGCCATATCCCGCCATCAATGACATCCCACCAGTGATTGGCAGTCCTGGAAGCCTTCTTCCTACACTCCTCTTCGTACTCAATGGCTGCCGCCTCCCCTGCCAGTGCCCTAGCCTTCAGCACCTAACAGAAGTGATTGATGAGGTGTCAGCCCCCTCTCTGGGAAAGTCATGGCCGCCACCCCCATGAAAACTGCGTATCCCACAAGCCAGTTGGTGAAGGTGCGTTCAGCAGGATCTGCCTTACCCTTGTCAGCTCCCTTCTTGTCACCCTTGTACATTCTAGCCTCCTTGCCCCACCTAAGGACTTCTACCTTAGATTTCGCTATGGTAAGTTGTTTTTGTTGGTCTGGTCTTCCAGTTCCTTTCATCTATACCAAAGTGGGAACCTATGTCTCTCTAGGTATTGGGTGGCAACTGCCATCACACCTTGCCAGCACAACCAATGGTAAAGGATGATGGGAGTTGCAGCCCAGTAACCTGCCAGGGAGAAGAAGGAGAGCAGCTTCTGGACAGCCATTTTGAGTGGGTGAGTATGAATTTTTTAAAAACTGTTGGGAGAGGCTGCTTGTTGCTGAGTGGGGTGGAGCTTCTATGAGTTTGATTTTTTAAAAAACTCTTGGTACAGTGAGCTTGTTGCTGAGGGGGTGGAGCTTCTGTGAGTCACATCTGTGAGTCACTAGGGGGTGCAGCTGGGAGCCTAGCTCTATATAACTCCTTGCGGAGGCTTTCCAGGCCAGTTTCCTGCCAGGGAGAAGGAGAGCAGCTTCTGGAGAGCCATTTTGAGTGGGTGAGTTTGATTTTTTTAAAACTGTTGGGAGAGGCTGCTTGTTCTGAGGCGCGTGCCGAATTTGAATGACCAAACAAAAGTACAGCATACTTAAAAGTACAGCATAGAGTTTTCAGCATTAACTAAGAGTTCTTAGATTACCTAAAAGCTCTCACCATGGACACTGAGGGGACTGCTGCAGTCACCTGCAACACTTGTGCGATGTTTGTCTTCTTGTCTACAGACGTGGGAAACTTCACATGCACCAAGTGCAAGTTGGTAGCCCTCTTGGAGGAGAAAGTCCAGCAGCTGAAGACTAGGATAGCTACACTTCAACATATTCAAGAGCAAGAGGTTTTCCTGGGCAGAACAGAACAAACAGTCTTGGATGGGGACTGCACAGAGGAACTGGTTGGGGAGGAGAGGGTACTTCACAGACACAGGAGGTAGACAGCTGGAGGAATGTCACACACACAGAACAAGAAAATCCAGGGATGCTTCGAGCAGCTTGCAGCTACAGAATCGATTTGAAGCCCTCTCTCTTATCAAGGAAAATGAGGAAGAACAGCATGGACAGACTTCAGGGGCAGAGCAGGGGACCCTGAGAGGACCACCGCAAGGAAAAGCAGCTGCAAAGCCTCGGGGAAGGCATGTGGTGGTGGTGGGAGACTCTTTGCTGCGGGGTACAGAGCAGTGGTTTGTGGGCCTGACAAGATGTCTCGATAGGTGTGTTGTCTCCCTGAGGCAAAGATCCATGATGTGACCGAGAGGCTGACAAGACTCGTCAAGCCTACGGATCATTACCCTTTCCTTTTGCTCCATGTGGGAACCAATGATACTGCAAGGCACAGCTTTCCGAAGATCAGAAGAGATTATGAGGCTCTGGGGAGGAAGCTTAAAGAAATGGACACACAGGTTGTCATCTCGTCTCTTCTGCCAGTTGAAGGGCATGGTCCAGGAAGGGAAAGGAAAATAGCCAACATAAACAACTGGCTCCACAGATGGTGTCACCGAGAACAATTTGGATTCTTGGATCATGGGCTGCGCTTCCATGAGGGGGGACTTCTGGTAAGAGATGGGGTGCATCTCACGACAGTTGGCAGAAACATTTTTGCCAACAGTCTCAAGAATTTGATCAGGAGGGCTTTAAACTGAGTCAAATGGGGGAGGGAGACAGTGTTCTGGAAGGCAAAAAGGCTGGAGAAAATAGCCAAACTGTCATAGAGGGAACAAGGCAAACAGTGCAAGGACCCAACAGTGGGAGGCAAAAAAACTTGCACAGGCAGCAAGTAAAGGGAACACATGGTCTTAGATGTCTCTACACTAATGCTCAGAGCATGAGAAATAAGCAAGATGAACTTGAACTCCTAGCACTACAAAACAAATATGATATAATAGGCATTACTGAAACCTGGTGGGATGAGTCTCATGATTGGAGTGTAGGAATAGAGGGATATAACCTTTATAAGAGAAACAGGTCAAACAGGAAAGGAGGAGGAAGAGCATTATATGTCAGGGATATTTATACCAGTGAAGAGATCCATGACATCAATACTGGAAGCCAGGTGGAGAGCATCTGGATAAAAATTAAAGGGGAGGGAAACAACAGCGATGTTATTCTGGGACTCTACTACAGACCCCCAAGTCAGACGGAGGAATTGGATTATGCCTTTCTAGAACAGATGAACACACACAGAGAAAGGAGAGATGTAGTAGTGATGGGTGACTTCAACTATCCTGATATTTGCTGGAAATCTAACTCAACCAAAACTTCAAGGTCTAGCAAATTCCTTATTTGCCTGGAAGACAATTTCATGGTCCAAAAGGTGGAAGAGGCAACAAGGGGGTCAGCTATTTTAGATCTGATCCTAACCAACAGGGATGACCTGGTTAATGGGGTGCAAGTGGTGGGATCCTTAGGTGAGAGTGATCATGTTCTCCTGGAGTTTGTTATACAATGGAAAGGAGAAGCCAGGCATAGTCAGGCATGCTTTCGCGACTTTAGGAGAGCTGATTTCAATAAACTGAGGGAAATACTGGGGGTGATCCCATGGTCAGGAATACTAAAAGAGAAGAGACCTCAAGATGGATGGGACTTTCTCAAAAGGGAGATACTGAAGGCACAATTTCGAACAGTACCAATGAGGAAGAAAAATGGGAGGTGTCTCAAGAAACCAGGATGGATGACTAAAGAACTTTCAATGGAGCTAAGTTTTAAACGGAACATGTATAGGAAATGGAAAAGGGGGAAAATCACCAAAGAAGAATTCAAACAGACAGCGAACACGTGTAGGAGTAAAGTCAGAAAAGCTAAAGTGCAGAATGAGCTCAGGCTTGCTAGAGAGGTTAAGAACAATAAAAAGGGATTTTTGGGGTATGTCCACAGCAAAAGGAGGAAGAAGGAAATTGTAGGCCCACTACGCAGAGAAGATGGCAAAATGCTAACAGGGGACAGAGAAAAGGCAGAATTACTCAACACCTTCTTTGCCTCAGTGTTTTCAGAAAAGGAAAAGGGTGACCAACCTAAGGATAAAAGAACAGAGGACACAATAGGGGAAATCCAGCACAGAATAAGCAAAGAGATAGTACAGGAATACCTTCTTAATCTAAATTAATTTAAATCTCTAGGACCAGATGATCTATATCCAAGAGTATTAAAAGAGCTGGCAAATGTAATCTCAGAGCCATTGGCAATAATCTTTGAGAACTCTTGGAGAACAGGAGAAGTCCCAGCAGACTGGAGGAGGGCAAACGTCACCATTTTCAAAAAGGGGAAAAAAGAGGATCCCAACAATTATCGTCCAGTTAGCCTGACATCAATACCAGGGAAGATTCTAGAGCAGATCATTAAACAGAGAGTCTGTGAACATTTAGAAGGCAATGCCATAATCACAAAAAGTCAACATGGGTTTCAGAGAAACAAGTCATGCCAGACTAATCTGATCTCCTTTTTTGATAAAATTACCAGCTTGGTAGATGAAGGGAACGCTGTGGATATCGCATACCTTTGTTTCAATAAGCCCTTTGACAAGGTTCCCCATGACATTCTTGCAAACAAGCTTGTAAAATGTGTGCTAGACAAGTTAACTGTTCAATGGATTTGTAATTGGTTGACTGGTCGAACCCAAAGGGTGCTCAGCAGTAGCTCCTCTTCCTCTAGGAAAGATGTGACCAGTGGGGTGCCACAGGGTTCTGTCCTGGGCCCAGTGCTATTCAACATCTTTATCAATGACTTGGATGAGGGAATTAGGGGCATACTTATCAAATTTGCAGATGGCACCAAATTAGGAGGAGTAGCTAATACCCTAGAGGACAGGATCAAAATTCAGAATGACCTGGATAGACTGGAGAGCTGGGCCAAAGCTAACAAAATGAAATTCAATACGGAGAAATGTAAGGTACTACACTTAGGGCGAAAGAATGAAATGCATAGATATAGGATGGGGGAGACCTGGCTGAATGAGACTACGTGTGAAAGGGATCTAGGAGTCCTAATAGACCACAAGTTGAACAAGAGTCAACAGTGTGATGCAGCAGCTAAAAAGGCCAATGCAATTTTGGGCTGCATCAATAGAACTATAGTTTCTAGATCAAGGGAAGTAATAGTGCCGCTCTATTCTGCCTTGGTCAGACCTCACCTAGAATACTGTGTCCAGTTCTGGGCACCACAATTCAAAAAGGATATTGACAAATTGGAGCATGTCCAGAGAAGGGCGACTAAAATGGTGAAAGGTCTGGAAATGATGCCTTATGAGGAGAGACTTAGGGAGTTGGGTATGTTTAGCCTGGAAAAAAGACGGTTAAGAGGCAATATGATAGCCTTGTTTAAGTATTTGAGGGGGTGTCACATTGAGGATGGAGCAGGCTTGTTTTCTGCTGCTCCAGAGTCTGGAACATGGAGCAATGGATGCAAGCTCCAGGAACAGAGATTCCACCTCAACATTAGGAGGAACTTTTTGACAGTAAGAGCTGTTCGGAAGTGGAACACTCTCAGAACGAGGTAGGATCTCCTTCCTTTGAGGTCTTTTAAACAGAGCCTGGATGGTCATCTGTCAGGGATGCTTTGATCGTGATTTCCTGCGTGGCAGGGGGTTGGACTGGATGGCCCTTGTGGTCTCTTTCAACTCTGCAATTCTATGATCTTCTGATAACGTCTGGAAGGCCTCCTCTTTGGACTTGATTCTGCACATTGACTTGTGCTGTAGGCCATGACTCATGTTCATTCTTTAAACATATCCACCCTAATGCTTTGTTTGTTTTGACCTCTCCACTCCTCTTTGGACTTGATTCTGCACAGAATACCAGGGCATGGATCTAAAGAAATGGAATTAAGTCTTGTAACATGAGTCCAAGTACTTTAACTAAATACACCCAATCCTACTACATGATGCAATCATATCATAGTACATTAGGGGCCAATGATTTGTTGAAGCCAAAACATAGCAGCCATACCAAATATGTTGGCATATCATTCTGTGGTCTTGATATCATTTTCAACTCACAACAATCTATACACCCCTCAATACACACTGGGAGCCTATGCATTTTAACTTGGCCCATCATTATATACTACTGCCACTGACCCCTTCCCTCCTGCTCAATCCCCACATCTGCAGAGGACTCCCAGAGAAGAGAATCAAATATTGTACTCAAGTTGGTAAAAGATGAAAAAATGTTATGAAACCCTCTTGTTGTATTTCTTTGAAGCCTAGGAGATTATCAGAGAGGAATGAAAAAAAGCATTCCTGTCCCACAATCTCCATTCCCGCCCCTGTCCTGTCCCAGTCCTGCCACAATCACCCTCCCCATCACACTTACCTCCTCTCCCATTGACAGGGCAGCCTAGGAGTGAAAGGAGCTCAAACTGAGCTCTGTTCACTTCCTGGATTCAAATCCCACAGATTCTTGCGAGAAGATGTGAGCATGGGAAATTTAAAAAGAAAAAGAAAAAATAACAAAAAAAGTGACAAGCACAAAAACATACTTTGAAATTAACAAGTAACCCAGGGAGGCTCATAAAAAGTCTGTCACTTCCCTGGATGTCCCAATCTCACCCAGAAGTGTTCTGGCAGGGACGTTCCATTGATGCTGGAATCTCGCCAGCAAAGTAGGGCACCTTGTCACATACTGTCAAATCCATGACAGAAACAGAACAGGGGGATCTATTGATGGCTTCTCCCATCAATAAAAAGCAGTGCTGGCAGAACAGGTGAATAATGAGGGGGGATAAGGGAGCCCTTTTGTGATCTCCTGGAGTTGCTGTAACACCACTTTTGATGCGTCTGATAATCTGCCAAGTAGTAAGTGGGAATCTGGTCAGTCTTTGCCCCCAAATTTTGTATACATACCAGAGTAATTGATGAAGTCTTGTGCTTCACATTTTGCACTACAACCCCCCCCCTTTCCTCTTCCATTATTTCTCTTGAATTTTCAGGAAGTTGGTGAATGATGGCTCTGCATACTGTACTGGCATGAGTGGTTGTCTAGTGAAGAGAGGTGATTGCCACTGGTTAGCGAAGCTGTAGATTCCTACCTTCACCTGCTTTCAAGAGATAATATCCGAAGGTCATTTAGTGCTGGAGTTGAGACTGGAATTTCATTTTACTCTTTTAATTGCTTTTTGCAGTGCCTGTTTTAAACTGTACAGTTATACTGTTCCAAGGACAGCTGCCTTGGTTTTGATCAATGCCTGAGGCTGAAGATATGGCTGAGTGAGAAGGAACATCAAGCCTGTCTCTCATAATAAATAGTTCAACTTGTGCAGTATCTGAAACAAAAGGGAACAAGGTCTGTTTGACAAGGTGACAATGCCTCTGTTAGACTTCTATTTCCTATGTGTTCTGTTCTATTGCAGGAAATGCACCGGAAGTACATTTTTGCAATTCTATACAACTAATCAGTGGCTGGAGATAGTTGTTGTTACCTGCTGTCAAATCAGCTTTAACTTATAGTGACCCTATAAATGAGAACCATCCAAAAGCCCTGGTCATCAACAGCCATGCTCTGATCTTGCAAGTTGGGTCTGTGGCCTCCTTTACTGAATCAATCAATGGCTGAGAATCTACATTGTTGAGAGGACCATAGTAGTTCCACATATAGAACTACACTATGGTGCCCTTGTCACCACTTCCACGACTTACCATTTTGTTTCAGTAGCCCCTCCCCTCCCCCATTTTATTGCTGGTGGAGAATCAGAGATTCAGAGCTCGAACAGACTACAAAGGCCATCTACTCTAACCCCCTGCCATGCAGGAATACCCAATCAAAGCACTCCCAATAGGTGGCCATCCAGCCTGTTTAAAAACAGACCACATTCTGTGGCAGTGCATTCAAATGCTAAATAGCTCTTATGGTCAGGAAGTTCTTCCTAATGTTTAGGTGGAATCTCTTTTCCTGTAGTTTGAGTCCAATGCTCCGTATCCTAATCTTTGGAGCAGCAGAAAATAAGCTTGCTCCATCCTCCATATGACATCCCTTCAAATATTTAAACATGGCTATCATGTCACCTCTTAACCTTCTCTTCTCCAAGCTAAACATACCCAACTCCCTAAGCTGCTTCTCATAGGGCATGGCTTCCAGACCTTTAACCATTTTGGTTGCCCTCTGCTGGATATGCTCCAGCTTGTCAATATCCTTTTTGAATTGTGGTGCCCAGAACTGGACACAGTGCTCCAGGTGAGGTCTGACCAAAGCAGACTAGAGTGGAACTATTACTTCCCTTGATCTAGACACTATACTGCAGCCTAGAAACACATTGGTTTTTTTGGCTATCGCATGACACTGCTGACTCGTGTTCAGCTTGGGGTTAACTAAGACTCCTAGACCCCTTTGACATGTACTGCCATCAAGCTGTGGGGGGATTGGAGAGGTGGACCAAGGACCAAGATTTCAATAAGATTTTCTGGAGGGTCTGAGCAGATGATGCCATCACTCTCCATCTGGCTACGGAAACATAGCCTGGCACCTCCTCAATGGCCCTCCACTTCTCCCCAGAAAAAGAATCGTGGTATGGGATGGTTATTGCAGTGAAACAGTGAGCCCTGTGGTGAGGCTTTGGATATTGCAGGGAGAGCAAGGCAATACCAACTTTTGCAATGGCCAAAAAAATCTCCACACTATTCTCATGTATAAGGTATACTTATGCTTGTGAATGTCACCAATAGGATGTTTGCTAATTTATGTAAAGTGATCTTCCTCTTTTCCCACTTTGTCTCCCACTTTACTGAGCATTATCCTGTTTTCCATATCATGTCATTCCATGATAAGTCTAAAGTACAATGGCATCAGTTTCGTTACTTTGGCTTCTAGGGAGAGTTCAGGCTTGATTTGCTTTCAGGCCCATTTATTTGTCTTTTTTGTTGTCCATGATAGCTGTAGAATTCTTTCCACATTTCAGATTAGTTGATTCTCTTCCTCTCAGCCTTCTCCATTGTCCAGCTTTCACATTCTTATACAGAAATTGAAAATACTATGGCATAGGTGATCCTGAACTGATATTCAATTATATATCCTTACACTTGAGAATCTTATCTATATTGCGGATAAGTAAAAGAAAGAGAGAAAGCAGGGCATAAATTCAATCAATAAATATGGCCCTGTTGAACAAATGTTTATCAAACCAAAGGCATGTTGCCCAAACTAATGGGGAAAGAGGACCTAGATGGCTTCTCGAGAAATAATTATAAAGGCAGAATCACAGACAATTCTATTAAGATATTAAAATGAGAGATGTCTTTTAAAAACAGAACTGTACAAAAAGCTGAGCGATGAGCTGAAAAGAAAAAGACAAATATATGAAATGGAAAGAAGGGCAAGTCAAGTAGCCTCTGTCAGGAACGCTAAAGCCCAAAATGAGATAAATCTGGCAAGTGATGCTAAGAGCATTGAAAAGAGCTTTTCAGGTATAAAACAAGAAAGAAGAAAGGACATGCCTGGTGGGGTTTGACTTAGCAAGAAGTATGAAATGCTAACAGGTAACAAAGAGAAAAAAGAACGGTTTGGCTCCTATTTTGCCTTCACCTACTAAAAAACAAAAACAAAAAAAACCCTGCAACCTTACCAAAATGGTGTGACTGGTGATGGGCTGGGGGTGTGATACAGTTAAGAAGCTAGCCAGTAATACCTTCCTGTTTTAAAGATGTTCAAGTCTTTGGGGACAAAATGCCTGCACTCTAGGGTACTGAAACATGTACAGAAATGTATTTTTTATTTTTTAGATAACAAAAAACACAGCAATATTGTTAAACTCTACCAAATGTTATTTGAAAGTGATGTCACCAAAAATTCATATTTCCTCACTCATTTTTCCAATTCTAGTTCCAAGCTTCACTGGGAAAGGTTCCCACATCTCTCAGTTATTTAGTCAAGACTATGGACTATACAATATTCTCACTGTTAGGCACTGTTAGAAAAGATATTGTGAAAAGGAGGAGGAAGTGCAGAAGAGCAAGTTAAGGACTGATGATGGGATCAGAAGCATAATTTTTCAATGGGTCAAGAAAACATCTGGAAGCAACTTTAGAAGTTACTTTCAAGCACTTGGTGTTATTTTCTTAGACTAAGCAGCAAGTGCTTTTGCCAGCACATATGGCTATGGAAATGTTCATAAACAAAAAAATAATAGAATAGCTTTTGGCATGTCATTAACTGGATGCTTTGTAAGGAAGTTAGCAACATCATTTTGAGGTTAGTAAGTATGATCATCCCTTTTTTAAAATAGTCCTAATTACAATGTCAGGCTGTGTTAAAGAATTAAATTTTAAAATGCACATGTAATATGATTATCTTGGCTGAACAGATAAATTGTATTGCAAAGACAAATAATATGGCCATTTTAAAAGGCCAAGAGAGGCAGATTCTGTTCCAGAGTGACAAACCACAGTTCAAGTAATGACTTTTCAGAACTATCAGTTTCACCAGTCGTAACCATCCAAGTGTCATAGCCTGTTTTATAACATGATGGAGGAGCACAACTACACAGTATAAGTACATTTAGCACCAACATTAAATGGATACTCTGTACAGAACATTTTATTGGTTAAAAATTATAGTGATGCTTTCTCAGAGGTTGAGGGAAAGCACAGTATTCATTTGGCTCAAAACACAGTTGGATAAATGAAGAGTGCTGTTTGGGGGTATGTGTGTTGGAATATTAAATCTGGTAACTCCAAATTTATGACCATTGGATGCACTTTGTCCAATGTGTATCCTCCATTTATTTCAGATGGATCTTCATATTGCTTAGAGGCTGGCAGCACTAACTAGTCATGCTGGCCAAAGAATTCTAGCTAGCTTCTGGAAGATGTAGTCTGGCTTCCCAGCTTACTTTTTAAAGAGACAGAACATGGCATTGAGAACTTAACTTATGTATTTATAAGGTTATCCAGAACTCCCACTCAGGGCTCCTAACACAGACTTGCACGCAACTCACTTAGGAGATTATCAGATGTCACAAAAACTATGTCAGAAGATTGTGAGAAGAACAGGAATGGGGAATATTATCAGACAATGACGTCCTTCAGCATCCCAAGGTCATAGCACAGTTGTCAGTAAGGCATCCCTTTTTATTAGCGGCTTGTGCCTGTCAATACAAAAGGGAAGCCTCGTCCGCCGCAGTGCTATGCCCCCAGAATGGCTGAAGGATGCAGGTGTCTGATAATGTCACTCTTTCTGTTCTTGTCACATTCTTCTTGACACGGTTTGGAACACGATTTTTTGCCGCGTCCCACTGCGTCTGATAATCTCCTTAGTCTGAAGTTCTGTGTGCCAATGCACAAATATACTTGGGAATCTCTGTTGTTAAGTGCTGTGAAGTGAGCATCAACACATGGTGATCCAATGAATGAGAGACCTCCAACACACCCTGTTATTAACATCTCTTCTGAGGTCTTGCCAACTCAGGATTGTGGCTTCCCCAGTAGTTGGATGAATATCTTCTAATTATGCCTTTGTTTGTTTGGGATTGTCTCATCATGGGTTTTTCACAGTAAAAGACATTCAGTAGTGATTTACTGGTGCCTCTATCTGCACAGTACTAAGAGTTAGATAAAATGCTACTACCATTGTCTCTGAGACGTCCTCTACCAGTATTACCCCTCTACCCCACTACTGCTGCTGTCTAGTAGTTGTTTGGCACATTTAGTCAGGGGACTCAGCAAAAACCTGTCTGACATGGGAGACCCTATCAGCAGCATTGCTACCATCAGCATAGCCTTTTGCCTCACAGGAACATGCAGTCATAGAAAGGTAGTGCCACAGTGAGACACTTGTGAATAATTTCCATTGATCCAAATCATAAAATTATAGACATGGAAGAAACCATGAGGGCCAGCCAGTCCAACCCCCTGCCTTATAGGAATACATAATCGAAGCACACCCGACTGATGGACATATCCTCCAGAGAAGGAGATTCCACCACACTCCAAGGCAGAGTATTCCACTCTTGTTATCATCAGTATGTTCTTGCTAATGTTTAGGTGGAATCTCTTTTCCTGTAGTTTGAGTCCATTGCTCTGTGCCTAGTCTCTGGAACAGCAGAATACTAGCTTGCTCCATCCTCAGTATGACATCCTTTCAAGTATTTAAACATGATTATCATGTTACCTCTTAACCTTCTAGTCTCCAGGCTAAACATACCCAGCTCTGAAGATGCCAGCCACAGATGCAGGCGAGACATCAGGAATAAACTCTTCCAAAACACAGCCTCACATCCCGGAAAAAAAAACCCACAGAAAACCTATACCCAGCTCCCTAAGCCGCTCCTCATATGTAGGGAATGGCTTCTAGACCTTTCACCATTTTGGTCACCCTCCTCTGGACATGCTCCAGCTTGTCCATATCCTTCTTGAATTGTGGTGCCTAGAACAGTATTCCAGGTGAGGCCTGATTAAAAAAGCAGAATAAAGTGATGCCATTACATCCCTTGATCTAGACACTATATTCCTATCGATGCAGCCCAGAATTGCATTGAGTTTTTTAGCTACTACGTTACACTATTCACTCATGTTCAGCTTGTGGTCTACTAATACCCCTAGATCCCTTTCACATGTACTGCTTCAAGCCCTGTACTTGCAGGGGATAGTAAAAGATGGTTTCGGTAATCATTTTCAAACTATGATTCTCTGAATTCAGCAGGATATCCTTCTGAAGAAATACATATAGAATTGGATCAGCATCCAGAAAGGTGCTTTTCAGCACTGAAAACGCTGCTCCTCCAAAGCAAGTTTTCAGGTTTTTAGAGGGGAAGGAAAAGTCTAATGCTACCACAAGTGTACTATTGGAGACAATCTTGGACAGTCTGGGGATGGGGAGGCTGGTACACTTCAAGAAACCACATGCAATTGATGACAGTTAAAACAGAGCAAGTAGAGATTATGACTCTGAATAAGTCTTCCAAATTTGAAAACAAGCTCTGAACTGTATCAGGCAGGGCAATTAATTTATGGTCAAATTAGATTACATATGCTCATCATGTTTTTAGAAAACATGTTGCTTCAAATGGTGAACGGCATCTGTTTGTCATAGCATATAATTAGCAAAATACAGTATTGCCTCATTTCTTTTGTCTTGCATTTGCCATGCTTTGTTTCATAAGCTCTCTTAATTTTATAATTTTGCTCATTACCAGAGCTTAGAATAATTACTTTTTAAGACTACAGCTCCCAGAATCCCCCGGCTAGCATGCTACACATAACTGTCATGTTGCGTGCCTAGGTGTCCACAGCATCTGCCATTGGTTCCACCCTACCTACTTACACACAGCCAAGACTGTGGGGAATTGTTTCACTTGGCCAGTATATGGAAACTCAAAGCTGACAAACAACTAAAAGCAAACCCACAAATGAGCCACATTTTCAATTCTTAACTAGCTGGCTTTAGAACTTTGAAGAGAATTTTTAGACTATAGCTCCCAGAATCCTCCAGCCAAGATGGCCTGCAACCATGCTGGTTGGGGTAATCTGAGAGTTATAGTCTCAAAAGGAACTTTTCAAAGTTTTGACTGACCTTTGTTTGAAGAGCTGAAGACAGCATTTTCCTCATATTGGCATCCAACCTGACACATAAGCGTTAAGGGAATACTATCAAAGATGAGGCTTCCATTCCTCATAAATTGTCTCATTAACACCTCCATTTTTCTAGGCATGTGTTTAGTTTAACCTATATCTGCCCTGGCACAGAAACAATCTGGATTTGTCCACAGACCATAGAAGATAATTTTATTCAACCCTACTAATATAGCTCTTGTCCTACCCTCAAAAATCAAAGGTACAGATATATATCATATTCTCTAATTGTCCCAATTTGGCAGGGACAGTACTAATTAATCCTCTGTCATTCCATGTTTTCAGCTGCTTTTCAAATGCTCCAATTTTTCATTCCTTTTCCCAGCCCCCCCCCCACTTCATCTTCAGCTTACTTCCATTGCTGCAAACTGAGATCAAAGTTCAACATTTGTACTCAATTAACTCAGCAGGGGTGGGGAGATGCAAGAAGTGGGTGGACTCTTGCCCTTCCCAGCAGGCTCAGGCAAAAGCAAACTACAGTCAGCCCTCTGTATCCACAAGTTATGCATCAATGGATTCAACCAACCATGGCTTGAAAATATTGGAGGGGGGCATCCAAAAAGCAAACTTTGCTGTGTGCCATTTATATAAGGGGCACCATTTTGTATATATTACTGTGCCATTGTATATAATGGGACTTGAGCACCCACGGATTTTGGTATCTATGAGGGATCCTGGAACCAAACCCCAATGGATACCAATGGCCCACTGTACTACAGTCTCCCCCAGCTTGTCAGTTCTTCCTCATTAATAATTTTTGCCATCTTGACCACACTCTGATATTGCTTGGCCACCTGTATTCCAGTTTTCATCTGTGAAATGTTGGAGGGTACAAAATATCTTTATTCCATTTTATCCTTACAAGAACCCTATGAAGGTTGGCTTTAGAGGGGACATTACATCCAAGGATGTGCTAGGAGCTTCATCATCTTGAACAACTGATTTTCCCTAATTTATCTCCAACAGTCTTTGAAGTCATTTGGGTTAGATTGGTCAGCTAGAGATCTTCAGGCACCAGCCAGCCAGCAAAAGTGATTTGTCTGGCAGCTGGCTCAAGAAAGTCTTCATAATGACACAGGATTTGTGCTTCCCAGATGCTGCAGATTCAAGAGAGGAAGTTGCACACATTTATAGGAATGACAGAAAGTCTGAGAAAAAAGACAACAAGTTATGTTAGCTGAGTGTTCAGCTACACAAACACTGGTTCAACAATGACATTTTATTGCAGTCACATTTCATCTATGAATTACTACGGGCCTGTTTGAGATCTCTTTGCCATGTGGCCCTACTTTTTTAAACTAAGTGGTCCCACTTTCTGCTTGGGTGGTAACATTTTGGCTTGTAATGTTTAGACTACATTTCCCAACAGCCTCTGCTATGTCCTGTGTCTCCGAGGGTTGCCTTCTGATGTGGGGTGGGGATAGTGTCATAATCACCTTATCTCCTGGAACACTAACATGCAGTGGTTGTCTCTGGTTACTAGGGAGTTGTTATATGGCCAAAAAATAAAAATAAAAATCCTCAACTGATTTGCCAAGACTCCTAATAGTTTCCATGAATTTCAGGCTAATGTCACCATATTCAGAAGGAGGGGGGCCAAAATACCCGCAAGATGTGCAATATAAGCTTTTGCTATTTTTTTCCAACTTTTTTGAAAAGTTCCATAACGTTGCGCACTTTTGGCTGTGTGAATTACCTGCAACAATCGCGAAGCAGGGCTCACAACAGAGCTGAGATGTGATTGGTCAGACCTCAGAGGGGGCGGGCTTGCAAGGGATGCCTTGCAATACTGGATCTGCCATTTTTTTAAGGACAGACCAGGCAACCCCAGCGCTCTTCCCTTCCCCATTCATCGGCTGTGGGGGCGGATAGACGGGTGTACGGAACTGATAGTCCCGTAGGCCATCTGTCTGCTGCTGAAGCCTCTTCCCCCCTGCAGCCCCCTCTTCCCTGTTTGGTGGCTGCTAACAAGGAAGGGGGTGCAGGAGGGAGCAGGCAGCAGTGACAGACAGATGGGCCTATGGGACAGTGCCGTAGGCCCATCTGTCCACCACTGAAGCCTCTTCCTCCCTGCACCCCCTTCCCCATTCACCAGCTGTGGGGGCTGATAGATGGGACAGTAACCCATCTGTCCACTGCTGTAGCCTGTTCCTCCCTGCACCCCTCCTTCCCCATTTGCCAGCTAAAGGGGCCCTGGACCTCTCAGCTGCTGCCACCCTTTCCACCCCATGCAAGATATAGGCCTCCATGACTGTAAGTCATGGAGGCCACGCCCCCCTCCCCATGTGAACTGCAAAATCGCAAATTTATCAGGATTTATCAGAATGGCCAAAATGTGTAAACTGCTTAGATCTGAATCGAAAGGGAGGAAAGCCATCATTATCCGCTTTAAAAATGGTTGTGTAACCGACCCCTAGGATTGCTAACCGGCTGTTGGTATATTGCCATTTTCATGTGGAACTCTAAGTATTGGGCGTTAAACAACTTAAGCAATTCAGCTGTGATACTTATTTATCTCTTTTGGATTATGAGTCCCAGATACCTTTAGCATAGCCACCCTGGCTAGAGGATTCTGAAAGTTGTGGTACAAAAAATTAGCATCCCTAAGTTCTGAATCAATGAAGGTAGTGAAACTCCAGAAGGGCTGCTATGTTTGCCTACTTCACACCACTGTGATTGCTGGAACCCACAAGGGTTAGTATAGTTCACTAACACTGAATTGACCTCAGCACTTGCTTTCAATCCTGACTAAACAGGTAGGCTACTAATTTGTATATTTGATGCAGGCTCTTTTGGGGAAGTTGTCTTGACAAACCTCATTATATTATGCCAAAATGGTTTTAATTTTATATTGCTTAATGTCTTTTTATGGGGGTGGGTGGTGCTTTTAGTCATTACAATGTTTTAATTGTTGGAAGCTGTCCTGATTGTTTTTAGCAGAGGGGCAGGGTATAAATAAATGTTGTTGTTGTTGTTGTTGTTGTTATTATTATTATTATTAAAACGTGACAAATATTCAGTCTTGGTTATACAGGTAAACAGTGGTATACTGAGGACAATTATATAAATCAAGAAATAATATGAATTTGTAAAATAAGCTGTCACTAATTTCTTTGGGAATAGTCAGCTGCTTGTGTTCCTGCCTGCTCATCACAGTTGTCAGAGTGAAAACTGGAAATGATTACTGTACTTTTAATGGTTGTATAAAAGAGGGGATATTAGCAGGTGTTGCTTGTTACCTGGTTGCAAGACAAGCAACACCTGTTGAAATTCCCTCTTCGACACAACCATTAAAGGTTCAGGAGCCACCTCTACTTTTCACTGTGGAAACTCTAAAAATTGTGCAGAGCCACAAGGAGTGGGCCACAGATTCTGTGTGAGGAAAAGCAACACCACAGCTTAAATCACAGCTACTCATTTCCAAGAACCATAATGTGCTGGAGGTTCTGTGGTTACTAAGATTCTTAACTGACTGAGGGTCAATATCCAGGTGTTGTTATCGTTGTGTGCCTTCAAGTTATTTCCCACTTATCGCGACCTTAAGACGGAGCTATCACAGGGGTTTCTTGGCAAGATTTATTTGGGGGTGGGTTGTCTTTGCCTCTCTCTGAGACTGAGAAAAGTATGACTTGCCTAAGGTGACCCAGTGGGTTTCCATGACTGAGTGGGGATTTGAATCCTGGTATCCAGAATCATAGTCCAATGCTCAAACTGCTACACCATGCTGGCTTGCAGTTCTAGGTACTGGGCATTAACTTATTACAGCCTTAAACAATTCAGGCAGTTCAGCTGTGAAATTTGTTGGCTGGGATCTAATGTCTGGAGAGGAGGTCTTTTCTTTGACTTTACCTACTTGGGGTTTCAACATCTGTCCTGATCTTACACTGCTCAAGAATACAAAGCAGTGCTTAAGCAGTACTTTTGAGCTGGAAGGGCAGGATATAAGTGTTTAAATAAAATAACTAGATAATTTATTTACTTAGCCTATTGAAATCTTTATATCTCACCCTGTGTCACAATTTCTCAGGGCAGTATGCAAATTCAATCAATTCAAAACAATATTTACAGGCTAAAAACCTATTAAATAATTTAAAATTAATTAAGACAATTGAAGCTATGTGCCTGTACAGAGTTGGGCAAAATCATTAGATCCCAAACGCTTTGATAAAAAGTCATTTTTAACTTGGCAGCAGAATGAAGTGCCAGTGCCACTTCAGTGCCACCTGAACCTCCAGAGGGACAGCATTCCATAACAAGCGCCCAGTAGCAAAGAAGGCCCTCTCTTAAATCCTCACCTAATGTCCAGTCCCAACTGGTGGGACACAAAGGAGAATCCTTTCCAAGCAGACCTTGGTCCTCAGGCAGCTGGTTAGGGGGAGAGGCACTTCTCCAACTATCAAGATCCAGGCTATTTAGGGGTTTAAATGTCATCACTAGCAACTGAATTCATACCAGCAGTGCAGACGTTGCTGCATCTGCACTGCAGAAATAATCCAGTTTGACACTACTTTAACTTCCAAGGCTCCATGCAATGGAATCCTGGGATTTTTAGTTCACTGTGGCATCAGAGCTCTTTGGCAGAGAAGGCTAAATATCTCACAGAATTACAAATCCCACAATTCCATAGCATTGAGCCATGGCAATTAAAGCCGTGTCAAACTGGATTATTTCTGCAGTGCAAATGCAGCCTTCAGGCTTGTCTAGATGGGCAGTTTCCCTGGTTTTACCCCATCTTGGAGTCCCTCAGTCCTGGTGATGCAGGGCTTTTGCCCCATCTTGGCCCCAGTCAGTCCTCATAACCCCCAGGGCAAAGAAAGGGCCAAGACAGGGTAATGCCTGTTAACAGCATTAAAAAAAAAATACCTGTGAAAAACTGCTTCAGCTGCAAAAATGGATTGGGCCCCACATGACCATAGGAGCCCATGCCAGCATGCCAGCCCATTGCTGCAGCAGTCATCTGCCTTGCTCTTCCATAAGCAGAAAGGAGTCCTGCTGCATGTGACCAAAGTTGGTCACATGCAGGGGGCCTTGCTCATGTCCTGCAGACCAGCTTCCTGTATCCAGAGAGTGGGGTGTGGGTGGCAGCAGCATCTGCAGCAACAGACTGGCATGCTGGTCTGAACTTCCTCCTGTTTCATATCAGTAATGGGGGAGGAATGGGCCTGGTCCATGGACAGGATACACCAGCAGGGAGAGAGTATATTCTGACCTGTGAGCCATAGGTCATACTTGGGGCACTGTCACCATGCTTCATGCATTGTCTTCCTCTTAGAATCATCCCCTGTTTTCCCAATATGTCTACCATCTGTGTCTATGTTCTCAAACAGTCCATTGTAGTTGGAGGTGGCAATTATGTCAAGCAATTTTAATAACAAGTAAAAGGATTCCCTCTTCCGCACATCACACATTTGTCCTACATGACCCAGTGCTCTTAGAGAAGATAGCTCAACATTTGCAATGTCTTCTGTAAAGTGCAGGTCGACCCCCATATCCATGGATTCAGTATCCACTGATTCAGTTATCCACATCTGAAAAGATATATTCTCTCTAGGCATTTCTAGATACTCCAGTGTGATTCTGTGGTCAACTTCCAGCATTCATCTCATTGAAAATAGTAGTGTTCCCTATTATCCACAGTTTCAGGTATCCATGGGGGGGGTGGTCTTGGAACATACCCCCAAAGGATACGGGGGTTGACCTGTATAGACAGCTAAAGCTAAGAGGAAATAATACATATAAAATGGAGAACACGGTGTTTGATGCTGTTCTCTACTCCCAGTGGACATTCTGATAGAGATGGTATATTAGACTGATGTTTAAATATGTGAAGCTGCTAGTCATTCTAATTCACTAGCATCTACACTGACTGGTATTGTCTCTCTAGACAGAAGTGTTTTCCAAGCCTATCTTGATATACCAGAGAATGACCCTGGGACCGTCTGCATCCAGAGCATGTACTCTCCCACTGAGCTATGGCCCCTCTTAATTAATGGTCTCGGCCCAATTCCCTCATCCAGCATTATTTCTAATGTTCCCCAGCCACATTGCCAGCAGCATCAAAAGCACATGCCTGTCAGTTTATTCAAATGTCATACTAGCTTACTGAGCAAATCAGCAGCCGGACTTGTTGTGCATGGCTGGGCTTGACTAAATGACCTAGATGTGAAGAGCTCCATGACCTATTACAGAGGAAGTCATTCAGCCTTCTCAGCAAAGACAAGGATATTATGAGAAGCAAGTGTTCAATGAATGCTGACTCTTTTGTTGCCTTGGCCATACCAAGAGTCAGTGTCTCTCTACATTAGGTACTGTTCACCATCATTGTCTCCTTTTTCATTTCACAACTAAGTGATTTACGTCATGGTCAAAATAAAGCTCCCTAATGTGGGGTAACAGGTGTACAGTATTCTTGTATGGGCAAACAAGATGGTGGTCAGGGAACAGTTTGCATAGACTCAGTATAATAACTCAGAAGTTTCCTATATCATGGGTTTGGGTTTAATAGGATAATAGAAAGGTGAAAGACTTTCATAACTTCAGTGATCTGGCTGTATCTTTATGTGTTTTGTTAGCTCTGTCAGTTTGGCTTATAAAAAGAGAAAACCATTATACTGAAACCCTTAGCCATCCCTGATAATCCATTTTTAAATACTGTATAATTAAATATAACCAAAAGTACTTATTAGATGGTGAGCTGTACAACAAACAAACAACTTGCAAATATATATATATATATAGTGGGCTTAGCAGTGTTTCTAGCAGCAGCCGTTCTCATTTCTATCTATAGATCAGCTGCAGCACAATCATAAAAGTCAGCTGAAGTAGGGCAACAAGCCAGCTGCTATGAATGCAGTAGTGTATATTCAGCTTCTTACCAAGCAAGCAATTACTTGGATTTGAATGGTAATATTATAGAATTTATTTGAGTATATTAGAACTGAAGCTTTAATTCCTAAAGCTTTCCCCTGCTTAATGCCAAGATCAAGACTGGCTGCAGGTGTGAAGGAGCCCTGGGCAAAGGGTCCTCTTGTGTCAATCACCACAACCAATACTAAGTTGTTGTGGGATTACCTAGCATCAGCAAGGAACAAACAAACTCAGTTTAGGTGCTAGAGTGGTGCTGTTTTGGAAGCCACAGTGAAAAATGATTGTGACAGCTAGATTGATTGGCTCAGCAGTTTATGTTTTGAACTATTTTTTAAACAAGATGGTTACAGTAGGCATGAATGCTGTACATTCTCATGGTCCTATGTCCTAGCAGCTGCTCCCAGACCAGAGATGACACCATAGGGGTACGGGTACTGGGAAGCTTTGAAATGGAGCTTCAGTGTTTGAACAACTTTGTGTCCATCGCACCTAATCTTCCTTGGATTTTGCTGTATTTATTTCAAGTTTTCTACTTCCTTCCATTTATCTCAGGGCTCATCTACATGGGCCAGAATACACTGGCTCCCCACTGGTGTATCCCGCCTATGGATCAGGCTCGTATGTCCCTCGTTACCTCCATGAAATGGGCTGGAGTCCAGATGAACACTGGTCCATCCCTGCAGCCACTGCCACCTGCATCCCACTCTCTGATGTCAGGAAGCAGGCCCACAGCATGTAAGCAAAGCCCCCTGCATGTGACCAGCCTTGGTCACATGCTGTGGGACCCCTTCCTGGCTACAAAAGAGCAAGGCAGAGGATAGCTAACATGCTAACACACATTGGAAACTGCTTAATGCAGTGTAGATGTGTAAATTGCTATTGCTTAAAACAGTTTGTAAGCCGCTCTGATAGCCTTGTGGCTGAAGAGTGGGGTATAAATAGCTAACAAATAAATAAATAAATAAATAAGTAAATAAATATAAAATAGCTGCAGTGATGGGCTGGTGTGCGATCACAGAGGGCCTGATCCATTTTTCCTCTGCTGGAAGGTATTTAAACATTCTTTTAAAAATAAACATGCTTAAATATTCTTTTAAAAATGTTTTATCAGGCCCTACCCCATGTTCCCCACCCATCTTTTCCCCATTTTTGCCCCCAGGGATCGTGAGGACTGCCAGGGTGCAAAACAGGGCAAAAGCATAGCTCCCACTTTGGGGCCAAGACAGGGTAAATTGCCCATGTAGACAAGCCCTCAGCCATCTCCACGATTCCACATTATTTTAAAAACCAGCAACTTTTGAAAAGTAATAACATGTGCAAAACATATGTGAGCAATTGGTTTCAAGAGCAGAATTTGTGTTGGCTCAGAAGCTAGCTGCTGCTTTTTGTAGGGGCTCTGTTTGAAGTTCTGGGACTGGCATATCTTTTCCACATTTCGGGTGTGTGTCAGGAGAAAGAGAGGAGTCTCTCTATAGCCATTATCAGCCTTCCTCCAGAATGCCCCATTTTTGCAGTTATGACAAGTGAAAATGGAATTTTCCATACACAGAAAGAGAACTCTTGTGAAGGCAGGTCTCCCATGCCACCCGCAGACCTCCCTCTCCATCAGTGGAGATTAGCTAGCACTATCCTATGGCCTCTGGGATAAGATAGAACCATAGGAAGGCAGCTTAAGGGTGCATCAAGATTAAAAAGACCATGAAGTCTCAGATTTTGTTCCTGGTTTTTTCCCTGATTTTATTTTGAATATTCATACATGATTTATTTATCCCAGATTTTTTTTTCTGCCAGCTCCCACTATGATCAGAGACTTTTTATACCCATTCCCCAGGTCAGTTTATTTTAATCCAATCTAAAATCAAAAGAAGAGGAACAAAACCTGGGACTTTTCAGTCAGTCTGGATGTGTGATATGATTATCCTGGTTGAAGACACTTACCCTGATAGCATATACTGGTGGGAAACCTAAAAGTATATTAAAGGAAATAAGTGTGTGTGTATACATGCATGTTATTACCTTTGCTCTGGCCTTGCTGGAAATATGAAATAGAAAGATTTATCTGTGTGTGACTGCTACATTGCCTGCTAGCCAGCAACACCTTTGAACTCAGATCAGCTGTGTCAAATTCCAACCCAGTGAGGCATTTCTTGTCATCATATAGAGATGCTTTGGTTTTTCTCTTCCTCTAAGGAAAACAAGAAAATGAGCCTAGAAGGAGCATATCCTTTTAGTTGGAAAGGAGGGGAAAACAGAAAGCCAGCACAAACCTCAGTTGCCATTACCTGTGTCTGTGCGGTATCAGTAGGATATTTTTATATGCTTCAGTTTTAATTTCTTCCCCCTCCAAAATTCCCTCTCTTTTTTGCTCACATACTGTGTGTCTGGCTCAAAGAGGTCATTAGAACATAAAATGTCATCCCAGAGTTTTCTTTAACCATCCAAACATCCCACCTGTGGTGAGGAGAGGACAGCACAAGGTTTCATGAAAGCTATTACGCTAATTAATTTCCAGCTGATACCTGAAGTGCTGCTAATCAAGCCAAACTTCCGATTCATTAATCAGGTTTAAAGCCACAGGAACAGTGAGTTATGGCTCTAAAGACTACTTATCCCAAAGCCTTGAAGGTCTGAGGCTCACATGACCGGTGTGCAAGGAAGCTCACTGCCAGAGCAGCAGACAAAATTATGCCAGGTATTAGATACTGGGTAGGCCTTGGCATGCACCACTTCCCTGGTATGCTCTTTTATATAACTGACATGAAATTCTTCAGGTCTCTTTTCTTTCCCAAAATAGCTAAGGAGATTGGGAACAATCTCAGGAAACCAGTTCAATTCAGTCTGCTAATACTAATGAGAGCAGTGTTAATACTTAAGTTCTGGAACTTTTTAAAGAACTATCTTTCAGTCTGACAGGTGTCAATTTGTTCTTTCTGCACAGACATCAACTTTTTTACCATCTGCAGTTCTTACATGTGCTGCTTCCTTGTCCTCATCATATCATACAACGGGGGGGGGGGAGTTTTTGAGTAAAACCTGTTTGAATATTCTCCTGAGTTCCCCCCATTTTTTCCAATCTGAACCTTTGAAAAGACTTTTTCAAACACTGCTGAGTTGCAATTTTGCCCCATAACCATTAACTCAACTGCTTACCTTGCTCATTTTATCTTAGTTTTAGAGAAGTATAATCCCTCAATGAGAGGGTTTGCATGTCATGCTAAAATATGGTTTGGTGCAGGAGTGGGAAGCTTCCCCCCCGCCAGGGGATGAATTCCAATTTCGAAAATGTCTTAGGCAGCACATCCCAGTTGTGGCCATAACCCAGGACAGGACAGGATAGGCAGGGCCAAAAGAGAGTGGTAGCATCGGGTGTATTTCTTACACGTTTGGCCATTTTGCCATACCTTTAGCTTTAACAATTACATGGGTGGGGGGAGCTATTCATACATCAACTGCCACATTCCAGGCACATGCTCTACTATTCGTGTGTGGTGGGAGGAGCATAACCATACAGGACAGACCTCTCTGTGTGCATTTGTTATTCTTGTTATGTCTTGTTATGTGTTGTCAAGTCAGCTTTGACTTAGGGTGACCCCATGAATGAGAGATCTCCAGGAAATCCTGTTATGAACAGCCCTGTTCATATCTTCCAGACTTGGGGCTGTGGTTTGATTGAAACAACCCATCTGTATTTTGGCCTTCCTTGTTTCCTACTGCCTTCAGCTTTACCAAGCATTATCATCTTTTCCAATAAGTCAGATCATCCCATGATATGTCCAAAGTACAATAGCCTCAGTGAGAGTGCAAGCATGATTTGCTCTCAGAGCCATTTATTTGTCTTTTGTGCACAGGAATGTGAAATTTGCAACCCAGAAGGGATGGGGTGGGGGAAGTGCCTGGTTGCATGTACCCACTCACGTGAATATTAATAAACTAAAAGGAAGAGCCTAATGGGGCATTTTTTTTTTTAGTTTTGGATTTTAATTATTTTTATTGTTGTTGTTATTATCATTACACCGCTTGTAACACCATATATTGCATTATATCTATGAGTACAATAAAAACAAAAACAAAAAAGCATAGACAACTAATAATTACATTTCAAAACTTAACGTATTATACAGTTATAAAATAACCAGTATTTCATTCCATGTAACATGATTTTTCTCTCTTCTTCCCTACTTATTGAAAAGACTTCTTTTATCTATCTTAGAGTCAACTTTCCTCTCTTTGTCTTCTTCATTGTTTCTCGCTCACCATTTTTATATTATATTTTAGCGGTCTAATTTGCACCCTTTCTCCAGTTTTCTTATTAACCTATACTCCATCTTTGTACCATTTTTCCTCAAATTCTTTTACTTACAGTCTTCTCTTAGTTACAGTATCATTAAGTCAGCTTTATTACTTATGCATATCGTCCACTGAAACCTGTCGTTCCTACCTTTACTTTTTCCATATACATGTACGTATCGACAAGTTACGTATTGTTTGTGTCATAACCAAATGTCAAATTTGATTTGTATCACCCTTCTACCTTCATATATTTTATACAGTTCCTATGTCTTGATATATATCCTCTGTTTCACCTAATGGGGCATTTAAGAAGCACACTTCCTGTTCTTTTATCTTTCAGCATAAGGGTTATGCCCTAGCCACTCAGCATAGTGAAGCAAATTGCTTTAGGAAGCATCATGAAATGAGATGGCTAACAGATGAGGGTAGGAGCTTGTTTTCCAAATGGTGCAGCAAGATTTCTTGAGGTGATATAAGTGGTGACTTTTATATGCCATTTTAAAAAAAAAATATTTTGAAAGGTGGATTATTCATTTCATATATAAATAATGGAATGGACTTTTTAAAATCTACTGACAGAAGAATTTCCAGACAGAATTCTGCTGAGAATGTTCCTGCTAGTGGAAAGAGGAGGAACACAATCATCAACACTTCTCCTCTCTCTCCCTCTCTGCATCCTGAAGGGCTGCCTCCTCACAGTATCACAGGTCCTCCACCCCTCCTGAAGCAGGTTTTTAAGGTACAAAAGGTAGGCAGTCTCAATGAAGCCCATTTTCAACCAGAAGAAAATGTTTATTAGGTCAAAAATCTCTTCCTGACAGAAGGTACCCTTCTATCCATAGTAGACATGTGCTGGGCCCAGCCCATTATAAATCAGTGGCTACTGAACCAGCGTATTACTCCAGATATTTAAGTTAAGATAAAATGTATGCCTGAAATATTGGCTTGCTGAATTGCACATCGATAATTCATAGAGCACATCATAAAGGTACTGTACCTGAAATACAGAGGAGATTCAACATTGCCTTTGAAAAATTCCTTTCAGAATAATTGCTTAGAGAACCTAAGAGTATTGGGGCTACATAATGTTGGAAATGCAACAACACTTAGCTCTGAAGAGTCAAGAATGCCTCAGAGTAGTATTAGGGTTAGATAGTTTGAGTAACCCACAGAACTCACAGTCCTCCCTGCTTATTCACCTATTCTGCTCCCTCTGTGATGTAATTGATACTCTTAGGGATGTTTCTACCTCTTCTTCTGCCCAGAACTCTCTCAACAATCCCTAGAGATATAGCTAGCTTAGAATGGCACCCTGAATAACTTTCCTATTTTAGAATGGAGTTTCTATAATAAAGCCTTAGTTTGTTTCTCTAAAGCAGTGGTTCCCAAACTTTGGTTCTCCAGGTGTTTTGGACTTCAACTCCCAGAAGCCCCAGCCAGCTTGGCCAACAGTCAGGAATTCTGGGAGCTGAAGTTCAAAATATTTGGAAGACCAAAGTTTGGGAAACCCTGCTCTAAAGCCATTGGTGTCTTTGTCCTTTAAATCAGGATCTCTAATTGACCACCACATGCACACACATTCAATTTCTATCACAGGCCAGGATCCAGTGGGGGTGATGTGTTGATGGAATTACTTCTGGCAGCAGAACTAGGAGGGAGTGATCCTAGTTCTGTTGTCAGAATTTGTTCCTGTGTGTCCTCAAAGCTTACAACAAAGGTTGCAAAATCCTCCACAGTAGGTTTTGGGGTGATGCCGAAGGTTAAAGGAGGGATAAAAGGAAACTAATCCCATTGTACTAGCAGATGAGCACTAGCATGAGGTTGGATTTAGACAACAGCGAGATCAACAAGATGAACTTTTACTCAGAGATGTCAAAATTACATCAAGTCATTGTTATGGAGTTCTTTTCCTGTTGCTGTACCCCTTGTACTTTCAATTACAGCTTTAAAGTGCATTTGTTTAAACTGCCCTTTCCTGATCAAGTTCTGCTCTCAGCAATCTCAAACCTGGCTTAAATTTCTATAGCTATATGAACTTGTGTCCAGCCTCCTTTCTTCTTTGTTGGGGCTTACAGATGGAGACAGATATATTAAAAATGGTATATTAACGTACTGAGTAAATGAATATCACAGGTGACACCACAATGCAGCACACAGCACAAATAACAAAATATTTGCCATGAGAACTATAGGAGAATACTTGAAAGGAATAGAACATCTCTGGGCCCAAATTCGTGTGCTAAGCTGCCTTGGGTCTTCAGCTAGCAGGTACATTAACTACTTAACCCACCTTTAATGAATTAAGTCAGGATTTTTCTTAACTCTATTCTCCTCCTAACACAGTTGCATAGATTATCCAAATTAGATTCATTCTGCCATAAGTGATTGTGTATGTAAGTTTCAAATGGTTATGTCTCATTCTTTCTATTGTTCAGATGCCATGATAAGTTTAGCATGATGGGAATGAGCCCAGCTTTCTTCTGAGTTTGTCTTCCTCTGAGATGCTTCCTCTGAGTCCCAATTTTGGGGGTAAAGCAGGATATAAATAAACATAATAAATAGATCATACTGCCCTCCTCTCACCTGCTCTGTATAATTTTGTATTAATCACAGTTTGTTATGTTATCCAGATCTAAAAAACTGGATGCAGTTCAGATCACAAATTGCGCCATATAAGAAAACTTCATGCTTCCCTTTTGCTGAATCTATTATGATGCATCAAATCAAGGGTAAGGTCAAGGGTTATCTGCAGATCTGAGTCAGTTCCAAGAGTTCCATATCAATTTGAATGCTTGTATTCTTTCATGAAGAAATATGGCACTATGCAGAATCCTTGGATTAATAGTCAGCAATATTGCAAGAGCTGTTATCAGTATTATTAGTGATAAAGTGCCGAAAGCTAGCTTGCTGCAATTAGGGGAGAAATGCATTTGAATCAATCTCCATTACAATCATTAATTATACCTAAGAACAGGTTCTAATCTGTGATTAGCCATATACAGTATAACACATTCTCCCAATTATTTCTTCATAAAGGAGAGTAGCAACCAAAGTCATTAATTTAATGCTCGAATTCAAAACAGCATTAAAGACCAGTCTCTTCTTGCAGGCCTATCCAGATGATTTTTAAATTGTAGATTTTAAATTACGAATTTTAAATAACAATTGATTTGTGAAGTCGAAGGCTTTCATGGCCAGCATCCATAGGTTTTCCATGGATTTTTCCGAGCTGTGAGGCCGTGTTCTAGAAGAGTTTATTTCTGATGTTTCACCTGTATCTGTGGCTGGCATCTTCAGATAATGTTTGGGTAGGAGTGTGTGTGTGGGGGGTGTTATATATAAACACCCCCCCACACACACTCCTATCCAACCATTCTCTGAAAATGCCAGCCATAGATACAGGCAAAATTTCAGAAATAAACTCTTCCAGAACATTGTGTGATGAAAAGGCTGCTCTTTTAGCCAATCTCAGAGCAGGAGGTGCCCAGCCAATAGGAAGACAGCTGGGCACGGCTATAAAAGGGGCCTGACAGAGAATGAGTGGGGGGGGGGTAGTTGTTTTGAGGTTTGACTGGAAAGAAAGAGTTATACCGAAGGGAGGGTGTGCTGAGGGAACTTTTCAGTCTGACGACCACAGAAGGGTCTTAAGGGTCCAGAGAGGGAATGAATAGACTTGGAGAGTCTAATAGGGAGAGGCTCAGAACAAGTCAAGTATATAAAGGGGATTTAGGACTTTGTGCCTGAGTTAGTAGTGCTTGTGTGACTAGATTGATGTTATTATTTTAAAAGGAATCTGATGTAACTAAGCCTTAAGAAGATTAACAACTTTAATGTTAAGGAAAATGCAACATGGGACATACAGTGAAAGAAATAAAATATGTATGTGAAAGTCACAATGACTAAGCAAGAGCAATTATGAAGCTACACAGGTGAAACTGCTAATGTAATCTAGAAGTCCTGAGAGCCAAGGACAGAGGTACTGAATGCAGAATGGAAACACCTGAGAATCATTAAGTGTACAAGGTGAAATGTTGAAATACATGAGTTGGTCTTAAGCATGGGTGGAACTATGTGGACCAATCAGAATGGAAGTACACACCCACTGGGTGGAAACTAACTAGTGGGTGGTGATAAACAATGGCTATAAAATTGCAATGTTTGCCAATGTATTGTTGTTGAGTAGAGGTGCAGTAGTTTGGAGATATTGTGGAGTAGTGTGTAGAGATTGTGATTTGTTGACCATATAGTATATTTATATAGAAGAATAAAGTAGGTTTTATATAAAACTACTGAGTTGCCTGAGTGAATCCTGGAGACGTTTTGGAGACACCTGGAGAAGAGTGAGAAGGCTTGGAGAGTTTGTCAGGATCTTCAGCCTATTCTCTGAAACTCTGCTGCTTTGGAGGAAAGCATTAACCACTGATCTAAGCTGGTTGGCTCTGCTGCATAACAAGGTGGTGAGTTTGAGCCAGAGGTGAAGAGCTACAACTCCCATCATCCCTGACAAGGGTTATGGGCCCAGTTACTAGAGCACCCAGCATCCACAGAAGCTGAAAGTTCCAGAGAGTGGAAGAAAGCTTTGTGGACGACAGATCAGAGCAAGCTGTTTGTGCTGCACTGATAAGCCTTGGAAGTAAATCATTTTGTGTTTTGCTTAAGCCCAGAAGGGTTGGTTGTGCATACTCAGAAGGACTGTGTCAAATTGAGTCACTGCACAAATCAAGATGGAAATTCTAAAGTTTAGTAAATTGAATAGAAACAACTACTCTACCTGGAAGATTTATGCCCAATCTCTACTAGTAAAGGAAGGTCTGTGGTCAACAGTTGAAACAGGGCTGGCAGCTGATGCTGATGAAGCCACTCAAGAGAGAGATAGTAAAGCAAAAGCCTGTCTTTATCTCATGCTTGAAGAAGACTTAATTAATGACGTCAGAGATAAAACGTCTGCCAAGGATGTGTGGGATACCTTGCAGAGATTACATACTCCTTCAACTGCTTTTGCAAAAATGCTATGGTCTAAAAGAATATACAGGCAAAAGATGGCTAAAGGGCAGTGTGTGATAGAACATTTAAAAATAATGCAAGATTTGTTTGTGCAAGCTGAACTGAGGGGAGTGCAAATTAGCAAAGAGCAGCAATGCTACATTTTAGTAGAATCGCTAGACTCTTCATGGGACAACATAACTAACAGCTTTCAGAACTTGCCAGAAGCTGAGCTTAATAGAGACTTAATTGTGGCCAGAATACTGGAAGAGAACCAGAGAAGAATGTCTGAGCAGGGTGACTCAGCAAGCTTAAAGACTGTGCCAAAACAACAAACAACTCCTGACTGGCGAACACAGGAGGAAGCAGCCTCTACAAGGGAGCAACGGAGGTGCTTTTATTGTAAGAGGATTGGTCATCTGCAGAGACATTGTAAACATTTTGCAGCTGAGAGACGCAAGCAAGCAGAGAGCAGATGGCAGCCGCGGCAGTATCATAAACAGTCCAGACCTCCATTTTTGAGGGACAGTGGTAATAAAAAGGGGGTTGCAACCATGATTAAGGAAAAACAAAATGCAAATTCTAAATGGCTAGTTGATTCAGGAGCCTCATCTTCAATGTGTAATGATATAAATTTAATAAGTAATAGAAAATCAGCTAATGTAAATACTGTAGTTTTGGCTGATGGGAAAGAGCTAAGTACTGTAAATCAAATGGGTACTGTGTACATTCCAGGGCTAAAAGAGAATTTTAATGATGTCTTACATGTAAAGGAGTTAGAAAATAATTTGTTATCAGTAAGCAGATTAACAGAAAGAGACTACACAGTCATCTTTGAAAAGAACATGTGTAAGATAAAACTGAATGGGGAATTGCGTGGCATAGGTTTGAAAAAGGACAAACTTTATTATTTGGAGGACAATATTGATAGCTACAGGGTTGAAGAAGCTAATAACATAGAAAATATTCCAATCCACAAAGACTGCATACATGAACTTCACAGAAAATTCGGCCATGCGAGCTTCAAATGTTTAAAGAATTTAATCAGTATGTGTCCAGATTTAAAAGTTACTGAATGCAAAAACCACTTAGATTGTACGGTATGTCATCAGGTAAAGGTCAGAGCTTTTCCAGTAGCTAAGAAAACAAAAAGAATTGCTCAAAGACCATTTCAGTATGTACATGCAGATGTTGCCCAAGCTAATTGCTTGTCCTTAGGGGGAAGCAAGTATTTCCTAGTAATTGTTGATAGGTATACAAGGTTTGCATTTGTGAGAATAATGAAAAACAAATCTGACGCTGGGCAAAGTTTAAAAGCATGGGTAAGAATGGTGGAAAGACAATTTGATAGCAGAGTAGGCACCATCATTACTGATAGAGGAGGAGAATTTTTAAATAATCAATTGTTTAACTGGTTTCAAAAGGTGGGAATAAGGCATGAAACTACAAACCCTGCTTGTCCTAGTGAGGATGGGTTAGCAGAGAAGAAAATACAAGATATAAAAAGAATTACTGCTTGTATGATGGCAGATGCAGGGGTGAAAGATAGTTTTTGGGCAGAAGCAACTTTGACTGCAATACATATCAGTAACAGATTGTATCATTCAGAAATTGAAGACATTCCCTACAGGGTATTGTATGGGAGAATGCCAAATTACAAGTACTTAAGGGTTTTTGGACAATTTGCTCATGTTTACACACCTGCTTGTTTCAGGAGGAAAGGAGAACCCAAAAGCAAAAGGCTTAGGTTTTTGGGGTATTCTGGAAATAGCTACAAGTTTCATTTGGATGGAAAACAAGTGCAGTATTCTAGGTCTGCAAATTTTGAGAGACATGCTGGTTGGGACAAACTGCATGCCAATAAAGAAGTGTTTTTGAGATTAGGGAGTTCAAATGAGCCAGAAGCACAAACTGAACCAACCTCAGGAAATGGAGGGGTTTCAGTTAAGCAGGAAGCATCACCTAGCAGCAGTGGTAGTTCTTCCGATGATGAGATAGCATCTAGGCCTACTACTACTCGTATGACTGAAGACAAGAGATTTAGTCATAGAACTACAACTCCTAGTAGAGAAAGTGAGGATGAAAGAGACAGAACAGCAAATTTTATTCCCAGGCGTAGTCATAGAGTTAGAAAGCCTCCAGATAGGTTCGTTGTGACAAAGGCAAGAGCTTGTTTAGCACTAGAAGAGCCTGAAAGTTTTGAAGAATTGGAAAGTTATTCTAGTGAAGAACGGGAAAGATGGTTTGATGCAATGGATAATGAGTTTGGTTGCCTGGTAAATAAAGATGTTTTTGAAATTGTTGACAGACCCAAAGACAAGAAAGTAATTGGTTGTAAATGGGTATACAAAAGGAAAGAAATGCCAGATGGAAGTATCAAATATAAAGCTAGGTTAGTGGCTAAGGGTTTTGCACAACAGCAGTATGAGAACTATGATAAGACATGTTCTCCAACTGCAAAGCCAGAAAGTCTGAGAATGGTTTTAGCTGTAGCAGTAAAAAGGAATTTAGTTGTAGAACATTTTGATTTTGAGATAGCTTACTTGAATGCGGTTTTGGATGAAGAAATATTTATGGAACAGCCACAAGGTTTCGAAGAAAATGCTAGTCAGAGAGTATATAAATTAAAGAAAGCGTTGTATGGTTTAAAACAAAGTGCCAGAGCGTGGAATCTGTGCATCAATGATGAGCTAGTTAAGCTAGGTTACAAGAGGAGCATTGCAGATGCTTGTGTGTATACAAAAGGAGACATAGTATTAGTGATTTATGTAGATGATTTGTGCGTAGCAGCAAAGTCAAAACAGGAAATTGAGTCAGTAAAAAGAGAATTGTCTAAAAAGTTTGTTTTAAAGGACTTAGGTGTATTGAAGTCTTATTTAGGTATTTGCGTTGAATGGACAGAAGAAGGACATTGTTTATTAAGTCAGAGAAATAAAATTGAAAGACTGATTGAAAAGTGTGGATTACAGAATGCAAAAATAGTAAGAGCTCCAATGACAACTGGTTTTGTGTCTGAGAAAACAACTAGAGCATTTGAGGACAAGACTTTCTTCAGAAGTATAATAGGATCTTTACAATTCATATCTTGCCACACCAGACCAGACATTTCTTATGCTGTAAATGTATTGTCTAGAAGGGTTAATGATCCAAAAATTGAAGACTGGACAGCGGTAAAACATTTATTGAGATATTTGAAAGGAACCTTAGATAGGAAATTGATTATAAGAAACAATAGTTCAGATCTAGATTGTTATGTAGACAGTTCATTTGCATCAGAATTAGGAGACAAGAAGTCAGTTACAGGAATGATAATTAAATATAGTGAAAGTCCAATAGTTTGGAGAAGTAGAAAACAAACTAATGTAGCGTTAAGCACAACGGAAGCAGAATTCGCTGCTTTGAATGAGATAGTAAATGAGGTACAGTGGATTAAGCAATTGCTAAATGATTTAAATGAAAGTTACAAGATACCAGTGGAAATTCTGGAAGACTCACAGTCATGCATAGCGATGGCTGAAACTGAAAGTTTGAAGAACAGAACAAAATATGTTGGTGTAAGATATCAAAATGTGCGAGACATGGTTCAGAAGGGTGAAATAGAATTGAGATATATAGAAACACAACACAACATAGCAGATTTGTTCACAAAAGCATTGACAGCAGAAAAACATGAAAGGCTGACACAAATGGTTGGAATGACATTGTAAGACACATACAATATTTTATTTCGGAGGGGATTGTTAAGGAAAAGGCAACATGGGACATACAGTGAAAGAAATAAAATATGTATGTGAAAGTCACAATGACTAAGCAAGAGCAATTATGAAGCTACACAGGTGAAACTGCTAATGTAATCTAGAAGTCCTGAGAGCCAAGGACAGAGGTACTGAATGCAGAATGGAAACACCTGAGAATCATTAAGTGTACAAGGTGAAATGTTGAAATACATGAGTTGGTCTTAAGCATGGGTGGAACTATGTGGACCAATCAGAATGGAAGTACACACCCACTGGGTGGAAACTAACTAGTGGGTGGTGATAAACAATGGCTATAAAATTGCAATGTTTGCCAATGTATTGTTGTTGAGTAGAGGTGCAGTAGTTTGGAGATATTGTGGAGTAGTGTGTAGAGATTGTGATTTGTTGACCATATAGTATATTTATATAGAAGAATAAAGTAGGTTTTATATAAAACTACTGAGTTGCCTGAGTGAATCCTGGAGACGTTTTGGAGACACCTGGAGAAGAGTGAGAAGGCTTGGAGAGTTTGTCAGGATCTTCAGCCTATTCTCTGAAACTCTGCTGCTTTGGAGGAAAGCATTAACCACTGATCTAAGCTGGTTGGCTCTGCTGCATAACAAGGTGGTGAGTTTGAGCCAGAGGTGAAGAGCTACAACTCCCATCATCCCTGACATTTAATACTCAACTACAGTTCATTTATTTTATATTTTTCAATAAACTTTCGTTAGTTTAAAGCTGCTTGGCCTCTGTTGAATTTAAACCACTCTACCTGATATCACACATATCTTTGGTGGCAGCGGTGGGATAGGAAAGGCCCCCGCGCCACTAGGAAGGCGCCTGGCACCACACATATTTTGGGTGGCAGCGGTGGGATGCAAGAAACCCCACAGGACTGCCATCCTAAAGTCAGAGTGTTAAGGTGGTGGGTTGACCATGTATGGGTCACCACACATGGCCTCACAGCCCAGAAAAAGAAGCCATGGAAACTTAAGAATTGATTGTTTTAATAGGTTTTTAATCATATTTGCTTTTTAAATTGATGTGTTTGTGTTTTTAATTAGTTTGTATATGTTAATCCATTTTGTTCCTTGCCTCAATCCATAGGGAGAGGTGGGTAAGAAATAATAATAATAATAATAATAATAATAATTGCTATTGTTATATTAAATTTCTCAAAGGGGCTCTGCATTTAGTCAGTGGCTGGCCATGGGATAAGTTTGTTACGATTCTCCCCCCATCCTATTCAATTAAAAAAAGCAAAATAATCTTTACCATGTTTATTGGAAACTGTAGTTGGAAATTTTATTTAATGACACACATGAGCACATGAAGAGTAATTATGAGACTGACAAATGCACATAGCTCTTAATGGCATATATACATCTTAGCCCAGTCCAAAGGTCTGAAGACATTTTTCTTCTTTTCTCTTTAGAAACCTGGCAAAAGTAGATAGCATCTTTGTGCTCAGACTTTTCACTGCTCCACTGCAGTTTTAAAATGCCAGCCAAAATAAATTATATAAAATAAAAACAACAAAAAAACCCAAATGGATTTGTACTTGAAATCTGACCTTCCAAGGCAGTAGGAAGATCTGGGAAATGATAGCCTGCTTGAATGTTTCTTTGTCCCCACCCGCACCCTCCCACCCCTTCTTACAAAAACTGTTTAAAAACATGTCCCTGCTCACATAGGACTCGTAGAATACTTACCTCGGGGAATATCATTATGAACCTATGATCATGGAAGGCTTCTTATCTTATGAAAAACAAGGCAGTCATAGAAATGAGTTCACCATGTTCTGTTGTACATAATTATCTCTTCACACCACATAAATAGGGCATAATGTGTGGACTTGCAGTAATATAATTATAATCTTAAATTTGCCCAGAACCTTCCATTTCTAAATGGCTTATATGCACCTTAATAGAAGCCTTATCCAGTGATTGTGCCAAACGTGTCCTTTGCTGGCATCAAGACGTTCCCGTATGTCATTATCTGGGCCCCTAATTCATATGAACATATAGTTCTCTGCATTCCTTTCCTTTCCCATCCATTCACACTATGTATTTTTCTAACACAATTGCCACCTCTTTTTTCTTTTTCATTCTTTCTGGATTTGCCTTCTCCTGTCATGGGCTTTTCATCTGGAATTGGCTTCCATGCTTGCAAAACTGACCAAACAATCAGAGATTAGAAGAGTTAGTTGCCTTTTGAACTAAAACTTTTGGGATCATCCCACCATTGGGATTACTGGGGATTCTGGGAGATGCAATCCCCCAAAAGAGGAAATTTCCCAAGCTCTGCCAACACTAAATTCCTGAACAGACATGATTGCTTGCTTACCATTATTATTGCTTTGTATTTTTGGAATAGAGCCAGCATGGTGTACTGGTCTGAGTGTTTGACTAGGACACTTGGGAGACTAGGCTTCGAATCCCTGCTCAGCCATGGCAGCCCAGTGGCTGACCTTAGAGAAGTCACACACTCTCAGCCTCAGAGGAAGGCAATGGCAAGCCCCCCCTGAACAAATCTTGCCAAGATAACCCCATGATAGGCTTGCCTTAGAATCACCGTAAAACAGAAATTACTGAAGGCACACAAGAAGAAGAATATTGACAAGCTGGAGCATGTCCAGAGGAGGGCAACCAAAATGGTGAAAGGTCTAGGAGCCATGCCCTATGAGAAGTGGCTTAGGGAGCTGGGTATGTTTAGCCTGGAGAAGAGAAGGTTAAGAGGTGATATAATAGCCATGTTGAAATATTTGAAAGGACGCATATTGAAGATGGAGCAAGCTTGTTTTCTGCTGCTCCGGAGGCTAGGACACAGAGCAATGGACTCAAACTACAGGAAAAGAGATTCCACCTAAACATTGGGAAGAAGCCCTGGTAGTGCAGTGGTTAAATGCCAGTACTGCAAGTCACCACGTTGCAAGTTCGATTCCAGAGGGCTCCAAGGTTCACTCAACCTTCCATCCTTTCGTAGGTCGGTAAAATGAGTACCCAGCTTGTGGGGGCAATTAGCTAACACACATTGGAAACTGCTTAATGCAGTGTAGATGTGTAAATTGTTATTGCTTAAAACAAATTGTAAGCCATTCTGATAGCCTTTGTGGCTGAAGAGTGAGGTATAAATAGCTAATTTTTTTTAAAAAACACTTCCTGATGGCAAGAACTGTTCCACAGTGGAATACGCTGCCTTGGAGTGTGGTGCAGTATCCTTCTTTGGAGGTGTTTAAACAGAGGCTAGATGGCCATGTATCAGGAGTGTTTTGATTGTATATTCCTGCAGGACAGGAGGTTGGACTGGATGGCCCTTGTCTCTTCCAACTCTATGATTCTATGAACAACAACAACAAATATTTGGAATACTGTTTTGTCCAAGGGCACATGCAGTGCATAGGTGAGCTGAATTTTGGGAAAGATTCATCAGATCTAATGGGTACTGCTAGTAGGTCCCACCACCAGAAGACTGAGGAATAATAAGCTCTACGATGCCTTGTCTGTAAAGTGTGGAAGTCTTACTTTTTCTTAATGGCCACCCAATCTAGGAGATTCTGGAAGTTGTAGTCCCCCAAACATAACCTTTCCAAGTTCTGCTTATCCAGAGCTATGCCACTTGTTTCCCATGACAAGCAGCTTTCCCATCCCCTTCACCTTTGTGCTTGGTGTCTTCTGCCCAGACAATTCTGGGCTTTCCCTCCAAATACAGAACCTGTTTAATAGTCTGGAGACACTTTGCTAGAGCTTGGGGCAGGAAATGAGGAGCAAAAACCCATATCCTGCAGGAACTGCCGAAAGGAGGCAGGATGTGTGTAATAAGAAAAACTGGAGGACGTCCAGCACCTCCAGGCTAAATCCCAGACTTTGCTAAAAGAGAGCCAGGAGACCTGATGAGCACAAGTGGCCAAGACCCTTTGTTGCAGCTTGCCTGAAAAGACAGTTTAAATGCTCTATAAAAGATGAGTAAAATGTTGCATCCCCCAGAAGCTATTTGAAGGAATTAGGAATGAGCTCCTATGGCCAGGTTCAAACAATCATTTTTAAATATCCTGCTGGAAACAGATGACACTATATAGCCATTTTTATTATACCATACTTGTATGACTCTGGTCTTTGCCGCAGTGTTATGAATACTGCAAAAGGGAGTTGGGGAAGAAGAAGCAGAGGAGGGGGACTCCGGCAGCAAAACTTTGCTTCACACGCAGTTAGTGCTGCTTAATCAGCCCAATTTGTCAGTTATCATCATGCATTTCCTTACATTTTTCAATGAAACAAGTGAACAATGATTGTCTTGTTCACTTTGTAAAATCTTAAAGGATTAGTTCCCAATTAAAGGATCACAAGCACACAGTGAAAAGGTCACTTTTTTATTGACTCTGCTTGTTAACTACATTACTATATGAGGAAACAAGGCAAAGGCAGTTGAAATATGATTTCCTTTTCAAGTGGTTCACCACAGGTTGTAATGGTCAATTTATACGTTCAGAAAAATCAAGGGGTAAAGGTTTTGCTGGAATATGCTACTTGAGGCTGCAGGATGGATGGATGGCTTGAAAGTGTAACTGAGACAACAACTATATTCATTTTTGTGATATACACTTTGATATCAACAAGTAATTAGGCCCTCCACGAGGCTGATGGAAGAATAAGCTAGGGATGAGGTCATTGCGAAGGCAGCACTGGAGCATGCTAGCAGCACACATATGAGCCAACAGGACATGCCATTTCTTAGTTCCGTGGAGCGTTTTACACCTTGGGTAAAGGTAAAGTGGAATCTCTTTGAAGTATGCCAAAATAATAATAATAATAATATTATAATAAAATTTATTTATACCCCTCCCCTCTGTTAAAACAATGCTATGTTTGCCTGAGAAGGTGCCTGGAGGATGCATCCTCCTTACCCATTCAAATGTAGACTGGAAATCTCATCATTCAGTGAGGTCTAGGATGTTATCAAACAGGGTAAATGAGGTGTCATACGGATGGATGCCTAATGGTCATGAAAGGGTGCACATGCCACACAACATCACCCTTTCACGATCATGTCCTGTAAAAAAACAAAACAAAACAAAACTTTTTTTTATTGACAGCTGAAGCTGGCAATTGATCCCCGTGGCGCTTTTGTGCCAGCATTGGCTGTGTTTGAAACTTCACACCATTGTACTTACATGAATGCAGGGTCAGTGGCCAGTCTGGTGAGAACACTTCTGGGTGAGATTGTGACATCCAGGTAGGTGATGAACTTTTTATGACCCTCCCCCATTTACTTGGGACTTTTTAAGTGTGTTTAGGTCCTTTTTATAACTTTTTCTGTTATTTTTGTTTTTATTTTTGAATTTCCTGCGCTATATATTCTTGCAAGAATATGTGGGATTTCAAAGAGGAAGTGAACAGAGCTCCATTCACTTTCTCTTTCATTGCCGGGGAAGCCTTTGGACAGGAGAGAAGGTAAGTGTGGCATGGGGAGTTCTTTTGCCAGCATAAAAATGGAAAAGTTATGCCGGCAAAAGAATGGGTTTAAGGGGGGGGGGGTCTGATAAAGTCCCTAGTGTCCCAATCGCGCTATCTGCATTGCAAAGAGAGAGCTGTCTGTCATCCATCAGTCAAAGCCTGCCCTTTTCCTGGAGCACTAGTTCTTCCAGAACACCTTTGTTTTAATGTTGGGAATTTTCCAATAAATAACTTAATTCCTTTGTTAGATTGCACCTTCAAAGGAGAATTTGCATATAAATATGCCCCAAAATGTCAGTTCAGCACTCTCGAATCCCCATTCCTCTCATGTCCATAACAGTCTGTTTTCTCATTTCCCTCCCCCTTTTCCCTCTCTTTTTGAATCTCTCTCTCTCCCTGCTCCTTCTTTCACTTTTAGGTCCTCTTCTCCCCTCATTTCTCCAGCCACTCATTTCTCCAGTAACTTCCCTTTGCAACACATGCTTGCGAGGAGTTCCTCTCTTAAGGTCCGGTACAATATTGCCTCAAGCAGCCTAATTCTAACCCACCACCTAGTTCTGCCTGCTTTTCCTTAATAGTTCTTGTGAGTGTGCTGAGTGGATGTGCATGTACAGTTTCAGTTCATTTCCAATAAAGTTTTCAAAGTTTATTTTTGGTTTCTTTTGGTTCTTTTCCCAGTGAGTACTGATATACACAGGTCTAAAAGATCCTGCCCAGTTAAGTGACCTCTCACTTGGCAGTTTGAGCTACTTTAAGGTCCCCCACAGTAAGATCACTGACGTGTGGATTTTCACGCACACTAGCAATTCACGTAAGAAAAGTTTGTATATTCCTCTATATGGACAAGGAATGTGCAAGTTCCAATGGCTTGGGGGCCAATTTTTCACCCCTTTACCAACTGTGGGCCATACGAGGCAAGAAGTGCCAAACATATTTCAAAAATGCTTAAGGTATCAACTTCCTGGTCCTTTCCCCCCTTTGCTTTGCTTTTCAGGGGTTTAGGGGACTCTGCAACCTATTTTAGCAAATAAACAAACCAAAAACCAAATAAATAAATAAATTAAAAATATTTCCTCCACAGGGGTACATTAGATCTTGTGCAGGGGGAGCAGAGGCTCCCTGCAGAGACAAGCTTGGGGTACACACTTTGGCCACTACTATTCTGTAGGCAAACAGCCATATTGAGGTGAAGAGTTTAGCCAAGTTTTATGTCTACACACCCTCCAACATATCACAGATGAAAACCAGCACACGTGTGACCAAGCAACATCAGAGTGTGGTCAAGATGGCAAGTTATTAATGAAGAAGAACATATGTACAAACTAGGATAGGCTGCAGCAGTTTGCCTTTATCTACAGGGAAGGGGGAAATTCTGCCACCTCCTCTCCTCTTCCTTCCCATCTGCTGAGTTAATTAAATGTGAACTGCTTTTGTTCTTGGAACTCAGTTGGCAGTAATTGAAGTAAGCTAAGGACAAAAGGGGAAGTGAGAGGAGGAGAGAGAAACTGGGCTATTTTAAAAGCAGCTGAAAAAGTGGGATGACAAAGGATTAATCAGGACCATCCTTGCCAAATTAGTACAGTTGGAAGGCCTGTGTCTGTCCTATTACTTTTGCATGATTGAGCAGGCTGATATGTTTGTGGACCATTCTAAAGGCCTATGTAATCCAGTATTATGCTCCCGCTGTGTCCAACCAGTTTCCTATAACTTCCCATTCACAACATGATGCAAATTCAATAGCACCCTCCAAGAGACATGATCTCCAGGTTTTCAGAGGCATGATTCATCTGGTATTCAAGGTACACAGCCATTGTGACTAGTCATCATGGATAACCTTTGCCTCTCTGAATCATCCTTCCAATACAGTTCGACCCCTGTATCCACAAGGGATACATTCCAGGACACACACACACCATGTATACCTGAAACCATAAATATTAGGGAACCCTATTATTTTCATTGAGAAGATTGCCAGAAGTTGACCATAGAATCACATTGGAGGACCTAGAAATGCCTAGAGAGCACATATATTTTCAGATGTGGATAAGTGAAACTGTGGATACCGAATCCATGGATACAGGGTTTGACTTGTATATAAATATGCTTCTTGTGTGAAGTGATACAGTCCAAGAAAAGCTTTACCATGTTTGCGCTGAATCTGTAAACATGCCATCAACTAAAACAATTCAAGGAAGTGATTTTTTCCTTGGGTAAGATTAAAATTCAAAGTGGTTAAGAAATCAGGCATTGTGATGTTTGTTTCATATGGGAACACTAATTTCAAGACCCTCAGACTCATATTTTATGAATCTGGAAGGACAAATTTCATTAGCTTGTGGAATCATGTGCACATGAATTCTGAAGGCCTGAATGTGCATCAAATACTTTCCCTTCTGCTTCAGAACCACCATGTGAATGTAGCCAAAACAGGCTGTATCCTTTGGATCTAGTCTTGCAATAACGTTAAAACAGCCTCTCATGGCATTCTATTTGTGTCTCGTGATTTGCCCTGAAATTGGACACAAATTATATTTATATGTCTAGAGCCAGTGTTGTGTAGTGGTTTTAGTGTTGGACTAGGACTCTGGAAAACCAGGGTTTGAATCACTGCCCTGGCATGGAAACACACTGAATGATCTTGGGCAAGTCACACTCTCTGAGCCTCAGAGGAAGACAGTGGCAAACCCCCTCTGAACCAATCTTGCAATACATATATATATATATATGAATGATAGGTTTGCCTGAGGATCATCATAAGCCAGAACCAACTTGAAGGCACACAACAAAGCGGCCCACGTAAGGCTCATATACACAATCAATGATATCCCAGCTCCCCAGTGGTATATCCTAGCAGCAGATCAGGCCCGTTCCTCCCCTGTTACCACCTCCAAATGGGCCAGACTCTAGAGAGCTCCTGCCACCACCATCCTCCATGCCCTCCTAGAAGTGAGGAAGCCGCCCCAAAACATACAACCAGCCTTGGCACTTGCCTTTACAGCTCTAAACATCTGGGGGAATAAATGCCTGAAGGAACACCTCATCCTATATCAAACTGCCCATATCTGGAGATCTTCTTCTGAAACCCTCTTTTGTGTGTCTCCATTATTGGGGGTACATTATTTAGCAACAAAAAGACAGAGCTTTTTGAATCATAACACCCTGGCTATGGAGTACCCTCCTTACAGAAGCCCACCTGGTACCAACGTTGCAATCTTTTGGTACCAGGCAAAAATATTTTTGTTTGCCCAGGCTTATTTTTGAGGATGTTATGTATTGTGAGAGTATATTACATTTTGTATTTCTTTCCTTCTTGTTATTATTGATTACGGTATTTTATTGCAATTTTGTTTGGTTATCAACTCTACGTGGCCCTGAAATTCCTAAAAGGATAAAGGTACTATAGAAATGTTCCTAACATGTAAATAAGAACTGACTCAAGTTGAGGGGGTGGTGGTAGAGCACCATGGTTACAAGTCCTAAATAGTTAAAATTGTTATTTCATTTATACAGCTAGGATTTTCTCCTCCTAGTACAACATAGATAAGGAACACAACCACGTTTTTGGAAGATCCCAGTTCCACTGATGACCCACATGGCTTGCTGGATATTTGGCTATAATAAACAAGCTTATAGAAAACCATAAAAAGACATTTAAGAGGTTATTTTTAGTGGTGACATTTGCATAGAGTAACTTGAAACCATAGTACTGCTAAAGCTCCAGTTTCAGTCATTGAAATGTTGTAATTTTACTTTTACAAGCTGCCAAGATTAGGGAGATTTGAACACCCATTCTTTGGCTCTCATCTCTGTATCATGGCAGTAAACTAAAAAAGCACATGAAATATACTTTGGAAAGGCAGATATATTGTGAGACATGGGAAATTTCCTTATAACAAACAGAGCGTGGAAATGTTTCCCTTTTTGCGCTACAGATCCTAGAAACCTATAGTAAAAATGTCCAGTGGGCCAGACCTGCTGAGGTGCATTCAATGTACATATCTAATTATTTTTAAAAACCAAATAACCTCAGTGTTTCCTAGTACAGTGGGCCCTTGGGATCTGGGGGGGAGGGGGCTTGGTTTTGAGACCCCATGCAGATATCAAAAAACATGGATGACCATGTCCCTTATTATTAAATTGTGGTGACGTGAGCGTGGGTGCTTAAGCATGCTCGTATTTACATCACCACCATTTTATAATATGCCCCAGGATCCATGGTCAGTTGAATTCACGGAGCTGGAGCCCATGGATCTGGAGGACCCACTGAATAGCTATATATTTACATTGTAGGCAATATTCACTAACAAAACTGCCTTGAATTTAATATGTTTTGTTTTGTAATGCTTCTGTCCTATTCATCATTACTGAGTTCAAGAAAACTCAGAAGGACTTCTTTCTAAATAAATATGCATACAATCAAGGAGTGCATAGCATTATAAGCTAAAGTACTGTGGGGTGGGGAATCATAGCTGGAAAGTCAAATCCTGTCAAAACTGCAGGATGCAGGGAAGTTTTTATCAGAATATAAAGGAGCTTGATATCTTAATTAAGTATGAAAGTGGGTTGAGATTGATAGAGATGGTGTGGAAATAATATTTTGGTTCACTGACAAGCCCGAGATTGATGTGAAGCTCTGTACATTGGTAGATGCAGATAAAAGATTCCTTCCTGCAATGCATGAGAAAATGTGTGAGAGTATACCATACCCTCCAACTATCCTGATTTGGCAGTGAGTTCCAATTAATCCTCTGCTACCCCAGTTTTTCAGCTGCTTTTAAAATGTCCCAGTTTCTCTCTCCTCCCCCCCCCCACTTTCTCCTTTGTCTTCACCTTACTTCAGCTGCTGCAAATTGAGTTCGAAGTGAAAGAGTAGTGCTTGTGCTCTGTGCTTCTTCCCAAGCCCCAGCAAAAGTGCAGTAGATTAAGAAAAGGAGCAGGAAATACCATTTCACAAAGTAACTTAGAGAATTCACTACCATAATGTGTGGTGATTGTTGAGAAGTAAGATAGCTTTTCAGTTTTGGGAGGGGGGAGAATATGATCTGTTTTTCCCAGCTATCAAAACCTGGCAGACAAGCAGAACTTCCCAGTCCTGAGGAAGTGTACCTCTGGATATTGGAGATCATTTAAAAAATTGTTATTACTTTAGCTACCATCATGCAAACTTGACAGATGCCTCTTACTGGCACTGCTAGGGAGGGAATGTCCACCAAAATGCATCTTATTTGATCCAGCACCACATTTCTTTCCTATAGTTTGAAGAGTATATGAGTTCCATGTTACTATCTATCCCAAATGTGGCTGTAAAAAAAAGTAAGAATTTGAAGCTGGGAGTGGAAAGTGTGAAGCAATGGCAGACAGGATGGTAATCTGCTTCTTCACCCTATACCAGGTTGCAATTGATACCCCCTCTACTCATGCCTGTTTGTTCCCAAGGGCTTATCTACACTAGTCAGGAAATGCCAGCTCCCTATCAGCGTATCCTGGTTGCAGAGCTGGCCACCCTTCCCCCTTACCTTGACGAAATGGGCTAGAGTCCACACAGGAATGGCATCCCATCCTAGCACCTGCTGTTGCCGCCATTTTCTCTGCTGTCTCAGAAGCCAGGAAGGGGCCCCACGACATGTGACTGAAGACTCCCTGCATGTGACCAGCCTTGGTCACATGCTACAGGACCCCTACCTGGCTTCCAGGAGAGAGAGGCAGCTGGCAATGGCAACAAGGGCCCACATGCCAGACAGGCTCCTATGGACACATGGGGCCCAATCCATTTTGGGAGCTGGTTACACAGTAAATTGAGTATTTTCTTATTGTGGTTTATCGGGCCATACCCTGGCTTTCCCCCATTTCAGCCCCATTTCTGGCCCAGGGGTGGTGAGGACTGCCATGGGGCAGAATGGAGCAAATGCCCTGCATGATATGGACTGCAGGGCTATGAGATGGGGGCAAGCTAGGGTATTTAGGCCATGTAGATAAGGCCCATTTCCTGTAATGGAATCTAAGAGCAAATAGTGGATTGGATGGAGTGGAGTATTTTCAAAAAGGAAAATGGCACAGGGGAGAACAGTCCCCACCTGCTATGGCATCACCTCTGATACAAGTCCCCCCTCATTGCAATTTTTTAAACAAAACAAAAACACAAGTCCAAGATAGACAATCATATGGACATGGAAACATAACAGACAATCACAAGGATGTCTATTCGAATACAAGTCCCATTGAACTAAGAGAATTTACTTCTGAGTAAAGGGGGCCCGGTGTGGGACAGTGGTTCGAGTGTTGAATTAGGACTTCAAGAGACCAGGGTTCAAATCCCCACTCAGCCATGGTAACCCACTGGGTGATTTTGGGCATGTCACACTTTCTCAGCCTTAGAGGAAGGCAACAGCAAACCTCCTGTGAAACAATCTTGCTGAGAAAACCCTAGGATAGGGTCACACATTGGAAGCTGCTTATTGCAGTGTAGACGTGTAAATAGCTATTGCTTAAAACAATTTGTAAGCCGCTCTGATAGCCTTGTGGCTGAAGAGCAGGGTATAACTAACTAACTAAATAAATAAATAAATAATAAGTTGGAATGAACTTGAAAGCATTTAACAGCAACGTTTTAGTAAAAATGCTTAGGAACATGTGCCTTTCACCAATGTGCTTAGTTCCTTTCCACTCCAATCACACCACTGTAACTATGCTCAGTTTAGGCTGGATCACACCCAATGCTTGTAGGCTTCACATCAGATTTGTTACATTTCATCTCTCAACTGTCATGAACATTAGCAAAGGGAAGGTTAATATGTCTGGAGCACAAATTTAATTAACAACTTTTCTGACTTGCATCACTCTAGCCCTGGAGAACTTTATCTTAAGCCAGTATCTAGTGGGAAAATATCCCAGGATGTGCCTACCTTGTTCCAAGACCATCGATTGACAAACAAGACAAGATTTGTCTCAGAGAGGCGAGATGGTATTTAACAAGATAAGTCTTGAGAGAAACTCATTATGAAGTGGTTTTAATTAGCAAATACCCTCTTCAAAAAAGTAATCCCATCAGTAATGTGTGTTACGCTTTGGTTCTGAAGTATAATTAGAATCTCTCACTACAGGAAAAAAAATAGTGTTTCCCCCCCCTGCGAGCACAAACACAGGGCCTTCATTTGGAAAACTCATTCACAATGTCTCTGACTTCAATGAGACTACGTGCAGGCAAATGTCTGCAAGAGCCGTGCCAAAGAACACAGGATGGAGGGGGTTAAAGTTGTGCTAAACCAACAGAATAGAAAGTGTGACATTCACTGTAAATAATGCCAGGTTTCTTCACAATTCCTTAAGGGCACCTCCAAAGATAGAAACTATTTTAGGAACACATAATAGCAGCATGAATTAAGGCAGAATTTCCCAGCCTTGCCTGACTTGTTTACTTTCTGTTTAAATGTACAGTGTGTTTTATTTGAAGCTACTATTTTTAATCTCATGAAAACTGAGACAGAGTGAACAGGATGCTTCATAGCAAAACACACACACATACATAGATATAGGTTTGGTCCACACATGTAAGCAGAATGCAATGGTGTGCACAACTAGAATGGGTGTATGTGTGTGTCACATTTCTTTTTTAAATGTTCTTTTACATATGAAAGAGCTAGTTTTGTAGTTTTCAAGCAACCTTTTTTTTTAAGGGACAACATTCAAAAGTAGACTTCCCCCCACCTGTAGACTATTTTGGAATTCAGAATAATTTTATCACTGCTTAGGGTTGCCAGGTCGGGAGTTTCACAGCCAAAACTGGAACCTAAGGACAATCCCTCATGATGTCACATGCCCTGGGGATTTTATAAGGGACGGTGATATCCTTAAGCATAATACCTTAAGCATTAAGTTTTCATTGTTTAGTGCTGTATGTTTTAAGTGACTAGTGGGTCAAATCCACCACTTTTTTTGTTTGAAGACCTCTGAAATATGCTTGGCTTACTTAGACATGTGCCAGTATCTCTTGAAATTATCATCTGCCAAGAAGTCTGTGTTCTGTTCTGCACCCGCTCGAGTTAGTTGAACAACTGGCCAAAGTTGGTCATAGAAATATGCTGTAGCTATAGAAATGAGGAAAGAGTTCAATCTGTATCTCCTGGCTAGGACCAATTAAAAACCATTAATAATGTTTCTTCTTTTGTTTCTCACTTTTAGTTTTCTGCCTTTACCACTTTTAATGGCAACTTGTGCATGTTACAATGAATCTAATGGAATTGTTTTGTTTAATATGCTTTAATCTGTTTAAAATATTCTTACTTTTTAAAAAATGAGCTGTTTAAATTTATTTTAGTGTAAACTGCCCTAAGATCCTTGGGTATAGAGCAAGATATAAATATTTCAATAAATAACTATAGAAGAACCAGAACCCAGGTTGCTAACATAACAGAAACAAGGCCTACGTGTGAAATTTATACAGCTATATCTTGAAAGTGTGTTTGCCAATGCTACCCATGTCTACTCAAAATCAAGTCTCACTGAATTTGCTAGAGTTCACAGCCTGCATTTGTTTCTGATTCAAAGTGATGCTTCTATAGGATTCAAGACCAGCACAGGTTTGTTCAAAGGGCACCTCCTTTTGATAGGTTGGATCCAGACTAAGGGCTTGTCTACATGGGCCACAAACATTATACTCACCCTGAATCTGGTGCTCGCACTTCAGATGATATATGGCTACTTCTGGGGAGGATCTGCAGTTTTTGGACCTAACTGGACTTTGCCCTGCACTAAGCAAAGTCAGGGAAAAGTCCAATGTTTCCAGAAATCCCAGAGTGCCTTCTGTTTCTGTTGGCATGCAAATAGCTGGATCAGGTCCAATCAAGTTGTCCATGTGGCAAAAGCAGTGCCATCCCTCTTGCCCATCACTGAAAAGCACAGGGAAGGGGATGTGTCTTTGTGGGATCTGCCGCTTCCTGCTCACCAGCCAAGCAGCTCCCTGCGGGAGCCTGGCTGGCAGTGTCACTTCTGCTGAGGGCAGATTAATGAGGAGGGGGTAGAGTGACCCCCCTGCTAGATGGGATGGATACCTCCTGGTGATGTCTCAGCCAGTGATCTTGCCCCCCTCCCCCCATATACTGGCACTTCTGCTGAGGGCACAAATGGGTGCGCGGACATGTGATCAACAAGGAGGCGGGTGCTCTACCACTCGCTGATCCCATGTGCACCCCATTTCTGCCCTCAACAGAGTGATGGTATGCTCCACAAGCTATCCACAGAGCTCCTAGGCCAGTAAGGAAGCAGTAGCAGCAACTCTGAAGACAGGGGACAGGCCAGCAGCGTTGATGCAGTGTCAGCCCAGCTGGCCTGTGTGGACAACTCACCATTACACCGGATTTGGCCCAGTGCATGTGGCCATCATCATGACTGATGCAGGGCTAATCCAGAGGATAATGCTCCAGACTGGCCCTGTATTAAGCCGCCAGTATAGATGAGCCCCTAGACATACCTGAAATAAGGCCACTGAACTGAATGAGGCTTAAGTTTCTGTTTTAATGAGTTTCATTTGCTATCACAAGGGAATAGCTGATTGGCTGTAGAGAGCTCATGAATACAGGTTAACCCCCATAGCCACAGATTTGTTATCCATGGTTTCACTTATCTACATCCAAAAAATATGTCATTTCCAGGCATTTCTAAGTCCTCCATGCAATTCAATGATCAACTTCTGGTGTTCATCTCATTGAAAATAATAGGCTTCCCTACTATCCACACTTTCAGGAATTCACAGGCCGGTGGTGGTGGTGGGGGGCTTGGAATATATCCCCACTGGATACGGGTGTCGACCTGTAATGTAAACTTTGATAGCAAAACACATCTATGGACAGTGTTACCTACTTCTTTAAAAGGAGGGAGTGAGAAGTGGAGGGAAGGAATGTAGCAGCATCTTTAAGACTAAGTGGCTTTAATTTTAGCATGAGCTTTCCTGGATATAAACCTACTTCTTCAGCTGCAGTACAGAGTGATATCCAGGCCTCAGGATATAAAGCATATTTACTGTTGTGGGAGTGGGATGGGATGTAATAGGATTCAGAACAATGCAAATCATGACCCTTGCCCTAAATTTTCAAAGGGTTGAGGTGATATATGTCTTTCAGATCTTTACAGTAGTCAGTGTTGATGTGTGACAGCAATAAATCTACTTACTAAAATCATTTTCCTCTGGTTCAAATCCTTCTCTGAGAAGATTCCTTTTGCTACATGGGCAGTAGAGAAGACTCTTTTATTAATGCAGTGTACCATGAAGCCTCTGCTAATGGATTGGAATTTGTAAACATAATTCAATTCACCTGTTTCTCTTTCCTTATAATTCCCTTGTTCAAGGAATACAACCTTTAAATCCTGTACTGTATGTCCAGGGAGGTTGAAATGTTCTGTATTTCCCCCGCTCCCTCCTCCTTTTAATGCTGCATAAGACTAACATGGCTACTTCTTTTGAAAACCACTTCATTAAAGTGGAGTAAGAAAAATGACTGTTATATTTATACTGGTGAGTAAAGAGGCAGCATATTTTAGTATTACTTAAAATAAGCATGATGAGACAATGTGGGTTGTTGGAAAAAACAGTAATGTTTGGCAAAGTGAAAGACAGTAGCAAAAGAAGAGGACCACATTACAAATGGATTGATTCAATCAAGGAATCCACAACTCTGCTTTTGCAAGACCTGAGAGTGGGATTGATGGAGGTCTCTCATTCCTAGGGTTGCCATACTTCAAAGCTGAATTGACAACAAATAAAAATAACAAACTTTACAAGGTTCTGAGCAACTAAAGCACAACCAAGCAATTTGTTAAATGTTAAGTTAGCCAACAGTTTTCAGGCCAGTTGGAAAACACTTAAAAGCATGCTTATGTGTATGTAGTTAAATCTATTTCTTAGCTGCCTTTCAAGAGCATAGGCTTCCCTAGGGCAACCAAAGCTCTTTCCATCCCTAAACCAGGTAAGACAGCTAACGGACACAATTACTGTATCACAGTATTGCATTTATTTCTCCACATCAGAATCAGAAGTCAGAGTCATCCAGATAACTTTCAAGAAGCCATTTCCACTCAAAGAAGCACTTGATTTGTTGGCTAAGCCATTCCATCAGTCTGCACATTAATGTGGCTCACCTGATTTGGGAGCACTGGTGGGTGCAGGGCATATAATATATTGCAAAGGTGAATGCCTGACCATGAACCATCTTGATATTTCTATTACTGGTTGTTTAAAATCATGAGAATGCTACAAATCCAGACGTTCAAATAAGCCTCTAATACCATAATTCTCTAGCAACATGGTGGCTGACAGCTAATAGTGGCCGTGACCCAAAGAAATGTAGGAATAGTTTAGCACACTACAGGGGACAGGACTCCCCCCACCTTTAATGGTTCATCATGCTATGCGACAATCTGCATTTCAAGTGGAGGGGACTTTCATGAATAGTCTATAATATAAAACGGCAGGTTCCAAGCAAGATATAAAAAGAAAATCTACCAAGTGTGCACAGTTCCTTGAATACACCTAAAGCAGTTGTTTAGACTGGTCCAAGAAATTTTACTGCTTAAGACAGAACAGCAAATAGTGTCTCCCATAATGTCCCATCCAAATCAAGATTTATGATACCCAAGGCCAACCAAATTACTTTGTCATGTGAACAAAAAAAGTCCCACTAACACCTCCTCCCATCCCTGCCAGTAAAAATACAATAGCAGTAAAATAAGTAACAATTTCTTTTCCTTGCATGACATCCAAAATCTGATGCCTGTGGCAGCACTTCTTCCTTGTAATGGTAGGACTAGCTGTGGGTAGATTTTCCTTCTCCATGACTTTATTCCACCACCATCCTTATTCAGGATATGAACCAGCACATTGTCTTTTCTGTTTTCTAACTAAAGCTTCAGTTTTGCAATATGGATGCCTCAAAGTCACAAAGCTGAAGGGTTGAGTTGGGGTGTGGAACCCAAAGATAATATATGTTTTGACAGTTTCACAGATCTTTGCCCAAAACTAACATAGTTCAATTCATCACCAATAATCTGAGCAGCCAGACCAAGGGAGGGATCGATCTCTTTATGGGAGGAGATCATGCTGTGTTCCTGAAAATGCATCCTGAGAGGAAGGAGAATGGAACAAAGACTTCAAAAATGCTTTGATTTCACATCCTGATATAATAGTCGTTTGAGAAATATTCGTCAAAGCTCTGTTCCCACTGAAAAAAACTTTTGACAAGCTACATCAGTTCTTGAACAAATGTGTTTACTGTTGAATTCTGCCAAGAAGGCCTACACGATCTTGTTAAAAGGATCAGCCAGGCTTAATGCAGTAATTTCAAAAAGTGATGCTTTAAATGTGCTTCCATGACACATTTATTATTTCTTCTACAGTGGAACAAGTGGTGCCCCTTCCCCATACAAGTTTTTATTTGGAAAGTTCTTTACAGTTCTCACAGAGTTCACCTTCCCACCAATTAGATAGCTCACATTAGTGACAGAGGAGGAAGTGAAGCACACAGATTCAACAAATATCACAGTGTTTGGTCCTTAGAACATGTCATTTCAGACTTCAGTGGAGACCCTGCTTTAATGCCCTTCTGCGTCAACAATTCCCTTACACAGAAAACCAGCACAACTGGGAGTAAGATTCATGAAGAACACTTCTTGACACACACCCTTTCCTTGTGTAGATTATTCTTGAAGCAGGAAGCATTCAAAACATGAAGTGCCTTCTTCTAGTTGGAAATATCACCAAAGCATATTTCTAACTCTCAGTTTGGGTCTGAAAGATGTTGACTTGTTTAAAACTGTGGAGGGCCTTTATGGCTGAAGTAGGCTTTTAAGTAGACTGCCTGGTACCCTCCAGAAGTAGTAGGCTTTTATTGTTATGTGCTTTCAAGTTGATCCAACTTGTGGCAATGCTATCATGGGGTTTTCTTGCCAAGATTTATTTAGAGGCAGTTTGTCACTGCCTTCCTCTTTGGCTGAGCATGTGTGAGGTCACCCAGTGGGTTTCTATGGATGAGTGGGGATTTGAACCCTGGTATCCCAGAGTCATGGTTGAACATTCAAAGCACTATGCCAGGCTGGCTCTCAATTACAACTGTAGTAAACTACAACTCCCATAATCCCTGATCATTAGCCAAGATGATGGACCATGGGGTAGATGGTAGTTCTCACCCAAGTTTTGGTCCAAAACATATACAATAGAGTGCTAGGTTGCCTGTCTGTGCTATAAGACTCCTCTCGCTGATCTGTGCCTCTATATATTAGAACACAGTATTGTATAATGTTCAACCAATTGTTTAAACTTCAAAGTAAGCAAATTAGCTAAGTTCCATTTATTTTCTTATTTTTGAAAAAGGTTTTTCTTGGCTATACTGGTTTAAAGTGATGGGGAAGACCTCCCTCCTTCCCATTCTGTACAACATACAGTTTTTAAAATGCTGTTGTCTTTTGTCCTCTGCTCTGCTGTGCTCACAGCTGAGGAACAACTGTAGCACTCAGCAGCTCAGAACAAACAACATACTCACTTCCACCCATGGGACAATCTTCAGAACTAAGCAGCACATGTTCTAATGCTGGCCTGTTGACAAGGTAGCTTTTTATTTTAACACATAATATGGAGCTTAAAAATCTACTTGCAAAGGCACTACTAGAAAGAGCTGCTTAGAAGAAAAGAAGAGAACAAAACCCCAGCAACTTGGCGAGTCAGCCATTTGAAACTGATCTCATTGCCTAAATGTGTGACAATGAAGAAACTGTATTCTGCTTGGCCTTCACAAACACAGCATTCCTGATCAGAAATAGGATGAGTTTCGCTGAGCATGCAACTGTGTAGTAACAGAACACAAAAGAGTTAAATAACTCCAGGAATTCTGAAATTACTATAAAAAGACCCATGAGAGAGACAGATGTTTAGGTGGAAGACCACAGGTGGAAAAGGTACTTCTTGTCAACTACAGTTCCAAGATTTCTTAGAATTATACACCAAAATGTAACTTTTCCAAGCTCTGAGGAAGATACTCTTCTGATATGCCACCATCATAATAGCCGAGCCAAGAAAACAGCTCCAAAGCTCAATGCACTATAGTAATGTTGCAGAGAAGAGTATTTTGGAGAAGAAAAATGGATTTTCAGACTTTTCAAGCAGGCAGTGTAATGGAAGGCAACTTAGCATGTTCTACAAATCTCTTATAACAATAAGCTTTCAATATGTTACAGTATTTTGAATGTAGAATACTTTTTTCAGTCTCACAGTTCGTTTTCCTACAAAAATAGTTTATGAATCAAAGATACAGCTGCAAGAAAGAGACAGTGGCCAAAAAATGGTCATTCACTGTTCACATCTGTCTTCACATTAGGTTCAATTGTAACTTCTATATTGTGACTAGAAGAGCTCAATTTGTGGTTGTTTTCATTTTCTAAAACGTTCATTAATTACATAATTATATTGTCATCTGGAAAAGTCAGCTCATGATAGTCCTTATGTTCAATATTCTAATGATTTCAGAAGATACTGTGCCACAATGCCATATGCCTCAGTCATAGAATCATATGGGCCATCCAGTCCAACCCCCTACCTTACAGGAATACACAATCAAAGCATTCCCAACAGAGGGACTGTCAAGGTGTGCGTGCAAGTCCCTCATGGTCATGTGCAGAGGGCCAAGCTGCACTATAGGTGTAGGCACATGTGGCCTGCATAAGACTGCTAATAAAGCACTCACACACAGCATGTGTCTAATCTACGTCTTTGCTAGAGTACAGCAGAGTATATACAGAGTTGAATCCAAGAGGATCCATACAAGCATACATGATGCATGTCAGCAAGACAGACGAAGAATTAAGGGAATGGGACAAAGGACTGCACTGCTATTTATATACAACATGATGGGTTATACAGTCATACCCACAGAGCTTTTCCCAAGCTCACACTTTGTACAATCCTTTCCCATGAAGATATGAGTTGCTGCAGGCAGTACTGCAGCAACTCCCACATACTGGGTCTTGAGCACTAAACACCAGCTGTGCTTATAGCCTTCTCTACTGGCCCCTTCTGGCCATTGTTCCTTTTATTGTAAAATTTCCACACATGGTTTCTTTTACATACAACTTAACAAACACATATAACAGTGATTCCCTCCACCCAGGGACTTCCCTTTACATTCATGCCTCTTTCCAAAATACCATTGTTTCCAACTCGGGTTTGTTTCCCCTCCCCTTTATTAATACAAATTCTAAGAATTTACTCCATTTTTCATCAAAAACATTCTTATTTAGCCCTCCTTTTTTTTCCTTTAACCATATTTGTTAATTTCTCATTTATAGCTATATTCCATACTTCATTATACCATTCTTCTATTTGGTGTTCACCTTGTGTTTTCCATTTCTTTGCTGTTATTAATCTTGCTGCTGTCAGCAGATTTGTTAATCCTTAACAATTTGAGATTCTTGTATTTTTTCACAATATGATAATAATGCTATTTCAGACACATGCTTTCTACGGTCCCTGACAGGGACATCCAGCCCCTGTTTAAAAGTTCCAAAGGAGAATCTCCCACATTTCAAGGCAGTGTATTCCACTGTCGAACAGCTCTAACCATCAGGAAGTTCCTCCTAATTTTTAGTGGAATCTCTTTTCCTGTAGTTTGAGTCCATTGCTCCATGTCCTAGTCTCTGGGCAGCATAAAACAAGCTTGCTCCATCTTCAATAGGACATCCTTTCAAGTATTTAAACATGGCTATTTTGTCACCTCTTAACCTTCTCTTCTCCAGGCTAAACATACCCAGCTCCCTAAGCCACTCCCCATAGGGCAGGGTGTCTAGACCTTTTACAATCCTGGTCACTCTCCTCTGGACACATTCCAGCTTGTCAATATCCTTCTTGAATTGTGGTGCCTAGAACTGGACATGTGCCTTAGTTCAATCTTAGGTCTGAAAAGAAAGATAGAAATAGTAACCATGTTCCCCCAAAGGTGTCTTTGTTTTGTCTCTACTCGCTAACCAAGATTTTGTTGCCAATCTTTCAGAAAGAGCAGTTCACCAAAGCCTATTCAACTAGGGTGGAGAGATAATCCTGAGATTTTCCAAGTGCTTACTATTTCAGTTCTAGCAACTCCAATCAAAATTGAAGTGAGTTCTTTATGTGGCAGTTCTTAATTTTCCCTGTCAAAGATTAAGAGTATTAATAAAGATTCTGAGAAAGGAATATTTTGTCTCATAATTTAATTTAACCTGCTTAGAATTTTATCCCTAAATTCCAGGACTTTAGAGCAAAAGACCCACCCATTTTCCAAAGTGCCTCTACTCTCATACTGTCTCAGACTGATGTAAAATTGCTAGGGCTTGTCTAGAAAAGAGAATATAATGCTGATTGTTGGGTATTAACGCAAAATCACAGCAGTGTACTTTTGTCTCCACAGTGCTTTGGCAAAATCACTGGTATGAGAAGCTATCTGTGTTTGAAGGTCACATGCAGCCATATCTGTGAATCAAGATGGTGGCTGAGAGTGAATCACTCACATTATTATTCTCCAAAAGTTATTGCCGCTGCACAGTTGTCTTTAACTGTAAATCTAAGGTGTGCAAGTACAACCCTTGTTTGGTTGTCTCAGCACAGTAAAAAAGCATACAATCAATACCACAAAACTGCAAAATGGTGCTTCTAGCCACTTCATTGCCAGCAAGCCCTCCCCCACACATGTCCAACCAATCAGCTTTCCACTTCCACCCTGCACAGCAATGCAAATTGGTTATCCAAATGTGCAGTAATGTGCTTTTCTGTGTATTTTTTTAAAAACCCCAGGAAAAGCTATGAAGGCTTTTCCTATGTAGTTTTTGGAGTTCTTGGCCCCCCTCCTTCCAAATACTGCAAATCTCCTGCAGATTCCATTAGGACAAAATGTATTCTCCTGGAATTCTACGAGTTTTTTCACCATCTAGACAACCCCCTTGTCAACTTTGTGTAGTTAAATGCAAACTGTTTTGATCACTAGTTATTTGGAAAAAGGGGAAATTGATTTGTGGAGTGGTCCAAACCCACCCACCCTTTTTTTTTTTTTAAATCTGAAATGGATTTTTAAACGTTTCATCCCTGAATTAACTTTGCCTCTTTTTGTGTGTAGAATGAGTACTTGGTGATGGCTTTGTAAATGTTCACAACTAATTTTGTAGATTTGGGGTAACTATTAAAACAGAATGTTTTATACATGGTTAAGGCTCTTCTGGGTCCTGAGGATCTGTTTGTATATTCTGCAAATGAGGTAACTTGAGCAATTTTGAAATCAAAGTGGTCTTAATTCTTTTAGTTTTTCTTGTAACTTTAGCTATAAGGTAATCATAAAGAGGTCTCCGAGGGCTCATCTACACTGACTGCTTACGTAAATCCAGGCTGAATCCAGTGCGATGGCCATCGTCCACATGGGCCAGTCGAGCTGACACTGACCTGTCCCATTTTCAGAGCCACTGCTGCATCACCAGCCAAAGCAGCTCTGTCTTCTCCTTGTGGATCACACAGGTGCCCTGTTCTGACCTCAGCAGAAGTGATGATGCTGGCCAGGCTCTCGCGGGAGCCACTTAGTGGTATAATAATAATAATAATAATTATTATTATTATTATTTATACCCCGCCCCTCTGCTAAAAACAATCGGGGTGGCTCAGTATGGTAGCAACAGCTCCGATGGAGAGCCATCCCCTTCCCTGAGTGGCCCAGCACAGGGTTAGAGAGATGGTGCTGTGTTTGCATGTGGACATATGGATCAAGGTGAATCTAACCCGATCCAGCTATCCAGACAGCAAAAGAACCCAATGTCACTCTGGAATATCTGGAAAACCCTGGAGTTTTCCCTGACTTTGCTTAGCTCAAAGCAAAGTTGGGTTAAGGGCAACAAATGCAGTTCCTCCACGAAAGTAGCCAGACATTTTCTGGATTGCCAACATCAGATTCTGGGTGAGTCCACATTTTTTTGCTGGTGTAGACAAGCCCTCATTGTATGTTGGTGATATTTAACAAATTGCTTATATTTATTGTTGCACTTGAAGTTTGAACGTTCTAGAAAGGAACAGAATGAAGACAGTGATGGAACTTGGACTCAGTGCACTATTTGCAAGTTGGGTAAAGTTTGAAGAAAATTAAAAGAATCATGTAAAGTCTGATCTGCATCAGTGTGCACCCAGGCAACTAAGATGTCTGCTTTAATAAACATCATTAGCTGTGCCAAATGGACTGCTTCATAGTATTTCAAGAGATGAAGATTGGGCATCATGCCTCCCTCTTCCTTCTGCAGCCCCCTGTACCATCTCTGCTGTTCCACAGAATTGGAGAAACACCTGAAACAGAAAAGCACGTGGTAAAAAAGATCCAGAAATGAAGGGTCCGGTCTTGGGCATGCAGTAGCAGAGCTTGGAAATGTTACCTTTAAAAAATACACTACAACTCCCCAAATCCAGCATCCAGCATGATCCTAAGCTCTGAAAAGAACACACATGTGAGGTGGTATGGCTGTGTAGGCTATGCCCTGTGGCCAACTGTTTGGCATCTGCGATACATGTCGACATGAATCCATAGAGCTGTTCCATGGAGGGGGGGGAGCTTGATTCATGGGAGGCAGCTTGATTCAGGGTCTCTCCCTTGTAAGACCACAAAGATTGCTATTGAGCATGGAGGGAAGCCTCCACTGATACGGATTAGCAATTCCTTCCCATTTCAAATAGCAGCTTGAGGGGCAGGGCTGTCTTAACAGCATTATGGGGCCCTGGGCAAAGCAGTGCACTGGGCCCTGCCTACACAACCACTCACAGGAATAAACATGTAAATTATAGATAAAATAATTTTATATTTATTGGTACCTCCAAGAAAACCAGTGTTTGGGCCCTCTCCCTGGTGTACAGCTTCATTGGGAGCAAAGTCCCTTTCCATCCAGACTTCAGAATCCCCGATGAGTAAAACAGCAGAGATAAGAATGAAAAAGAAGAGAGGAGAGAAGCGCCTTCCAATGTGGGAAAGGAGGGGGGAAGCAAAAGCAATGTCTCGGAAGGGCATCTCCGCCTTGGAGCAATGGGAACCGTGGGAAGGGGAAGAGAGGCGGGGTGTGGGTTGGCAGCCTCTGCCTCTGGGAGAGGGAGAGAACGCAGACTGGAGGGTTGGAAAGAGGCTGGTGGGGCTGTTGGAGAGTGTGTGTGTGTGAGAGAGGGAAGAGTAGCTCTGCAGTTTGTGGCTGCACAGGCAGCCACTCTAAGCAGAGCTGAGGAGGCGGGTCAAGCCTCCCTTTCTCGGCAGCTGCTTGGCTTTTCTGCTTCTTCTGGCAGGGTTTCCCCAGTGCCTCCCTTGCTTTGCTCCTCTGTCAGGACTCCCCCTCCAACCACCTGTCCCTCCTCCTCCTTGCCTGTTTCTCCTCCTCCTCCTCCTTTCTTTATCTTCCCTATTCCCCATTCTCATGAATGCACACATGCCTACTCTCTGCTACAAGTCATAATTTTTCTCCTTCTACCAAGTTAGCGGGAGATTTGAATAATGAGGCGGGTGATAGAAAAATTAGTGTTAAATTCTGGTCTGTGCATAAATTAGAATCATAGAATCATAGAGAAAAGACCACAAGGGCCATCCAGTCCAACCGCCTGCCCTGCAGGAATATACAATCAAAGCACTCCTGATATATGACCATCTAAGCCTCTGTTTTAAACACCTCAAAGAAGAAGACTCTACCACACTCCCAAGGTTGTGTATTCCACTGCGGAATAGTTCTTGCCATCAGGAAGTTCTTCCCAATGTTTAGGTGGAATCTCTTTTCCTGTTGTTTAAGTCCATTGCTCTGTGTCCTAGTCTCTGGAGCAGCAGAAAACAAGCTTGCTCCATCTTCAATATGACATCCCTTCAAATATTTCAACATGGCTATCATGTTTAAAAACCTCCAAAAAAGAGACTCCACCACACTCCGAGGCAGTGCATTCCACTTCCAAACAGCTCTTAGCATGGGGCCCCAATGCTCATGGAGCCACCAGGCAACTGCCCTGCATGCCCATACACTAAGACGGCACTATTGAGGGGGACAAATGGGAGGCTTAGCTCACTCTGGACACAGTGATCCTGATCCTTCACCCACCCACCCACCTCTGGAGCTGCTGTCTACAAATATGTTTTAACAAAGTTTTAATCAAATTACTTTCATCCAGTTAAAAGACCTGGAGTTATCATCATAACAGGGATGAAGAGATGACAACAGCATACACAAAACACTGCAAGCAAACCAAAACAAAGCAGTCACAAAAGGTTATGCAATGGCAAGGGATGCATTTAATGTTACATGTTGTTTGGTTCTCGGAAGTATTGGGACACTGCTGTCTCCTCAGGGGATTCCATTTGGTGTCTGTTAGTTTGTTACTTGGTAACATGTAACATCCATGTCATATGAGGTACATTCCAGTCATCTCCTGAGAAATAACATTATTACAAGCATGCATCACTCTTCCTTTGTTTGGTGAAGTAGCTGTGTTTCAACTCTTCCCCCGCAAAAGAGCATTTGCCATTAGCCAGAGGTTCTCCCCCACCCTTTTTTTCCCATGGTAGAAGCTGGAACAGCACAGATTCCTTGTTTCAGAGGAAATCATGATGTGAACAGGCTTTTCACTTAAGCAGGCATAAAGCTGGTAAAGAAAGCTAACAAGAAAAAATGGCAGCAGCTGGATCTATAGAACTGCCAGATCTCAAGAAACTGGCAGAAAAGGCCGGAGATGACAAAAGATCAGAAGAAAACAAGAGACGCATAAGTGTGTTATACAAGGAACTTTTCCTCAAACCGTTTTTTAATGGGCCCTTGTATAGTTTGTAACTAGTGGACTTTCATGTCTGCTGTCCCTTGATATGGTTTGACTAGAACAGTGCATGTTTAATGACCTTTTCCCCAGAGCATCAAGCCATGGGATCCTGAGTCTTTAGTTTCTGTCTTCACTGTGTAGATAGTGAAGCCAGAAAACCATTCCGACCAATGGTTTCTCAAAGGGCAAATACAAACAAAAGAAAAAGAGAGGGGCAATGATCAGGGTCATTGATTAAAGGGACTGGGATATTTCATTGATGCTTCAAAATCCAATGGAATTGACAGTACACACGTAACTAAATTGCTTGCTGTGGTATTCTAAATTTGGTAACAAATGTGATAAGTCTCTTATTATATCACAGCATGACGACAAAGCAAGCTACCCATCCATGTTATAAAATATAGAGGTGTCGGGACAAAGCAATCTCTGAAGTGTCTTTGTAACATAATTTAGGAGAGTATTAAACGGTGCATATACCAGTGTTTGTGTTGGGGCTGATGAGGGAGGCTAGTGTAACATTTCCTTCAGTGATTGGCTCTCCTTCTATGTGTGCAATTGGGAGCCACCTATTCACTGCATCCATTCAGGTACAAAAACACTTCATCGATCTAACCTTTTGACAATAGTTGAAATCAACATTCAAGTTCTAGAAAGCTTGTGAGACCAAGGACCTGGCAGGCAAACAGCTAAGCCATCTTGAAATATCCTGGTGTTTGCACAACCAGGAGAAAGTTCTCTTCTCTGCATGAAGAGAGCAGGATAGCAACTTTAATGTACAGTTATTATGGGACAGGAACTGAGTGGCATTCTGAATCTATTTGCACAAAACACTGAATATAACCTGTTCCATTAGCTTCTGAACCCAAAGAGTGTTTGCAAAATGGAAGATGGAAGATACATTTTTTGTGAAGTTGAAGGCTTTCACGGCTGGCATCCATAGGTTTTTCATGGGGGGGGGGTTTCCAGACTGTGAGGCCGTGTTCTGGAAGAGTTTATTTCTGACGTTTCGCCTACATCTGCAGCTCGCATTTTTAACACATGTGTGCACCATTTTAAGGGGTATTTGCCCTGGATTCTCACCAGAACTGCCCGGATGTCATCTGGGCAGTTCAGAGTAAGATCGGGGCAAAAACCCTGCATCGTCTGGACTTCTGGGTGCAGGAGGCCATTTCATTTGGCCTGTCTAGACAAGCCCTTGCTGTAGTCACTGAGTAGAAAAAGAGTAGAAAAATCTGCCACTGTGTTACCCCTGAACTTCTGAAGCTCTGTTATGTATCCCACTGTCTTCAGAAACACAGCTGGGGATGGGGACACAAGATGATGCCTCTTTTGTTGTGGCACCCAAGCAGTGACACTCTCTTCACAGAAACAAGTCTTTTTCTCTTTCTCTCTCAATCTCTCTCTTTCTCATAAACGTCAGGTGAGCTCCTCTATGTTTGTTGGGACAGCCCACAATGCTAAATCAGTTGGAAGATAATGGAATTGTAGTCCAATGCATCTGGAAAGCACCTAAATGGGTAAGGCTGTTTTATGATTTTTTTAAAAAAAAAATGTTTATTTTTGCAGTAATCTGAATGGATTTTATTCAGCTGGACCCAGATCTACACATGTGCAACATGCCTCCTTGCCTCTCCTTCCCAAGGACACCCCTCCTGCCAATCCTCCAGTGCTACACAGAAGTCAGGGAATCCTGCTGAATTAAGTACTTCACAGCATGGGGTATGGGTGTGAAGGGAAAGGGGGAATCCTCAGCAATGTGGTGGAGCCATTTTCTATGATGGATGGCTATCCGGTTAGAGGGAGGGGGAGCAATAGGTCTTTGAAACCTTAGTTTAATGATTTGGCCTATTTGGCATTGCACATTCATTTGTGAATGAACATTATCCCATCAAAATAGAGCCAGCAAGCTGTTTACAAGAAAGAAAGCCCTTCAGAAGACACTTCCATCTCACCAAGCACAGCACTTGTGCAAATCTTGTCACTTCCTTCCTCACAGTTCGATTTAGCTGAAGAAAAAGGGGAGTGTAAATTCTTTCTTTCCCTGGCAGCCATTCTGCAGCAGCTCATACACCATTCGTATCATCAGGTAGAAGAGTTAAGTTTGAAAGTAATCTTCGCTTCTTGTTTGGCACACCCTCACTTCCAAATTATTAACAGTTTCAAGTGGGCATTATTATTGACATTATTAGTAAAATAACCAAAGTCTTTCAAGAGTGGACTGTTAGCTACTAGAAAGGCTGACATTACTGAGGCGTTGTAATAAATTGGCTACTGTACTGGCTTAGCTTAGAACATGAAAATCAATGTGCTTTACAGATCAGAACCAAAATATGTACAATAAGCCACCAACAATTAAGCCGGGTGAAGGTGAAGAGGCAGCTGCTTTCATCAAGAAAGGGAATAGGTGCATTCATCAATGGAGACCACAACAATTGGCTAGAATATGATACATTCTCATTAACACTTCAAAGGTAAAGAGATGTATCAGTAAACTTAATAAAACAAGAGTTAAAATGCTGTTATCTTTATAAGCTGCTTTTTAAAAAAGGGACAGGTATACAAGCCTACCTGTCTCAAATGTTCTCAACCTGCTCAACAGGTGTCTGCATGCAGCTTCACTGTAAAAAAATAGATACAAGTTGCCCCCTGTATCTGCATGGAATACATTCCTGGACATACTGTGGACATGCAAAACCATGGATAATAGTGAACCCTATCGAAATGAATGACTTCCAGCCCAACTTCTAGTGGAAGCGTACCACAGAATCATGCTGGAGGACCTAGAAAATGCCTAGAGAGGACATTTTTTTCCAGACATTGGATAAGTGAAACCGAGGATACTGGTCCTATAGATACAGGGGTTGACCTGTACTGTGACTCTGTTTCCCTTCTACCAAGCAAGAACAGAACTATTTCATTACATTATTAGGATGTTTTATTGTGCAGAAACAAAATTATCCTAATGCTTTATCATAAAAGTGGTCCACAGCAAACAGTTAGCTGAACTTTTTGGAGGAATCTGGATTAGATTGTGTTCTTTGCTGAACTTGGATCAACAAACACAGCAGCTCCAAACAGAATGAAGTACAGAATGTAATCTCAACTTTCCCCATACTGAAGGAAATTCAGGTCATTGTTTCAAATGTAAACCATTTCTATTATTAATCACAGTAATGTAATCATTGCATAATACTTTTGAGGCCCCTTTTGTTGGGAAATGTTATTTATGCATGCTGATCTCTATACTCAGTTATAAAACATCTTATTTATACATGAAGAAATGTCTATTCATTATTTCCTGATTCATAAGAAATATGTTATATTCTATCCAAAATTTCATTGCAACTTTGAATTTAAAATTTTATATATATATATATATATATATATATATATATCCCAGTAAAAGAAATGTACAAATGGCATAAGAAGTTGAGGACTGATAGAAGAAAAAGCAAAAGGGCACAGTGCCTCATAGAAAAAGATGCTTTGGCATTTTGGAGTATATAGTGCATCTTCAAGGTATAACTTGCTTCACTTTAAATATACAATCAAGATACTGTTTTCAGTCAATATTTGGCATGTGCTGAACTGTGGAATGCACTGCTTTTGTAAATACAGCTGTACTTAACTGCAGCCAAAACTGAAAAAAAAAAATTAAATGTGCAGAGCTGAATTTTCTACAGTGGAATTGCATATTTCTTGTTTCTTTAGTACTTCCCTTTTTCTGTCCATAGCTTCACCCCATTGACAGCCATGCTGGTGGCACTTTTTTTTCTAGGAGTATTTAAATCCAAAGGAATGGTACTTTTGGTAAATGCTGCAAAAGAGAAAAAGAAAAGGGCAATTACTCATTTGCTGAAAGGCAAGATGTAAACAAAGAGACACTGGCCACAGTTAGACACAAAGTTGTAGGGGAGGGAATAATGTGGCCCTCTAGATGTTGGACTTCAAATCCCTGAAGCCACTGGCAGCATAGGCAATGGTCAGGAATACTGGGAGTTGCAGTCCAACAACTTCTGGCAAACTGCATGATTCTTATCCTTGCATAGTGGCAACATGTTTGCATTGCAGCATTGTATTAAATGTAGAGCTGCCTCTAAGGAATACTCAGAAATTTCAGTTGGGGCTAGAGAGCATACTGGAAACAGCTGAATGGCACATATTTCACAAGCTTTAACACAAGGGCACAGGGTGTTGCTCTGTTTCTGAGTACAATTCAGTGTTGCATTTACTTATTAAAGACCTTAGCAGCTCAGGATCCAGCTACTGGAGAGACAGCCATCTCCCTGTCCAGAAAGATAACTCTTAGCATAGGGGTGGGCAAAGTGTCCAGAAGCTGCACGCAGCCCCCCAGGGCCATTTTGGCCCCTGGGGCAGTCAAAATATTTTTTGCAAAAACAAAAACCCTCCAGAATGCCACCAAATGCACTCTAGAGATGTGTGTGGAGGGCATTTCCACCATGAATGGAGGACCCCCACCCCCCAGAGTAAAAAACAATTTTTTTCAAAAAGCATTACCCTGAAATGCTCCAAAATGTTCACTAAAGGGCATGGAATGTACTTCAACCACATTTTGCAGGCCTCCTGGGCCAAAACTTGGTGAAAATATACCAACACCCTCTCTAGAGGCATTCAGAAGCAGTTTGTTTGTTTGTTTGTTTGTTTGCAGGAGCAAGTGTGGCCCTCCAAAGTTTCCTATGGGACTAATGTGGCCCCCTTGCATTCCACAGTTGTCCATCCCTCAGACTCTTCCTTAAGTATTCTTGGACTTCAGAGTTAAGGCAGATAGTGATCAGAGATTAGGGACGGGTGAGAAATAAGAATTTTAGTACAATTTTAATCAAATTTGTACCTTGTGAAGCAGTAAAAGAATGGCAGATAATGGGCCATCAACCAACCATTAGCCAAACAGACACTAATCCTCCTTGCACTTCTACACCCAGAAACTAACCATTCAAATACACAAATTTACATATACTCCCCAACAGGGGTTTACAGTATATAAACTCCACACATACTCCTACCCAACCATTCTCTGAAGATGCCAGACACAGATGCAGGCGAAAAGTCAGAAGTAAACTCTTCCAGAACATGGCCTCATAGCCCAGAAAAAAACCAAGGAAAATCTATGGATGCCGGCCGTGAAAGCCTTCGACTTCAAATTGTATGGAAAATCACACCTTCCGGAACACAACAATATATTTCTTCATTAAAAAAAAAAAAAAAAAAAAAACTACTCACTACAAACATATTGGGGCAAATGCTCCCAATACACAGAAATACATTAAAAGCTAGAAGGTGATTTGCAAGACTGAGTACATTTGAGGAAGATGGACAGAAAAATGTTCACATTAGGAGAGTTATGCACAAAGATACATATGCCTTTTAAAAAATTAAAAAGTCAGGCCAAACTGAAGTCCAGCCCTGAAATTGACAGATTTGTCCATCCCTACCTGAGACAGGGACTTTTCAGTTTTGGTGCCCCAGCTCTAAAATATTCTGCCCTGGTAGGCTTGTCTGGTATCCAATGTGATGCCTTTTTAGCCTTGAGAAAGTCTCCTTATTTGCCAACCTTTTACAGACTGCTAAGGAGCTTTTTGCTTCCGAGTCCTGTTTTTTATGCATGGTGTGGTACTACTAATATATTTCTAACTGCTGTGCTGTTTGTTTTGTTTGTTACTGTTACTGTACTGCCTTTAATTGTTGCTTTCTTATTTTAAAATGATTTCTCATTCTAAGAGTCTTCAGGCTGAAAAATAGAATACGAAAAGAAAAGAAATAAACAAGAAAATAGGTGTCCATCTATTACATATTATTTACATATGGTATGCAAGAGCAGGACATTTTAATATCCATATAGTTTCTGCACTACCTTGCACAAAAAGTGATTCATTCCTCCAGATGTTTTGGACTTCTGCTCCCAGAATCTCCAACCACTGGAAACTATTGCTTTAAGGCTGGTGTTTTTTAACGTATTTTGGTTGTGAAGTTTTGGAACAAGAAAACGCACTTTCTTTCTTAAAGCTACTGGCCTGGGTTCTGTGTTGTGCTCCCATACTGGAAAAGACTTTGATTCAGCAAAGGCCAAGGTCTCTTCCACACTACACAATTATAGTATTCTGATACAACTTGGTTGCCATGGTTGCATCCTGTGGAATCCTAGGATTTGTAGTTTGGTTACTACTGCTCTGGCAGAGAATTCTGAATACTTCACAAAACTACAAATCTCAGAATTCCTTAGGATGGAGCCATGCCAGGTGTCAAAGTGTGAAAGTGAAACATCACTGGTGGAAAAGGGAGGAGAGGTGAACTTTTCTGATTCACCCGAAAGCCTCCAATGTTCTGGAAGTTCTTCCAACTTTTCCCAACAACTGAGGAAAATGGCTCTCCCCTCTTCTGTGAGTGAATGAAGGTTCCAAAGCCAATGAATTGTACTGATCATGGATGCAAGCATGACCCCACAGAATCAGTGGCCAAAATAAAAACGTAAGTTTTCAGGCAGGACTACAGTTCTGCTCATGTGTTTCTTGAGGCCACAATGGCCAGGAGTATTGGAGAGACGAGGACAACAGCTGCAAGGAATGGGGTGTATGGTCATTTCACGGGTGCAAAGTTAGCCTTTCCATTAAGCAGAATGAGGCTGCCACAGGCAGCAGATTTTGGGCATATCATTAAAAAGCAGCAAATTGTTAGTTATTTAACTTATGACTTCCTTTTTCATTGCCAGGAAGGAGGAGAGGTGTTTATGAGATTTTCTGCCTGAGGTGTCAAAATAACTTGGCTGACTTTAGGTAAAATGCACCTTGACTTTGGAATTAAGGGTTATGTTTCATTGCTGTGCCTCAGGCACTGAAGCATCTTAGGGTGGCCCAGACAGATGGAGAATTGGCTGCATGGCGAAATAACTACTGAGGTTGCTTTGTACCTTTTGTGCCCAGACCATGGGGGTGTGTGGATGGGATGTGAATGTTTCCTGAGATCTTATTGTTTCTCCTTCTTGAAGCAGGGACCTCCTTATAGAGTATACTATGTTACAGTGGGCCATGTTGCAGTTCTCATAAAAGGAGATATCCCAGAATGCATGGCTGGAGACTTGTAAAAGAACTCTGCAACCAAAGAAGCAGCAAGAAAGAACCGCTGACTGTTTGTGGTGTACTTCACTTGTTTTAACTGTAATGTCAGGCTTCCTGAAAGGATTCATGATGCAAAGTTGTGGAAAATGTGACTGCTTCCAGGCGTACACCAGCTTTGCTGTTTAACAGGGTCACTGGGAACTGGTCTGAGAAAGAGATGCCAAGAAAACAGACTGTCCCACAGGGAATCAGACTACAACAAGTATTTGCTTGTTCACAAATTTGTCCATCTATCCATGTTTAAGATCCTACGAAGGGATGTGATGTATCCTAGAGGTTTTCACCAGGCACCCACAGATATCTTGAATTTTGCAAATGATCTTATAGCATATCAGGCAGGAGATTTAATTTGGGCTTTCTTAATGAGGTGTAAATTGCTACAGATTGAGGGTTAATTACCCCTGAAGAGCTGGAATCCCACTTCAGATGTAGTTGGGTATTAAAATCTCTTGCTCCTTGATACAAAAAAGACTGGTATGTGTGTGGCTATTTATGTCAGGAGTTAGAGACTGAACTCCATTACAGAATGGCTGAACAACTGCAGAATCATGCTGAGTCATAATGGCTGACTTCATGAACTACCAAGTCATGCCTAGTCAGGGCACTAGAGGGCAATGTCATATATGAGCTCAGAACAGAGCTCACTTCCTCCTCTTCTTGTGAATGCTGATGTCTGGTGAAGCAGTTTGCCCTTCAAATGTAAATATTTGTACATATTGCAACTGTTTGACTTTGAAGATAACAGTGCCTCCTACTTATTTGAACGTCAAACACTCTGTGCGTGAGTATTCTTGGGAATGGATTGCTACTAAGTCTGCTGAGATAGTTTTTTTGGCTTCTGCCAGGGTTTGAGTGTCCTATCATCCCCTGAAAGGGGTTATGGGCCCAGCTGATTGATCTCAGATTAGATAAAGTGCACCCTGAAAAGTTCCCAGAATCTTTTTGTTTTTGAGGGTTTTTTTTTTTGGCTAGTTGGCTGTGAAACAGTTAGGTTTCAGCCAGGCTCTGTGTTAGAGCTATCTTCAGGCAGCCTTGAAGAGCTGCCAACTGTTTGTGTTTCATAGCTGGAGATTATTTTTTTATTATTATTCAGACAGCACAATAGCAGATACTAGCTACGTTCGTTTTGAGAAATTGGCTGATGGAAATGATCCAGCCTGGAGTTTATATATGGAGGCTTTATTAATTAAGGAAAATTTGTGACATGTTTTGGAAAATGAAAGTGTGATCCCAGAGGGTTCAGAAGATGAAAAAGCAGCATTCAGGCTAGCAGACCAGAAGGCTAGAGCTGCAATTCTCTTATCGCTCAGCCCTTTCCAGTTAATACACACGGTCCCAGCAAAGACAGCCTTTCAGCTTTGGACAGCTTTGAAAACGATTGATCAGAATTCGTCCTGCCTCTCAAAGATGATATGGGCTAAGAGACTTTATAGCACAAAGCTGTCTACTGGAGGCTGCGTGAAAGCTCTTTTGGAGGAATTGAGGCAGCTTCTTCAAGAGGTGGCCAATAGAGGGGTGGACATTCCAGAAGCCCATAAGTGTTTTATTTTATTGGGCAGTTTTCCAGAGGAATGGGATTTCCTAATGTACAGTCTGCAGACCATCAGGGAGCCTGATTTGTCTGTAGACCTGGTAGCTGAACGTATTCTGGAAAAGGTCCAATGCAAGCAATTTGATTCCCGGACGGAGGGAAATAAACAGCCACAAATTACCAGACGCAATTGGGAGAGCACTGAAACACACCCAGAGGCATCTGATGTGGAGGAGGGAGCCTGCAGCTACATGAAACGCTGTATTACATGTTGCCTAAAGGGAAGGTGGCAAATGTGAACCCTACAGACAATGTGCCACTACATGATAAGTGTGTTCATTACTACCACAGGCTAACGGGCCATGCTAGTTACAAAGGGTTAAAGGAGCTAGCAAAAGTGTGCACTGGTCTAAACATGAAACACTACCCAAGATTCTTAGAATGTGCTGTGTGCAGGAAAATTAAGGTGAAGGCTTTCCCTATTTCCAAAAAGACCCAGTGTGTCACCAAGAGACCCTTTGAAGTTGTCCACGCTGATTTAGCAGGCCCCTAAAAGCCCAATGAAGGGTACAACCACTATTTATTTGTGATAGTCAACAGACACACTAGGTACACCTACGTATACTTACTGAAGGAGAAAAGTCAGGCTGCAGACAAGTTCTGTGAGTGGGTGAACTCAGTGGAACAGGAATTTCCTTCTCATAAGGTTTCCAGTCTGGTGACGGATAGAAGTATAGTGTCCAGATCAAGGGAAGTAATAGTGCCGCTGTATTCTGCCTTGGTCAGACCTCACCTAGAATGTGTCCACTTCTGGGCACCACAATTCAAAAAGGATATTGACAAATTGGAGTGTGTCCAGAGGAGGGTGACTAAAATGGTGAAAGGTCTGGAAACCGTGCCTTATGAGGAGAGACTTAGGGAACTGGGTATGTTTAGCCTGGAAAAAAGTCGGTTAAGAGGCAATATGATAGCCCTGTTTAAGTATTTGAAGGGGTGTCACGTTGAGGATGGAGCAAGCTTGTTTTCTGCTGCTCCAGAGATTGGAACACAGAGCAATGGATGCAAGCTCCAGGAACAGAGATTCCACCTCAACATTAGGAGGAACTTTTTGACAGTAAGAGCTGTTTGGCAGTGGAACGCACTCCCTCGGAGTGTGGTGGGGTCTCCTTCCTTGGAGGTCTTTAAACAGAGGCTGGATGGCCATCTGTTGGGGATGCTTTGATCGTGATTTCCTGCATGGCAGGGGGTTGGACTGGATGGCCCTCGTGGTCTCTTCCAACTCTGCAATTCTATGATTCTAGGGGAGAGGAATTCTTATCCAACAGTGTTCAGACCTGGATGTGTAGGAGGGGCATTAGACACAAGACCACAAACACAGTGTCTCCAGAGGAGGATGAGCTTGCAGAAAGGAAAATTGGGATGTTCAAGTGTATAATGGAGTGCATGATGGAAGATGCACAAGCCCCAGCTGGGCTGGGGGGGGGGAGGCAGTGAAGACTACTGCTTACCATTTAAATAGACTGTAGATGTCTAGCAACCTCTCCATTGACGCCCCCTTGTCGTGGGAGAGAGGCTTGCGTACCCTAATGATGTTTTGAGCTATGCTGGCGGTGGCATAATAGCCACTGGTAGGGTCTCCCATGCCAGACAGGTCAAAACCGAAGGGTCTGACAAAGAGCGTCAAAGGGCAGGATGGGCTCTCCAGCCTTGTGGCAACCGTCCTAGGAGAAGGAAAACTCCAATCCCAAACCCGGGCAGATGGTGCTCGTCCAACCCTGTAAGGTCAACCATCTAAGAGAAGGAAACTCTAATCAAACCTACGGCCCGAGGACCTCACTGCCACGTCCATGCTTGCAAGGCCACGGCAGATGAATCTCTGGTTTAAAGGGTGAGGCCAGTTCTGTGCACGCTGCGCTCCACCAGAAAAATCCATTGCACAGGCTCGAAGGACAAATCCATTTCCAAAAAAGCCCTGTAGCGACTGGCGAGGGACGAAACCGGCAGGTGTAAAGATGCACTGGAAGCCGCAGCCCCAACCCTGCATGCAGGCGGTTCAGGACATTGGTCGCTCAAGCCTGACCCGGGAGATGACAGTCTTGTTCGGCAGCATTCTGAACGACCAAGCAGCCTTTTTTAAGGAGAGCACTGCTTGCTCCACATGGAGAGGGGCCTAGAAAAGGTGGCCTAAAGAAAGCTCATCCCCAACTACCTGGTTGGCTAGCCGCGGCCAACGGGAATCTTCTGATGCGGTCAAACCAAGGCAAAGAAACAAAGGCACACACCGGCCTCCAAAGGTGTAAATAAACTGACACTTGCATGCTGGAACATCAGAACCATGCAAGACTCTGAAGATAGTGGACAGCCTGAGCGTCGTTCTGCCCTAATAGCCCTTGAACTATCACGGCTTAATATTGACATCGCTGCTCTTAGTGAAGTTCGCTTCCATGAGGAAGGCAGCCTTAAAGAACATGGCGCCGGCTACACACTTTACTGGTCTGGCAAACCCAAAACCGAAAAACATCTGTCAGGAGTAGGCTTTATGATTAAAAACTCCATTGCCTCCAAACTCGAAACCTTGCCAACAGGACACTCTGATCGCATTATTTCCTTACGCCTCCCACATGTTGTTCTCTTTAGTATATATGCCCCAACTATGCAAGCTGACCCTGTAGAGAAAGACAAATTCTACACAGACCTACGCCAACTCATACAAAAAGTCCCTGTAGAAGATAAAATTATTATCCTTGGTGACTTCAATGCCAGAGTAGGAAAGAACTCCGAAGCCTGGAAAGGTGTCTTAGGCAAGCATGGTGTTGGAAATTGCAATGATAACGGACGCCTCCTGCTAGAGTTCTGTGCAGAACAACAGCTGACTATTACAAACACAATCTTTCAGCAGAAAGATAGCTTGAAGACAACCTGGATGCATCCCCGATCCAAGCATTGGCACCTCATTGACTACGTTCTAGTCCGTCAGAGAGACATTCGTGATGTCCGTCATACCCGAGTGATGCCCAGTGCAGAATGCCAAACAGATCATCGCCTTGTCAGATGTAAACTAAATCTTCATCTTAAGTTCAAACCTAAGAGGGGTGGCATCTTAAAGAAGAGACTCCAAGTCAACAATCTTCAACAAGCTACCATGAGAGACAACTTCCAGGCAAATCTACAAACGAAACTTGAAGACCACCCTACAGATCCTTCTCCTACAGTGCTTTGGCAACATATCAAAAACAGTATCCTCCAGTCTGCAGAAGAATCACTTGGCTTCTCCCACAAGAAAAATCAAGACTGGTTTGATGAAAACAACCAAGAGATCCAGGAACTGTTGGCAAGGAAGAGAGCTGCTCACCAGGCATACCTCGCCCAGCCAACCTGTCATGTAAGAAAAGCAGCTTTCCGCCTCACATGTAGCAAACTACAACAAAAACTCCGAGACATGCAGAACAAGTGGTGGATCAGTATAGCAGAAAAGACACAACGCTGTGCAGATCTGGGTGATCATAGAGGATTTTATGAAGCTCTTAAAGCAGTGTTTGGACCTACTTATCAGGTCCAAAGCTCCTTATACAGTACAGATGGTCAAACATTAATTACTGATAAAGCCTCCATCCTAAATCGTTGGGCTGAACATTTTCAAAGTCTCTTTAGCGCCAACCGAGTAGTCCAAGCCTCAGCTATCCAAGATATGATACAAAAACCAATGAAAAATGAATTGGACATAGCTCCCACTTTGGAAGAGACCTTTAAGGCCATACAGCAGATGAAAAACGGCAAGGCAGCTGGGATTGATGGAATCCCACCTGAAGTTTGGAAACACGGAGGTCATGCACTCCACGAAAAATTCCACGAATTCCTTGTGAATTGCTGGGAAAAAGGGGAACTGCCATCAGACCTCCGAGATGCAGTCATCATCACCCTGTACAAGAAAAAAGGAGCAAAATCCGACTGCTCAAACTATCGAGGCATAACACTGCTCTCTATTGCTGGAAAAATCCTTGCAAGGATACTCCTGAACAGGTTAGTTCCTGCTATTGCAGAAGAACTTCTCCCTGAAAGCCAATGTGGCTTCAGAGCCAATAGGAGTACTACAGACATGGTATTTGCCCTTAGGCAACTGCAAGAAAAATGTAGGGAGCAGAACAAGGGTCTCTATGTAACATTTGTCGACCTCACCAAAGCCTTTGACACTGTAAGTAGAAAAGGTCTGTGGCAGATCCTGGAAAGACTAGGATGCCCCCCCAAATTCCTTAAAATGATTATCTTGCTACACGAGGGACAGCGTGGTCAAGTCAGATATGGCGATGCTCTTTCAGAGCCCTTTCTAATAGCTAATGGAGTGAAGCAAGGTTGTGTTCTTGCACCAACTTTATTTACAATCTTCTTTAGCATGATGCTCCAAAGGGCTATGGCAGAGCTTGAAGAAGACGACGGCATCTATATACGCTACCGTACTGATGGTAGCTTGTTTAACTTAAGCCGTCTGAGGGCTCACACTAAGACTCTAAACTATCTAGTCCGTGAGCTGCTCTTCGCCGATGATGCTGCCCTTGTTGCCCACACAGAAGGAGCTCTGCAGCGCCTAACATCCTGCTTTGCAACAGCTGCAGAGCTGTTTGGGCTAGAAGTCAACCTGAAGAAAACAGAAGTTCTTTACCAGCCTGCACCACAGGACGAACACCACCATCCCCACATTGCCGTCGGCAAATCAGTGCTCAAGTCCGTTCAGCAGTTCACCTACCTGGGAAGCATCATCTCCTCAGATGCCAAGATTGACAAAGAGATCGATCACAGATTAGCAAAGGCACATAGTGCATTTGGAAGACTTCACAAAAGAGTCTGGAGCAATAAACACCTGAGGCAAAGCACAAAAATCAGTGTGTATAGAGCCATCGTACTGTCTATCCTCCTTTATGGATCTGAAACATGGGTCACCTATCGCCACCACCTACGACTCCTCGAGCGCTTTCATCAGCGCTGTCTACGCACAATCCTAAATATACACTGGACTGACTATGTGACGAATGTTGCTGTACTTGAGCAAGCAGGGATCACCAGCATTGAGGCCATGATATTGAGAACACAGCTGCGCTGGGCAGGGCACGTTTCTAGGATGGAGGACCATCGCCTCCCAAAAATACTACTCTACGGTGAACTCGCCACGGGTCAGCGTAAGAGGGGCGCTCCAAAAAAGCGATACAAAGACTCCCTGAAACAACATCTCAGGCTTGGCCAAATTGATCACCAACAGTGGTCCGCCCTGGCCTCACATCGGGAGGCATGGAGACGCACTATCCACAATGCTGCAGCCTTATTTGAGAACTCACGACGAACAAGTCTTGAAGAGAAACGACAACGCAGAAAGAATCACAACCCAAAAACATCACCCAAGGAGACCTTCTGCTGTGCTTTTTGCAACCGGACCTGTTTATCTCGGATTGGCCTTTTTAGTCATCAGCGCGCTTGCAGAAAGCGCGGGATGAGTCCTTCCTGAATCTTCGTTTGCGAAGAAAAGCCAGAGAGAGAGAGATGTCTAGCATCAATCAGACCCCATACTGTCTATAGTATGGTAGAGCACCAAACCTCAAGCACCTGAGTGTTTTTGGACAGTATGCAAATGTACTGATTCACCTGAGCCTAAGGAAGCCTGGGCAGCCTAAAACCAGGAGGCTGCGTTTCCTAGGCTATGAGGGTAATAAGTACGTGTTTTCTCTCCATCCTGGAAAAGTGGTGTTCTCCAGGAGTGAAACTTTGAAATGCACTCAGGGTGGGACAGATTGCATTGCAATCAGGAGGTTTTTGTTCCCTTGGGGAGGGATATGCCAACCACTCCCAAGATTCCCACAAATGGAGGGGTGGTAATGCCTGATGATGAAGGGAGGCAGAGGAAGAAAAGCCTGACACTTCACATGCCACTCCAACACACACACCACCACAAACAAGCAGTGAGCCTGACACAAGGAGAGAAAGCAGCAGCAGTGAAAGTGAAGATGAGTCAGGCAGAACTAGGGTGCTCATCCCCAGAAGGTCAATGAGGGTCAGAAAGGCTCCTGACAGGTTTGTTGTTCAGGAAGCCAGGCTATGCAATGTCACGGCAGAAGAGCTTGCAAGTTTTCAGGATCTCCTAAAACTTCCCCAGGAAGAGCAGGAAAAGTGGAACTCAGCCATGGACTCTGAGTTTGAGTCACTGGTTGAGAGGAAAGTGTTCCAGGTAGTAGAGAGGCCCAAAGACCAAAAGGTTGTTGGTTGCAGGTGGGTGTACAAGCTTAAGGACATGCCTGATGGGACTAAAAAATGTAAAGCACGCTTGGCTGAGAAAGGATTTTCGCAGGAGCGCTACACCAATTTTGACAAAACTTTTTTGCCCACAGCAAAGCCAAAAAGTCTTAGGTTAGTGTTAGCTGTAGCAGCCAAGAGGAAGATGGTTGTGCAACACTTTGACTTTGAAACAGCATACCTGAATGCTGATCTTGAAGAGACAGTGTTCATGGAACAGGCTCCAGAGTATGACAGTGCAGGTGAGAGCAAGGTGTACTTGTTGCGCAAAGCACTCTACGTCTTGAAGCAAAGCGCACGTTGCTGGAACAAGTGCATACAAGTGCACACTTCTCATAGTGTGGAGAACACGCCGCCCCGTTGTTTTAACAGAGGGGCGGGGTATAAATAAATTTTATTATTTATTATTATTATTACATCAAGTTTTGGTGTCACTAGGTTACACAAGGAGCATCGCAAACACCTTTGTGTACACCAAGGGGGCAGGTGATAGCACTGTCATGCTAGTTATCTATGTGGATGGCCTTTGTGTGGCAGCAAAGAGTGCCACTGATGTCAAGAAAATGCAGGTGGAGTTAGAAAGCCAGTTCAAGTTGAAGGACTTAGGCAGCCTGAGATGTTATCTAGGAGCAGAGGTAGAAAGAACCAGTCTTGGAGAGTTTTTCCTAAGTCAGAAGAAGAAAACTGACAGTCTTGTGGCCAAGTGTGGGCTTTCTGAGGCCAAAGTTGTCAGGACACTAATGACCAATGATTTTGAGAACTTGGAGGCAGAACAGGAATTTGAAAGGCTAGATCTGTACCACTCAGTGGTAGGCAGTCTGTTGTTTATTGCAAACAACACAAGGTCTGACATCAGTTTTGCAGTTGGGGTGCTCAGCAGAAGAGTCTCCAAGCCAAGGAGGGTGGATTGGGAAGACCTGAAGAGAGTAGTTAGATTTCTCAAGGGGACCAGGGACATGAATTTGAAGCTGACAGAAAGTCAGGTGACCCTGGAGTGCTATGTGGACAGCTTTTTTGCTGCTGAGACTTCAGACAGGAAGTCAGTGACTGGGTTGGTGGTCTGGTATGCAGAGAGCCTCATAGTGTGGAGATCAAAAAAGCAGAACTGTGTGGCCACTAGCACCACTGAAGCTGAATTCGCAGCCTTGTCTGAGATGGCAAGTGAGGTACAATGGGTAAGGCAGATGCTTGCAGACCTTGGGGAGCCGTGCCAAATGCCTGTTGAGGTGCACAAGGACTCACAAGCCTGCATAGCTATGGCAGAAGCAGAAAATCTGAAATGCAGGACAAAGTACATTGCTGTATGCTACCAAAATGTGAGGCAGTTAATACAGGAAGGTGTCCTGTGTCTGAAGTACTGTCCATCAGAGGACAATGTTGCAGACCTGCTCACAAAAGCCCTTCCAGCAGGAAGCCATGAGAAGATGGCAAAGAGGCTGGGCCTTGTGACTAGTGTGTAAAGTGAAAGGTGTCAAAAGGGAAGGTCAACCAACAGATGACTGATGTCCAACAATGTATGCTAATGATGTTATGTTGTGATGATAACATGTGTCCTGCACAGTTTGACCATTTTGGAGGGGATTGTCAGGAGTTAGCCATTATAAAATTTCAGAACAACCGTAGAATCATGCTGAGTCATAATGGCTGACTGCATGAACTACCAAGTCATGCCTAGTCAGGGCACTAGAGGACAATATCGTATAGATATATATATATAAGAGAGCTCAGAACAGAGCTCACTTCCTCCACTTCTTCTTGTGAATGCTGATGTCTGGTGAAACAGTTTGTTCTTCAATTGTAAATATTTGTACATATTGCAACTGTTTGACTTTGAAGTAAAAGTGCTTCCTGCTTATTTGGACGTCAAACACTGTGCGTGAGTATTCTTGGGAACGGGTTGCTACTATGGAGATTTTCACATGGGGAAATTATTCCCCTGAGTGATCGAGAGAGAAACAGGACTCTTCTGGGAGCAGAGCTCCGTTTCGCACACCTCCTTCCTTCTCCTGATCTCATGTCATCCTCACTCTGTGCTGCTTCCATTTCTCTGCCAGTATCTTCCATCATTTTTTACTAACGAAAGTTCTTCGTTATTAAAAAAATTGACAGAAGATACTGGCAGAGAAATGGAAGCAGCACAGAGTGAGGACACCGTGAGATCAGGAGAAGGAAAGGGGCTGCTTCCATTTCTCTGCCAGTATCTTCCGTCATTTGTTAATAACGAAGAACTTTCATTAGTAAAAAATGACGGAAGATACTGGCAGAGAAATGGAAGCAACACAGAGTGAGGACAACGTGAGATCAAGAGAAGGAAGGGGGCATGCGAAACGGAGCTCTGCTCCTGGAAGAGCCCTGTTTCTCTCCCGATCTCTCAGGGGAATAATTTCCCCGTGTGAAAATCTCCTAAGTCTGCTGAGATAGTTTTTTAGGCTTCTGCCGGGGTTTGAGTTTCCTATCACCCCCTGACAATTTAAATACAAGTGAACATGTGAGAAAATAGGACCCGTTCATCCTGTGTAGGGTAAACAAGTTTGCTGCTTGTCCGCCATGGAACTTCCAGATAATCTCTGCAGTTTTTAAAGGTATATTGCTTAGCTGTAAAATAAGTGAGGGATATCACCCATGGAGTCTCAGCCAAACCTGGCTTCTCAGCTCCTCCTTATCACATGTTTAATTCCTGTTCACCAGCAGATGTGCAGTGGACAAGCCATGAATATGTTTGCTGCATAAGGTAGAAATGAATCAGTAACACCACCTACACCTAGAGATACCCAAAGCATTGTTGTGTGCTGAATTTAACTATTCGAAATAAAGGTGAAACAGGTTTTCCTAATGTTTAAGATATACCTTTCTCAAGAGCTTGTCCAAAATCTTGTTGTAAAAGCAGGAAGGGAAATGCTAATTCTAAAAGAATGAGTAAAACTCTCACTATGTCCCAAAATGTCATTTGCTGTTATCACGAAAGAAGCATTGACCATATCTGGGAAACCTTTTTAGGGAATTCCATAGGACCTGGCACTGGCACAGTTCCCCCCCCCCCCATATAGGACACAGTTGTAACATGCCCCTCCTTTCACCACAACATCACATCCCCCCCCCCGTGACATATATAAAATCTCATGAGCCTGGACAAAAGTTTGTTTTTGTTCTAAAATAACAATTACATCTTTGTTTTTGTTTGCTGCAACCGTAACACTCATTGCTATTATGGTTCTACAAGTTTGCAAATTACTTTGTAACTTTTTAAACAAATTGCTTGTGCATTAATAAAGGGATTATCCTGTTAATGTCTTGGGATTTTTTTTTTAATCTAACAGACCAACATTAGTGCAATTAACTTTCAAGGTTTATATTTCTGCTCTTTTTCACTGCAAAGTCATGAATCAGGCCTACAAAGTCAACTTCTTGCATGTTCATATGCTGTAGACAAGATGCATAGGTGGTTTAACCATTTTTGACCCATTGTCAAACACCTGCCATTTCTAGCTTCCAGAAACTTCTCATCTTCTGCCACACTCACTGGCAGTGTGCAAAAATCCCATGGGCTATGTATGCTACACTGAAAAAGTTCCAGCTATTTCTCCTAAAGTGTGAATTTTAAATTGTGTATTCATTGTTTTAAAATGTTTTGGTTTTATTTGTTCTTTTAAATGGATATATGTTTTTTACTGATAGGTGTTTTTAACCAATGTTATGTTTCCAGGTTAATTTGTTGTTTCCCATCTCAATCCACTGGGAGAAGTGGGTAAGAAATTGTTGTTGTTGTTAAATATAGGTTGAATTGTTTGTATTCTTTTCCAATGGTAGACATGAGAAGCGTTTTTTTACATGCACTGCCTCAGAATGTGGTGGAGTCTCCTTCTCTGGAGGTTTTAAAACAGGCTAGATGGCCATCTGTTGGGAATGCTTGGATTGGGCAATCCTGTAGAACAGGGGGTTGGACTAGATGGCCCTTGTGGTCTCTTCCAACTCTATGATTTTATGATTCTATGTGAAACAATTCACAAAGAAAACTGTCAGAAGGATCGGTTGGAAGCCTTTTCCAGTTTCCAAGTCTCTGATATCATATATTTTAGGACTGAATCAAATGTAAAGCAAATGTTATTGGTTATTTTGAATATATACTCTAATAAACAGATGACACTGTCAATTTTACATCAGAATGTGACTGTGGGTGAATTAAATACTCAAGGGCCTGCAAATCCCATTAAAAGAAGCAGCAGCACTTGCTCCTACTGTCTTCTGGTGTTTTGTTTTGCCCTGCCTGCCACATGTTGCTCCTTCCTGCCTATGAGCAAGGAACTCTGAGACTTGTAGTTTATAAGATGTCAGACCACATCAGTATCTGCCATCTTTCTCTTACAAGATTTGCCAAAACCAATCAGAAGCAGTTTTAGAACACTCTGAAACTTGGCCCTGCCTCAGTCTAAGGCTCTTTAGAATGGACAGTGTGCTTATGCTGTTAAACAAGGACTGTGTGAGACTTAGAGACAGGACTGTTTGCCAAGCAGAAATTTAAAGTGCAAAAGCCAAGATGACCTTGCAACCACCTTCCTAGCAAATGAACAGCTGGTTGGATATCTGAGCCTTAGGTTTAACAGTGCAATCCTATATGTCTCTATTCAGAATTAAGTCCTACTTTAGGCTTATTAACAGGTGAGTACAGGACTACATCTTTAGTCTGGGGGAAAAAAATAACCTTGGGAGCTTATATGGAAATAAACTATCTTTTATAACACAGGATGAATGGGAAATATTTTCATCTTGCTTAACTTGTCTAGATTGGCATATAAAATGCAGAGGCCTAAATACAACTGCTGGTCCCCAAATGGTGGGACAATACATGTATAAATCCCATTGATTTAAACAGTCTACTTTACTTCAGACTAGCAACTGGATTTAGGAAGGACAGTTTATCTCCCATATAGTTAATAGAATAGATGTTTCTCTGCTTAAGTTGTATATAAAGATGAATCATGGGTTTTTATAGCTAGGCCCTTGTGGCAATCTATAAAGTCTTACCGGTATGGTAAGAACAACACTGAATGTCCACTAAGGAGCTCATTCAAAATTTGAAGTACAAACTTGTCGTATTAAAAATAATGACATTTGTAATAGAACTGTGGCAAAATCAAAAGGATGAATGCAGAACTGGAAAAAAATGATTGCTTTAGGTACATCTAAGATCATTGGTGCATCCAGCAGTTTAACCATCTGTAAAGATTTGATTTACTAAGGAAAGAAGTCTACATTTTCTTCCTACTCACAGAATAAAGAAGCAAGAGCAGTACTGTGCTAGATTAAACCAACAGTTATCTTGCTCAGCAGTCAAATGGTATTTATTCCCTTTATGTCTGCAAATTAGAGATTAACTGCCTCTGAAAAGGTACTTTTGATGGTTATAATGGCTAACATCATCCATTATACCTACCTAATTTATCTAATTCTTTTTCAAAGCTGCAAAAAAAAGTCTTAAAGTTAACAGATGTATAAGGCAACAGATTCTGTCTAATCTTGGAAGCTAAGCAGGGCAAGGCCGGGTTGGTACTTGGAAAAGAGACCACCAGGTAATACCAGCTGCAGTAGGACATATTCAGAAGAAGACAATGGCAAACCTCCTTTGAATAAATCTTTCCAAAAGTAAACTCTACCGTAGGTTCACCATAAGTCAGTGTCAACTTGAAAGCATATAACAACAAAACAATTGTATCAAAGGGTCTTAAGAAAGCACTTCCATTAGCTCTTTAAAGCTTTTTAACCAATTTGATCTCAATATCCAATTCTGCTTTGAGAACAAGTGCAAATCATATTATTTCTGGCAGCTGTCTGTTTTAGGATAGGGATCTGTTCATTAATCAGGAGAGTCCATAGCCATATGAAAAGAAAACTCTGGTAGCTACTACCTAGGCTGTGTGGAATGTTTCGCTCTCACTTGGAAATGTATTCTGAATGAACTGGATTGATCATTTTGGTATTGGTGTTATTTTATTATTCATTCTTCTTGTTATGAAGTTATTTATTTAATAGTTTCTCTAAGGAGCTCTTATAGACAGTGCTGTATTGTTTCATCAGTGGATGACCCCAGGTTTTGTAGCTGAAAAAGGGATGAAGGTGACAATTATATGGAAATGTCATGACTGGCCCTATGCAGATGGTTGTGGTGTTCATACACATATTAAGCCACATGGGATAGCCTCAGAAGAAAGCTGTTCCCAGGAAGCAAATTTTTGTATGTACAGAGAATCACACTCTCAGGAATGCTCACTATCTTATGAAGTAATAGATGGGCTGAAGACAGAGTCCTCCTAGTCTTTCTCCTCCTTCTGCAAAACCTCATGTCCTATTAGATCCCCTCCTCTCCTTCCCATTCTCTCTCTTTCATTTTTTTATCCCCCCCCCCTCCAAAATAATATGAAAGTTTGCCTATCATCAGTGGAAAGCAGTGGTCCAAAAGGATGGTGAGCAAACGTTAATAAATATTAAGCTTTGCAGGCAGATAGCAGGTGGAATGTAGAATAATGAATAGTAATGACTAGATGGGATAGTAAATCCTGTTTACCTTCTCAGTAGTGTAAGAACCAGAAGGTACACGATAAAAATCATAAAAGCAATACACTTAAAATATATTAAAAGGAAATCCTTTTAATGCACTGCTTGTGGGCTTCCTGTGGGTATATACTTGACCACTTCGGAAACAATATGTTTGACTAGATAGGATTTTTGTCTGATCCAGCAAGTTCACAGTGATGATGACATGCAACATGGGGCAACATGCAGTGCCTGTATGAACAATGTCCCATGAGGTAGTCCATAATTATGCTACCTCAAGTTTGCACCCTGCCTCATCTTTATAAGCAATTTATAATATTTTACAATAATTTATATTAGTTTATAATCTTTATAATCTTTGAGAATTCCTGGAGAACAGGAGAAGGCCCAGCAGACTGAAGGAGGGCAAATATTGTCCCCATCTTCAAACAGAGAAAAGAAGACCCAAACAATTACTGCCCAGTCAGCCTGACATCAATACCATGAAAGATTCTAGAGCAGATCATTAAACAGACAGTCTGTAATCACTTAGAAAGGAATGCTGCAATCACTAAAAGTCAAACATGGGTTTCTCAAAAACAAGCCACACCAGACTAATCTGATCTCTCTCTCTCTCTCTCTCTCTCTCTCTCTTTTTGGTAGAGTTGGTAGAGTTACAAGTTTGGTAGATGAAGGGAATGCTGTGGATGTAGTGTATCTTGATTTCAGTAAGGCTCTTGACAAGGTCCCCCATAATATTCTTGCAAACAAGATAGAAAAACATGGGCTAGACAATACCACTGTTAGGTGGATTTGTAATTGATTGACCAACTGAATCCAAAGGGTAGTCACCAATGGCTTCTCTTCATCCTGGAGAAGAGTGACTAATAGGGTGCCATAGGGTTGTGTCCTGGCCCAAGTGCTGTTCAACATTTTTATAAATGACTTGGATGATGGAATAAAGGGGCACGCTTATCAAATTGGCATATGACATCAAATTAGGAGGGGTAGCTAGTACCTCAGAGGATAAGATCAGAATTCAAATGAATTTAACAGATTAGAAAGCTGGCCCAAAACTCACAGAATGAATTTCAACAGGGAGAAATGTAGAGTACTATACTTGGGCAGAAAAATGAAATGCACAGATATAGGATGGGGGACACCGGGCTTGACAACAGTACATATGAAAGGGATCTAGGAATTTTAGGGGGCATCCACACTAGAGAAATAATCCAGTCTGAAGCTGGATTATTTGCATGGCTCTTTCCTATGGAATTCTGGGATTTGTAGTTTGTTGAGGCACCAGCACGCTTTGTCAGAGAAGGCTAAAGACCTTGTAAAACTACAAATCCCAGGATTCTATAGGAAAGAGTCATTGCGAATAATCCAGTTTCAAACTGGATTTATGTTGTGTGGATTCCCCCTTAAGTAGACTATAAATTGAACATGAGCCAACAATGTGATCCAACAGCTAAAAAAGCCAATGCAATTTTAGACTGCATCATCATCATCATCATCATTTCTTCTTACCTGTCTCTCCCCATACAACATACATCAATATGAGTATAGTGTCTAGACTGAGGGAAGTAATACTACCATTCTATTCTGCTTTGATCAGGCCTCACCAGGAATATTGTGTCCAGTTCTGGGCACCACAATTGAAGAAGGATATTGACAAGCTGGAACATGTCCATAGGAGGGCAACCAAAATGGTGAAAGGTCTGGAAGCCATGCCCTATGAGGAATGTCTTAGAGAACTGGGTTCAGTCTGCAGAAGAGAAGGTTAAGTGGTTGATATATTGGCCATGTCGAAATATCTGAAGGGCTTTTATATTGAGGATGGAGCAAGCTTGTTTTCTGCTGCTCAAGAGACTAGGAAATGGAGCAATGGATTCAAACTATAGGAAAAGAGATTCCACCTGAACATTTGGAAGAACCTTCTGATGGTGATTGCTGTTTGTCAGTGGAATAGGCTGCCTTGGAGTGTGGTGGAGTTTCCTTCTTTGGAGGTTTTTAAACAGAGGCTGGATGGCCATCTGTTGAGAATGATTTGATTGTGTATTCCTTCAGGGCAGGGGTTGGACTGGATGGCCCTTGTGGTCTTTTCCAACTCTTCCAATCTATGACTCTGTGATTCTAATTATAGTACTGGGCATTGCTTCAAGTGAAGTGAGACTCTACTGCATTTCAGAGATGAACAGCAGCAGGAAGAGAAAATCTTCAAGAAGTCCACTTCTCACACATTAGTCAGTCTATCCTTATAACAGAGTACAGTAGTTAGGAGTGTGGCTAAGTTGGTGGCTGACAGCAAGAAGTGGGAAGCCTGCAGTCTCACTTTGGGCTACAAATTTACTACAATGAACACACTATAACACCACCCCTATTGTAACATCAGAAGTAGTAACTATGCAGCCCTCCAGATGTGGCTGTGAGTCCCAGCAGGCTTAGCCAATGGTGTGGAATGCTGTGAGTGGCAGTCCAACAACATCTGGAGGTCTGCATAATTCTCACCCTTGTGTAACAAGAATGTAATAATAGCAGCATATGTTGTAATGGTTACAGAGATTAGGAACGTAATGTTTTATAATGTGGCTATATAAATGAATACCAATACTACTTATAAAAAGTGCTGGACATCAGCACAGCCAAGGTTAACTGAGGGTTGTGATAAAAAAAAATATGGGAAGCTGTGCTGCTATTGCCTTTCTTTAGAAAAGGTTGCAGATTTTGAAGGTCCTGGATTAAGACTGCACAGCAGAAGCATTAGAAATCAAATGGCTTCTGGGAAAAGATTTGCCAATACACTGAAAGGATAAACACTGTATAAACAGGAAAGGGATACATTTACAACGCTAATGCAAAGCATCTGCAGTTGCTAATCATTTTGTAATCTAAAACTAGAGAAAAGTATAGTGGTCCTTATAAATAGTTTCTTGAGATTAATGTCAAGGTAACAGCCAGTGGCTGATTAGTCATTTTTAAAGAAGTATTGTTGACTGGCAGCTGAAAATAAGGCTTCCTCTATGAAGTATGTCTCTAATGAGCACCTTCTTGTCTAAATTATGCTGTCAGATAAACCTCTTCCTTTCTGCAAAATGGTTTAGTCAGACTAGCTCCCACAATAACATTTTAAATAGATGGTTATGAAAATGAAAAGATACACTACAGTAACTATAGAGATTAAAATCTAGCATACAAAGGCAAGAGGCAAATATAAAGATGGAGGAAATCTAATTGGTTTCCATTTTACTGCCAGTAGCAACTTCACATTAAATTAAATGGACTTATGTATTTAAGCAAAGATTTTCCAAATAAAATATTTCCCCTTTTCTTTCCATTCTACAATTTAGGATTAATTCTTTAACCTGAAGGTTTTATGTTTTAACTAGCAGAGGTACCCAATTTTGCAACTGTTAGAGATCCCACAGTCTCCTTCTATGCTGCTCCTTCTCCAATGCCCGGCTCACCCACCACCTCACCACCATTACTGGCCCTTCTCTCCACATGCTCTAGTGCTCTTTCAGCCTTGGCTCACTACTCTCTTAGGGAACTTTTCTCTCTCACCTTCTCCCATTGTCTAAAGAGTTTAGTGGCCTCACAGAGAGAAGCGCTATACAGATTGGGTTTCCATAAATCCCAGAAAACCGGGAAAATCCTGGATTAGAGGGACAGAAAGTTGTCCCGTCTGGCTGGGCTGCTTCAAGCAGCAGATCCCAGATTCCGACTCCAGGCTTTCTGTCTGCAGACTCTCTGCTCTGGGTCACATGGAGAGTGAGTGCAGAAGGTCGGAGAGTGCATTCTAGGCTAGGCGGGAGAGTACAGTGCGCAAAAGGCAGGAGTCAGAGTGTGCAGAACAGGCAGCAGCAGAAAGAGCGAAGGAAAATCAAGAGAGAGGAAAGAAGGCCAGCAATTTACGTGTGTGTGTGTGTGTGTGTGTGGTGAGTCTGCCTGTGTAGAAAGCCCCTGGAGGAGCAAGTACACCACCCCCCTTGGACAAGGGGCTGGTGCACCTTTTGGTCATTGCTGGGAGGTGGAATGGCCTGGCAGGGCAGTGGGTCCTCTTCCCCGCTCACCTGGCCGGCAGCAGCAGCTAGAAACCCAGTTTTGCTTATTTAAATCATGGGAATCTGCTGCACACTCACTCCCCCAAACCCCCTGATGGCCCGGCGGGGCAGTGGGTCCTCACTCAGTTGGCGGCAGCAGCTGTGTGCCCCTTTGCCCCCAACCCCGCCCAGCCCTCTCCTTGACCTGCAGGGCTTCACCTTCCTATCAAAGCTCACAGGCTTGTTGGATGAAGACAGCTGGATGGTTCTCTTCAGGCCTATCCATGGCCCCTGAAAGAAATCGGCCAGGATCCCACTTGGCCCTCTCCTCTGGCCGGGGCAGGTAGCACTCCTCCACAGCGGCAGAGAACTCCCTGGGTGGTAGAGGAGGAGGAAGATGCAGGAGAGGCCAGAGCTGGGCAGGAACCCCCAGTATCCCTATGGCAATGCTGTTTGGAGTTGTGAGTCCACAGGACACCTCTTCCCAGCCATCTTGGCACCCTGGGGGAGGGGATTACAGGGCAGGAAGAGAAGGCAAGCTGGGAACTAACCTGTGGGGTGCCACAGAACAAAGCACCCTCTCCTCCAGCCGGGGGCCAGGTCTCAGAAAAGCCAGGCCCACAAGAGGGTTGGGAGGCGAAGGACTCCCTGGCATGGGAGAGGCTGGGACCGCCAGAGGAGGATAGCGTAGCAGAGATAGGAAGGTGAAGCCCTGCGGATTCCCATGATTTAAATAAGCAAAACTGGGTTTCTAGCCCAGTGATTCTGTTTGGATAAGGCTGTTTTTTGTCATTAATCTGCCCAATCCAGTCCTGTATACTTTTGTCCCGGTTTTGTGGCAGACAATTATGGCAACCCTATATACAGAGCTTACCCGAGATCCTCTAGAGAAATAAATATCCCAAACCTGGTTGTTTCATCATGTCTTAGGAAGCCACCTAGTGATTGAAGATCTTACTGCAGGCTATAGATTTTATTTAACTAAAATCAGTTAATCCATTTTAAAAAAACAACCCAGAGGTGAACCCTGAAGGGTCCCTTAGTATCCATGCCAAGTGTCAGGAGACTAGGTTTCACAGCCTGCCATGGCAGAGATACACAGACACACAGAACAAAATCCAAAATCCACAAAAAAGCATGCCTTTATTGGCCACCACAATGCAAAACACAGGATGCAAGCTTTTGAAGCTCTCCTGGCTTCTTCATCAGGCAAAGGTGTTACAAAATAAAGAATGAAAAGTGACGGTGTTGAAATCACAGGCCTACATGTTGTCTCAGATGTTTCTTGTGTTGTTGTTCAGGTGAGGGATCTCATGCAAGCAGAGGCCACTCCTACTTTTTGGCCATGTGGTGTTGAGACAAAGGACAGTAAAATTTAACTAAAGTAAAATTTAGCTCACACACATTAGAAGCTGCTTAATGCAGTGTAGATGTGTAAATTGCTATTGCTTAAAACAAACTGTAAGCTGCTCAAGAGCGGGATATAAATACCTAATTAAATTAAATTTTAAAAATTAAGAATTAACTCCTTTTGCAACAGTAAGACAACCTCTCCTGGTATCCTGGATGTCTCTGTCCATTTGTATCTGTCCATGGGCTCCTTTGTTAGGCAGAGATCATTGGGTTTTTCAAGAAGTCTCTGTACTGCTATATCTAGAAAAAAACTTTTAGGTGCTGTATACGTAAAACTTAGCAAATTATAGTCCAAGAGAGAAGTTTTACTTTTGTTGGGAGTAGAAAACTTAGAGAGTTTAGTTCCAGTCCATATTTCCCTCTTGTTTAATATTCCCGTGTTGTGGCACAATGAGGAATCTTCAAATCTAGGAAACACATTCAGGAATAGCTGCGCTGGCCATGCAGCAAAACAAAATCCAGAATCCACCAAAAAAAAAGTGATACCTTTATTGCAAAAATGCAAAACACATGATGCAAGTTTTCGACACACTACTGGCTTCTTCATTTTGTTGCAGCAGGAGAATCCTAAACAAGTGGGACATATGGACTGGGACTAAACTCTCCAAGGTTTCTACCTCCAACAAAGGTAAAACTTCTCTCAACAGAGTCTGTTGTATTACTGTAGATGTCAAGGACATAGTGCTGCAAGCACTTTATTCATGGCACCACACTGAACTCATCATTAATGATTAAAAGATAAGGAATCCTATAGCACCCTTGAAACTAACAAAGAAAAAGAAATTTCTATCATAAGCCTTCATGGACTGCCATTATGTAATGCATGTGGGGAACAGGGGAGAGGAGAGACTTGCTGTAGGAAGTATACCTTTTTGCATTTTTAATGAGAGGGAGCTGTTCCATGTGAAATTGTGAAGGGAGAGAGAAAGGAAGAAGACAGCATGGCTCATGAAACAGTAAGACACTGCTCCAAATTGCAGTGAAGCTGTGTGGGCATTCAGCACCTTTTAATTTTTTTAAAAGGGGACTGTCTTGCTCTGGACCTATGTGTAGTTCCAGGCCTCTCCCAGGGTTCTTTCAGTGACATGTTACTGCTATAGCATAAGGATTTTTTTAATGGTACATGATGCAGCAGATGGTACACAACAGAGAATCATTCCAGCCCTTTCGCTGATGGGGTCTAGCACCTCTCACAGCCAATGGTAGAGCTGGGGCCCCAAACAAATTCTACCCAGACTTATCCCTTGGCTGGCAATCAAATCAAATCCCTATTGCTGGGCCTATAGACCACCTGGGTTGGGGTGAATTCTGCCTCTGCCAGATTTGAATTGATTGCTGGCTGGGGGATAAATCTGGATAGGATTTGTTTGGGGCCTCAATTTTACCATTATCTGTGAAGGCTGCTGGACCCCATCAGCAAAATGGCTGGAGTGTTTCTCCGCTGTGTACCTTCTGCTGTATAATTTACCATCAATAAAGCTTGTGCTATATATAAGCAGGAAAAAACAGCCTTGGGGAAGGGATTCATGTCCATCTAGCTATGGAACCACTTTTAAAAAAATAAATTAAAGAGGTTAAAAGGCCATTATTCTTTATTCTCACCTGCAGCAATGCCCTAGAAATATTTTCAAGAGTAGCAAAATTCTATCTGTTATGACAGACAAAGAGATGTGTGTATGATACGATAGGCCCCTTGATGTTCAAGAAATGACACAGACATGTATCATTTGTTCCACAGGGTGTTGGGATCATTCACGGAAACAGAAAACTGTCTGGAAGTCAAAGCATGGGTCCATCTAGTCCAGTTGTTTTTCTACAGTAACTGGCAGCAGCTCTCCAAGGTTTTAGAGTTTTCCCCAGCTCTACCTACAAATACTTGGGATTTAACCTGGGACCTCTTGCATGTAAAACATCTGCACTGCCCAGGAGCTATGAGTTCAGTGTGCTCACAGAGTGGGTAAGTTTTAACTAACAGCTTTGCACTAAAAGCTTGAGCTAACTCAGCAGATGAATTCCTAGGTGGTTTCCTATCCTTTAAGCAATATTCTGTGCACCTAAAGAACATCCACAGGTTTTAATGTTGAGAGAATCTGAAAAGTAGTAGCTGCTAACTGTATCCTCTTTTATTATTCGGAGTGTTGTGGTGGGAGCAGAAGTTTAATCAAACAAGAGAGATAAAACTGTACACAAACACAGACTGTGCAAATCTGTTTGGCCCACCATCTGTAGAGCAACACACACACCCTGGCTTAATATGAAAACAAATATACTTCTCTGCAACAAAACTGCTACCTGGATCCTTGCAACCACACAATCCTTTATCTCTGCCCGAATTGATAAGATCACTATTTAGTCTGAAATCCTTAAACCAATGTTGCTCTGCAGCATTTCTACAAGGTTATTCAGTCATATTTGCAAAATGCTGCCTCCCTTCAAAATTTAATGAGTAGGCAGTAGTGTCTCAGCTGAAGCACTGCTATTCTAAGTGGTGGTCCATGGACCAGTATCAGTTTGCAAGCCACTGGCCGCTGGTCCATGGCAAGTTTCCAAGAAAGAAACAGTTGTAGCCAATAGACAGAAATGTGTTACCTGGCACATTAGAATAAAAAAAAAAAAATGCGAGTCCTGCACATCAGATAGCCTAAGCAACACTGAGCTGAAGGAAATCATTGCCTTTTTAAGCTTTTTTGTCTATTTGACATGCTACTATGCTTGTCTGTTCATTGAAAATATCCAAATTTACCTAATTTCTTCATCTGGTAACAGGACAGGAAGATACTATAATGATCCTCCCATCTTGCAAAATTATCTTCTAGTTAAAATATCCAGTCCTTTGGGACAGTTATTTAGGACTCTACCAGGTAAGCAAGGCACTAGCTGTCATAGCCTGGTAACTCAGAAGTGGAGGTATGCAGTTATTATCTTTGCTCAGTTATGCTTCCGGAGATTATAAGGTGCGGCAAAAAGCCCAAGAGGAGCACATGAGGACGACATTACTGTACCGTGAATGGTTCCCGGTTTCCAACAACATCATCGCGTGCTGACTCCCCGTCGACTGAAAGCAAGGGCTTCCTTGCGGCTGTAGTACAGACTCAGCATGTGAGGATGACGACGATGTCTGAAACAAGACCCATTCGCAGTACAGTTATGTCGTCCTCAAGTGCTACTCTTGGGCTATTTAGATGCATCTGATAATCTCCACAGTCCTATCTATAGATTCCATGACCGACTTTACTGGTCATGGATGATCCTTCTCAAATTCTTCTCAGATTAGCATAGAATGGGCCAAACCATATTAAAAGAGAGAGGGAGGAACTCAGCTTTTATGGAGCCTATTTGAGTCAAATTAGACTTTATCGTACACCGGCTGTACAACAGGGATCCCGTTCTTCTCCCAACTCCTACTATGAGCCTCTGTCTCCCCTTAATTTCTACCTGCAAGCCGCCAGTCTCCCTCTGCTTGCCTACTTTGTTACTGCTTCTCCATTAGCAGTAGGAATGAGATTTCTCTATCCCCCTTACACAGCTGCTATGACACGAACGCTGAAAAAATATCCAGCATGGTAGAAACTGTTGGACTAGAACTTGGGAGATGCAGGTTATAGTCCCTATGAGCCATAAGATTCAGTGGGTGATCCTGGGGGCTTGTCTATATGGGCAATATACCTCATCCTGCCCCCATCTCAGAGCTCTGCAGTCCTTATGACACAAGGCATTTGCCCTGTTCTGCCCCCGGCCAATCCTCACCACCCCTGGGACAGATACAGGGCCAAGATGGGAGAAGGTGGGGTAGGGCCCAGTACAATGTTTTAGAATAATACCTGTCTAAATCCGTTTAACCAGAAGGAAGCGGATCAGGCCCTGCGAGACCACAGGAATCTGTCCTAGCAGGCCAGCTTTCGCTGAAGCTGTCAATCTGCCTTGCTCTCCTGGAAGGCATGAAGGAGTCCTGCAGCATGTGACCCAGGCTGGACACATGCAGGGGGCCTTGATCATATGTTGCGGGCCCCCTTCCTGCCTTCCAGAACAGCAAGGAAAATGCCGGTGGTGGTGGCTGCAATGGCAGACTGTTGGGCCCATCAGGACTTCCTCCCTTTCCATGGAGGGAACAGGGGAAACAGGCCTGATCCATGGCTAGGGTATACAGGGAGAAGCCAGCATATCCTGGCTTGTATAATATGAGCCCTGGCTTAGTCATATGTTCTCAGTTTGACCCACTGCACAGGTTTGTTAGGAGGATAAAGTTGGGAGCAGGAAAGCCATGTATCCTACTGTGAGCTCATTAAAGGAAACACAGGTTATAAATGTTACTAACAAAAGGGAAAAGTCTGAGAACTCATAATCTTAGCTGACATCTGAATCAAAACCAAGTTCCAGGGAAGAATGGTGATGGAGAAAGAATAGCAAGGAAAGTGAACAGAAAGAGCTTTGTTGGAGATTCCCTGGTGATGAAAAGTAGAGTGAAGTTCTCTGCCTTGGATTAAAATTGAGAGTCATAATGGTCACCTTGTGTTTGGCATGAAGCATTAGAAGCTGCTGAGGAAAATATTCTGAGCATATTGAATATGATCTTCAGGAGATCATTCTAGCAGATAATGGATGACAATTGAGCTGCTGGACTCACCTGGCCCGCCCGCAGCTCCCCCTTCCTCTTGCGGCCCCTGCGGCCCATGTGGTGGCCAGCATGGGGGGGTTGCCATTGTTGCCTTCCCCTTCCTGGTCTGTTCCACAGACTGGGAAGGGGCACGAAAGTGAGCACCAATCAGGGCAGGTCATCCCTGCCCTGACTGGTTGCTCAGGAAGGAGGTGGGGCACTGCTGCCTTTTGCAGCAATTTTACTGCAGCTTTACGACATTTTGCAGCAGTCTTTTGTGACTACTGCTTTATAGCACAGAGGTCGGGTATATAACCCAGCCTCCACACTGTACTGGTCAATGGCTTGTCGGGAGCCGAAACCCCCACCCTCCCTCCCTTTATTTCTTGTTGTAGACTTGTAGGTTACTTGTAACATGTATTCTTTTTTCTGTCACAACTTTGGGGGGTGGTTGGCATGGCCCCTGATCTGAGGTCATCAGTAATGGGAGGTCTTCGTCAAGTTCATGGTCAAGGTCAAGTACAAGTTCACGGAGACCCCCCTTTCCCAGCAGTTGGTGAGTAAGAGGAAGGTGAGAGGTCATTGGGCATTCAGGGCCTGGCCAGGACTCATCCCCCTTCATCAATGGTGGTATCGGTGGCTAACCGACCGTGATATCATCGACCAGCATTCAGGTTGGTCGATGTCTGGATCTGGGCCCATGCAATGTGAGCCAACCATTGCAGCTGTTAGCGATAAAGTTGTGGCCTTTATTGCCAATATATATACATTATCATTCACCAATATATTTTTCCAAATATATAATGTGTCTGTCATTATTTGGGGAAAAGGGGGAGGGGGAGAACGTCCAGCCTGGGCATGCAATAAAAATACAGCAGATTTCTAAAAGGGTGACAATTTATATACCTACACTCAGGACTCCTGCCAGGAGTTGATTAAACTTGCATTTTGACATATATGTGGATCATTTAGCACTTAAATCACCCACACATATGTCAAACTTTATAGAATGTATACTGCCCAGGCTTCCTATTGCAAACTGCAATGACCTCTTGAACCCCTGTGCTATTCCATGCATAGGCCTACACTCCATCTACATACAAAACCTCCAGCTCCTACTTTTACTCTCTCCTTCTCTCCCCCTTCCCTATCACTTTGTAGAATTCAGTGATTCTTGAAGAGTATGCTGTCCTTGAGCAAGCAGCGATCACCAGCATTGAGGCCATGATATTGAGAACACAGCTGCGCTGGGCAGGGCATGTTTCTAGGATGGAGGACCATCGCTCCCCAAAATAGTACTCTATGGTGAACTCGCCACGGGTCAGCATAAGAGGGGCGCTCCAAAAAGTGATACAAAGACTCCCTGAAACAACATCTCAGGCTCAGCCAAATTGATCACCAACAATGGTCCGCCCTGGCCTCACATCGGGAGGCATGGAGACGCACTATCCACAATGCTGCAGCCTTATTTGAGAACTCACGCTGAACAAGTCTTGAAGAGAAATGACAATGCAGAAAGAATCACAACCCGGAAATATCTCCCAAGGAGACCTTCTGCTGTGCCTTCTGCAACCGGACTTGTCTATCTCAGATTGGCCTTTTTAGTCATCAGCGCACTTGCAGAAAATGCAGGATGAGTCCTTCCTGAATCTTCGTTTGCGAAGAAAAGCCACACACACACAGAGAGAGAGATCTGCTGATACTTTGGAAATTCAAAGCCTTTCAACAGACATGATTATGTGTGCTCTACCTATTGTCCTATATGGGGAGTGGGGGCTGGGGGTCAGCAGCAACTGGAAAACAATTATTACAATATATTCTGCCATGCTATGTATTTTACAAACCATTTCCATAATGTTCCAAAATATCAGTTACAAAATTCCACTAATGCAAGTATAGCAAAACCAACAATGATACTTAGCATATACATGACAAAGAAAGGATGACAGAACTTTAATCAATAGTTTCTGCATGTCAAATAAAAATAAAACAATCAAAAATATTTGATAAGGAACATGTCTTAGATGCTACTAAACAATTTCTTATTAAATTGAGTTACCTGCAGTGTCTAGTTCTTGAGGTGTAATGATGATGGTGTAATAGTGCAGACGTAGTGAAATTACACACCACTGAAGTGTAATGATGACATTATTATTATTATTATTATTATTACCACCACCTTAATAATAGTAATGATGATGACTGTGATGACAGGGAGGATACTAGCAAGAAACAGTAATATCCTCACCTGCACCAGCACCACTCATGCTTTGAAACATTCAAATCCGTTATTATACAGTATAAATGGGGGAAACTAATGCCAGTTGGTTGGGATTAATTAAAATAGGAACCATGAACGAAAACCTAGATTATTTTAAAAAGAAAAATTTCTGCCAGTATATAGTGAGGTTTACACTTACTAAACAGATATTCAGATGAAAGCTTAGATAGGGAAGTATTATAACTGCATTCTTGTGATTTGTGTTTTTGGATGGTAAATAATTTGTAACTAATTTGGACAAAAATAGATTAAAGATTATCTGAACACTTGAAGTGAAGACATGAATCAACACTGTGGATTGAAATCAGTTACACAGCTTGACTGACTTCTAATCTGCAATGGGCAGAATATCTCTTCTTTCTAACCTTCCCTCAGTACGTTCTCCCTTTAGGTGAGAACATAAAAGAATGCATCCTGTTCAGCACCCAAGATCCCTCCTTGTTGGGTCCCCTTCTTGGATGCTGATGAGGTTTCTGACAGCACACTACATGCCAAAGTTATGAAGTATTTGGGATCGAGGAAAAACCTGTTTCTAAATTTGCTCCCATCCAGAACCCATCATACTGGCAAGCTTTTAGGTAGTCCCCTTTTCAATGCCTCTAGGTATCAGGAAGGTTAATATTCAACTATTTCATTCTTGCAAGTGAAGATAAATTATTTCCACAGTTTTTTCCCTACTGCAGAGAAAAAAAAATATTTCTGTGCAGTTCTTATTCAGTGTTGGCACATCACAGTGTTTAAGGAAATCATTCTGCACACAAATAGACATTTTAAAATGTGAGAATTGTGGAGTTCTGTACAAGAAATCTTGTTTCCAGGCAATCACATGTATTTTCAGTAAGACTGCTGTTTTCTAAGCAAAAAATTGGCAATCTTGCACAGCAAAATGGTAGCATAACAAATCTTGCACAGAAAACAGCAATCTTGCACAACGGAATCCTGTGCCTATTTTTTGTGCAAAATTGCTTGGGTTTACACAAGATTTTTTTGTGCACGGTTTTTGCTGTCCAAGATTGTTGCCTTTTGCACAAGATGTTTGCTGTGCACAAATGCTATTTTTTGTAGAAGATTTTCTTAGGTAAGATTTTTGATGTGCTGGATTGCTTTTTTCCATGGAAAACAGACATCTTGCACAGAAACAGACACAGCTGCATAGAAACCATGTTTTTGTTCAAACTCCTTACAGTTCTTATGCAAAAAACAAAACAAAACACACACATATATTTCTGTGCAGAAAGATTTCCTAAAACACCTCAGGGTGAGAGAATACTGGATGAAAATTGCATAAAATTCTCACCACTGTATTACTCTTCCCAACCTCTTAACCTTATTTTCCCCATGCTAAACATACACAGCTCCGTAAGCCCCTTCTCAAAGGGCATGGCTTCCAAACCTTTCACCATTTTGGTCACCCTCCTCTGGACACGTTCCAGATTGTCAATATCCTTCTTGAAATGTGGTGCCCAGAACTGGACACAGTATTCCAGGTGAGGTCTGACTAAAGCAAAATAAAGTAGTACTATTACTTCCCTCAATCTTAGACACTATACTCCTATTAATGCAGCCTCGAATCACATTGGCTTTTTAAGCTGCTGCATCACACTGCTGACTCATGTTCAGCTTGTGGTCCACTAAGACTCCTAGATCCCTTTCGCATGTACTGCCATCAAGCCTGTGTCACCCATCCTATATCTGTGCATTTCATTTCTTCTGCCCAAGTGTAGTATCCTACATTTCTCTCTGTTGAAATTAATTTTGTTAGTTTTGGCCCAGCTTTCTAATCTGTTAAGGTCATTTTGGATTCTGATCCTGTCCTCTGGGGTATTAGCTACCTCTCCTAATTTGGTGTCATCTGCAAACTTGATAGGCATACCCTCTATTCCCTTATCCAAGTCATTAATAAAGATATTGAATAGCACTGGGCCCAGGACAGAACCCTATGGCACCTCACTAGTTGCTTCTTTCCAGGATGAAGAGGAGCCATTTGTGAGCACCCTTTGGGTTTGGTCAGTCAACCAATTACAAATCCACTTAACAGCCACATCATCTATCCCACATTTTACTAACTTATTTGCAAGAATATCACGGGGGACTTTGTCACAGGCCTTACTGAAATCAAGATATGCTACATCCACAGCATTCTCTTCATCTACCAAGTCTATAACTCTATCAAAAGAGAGAGAGAGAGAGAGAGAGGGAGAAAGAGAGAAAGAGAGAGAGAGAGAGAGACAGAGACAGAGACAGAGACAGAGAGACAGAGAGATCAGATTAGTCTGGTGTGCCTTGTTTTTGAGAAACCCATATTGACTTTTAGTGATCATGGCATTCCTTTCTAAGTACTTACAGACTGTTGATGTCAGGCTGACTAGGCAGTCATTATTTGAGTCCTCCCCCCACCTTTTAAAAAAGATGGGGACATTTGCCCTCCTTCAGTCTGCTTTGAGTGTTGGACTATAACTCTGGAGACCAGGGTTTGAATCCCCACTCAGCTGTGAAACCACTGGGTGATCTTGGGTAAGTTACATTTCTCAGCCCCAGAAGGGGGCAATGACAAACCTCCTCTGAACAAATCTTGCCAAGAAAACCCTGTGATAGCTTCCATTCTCCTTAAGTTCACCATAACTCAAACTACTTGAAGGCACACAATAACAACAAATAATTAAAACATTCAGGAATTGTTTAGATAGGTTGCATTCACTTTCAGGGAACGACTGCCAAAAATTGGATGTGGAATTATGCTGCATGGAGTTCCTCCTTGAACTTTCACTACACAAATAGAACAGTTGAGATGGGCTGCTGCAGAATGTAATGCAAGGTGTCACACAGTCGAGAATCAGGATTTGTTTGGTGTAACATTATTTATGAGTTCACACAAAGCAAAATAGTATTGTTCATTGCCAAGAATAAATAATAGTTGTGCAAGCTCCTTTCATCAACCAATGTAATGCCCTCCCATAGAATTTGGGCTGCATTAAATTCCTGGGCGATTTTTAAAAATTATTTTTGCATTGATGGTTTCAAGTAGAGTCTTGGTTAAGATCACAAGCCAAGTTGTTATTGTCTTAAATTATCTTAATCATGTGCACAGTTATTCAGATGAAAATGAAACCCAAGGTGGTGGCACCTTGGCAGAAGACATACTCATTCTCTTGACAGTACCCTCATTAAGGTCACCCAAGAGAGGAGATTGATTTCTCTTGGTATCACCAGCAAAAGGAGGACACCAGTTGGCTCAGCTGGTGTCTTCATTTTAAATATTCTTGGCAGGGTTCTGTGCACTTTCATTGCTGGAAACATCAACTGTGAAATATATTCTCTGGAACTTTTGTTATTTTCCAAAAGCCAAGTATTTCAGGACATTAGAATAAATCTCCAATTATCCCAATAAGGGAAATGGGGGGAAATCACTGTGTCATTCCACTAAAAAGTCTTATGGGGACTTCAATACTTACATCCTGAATTGGAAAGCAAAGAGCTGGACATAAAGCTGGTGTTGGTTCGCCAGCTGGAAGATGCACCCTGTATAGCAGAAATATCAGCCCCGGTTTTCTTATCCTGTGAGAAGGAATAAAATTCTTCCTATGAAAGGGCTGGTTTTGATGTACTTCCTTTTATCTTTTGAGATTAAAAACAGCCTAAAGCCAGGGTTATATAATGTGGCAGAATTCTTTTAAACTGATAAAATCTGGTTTCAGTGTTCAGAATGTAAATCTAGTTGTTAGCATTAAATCTGATTTCCTTCAAGATTCTGTGTCCTTGTCAACACTTAGAATTCTGGGAGAGGTCATCTCTTGTACTTGCTGCTGCTGAGAGTTCTGCACATTCTTGCTGCAACACGTGGAATAAAATGGGAATCTCACTCTCTCATAAATTCCTTAAACATGCAAAGCAGCACACAGTGACTGATAATTTAACTTACTAGTTTGTTGCACCACAAAATAAGCGTTTGCAAAGAAACCAACAAACCAGCTTAATATATCATTCTGCAGTGAAGGAATCCAAGGCACTAAAAAGCAGAATACCTGTTTGACATTTTGCTAATACAACCCAATATTAAGGATGCAATTTGATTGTTTGCTTTCATAATAAAATAGTTCCTCATGCATGTGCTAAAAATGCAGTACTCTAATCTTGAAGGAGAAATGCCACAGGATAAGGACTACCTGGGCACTGAGGTTGCTCATTCTTTTTCTTATAAATAAACCCTTTGCAGTGCATGGTAAGTTGTTGGTTTTTTTCCAAAAAGACTGTTGCAAAATAATTTCGGGGATTTTGTTTGAAAAACTTCATGCAGGCTATATATGCAAACCTTTGACTTAAAACCAGCTTTGCAGTAGTGCACAACTGTTGGTGCAACAGTAATTCTCTCCCCCGCTCTTCTGCCCCTGTGGTCCTCAGTCTGTGTCAAGACTTCTTCTGGACCTTTTCCAATTCTCTGAAGCAGGTTTTGAGGGTGCATGGGGAGGGGATGCAGAAATGGTTTTTGATCCCACTGATAGAAGCAGTTTTGTAAGAGAAATGACCTATATGATCTGTCCTGTGTGTACGCCTAAATGAGGCAGTCGAACATACATGACTGTTATACTAGTGAGGGGCAATCCCCCGCACCATAATCTTGATTTGTAAAGGCCCAAGTCTTTCTGAGATGTCTCAGGTAGCTTTTCTAGAGCAGTTGGGCATTTTTATGAGCACTATCCAAACACTCAGAAAGTGTGGGCCAATGGGAACTCCTTGTCAGCCCTTCCCTGTATTGTGTACTTTCCTGCTGTTGTTTTCCCCCACACTGTTTCTCTAAGTTATAATATCCAACAAGACAGAAGGAATGAAACTGGTGTTACAGATGGCTGGGAGCAGCAGTGGGCCCAGCAACCAAAAGAATATTTCCAAACACATTTGGGAATCTACACTGCTACCAGAAATCGTAGAACTGGCACTAATTCCTCCAGGCTGAACACACTGGGCCAGAAGAAATTTAAAACTACAGAGATTAATGTTTCTGATGATGATAGAGACTCCCTACGCATGTTTTGCCATTAGGAGAACATCTGCCTGTTCTGCCATCTGCAGCGAGTTGAACATGGGTTGGTCTTCAGAAACTTCAAATGGCTCAGTACACAGTTGTCAGACAACTCATCTGAGCTCACCAGGCTGAACGTGTTTTTTCAGTATAATCCACTGGCTTCCAAGCAGCTTCTAAAAACAATTTGATGTGCTAAAATTAAAGCCCTAAATGACCCAGGGGGTGAAAGGATGGCCTGCTTCCCTATGAACCTGCCATTTCATCCACTCTTCTTTAGAGTCTGCACTCTAGTTGCCTCCACTTTTAAGTTTAGACAGGTGGCACCCAGAATTGGTAGGCCTTTCCAGAGAAGTGCCTCATTTCTGAGCTGCTTTGTCAGAGACATTCTGTTGACATCGATTTTGCACACTGCCCTGGACTTGGACAAAAACTAGAAATTGCAAGGGGATGCTTGAAAGCACATCAAAAATGGAGGAAAAGAAAAGAGTTAAGTGCTTTTTTGACAGTAACAAAAGAGAAAACAAAATTAGACTGATTCACTCTGTTCTTGTCTTAAGGCACATAAGACAGTTTCTGTGGAGATCGAGAGAGGTTAGCAACGAAAAGGTATTTCTAGGCTATTTCAAGCAAGTCAGTGGAATGAATACTGAATTCTTTTCTTACTAGCTGTGGATCATTTTATCCCATTTGTAAACAAATATGACAGAAAACAAGATCACATGGGTTAAAGGAAAGCTCATGCACATCTAAACGAAATGCAACACTGTGGTAGAATCAGCAGTTTATTCTTAAGATCCACTACAGGTCAACCCATCAGATTATAATTATATCTAGACCAGGAGTTAGGAACTGTGTTTCCCTGCAGATGTTGTTGAACTGCAACTCTTAGCAGCCCTAGCCAGCATAGCCAATGAAGAGGAACACTGGGAGCTGCAGTTCAACAACATCTCAAAGGCCACAGAGTTTCCACCCCTCAACTAGACAAAGAGGATGTATAGCAGAGATGATGGGAGTTGCTGTGTTCGTCCTGTATATGACATGTCTACCATCCCTGGCTAGGGCTGATGAGAAATGCAGTTCAATGACATCAAAAGATCACTCATACCTGATGCTACCACCACCTGATCACACCAATCGTAACAGTGGAATATGCAGTCTTGAGCGTGAAGTGATGGGTGACGCCAGTGAAGGTTCTATACAAGAACAACCCACTAGCAATCCTGCTATGCTCTTGAGATGTTCACATAAAGGGCTGCAAATCACCAGTACTGATCCTAAGATTATTAGCAGCAATGGGATGAGCATTTGAAGATGTGTTAAATTCAAATAATAGCTCCAGTTCATGGTAGACAAGCCACATAAAACTTGACTCTACTCAAACTGGGGCTCGCCACTACCTTTCCACTTGGAGCTGAAGAATGTGAGGCTTGTAAGTACCCATGGTGTCTGGTTGCAAAGGGAAGCTAAGCCTGCACTGCCCAAACACTGAGCTGCATTGGAACACCTTGAAGCCCAAGGTCATGGATGCTGGCAGTTTAGTCAATACTTATTATTTCCAGGCCAGCACAAGAACATAAGAAACTGCTTTACAGTGAGCCAATACAGGTCCCTCTACTCCTATACTGGCAGCTCTGACTGGCAGCATCTCCAGTGTTTCAGATCCTTTCCAAACCCTACCTGGAGACTCCTGATATTCCCTGGTGGTGTTTCATCCAAATATTAACTAGCTCTGGCTGTGCTTACCTTCTGAAATCAGATGACATTGGATATGTTCAGGATGGTATGGTGGTAGAGGTCAGGGGAATACACTGCCCAGGAGGCTCCTGGTGCAGGTCTGCTGCACTCTAATGGGTTGCCTTACAGAGTGAGGTCAATGGTATGGAAAATAGTGGAAGCAGTTACATTACTGCAGGGTTTCTCAACCAGGGTTCCCTGGAACCCTAGGGTTCCACAAGAGGTTGCTAGGAGTTCCACGAGATACTGAGATTGGGAACAAAAAAAAAAAAATGAGCTGTAGATATAATAATTTTTAGCCAGGGATTCCCTGAGACCTGAAAATTGTTTCAAGGGTTTCATCAGGGTAAAAAGGTTGAGAAAGGCTTATTGGCTTGCAAAAAGCACTGACGTGATAGTCCTTGGACACAGACACCGAGAACTAACAGAACCTGCATTTTCAGCAAAATGCGGCCTGTCAGCACTCCCCTAGTTTGTACTGGCATTTTACAGTCACTGGCTGCCATCCTAGATTGGAATTTTTGTGGCCTGAGATTGTGGGTTCTTGCCAGCAATGCCAGTGCCTCGATTTCAGGATGCAAAGCAACCTGATGCATCCAGAGACTCTGCACAGGGAATCTCGTAACAGAGAATTTCAAGCTGCAAATGGCAGATCCCAGCCCAAGACTTTCTGAGGGGAGGGGTGTTGGGCACTGGGCCATTTGTCCAACTGGAGAAGAACCCTCCTTTTTTCAGCCATTCAATTTAAACAGCTGAGGAACCCAACAGGTCCTCATAAGGAACAACTGATGGCTACATACGGTCCTCAAGCCACAATTTGTGTACCCCTAGTTTCAAATGTTAAAGTGAGTTTTATAAAGGTATGAATAAAGTGCTGTTAAAAAGATATATTATTCTCTTCCAAAATGAGGCTGGCTTGTAGTAATGCCTTTCACATGTGCTGTGCTATACAGGTTGACCCTACACCCTGTGGATAGCTGAAACCATGGATAATAGGGAACCCTATTATTTTCGGGACCTAGAAATGCCTAGAGAGAACATATTTTTTCAGATGTGGATAAGTGAAACCATGGATACCAAATCTGTGGATATGGGGGTCAACCTGTAATTCCACCATTTAGTATTAGTCAAATACATGGAGAATAAAGCTATTGTTGCCTGTTAACCAGAACTAAAATGGAACCTCTATGTTCAAAGGCTGACAAGCTCTGATTATCAAAAGCTGGGGACAAACAAAAGAATAACTATCCTAGTTATATTGCATCTATTTACTAGGTCATTGTTAGAGACAGAGTGCTAGTCTTTGGAAGTCTGAGCTACCAAGGCAATTTTATGTTCTTAGATACTTCTGATGAATAGAATTGGCCCTTTGCTCTATGTGATTAAGCATTTTGAAGAGCCTAGTGATTACAGCTCATTTCTTCAGTAGCTTCGCATATAAAGGAGGGCAAAAGAGACAGGAGGTAAACTTACCCTGAAGTCTTCAAGTCTGCGCTTTGACTCTTCCAGATGCTGCTGTAAGGAGCCCATAATTTCCTTGTATTTACTGCATCTCTTTGCAATAATTTCTGTAGGACTGTGAGAATCCTGCAGTCAGAGCGAAACAAAAATTCAATATGGATGAAATATTAACACTGTCAATGTAAGTTGACAAAAATGATTTCCATAGGATAAAGTAAAATATTCAAGATCCTGATATAGGCAGGTGGCACAGAGAGTTACTGATTAACTGTGGCTACCTGAGACATGCATCTGTGCTGGAAAACTTACAGCATCAGACAGAATTGTGAAATGTTGCCCTGCCTAAATATCCTAAAGGAACCAGATCCTGTCTGATCTTGGAAACTAAGCAGGGTCAGCCCTAGTCAATACACTTTGATGGTAGGCCATCAATGACTACCAGGTGCTGTAGGCTATATTTCAGAGGAAGGAACTGGCAAAACCATCTCTGAGAATTCCTTGCCTAAGAAAACACTATGAAATTCATGGAGTCATCATAATTAGGCAGGCGACTTGAAGGCACATACGCACACAGCCCTCTGGACAGGACACATTCGTATGCTATCCAGCACCAAGCTCTGTGTTGGACTAATTTAAAAGGAAAACTGGTTCATATCACTAGCACTTGGAAAGTTCAATGCTGGCTAGAGGATTCTGGGACTTCCAATCCAAACAAATAATTTTTACAAGTTCTCCTTAACTTTAATGTTCATTCCTGGTGGTTCTGGGGTGGACAATCTTCAGTTCCAGGAACAAGAGGAACAGGTGGGAGTGTACAAGCAAATATGTCCACTTCTACAGAGGATACACAGCTGCTCCACTCCCAAAAAAGGAGATTTGGCAGCGTACTTATAGATGCATAACCTGGCCTCCTCAAAGGCTGATATCTTTTATTTATCATTCCCCCCTCCTCAGTTTGTCTCAATGCTGCCCTGGAACTGAAGACAGCCCCATGCTGGAATCACCAAAGTATATTCAGTTAAAAGTGTTATCCTGCTCTGATTGGATGTCAGAATGAGAACTTAATACAACTCTCCTTTTCCTCATTCTTTCCCTGTTTTGTCAACATTTGAACAAGGTAATACAAGATGGAAGTCTTCCGAACTGACTTTTTAATTCAAGGAAATCGCCTTGAATTTCTTTGGATAGTTTCACGCATCCAGCAGAGCAATTAAGCACCTGTTCAAAACGACATTTTAAAAAATTCAGTCGCTACTTAGTGAACTAATTTGTTTTAGTGGGACTTTGAATTGCTTAAGTACTTTGATTGTTTAGAGCCTTGTGACCCATGTCATATGCGAAGCACAGTACTAATTAACAAAAGCAAACAATGGAATAGCGCTACTGAGATATTTTGCATGTTGAATATCTGGCATGAATTTTGTCCCCAGCACAGAATGGCATATTTACTCAACATAATGAACAAGCCTGATATTCAAACAGCTTTTCTATTGATTTTGTAGTCTTTACAGGCTTATCAATAAGTAATGCCAGCTGTGAAACCACAAGCATCCAGTGTGTCATCATTTGGGAAGCAGTGCTTGGGGAGTGAATAGTATCATCTCTCAATAAACCCAACAAAATCAACCCCTTTTCAAATATTAACACAACTAAAAGCTGCTGACATACTAATAAAAACCAAAGCTTATCAAAATATTGTGAACAGATCAGAAACTTTGGCAATGAGAAAATATAATCTCTGACTATTTTTTGCAATGTTATAAAGCCTTTAAAAGTCCCTGTTTTTTTTTTTTTAAAAAACAGTTATTTTGTGTTCTGTCTCATGAATTGGGACTCAAGGGAAGCTAAAAGGACTCTCCTTGCGGGAGATCCCATTAGAAAAGGATGGACACAGAAAGGGAAGTTGTTATAGGATAAATCTATCTACCCACAGTTCAACTATACAGTGGACCCTCTGTATCTGTGGAGGTTTGGTTCTGGAACCATCCACAGATAGCAAAAACCATGGATAGTACAGTCCTATATTAATCATTGGAAATGTCAATTTTTAAGTATGGGCATTGCCATTTTAAGTATGTGGCAGCACCACTTTAGGTATCGGTGGTGCCATTTTAGGTATGCAACAGCACCATTTTAGGTATGGGCGCTACCATTTCAGGTATGCAGTGAAAATCCGTGGATAGTGAACCCGCAGATACAGAGGGCCCACTGTATAATGGAAATCTGTATAAAGTAAATTAAAGGGTTTAAAATATACCAGAATTTTTAATGAGCCCTGGTACAGCTTATTTCCTATTGTGCAAGAGGATGCTAAGTATTTTCTAGAGAAACAGATGGCAAAACATTCTCACTCCCAAATCTCTGGAATCTTCCAAAAAGCTCAGTTTCTCGGGAACAGTCTCCAAATGATCCAAGGCCACTTGAGTACTCTGAAGAATAGATATAAAAGAAACCAAACTTGTGATATACTTGGCTTCAGTTATTTTATTTATTCATTGCACAGATATTCTCCTAAAAACAGGACACAAGGGGGTGTGCAGTAATATTAAATATATGCGATAGTTAAAATACAAAACAAGGCAAACTATTATGACAAAAATGAATTAAAAACAGAGAAAAAAAAAGAGAAGAAAGAAACACTGCCATTCTTGGATGTCCTAGTCATTCGCAAACCAAACCAACGGTTAGGCCACAAGGTAGACAGAAAACCCGCACACATGGACAGATACCTATACAAGAACTCAAATCATCACCCAGGACAAAAAAGAAGCACAATAAAAACACTGGTAGACCATGCAAAAAGGATCTGCGAACCCCACTACCTGGAGGATGAACTGAGGCACCTAAACTGGGCCCTACAGGCTAATGGTTACTCCAGATCAGACATCACAAGAGCAGCCAGACCCAGAAAAAAACACAGGAATGAAGAAGAAAAACAGCCACCCAAAGGGAAGGTATTTTTACCATACATCGAAGGAGTCACAGACAGAATAGGGAAACTGATGAGGAAACACAACCTCCAAATGATCTACAGACCAACCAGGAAAATGACTGGCCAGGGAGCAACTCTGTTATTGGATTGCCCTCAGGGCTCAGGTGGTTTGCCCAGAGGAAAGCTGAGAAGGTTGTCAAGACTTGGCCTCAGCTGATCCCGCACTAGGTTGCTCTCACCCTTGCTCCTTTTCAGATTCAACTCAGCTTAAATAGGTTTCTGGTCAAATAAAGTGGCCCTTGTTCAACCCAATTCTCTATGTCTGGTCTTGTTATTCTATGGTTAGTCAGCAAAACATAGAGCATTCTCAATTTAACATTTACTGGTTTCCTTTTTGTAATTGAGTGTCAGTGTAGCCGAGTGTCAGTTTTTCACAATCTCTGTTATAGAATTCTGCTGTATCACTGTTGCCTCAAATTAAATAAATATTGAAAGGGCTGTAGAATACATTTCATCTGAAATGCCAGAGGATGGACATCCACCACCTAAAGAAAGCTGTTTCTCCAAGAAAGAGACAGCTATAGCTCGATGATATTTGGAAAGATCTTCTGAATCCAATCAAGTTTTCTTTAGGCTTGCCTTACAGTCTGTTCCTTCAAAGCTGCAGGATCCATTCCTTCTTTCCATGATGAATTCAGACCCCATAGCCCTAAGCAGTCACCGGACCAGATGCAATTAACCAAGATGAGCAAAGGTTGAGCCTACAGGTGGGAGACTACATCCCTCCAAACATCCGGGTGACATCCTCAGGCTTCTGAAATTGATGCAGTAATGATGGAATGGTTGTACAGAAAAGCCTTACAACTGTACTCCCAACAAGGTGGATCCAAGTTGGAGTGGATAAAAAAGATCTTTATACACAAAATGTGTTGGAAGTCACAGCTGTCAAACAATGACAGTTGCTTTATCCCTGCTTACCTTCCCATTTCCCCTTGTTTTCCTCGAGAGAGATGTGTTAATGTGAACTGGAACTTTAAAGAAGGTGAGCTAAGGTAAAGAGCTCAGTGGACAAAAAGTAGATGGTGAGAAAGAAACAAAAAGTTTGGACTGGACCTTTCAGCAATTTTTAATTTACAAATTTTAACTTATGACCTCTGAACCCCTTAAACATTTTTGCCTCAAACATGAATGTTTGGGCTTAACCTTTCTAATCTATCCCCCTAACTACTCTTATCCCTCCCTGAACTCTTTGGATAAACTGAATTATAAAACAACCAATTAAATATTTTAGAACTGGACTAACTAATCCAGTATCAAAAGATATGTCATTAATGAATGACTATGGAACTTGGATGGTGCAATGAGCTTCACAATTAAGAACCAAAGCTCAGCTAAGGAGGAGGAATGAAAGGGAAAGCAACCAAGATATTATTATTTTTTTTTAGTTTACTTCATTTATATGCCACCTTTCTTTGTAATGGGACACAAGGCAGTTCACAAAAACAATCCCCTAAAACTAACAGTAAAATTTAAACACAATTTAAAATTATCACATTAAAACAATAGCTTATAAACAGTATAAAATCATTAAAAAGCATACAAAAGCTTTAAAAAATGCAGCCCCTTCATAAGAAGGCTCCCTGCAAACAATTACAGTCAGACCCCTGTATCTGTGGAGGTCCAGTTCCCAGACTTACCGTGGATATCATAAATTGTGGATAACCATGAACACAATTGAAAATAATGGGACTTCCAGTTTAAAATACCATAGAGTTGCCTTGGAGAGACCTAGAAAAGTTCTAGAGAGGATACCTCTCTAGACATTTTCTAGGAAGGCTCTATGGTATGTGTTCGTCTTTTTGTGTCCCATGTATAACTGAAATCACAGATATTGGTTCCGTGGATACGGGGGGTCCAACTGTACTCATTAAAAGCCAGCTTGAACAAAGAGGTCTTTGCTGGCTGACAAAAGTTGAACAGGGAGGGGGCCAGCCCAGCCTCCTGTGGTTGCACAGGGTGGGAGTAGCCACCGAGAAGGCTCTCTCCTGTGTCTTCACCAAATGAGGCTGTGATGGTGGCAGGACTGAGAGAAAGCCCTTGCCTGTTGATCTTAAGATGCTGGCAGGTTCATATAGAGAGACACAGCCTTTCAAATAGCCTGGACCTAAACCATATAAGGCTTTATGGGTCATGACAAGCACTTTGAATTGTGCCCAGAAACAAACCTGTAGACAGTGAAGCTGTTTTAACAAGGGAGATATATGCTCCCAGTAACTTGCCCCAGTCAGCATTCTGAGCACACCATTTTGGACCTGCTGTTTCCAGAGTGTGTTACAGTAGTCCAAACAGGATGTAATCAAGTCATCCTATAGCCTCTGAAGAATGAGCACAGCTGATGCACTGGTCATAACAGTTCAAATAAACACCTGGCCACTGCTGAAACCTGGGCATCCAAGCTCAGGGCTGAGTCCAGGAGTGCACCCAAACTGCGAGCCCATCCAGCACAGGCAGAATCCCTGTTCCCTGATCTGCTTTTCAACTGACTCAGAGTACCTCTGTGCAAAACTATTCAAAGTTGGGGTCCAATGAGATTATTAAAATCTCAAACCCTGCACAGAACTTACAGAGTAAAGGGCTATATTTCTGGTTTACTGAACTGGATCCCAATGTTTGCAAATTAATAAGTGCAGAATGTGGTAATGTGGTAATAAGTGCAGAATGTGGTAAGGAGACTATGTTCTCCTTGCCACTACTAAATCCAGCTACCCAATTAAGTCACAGAAAAGTATGCAATAGGCCAATGTTCTCACAAAAAGAAAGAGGGACTGACAAACATCAATCTTGAAAATGATTTTGATAATCAAAATCAGTAAAGATGACTGCAAAATCCTTCCAGATATATCTGACAAAATAGTTTCATCTGTTATCACGGTATTTGTTAATATGATCAAATAAAACAAGCACACTACCAAAAAAAGTAACTGTAGGAACTTAAAAAAAATGTAGGCACACAAATAATGTGTAGAAAGCACAAATAAAGTAAAACACAAAAATAGTCTACATATAAATATTCAGGCTTTCCACTTTGATTTTACTAATGCACAACTAGCATGCATAATTAGAATTGATAAACTGAACAACTTGATTTTCATTATGAGACATTCCAAGTTGTACAGCATGTTTATTATGACAGCTAACCACACCATGTAACACACAATTAATTGTACACCTTAAAATGGCCAACTAAGAACTTTCTCACAAGATCCTTCTTTACCTTGTCTTTCACAGACTTAAAAAAAAATTGCTCAGAGGTGTCTATCGATGTCTCTCCCTCATTAAATTGTCAACCACTGTGCCTCTCCCACAAAGAAGCTGCACTCATTCATATTGCATGCTTCATTTATAGTGGTCTTATGTTCATCAAAGCCTTGATTTTCCACTCCATTAATTTATGATGAGCTGCATGGTTTGCTACTTCTTCCCAGAGCTGTTTGTGGCCCTGGTCTTCATGAGGGCTTGAAAGGTTGAGGGATATCTGGAAAGAGACTACAGATTCTCAGCATGCCTCCCTCTGCAGCTTTCAGCAATGGAAAAGTTAACTGTGCGAGACAGAATAACCGACCCAAATGTTCAGCAGTCATCATAGAGGGACAATATATTTCAGGAACATTCTGTCATTACCACATGAAAAGAGCTGCAGAGCTCCTGATTTTGAACAGAACCACTCCCCCTTAAATTAAATATTGCTATTTTTTCCTCTTTCCTTCATTACAGGTGCACTGAAAGTTTACTTAACCAAACCTGGCAAGTAACTGAATCTATTGGAAAGTTAGGCTTCAAGACTTCCGTCTCCTCTAGGGCCTACTTGCATCATTCCATCTTTGAGGCAGCACCCCATAGCTATGTTACAGTAAACTGGCATATTCAGACTTGAGACTTGAACTGACTGGACTGCTCACAATTGCCAAGTTTTCCACACCTTTGATGGCAATTTGGAACTTTCTATTGCGTGAGCAGAAAATACTAAACATGCTTGAAAATGAGAAGGGTGGTCTGTTACAGTACAAACTCAGTAGTGGAGGTCTTGGTCTTCATTTGCAATAAATTATGCTTGTTTCTGACATAGTAATGGCTTTCCTACCCCTAGGAAACCAGAGCTATATGAGCACCAACCGTCATCTTAAGAAGCAGCTAAAAATATGGTCATTTCTGAACAGGGCTGCAGGAATAGAGTTCTTATCTCATTATGAGGGGCAAGAATAACACATAAATCTGCAAAAGAGTTTTGTTTGCTGTGAGGATGAAAAGAAGAATAGTTAGAACAGAAGCAAGAGTCAAATGGAAGGAAGAAGTCATGCTTTTAGTTGAACCATGGATGTGGTGCAACGATAATTTAGTGACACGTACAGTAGCCTCCTTAATATGGATCAAGTGCCATATTTGTATCATTAATGATGGCACTCTTCTCTATTAAAAGAGATAGGTTTAGCCATGCAGAACAAAATGCTAAAAAGGATGGTGGGAACACCTGACACACAGGGCAATTAAGTACTGCTAATTATTTCCCAGAAACAGCAAATGGTGTGCCATAATGCATACAACTAATCCTGAAGAGAACAATCATGTCTGTCTGCTCATTATTTAACAGGGAACAAAGGGCACTGATACAGTGCACTGATGAAGCTGATAAGTGGCAACAAACTCCAGTTGCACCAATAAAAGCAACATTGGTGGTAATTTACTTAAAAGCACACTGTTCCATCAAGGGGTGAATGCTATTAATCTTTTCTTGTTTTCTTAACATAAAAGATTATTTACTTTCTAAGAGGTGTTCTATGTTCTCAGAGAGAATGATAAAACAAATTACTCATTTTCCATGACTTCATATAAACACTTTGATGTTTAAAGAGTATGTGAACAGCTAATCCTCCTTAGATTGATGCATTTGCAGTGATAGGCAGCTCCAGGCTCTCCCTAGGGACAGATCTAAATCAAAGTCAGATGCTACATTTTATTTTTAGTCTTGAAACCACAGTGATAAACACAAAAATAAAACAAGTTAGGCTTCAATATGCTATTCATGGGGTTCAGTTTTATATTCAATACATAGAAAATGCACAAACAATGGAAACACAAAGACTCCAGTGTCACATAATGAGGGCTGCCTAACCCCTGATCTAGGTAACACTAACAGCCATCAGTTGACTGTATTTTTTAAAAAAAATTACAGAAAGCTTAGGGACCAGCTAAAAAATTCTCAGGGTATATAATCCATAGTAAGACAAAGTCTTCTTATTTAAAGTGACAGAAATGCACTTGGTCAATCAATTACTTATAACATGACTAAGAGATATAATGTTAGAGGTGACCCAAGAAAGATCTTTTCCCAACTGTTAGCCTGTAGACATGTAAGAACTACATGATACAGTGGGCTGGATCAGTGAGACTTAGATTAGACTTCACTAACTCATGTTCTATTGATTTTAATAGGTACACTATCAGTATAACTAAATCTGGCCAAAGTTCCTATGCTTAAGCCCACCTGAATACTTTCTTTTTGTTTTACGTTCCTCCCAGAAGGAAGAAGACAACTGGTAACTTTTTTTTTACAAGTAATTATCCATGCTAGTGGTTTGTCAAATATCAAAAAGTATTCCCCACTGAATTTCTTCCATTTCTATGCCACCTTATTTCTAGGATGAAATTCAAACAGAGGTACCAGATTTGTTGTGGTCAAAATGTTGTATGTGGTTACCCATACAACAATTTGGCACATTAGCTTAATTACAGAAGGTTGTTCTAATGTATCTTCAGATCATGGCCTAGAAAAGCTCTGGAAGCTGTCCTAAACTCCCCAATGTCACTACACTGTTTTTGCGCATCCTGACAACATATATAAGATGAAACTTGCTGGATCAGGTCAAAGATCTCTCTAATCCAGCATCCTCTTTCCAACAGCAACCAGACAGATCTTCCTAGGAAATATCCAAATAAGGCATGATATCCACAGCAACAGCATATTCAGAGAATGGTTGGGTAGGGATGTGGGGGTTTATATACTCTGGGTCCCTGAAGGAGAGGATATGTAAATTTGTGTATTTGAATGGCTAGTTCCTGGGAGTAGCTATGCAGGGGGGATTAGTGTCTGTTTGGCTAATGGTCCATTATCTGTTGGAAATCCCCCTGTCCGTGGGTAGAGTTCATTTGCATGTGTTGAGTTTTTATTTTGGTGTTTTTCAGGACTGGCAGCCAAACTTTGTTTACTTTAAGGGTTTCTTCTTTCCTGTTGAAGTTGTCCAGGTGTTTGTGGATTTCAATAGCTTCTCTGTGCATTCTGACATGATATTTTTGACCTGGTCCAGGATTTCGGTGTTTTTAAATAACATTTTGTGTCCAGGTTGGTTTATAATGTGTTCTGCTACTGCTGATTTTTCTGGCTGGCCCAGTCTACAGTGTCTCTCATGTTCTTGATTCGTGTTTGCATGCTGCATTTCGTGGTCCCTATGTAAACTTGTCCACAGCTGCATGGTATGCGGTAAACTCCTGCAGCTGTGAGAGGGACTCTTTTGTCCTTTGCTGAGCGTAGTATTTCTTGGATTTTCCTGGTTGGTCTGTAGATCATTTGGAGGTTGTGTTTCCTCATCAGCTTCCCTATTCTGTCTGTGACTCCTTTGATGTATGGTAAAAATACCTTCCCTTTGGGTGGCTGTTTAAAATACCGAAATTCTGGACCAGGTCAACACTATCATGTCAGAATGCACAGAGAAGGTATTTAAATCCACAAACACTTGGACAACTTCATCAGGAAAGAAGAAACTCTTAAAGTAAACAAAGTTTGGCTGCCAGTCCTGAAAAACACCAAAAATAAAACTCAACACATGCAAATGAACTCCACCCAGGGACAGGAGGATTTCCAGCAGATAATGAACCATTAGCCAAACAGACACTAATCCCCCTTGCATAGCTACCCCCAGGAACTAGCCATTCAAATACACAAATTTACATATCCTCTCCAACAGGGACCCAGAGTATATAAACCCCCACACCCCTACCCAACCATTCTCTGAAGATGCCAGCCACAGATGCGGGTGAAATGTCAGGAATAAACTCTTCCAGAACATAGCCTCAAAGCCCGGAAGAAAATCACAGGAAACCTATGGATGCCAGCCGTGAAAGCCTTCAACTTCACATTGTCTTATATCAGTGATGGGCAACTTTTTGAGCTTGGTGTGTCAAACTTCGCCAAAAAACTGAGCATAACTCGCGTGGTGTGTCACTTAGAGAAAAAAACATTATTTCACGGTATTTACTGTTTAAATAACATAAATGTATACAGCTGCCCCTCCACATTCGCAACTTCGACTATTCGCGGAAAGCCTCCAAACCGCACTTTCCCCCTCCTCCCTTCCCAAGTCACCGACAGGCTTTTCACAAAGCCTGTCACTGCCTTGGCAAGGGGAGGGGAGGGAGCCTCCCACCCACACACTTCCCCCCCTTCCCATGGCACTGACCGGCTTCTCATGAAGCCTGGCGCCGCCTTGGCAAGGGGAGGGTGAAGAGCCTCCCACCCACACGCTTTCCCCCCTCCCTTCCCAAGGCACCAACGGGCTTCCAAGGCTCCCGCCTGCTGCCTTCCCCGGCATTTCCAAGGCAGCTCCAGGGCTTTGAAGCCCCGGAGCCCCCTCGGGAAGGCCGGGGACAGGCCGGGCAGACTCCCACCGACCTGCCTGCTGCCTTACCCGGCCTTTCCAAGGGGGCTCCAGGGAAGCAGGAGGCCTCAGGGGTGGTAGTGGCGATTGGAGCTTCGTAGCCCCGCCCGCCACTTTAGAGATGGTGGTGAGGTTGTGGGGGGAGGGGGGAGGCCTAGCTGCGTGTCACCACAGATGGCTACGCGTGTCATAGGTTCGCCATCACCGTCTTATATTATTTAACATCTTTATTTAGTAAGGGCATACTGTCTTGATGTGGTGCACTATGGGGACTGAAACCATCGTAACCAAATAATGCATATTAGGAAAGTAGCCAATCACTACAAAATGAATATTGAAATGGAGACATCAATTTCTCAAGAAACAGGCAACCTTTGACACCAGGCACACTTATTAGAATCCACAAATGACATTCTCCCTGCTCACTTCAAGGCAGTTTTTTTTTCGGGGGGAGGAAACAGCTCAAGGATTGAGAATTAGGATACTCATCACACCACTCCTCCTACTGCTTTCCACTATTTCTGGCAACTGACCACATTCATCAAGGCCACACTCATCTGAAGACCTTTGTTTGAGGTACTGGGAGGGATGCCCCACTATTTACATCACACATCTTTAAATTAAAAGAGACAAGGATTAAGTTTCTGGTTAATTTTTATAACCAGAAATAACTGGATAAGAAATAACTGGAATTTCTTTGCTATGGCATATCCTGAATGCTCTATTAGAGCAATTAATTCCATTGCTCTGTGATTCTGAGATAGTGAGCTCTGTGCTCAAGAAATCTACCTGCTGCACTCTCCACTCAATACTCAGCACTGCTACATGATATACAGTATTTTGCTGATTAAACAGTGAATTAACTATTTATGGAATAACAATTCCAGAGCCTGCTGATCATTTTACTTAGACTGCAGTCCCATCATAGAATCATAGAAGCATAGAGTTGGAAGAGACCACAAGGGCCATCCAGTCCAACCACCTGCCATGTGTGATGATTTCCTGAGTTCAGCTTATCAATTCTAAAGAAGGAATTTTAGGAATCATGGGATCTAAACTAGGCCTCACTGCATCAGATTAAGTAAATTAGATTCAGTCTAACTGAAGTTCCATTAATTTAATGGGTTTACTCTAAATATAATCCATAAAAACAAGTGGAAATTTTTACGGGTATATTGCAGAATGAAAAAACTGGCTGAAATAATATGCAGACGAAATAAAAAATGTATACCACAAGGCTTGTGAGAGAAACAGAATGTGTTTAGTAACTACTGGAATACATACTGTAGGCGGTAGTTACAGGAAATACATATTGGAATTTATGTAGCAACCTGACATGCTGGATGTTTACTGTTTAGAGAGAGTTAGGCTGAATGTAACAGGTCCATAGGTAATTTCCTGTTTGTACCAAGGGAAGTTTACAATTTGTCTTCCGGTGAGGAGTTTTCCTTTGAAGCCTTTGTCTGGGAGACACGTTGTATCCAGTCACCATTGAGATTCCCTGGAGGCAGGAGCCTCAGAGGGGGCTCTCCCACATTTTGTTTTTAGAGATGTAGTAATCAATTTAGAATTTGTTATTCCTGCTTATATGCATGTATCTTCAAGACTACTGCCTGTGTATGAAACACATGAAGTTTGTGAGTAAACTGTTTTGATATACTTTTAAAAGGCTCTGACAGAACTGTTTGTTTTGTTTGCTAGACTGAGAGAGGTGGGGGTGAAAGGGCTGGCTGGCTTCTTAATTATTTGTCTGTTTGAAACCACTTCGCTGTGCATATTTAAAGAAATACTCTGCTACTCTGCTTATTTTTCTACTGGTGAGAATATTAGCCAACCGTTTTTGGTGCCAAATATTAATATTCTCCAATAGTTTCATGATTTAATATCTGGCACACACACATTTATTCACTACTGGAGTATATAAACACTGCTGCTGAAGAGATGTGGGTCTTTTTTCTACTTCCCACTTGTCATTAATGATGTATATACATTTGCATTTATCTTCTCTTTTTCTTGAAAATAAAAGCTATAACAAAGAAACAAAGTGCTCTTTCCTATTCAGACATATCTAGATCAGCTTCTAGAGAAATTTTAATGGTCACAACTTTTATCAATATCACACTGTCCAATTTACTGTTTAACCAAGTGATTCCTACTGTTATCCAATCTGCTGCTGCAAAATGCAGTAATTACTAATTTTTCATTTACTATTTCTAACAAACAAGCTGAAGAGAAAATTGCTGTCCCAAAGTTTAGGGGGGATTGGTTTGCCATGTTATTAGTCTGCTGCAGCAAAATCCACAAGGAGTCTTGTGGAATTTAACATGTTTTATCTGCATAGGATTTCGTGACATCTGATACAGCCATCTAGAGGCCACAAAAGCCAATGTCCAATAAAACTTTTGAGTCTTTCAAGTGCCACAAGACCCTTTTTGTCCAAAAGGTGGACTAAATTGAAAAAATCAGAGGCGAAATCATTGAGCACCTTGGCCTTCCTGAGTCACCTAAACCTAACCAAAATGCTGCGGATCTGCTCTGTTGGAGTGAACAGCTGAATCCTATCCCACTGCTCCTCCTTCAAGTGGTATAACACCCAGAGTCAAAAATAGGCATGGTCTGGGCACCTGTTCCCAAGGAAGGCCCACTGATTGGAGCCCCCTGGACTTCCTGTTTACCCACTTGTTCCACTGGTCCAGAAAACAATGACAGTGACAAGGAGGAGCAGTAGAGGCCATTGTTTGTTTGCTCATGGGCTCTCCATCTGTACAACTAGCAAGTGGTAGGTTCTGTAGTTGATGAAAAAGAGGAGGAGGAGCAACAGCAGCTGATGACAATTGTGGCAAAAAGGCAGTCTCACTTGGGCAAAGGCTCTCAAAAACACTGGGGATGATTTCTGGAATTTTACATCTATGAAGGCTGAGCTGCTCAGCTGCACCACAGAAAATATATCACAATGAGACGAATCAGAATGGCAACATACAAATTATGTTTCCTGTACTCAGACCTATCAATGATAGTAAGTGTGCCAAGCAGGATTCAGAATGGGATGTTTGTTCATTGATCATGAGAAAGAAGACTAAAGTCAGTTTAGAAAGTAGTTGCCTAGAAATTGAGAGCCCACTGCAAAGAATAAGGTGAAAAACAAAGTTTATGGGAGAAAACAGAACCAATAGAAAAGTCTGGCAAGGGGAGAAATGCCAAAAAGTGCCTATAGAAGATATAAGATGACTTTACACTGGAACCAAGAACTGATGGTTGTGGGGTGTGGTTGAAGTTTCAGTAGCATAACCAATACCCTGCCAGTACAATTTGGTATGTGGGCTGAGTCAATTTTTATTCTATCACATAAAAAAAGTTGTGTGCATTAGCCTAAAACAATGTCAAGTAAACAAAATAAACTCCACCTTTAGAAAATATCCCTTTTATTGAGGCTAAACCACTAAGGAATTTTAAAACAAACATTTGTTCGCATTGGATTCCAAAAAAGAAAGGAACTGCCCGCCAAAATAACTGAACTTTCAGTCTAGACTCCAGATGTCTTTGGATGGGATAAAACACATTTTAATAATCTTAAAAGTATGCTTTCTCTTCCATGTGCAAATGAATTGTTCACCCCACTTCACAATTGTTAGTCAAAAGCACAATGCAAGGAACTTTTTCCAAGTATAGTAGGGCCCAGCTAGGCCCAAGGAACCACGAGTTTCTACAAGTCTTTAAAGCAGCTAGGATGGGCCAAAATAGATGATTAGCTATGGAAGAGTTCAGGCTCTGTGCATAACTATGATAAGTTGCTGGAAACAGAGGTGATACCAAAGTGTCTTCCTGCTGAAACAACCACTGAATGGCCCTGATACCCATAAATAATACAAATACTTGAATAAAAGACTAAAGAACATGCACAGCCTAGTAGATAATGAATCCTTAACAAACCTTGGAGAAGATAGATAAGTACAAAGCAATGGAAAAACAACAAAAACAGCACACATTTTTCCCTTGAAAATTTTGGGAACACAATGGGAGTGGAAATGTCCATATCTGGACCTAGTTCAAAATTAACATAAAGATCTGATTGCATCTCCGATCAGTATAACAAGAGATGTCCAGAAAGGAGCTGCTGATCACATTTCCTCATGTCTCTATTTTTCTTTCTCCTCCTTCTTCCCTCCTGTTTCACCTCTGCTAAAGACTAAAGGGTTTTAGGGGGCTAGGGGAAGAACAGCCAACATACTACACCTTCTTGGTAGTGATGACATTGATTTTATTAGCAGCGATGAAATGTAGGGCCAGAGAGTATAAGATATAATCATATTCTTATTCTAGATGCATTATTAGTTGCATTGTCAGTTATTCAAAAGTGCTGGTACCCTTTTATTCATACTGCACCGCCTTGCTGAATACACTGTGCTCCTTTAATGAATTTCCCTTTATGTTCTTTTAAGTTCACACTACTATTAAAATATTGTTGATTACATATCAATAAACAGGTACATATCAATAAACAGCTCCTTTCAGCTACAGTTCCTTTCAGAATCCTTGTCCCTAGATCACCTACACCCACTGAAGTGCAATGCTGATCCCAGATTAACAAAATTCACTATCACAAAAATGACCAAGAGTACAGTGATGACATGGGCATTAGCCCTGTTTAGATGTTACTTACCTCGTTTCAATCAATATGTGATGACTAGTCCTGCCCCTTCTTCTTGGTGTTTTCCTCACATGGAAAGCAACAAGCCTGAAGAGGAAAGGTTTCTGTAAGCATGGAGACTCTCCCTGCAAGCAAGATCTATGATTTTCTGCTATCCATACTTGCCTGGAAAGTCTTCATATGAGCATCTCTTCAGGCTTGTTGCTCTGAACATGAGAAAGGACTGAAGATAACGGAGGGTGAAGGTGCCCCCTCTTCCTACCCATGTGGATTGAAACCAGGCAAGGAACACTTGAATAGGGCTTGTACCATCCAAAGGTAAGAAGTGAAGAAACAGACCAACACAGTCTCTTCAGTTCTCACTGTAGCTAACAAGCGAATGTGCTTATTCCTAGCTGCCTCCACTAAACAACTGTTTAATTGATTGCCATTTAATTACTGCCACAGCCAATTCTCTGTATGACACTAAGGCAGAAGTAGCAATTTTGGTGGTCTGTACTCCAATTTTGGTAGTCTGGCAGGAACGTTCCCACATAAAGCAAGCACTTAATTTGCTTTAAATGCATTGTAGCATTTGCCACTGACATTTTGTGGCAAACCAGTAGAATTGATTTAAAGCAAACTTGAGTTTTCCCTATTAGTTGCCAAATTTTGATGGTAATCCACTACAAGCCATTTAAAGGAAACAAAGTGCCTCTCCTCAGTTTAGGTGGTATAATTTGCTGTAAAAATTAAGTGTAGTTTTTAGGGGTGGTGGTGTTTGAGGGGGTCTGAAAAACAGCCTTGGGGCCACATATGGCCCATGGTCTACATGATTTCTACCACTTGTCTATACGAGGGGAAAATGTGGATTGATGCACACTAACACCACCTTGCAGCAGCTTCTATTTGTCATAACAGTTTTTTGGCAAGATCACAGACATGTGAAGCTATCCATTTTTGCTATTCCAATGGGCACACATGCAAATCAAGATGGCAAGTGTGAGTGAATTACTCGTGTTTTTATTGTCACCAGTTGCTGCTGCTGAACAGTATTTTTTTTTTAAAAAAAGTATCTAAGTTGTGAAAGTGCAATATTCTGCCTAAATAAATAGAAAAAAAGAAGAAGAAAGGCTGTTTCATCATCTCTACACATGATCACCATGGTGGAAATCCAACATGGTGGTTCTGGGCACTTGCCTTGTTAGCAAGCTCTGCCCCCTGTGCACATCCAACCAATCAGGGTCCACTTCTGCTCTTATCAGGAATGCACACCAATTTGAATCGGTTGTCCAAACAAGTGGGCATGCGTATTCTCCATGGAGCATTTCTTAAAAAGACTGGAAAGCCATGAAGACTTTTCCTGCAAAGGTTTTGGTGGTTTGGGCCTCCTCCTTCCAAATAAATATGGCAGATTGATATGGGATGCCATTTAGACAAATCATATTCTCCTTGAATTCTATGAGAAGTATTTCTGCCATATAGACAACCCCTAACAATTAGATTTAGACATTTGAACGAGAAAATCATTTATTCTTACTTAATGTTTTTCCAAAAAAGCCCCATAATTTTCCTATGTCTTAATAATTAACCACAAAAGCAAATAAAACACATTTGAGATTAACACATCCAGTTAAAGACTTATTCCTATAAGGGGATCAACAGTTACCAATAAGGGCTTGGTCAGCTTTCTCAAATCTTAATCTACCTCAGGCCTTTTCTCTTGCCCCCCCCCCCGCAACAGCATTCTAACTGTGTCTCTCAGGTTAACTTTTCGTCTATCCCCTTAATAGTTCCCACCTGTAACTCTGATTTCTATCTCCTCCTTCACTTACATGCATTATTTTGTAACCTTCCTCCCCAATTTTTGGACAATTGTTAAGGAAGTAGAGTTTTTGCTATTTCTCATTCATTTTGAGATGAACCTTTAATCATCTTGTCAACGAATTTCACCCCTTAAAACAAGGGTGTGCGGAGTTCAGCCTGCAAGCCTCATGTAGCCCCCAGGGGCTTTCCTAAAACTGCCCCAGGCACGCCTTTGACACCATGATCAGACAAAAAATATTGCCTCCAAAAGTCATGTTCTATTCCTGGATGCCTCCAGCTATGGCAATTTTGTAATAATTACTGAGATCTCTCAGTCCTTCTGAAATGACACAGGAGGTAGACATCCAGACACATCCTATACTTTTTCGTTTTGTTGTTTGCATTTTCTGGACTGGTGTGGTCTGTCAGCGTGGTGTAGTGGTTTGAGTGTTTGGCAATGGAAACTCACCTGGGCAAGTCACACTATCTTAGATTCATAGGAAGGCAAAGGCAAACCCCCTCTGAACAAATCTTGCCAAGAAAACCCTGTGATAGGGTCACCTTAGGGTCACCATAGGTTGGAAACAACTTGAAGGCACACAACAACAACAACGGTCTATGATGGGGCCTTTGGAACTTGCCTACTGCTGCTTTCTGTACAAGCTATCTGGGCTTAATCTTTCACCTTCCTCTTACCTTTTGACCCTCGTGGATCAAAACAGTTCCTAAAAGAAATTGGAACATTTTAACTGTCCCATCCAACAGAAAACTAACACACATTGGAAGCTGCTTATTGCAGTGTAGATGTGTAAATAGCTATTGCTTAAAACAATTTGTAAGCCGCTCTGATAGCCTTGTGGCTGAAGATATAAATGCCTAAATAAAAAAATGGCTAAATATTTCATTCCTTCACACCTAAATAAAATAATCATTTATATGAAGAAACATATTCTCCAATAGAATAATCTGAAAGGGCAGAAGCAAAAATAATACTAGCTTGAGCTGCAAAGCCCAGAATGAACAACCAAAACGTTTTCACTCAGCCATTGGTACAGAACATCTGTTTCAGCAAACTATACTTTCTGTTAACCCAGTCCATAGTGGGTTGCAGCGAAATAAAATGTGATAAGATAACCTTGTTTTGTCCTGTAAGATACGTCTCACTTAAATGACTGGCAAGGTTTTAAGAAGGTTATTATGCTATTGGTGCTGGAGAAGGAAAACTTATTTATGTAACAAGCATAAAGACACAGAATGAGCACTGATCAGGATTTTCTTGCCACTTGGGAAATATTTCCAATGCATTTTCTCAGAATTTCCTTAAGGATCATAAACCTTCCTTGGCACCAGACCATTTTGTAGATGAATAATATTTTACTAGATATTCCCAAAGGTCATGAGAAAATTATATAACTGCAGCTCAGAAAGTAGGAAGAGAGAGAAATAATGTACGTTGCTTATGTGGAAGAAATACACACAAAGATTTGGCATGGCTTGTCTTAACTAGAATCTGATATTGTTCACCAGATGATGCTGTGTATATTCTTTACAAGTCCACACAAATGCTTGTTATTATCATGGAATTTTTTTAAAGCATTTATATTTAATGCTATTTTACCCTGAAGATTTAACATATGTAATACAGCAGGGCCAGGGAAATTTCAGCCCTAGAAACATTTTTTTAAAGTTTATTTTAGAAATACTATATTGAAATGTATCTTTGTGTGTTTGTTTCTTAAAATATGGTATGAGGCAAAACATATGAATGGCTTTCTGCATAGCTCAGTGGCATCTCTTTGACTCCCACACATGCAAATTTGAATTAAAAGAAACATTTCCTATACAAGGAACATAGTGTTCTTAAAGAGAGCTCTAAGGACTGAAGACAGAGTAAAAAAAAATACTGTAAGGTATGTATGCTATACAGCCAAAAATACCTCCCTCACCAGACATTAGCGTTCCAGAACATCTGCCTTAGAAAGAAAAATGAAGTGTGGCGTCTATTAAAATTATGCCCTTTACAACAAACTTTTGTCTCCACAAAAGCAAAGAACAGTTTTCTATCAAGCCAACTGCATAGCTGAAGGAAGTTACAGTAAGACTTTATAAGTGATTCAACAATAACAATGACTGCATAGGCCTTCTGCTTGGTAGTCATGATACTTGTTGACCTATTTATAATACTGCCCATAAACTGTGAGCTACTGGAAGAGAATTCACTAACAAATAACCAAAATCTTAGAAATTAATCTACAAAGGACACCTGAAATGTTTTTATTAAATATAATACCAAACCAATTACTGAGCAAATTTGGGGAAATACTAATATATGTGTTATCGGCAGCCAGAATACATTTTCGTACAATACTGGAAACATAAAGAAATTCCACCTGTACATCGGTAGTATGCAAAAACATAAGGTATGACAGAAATAGATAAGCTTATGATATTAACAAGAGGAAAATCCTTAAAGAGATTTTATGATGATTGGAACAAGGTTTAGAGATATTGGGAAGAAAAGGGAATATAATGGAGATTATGAAATGGATATGAATAAAATTAACATGAAAAGTCAATTAAATGTAATACAATATAATAAGAATTACAATAATAACTTTCAATTATTTTGCTTCATTGTTAACAAGTTGTGGTGGTACAGAAATAGGATCTATGTAGAGGATTTAGATAATTACATGATTCAGAAGCTGAATTTAGAAAGGTTAATTCAGAATGAAAACAATACAAATAAAGATGAGGGTTAATAAATTATTAATTGTTAATTTAAGCTTAAAGATGGTATATATTGTTATGTATAAGATTTATATCAATTAAAATTGTTTTCTTTCTTATTTTTTGTTTTATTTTTGAAATTTTATATGATGCAAATAAAAATAAAAGATAAAAAATATACTGATATTCTGCCTCCACATTCTGAGAAACTTAATAATATTTAAACTGCTTACAGACAAAGTAAACAACCAAGACCTCTACTCCATCTTCCACATAATCCTACACCAGGCAACTCTGGGGGGTCCAGAGGCCTTTGTCCAGAAGCTGTTGCATCATCCTTCTCTTCCTCTTTGAAGAAACTGAAATATCACTTCTGTTTTTTTGTTTTTCAAAAATGTGGTCTTTGTTAAAACAAGGTGGGAAGGATCTTGTGTTATAGGAGAAACACCCCCGGGGTGTCAGAAGAGGTAACTCTCCTATTTGTTGTTGTGGGTTTTTTAAAATAAGGTGATGAGGGCCCAGAGCATACAATGGTTTTGGAAAGCTGCATGCAGAGTACATAACACTTGATTCCCACCTACATTCTTCACCATCTTCCTTATCACCAGTCAGGCATTCTGAATACTGAATAAGGTAAAAGAAAGGACCGCTTCATTTCAGGTACAGTAGGACCGCCCCTCCGGTACCCGCTGGGGATTGGTTCTGGGGGGGGGATGGATACTGAAAACCGTGGATAATAGTAAACACCTTTGAAAATAATGGGACTTCCGGTTTAAAATACCATAGAGTTGCCTTGGAGGACCTAGAAAATGGCTAGAGATGACACATAATTGAACCAGTGGATAAAGAATCAGTGGATATGGGGGTCCTACTGTATTTTAATTAGTGATAACAAATGCATCTCAAACTTATCTGCCAACTTATCTGCCTGTGATATTTATTTGTTTTTATTTATTTATTAGAGTATTTATACCTCACTCTTTGGCCACAAAGGCTCTCACAGTGGCTTACAAATTGATTAGCAATAGCACTTACACATCTACACCACTTTATAGTTTGCTAGGCACTCTCTAAGCAGTTTACAATGTGTGTTAGCTAATTGCCCCCACAAGTCAGGTACTCATTTTACTGACCTACAAAAGGATGGAAGACTGAGTGAACCTTGGAGCCCTGTAGGATCTAACACATAACATTGTGGCTACAGTGTTGGCATTCAACCACTGCAGCACCAGGGCTCCCTGGTGACATGTAGGAAGCCTAATTACAAACCCTTGTTTTAATATATGAAAGTGAAATTAAAGTAATGGAAGAAACTAAAAACATCACGGTTGGGTGGAATGTCTGGATCCTATCAGGGTAATAATAAGCACTACTCTCTCGCTCTGGCTTTTCTTTGCAAACGAAGATTCAGGAAGGACTCATCCCGCACTTTCTGCAAGCGCGCTGATGACTGAAAAGGCCAATCCAAAATAAACAAGTCCGGTTGCAGAAGGCACAGCAAGTCTCCTTGGGTGATGATTCTGGGTTATGATTCTTTCTGCATGGTCGTTTCTCTTCAAGACTTGTTCGACGTGAGTTCTCAAATAAGGCTGCAGCATTGTGGATAGTGGGTCTCCATGCCTCCCGATGTGAGGCCACGGCGGACCATTGTCGGTGATCAATTTGGCTGAGCCTGAGATGTTGTTTCAGGGAGTCCTTGTATCACTTTTTTTGGAGCACTTCTCTTATACTGACCTGTGGCGAGTTCACCGTAGAGTACTATTTTGGGGAGGCGATGGTCCTCCATCCTAGAAACGTGCCTTGCCCAGCGCAGCTGTGTTCTTAATATCATGGCCTCAATGGTGGCAATCCCTGCTTGCTCAAGGACAGCAACATTCATCACATAGTCAGTCCAGTGTATATTTAGGATCGTGCGTATACAGTGCTGATGAAAGTGTTCGAGGAGTCGTAAGTGGTGGCGATAGTTGACCCATGTTTCAGACCCGTAAAGGAGAATAGACAGTACAATGGCTCTATACACACTGATTTTTGTGCTTTGCCTCAGGTGTTTATTGCTCCAGACTCTTTTGTGAAGTCTTCCAAATGCGCTATATGCCTTTGCTTATCTGTGATCGATCTCTTTGTCAATCTTGGCATCTGAGGAGATGATGCTTCCCAGGTAGGTGAACTGCTGAACGGACTTAAGCACAGATTTGCCGATGGCAATGTGGGGATGATGGTGTTCGTCCTGTGGTGCAGGCTGGTAAACAACTTCCATTTTCTTCAGGTTGACTTCCAGCCCAAACAGCTCTGCAGCTGCTGCAAAGCAGAATGTTAGGCACTGCAGAGCTGCTTCTGTGTGGGCAACAAGGACAGCATCATCAGCGAAGAGCAGCTCACGGACTAGATTGCCCTTAGACAACTGCAAGAAAAATGTAGGGAGCAGAACAAGGGTCTCTATGTAACATTTGTCGACCTCACCAAAGCCTTCGACACTGTGAAAATGATTATCTTGCTACATGAGTGCCAGTGCAGTCAAGTCAGATATGGCGATGCTCTTTCAGAGCCCTTTCTAATAACTAATGGAGTGAAGCAAGGTTGTGTTTTTGCACCAACTTTATTTACAATCTTCTTCAGCATGATGCTCCAAAGGGCTATGTCAGAGCTTGAAGAAGACGACGGCATCTATATACATTACCGTACTGATAGTAGCTTGTTTAACTTAAGCCGTCTGAGGGCTCACATCCTGTTCACCAACTCTGAAAATGAACAGACGTCAACCTTCGGAGAGGCAGGTTCAAGGACTGTACCCTTAACTTGGGGTGATGGCCTTGGTGATGGAATCTCGTTCTCTGAGTCATCTGACTCATGCTCTGGGGTCGTCAGAATCAATGTTGTCAGAGGTTTAACAGCCTAAATATATAATATAATAATAATAAAATTTTATTTCTATCCCGCCCCTCTGCAACGCAATCGGGGCGGCTTACAATATAAAAACTCCATAGTCCCAGTACCCTAGCCCACCCCCCCTTAAAACAATATTAAACTATAAAAGATTAAAAACATACAGTAAATTAAAAATATATAAATTAGAAAATATTAAAACATACAATAGGTTTAAAAAAAAATGATTACAGCTCAAGGAGGACAGCTGAGTCTTGGGCCGGGATAGTTATTCAGGAAAAGCCTGCCGGAAAAGATCCGTCTTGACAGCTTTTTTAAAGCCGTCTAAGGTGTTAATAAGACGGATCTCGTCCGGCAGGCCATTCCATAAGCTGCTGCTCCCAGATTATGGAATGGCCTGCCGGACGAGATCCGTCTTATTAACACCTTAGACGGCTTTAAAAAAGCTGTCAAGACGGATCTTTTCCGGCAGGCTTTTCCTGAATAACTATCCCGGCCCAAGACTCAGCTGTCCTCCTTGAGCTGTAATCATTTTTTTTTAAAAAACCTATTGTATGTTTTAATATTTTCTAATTTATATATTTTTAATTTACTGTATGTTTTTAATCTTTTATAGTTTAATATTGTTTTAAGGGGGGGTGGGCTAGGGTACTGGGACTATGGAGTTTTTATATTGTAAGCCGCCCCGATTGCGTTGCAGAGGGGCGGGATAGAAATAAAATTTTATTATTATTATATTATATATTTAGGCTGTTTTGCTGGAACACGTATTGGGGATTTCCCGGTACCTGCAGGTTTAGGTGAGGGAATCCTCTTAGGAGGGGTCCTGGGGGAGGGATGTGTCAGTGTCTTCTTCTGAGGGGACTTGTGCCTTCGAGGAGATTCCACCACTGCTGAACTGTTGGCCTTATGTTGCCAGGACCACTTTTCAAGAGAGCGGTAGTGCCTCCATTTGTCTCAATCGTCCTTATGGTACCAAGATCGGTTGTAGCGATACCATCTGGAGTACAGTACCAGTGAGGGCTCATCAAAGTGCCAGTATCGATACTCAGGTCCCCAGTAGTATCGACTGGAATAGAGGCCTCTCGGTGGAGGAACATCATACTGGTACCGGTCGTAGCAGTCCCACCAGTCATCCTCGTACCACACCAAGTCGTCTTCTGTGTACTGGGAGCTGCATGACGGTGATTGGGATGGGCACAGATGCGGCCTTAGCATACAGGATTGAGAGGCAGAGCAGGACCTTGGTCTCGGAGCTCTCGGTACTGGCGACCTGGAAGGCCTCGGGGATCTCGGTACTGGAGATCTGGATGGTGGTCTAGGAGAAGGCGTCTTCAGCTTGTCAGGAACCTCCGGTGTTGGCATCCTGCAAGGAGAGCGAGAGCACGACCTCTGCATCAGAGGAGATCAGGACCTACATGTTGGTGTCGAGTAGGAGCAAGACCTGGATTCTCTATGGTCTCCTGTCCAGGACTGGGATCGAGACTGGGAACGGTGTCGAGAACCAGAGAGGGACCGAGAGTGGATGCGAGAGCCAGAATGGGACTGAGCATGCTGTGTAGACTGAGGCTGAGACTGGGAGTGAGGTCTTGGGTGGGACTGGGCATGCTGCTGAGCTGCGGTGCCAATGTCTAATGGTGATCTGGAACGTGAGACTCTAATGATTCTGATACCGAGTGATGACTCGCCCACTGCTTCTTCCACAGTGCAAGTGGATTCTCCCTCATGGTACCATTCTGGGGACGGTATCGACAGCCGCCTTTTCGCCGGAGGTGAGGCCAGGGAACCTTCTTCCACTTCCCCTTTAGATCTCTTAGACTTAGGATCACAAGAGTGGTGATTCTGCTGTCTGGTCTTTTTACACTCCCAAGAATGACCCCTTCTGGGGGACTCTTTCGCCTCAGTGGCCTTGGCCTTCTTTAAGGAGGGGTCCTTTGCCCTTGTCGTCTTCTGAGAAGACTCTGGTACTTCTTCCAATGGTACTGCCTTCTGTCTATTGTTGAAGTCCCAGGATCGTTGGGATGAGGCCTGCCAATACTGTTGTCCCTCGCACGAGTCGACATTGGAACAGACTTGGTCAAGGCCTTGGAAGGCACCGAGGTGGAACCTTTTTTAATCGGATCCATTGGTGACCTAGGTGAGGTTCCCAAACCTGAAGCCTTCCCTGACACCGAGGCAGATAGTTGGGCCTTGAGCCTCTTGTCTTGTTTTTTTTCTGCCTTGTGGGGTGAAGGCCTTACAATGTCTGCAAGATTGCACATCATGTTCCTCTCCGAGGCAGAACAGACACTTAGAGTGCCCGTCAGATTCGGTCATCTTAGCAGAGCATTGGGAGCAAGCTTTGAAAAAGCTGACTCCAGACATTTTCAGGGAAGAGAAGAAACACAGTACCGTTCAATCCGAGGTCAGAACCAGGCAAATCAGTTCCAAGAGCCAAATCCAGGAGGGATGAGGAGGAAGTGTAGTACCGATGGAGTCTGAGGTCAAAAAACACAGTCAGTTCTATCCAAGTCACCAAATCCAGAGGGAGTAGACAAAGAGGAGTCAAAGTCCAGTCCAAAGTTGAAGAAAAAGCCAAAAATGGTGAAAAAAAGAACAATGAGGCTAACAGAAGCTCCTTCAGTGCTTTCCACACAGTGGGAAAAAAGGAACTGAGCAGTTGGTGAGCGGGATGGGCTTATATGCACCAGGGATGAGGGGGCAGAGCTACCGCCCAAAAGTTTAAAATGAGGCATTAGAAATTTCTGAAGTGCTCTGCACAGGCACAGGATTAACCCATTGTGTGCATTCACAGAGACCACAAAGAAGAATGTGTGGTACACATAACAAAGGGGAGGGAAACCCTGTAGTTTACCACCACCACTGTTTCCTGTTCAGTAGTATCCAGCAGAGTTCTTCAAAATGGTGAAAATTTTCTACACTCTGCCCAAGGTGGAGAAATTATAGTACCATCAATGGCTCACTTGATCAATTTTGAAAGCATTTTGTAAACAAAATTGTTCATATCTGTTCTGACATGGATTCCATTGCAGAAGCAAGATTAGAGATGGGGGATACCACACTGTGGTCTAGATGATCTTCCATGTAGAAATTTCCAACTGTTAGCTCTGGGGACATGGATTGATTCCTTGGAAAAGAGAGACATTGCTAACATGTAAGTTTAACATTTGCCCAACTTGGCTTAAAGCAGCAGACTTGGCATGTGCAAAAGAGGTGTCAGAGATAGATTTTCTGTGGGGAGGTTTTCCGGGCTGTGAGGCCATGTTTTGGAAGAGTTTATTCCTGAAGTTTCTCCTGAATCTGTGGCAGGCATCTTCAGAGATAGTTTATCTCTCTTTCAGAGAATGAAGGGAAACACTTCCCAGAGTTCTGAAGGATGCTGTGGTAAGGCCCATACTGTATTTTCAAAATCTATCCTTGACCTTGGTGATAGTTATTACTATCAGCCTATACCCAGTCCTTCAAAACTCATGCAAAAGTGTGTGGTTACATCTCAGCTGCAAGGTTTTCCATTCCAGCCTGTCATACCAATCTGCATAGTAGTGGAAAATCTACCAGCAACTGTAACGTCATCAATACAAATACTTATGCTGAATTAAAGTGCAACACTATGCACTAAGTCAACATATTTTCCTCCTCTCCATCTGCTTTGAAATTAGTAAGGCCCATGATCAGTGAAACACTATCAAGTTTGTACTCTGAATAAAAGTGCATAGCAAGTTAACAGCACACATACTGACCTATTCACATCTGCAAGAACTTCATTGTCTTGGAAAGAAAAACATACAGTGCTTGTGTAAAACTCTTCAGACCAGTGACGGAAGTCATAATATTGTTTCTTTTGATTTTTCTAGCCATACAATTGTACTTTCAGCATCCCTATGGGGATTTTTAAAAGTTCTGGTAATACTGATGCTTAGACACACCTGTTGTTTTAAGTACAAACTTATCCTGAAGTGCTGCCTAATTTATACTTCTGTTGACCTTTAAAGTATGGTTGACTTTACCAACACATCTCCATATTACGTGAACTCATACGGATGTACTACATCTTTTTACACAGTGTTTGGTTTATTATGGCCAACTGGCTAATAAGAAACTCTTAGAAGCTGATTCATAGTTTGTAAAATTCCTTTTAACTATAACAGACCCATGTAGGTTTTTTACAAAAGAAAATACTGCCACACAAATCCTGTGGAAAAAATTGCAATCAATTAGAAACAAAAATAAAGAGACCAGAAAATCACCCACTTACTGTTTCCAATGCTGTTATTCGTTCCTGCAAATTAAAAAGAAAACAAAACATTATCAGACCACATAAAAAGTTAGCCAAAAAATATATGACAAATGCATAAACACACACCTGTACCAAACTTTGTACAGCTCTCTTACAAGGTGCGGCCATATAGGATTGACTTTATTATATATGATGGTGCTGTTATTTTTCCTTTAGCTATTAAGGCTATTATTCCAGAGCAGTAGTATGTAAACAATCCTGGGCAATGGGGCTGTGGTAAAATTGAAATTTTACCATCATGACTCCAGGAAAAGTTGGAAAATGAAGGCAATGGTGATGATCCATACCTGTATAAGTGTGTGTATTACACGTGCATGTATACTCACATATAGTTCACAACAAGGTGGTGTTGCAAAGAAATTCCTTTCCCCCCTCACCATCCTTCCCTCCCCAGAAACGATGAGGACTACATCTAAGCTCTGAGGGAACAGGGAACCCCTGCAGATCAAAAAGTCTCAGTGCTTTGTCCCGCGAGATCTGGCTGTGCTGCAACATTGAGCCTAGGATAGCATCAGGCTTGCATGATGGCAATGGAGGAAGAGACAGAGAGCACTGCAGGGCTCCATGCAGTTTGCAGGCTGCAAAAAACATAGAATCATAGAGTTGGAAGAGACCACAAGGGCCATCCAGACCAACCCCCTGCCCTGCAGGAATACCCAATCAAAGCACTCCTGACAGACAGCCATCCAGCATCTGTTTAAAAACCTCCAAAGATGGAGACTCCACCACACTCCGGGTAGCGCATTCCACTGCTGAACAGCTCTTATGTCAGGAAGTTCTTCCTATTGTTTAGGTGGAATCTCTTTTCCTGTAATTTGAGCCAATTGCTCTATGTCCTAGTCTCTGGAGCAACAGCAAAGAAGCTTGCTCCATCCTCAGTATGAAATCCCTTCAAATATATAAACATGGCTAATCCTTAATCCTTGGCTTGCAACCTGTAAGAAGAGATCAGAAAAATTTGTTTCCAAGTTTAAACTAATCATAGTTTGTCATTAGCATGCTTTCTTTTGTTGGCTTGTTTGAATAATCCATAGTTTAAACAAGGGGTGGTCAACTTTGGAGGGCTTGAGGGCCAGTTTTTGACCTCACATCCCTTCTGTCACCCGTGTTTACAGCCAAGGTTTTATCACAAATACTCTATAGCTCACAATTTTGTACCTATAAACACTCTGAATCATTTGAAGCAGTACAAACAAAATTTCTCAGAAGCATCTTTGCTACTCCTTGTTGTGTCTCTAATGCAGTGTTGCACCTTGAAGCAGGCTTGATCCCCATTGAGGCTCGTGTCTGGATCCTAAAGGTCAATTACTGGCTAAAACTTATTTTTTGCCCTGTTGGGCTGGCCCCATTAACATTAGGAGATGGATTTCAATCCACATGGAAATGAGAGTTACATAAGAGGCTTTTAACATATGGGTTTACTCTGAATGTCCTGATAGCCCTTAGCTTTAGTGGTGCCAAAACTGCCATCAAACAGCGTATAAGGGACAAAGAGCTACAAAATCATCTGAGCCTATTAAATATCCTACCTTAGGAAATTGCTGCAAAACCCTTTACTTGCCCTAATTATCTTACTAACTTAACAATTTCTAAGTATAGGAAGGCCTTTACACTGGTACAGTTTGATGCTCTTCCATCTGCTGTACTTGAAGGAAGATATAAGAAATCCCCATACATGAGCACATATGCCCTTGTAATAATGGGGCAATAGAATCTCTCAATCACATACTTTTATACTGTCCCTTTTACCAAGGGATGTGTCTTGCATTAATTACACCGATTATTCAGAGTATTCCTGGTGGATCAGAATCATTTTATAGTGCTTACCTCCTTGCAGACCAGGAAACATACATTACAGAAAAAAGTGCTAGATTCCTTGCATCTGCCATTATGATCCGCAGACAGATGACAAGCAAGTAGTAGTACAAGCCAGCACAGACCCAACCAGCCAAGGGAGCCAAAACAAAGTAGGGCTAATATATGGATTTAGATAATGTACTAGCCTATATGTGGAATTACTTTGACTACTTTTAGCATCATTATAATTACAATTATATTTTAATATTTTAAATGCTAAAGTATCTTAAATATTCAAGTTTTTAAATACTGTATCTGCTGTACTTCATAATGATTTATAATATCTTTATTTGTCCTCATATTTCATGTCTTAAATGGTGAAACTTGTTTTTTATTATTTTGGTCTATGACTATAATAAAGATTGATTGAATTTTTGACCTCAGGGATGCTTCACAAACAACACAGCAGGGTCAAAAATTATAGAATGATAGACTCATAGAGTTGGAAGGGGCCTCATGAGCCATCGAGTCCAACCCCCTGCTCAGTGAAGAATCTCCAGCTAAAGCATCCCCAACTGGTAGCTATCTAGTCTCTTTCAGAAGACATCCAGAGAAGGAGACCTCACCACCTCTCTAGGTAATTGGTTCCATTGTCAAATTGTTTTTACTGTCAAGACGTTCCTGCTAATAGATTTTCCTTGGTTTTTTTTCCAGGCTGTGAGGCCATGTTCTGGAAAAGTTTATTTCTGACGTTTCACTTGCATCTGTGGCTGGCATCGTCAGAGAATGGTTGGGTAGGGGTGTGTGTGCGGTTTATATACTGTGAACTCCTGTTGAGGAGGATATGTAAATTTGTGTATTTGAATGTCTAGTTTCTGGGTGGAGATATGCAAGGAGGATTAGTGTCTGTCTGGTTAATGGTTGGTTAATTGTCCATTATCTGCTGGAAATCCCCCTGTCCCTGGGTGGAGTTCATTTGCAAGTGCTGAGTTCTGATTTTAGTGTTTTTCTTCTTTTCTATTGAAGTTGTCCAGGTGTCTGTGGATTTCAATAGCTTCTCTGTGCATTCTGACATGAGAGATACTGCAGACTGGGCCAGCCAGAAAAATCAGCAGTAGCAGAACATGTTATAAACCAACCTGGACATAAAATGCTATTTGAAAACACAGAAATTCTGGACCAGGCCAACAACTATCATGTCAGAATGCACAGAGAAGCTATTGAAATACACAAACACATGGACAACTTCAACAGAAAAGAAGAAACCCTAAAAGTAAACAAAATCTGGCTTTCAGTCCTGAAAAACACTAAAATCAGAACTCAACCCTTGCACACGAACTCCACTGAGGGACAGGGGGATTTCCAGCAGATAATGAACCATTAACCAACTATTAACCAAACAGACACTAATCCTCCTTGCATATCTCCACCCAGAAACTAGCCATTCAAATACACAAATTTACATATACTCCCCAACAGGGATTCACGGTATATAAACCCCACACAAACTCCTACCCAATCATTCTCTGAAGATGCCAGCCACAGATGCAGGTGAAACATCAGAAAGAAACTATTCCAGAACACGGCCTCACAGCCCAGAAAAAAACGCAAGGAAAATCTATGGATGTCGGCCATGAAAGCCTTTGACTTCACTTTCCTGCTAATCTTCAGTCGAAACCTATGCTCCTGTAACTTCAAACTATTAGACTTGGTCCAACCCTCTGCGGCAGCAGGAAACAGGCTTGCCCCCCTCCTCTCTGTGACAGCCCTTGAGATACCCCCTGCAATCCAAGCTAATCACTTTGGGTCAGCTTCTGGGTTTGTTTCTTTCTGTTTTGGGACGTTGGAGGGTAAAAGTCTGTCAACATCTCCAAACACAAAACTGGCACCTAGTAGCAGAAACAACACATCTTTCTTTAATGGAGAAGAGGGTTTTCAGGGTCCATAGGATCCAAAACCATCCTTGGGATTTCTATGAAGCCTGCAAACGACACTATACCCAATCCTTACAAAAAAATTAAAAGTTAGTACTTACAGGTAAAAACATACAAAATGTTATTGTTAAAATGTAAATAGATAATCTGTAGAATTAAAAACTATTTAAACATGTCCATTGAAAAAGCAAAAAATAAAAATAGTCCTCAAACCCAGCCTGAATTGTAAGTCTTCACCTGCCAACAGAAGAACAAGACAGAGAGAGCCAGTCTAGCTCCTTGGAAAGGGAGTTATAGAGACCAGGAGCAGACACTCAGAAGGCAGCCACCAGATGCCCCTGTAAGAGTGGCAGGTCTGACAGAATGGTTTCCTATTAAGATTAAAAAGATTAAGATTAAGATCACTAAGTTTGCCCTTGATGAATATAATGACAAGCTGTAGTTAGCTTAGAGGAAGAAGCAGAGGATCACTTCTTCCCAGTCATGTCAAAAGGGATGAGGAAAGATAATTGTTGTTTCCTTGTCCATTTGTTCATACAACACTGAACTAGGGTTACCTAGCAAGCCTGTGCTCCCTTCTCCTCCTCTGGCATGGCTGTGTAAAGGAAATCATTTGCATCTATGTGCTAGCCCAGAACAGATATAAAATAGAAATATTAATTATATGTATATCCTGCCTCTTCTCCGACAAGGTCAAGATGGAGTGCATGATTTTCTTCCTCCCATTATCTTTAGAACAACTCTTTCAGGTCAGACTGAGAAAGAGTAACTTATCTAATATCTCCAAGTGAATTTCCTGGCTCATCACAGACTAAAAACTGAACCTCTCGAGTTTCAGTCCAATAATCTAACCATTACACTACCCTGCAGCCTGCTGTCTTAACACTAGCTGAGATCTCAAATGTACAGGAAAAAGTCAAGTTAATTGTGTTTATCACTTTACAAGCAGAGAGTACAGAAAAAAGAAACTGACCTAATCATGGCTTTTTCAGTAGTCAGTTAATGCAGTACATGGTTTGCAACCACCAATTTCACCCCTCTGACCTGGTCTATCCTTAACCATGGGACCTTGGCTCTCACTTTGGGAGAAAGGCAGCATAGAAATTGCACAAAGGAATAAAATAAATAGGAAAATACATCTCACACTTAACAATGTCTAAACAAAATAACCATACAATACTATACACAGTATAGTATACATTCTTTGTATATACTAATAATGCTTTTGTGAGGAAAAGAACCACAGCAAATGCATTTAAAAACACATAGCAGTTTTTCAGTTTACTCCTAAATATCCTCAATAGCAGACCTTCTCTCTCATCTCCCATTTCAATATGTGTCTAATTTAGTAGCCTCACGAACTGCATACCTGGATGCTTTCTTGCCATTCAATTCAATTCACTCACTTCAATCTGTGAAGAAAGGCTATTTCCAATCAATATTTCTTTCATCATTCATCCTTTTTTATAACTTTCACCCAAGCTCCTGCTAGAAAGATTATTTGAAGAACTAGGCCTGTGGTTATTTCATTTTGGATAAAGGAATTACAATAAAAACAGGGGTGGGGAGCTAGGAACGCTCCCTCTGCTTGTGTTTACGGGAGTCCTGTGAGTTTATTTGTATGTTTGTGGTAGCAAGAGTCACCATGTGACCAAAGACAAAGAGGAATCCCTGGCAAGGCATTTGGTGTGAATTGGGTTCAATTGCCTTGGAATTCAGCCTGGTAATGTGACCAAGATAATGCAGTTTGAGGGTCTTCAATAGAGGACGTACAGAACAGCTCACGCATTTGGAAAGAAAGAAGGATCTGTGTGATTAATGGCTCTGAAGAAGAACAGGTCATCATTCTGGACTGAAGATCTATTGAGACAGACCAGCTGTCAATGTCAAGTATTATATTTTAAAGCATAGGCTTTATCATAAGACAAGATAAAACATGACTTATTCTTCTCAATCAGAGCTCAGAGAAATCACTTAAAAAATTAAACTCCTATAACCCCACACCTAGTACAGCTGTCTTGTGTTGGAGATCCTAGGAGTTGCAGTTTGGAAAGCAACTCCTCCAAGCTCCAATTTCAGTCTGAATGTTTACTTAAAAGGCTGAACACACACACACACACACACACACACACACACACACCAGAACACTGCATTACAGAAAAGATTAAGATACAGTGGGACCCCTGGATCTGTGGGCTCCAGATCCGCAAATTCACATTGAAGTATCCACGTTCACATCACTGGCATTTAACAATATGGGATGGGATTTTCTGTGGTTTTTGTATATTCACAAGGTCCTGGAACCAAATACCTGTATTCCTAAACAGAAAAACTGGCAATGTTATTTATGGACAAAAATATCACCATATATCCTTAATTTGTAAAGCTCCAGAAATAATTAACTAGTTTTGTCAAGTAACAAATGTGCACTCACATTAGAATATTAATCATAGGGTTGTTGTTTTTTAAAGAATCTCTGTCCCCAGTTCCTTGATAAACCAGAACTGTTTCTCAAACAAAGATTAAAACATTAAAAAAACAAAATCTCTACGCCTAATATTAGCAGTCTGAAGTATACTGTGGGTTCACCTTCCTTTCACAGGATACTTCTGCAGGAAGTATTGAAGTTAGCAATGCTTCATATAACAAGGAGAACAGGTGGTAGATTTACACACTACTCTTTGGTAATGAATGTCCTTCCTACAGAGTGGGCAACCATGGAATTTGTCAAGTGGGCTGGTATCTGTTTATATGGAACTCGATATGCTATAGCAGCAATTCAGCCACTGAGTCACATACACTTTTAAAGAAGAATTGTAGGCCTTCACATTTAGGGCAGAGGGATGAAGTTAAATAGATTATTTTACCAATTTACTAATGTATATTTTTGCTGGTTTAATATACAGAGGTTAACCAAGCATTTCCTTTGGGGCTGGAAAATTTTGACTGAAAGCAAGGTAAAATGGTTGAAGCATATTTCTCAGTGGAGGAGCCCTTTGTCTTTGTATGTGGGTGGTTCAGTAATACTTCTGTCTTCAGGGTAAAAACAAGACAGTCTTGTGGCAATGTAAAGTTGAACAGATTTATTGTGTTAAAATCTGTTAGTTTTTAAGGTGTCACAAAACCATGTTGCTGCTGCTGCAATACACCGTCACTGTCACAGCTACTCCTTCAACATTTATTCTTAGTAAATATGTATGCACATATGGGGATATCTATGGGGGATAAGAGTTTACACATGTGATAAAGTAGACAAAGTAGATTCTAGTCCATAAAAAAAAGGTTTATATGCAATGCAATTATGTAATTGCTCTCTCTCTCTCTCTGTGTGTGTGTGTGTGTGTGTACTAGGCTGGATTTTGTTTTGTGATCTACATGGAAAAGTCAGTAGCTCATGAATTATGAGGAAACAGAAAAGCAAGCTATCCTGCTCGTAGGCCACTCACCAGAAAGCTTTAAAATCACAACCAACCAACAGTCAAACATTGATTCAAGAAGAATGCAGATTGGAACTGAGATCAGACTGAAAATAAGGGCAGGCCACATATGATCAAAGTTTGGCCCAAACATTTGAAGCCAGCCCTGTGAAAACTGCAGAAGCAACATCAGAATCTATACAAAGGTCAGGTTAACGGATAAAATCATAAAGCATTTTCATGCAAAAAAAAAAAAAAAGAAGAAGACTTCGCCTAACATCCTACAGCTGTTATAAGAAGTGACTCCTTATATATTATTCAACAGGAGGAGTGCACAAACATATGTACATAGAAACAAAGGAGACAAAGAGACTAATCATCCTTCCCCCCCCCCACGTCCAAATAAAATGGAGAAAAAATGTAAGGGAATTAATTCACTTTGAATGGCTAGCAGCACAACTAGAGATCAAGGTTACATGAAGTAAACAGATGATCTTCTCGTTTATTTACAGCTACAATGGTAGGCACTATGGTACAGAGGGGGCAGAAGCAGTTGAACAAACTGATTCCTGGGATGAACCAAATTAATGACCTTCCAGATAATTGCCCTTTGTGGATGTTCTACAGTGCTTCAAAACAAAAACCTGTCTGCTTCCTTAGATATGGACATGGAGAAACCTTAGACTTTTTTTTACCTTTGACTTTCTTACTAAACAACACACATCCACTACATTTAGTTTAGTGGGCAAACTCCCAGTGCCAGATACATGCAGCAAATCTATCTTATCTTGTATTGTCACTATTAAAGAGGAAAATCTAAGCATAACCTTGTATGCCTCTGACAGATACATACTTGCTAATGTTGCTCATCCAAAAATTGCAATATAACTTCACTATTTGATTATTTATTCATAAAATTTGTACACAGTGTGTTATTGCTCACATTTAAAATACATAAATAAACCTAGTATGAAATAGTATAAAACAATTTTAAACACTTTAAAATAATAATTGAATTAAAAATTCTATTTAGAATTAAAAATTGTACAACCATTTGAGCTGCCTATTATGACTCGCTTTAATTATTACATTCTATTACAACAAACAGCTGGTTGAACAATATACCTGAAAATGACACTATAAATGAAAGAAAAGGCAAAGACTCTGTATAAGCACAAAGGATTTCTGAGCTAGGGAGTGAGCACTGGTTAGACAATTTATGGTGTCATGTGTTTCCCCCATTAACATTCACATGTGCCTTTAATGGCGCAAGAAGTGATGGGGATGCAAGGCTCTCACTCTCTCATGCCTCAACTGAATTCTGGTTAAAGCCCAATGGTTCAGAAAGCTTTAAGCTTTCTTTCTGAATGATGTAGTCTGTGATATCTAAATACGGCAGCATTTCCCCTTTCCAAGATAAAGGGAGGGGGAACCCTTCTGCATAAAGAATTCTGAAAGAATAACATCCAATTAAGTTTTCCTTTTGAGAGAGGAGTTCTCAGTGTGATGCGTATATACGGCAGTGTGAATCAAGAAAATAACTTCTAGATGTTTTACCACTGGTTCAGCCATCTCACTGAGAGAGATAGAAAAGCTCAGAAGACAAGCTTGGTATGTAAACAAGGCCTGCATATCCCTTACCTTATTACTGAACAAAAAAAAAAAAAGAAGAGGTAGCTAAGACAGATGATGTTACAACCAGTACCTTTGCCATGCTTACTGAATATGAAAAAAAGTCCAGGGGCAACAATGCTGGGGTTTTCTTTTTTCCAAGCAGAGAGAGAGAGAGAGCCTACAGCAAATCGACTCCTACAGAATGTAACACAATTGTTAACACTGTATCAGTTTTGAAACCACAATGCTGATTAGTGTATACCTCAGCTAGAGAGCTCAGCCAATAGCAGCATGTATGCAGCAAACACAGGTGCTGCAGACATGAGAATTCATACAAATGCCTACAGTACATGCAAGACATTTCTCTGAAATACAGGCCTGAGCAACCCTGTAATACAAGCCAAATGCAGCCCTCTAGCAGTACCTCATGCCCCTATGTCTGCATTCTCAGGCAGGAAGCAGTAACTGGCCTCGGGCTTTGAAAAGTAGCAGAAAGGGTGTGAGCCCCTATTACACCTGACCTGTGGGCTGCATTAAGCGCAACAGATATTGCTCTGCACATGCCTCTACCATCAGAAACATTACTGTTGGGCAGGAGGGGAAGGGACTTTCCTAGTAGCACTGAGATTCTTTTTTTCTGATTCAATTTATTGATTGATTTTAACACTAATAATCTAATTTACAATTAGATGTGAGGATGTGAGGGTGATTTGGCTGTGACATCTGTCACCCCATTAATCTAGGCAGGTGTCCCCTTCCTCCCTCACCGCTCCCTGTGCATCCCTCCAGAAGCTGCACGCTCGGTGGCAGAGGATGACCATCCCAAGTAGACGGAGTGTACTGTTCTTCAGTCAAGGGTATAAGACAGCTGCGCTCCCTTGCTAGAATCTCGAAACAAGTACAATCAAAATAATATACATTAAAAATAAAGAAACAGAGGGAAGAAAAAGAGAGAAAAAAGAAAGAAGGAAAACAAAGAAGATGAAAAAAGATATACAGTTGGACTCCCATATCCGCAAGAGTTCAGTTCTTAGACTTACCTCAGATACCTGGAACTGTGGATAACAGTGAACCCTATTAAAATAAAGGAGTTCTGGTAAACATACCATAGAGTTGCATTGGAAAACCTATAAGATGCCTAGAGTGGATGACTCTCTAGGCATCTTCTAGCACAACTCTATGGTATGTATCTCTATTTTGTGTCCCATGGATAATTTAAACCATGGATATCAGTTCTGTGGATATAGGGGTCCGACTGTATAACTAAAACACAGTAAAGCTCTGACCCCGCCCCCAGTCTTGACTTTAATGAAAAGAAAGGTTTTTTTTTTTTAAAAAAATCTACCTTTACAGATCCAACTAAATAATCCTACTAAAATTACTAATAACCACAACCACAGATTATTGCATCATTAGATTTCTTATTGCTCCAAAAATCCATAAACAGTTTCCAATCATTCAAAAAGTCTTCAATTGGCATATCCTTTTTAAAACCAAGATTCTGGCATGCTCCTTCAAGCGAAGTCCTTCTGGCCTCATCTTCACTCAGTTTGGTTAGCCAGCCAAGGCTGACTTTTTACATTATGGTGCTGCTGTGCCATCACTTCAGTATACATTTATGGGTGCCGTCTTTTAAATGAGAATGTACCTGCTGATAAATTAAACAGTGCTTGCTGAGTTATAAGCTGTTTTAAGACTGACTTTTATCTTTTTAAACAAATAATGGAAATGGACCCAAGCTGAAGCCAAACTTCAAAGACTGCTGGACTAGTCTCAGTTTTGTCCCATATCTGAAAGAAGAAAAGTGTCGCCCAGATGTCTTGCAGTGGAGAAAGGATAAAGGCAGAAAGAAACTACTTTGTCTGTTCTTTAATACTGTATCTTTTTATGCCAGCATGCCAGCATTGAAAGCACAGTTCTAGAATTTCCAATTACTGCATAATGAAACCTAATAAGAATGACCATTTTTATCAAATGAAAAATAGAGCCAATTAGCAGATTAGGGTGGCTAGAATGGCAGTTGCCACCAATATTTTGTTAACGCGAATTGGTTTAATCTCATTGCATTGTGTCCAAAAAAAAAAAAAAAAAAGTATTTGAAGCATATCCATTTAAAAAAAGATCCACCATTTACAAAAACATTAAGTCCAGCAAGCATATCAGAAAAGGAAATACAGTTAATGTGCATCAGAGGTATTGTAGACTGGTTTCATTTGTAATTATAATACTATAAATAGCTGGTTGCACTCACACATCTTCTTCTCCTCATATACAGTGGGGATGTGTGGCCCTCCATTTGTTGCTGAAATGTAGTTCCCGTCAGCCCTAATCTACATAGCCAATGGCGAGGAATACTGGGAGTTGTAGTTCAAGAACATCTAGAGGACTATGTTTCCTCACTCCTGCTTTAATAGAAGTGTTCCAGCATGGCACTACATCCCCATATCCCTGAGTTTCCTTCTTTCTTTTTTTTAACAGGCCCTTTGAGACTTTTCTGCTCCCTTAGATTTTATTCTTCCTTGGGATAGACCAAAGTCTATTGATACTTCCCTCATTTATCAATGACGTTATTTTGTTTCCAGGCATGTTAGTGTTCACCATTTGAGTTTCTTATTAAAGAAGAGTGATAATTTTGCAAATACAATACGAAAGGTCACAATCCTAAGCACACTCATCACTGGGAAGCTAAGTCTCACTGAACCCAGTGAGGCTTGTTTCAGAGTAAACAGACTCAAGGTTACACTATAGGAAATGTGGAACACACCACACTTTAAAGGGTATAGAAAGAGAACATGAAAACCACATGCAAAGAATCTTGCCTGAGCAGCAATTAGCTAAATGGACAGTGCATGGTTTTCAAGCATGCAAATGACAACATTAATTGGGCTGAGGGATGAACAAGCCCACACTGTGACAGAGTGAAAAGTTAGGAAAAGGTTAAATATTCTCATTCTATATTAGTGTCCCAGTAGTGGCACTTTCATGTGAAACTGGTAAAATTGATGACTAACAGGATACAAAAGACTGTAGATAGTTTATTCGCCCAATCCTACACATTACAAAAAACGTAAAGGCCTAATCCAGATTGCACAAAAACAGAACCCATGGAGGTAGAGTTGCCAGAGTGAAAAAAAGGGGGATTCGTGTACCTTTAATAGTTGTGTAGACGAGAGATTTTCAGGTGTTGGTTATCATACAACCAGGTAACAAGCAACACTTGCTGCAATTCCCTCTTCTGTACAACCATTAAAGGTAGAGGGACTGTCTCCAGTTTTCACTGAGACAACCCTACATAGAAAAATTCAGAGAGCTCAGAAGAACCCCCCTGCCAAAATGAACACAAGAGCAGACAGTACAAGTACACACTACCCAAGAAACCTGTAAGTACTAACTACATCCCCCGTTTATCATCCCTTTCTGTGTCACATAGATTACTTCAGTTTAAGCACAAAAGACATATGTAGCATATGAGAAGAAGGGCCAACGAGGATATAAGAATCAGGCACAAACATTCATTTTCTGTCATCTTACATCTCTCCTTCCATTGTCAAAGGGACTAGGAAAACAGGCTTGTGTTCATTCACAGAACACAACATAGCTAAATACTACAGCTGGGGATGGGAGCTTCAGTATATAATCACAGTGGCAAAAAAATATTGTAGAATACTTTTTGTAACACATTACAATTTTTTAATAATGCAGATTCTTTGGCAGTGCCCTCTCAGACCATTACCTTACAACGGAACGAATCAAAACTTAATAAAAAGTAGCAGGGAGTTGTGACAAGAGTGGAGAATCTGATTCATATTTACAAGATTCAAATTTGTTGGACAAGCTGTCATCTCAAGTTGTTCCCACCTAAACATAGTAATTGTTCCATATGGTAGCCTTAGCAGAAAGCAAGAAAAGTCTTTATCTGTTTACACTGCTCCCCTCCTCCACTTAAAACCTGCATTTTGCCTACTGCTAGACTGTTCAAAGAAGAGTAAAACATATGCCTTTTAAAAATAGCCAACTAGTTATACCAAGTAGTTAAAAAACAAAAACAAAAAAAAACCAAGCCCATGCTCTTCTTTTCACACAAAATATAGGCAAAACAGTTTTGTGGGATAAGAAGGGAGCTGAGGTTCCCTCTGCTGGTCTCTTTCTTTACTACCTTACAAAACTTCAACAGTGTTTGAGAGGGGGAAGAAATATTTTTTTAAAACGTTATTTAAAAAAAAATGAGCACAAAAGGAATAAATCCAGATTTCTTCACTACTGATAAACACAAACATCTTTATATATATATACAACAGGTTCATATGCCACACCTAAATATAAACTTTCAAAACTAGACATAACACAACCATTCTTCCTTTTCCAAAGTTGGCATGATGACTGAACTTTCTGGAGCAAATGTTATCATCATCAGTAATATCCCGCCAATTTTTCTTTCCTGTATACTTGAGTGTTTTATACGTCATATTTCTGAGAACAGCACAAAGATGGTCTTTCTAGACAGCCAGTCTAAAACCCAATTCACATATAGTATATGCTTGGTGGCATGGTTGACCCTTGAGGACACAAATAAAAGAGTCAGCCACTCTGCTTGACAAGGCATTTTAGTGAAGTAGCTTCTCACGGGGACTGCACCAATTTCAGCACCATTATCACAGGCTCCTGAAAAAGATAAATCATCCTGGCATGGTTAAAGTTGCCATAACCCACATGGGAAACTGCTTCCTACCACCTCAGAAAAGATAGGATTTTTTAAGAAATCAGTTCCTATAATACCCCAGTCAGTATGGCTGTCAGACATACTGGCTAGGGCAGTTGTCTTAACATTTTCTTTACCAGGAACCACCATTAAATATATTTTGTTTCTGCACACCCCCAAAACTTAACTCAAGATTTAAAACAACACCAACATCTGTGTAATCATAATAATAATACAATTACACTATCCATTAAACATTCCCTCAGGGGCACTGGAGGGGGAGGGAAGACTTTTCTCCTGATTCCTCCTGCAAGTTTGTGGCTGGGGTGGATTAAATGGCAATGCACAGGCCAAGCCACCAGCCAGCCTTTGCCTTGGCTCCTATCAGAGGCCGCTCCACTGTGGGGAGAAGGTGGGCCAAGCAGCCTTCAAGCCTTTGCAAACCCCATGTGAGGACATTGCAGGCCCCCTGGGGGTCCCTGGACCACAGGTTAATAACCACTGGGCTAAGGAATAATAGCAGCTGTTGTGCAAAAAGTAACTTTTCCAAGGCCTGCTTTCCACAAAGAATAGCTTCCACGTGGTTGTTTTCTGGTATATTTGTGCATTTCAAGGTGCACAAATAAATCTGGTTCAAAGCCTTCCTTATACTACTCCAAAATGATAGAAACTAAATGTCCCTGAGCCAAGATGTAACTAGTAAAGTCAGATTCAGCCTCTACCTCCCACTCCAGTGCTGCCTCTTTGACCTTTCAGCCAAACTGGTTCCCTGGCCTACTATCCCCCAGGATCCAAAGTGTGTGAACAAGCCTGCTCCCTTCCAGCTAACAAAGTACAGATTCTCTTCTTCTTAAGCCCCTCCTGTATTTATTTAAAGCTTTTTTTTTTATCCCACTGTTTAGCCACAAAGGATTTCCAAGCAGCTTATATAAGATCAATTAAGCTTTCCTCCAAGTTGCATTTTCCCCTTGCCCATTTATCCTTAGTTCTTATGTTTCCCGCTGTAACATTGCCCCCTCTAGCCAAGCTTTCCTGAAACTGCTGCTTGTTCAAAGCATTGCTTCTTTTTTTGTGGTCTCTGTGCATCCCACAAATGGGTTTTTGCACCTGTGCAAAGACCCTGCCAGAATGTTCTAGAGCTGAGTAGCCTGGCAGGAACCCCGTCCCCTCCCTCATACTGGGCATGTATTAGCCTCCAAGCTACCAGCCCCTCAATTCTTCTCTGTTCACTGAACAAGCCACTTCTGTGTTGAGTAGCTTTCTTCTCCATTTCTATTCTTATTATTGAGATTCTCTATATGAAGCAATAAAATGTAGATTGGTGTGCAGCAATGCCAATTTGCAGCAGCTTTTGTCCCAACGGGTTGTTGTTGTTTTTTTGAAGATTGCAGGCTATCCACTTTCACTGTTCCAACGGGCATGCCTGCAAATCAATATGGTGGGGACAAGTGAATTACATTTGTATTTACCTTGAGTGGCTGCTGCCAAACAGTGTTTTTTAAAACCATATCCAGGGTGCGAAAGTAAGACCTTCTGCTTTAATAAAGAAGCAAGCAAAAAAAGAGAGGCTATTTTCTCGCTGTAGCACATGATTGCTACCATGAAAATCCAAAATGGTAGTTCCAGGCACTTGCCTTGCCAGCAAGCTCTGCCCCCCCCCCACATGTCTGACCAATCATCTTCCCACTTCCACTCATATCGAGAAAGCGCATCAATTCACATCGCTTGTCCCAAAGAGCAGGGATGCACATTTCACATGCTGTTTTTTAAAAACTTTGGGGAAAGCAACGAAGGCTTTCCTCATGGAGTATATGAAGCATTTCGCCCCCCCACTCCTTTTGAATACGGTGAAATGATGCATGATCCCATTGGAACAAAAGGTATTCTCATTGATTTCTACGAGGAGTATTTTCATCGTTCAGACAACCCCTCTGTCTTATTTCTTCTAATTTCTTCTTATTTCCCTCCCTGTTTGTCTCTTTACTATACTGCAAAAGATCTCTCTCTTTACCTCATGTTCCTTCCTCCTCTTTCCTCTCACCCTTCTATGGCTTCTACTTCTTGATTCAAAAATTGCTCCTCGTATGGGTGTAAAGTCTCCTTATCTGACGTCCATACAGAGTATCTTTTCAATTTGGGTGAGGGACACAATATCCAACAGAGTTCCATCTGCCAAGGTTTTACCACACAGGCTTTGAAAAAAAAATGTTCTTGTTTATAGCTACATCTCTGACAAAAGTCTCTTCAAGTTTCCAAGCAGTGGCTTGTAAGTAACTCTTCACTACTTCTACAACTGTTGCTAAGCTGCAAGTTAATCAAAGCCCTCCTTGGTATCAAAGCCTGAATATCAGCATAAGTTCAGCATCCACTGATAACCAAATCCAGTATACCTGAAGCTTCAGCTCTATCAAGGTCTGCCCCACAGTCTACTGAGGTGCCGGTAGCTGAGGTTTTGGTGCCTCCAGTTTCTTTGGTCTCCCATAAGTCCAGTAAGAAGTCTGATAAAAGCTAGGGAGATCCAACAACTTTTGCTCTGTAACACCACTCCAATAAGTCCTCAGTTGAGGCTTCAGTTACTGCAGTTGAGACAGTAGTTGCTGCATCTCTTCTGACATCGTCCACTCATGTGTTGGTTTCGATTATGTCTGAAGTTCAAACACACTTGGACTCTATGCAGCACCAGAGTTTGACTTCTCCTCTGCACTATCCGCCACAACCAACTACTACTTCTCCATCAGCTCAGTCACTGAAGGCCTCATCTCCATCAGCTGGGCAGGAGAGATCCCCTTTCTACTGCAAAAGGTCTTGCACTTCTTCTCAGACTTCCTACATGATTATAGAGATCATGAAGATTCTCCATTTACTTCCATGTCATACGTGGACAAGGACCAATGGGAACATCACTGGAGGGAGGCCCCTTAATCATGCCACTCATACTCATCCTCTTATAGGGTGAGAGTCACCACCATTCCACTTGTAGATCTCCATGGGTTTGTTACTGTAGTTGGTCTCATTCATTCTCCATCTATTTTGGTTCATTTTCCACAATGTCAGTCACCTTCAGTTCCATGCCACTCATTGACATCAGCTCGGTGTCCACCAACACCATGCATTCATGCATCCATAGTCCTGACGTCACTTAGTCTTTCCAAACCGATCAGACATCCTCTTTCTCTACCACCAAGGACTACGGCTACTGTTTCAAGCCCTCCCCCATCTCTGCCTCTGCCTTGGGACCAGTATTGACTGGCGTTGTTACTACAGCAATCTAGATGCAGCTGCTTCCATTGGTATTGCCTTGTCCTCTGGTACTGATTACAATTTCAGCTCCCTCTGTATCAGTACAGCATGCCAGTACTGAACCCTCCCTTCCGGCTGCATCCTCATCTATCGCTTTGTCTCAAGAGAAACATGTATCTGCCCAGTCTTCGGATTCTTCCTACAATTCTGACACTCTGTCACCTGACTCTCCTTCACCATTGACATCATCCCCTTTGGGAAATGGCCCTCCCCTGAGGACGGCAAACAATTTGTGGATATTGTGCTGAGAATGGCATAATTCTGAATGGCTCTATTCAGGACTCTGCCAAACTTTTTTTGGTGGACTTAGAAACTGAGGGAACGATAGCTTGGCAGGCTAGCATATGCGTAGTACAAGGGAGCGGATGGGGTTCCTGCCAAGCTACTCAGTTCTAGAACATGCTGGTAGGGTCTCTGCACAGGTGCAAAAACCCATTTGTGTGAAGACACAGATGACCACTTGAAGAACCACAGTTACAAATAAGCAACTTGTTCTTACTCTGACATCACCTTCCCTCTTTCTTTGCTTCACTCCACCAAGGGGTTAACAAGAACAGTGGTGAGGATCATACTGCTTTCCAGATGTTGTTGGACTGTTACTCCCAGTATTCCTCACCTTTGGCTATGCTGGAGGGCTGCATGATTCCCACCTCTGAATTACATGCTCAGATTCCCAGCACAAGCCCTTGTAGCCAGCTTGACAGCTCTGATAACACTAAACAGCTTCTCTCTCCAGCTGTGATATTTTTCCCATTTGATTTTCCCTCCTAGATTTTGCACAGTTCTCATTTTCTGAAGAGTTCTTCCCCAACAGAATATTCCTGAGGATTCTATGACATCACAGCAACTCAATAGGGATGGTGCTGAAACGTTCAGTTTTCACTCTGTTTCAATTATATAAGGGAAAGGTAGAAAACAGACTTTTAAAATTATGGTTAAGAAGTGTTTGCTAGTTGATAACCACAAGCTGGCTGGGGAAATATGCTAACTTCATCCACCTTTCCTCTCCCTGGTTGCTACTGTGGCAGTAGCATAGATGGAAGGGGAAGAAGCTCCTTAATATGATACATAATCATATAAATGCATAGTATAAGTAAGGATATTTTGGTTATATAATATAAATACCTTTAGTGATATAGACCCATAGGAGATTATCACACGGGTCGCTGGAAACTATCTCTGTCCCGCTAACCCTCCACCCGATCCACTCCCGTCCCACTCCTGTCCCTGTAACACTACAACAAAAAAACTTTTCAAACACCTACCTTATTGTGGAATACAAACAGCTCCCCCTCCCCTCGGCTTCACTGCAGTAAAGGCAGCTGTTGTAAAGCTGATTTTACTGTAGTGAAGCCAAATCCCACTCATTCTCGTGAGAGAAGGATCGCACGGGAAATTTAAAAATAAAAATAAAACGTCAAAAAATAAAACAAAGCCCCCAAACAGAAAAATAAAAGCCCAAGTAATCCAGAGAGAGGGGGGAAGGATGTCACTTACCTGGCTGTCCCAATCAAACCCAGAAGTCTCCAGCACAGACCTCCCTGTGACGTCACGTTCCGTCATCATCCCGGGAGCAGAACGGGGCTCCCGTTCACTCACCCGTCATTCCGTTATAACGGAACAGGCTTCTCATTCATGGATTTTCCCATAAATAAGAGGAAGCGGGGGAGGAAAAGAAGCAGAAGGGGAGCATCCCAGGACAGGGCTGACATTGTCTAAAACGTAAGCCTTTTAGCAATCTCCTGTCGTCCCTGTCCCAGGATATTTTCAGCGTGTGATAATCTCCATAGAGTTGGAAGAGATATCACCACTGCTAATACAAAAGACATATATTACAAATTCATCCAGCTTGTCATGCCTAAACATATTACAAATCACAAATCATTTCTTCCTTTGACATTCTTCTTTGGCTCAGGATGCAAACTGAATTTCTGTGCACATGCAGTCATTGATTTTTCAACTCTTCCTCAAATTTTTATTTTGGCCAAGTGCTGGAAAGTTATAACAGCTCAGACACAGCTGTACAAAAGCCCCCAAAGGTATCTTTTTATAGATCTGGGAAGACTTTGTGATCTTTTCTTAGCTACTGCTACAGCCTTAAATATCACCTTTTTGAGAGATTTTTGCCTTTGTTTGTGTTGCATTTGCATCCACAATTGGATTTTCTGACAGGATAGTGTAACACCACCTATTTATTTATCTAATTTATATCCCACCTTTCTCCTGGCATGCAAGTCAAGGCAGTTCAGAACCATTTAAAACAAGATATGATTGCAAAACTATTAATACAAATGTTAGAAGAGAATTAAACCAAAGTTCTGTTTAAAAGATACAAGTTAAAACATAACAGTTAACAGTTTAAAAAACATGTTTAAAACAATACAATAGAAACACACCATCCCCATGCCTCTTCAGCAACAAATTAAAAATCAAATGCGTGCCTATGATATTTGCTTGCTGGCAGAAAGACAGCAGGGAGTGGGCCAACCAGATCACTCGTGGAAGGGAGTTCTACAACTTGAGAGCAGCCACAGAGAAGGCTCTCTCCTGTGTCCTCACTAAATGTACCTGTGATAATAGTTGGACTGAGAGAAAGCCCTTCCCCACAGATCTTAAAGCCCAGGGAGGCTCATATAAGGAGTTATCGGTACTTGAAGCAGAGGTGCTTTTAAACAGAAATTATAACAAAAGAGTTTATACCATTGACTATACTGTGCGCTGTGCTGAAGCAGGACTAGGATGGTATCCAATACTTGTTATTACACAACCAGCTGTGCAAATTTTCACACAACTAGCTTGTGCACAAAAATCCCTGAGATTCTGGGAGCTATAGTCCAAAAAAGTAGCATTTCCAAACTCTGAAGGCCATCCTATTTGCTTGCTTACATGTTTGCCTCCTGTCTTGAACTGTGGAGCAGCTCTGAAGATAATAAGAGGGAACTTACTTAATTCATTGATATAAAGAATGTCCTGCTTTTATTCATGGAGACACTCTGTCCTTATTATCTCGATGAATTAAAGTATCACTGTAGCTTTGGTTTGGTTTTATGCAGTAATCGCAAACCCAGTCAGTTGCTGGACTTCAATAATTTTACAGGCCCGTAAATTACTTCCAGAGCACCCAATCTGCAGGGTTTATTTTGCCATAAATTTGAGTTTAAAATTAAGTTGCACATTTCTGATAAAACAAAGTGATAAAACTTAATAATCACTGAAAGCAAAGTGAAACTGGATTTTACTAGGTTCAGTTCTCTGCTCCCCCAAGAGCCTACAGCACAGTAAATTGAGAACTACTCACCTAATTGCCTGAAGGACCCTGCTTACCCTCTGGCAGCACAGCAAGCGCTAAAGATTACAGTACAGAACTAATTTTATCCTGTCTACAATCAGTAAAAGCAGAGATTAAAAGATCCATTAAGGAATTTAGTCAACCTCTTAGACAAAACAAGACTGTCCTTTTTATAGAATACTTTCCCCTGAAACTTCTGTCCAAAGCTGGCTCCAAAAGATCGTTAATGGATATTTATCTTGCAAAACATTCTAGGATTAGACCTAAAATACATTCTCTTCAGTATTTGGTTTATATTTTTTTTTCTTGGTTGCTGGTGACATTCACAATGGAGCACTCAGTCACTGCTACTAGGTGGCAACCAAGGAGAAATGGTGTTCCTCAACAACACTCCTTGTGATGCACTAGTAGAGGCAACTGGGTCAGCATTATAGAAGTGCAGGGCTGATTAGCCACTAGTGCTACACTGGGACCCCAAATATGGCTAGCCTGCACCTACGCTGGACACTGAGGACCAATAAGGAAGCACAACCCTGCATTGTCTTATCCCAGCTGCCATCAATAGTATGGGCATGGCAGCTACCCTCCCCACAGTTGTTGAGTGATAGTGGCTGAATATTAAGTTTTATTGGTCCTCACAAGGTGCCACTGCAAATACCCATGCAAAGATTGTGCTAGCATTCCAGATAATACTAGGACAGGGCAGAGTAAATAATTCTCATCCACTACCTCCAAACATATTTTAGATCTTACATCTGTACATCACCCTTTGTCATGGCCAGCCAGGCTGAGGGGGACTCAGAGGACGAGGAGGCTGAGCCAGGCCCTAGCTCTACTCTGCCAGCTCCAGTAGAGCTGGCTGAGCCAGAACCTAGCTCTGCTATGCCAACTGCAACAGAGCCCAGGACTCAGCAGCCTAGCCTTCCCCCAGCAGAGGTTCCAGGCGTGGGAGACATTGACGGTGATGTACAGATGTAAGAGGAGCAGGACAAGGAGGTACCTACCTTCAGCCAGAGAAGGACAGAAAGGGCTTGCCTCCGGCAATCCCGGAGATTATATGAGAAATGCTCAGCAATCACCAAACAGCTATGATTAGGAGCTGGGCCAATATAAACAGCTGTGAGACCCCGAGCTTCTTCATCAGAGTTTATCTGTGTTCCCTGGCAAAAGCATCTGACTCAGACTCCCTTGTTGCCTGAACCTTTGCCTCCTAGACCTTGGATTGATCTGGAACTCTTGACCTTGGACTGGATTCGCTGACCTGCTTTGTGGAACTCTTGACCCTGGACTGGACTCGCTGACTTGCTCTCTGGACTCCTGGACCTTTGGCTTGCCCCTGGTTTTGCTATTTGGACATTGAACTGGTATGGTGCTTCAGAATTATTTTCATGTTGCAAAGCCTTGCACTGTGAGTGTACCCTTATTATCAGCCCTTCGGTTGTCTGCTTTCCCAGACACCCTTTCACAAAACTGTTAAGCCTTGTAAAGTCCCATGAGATGAAGAGGGTAATATGTGTTGCAAATGTATGGCTGAAAGATAACCTGAGCAGTGTTTCTCACCCTTTCATAGTCATCATCCTGCACCACACTTGTGATTTTCTTCATTTCCCATGCACTCACCTTTTCCTCATCACAGTGGCCAAGTGAACAGTTTCCAGATATGGATATCATGAGGTACAAGAGATAGAATTTACAGAGTAATCTGTGTACCACCCCCCTCCTAGCTCATTGCTGAACAAGGGTGCAAAGCTAATCCCACAACCTGACCTGCTAGGACCATTCACTCCTGATGTGGGAAGAAACTTCATATTAAAATAATTCATAACACCATACAGAGGTGGGATGGAGTCTCAGAACAAGAGGTTTTTTTTTTAAATGATACTTTGAATCAATGCACATCAACATGTGCAGATGGATTCAGTTAAAATCTAAAGGTATTACCTTGTCAAGCTGCCTGAACACTATGACTCTTATTTGAGGGCTCAAGGCAGACAGGTGTGGTTTCAAGTGATTGGCAAATATGAAATCTGGAAGATGGATATAGTGTAGGTGGCATAGGTCACAGGGCAAATACAACTGGAAATTGGTGGAAACTGTTGTGCCTATTATACAGCAGTGAGGTTCATGGGGGATCTTATTATGCTTCAATTACTTTATTCTTGGTGGGGAGGAGCTTATTAGGATTGGGCTATCAGGCTCAGAGAGGCAAGGAGTTGAGCCCTTATTTGCCTGGTGTGACAAATTTGCTAGGCACTTTGAGGACAATGTCTGGGGAAGTGTCCAGGGCTGTCTGCTCAGTTTTCTTGGGATCAGTTCCCATTGCTGAGGCCTGATGATGTGGAAAGATGCTTGAATCAGTTTGGGCCACCACATGTGACCTTGACTTGCCCATCTTGGCTGATGAAATCTAGCAGAGGTGGATTGATCAGGTAGGTCTAGGGGGTGGTAAATGCCTCACTACATCAGGGGGAGCTGCTTGCTGCCATGAAGGAGGAGGTGGTACACTCATTCCTGAATAGGGCATCCCTGGATCCAGAACTATGTGAGAACTACTGCCCTATTGCTAATATCCCCCTTGGGGGCAAGGTGCTAGAGCACATGGTTACTGGAGAACTTCAGGTATTCTTGAAAGAAACAGATTATCAGGACCTATTTCAGTCTTGTTTCAGGTCAGGACATGGCACTGAAACAGCCTTAGTCACTGAATGACAATCTACTCCAGAGATAAGACAGGAGTGCTACCCTGTTGATCTTCCTGGATCTCTCAGTGGCTTTTGATACCATTGATCATGGCATCTTACTGGACTGGCTCCATCAGATGAAAGTAGGAGGCACAGTATTACAGTCGTTCTGCTCCTACTGTGGGAATAATTCCAGAGATCAGCATTAGGGGATTCCTGTTCAGCTCCATGGATGATAAGCTTCAGGGTGCCACAGTGTTCCATCTTGTCTTCCGTGCTGCTCAATGTCTGTATGAAGCCACTGGGGGAAGTCATAAGGGGGTTTGCGGTGGAATGCCATTAGTATGCTGATGACACTCTGCTCTACTTCTTGACACTGAAGTTGCCTATGACTGTGCAGGTGCTGGAGCAGTGTCTGGATGCTGTAGTGGGCCAACTGAATCCTGATAAGATGGGGGCTCTATGAAGGCTTGTAGTTCCTCTCTTAAGCAAGTTCCCAGAAAGACCTTTGGAATGGTACTTATATTTATTAGAGGATACTGAAAAAAAGAATAACAGAGGAGGTTGCAAAATTTTTCTTCTGTGCTGTTAAAACTCGAAGGGCCATGGTACACAAATGTTGACCATTCAAAGATTCCTCCTGGTTAAAACTTGTATATTAGGAACAAGGCTATATGATTTTAATAGAAATTCATATATATGATATGTTTTAAACTCAGTATTTTTCATTAAATTTTAAACATAATCTATTAAGCTGTTTTAAAAATGCATTTATATGTAATCAATTATATCCTGCTGCTCTATTTTAACATAGATTGTTTCTATTACTTATGTATAGAATGGATATAATTATTTACTTTTGTGTAGGGTGTATAAGATTGGCTTCAGAGCCAATAGGAGTACTACAGATATGGTATTTGCCCTTAGACAACTGCAAGAGAAACGTAGAGAGCAGAACAAGGTCTCTATGTAACATTTGTCGACCTCACCAAAGCCTTCGACACTGTGAGTAGAAAAGGTCTGTGGCAGATCCTGGAAAGACTAGGATGTCCCCCCAAATTCCTTAAAATGATTACCTTGCTACACGAGGGCCAATGCGGTCAAGTCAGATATTGGCAATGCTGTTTCAGAGCCCGTTCTAATAACTAATGGAGTGAAGCAAGGTTGTGCTCTTGCACCAAATTTATTTACAATCTTCTTCAGCATGATGCTCCAAAGGGCTACGGCAGAGCTTGAAGAAGAAGACGGCATCTATATACGTTACTATACTGATGGTAGCTTGTTTAATTTAAGCCGTCTGAGGGCTCCCACTAAGACTCTAAACTATCTAGTCCATGGGCTGCTCTTCGCTGATGATGCTGCCCTTGTTGCCCACACAGAAGCAGCTCTGCAGTGCCTAACATCCTACTTCGCAACAGCTGCAGAGCTGTTTGGGCTGGAAGTCAACCTGAAGAAAACAGAAGTTCTCTACCAGCCTGCACCACAGGACGAACACCACCATCCCCACATTGCCATAGGCAAATCTGTGCTTAAGTCCGTTCAGCAGTTCACCTACCGGGGAAGCATCATCTCCTCAGATGCCAAGATTGACAAAGAGATCGATCACAGATTAGCAAAGGCATATAGCGCATTTGGAAGACTTCACAAAAGGGTATGGAGTAATAAACACCTGAGGTGAAGCACAAAAATCAGTGTGTATAGAGCCATTGTACTGTCTATTCTCCTTTATGGATCTGAAACATGGGTCACCTATCGCCACCACTTATGACTCCTCGAACGCTTTCATCAGCGCTGTTTACGCACAATCCTAAATATACACTGGATTGACTATGTGACAAATGTTGCTGTCCTTGAGCAAGCAGGGATCACCAGCATTGAGGCAATGTTACTGAGAACACAGCTGCGCTGGGATGCATGTTTCAAGGATGGAGGACCATCGCCTCCCCAAAATAGTACTCTATGGTGAACTCGCCACGGGTCAGCGTAAGAGGGGCGCTCCAAAAAAGCGATACAAGGACTCCCTGAAACAACATCTCAGGCTCAGCCAAATTGATCACCAACAATGGTCCGCCGTGGCCTCACATTGGGAGGCATGGAGACACACTATCTACAATGCTGCAGCCTTATTTGAGAACTCACGCCAAACAAGTCTTGAAGAGAAACGACAACGCAGAAAAAATCACAATGCAGAAACACCACCCAAGGAAACCTTCTGTTGTGCTTTCTGCAACCAGACTTGTTTGTCTCGGATTGGCCTTTTTAGTCATCAGAGCGCTTGCAGAAAGCGCGGGATGAGTCCTTTTTGAATAAACAGAAGCCAGAGAGATAGACAAGCCCAGAGACAAGTCTCAGTTTTGTAACATTTTCCCCCCTGCAGGCTCCCCTTCACAGCATTCTCTGATATGTGATTGGTTGCCTTCAGCTAAGTTTGCTGAGCTCCTCCTTCATGCCCTCTGAACAAATCTTGCCAAGAAAACCCAGGGTTCGTTTACACGGCAGATTTATTGCGGCAACCTGCGCTTTAATTCTTTTCTGCAGCTGTGCCAGTCAGTTTTTTTTTTCTAATTATGCTGCTTTTTCGTTCAGACTTGAAAAAGTGCGGGGGGCGTGGCCTCTCAAGCAGACGAAGGCTTTATGGGGAAGAGGCTAGATCGTGAGTGAAAGAATTTGAAGCCCTGCATTTTCGAGCTAAAGAAAGACTCTCAGACTGCCAAAATAGCAGGGGGGAAGATCAAAGAAGTGGCTCTGTATCTCTCTAAATCTGCCTGTAAATGAACTCAGTCATTACCCGAAGCAGAGACACAGCAATTTTTCAGCACAATTTGTTTATCGTCAGGGTTCACAGACTTGCAAAATAGCAGAGGATTTTTGACTCTCCCTCCCTCAGTCCCCCTCCCTCCCCCAATCACAATGCAGCTCTTAGTGAAATGGTTTCTCTCTCTCTCTCTCTCTCTCCCTCCCCCAAGCAGAGCTGACAGATGGGAACTTTATGACTTTATGGCCCACAGAGCTTTTTTAAAAATACAGGGAAAGCCGCAAAGGCTCTTTCCAAATACGGCGGAGTGATGTGGGATCTCATTAAGACAAACCATATTCTCCTCAAATGCTATGAGGAATACTTTTGCCATATAGACAAGCTCTCTGTCAGAGGCCAGATAAGTTTTGATTTCAGAGAAACAGGGAAAAGCTGACACCAACATAGGGAACCAATTACAGAGAGATAGAAACAAGAGCTGTAATAGAAACAGGAGAGTCAGTAAGAGGGGAGAACTGACTCTGTTTAGGGGGAGCTATGACTGATTGAAAAGTTCAAGGGTTAACATTATTTTTTGTCTTAATAAACTTCCACTTTTTTTAGTTTTTTTTTTAAAAATAACTGTCTCTAACTGTCTGTTTCAAGCCTGATAAAGAGTCAGGTCATGCTTACCATAACAAGCCCACAAACCAACACAGCCACATGTCCACATATAGGGGATCACCTTGAGGCCCAAGTACCTAATCCAGGAAGGGATTAAGAGGGGAAAGGAGGAAAGGTGAGTGAAAGGATTCCAAGGGTTAGAACTAAGGGGCCAGCCTGGAGTGGGGATCCATCACAGAGTGTGACTTGCCCAAGGTCACCCAGTGAATATCCATGGTCAAGTGGGATTTGAACCCTGCTTTCCAGAGTCATAATCCAACACTCAAACTTCTACACCACATTGGCTCTTAATGCTACATGTTAAATCAGTACTGTATTTGTCATTAGGGCTAGAAGGTGGGGCCAATTATCCATTAAACAATATTGCTTTTTTACCACAACATTCAAAGAGACTTCTGCTCATGTAACAGGACTTTTCCTATACCCTCCCAAAACTGCTCTAGGGGATCATCCAACACTCTGAGCAAATCTGGAGCATTCTTTTGCATGAGAGAAAGTCTACTTGCACAAGGCTGGATGAAATCTATGGGCAAAGGAGATTATCATATCTTGGGGGAATATCTGTTCCAACAGCAGTGTCTAATCTGTCAGTGAACAAAACTGAATCGATTAAAGGCTACTCTAGTTTAATTGACCAATAAGATTAAAAAAAAATATAAACCAGGTGGCCCATTAGTGCTCTCTCAAAAGTAACACTGCTCCTTAGTCTTGATTGGTACAGAAAGAGATGCCTGTTCCCAAATAATGTTTGCTATGTCATGAATGTGCATTATGTACAAAGAAAGAAACTATGGATTTTACTACTGTTTTATTCCCATGTAAATTTGTGTAAGATGGTGGAGGTTGACAATTGGCAACTCACCCAAAGGCATGTTCAGTGGATGGACTGAGTTCATGACAGGAGAGAGATTTGAGCCTGAAACTTTCAGCTCATAGGGAATGCCCTGAATAACAATGACTATGTTAGTCCTCTTTATAATGAACTGTCTCAGCTTGGGTGTATACAGAAGAATCTTCCCAACAAGAATTCAGTGACAGAATCTAATAGCCCTTTTCCGTTGTGGAATCTCCCTTGTTAGAAAAGGTTTTAGGAAAGGTTGCACAGGAATCCCTGCAGAATTGTTTTTTAGACTGTCTCTACAACACAACACAAGGACACATGTCTGAAAAATACCCACCATGGCATGTATTTACATTATTGTGGAAGGGGGATGAAAAAATGTGCTGTGAATTTCCTTTCTTGTTTGTGTTATGAAGACACACTTATTGTTGTCTGCCAGATGTTGTACGTATTCTTATGTGAAAGAATTAAATATAGCATTGGTCTTCAAATGGCGGTTCATGATCCAGAAATGAGTCATATCCCCAATCATAGGTGGATTTTTACAGGGGAAACAAAAGAGAAGGAGAAAGAAGGAATGGAAAGAATGGCAATGCTTACCAGTTAGATACTGCTCTTTCATGTACATGACTTTGTTATAACAGCAAGTGTGAGGAAAATGTAGCCCACAGGAAAAATGCAGTCCTCCCTCCCCAGTTTTACAGCCCCAACTGCCCCCTAGGAAACTCGCAAAGCCCCAATTTTTTTAAAAAAATGATTACTTTCCAGACTAAATCAGCACAAAAATGTCCAAACCACCACAAAAACATGGCAATTTGGGACCCCACCAAAATGCAAGAAACCCCCCCAAAGACAGGTTGGTTTTCAATCAAAACCTGAAGTGATGCCTCTTATGGTTGTGTTGTGAACTACTATTTAATTTGCCAGGATGGTGGGGATGGAATGGCTCTTGTCTCCCACACAATTGTCCACACTGGTTTAAAGTAAAGTAGGTTAATAATGCCTCTTATAGCTATAGTGTAGATGGGAGCGGGTGTCTGAGGCTGGGAACAATGGCTCATTTAAGCCATGTCATTCCAGAAGGACGAAAGATTTGATTTGGTGGCAATTTAGTCACCAAAGTGTACAATTTAGTCTCTTAGCTATTGGACTACAGGAGTTTATGAGATGAAAATACACGGTAAAACATACCAAAACAATATGGGCTTGATATAGCAGTTTTGGGATGGGGTACCCACTGGGGTACCAGGAACACCTACCAGCCAGCCAGAAGAAGACTCTGGGGGACTGTGAGGAAGCTTTCCTTCCCTATTACACAGTAAGGGCAGCTGAGCAGGGAGTTGGGGTGTGGCCAGGAGTGGCTGGCCTTAAAAGTCACTCCACCACCCCACCCCAGGAACACCTACCAGGGGTCGGGAACAATCTGGGAGTGGGAATTGAGGTTGTGTGGGGGAAGAGAAGGTATGGTGGCAACAGAGTGAAAAATTGTTACATAAGAAGGCGGGATCGATGTTTAATATCTGTCCTGCCTTCAGTTCACTCTGTTTCGCAGAATAAATTGGAGAGTGCACCAACTATTCCACAGACCCTTACTCTGCTCCTTTGCAATGCCTGGTCGGTTAAAAACAAGACACATATTATCCATGACCTTTCATTGGATGAGGCTGCCGACCTGGCATGCTTTACAGAGACCTGGCTGGGAGAGGCCAGTGCTGCGACTTGGGCACAAGCACTCCCGGCCGGGTACTCAGTTAGTGAGCAGGTAAGGAAAAGTGAGCGGGGGGGGGGGGGCGGAGTGGCTCTGGTTCATAAAAACAATCTAACCTTGACCAGGAAGCCTATCTGGAACACAGTCCACATCGAGTGTATGTACCTAAGCCTGAGGTCCAGGAATAGCTTAGGGATTCTGTTAGTGTACCGGCCACCCTGTTATCTAACAGACTCCCTAACCGAGCTAACACAGCTGGTCTCAGAGTTGCTGCTGGAGTCGCCCAGACTTTTAGTTCTTGGCGACTTCAACATCCCACTCAAGACCAGCTTGCTAAATCTAACTGGCGCAGCTCGGGAGTTCATGGAATCCATGACAAACATGGGCCTATCCCAATTGGTTGTTGGGCCTACTCACTGTGCAGTTCATACCCTTGATGTGGCCTTTAGTATGGAACAGGAATATCTGTGGGCGGAGGTTATTAAAACCTCTGCATTGTCATGGACAGATCATTTCCTGGTCAAGATAGAGCTAAGAGCCACTGTCTGCCCCACCGGGGGTGGTGGACCTATTAGAATGGTACGCCCTCGAAGGCTAATGGAACCAATTGGATTCCAGAAAGCCTTGGAGGGTTTAATGGTTGGTAACGCCGGTGATTCTGTTGAAGCTTTGGTTAATATTTGGAACACCGACCTCACCAAGGCTATCAACACAATCGCTCCCAAACGTCCTTTCCAGCCTGCTCCTAACCGTAAGCACTGGTATTCAGAGGAGCTTAGGAAGATGAAGCGGGCTGGACAACGACTAGAGCACACCTGGAGGAAGACTCGACTCTTATCCGACAAGACTCGTCATAGGAATTTCCTTGATTCTTATCGAGAGGCAATACGTGCAGTGCAGAAGTCTTTCTCCTCTGCACGTATTGCATCTGCAGAGTCCCATCCAGCAGAACTGTTTAGGGTGGTGGGGGAGCTGACGCAGATTCCACGTGCGCAGAACCCCTTACTCAACCCGACAACAGCCTGCTGTGATGCGTTTAACATCCACTCTGCAGATAAAATCTCTTGGATAAGAGCTGAATTAGATGCCAGTGTTATGACAGAATCTATAGAAGAGGTGTCCAGCAACTCCACTGATGAAATTTTATTGGATCAGCTTCAATCTGTGAGTACCGATGACGTGGACAAGCTCCTTAGTAGAGTGAGGAAGACGACCTGTCCCCTCGATCCCTGTCCATCTTGGCTGGCCACCCAAGGGGGCGACGCATCGAGAGTACTCCTTAGGAATATTATCAATGCGTCCTTCAGGGAGGGGTCAGTTCCACCCTGTCTGAAGGAAGTGGCGGTTAAGCCGCTCCTGAAAAAGCCTTCCCTGGACCCCTTGGACAGGAACAACTATAGGCCAGTCTCCTTGCTGCCTTTTCTAAGCAAGGTGATTGAGAGGGCAGTCGCTTCCCAACTCCAAGCTGTCTTGGATGAAATCGATTATCTAGATCCATTTCAAACTGGCTTTAGGACGGGATATGGAGTGGAGACTGCCATGGTTGCTCTGGCTGATGACCTCCGCTTGGGAATCGACAGGGGTAGTGTGACCCTGTTGGTGCTCTTGGACCTCTCAGTGGCCTTTGATACAATAGATCATTCCATCCTCCTGGATAGCCTGAGGGGGTTAGGAATTGGAGGCACTGCTTTGCAGTGGTTCCGTTCCTTCCTCTCAGGCAGATCCCAGAGGGTGAGGCTCGGGGACAGTTGCTCTACCAGAATAGAGCTTAACTGTGGCATTCCTCAGGGTGCCATCCTGTCCCCAATGCTATTTAACATCTATATGAAGCTGCTGGGAGAGATCATTCGGAGGCATGGAGTGCAGTGTCATCAGTATGCTGATGACACCCAGATATACTTCTCCATGTCTCAGTCATCAGCTTCGACTTCAGATGGCATCTCTCATCTCAATGATTGTCTTAAAGCAGTCATGGACTGGATGAGGAAAAACAAATTGTGACTGAATCCAGACAAAACGGAGGTACTAACAGTTACAGGCCCGAAACCAGGTCTGGGAATACAACTTCCAATCCTGGATGGAACTACACTTTCTTCCAAGGACTGTGTCTGCAGTCTGGGGGTGCTCCTGGACCCGACGCTCCAGATGTCTAATCAGGTAAATGCGACGGTCAGGAGTGCCTGTTATCAACTTCGGCTGATATGCCAGCTGCGCCCTTTCCTGGAAACCAGGGACCTCGAAACTGTGGTACATGCACTGGTTAACCTCCCGTCTGGATTTCTGTAATGTGCTCTACATGGGGCTACCCTTGTGCTTGACTCGGAAACTTCAACTAGTTCAGAACATGGCAGCCAGGTTGATTTCTGGTGTTTCCAGAAGAGAGCATATAACACCTGTGCTAAAAGCTCTCCACTGGCTGCCTATTAGTTTCTGGGCACAGTACAAGGTGTTGATTATAACCTTTAAAGCCCTACATGGCTTGGGTCCAACTTATCTCCGGGACTGCCTCCTTCCGTATGACCCTCCCCGCGCACTTTGATCCTCTGGGAGGAATCTGTTACAGCCTATGAAAACAAGGCTGTCGGTGACCTCCCAGAGGGCCTTCTCTGATGCCGCTCCCAGATTACGGAATGGCCTGCCGGACGAGATCCATCTTATTACCACCTTAGACAGCTTTTAAAAAGCTGTCAAGACGGATCTTTTCCAGCAGGCCTTTTCTGAATAACTATCCCGGCCCAAGACTCGGCTGTCCTTTCTGAGCTGCAATCAGATTTTTTTTAACTATTGTATGTTTTAATTTTCTTTCTTTCTAATTTATATATTTTTAATTATTGTATGTTTTTAATCTTTATAATTTAATATTATTTTAAGGGGTGGGTGGGCTAGGGTACTGTGACTATGGAGTTTTTATATTGTAAGCCGCCCCGATTGCGTTGCAGAGGGGCGGGATAGAAATAAATAAATAATAATAATTATTATTATTATTATTATTATATACCTGTAGATCCCAAAACTAAAAAGGCAGGAAACTCCTGAAAGGGTCTTTTTTTCTCAAGGGAAAAAAAGGTCTGCCAGAATTCATTTATATACATTTTAGGCAGACACACTGATAGTTTTCTCCAGCAATACACAGTTCAGGTAAATTTGATGAGAATTCTCCACTGAATACACAATTCTTACTAGCATGATACAAGGTTAGTATATTTTTAAAATAAACATAATTATTTTCTTTATCCAGCGAAAAGGTGCTACCACTTCTAAGTACTTTCCACATACAAATATGTATCATCAGCATGAAGTAACCAATATAAAAATATGAACTTCCAAAATAGAGGCTCTAAGTACAGCTTTGGCTGTGGGGGGGAAGACCTATTTCTGCTGATGGGCTGCATCTGCTGTCCCCACCACAGGAAGACATGGTTTGTGTTTCAGTCGTGGCTACAAAGGGTGAAGATCAGACAAATGATAACACATGGGAAATGCTACAGGCTGGTTAGATTGTCTATATTATCAAATTATTGGCTGGCAGTCAGCAACCAAAACCCACTCAATGTAGCTGCTGAGCCATCACAATCAAAACCACATTTGGTTCATGAAACAGACAAATGTAGATAGTCATAATTGTGAAAACACATATTAAATCTGCAAAGGTTAAAATGTTAAAAAGAAGGCTATGGGAAGCAGTCTTAAGAATGAGGCCACCTAGATTCAGACAAGTACAATCTCTCCAGGATCTCATATTAGGATTTTCTACCCCTGTTCTCCTGAATCTAGAGTTATTGGGGATGCAATCTGAAGAGGTTATGTTACACTACTGAACTACAGTAGGCTAGTAAAATCTAATTAGTGAAAATACCTGCAGAGCACCTATTTCTTCCTCCTTCCTGAGAGTCTTCTCCAGTAGATCTGTATATTAAAAAAATACAAAATGTTTCAAGAAAGAATAACTGCATGCCAATGGATGTAAATGATCAGTGTTACAAATGAACTGTCAGAATTACCTCAAACTAAAAGTAAGCAGAAAACAACTTCATGATCTCACGGGAAGGCAACTCAAAAAGAGTATATACAGTAACAGCAATAGGAGAATACTGGACTTTTGTCCAAAATAGCTACATTTATCATTGTAAGCTGGACACACAATTTGCCCCTCAATTGTTCAGCAAGAACTGCTGAAGAAGTTCCCCAATAACATATGGAACCTGGTCCTTCCTTTGGTATACTACAAAAGGGGCAAACAACTCAGTGCTCTCCAGATCCTTTATAACTCTGTCTTGTTCTCAGCTGGGCAGTTTCTTCTCCAAGGCATCTCAACAGCTGACATTACCTTGTACAGTGTTTCCCACCCAGAGGTGAACAGTGTAGTTCTACAACAGATATGAGGACTTCTTTTTTGTGTATATTTAGGGCAGTGGTAGGAAGATGACAGACCTAAACCACTGGGGTCCCATATCCAGCCCACAGAGTTCTTTGGGGTTGCTGTTCCCCCTATTGCAAATCCATCTCTTCTCCAAAGCTCCTCCACCTCCCCAAAGCCCTGTCCTCCTAGAAAGGAGGTGCCTTCTTAGGTCTCTTGTTGGGAAATCCAAGAAGGGTCTCTTGGTGGAAGAAAGACAGGATATAGTTTAAATTAAACAAATAAAGATGCAACATGAGAGTGACTGGCCTGTACTTCAGTCACTTTGCTTCTCTCCTGCCTTGCATGCATGGAGAAGGTAAGGGGATACTGGCACTGGGTGCATCATTAACACTGTAAAGCTGGGGCTTGTCTATACGAAGGGAGGGAAATGGACTGCTCCACAGTAATAGCAAGTTGCAGCAGCTGCAACCTGTCTTAATGGTTTTACAACTCCCATAAACTTCTCATGCCTGTAGCTGAAACAGCAACTGCAAGTGGATTATTCACATTTTTAAATCTGCCACCACCAAACATTTTTTTTAACAAAAATATTTCCACAAGCAATATTCCACCTTCCAAAAAAAAGAGAGAGAGAGAAATAGCACAAATCCCTGTTTTATCACCTTAGTGATCACTCACTAAGGTGAAAATCTAACATGGTGGCAGCGGGCGCTTGCCTTGTAACCCAGCCCTGATCCCTGTGCTTATCCAACCAATCAGGTTTGCACTTTGTCTTGTATGGAGAAGCGATTCATGTCAAATTGCTTGTCTTAACAAGTGAAAATGCACATATCACTGGAGCTTTTAAAAAAAGTCGGGAAAAGCCGCAAAGGATTTTCTCCCATAGTTTTCCCCCTTTGGCCCTCCTCCTTCACAATACAATGAGACAATGTGAAATCCCATTAAGACAGCTCATTTTCTGAACAAATTCTGTGAGGAGTATCTTCACCAAATAGACAACCCCCTGGAAAAGTCTCTAATGTACTGGCTGAGTGTGCTTTGCCATTCCCCCACCTTCTTTGTAAAGGAGCCTGGTGATGTCAGGGTGTGTGCCTATGCCTCCCTGACATATCTCTGTACCCTTTCTTTGTGCTAAACTGGTTTCCCAGCCCTGCCTTAAGGCAAAAGTCTTCCACTTGAAGAGGCCTCTGATGTTACTTTCCATGATGAAGGTGGCTGAATAGGGCTATCCTGCTTGATCTGATATTGTGCCAGCAGTAATAAGAGAAGGTACTATCAGAAAGCAGGAGAGAGAAGGAAGAGGGAGGTGATAAGTATAAGGAGGGCCACAGACAGGGCAAAAAAATATTTGCACAGCTGAAGTAAACTTCATTCACAAGGGTTATATTTTCTTCAACATTACCTAAAATACAGGAAGTGGGCTAAATATATGTTGTTGAGACTATGTCCCTTTAGCCAGGAAGGAGAAGAGTATATTTGCCATTTATTTATTTAGATTATTTTAATCCACCAGTCCCAAAAGCTGTGTGTAAACATATATTTAATCACTAAAATATTCAAATTTACATTACACCTCCACACGCTACTTAAAATCCATATTAGAATACACACCCTTTGCACAGTAAGAAAATAAAATAAAAGAGAGCCAATCTTAAAGAGCTCCCAGGCTGGACTGTAGTACTTGTAGCCACATAAAGACCTGGAACTGGATCTTTCATGTGGTTATTGCCAATATTATCAGGTGGAATGAAGTTTGGAAGTTTAAGCTAGAGCAGAGAAAGGAGAAAAAGAGTTTCTTCACTGAAATGCCCTCAGATTGCTGGAGTACTAAATATACAAAAACAGTACAAAGACCAATAAAGATATAATATCTCTGTTTCCTACTGTCAGAAAGTATGATATCCTCCTAGCTGCATGTAGTTGGTGCCATATAAATGAAGCTGGGGCGAACTGTCAATTTGAGTAGCGTCTCTGGCACCATATGCCAGAAGTGGGTGAGGCTAATGATACAAGGAGGGACCACGTTCAATCCTTACCTAGCCAGACATTTTCCTACCAAATGTACAAAGCACAGTTCATTTTTTACATTTCTGCTCAGGAAATAAATATAGGAAACATCTTGTCTGGAAAGCACAAAGCAAGTCCATGGAATAACTTTCTGGCCTGCAAACCACAGCTCAGTTCTGTGCAGGATATTTAAAATTTAAATGCTCTCTGTAGATAACATAAGAAGAAACCTGCAGGGCACATCTGGCCCAGACTCTGGAGATACCTCTTGCCTCCCCAAGGAGTGTGCTTGGTTCTCTCCCTCCGTTTTAATCTTCATGACAACCATGCAAATTGGTTGGTTAGGTTGAGAGATAGGGACTGACTCAAGGTCATACAGGGCCTGTCTACACTGCAGAAATGCAGCAGTTTGACACCACTTTATCCACCATATCCTATGAAATGCTGGCATCTGTAGTTTGATGAGGCACCAGAGTTATCTGATAGAAAAGGCTAAATACCTCACAAAACTACAAATACCAGGATTCCATAGGACAGAACTGTGGTAGATAAAGTGGTATTCCTGCAATGTAAACAGGCCCTTAGTGAGCTTTATAAGGATTGGAACCTCCATTTCCTGAGTCCTGCTCAATGCTCTCACCATTATACCACATTGCCTGGAAATATGACAAAATTCTTATATAGAAGATAGTTCAATTCACATATTCAGCCATATGAAATTTATCAATGGCAGATACCAATACATTAAGCTTTCCTAGTATGCTGAGTCTCACTACAAGTCTTCACAGAAAGCCAGCATCCAGGATTCACACTCACTGGCCACATTCATTGTTGCGATTTCCTTCACAGAATCACAGACTTGGAAGAGACCACAAGGGCTATCCAGTCCAACCCCCTGCCATGCAGGAATAAATAATCAAAGCATTCCCGAGAGATGGCCATCCAGCTTCTGTTTAAAAACCTCCAAAGAAGGAGACTCCACCACACTCTGAGGCAGCGCATTCCACTACTGAACAGCTCTTAATGTCAGGAAATTCTTCCTAATGTTTAGGTGGAATTTCTTTTCTTGTAGTTTGAGTCCATTGCTTTTACTTGTATCCATGGGTCCTCCTCAGTTCCTAAATATTAACCTTTTTCTCTCATAAAACATATCCTAAGAATTCTACTTCAAGTTTATATATTCATATTACAAGTGATAAAGTATAATAAAAGTCTTTAAAACAGATTTTGTATATAGTTGAAATTATGGGTTGAATCCAAATTATGTCATCTGGATCACTGATACTTCAGGTATCGCTGAAATCAGTGTGAAACGTAAAATCTAATTTCAAAATAAATAAACTAAACTACCTTTGTCTGGATTAAATCCTTTATTTCTAGTAGTGGTTAGTATGTACCTGGAATTGATCTGTTTGTCTAGATCAGAGGTGGGAAACCTTTGGCCTTCTAGATGTTTTGGACTTCAACTCCCACAAGTCATAGCTAGCATGGCCAGTGGTGTGGAATTATGGGAATTATAGTCCAAAACATCTAGAAGGCCAAAGGTTCCCCACCCTTGGTCTAGATTCTATGGACTTTATACCTTTTAAACATTCTTTTGCTGGCATAAAAAAAGCATTTTTATGCCAGCAAAAGAATGTTCCCCTGCCCGCCCTGCGCTTACCTTTTAATCCCGGCAAAAGCTCCCAGCAATAAAGAGCCCCATTCACTTTCTTGTTTGAAATCTCACGCAATTTCATCGCACGGGAAATTTAAAAATAAAAAGCAAAATAAACATCAAAAAGTGAAGCAAAACACATATACATAATTTAAAAGTCCCAAGTAAACCAGGGAGGGCCATAAAAAGCAAAATTTACCTGGATGTCCCAATCTGACCTGGAAGTGTTTGCGCCAGTCCAGCCACTGATGGGGTAAGTACGAGATTTAAGGGGACAGATGTATTGCAAGCCGGCAAAAGTGGCAGGGGAATCTACTGATGGCTTAAGCCGTCAATTAAGAATGGTGGGTTTGAGGCTCTTTTTAACTGCGAAAGGGCAATGTCGTCTGGTCTGAAGCACCCTTTCGTGGTTATGTGGCATCCTTATGATGCCGTATTTTCCATGTCTGATAAAGTCCTAAGACAGCCATTGCTCTTTAAAAGAATTATAATTAATACAAGAAAAGAGATTCCACCTAAATAGCAGGAAGAACTTCGATAGTGATTGCTATTCGACAGTGGATATGCTGCCTGGAGTGTGGTGGAGTCCCCTTCTTTCGAGGCTAAATGTCCATCTGTTGGGAGTGCTTTGATTCTGTATTCCTGTATGGCAGAGGGTTGGACTGGATGGCCCTTCCAATGCTATGATTCTATGACTCTATGATTCTATGAAGCCACAGTAGCACACTGATTTTAAAATAACACTTTGCTTGTAATAGTTGGCACTGCCTTATTTTACATATTTACAAAAGAAATTTAAAAAATCACCTATCACATGGGGCACAACTTAAATAAATGTTAATTGAAGTGCTTTCAACTACTTCTTGACTATTAGTGGTATGGGTTCCATATTTCCTTCTCATTAACAGGCCACATATGCAAATACTGGCATGGGTACACACTGATTCCTCTGAGCATGTTAAGAGGACCAGGCAGCAAATAAATCATGTAGCAAAAGCAGCAGACATCACACTGACAAAATGAGCACACAGAAACAGAGACTGTACCTAAACTACTGTCATTTACTAAAGCATAGTACAGAAATATTTACAATGAGTCAAGGACTCCAAATACATGGACTACATAGCTAATAGTCACAGCAGTACTGTCCAGTACTGTATAGCATGGAGCGCACAGACGAAGTGTATAGTCCAAGAGCAAAGTCCAAATGTACAGTGAGTGCGGGAACATATGGCTATACTGTACATATACATGTTTACATTACATTCATAGGCCATGTAGTTTGTAGGCAGGTTTTTGTGTTTATTTTGGATTGTCATTTTTCTCTTCTGTAAAGCGCTATGTAAACCCTAAGCCTATGGAGCTATATAAATAAACGTAATGATAATAAGAATAAGAATAATAATGATGATGATAATGATGAGTTACCCGTTCCCATACACATATGGTTTATCCAGTTTTCCCAGGGTGATAACAGCTGTATCACTACCTCTGTTTTGGTTCTCATACAGGCTAATGTAAACAGCATTCTGTTGTCAATACTGTACCAGCTACATGTAGCTAACCCACTACTGCCCCCTGCTGGCAGTAGCACTTGACATAACATGATAGCTCTTTACAATATGAAATTCTCAGTTATTGTATATCCCATTATCCTGACAAATACTTCAGTTCTACCAACGGATAGACTATCAAGAGGTAGCAAATCTTAAAAGGAAAGCAATCCAAAGCCCTCAAGCCCAAGGCTAGCCATCCAGTTCCCCACACACCCTCCTGAAGCTGAGTCTCAACATCTATGATCCATGAACTTACCCACTGTTGCTGCAGTCAGTGCCTCTGACTAATATGCAAAACCCGCCTGGTTCTCAGTCTCTGCTACACTGCCTGACAGTGATAGGAACATTCACAATGGCCAAATGTTGTCTCCTTGAAACCATTCAAATCAGGAGCCAGCTTTGGGAATGTCCATTCCCCCTCATCCATGGAATAGTCCCTGTCTCTCCACAAATGCATGAAGCAGTTCATTGGCCTGGTCACTGATTACAGTCAAGGCTAACTATATTTTCCCTTATTTTGTTTCAATTCCCAGACTAAGCTTGGCTAGTCTGTAGTGAAACATTTGGGGAGTGCTTCACTGGGAAGGACCATTCATCTGGGATGGCAGGGGCTGGGGAACACATTTGCCGGAAGGTGTCTCCCAGTTATTAACTGAAAGAGCCACTGGGGAACAGTGATTAAAGGGGCTGTCAGAGTGAAAACAGGAGATAGCTTCTGTACGTTGAATGGTTGGGTAGAAGAGGGAGTTTCTGGTGTTGTTTGCATATTAACAAATATGCTTAGCAATGGGCCAGCTATGTGGGACTATCAAATAACTGTTATACCAACCACTTTGGCACCCTGAGTCAGCAAGGAAACCTTGGGGTTTTCTCCACATTAGTCTGTACCGTATATTCCGGCGTATAAGACGACCCGGCGTATAAGACGACCCCCCCAATTTTTAAAGTAAAATGCAGAGTTTGTGATATATTCGCCCTATAAGACGACCCCCCTCTTCCAACGCATAGCCCCCGCATGCCCCTCCTGGGCTCACTTCCAGGAGGGAGCGCAGGAGGAGGATGCGGAGGCTGTGCGCCCAAAAGGGGCACGTTCGCCCCTTCTCCCCACCTTCCAGGAAGGTGGGAAGAAGGGGCGAATCGCGGTTTGGCCACGCAGCCTCCGCATGCCCCTCCTGCGCTCCCTTCCAGGAGGGAGCGCAGGAGGGGGATCCGCAGGCTGTGCGGCCAAACGGGGCTTTGGGGAAGGGGGGAGGCTGGGCGGAGGGTGGCAGGGGGGAAGGGGCTTCGCAGCCACCCCCCCTCTCCAAAGCGAGCCTTTGGGGAAGGGGGGTGGCTGGGCGGAGGGTGGGAGGGTGGCAGGGAGTAGGGGGCTTCCAAGCCCCCCTCCCTTTCGGGAGGGGGGTGGATGCGCAGGGGATGGGTGGGGGGAAGGGAGGAGGGGGCTTCTCCGCCACCCCCCTCCCTGAAAGCGCGTTTCTGCGGCTTTCAGGGAGGGGGGTGGATGCATGGGGAGTGGACAGCCGGAAGAGAGGAGGGGGCTTCTCCGCCACCCCCCCTCCCTGAAAGCGCGTTTCTGCGGCTTTCAGGGAGGGGGGTGGATGCATGGGGAGTGGGAGGGGGGAAGGGAGGAGGGGGCTTCTCCGCCACCCCCCCTCCCTGAAAGCAGCGGTTCCGCTGCTTTCAGGGACGGGGGTGGATGAGCGGGGGGTGGGCGGGGGGAAGGGAGGAGGGGGCTTCTCCGCCCCCCCACTCCCTGAAAGCAGCGGTTCCGCTGCTTTCAGGGACGGGGGTGGATGAGCGGGGGGTGGGCGGGGGGAAGGGAGGAGGGGGATTCTCCGCCCTCCCACTCCCTGAAAGCAGCAGTTCCGCTGCTTTCAGGGAGGGGGGTGGATGAGCAGGGGGTGGGCGGGGGGAAGGGAGGAGGGGGATTCTCTGCCCCCCCACTCCCTGAAAGCAGCGGATCCGCTGCTTTCAGGGACGGGGTGGATGAATGGGGGGTGGGCGGGGGGAAGGGAGGAGGGGGATTCTCCACCCCCCCACTCCCTGAAAGCAGCGGTTCCGCTGCTTTCAGGGACGGGGTGGATGAACGGGGGTGGGCGGGGGGAAGGGAGGAGGGGGATTCTCCGCCCCCCCACTCCCTGAAAGCAGCGGTTCAGCTGCTTTCAGGGACGGGGTGGATGAACGGGGGGTGGGCGGGGGGAAGGGAGGAGGGGGATTCTCCGCCCCCCCACTCCCTGAAAGCAGCGGTTCCGCTGCTTTCAGGGAGGGGGGTGGATGAGCAGGGGGTGGGGGGGGGAAGGGAGGAGGGGGATTCTCCACCCCCCCACTCCCTGAAAGCAGCGGATCCGCTGCTTTCAGGGACGGGGTGGATGAATGGGGGGTGGGCGGGGGGAAGGGAGGAGGGGGATTCTCCACCCCCCCACTCCCTGAAAGCAGCGGTTCCGCTGCTTTCAGGGACGGGGTGGATGAACGGGGGGTGGGCGGGGGGAAGGGAGGAGGGGGATTCTCCGCCCCCCCACTCCCTGAAAGCAGCGGTTCCGCTGCTTTCAGGGACGGGGTGGATGAACGGGGGGTGGGCGGGGGGAAGGGAGGAGGGGGATTCTCCGCCCCCCCACTCCCTGAAAGCAGCGGTTCCGCTGCTTTCAGGGACTGGGTGGATGAACGGGGGGTGGGCGGGGGGAAGGGAGGAGGGGGATTCTCCGCCCCCCCACTCCCTGAAAGCAGCGGTTCAGCTGCTTTCAGGGACGGGGTGGATGAACGGGGGGTGGGCGGGGGGAAGGGAGGAGGGGGATTCTCCACCCCCCCACTCCCTGAAAGCAGCGGATCCGCTGCTTTCAGGGACGGGGTGGATGAATGGGGGGTGGGCGGGGGGAAGGGAGGAGGGGGATTCTCCACCCCCCCACTCCCTGAAAGCAGCGGTTCCGCTGCTTTCAGGGACGGGGTGGATGAACGGGGGGTGGGCGGGGGGAAGGGAGGAGGGGGATTCTCCGCCCCCCCACTCCCTGAAAGCAGCGGTTCAGCTGCTTTCAGGGACGGGGTGGATGAACGGGGGGTGGGCGGGGGGAAGGGAGGAGGGGGATTCTCCGCCCCCCCACTCCCTGAAAGCAGCGGTTCCGCTGCTTTCAGGGACGGGGTGGATGAACGGGGGGGTGGGCGGGGGGAAGGGAGGAGGGGGATTCTCCGCCCCCCCACTCCCTGAAAGCAGCGGTTCCGCTGCTTTCAGGGACTGGGTGGATGAACGGGGGGTGGGCGGGGGGAAGGGAGGAGGGGGATTCTCCGCCCCCCCACTCCCTGAAAGCAGCGGTTCCGCTGCTTTCAGGGACGGGGTGGATGAACGGGGGGTGGGCGGGGGGAAGGGAGGAGGGGGATTCTCCGCCCCCCCACTCCCTGAAAGCAGCGGTTCCGCTGCTTTCAGGGACGGGGTGGATGAACGGGGGGGTGGGCGGGGGGAAGGGAGGAGGGGGATTCTCCGCCCCCCCACTCCCTGAAAGCAGCGGTTCCGCTGCTTTCAGGGACGGGGTGGATGAACGGGGGGGTGGGCGGGGGGAAGGGAGGAGGGGGATTCTCCGCCCCCCCACTCCCTGAAAGCAGCGGTTCCGCTGCTTTCAGGGACTGGGTGGATGAACGGGGGGTGGGCGGGGGGAAGGGAGGAGGGGGATTCTCCGCCCCCCCACTCCCTGAAAGCAGCGGTTCCGCTGCTTTCAGGGACGGGGTGGATGAACGGGGGGTGGGCGGGGGGAAGGGAGGAGGGGGATTCTCCGCCCCCCCACTCCCTGAAAGCAGCGGTTCCGCTGCTTTCAGGGACGGGGTGGATGAACGGGGGGTGGGCGGGGGGAAGGGAGGAGGGGGATTCTCCGCCCCCCCACTCCCTGAAAGCAGCGGTTCCGCTGCTTTCAGGGACTGGGTGGATGAACGGGGGGTGGGCGGGGGGAAGGGAGGAGGGGGATTCTCCGCCCCCCCACTCCCTGAAAGCAGCGGTTCCGCTGCTTTCAGGGAAGGGGTGGATGAACGGGGGGTGGGCGGGGGGAAGGGAGGAGGGGGATTCTCCGCCCCCCCACTCCCTGAAAGCAGCGGTTCCGCTGCTTTCAGGGACTGGGTGGATGAACGGGGGGTGGGCGGGGGGAAGGGAGGAGGGGGATTCTCCGCCCCCCCACTCCCTGAAAGCAGCGGTGCCGCTGCTTTCAGGGAGGGGGTTGGATGCACGGGGAGTGGGCAGGGGAAAGGAGGAGGGGGCTTCCTAGCCACCCCCCCAAAGCCGCGGTTCCGCGACTTTCGGGAGGGAGGGTGGAAGCGCGGGGGGGGGGCGGGTGGCAGGGAGGAGCACTTTGCTTCACCCCCTGCCCGATCTCCTGCCTCTTCGCTCCGTTTGCGAAGAGGCAGGAGATAGGCAGGCAGGTGAAGCAAAGTGTATCCGGCGTATAAGACGACTGTCAATTTTGGAGGGCACTTTTGAGTGCTCAAAAGTCGTCTTATACGCCGGAATATACGGTAGTTAAAATATCAAATGTTGTTTGCATATGCATACTGTCTAAGCAACCAACAGTTTACAGTGTAAATTTAACAGTACACAATACATTTTGCAGTTCATGAAAATAAGCTACACTGGGAGTTACTATGGCCCTATGGGGAAAGAATGTTGAACTAGAAAGCCCTTTGGCCTAATCTAGCATGGCTGTTCTTACACTGTTAAAATGAAAGAGCCTAAGGAAAATAGAACACAAACAGGAAACCTGAGGAGTGAGGTCTAAATTCTCAACTGCTTTACTGGCATCTAATCATTCTAGCTCTCTTCTTACCTGGATGCACAGTCAGGAATTCTACACAAAACAAAAAATATTGGATGACAGAAAACTATCATCTTCCAAGCTGCTTCCCTGCATAAAGATAAATGGATCACAGCTTCCCAAGAATAAAGTGAGGGAGGAGGAGGAGAATGACAGTTTTCAGCTATTCTCATAATACTCAAAATTCCTATCAGCCCAGCTAAGATTTAATTAATGCCAACTATCAAACGTGGTAGTACCATGTATTTCTGTATATCCACTGATGAAGAGGTGACTATAACCATGGGTATCTTCAACCCCCATTCCTTCAAAATCAGATTAAAATTTAGAGCAGCACAACAAATTGATAGAAGTTGAAAAGGACAGCCAATAAGCAGAATCTTAAAACATTTGTCAGCACATTCTCCTGTTTTATTATACCAATAAAAAGCAAGCACTATTATAAAAATCCTCTGCTTAAGCTGAAGCTATTCAAAACAAAATCACATGTGCTTTAGCTGTTCTCTTTTTTTATTGTTATTATTTTTAAATTCACCCAAAATCAACAGCAGATTCAGAGGTTTGTGTGGAAAATAAAAGATCGTATTTTAAATCATCTTACAATACACACACAGGAAGGGCCACTGTCGGTCAGACTGCTTTCTGCTTTAATTCCTGTGAATCCTTACAACACCTATCCACATTATTAAGCCTACCAAAAAGACACAAGATTAATTGTGCTTAGTGACCTTTGAATTCATTTTATGGTCAGTATGGCTACTCTGCATTATTAAGGCATTAGGCTTCTTTCTTGATGTGCTGCCATCAGTGGTTCTTAGCAAGATAATTTAAAATGCTAGCCCACAATGGCTTCGGTCTCCTCTAGATCAGAAATTGCTACAGAAAACGTATGATGATGAATTAAAAACAAAGCAAAAGAACAGATATCCTTTGTGGTTTATCTCAGATGCTAGAACAACGTGATGGTTGGGAGATAAATTCCCAAACACTGTATCAATGAGGCTTTCATAATCCATCATAAATCTTGATTATGTGGGAAAGTACTGTAGAGGCCACTGAGAAAAGCTCTCCATTCCACCCCAAGTGTTACCTTTCTGTGAATTTTAGTATATGTGGATAAACAAAGTCAGATTAGCACACAGAAAATGGATTCCTTTATGTGCTGGGCATGAGATACACAAATAGGAGCAGTATGCACTTTCAGGAAATGGGCTGTTCATTAATATGCTATAACTTTGATCTGAACTGATGAAGAAGCAGTTCAATTTGGTATCCATAAAGCTCTCTGCTGAGGTAGCTAAAAAGGGTGCCAATTGTGATAGCGTATTTTGTGATGTGGAACAGCTGCTCACTAGGACCTGAATGGAAAATACCTATTCATTTCAGAAGGGACGCTGAGCAAGCATTAGTTGGGAACAGACCTGGAATGTATTTTAAACTCTCTCTCAAATTCTGCAAATATCTTCCTGCACTCCTGCAGTAGTTAATCTGGTGTATACATCTGGAACAGACGTCTTTGTACTGAACAAATTAGAAATTCTTTTCATTATGTTGCACAGCTAAGGTCTTCTTACGCTGCTAATGTGATGCAACAGACATTTATATGTTTGAGAAATATCCTCTTAAAGACTATATATCACAATGTTACCAATCAAGATACAGAAGCCCTATGTAAACTCAGCTTCTTCTTTTTTATAAAACAAAACAGGTCAAATTAGCCCCTTCATTGCTGGACTTCTGGTGTTTGCTGAACACATTTCTGTCCCACTTGGATGGCCACTGGTTTTTAAGAGTTGTTAGATGGTTCTGTCCTTTTGGAGGTTTTTAGAGCTCTGATTTAAATCTACGAATATTTTAATTAATAAACAAATATGACCCACATTTCAGTTCTTGTATGTAAGGGTACATTTCAGGGGAAGGAACTGGCAAAAACATCCCTGAATATTCCTTGCCTAAGAAAGCCTATGAAATTCATGGGGTCACCATAAGTCAACAGATGACTTGAAGGCACCTACACAGACATCATAAATTTGTCCTACATGAACACAAAGAAGAGTTGACCAAGTATAAAAATGACAGGATCCACAGAAACATATGACATGCTGCTGTATGTGAAGTGAAAAGGTATTTCAGAAAAGAGCTACATAACAAATACAAATTATTCTAATGTTCCTAGGCAAGAGGGTAACAACCATGGTTGCTGGTGATGATAAGCACTCCTGGATTCTGTGGTATATATAGTAAGTAGGACTCATGTCCAGATCCAGACAGGGCTCCTCTCTATCTTAAGAAAATGTGGCAGCCCAGATTCTAATGGGAACAAGAACATCTGAACACTTCACACTACTGTATTTTGCACCAGCTGCACTGGTTACCAGTATGTGCCAAGACTCAATTTAAAATATTACAGTTATGGGGCTGCTGGACTCACCCTGAGGCTCCTTTGCGGTCTGGAGTGGGTCACGGATACATTGGTTGCCTGGAATGGTGCCATGTTGGGCTTCTTCTTCCCAGAAGGCCGCATGGTGCAGCCACGCTGGGAGGGAGGCTTGCAGGCTCAGATAATGTGTTTGAAGTCATGCGTTAAACTCATTGGCTGATGTCTCTCCAGCTGGAGCAACTCTAGTTTCCCCCCCAGTCAGGCTGCTGGATATATAGTCCCAGCCGCCTTGCTGGTCTGGCTCAGTTGCTCTCAGCGCCCAGAGGTGCTGCCGGGAAGGGTGTGCCAGTCCAGAGGGTATACACCTTCATGGCACCCCTAGGAGACCCAGGGGTTCTCCACGGATGCCATCCAGTGGGAGCCCCTCTTTGCTTCCTTGATTTCAGCAGCAGGCCAGAGGCGAACTCATCAGCCAACAGGCAGGTTGGTTGATGCCTGGATCCGGACCCTTGTGTGTGGCAACCCATCTACAACTATAATCAATAAAGTTGTGGCCACTTATTTTCCACTGTAATTTGTGTCTCAGTTATTGAGTCGCAGCTTCATCCTTGGATATGTAATCCTTTCAAGCACTAAAGTATTTCAGACCACATTGAGGCCCTCCTTGAACTACATGGCCCTCCCTGTCCTGCATGACCTGCTTCCACAGGCTCTACTTGTGTGTCTAAAAGCAAAATCAGGTTGGCAGGACAAAAGATAGGGCCTTATTATTGGTGGGCCTAGAGTGGTGGGAACTTGCTTCTAGCTGACTTACACCTGAACCACATGTAAAGATGTCTAAAAGACCCTTGAAAACACATTTCTTACCTGAAGGGTGCAGATGACCTGTGCCATTCTCAGTATTTTCCTCATAGCAGTTATACATCTATATGATGCGTATTTTGTAATTTTCTTGAATACGCCATTTTGTGAGGACTTGGCCCAAAAAAGCAGCTTGATAAATGGTTTGAACAAATAATTATATAAATATACCAGATGTCAAAATGACCACAGTGGAAAGGGTCTGAGACTGAAATAAAGAAACTCTTATGAAGCTGTTACATTTCTTACTTCCAGGATGATACAGCCTTGACACATTTGACTGTAAACCTGTACACATACAGGGGGTGGGGTGAGCTGTAATGGTATTTTATATCATTTATTCTTGGTGGCAGCACCATTTTGGGCAGCAGATATGCCTGGTTCTTAATCCATTTTAATATATTTCTAATATGCAACTTACAAGTTCCCCAAAGGCAATTACTGAGCAATTATAGATTCATAAGTCAACTACGCAGTTCTATCTGTCAAGTAAAGTGGGCATTTACTGCTAAAAATTTTGTGCAGCTGAAAACTTAGACTCTCTGAGGTTGTTTTCTGTATAACTGCAGTTCTGAGCTTCAGTTTACAGAACTGTTCCATTACAAGACTTTTTCCCTCACTGTGTTGAATGTAGTCGGAACATGTGAGTTTCGGAAAGAGCAGAAAAGCTTGTGGGTGCTGTGAGACAGCAATTGCCTACACTTTTACAAAACTGCAGCAGAATTTATCAAAATGCCAATTACAAGGTTTTCCTTTGTATACTGCCACAATATAGGTCATTTTCATGTTAATAATGACTTTTAGCTTGCTACATGGCACTTGTAAGCTACTGTAGATGATACAGCAGTTGCCAGAGATTAATTTTAAATTCAGCAAAAGACTTGGCTGGAAGCCAGATTTATCCTAACATTTATGGGAAGATATATTTCATGTGGTCCCTCTTGAGTTGGTGCACTTTATGGAATACTCATTCGCCCCCCCCCCCGCCAACCACAGTCCTCACAGAATGGGATAATCTTGTCATGTAAGTAGGACATTGATCTCAACACCTGAACAAGACTATTTTTACCAGTTTTAGGCAGACCTGTAATAACGTTTATTTATAACGCCCTTTTCACGAAAGGGCAGGAACAGCAATATATACATTCAAGGATAGTGACAATAAAACATAGCACTATAAATATACACGAAATACATGTATGCCTTAAGTTAATTATCTGGTGACATGTTCAGATTTGATAAAGAGATTTTTGTTGAAAAAATGCCCATACTCTAAACTATGTAATAAAGATATTCTAACAAGAACAACATACACGTTAATATGATCGTGCCAGAATACTTATTTTCATTCTTCACGACAATTATTTTTGACCCCAATCTACAGAAACATTCTGTTCCAAGCTGTGGTTAGGGTGCTAGATTGGAAATATCAGGAATCAATATGGGACATTATTTTATCGAGACATTACTTGGTGTCTAGCCTATCTGACAGAACTGAACATAACAAGAAACAAAGAATAGTTGAAATTATATACAGTTGCCCCTCTACATTCATGGCTTTCACATTCGTGGTCAGCCCCAACTCCGCCATTGCTGAGCCCCATTGCGGCTTCGGGAAGCGCAGGGGGTGGTTGGCAATACTCCCCCCCAGCAACCCACCCCTCCGCCCTTCGCGAAGCCATGATGGGGCTCCCCAGCCCCATCGCAGGTTTGGGAAGTGCAGGGGGTGACTGGCAAGCCTTCCCCCATCCAGCCACCCACCCCTCCATACTTCCCCAATCCACAATGGGCTCCCCAGCTCCATCGTGGGTTAAGGAAGTGTGGAAGGGTGGCTGGCAAGCCTCTCTCCATCCAGCCACCCACCCCTCCACACTTCCCCAATCCACAATGGGCTCCCCAGCTCCATCGTGGGTTCGGGAAGCATGGGGGGGTGTCTGGCAAGACTTCCCCCGTCCAGCCACCCACCCCTCCACACTTCCCCAATCTGCGATGGGGCTCCCCAGCTCCATCGCAGGTTAGGGAAGCATGAGGGGTGGCTGGCAAGCCTCCCCCTATCCAGCCAGCCCCATCGCGCTTTGGGAAGGGTGGAGGAATGGCTGGCTGGGCGAGCGGGAAGCTTGCTAGCCACCACCCCCCTGCGCGTTTCCCAAAGTGGCAAATGGGGTTGAAAAGCCCCATCGCCACTTTGGAAGGGTGGGGCTGGCAGTGGGAGGCCTATTTTTATTTGTGGTTTTTTCACATTTGCAGACGTCTTCTGCCCCTAACCCCTGCAAATGTGGAGGGACAACTGTACAATATGTGCACTGAAGACATATTTGTATAAAGACATCTTCCACATATTCTGGATTTTTCTGAGGACACTGGGTTACATCCCAATTTAGATATGTGCAACTGGGATGAGTAAAAGTCATGGGACACTACTGAATGGGCTGAGCTGTGGTACGGAAGGGGAAGAGATCCCTGAAAATTTGGTAAAGGCAACTTCCCTGAGTGGAGCCTTTCCACCAGTAAAATGTTGGTGCTGGATCCAACTCATTATGTTTTCTAATTGTCAAACTGTCTTGCTAAGAGTGTCATAATAACCAGGCAGAGAAAGAAAAAAATAATTTTCATGTTTCTTCTCTAAGATTTGGCCTTTTTTAAAAAGCAAGCTCATGTATCTCTCCATAGCACATGTGCTCTCCTCACACTGGACTCACAAAAATTCCCAGAGGAAAGAGATACACGTGCTTCCTTTCTAAATGGATGGCTTTCACTACCTGTTCCAAGACCTTTTAGAATGTCTACAGCTGTACAACAACCACAGCCAATCTCCTATACACAAATGGGTGGGGCTAGTTCAGAACCGAAGAACCAGACACATGACTTAGAACAGCTGTCATAATGTTATTGTTACAGAACTTATGAATAAAAGGAAGGATTATTGTTTCTTAGGTCTTAATCCTTTGTTATTAATGAGAATTAAAATTCACTTTTAATTTTAACATTAAGAATTAAGGCTAGGCAGCTATCATTGAAGGGGTAGAAAAAAACTAATAATGTGAAACAATTTTCAGTGTGTGACTGGAAGATACAGCTAGGAGAAACCTCCAAAGCTAATGTTTTCTTTGGAGTTATATTCAGATGGCTAATGGTTTTCATGGCCAATCTCACAGGTCGTTGCTCTCTTTAATTAGTAGTTTTTGCTAAACATAAAAAGCCCCAAGTAATTTTTAATACTGATTGCAGCTGCCTACTCCATTAACAAATTGTTGTATTAACATTGCCCACCTTGCAGTATCTATCTTTAAAGGTTTCTCTGGCTGTCTTTCATAGATTTTAATTAATTCCTCTCCAATCCCCATGCTCATCACTGTAAGCGCTGACAGTGCTGAGGAATCAAACAGTTCATTTTATTATCGCCTGGGCCAGGAGCATGCCCAGCAATGCACAGAAATAATATCAAGTATACTCACAAGACACCTGAGCCTATTGTTACTCCATCCCCTCCCAACCTGAAAATTCATAAAGTTTCAAATAAAAAAAAAGCAACCAACAATGAATTAAAGTCCTTCCTGCCCTGTACATTTAGTCTGCACATTCAGGACTCAAACAGAAGTTCCCAGAACTTATTCTGATACTGTCACTATCTTTAGTTGCTATGGTATTGCAGGCAGGGGTTTTTCAAACACACTTCTCAAACATTTGTTCCTTTTGCTGGCATTAGCCTGGAGCAGCAACACATGCAATCATTATAAACAGGGCGGGATAGAGGAAAGAAATGGAATTCAGACTCACCAGCTTTTGGACAGAATATGTTGCATTCGCTATCTTGATTCCCTAAAGAAACAACTTATCAAAGCTGAGGGAACACAATGTACTGTATTTGCTCTTAAACTGCTCAGGTTTAGCAAGATTTGACAAAGTTTCCACAGTATACCCAAAAGTTTCTCGTATATCAATGTTATCCTGCTTTATATTTTCCTTGTAAAAAGAGGTCTCTATATTTCTGGGATACACGGAGAGAGAAATGAATCTAAATTAAAAAATAGATCAAGAAAACCATACACATTCTATTGTTTAATATAATCTTCATGACGTATACTTTTAAAAAAAAAGTGGAAATAAGGGGATGGTGGTGGGGACAAAGTGATAACCTATCAGTCTAATCCTATGATCATAGAATAGTAAGCCTTAAAATTGGCTTATAGTAACAAGTCTACCTATTTCACGCCTTCAAGTGATTAAAAAAAACCCACATACAAAGTTAAAATGCTTTCTGTATAACTTCACATCCTCTCTCTCTCTCTCTCATATATACACAAGGCAATGACAAACCACACTTTGCTGTGTGCCCTCCAAGAAAGGTCACTGTTTCCTGTATAACTATCAGAGTGTCTAGCTAAGGTGAAGCAATTTTACAGCCCATAATACAAGAGGAAGATATGTGTTCAGCACAATGAGGATCCAACCATTAACTTTCCATAAGTCAATCAACTCATAAAGTAGCTACACTGGAAGACAGCCATCAGTGGTGGCAATGGGGCAGGGGAAGTTCTGCAAGTGAGATACTCTATCACAACGGAAAATCCCCACTTCATATGCTGATCAGCTCTTCTAGACATCTAGCATTTGTTTAAAAAAATAATAATAATATCTGAGACATTTCATACCCTGTCTTTCTATGGTGCTCAAGATGGCATTGAGTTACAATGGCACCTTTGGTCTTGATGGACTGGCTGGATTGGAAATGTACTTGTTTACACAACTGGGGGTGCTGTTACTGCTGCTGCTACTACCAAAACAGGTCGTGGGACTCACACAGCTAAGCATCCCTACAGAGCTATTCTGATCGTAATGTTGGTTAAAATGCCAGTAATAGAATAGATTTTAAAACCGGAAATGTCTTCTAGTGCCACAAGCAATTCTTCAAATCAAGAGCAAGATGCAATGCACAGACCTACTGATGCACACAATGGCATCAGTTTATAAATTTACAGAAGTCAACCTTACAACTTTGAAAGACAGAATAGGCAAGGACAGGCAGCACAGGAAAAATACAGCCATTCAAGTGAGGAATGTTTGCTTGCTCATACTAACTGGATGTGATAATGAACGCTACAGAAGGATTTTCAATTTGGCTGTTTGGAGTTAAACTCTTGAGCAAAAAGAGATCTATAGATATGTTTGGAAACAAACAAGTGGCAAAACACAGTGGGATAAATTTAGAGATCTGATCATAAAAGGGAGGCAGGTGGAGACTTTTCTGCTGCTTCCTCTCCCTATCTCATCCCAGAAAATGTTCCAGAGTGTGCATGGGGAGGGTGGGTATCTAGCTCAAAGGGACAAGCTGTAGGGTGGCATAAAGGTCTGTGCAGAAGACACCATCATATCAACCTGAACACATCTGTTCTTATCCAATGTGAGAGGTTAAGTGGGGTCAGTTAGTATTAGAATGGGCAACCACCAGGAAATACTAGGAATCTCCAAGTAGATCTAGGAAACTATCTTGCTTGAAACCATGGAGATTTAGTGCCAGTCAGAACTGACAATACTGGGCTAAATGCACCAATCACCTGACTCAATATAAGACAGTGTCCATGTTCCTATGTTCAGTGATTTCTGCTTTTAACTACCGAAGATACCTCTACCTGAATGTCTGTAATCTCCTTTCCCCCTCAGCCCCCAACAGCAGTCTTCTCCAACCTTTGAGGGAGCATTTTTGGAAGGCTGATAGGGAAAGATGGTGAGGAAAATCAGCTTCTAACCACTTCCTTTTGTAGGCAAAGATTTTTTGAAAGATGTGACAGGACAGCAGCATGAGCTTTGTAAATGTGCTATAAATGTATAAATCTAAGCACAAGATGTAGTTATTATTAGGCATAATAATGGTACACATAAGACGTTCTTCAGTTGGACCCACTCAGTTTTGTAAATGTTACTATTTGTGTCATATACATTGCTTCTGCTCAAACCCCCCCCCCATACTCCAACTGTGGTGAAACCAGAGGTTGGAACATTAGGTTTCAAAATTAATTTGATAATGTTAGATGTTAAAAATGGAAATTAATTCATTACCATAAACATTAATAACTGGAATAATTTAATTCACTAAGTTATTGTTAAATTAACTCGGTGTTTCAGAGGATAATGTTGGGCCAGGCCAAAATATATAAAGAGAATGGCAAGGAGGTTGGCTTTAGGGAGGCACATTTGCTTATTGGCTCTTATAAAAGGGCTCCTTTTATTCTTTTAAAGTTGCTTTCCTCCAATCTAGATTTCCCCCCCTACATGGACTAATGCTGATTGCCAGAGAAGTTCCTCACTGCTGCAAAAGGATTTAAACTTTACTGCCTTTTGTCTCAGCTCCACATGGCCAGGAACTAGGAGTGGCCTCTGTCTGCATGAGACTCCTCACCTGAACAGCACAAGTAATATCTGAAACAGCATGTAGGCCTGTGACTCCAACATTGTCACTTTTCTTTTTTAACATCTTTCACCTGATGAAGAAGCCCGTAGAGCTTCGAAAGCTTGTTTGCATTTGGTTGGCTAATAAAGATATCATTTGGATTTTGTTTTCCTGTATGGCCAACATGGCTACCCCTGAATGTGTTTCCATAATAAGATTGTTACTTCAGAATGGAAGGAGTCCAACATGACTGTGTTACCTAGCCTTACACCCCCTCCCTCGAATAATTCATAATTCAACATATTGGACATTTCACAAGGTCTAAGGTAGACCAGGGCCAACCACAGATCGGGTCAAGTAGAGATCATTAGGACCTACAAAGATGTTGTGGAAATTCCCCAACAAACACACCTAGGACAAGGTTAATACAAAGCCTCTTGGTCAGAGTTGTTAAGGAGGAAAGTGCTAATCTTCCCAAAAACAACAACAACAGGATTATTTCTGTTAGAGGGCACTGATCCACCACAAGTATAGCAATAAGTGGATAGTTACAAAGATTGGTCAATGAGTCAAGAGTAGATAATTCTTAATTAGAAATTGCTAAGAGTCTCTGACCATATGCAGAATATTTTTCTGCACAAGTGAATCACTGTATCTTTTCTGCCTCCCCACTCCCAGCCAAGAAGTTTGGTCTGCATAGATTAGTGGTAAAGCACATGTTTTGCATGTAGAAGCCAGAGATATCAAATCCAGTCTGTGGCTTCTTCACTTTTAATTATCAGTTCTCTTTAAAAAAAAAAAAAAAACTACAGTAGGACCCCTGTATCTGCTGGGAATTGGTTCGGGGGGGGGCGTGGATACTGAAAACCATGGATAATAGCAAACACCATTGAAAATAATGGGACTTCCAGTTTAAAATACCATAGAGTTGCCTTGGAGGACCTAGAAAATGGCTAGAGAGGACATATTTTCTAGGAAGACTCTATGGTAGGTGTTCTGTTTTGTGTGCCATGGATAACTACATCAGTGGATAATGAATCAGTGGATACAGGAGTCCTACTTTACTCCTCTGTACACCAAACTTAATTTAATTTTTTAAATTAAAAAGTATAGGTAAAAAATCAAGACCTGAAGAAAGTCAAGGAAGAAAGTGCAAAGGCAGGTTTAGAATAATAAGAAAACAAAAAGAATGACCACAAAAGGTTTACATAACTTCAAAATAGACAATGAAGACATTGAAATGGTTCAAGATTTTCCATACCGTGGCTCAGTCATTAATCAGAATGGAGACTGCAGTCAAGAAATCAGAAGAAAGCTAGGACTTAGAAAGGCAGCTATGAGGAAACTAGACAAGATCCTGAAGTGTAAAGATATATCATTGAATACTAATGTTTGGATGGTCCATGCCATTGTATTTCCCATTTCTATGTATGGTGAAAGCAGGACAGTGAAGAAAGCTGATAAGAAGAAAATCAACTCCTTTGAAATGTGGTGCAAGATAAGAGTTCTACAAATACTATGGACTGTTAAAAAGACCAATAAATGGGTCCTGGAGCAAATCAAACCTGAACTCTCCCCAGAAGCCAAGATGACTAAATTGAGACTGTTGTACTTTGGACATATCGTGAGAAGATATGACTCACTAGAAAAGACAATAATGCTTGGAAAGGTAGATTCAATCAAGGAAGCCACAGCCCTGAGTCTGTAGGAGCTGAGCAGGGGCTGTTAAGGATATGGTGACTTGGAGGTCTTTCATTTGTAGGGTCACCATAAGTCAAAGTCAACTGGACTTAATAATTTCTACTCATTTGAAATGTGGTACAGGAGAAGAGTTGTATGGATACCATGGACTGTTAAAAAGACAAATTAATGGGTCCTAGAGCAAATCAAACCTGAATTTGTTGGGAGTGTATGAGTATAAAAATTAAAAATGTATTAAAGATTCCAGGAAGCAAGCACTTTAGGAATATCTTCTTAAGAAAAGTTTAAAGTAAGAGTTAAACTAGGGAAGACTGATCAAGCTCAATTTGCATTTGTATATGTTCTGAATCACCCAGCATTAAAGTCAAGCAGACAAATCAAGGACAATAAAGATGTTTTGCTTAAAAATGCATATCAAAAGTTTACTGAAGATATAACAATCTTAACCTACATATTCAAAACAAATCTAGGTCCTTAACTAAAAGGATTACAGTTCAGGGTAGTAAACTCACCCAATCTGGGAGATTCAGATTAAGATAATCAAATCAGAAGTTTCTAAGTATTACAGCAGTAACATCCACATTTCCTCAGAAAAAGAGGTGTTTGTAGGTAAGTAAGAGCTCATATCTCTTCTTCGTGAATTGAAGCTAAATGCATGGTAGAAAGGGGAGAAAAGGGGAAGTGAAGCCTTGTGGAGATGCTGCAAAACCCCAAGAAGGGACAAAGCATCATTAAACGTTTAAATTAGGAGGCCATGTGATGAATGACTCAATGGTCACCTCATAGCTGCAAATGGCCAAGATAGCCTGAAATGAGATGGTGTGGTAGGAACTTAAGCATGCAAGGAATTTCCTAAACTTACTAAGCAGGTGTGCAAGAAGAATGTTACATTGTCCACAGAATTCTCCCTAGAAACCAAGATGACTAAACTGAGAGTGTCACAATTTGGCCGTATCACGAGAAGATTTGACTCACTAGGAAAAACAATACTGCTTGGTAAAGTAGAAGGCAGTAGGAAAAGAGGGAGACTGCATTCCATGTGGATAGACTCAATCAAGAAAGCCAGGTCCCTAAGTTTGCAAGACCTGAGCAGGGCTGTTGAGGACAGGGTGACTTGGAGGACTCTCACTCATTGGTTCGCCTAAGTCAAAGTTAACTTGATGGCAGTTAACAACAACAGCATAGGTAAAAAGAACAAGGAGGAAGAGGAGGAGGAGGGAGGGAGGGATAAAAAGTAGAATGAGAATCATCGGGAGTGGGGGAGAGAAGCCAAGACAGAAAGAAATGGGAGCTGGATTTGAGGAAATTTTTCACTTAATTATTCAATAGCATAGCACTGTATGAACAAGATTACAAAACAATTCAGTGCTGCTCCCCTCAAATAATATTAAACAATAATTGTGTATTATACAATAATATACAATAGAAAGCAGTTCAGAATGTAATTACTGTAAAAGAGGAGGAGAAGCTACTGAAGAGAGTCACAATGCATTTCTTCCCCCAAAAAGACACCAATCACTTTCCTTCCACAAAGGCTTTTTTCGGGGGGGGGGTGCTGCCTTTCAGCCCTAAAAGGCTTAATATTCTGAAAAGCCCTAGCTGCTTGGGGACCTTGGTCTTCTACTAGGCAAACAAATTACTGTCCCCATTCCATTTCAAGACTCACTTTTTTCTTTATTGCCCCTTCTTCCCCTTTCAGAAACTCAGCTCTTCTTTTATTCCACAAACCCAGCTCTTCTGCTCTGACTTAAGGTTTGTTTAAATGAGAGGATATTATGCTGATTCCTGTACATTATTGCAAATTCACAGCAGCATTCTTTTGTCTCCATGGCCTTTAGGCAAAAATGATAGTATGTGGAGCTATCCATGTTTGAAGTGCACATGCCCATGGATCAAGATGGTGGCTGAGTAAACTAGCATGTTATTATTCCCCACACATTGCTGCCACCGCACAGTATTTTTTTTTAAAAGCAAAAGTGCACAAGTACAACTTTTCTGCTTAAAAAAGTTATTTGGGTGCCTCAGTGCAGCAAAAAAGTGCACAATTGCTAAGGTGAAAATCCAAAATTGTGCTTCTGCACACTTCCTTGCCAGCAAGCCCACCCCACACACATATCCGACCAATCCGCTCTCCAGTTCTGCCCTCTCCGAGAATGCGCAGTGATGCGAATCAGTTATCATAATGAGCGCTAATGCGCATTCCCACACATTATTTTAAAAACTTCAGGAAAAATCATGTAGTTTTTGGATTTTTTTGCCCCCCTCCTTCCAAATACCACATATCTCCGGCAGATCCCATTAGGACAAAGGTATTATCCTCAAATTCTATGAGAAGTATTTTCACCATTTAGACAACCCATTAAGGTTCCAGAAAGTTTTCTATAGTCTCCCAACACTCTCACTGTTTGCCTACAGTAATCACACAGATTAGCCTACCTAGCAACAGATCTGCAATGCATTTCCTCCAATTCTATTACAGTTGTCCCTTCATAGTCACTGGGATTTGGTTCCAAGCCCCCCCCCTCCCATGGATACCAAAATCCATGAATACTCAAGTCCGATTATATGCAATGGCATAGCAAAATGGTGCCCCTTATATAAGATGGCAAAACCAAGGTTTGCTTTATGGATTATTATTTTTAAAGAATATTTTCAAGCCATGAATACTTAAATCCATGGATACAGAGAGACAACTGTATTTCATTTCCAGAGACAGTAGGCCTTCCTGTTTTACTAAATGTGACAGAGGGAGAGGCATACATCCAAACTAATCCTAACATCTTAACTCACTAAAGATATATTCTTAACCTCAGCATTAATAGGGGAATATAGTGTATTGGGAAAAATTGCTAGGAAAATCTAGTGAATTAATAACTTAATGGGTTTATTAGTGACTTGATTCCTAGCTCTGGTGAAACAACAAAAGTGATCACAGCAGCAAGTTGTGAAACCACTGCAAGCATAAGAACTTTGGTAAGCTTGGGCTTTATCAATGTAATAGTCAAAAGAATCTGAAAGAGCTTTTTAAAAACACCCATTGAAAACCACAATGCAGACTGACAAAGGGCTTTCTGTAAAAAATGGGACAGAGTGGGGTAGGGTGGAAAAGAGCAACTTAAGACTGGTTGGTCATATTCCCCATTAAACTTTTTCAGTGATTTCATAAATACATTCAGCACATCAAGGCACACAGCAGCAGAGTTCACCCCAGACGGACTGCCCAACAGCATATGCTATATACAGGTATAGGTAGCCAGATATTATGCGCTATTAATGAACAGACAGGTTGACAGTATGTTAAAAAATGGCATCCTTTTTTATCCAGTGCCAAAACAAGTGCTGATAAGCCAGTTCTAAAGTTTTCAGTGTGAGCTGAAACACAGCCAATTCTGACTGTGTTATGGCTGTGATGAATAGGTATTGGCTACTGCCTGTTTTATCTCCCATCATTCACATGCACATCCACACACACAAATTACTAGAGTGGCTAATTTTGTAAGATGAAGTATAAAACACACATTTGTATAACTCAAGTTATGCTATTTTAAAATCAATAGTAAACAAAAAAACAAAAACAAACATAAAGCTCAGAGACGAAACTAAGGACTGACTCACTCTCAAACCTAGCATTCAACTTGCCTCCCAATACATCTGTAAAATGCAAAGCAGTGTTCACACTGCAGGTGAAGTACTCCATGAAACTGCTGAGGGGAAAAAACAACGCCTGCTTTAACATGAGTGGGAATGGCACCATCTGTGCATTACAGCATGATGGTAGTTGGGGAAGTTTCACATCATCCTGGCTATTTCTTTCTGGAAACTGCTTTCCACCAATTTAGTGACAGAGTGAACTGGCACACATATGCAGTTCTTCTGCAAACATGCCATTGGAACATTTTGTTTTGACTGGAAGATTTGCGTTAGCTTCTTTTTTCCCCCCATAACGTATGCTCGATTAACATTTGGAAGTGCCATTGTATTTGCGCATGAGCAAGTGACTTGATCAAGAGGAAGTTTGTGTGTACAGTCTGCTCAATTAGAGAGTATGGGCAGCGCTTGCCTCCCCTCGCTTCTACTTCTGTTCCTTTCTGCACCACTGGGCTTCGTTTTCTCTCACAGTGGGAAGGTCCTCATGCAACTGATGTGAGCAATCTGCCCATTGTCAAAGACCACATCCACTTTGAATAAACCAAATGGCATTCACATGAAGCACCATGACTCTGTAAATCAGTAAAATAGGTCAATATGAACACCTCAGAGGAATGTTTTCAGCAGGCCTTAAAGTAGCCTGGTTTAATGTAAAAGGAATGGTTGAGTGTCATAGTTCCTACAAACTGTCTATTGTGCAAGTCTTGAATAGTTCCTCCTCAAATGGAAGAGGAAAAAAAAAACATTACCATTTCAGAAAATGATTTAAATCCTCCACAAGCAAAACCAGAGAGAAATAAAAAGTTAATTTGTTTTAATTCACCTAGTACAAGATTTAAAAGGTAATTTGTCATTTCTGGTTTCAGAAAATGATACTGATACTGCTTACGGGTATGGCAGCTATGTAAGAATAATGGTATGGCTTATACAAAATGACATGACAGGAAATTGAATGCCACATTCTTTAGTAAATTTTGAGTCTTAACATCCTAGTTTTGTTTTGTCTGCATGTTTTATTGCCATCCATATTTATGCATGTCACAAACTTTCCTCTTGGCTACATCAGAAATTTAGATTACCTCCCTTCCCTCAGCTTCTTTCCCAAGGCATGCAAGAGTTGTTCATTTTCTCAAGAGTAAGAGCTGTTTTCCAAGGGACTAACCATTGGCTAGGACCATTTGATGGCTGTTACCTGGTGAAAAACCAGTGGCCAGAGACATTTTAATAACTACTTTAACTAGAGAAGGATGCTTCAGCAGGCAGGCCAGCTGGAAGACATCAGAATGGAGGAATTTGAGTGATAAGAAACTTCTACGTTCTCTTTTTTAAAAAATGTGTTATTGGAATTAGTACCTGAGGGATGGCTCTGCAGTACCACTTCTCAATTACTGAGTGCTCAAAATAATGTATTCTACAGCTTTCCATGGTAAGGGTAGCAGTTCGTGAAAAATCCAACTTATGTCCCCTTTCCTTGAGAAAAAGTAAGCTTTGAAACAAACTCTAAAAGTGAGAATGCATCACAATGTACAAGGACTGAATAGACTATCAGACAGATTTGTCTCCTGTGAACAAGAATCCAGCATATAGGCATACTTCAATTAATAGAGCAGATGTGTTACCACCAGAGGCAAAAATTATATGGAAAGAATAGGGATAGGTTCCTACACTACCAAAATATGTTCAATATGATTCAGGAAGTGTTTTATTGAAAACTAACTACCTGCACATGTGAAATGAAACAACCAGACTAGGTAAGCCTTCCACACGTTAACAAGATAAACATTTTGAACCTTCTAGAGATCACCTAAAGGATTCTTCAAAAACATCTAGGGATGACTTTTCTTCCACCAGCCTCCACTTTTCTTTTGATTTCCATTTTGGTGGGTAATCCTATATATCTATGGGGTTGTCCACACGGTGAAAATACTCCTCACAGAATTTGCTCAGAAAACGAGCTGTCTTAGCAGGATCCTGCATTGTCTCATCATATTGTGAAGGTGAGGGGCCAAAAAGAGGAAAAACTACACGAGAAAGGCATTAACGGCTTTTCCTGACTTTTTCTTTAAAACTCCAGTGATGTTAACATTTTTGCTTGTTAAGACAAGTGATTCAACATGAATCGCTTCTCCGTGCAGGACACAGTGCAAACCTGATTGGCTAGACGAGCACAGGAGGTAGGGCTGGCTTACAGGGCAAGCACCCACTGCTGCCATGTTGGACAATAAAACAAAAGTTTGTGCTATCTTTTTTTCTCTTTCTTTTTGGGAAAGGTGGAATATCACTTGTGTGCACCATAGAAAAGATTTTTTTCAAAAAAAAGTTCAGTGGCAGAAGATTAAAAAATGAGAGTAATCCACTCACAGCCATCATCTTAGCTACAGGCATGCAAAGTTTACATGGGGGCTGTAAAACCATTAAGATAGGTCACAGCTGCTACAACTTGCTATTAGTGTGGAGCAGTCCATTTTTCCCCCCCTTCATGTAGACAAGCCCTATGTCTTTATAACATTCTGGGGGTCGCTGGTGAGGCACGGATATATGCTCACCTGTGGGTTTGTTGGGGTTTTTTTTTGTTTTGCTGTATATGCATCCTTAGCAAGGGATTCTAGATGCAGCTGGAGTTTACCTTGTGGTATATTGTAGGCAGGCACACATAGCTACAGCAGGATTAGAGCAGAATCCCACTCTTTCCCAGCTTAAGCTTTAATTAATTGTTTAGTGCAGACAAACTGCTGCAACCTGACACCCAAAAGTCTGTGTTTTTCCAGCCCTTCTTCATCATCCTCCCAATGCTAATGCTACTAAAAACTTCAAGCAAGACAGAGGATGAGGAGGAAAGGGAGGTGGGTGGCGCTCATAAAAAGACTTTCTAAAAAGAAACTTCACTGTCAGGGGCTTTATTAATTGAGGTGTGCCTGTATTAATGGGCTATTCTGATACCCATGTTCTTCTTGTTCTGTTAAACTGGCCTATAACTTCCATCACCCCACTTAGAATTGCCAATGCTAAGAGACTATGGGAGCTGTAATGTAAAGCATCTTGTTCATTGCTTTTGTTTAATAAAGCTGTACATAATTAAGAGAAACAACTTAAAATTTCAACAGCAGTAATTTTGTACCTTTTATCGAATGTATTAATTCCCATGCTGTGACTTATCCTTCTGAATACCAGTTCCTGGAGAAGAACAGGAGAGAAGACTACTGGCCTCACCTCTTGTTTGTGAGTTTGCCATAAATACAGGGTTAGCTACTATGGGAATTAGGATGCTACAATAGATAGTATTTTGGTCTGATTCAGTAGGGCCCTTCTTGTGTGCTAGTATGTGTATGTGCCTTCAAGTCACCTGTTGAGTTGGGTGACCCCATAATTTCAAAGGGTTTTCTCAGGCAAGGAATACTCAGAGGTGGTTTTGCCAGTTCCTTCCTCTGTAAAAAGCAAAACAACAAAAAACCAATTGACAAAAAATATATATGTTGGGTGGGAAACAAAAGTGGGCTATAAAATATTACATATAGTGAGATACATCTGTATCTAGTTAGCTTTCATGACAACATAGAATTCTATCTCATATCTCATTCTAAAAATAAGAATGTAGTATGGTAGACAGACATAGAAGGTAGAACTCAGAACTTAGTTGTTTTTTTCTAAGTACCCACTCTATCTGTTAAATCATAATGCAGGTTTATGATATGTGTCCTAAGTCCAGTGACAGAGAATGGAAGTCAGCAATAATGGGTATGAAACAATCATATTAAGAAGAAAACAAACTGATGAAGCAAGATAGTCAATAACAGGTATCATAAACTGAAACACAGTCTCTAGCATTTCCACTGAGAATTGAAGATATGGTTTTTCCACTGAGGATTTGGTTTTTCCAGTGTTCTGAAAAAGCAATGCAGTGGAAAAATTATAAGGACAAAGAGAGGAACATGAGTGATGGACAGTGTGGTTTCAAACTGTGGATCATTTTCATGTGTTACACTAATCAGAAATAGAGCACTCATCCAGATAATGGTATATAAGCGAACTTTATATATGAACCAAACTTTATTTATGAACCATGGTTGACAAGAAAATTCTTATGGTGTAAGACCCTAGTTTTTTGTCACATAGGAAGACTTCCACGATGCTCCAGTGTCCAAATCCTCCAACATCACACCTGGGCTAAGTTCCAGGGCTCTTGAAGGCCTCGCTCCAAGTACTATGGTTCAGTGGTTTCACTCCAAAGACTTTGAGAAACAAATTGTTGTCTGCAACTTTAATTAGAATGAAATGATGCAGCGGACAGGGTTGTGGGAAAGAGACCTCTTATTGTACACATTGCAAGGACTGTGCTAAACACTGGGCCCATTAGTGGCAACAACCTAGAACCATAGCTTTGCCTTTTCTTCTAAGATTTTCCTCTAGAATCAAACCAACAGTGCCAACTGCTGCACCAAATTTCATCTTCTGCTGTTCAGCATGCATAATGCTGCGTAAAAGATACGTGAATATCTGACTTAAACTTTTTGATACTGTGAATTGCACTTTTCCTTACCAAAAACAAAAATAAAAATGTCTAAGTGGAGTAACATATGCTTTTGGTCCCTCACAGTTGCTGCCTTTGCCTTCCTTCTATATTAACGTTTTCTCTAATATGTGCCACTCTTACTAGTCACTGAAACAGAAAGAACTTAACAGACATCTAAGATAACTAACTGCAAGAGAAAAAAAAACAGAACAGAAGATTTGTACCTCTCTCCTTCAAAATATACCTAAAAATGGCTCCCAGTCCAACAGAAAGCAAAACACTGAAATACATGTAGAAGCATCCTGATTTTTTACAAAATTCCAATGTATGTTCAGTTCTATAGTTCTTTTCAAAATGGGTAACTGATTAAGCTACCTTTCTCAGGTTATCCCAAACACTGAAAACAGGTACACTCATCATCCAGAGTGCATTAGAAATATTTGAAAAAACAGATCATTTTTGCATTCACAGCCAAAACACTGAGCACAGAATTTAGCTACGTATGGATGAGTCATGTGGAATAAGTGACTTCCCTAGCTAACTTGGAGAACTGGTGCTTCTGATACCAACAGAATACCATACAGTATATCACTGCAGAATGCAAGGTTTGTTTTCTAGTATTTTTTATATAAATAGTAGAAGTACACATTTAAGGAAAATGTACAACTGTCCCAGATTAAAACCCATAAAAGTGACCTTATGCTTTCTGATAGAGTACTCCTAAACCTTGTGTGGGCTCTTGCTGGCACAGGAGAAGTCAGGAGAGAGCCGGCTTATTGGTTATGTTTATCCCTCCAAACACACCTCAACTGATTTTGGAAGCAAAGCGGGGTTGTGCCTGATGGAAGTTGTACCTGCTTTGATGGAAGACCATCAAGAACATCAGAGATTTCCAAGTACAGCTAAAAAAAAGTATCTTGGCTAAAATTCTGGATTGCTGTAGACAATCAGTGTTGAACATATTGAGCTAGATGATCTAATGCAGTATCAGGCACCTTCCTAGTGAAGTCTGATTATAGCCATTTCATTGAATCCATGGAACTTACACAGTTATTAGCTTATCACATTTTCACAGATTCACTTGTTATACCCTAATTGGGACTAAGAACTAGATTTAAGTCAAAGTTTCTATATGCCTGCCTCTCACCAAGAATAATTCCTGTCAGCCACAAGTAATGAGAGAAGAATTCATTTAGACAATCTGTGGCTGCTTTAATGTTGCCCCATGTTGAGCTTGAAATTGGGGACTGGGAGGACTGTGGATCTTCCAGGTTCATAAGTATACCTTCCTCTTGTTACTAGCATAACACCAATAGGTGTCTTCCCCTATCTTCTAATCTGGAAAAGGAAGCAACCACAGAATTATCTGTAGTAGCTTGAAAGAGCATCCCAGATTGCACCCCCCCCTGCAAGCTTTGATATCTTTTTCCATCCATAATAGGAGATATCTGCTATGTCCTATGCCTCCAGGAAGATATTCCAAAGGCCATGGGATGGCTCTCCTAGTATTTTTGACACTTCTGCCAATATATTTAAAGAATAATACAAGAACTCAAACTTGCAAATCTTATTACAGATGGCTTACAGTAGTTCTCCTGATTTCCTATGACTATGTTAACAAAAAATTTACATTCTATGGCATTCTTAAATTACAACAAAGTAGAACTAGAGCTTCTATTGTTTTTAGAGTTTTCATCTCATGACATTTCCTGATAATTTCTGTTGCTTAGTATGGAGATGCCAAGATTGACAAAGAGATCGATCACAGATTAGCAAAGGCATACAGTGCATTTGGAAGACTTCACAAAAGAGTCTGGAACAATAAATGCCTGAGGCAAAGCACAAAAATCAGTGTGTATAGAGCCATTGTACTGTCTATTCTCCTTTATGGATGTGAAACATGGGTCACCTATTGCCACCACCTACGACTCCTCGAACGTTTTCATCAGCGCTGTCTATGCACAATCCTAAATATATACTGGACTGACTATGTGACGAATGTTGCTGTCCTTGAGCAAGCAGGGATCACCAGCATTGAGGCCATGATATTGAGAACACAGCTGCGCTGGGCAGGGCATGTTTCTAGGATGGAGGACCATCACCTCCCAAAAATACTACTCTACAGTGTACTCACCAAGGGTCAGCATAAGAGGGGCACTCCAAAAAAGCAATACAAAGACTCCCTGAAACAACATCTCAGGCTCGGCCAAATTGATCACCAACAGTGGTCTGCCCTGGCCTCACATCAGGAGGCATGGAGACACACTATCCACAGTGCTACAGCCTTATTTGAGAACTCACGCTGAACAAGTCTTGAAGAGAAACGACAACGCAGAAAGAATCACAATCCAAAAACTTCACCCAAGGAGACTTTCTGCTGTGCTTTCTGCAACTGGACTTGTTTATCTCGGATTGCCCTTTTTAGTCATCAGCGCGCTTGCAGAAAAAGCGGGATGAGTCCTTTCTGAATCTTCGTTTGCGAAGAAAAGCCAGGTGGAAGCAACAAACATCAAGAAGAGTACACACTCTATTCAGACAGCCACAGATTCAAAACATGATAGCTCATGTTAAAAAGGTCAAATGACCAGTGAGAGGAAAGATCTCTTTCTGAGACCCTAAAAAACCACTGCCAGTTGAAACAGAAACAATTCAGTGCTAGATGGACAAAATAATCTGGCAGTTTCCTACAATCCCATTTATAATATTCTAGCAATGTACCAATGAATTGGCTAGGTGTTCCAGACATAAATGCAAGAGGAAAAAATATTGTCAGATACAGCATTGCACATGCTATCATTCTAATAGTAAGAATATTAATAAACTATTTTAAAATAAGAATGTGGTGTATGTTTTTCCTGTAACCTCTTTGCAGTGAGATTTTTCTTCTCTCTCAGATAATTTCCTCTAGAAATAGAAACAGCTGATTGAACCTAACTGGTGCTGATTTATTGTGGAACACTGCACCCATTTCCAATTTGCAAAACAAAAACAAACCAAGAAGAAAAAGGAAAATGAAGCATAAGATTAGTCATTGCTTGATATTCATGAGGTATTAAGCTTAGGTGTTTTCAGTTATTGTAGTAACTCAGCAAAAGCTTTGCAGACAAAAGAAACATGTTTTTAATTTGAGAACAATACTTGTTTAGCTGTTAAAAAAGCATTATGAGCTACAAGAAGATGGGCTGTGGTTGCACTCAATTTATTGTGGGAGTATATGCTATGGAACAATTCTGAATAATGAGGATAACTATTACCAAAGCTGCTGTGTAACTAAGGAATAGTCATCTTTCCAGCCTGCATTACACATCCCATCCTGCCACCTCCACAATGCAATCACAATATACTCTGATTGCCCTACTGTTTTGAATTCAGTTGAGTCAAAGTTGTTTCACTGAAAACATACTCCTCAACTTTCCAGGAAAAGAATTAAATACAATGTTCCCAAAGCTAGGCTATTATTTACAAAGCAAATATATGTGATCATTGATTTGATCATATGGCAGACACTAATAAACAACTAGTTTAGTGTCTACTAGAAACAGGACATATAATGAACATTATTCAGATCATTCTGATCTTAAACCTCCTTTCTTCTTTCTTTCTTATCTCTGTTCAAATTTACAGTGCTATCTTCACATAAGCAAGAGTTCAGTGCAAGCTGAGGGCACACAAACTTTTCTTAGAATTCTATCAGTTGCCTTTGCACATTGCAAAGCACACATTCAACATTTCAGTACAGAAGTGTGTGCATGTGTGTGTGCACACATGCACTTTTTCTGTACATGCATGTTTTGCAGGACAAATGACTCAGCTGTCAGTACAACTTGACTACATTTGTTCAGCCACCCTCATCATTGAAGCATGCTATAGTAGAACAAAGCAGTAATTGCACATTTGTTGTAACTCTACCACTATGATACCTACCAAAATCATGTTATCAGTATTAGTCTATATGTGCATGTTTCTTAATTTTTATGAAGAACCAAGTCACTACACAAGATTGAAAAAGGCAGTCAGTCAGAATGCAGTAGAAATCAACTTGCGAAGTGGGAAACATGCACGGCCATGTCCTTTCTGTCATTGGAAGATGAGAGCCTTGTCTACACATGAGCCTCTGGAAGTGATTCAGAAACCTGGAAAATCAGAGTTCCAAATTGCATGGAGAGCCTCTGCATATAGGGAAGGTTCTCTTCTTCACACTTCTATTCTTCATGTGAGGAAAGCAACACAGGAAATCTTGGTTGTTACTGATTTTCTGAACATCTGCATATGGCTCAAGTCTTCTGGTTTGATTAGACTACAGTCTACCCCATCATCATGTCTCAGTAGGCTCAACTGCTATCAAACAGTTCTTGCTTGTGTGAGCTAAAATGTTATTTTCCTTTAATTCACAAACATATACATTTTGGTTTGCCTAGAAAACAGCCCAAGGAGATAGAAGCAACTACCTTATTTTGGGGTGGCCTTGTCTTGTTGCTTTTAAATTGATAGATATGCAACTAACCATGCTCAGTTTTTCTTTGTTTTTTTTCCAGGCTGTGAGGCCATGTTCTGGAATAGTTTGTTTCTGACGTTGCACCTGCATCTGTGGCTAGCATCTTCAGAGAATGGTTGGGTAAGAGTGTGTGTGCAGTTTATATGCTGTGAGCCCCTGTTGGGAAGTATATGTAAATTTGTGTAATTGAATGGTTAGTTTCTGGGTATAGAAATGTAAGGCCCGTTAGTGTCTGTTTGGCTAATGGTTGGTTGATGGGCCATTATCTGCTGGAAATCCTCCTGCTCCTGGGTGGAATTCCTTTGTAAGTCTTGAGTTTTGATTCTATTGTTTTTCAAAACTGAGAGTCAGATTTTGTTTACTTTTAGGGTTTCTTCTTTCTTGTTGAAGTTGTCCAGGTGTTTGTGGATTTCAATAGCTTCTCTGTGCATTCTGACATGATAGTCGTTGGCCTGGTCCAGAATTTCTGTGTTTTTAAATAACATTTTGTGTCCAGGTTGGTTTATAACATATCCTCCTACTGCTGATTTTTCTGGCTGGCCCAGTCTGCAGTGTCTCTCATGTTCCTTGATTCATGTTTGCACACTGCGTTTAGTGGTCCCTATGTAAACTCGTCCACAGCTGCATGGCATGCGGTAAGCTCCTGCCGCTGTGAGAGGATCTGTTTTGTCCGTTGCTGAGCATGGCATTTCTTGAAATTTCTTGGTTGGTCTGTAGATTGTTTGGAGGTTGTGTTTCCTCATCACTTTCCCTATTCTGTCTGTGACTCCTTTGATGTATGGTAAAAATACCTTCTCTTTAGGTGGCTGTTTTTCTTCTTCATCCCAGTGGGTTTTTTTTTTCTGGGTCTGGCTGCTCTTGTGATGTCTGATGTCTGATTCCACCCAGGGACAGGAGGATTGCCAGCAGATAATGGCCCATCAACCAACCATTAGCCAAACAGACACTAATCAGCCTTGCATTTCTATACCCAGAAACTAACCATTCAATTACACAAATTTACATATACTCCCCAGCAGGGGCTCACAGCATATAAACTCCACACACACTCCTACCCAACCATTCTCTGAAGATGCCAGCCACAGATGCAGGTGAAACATCAGAAAGAAACTATTCCAGAACACTGCCTCACAGCCCGGAAAAACCCCAAGGAAAATCTATGGATGCCGGTCGTGAAAGCCTTCGACCTCACAACTATGCTCAGTACTTGAAGGAATGATGAAAGGACCTTTCAAGTACAAAGTAAAGACATAAACCTAAGTACTGCTAGCATTTTCAAGGAATAATTAACTCAGTTGAAGCAGACTAACAATATACAGTAATAACCATGAACAGATGATAATTAATCTCCTCTGCAGGTACCATGACACCTGATGCTTGTTCCCATGCTTATTTATTGAGAAGTGATTCCCACCCAATTTAATGGGACTTGCGCCCAAGAAATATTCATATAACTTAAACCTTACAGTATATGGTGATGATGTAACACCTCTGAATTTCTGATCAGAATAATGGTTACCAATATTCAGATATCTCGCTACCCCTCAATTACATTATGGGATTATTTTATGAGTTTTTCCTGTAAAGATACAATTTCCACATCTGCATGATAACCATGACATCTACATACTGTCTTCAATCACAGGTAATAAAAGCTTCCTTCATTAGATGTTAACTTAAAATTAAGCCATGTTACCATCACCACCATAACAATTATCCCACCTGACAAAGGCATAAATATACTTGGTACCATAGGATTCAGCAACATTTAGATTTATTCTTAATATGAATATGTATGTAAATATTCTTTGAATAAAACTAAGACAGCTTGACTTTTTAAAAATTTTGTAACTACATCAAATAATGCAATTTAAATGTGCTCAGAAATACATGTTAATCTCATGTTCTTAAATGAATAAAAATTAGTCTAAAAACAAGTATTGCATATATTTTCACTTTTCCAGTATTTCTGCTTCTTCTTGGGCTGGAGGATTTTTTTTTCTTCACCACAGTTTCAACATTTTTCAGAATGATAAATCTCTAGTTCTTACTAGATTAGACCTTATGTGCTGAAGGGCACAGTTTTAGCTTCCCAATCCCACCGAAGCTGTTAAAAAACTATTCATATTTAAGTAAAAGATTTAACAAGAGTTGGTTGAAGAATACTGACATACGTACAGAACACCATATAGCACTATAGTAGCATTACAAGGTCTGTCTATTAAATAACGAGACTGTGTTTCTACCTTTCAGACAAATCAGGGGGAACTGATTATGAATGCTTGAGTGGTGACCTTGAACATGTCTGAATCTGCATGACAAACATCAACACTCTCACCCATTCAGGTAATTCTCAGTCATCATTTAAAGCAGCTGTGTTGTCTATTGTGTGCCAGAAAAATGCTAAGTATAGAAGTCGAGCAACGTGTCAATTTGAAATTTTTAGTAAAATTGAACAAAGCACCATTGGAATCTTTTCAAATGCTTACTGAGGCCTACAGGAAAGACTGCATGTCTCTTGCATGTATGTTTGAGTGGCACAAAAGATTCAGAGAAGGATGTGAGAACATGGAAGATGATGAATGCCTTGGATGACCTTCCACTTCAAGAACCAAAGAAAATATAGAAAAAATCAGCCAGATTGTTCGAGGTGACCATCGACTCATTGTCCAAATGATAGCTGAACCTGTGAACATTGACAAAGACACTGCGTGGAAAATTTTGCATGCAGATTTCAACGGGAGGAAAGTTTGTGCAAAGATGGTCCCTAGGGTTCTCACACCAGAGCAAAAAGAGTGCCGCAAGGAAATTTGCGCTGACATTCTGCAGCAACTTGAGGTGGACCCAAACCTTTTTTCAAAAAAAAATAATCACTTGTGTTGAAACTTGAAACTTCCAGTATGATCCTGAGACAAAACAAAAGTCAATGCACTGGAAAACACCATCATCACCAAGAATGAAAGAAGCACATCAAAGCAAGTTCACATTCAAAGCCATGCTCATTGGGTTGTGGGTTTTTTTACACCAAGGGTGTAATTTTGGCAGAATGGGTTCCAGAAGGCAGAACAGTGAACCAGCATTATTATAAGGAAGTTTTGACAAAGCTGAGAGAAAGAATCAGGAAAAAAAAGGCCAGAACGGTGGCAAAATGGTTTCATTCTTCAATGTGCCTGCTCACACAGTACTTTCTGTGAAGCAGTTTTTGGCCAATAAACACATTATTACACTTGAACATCCTCCATATTCGCCAATTTTGGCACCATGTGACTTTTTTCTTTTCCCTAAAGTGAAATCAGTGCTTAAAGGAACACATTTTGTGTCAACTGATGCAGTAAAGAAGAAAATAGCAGATGTGTTGACACAGCTGACAAAAACTGATCTGTTCCACACCTCCGACCAGTGGAAAAAAAGAACTATATCTATATGTGAGTGTGAACAGGGAGTATATTGAAGAGGACAAGCATTAGAATTGTAATACATATAAAAAAGATGGATTATTGTATCAATTACATTATTGAATAGACAGACCTCATATGTAAAAAATGGCTAGGGGACTTTTAGCAGAAAAGAGTTATACATAATAAAGTGCTGTATCAGCCATTGTTGGTGCTACTTTCTCTCTTCCATACAGTTGTAACTGGGATTTTGTTTTAAACCTTGTAATGGGAACTTATGAGACCAGTATACAGTCAGCATGAGAAACTGGGTCTTAACACCTCACAGTCTCTCTTTCAACAAACAAGGAAACAAATGAAGAGAAAAGCTGATGGTTTTGTTTTGTGCAAGTGTTCCCTAAGAGACAGTATTATCTTGAGGACTATACTGTCATTCTTCTATGTGTATCCATTCCATAATTATAGCACTGTAGCTGTTCTTGAATGCATAGCAGTCTCAGAAATAATTCCATTACTTAAAAGCCTAAATACATGTTTGTGAAGCACAAATTGCTGAGTGGAAAAAAAGGTTAGCATGAAAAAGCTACCTTTCTAGATTCCATGCACAGCTTCAAGGAAAAAAACTCTTGTCAAGTCCCTAGGCCGTTACTTTGTTAGACTTCTCTAGTTCCTTAAGAAGCGTCTATCATTTTCCAAGCTGACAGGATCAACTGTCAGCTCACTGGGGGGAAACCCTCTATTTCAGTACTGCAGTACTATTTCAGTACCTCATTCAAGGCTTCTCTCACTCTAATTATTATAACCTTTTTGTTCCTTACAGTCTGATACAATTGCAGAAGCTATTCCTTCTAACTACAGAGGTTGGTCAATTGATTAGTGAAATGAAACACCTGACTGGTTAACAGGTACTGCATTTGAAGCTACAGCTGACATGAGTTGAATGCCTTTTTTACTTCATCTGGTGATAGCAAATGGAGGAGTGAGAGCCTCTTCTCACCCTGACCTGCAAGAGTGACAGTGAACATGGACACAATTTAAGTATCTGCAAGGAGTCTGCAAATGTCAACAGAAAACTCCCAGCTTTCTCTGTTTTGAGTCCTATTGTTAGGAACAGTCTCTTGGTGTATTTGTGAAGTGGGGGTGGTATACGTCTCAAACATTTTATTTCTGTAAATACAGTGGGCCCTTGCTATCCACTGAGGTTTGGTTCCAGGAACCCCCCCTCCCATGGATACCAAAATCTGTGGATGCTCAAGTCCCCTCATATACAATGGTGTAGTAAAATGGTGTACTTATATTAAATGGTAAACAGCAAGCTTTGTTTTTTGGAATTCCACCCCCCTCCCACCAAAAAAAAAAAAAGTTCCAATCCCTGCTGGTTGAATCTGTGGATGCCAAATCTGTGGATATGGAGGGCTGACTGTATTTGTAACGAAACATCCATGTTTCAATGATCACGTTGATTGTTGCAGTTGCTGGAAATTATTTCCATACAAATTCTTTCTGTGTACCTTACAATGCAAAATGCACATGCTGGTGCATACATCTTTGTAACTCTGTGGCTCAAACTAAAAGATAAAGAGACATTGTGAAAATAGTGGGTGTAAGACCACAAAAGCAGGATCAGACCATCCCACAACAAATTTATTTCTCAGTTAATTTCCAATTTTAAACAATAAATGGATATTCTCTGGAGCATTATGTACATTGGAACATACCAAACCTACCTATACTGTCCTGTGACAAACAATGATAAGGAACAAGGAATTTAAGAAATATATTATTCCTGCAATATTGTCCATATATTGGGGAACTAAACCTTTTACTTAACTTAATCAGCAGGACAAATCCTATATAGGTTTACTCAGATGCAAGTCTCATTAGCTCAGTGAGACCTACTGCCAAGTAAGTGTCCATAGGATTATAGATTTTCCTTGGGTTTTTTCCGGGCTGTGAGACGTGTTCTGGAATAGTTTATTTCTGACGTTTCGCCTGCATCTGTGGCTGGCATCTTCAGAGAATGCCAGAGAATGACATCTTCTCTGAAGATGCCAGCCACAGATGCAGGAGAAACGTCAGAAATAAACTATTCCAGAACACGGCCTCACAGCCCAGAAAAAAAACAAGGAAAATCTATGGATGCCGGCCGTGAAAGCCTTCGACTTCAGATTGTCCATAGGATTGCAGACTAAATGATTGATGGTACCTTTTTTCCCCTTTTGGGTTACAATGCTGCAGCAGCCATTTGATGTTTCAAACCTTTATGCATATATTCCTTGGCATAAAATTGGAATCTTGGAGTTGGTTTTAAACATCAGAGTCTAAAGGACTTCAGGAAGTATTGGAGTGTTCTAATTTTGTCTGGGTTTTTGAATTAAGATTCCATTTAGTTTGCATCTCATTTTGAGATGGTTCTCCATAACCTGTAGCAGTCAGAAGTGATTCATCTCCCTCCTCCCTGCTCACTGTATATAAAATGGATGTGTAAATCAATACAATCCATTAGTGGTGCCTACAACTTCTGTAATGGTTCATAATGTTTGCTTTCTAAAAAGTAAGTATTCTCACTGCAGAGGTTCCATTTCGTCTTTCTCTTGTTTTTCCAACTGACAAAAAGTAAGATGTAATTAGGTATCATAGGGACTTACCGCTTGTAATTCAAACTCAAACACAGAGTATAATTAAAACAATTATACTTTTACGTTAAAAATTATACCTGTGGCATGGCACTACCCCTTAACCTCCTGCATCATTCTTAATTCAAGGCACAGGTGTTCATCAGTTAGAGGCATATGGTGCTTTTCTGAATTAATAAGGCTGCATCAACAATGGGCCAAACCTAGTCATGGTCATCTGGACTACTCATGTTGACATCTCCAAGCCATATTCCACCTAAGATGGCCAGACATCTAGTGTATTCAGGATCAGAATATATGCTTTAAAAGGACAAAATAGTAGATTCAGCTCATATGGGACCTAGCCTTTACTGAAGCATCCTTTTTTCCTGTTGTGTTCTCTGTGGCCCCTGCACTGGACTATTCTCCTGCTATTTGGAATGTGCTGAACCATTAAACATTGGACGTTCCCTGGTAAGGTAGATTTTTTTAGCCACATGGTAGTTGTGGAAGGAACAGAAATCCCAAACAGTGTTCACTTCTGTCAAAGCAACAGAGGCAGAGGGAGAAACTGGTCTCAACAACCGATTAGAATAGCAAGATTGGTTGACTGAGAACTGGTGAAAGAGGGCTAGAGATCCTTGGCAGTCCTAGATGACAAACTGACTTGGTTTAATCTGAGCTCCCCGTCGGTTTGCTTCTTCTCACCCCAACCCAACAAGTAAAGTGATGACATGATAGGCCCATGTGTTAAGGCAATGATACAATGAAAAAAAATGAAATATGATACAAGGAACACTAGTTGGCCTCAAGTTGTAGGAAATTCAATAGCCACTGTCACAGAATCTTTCCCCTTTAAATGGACAGTAATAAGCAATGGAAGTAAGCCATATTACTGAATAAGGACAAAGCTTCAAAGTGAATGGGGACTTTAGAATCAAATCCTTACAGTATTTCAGATTGGTGCCTAAAGGACTGTTTTTCCCATTTGTAACAATTGACAGAGGAGTAGCAATGGTAGTCTGCCACATCAAAAAGAACCAAGAATGTTGCTGCATTGTAACACACATTATTGTAGCTGCGCAAGCTTTTGTGAACTAAGGTGTGCATTAGGGGGATGAGGAACTTCCAAAGGTTGGGAGGCCAAAGCAGCCTCCCCAGGACCTTGTAGACTTCACTACCTAACATTGACAATTGGGAGGAAGGAGATGCTACATTATCAAACCTTTGATTAAAATTGGCCAGCTGTGCCCCAGAAGTTTCCAGGGGCCACAACTGGGTTACTGGACCTGCTTTGGGGCTAGAGAACCCTTTTCCCCCAAAAAATGGAACTGAATTCCTAAAACAGGCCTGGCCACTCCACAATAAATGGCCCCAATTATCCAACTGCACTCCCTGGAGGTACCTGGTGATATAATTGGCTAGTGATCGACTAAAACATTTTGAGGGGGTGGGAGGAATGCCAAATTCGTTGTGGGAGCTGTGTGTGGCCTAAAGATTTCACTATGTTCACCTTAATCAACATCATTAAATGCATGAAGTATAACTCCTCCACCATTTAATGGGCGACACTCATTACCGATGTCAGGCTCATCCCTGAATTCTGGGTTTTAGAGTGAAATTCATGGAAGACCCTGACATGAGGCTGCCTCTGGCTTGTTTCCCTTGCCTAGGGCCCTGGAGTATTGGAGATAGGCCAGCCCGCCTTGTTGGCCTGGGAACACTGCTCTCCACCTCAAGGTCAATTCTCCAGGTGCAGGATGAAGCTATTCCTTCCCCCCTACATACCATTCTCACGCTGTGGGGGGTTATCTGGAGGTTTGTGCTGGCTGTGTTCAGTCTTGGCTTTGTTTCATGTTCCTGACACATGTTTCCTTACCAATAAAGAACTTCTATTGAGTGAATGTGAGTGTGTGTTCTCAGTACATCACAGCCACTGATGGAGTCTAATCCATGAAAGCCTGAGCTACAATACATCTACAGTTGTCCCTTCATATTTGCTGGGGTTTGGTTCCAGGACCCCCCGTGGATACCAAAATCTGTGAATACTCAAGTCGCATTATATGCAATGGCATAGCAAAATGGTGTCCCTTATCTAAGATGGCAAAATCAAGATTTGTTTTTTGGATTATTATTTTTTTAAGAATATTTTCAAGTCATGAATACTTAAATTCATAGATACCAAATACGTGGATACGGAGGGACAACTGTATTAGTTTTTGTTTTCATTTTTGTTACTTGCTGTTATTTGCCAACTCCCTGCCTTATAGGAATACAGAATCAAAGCACTCCTGACAGATGACCATCCAACCTCTGTTTAAAAATCTCCAAAGAAGGAAACACCACCACACTATGAGGTAGTGTATTCCACTTCCGAACAGCTCTTACTGTCAGGAAGTTCTTCCTAATGTTTAGATGGAATCTCTTTTCCTGTAGTTTGAATCTCTGCTCTGTGTCCTAGTCTCTGGAGCCACAGAAAACAAGTTTGTTCCATCCTCAGTATGTGGCTATCATGGCTCCTCTTAACCTTCTCTTCCCCAGGCTAAACATACCCAGCTCTCTACGTTCCTCCTCATAGGGCATGGCTTCCAGACCTTTCACCATTTTGGTCAGTCTCCTCCTCCTTGATTGTACCAATCCATCTGTAGTGCAGTCTCTCTTTTTTCCTACTTCCTTCTACTTTACCAAGCTTTATCATCTTTCCCAACGAGTCATGTCATCTCATATAACCGAAGTACAACAGCCCCAGTTTAGTAGTCTTAGCTTCTAGGGAGAGTTCAGGCCTGATTTACTCTAAGACCCATTCATTTGTCTTTCTAGCAATCCATGGTATCTGTAGAACTCTTCTCCAGCACCACATTTCAGTTAAGTTAATTTTCTTCCTGTCAGCTTTCTTCACTGTCCAGCTTTCACAACCATACATAAAAAGTGCCACAAAATGAAGAAGATTTTTTTTAACTTTATGGTTATACACCTGGCTTTGATATATTACTATCTTTATATTTTTAGATTTTGAGAGTGTTCTTTTCTTGTGGGCTATTCACTACCGTGGGTACCATCTCAGGAAAAGAATGCACATTTTTTATGACATACATCTTGCTAATTCCATATTTTATCATATTGCCTTGCCTAACATGAGAGAATACTAGTACTGTACGATGAAGTTAAGCACTATAGTTTTCATCCAGCTTAATAGCAAATAGCACTAGATTGTGTGGGAGAATTTGCTCTGACTAGAAGACTGTCCTCTACATAAGTCATCCTGCCTTTTAAAGACACTCAGAGTCAGAAAAGCTGAAGCTTCTCTTCAGTTGGAGGTAATAATGATAATATCACTGATGGGTAGCAACAAGCATAAGGAAAAATGGACTGTTACTCCATCCGTCTCCTGAATTCCATTGCATTCACAGTTTTGATTTTCTCAAACACATCTTTAACACTGAGCACTAAGGACATTTTTTTGTTTTTAAATATACTGTACTCTACAACTGTCACTCTACTCAGAGATATAAATTTTCTGGAGTTTTTTAAGCCCTGAAAGAAAATGGGTTCCCACCATTTTTTCAATAAAAAAGAGGGGCGTGCATATACAGTGTGTGTGTGTGTGTGTGTGTGTGTATAGATAGATAGATAGATAGATAGATAGATATACCGTATATCCTTTATCAAACCTAGTCTCATTTACTACTTCAGGAATATTAACTTATCAAATATAGCTAAACATATAAATTACATTCTTTGGTAGACTGCAAGGTAGCCAGGAGCTTCATAATAATCAGGATTGGAAGAGTTGCTAGGGACTGTTGTCCAGGTGGCACTAGCTTCACTTCAATTCTCAGTCATAAGAGAGTCTGAATCCCAATGCCCCAAGGATTTCAAAAGAAAAAGAAAAACCTTTTTAATTCTCTTGCAATGCAATCTTTTACCTGGTCTAATTAGAAATAGGCCCCACTGAATCCAGTAGAACCCTGTCCCAGGTAAATCTACTTGAATATGGTGTTGTAGCCTTCCACATGCTGCTGGTTCCATTCCTCAAATGGCTGAAGTACTGAACATGATTTCATGCCAAATACTGCTGAACTACACACCTTCAGTTCGATTGCATTTGCACACATTTCAGCAAACTATTTGCATTTGTGCTTGCTCAACAAAAATCATGTCATTTGGGGACATGACCTAGCAACGTGAATCTTTTCTTCACCTTCAGAAGTTCAAACAGGTTTAACCTGTCCAACTGAAAATGTTTGTTTATAGAATTCCAGTAGATAGGAGAATGCAGTACCAAATGGTTTAAGAACCATAACCAATGTTTTGGAGTTATGCATCAAAAACAACAAAAATATTTTTGGATCTATTAAACAACGTTTTTTAAATCATGCTTTCATAGAATCAGAGAGTTGGAAGAGACCACAAGGGTCATCCAGTCCAATCCCCTGTCATGCAGGAACACACAATCAAAGCACTCCCAAGAGATGGCCATCCAGCTTCTGTTTAAAAATCTCCAAAGAAGGAGACTCCACCACACCACAAGGCAGTGTATTCCACTATAGAACAGCTCTTACCGTGAGGAAGTTCTTCCTTATGTTTAGGTGGAATCTCTTTTCCTGTAGTTTCAACACACTGTTATGTGTCCTAGCCGCTGGAGCAGCAGAAAACAAGCTTGCTCCATCCTCAATATGACATCCCTTCAAATGTTTAAAAAATGGCTATCATGTCCTCTATTAACCTTCTCTTCTCCAGGATAAACATGCTCAGCTCCCTAAGCTGCTCCTCATAGGGCATGGCTTCCAGACCTTCCACCATTTTGGTCACCCTCCTCTGGACACACTCCAGCTTGTCAACATCCTTTGAATACAAATGGAACCTATCCAGGTTTCAAACTTATCCTAGGCTGCTGCCACACTGTAGAAATAATGCAGTGTGACACTGCTTTAACTATCATTGCTCCATCCTATGGAATCCTGGGATTTATAGTTTGTTGTGGCACCAGAGCTCTCTGACAGAGAAGCCTAAATATCTCACAAAACTACAAATCCCAAAATTCCATAGCATTGAGCCATGGCAGTTAAAGCAGTGTCAAACTTCATTATTTCTACAGTCTAGCAGCAGCCTTAATCTGATCCTTTAGTCCTACTGAGCTGGTAGACTATGCCTGGGTTATATCTGTGTAACGTACTGGCGATTCTATGCACTTCCAGACTATAATAGTAGTAGAGACAAGAAATGATGTATTAACACTGAGTGTCACTCTCACAGAAACCATGCCAACTGCACGGACCCCATCCAACTGTGTACTCACACATCTGTTGTGTTTTTGCTTGCTCACAGTGTTCCATCCAAGGGTCCAATAAACTCTCAGCAACAACAGAATGCTCTCAAGAAATCACCCTCAGCCAGTATGCATCCTTCATATACAGAGGAAACCAAAGTGGAGCCACACATCTTTCCTTTGTACATGGAAAGAAAAGAAGCTACAACACCTGAGGACAGGAGATCACAGCCTTTCTCAAACAGGAATTGGAATATCCTGGAAGCCTATTTAGCAGCAGACTGCTAAGTATCAATTGTTCATCTGTCAAACTGCCAGTACCAAACAGCAAAGGAAGGAAGTCATAATAGGCCACCAGACCCATAGTCCAATGGACAGGAGCCTGAGAAGGGAAAAATGGCCAGCATCCTGTTAGTGACTTTCATGCACCTAAGTATAGCTTATGCAGATGTTAAGTCACTTTTTGGATGGGGCACAGAGGGTTATATTGTTGCTGTTGCATTCTGTCCTTGGCCCTTGGCATAAGCCATGAAAGTGGAGAAAGTGATGAAAGCTACTGATCGGAACAGATAGATGCACTGTAGAGGGAAAAGGCTATTCTACTGTCTGTTTGAATGTCTGGGCACCTGGGGAGAAATTGCCACAATCAGAATAGTGTCCTCTAACAATACATAGTACAGGTTGAGTCTCCTTTATCCGAAACGCTTGGGACCAGAGGCATTTCAGATTTGGGAATATTTTGGATTTTGGAATACTTCCATATACATAATGAGATATCTTGGCTATGGGACCCAAGTCTAAACACCAAATTCACTGTGAAATCAAAGGCTTTCACAGCCGGCATCCATAGATTTTCCTTGGCTTTTTCCGGGCTGTGAGGCCGTGTTCTGGAACAGTTTCTTTCTGCCACAGATGCAGGTGAAATGTCAGAAAGAAACTATTCCAGAACACGGCCTCACTGCCCAGAAAAAAAGCAAGGAAAATCTACAAAATTCATTTATGGTTCATATATACCATATATACATGCATAGCCTGATGGTATTTTATACACAATATTTTTAATAATGTTGTGAATGAAACCAAATTTGTGTACATTGAAACATCAGAAAGTACAGGTATCACACTATCTCAGCCACTCATGTGGACAATTTTGGATTTTGGAATATTTCAGATTTCAGAATTCTGGTTAAGGGAGACTCAACCTGTAGAAACTAATTGGGAATTAGAAAGATGACTTGCTGTAGCTTCAGTTTTCATAATATTAGTATTGGCAAAAATATCATCAAGAAGCATGCTGCTATCTTTTCAAGCACATTTTAACAACAGAAAACCTATATAGCTGAGAACATAATTTGATTAAGCAAAACTAAACATGCAACAACAATAAAACACTCCTCCAGAAATCCACCAATGCAAATTTTAAAAGAGAAGTGATTCCATGTGCCTAAAACAAACACATATGTAAAATATAGCATTTGAAGGAAACAGTGGAGGTCCCAAATCACTGTGGTCTGTGGAACAAAAATCTGGGAAAGGTAGACAAGAAAAGTCTAAGAAGGATGGGGGCGGGATGAGATTTTCCTTCTTTCTGACAAAATTAAAATGTGATTATTTGCACTGATTTGAGAAAAAATCAGTCTTCTCTTTGCAAGTAATTTTAAAGTCTTCAGTTTTGTTCACACATCAAAACTGACAGGTGTTTTGAGACAAACAGTTTTCATAATTCCCATTTGACCAAATTAAAAGCAGCAGGCATTTAATCCAAAGAGTAATACATACAATTCTGACGTTGAAGTATAGCAGTTTCCCAATTATGAAGAGAAAACTTACACAGCTTTATGTAACTTTGAATATGTTAATTAAGGTTCTGTATCATTTGCCAGATCTAAACAAATGCATCTGTGTTAATGGAAAAAAAACACATACTAGATTAATTGAAGCTGGTTAAACATAATCTCTATAATGAAAAACAAATGCTCTCTCAACCTTTTTTCTAGGAATTGGGCTTGTGTTCCCAAAACTATAATTAAAACAATCGGGGTAGGCTTTTGGGGGATTGATTCTGGAAGAGAAAGGGGAATATTGGTACCAGACAAACCATTAGAACTTACAGTTCCCATACTGTAATGCAAAATGCTGCATATTTAATCAACCCTTTCCTTTTGCAAAACATATAGGATTTAACAATATACTGTATAAACTTGTCCATTGGTAAAATATAAAAGCACACAGCTATAACCACAAGATGACCAAACTAACTGTTCCTGATACAAAGCAGGTGCAGGCCTGACAAACATCTACCCAGGAGGAAACTCAGAGGCAGTGGCACTGAATTCTACATACAGTATGATATAAACACACTCACTATTGCATCTTTTTTTGTTTTAGGCTTTTATTTTATCTCTTAAGGAAACATTATCAGCTTATTTTGCCTGATACGGGAGTCAGAATGGTGCATTGGTTTGAGTGTTGGACGAAGACTCCAGGAAGCTCCAGGTTCAAATGAAACCTCAGCAATGAAACCCAATGGGAAACTTAGGGCAAGTCATGATCTCTTAGCCTTAGGGTGGCAGTGGCAAATCTGCTCTAAATACATCTTGCCAAGAAAACCCTATATTAAGCTCTCCATAAAGTGGAGTTGACTTGAAGGCACCAAAAAAAAAAAAAAAAACCCAGAAGGTACTGTTTCCATTCCATTCTTACTGTGTTCAGTCCACTGTGAAAGAACTGAAACACTGGATTACATTTACAGTGCAATCCTAAACAAATGTGCTCAGTAAACTCATTTATTTCAACAAGGCTTGTTCTCTAGTGACTATGTTTGGGATTGCGGCTATAATTTCTCATAGAATATGTTTTTTATTAACAAAAATGTTACACGCATCATTGGTCTTGTATGTAATTAGCGTCAACAGACAACAATGCAAAATAGATCAGAAAAAAGGTAGTTTTTATTTTGCTTTATGTCAAACATTTTTATTCAACTCCTTAGCCTAACAAGTACCTATAGCACCTTACAGGTCAATAAAGACAAGGTAGTTCCTGCCCTCCATCTTTCTGTCTAAAAAGACAGGGCACAAAAAAGGAGTACTGATCCATTATTTCTTTAAAATGAAAGTATGTTGGAGATATATGTTTAGGTAAATAAGTAAGTATGTTTAAGTAAAATTCCCTGATGTACTTAAAAAGTTGTTCAAAAAGAGCAGAGATAAAACATCTCTGCATGTGATTTTCTACAATGTAAAAATAAAAAAATAAAAATTGGAGTATGGAAGAGAAAATCTATAGGTCCCTAAAAAACTATTCTTTTTCATCACCAGTGCCACACATACTTTATTCATTATATTCATACATTTTGCTGAAATAAGCTAAATCCTGAGCAAACCATACATGTTGTTCTTCTTGTACCTTGACTACCAGTCTCTTTGGATAAACATTAAATATGAAACAGATAAAGAAAAGAAAGAAGAAAACCAGAATTGGATTCTGCAGCTTACCTTTAACTTTTCACAAGAGCATTCAAACACTTGCTTGAAAACAAAAAGTGGCAAAGAAATTTAAAAACAAAACAAAAACAAAGCACAACACCCTGCAACTCAGAAAATATTAAACAATTAAGTAAAATGTAGCCAGCAACTGGCATCTCCACTCATCTACTGCAAGAAGACACTAGTGGATGTTTGCAAATAGTTTGGTTGATTTCCACACCACTAGTACTTTGTGAACACAGGCTTAATTTGGCCAAGTTTAGAACACACAGCAGCCAAAAAAACCAAACAAAACCACCATCCACCCCTTAAAGAGCAAGCTGAACTACGAGAAGTAATGCAATCTTGGACAATTACATTCTGTTTTTGATATTATTGCCCCAACTTTGCTTGTAACAGCTTTATTCAAATTGCTGTTTTAATTCTTAATACAATAAAGCAATTTTTTTGGTCTTGGATGTTTCTTAGCTCCTTTCAATTATTCATGGCCTCCGGACACCTTGTCCCTATAATGTCATATGATACCCAGGGAAGGATTAAAAAATTAAATGAATTCTATCAAGTAGATATTGTATATTATTTTATAGTATTTGTTTCCAACATTTTGTTAAAAAAATGAGAGAGAGAGAACACTAAAGGCAGTTGTAAATTGCTATACACAATAACTTAAAAATTACAATAGCTCTTGGCAAATTGCCTTGAAAATACACAATATTGTTTTGACTCACTTTGAGGGAACCAGGTATTAGGATAAAATAGTCAAAAACACAATAACATTTAAACAAACTACTGTATAATAAATAGTTTTGCCAATGTGTTATTACAATCTTTACAAGTTACTCCTTCGAGATACTCCTCCTTGAGTATCGACGTTGGTTAACATTCCTTGTCTGTCAGTTTTTACTCAGGGTAAAACAAAGTGTGAAACTAGGCTGGATATGGGAAACACAGCTATAAACTAGACAAAGTAAGTCCAATGAAGAAGAAAAAAACTGCATTCAGATGTTGCAATATGGAGGCCTTCTTTAAATCCTTTTGGTGAACTGCTTCTGTCACCAGAGAAGGATGGAGTGATCCTCCTCCCTTACCCAATGTGCCCTCAAATTCTTCTGCAGATAGTTGGATGACTTGAAATGGCGAGGATGGAAAAGTCCTATTCCAAGAGTGTTGACAGTGGACTTCTGCCTATTATGAGAGTGAACATGGTATTCTATTTTGTTTGAATAATCCATCATTAAAGCTAATTACAGTTCCATGTTTGGACATAAAGGGTAGTGGTTAGTTGAAAATGGAACAATAATGAAGAGAGCACAACAACCTCATAGAATCATAGAACTGGAAGGGAACACAAGAACTATCTAGTCTAATCCTCTGCCAATTCAGGAAACTAAGTACAGCCAAAACATCCCAGAATGACTATTCAACCTCCACTTAAAAACCTTCAATGAAATCAAAATCCACACATACTCCTCCATCAAGGAAATTCTCCCCCTTTTCCGTGTTAACCATGGTGTAATGTAACATCTTCACAGTGATGGATACTAACTATGACTTCAAAGCAGCAGTTGAAGTTACTATGTAAATCACATTAAAAGCTAACCATGATTAGCATTAACCTAGGAAGAGGTCTCACACTATACTACAATTAACTGTAGAGGAGGGAACGTCTATAACACTGAGGAAGGTTTATTGAGTTCAAAAGTCATTCCCATATAATAATGGTTAAGAGCTCAAGATATATCACAGCTGCGGCGAACAATTCTGGTGTTGAACTAGTTTTGATTATATGTACTAGTAACATGTAAAATATTTCCAGATGTGAAGCTGAAGTTGTTGGGGTTTTTTTCAGTTTTCTGTATATGTGCAAGTGCAAATGTATACTAGAAAGCATACTCCAATTTAAAAAAAAACCCTTTACTTTTTATATTTCATTAACAATGTTCACACATGTACAGGAAGAGCGTCAGAGACAGTCAAAAGGCAGCTTTGACAATGTGCAAAAATGCTTTTGGGCCTAAGTCAAGAAACTTCAAATGGATTTCTAAGAAATTGCCACAGCCAACTTTGGAACTGTGACAATTTCCAATATAATGTTTTCCTCCTGGGGTGCTTTTGAAATGTCTCCTGTAGAAGCACACTGATGAAAATGGCAGGGCTGAACCGGAACATGGAAACATTAACTTTTTGGACTACAACTTCCAGAATCTCACAGTTAGCATGGCCACTGGGAGTTGCAGTCAAAAATGTAACTTCTGTAGTCTGAACTACCCCTTCTAGATTTACTGGAGAACTGGTAGGAATGTACCATGTTTTAAACAAACTTTTCCTGAAAATTGCCCATGAATAAGGCTAGGTATAGGTTATATAATATACATAGTTATAGTACTCCAAACAAGTGTACTCGCCTAAAGCAGGAATGTCTCTGCCAACAAACAATACCATTTGATATGAGGGCTTAATATACCTGTGCAATATGTACTGGTTTATGCAATCTCTCTGTCCCTTTTATGTTTAAATCCCACACCATCAAAAGCAACCCAGATGCACACAGGATAGCATCAACAGAAAAACTATACCACCAGAGAAGCTGAGACGTTTCTACTGTTAATCACCTGTCACAAAAACACACACCATACAGAAAAGGGCCCTTGTTGCAAGTTTGTTCTACAGTGCACAAATTGTGAGAGCCTCAGAGAAGATTAGGAACACACAAAGAATTTAGTCTAGCATTCTGTTTCCACAGTAGCTAATAACATGACAATTATAGGATACGAGTACCGTAGAAGCACCCACTGATGTAAGTTACCCAGTAACAGATATTCAGAGACATAATTCTTCTGTTCTCCATGAATTTACTGAATCCCCTTTTAAGCCATCAACACTGGTGGTCATCACTACAAGTACAGTTGGCCCTCCACATTCATGGGTTTCTCTTTCATGGATTTGATTATTCACGAGTTTGTAGCTGCTGCTGAATTAGCTCCACCTCCCCACCCCACTCTCTCTCAATCCTCCTCTCAGTCCCCTCTCCTTCCAACAGCACCAGCCCATAACTCCCTCTCCCACCTTGCCACTATGCCTCTGCCAGATTTTAAACTCCTTCCCCCACTACTCTTCTTCCTCTCAATCTCCTCTCCTTCCTACAGAGTCAGCCCATTACTCCTTTCCCCAGGGAGTGGGAGGAAGAGGAGTGGAGCAGGGAAGGGATTTAAAATCTGGATGAGGCATTATGGTGGCAAGCTTGGAAAAGGAATGATGGGCTGGTGCTGTTGGAAGGAGAGGAGATTGAGAGGAGGGTTGAGAAAAAGAGGAGTGGGATATGGAAGGGGTTTAAAATCTGGCTGTGGTGTTGTATTAACAAGGTGGGAAAGGGAGTGACAAGCTCACGCTGTTGGAATGGGAGGAGATTGAGAAGAAGAGAAGTGGGGCAGGGAGGGGGTTTAAAATTTGGCTGAGGCGTTGTGACAAGGTTGGAAAGGGAGTGACGGAGACGAGATTGAGAAGAGGATTGAAAGAAAGAGGAGTGGGGTGGGGAAGGCTGAAGTGTCATGGTAGCAAGGATGGAAAGGGAGTGACGGGCTGGAGCTATGGGAGGAGTCTGTAGCATGCATGTTTGGGGGGGTTATATTTGCAGTTTTTCCACTTTTGCAAGGGTTCTGTGGCCCTATGAAAGTGGAGGGCCAACTGCACATTTCCTACACTCTAGAGTGCCGCTACTATTATGTATATTGGCACCAGTCTACAACTGCTGTCACTATAGCAATTAATTTAGGAATCAGTAAGGCAATTTGCTTCCCTATTCAAAAGAAACCACCAGGTAAACAATGCTGAACATAAAAGTACCAAGGCCCTTAATTTACCTCTGTACAATAAGCTTGGCGTTTGAAAGGTGTATGTCAGAAACAAAAATATTCCATGGAAGGAAAAAAAAACCTAGTTGTTGACAGTAATGACAGCTGTTTTATCCACATATCACATATACAATTATTTGTATCAGATGTCATTAGTACCACTGTGAAGTACTTCTCCTTTATGTATTTTCTAACAACACAAAAATGCACAAAAGTATTGAGTAATTCTCTCAAGACCTCCCCTGTGTTCTTTCACCTCTCTGTTTTCTGGAACCTGTGAACACCAAATTCCATTTCTCTGTGTAGTAGAGTAAGCATTTCAAGTACAAAGTTTAAAGTGACAGTTTGTTCTTGTATATAGCAAGCATATGACAAACAAGTAATGCCTCACAAGTGCAAACTGCAGGATGGGATCAGGAGAGGAGAGGGGGAAGAGAGAGGGAGAGGGAGAAGGTCATAGCCTCAGATCAGTAAAGCAGTTGTTTTTATAGATTTACTTGAATTTCTTTGTTAAAGGAAACAAAGAGATACTTCAAGAAAATGATTCCATAGCTGACATGGAATGCTGACTAAGCATTACTTATTCAGATTATGATAGAAGTTAAGGGTCTAAAGATGTATACTGAGGACAATGGCAAAATAAACTATTAGTGTCAGCGTACCAAAAATAAACAAACTCAACAACTTATTTTTAGATTTAAATACAGAACTCATGAAGCAGAAGACTCTGAGGCAACAATTTTATACATCATTTGGACAAGTTGCTGCTTTATCAAATATGAGCATGGATGAGGGCCAGGACAGCAAATCAGAGGACAGATTTAAAGTACTCTGCCATTGTCTAGTTTGCTTGTAAGGTAAAAACAGATACTGCTACTCACATCTGATATGAAACGTAATGGCTTGTGTTGTTTCTGGACTACGTTCCCAAAATGCTTGCCTCTAAGTGGCTATTTCAGATATTACTTTTCAGCCAGAGAGCTAAACGTTGGAGCAACATAACTCAGGCAATCTATGCCTTCAGCCATTTCCCACCTAACTGCAACTTGGTATGTATAGGAAAAAGTAACTTGAGCAATATGGAGGGTACACAAAGAACAAGCACAATGGAACATGGGTCTACAATGCAGCATAGTTGATACTGAGGGCTTATCTACACCAGCCAGGATACCTTGGCTCCCTGCCAGTGTATCATGGCTGTGGAGGTGGCCTGTTTTTTTGCCCCTGTTACCTGAAGAAAATGGGCGGGAGTCCACACAGGAACACTGGCCTGTTGCTGCAGCCACCGCCACTGCCATTTTCCATGTTCTTTCAGATCCAGGCACCCAGCTGCAACATGTGACAAAGCCCCCTGCATGTGACTAGCCTTGGTCACATGCTGCAGGCCTGCTGCCCAGATCTAGCAGAGCATGGGCAACCAGCAGCAGCGAGGGCCAGCCTGCTGGGGCAGGTTCCCACAGACACGTGGGGCTTGGTCTGTCCCATCCTGGTGGGACTGCATTAAACTGGTTTTAAAAAAAAACCAGTATAGGGCCCTATCCCAGCTTGCCCTTATTCCAGCCCTGTATCTACCCCAGGGGTGGTGAAGATTGCCCAGGGGCAAATTGGAGCAAAAACCCTGAGTCATATTTAGGCTGTGTAGATAAGCCCAGAATGATCAAATTTGCTATGAAAAATTCAGGTTATGATTCTATATTTCAGGTTTGAACCAATTAGTTCCATCTCCACAATAAATTTTGAAGGGGAAAGAGGGAAACGCAGTCATTGTGAACATTTCAAAAATGTTTGACACATGGGAAAAGACTCCAATGAAAGCAATAAAACTGCCCAACCACAAAGGAGGATTAAAAGAAACTCAGACTGGAGCATAAGGTATGCATGGATAACAGCAAATAACTGTGAAAAGAAGAAAACATATCTAGGGGTAGTAGTGTTGGCCATACAGCAAAATACAACATCCAAAATCCACAAAACAGCAATACCTTTATTGGGCCAATTCAAAATGCACAAAATACATAATGCAAGCTTTTGAAGGTCCACTGGCTTCTTCATCAAGCAAAGGTGTTAAAACGCATACAGGAGAAGAAGAAAAAATGATGATGTTAGAGTCACAGGCCTATCAAGATGTTGTTTTTGTTGTCAGATAAGATGGTCTGGAGAGATATCAATGCAGGCAGAAGCCACTTCCCTCTTTGGCCACATGGTCATAGGGAGTCAAAGACCAGTAAAAACCAGGCAATAAAATTTCAACTTCATTAGCAACAGAAAAAGTAACTTCCCTTGAGATCTAGGCTGTTTCTGTCCTGGGTGAGGCTACCCACATCTTTCTTAGGCAGGTAACATTGAATTTCTCAAAAAGCCTCTGTAATGTGGCACCTGGAAAAATCTTTTAGGTTATGATTTTTAACATCTTTGCCTGAGGAAGAAGCCAGTAAAGCTTCAAAAGCTTACATGATGTGTATTCTGGGTTGGCCCAATAAAGGTATCACTATTTTGTGAAGTGAATGAACAACTTAAAAGGTAGGCAGTACATTTCATTTACACTGTTGAAACTGGGGCAGTGAGTATAAGAACAAGAATGTTGGGAGCAGTTGTTGTCTGAAAATCTTTTAGGAGACCACAAATAGATGCAAGTCTTTCTTCATCATTATGTGGCTTGAACATAAAAAAAATCCAGGTTTGGAATGCTCTGTTTGTTAGTTTATTTCTAATTGGATGTATGTTATGCAAATGAAGATAGAGAAATGTAACCCAGTGTACACATAACAACAACTTCAGGTACTACGTAGTCCAGTCCGCCATCTGTTTGAGGAGGTGTGGAAAAACGCAACAGACATTTCTTACAATAACTCAAGAACCAGATTAGCTACAAAAGTAGCAATATAAAATAAAAGAGATACTCAGCTAAGGTGTATATCTCAAATTACTCTGATAATCACTTTTCCATGTTAAATAACTCAAGAAGGCTGCATAATTTTAACTGAGGAAGGGATTTCTTTTGCTTCAACTCTAGCATTTTTTCTTTTCTTTTAACCCAACTGTTTGTTAACTTGCCTTTTGGGTCCATGCCCCATAGGAATCCAAGCCAAGCCCTTCTGTTCTCCCAGGCCTGCTAAACCATTTTTTCTTCCACCTTCTATCTCTTACCAATCCTATCTATTATTTCCCCTCATTTTCTTTCACTGGTATCTCTTTTTCCCCCCTACCCCTTTATCTTTAGGCCTCATTGCCTAGTTTGACAGAATAGCACACAAGGGTGTCATTCTCCTTGCAGCTCTCACAATTATGCAGTCTCAGGCCAGAATCCTGTTGTGTACCACACCAGCATAACTACGGCAAGCTGCAGGCACAACAAGGCATTAGAGGAATAGGCTGCTTGGAGCTGACGAATTCTATATGGCCTTCCATTGCCACCACTGTATATCCCTGGCAAAACTATAAGCATGAATGAAGTCAATCAGGCATAGGGGCTTCACAACTACTAATGTTGAAAACAATGCATGAAATGCATGAAAACAAAAGGTTCAGTCATGACCCAATTGATCTGTATCTACTCAGAGAGTCTCACAATCTACCTTTATGGTCACATAAGCTTCCAAAAATGCAGACCACACTGTAGTCTGCATAGGCAGGTCAAGAAGAACTCCCCTTCAAATATTTCTGAGCACTAGGATTCAGGAAAATTAACAGGAGAGTTCAAAGCAGCTTTAAATATTTAACATTTATTTCTTAAACTCAGTTTATCGTAGTTATTCATAGAAGCACTCCACCTGGAGATACATGGTACACTTCATATGGAGTAATATATGCAGTAATATAACAAAATACAGTTTCAGTATATAGCCATATAGTTTATTTGTTTACCATAGGATTGAAGCACTTGGCTCTTCAGCACATTCCTAAGTTTGTCTCTCAAGGAAACAAATGCAACCATCGTGACTGCAGGCTTTTCCTACTCTCTAAGATAAATCCTCGTAGAACCCTCACTGCATCTGGGTGTAGCTTCTGCTGTAGGAGCTTCACCTATGACATCTCTGTCTGTTTCCTATGCATCTGTAGCTGCTCAATTCTGATTCTTTGGCCATGCTGAACGCCTGCCTTTCTTGGTTTTTTTCCTGAAGCTGTGGGATACCCAGAACTACCTGCAGCAAGCAAAGCTTATTCACTTACTAAATTAAATGAGATGTTTACTCAGTTGTTGAAAGCGCTAAACGGAAAAAAAAGTATGAAAATCCTTCCAGGTATCACATCACAGTAGCACACCAACAGAATTCTGGCGTCAGAGACAGATCAACAATGCAATTAATTTCAATTAGCTGAATGGGTTGGGATAACTCAGTGCTCACTCCACCACATGCCTCTGATTCTAGGTAAAGCAAGATATGTTCTCTCATCTCTAGTGCTACTTTTGATAGGTTCTGCCCATCTTTAAGCCCTCTTCTCTCATCATACTGGCTTTATAAGAACCATTGCAGCATGGTTCCCTCCTGTGCCATTAGGAAGAGTAGCAAAGAGTCCAGCTCCTGGTTCCCAGCACCTACAAACACAAACAATACTGGCTGGTGAGAAATGACAGACCCAGTTCCACCCACCTGGCTTTGGGCTACTCACATTGTCCTACTAGCATAAGGAAGGGGCATACTGCAGTAGACAGAAATCTCACAAGAGAGGGGGGAAGTTTAAAATCATTTTTAAGCTGTATACAGTCAAAAGACAAAATTAAGAAAACACAAAAATATATGCCAACATATAAGTATTTTACATGAACCCAAAGATTAGGGAACCCAAATCTTCTGAATCCAAAGATTAGGGATGCCAAACTTCAACAATTTAGTCCTCATAAAAACCCACCGGGTGACCTTGGGTAAGTCACACACTCGGCCTCAAAAAAAAAAAAAAAAAGAAAGAAAGAAAGAAAAGAAAAGAAAAGAAAAGAAAAGAAAAGAAAAAAGTGATAGGTTTGGAAACAACTTGAAGGCACACAACAATAATAACAACACATGGACAAATAATTTTCCATAGTGCTCTCTCAACTGCAAGACAAAACAAAAATTTCTGTGTAGTTTTTGCCAAGTATTTGAACATCAAAAAGTGTCTCAGACAATTTTACTGCACAAAAATACAAAGGATTTTGTTGGGGGGGGGAGACCCACACTTTTACTAGAAATACTCATGTATTTTTTATGTGCACAAATCTGAGCAAAAAAAACCCCACATGCATTGTTGTACAATATTATTTCCCCAAACACCTTGGTGTTTATAATACAAGATAAATGCTGCACAGCATTCTTGCTTCTGACTTATTCTTCTTCACTGAGTTTCCTAGGTGTCTGGAAATCCATTTTTTTTGGCCAGGAAACAAATAACATCAAATATTCTTTCCATCCCTACCAGAGATACAATTAAATACATCTCTATCATGAAGTAAACTCCATTAACATTCTTTTCTTTTGATATACATGCATCAAAATATATATATTTTCCCAGCAACAAATTTCCAGTGGTAGATTTACAAACTTTCAGAAGCTAAATAATTCGGGTTCCAAACAAAATATTAACTGCCTTAGTTAATGTTCACTAATTTTCACTGTAAAGAGAAACACATCACTTCTTTTGAAATAATGTAAGAGATAAGAGCCCCTTAGATATCATTTTGATCAGAGATAATTTTGCAACCTGGGACTATTAATGCACTGAAGGAGACTAAACAGTGTCCCTGCATCCAACCATATTTGGCAGTGTGATGAAATGGAAACATTAGAACTAACAGTAATATCTTTATACATAATAATAAACAAACAGATCCCTTGAACTAGGGGAGAGCAACAACACAGGGGCCAGGAGCCAATCCCCCCCCCCCCAGTGCTCCAAAATACTATATTTCTTCAGAGTTCCTCTCAAAATGGTGACTAGATGTAATGTTGCATCATTTCCAGTCACTATTTTGGGAGGGACTTCAACAAAAACAGAGATATGAAAGTGGATGCATTTTGTGCATTTTTCATAGAACCATAGAATCATTTTGCACATTTACAGGGTTTCCAGTGTGGCTTTCTGAAGAAAATCACCCCAAAACTGTGCCAGATTTTCTTTTTTTAAAAAATAGGGGGTTAGGGGGCTTTGAGGGACTAGCAGGAGGCTTCAGGGGCTGCATGTGGCCCACGGGTCACACTTTCCCCATCCCTGACTTAAACTATGAGTCATTACTTAAAGACCATTACTTAAAGTGCCTTTAAAGAAAATAAACTGTTTTGCTTTATGAGCAATGCCATGGCCATCAGTGCAAAGCAATGAAGTCAGCCTGCAGAGTCTGTAAAAAATTAATAACAATTCAGGTATCAGCAGAGTTGTCACCAGTTGTAATAAACACAGCATCAGCAGAGCTGTACTCAGTCAGAACATGGGGGATTCATTAACCTTTAACCCTGTCCTGCCAGGTGTTGAGTTTGCAACAGGGGTCACACTATTTGAGAGAACATTTCACATTACATGGAATTTACTAGCTTAAGGGGAAATGTAAGAACAGGGAAAGTGAGGGCGTCTGAATAGACTGTAAGATAAGCCCTGCTAATGGTTTCTTTCCCTCTTATAAACCCAGTCTGTTACTTTCTTCTTTCTGGGAAAGATAATGGTCAAGAAGGTCAAGAAGGAAAGGGGCGGCAGTTTATCCTGAAGAAGAAACATATAGGTCAGAAGAAATTGTAGTAAAAACAGCTATAGTTTAATTACATTTTAACAATATTTTATTGCATGTTTTTAATATGTGTTATTTATATATTTTAATTTTTAAGCTGCTTAGAGTACTAGTTCCAGTACTGGGAGAAAAAGTGGGATATAAAAAAATAATTATAATCAGAGGAAATTTTAAATAAGGACAGAATACAGTACAAATGTGTTTAAAATCTGTAGCATACCAGTAAAGGCTTTTATTCTGTCGTTGTCCCTATCCCTACTTCAGAAACAAGCGTATATGAGACTGGCAGCATACTGATAGGATTACAATTCAATCAGGGCAGCAAAACAGACCGCCTGCCTGAAATATTCCAAAAATACAAGTGCAACATATTGATGGCCATCTTTTGGCTTATGAAATGGCTGTGGGTAACAATGTTCAACCATTGTCAGCTTTCAGAAACATCTGGGTTGCCTTAACTAAAAATTCTAATTGGAAATTCATGCCTCCCCCACCTCTAACACTAGAGACAATGAAGTATGGGGAGGCCAAGTGTGCTTTTTTCACCTCAACTCTCTTCCTGGCTGTTGATTTCTTCTTCAGAGAGAAATCATTGGGGTCCTCAGTCTCTTTCCTCTCACTGAATGATAGATAGGGCCATGATTCAAGAAAAACTTTAAAAGGCAATACACACACTCTTAACAAAAAAATTTTTTAAAAAAACTAGTCATGATTGGAAAGCTTGTATTACTGGGAAATAGGAGAGGGGTCCTTTCCTACTGCATCCCAAATTCTTCCTCACCTGCTGGAGAAAAATATATGGGTTGGCAGAAACAGTATTAGTGATTCAAGTGTATATTCATTTGGGAAATAAACAAGCTTCTCTTGGCTCAGCAATAGGAAACATGGAGTCCTCTGGTGGTGGTAGCTTTTTTCCGTATTAAAAAGTTAACATATACTAATTTTTTAAAAATTACAAATTAATAATGCACGTTATGTACTTGGAGAACATACATAATTTTCTTTGCAATTAGCATAAATAACAAATGGGTACCATCGGTCATAGAAATAATCTCTCAGCAATTCAAATTTGCTGGCTTGCATATGGCTTATTCGTTTGTCCCTGAGTGCCAGTGACCATAACCCATTCTGCCATTTGTCAACCAGGAGTTTTTGATCTGATATCCTGCCTGTCTGGTTATTGATGGACTGCAACTCCCATCTTCCCTTTCCATTAGCTATGCTGACTAGGAGCTAATTCCAACATGTCACTGGCACCCATGACAGAATTTCCTTCTCTTCTCTCCCTCCTAGCAGCCCTAGGACTCAGCTAAAACTTTACTTCAGCCCTCTGAAGCAAATTTTTGGAGTATTAGAGATTATTCATTATTTCAAGAATAATATGCGGGTGCTGTGCATGCAACTTTTTGTATTTTCTAAAGTTCAGTTTGAAAATATATATAAAAAAAAACCCTAAATATCCCCCAACAACAAATGTGTTAGGAGTAACTTATAAATGCTACTTATTATACTAAGAGAGAGAGAGAGAGAGAGAGAGAACATTACTAGTAGCTACTGTATGTGTTGTTGTTGTTTTTAATTCATCATGAGTCACTTCCAAGCTCTAGCTCTAGGTAATTACTCAGAGAGTGGTCAATCATGCCCTAACAGCAGAGGGCATCCTGATACTTCTATAGAATGCAGCATCGATAAGAGAGGTCTCCTTAGTTGTTTCTAAAGACGAGGTAGAAAGTCACCCTTAAACATTAGACAAAATTTAGATTCAAGGTGATGCCTAATTTGAACTAAAACAAAACAAATCAAAAGATGTATTCAGCATTTTAATGCAAAAAAATATCTTCAAAAAGGCACATCAATTTATTTTGAGGCCACAATGAGGTTTTAGAGATTAACTAAAGAGAGGTATATTCCATCAAGTAACTTCATTAATGCTTCATCCTATATATTTAAAAAAAACAACAACACCTGAAATAGTCCCTCTTATCCAAGAAACATCATCAAGGAAAGCAAAAATATACATGGAGGAATAGTTAGATGTAAATAGTTGTTCCTTGGCCGCTTAAAATTACTCTTCTTGCAGGCAGGAAGTTTCCTTCATTTTATTTCCCTTCATCTCTTGCACTATACACATAGATGCATGTTTCATTACCTGGCATATCCAGCCATGAAAGAAACTGGCACGCCTGCAAACAGCTGGTTTTGTTTGATACATTATTAATTCTGAGGTAACCAAAGTTGCACTCCTATGCAAGAATCTGACAACCCTTTGCAGCAATATTTATTCTTCTGTCCATATTGCTTTTCTTATCTCCATGACGGTTCACAGCTTGAATCTACTGGCACCTCTTTGTTCTGAGTTTTCAGTCCTGGTGGATGGCCATTTTGATAACATTCATGCATAGCAAATTAGGGCAACTTGTTATCTTCCTTCTTATCCCCTGACTCTATGCTCTCCATTCATCCCCACCCCCAACCCATCTTTTTTACTTGTGTAGTTCTAGCCAGTTACAATGACTGGCGTGTCTTCTACATCTGTGTTTACATTTCATTTCCTCTGTATATTGGTAAAGTGCTAATTTTTTTTAAGTCATTGTGTACAGTTCAGTGCCCATCTCACTTGCCTACAATATTCCCAAAGGATGCTTTTAACCTAAATATTATCAAAAGGTGACTGAGTAGTTTTAGACGAAGTGTTTCCTCAGGGAAAATGTGGATCTTGAAAAACAGCCATGACATACATGCATACATATATGAAAATGCAGTATTCAATGAAGACACAGCTTCAGTATTGACTGCGATGGAAGAGGAAGAGAACACTATGTACTTCATAGTCTGACCCTCATCTTTTGTTAAATTACTTTTTCCCTCAAGACTGTCAGTAAGAATAGTTGCTGACTGAACTGTAGGTGCACGGAAGATTTTTTTAAGAGAAAGAAAAAATGGAAGAGATTTGGTTGATTGTGTCACAGATTCCTAGTGGCAGTACATGTGGTAATGCAGACTCATAAAAACAAGTAGTGAGGAAAAATAGTTTCGTGGATTTTCCTTTGCAAAACAACATTTACCTTTTTTAATTAACCAAAATAAGAATAATTATATCCAGAGTAATTCCTATTCCAACAGGCTTTCAAGAACTGTCTGGTATGGGTTTTAACAGTGTGCTATTTTGTTGGTTTTTATATCCTACCTGTTTAGATTGTTTTATTTCTATAGATTAATTGCTTTTATTTTTATATATCTTTTACTAATATTTTTGTATGTTTTTAATTTGTTCTGCTTTTAATATTCTGTAAGCTACCTTGAATCTCAATTTTGGGGAAAAGGCATGATGATTATGATGATGATCTTTTAAAGCAGTGGTTCTCAACCTGTGGATCCCCAGATGTTGTTGGACTACAGTTCCCAGGAGCCCTCTGAGGTCTCACTTTGACAGCCAATTGGTCCTCCCAGCCATTAGTAAGGCTATGAATTCAATCCTACAGCCTCACTAATGACTGGAAGGACCACCTGGCTGTCAAGGTGAGACCTTAGAGGGCTCTTGGGAACTATAATCCAACATCTGGGGACCCACAGGTTGAGAACCACTGTTTTAAAGAGATGTCTTTTTTTAATTTTTGGAGTTATTTTTGTTCTCAATATTGATTTCACATTCAAGATGTACATCGGTGTCGCTGGATGAGAGAAGAGAATATGAAAGACAAAGAGAGAATATCCAGGGCCAGAACTGTGCAGGTCTTCAGATGTTGTTGGACTTCATTTCCCAGCATTCTGTCCATAGTCTATGATGGCAACAGCTGCCAGGGCTTGCAGTCCAACAACATCTGGAAAGTCACATGATTCTCTCTCTCTCTCTCTCACACACACACACACACACTGTGATGTGGTGAACTATATTTTCCATTTCTCCATCAAACTATTCACTCATTATTGATCTGTGTATACATGATTGAAAGCCCTCTGCTGTACTTAACTGGCTGAACCCATCATAACTCTTTGGAAAGTCTTAGAGTCTGAATCAAAAATATAACTGGTATCGGGGGGTATTGTTGTTCATTGTATTATATAGGGCTTGTGTATATGGTGAAAATGCTCCTCACAGAATTAAATTAGAATACCTTTTGGCCTAATGGGATACTGCATCATTCTGCCCTATTCGGAAGGCCCCCCCCCAAAAAAAACTCCAAATACTCTGCAGGAAAAGCCTTTTCGGCTTTTCCCAACTTTAAAAAAAAAAAAACTCCAAAGGAAATATGCATTCCCACTCATTGGGGCAACCAATTCGTTTGGCTTCACTTTCCCACTAAGAGCAGAAATGGAAAGCTGATTGGCCGGACATGCGCTGGGGTTGGGGCTTGCCAGCAAGGCAGTACCTGGAACTACCATGTTGTATTTTTGCTGTAGCAATCATGTGCTGAGGCAATGAAACAACTTTTTCTGTTTATTTGAGTGGAAGATCACACTTCCACACCTTGGATTTGCTTTTTTTTTTTTTTTTTTAAATACTGTTCGGTGGTGGCAACTGGTGACAATAAAAACATGAGTAATTCAGTCGTGTCCACCATCTTGACTTGCAGGCATGCCTATTTGAACAACAAATGCAGATGGCTTCGCATGCCTGCAATCTTGAATAAAAACCATGGAGACAAATGGAAGTTGCTGCAAACTGGCGTTACTGAGCATCAATCAACATTTTATTGCCTCGTATAGATGAGCCCATAGTTAACCTCATGGAGGATTCATTAATTAAGGTTCAGGATTTAAATCCTCCTCCTCCAATATCACCCTGTTGATGAGGTTTCAGCACTAAGCACAATAACAAAACAAATGTTTAGAAACCAGCTGTGATTCCTCCATTCTCACAACACCTTCTGGCCAAGGAGTCTTTGGTTTCTTTTTAAAATTCCTCTGTGTTCACTACATGTCATTGATCAATTCCTAGTTCCTGTGAGAAGAGATCATATCATGATCACCTTCCATTCAGTTTTCTAGCAATGAAAACTTGCAGAAAGGCAAAGCATCCTCCTATCTGCTTTTTTCCCCTTTATGGCACTTACTACAGTGTGGTTTTCTGTTGTATTCCTCTGCCTTCAAGTCAAGCAACACAAATCAAGTTAGTCTCATATCACTCAGTTTAATTCAGGCGTCAATGGGTCAATCCAACCCCAAGCTAATCACATGAGAACTAAGATTACTGAATGACCCCATTTGTTCAAAGTACATCTATGAAAAACAACAGCCAGTAGAAATTCATATACATGCCCTTGCAAATATCATACCTTCTCAGACACTCTCACACACCTTTCCACATTACATATACATAATACACTCAAATATTATCATTAAAATATTCAATATTATTTGCTGTTTTTTATTTTAACCACTATTCTGTTTATTTTAAATTTTGTACGCCTCTCTGAGGTATCATTTTAGATCTGGCAAGTAAATGGAGGAGGAGGGAGGCTGGCCCCATCATTTTCAATTTTGCTGTGATGCTTCTCAGCACTGTGTTTTACTATTCTCCCCTCTCCATGTACAAAGTGGCTTTCTCCTCGCATATCTCCTTTGCTTCCCTTTCCTGGCATGCCCACTGTCTTTGGACACCCAGCCTTCACTTTTCAAATGGAGAATACATTACTTCCAAATACCTCCCAGCCAACGAACTGTTGGTCCATTATGCCAAAGGAAGATATCATTTGTACAATACAGTTGATCTTAGTCAAAAGGCTGAGAAGCAATGCTATATTCTTTAATAAAAGAAAAGGGGTTTTACTGATGTTCTTTGTTGATTAATTGGATGGGAGAAAGCAAAGGACAATTTCAAATCTCCCCTTTACTGAGAATACTGAACTGGAAAAGTCCTTCCCCAAATATCCTTTTGGCTGTTGCGGGAGGAGAAATGGAGGGCTGACTAAGAAACAGAGTTTAAAATTAGAAAAAGAGCAGTAAGCAAGGTAGTCAAAGTAGACTTATTTCACTGAAAAGGCAATAAAGGCAGGGAATAAGATGCTAAGTCAGCTGGACATTTTTATGGAGGGATGGGGAACGAAGAGTCCAGTGACAGAGTCAAGATCAATTTAATAAAGGAACATGCATGTTGAGCCAAGCAGTATTTATGGCCTGTCTAGCATTAGCTTACAATCGTTTTCTCAAAACTGACTAAAGAAGAATTCCGGTTTATCCAAAAATCCCCCAGCAGATATTTCTGAAAGCAAAAATACCACAGATGAGGAAAGAAAGGTCAATTTATATAAAAAGCTTTTTAAAATAAGTTTTGTGTGCTGCTGCTTCAGCCCCAGGATAAAATATAGATTTCCAATTCCATTTATGTCAGACATCAAAGGTAAACACACATATTTGTGCAAAGCGACGGCAAATAACATTAAAAAAATACTTGACTAGGGATTACTTTCTGCAATACACATGATTTAACTATTCTCAGTTCAAACAATAGAAAAGTATGTGTCTGTGAACATCTCTAAAATATGCAAATATCCTTAATTCATACCCTGTGGGTCAAAAGATAAATTCCAGTAGTTTTTATTTCTATTTAAAGACCAAAATGCAGTTCAGCAGCATGTTCTTTGAATACAGAATTTCTAATTTGGAAGCAGTAATGGTATCAACAGGGCTAGAATGGGGAGAAGGGCAGGGAAAAAAAGAAAAACAAAATTTGTGGAAACATGATCAGGATAACATGAGAATTTCACATCTTTATTTAATGTTGAGTGTTAACTGTTCCTTGAATGGAAAAAAAATAACAGAAAATATTTTTGTAAGCTCCTTTCAAAATGAGACAAGAAATGATGTTCCAGAAAATGTGGATGACTACAACAAAAGTTTTTTTTTAACAGTTTAAGCTTGCAAGTTTTCCACCATGAGAGAAGAAACAGTAAAGCTGCAAAAACACCACCCAAATTAGAAAGAAAAGGGGGAAAGGCTGAAGCAATGGTTGCTTCAACTAAGCCTAGGTCAGCATCCAAAGTGCTGGTTATCTTCCAGTTAGGAAAGCAACATGGGTATGTCAGGGCACAGTTCAACTTGAAACAACACAACACTTCCAGAATTTAACACAAGGAAGGGACAGAAGGATTTGGGCAAGAGGTACACTGGAATATGCACTGTGGAGGGGTAGAGTTTTCACCAGAAAGACAGCTTAGCTATAGAGGTTTCTAAGGATGTGGCTGAAGAAGTGCAGAATGGCTTCATTTGGAGTCAAAGAGACTACAACCAAGAAGCTGGATAGATAAAATCATAGAAACATAGAGCTGGAAGAGACCACAAGGACCATCCAGTTCAACTACTGCCATACAGGAATATACAATCATAGCACTCCAGACAGATGACCGTCCAACCTCTGTTTAAAAACTTCCAGAGAATAAGACTCTGTGGCAGGCAATGCATTCCTCTGTCAAACAGCTCTTACCATCATGAAGTTCTTCCTAATGTTTAGGTGGAATCATTTTCCTATAGTTTGAATCCATTACTCCGTTGTTCTAGTTTCTAGAACAGCAGAAAACAAGCTTGCTCCCTCTTTAATATGACATTATTTCAACTATTTAAACATGACTATTGTGTCACCTCTTTTCCGGGCTAAACATACCCAGCTCCCTAAGCCACTCCTCATAGGGCATGACTTCCAGACCTTTAGCCATTTTGGTCGCCCTCCTTTGAAGTCAGTATCATTCTTGAATTGTGGTGCCCAGAACTGGACGTACCATTCCAGGTGAAATCTGACGAAAGCAGAATAGAGTGGTACTATTACAGATGATGGAATCCCACCTGAAGTTTGGAAACACGGAGGTCATGCACTCCATGATAAATTCCATGAACTCCTTGTGAATTGCTGGGAAAAAGGGGAATTGCCATCACATCTCCGAGATGCAGTCATCATCACCCTGTACAAGAAAAAAGGAGCAAAATCCGATTGCTCAAACTATCGAGGCATAACACTGCTCTCTATTGCTGGAAAAATCCTTGCAAGGATATGCTTGAACAGATTAGTTCCTGCTATTGCAGAAGAACTTCTTCCTCAAAGCCAGTGTGGTTTCAGAGACAATAGGAGTACTACAGATATGGTATTTGCCCTTAGACAATTGCAAGAAAAATGTAGAGAGCAGAACAAGGGTCTCTATGTAACATTTGTCGACCTCACCAAAGCCTTCGACACTGTGAGTAGAAAAGGTCTGTGGCAGATCCTGGAAAGACTAGGATGTCCCCCCAAATTCCTTAAAATGATTATCTTGCTACACGATGGTCAGCGCGGTCAAGTCAGATATGGTGATGCTCTTTCAGAGCCCTTTCTAATAACTAATGTAGCGAAGCAAGGTTGTGTTCTTGCTCCAACTTTATTTACAATCTTCTTCAGCATGATGCTCCAAAGGGCTACAGCAGAGCTCGAAGAAGACGACGGCATCTATATACGTTACTGTACTGATGGTAGAGTGTTTAACTTAAGCCGTCCGAGGCCCTTGTTGCCCACACAGAAGCAGCTCTGCAGCGCCTAATATCCTGCTTCGCAACAGCTGCAGAGCTGTTTGGGCTGGAAGTCAACCTGAAGAAAACAGAAGTTCTTTACCAGCCTGCACCACAGGACGAACACCACCATCCCCACATTGCCATAGGCAAATCTGTGCTCAAGTCCGTTCAGCAGTTCACCTACCTGGGAAGCATCATCTCCTCAGATGCCAAGATTGACAAAGAGATCGCTCACAGATTAGCAAAGGCATATAGCGCATTTGGAAGACTTCACAAAAGAGTCTGGAGTAATAAACACCTGAGGTGAAGCACAAAAATCAGTGTGTATAGAGCCATTGTACTGTCTATTCTCCTTTATGGATCTGAAACATGGGTCACCTATTGCCACCACTTACGACTCCTCGAACGCTTTCATCAGCGCTGTCTACGCACAATCCTAAATATACACTGGACTGACTATGTGACAAATGTTGCTGTCCTTGAGCAAGCAGGGATCACCAGCATTGAGGCCATGATATTGAGAACACAGCTGCGCTGGGCAGGGCATGTTTCTAGGATGGAGGACCATCGCCTCCCCAAAATATTATTCTACGGTGAATTCGCCATGGGTCAGCATAAGAGGTGTGCTCCAAAAAAACGATACAAGGATTCTCTGAAACATCTCAGGCTCGGCCAAACTGATCACCAACAATGGTCCACTGTGGCCTCACATCGGGAGGCAAGGAGACGCACTATCCACAATGCTGCAGCCTTATTTGAGAACTCACACCAAACAAGTCTTGAAGAGAAACGACAACGCAGAAAGAATCACAACCCAGAAACATCACCCAAGGAGACCTTCTGCTGTGCTTTCTGCAACCGGACTTGTTTATCTCGGATTGCCCTTTTTAGTCATCAGCACACTTGCAGAAAGCGCGGGATGAGTCCTTCCTGAATCTTCATTTGCGAAGAAAAGCCAGAGATTACTATTATAGTGTTTTGATCGGGACACTATACTCCTGTTGGTGCAGCCTAGAATCGCATTGGCTTTTTTAGTTTCATCGCACTGTTGACTCAAGTTCAGCTTATGGTCTACTAAGATGTCCCAATTCAATTTCCTGCTGTGTACACACAGCAGCACTTCCACAACATAATAAGGCCCCTCTCAAATTAGGACAAAAGCTATCAAACCAAACGTTCTCTTTTCCATAGTGGAAAAGGCCTTCTTTTCCACAGAAGGCCACAAATCAGGATGTGAGAACTGTTCCTTCAATAACTGCCACCCAACAAGTGATCCAGGATGTAGCACAGTTATCATGATTACTAGCCAGGGATATTCTTATTTATGAATGTGTTTAATTCTCTTGTAAAGCTATCGAGGTTTGTGGCAGTGACCACATGAGGTGGCAGTGCACTCTGAAATCTATCTGAGGCACTAAAGTGAGCCAGGAGGCTGCCTGAATTGGACTCTAAAGTATGCACCAAAGCCATTAAATTGAACATGCAGCAGTTACTCACCCAGCCTCCCCAGGATGCTAGCCACACAGAAAAATCCTGCTAAGAGAAATTTAAACACAAGGGCATACAATCTAAAATAGATAGAAGTAAATAACAATGGAAGGGGAAACAGAGAATAGGCAAATGCTCACAGGACAACAGTTTAATAATCGATTCTAGAGTCTTTCCTGGTACCCATGTCAGGTCAGTAGTTGCCCATGCCCATTTTGTTCCCCTTTTTGAAGATAGGGACACCATTTGCTCGCTTCCAGTCTGTAGAGATCGCATCTATTATTCAAGAATTTTCCAAAATTATGGACAGGATTCCAAGGTCACATCTGCAAGTTCCTTTCGTATACTCCATCTGGCCCTGGAGTCTTGAATTCGTTTAAAGTAGCTAGCACCCTATATTTATTTGTTTAATTTTATTTATATCCCTCCTTTCTCTTTATGCAGGACCCAGGGTGGCATCTATTTACCTATCTTGGACTGCAACTCTCTTACTATATCATTTATTCCATTTTTTTACCAGGCTGAACATTGGGACTTTTGAGGGCGGGGGGAGACAGAGGCAAATACACACAAAGATACCATAGATATCCAGATGCTTAAAATAAGTTACACTGTGTTAATCTGCATGTACATTTTCTTTCCTTTTCCCTGGTTCAGCATGCCATTTTTTTTTAGTTCTTTTGAGATGTGGCCATTCTTACTAATTGTCTGCAGTGCTGCAACTTATACACCAATGGTTTAGCATTATTCCCCTCCCTCCTAATTCAACAATTCTTCCCTCCTTTCTATACTTTTCCAAATTGATCTTGAAAGCTAAACAGGGTCAGCCTGGTTAGTTCTTGGAACAGAGATTGACAACAAATACCAGGTGCTGTAGGCTATATTTCTGAGGAAGGAACTAGCAAAACCACCTTTGAGTATTTCTTGCCTACGAAAACCCTATGAAATTCATGGGATCACCATAAGTCTACAGGTGACTTGAAGACACACACACACACTATTACACTTGTATCCTGGCTAATATGAGGAAAGGTTAGTCCTCATAACCATACTGTGAAGCCAGGGTATGTAATGGGTTTGAAAACTTTGCTTATAATGAGTCTGGTTAGCATTAATGAAGACATATACTACAGTAATATCTCACCTTTTAATTAAACCATTATAGGGAGAGGAAACTGTGTGAGAGAAAAGAGGCAGAAGGAACGTGTGAGTCCATGACATTCCTGATAATTCTAAAATGGATCTAGAATCTTGTATCTGCACAGGCCAGGAATGGTAGAGTTTCTATGCAGAGAAGTCATCCTGCCATCATTTTGATACACTTGCAACGAAGTAAAGCATCTGTGGTTGAAATATAAGGATTCTGTAAAATGATTTTATGTCTTTTTTATAAGTCTTTATAAGATTTTATAAGAATAATATAAGTCTTCTTGTATGGAAGGCTGTCTACAGTAATCCAATTAATGAATTAGTGCAAATCAAAGGCCATGGGCTTTTCATTGCTTTTATCAAGTGACTATTTACTGTTTTCATTTCACTTCATTGATGTTTTCTTCTTTAGAATTGCTTTAAAAGATTGCTCAATTTGGGAGATTTGGGGTTTTTTAATCTCACTTTTTTACATTTTTAATTTAATATGAAACTAATTGACAATTACACTTCAAGGATGCCGAGTCCAGCTAGGGAAGATTTAAAGATTAAAAGAGTATGCTCAGAAGATCCGTGCATTATACAAATATTTCTCCTCCCTTGTGTAATTTAGGAAAATCAAGAACAAAAAAACATGCAAAACTAATTGTCTTTATTGCACATCAGGTTCTGCTGTAAAAGAAAAATTTAATGGCTAATGTTTTGTGTACTCTATAATTATGAAACTGAAATGAGACAGCTGTATAAAACAGCAGAAGCAAAGAACTATAATTATGGACATCAGCACTCACATTTATAATTTGAAGAAAGGAACAGAGTTTCCAATATACATGATTAGGTCTAGTTATTCAAGATCTTACACTATGGTGATGGAGTGTTTTGGTGGGGGGATGAAGTTCCCTATCCTGCCCTACCTTAAAAACACATTTTTGGGGGAGGTGACCCAGAGCAGTCAAAGCCAGTTCCCCTGACCTTCTGAAGAGACCCAGCCCAGTTCAATAATGTGATGGAACAGGACTTCCTAATTCTAGACCATGTAAATCACAATCCATAGGTGGCGCTAAGAATGGTGTTCCTATTATCTCTGAAGTCTCTGTTATGGGTGATGTGAACAACAGAACCACATTTTCCATGCCTGCTGGTTGCCCTGGTAAATGCTTCATATTATTATCTACTGAAGACTAACAGAAGCCCCATTTTTAACTGCCATTTTGATACCACTTTAATTGCATCCTCTGGAATACTGAGAGTTGTAGTTTCATGAGGTACTTAATAGTCTCCCCCAGAGAGACCCGATGCTATAGCTCAAGGGAGTAAGCCCCATTTAAAGCAAAGCAACATACTTTTAAGGTGAACACATAAAGGTATTGCACTGTGATACATATATAAAGGATCAGCCAATTAATATGTTTCATCTTTGTGCAAAATATACAAAAAACAAAAAAAAAATCTAATTCAGATTATTTAAATCTATGAACTAAGACAGCCTTTTGTTTTATTTATTTAAGATTTAAGCCTCATCTACCAGAACCAGGATATGTTGACTCCCTGCTGGAATATACTTGCTATGGATCAGGCCCATTCCTTCTCTGTTACCTCTATGAAACGGGCCTGAGTCCAGACAGGCACACCAGCCTGTCGCTGCAGCCGCCACTGCTGCCATCTCCCTGGCAAGCCCGGAAGCAAGGAAGCTGGCCTCCAGCATGTGACCAAGGCTCCCTGCATGTGATCAGCCTTGGTCACATGTGGTGAGACCCCTTCCTGGATCCAAAACAGCAATGCAGACCAGCAGCTACAGCGATGGGCCTGCCTGGATGGGCTCCTGTGGACACGTGGGGTCTGATCCATTTCTTCCTGGTGGGAATGGATTTTCCCAGGTATTATTTTGCAATGGTTTCTTGGGTCTTACCCCATCTAAACCCTGTACCTGCCCCGGAGGTGGTGAGGACTGCCCAGGGGCAGAAGAGGACAAATGCCCTGTGTTGTCAGGACTGCAGGGCTCTAAGATGAGGACAAAATGGGGTATATTTCCTGTGTAGACAAACCCTTAAATTGCCTTGATTGATATCAATCCATCACAGTTACATTATTAATCCTAGACTGCAGTGTATGAAAATATTAATGCTATAATTTGAATCAGACCTGTCTATGATTCTAGTTGTTTATTTACCAAATCACATTTTTAAATATCATTTGTAAGTTACTCCTGAAACCATGTATTATTGGAGGGGGAACAGTAACAACTATTGATGGGAATTAGTTTGTTCTTAGTCATATGATTACTCTGAATGAGAAACACACAAGATCGGTAGAGATGGAACCCTAGAAAAATCGTTACTCCGAAAAAGCTCTTGTCACTTGTGGTGTGAACACTTATTCCACTGTCATGTTCTGTAAACAGATTTTTTCAGATTCTTGTACTGTTTCTAAAACCTGTAAAGTCTGTTTGATCAGAAGAGAGAAAGGCAAACAGAATGTGTATGTACATTGTAGGAAGCAACACACTTTCATCTCTCTCAAAGCTATTGTCTGTTTTCAGCTTAAGAAAATCTGCAAGACTTGGTTCTCAGAAGTCTTAAAAGATTTACAGAAATGTGTACAAACACCACAGATCGAACTACCTTTTTTTCTAGTAGCAATATGTTTTATCAGTTTGGGGGAAAGAAACATCCAAAGCAAAAGGAAAAAGAAAAGCCAACCATTTTGTTGCCACTGAGAAAATGAGCCTCTTGAAAGAGAAATTTGTCTGGGAAGAGGAGAAGAATGAAAATAAAGCATCTGAAAATGCTAACACATAGACTTCATTATTCCTGGCACCATCTTTTTTCCCCAATTTATTTTGTTTTTCAATATGTTCTTCTTACCCATTGTATTCATATGCATAGTTGTAAAATTAACTGCAGTCGTGTTCCAACAAGTTTAACGTTGACAGCAAGCATAACTATTTCTTTTTCCAAAATTCTTTTCAAGTTCCTCAATGACCTAGAAAACCATTTCCTGTCTAGCACTGTACGCAGAGCAGATATGCATTAATATTTTTCCATACTTGCATGGAAATGAAGGTTCCTCAAATAGTTTGAAAGTATCTTTTAAAAGCAGGTGAGGAATCTGAGATGTCACATGAGCTGAATGTTTCACAAAATGATCATTTGCACTGTTTGCTTTTATACTGATTTTATTTTACTTTAAAGAATTATGAAGGCTAGTATATAAATTACCTTGATAAATAACTTAAAAGTTATTAGAAGATGGATAAAATCTGCTAATTAAAATATATGCTTCTTACACACACACACAAAGTGGTCACTCACACACACACACATATATATAATGTACATATATATATATATATATATATATGGTGTGTGTGTGTGCGTGCACATATATAGAGATAGGGAGAGGGAGGGGGAGAAAGAGGAGATCTTTTTATGTAAAACATCTATATCTATATCTATATCTGTATCTATCTATCTATCTATCTATCTATCTATATAGCTTGAGCAACCAGCGGCTAGACATTTTAACTCAGAACACCACAGCCTCTCTGGTTTGTCTGTGTTTGGAACCGAGGTGTCATCTCTTTGAAGTACCAAAGGGTGCTCAGCAGTGGCTCCTCTTCCTCTAGGAAAGATGTGACCAGTGGGGTGCCACAGGGTTCTGTCCTGGGCCCAGTGCTATTCAACATCTTTATCAATGACATGGATGAGGGAATTAGGGGCATACTTATCAAATTTGCAGATGACACCAAATTAGGAGGAGTAGCTAATACCCTAGAGGACAGGATCAAAATTCAAAATGACCTGGATAGACTGGAGAGCTGGACCAAAGCTAACAAAATGAAATTCAATACGGAGAAATGTAAGGTACTGCACTTAGGGCAGAAAAATTAAATGCATAAATATAAAGACCTGGCTGAATGAGACTACGTGTGAAAGGGATCTAGGAGTCCTAGTAGACTGCAAGTTGAACATGAGTCAACAGTGTGATGTGGCAGCTAAAAAGGCCAATGCGATTTTGGGCTGCATCAATAGAAGTATAGTGTCTAGATCAAGGGAAGTAATAGTGCCACTCTATTCTGCCTTGGTCAGACCTCACTTAGAATACTGTGTCCAGTTCTGGGCACCACAATTCAAAAAGGATATTGACAAATTGGAGCGTGTCCAGAGGAGGGCGACTAAAATGGTGAAAGATCTGGAAACCATGCCTTATGAGAAATGACTTAGGGAGCTGGGTATGTTTAGCCTGGAAAAAAGACGGTTAAGAGGCGATATGATAGCCCTGTTTAAGTATTTGAAGGGATGTCACGCTGAGGATGGAGCAGGCTTGTTTTCTGCTGCTCCAGAGACTGGAACACGGAGCAATGGATGCAAGCTCCAGGAACAGAGATTCCACCTCAACATTAGGAGAAACTTTTTGACAGTAAGAGCGGTTTGGCAGTGGAACACACTCCCTCGGAGCGTGGTGGGGTCTCCTTCCTTGGAGGTCTTTAAACAGAGGGTGGATGGCCATCTGTCGGGGATGCTTTGATCGTGATTTCCTGCATGGCAGGGGGTTGGACTGGATGGCCCTCGTGGTCTCTTCCAACTCTACAATTCTATGATTCTATGATACTTTGGAATTTCTGGATCTACAAACCTTAACACTGCCTGGGCTCAACCTAGCGCATACATAATAAATACACCATCGCCCCCTTAAGAATGCTGACAACAGAGGGTTCTAAACTACCACCTAGGATGCAGCTCACTTTTAGTTTGAGCAACTAAAGAAGGCAAAACATTTTGCTAACGTATTTATAAAGTACTGTTTGTTAATCATGCCAACAAATAAACCTGTGTACCTATGAGAGAGCCAATGTGGGGTAGTGGCTAGAGAGTTGAACGGGAACTTGAGAGATCCAAATCCCCACTGAAAGATGTAATTTGCAGGGTGATGTTGGACCAGTTGCACTCTCTCAGCCTGGCCTACCTCAGGGTTGTCAATAAGGACAAATGGGCATAAACAGAACACACTTATTAAGCACAGTGGAGGAAATAAATAATAATGATTTCAATTTTCTAAGTGTCCTTAGGAAGCCAGAATAGCCCCACTTATAAATATCAGCATGCTTAAAGGAATCCAAAAACTTCCAGAATTACAAAATTAACTTTAGGGAAACCAAACAAACGATAAAGTAACCAACAAGGACTGAATTTTCTCAGTTGCTTAGGAAAGGTTGGGGACAGGGTGGGGGTGGGGGCCAGAACTGAGAGGATAAAGAAAATAATGGATTAGCTGAAATCCTCCACAGCAGCATTTGTTTGTACACTTGAAAAATGTAATGTGGGGATGCGAAGAACACATGTTTTCAATTAAAATCTCTTTGATACACATCTGATACATGCAGTAAGTGAAGCATCCTTCAGATGCATCAAAGATGTAAAGCTTCTTCAAAAACCCAACCTGGGGGAAAGTGTATGTTTGTTAAACATATGTTTATGGAATATAAAAGTAAGTGGCAAAATAAGCAAAAAAAAATTAATAACAACAGTGAAACAGCACTGAGAGAAGTAACAAGATCCCATGGGGACATTTATGTAATATTTGTATGCTACTACAGAAAGCAGAGAACTTAGAATATAGGAAACAAAAACTGTATTTTAAAAGCCCCCAGAAAAACAAGGTGTTGTTAATGTACTGTGCTTTATAATCAAAGCATTTAGGTAACAAGATCCCTATCTTTGTTTCAGTTCTAAAAATTGTCTGTATTAAATGCCCTTTTCTCAAAGACAACAGAATAACTAAAAATAAATTCTAAGGCTCACCTTTTCACCCAGTATATAACTGATCACAATTCATTTTAATTGGCACCAAGTGTGTTTTCTGGATAAATTTAACATGCTTTGGAGAAGTACCATTTACAGATAATGCTTATAATTAGACATCATTAGATGTCATAAAAAGATTTCAAGCTATCTTCTGATAGCTTTGTTTTTTGTGTTCTGCGTGAAGACTGGGTTAGCAGCAGCATATACAATGATTTTATGTTATTCAAGAAAGGAAAACAGTTATTAAAGTCAGGATAAATGACAATTTTTTTTGTTAGGTGACAGACACAATGAGCTTGGAAGGAGTAAGCTTCTTAAAGTTATGTTTTCTGCCTTTGCCTGATTCCTGCCTCATTCTAGGTCCCAGTATACCATCAATCTTCCAACAGGAAAAACCATTACTTCTTACAGTTCTACAAATCCTCTGTTCCTTAGATATTTTAATGTATGGAAACATGGCACCTACCAAACCAGTACGGCTACTTGCACTGTCACAAAAAAGGATTGCTGATGAAAATGGCCGCCTCAGTCATTTAAAAGAGTTTGCAATTTCCGATCTACCCTGTGTTCTAACATCACAGCACTATGCCTTTTGACACCTCTGCTTCATATCAGCAGCTGCCAATTGCAAAAGGGTCAGAATAATGGCATCAGGACACAAGCTGTGTTGCATTATGCATTGCTGAGAGTGATGGCTGGATATGGGATTGCTACTGCTAATTTCAGTAGCAGCTCAGTGTTTCTGATACTGTGCTGTTTTTCCATAAGCTGAAGAACTGGAATTTTGACTGCCTAGTAGATAAATCAGGATTGGACTAACCAGAAAATTAAAACCCATTTTGCTCCTGAAGTGGCCTAACAAACGCACCTTTCTTCTCTTGGTAAACTTCTTTGAGGAGTTGCTCCTGCTTTTCTAGCTGACCAATGAGATTTTGATGTTCTGTCTCTCTGCTCAAGGTCACTTGCTTCAACTGCTCTCGGCTCTGCAGCAGCTGATGCCGGAGTTTCTTTTCCTTGCTCTCTCTCTCCTTCACTTCTTCACATAACCATCGGAGTTTAGTCTAAAAGAAAAGAGATTGGCATAATGCTTATAGGGAAAGACCATGATCACAGTGTTTCTCAACAGGAAACCTTAGCTGAATAAAAAAATAAGACAGGCTTTATTTACAGTACTGTACAGTACTGAAATATTTATATCTTACCCTATATTGTAGGATCCCAGGGTGGTGTACAATAACATCAGTTTAAATGATTTAAACAATATAAAACAGTAAACAATTATTTGAACATACTAAAAGCACATTAAACAGTCTGACAAGTTGAAAAAGGATGGTTAAAAGCATTTTAAATAGTTTAAAACTACTAACACATGCACGGATTTTGGTAAAACCTGTTAGAACCCATGGTCCCTATGTTTTTACATGGCAGCAGAATGGCAACAGAACTGATGCCAATCAGATCTCTAAGGGTTCTAGTTGTTCTGTCAGTATTCCCTCTGCCATCTTCTTTCTCTCTCACACACACATTTTACTAGCTTTGGTCTATGTCCTCTCATGAAAAGAAAAGCTGACCACATGAAACCAAATTAAATTCACCCAAATGGTACTGCCAGATTATACCAATTATTGTTTCCTATCAGGTTCTGAAACCATCAATAAATTTCAAAGTGTTATATTGCAACTAAATTTGTGGGAGATCTCAAAAACTTAGCAACCCTTTCTCATTTCTCTTTCATGCCTTCCTTTCATTTCTATTTCTTCTCTTTCTCATTATTCTCAGTTCTGTGTGCAGAAGAGCAGTGTGCATAGATAAATCCTACATTTGGCCCTACTTCCTGCCCTACTTCCATTCCATCAAAAAGCCATGAATCCTGTCAGAACCAATCACCAGTTCAAGATATTTGAACCTTGCCTTTCCAAAGCTCAAGGTGTGCTCTGCAAATAATGAACTGCAATGCTTAATAAAAACCTACAAAACGATTAAAAGAGCAAACAAGTCCATAAATAAAAAGGAAGACAGACAAAAATAAAACAGCAATGTCTTTTTGAATTAAGTATGTTTCACACCCCATATGAAAAATGGAGAATGAAGATCAACTCTGATTCTCATCAGAGAGAACCACCAAACATATGTATTAGTAGATATTGGCTTCAAAATATGACAGAAAATAAGGCTCTTGTCTCCAAAGGCAAATGTTTCCCTACAAAAAATACATATCTCCAAATTTCCAAAAGCTGTTTCCAAATACTTGGGTGGGATCCAGAAGTGCCCTTCTGCATGTAGAAGGCATTTCCCACTTATGGAAGTGCTGTTTTAGATCTCATGCTCACATTAGAATGCCACATGAGGACATTCTGTTTTATACAGACATATTCCTGAAGGTCTGTAAAACCTGAAGTGGAATTCTTGCTTCCTTGCACTGTAGATGATGTTTCAGTCTACCGATGTCTTTTATGGGCTTAGTGCAAGATATATCCTGCTGTCTGTATGATGCCATATTTACTTCTCAAAGAAGATAAAATAACAGGGGTAGTTATTACACTTACACCAGGTACTATCTTTCACTTTTTAAAGTCTTAAATGATGGCAGATTTAGGGTCAAATGTAGGTGAAAGACTGAGAAGACCTCACATCATTATATGCCATAAGAAAAGCATATTGAAGACACACTGTAATGTCATAGTACATTCATTTATATTTTAAAGTCTTGATGGTCCCTTGAGGGCCTTGTCCCTCTGCTCCCCTCCCTAATTTGCTCAATTTTCAGCCAAAAAATCACTCTAGGATGTTTTCTTAGCCCTGCCCCACCCCACCCCAAAACAGCAGAAAATAGCTTCCAAATCACCTGGATGTGACTTCCAGGTCCCAGAATATCACTTCCAGATTGGCAACAATGGCAGCAATATGTCCTACTAAGCTTCACAAAGGCCCAGAAATGGCCCTCTAAACCTCAGAGAATGCCTGCCCTCAATATATACCATCAGTGAAACTTTTTTAAATTTCATGTTGTACCCCTAAAGGCAAGTTGACACAAATAGTCTGGATTTGCTATAGCTGACTTAGAAACCAGAATACAATCCATAGGTATTAAGGATCTTTTTAAGTAGGTGTAGGGCAGTATCAGGAGCCAGTGTGGTGTCGTGGTTTGAGTGTTGGACTATGACTCTGGAGACTTGGGTTCGGATCCCCACTCAGGCATGAAAATCCATTGGGTGACCTTAGGCAAGTCACCCACTCTCTCAGTCTCCAGAAAACCCCATGATAGGTTCACCTTAGGGTCACCATAAGTTGGAAACGACTTGAACAAAGGCCAGTATCTGGGTTCATTAAAAAATAGCAATATATCATCTGCATACATATTAATTAGATGCTGCTCCTCCCCAGATGTGAAACCTTTGATGTGAGGACAGTTTCTAAGAATCTCAGCTAACGGATCCACTGCAATTATAAAAAAAAAAAAAGTGGAGAAAGAGGGCAACCCTGGTGTGCGCCTCTTGAAAGGTGAATGGGGAAAGAGTCTAAATTATCAATAAGTGTAATTGCTTTTGCATCTATGTTTAGATTTTAAATTAAGTTTACAAATTTAGAGCCAAATCCTTGTTTATGTAGCAATTTTCACCAAAAAAAAGCATGATTCCACTCTATCAGATGCCTTCATGACATCTAAGGATAATGTTGACAGCAGGTGATTATTGATTTCTCTCTGATTGATAATATTATAAGCATGTCATACACAGTCTGACATTTGTATGCCTGGCATAAAGCCAAACTGGTCTGTAGATGCATATTTTGAGATGAAACATTTTAACCCATTTGCCGATATTGATGCAAGCAGTTTATTTAGTAAGGAAATGGGGCTGTAGGAGCCTACTGTGAGTGGGTCACTTCCAGGCTTCAAGATTGCTGTAATTTCCACCTAGTCCCATGAATGGTGGGATGCATCTTCCTTCCACTGTATCACTGAACACCATTGTTAGGGAAGGGGTTAAGATTTCTTGAAACACCTTGTAGAATTCACCAAACCCATCAGAACCTGGGGGTTTACAATTTTTTTTACCACAGCATTGACTTCTTCAGGAGTGACTAGTCTTTTAACATCTCCTTATAAACATTACTGATGGGTTTTGGCTGTCAAAGAATACACATAGTGAAGTGTACAACTTTCCATAAAACTCACTAAGAGTATCTAGAATTTATATGGGCTCAGTCATCCTATTTCCATTGCCTTTTCTTATAGCCGGAATGTTTTCCTCATTTTTCTTTTATTTAAAAGGTTGGCTAACATTTTAAATTACTTGTTTCCAAATTCATCATGATTTCTTTTGAGACAAACCAATGATGTGTGAATTTTATCTATATTCAATGCCAATAGCTCAGCTTTTCTAGCCGATTGCTCAAAGGCTAGTTTAGTACTTTTACTGTTTTTATGCTACCCAGATAAGGAATCAAACTGAGTTATTAATTCTGGTCTTTTCCCCCCTCTGTTTTTTAACATATGCTGATTCACTTATAAAGCTGCCTCTGAGGACAACTTTCAATGCATCCCATTTAATAGTGTTATTTATATTTGGGTGAGCATTATCCATGAAATAATAGGCAACATCTGTGTTGATCTTGGAGACAATGGATTGGTTTGTCAACAAGGTTGTATTTAGACTCCACTTATGTGCTGTGAACTCTGCACTATTCCATAACCAGTTTAGTAAGGGAGGAGCTTGGGCTGATATCCAGGGTGCTCCTATGGAAATCTCCACCTGTGAGAATACAAGAGAAGCAAAAATATGGTCTATCCATGAATATGAGAAATAAATATAGTCTCTATGTAGTGGGTGTTTTCACTCCAAACATCAACCAAATGATAAGAAGAAATAGACAAATCAAACTTCTGCTTAACTCATGCTGGGTGTATTGTTGTTCTGTCTCGGCTAATGTCCATTACCATGTTAGAATTAGCACCCAGCAACAGTCCCCCCCCCACAAAATTCTCTAGCCAAGAAAACAAGCGGGTAGAAAAAAAAATCAACCTTGTGTGGGAGTAGAATAGGAGCAAATCGTGAGCATCTTGCCTGCTGGGACGCCCTTCGAAAGGTAAGCCTGCAGCCAGAAGAATTGCTGTTCCTCTTGCTTTGGAGGAACTGCCTGTGCAGATGTTTACCCAAGCATCTATGAGATAGTATATTTTGATTCGTTTTTGTGCCTGTGAATCTCCTGCAGTAGGGTGATGTTTGGGTGGTTAGATCTGATAAGCTAAAAGAACTCTGCACCTCTTCACTGGAGAATCTAGACTGCAATGACAATATTTTACAATTATTCATGAAATATAATTAAGAAGTTGATACATGTTTATTTTCCTATATGGAAAGCCACATGTTTTAGTAATGTTATTAATGGCATGCAGGAGTTATTTATAGTGCCGCTGATTTTAACTGGTAAACAACAAACATCCAACAGTAACTATAACCAAAAACATAATCAACTCTAAATTAGGGAGACTCCCCTGTTGTTGGGGGTCCTATTGCTGGACCAACAGGGGATGGTGGGAGTTAAGTTTAACAATGAAAAGGCACACAAACACACTTAATGCCCCAGGATTACCCAACACAAGAGTAATAAGTGGTTATAGTTAAACACACTTCCTTTTCTTTTTCATTGAAGCTGTTTCTCAATTGGGGACACAGTCCTGGATGTTGTTCTCTCATGGGGTTTCTTTGCTAACATCTCCTCAAACTCTTTAGAAGCAGTGGAATATTCAGACTTTTGTATATTGCTATTATCTGAGATGTGGAAAATGCTTTCAAGGCATTTCCATCCTTGTGTATCATAATTTTGAAAGAAAAGCCTCACTGATAGCAAATGCCTCTTTCCGAAGCTACTCAGTGAACAGATTGAATTATCTGCAATGTTTAAGAGTATAAGTGGAGATGTCTTGGTATACTTGTACATCCACATCTTCATATTGTAGATTAGGTAACGCATTAAGTGCTTTCAAAACTTGCATTTTACAGGGAAATCTTGCAAAATACAGAATTCCATCTCTTGCTCTGTCTTGCAATTGTGACTTAGGCTTGACACTTGGCAGTCTAATGTGTGTGTTCTAATTCTTCTTCGGCCAATCTTAAATCTGGGCAGATTTAGATAAGCCATGCTGTTATCAACAATGTCACCATTGTTCTCCCTCTCCTCAGGAATTCTCTGGAAGAAAAGGTTAAGCCTGCAGCTCCTATTCTCTTCGTCCTTAAGCTTACTCTCAAGTAGATTTGAACATTCAGGGAGCTGACTAAGCAAGTGTTTGTACTTTAAGCTTAAATCCAGTGCTTCTAATGCTGTAGTTTGTATTTTGCTAAAGCTGGCTGTAAACTTGTTAAATTTAAGGTCTCAAAAATCATTCATTTCTTTTTCAAAGTTTACCCACTGATCTTTAAGGGGTTCGCACAAATGATTGCCCATTTTAGAATCTGTATTTACCACTATGGAATTGTTGTTTCTTTTGCCAACCGTGCACCATATTGTCTTTCTACACTCGCAGAGGGAACTCAGTGTCAATTGACTGTTTTGGTGGGAAATAGCTGGTAAGAGTGAGGGTTGTACTCCCAGACACTGTTTGAGTCATTCCCCAAAATGAACCAGCAAGAAATATTAAATTTAGTGCTCACCCTGTAGAGCTAAAATGTGAAATATGTTGAATGTTTCTTGGAGCAAGAAAACTAGGCAGACATTTTGGCTCGCTTCAAGCCACGCTTCCTAGCTCCGTCTTTATGAGCTATAACACTGCATTTACCCATGACAATTATCAAAATGCCACATTGGTTACTTACCGTGAAGGTGCATTCTGGGGATGGAGAGAGGAGAGATGGGGAACATTCCACACCATCACTGCCCAGAGAGGCAGGAAATTACGACATAGGTTCATGCAGATTCAAAGATTGCCTTTGTTCTCTCTCCCTCTGGATCTCCACGAGGCCAATCTAACTTCCTGCCTAAGCCCAGAGCAAAGGACTATCCACTATAGCAAGGGGAAGGGGTAGCATGCCTCAGTGGCTGTAGCTGTTTATAAAACAGTGTTTACTTTGCACTGGAATGAAGTTGACATATGGTCCTAATACTAGCAGTTTTAAGAAGTGTGTTTTTTTAAAAAAGAAAAAGAAAGGAAGGAAGAATCCACAAATATTTCACTGTGTTTAAGTGATTTCAGCTGTTAAAAGTCTCATTTTGAAATTGTTACCTTATGAAAGAAGGTTTCTGCCTCGCATTTCCTTGCTCAATAATAAGTCTCAAATATTTCAAGTTAGCAGACCCATTCAGGCATTGGATCTAATGTGTTAGGGCTTAAACTAGGGAGCAGAGAATCACACACCTAAGTTCCCAGCCCCAATTGACCTCCATATCAACTCCATTTCAGAACCTCAACTTTGAGGCCTCCCTGCAATTAAGAGTTCTAAAGAGAAGCAGGCAACCCTGATCCCTCCCCGACTTTTAAGTCCACAGGTGTTTACTTGAACAGCCTCATAAGGCTACTGCCTTTTTAGTACCTTTGTATGCACTGGTTGGCTGCTATGGACATCAGACTTCTGTATTAGTAATCCTGACACTTGTTTATTTCACCAAAAGGCAAATGAAAATTAAAGTGTATTATTGTCTTTCTTTTAAAGTAAATCTTATGCAATCATACTTATTGGTATGTTTCAAAACATGGTTAAGCACAATGAAAACTCTTTTTCTCCAGCCTGAGGCTAGTCTCAGGTTGTGTTTGTGTGTGTATGTGTGTGTACCTGCAGTGAAATGTTGCAGTACTCCTATTCAGGATTCCAGCCAGGCATGCCCTCTTCCAAAATACTCCATTTAGTCTCCCATCTCCACCATCAGACTAGTTTACAAACACGAGCCCATACATATTCAACATTTTTATGCCCATCAAGCATACTGCATTGTCTCACGCAGGGGTAGGAACCATGCATTCCTTCAGATGTTGCTGAACTGCAACTCCCAGCATTCCTTACCACTAGGTATACAAGGTAGGGTTGCTGAGAGTTGTAGTTCAACAACATCTGGATGGATGCACAATCCCCACCCCTGCTTTCATGGCTGGTTTGGCATTGAGGGGGGACTGTAAGCTTATGGATTTCCCCCTTAAGTTTTTCAAATTTCTACAAATTTTGGTGTTCCCAGAAATGCTAATATCTTTTCTCTTGCTTCTCATTGGCACCATTTTGCATCCATCCTGTTGGGAACTGAACTCACCATGTACCTGAACTCACCATGAAGAGTGAAAAGTTGCGCACACTAGGTTCCAAAAAACCACATGGAATTCTATACACTTAAAGGCACCACACAGTCTTGCATTTCTCAAACTGACTGTTTTTTTTAAAACAAGGCAAACTGCATTTGAAACTAAGGGGACTTTCAAAAAAAAACAAACAAACAATTTCATACACCTTGGGGATCTGGTCTTGAAAGGTGTGAGAAGGAAACAAACAGTATGTAAATGTGAAAAAAAAATCAAACAGCTATTTGTCTCTCAGCACAAGTGGGAGAAACTTCACTCCATTCAGAATCCAGCCATCAGGGCCAATTTACACACTTAATAGAAGGATGAAACTGTATTACTTTCAAATATAAGTGGGAGATTACATATAAAACCGACGTCCCACAGTAAGCTATGATACAGTTTGATAGCTATGACACACAAACTACAGTATATCATGAAAAAGAGTGTAAATCTAGACATCTAATAACTTATGAGAAAAGAAATGTGCATTACCATCTGAAACAATTAAGTTTTCTATTTAGCATACCATTAGCAGTTTAAGGTCGAGACACTCATGGCCTCCCTATGTGCTTTCCAGCTGTCCTCAAAGAGAACCCTGTGCATGACTAGCTACTTCATTGGTGTTTGCCTACAAAATCCATGTAAGCAAATGAGAAAAGCTACAAGTGCAGATGGAGCAGATCCTCATTCCACTGAATTTCCGCACATTCTTCATTACCCCAATCTGTGTGAGCATGCATAAATACCTCAAAGAAAGGCCAATAATTTGTTTCCAACACTCATACATCATCATCACCATCACCATCATCATCCCACTTTGGGAGAAACAGGGTATAAATCAAACTATCATTCCTACCGTTATTATCTTGCCTTTTCCTCAGTCCAGCTCAAGGTGACTTACAAAAATTAAAACAGATACAGCTAAAAAATTCAAATCATGCAAACATTAAAAATATAATTAAACTATCAATAGAATTAAAAGTACTTAAAAGGATGACCTTTAAAAAGAAAAGACAAGATGAGAATAGACAATACAGGGCATTATGAGGCACCCTTTCCCCCTGAGCAATTAACTCTCAAAGGCCTATCAAAACAAAAAAAGGCTCCATCTGCCTATGCAAGAAAACCAAGGAAGGAGCCAGTCTAACATCTCTAGAAAGGGAGTCTGACAGCATGGGAGCAGCCACCAAGAAGTCTCTTCCCAGTGTTCCCACCAGATGTACCTGTCAGGTGAGATGGGCAAAAGGGTCTCCCTAGAAGACCTCAAAAGACAGGCCGGTTCATATAGAATAACATGGTCCAAATTTAAAAGCAGTAGGAAAGGAGGAAGACTACATTCCAGATGGATTGACTCAATCAAGGAAGCCACAGCTGCAAGTTTGCAAGATGTGAATAGGGCTGTTAATAACACGGTCTCTTGGAGGTCTCTCATTCAGTTAACTTAAATTAACCTAAGCTGAAGGTGACTTGGCAGTACATAAGAAGAAGAACAACAACAACATACAATGCCAGAGACTATTTAAATGTTTTCACGCATTCACCAGCACCTTTTATGTCCTTTCCTGCCCCATGCCCAATCAGCTACAGCTCTTTAACCTTAACTGAAGGAGCTACACAGATGCAAGGAGCTGCTTTAGGGCCAGGTACCTCAGAAACTTCACTGTGCCTGCAAAGCTCACCACATAGCCCTCTAAATCTCAGACAAAGTCTCTGAGCTCTTTAAAGTGTCCATCTGTAAATGAAAAGAACTCAGGCGATGAGAGAACTGGCAGCTAAAGCCATATTTCTTGCAAACCAATTATTAAGGCTGTTTGTTTTTTGGGTGCAAATGTGAAGAACTACAGTATTTCTAAAGGCCCCTTCATTTCAAGACTCACCTACTATTAACTAAAAAGGACTCAAGTGACAGATTTATTAATCAATTACTACATGCCCTCTGAAAGGTCTTCTTGATACTTGCTGCCTGGGATTTTAGCATCAACAATCTGAATAGTGAGTCTGTTTCCTCTACAGCCCTTGTCTTCCCATTCAAACTCTTATCTCCACTATTTATAGAGATATTCAACTCTTGGTCCATGCACATTACAAAGCTAGCCCATCAATAAATTTAGGGCAGTCTTGTTGGCCAACAAATGCAATTTCACCCATGCCAGTTGGTCAACTTTCCTCCACTCATTGTGACCCCAATAAACTATGAGGATAAGTCTTGTCACACAAAGCAGAAAAAGTTGTTCAGATCATGAGAAACTTAATACTATTAAAAGATACAAGATTGGGTTTCTACAAAGTAAAAAAAAAAAGTAATGGTTAGAAATTATTAGTCATCAGTTATGATGACAAAAGAAACCAAACCTTACAAACACGATTTATCAGATGTTTCCAAGAGAACATGAATTCGAAGGCAATGAAGTTCAAAACTTCAGAAGCAAACTAGGAGGGGCAGGATCAAAACTCCTCATAGAGTCATGTGCTGTTCAGTCTCCAAATTGTGGAATATGCTGGGGATAGAACTATTCCTCCCAACATGTTCATAAAATCCCATTACTTGCATTTTTAGAGATGACCACATTGCAGCATTATTTTTTCACCAGTGTTTCCACAACTATGGTTGAGTCCAAATTACACCTTGCAGCCATAATTTTGGGTTGAGTTTATAAGTGGTAGCTTGAAGTTAACCATGGCAAGTAAAAATGTTGGTGCAGACATAATGCAGTCCTGGTAATTTCTAACCATTGCTCTTGTAACTCTGGTGCTTTTGGCCTGAATCCTATTGGTAATCCCAATTAGATTATTCCCACTAAATCCATGGGATTTATGTAAGTATTGACAACATTTCACAATTGATTCAGTGAGTCTACTATTGAACTACCAATAGGAGTCAGGATTTTGCAAGCAACTGTTAACAGGTTTCTTAGGAAGCCCTGGTGGTGCAGTGGTTAAAGGCCAGTACTGTAAACCACAAGGTTATGAGTTAGATCCCAGAGGGCTCCAAGGCTGACTCAGACTTCCATCCTTCCATTGGTTGGTAAAATGAGTACCCAGCTTGTTGGGGGCAATTAGCTAAAAAACATTGTAAACTGCTTAGGAAGTGCTATATAAATACATCAATATCAATACTATTGATATGTTATCTTTTTAAAAACAGTGTATTTACCTTTGTTTCTGCTAACCAGCGATGAGGGTCATTCTGTATCCCAGGAGTAAGTGATATTGCCTAAAAGAAATTTTAAAAGTAAATAAATTAATAAATAAAAATGCAAGCATACATTATATGAAAGTCAAACATTTCATTAGAATGCTTATTTTTAATTTAAAAATGTGCTTGATTCCACATTGCTCAGCAAATACTTTTAGCTGAAAAACTGGAGCCAAAGGGGCTGGGAATGTTTGAATGACACTCTTTTTTTTTATATACCCTGCTCTTCAGCCCTAAAGCTATCAGAGCGGCTTACAAACTGTTTTTTTTAAGCAATAGCTATTTACACATCTACACTGCATTAAACAGTTTCCAATGTGTGTTAGCTAATTGCCCCCACAAGCTGGGTACTCAATTTACCGACCGACGAAAGGATGGAAGGCTGAGTGAACCTTGGAGCCGGCTGGAATCGAACTTGTGACGTGGTGTATAGCCCCACCACCACCAGTAACTGTAATTAACCTTTTATTTCATAATGGCACTGAGAACAAATGAATTTAATTTTTTTTCATGGTGTTCAACCACACAACCTGGGACCTGCAGTCGTAGGTTGCAATCCTATTGGTGTAAATGGTGGTGACCAGAGCAAAAAGGCCACAGGCTATCAAAGAATTAAGGCACTAGAGAAATAAACTGCTCAAAGCCAGCATATTTTGTCTGTCTTCCCTCGCCACTGCCAAGTGACCCTGGAAAAAGTACAACTGCAAAAGCAGTATGCATACAGGACTCTTGCCATTAGTTTTATTACCTGATCCACTGGGGTTTTTTTATTGAACTATATGAACTAGATCTATAAAGGCAGGCATTATCACCCACCAAAGTTGATAGCAAGATATTATGGACAATGGATAATGCCATTTTTCAGAAGATAAGAGATGACCAAATGCAATACCTAGTCTTCTGTTTCACAGAAAGACTTGCATCACAAGCAAAGTCAATAAGCAGCCATGCATAAAGTGGCCCACATAAACAAAAAGGACATCTTTTGAAGCTCTTCTCCAGGTGCCCTTGTGAAATGAAGTGAGGAAGATGGCTGCTAAGGAGAGGGCCTTTTAAGTGATGTTGCCATAGCAAATTTCTCTAAAGATAAGCACACTGGGCACCTACTCTCTGGTCTCTGCTATCCCAGATGAAGCCTTTCTTCTCCCAGGTCTTTTAGTCTCCCATTTACCACATTTTCTCTTATTTATTTATTCAAATATTTAAATATATACCACATTTTAGATCCCTGGATTGCTGCTAAACTCTGACGTTGGATTTATTTTTAGCTTTATTCTGTGTCTGTTTTAATTTCTTTTAAATTTATGTTATGTTTTATTATTCCCATAGATTTACCTGTATTTTGTTGACAGCCCAGAAAGCAGCATACATTGGGCAATATGGAAATGTAATAAATAAATAAGTAGCATTCTGCATTCATTTTGTCAGTTAAATGAATAGCAATAAAATTCAAGGCCATCTGAGAACTAACACATTGTAAAACCGCTTGGAGAATGCCTGGCACTGTAGAGGGATGTAGAAGTGTAAGTGCTATTGCTAAAAATTTGTAAGCCGTTCTGAGAGCCTTTGTAGCTGAACAGCGGAGTATAAATACTCTAAAATAAAATAAAATAACTCATAATTACTGTGTATTTCTCCACCGAATCCCGAGAAAGGACTTCACAAGCTGCATCAATTTCACTTCCTATCATAGAGAGGATGGATTCTTTTTCATTTTGAAGACTTCGTAGTTGATCATGAAGCTGTAATCTGTCTTCTTCTATCTGTCTGAGGTGATCATCTTCACTATTTATCCTTTTCTGCTGAAGCAAGAAAAAGAGTTTTAAAATCATATTAAATGTATTACAACCTCCTCTAAAACTCTATACTTCTCAGACGGAAAGAAACTATAACTCACATGCATACTGTATTTCTTCTTGATGGTGGGTGAGTGGGTAGGTGGGTGGGTGTGAGATCAATGTAGATTACACAGCATTCAATGCACACCACCAAAAATGTACTGAGATTAAGCTGTGTCCTGATGTTAGAATTGCATGAGATGGGTAAAAACCCAATAGCACACACATACACATGTGCGCGCACACACACACACAGAGTGGAATACTTTTTCAGCTGCTGCATTAGCAAACCAAAGTCAATCTTGGGGTGAACAAGTAGAACAGTGGTATATCTGTGTGTCTCATATGACAGAATTACTCTCCCCACACTACAAAAACAACAACCAAAAAGTGATATCCATTTAATTTCACTGAAAAGTGTTTTCAGAAAGAATCATTCAAAGACCAAAACTCAAACTTCAGCTTTTCCTGTTGCAAGCCTAACCAACTAAACATGTCACCACTTAATCTCAACTGTTCCTGCTTTGAAATTTTATGACCCAAACAAGTCAACATTAATGAATACACACGCAAACAACTACAAAAAAAATATGTCCCACTAAAAGGTCAAGAAGAGGAGTGAAAATGAGTTGCATTTATTTCCTTGTAGTAGAGGACAGCTCTGTTGCTGGATGTTAGTCATGGAACTTCCAGTTTCACAACAACTCCATTAGCCAGGCCAGGCTGAGAAAGAGCGACTGGCCCAAGGCCACAGAGTAAGTTTCATCTCTCTTTGGGGACTTCAGCTTGGCTCTCCAAATCACAGTCTAACACAAAACCATTCTAGCTATCTACTTTATGTGGCTATAAGGACAGATGTAGAAAGAGAGATGACTGATTTGGGATATCCTCTTGATTTCAGTGGAAATGTTTTGCCCTATCTACCCCTTTTTCCTTGGCGTACTGTTGCCCTGACTCAGTATGTACGATTTAAACCAGAGGTAGTGTACGATTTTGACTAAGCTCCTGATCTTCTCTTCTACACTCCAAACCATCTTAATCATTTCTCCTCTGCATTAGAAATATCACAGGAATCCTGTTCTACTCAGTGGGCACAACTTAGGGATAGGATCGCTCTGTTAATCACTCTCCCTTAATCTCTTCTGCCCACAATATGCTGACACTTTAAACTAAGCTGTCACGATTGGGATGCTTGTTGTCTTGGGTGAAAGCTGTCATTCAGCACTGAAGTGTAAAATTAAATCATCTTGCTTTTGGATGGATCTTGAAGCTTTCTTATTTGCTTTCTGGGTTCTGCTTACTTGCTACATGGAATTATTTACAGAGAGCATCTGCAACTCTGGCTCTCCTTGTCAGTTCTGAAAGACATAGAGGTAAACTAAAGAGCAACAATAAAAGCACCCAACTCATTCTTCCTGGGATGGCCTGGGTGCTATTATTGCTGCCTAAAGGTGCCTAAGTTATGCTGCCCCTCTTCCGGCTTTGTTCCCCACTGTTAAGTTTTCCACTGTGACACAACTTCCTTTAGCTTTCAAAGGAAAGCTATTATGTGAGCTACTACCATAATAATACTATATAGTAGTTGAAACAGAAGGGACCTGACCCTCCTTTGCATGAGTATGCCTCTCTGCTTTTGTGAGGGGACATGTGTGTAAGTTCTTTAATAATTAGTCCAGTGTTTGCTGGTAGTCTGCTTTGTTTAAAAATAAAATTGTAAGGTTTTAGGCTTACAAGGCTGCAGCAACCTGAAAATATAGGACTGAGGGCACTATCAGCGAACACTAGTTGCAGTGAAACCTAGCTATCATCTGCATTTGGGAACCCAACATGGGTCCCATTGACCTCTTTGTTTCTCCTTGATGTTTTTTCTTTATGTTGATAGATCTTAACTTTTGGATTTTGACAGAACTAGAAACACTCGTCTCAGACTGAGTCAAATTATGTATTAAATAATTCTAGAAATGCCTTGGCATAAGTCAAGCCAACCTGAATTAAGTAAGGCCCCACTTGTCTGATCCCAAACCCTTCTCATTTACCTGTTGACTGCTGCTTCAGGGAGGAGATGAACCTTTTCCTCCCAATCTGCAATGCAAAGAAGGCATCCCAAGTAAACTTGGGCAAAGCACAGAGACTGTAACAGCTACCACAGACTATCACTACTTCCTCTATGAAGAAACTGAGACTGATGTTTTAAGTATCTACAGTGAGACAATGCCTAGATTATATCCAAAACTCATATCTACCTGACACAGGTAGCTAAGTAACTGCTTTCTTACCAGGTTGTCTTTATCTGTCATATTCAGAAGCCTTGCTCATTATTCTTTAGAGAATTCCAGTATTTTTTAATACTGGAGAATTCCAGTATTTTTTAAGCTTCTTTAATATGACAAAACTCCTTCAAAATGGCTGAAAATGTTCTTAAATATTGTGTAGAAGTGATAAATGCAATGTTGAGATTGTAAATGAGTTTTCATAATTGCAGACCCATCATATTCATTGTCATTAGAGCTTCTAACATCATAATACAAATTATGTTTCTATCACCTAATATAAAATGGCTGCCGAACACCTGATATTTTTACAATCATTTTACTAACACTAAGAAAGTTGATGTGGTATAAGAGAGCCAACATGGTGTAAGAGAGCCAATGTGGTATATTAGTGGTATATTAGTTTGAGTGTTGGCAGGGCCGGTTTAACCATACCGCCAAATCAGCATCTGCGGGGGGGGGGCCCGTAGCCACAGGGGCCTCTTACCAACACAAGCCCTCCCCCACAGCAGCCCAGCACATGCACCCTGATCCTCCCCGCCACCCACAACGCACTTCCTTCCCCCAGCCACAGTCCGCTCTGGGAAGCATTCCCTTCAGGGCGGCACTCTCGGCCGGCCAGACATCAGCCATGGGCTCCCCGCTTCTTCCCCTGGTCACCCGGCCAACCCGCTGCCGCTCCAGCTGCCCATGCCCCAAGCAGCCAAGCACAGCCAGGCAGGGAGAAGGGGAGCAGGGGAAGAAATGGCAGCTGGCAGTCCCCACCTCCCGTCGGCTCCCCGCCCACTTAGCGCCATGCTCCCACCATCCCTGATGCCCACGCCCACCAAGCCCCGCCCCCAACCATGGAAACATATTAAATAGCTTTGAAAAAGCCACAATTTCTTAGCCTCAGAGGGAGACAATGGGAAACCATCCCTCAATAAATCTTCTCAAGAAAACCCCATGAGAGGTTCACCTTAAGGTAATACGTTGGAATGACTTGAACACACCAAACAACAACAAGGTTAGCACCTGATGTTATTACTACATTTTACTAACATTTGGATGTACAGTCGGCCTTCTGTATCCATGGATTCTGCATCCACAGCTTGAAAATATTCCCCCAAAAAAGAAATTCCAAAAAGCAAAAAGCATTTTGCCATTTAATATACTATATGGGATACCATTTTGTTACACCATTGTATATAATGTTCACTGGGGTTTGTTTCCAGGACCCCCCATGGATACCAAAATCCGTGAGTATTTAAGTCCAATAATAATAATAATAATAATAATCATTATTATTATTATTATTATTACTACCCCGCCCCTCTGTTAAAAAAATTGGGGCGGCTTAAAACAGTTAAAATACAACAATACAAACTAAAACCCCTAAGCCCCACTAACCCCCACCCTCACCCATAAAAAGTTATTAAACTAGCATCAAATTAAAATCCACCTAAACTTAAAAGTCACATAAAATAAACAAATACGAAAATCAACAGCCAGCAAGTCAGGGTAAAGGGCTAAAAGAGGCCAGGAGACGCAGCTCCTGAGGCCGGGATCTAATCAGGAAAAGCCTGCCGAAAGAGATCCGTCTTTAGTGCTTTTTAAAGCTACTTAAACTCGTCATCTGATGGATCTTGTCCAGCAGGCCATTCCACAATTTGGTGGTGATTTCCGAAAAGGCCCTCTGGGAGGTTGCAGACAGGGTTTTTGTGGCTGAAGCAAATTCCTCCCAGAGGACCAGAGTGCACGGGGAGGATTGTATGGGAGGAGGCGGTTCCGAAGATAAGTTGGACCCAAGCCATTTAGGGATTTAAAGGTAATATCCAAAACCTTATACTGGGCCCGAAAACTGAAAGGCAGCCAGTGGAGAGATTTTAATACTGGAGTTCTATGGCCTCTCCAAGATGTTCCCGAGACCACTCTGGCTCCCAAATTTGTATCAACTGAAGTTTCCGGATCAAGCACAAGGGTAGCCCAATGTAGAGCGCATTACAAAAATCCAGATGAGTGGTTACCAGGACGTGCACCACAGTCTCAAGGTCCCTTAATTCCAGGAAAGGGCACAGCTGGCGTATCAGCTGAAGCTGAGAACAGGCACTCCTGACCGTTGCACTCACCTGACTAGTCATCTGAAGCGACAAATCAAGGAGCACCCCCAGACTGTGAACACAGTTCTTAAAGGAGAGTGTGACCCCATCAAGGACTGGAAGTTGCAACCCAACTCCTGGTTTCGGGGCCGCTACTGTGAGCACCTCCATTTTGTCCGGATTTAATCTCAATCTGTTTTTCCTCATCCAGCCCATTACTGTTTTAAGACAGTCATTAAGAGGAGAGATGCCATCGGAATCCAAGGCCGATGATCGAGACAAGGAGAAATAGATCTGGGCGTCATCAGCATACTGATAACGCCCAGCCCCATAACTCCAAATAATCTCACCCAGCGGCTTCATATAGATGTTAAACAGCATTGGGGACAAGATGGCGCCTTGCGGAATGCTACAGGTAAGCTCCTTTTTACTGGAGCAGCTGTCCCCGAGCAGCACTCTCTGGGACCTGCCTGAGAGGAAGGACCGGAACCACGGAAGCACAGTGCCTCCGATTCCTAACCCACTCAAGCGATCCAAGAGGATGCTATGATCTATTGTATCAAAAGCTGCTGAGAGGTCCAGAAGCACCAAGAGGGTCACACTACCCCTGCTGATGCTTAGACACAGGCCGTCGGTCAAGGCAACCATGGTGATCTCAACTCCAAATCCCGTCCTAAAGCCAGTTTGAAATGGGTCTAACACACATTGTAAACTGTTTAATGCAGTGTAGATGTGTAAATAGCTATTGCTTAAAACAATTTGTAAGCCACTCTGATAGCCTTGTGGCTGAAGAGGAGGGTATAAATAACTAACTAAATAAATAAAAGAAATGGGTCTAGATAATCGGTTTCATCCAAGACCACTTGGAGTTGAAGAGCAACTGCCCTCTCGATCACTTTGCTCAAGAATGGTAATGGCATAGCAAAATGGTGTCCCTTATATAAGATGGCAAAGTCAAGGTTTGCTTTTTGGATTATTTTTTAAAGAATATTTTCAAGCCGTGAATGCTTAAATCCATGGATACCAAATCTGTGGATACAGAGGGACAACTGTACTTGAGCATCTGTGGATTTTGGTATCTATGGGAGGGTCCTGGAACCAAACCCCAGCAGATACCAAGGGGCAACTGTATTTTAACCCCACAATTCATACCCATAGTTCTTGGACCAATAACCTGAATGAATACCTTGGGTACATCATCCAGTGAACAACAAACTAGGCTACTTAGTCTAGCCGTTCTGCCCAGGAAATATAGTAGATGCATCTTTCATCTGAACTCTTTTATACAGTGAAGTTGTAAGGTATACTAATCCTAGGACAAGCATCTGGAAAACAATCTGACTTCTGTACATACATGTTATCATAATGAGAAACAATGTATATTGAGTATGCAACTGAGCCATGAAGTTCACTAGGTAATCTTGGGCCAGTCATGCTTACGCAACCTTGGCTAATGGGGTTGCTAAGAGGTCAAAGTGGGACACAAAATGTAATGAGTAAATTTTAAAAATAAACACATAACTCAGCGGCACACCAACAGCAGTAAGTAAGCCCCAGCCCACAGAATAGGGTGACACCACTTTACCCTCACACCTACAGAACCAACAATGCAGACTCAGTATACCTTATCTGTAAAACCGAAATGCTCCAAAATTCAAAATTTTAAAATATTTAAATAAAAATAAAAATATTTAAATAAAAAAATATTTAAAATATTGCATAAAATTACCTTTCGGCTATGTGTACAGTGGGCCCTTGGTATCCACTGGGGTTTGGTTCCAGGACACGCCAGGGATGCTCAAGTCCCATTATGTACAATAGCATAGTAAAATGGTATCCTTTATATAAAATGGCAAACAGCAAGGTTTGCTTTTTGGATATTTTTTAAAAAAGATTTTTAAGCCATGGGTGGTTGAATCCGTGCGTACAGAATCTGTGGATACTGAAGGCTGACTGTATAAGGTGTATATGAAACAGAAATGAATTTCGTGTTTAGACTTGGGTCCGACCTCCAAAATATCCCATTATGTATATGCCAATATTTCAAAATCCAAAAAATAAGAATCTGAAATCCTCAACAATTCTGGTCCCAAGCATTTTGCATAAGGTTTACTCAATCTAGATATAAAAAAACACAAGCAGGTATACCTCTGAGAAATAAAAGCAGACTGTGCATAACACAGGCATGCACAACATGAGCCAACAGTGTGATGCGGCAGCTAAAAAGGCCAATGCAATTTTGGGCTGTATCAATAGAAGTATAGTGTCTAGATCAAGGGAAGTAATAGTGCCACTCTATTCTGCCTTGGTCAGACCTCACTTAGAATACTGTGTCCAGTTCTGGGCACCACAATTCAGAAAGGATATTGACAAATTGGAGCGTGTCCAGAGAAGGGCAACTAAAATGGTGAAAGGTCTGGAAACAATGCCTTATGAGGAGAGACTTAGGGAGCTGGGTATGTTTAGCCTGGAAAAAAGACGGTTTAGAGGCGATATGATAGCCCTGTTTAAGTATTTGAAGGGATGTCACGCTGAGGATGGAGCAGGCTTGTTTTCTGCTGCTCCAGAGACTGGAACACGGAGCAATGGGTGCAAGCTCCAGGAACAGAGATTCCACCTCAACATGAGGAGGAACTTTTTGACAGTAAGAGCTGTTCGGCAGTGGAACACACTCCCTCGGAGCGTGGTGGGGTCTCCTTCCTTGGAGGTCTTTAAACAGAGGCTGGATGGCCATTTGTTGGTGATGCTTTGATTGTGATTTCCTGCGTGGCAGGGGGGTTGGACTGGATGGCCCTCGTGGTCTCTTCCAACTCTGCAATTCTATGATTCTATGATTCTATGTGAAGGTGGGGGAGGGGAAGAGAGAGAAAAAACAGACAGCTATCTTGGTGGCTCAGACCAAAGGTCCGTCTAGTCCAGCATTCTGCTTCCCACAGTGACCAGTGGCATGCCTGCCAAAGCCACAAGCAGGACAAGAAGCCCACACCCCTGCCCCACTGTTGCTTCCCAGAAGCCCATACCGCCTCTGAAATGGGAGGTTCCATAACTAATAGCCAGCAACCAACGTATCATCCATGAATTTCTCTAACCCTCTTTTAATATTACCTAAGTTGGTTGCCAACACATTTTTTGGTCATCAGTTCCACAGAGACATGTAGGGTTATCATGATCCAGAAGATCCCATGCAGTGCCCCCACCCCCAGCACTGGATAAATGTATACTGGGTGGCATTGCATTACCTAGGACAGTGGCTCTTAACCTTTTCTTTAGCAGGAAACCCCTTTAAATATCTTTTGTTGCCACAGATCTCCAATACTTAATTCAAGATTTAAAACCCTAACAAAATGATAACAACAACAACACAATTACACCATCCATTAAACCTTCCCTCTGAGGCACTGGAGAGGGAGGGAAGACTTTTCTTCTGCTTCTTCCTGAAAGTTTGTGGCTAGAGCAGATTGAATAGCAATGCACAGGCCAAGCCAGCCAGCCATCCTTTGCCTTGGCTCTTGTCACATGGGCTGAGCAGTCTTAAAACCTTTGCAGACCCCTGTGAGGACATTGTGGTCACTGAGGGTCCGCAGACCACAGGGTAAGAACCACTGATCTGGGACATGCTGGAAAGGTGATGGTTGTGTGCTGGTGCACTGAGTAGTCTTCTGCTAGAAGCACTGAGTCACAGAGGGCAAAAAAAAAATCATGTAGGTCACCACAGAATTGTATAATATGCAGATCTAGCAGTAAAGAAGATGGATCTCATGAAAGAACAGGCTCTTGAGCCTGGTTCAGTTTGGGGCTGGAAAAGTTGACAATTTTGTTGGGTGGGCTCAGGCTGCTCTTGTTGCTATTAAAAGAGCTGTGTAACACTTTAGAGTTTATATTCTTTCCTTTTCTTTAGAGTAGCAAGTTCAGTGTGGTAGGTAACTTCCTCTGTCTTGGAGAATCTTTCTCTGCTTGAACTATAATCACGTGAAAAAGAAAGTACAACCTCTTTGAATTCTATGGTTTTACATATCAAGACATAATAACAATCACCTGTTCCTTAGCAGGTCTTAAAACTAGGTAAATTAAACCTCAGATAAACAACAACACATGACATATTACACTATCTCATGATTGTCAACAAAAATAAAGCCAAAATGGAAAAGCCATGTGTGAAAAACTAAGTACACCCTTATTGCTTCCATAGGAACTGAGATGCTAAGCAGCAGATAGGTGCTGCTAATCAAATGCCCTTGATCAATTGATGATCAGCAAATGTGACTACCTCTATAAAAGCCTCTATACCTCTATAAAAGTTTTAGCAGTTTTCTGGTCTGGAGCATTCAGGTGTGTGTTAACACAATGCCAAGAAGGAAAGACATCCGCAACAATCTTAGAGAATCAATTGTTGCTGCCCATCAATCTGGGAATGGTTATAAGGTCATCATTCTTCAGTGAGAAAGATTATTCAAAAGTGGAATCTTCCCAGGAGTGGACGTCCCAGCAAATCCACCCCAAAGACAGATTGTGCAATATTCAGAGAAATTGCAAACAACAACAACAACCACCACCAAGAGGTACATCTCAGACTCTACAGGTCACAGTTAGCATGTTAAATGTTAAAGTTCGTGACAGTACAATTAGAAAGACTGTACAAATATGGCTTGTTTAGAAGGGTTGCCAGGAGAAAACCTCTTCTCTCTAAAAAGAACATGGCAACATGGCTTAGGTTTGCAAAGTTGCATCTGAACAAACCACAAGATTTCTGGAACAATATCCTTTGGACAGATGAGACCGAAGTGGAGGTGTTTGGCCATAATGCACAGCAACACATTTGGCGAAAACCAAACACAGCATATCAGCACAAACATCTCATACCAACTATCAAGCATGGTGGTGGAGGGGTGATGATTTGGGCTTCTTTTGCAGCCATGGGACCTGGGAACCTTGCAGTCATTGAGTCAACCATGAACCCTCTGCATACCAAAATATTCTAGAGTCAAATGTGAGGCCATCTGACCAACAGCTAAAGCTTTGCTAAAATTGGGTCATGCAACAGGACAATGATCCCAAGCACACCAGCAAATCTACAACAGAATGGCTGAAAAAGAAAAGAATCAAGGTGTTGCAATGTCCCAGTCAAAGTCCAGACTTCAACCCGATTAAAATGCTGTGGCGGGACCATAAGAGAGCTGTGCATAAACAAATGCCTGCAAACCTCAAGGAACAGAAGCAACATTGTAAAGAAGAGTGGGCCAAAATTCCTCCACAGCAATGTGAGAGACTGATAAAATCATACAGAAAATGACAACTACAAGTTATTGTTGCTAAAGGTGGTTCTACAGGCTATTGAATCATAAGGTGTACTTAGTTTTTTCACACATGGCTTCTCCATTTTGGCTTTTTGTTGAATAAATCATGGCACAGCGTACTATGTAATGTGTTGTTCATCTGAGGTTGTATTTACCTAATTTTTTAAAAATTAATCTTTATCCATTTCTTGTTAGACAATACATCAACTCATCAACATTCCTTAACACATTATTCTCAGTCTATCATGCTTACAACATAAATCAAATAAAATAAATAAAACAGGTGAAATAACACAAATATTTTCATTGTTACTTCTGTTTTCATATCTTTACATTTCAAAATTCTGAACTCAGTTGTGGTAACTTCCAGTCTTGTTTTTGAATGAAGATAAACCCTTATTATTGTACCTATTCAAGGACTCTGTTTTGTTTAAACTCTGATAATTAATAACCTTGCTTTTTTTTGGTTATTTCTTGTCTCTCTGTGTGTTTCTGTCTAAATATCTAAGTATCTGCATATATTCCTAAGCCTTCGTGAGCTTCTATAACTAACTGTAACTGACTTTTTACATATTTCCCCTTATTCTTTATCGTGCTATATTCTGTTATTCTATTAGCTATTGTAACTTCTCATATCCTTCTACTTGTTTCCCTGTTAGATTTGTTGATCTTCTCATAATTCCTTTAAGAGATGAAAAAGCTTTTGAGATCAGAGTAGTATTAAATCTTTTTCATTGTAACACATTCCATTCTTTTCCCATAATTTTATTAATGGGACCCATTTTTTCAGTGATTTTTGTTTCTGTAAATTATGCAATTTTGCAGTTAGAATATCTAATTCCATCGTATCTTGTGTTTTAATGAGCCATTCATTGATTGTCGGTGGATCCAGAGTTTTCCATTTTTGGGCTATCACAAGCCTAGCTGCCGTTATAAGATATAATAGTAATCTCCAGAATTTTTCTCATTTTTTTCTCCCAATTTATCTGTCATGTTAAGTAGATATAATTCTGGTCTGGCCTCAAAATTAATCTGCAACAAACTTTCTATCCGTTTGTGAATGGTAGCCCAGAATTTTTGATGACCTTACAACTCCACCACATGTGAATAAGAGAACCCACATTTTTTTGTCATTTCCAACAATTATTGCTTATCAATTTATTAATTTTGTTCAGTCTCATTGGAATGTACTACCACCTTTGGGAGATTTTCATGAAATTTTCTCTTAAGTTTTGACTGGTTGTGAATTTATATGTTTTTTTCCTGGCGTTTTCCCCTGCGTCCAAGTCCAGCGTGTACCCCAGATCCTTCGCCCAATTTAACATATAATCTTTTATATTATCCTCTTCAAGTTGTCTACTCAATAATAACTGATATATTTTTGAATTTTTTTTCTTCTGATCTCTCCAGATAATCCTGTCTAAATCATTTTCTTCTCCTTTGAGATCTTCTGCTTCTAAATCTTCGCCAAATCTTGCTTTTAGTTGGCAATATGTGAAACAATTAATTTGGAATAGTTCTCTTAATTGTTCTTCAGGTTTCATTGTGTATTTTCCCTCTGGTCCTTTCTTCACTATTTCTTTATACTTTATCCACTGCTCTGTTGCTTTCCATCTATTTAAGAAAGCCGCTTGTGGTGATATCCATAATGGTATGTGAAAATAAAACATGTCTCTTATGTTTTTACACACCTTTAAAAGTGCTTTCCTTATTACATGATTATTGAAATCTTCATTTATTTTATCTTTATCATAGCAAAGGTAGGCATGCCACCCGAATCTGTTGTTATGGCCTTCTAAATTTAGAATTTTGTCATTTTCTAGTCTTATCCAATCTTCTAACCAAATTAGGGCTGATGCCTTATGTTTGTAGATCGGGTAGTTCCCTTCCTCCTCTGCTCTGTTCCTTGTGCCCAGTAGGTACTTCCACTTTATCCTTGGAATTTTATTATTCCAAATGAAGTTTCTTATGTCTTTTTCCCAGTCTGCAAAGGGTTTTTTCGTCAGCTATAATAGGTAGATTTTGAAACAAGAAATTCATCTTTGATAGAATAGTCATCTTACAGGCAGCTATTTTCCCCGAAAGTGATAACCCGAGCTTGTTCCATTTATCCATTTCATCCTTGATTTCCTTCCAAACTTTCTTGTAATTATTTATGAACAGATCATTATTTCTCTTTGTTAGCCAGATCCCGAGATATCTAACCTTTTTTTCAATCTTACATCCGGATTTCAATGACAATTGGTTATTTTCTAGATTAGACATATTCTTTGTCAAAATCGATGATTTACTTCTGTTGACTCTAAACCCAGCATGTTCTCCAAATTCTTCAATCAATGTCATGGTCTCCTTTATATTTTTAATTGGGTCCTCTAAGAATATCACCAGGTCGTCAGCAAACGCCCATAATTTATACTCATTTCCTTTTATTTTAACTCCAGATATATTAATGTTTGCTCGTAAACTTCTAGTAAAATCCTCTAGAACCAAAATGAATAACATTGGGGAAAGTGGACAGCCCTGCCTGGTGCCTTTTTTAATTGGTACTGAGGCCGATTTTTCTCCATTTATCACCAATTGACCGTACTGTTTAGAGTAAATTTGCCTCATTCTCTCTATAAAGGAGTATCCGTATTTACCTAATTTTAAGACCTGCTAAGGAACAGTTGATTGTTATTATGCCCTGATATGTAAAACCACAGAATTCAAAGAGGGTGTACTTTCTTTTTCACATGATTGTATATGGAAGATATATTCTTCATGTGGGATTCCAAATAGGAGTTTACATCTTGATCTTCTATTTGCTACAAAAGATACTGATGAGATGGCTCAGCAGCTTTCTGGAAGAATAAACACAATCTTTCATCATAGTCAGTGGATCATAATGGATTTTTCACCTTCAGACCCTTAGAAACGATATTTTCATGTCTGCAATTCTGTAGAGATATGTTACCTTTTTCAGGATGACCTTCTTCATAAGATTTACGGATCCCATTTCATGCAGTTAAATTTGGTGCCTTAAACTGCAAAAATTTTGAAGGGGATAATGGTATCAGTCTGTTATGGCAAAACAGAGTCTTGTCGGACCTTAAAGACTAAGAGTCTTGAGAGCCTTGTGGGACCTTAGAGACTAAAAAATTGTCTTTAGAATTTATTTGGCATAAGCTTTCATGGACTGCAGCCCACTTCATCAGATGCATAGAGTAGATAAAGAAAACATTTGGACTTCTTGGAAAAGCATTTGTCCCTTATCCACCAAAGGCAATTGAAATTGGATTCTATGACCACACTGATATATGGCCATGTGTCAACTGGTGTCTCCCCTGCACCGGTATCATTTGTGCACAAAACTGTGTTCAGTAGGTAGCAACAGAGTTGTCAGGAATGTTGAGAGCTGCTGTCATTGTTGCTCTATAAGCTGTTTTTTTCTACTACCATTGTGCTTGAGTTTGAAACTCAGAGGTCAGGCTTATGGTGTGCTAATGTAAGTCCTTCTCAATTGCTATGGGCATAGCAGGACCACCGAACTGGCATATCTGTTATACAATTATTATTATCCAAGTAATAATTTGAAATCTAAAGCTTCCAAGAACATCTACATTTCTTGGAACGGTGGCTAAAATAGCCTACAAGACCAGTGTTTAAGAATATTATCTTTTCAGACCAGAAGAACCTACACTTTATGGGAAAGATGAAGTTTTTCTTATTTTATATAGATCTTCAGTCATTTGAATGGGAGCAAGGTCTGTCCACACCAGAAACAATGAAAACATGATGCTTTACAATCAGGGCCTCCTTTATTAAGCCGTTTACCTGGTTGATTGGATACGTTTTATGTCAAAGTTCTATTAGAGGATAGATGCTCTAATGTAATCCTGTGAGTTGCTAAGTTTCTGTCTTTAGTTATTATTATCAGTTATTATTCTGTCTTTAGAAACTTCTAAAATTGGCCAGAGTATTTAAAAGCTTTTTTTCATTGAGTTTGTCGATTTCAATGTGACAATGGAATTTTAAATTTTGTCCTATTTATTATTTTCCAATTTTGTTTTGATTGTTCTGATGGGTTATGGACTGTAATAAACTATGATGATGATGATGATGATGATGATAGATTTGAAACAATACCAGCATCAGGCTTAGGCATATACAACATAGCAACTGAGGGAGCAGGAGAGCAAGTGTACTATTTTTGTGCTGCTGCCTAGAAGGAAAAGAAATACAGCACCATAGCCCCTGCAACTTTTGCTGGTCCACTGTAACCAAAACTTCTACCCACCCCATCCTATAAATGTCAAAAATTCAAAGACCGCAAACAATAGTGATTACACATTATTATCATTATCACCATTATCACAACAAGTAACCCCACACACATACCTGGCACATATTAAAAAAAAATAACCAGTGAATGTGGATAACCATATAATGATCACTGTTGACGTTCACCATGTGCACAGAGGTAGGGAATGATAATTAACAATCTCTGCCTTTTGGACATTCATGCAACCCTGAAATCTGCCCCTACTTAGAACAGAAGCTGCGCAATGGAAAAAGAATGACTTTGTGTCTACCATATCATCATAGTTGACCATTTCTCTTACATACTGACATGTTTGTTTTATAAAAGTACGGCATTGTTATGTGTGTGGGGAGAAACCCCAAAGGCTTTCATATACATATTTTGGATGAAGTAGAAGGTTCATTTTCCCCCCTTTTGTTTTCTTAGGGACGCAACGAAAATATATCTGATATATAAGTTACAATCAGCTTTCAAGCAAAATCAACCCAGAATGTAGAGCTCGAATTAAATATGAACACCAGTTTGACATTTTGTTATTTGATGGATTTACGTTTGACAAGAGTGAGCCCTGAGCAGCTGCTCTGATGGGATCCAAAGAACACAACAGAAAGGATCGAATCATGGCACATTTTAACCCAGGAAATTATTTTGATTTGGCAAAAGTGGAATCAGTACTCTCATGTCCCTTCTTTAATTATGTCTATGCAGCAAGAACGGTAATCAGAATGCCTGTCATCAGAAAGCACAAATCCAAACACAGCTTTGGCCATGACAGTCTTTGGAAATGGCTCAAATACATCAGCATGACTTTTATTTCCAAGCCAAAGATTTGAGCAACATTTTAGTTCTCTAGTGGGCTGGAGAACACAGAAAGCTAAGAAATTTCCTAAGGGATATCTTTGAACATGTCACATTACAGGATGAACCTACAGTTTATTAAAAGAGAGTAGAGTGTTTTTGTTCAAAGTTTTCACTGGAACATCATGTTATTAATTTGTCATGTCCTGGTAATATACTTGGAACTCGTTAAATCCCACCACCTATTCCTGGTTCTTCCCACAGAATCCTGATTAAGAGAGCTCAGAAGCATTAGTAGACGAATTAAACTGGTGTGGAAGCCAAATTGAGGAAAGCTGAAGGTGCATCCACAGGCCAACAAAGGTTGATGAGCTAGCTATGTCCCTCCCCCAGGATGAGGCCACAGATACAGTCTTAGGCAACAGGTTAGGTAACAGGTTTGCATAGCAAAAGCTTAAGCAAAGGAATCCTTGCTGTGCATAAGCAAGCTTCTTTCCTCCACTTCTAGGACCACCTGGGAAAGGAGATTGTTTCTCACAAGAAAATGTTGGCCTCACATCTTCCTATCTTTTGAAATGTCATATGAAGCCTCTGGCCTCCGAATACACCCTCAACCCACTCCATGCTTGCTTTGAGCTGTTCGATACTATTCTCTGTGTTGCTCAGGTGTCAGCTGGCATACTCCCCTTGTGCCAAGAGCCATACTCCCTACATAGAGCCCAATGTGAAAGTATTAATCAAGAACAAAGAATGCTGTACCAACAAAACACATGGACTAGATCACATTTAGGGCCTATTTCGGCCTCCCTGGTTCTGTTGAGGGAATTGTATGAACAGACTGCTTCGGCTCATTTTCTAAAGCTGATGGGCTGCCAAACATTTGGGGAAAGTCTGCATGTACATTGCCACCACTCACAATGAAACCTTGATGTGGTAGCTTCTGCTGTCGCCACATAACTAACCTAGTCTAACAGAGCTTTCACAAAAATTGGTTAACACAACTCTCATCTACTGAGTCTACCCAAGAGATATACTTTAGAGCTAAGTAAACTCTGAGATTTGTAGGATATACTGTATTTAGTGATTTTCTATTTGCTAGACTACTGGCCCTCAACTGAGGTCAGAACTTCAAATGGTGTCTCACCCTATTTTCTTTTAATCTTTTGTTCTGCATGCTTTTAAAAAGAAGGGGAAAAACAGAGGAAAGCAACAAGTGTGGGAACAGGGAGAAGAACTTATGAAGACATCTACAGAACAAAGTTAAGAGTGGGTCTGCTGAAGCAGGTTGTGTTAAAGGTCCCTGTCTGAAAGGGCTTCTCCTATACTACCCCTTAAGATTGGAGAGTTTCATTTACCCTTCCATCTAGTTCCTGTTTCATCAGCTGGTATTTTCGCCTACATTTTACATTTTCTTCTTCTTTATGGGTTAGCTCTTCTGTCAGCTTATCACATTCAATTTTCATCTTTTCCACCTGTCGACGATGAGCTTTTACCAAATTTCTTTCTTCTAAAAGTTCTGCCTATTGAAGATAAACAAAGAGGGAACAAAATTAAGTATGTTTACAATGTGTGTGTGCCTTCAAGTTGCCTGTCAACTTCTGGTGACCCCATGAATTTTATGGGGTTTTCTTAGGCAAGGAATACTCAGAGGTGGTACACCTGTATTTAAATTCCCAACTCCTTGGCTGAAATTTTATGTCCAATTTATTTTAGGGAGTGAGGTTTATACATAATTCTCTTTATTTGAAGAAAATCTCAGCTTTCTAATCTACATTGTATATCACATTACACCATAATATCTTAAATGCTATGTAATACATAGAGTTTCTATCCAATACGTGTTTTGATAGCTCTATCTTTCAAATATTTGCTTCTGCTGCTGAAAACATGGCAGCCTCTGTGTTGCCAACATTTTTTTCACAGTGGTCCCACAATATTCTTCTTTCATGATAATCTGACACCCCTCTGTAACTGTGGACACCAATATATATTTATCAAGAATCACAAAGGCGCCCACTTTTACACTGATCTTGGGAAAGTTCCTTTTCGGACCACAATTTCCAGAATCCCCAATGAACATGGCCAATGGTCATACTGGCTGGGGCTTCTGAGAGTTATACTCCCAAAAAAGTAACTTTTCCAAACTCTAGTTTTATAGAAGTAAAGCAAGATGAACTATGCAGTAGATCTGGATAGAAGCTACAGGTAAGGTAATCAGAAAATACAGTCAGCTCTGCATGTCCATGGATTTTGTGTTCATGGATTCAACTTGCCACAGCTTGAAAACATTCCAAAAACAAAACAAAAACAAAAAACAAATCTTGATCTTGCCATTTTATATAAGGGACACCATTTTGCTATACGACTGTATATAATGAGACTTGAGCATTTATACATTTTGGTATCCATGGGGGGCAGGGGTGTTAACTGTAACCAAATCCCAGTGGATAACAAGGGCCCATTTTTGTTAACCATTTGGTGGCAAACAGGTTTGAAACAAATAATCTACTAAATCACTAATTAAACCAAATCAATTCATAATGGCAATTTTCATTAAACCAACAGCTAGCTTCCAGCATCTAGCACAACTGGTGCTTTAATTCCCTGCATTTTATCCTATAGAATATCAAGTCTTTATAAGAAAAACTGTAGAGCAGAGACTTCTTACAATAAGTATTTACTCATTATAAGGAGAATAGAACACCTTGCACAGTGGTTACACATTTGCGCAGATGCCCTTCCTTGACACAGTGCTCATCTTGCACAAAAATATCAAACTGTGGTCTCCACCCCACCCTGTCTCACCTGCCATTCTTCTGCTTTTTTCAAAATGACATCAAACACATATCCTGAGCACCTATTGCACCTATTGAACCTATTGATCACAACATGATTGGTGATGGCCAACAACTTCTACCCTACAATCAGTGCTATATGACAATCTGTTCTTAACTAAATTAAAAGATCACACATTCTACCAGGCAGAAATATAGGGGAACCATGCAGGTAGATTGTACCCTTCATGACAGAGACTTAGAGAGCTGGGTATGTTTAGCCTGGAAAAAAGACAGTTAAGAGGTAATATGATAGCCCTGTTTAAGTATTTGAAAGGGTGTCACGTTGAGGATGGAGCAGGCTTGTTTTCTGCTGCTCCAGAGACTAGAACACAGAGCAATGGATGCAAGCTCCAGGAACAGAGATTCCACCTCAACATTAGGAAGAACTTTTTGACAGTCAGAGCAGTTTGGCAGTAATAATAATAATAATAATAATAATAAAATTTATTTATACCCCGCCCCTCTGCTAAAACAATCGGGGCGGCTTCCAACAATTAAAACATTATAATAATGACTAAAAACACCACCCACCCCCATAAAAAGACATTAAACACTATAAAATTAAAACCATCTAACTAAAAACTCTCTCTCTCTCTCTCTGGCTTTTCTTCGCAAACGAAGATTCAGGAACGACTCATCCCGCGCCTTCTGCAAGCGCGCTGATGACTAAAAAGGCCAATCCGAGATAAACAAGTCCGGTTGCAAAAAGCGCAGCAGAAGGACTCCTTGGGTGATGTTTTTGGGTTGTGATTCTTTCTGCGTTGTCGTTTCTCTTCAAGACTTGTTCGTCGTGAGTTCTCAAATAAGGCTGCAGCATTGTGGATATTGCGTCTCCATGCCTCCCGATGTGAGGCCAGGGCGGACCACTGTTGGTGATCAATTTGGCCAAGCCTGAGATGTTGTTTCAGGGAGTCTTTGTATCGCTTTTTTGGAGCGCCCCTCTTACGCTGACCCGTGGCGAGTTCACCGTAGAGTAGTATTTTTGGGATTAACTAAAAACACATTAAAAACAAATATATACATGATTTAAAAAACCAGGAGACACAGCTCCTGAGGCCAGGATCTAATCAGGAAAGGCCTAGCGAAAGAGATCCGTCTTTAGTGCTTTTTTAAAGCTACTCAAGCTCGTCAGCTGACGGATCTCGTTCGGTAGGCCATTCCATAAATTGGGGGCGATTACCGAAAAGGCCCTCTGGGAGGTTGCAGACAGCCTAGATGTTTGTGGCTGAAGCAAATTCCTCCCAGAGAACCGGAGTGCGTGGGGAGGATTGTATGGGAGGAGGTGGTTCCGGACATAAGTTGGACCCAAGCCATTTAGGGCTTTAAAGGTAATAACTAACACCTTATACTGGGCCCAGAAACTGATAGGCAGCCAGTGGAGAGATTTCAATACTGGAGTTATGTGGTCTCTCCGAGATGTTCCCGAGACCACTCTGGCTGCCATATTTTGTACCAACTGAAGTTTCTGGACCAAGCACGAGGGTAGCCCCATGTAGAGTGCATTGCAGAGATCTAGACGAGAGGTTACCAGTGCATGCACCACAGTCTCAAGGTCCCTTACAGGGTCACTGTTCACCACGGCCAAACAAATGAGGACGGAGAAAGCTTGTTTTCTGCTGCTCCAGAGACTAGAACATGGAACAATGGATGCAAGCTCCAGGAATAGGGATTCCACCTCAACATTAGGAGGAACTTTCTGATAGTAAGAGCTGTTCAGCAGTGGAACACACTCCCTTGGAGCGTGGTAGGGTCTCCTTCCTTGGAGGTCTTTAAACAGAGGCTGGATGGCCATCTGTCAGGGATGCTTTGATCGTGATCTCCTGCGTGGCAGGGGGTTGGACTGGATGGCCCTCGTGGTCTCTTCCAACTCTACAATTCTATGATTCTATGAATATTTCTGGGATCAACCAGAAGCTTGATTATACCATCAGAACTAGGCTGGACTGCCATAAAAAAGACACAAGGTAAAGAAAATACATTTTATACAAAGAAAAAAACAAAGTCCAGATGGCCACACAATGGAGAACACCATATCTCTTTCATGGTGGAAAGACTGCTGCTGTTAGTATATTCTGAGACATGGATCTATCCCAATTTTTAAAAAATAAAACCAATCACTGTTTATCTCCTGAGACTGCCATCCTAGTCTGAAGCATAAACCTTTCCCTCCTTCTTCATTACATGAAGAAACAACAAAAGTACTAAGACTTTGGAGTGGGTGGCGGGGAGTGCAATTATAGTGCTAGCTCCAATCTTGCTGATTTTTTCTAGCTTTTTTTGCTAGCTTTTTTCATCCTGTTGGACATGTCCTCATTCTTCCAGAGGACGCAACAGACAGCAATAAAAATGTGGAATACAAAGCAACCCAATCAAGTCTGTACATCAGAATGAGAAAAGTGAGCAGCTTTTGTGGCTTCCAGGGTCCAAATGTGTTGCCCCAAGTGTCTCCAAAGGCTCTCTAGAGGGCATGAGAGCAACTCTGACATGTTTTCAGCCCCCTCCCTCAGGTTATTTTAGGACCAAGACAGGCCTTTTCTAAAACACAAAATGACCAGAAGTCAACTTCAGGGGCATTTCCAGTTAGGAGAAAGGGGGGGGGAAAGGCCTCCCCTTGGCCTCAAACAACCTGGGGAGGGGGGCTAAAAACATGGCAAAATCCCCTGACCGCTAGAGGGCATTGGAATATTTGAAGGCAAAACAGGGAATTATTTTTGCATGGGGGGGTGCAATCTTGTGGGGGCTGAATGCAGCCCCCTAGTCGCCACCATTGCAACAGTTGTCCACCCATGTTGTACATCTTTAGAAAAATGTAGTAGAGGGGCACACATCACACAAATGAAACACTAGCACCACACTATTTACCAACTAGCTCCTCACATTCTATGTTTGCATATTAACATGTGCATTCTGTTACATACAGCAAACTCTTCCTCCATGTGCCAGGTAAATGCTCATTTGTGAAAGTAGTTTGTATGCAGTTACAGTATGGTGTCAGCATCTTCTCGCTATTTAAAATTATTAGAAAGAAAAAAATCAAGGAATCATTCCCATCTCATCTTCTTGAGAACCTGTTTGAATGTTTAGATAGTTTGTTTTAAATCCCTTACAGCTGTGAATAGTATAGGCAATATCTGCAGCATTTCACAAGTAGGTGGAATGGATGGGTAAGATTTGAACAAGCATGGGCAGGGCTTTAATGCCCTGGATACTTTTTGGTACCTTCCTGTCACAAGTAAAATCAGAATAAATGTATTATACAAATAATAGCTCTTGCATCTCCTGAGTACATACCATCACCAAAATGAGAAAGATGACAATATGCACAAAGAAAGCAAGACTCAAAAAAGGCTAGGAACAAGTAAAGACAACATGTGGTTTTAGCCACCATACCACACCTATCTGATGTGCTTGAGTGGCTTCTCTTCTTATCTCATTTTAAACCTGAAGACATATTTATGAGAAATTGAGAAACCTTCCTCATTAGCAGCTTGCTCAACTACCTCTCTGCCACAAAAAACACAGAATGCTATCCAAAGGAGAGAAATGTCAACTATCCTACGCAGATACCTTCAACATTCCGATGTGACTAGCTGCTTCTTCCTTTTCTTGACTGAACAGCTTCATCATCTCTTGGACACGTTGGTCATGTTTTGTTTTCACCTGCTGAAGCTCTGACTGAAGTTCTGCCAGTTCCTGTTGGTGGACATCCCTCTCCAACTTCAGCTGCTTACTGACAGCAGCCATCTCCTCCTGATTAGATTCCTGTTGCTTCTGGAGTTCTGTCAGGGTCTTGTGCACCTCCTTCTTTGATTTCTCCTCTTCTGCTATTCGGTTGGTTAATTCAGCCCGAATTGCACTCAGGTTTTTTATAGCTGCTTGCATCTCTAACAGTCTTGCTTGGTCCTTTTCATGGATCATGTTAATAGTTGAAAGCTCCTCCTCTAGACGTTGTTTATCTGTTTGTATCTGGCTCTGTGTTAGGCTCTGCTTTTGCAGCTCACTGTTCAATTTATCTGCAGTTTCTCTGACATCCTTGATCTCTTGTTCAAGAGCTATCTGTAGTGATCTAGATTCATTGAGCTTTACTTCTCTACAACGCAGCTCCTCTTCTTGTTTGGCTCTCTTCTCAAGAACATCAGTCAGCTCCTTCTGAAGGTTTTCCATCTGGTGCATGGTAGAAAGAAGCTGACTCTTCAAGTCATCCTTTTCTTTAAGGGCCTAGAATTCAAGGGGGGGTAAGGAGGTTAGAGAGAGAATCAAAAGCTCACCAGGAGTCTAAGCATGGTAAAGGTAGGGAACTTGTTGCCCTCCAGATATTCCTGACCCAACCTGAATGGTCAGTGCTGAGGGATGATGGGAACTAGTGCCCAACAAGATCTGAAGACCAACATGTGGCCCACCTTGTATTATGGGGAAATGGGGAATGGCCCAAAACAACACTATTGAGAAAAAGAGAATGTCCATGACCAAAGAGAATGTCAATGGACAGTTCCATGAATTTTTCACTCATTCTCCTTGAATTTTTATTCTTATTACTTTACTTCTTTATAGAAGGTTATGGTTTACTTAATGTCAGAAGTCACTCAAAGTGAACTATAGTAAAATAAAAAAAGATTTTAAAATGAAAAAGGGTAACTAATAATTAAAAATAAACCAATTTTTAATGGGCTTTAATGTTGATTTTTGTATACACTTGTCTTTCCGTATCCACGATTTGGTATCCACGGATTTAAACACTCACAGCTTGAAAATATTCTTTAAAAAATAATAATCTAAAAAGAAAACCTTGATTTTGCCATCTTAGATAAGGGACACCATTTTGCTATGCCATTGTATATAATGGGACTTGAGCATTCACGGATTTTGGTATCCATGGGGGGTTCTGGAACCAAACCCCAGTGAATATGAAGGGACAACTGTACTCCATTACCATTTTTTATTTTGAATATTGTGATAAACAGACAAATCAATTGTTTTTGTTTTTGTTATTATAGTCCATCAAGTTGGCTTCAACTTACAGCAACCCTGTGAATGACAGACCTCCAAGAGACCCTGCTATTAATAGTCCTGCTCAGGTCTTACAAAATCAGAGTCATGCTTCTTTTACTGAGTCAATCCGAGTGAAATATTGTTTTCTTTTCCTACTGCCTTCCACTTTACCAAACATAATCTTTTCCAATGATTCATGTGTTACAGGCCAGGCTTATTTTGGTTGCCAACTCTGAGGCTTGGAAACATACACATAGAGTACAGAGTATAACCTATAGAGTACAAGGTATAACACAGAAAGATAGTTGTAATAGAATGTAGGTACATGTGCATTACAGAGAATAAAGAGTCTGGCTAATGGAAGAAAGAATGCCTAATCAAAGGAGGGGGAAAAGAAGAGAGATCTGCTTTTCTATCAACATTAAGATACAAGCAGATTTGATCACTAATGACACTCCTAGCAGGTGCAATGGTTGATGCAATCAGGAGGGAGGGCAGCCAAAAGCCAAGATGCAACTCTATACAGTTTCTTCATATTATCTCTAATAGGACCCAGAGCGACATCATATTTAAGATCTCTGTTTTGATGCTAATGGACAGACTAATCTTGTCTCTTTTTTTGATAGCGTTACAAACTTGATAGATAAAGGAAATGCTGTGGATATAGTGCATCTTGATTTCAGTAAGGCCTTTGACAATGTACCTCATGATATTCTTGCAAAAAAAAAATAGTAACATGTGGGCTAGACAATGCAACTGTTAGGTGGATTTGCTATTGGTTGACCGACTAAACCCAAAGGGCAGTCACCAATGCCTGTTCTTCATCATGGAGAGAAGTGACCAGTGGGGTGCTACAGGGTTCTGTTCTGGGCCCAGTGCTATTCAACATCTTTATCAATGATGTGGATGAGGGAATAGAGGGCATGCTTATCAAGTTTGCAGATGACACCAAATTAGGAGGAGTAGCTAATACCCCACAGGACAGGATCAGAATCCAAAATGACCTGAACAGATTAGAAAGCTGGGCCAAAACTAACAAAATGAATTTCAATAGGGAGAAATGTAGACTACACTTGGGTAATAAAAATGAAATACACAGATATAGGATGGGTGACACCTGGTTTGATGGCAGTACATGCAAAAGAGATCTAGGAGTCTTAGTGGACCACAAGCTGAACATGAGTCAGCAGTGTGATGTGGCAGCTAAAAAAGCCAATGTGATTCTAAGCTGCATCAATAGGAGTATAGTGTCTAGATCAAGGGAAGTAATAGTGCCACTCTGTTCTGTTTTGGTCGGACCTAACCTGGAATACTGTGTCCAGTTCTGGGCACCACAATTCAAGAAGGATGTTGAGAAGGTGGAATGTGTACAGAGGAGGGTGACCAAAATGGTGGAAGATCTGGAAGCCATGCCCTATGAGGAGCGGCTTAGGGAGCTGGGTATGTTTAGCCTGGAGAAGAGAAGGTTAAGAGGTGACATGATAGTCATGTTTAAATATTTGAAGGGATGACATAGTGAGGATGGAGCAAGCTTGTTTTCTGATGCTCCAGAGACTAGGAAACAGAGCAACAGACTCAAACTACAGGAAAAGACTCCACTCTTGATGGAGTGCAGTCTCTCGACAGTATTACTCTAAACCTCTCTGACACACTCGGACCCTCTCATTGTGTTAAAGTGTGTATCCAAGAGAGGAGGAAATGACTAATACTTATAAATATATTCTAGACCAATGATTCCCAGACTTTGGTCCTCCAGATCTTTTGGACTTCAGCTCCCAGAATTCCTGACTGTTGACCAAGCTGGTTAAGGCTTCTGGAGCTGCAGTCCAAAACACCTGGAGGACCAAAGTTTGGGAACCACAGTTCTAGACTGACTGTTGCCTCTCGTATAACTGAATATACTAGAGTTATTTCAGGTTATAGGTTCCTTCTGTACTTCTGGCAGCTTTTAAATCCCACTAAGTAGAACTTACTTTTGACAGACTGTACAGTAGGTGAATGATTAATTATAAAGCATCATGGTAATGAAGCCCACCTACTTTTCAGATCTGGAATACATCACATTTGAGCCTTTGGAAAATGTAAATAGCCTTTTGCTGTCAAAACCATTCTTCATATGTTGGTTGATTATTCCCGAATTGCAATGAAATGCTTAATTACTGGTTTAAAACATTTAGTTTTCTGATGGCCATCTGCCACACCTATCCTCCTTATATGTTTTTACCTCTACTGTAGAAAGACTAAACTACTATTTTCATACTGTTCATTTTCCACCCATACTTATTATTGCATCAAAACTGTGCTTCCTGTTCAAGCCTTTAGAGATTACCTTTGCTACTGGGTATCACTCATGAACATTTAATTGAAATACTAATTGCTATATTTAATTGCTAATTTTCAACCTAATTACTAAAAAAAATTAAAATTCACTAAATCACAAAACCTAAGCCTATAAAACATTAGCACTTTAGGTTATTAATACTGTACTGTCAGTGAACAAAGAATGTAGCAATACAGCAACAATGGAGGAATGAGAATCCTCAAGGAATTCTAAACATTGCATTGTGTGATCTATTTGTGAAAGGGGCAGCAACCTTAGCATGTCTATATTCAATAGTTGCTAGTTTGCAAGTCTTTCCATGCATAGCATGTATTCATGTCATTTCCTATTTGTGGTCTTAGTCAGACCCTGAGTTTAGTCTGAGTTTGCCCATTCTCCAGTCTGCTCTCTCTCCTCCATGTCAGAAGAGTACATGTTGCAGAGCCTCTTACTATGAGATGTTATCAAAACATTAACATTTGTAAGCAGACTGACTTTAAAGAAGAGTAAGCCTGTTTTAATTATTTGCTTAGACCTTTCATATGTAGGGTGTTGATGTGGGACTGGTTGTTGTTCATCTTCTGTTTGCAAATACTAATTACTCTGCTCGTGAAGTACATTTTCCTCAATAATTGGACACTGCTAATCCATTTGGTATCCTGAGAACTGGTAGTGACCAAGATACATTATTTTGTTATCAGGGAAGCTGTATAACTATTTCAAGGGGAGAAGCAGTTGACAGCCATTGAAAACTGTCTTCTTTATAAAACCAGTAAGCAAACCCTTACATGTCAGTCCAGAGTCACTTTGCCTCATCTGGAATACTGCATTTGGTTCTGGACACCTCATTTTAAGAAGGACATAGACAGGTTGCAGCAGGTCAGAGAAGGGCAACAAGGATAAAAGGTATGGAGAACAAAACATATGAAGAAAGGTTGAAGGAGCTGGGCTTGTTCAACTTGGTGAAAAGAAGACCAAAGGGTGATATTATTGCACTTTTTAAATAGTTCAAGGGCTGTCACAGAGAGGAGGGGGAGGCCTATTCTCTGCTGACCCAGAGGGAAGGACCATGTGTAATGGTCTGAAGTTACAGGACAATAATTTTCATAGAATCATAGAATTGCAGATTTGGAAGAGACCACGAGGGCCATCCAGTCCAACCCCCCTGCCATGCAGGAAATCTTGATCAAAGCATCCCCGACAGATGGCCATCCAGCCTCTGTTTAAAGACCTCCAAGGAAGGAGACCCCACCATGCTCCGAATTTTGACTGAACATTTGAAGGAACGTCTTGACAGTAAGAGCAGTTTACCAATGGAACCAATTGTCTAGAGAAACAGTGGGGTCTCCTTCTCTGGACGTCTTCAAAAAGAGGCCAGACAGCTACCTGCCAAGGATGCTCTGCACTGAGCAGGGGGTTGGATTTGATGGTCTATGAGGCCCATTCTTGCTTTATGGTTGTATGATCCATTAGGGCAGCTCCACACTTGAGCTGGAAAAATAATTGCTATTTGTAAATCAGCATTTCCAACAGCAAATATGAAAATAAGTTTGTAGACTTCCTCAGAGCATCTAGTAGGCCACTGCTGGAAACACAATGCTGAACCAGATAAACAAAGAACAGGCCTGTTATGAATAGGCCAAAATGCAGAAGAGGAACATGTGCACATATACATCCTTGAACATACATATACATTCATTTAAGGATTCCAAGCTGATCAGGATTCCCAACATCATGTACAGAAAGGATGAATGGTTCATATGCACATATTGTTGGTCATAAATATTGTAGTAGCTACCCTACGCATGTTGTGGGAAACAGTGTAAACTGTCCCTGCCACTGGTCTTGTTGATTGGGGCTGTTAGGAGCTGCAGTCCAAAACATTCTACCTCAACAGATTCCACCTCAACATTAGGAGGAACTTTCTGACCGTAAGAGTTGTTCAGCAGTGGAACACACTCCCTCGGAGTGTGGTGGAGTCTCCTTCCTTGGAAGTCTTTAAACAGAGGCTGGATTGCCATCTGTTGGGGATGCTTTGATTGAGATTTCCTGCGTGGCAGGGGGTTGGACTGGATGGCCCTCGTGGTCTCTTCCAACTCTACAATTCTATGATTCTATGATCTGCAGGGCATCAGACTGTCTTAACTTGCGTTACATCTCTGCTGCATGACATACTAGGAGCAACCTGCCTATATATCACATAAAGAACGAAGCTGCCCTTTAAAAAAAATCAACAAGTTGATTTGCATAGACCTAACTAGCCAGATTTCTAATTGAGGGAGGTATTATTGCTTTTGTGTTTAAAGCTCCAGGCAGATTCCAAAATCATCTTATCAAAGCCAACTAAAGATAGTTGCTTAGATTAGATTTTGTTGTTGTCATTGTTGTTGTGTGCCATCAAGTCACTTACAGCAACCCTACGGCAGCCCTAGCACATGGTTTTCTTGGCAAAATTTGTTCAGAGGGATTTTGCCTTCATCTGAGGCTGAGAGTGTGTGACTTGCCCAAGGTCAGCCAGCGGGTTTCCATTGAGGAATGGAGAAACTGAACCCTGAATCCCAAAGTCCTAAGTGCAATGCTCAAACCACTACACCACACTGGCTCCCATGAGCTTACATTTAGCTGATCAAAACTTGATCAGACACCCACCTCAAAAAATAAATTACAAGTACCATGCTAAACACAGCTGAAGAAGACAAATAGCCATTACATTATAAATACATTCGCAGAAAACCATAAGGAGAGCTGGGCTGAATCAAATCAAAAATCTATTTAGTCTAGCATCTTGTTTCCAACCATGGCCTAAATATTTGATTGAATCAAACCAATCTATTTTGAATGTACCTATTAAAGGTCATCTCTTCTCCCTCTTTTTCAAAAGCCTACCAATAACCCAGTTGCTCCAGCTGTCCATGTTCCATGCAATGGGGTCACCTCACCCCACAGTGATTTAATAAAGACCTCTCCCCCTACTCAGATCATGGCCATCAATTTTAAAATCTGTAATTAGTAAATAAGATTTATATACATATATTTTTAAAAGTCTTGAAACTGGCTGTGAGGAATGTTGCTAGGATTGTTGGCTTGAAGGCAAAGGAAAGTATAAACAAATCCCATACCAGTTTGTTCTTCTCCATCAATTGGCTGTGAAGTTCAGTCTGCTTTTCTAGTTCATGTTCCAGTTTCTTACACCTTAGCTTCCAATGTCTAATAGATTCCTGAGCTTTCAGTTTTAACTCCTCCTTCTTCTTTTCATTCTCTAGCCTGAGCACTTCAGATTGTCTGAATTCAGCTAGGTACCTCTCTGCTTCCTTAGTCGACTCTTCCAACTGCTGAGCCAGTTCTGTAACCTGGAGTTCTGCCGCTCTGCGTTCGTTCTCACAGACCCTGTAGTTACTCTGTATCTCTTTCAGCTGGCTCAGCATCCTTTGCTGCTGGCTCTCCCTTTTTTCCAAGTCAGAGGTTAAAACCTAGAAGGCATCACAACAGATTAAAAGATTGTCCTGGGGAATACAGAAATAACACATATATTTAAGGCCATATCAGAATCAAAAGCCTTCGAGTGCATAGAGCAACAGCAGCAATTTTTCAGCTCCCCACAACCATGCCAGTTCAAGATACCCTTCCTTTCTACTTCCAATGAAATAATTAATTGAAACAGCTGTACATTCACATGTTTTGAATGATCTGAACAGGCTGTTCTGCCAACTTGGAAAGACAGATATCTGCTTTGTCCTGTAGAACTTGCACATATAAAGACAAAAGAAGCAAGAAGCACAGATACCTGACACAAAAAATATGTCCTGCAAAAGGATGTTCTTGTTTTAGAGCAGTGATTGTCTACCTTTGTACTTTCAAATATTCTGGACTTCAACTCTCAGAATCCCTGACCATTGGCCATACTGCTGGCACTTCTGGAACTTGAATTCCAAAATATCTAGAGGGCCAAAGGTGGAAAACCGCTGCTCTAGAGAATAGTGGCTTTAATAAACTACCTTTTACACTGTAACCCTTTTCAACTCATTTCTTCTGCCAAAGAACCCCTGCATGTTTGCCATAGATAACTACACATTGCGGACATCTACAGAGGTACAAAGAGGTATATATATAGCCTATGTGGAATATTTCCTAAATCTCTTGACCACACATGAATAGTAATTGTGCCCCCAAACACAGAACTTACTCCTTGAAACTATACAGCCAAGAGCACTATAGTTTCAGACAAACTGTCTTAAGGAAGTAGTAATAAAACAAAAACAAAAACAAATGAAGTCAAGCTCCTCCGTTAGAAAAACCTGAAAACACTCCGTGACATAATATCTTTATTAGGGTCAACTACAATATTACAAAACAGTGAACTATTAAAAAAAAAAAAGGAGCATCTACCATTACAGGTTGATCACTGTATCCATGGATTTGGTATCCACGGTTTTACTTAACCACGTCCATTTGGAACCTTCTAGAATCTTATGTAACCGTTTGGCAGTAACCCTGCCCACTCTCTCCCTGCCTTATATAAGGGCCCTTCCCGCCTAAATGCCTCATTTCCATGAACACCGCTGTAGCACCATCCAACAGAACCAAGGACAGCAGGACAAGAGGGGAGGATGGGTGTGTCTGTGTGAATTCACAGATGACCACTCAAAGAACTACAGTTACAGGTAAGCAACCTGTTCTTCTTTGTGGTCTCTGTGAATACACACAAGTGGGAGACTAGCAAGCTACATCAAAAGGTGAGGGGAATCCTATGCGCATGAGGCAGACTGGGCACCCTCCACACCAGTGAAAGGTCCAAAAATGACACAGACAACAAAATCAAGAATACCACACTGTATTGCAAACATGTCAGTTCCATGAACGCCGCTGACACATACGGAACCTTGCAAAGGGAGTCACCGCCATTGGGGCCATGAACCCCAGAGTTAAAATCATAGAATCATAGAATTGTAGAGTTGGAAGAGACCACAAGGGCCATCCAGTCCAACCCCCTGTCACGCAGGAGATCACAATCAAAGCATCCCTGACAGATGGCCATCCAGCCTCTGTTTAAAGACCTCCAAGGAAGGAGACCCTACCACGCTCCAAGGGAGTGTGTTCCACTGCTGAACAGCTCTTACTATCAGAAAGTTCCTCCTAATGTTGAGGTGGAATCTCTGTTCCTGGAGCTTGCATCCATTGTTCCATGTTCTAGTCTCTGGAGCAGCAGAAAACAAGCTTGCTCCATCCTCATTTGTTTGGACGTGGTGAACAGTGACCCTCCAATATTGCAGGCACTTGGAAACCGCCTTTACCAAAGCTGCAAACCTGTTGTCCAGCAAAAGTGCAAGACCTCACACAGAGTCCAGTAGGAAGCCTATGAAGTACACCCGTTGAATTGGCTGGAGTTTTGACTTGTTGTAGTTCACAACAAGCCCCAGTTGGCGGAGGAGAAGCAGGGTACAGTATATGTTGCGTGCCAGTTGCGAAGGGGACTCATCAAAACCAATCATCGAGGTAGGGGAACAGGATCCTGCCTCTGTGACAAAGCCACACTGCCACCACAGCAATGCACTTCGTGAACACACATGAGTCTGTACACAGACCAAATGGAAGGATACAAAAACAATAAGTATCGGTGCCAATGGTGAAACACAGAAACAGCCTGTGTGCAGAACAGATAGACATGTGAAAATATCTGTCTTTCAGGTCGAGCATGGAGAACAAATTGCCAACCTGTAGCAGTGGCAGCTGGAAGCATGACCATCTGGAAACGATTGGTACGGATGTAGGAATTCACCTCCCAGAGGTCCAAGATGGGACACAGCCCTCTGTCTTTCTTGGAGACTAGGAAGTACAAGGAGAAAAAACCCCGGTTATAGTGGGCATGTAGGGAAGGCTCCACGGCACCTTTGAACAAGAGAGTATGCACCTCTTTCAGCAAAGGTATTGGTGGTAGGGTGGCGTGGTAGACCCCGAGAGGGGGCAAGCGTTGGAACTCAATGGCATATCCTTTTGACTATGTCCAACACCCGTGTCTGTGGTTATAGAGGTCCAGGCGAGAGAGAAGCAATGGGGGTGGTCACAGAATGGTGGAAGAAAGACAGGCGAAAGAAGGGTAAGAGAAGGAAAGTCCTGCTGACAGTCATACCCGTTGTTTGCCCTGGTCAGCGGTCTTCCTCTTAAATGCGACTTGAAATGGCCACCAGTTTGGAATTTCCGGGAGGAAGATACCGCAGGTAATGGGGGGGTCGTTGAGACAGAGCAGAAGGCAGGCTGAATGGGTGGCAATAAGAATGGAATCTACGCCAATGAGATTTAGACCGGAAAGAAGGTTGGGTAAGGAACCCAAACTTCTGAGTGGCAGACCTCATTTTATACGCATGTTCCAATTTTGAGTCCGTATCGCCATTAAAAAGTCCATTTTCATCAAACAGAAGGTCTTCTATGACCAACCTAGCAGAGTGGGAGAGGCCCAAAGACTGTAACCAGGCATGCCTCTGAAGGGCAACAGCGCTGGCGAGGATCTTGCCAGTACACTCAGCTGCATGTTTTGCCAACTAAACCTGCTGTGACGCTAGGGAGTAAGCCTCATTCCTCAACACAGTGACAACACGACGATTTGTATCAGGCAGCTTATTGAAGTAGGGAGCCACTTTCTTCCATAAGAACTTCTGATAGACCCCCATACAGGCCAAATAATGAGCAATGCATCCTAGGAGACAAGTGGTGGTATAAAACTTTCTCCAGACTCCATCAATTAGCTAATACACATTGGAAATAGCTTAATGCAGTGTAGATGTGAAAATTGCTATTGCTTAACAATTTGTAAGCCATTCTGATAGCCTTTGTGGCTGGAGAGCAGGGTATAAATACCTAATTTTTAAAAAATCAAGCTTCTTGCCCTTTTTATCAACAGGTATTGTGTGGACATTCTGAGAGGACTTCGATTGGGAGGCATCCACAATAATTGAATTTGGTTTAGGATGCTGTAACAACCAGTCAAAACCAGTTGAGTCAACCGATAGAGATTATCCAATCTCTTCGATATTGGTGGCACCAAAAAGGGGTACTCCAAGACTTTTAAATCATCTTTTGCAAATAAGGGAGGAATGGCAACAATGGTAAGGAAGGCACTTGATGCTGGACGTCCCTAAGATGGGATCATCAATGTCAACATCAGTGCAAAAGAACTGGAGACCCAGGGAAGCAGCCATCCGGCCCATTTAGTCTATGAAGGAGCATACATTGTCCATTGGCAAAGGGGAATCAGTCACCATGGTGGCGTCCATGGCTATGAGAGCAGGACCTCGAGCAGCAAGATTGGATCAGAAGGTGGCCTTGTCTTAGCGGCCGAGATCAAAGGCCCAGGAGTCGAAACCGAAGTAGCCGAGGTCGAAGGCTTGGTAGTCAAACCCAAAGTAGTCAAGGTCAAAGGTCTTGGGGCTGAGACCAAAGCAGTTGATGTCAAGGGCTGTGGAGTCGACTACAAAGAGGTCTTAGACATCGAACTCAATGAAACCATGGATGGGCCCAAACGAGACTCGGTACCATGAGTCAAGGACGGTCCCGTGGCTGTCGATTGCAATGAAACCAACATAGACAAGAGTGACAAGGAACATACCGGTTTCGTAGAATGCATACGATCCGCTCCCTTCTTTGATGACAATGCCAAGGCATGTTCGTATAGCAGGGTCTTTAGGCAAACGATTCCATCTCGCCTGAGGCATAAAAGCCTTACAAAAATGGCAAGACTGGGTATTGTGCCCTTCGTCCAAACAAAGTAGGCACAAATCATGGCTGTCAGTGTTGGGTATTTAATGTTACACTGCAAACAACGCTTAAAGAAAGCAGTGGAAGCGATCGTCAGTAAGCCAGCCTGTGTCAAAAAGTGTAAAAACAACCAGAAACAACCAAATCATCGAGAAAAGCAAGGTCAACCAGTCCAAAAAGGGTCAAAGTCCACGGAAAGCCAAAATGCAAGAAGCATAGATTAGGCCTATGCCAAAACAATGATTCAAAGTTCCTCACAGTGCTGCTGCAGCGGCAGAAAAAAAGGAACTGAGGCATTTAGGTGGGAAGGGCCCTTATATAGGGCAGGGAGAGAGTGGGTGGGGCTACCACCAAAATGCTTACATAAGATTCTAGGGGGTCCCAAATGGTGCTCTGCACAGGCACAGACAACCACGTCTGTGGATTTACACTGAGACCATGAAGAAGAATCCCTATTATCCACAGTTTCAGGTGTCCACAGGGGGTCTTGGGGTCAACCTGTATTTATTTTCTCACCTGGTATGTTTCACTACAACAGTTTAAAAACTACTGGTACAAGGCAGATATCAAACTTGGATGACTCTGAAGTGTAATTAGATAAATTCAAGCAATTATCAATGAGTCCTAGTCAAGATGGCTATGTATCACCTTCAGGATCAGAGGCAGTGTTTTAAATATTGCTACAGAAGAATGTGAGATGGAATGTACATCTGTATTCAGGGGGTTTTTTTGGTAGGCTTCTCATAGACAATTGGTTGGTCACAATGTGAAAAGATAGGCCTTTGGTCTGGTCCACCATGGCTCTTCTGTTCTTCTTAACAGCGTTGTGCTGTTGACATTTTTTAAACCTAATATTACTTTTCGTGGCAAGAGAGATCCAAGTACTTCAACAAGTGAGGGGAAAAAATTCAATTCAGTCCTGGCTACTAAAGATCAGTGTTCTACACAAATAGAAACAAGACTTTTGATGCTACTGCCATTATAATTAAAGCCTAAAACTGAACTTTTTAATTTGAACATTTTCTAAAGTGTAAAAGACATGCTTTCCTGCTTTAGTACACATGTACTTTTTTTAGACCATAAAGCACACTAGAAAACCTTTCCTTCTCAAATACCCAAAAAGTGATTTTTATACACTCAGTTGAGTTCAATTACAAAGGAAGATTTGCATTAATTAAACATAACCTCTAAGGGCTATGGATTTAAATTCTGACCCTGACAGATGTGAAGTGACACAGACAAAAGCGATCAGAAAATCATTACATTTACCCTTCCACAAATTTTGTAAAATGTCTCACCTTCAGACTCCTATGCTAGATTATCTTTCTTTCAACAGCTATAATTGCTTCCCATCTGGTGATAATAGTAAAAGACACCAGTTCTAAATAACTGCATCTTCAGCCTTTCTGGGTCATTAAAAATAATTATTTTTCCAAAAACCCTATGAGAAAAGATCTTGTACATACATCTAATGTTTCCATGTAGTATTTAATGAAACAAGATTCAAGGCTTAAGCAAAGTACAAAATGTTGTTAAATTAATTGAAGACATTTATCTTATCATGTAAAAAAAAAACACAATGAACTCTATTTTATTATCAGTTAATATTTTCAACAACAAACAACCCTCATCAAACTCTTCACTGAGATTATCTGCCTTAAAGCCAAGAGTATATAATTAATTCCTAGACATTAACTATCTGTCTGACTGGAATTAGAATGACCCTGGTCTATGCCAATAAAACATTTATACAAATGCATGTTCAAGTATTTTACCATTTTTAAAGAAAAATAGAATTTTCCAGAAAAAAGAAGTAAGTTTTCCTTCATAGAATCATAGCATCTTAGAGGTGGAAGGGACCACAAAGGCAATCTAGTCCAACCCTCTGCCATGCAGATGTATACAACTAAAGCACTCCAGGAGGACGTCCATACTTGTTACTCCTAGAAACTGCACAACCGAGAGCACTGTAGTTTCAACCAAACTGTCTTACAAGGAAGTAAGCACATCTGCTGATTCTCTACAGGTTGATGGACCAAATCCAAAGGGTAATCACCAAAGGCTCCTCTTCATCCTGGAGAGAAGTGACGAGCAGGGTGCCACAGGGTTCTGTCCTGGGCCCAGTGCTATTCAACGTCTTTGTCAACAACTTGGATGAGGGAATAGAGGGTATGCTTATCAAGTTTGCAGATGAGACCAAATTAGGACGGGTAGCTAATACCCCAGAGGACAGGATCAGAATCCAAAATGACCTGAACAGATTAGAAAGCTGGGCCAAAACTAACAAAATGAATTTCAACAGGGAGAAATGTAGGATACTACACTTGGGCAGGAGAAATGAAATGCACAGATACAGGATGGCTGACACCTGGCTTGGTGGCAGTACATGTGAAAGGGATCTAGGAGTCTTAATGGACTACAAACTGAACATGAGTCAGCAGTGTGATGCAGCAGCTAAAAAAGCCAATGCGATTCTAAGCTGCATCAATAGGAGTATAGTATCTAGATCAAGGGAAGAAATAGTGCCACTCTAGTCTGCTTTAGTCAGACCTCACCTGGAATACTGTGTCCAGTTCTCAGCACCCCAATTCCAGAAGGATATGGACAAGCTGGAACATGTCCAGAGGAGGGCAACCAAACAGGTGGGAAGTTTGGAAGCAATGCCTTATGAGGAATGGCTTAGGGAGCTGGGGAAGACAAGGTTAAGAGGCGACATGATAGGCATGTTTAAATATTTGAAGAGATGTCATATTGAGGATGGAGCAAAAGACAAGGACACAGAGCAATGGACTCAAGCTACAGGAAAAGAAATTCCACCTAAACATTAGGAAGAACTTCCTGACAGTAAGAGCTGTTCAGTAGTGGAATGCACTGCCTCGGAGTGTGGTGGAGTCTCCTTCTTTGGAGGTTTTTAAACAGAGGCTGGATGGCCATCTGTCAGGAATCCTTTGATTGTTTATTCCTGCATGGCAGGACACTGGACTGGATGGCCCTCGTGGTCAACTTCCAACTCTATGATTCTGTACCCTATTTCTATACAGTACCATGTACAGTATGTATAGTAAGTATGATGATAAATGCCTTTATACCTCAGTGGTTCGCTGTACTATCAAGATGCATTTGTTACTGATTGCACATGGCCATGGTCAGACGCCAAATGTACTTTAAGCCTGTTGATCTCAAGGAACTGGTGTGGATCTAACTGCCACTTAAACAACAGGAAACTTGGGGCAGGGGATCTGAAGAATGATAAGAATAGATGGCATCTCCAACTCCATGCATGCCTTTGTTTGCACAATCGAGGGTTAAGACTGAAGCATCAGATGCACTATGGAACTGTCACCATAGGAGTGACAAATCTGGGACACAGCACGAATCTCATTCCATGCTGTTAGTTGTTTTCACAACTAACAAACCTTCTTCCTTACACTAGTGCCCTTGGAGTGAGTCTGTATTATATCCTTGGTAGCTGTGATCATCATTGTAAAACCATTGTTAGAGCAGCCATCTGGCTTTATTTTGCCCCATAAATGGTTAGAAAGTATTATGTTTGCTGTCCACACCACCTGGGCTACCATTTCTTTAATATTTGCTATTTTCCCCATTAATATGTGTTCTTGAAAACAGGAACTGGAGCACAGATCCAACACTATTTCTTTTAAGCTGGTGAAGAACAAACTATTACACCAGCAAAATCCACACATATATGGACAGGATGTTGCACTATGCTGGCACTGAATAAAGACTCCAGAGATTATATGTTTGCTTAAGAGAGTTAAAAGAATATATATACAGCATAAGAGAATGGAACATGACTGGGCACACTTCCTTTAGACTGTGTGTAAAGCACCTAAAAATAAGAGCACAGGACATGGTGTAAGTACAGTAATACCAAAAAAGCATACCATAGTTCTCCCAGTCTGACTTTTTAGGATCAAAGAAAATCTGGAGAAATAAAGGAATTACACTTCTAACAGATGGGGGAAACATACAAGCTCTGAATTATTTTTTCCACAATTTTTTGAGCTGGTAAGTGCTACAAAATAAAATACCTAATCACACTGGCTACAAAATAAAAAAAAAACTAATCAAGCATTTATGTGTAACAGAAAGCATACTGTAGAAGTCAGAATCAGCCGGGACTTGAACTACCAGATGCTTTCTGATCTGTGCACTGGTGCCTTAAGCAGTGAGCAACTGAAAGCTGACCAAAGTCTTCCCAAGGGCCTAGGCAGCAGATTGGCTCCTCCTGAATTGTGTGTGTGTACGGCATATATATATATATATATATATATATATATACACTGTATATGCCTTCAAGTCTCCTATTGACTTATGGCGACTCCATGAATTTCATAGGGTTTTCTTAGGCAAGGAATATTCAGATGTAGTTTTGCCAGTTCCTTCCTCTGAAATATAGGCTACAACACCTGGTATTCATTCATTGGCAGTCTCCCACCTGTTGTCTCTGCTGATAAATCAGCTTGGTTCCTTTGGTCTCCCTGCTCACAAGTGTCTCACTCCTTAAGCTTAACAGAAAGTCTACCTGCCCCTCCCTTGTCCCAGCATCCTTTGAATAGACCTCTTAGCTTGAACCTTGATTTTCCTGTACACCCTGCTTCTTCAATCTGCTTCTTTAATCTGCTTAGGCCTTCCTGCAGAATCTGGCCTTCATCTCAGCCATTCCTAATCCTGCCACAACTGATGCTTTCCCCATTCGGTGCACTTTGGTTTGTACAGGCCAGTGCAAAAGGAACAGAACATTTTTCACTGTGCTAAAATCTATCCTATATCTGGCTTTATTCAGTCTGAAGGGCTTATTATATTGAAAATTGACTTCTATTGCTTTACAGCTAACATGGTTATGTTTGCTGCCAACATCACTATCCTTGATTCATTTAAAATAATTTTAAGTACATGATGGTGTTCAGAGATGGCTTACCAATAAAATGCTAGCAATTGGAAAAATACTACATTCATATTTAGACTCTAATAATTTCAGTTATAAAATTTAGGATATTTGGAGGGGTTTTTTTCCCCTTCTGGGATTTTTTTTAGATGAAAGCCAGATATTGTGTTTCTAGCCACACTTATCCTACAATACATAAACCACATCACTGGAATATTCTGCAATGTTGTTGAAAATATATCTGGTGCCTGCAGTTACCCCAAAAATAATACTACCCATTAATTACTGCTTTTTGTACTCCAAGTCTAAAACCTTAAAAATTGTTAAAACGTATTTTAAGGTTAAGAAAATTCATATCCCATTCCAAAACTAAAAGGTTTGACAGCTGAAAAATAAAAAGTGATGTGCCAGACCAACACTACCACACACATAAATGGCATCATTCATAGCAAATTATCAAAACAACCTACCTAAGACTGAATACTTGCAGCCAGATTGTTAATGGGGGCTGGTTGGAAGGACTATATGACTCCCTTGCTACAACTTCAGGGGCTGCCAGTCTGTCTCCAGGCACAATTCAAAGTGCTGGTTATCACCTTAAATGCCTGATACAGCTTAAATCCAGGCTTTCTGTCAGAGCATACTTCTCCATATAAGCCCACTCTGGCCCTGAGATCACCATTTTCAGAGGGACAATGAGGGGGACACACACAATAGGGTATCCTTGGAGGCTGACCCTTAGTTTTCAAATTCCCTTCCCAATGGGGCTGGAATGGCTCCCTCCTTGCTGTCCTTCTGTCAGCAGGCAAAGCCTTCATATTTCAACAGGCTTCTAGGAACTGAAGGTTTCTAAAGAAGTGGTTTCTGTGCTGTACTATTTTAATTGTATTTTTTTTACCTGCTTTTTATCAATGTAAAGGTAGGTTTTAAATTGTTTTCAGTGTTCTTAATAGCTTAATTATATGTTAATGCTTATTTTGTTATGTTTTAACCATATTTTATTTGTTTAAATGTGTAAGCTGCCTTGCTTCCCACTTTTGGGTAAATGGTAGGGTATAAATACAGACATGATGATGATGATGATCAATGATAAATTATCAATGATGGTATGGAAACAAGGCAATCAAGGTCGTCATTTTCGGAACAGCAGTTTTTTAAACATGTACTTTTGAGTCAAATTATAACTTTGCTGGGAAACTGCCCTCGTGTCCTGTTTGTACATTTCCCAGAGGTGTCAGGCTGGAAGATTTGGGATTATATAGGCTTTCAATCTGATCTAGGAAGGTGTTTTCTTATGGTCCCACATCATCCACAAAATTCACAGCAAATTAAATTCTAACAAGCAGAATGTCTATTTTGAAGGAAGTATATTGTAGTCCATAAGGACCTACGAAGTCACTTTATAAAATTACGGTAGCCATCCAGTGCATATATAGCTTTATATAGTCTTCTCCAGCTGACAAGGTATTTTCAGGGTTCTCTCTGTTAATTGGAAGGATGGGAATATAGACAAAGCACATGCTTACCAACAAGCGGTGGAGCTTCCCTGCTTAAAGCTTCAGCCATTCTGTTCACCTGGGTAGTGTTTTTCCTAAATACCAAACAAGCTATGCTGTAATGCTTTCTTTCCTTTGTGAGAGATATGGTAGAATATTATAATACTTTAATTCTTAAAGCTGAAATTCTTAATGCTTTTATGAGGGAGTAAACTCCACTGAATACATGTTTACTTCTGAGTAAACATGTATAGAACCACCCTTGTGGTCCTTTGGATGTTATCACACTGCAATTCCCATCAGCCCTAGCCAACAGTGAAACATGATGAGGGCTGCTTGCCCAACAACAACTAGGGAGCCACAGATTTTTCACCATTATTTTATTATTGGGTTCAGGTGTCTGTCCACAAAGCAGGCAAAATCCAACTGTTCCACTCCCTATTCTCCTGGCTACTGCCTTGAGTTCATCGGAAATGCTTCCCTGAGGGTTATGGGACCATGCTGAGATGCTAAAGAAAGGATCGTGTGATCAGTTTCATTTGTCTATCGCACAACATCCATTACAAAACACAACCTTAATACAATATACTTGCTAAACAAATCAATGGCTCACACTTACAAATCGATGGCACACTTGTACCTGTGTAGGACAGAGGAGTCATACAAAAGGTAGGGAATAAAGGAACAAAACCAAATATCAATAATATAAATACTAGCTAGACATGGCATACCATATGCCGTTAAAAATCTCCCCAAAAAATGCCCGGTAGACCTCACGCCCGGTTGCCTGGGTCCTGCCGCTGTCACCAGTTGACTGCCTGGGTCCTGTCGCAGCGGCAGTGGCTTCCCCCCGCTGCTACCAGTTGACTGCTTCGGTCATGTCGTAGTGATAGCAGTGGCGTAGCTCTGCTACCCCCACTGCCAGTTGACTGCCTGGGTCCTGTCGCAGTGGGAACAAAAATGATGTTACTGTGTAGACTTAAATCATAAGTGGGAAATGTGCAGCCCTGAGACACTGGTGAACTGGAAAGCCCTGCAGCCTTACTAACTACAGTTGAACCTTCATATTCGCTGGGGTTTGGTTCCAGGACCCCCCATGGATACCAAAATCTGTGAATACTCAAGTCCCATTATAAGCAATGGCATAGCAAAAATGTTGTCCCTTATGTAAGATGGCAAAATCAAGGTTTACTTTTTGGATTATTATTTTCTTAAAGAATATTTTCAAGTAGGGAATACTTAAATCTGTGGATACCAAATCCGTGGATACGGAGGGACAACTGTATAGCAACACTGTAGCACATTGCTTGGTCACTCCCAGTATGCAGATTGGCCATGAGTGGCAGGAGTGGATTGTGAGGTGGAGAGGGAACTTGCATGTGGCAGTGATTTGCATGTGGGTAGTGATTGGCTGAGGGTGTGACAGGAGCGACCAATCAGGAGCGACACTGAAAGACGCAACATACCTAAACCCATTGTACATACCCAAGAGGTAACATACCTACATATCTAAGGCCATTGTGCATGCCCAAGAGTTTTATACATACAGATGTGTCTTCTGTTCAACACAATAACTGTCAAGTCAGAAACAGAGAATGGCTAGTAACAAATGGCTTGGTTTATATTTCTTAGATTGTGGGTTTTATTTCAGCAGAGTTGTTTTTAGCTGTTCAAATTCTTAAAATAACATAAAGTTGCTTTTATTTACTGTACCCATCCTCAGATCTTTGGGTATATGCAAAGTCCCCTTCTGTGGGGTTGTTTTCCACCACCGCAGCAAGGATGGCTCCAGCTCCAGAGGAGGGGAGTGTACCCATGAAGAGGTGCCCTTACCCAACACTTTGCCTCCCTTCTTCATCACTGTGCTCCCAATAGAAAAAAGGCCGAAAGGCCACTGCTGATCCTGGCTCTGGTGAACATGTGGAAGGCGGGAAGGGGGGAAGCAGAAGGTACAAGGAAGGGCAGGCGAAGAATCAGAAGACTGGGTAAAGGAAATGGAGGAAGAAAGAGGTCTGGAGTAGGTCTATGTTGTTGGGATGGAGCTCTCGGCAAGACATCCTAGTAGAGTGAAGACAGGAAGCTAAGCTAGCCTTCCTGGAGTGGCTCCTCCCCCTAGGGCTACCCAGAAGACTATTTTCTTCTTGCCTTCCTGCCCACTTGGAGGGATGGGAGGAGCCAACCCAAGTGCTCAGGATGTTCTGAGCCAATCTACCCCAAAAAAAAACCACTTCCTGGTAGCAAGAGCTGTTTGGCAGTGCAATAGACTCTTTCCATGGGTGGTGGATTTTCCTTCTTTGGAGATCTTTAAACAGAAGTTGGACGGCTGTCTCTTGAAGTGGTTTGGTTGTGTATTCCATCCTCTTGGATCACCTGAGAGAGTTAGGAATTGGAGCGCTGCTCTGCTGTGATTCCGTTCCTTTCTCTCAGGCAGATCCCAGGGGGTGAAGCTCAGGGACAGTTGCTCTTCCAGAATTGAGCTTAATTGTGGCGTCCCTCAGGATGCCATCCTGTCCCTGATGCTATTTAACATTTATATGAAGCCGCTGGGAGAGATCATCTGGAGACATGGAGCTCGGTGTCATCAGTACGCTGATGACACTCAGATATATTTCTCCATGACCAGATCGTTGGCTCAGACTTCAGATGGCGTCTCTCCTCTCAATGACAGTCTTAGAGCGGTAATGGGTTGGATGAGGAAAAACAGATTGAGACTAAATCCAGACAAAATGGAGGTACTGACAGTCACAGGCCTGAAACCAGGTCTGGGAATACAACTTCCAGTCCTGGATGGAGTCATACTCTCCTCTAAGGACAGTGTTCACAGTCTGGGGGTACTCCTAGATTCGTCGCTTCACATGACTAGTCAAGTGAGTGCGATGGTCAGGAGTGCCTGTTATCAGCTTTGGCTGATACGCCAACTGTGCCCTTACCTGGATACAAGGGATCTGAAAACTGTGGTACATGCTTTGGTAACCTCACGTTTGGATTACTGTAACTCACTCTACACGGGGCTACCCTTGTACCTAACCCGGAAACTTCAACTGGTACAAAATATGGCAGCCAGGTTAATTACGGGTACATCTAGGAGAGAGCACATAACACCTGTGCTTAAATCTCTACACTGGCTGCCGATCAGTTTCCGGGCACAGTACAAGGTGTTGGTTTTAACATTTAAAGCCCTATATGGCTTGGGTTCATCTTATCTTCGGGACCGCCTCATCCCATATGATCCCCCCCCGCGCACTTCGGTCCTCTGGGAGGAACCTACTGCAGCCTATGAAAACTAGGCTGTCGCAGACCTCCCAGAGGGCCTTCTCTTCTACGGCTCCCAGACTATGGAATGGCCTGCCAGACGAGATCCATCTTATCACTACTCGATAGCTTCAAGAAAGCGCTAAAGACAGATCTCTTCCGGCAGGCCTTCCCAGAATAACTTCCCGGCTCAAGTGGAGCTGATTACCTACCCGCCCCCCTGCCGCTATTGTATTGCCATTTTTTGTTGTAATTTGTATATTGCATTGTATTTTATGTTTGTTTTAATTCTCTACTAGTTTAATTTAGTTTTAAGGAGTGGGAGGGTTAGGATTAGGAAGGATTGTTTTAACTTGCTGTTGTTTTAATCTTGTTGTACACCGCCCCGGTTGCCGAGCAGAGGGGCATGTTAAAAATAAAAAAAATATTATTAGTAGTATTATTATTATTCCTGCGTTGCAGAGAACTGAATTAGATTATCCTTTCATACCTTTCCAACTCTATGATTCTATATCTCAACCTACCAATGCTATAAAACTGGATTCAGCAAACAACCTACGCTGAAATGAAAATGTCCGCATGTCAAAGGAAAAGACCTTTTAGAACATTTCACAAAGATTCAAAATAAAAGCAAACCAAGCCCATTGAGAATGGAAAGCAACTATACTGTAGATTTTAACAACCCAAAGCAATTTGCTAAGAGTTCCAAAGCAAAAGTAAACGTAAAATTCCTCTAGTATGGACCTTTACGTACCAGACTCTTTATCTCAGCTAAATATATCTGTTTAAAAAAAATCTGGACAATCCAGAAATTCTAGTAGCAAATCCATGAGAAGTCCTTCAGCTTCTCCCCCACCCACAGAAATTTCCATTCCACCTGTTAGCACCAGATAATAAAGTGGGACAAAGAAGCCCACATCATGGTCCTACTGAACCAAGTGCCATTTGGTTCATCCCCCTCAGTATAATCTCTATCTACAGCCATTTCACTTGGGAGCATCAAAGGGAGAGGAGAGATAATATGACCTGATTTCACTGGCCTGACAGGGAGCAAATATTCTCACTCTGTCTTCTGCTGTTATTCTCCTGCCTTTCTCTTTCTTTATATCTTTGGGCAGCAGTGATGGATGTGGCTCCAGCTCTCTGGAAAGTGCCAACCCCTGCTATATATTGCTCTCAGTCACCAAACCATGCTATGGCTATCAAGCATTATTGCATAAAGAATGGTCCTACGTATATTAGTACTAGGGATCAAGATTTTATGTGGTCTGTATTTTTATATAAACCAATGTAATTCACACTTGCAAGCAGGGCCGGTTTAACCTGTCTGCCAAATCAGCATTGGCAGGGGGCCCCGAGGTCAAGAGGGGGCCCCGAGGTCAAGAGAGGGCCCCGTGTTGGCCTCCTTAATATGAAAATAATGGGATTTCTGGTTTAAAATACCATAGAGTTGCCTTGGAAGGCCTAGAAAAGGGCTAGGGAAGACACATTTTCTAGGAAGACTCTATGGTAGGTGTGCTGTTTTGTGTCCCATGGATAATGAATCCAGGGATACGGGGGTCCTACTATAATCTGAACATCCTGTACGGTGAATAGGTTAGGTTACATTGATCTGAGATAAACATATGGGGGCCCCAAAGTAAAGCATTGCAGGGGGCCCCAAAATTCCTTAAACCGGTCCTGCTTGCAAGACTAATATGCAGATCAGAACATAGATGTCCATGTGCACATCTCTCAGCTCAAAAGTTTCATATAACATGAACATATCAGGGAAAGTTGTCTACAAATATGTGGATAATAGGAAAGACGTGTATGTGGGTACTGGGGAAATTATATACAAAAACAAAGACAAATTTTCATGCTTCATTATGTGTGTTTTTTAATTTGCAAGTAGTGGGAAAACCAAAAAGAACTGACTTACAATTGCATACATGCAAAGTGATACAGACTAGAAACAGACTTGATCTGTTCATTGCTAGTCAATAAATATTACTTTTGCAAGACAGTCAACTCTTTTTCGTGATATACAACCATGCAATTCCAGTGAATTACTGAATTACTCCACTGAAAATTACATTTTGTTATTTTCTCCTAAAGCTTCCTTGAATTATGTAAAAAGTCAACCGTGGGCTTATTTTCAGTTCAGCTGACTCAAAGCTGATAAAAACAAAAGAGATTAAATCAGTGACAACCATTGATGAGGAGACGCTTGGAATTCTTATGAATACAAATAACCTAGAAGGTTAATGAGGTTCAACATGAGTTTAAAAGAACAGAAAGGATGTGTTTTGTATGTACAGTTCATCCTCCAATTTAAGACCTAGGTTACTTTTTGAAAGGTACATTAGTGCAAGCTAAATTAACTTTTTTATTGTCAATTGTAAAATATCTCTCTATTTTTCTTCGTCAAATGTCACAGTTAGGTCAAGAGAAGTTCAAAAAATAAAGCAAAGTAAACTTAGAATCTCTCCATCAATATCACTATTTGCTTACATAAAAAAGACTACAGCATATGAGAAATGAAGAACTGCCGACCCCATTCTGCCAAAACACACACACACTTGCATCCAGATCCTATGTCTGTAAATATAGTTAAGTGTGCTAAATCCACTCTTTGCGTGTATCTTTATGGTCGCAGTGGTGGTGGTTTGCTTGTTATCCTGACTTTTCTCGTTGGAAGTCAGGGCAGCACATATGATCCCCGACCTTATTGAATTCTCATAATAACTCTGTGATATAGGCGGCTGAGAAAGAGTGGCCCAGCTTAAGTGACTCATTGTTATTTTCATTGTTTTGTTTTTGGTTCATTAACTGTCATTAACCTTTAAGCCCAGGATGGGACAGTTTAGTCCACACAGAACTTGACCAACAAGTTAAGCATCGGGCAGCACTATCATTTGAACAGTTCAAAACAATTTTCTCAAATTTCAGTGGCTTGCCACATGTACATTATTCTGACAAATAAAAGACTAGAAGAATGAAAGGAGAAAAATCTCCACATGCTATACAATGGTCAAAAACCTTTGCTTCTAAAAAAAGTCCAACACGTTTTGACCTTAATACCAATTGGCCTTCTTCCAGGGCTATTCTAAAAACAAACAGAAATACATTTACTATACTGTTAAAGACAACACATAAACAGTACTTTAAAATCTTTTTCATAAAAATAAAATACACCTGAGAATAAATAATGTACAGTAGTTACAAATCTACTCCTGTTTACCACTGGAGTACTTTTCTAGCCTAACAATTATCACAAAAAAAATCCATGTAATTTTTTTTAGAACTAAGATGCAGTGAAGAGAACTTGGAATTCTCATTTGGGTCAGTCAGGAAAAATAATGGTTGTAAATTATACCCTTGCCTTTAATACAAGAAATTTTTCATTTGGGTCAGAAAAGATAACATAACCAACTTTTTATCCTGTTGCATGAGTTCCTCACTTCAGACCTAGCAGGGATCTCTGGCTTAATACAACACAGGATCTTTCCTCAAAAGCCAGAAAGGAAAGGAAATAAATCCTTGGCCCTAACACTTGTTCTCAAGCCAGAAAAGATTGTCTGAGCTGGGCCTTGTGACTAGCCTAATATTACCCAGCATGCTTCATAGTTGAGCAAGGATTTGAACATGTCTCCCCAGTCCTACTCAGATCCTTTACCCACAATACCATATTCTCTATAGTTCTTTAACTCCTGTTTTGGAATGAGGCAGTCTGAGTATAATGATTCCAGAACAAGTGACCCACGCTGACCAAACTGATAGCACCAACCATTTATTCACCAAGAGGATCTGGCCAAACTCTAGCATATGAACAGTATTTATACTCTAAATGAGGTAAAAAGGAATTCTGCTACATTACCAGCAGTAGAAAAGGGTGTGTTGATCTTTGGGGAAATTCTACTTGATGGTTTTGCTCTGCACACAAATTTGAATATGTGCTTTCTAACTTCCAGACTTAAAAGAATTTGAGAAATGCAGGTCAGCTCTATATAAGCAAGTGAAGGGAGGGCATGGGGAACTCATGCATTTGGCATACGAAGATATATTTTGAGAAACCTCTAGTTATTCTTAATCCCTGTGAAGATATTTTGGGTCTTATGTTCAATGAAGTACTTCTGTTTTCCCACTTAAAAAATACATATAGTTGGTTCATTGATTATATAATGTATAATGGAACATCACAGAGCAAGATAAACTGTTTTGTTTGTAAAGTGCTGTGTGTAGTGATGGTGTTATATAAATAAATGATGATGATGGTGGTTGATAATGATATCCTTTGTTCTACATAAGAAGCTCAACCATACAGCCAATCATGTTTTCCTTGGCTTAAAAAAATCTCAGAGCTCTATGAACTATGCATTTTTCCACAATGCAGTATTTTTTCAGCTGACCTTTTGTGGAAAAGGGGAGCTTCAGTACATACTTTTATGACTATGGAGCTGTTTTTACAAGGGAAAGAGGAATGTAAAGCCATATTGTCAATCATTCTAACATAAGAGGTACCTACATTTTTCCAATGCCTACAGCCATTTTAATGTAATAAATATTTATATTCAGAGTGTAAGTGATTATGGATATTCATATGTAGGACTTAGGAAGTTTAAGAACATCATACAAATCTTGAAAAGTATTTCTATTTCATCTATAGCATTAGAGAATGTACAGAATTTTCTCTTCTCCTCTCCCACCTGCAGCCCTCCAAAGGCATCTAAAAACCTGATGCAGGAGGATTCCCAGCACTATGGAACAGTTTTTAAGGGGGTATCGGAAGGAGAGAATGGGGGAGGAGGAATCCCATACGCATTTCATTGATGGAAACAGTTCCATTAGTCAAACAACCCCACTGGATCCTGGCAAATGCCCTGGATGGGTTATATTTGTTGTTGTTTGTATATACCCTGAGCTATCCCCACCCATCCATACACAGTTCATATAGAGAAATGTGAGTGCAATGTGATTGCATCCAATAATTTCCCAAAGAGCACTTGCATTCTTCCTAACCATATCAAGGACAGGTTGCTTACCTGTAACCATAGATCTTCGAGTTGTGTTCTGTGAATTCACACAGTTGGGTTTATTCCTGCGCCTGCGCAGTGCATTCGGAACCTTCTAGTATCGCTAGGCAGAATATGCATAGATACATTTTTGGCGGTAGCTCCGTCCATCCTAACGGTCCCTTATAAAGGGCTTCCCGCCTAAATCCCCTCAGTTCCTTAAATGATGCCGCAACAAGCAGCATCAGGAACAGTAAGCACATAAGCGATAGCAGGACATAGAGGGGAGGATGGGCGCGTCTGTGTGAATTCACAGAAGACCACTCGAAGATCTATGGTTACAGGTAAGCAACCTGTCCATCTTCTTCATGGTCTCTGTGAATCACACAGTTGGGTAGATTAGCAAGTTTCCTCACTGGAGGAGGGTATGTCATGCACAACCGTAAACTATGTCTGTCACATCTACATTAAGAAGGATTTCTTTATATCCCCTCAATCTATATTATTACTAAACATATATATACATATATATATATATATATATATGTATGTATTTTGCACATTCCGCAAGTATTGACTTAACCAACTTTCATAGAGGTAGTACCTTAAAACAGAAGAGAACAATATCAAAGGCAAGTCAATATAATTACAGTCAGTTATTGAATGGAGGACAGAAGGACTGCTCTCCCAAATGCAGCCTCGGCCCTCGAACAAGAGTCCAATCTATAATGTGAAATGAATGTCAATGGTGAGGACCAGGTCGCAGCGCAGCAGACATCCTCCAAGGGTACCCCTGAGAGGAATGCAGTTGAAGTGGAGACAGCTCTCGTAGAATGTCCACGAATTCGTGAAGGCAGCAGCTTCTTCGCCAGCTCGTAGCAGAGAGCGATGGTCGACGTCACCCACTTCGAGAGATGCTGCAATGAAATCGGTGTACCCCTCTTGGAGTCAGCATAGGAGACAAAGAGCTGGGGTGACTGCCGCAACGAAGCAGTCCGTTGTACATAGAAGGCGAGCGCCCTCCGTACATCCATGGCGTGAAGAGTGAGCTCGAATTCATCCTTCGGGTCCTGCATCAGGGCGGGTAGGACAATGGGCTGGTTGAGGTGGAAACTAGAGACCACCTTCGGTAGAAAGGAAATGTCCGGTCTCAAGACCACCTTGTGCTTGTGGAAGCAAATATATGGATGGTCTGAGCAAAGGGCACAGAGTTCTCCAGCTCGATGAGCAGAAGTAATAGCAACCAAGAAGACAGTCTTCCAGGTAAGTAGGCGGAGGTCGGTCGACGCCATGGGTTCGAAGGGTCATCTCACCAACTGAGAGAGGATGAGTTCAAGGCTCCAGCTCGGTATGGGATCGTGCACTGGAGGATGGAGGTTGATGTACCCTTTCAAGAACCTTTTATCTATTGGGTCTTGGAAGGGAGGTGGTCGGTTCCGAGCCTGGAATTCCACGGAGATAGCAGCTAGATATCCCCGGAGAGAAGACACCAAGAGGCCCGCTTTCGAGAGGTTGAGGAGAAATTGAAGGACTGTAGTTACAGAGCAGGATTCGACGTTCAAGCCTTTCTCTGCTAGGAATTTCTCAAAATGATTCCACTTGTAAAGGTAGGCTTTCCGAGTGGAAGGTTTCCTGGCAGCGTCAAAAATGGTTTGAACCTCTCGAGGTAAGGGAGAGAGAGGGGCAGTCTGCGGAGGACGTGGGTTCATGGCCGGATCCTCCAAGCCGTCAGGCAGAGTGAATAGAGGTCTGGGTGCCTGACTCTGCCCTGTTGAATTGTGAGCAGGTCTGGTCGATCCGGAAGATGGAGAAAGCATCTGTTGGACAGGAGCAAAAGTGGGGCAAAGCATGGTTGCCGAGGCCACCACGGCGTGATGAGGATCGCATCCGCCCAGTCTCGATGCAACTTGGCGAAGACCCTTGTCAGCAACGGGATCGGAGGGAAGAGATACAGGAACGGTCCATTCCATTTGAACAGGAACGCATCTCCCCTCGAGTCCTTGTGCCTGTCCCTGGAGCAGAACTGGTCGCACTGCCTGTTCTGGGTGGTCACGAAGACATCTATCAAGGGGGTCCCCCAGCGATGGAAGAGGTCCGTCAGCACGTGTCGGTGGAGCATCCACTCGTGAACACTGGAACTGGAACGGCTCAGTCCGTCTGCAAGAATATTCTCCTCCCCAGGGAGATGGATGGATTGGAGGGAGATGTGTCGTTGTACACACCAATCCCAAATCTGCAGTGTTAGCTGGAGCAGTTGGGGGGACCTGGTACCACCTTGCTTGTTCAGGTAGTACATTACCGATGTGTTGTCCGTCAGGAGGAGGACAGTCTTGTTTCGAACCAGGACCTCGAAGGAGCAAAGAGCTTTCTGAACCGCTGGAAGCTCCAGTACATTGATATGCAACATCCTCTCTTCCTCGGACCAGGCACTTTGTATCTTGTGGGATCCGAGAGGGGCTCCCCACCCCTGTAACGATGCGTCCGTCCTGATGGAGACATCCGGTTGGTGGGGTTCGAATGGAATGCCCGATAGGACGTTGGTCGGTCCAGCCACCAGTCCAGGGAGCGTTGGACAAAGCGGGGCATTGTCAGAAGCATTTCCGGTGGGTCTTTGAGGTGGTCGAAGACAGAGAAACCAATGTTGAAGTGGGCGGAATCGAACTCTGGTGAAAGGGGTGACGGATGTAGTTGCTGCCATGTGGCCCAGGAGGACTTGCACATCCCGTGCCTGGATTCAACGGGACTGACGGCATCCCAGAATCAGGGACCGTAGGGTGTCGAAACAGTCTTCGGGAAGGTAGGCTGCTGCCGAGATCGAATCTAAGTGGGCCCCAATGAACTGGATTGTCTGCGACGAGGTCAGTTGGGATTTGTCCGTGTTGACAACAAGTCCCAGGGAATGCAGCACATCTAGGGTGAAGCTGACGTTCCTCTCGAGCCCAGACTTCGAGTACGCTACGAGCAGCCAGTCGTCGATGTATGGGAAGAAAATGATCCCATGCTGTCGGAGAAAGGCCGCCACAGGTGCCATGCACTTTGTGAAGACCCTCAGTGCCATGGAGAGTCCGAAGGGGAGGACACGGAACTGGTAGGTCTCGTCCTCGATCTGGAATGCCAGGAACCTCCTGTGAGCAGGATGTATCCCAACATGGAAGTAAGCGTCCTTGGGGTCTATGGATACAAACCAGTCTCCGTGTTGAAGGAGGGGGAGGATGAGACCAAGGGTAGTCATCCTGAATTTCTTCGGGATGATGTAACAGTTCAGTCCCCTGAGGTCGAGAATGGGACGGAGGCCCCCATCCTTCTTCGGTACCAGGAAATACCTGGAGAAAAAAAATGGTGATGGAGGTCGGCAGGCACAGGTTCGACGGCTCCTTTCTGAAGTAAGGTCTGCACCTTCTCGATCAAGGGCGTGGAGGGGGGCGTGGAGCGGATGATTCCTGTCGGAGGCAGTTCGTCAAATTTGATCCAGTAGCCCTGAAATACAATTTGGAGCACCCAGCGGTCCCATGTTATGGAGGACCAGGCTTCCTGGAACGACGACAGGCGGTCTCCGAACAGGGGATTCTAAAAGAAAATGTAAACATCAAAATGAGGAACCACAATTAAAATCTCTTTCTGCCTTGATCTTTAGATCTGTGTTTTGAAGGAAGACAGTACTGGGAGGCAGAGCCCTGACTCCTCACCGAGGATGTAGAGGAAAGTGGTTGCTGCTGAAAACAGGAGCACCTGGATGACTGAGGCGTACCCCCTCTCCTGTAAGGCTGGCCAAAGGAGTAAGTGTTCCATCCGGAATGGTGCCTGGGGTGGTAAGCAGAAGATGAGGTCGATGGCATACTGTATTTTCTTGCGGTGGTCCCCATCTTCTGCGTAAACTCAAGCTTTTCATCTGTGGACGCATTAAAGAGGCCTGAGGTGTCAAAGGGCATGTCTTCAATGGTCGCAGCAGCTTGAGTCGAGAGGCCCGATGAGCGAAGCCAGGCGTGGCGCCGCAAGGCGATGGAGCCCGCTACTGTCTTGGCTGCACAGTCAGCAACGTGCCTTGCGGAGTTCATCTGCTGGCCCGCCAGTAACTGAGCTTCAGTTTGGATGGCCTCCGCTAGCCTCTTCCACTCCTCCGGCAGGTCCTGAATAAGGGGTAGCATTCTTTCCCAAAGAACCTGCTGGTAAGCCCCCATACATGCAGAGTAATTAGCAATACGGAAACTAAGTCCAGCAGCGGAGTATATTTTCTTACCGATTATGTCCAGCTTCCTGCCCTCGGTATCAGCAGGAGTGGACTGTGCACGACGCAGCCTTCGTGGTTGGGCCGCCTCCACAATGACTGCGTTGGGTCTCGGGTGTTCTCTCAACCAGTCGATACCGTCCCCAGAAACCCTGTACAGCCTGTCAATCCTCTTAGAGGTTGAAAGGATGGACGAAGGGTTCTCCCATGAATTTTGCGTTAGCTTTAAGAGGGATGGCAGTACTGGCATGTTGGCAGTCGGGGGAGCCTTTGACTTGATCCTCTGATAAATTGGGTCAATAGGCTCCGTCTCCTTCTCCATGATCTTCAAGTCCAGAGCGTGAGACATTCTCACCACCTGCTCCGCAAAGGAGCGAACATCGTCAGTGGGAGAGGAAGAGTCCTCATCCAGAAGATCAGGTTGGGGTGCTGCCTGCGGGGTGCTTTCCATCTCCTCAGCCGAGCCCACTTCCACCTCTACAATCTCCAATGAGGGGGTCGGAGTTGGGGTTCTTGGACGGGTCTGGCTGATGTCCACATCTCGATCCCGAGGAGAGGGCTGGCGTTGCGAGAGGGGTTGGGCTCCCAATGTAGATGGAGCCATAGCCAAAGGAGGCACGGGGTCTCGAATCCGTGAGACTTCCCTTCGCTTCTCCTCTGTGTGCACCCGTTTTGCCTTCTTTTTCTTAGGGGCCTTAGTCTTCGAAGACTCAGAAGATCCTCCGGTCCGATCTCCATCCCGAGAGCCCTGTGGGTCCCGATGATGATCCCTGGGCTCGACAGTTCCCGAATCCGAAGAAGGCTGATCCCCAGCCGGGGTCAACTTCGTGTGCTTGTGAGAGTGTAACACTGCCTCCGGATCCGACGCCACTGATCGTCTCCTCGAAGGGCTTCGGGAGCGACGACATTTAGCGTGAGGTGACTGGGGGGATTTCGCAGTAGGCGACCTTCCCCACGGAGAAACACCTGCCCCCACAGCTGGGGTCGAGGAGGTTGATGGAATGAGGGCCTTCACATATAAAAAGGATTTCAGCCTAGAGGAGCGGTGCTTCCTCGCTTGAGGCGTGAAGGCCTTGCAGTGGACACAAGCATCGACGTTGTGCATTTCACCGAGACAGATGAGGCACCTGGAATGCCCATCGGAACTAGGCAGCTTAGCCTGGCACACCACGCAGCGTTTAAAGCCCATTTTCGCAGCCATAACAGATTCTAAGGGCGAAGTCAGGGGAAGGCAGGGTCAAACCGTGAGTCAGAAGCCGTTACCAAGTCCGGAGGGAAAGTCAAAATCATAGTCAGGAGTACCAAGTCAAGCCAGAAATCACCAATAGCCAATAAATCAGAGAGAAATCGTTGTCCAAAGCCAATCCAAGTCGAAAACCGAAAGCGAAAGTCGTCAAAGAGTGAGCGAAGGTTCCTTTAGAGCTGCTAGCGTGGCGGAAAAAAAGGAACTGAGGGGATTTAGGCGGGAAGCCCTTTATAAGGGACCGTTAGGATGGGCAGAGCTACCGCCAAAATGTATCTATGCACATTCTGCCTTGCGATACTAGAAGGTTCCAAATGCACTGCGCAGGCGCAGGAATAAACCCAACTGTGTGATTCACAGAGACCACGAAGAAGATCCACTGTTTACTAAAAGCAGGATGAGTTCGATTGTTAACCTATAAATGACAAAGTACTTCCTGAATATTTCCAGGCACCCAAATCCCTATAAACTCTCTAACTGTATCCAGGCTCAGCCCAGCTGCCCTTTGGAGTCCCTAGCAAGCTGTATGCAGACACTGGGTCATGGGTACTTGTGGGGTGAAGGCAAGGGAAACTGTTCATGAACTGCAGTCCTCAGAGTATTTGAGAATCTCAACCTTAAATCCAAAGAGTAATGGCACTCAAGAGCTGTTTAACAGTGGAAATCACTGCCTCAGAGTGTGGTGGAGCCTTTCTTTAGAGGTTTTTAAACAGAGGCTGGATGGCCATCTGTCCAAAGCAGGGGGGTTGGACTGGATGGCCTTTGTGGTCTCTTCTAACTCTATGATTCTATGATAATTGGGGGGGAGGGGTGATCAGAAAAGAATCTGCTGTTTCCTGAATCACCAAATGGCAATATTGCTCTTCTGAAGCAAGCTTGCCCAACTCCATCTGGGAAAAGCACACAGCCATATCAAATTTGCAGATGGAAGTAGCACTATAAAGAACAGATCTGATGGAATGCTGTTTTACTACTGTAGTTTTCAAGTTCACAGCCTTTTGCAGCTTAATGTCGCATCAAGAGGGAAATAATCCATTTCCTTTTTGCCTCCTGCAGCTGCTGCTGCTGCCTCGCTTAACCGGTAACGGCAGGAAGCAAAATGTGTATTGTACGATTTTTTTCTTGTGTGAAAGACCTCTAAGCCCTTAGATTTAAAGCTTACAAAAGCAGGATGTCTCAGCCACCTTGTATCAATACTTGTAAAAAAAAAAAATCAAACAGAACACTTAGATTACTGGAAAATGTTCAGTATCTAAACAGCATCAAAAAAATAAATCTGTCACAAAATTAAATTTTTACAAAGCAGCATTGTTTTCCTTGCATTTATTACTTTATTTAGCATTCTTATTATATTCACAGGAAACTACGGTAAACTAGGAAATGCAATCAGTAATTTCAACACTTCAGCAGGTAATTATTCTCGCAAGTTGTTCAATCTTGAACTCTTTTGGGGAGAAATATTAATATTTTATTATACTCTATTTTATTCCTTTTATGAGAAACAAGAAGGCTATGAATATTAGCTTGTAAAAAATTAAAGATCGATCAGCCAATTTTACAGTAACGAACATTTCATATACGGAACAGCTCCCTAGTTATTCTGCCATCTATTTCACAGAAGTCCTTATTAGAATTGTACATACAAAGTTATTGCTAAACCCTGATTTGTTCTTAACATTCCTTTGAGCAAGCTGGCAGCTTCCGAAACAATCCTGATTACATAGTTATAAAGGAAATTAAACATTACTTTCTGATGCACGGTTACGTCAAATTAAACACTGCTTCTCTAATGGCTACCCATTTATACTATTCAAACTGGATTAACTGGAGTTCTGATCTTCAAAGAGTAACAAAGAGTGCTCAAGATTATTTTTTAAATCCCAATAGAAATAAAGTCTTAATTTTATAGGAAGAGCCATAACATCCAAATCTTAAAATAAAACAAGATAACAAAAGCCACAAAACAGTGATAGCTTTATTGGCCAACTAAAATGCATAGAACACATCATGCAAGGTTTAAAAGCTCCAATGGTTTCTTCATCAGGCAAAAGATATTTTTAAAAGATCATACAGAAGAAAGAAAAAAAAGTGACAGCATTGTAGTCACAGGCCTACATTTTGTATTAGATGTTTTCTCTGCTCTAGTTCAGTTGGTTGTGGGGGAATCTCAATGCGAGTTGCTTTCTGGTCTGTGCACTGGTGCCTCAAGCCGTGAGCAACTGAAAGCTGACCAAAGTCTTCCTACAGGCCCAGGCATCAGATTGGCTCCTCCTGAATTGTGTGTGTGTGTGTGTGTGTCTGCCTTCAAGTCTCCTGTTGACTCATGGCAGACTTAGAACATTTTTGTTATCTGAAGAGGTGGGGTGCTTTGCCCCTCTTTTGATGTCGAAACAATATTAATATTTGGGGAAATGGTTGTTATTAGCTCAAATGGAAGGCTGTGAGAGGCAGGTAACTTCGGGATCTTTTCACCTATGTATACCAGTACTAACTGCAAAGAACTCCAGGTTAAAGTGAAATAAAATGTTTTTATTGGAAATAGCACAAAAAAGCATTCACACACACGCAGCACACACTCACAAAAAACACATAAGGCTATTGAAGAGTTAAGGCAGAAAAACTGGATAGAGGAATAGATTCGGGAAATAGGGTGATAGTTACCAGTCTTGAAGAGTAGCAAAGTACTCAGACAGAAGCCTGAAGATGGCACTGGAAGTTCTGATCTGGGGCACACTGACTAGGAAAGCAGCTGAATCTCATCCACAGTAGCACACTTTGTTATTGTTTAGGGCTAATATTTATACCCTGATTCGTATCCTCAAGAGGGTACTTGGGCTAGAACAAAGCTTAGGTGGGTTTCCCACTGTGTAAACCAAGGAAACTGAAACTTACCTGATGTGTGACTCACCACTGAGGAGCCCAAGAAGGAATTAGCACATACCTCGTTAATGGTTTTGTTTACTAAGGGCATCCGTTTAATCCTAACTTGGGTGTGCTTGCTAAAATATTCAAAGTATGCAATATTTCTAATTTTGAGATATTATAGGGAGGAGGTTGTAGGACATATTGACAAAATCATAAAAGAAAAAAGATTTTTTAAGGATACAAGTCCTCACCACTCTCACCCAATGGCAGGTTCTACTCCATTTCACTTTTCAGCTGGAGTAAGAAGCCAAATAAAACATTAACTTATGATTTAATCTAGAATGTGTTATCCAACAATAAATGGTTAGACCGTGCATTTTGGCCACAATGCATCCAAAATGGTTCTGACCAACAAAATCTCACTGAGAAGCAACCATTTCATACCCACTACACAATGGTAAAATGATGCCCATGTGATCAATAGCTTGGTAAATCCAGGTTGTCTCCACTGATGTCCAGAGAGAAGCTAAATCTGCTGACTACTGCAATACGTCTGTTCTCTTCACAGACAGAATCATTTTTATATGGTATTATTGGGGATCGCTAGTTTGACTACAAACTGAAAACAACTGCAGTATGTATAATAGGCTCAGGCCTTGTTGATACAAAAGTCAAAGTCTATCACATACCAATTGTTGCAGGGAAGGTGGTAGAAGAAAAGAGGTTTTTCCTTTTGCTCTCCCTCCAGCTTATCATCAGTTATGTGATGGAGGTTGCCATTATATCAACACAAGGCTAAGACTCTTATACACTGTGGATCCCCTTGCACAAGGGCATGTGGCCAACCACTAGTTCTTTATCAAAAAGAGAACTTCAGCCCAAATCTCACATAAAGCTGATTAAGTGGCAAGCTCACACCTAGGCTAAATCCACACTGCACAAATAATCCAGTTTGAAACTGGAATATTTGCCATGGCTCCTTCCTGTGGAATCCTAAGGTTTGTATTTTACAAGGTCTTTAGCTTTCTCTGCCTAAGAGTGCTGGTGTCTCACCAAGCTACAAAAAAAAAAATAAATGGAAAAATGGTTCCCCCCACCCCCATGGTTCAAGATTTCCGGAAATTTTACATCTCTACTTGTAACACTGAATATTCCTAAATACCAGCCCATTCCATCCCTGCACACAATCGCCAGCACATAAAAAACTAAGTGTCATGGAGAAGAATTCTAAGGCTACCTTTCTTCCTAACATTCTAACATGTGAGCTCTCCTTTGCAATCTGCTCTGATACAAGCCAAGCACAAGATTACCACCTGATTTCCTCGTTGCAGGTCCGGGCTTTAGCCTAGCACACTTTTTCATGACAAAACCCATTCAAAAACCAAAAGGGGCTGACATTTTCATTTTAAAAGACATTTACCTCTATCTGCATTCCAAGTTGTGCTCTCTCTTTGTCCTTGCGCTCCATGCATCGCTTTAACTCCTCTATTTCTGACATCACAGCACTGTGATTTAGCTTTGCTCTCAGTTCCCAGATCTCTTTCTCCATCTCTTTTTTCTCTGGATCAGTCCTCTCAGCCGCTGGAATAAATGACACAATTCGACTAGGAAATATTACATGAAGCAAACAATGTATGCACATATAAACAGAGTTTTCCAGGGAACAGTTGATAAAATTTAGTTGATACAAGGTCAACTGAATTTGTTTAAGTGTCTAATTAACTGTACCTATGCATACACAATAAACACCATATATGTATAATTTTCATATATTGCTTAATGTAGTAATATCTTTAAATGGTTTAAATACACTCAACACAATATAAAGATATAAAACTAAGTCCCGCCTGCTGTCTCTAGAATATTATCTGCTGTTCTCTGTTGCTGTCTCTGGAATGTCATCTTGCATAACAGGACTGGGAAACAAGTGATCCTCAAAAAAAAATGGACTGCAACTCGCATTAGTCCTAACCAGTACAGCCAATTGTGAGTGATCAAGAGAGTTACAGTCCCATAACACCTGGATGGTCATACATTCTTCATCACTGGAGAAACAATTCAAAGAACTGGCTGGAGGAGCCAGAGATGGGAGAGCTACCTTTACCCATAAGTCATATTTAGCTATAGAGGAGAGGAGTCAACAAGTTTTATGCTTCACATCCACCCACACCCATGCCAGGTTGCAGAAAGGAAAGGAAACAGCTCAATAGTGACTAGAGAAAGGATTACAATTAAAAGGAGAACACTCCTACCCAGAAGGCGGTAGGAAACAGCAGGAAAACAATACAATAATCTGTGGTTTTTGGTGCAGAGCACTGAAGAGTAGTACAGAAATGCACTGCGTCCAACACGTGTAAGACAGCAGAATGAAGACTACTCTGAAAATGGGCTTCCCAAATTTGTCACCTACAAACAGGATGTTAAATTTCAGACACAACTCTGGATAAAGTGCTAATATATTTTGATATTATTAAAGGAAGCAATGGGCTTAGAACCTAGTCATTCCAGACCCTCACCAGTCACTGCTCTTAGGACACTGCCTCTTTCACAAAGCACTATAAATAATATAGTCTCATTTAGCATTAATTCAGCTGAAATTTCATTAAAGATAATTGTGTATCATCCCTGCACTGAACAGTTGGAGAATTTGCCTTCTTTCCCCAGGCCAGAGAATATTCAGTGAAGAGCCACTTCCTATTTTCCTTGCCCACAAAAGGGTAGAGAATTTTGGGAACTAATTTTCTAACAAAAGCATCCATACAGTAGCACAAAGAATACTGAGAGCACAAAGGAAGGGAATGGCAGTAAAGCCCGAGAATAGCACGTCCCGATTTGCTTTATCACATGATATCTGCATGCTTCAGCTGTTCTTCCATTACAGTCCCATGGAAGACAGTGATAAACATGAGTCTTTTTGCTAACTTGAAAAATCCATTAGCAAAAAGGCTCGCCTTTCTTTACCACTGTCTCCTATGGGACCAGAATAGGAGAACAGTTGAACCACACCGACATTGTGCGATAAGGCAAGGCAGGACACACTACTCTCATGCTTTACTTCCACTTCCCTTCCCTTGTGCAATAAGCCCCTCAGAGTTGTAGGGGAAATAGATATTTATAGACACTCTTAACATCCTAGCGCAGCACATTGAGAGATCAAACTATAGTGATCAGTTTGTGGAACAAAGGTTGAATGCTATTTCAATTTGTTTCCACAACAGATTACATAGAACTCCTGTAACAGCCCTTTTGAAATGAATGCAAATGCACAACAGCAGGTTTTGATTAAATATTTCTAGAAACTACCAGTGTAATTAACTCTAGTGACCATTTTCAGATCTGGTTCTGAATTATTCTTTTTTAACAAGGCATTCATCATCAATATTGCACAGTGATTGCTTTGAAAGCAATCAACAAGGGCTAGGCCCAAGTAACTATTAAATAAAATTAAACAGGAGGCATTTGCTGAAGGCACAGCTGCCATCAGCAGAATCAGGAAAGGGCGATCAGCCCCATGCATTCTCAAAACCTGCTTTGGAGGGCTAGGAAGGTCACCAGGGCATAGTGGCAGGAGCTAATGCTGAGGGATGCAAGGGGAGAGGAGGGGAATGAGGTTCTGTCATGGTGCAGCTGTAGTGCTAGCACAATGTTGGATTTGGGTCTAAATGTTACAAGTCATGTTCCTGCAGTACCCAATAAGAAATCGGGTCCTAGCTGAATGTTTACCTGATGAAATCAATTAATAGAATTTTCAGAATTTAAGAGATAATTAAGTTCTTGTAAAATACTTTAAAATACTGTATTGCATTTTTTGAATAAAAAAATGAACTAAAGATATTACCTATAAAACCCATGTGCACCCAAACCATTTCCACAGTGTACATTTGAAGATATTAACAGAAACCAATCTTTTTAAAAGAATTATTCCAAGTAGAACAGGATTAGGACCTTTTTAGGTCATTGTACATGAAACACAATATATTTTCTATTTACTAAATTATAGTTTCTCTGACAGCATAAATTTAATTTACACAACTAATTTTACCCTCTCAAGTTCCTGTTTTTACAGAAACCTGTCTGTGAACCATTATAAATTTAAGACATGTGAAGAATTTAATACACTGAAGTGGTGGACAACAGATGTTTGGTACAAGACTTTATTTTTTAAATGGTTTGGTAAAACACTTGTGGGCTTGCTGTTCTTTCTCCTACCCCACCCTCTTTCTGAGGGTTTTGGCAAAATACAATTTGTCATTATAATCACTGAAATCCTTCCCCTGACACTGTCACAATATGGTCCAATAATGGATAGAAAATAGAGTGAGAAGAATTTTACCTCTTCGCTTCCTCCTGTCATTTTCCTGGTCATCCGAATGGCTCTGATGTATGGCAACCTGAGAAATTTGATGCTGAAGATTTAGACGTTCCTCTTCTGCTCTAAGGAGTTGGGAACGGAGATCCTCAATCTAACACACACATACACACATACACAGACAAGTACTGACTTTTAAACATGCTAGAAAATGGTTTTAGTCGCATGTGGAGTGATATCTTCATGTGGTCATTATCAATTACGATATCCTAAGGCACAAGCAAAATGTGGCCATAACCATTTATCTGTAGGCTGTACCCAACAATAAACCAAACGTATGTTCTCTGTTTAATTGGATGCCTCAGAGAGAGGTGGTGGTTTTGTTTCCTTGTCTGTGTTCAGACCCAAACTACATGTTATACCCAAAATCCTTGACTGCATCTATCAATTTTACATGTATCTATGTATCTATTGAAATGTAGTTGCCAGGGACTGCAGAGTGTTCAAAAGAGTGAGAGCAAGTGGCTGATCCTTCCTTTAGCATTCCATTTTCCTATTAAATAATCCCCATCCAGCTGCTGTTTGCCCAACAAACCGGGGGGTGGGGGGAATGCTTTACCCACAGAATAAACAGCAGCATATGTATGCAGACAAACATAATTCACAAGATGTTGAATGGGAACCTAGTTTTTTGGTTTGATTTTACTTCTGGGGGTGGGGGGAATATATTGCTAGATGCCAGAAAAGAGATTAGGCACTGCAAGGCAATTCACTTTCACAAGTTATAATTTGGTTGTGCAAAGCAAGCATAACAAAGCAGCTCCTGGACAGGGAGGAAAATGTCCTTACTTTTCCTTACTCAATTTCCTTACTTTTAAGGCAGATTTTTCCTCCTCTTTCAAAATACATAAAAACAAGTGTGCCAGAAAGCCAAAAGTTTTCTACTACCACAATATAAACAGTTTTAACATAGAGAAAGCAAGGCAGTTTAAACCATAAATACAATCTGTAAGTCACCTTAGTTTATAGATAAGTATAAGTAAGAATATCTGAGATTTTAATTTCAACCAAAATGAGAAAGCACGTTAAATCAGATAATCACTTAAAATGGCAGATGATCAAGCTCTGCCAACAAGGTTGGGAGAAAAAGAGAGAGAAAACCACACCATCAAAGTCTGTGGAAAGCCCTCATTTGTCATGAGCCAACCCACTGCTATGTAAACACAACTTGTTTCAAGAGCATCAATTATAGCAGAGTCAGATACAAACACAGAGAACTCACTGAAAACAAACATTAGGCACTTTTGAGCCATAAGAAAATGCCATGTAAAGGAGACTTAGAGACACAAATGATCATTTGCCAAGCATGGGAAGGTTCTTCTTTTATATATACAACTCCCAGCATCCCCCAGCTATAGGTTCCGGGAGTTGTGGCTTTTTCCAGGCTCTGTACATTTGTATCTTGTATCACTGGTCCTCTTTTCTGCTTTGCTGCACTGCATTTAAAGCGCTTGCCCCTCTTCCATCCATATAGCCATGAAATTCCTTGGGTTATCGAAGCTGTTTTCTCATCTCAAGATACATTATACTAGGAAGGGTAGGACAACAAGTACAGAACAATAAACTGAGCATTTTCAAAGCCTTTAGACAAAATCTTTGCTTGGTAGGGTGTCATGTCATGAGGGAAATCAAGACAACCAGTTTTGGTTACATTTCCGAAGCTTATTTGGCATGACAGCCTTAGATGAAATGGTCTCCTGTAATCAAGTTTGGTATGCACTACAGAAGAAACCCTGTATCTGCTGATTCGCCAACCGCTGATTCAATTATCCATGGTTGCCTATGGTGGGAGGAAGGGAGAGGGAGGAGGGATCTCACCTCCCTGTCCCTTCCTCCAGGAGGGCTCCAGTCACCATGGCAGTGATGGTGGGGGCAAAGGGGCTATTGCTTGACTGGAATCAGAACTCGTTCCTTCAGCTTCATGTTTTTATGGGAAAATAAGTCCAGGTTGGTCTCTCCCTCATCCTTCTTTGACTCACCCTTCTGAATCTTTTCAATTTTCGTTTGCAGAAGCTGCATGGCGTGAGTGAATGAAGGGTCCCAGCTGTCCTTCTTGGCCATAAGCTCTGGCAGGTATTTGTTCTCAGGCTCGGCCTTGGCCACTGCTGCCAGGGAAGAGTGGGGTGGACATGGTACTGGGGGCCGACAGAGCTGAGCCATTGGCTGAAGGTGGCAGGAGTAGCGGTGGCTGAGGCCCCCTGTGCACCTTGCCGCCGCCCCCCCCCATGGAGAGCGGTGTAACAAGGCCTTGGCCTAAGGTGACTGGAGGTGGCTGGGGGCAAAGCCCAGGCCCAGGGCCCTGCCCAGGTGGTCAGCAGCAGCCACCAGGTCATTGCGGCACTGCATTCGCAGCCAAAAGAGTGGCAAAGGCACCTGAGTAAACAGGATTGCCACACCGATGGAGCACCAGACCCACCAGGTGACAGCAAGTGTGAGGGTGGAAGGCCCAGAGGAAGGAGGAGCGGAAACAGCACGCGCCGGGGGCAAAGGGAGTAGAAGCAATCTCACCTCCCCCGTCCCTTCCTCTGGGAGAGCTCCAGTCATGGTGGGAGTGAAAGGGGAAGGGAGGGGAAGGAGGGATCTCGCCACCCCCTCCCTTCCCCTAGGAGGGCTCCGATGGCAGCAGCAGCATGGTGGTGGGTGGCGTTCGCTATTATCCGCAGAAATCATTATCCGCAGTGGGGCCCGGAACCAATTCCCCACAGATACGGGGGTCCTACTCTATTCTGAATGCTTTATCACACTTCCTTCTGACTGGCTATTGAACTAGCAACTTCTAAGAGGCCTGAGCATTGCCTATTGTAAAAGAAGATAGATATAATACAAAGGAAAGCAGCTACCTGGTGGAGAAGACCTTCTCTGCTATTTTCTGACTGATCCAGTTTCCTCCGGGCATGATCCAAGTCCTGTTCAAGCTTGTTTGATTAAGAGACAATGACAAAATTCATTCCGTTGCTAGTCATGTTATGAATTCTTTTAGATAAATACTTCATATACCCAGAAACTACCCAGAAATACTCTGAATACTCATTTCTCATGCAATACTATGCTAATCTCTCCAAACACCTATTATCACAGTTGTAACTTAGATCAAATGATCTGTTTACAGATACTTGAATTTATTGTATGTTTCCCCCCTCAAAAAAAATGAGATTACATAATCAAGTTGCTAGTATACCTCCTTTACTAAATAAGCTCCATTTTCAAGTGGTAAAAGGTACAGTTTAAAGGTTACTTTTCTTCTCAAGAGCCATAGATCCCAATGGAAGATAAGCAAACTGATATTTCAAGACAGATAAGGAAAAAACATCCAGAACTGTCAAGGTAAAATACAAGATGGCTCATCAAGATTCATTATACAAACTCAATGTAAGTCCTTGCAATGTCCATTGCTCTTAAAATCAGAATCAAAACAAAAAGACATATGATTTCAGGATCTGAACTAATTACTTTTTGCTTTTCAGATGCAACTCAATATGCTGAATGCCCTAATATTGCAGCTATTACAAACAACAAAATGCCTAAGAGTTCTATTTATCTGAGTGAATCTGTGACTATGTATGTGCACAAGCACATGCACATAGATAAATAATAAAACAACTAAGGGGTGGATCCAAACTCAGCTAGTTAATTTAGTTTTCAACACAGTAGACTTACATTCAAGCCATGACTAACTTGTCCTACTGCTTACGTGGGATCCCTGTGCATCTTCTTTAGTCTGGATACAACCCAATGTCATTTAAGGAAACCTCCTCGGTGTATGGCTTGCAAAGCTTTATCTGAAGCTATGGGCACTTGCCAGAGAAAGAATTAGCATTTCCTCGACCCTCTTCTATTTGTGCAAATCAATCCCATCCTCACTCAGCCTATGCAATACCTCCCCCCTTTTCAGGACTAGAATATAAAAGTCTACTCTGTGCCTTGGCTAGGGTGCCTCTCAGAGATATTTCAGCAATACTGTATACTTATACTTTGAGTTCTTCTCCCCTTTCTTTCCTTGATCCATTTTCCCCCTTCTTCTCATGTTTCTCAACCCTTATCTAGAGAAGGCAGTTGTTTAAGCTTATTGCAATTCTGTGAAGCAGAGCAGGTTCAGGGACAGCAATTTGCACCCAGCCATACTTCATGATTTGGGGGGGGGGGCTGTACAGCTTGGACCAAAGGCATGCAAAAAGTATCTACAAAGTTGTATAAAATTATGCATGGTGTAGAGCATGTAGATAGGGAGAGGTTTTCCTTCTCTCTTGATAGCAGCACCCACAGTCATCCATTGAGGCTAAATGGTTGGAGATTCACACATGCAAAATTAAACTTTGGAATTCACTGACACAAGATGTAGTAGGACTAGATAAATTCATGGAGGCTGGGACAAAGAATGGGTACCAATCAGGAAGCATATATATCACGTTCAGTACCACAGGCATGAATGAGTATGTCTATTCATATATCAGTTACTGAAGAGTGCAAGATGGAAGGTACAGCTCCATCTGTGTCTTGCTGGTGGGTTTCCCACAAGCAACTGACTGGCCACTGCATGAATAGACTGTTGAACTAGATACTTTGGTCTGATCCAATATGCCTCTCCTTATGTTGTTATTATTGTGGTTGTTGCTATTGTGCACCTTCAAGTCATTTCCAACAAATGGAAACCCTAACGAAAACCTATCACATGGTTTTCTTGGCAAGATATGTTCAGAGAGGACTTGCCACTGCCATCTTCTGAGGCTGAGGGAATGTGATTTCCTAAGGTTATCCAGTGGGTTTCCATAACCGAGCAGAGATTTGAACCTTGATCTCCCAGACTACTAGTCCAATGCTCAAACCACTACACCATGTGGCTCATGTGAAACCCTATTTGTGTGTTCAAATTCCTCACAATATTAGAACTGGATGAGGACCAGTGAGGAAGAAACACACTAGTTCTACCCCTTCTCTCCTCATCATCGTCCAATAGCCAACATTTGCCAGCGGAGATGGCATCAGTGAAAAAAATGAAAATGACATACCATGAATACCACAAAGTAAGCAAACAAATAAATAAATACTTACTTTGCTTTTTTCACCTTCCATTTTCAAGATTTTCCTATTTAAGGACACTTCTGCTTCATTAGATTTAGCACCTTGTTGCTTTAAAGCCTGGAAGAAAAGAAAGACATTTGTGGTTGTTTTAAAAACCATAAAATCTTGCACTTCCAGTCTCAGAAGCAAGGCAATCGGTACCTCAGGGCAAAGCTCATCCCAGGAAAAAAACCAAACCATGGCAATTTGCAAAGAGTCCAGCTATAGACTTCAAGAAGTTCCTAACTGGGGAAGGTGAGGAACTGGAAGAGGCTCATCAGAGACTGTTCCAGACGCCCACCCCAAGCTGACAAGAACAGAGGTTTTTGCCAGCAAGGGAAGCTAGGAACAACTGAAGAGCAGCCACTGCTGTGGGCTCTAAGTTTTGACAGCTTTCGATCTCATCAAGATTCATTAAGCTGCTTTTTTGTTGATTTTCATCTTCTAAGGAACAATATCTGAATCTTCAACAATAACTACTTTTCCACTTTGGGGAATTATAAATACAACTGGAACCATGAGAACTGTCTTACAACAATGAGGCAAAAATAGCATTAATAACAACAATAGCAACAATAAAAACAACAACAACAATAATAACAACAATAATAGCAACATTAATCTAGCAGTGGAAAAAAAATAATATTTCTATAAAGTATCCAAGATATCTGAAAAACAAAGAGAAGTTTACATATGAAAGTTTACATATGAAAACATAGTTATGCTAGCTAGAATAACAGAAGAACTAAATGCTTTTTTCACAATGGCAGAGATTTCCAAAGCCACTGAAAATTTGAAACATGGGAAATCTCCCGGTCCTGGTGGTTTCTCCTCTCTGTATTATAAAATTTGTGAAATGGAATTAATCACATATCTCCAGAAGATGATAAATCAAATAACAGAAAAAGGAATCTCAGATTCATTGAAAAGATCCAATGTAATATTAATTCCTAAAGTGGAGAAAGACAAATCAGACATTAAGAACTACAGACCAATTTCACTCCTTAACGTAGACTACAAGATCTATACATGTATACTTACAGAGAGACTGAAACAAGTTTTGAAAGATCTTATGCATCAAGACCAAAATGGTTTCCTGCCAGGAAGATTGTTAAGAGAGAATACAAGGACAATGCTGAATGTGATTGAATATTACAAAAGAGCAAATGAGAGAAAACTTGCAATAATATTTGCTGATGTGGAGAAAGTGTACGATAATGTCAAATGGACATTTATAATGGAAGTGATGCAAGAATTAGACCTTGGAGAGAACTTTATAAAAGGAATAGAATGTATATATAAAGATCAGACTGCACAATTAATAATTAATGGTGAGACAAGTGAGTTGATAAAAATACAAAAAGGCTCAAGACAGGGGTGTCCTCTCTCCCCTCTCTTATTTATAATGACTTTGGAAATTCTAAATGACACAATTAGAAAAAATGCAAAAATAAGAGGTGTAAGATTTATAGATCATGAATACAAACTTAAAACTTTTGCCAATGACCTTGCCATTTTCTTAAAAGATCCTATTGCAAATATTGGTGAATTAATGGCAACAATCCATACATTTGGAGAATATTCAGGTTTTAAAATGAAAGATAAAATGTCAATTTTAACCAAAAACATGTCAAAAAAAGATCTTGAATTAACTATCAAATCTGACTGCAAAACTGGAAAAAAAAGGTAAGATACTTGGGAATTTGATTAACAAAGAAAATGTGGATTTATGACAATAATTATAAAAAACATGAAAATAAATTAAAAAAAGATTTCGAAAGGTGGTCCAAGTTAAATATTTCATTATTAGGCAAGATCTCCACAATAAAGATAAGCATTCTCCCCAAACTACTTTTTAATTTCAAAATCTGGCAATATTAAATAACGAAAGGCGCTTTCGAGAATGGACAAAAGAGTTTTAAAACTTCATATGGAAAGGAAAGAGTCCGAGGAGGATCAAGTGGGAAACACTAATAGATCCAAAGAACAATGGTGGGTGCTGATTACCTGATCTTATATTCATGCCGTCTTACATAGATCTCAGAATGGATAAAGTTGAATAATCAAAGACTACTAAACTTAGAAGGAGTTGACATAAGATATGGGTGGCATGCCTATCTCTGGTATGAAAAAACTAAAATTAACAAGGATTTTAATAACCACTTTATATGATCCCTCCTTAGAATTTGGTTTAAAGTGAAGGAAAAATATTACATGAAAATTCCTTTATGGATATCACCACAAAAAGCCTTTCTGAGCAGATGGAATCCACAGATAACTGGCTGAGATATAAAGATATCCTGATTAAAAGACAAGATGGAGAATACCAAATTATATCCCAAGAAGAAAAAGAGAATGATGAGGTCAAAATTATTGGTTTACTTATTGTCAATTAAAAGACAGATTCAAAGAAGATAAAGATAAGGAAGGATTCAAAGATAAAGAAAATGATCTAGACAAGTTAATCTGGTCTGAAGAAAAAAACACAATTGCAAATTTCTATAAATTCTTCTTATTGAGAGAACTAGAACATGAAACAATTAAAGAAGTAATGATAAAATGGGCAACTGAATTTGGATAAAACGTTGAACTAGACAAATGGGAGAATTCCTGGAGAAAAACAAATTCCTTCACAGCATCTCAAGACTTGAAATAGAATCATATAAAAGTTGTCAGTAGATGGCATCTTACACTTAGTAGAATAAGCAAAATTTATCAAACCAAAGAGAATAATTGTTGGAGATGCAATAATGCTCCGGGATCCATGTTCCACATGTGGTGGAATTGTTCTATTATATATTTTAAAAATACTGATTTAAGATAAATACTGATTTAAGATTCATAATATAATACAAATGATCTTAAAAATTCAATTTCCATTAGATCCCAAACTTTACCTACTGAACAAGACATCTGTTTTAAAGGAAAAAGATGAGAGAAAACATTGGAGAGTAATCTTATACATGATCATGGTGGCAAGAATCTTTAAGCTATTGCTTAAAACAATTTGTAAGCCACTCTGATAGCCTTGTGGCTGAAGAGCGGGGTATAAATAAATAAATAAATAAAAATAAAAATAAAAGAATAAATTTGGCTCAAAAATGGAAAAAATCAGGAGCCACTAACTATAGACTATTGGATTTTGAAATTGATTGATATGAAAGAACTCGATACTTTGACACATATCTTAAACAAAAAAAAAATTACTTGAATAATCACTGAAGAGTCAAATACAACAGAGCCATGTCAGACATAAATAGAGTTGGATAACAATAGAGATAAGACAACTGGGTCTAAAATTATTAAATTTAAGTTTAGAATTTTTTGACAGGTATAATAAGTACCATTGAAGAAATCAAAATAATGCGATTTAAATTAAGTTGAAAGATTAAATACATAAAATCATTACAAGATGGTATTACATGGGAAGTCAAGTAGAACAGAAGTTAATCAGAATAATATGTACATTGTTTGATTGCACAATTTTGTCTATTTATCTTCTATTTAATTTTTTGTTTTGTTTTATTTTTATTATTATGCTACTGCTTCACTATATGTTTACTCTGTTAATACTTATATTCATTTATTTTAAATAAATTTATTAAAAAATAAAAACCATGAAACCCTTAATTTATAACAATGGCAATAAATATGCCATTCAGTTTCCAGAGCTGTTTTTTGTGTGGCATGGTGGGGTGCCAAGATGTGGGGGGGAGGGAAGATTGTGATTAGAAGCATCAATAATGTGACCCTCCAGTATTCAGAAGGCTGGTGGCACCATAGCATACAAGACTCCCCATGCCCATGTGGCTATGTGCACAATTTGGTGGGACTGTGGCAGATGCATGTCTGCAAATTCCAGTTTAATAAGTTAAATGTAAGGTAATTGGTGGGATATTTCTGAAAATAAATAATCAAGCTTCTTGCCTGTTCTTCGAGCAGCCCAAGGGAACACTGAACAAGGGTAAAACTAAGAGTTCAATCCACACATCTCTTCATCCTCACTAGTTCTTCAGCAAGGCATACTATTAAAAAATCAAAAAGCAAGCAAGAAGGTTGTATCTTGTGTAGGAAATTTACTTGCAAGGACCACTGAAGCATTCAAGTAATATGCTCTAGTTATCTTCAGAGTGGCTAGTATAAAGAAAGTACTGGGCAACATTTCCCTTGGCAGAGAATAATTTGTTATTGGGGTAAAAAAAATTAAACTATACTATTAATGCTAGTCTTCCTGCAGGTAAGTAACAACAGCTATTTTCCTACATGCTTTATGTTGGTTTCTCAGTTTTTAGGGTTGATAGCACATTTTTTTGTCATGTGTTTAATTATGTTTTCAGTTGGAAATAACAGTGATAGTATTTTCAGGGCACAGAAATTATGCTGATTATATGTTTTGTAGAAAAGGAAGTCTGTCAGCTGCTCAACACAAATGTGAACATGTTTTCTGGCTCTGGGGGTTTGGACACTGTGAAATACCTTCAGTTTGATACCTATAAACACTCTTGTGGATACGGAACATTTTTATCCCTTTATTTCTTGTGGATACGGAACATTTTTATATGAAACACACTATAAATCCCTCGGGTTTAGAAAATACCCCAGAGGTCAGTGCAATGCATCTTGATTACTGTTATAAGTTGTGTGAATAACAAAAGTCAGCACAAGATTATTTAAGTGCTTTTTGGCTTTTATTTCCATGACTAAACATAAAATAGGCATGAGTTTTGCTACTGTATTATATGAAAATACTAAAATAAAAAGTTACACAGAACAATGACAAAAGGTGCCATTAACACTTTTATCATCATCATAATCATACTGACAAGATTTCCAACAGTATACATTTTTCTAGGAAACCTACTGCTGGAAATAGCACAGATCTCCTAAATACCTTTTATGTGCTAGTAATGCATAGTCCTGAACATCTAACACCTTCAAAACTGCTGACAGCTTCAACATGTTCGTAACATACTACATTTTTCCTACACAATTCAATCAAGCAGTGGCAGCATTGAGGTTTTCCAATATTTTGTAATTAACATTCAAGTTCTAGCCAATAAATTACTCAGAGCTTAGTTGTCTTTCCTTTCTGTTTAGGTCAGTTCAAAAAAAGGCATGAGTTGTACCTGTATTACATAGTGATTAAACTGCTAGTGTTTACATCTTTAGGGCTTTGGCGGGGGCAGGTGTTCAAGTGCTTTGGGTGGAAAAACAATATGGCTGCATGCTTTCACTCTTCAGAGCTTGGCACTGTTGCTTTGTTGTTGTACGCCTTCAAGTTATTTCCGACTTATGGTAAATCGAAGGCAATCCTTACCATGCAGTTTTCTTGGCACGATTTGTTCAGAGGGGGCTTGCCATTACCTTCCTCTGAGGCTGAGGGAGTGTGATGTCCCCAAGGTCACTCAGCTGGGTTCCATGGTTGAGTGGGCATTTCAGCCCTGGTCTTCCAGAGTCATAATCCAGAATTTCAGGGTTTGGTGTCACCAGTATCGTGATGACATACAATTCTATCATTCCTTCCCATCTGGTTCCAAGGAAGCTGTCTCAGTACTGAATCAGTATCTGTTGTCAGCAATGGACTGGATGAAGGTGAACAAATTGAAACTTAATCCAGACAAGACAGAGGTGCACCTGGTCAGTCAAAAGGCAGATCATGAAATAGGGACCCCACCTGTGCTGGATGGGGTTACGCTCCACCTGAAATCTCAGGCCCACAGCTTGGGTGTTCTCCTGAACTCAACTCTGAGCCTGGATGCCAGGTTTCAGCAATGGCCAGAAGGGCATTTGCACAGCTAAAACTAGTGCATCAGCTGCGCCTTTTCCTTGAGACATCAGATCTGTCCACAGTGACACATGCCTTGATTACATCTCGTTTGGATTACTGTAACACACTCTACTTGGGGATGCCTTAGGAAGTTTGGAAACTTCAGCAGGTCAAGAATGCTGCGGCCAGAATGCTAACAGGGGCCAGTTATAGGGAGCATATAGCTTCCTTCTTAAAACAGCTCCACTGGCTGCCAGTTCATTTCTGGGCTCAATTCAAAGTGCTTGTCACGACCTACAAAGCCCTCTATAGCTTGGGTCCAGATTATTTGAAAGACTTTATCTCCCAACACAAACCTGCCAGAACTTTAACATCATGAGGGGAAGGCTTTCCACCACCATCACAGGTTCGCTTGGTGAGGACATGAGAGAGAGCATTCTCAGTGGCTGTTCCCACCTTCTAGAACTCCCTTCCTTGGGAGGCTAGGTTGGCCCCCTCCCTGCTTTCTTTTCACCAACAGGCAAAGCCGTTTTAATTCATAGAATCATAAGAGTTAGAAGAGACCACAAGGACTATCCAGTCCATCCCCCTGCCATGCAGGAATACACAATCAAATCATTCCCAACAGATGGCCATCCAGCCTCCGTTTAAAAGCCTCCAAAGAAGGAGACTCCACCACACTACGAGGCTGTATATTCCACTTCCGAACAGCTCTTACTGTCAGGATGCTCTCCCGTAGTTTGAGTCCATTGCTCCATGTCCTTGTCATGATGAACTGACCAGCCCATCATGGAGAGTTCATCTCAAAACCTACAGGTCACAGCATTGGGAAATTCTACTCCCTGGTTTCCATAGCAACAGGTATGGTAAGGGGATGGGAACCTCATTTCCTAAACATGACATCACATCACCTGACTGGAGAGCCAATCATATTTGGCAATGCAGAACCAATCAGATCTGACCAAAAAACTTTTAAGTTTCTGAATCCCTTTGTTGTATGCCACATGTCTTGGGCCAGATGGAGAGCCACATGAGGTTGGGGGAGCGACCTCCGCAAGGGCCTGATAACATCAAGGAGCCCCAAATGATATCTGAAGTCTGGGGAAGAGACTTCCATCCAAAATGACTCTGAATTTCCATCTCCAGAGCCAGCTAGGCCGGCTATGATGAGCCTGGCCTAGCCCATCCCAATTGGGACCTGGACTGATTGCATGGATATCATAAATGTGGGTTATTTTCTTAGCATAGGGAACGTGCCTAGTTAGCATGCGTTAGGTTTATGATTTATTTGCAAACTATGACTGAATGCATTTCTTGTAAATCTAAGTTGAGAACCTCTAGAGGCTAGATGCTCCTCCATGCTAAGACTTAAGCATTTGGAACTAAATAAAGTCTACTTTCTTTTTCTCTACCAACTTGCCTCACGCGCCTGTCGGTCAGCTATCTTGTCTCTTCACTGGAGGAATAGAGAAGGAAGGTTGGGAATCCCCAACAGAGTGAGTGGTTCACTGGTTAGTCAGAGAATCGTCCCAGTTTCCCACTGAACTGGGTTTCTGAGTGACACATGGTGGTGGCAGCTTCTAACTTAGAAAGGGATTTCTAGACTAGAGGAACCCGAGAGAGTGTGTTTTCAGATTGTACAAAAAGGCTGGGAGCCTTCCTTTCCTTTCTCTGTGAAATTGGATTGCACATGGAGGAAGGGAGGGGCCCACCTATAACAGTCCTAGTCTCTGGAGCAGCAGAAAACAAGCTTGCTCCATCATCAGTATGTCATCCCTTCAAATGTTTAAACATGGCTATCATATCACCTCTCAACCTTCTCTTCTCCAAACTAAACATGCCCAGCTCCCTAAGCCATTCCTCATAGGGCATGGCTTCCAGACCTTCAACCACCCTGGTCGCCCTCCCCTGGACCCGTTCCAGCTTCTCAATATCCTTCCTGAATTGTGGTGCCCAGAACTGGACTCAGTATTTCAGGTGCGGCCTGACCAAAGCAGAATACAGTGGCACTATTACGTCCCTTGATCTAGACACTATACTCTTATTAATGCAGCCTAGAATCACATTGGCTTTTTAAGCTGCTGCATCACACTGCTGACTCATGTTCAGCTTGTGGTTCACTAAGACTCCTAGATCTCTTTTGCATGTACTGCCATCAAGCCTGTGTCACCCATCCTATATCTGTGCATTTCATTTCTTCTGCCCAAGCGTAGCATCCTACCTTTCTCCCTGTTGAAATTAATTTTGTTAGTTTTGGCCCAGCTTTCTAATCTGTTAAGGTCATTTTGGATTTTGATCCTGACCTCTGAGGTATTAGCTACCCCTCCTAATTTGGTGTCATCTGCAAACTTGATAAGCATACCCTCTACTCCCTCATCCAAGTCATTGATAAAGATGTTGAATAGCACTGGACCCAGGACAGAATCCTGTGCCACCCCACCAGTCACTTCTCTCCAGGATGAAGAGGAACCATTGGTGACTACCCTTTGGGTTCAGTCAGTCAACCAATTCAAGCAGGCTTTTAACATCTAAGCCAGGGAACTTTTTATGGAGATGTTTTGTCTATCTTTTAAAATTTGTGTCTGCTTTTACAATGTTTTTGTACTGTTTATCTGGTTTTACTGTTTTTATTATTGTCTTTGGGAGCCGCCTTGGGTCTCATTCTGAGAGAAAGACAGCATACAAATGGAATAACTAACGAAATAAATAAATAGTCCAACATTCAAACCACTATACAACGTTGCCTCTCTATTGTTGCTGTATCCCCTGACCAGTTTTGTGACTCACTGCTCCTCAGTGCTGGATTTATTGGTGTGCTATTGATGTTATTTTCCAGCAGCTAAAAAGGACACAATTCTCACTCAAAAAGGAAGGCACGTGGAGAGAATGTACCTTCTTTTAAAGCACTACTGCAGCAGAGAAGCCCCTTAGAAGCCCAATTCAGTATTAAAATATAGTGAATCCTCCTCTTGCATCTTGTTTTCAAAAGGACATTGTGGCTTTTTGCAATCAGTCCTGATACACCACCAAAATTCAGTATCAAAGTCGATGGAAAAACAGGTTCCTGGTGAGCTGGGGTATCCAATGCAGTTCTCCCCCCGCCCCCCAGGAAAGTTAGCCACATATGCTGTAGGAGAATCAGACTTCTTTTTGCACTTAGGGTGAAAATGTATCCCCCACCCTTAGTGTTTTCAAGGTTCTCGTGCTTTTATATTCCATTTTGCCTCATTTTAAGGAGCCCAGGAAGTGTAACCCCTATCCTAACCCTTACAATTGAAGCTAGAGGTGAGACACTGTCCTGCCTTGTATTCATCCTGAATTTTTAATCTTTAATGTTCAGCAGAACAAGTACTGAAGGACCCAGCCCAAATGACTTGTTGCACTCCATAAGCCAAGCACAAAGCCGAATGGGAAAAACAACAACAGAGCCTTATGACACTATAAAGCTTTATTATGGTATGTGTTTTTATGAACTAGAATCTACTTCATCAGACGAAGCCATCCCCTCCTGGCAGGTATATAAATATCCATGGATGAAATAAAGGCAGAAATAAACAGTGGGGTCAAGTGTCATATAATGCAAGAACTACAGTCTATGATCACTGAACTGAAGTTTAAATGTATGCAAAATAAGCTAAGTGATGATTCACAACAGCAGTAATTGTTAACAAAATAATCTCAGCATTACTAAAATAATTAACAGCAGGGCCAGCTGCTGTTTCACATGATGAAAGAATCAAATGCCATACCGTTCAACAACAGGTTGGGTCTTGCTACACAGTAAAGAATCTAAGTAGTTTTGGCTTTTCTGGTCTGTAACAAAATCAATCTGTGATAGAAATTCTGACCCAAGAAACTCCAGGGTCTTGTGTTTTTGCACACTCCTCTGTTGCTTCATTACAGTATAATTATATATGTTTTCATGTTTGGTAATACAAAGGAAGACACTCAGAGAAGGCATTTCTTTTACTTATTTCCAAAAAGTTCTCTAAAAGGCAAGATGTGATAAAGCTAAGAAGTAAGATATGTACAAGTAGGAAGCACTAGAGCAGTGACTGTTAACGTTTTCTTTATCAGGGGCCCCATTTAAATATATTTTGTTGCCATGGACCCCAAAACTTAACTCAAGATTTAAAACCCTAATCATAATAACAATAACAATACAATTACACCATCCATTAAAGCTTCCCTCAGAGGCATTGGAGGGAGAGGGATGACTTTCCCCCTGCTTCTTCTTTGAAGTTTGTGGCTGCAGCGGATTGCATGGCAATACAAGATTTTTCTTTGGCTTCTGTCACACGGCCACTCCACTGTGGGGAGGAGGTGGGCCGTGCAGCCGTCAAGCCTTCGTGGACCCCTTGTCAGGACATTGTGGACCCCTGGAGGTCCCCGAACCACAGGTTAAGAACCACTGCACTAGAGCGAGTGGAACTGCAATGTTTGGAGTAGGCCTTGAGGTCCAACACTTCTTGGAGCCATGTGCTATCCCATTCTACCCTAGAATTCAAAGATGTCAGAACTAACAGTTGGAAACAAAAGGTGTTTATTTATAATTACTGGAATTGTTTATTATATACTATATTGTTAGCATTACACAATTACAAAAGTTTGATATTGTCATCCAATGAAATCATGGAATTTGTAGTTTGTGGAGGTACTTAGAATTCTCTCTTAGAAAGTCCTAGTGCTACAGGTCAGTGGTGGGAACTAGCACATTTTAGCAGAGAGTTCCAAGTACCTCCCTAAACTACAAATCCCAATAGTCCCTAGGATGAAGCCATGACACTCAAAGTGATACCAAAACGTTAAAACTGCACATCACTGATATGCCCCCTCCCTGCAGAGCTGGAGGGAAACAAAATCTTTTTTAACATTTTAAAATAAATTAAAACCAGTGGGAAAATGGCACATTGGGGGACTTACTGTGAAGATCCATTCTTGGTAAGGAGAAGGAGCCATCCATGAATGGATTAACTCCTGTCACTGCCCAGGCTAAACAACATATTGTGTTATTTTAAAATGAACCTCTATTGAGTTCCTCCATAAGCCAAAACACAGTAAAGAACAGAAAATAATTAAGGTCTTTCTACCCAGGGTGGAGTTGGATGGCTCCTTCTTCTTGGCAAGAATGGAACTTCACAGTAAGTACTCCAATGTGCCACTCTCAGCTAGCAGAGAAGGAGCCATCCATGAACAGAATCTACTTAGACATGTGCATTAGGGCAGGAGGTGGCAAGAATGTGTTTTAATGCACTACTGTTTGTTGCAGAACCCTTCTACTGAAGGAAGTTCTGGCTGAGGCAAATTTGCTTAGTTTATAGTTATTAATGGATGTGGCTGGAGCTGTCCATGTGCCTGCTTGGCAGATTTCTTCTAGGGGTACATTACTAGAAAAGGCAGCAGTTGTGAATGTTAATCTAATTGAGTGTGCCATTACATTTTGTGGTTTTGGAAAACCTAAGGACTCGTAAGCCAAAAACATGCATATTTTGACCCATCTGGTCAGTGTAACAGAAGACACCTTCATTCCCAGGTAGGTGGGAGAAAAGGATATAAAGCGGGCCTCTGATCAGCTAGCTGCCACCACCCACTGATTTTACCACATGATCCAGTAATTCAGTAAGTTACTGAGGGCCTTGACTTGCACTTTTTCCACCTGTACCTCTGCAGAAACTTTCCTTCCTTCTTCCCCTGTGGAGATGAGAATCCTATATGCATGCGTGCACACACATACTAAGGAAAAGGCATGTGAAAAGAGTGTGGGAAAGAAGAGATCTTTAAAGGAAGCTTTTATTCTAAGCAAGCAATCTACATTAGCAAGTTATCTCAGGTGTACTTAGGAGTAGTTACAAAATGGTAAACAGTCTAGGTCATTGTGAAGTTGAAAGCTTTCACACCTGCCATCCATAGTTTATTTGTGGGTTTTTTCTGGCCTGTTAGGCCGTGTTCTAGAAAAGTTTATTCATGATGTTTCGCCTACATCTGTGGCTGGCATCTTCAGAGAATGGTGGCAGTGTGGGTGTGTGGGGTTTATATACTGTCCCTAAACCCCACACACCCACAGTGCCACCATTCTCTGAAGATGCTAGCCACAGATGGAGGTGAAACGTCAGGAATAAACTCTTCTAGAACACAGCCTTACAGGCCGGAAAAAAACTACAAAAAAGTCTAGGTCATATTCAGCTGAAGTTAAAAGAATAAAGGAAAATAAGAAGAATAAGGGTAATGACAAAGGAAGATATAAGAGAAAAAATTGTAAGAAGGTTGTATGGATATTCTCTCAAGGGACAAGGAATGTTGATCTTATTGGAGGGAAAAGATTATAACGGTTCAAAAAAAGGAATGAGGGAAATAAATCTAAAGGAGATTATAAGAAGGAAATATAGATTAGAGAACAAGTATACAAAGTCAAAAATAGGTTGGAGATAATACCGAAGGGAGCTGGGAAAGAAAGGAAGTTGAACAAAAACAGAAGTTAAGAACGTGAGAATACAGCATGAGGGAAAGGAAGGGAAAAGAAGGGAATAAGAATGATAGAGATAGAAGGAAATGTAAGTGTGAGAGTAACAGAAAGTGTAGGAAGAGAAAAGAGGAGGGAGAATATAAAAGAGAGAGAAATTGGGGGAGAAATGTAAGTGTGAGAGTAACAGAAAGTGTAGGAAGAGAAAAGAGGAGGGAGAATATAAAAGAGAGAGAAATTGGGGGAGAATTGAAGATGGTAAAGGTTATGGGAGGGTAAGAATACTACCTAGAACGGAGATAGGGATAGAATTTATCTGAATGTGCAAAATGTTAGCGACTTCCATCTTAGGTAATATGGTAAGAAGAGTGAAAGGGAAAGAGTATAAGAAGGAGTGAAAAAGATGAGAAATATAGACTGGAAGATCATATACGCAAAGAATATAAGTGTATAAATGTGGAGATGTTTACTATATATGCTGTGTGCATTTTAACTTTCATGGTTTACAAATATAAGATTAAATAAAAAATAAAATTGAAAAGAAAAAAGAGCAGGGGGCCAAAATTGTTGAAAGAAGTGCTTGATGTGAGGTGTATGAAGAGGATGATTAATGAAATAGCAGTACAGACAAATGAGAAGTGTTTTTCACACTTTGGTCTAAGGAACTACAGTATATGTATATTATTTTGTGTATGTGTAGTTTTTTCCTTTTCTCTGTTTTGATAACTTTTCTCATTATGTTAAGATTGTACTTTTTCATTTTGCTTTTCTTGCTCTTTGTTTGTGTATTAGTCATGTTAACCTATGCTGTTTTTATAGCCTTTGTATTTCACTAATTTTAAAAAAAGTATATATAATATAATTCAGTTTCCTGCCAAAGAGAAGGAGAGCAGCTTCTGGACAGCAAGTTTCCTGCCAGTTTCCAGGCCAGTTTCCTGCCAGGGAGAAGAAGGAGAGCAGCTTCTGGACAGCCATTCTGACTGGGGAGATTGAATTTTTTAAAAAACTGTTGGGAAAGGCTGCTTGTTGCTGAGGGGCTTGAACTTCTGACCTTGCCCTTTTACCCTCAAGAGCCTTCCTGTGAGTCACACCTGTGAGTCACACCTCTGAGTCATTAGGGGGTGGAGCTGGGAGCCTAGCTCTATATAACTCCTTGCAGAGGCTTTCCAGGCCAGTTTCCTGCCAGAGAGAAGGAGAGCAGCTTCTGGACAGCAAGTTTCCTGCCAGTTTCCAGGCCAGTTTCCTGCCAGGGAGAAGAAGGAGAGCAGCTTCTGGACAGCCATTCTGACTGGGGAGATTGGATTTTTTAAAAACTGTTGGGAGAGGCTGCTTGTTGCGAATTTCAGTAACCAAACAAAAATACAGCAGACCAAAAAGTACAGCTTAGCATTCTCAGCATTAACTAAGAGTTCTTAGATTACCTAAAAGCTCTCACCTAAAAGCTCTCACCATGGACACTGAGGGGACTGCGGCAGTCACTTGCAACACTTGTGCGATGTTTGTCTTCTTGTCTACAGACGTGGGGAACTTCACATGCACCAAGTGCAAGCTGGTAGCCCTCTTGGAGGAGAAAGTGCAGCAGCTGGAGACACGGGTAGCTACACTTCAACAGATTCGCGAGCAAGAGGTTTTCCTGGACAGAACAGAACGAACAGCCTTGGATGGGGACCGCACAGAGGTAGTGGCTGCGGAGGAGAGGGTCACTTCACAGACACAGGAAGTAGACAGCTGGAGGAATGTCACACACAGAACAAGAAAATCCAGGGATTCTTCGAGCAGCTTTCAGCTACAGAATCGATTCGAAGCCCTTTCCCTTATCAACGAGGAAGAACAGCATGGACAGACTTCAGGGGTAGAGCAGGGGACCTTGAGAGGACCACCGCAAGGAACAGCAGCTGCGAAGCCTCAGCGGAGGCGTGTGGTGGTGGTGGGGGACTCCTTGCTGCGCGGTACAGAAGCAGTGGTATGTGGCCCTGACAAGATGACTCGGGAGGTGTGTTGTCTCCCTGGGGCAAAGATCTGTGATGTGACCGAGAGGCTGACAAGAAATCATGAGACCCAGACAGTGTGTCAGGGCTATGAGGTTTGCATATTTTGATTTAGCAAAAAGAAGAGCTTCCTGTTTGATCTTTTGGATTCTGTCTGTAGAAGGGGAAATTCATCCCTTCTTGGTGTCTATGAGTGCTCCAAGGCAAGCAAGTCTCTGTGATGGAAGAAGATTATTCTTCCTCTTGTTGATTATGAAACCGTGTTGTTTTAGCATAGTCAGGATGATGGACAATACTTGCTTGGCTTCTTGAATGGAGGTTGCTTTTACGAGGAGAACATCAAAGTTCAGGAAAATATGCACAGGGTGATCCCTGTATCCACGGAACATACGTTCCAAGACCCCCTCCCATGGACATCTGAAACCGTGAATAATAGGGAACCCTGTTATTTTCAATGAGACCAACACCGGATGTGGATAAGTGAAACCATAGATACCAAATCTGTAAATACAGGCCGACCTGTACTCCCTGTAGCTTGATGCTTTCTACAGGTGCTATCATAAGTTCCTGGGTATCAATGCTAGCGTGAAGAGAAGTGCTCTGAATTGGTAGTGGGTGTCAATGGTAACAAAAAGAAAGGTGCTTTCTTGGGGGACATGAAAATAAGCTTCTGAAAGGTCTATAGACAAGAGAAAAACGTCTTGGAAGAAGTGCTCCTAGATGGTTTAGAGGCCTTCCATCTGGAACTTTGTGTTTTACTAATTTGTTTACATATTGGAGATCTAGGACCAGACAGAATCCATATGCTTTTTGGATATGATAAAGAGGATAGAATAGTCTCCAATAAAGCACTTGTTGGGAGGTTCCAGCTCTACAACTCCCAGGTCTAAAGGATCGGATATAGCCAGCTGAATAGTTAGTCTAGGTCCTTTGTGTGAGATATTGGATATTGGAGTTTGTAGGAAGTGGTATCTGGTGAAATCCTATGACGTAGCTTTAATTTATGGTCTGTAACTCTCACCTGTGTGAAGTAGAGGCCTCCCAGGCATGGACGGAGATGGATAGCCTTCCTCTTATCTGGTGGTCCACATAGTCACAAAGTGTTTTTATTTCTTCGTGGTTGAATTCCAGGCTGAGGTGGTCAGTTGGACCCTCCTTGTGGAGGGAGTGAGAACCACAATCTTGCCCATGAAGGCTTAAAGGCCCTAAAGTCTCTAAGGTGACAGAAGGGTCAAAAGGGCAAAAGGACTGAGAAGGTTGCTTAAACTATAGTTTTTCCTCCTTTTTATCTTTGGTTTCTATGAGGATGTCTTTTAGATCATCTACACCAAAAAGCAAATTACCAATGATGTGGAATGAGGCTAGATTTGCTCTAGATTGCACGTTAGCATTCCAGCGCTTGAGCCAGACTGATCTTCTCACTACTGCAGAGATAAAGCAGCTGAGAATAGTAATGCTTCTCTGGTGCCATCTGCTACAAAGACTAAGGATTTATAGGTCTGTGAAGTGACCTGTGCAGGGATTTCACATCTAATTCTTGGTTGATGGAAAATATCCTGAATCCAGAGCATGGCGGCTCTGGATATCAGGGAGGGTGTAGAGGAGGCCTGGATGGAGAGGACTGATGCTTCATGGGAGCATTTAAGAGCTGCATCTGCCCAATTTTCATTTGGGTCTTTAAGAGAAAAATCTCCTTGCTTGAGCACCTGTGAAGAGAGCTGAATTGGAACCACTGATAAGAGGTAGTTTAAATAATTCCATGACCTCAGGATATGTAATTTTGAAATATATTTACACTTCCCTACCCTGCACAAGTAAATCCCATTCTGATTTAATAAGTTCTTTAAAATCAGGAAGGAGAGGGGCAGCATGAGCAGACGACTTCGGTTTAGGAAATGTCGTATTCCCCATGAGGTGTTATCAGTAGGCACGGGACTAGTGTTGAAGGTAGACTCAGTCTCAGCCTCATGCAACCCAAAGACTTTGACTCCTTTAGATAAGAGAATAACAAAATTATCTAAATTAAAATGTCTCTCTCTTGTTGGTTCCTCTTGTTCACCAGTGTCTGATCATTCCTCCTCTCTTAAATCAGATAACTCTCTATGGGACATAGTACAGACAGAAGCAACATCTGAGTCCTGAATAGCATGGGGGTGTTGAGATTGAGTCCTCATCAAGTGAGTTCTCAGCTACCAAACACAGTACTGCCACTGCAGGCTGTTTAGCCTATTTGCCAGCCATTCTTCTACATGGGGGTGAGGGGAGAACTGGATCATGTCTGAGTCTTTTAGGAGCACTACAACTAGTAGCAGGAGGTTGGTTCATTCCTTTCTGTTCCTTTGCCACCATAGAGGAAACCTGCTAAAGCCACGTATTTTGATCAAATAAGGGCATGGGCATAGGAAAAGGCATAGGCACAGATGTAGGCACTGCACCAGGAATAGTACTGACTTGCTCAAAATGGCCAGCATCCATAATGCAGGCTTCAAATTGCCCACAAGAGGTAGCAGCATGTGTACATGCTCTCTTGGGTTTGGGAGGTGCTGCAGAAGAAACTGGAGCCATGGCTTGCAGTGGTAAGAATTCATGGAGCTGGAGGAGAAGAAGCCCTGTTAAGAGTCACTCCCATCTCCTCTTCCATAGTCTCTTCTGAATATTCATCATCAGTAGCCCCCTCAGAGGCTAAATCCTGTATTATTAATTGTTGCTGAACAGAAACTGACTGCAGGACCTCAGCTGTTGTAAGGCTGGTGGCACAAGGAGGATCCATTTCAATACAAACAGATTCAACGGCTTTGCTAGCATAGGTAGCTCCAGAGGCGGCAGCCATTGCTGCAGGGGGGGTGCTGTAAGTGTGCGTCTTTGAGGCTCCCAAAGGTTTAAAGTGCATGTGTCTTGGGGCAGGAGAGGCCCAAGAAGTGGAGCTAGGTTTGGTAGTCTTGGCTTTAACTTTCCCCATCCCAAGAGCGCATTTGAGAAAGAGGAGTGAAGGGAAGAGAAAACAATAGAAAGGGAAGGGAAAATAAGTCAGGGAGAAAGCTAACGTAGGAAAGCAAAGGCTAAAAAACAGTTGCGCAACTTCAACTTAAATGGCAATAAAACTTCAAAATAACTGTTAGAAATCTGCCTTCCCTTTAGGTTAACCAAATTAAATTTTTGAGCTCACAAACAGTTAATACGGTTGGGATTTTTTTACTTTCCTATCTCTGAAAATTCAACACATGTATTAGATAGATGAGTGAATATCATAGCCTGAAATACATCCCTTTCAGACTACAATGCAACAGGCAATATAATTTCCAGAGAACTGTTGTCTTGCCACCTGCAAATCTGATGCTTGCACCTAAGAATTTGAAGCACTCCAGCCCTGACAAAGGCACATGGAAAGGGCAACTTTTTTCCAGGCAGTTTTCTGTCTTCCAATTTTAAACCCAGGGGAGTGACCATAAGTCACACCAATGTCTTAAAGTGTAATGCATGAAAATTTAAAATGAATCATAGAAAAGGAACTGGAATTCTAAACTACAGAATGAGCTAGCCTTTAGTCTGAATATTATCTTGGGTACATCCCATCAATATTATATTGTACTATTTTTCAGGGAACAGACCATAGCTCAGCTGAAGGCCACATGTTTTGGCTGCAAAACATCCATAATTCAGTCCCTGGCATATCCAGTTTCTTTTTTAAAGGCAGGTAGCAGATTATGGGAAGAGCCTCTGCCTAAGGGTCTGCAGACTTGCTGCTAGTGAAAGCATGTAATACTGACAAGAAGGGCTGATATTCTGACCTGGTGAAAGGAAGCTACCTTGTTCTTTATCTCATGCTCCAAGCATGGGAGCTGTCTATATACTGACTCCATGGGGAAAACAGCAATAATAAGCAACTGGACAAGATTTCCCTAATGGAAAAAAAAATCAGGCATCTTCATATTAAGACATCTTAACTCAGAGTCTTGCAGCTTGTCTAAACGGTGAAACTACTCCTCATAGAATTTGAGGAGAATGCTTTTTGTCTAAGTGGGATCCTATGGCGATTCACCATATTCGGAGGGAGGGTGGCCAAATAAGCCTTTGTGGCTTTTCCCAAAGTTTTTTTTTAAACTGTGAGGAAAATATGCATTCCTGCTTGTTGGGACAACCGATTCAGATTGCAGCGCATTCTCAGCAAGGACAGAAGTGGATTGCTGATTGTTTGGATGTGTGGGGGGGTAGAGCTTCCCAGCTACAAAGTGGCCAGAACCGCCATGTTGACTAAATTGTCAACTTATGCAGCCCCAAACTGAACCAGGCACAAGAGCCTGTTCTTTCATGGGATCCATCTTCTTTACTGCTAGATCTGCATATTATACAATTCTGTGGTGACCTACGTGATTTTTTTTTCCCTCTGTGACTCGGTGCTTCTAGCAGAAGACTACTCAGTGCACCAACACACAACCATCACCTTTCCAGCATGCCCCAGATCAGTGGTTCTTACCCTGTGGTCTGCGGACCCTCAGTGACCACAATGTCCTCACAGGGGTCTGCAAAGGTTTTAAGACTGCTCAGCCCACGTGACAAGAGCCAAGGCAAAGGATGGCTGGCTGGCTTGGCCTGTGCATTGCTATTCAATCTGCTCTAGCCACAAACTTTCAGGAAGAAGCAGGAGAAAAGTCTTCCCTCCCTCTCCAGTGCCTCAGAGGGAAGGTTTAATGGATGGTGTAATTGTGTTGTTGTTATCGTTTTGTTAGGGTTTTAAATCTTGAATTAAGTATTGGAGATCCGTGGCAACAAAAGATATTTAAAGGGGTATCCTGCTAAAGAAAAGGTTAAGAGTCACTGTCCTAGGTAATGCAATGCCACCCAGTATACATTTTCCCAGTGCTGGGGGTGGGGGCACTGCATGGGATCTTCTGGATCATGATAACCCTACATGGCTCTGTGGAACTGATGACCAAAAAATGTGTTGGCAACCAACTTAGCTAACATTAAAGGAGGGTTAGAGAAATTCATGGATGATACGTTGGTTACTGGCTATTAGTTATGGAACCTTCCAATTCAGAGGCGATATGGGCTTCTGGGAAGCAACAGTGGAACAGGGGTGTGGGCTTCTTGTCCTGCTTGTGGCTTTGGCAGGCATGCCACTGGTCACTGTGGGAAGCAGAATGCTGGACTAGACGGACCTTTGGTCTGAGCCACCAAGATAGCTGTCTGTTTTTTCTCTCTCTTCCCCTCCCACACCTTGACAATGTAGTCACATGCCTGTGTTATGCACAGTCTGCTTTTATTTCTCAGAGGTATACCTGCTTGTGTTTTTTTATATCTAGATTGAGTAAACCTTATGCAAAATGCTTGGGACCAGAATTGTTGAGGATTTCAGATTCTTATTTTTTGGATTTTGAAATATTGGCATATACATAATGGGATATTTTGGAGGTCGGACCCAAGTCTAAACACGAAATTCATTTCTGTTTCATATACACCTTATACAGTCAGCTTTCAGTATCCACAGATTCTGTACGCACGGATTCAACCACCCATGGCTTAAAAATATTTTTTTAAAAATATCCAAAAAGCAAACCTTGCTGTTTGCCATTTTATATAAAGGATACCATTTTACTATGCTATTGTACATAATGGGACTTGAGCATCCCTGGCGTGTCCTGGAACCAAACCCCAGTGGATACCAAGGGCCCACTGTACACATAGCCGAAAGGTAATTTTATGCAATATTTTAAATATTTTTTTCATTTAAATATTTTTTATTTTTATTTAAATATTTTAAAATTTTGAATTTTGGAGCATTTCGGATTTACAGATAAGGTATACTGAGTCTGCACTGTTGGTTCTGTAGGTGTGAGGGTAAAGTGGTGTCACCCTATTCTGTGGGCTGGGGCTTACTTACTGCTGTTGGTGTGCCGCTGAGTTATGTGTTTATTTTTAAAATTTACTCATTACATTTTGTGTCCCACTTTGACGTCTTAGCAACCCCATTAGTCAAGGCTGCGTAAGCATGACTGGCCCAAGGTTACCTATTGAACTTCATGGCTCAGTTGCGTACTCAATATACATTGTTTCTCATTATGATAACATATATGTACAGACGTCAGATTGTTTTCCAGATGCTTGTCCTAGGATTAGTATACCTTACAACTTCACTGTATAAAAGAGTTCAGATGAAAGATGCATCTACTGTATTTCCTGGGCAGAACTGCTAGACTAAGTAGCCTAGCTGGTTGTTCACTGGATGATGTACCCAAGGTATTCATTCACGTTATTGGTCCAAGAACTATGGGTATGAATTGTGGGGTTAAAATACAGTTGGCCCCTTGTATCTGCTGGGGTTTGGTTCCAGGACCCTCCCATAGATACCAAAATCCACGGATGCTCAAGTACAGTTGTCCCTCTGTAGCCACAGATTTGGTATCCACGGATTTAAGTATTCATGGCTTGAAAATATTCTTTAAAAAATAATCCAAAAAGTAAACCTTGATTTTGCCATCTTATATAAGGGACACCATTTTGCTATGCCATTACCATTCTTGAGCAAAGTGATCGAGAGGGCGGTTGCTCTTCAACTCCAAGTGGTCTTGGATGAAACCGATTATCTAGACCCATTTCTTTTATTTAGTTAGTTAGTTATTTATACCCCGCTCTTCAGCCACAAGGCTATCAGAGCGGCTTACAAATTGTTTTAAGCAATAGCAATTTACACATCTACACTGCATTAAACAGTTTCCAATGTGTGTTAGACCCATTTCAAACTGGCTTTAGGACGGGATTTGGAGTTGAGATCACCATGGTTGCCTTGACCAACAGCCTGCGTCTAAGCATCAACAGGGGTAGTGTGACCCTCTTGGTGCTTCTGGACCTCTCAGCGGCTTTTGATACAATAGATCATAGCATCCTCTTGGATCGCTTGAGTGGGTTAGGAATCGGAGGCACTGTGCTTCCGTGGTTCCGGTCCTTCCTCTCAGGCAGGTCCTAGAGAGTGCTGCTCGGGGACAGCTGCTCCAGTAAAAAGGAGCTTACCTGTGGCGTTCCGCAAGGCGCCATCTTGTCCCCGATGCTGTTTAACATCTATATGAAGCCACTGGGCAAGATTATTTGGAGTTATGGGGCTGGGCATTATCAGTATGCTGATGACGCCCAGATCTATTTCTCCTTGTCCCGATCATCGGCCTCGGATTCCGATGGCATCTCTCCTCTTAATGACTGTCTTAAAACAGTAATGGGCTGGATGAGGAAAAACAGATTGAGATTAAATCCAGACAAAACGGAGGTGCTCACGGTAGCGGCCCTGAAATCAGGAGTTGGGTTGCAACCTCCAGTCCTGGACGGGGTCACACTCTCCGTTAAGGACTGTGTTCACAGTCTGGGGGTGCTCCTTGATTCATCGCTTCAGGTGACGAGTCAAGTGAATGCAACGGTCAGGAGCGCTTGTTATCAGCTTTGGCTGATACGCCAGATGCACCCTTTCTTGGAAGTAAGGGACCTTGAGACTGTGGTGCACGCGCTGGTAACCTCTCGTCTAGATTACTGTAATGCACTCTACATGGGGCTACCCTTGTGCTTGGTCCAGAAACTTCAACTGGTACAAAATATGGCAGCCAGAGTAGTCTCGGGAGCATCTTGGAGAGACCATATAACTCCAGTATTGAAATCTCTCCACTGGCTGCCTATCAATTTCCAGGTCCAGTATAAGGTGTTGGTTATTACCTTTAAAGCCCTAAATGGCTTGGGTCCAACTTATCTCTGGAACCGGCTCCTCCCATACAATCCTCCCCACGCACTCCGGTCCTCTGGGAGGAATTTGCTTCAGCCACAAAAATCTAGGCTGCCTGCAACCTCCCAGAGGGCCTTTTCAGTAATCGCCCCCAATTTATAGAATGGCCTGCCAAATGAGATCCGTCAGCTGACGAGCTTTAGTAGCTTTTTAAAAGCACTAAAGATGGATCTCTTTCACCAGGCCTTTCCTGATTAGATCCCGGCCTCATGAGCTGTGTCTCCTGGCCTGCCAAACAAGATCCGTCAGCTGACGAGCTTGAGTAGCTTTTAAAAAGCACTAAAGATGGATCTCTTTCGCCAGGCCTTTCCTGATTAGATCCCGGCCTCATGAGCTGTGTCTCCTGGCTTTTTAAATCATGTATATATTTGTTTTTAATGTGTTTTTAGTTAGATGGTTTTAATTTTATAGTGTTTAATGTCTTTTTATGGGGGAGGGCAGGGGTGGGTGGTGTTTTTAGTCATTATTATAATGTTTTAATTGTTGGAAGCCGCCCCGATTTTTTTAGCAGAGGGGCGGGGTATAAATAATTTTTATTTATTATTATTATTATTATTATTATTATTACAAAGCAGCACTACAGGATATTTAGGCCATTAAACAGCAATAACATGAATTTTTTAAAAAGCAATCTCTCACCCCACTGATATTTGGAGATATGCCATCCCATTTTATTTCCCAGGTATAGTAAAAAATAAGTAGTCCATAACTATATTGGTTTTAAGAAAATTGCACATATGACAGAAAAGCACATACAGTCACTGCAAAAACATTTTAGAACCAAAGAGAGACTAAACTGCTCTTACAGCAAGTCTTCAAATAAGTCCACAATATGCTCACTAGACTGTTTGCGTACATTGCAACTTATTGCCTAAAAGAAAGAGAAAGGACAGGTTGCTTACCTGTAACCATATATCTTCGAGTGATCTTCTGTGAATTCACACAGTGGGTTAATCCTGCTCCTGCACAGAGCACTCAGAACCATCTAGAATCACTAGGCAGAATTTACTTTGCAACATTTTGGCAGTAGCTCCACCCATCCCACTGGTCCCTTTAAAGGCGCTCCCGCCTATATCCCTTCAGTTCCGTAAGTATGCTGCAATGAGCAACATCAGGAACATTAAAGCAGATATGCCATAGCAGGACACAGAGGGGAGGATAGGCGGGTCTTTGTGAATTCACAGAAGACCACTCAAAGATCTATGGTTACAGGTAAGCAACCTGTCCATCTTCTCCGTGGTCTCTGTAAATACAGACAGTGGGTAGATTAGCAAGCTTCATCTGTAGGAAGAGGGTGTCATGCTAAAGGGTAGACGAGGACAATAATATAATCAGGGATAAGTCCTCCAACCAAAACAATGAATTTTATCATGAGAAAACATCAGGAGCAACAAGCTACACAGGTACATTTCTTAAACATGTCAACAATGGAAGGTAATGTAATCACCTCTCAACATGTCATCAATAGTCACTGAATGGAAGACAGCAACACTGCCCTCCCAAAGGCTGCCTCGCTACGGGACCAAGTGTCTAGTCTATAATGTGAAATAAAAATCAATGGTGTTGACCAAGTAGATGCTCAACAAACGTCTTCTAAGGGCACTCCAGCAGGGAAGGCAGGTGAGGTTGAAACCGACCTGGTAGAGTGTCCTCGAACCTAAGAAAGCAAGGGCTTCCAGGCCAGTTCGTAACAGAGGGAGATAGTTGAGACCACCCACTTAGAAAAATGCTACAGAGAGATGGGGGAACCCAAACGAGTAGCAGAGTAGGAGATGAACAATCTTGGGGATTTCCAAAATGGAGGTGTCCATTGTACATAAAAGGCGAGAGCCCTCCGAACATCAAGAGAGTGAAGAGTTCACTCAAAGTCATCCTTAGGGTCCTGCATCACAGCAGGGAGGACTATGAACTGGTTCAAGTGGAAGCTGGACACCACCTTTGGAAGAAAAGACATGTCTGGTTTTAGAACAACCTTGTGCTTATGGAACACTAGGTATGGAGTATCAGATTGGAGAGCACTGAGTTCCCTGACCCAAAGCGCAGAGGTTATGGCAACCAAGAAGGCCGTCTTCCAAGAGAGGAGTCTCAGGTCTGAAGTAGCCATTCACTCGAAAGGTCCTCTGTTGAGTTGAGACAGGACAAGTTCAAGACTTCAAGCAGGAGTGGGCTCGACCACAGGCGGGTGAAGATTATTGTATCCCCTGAGAAACTTCTTGACTAGTGGGTCTTTGAACGGTGACTGTTGACCCCGCGCTTGAAATTCCACAGAAAGAGCAGCTAAATAACATCTTATAGAAGAGACAGAAAGCCCCGAACTGGACAGGTGTAACAGGAACTGGAGCACCGTCGATGCCAAAGAAGAGTCAACTGAAAGTCCACGATCCCGGAGATAGGATTCGAAGCGCTTCCACTTGTAGAAGTAAGAGCGACGAGTGGATGGTCGAAGTGAAGCGTCGAGAACAGCCTATACATCTTCTGGAAGCGGAGGGCTTGCTGTACGAACCGGATGGAGGCTGAATTCAAGGCTGTATCCTCCAGGCCGTCATTCAAAGAGTGCCGAGATCCGGATGTCTGACCTTACTCTCCTGAAGTGTTAAGAGGTCCGGATAGTCCAGAAGATGGAGGAAGCGTCGACGGGCCAGTCGGAGCAGAGGAGCGAACCATGGTTGCCGGGGCCACCACGATGTGATCAAGATTGCATTCGACTGATCCTGGCACAGCTTGGCCACTACTCGCATCAAGAGAGGAAGCGCCAGAAACAGGTACAGAAGAGGACCCATCCACTGGAACAGGAACACATCCCCTTTCGAACCTTGGGCCCGGGACCTGGCACAGAAGTGATGGCAATGTTTGTTGGAGGGTGTCGCAAACAGGTCGATTGCTGGAGTGCCTCAATGCCAAAACAGTTGGCGCGCCACCGACCAATGGAGCATTCACTCATGCACGGATGAATCCAAACAGCTCAGTCTGTCAGCAAGAATATTCTCCTCGCCCAGAAGATGGATGAAATGGAGGAGAGTATTCCGTTCAATGCACCAGACCCAGATTTCCATGGTGAGAGAGAGAAGAGATAGGGACCGTGTTCCTCCTTGTTTGTTGAGGTAATACATCACCGATGTGTTGTCCGTTACCACCAGAACGGTCTTTCCTGTCACCAACATCTCGAAAGTGCAGAGTGCTTTCTGGACTGCAAGAAGCTCGAGGATGTTGATATGGAGCTCCCATTCTTCGGCAGACCACATCACCTGGACTTAATACCTGTCGAGGTGAACTTCCCGACTGAACATGGATGCATCCGTGGTAAGGAAGACCTGTGGTTGCGGGGGCTCGAACGGCATGCCCAACAAGACCGTGTCCGGGTGCAACCACCAGTCCAGGGAACGCAGAACCATCCACGGCATGGTCAGGAGCTTCCGAGGGGAGTCTCGCAACACATCGAAGACCTGTAGAAACCAAGACTGGAGGGCCCGGAGACAGAGCCTTGTGAACCGAGTGACTGCAGTCATGCGGGATCGGCAGCATCGATGAATAATGCAGCAAAGCATACCGAAGCGGTCTGGAGGCAAGCGGGCGGTTGCGGTTACCAAATCCAAGCATGCCCTGATGAACTGAAGGGAGCGGGCAGGTTGAAGAAGAGATTTCTCGAGGTTCATGATCAATTCAAGCGTGGCCAACAGGTTTAGGGTCAACTCGACATCTTGGAGAAGCTGCTGCCGAGAGTCCGCCACCAGTAACCAGTCATCAATGTAGGGAAAGATGACTATCCCCAGCTGCCTCAGGTAGGCCGCGACAGGTACCATGCACTTTGTGAATACCCTCGGAACGGTGGAGAGTCCGAAGGGCAAGACGCAGAATTGGAAAGACTTGTCCCCGATCTGGAACACCAGGTACCGTTTGTGAGCCGGGTGGATCCCAATGTGAAAATATGCATCTTTGAGGTCAATGGACATGAACCAGTCGTTTCATTGCAGCAGAGGCAAGATCGACCCTAGTGTAACCATCCTGAACTTCTTCGGAGATATGAATTCGTTCACCCCTCGAAGATCGACAATCGGTCGAAGTCCGCCTCCCCTCTTGGTGACCAGAAAATACCTCAAGAAGAAGCAAAAGTGTCGACGGGATGGGGCACTGGTTTGATGGCACCCTTCTGGAGCAATGTCTGTACCTTCTCGAGGAGGGGAGGGGAAGACGGTGTTATCCGGACGTAGCCTGTCAGTGGGAAGGTGTCGAATTCAATCCAGTAACCTTGCTGGACGAAGCACCCAACGGTCCGATGTTATCAGTGACCAGGCGTTCAGGAACACAGACAGGCGGCTTCCGAAGAGAAAGGTCTAATGAAGAAAGGAACAAATTTAAGTATAGGCAACTCAGAATCTCCGTCTGCCCTGCTCTTTCGACCTTTGCTTCGATGGGGGACGGAAGCGAGATGTAGACGACTGACTCCTCACTGATGAGGCGGCTGGGGAAGGCTGCTGAAATTGAGACCTGCATGACATGTGCTGAGTGAAACCCCTTCTGGCCAAATGGAAATAAGAGGGTTGCCAACCTAACCAACCCTTGGGACGGTATGCAGAAGATGGAGGCATACCATATTTCCTTGCTGTTGTTCTCATTTTCTGAGTGAACTCAAGTTTCTCATCCATCGAGGCGTTGAAAGGTCTGGAGTGGTCAAACAGCACTCGATTGTGGAGGCGGCCTGCGAGACAAGGCCTGAAGAGCGGAGCCAGGCAAGTCTATGAAGGGCAACCGAACCAGCAATCGTTTTAGCCGCAGAGTTGGCCACATGCCGGGATGAGTTTATTTGTTGGCCTGCTAACATCTGTGCCTCGTGCTGGATAGCCTTGGCCATGCGATGTTGTTCTTCGGGAAGGACTTGAATGAGAGGACCTAACCTTTCCCATAGGACCTGCTGATACACGCCCATGCAGGCAGAACAGTTCACAATCCTGAAACTTAGTCCTGCAGCAGAGTAAACCTTTTCCCTATGATGTTCAGTTTTCGCCCTTTGGGGTCTGCAGGGCTGGCCTGTGCACGGTGCTGGTGACATTGCTGGGCGGCCTCCACGACGACTGAATTTGGACAGGGATGTTCCCACAGCCAGTCGATGTCATCCCGAGACTCAGTACAGATGATCAATCCATTTCGAAGTAGATGCGATGGACAAGGGGTTTTCCCATGAACCTTGCATCAACTTGAGGAACGAAGGGAGACAGGAATCTCTTCAATAGGCGGGGCTTTGGATTTGATCCAGTGATATATTGGGTCCATCGGATCAGATCCTGCTCAGTAATTCATAGCTCCAAGGCGTGGGCCATGAGGACCATCTGCTTGGAGAACAATCTCACATTGTCGGTTGGGGATGACGAGTCGTTGTCCAGCAGCTCTGGAGGCAGAGGCGGTGCCCTCGGGACGTAGGGAGTTGATGAACCCAATGAGCCAGAGGAGGAGTCAAAAGAAGGCAAAAGGCTATGGCCCCTTGGGGATGGATTCCTGTGGCCGCAGTGGAGAGAGGATGCTCAAGCCAGTGGTGCTGGTAGGGGAGGTACTAGAGGCCTGGGGTCCTGAGGAGTAGGTGACACTTGACTACCCGCATCCACCCATACAAGCTTAGGAGACAGAGGTATTTCAGTGTGAGAACATTTGAGGCAATGAAATGAGAGGTGAGGTGGTGAGTAGTAAACCCCTCGCATCGACTCGAGACCGTAGTGTGGTGAATGAGACAGAGACAGGCCTTGGGTCCTAGAAGGAGAGGACAAATACCACATGTCTAAGGCAGAACGGGCCATGTCAAAAGCACTGTAAGTATGCTCAGTCTCCAACACCCGCCTGGATTGAGTAAGCATAGGGGTGTGGGCTCTTAGGGCGGCATCTTGAGACATCAATTCCATGTCCAGCATTACTGTCTCAGTACTCAAGAGCGTGTCCCTAGTAACTATTAACACAGGGGATTGAGCTCAAACTGGTACAGTAACCGCCTCATCCTCGGAAAGTTCACCCTCTTCCACCTGGACGACTTCCAGAGAGGGAGTTGGAGAGGCTTGTCGCTGCTGGATGTGGGTCACCGGGGCCTCCTCAACCAAAAGGATAACTGGCACTGGAGATGACAGAGCGTCTGAGACTGAAGGCCCGGTGGCAGGTGGCTGTTCCTCTACCTCTGGTCTCCTTGGCAAAGATGAAACCAGCACTGGAGTCGAGTGCTCCTTGCGCTTAGGTGAGCCATGCTTGGCTTTCTTTTTCTTAGGCTTGTCCTGTGAGGATGAATCTCAATCCCGACTAGATCTCGATGGTTTCAAGCATCCACGATCCCGACTCAAAGTCGAGGGTCATACCGAGCCAGACTCTTTCCTTGAGACCGAAACCGAAGCATGCTTGTGCAAGCGGTGGACCACCTCAGGGTCCGATGCCACCGCTTCCTGCCGTTTCGGGCTCGAGTGCCTCTCAAGTGTCGGGCTAACCAAAGGGGACCGACCCCTCTTCAGAGGAGATGGTGCTGGAGCAACCGACGCTGAGGTAGAAGGAAATAGCATCTTCTCATAGAGGAAGGACTTTAGCCTCGACAGGCGCTGTTTGCGGGCCTGAGGAGTGAAGTTGCAGCAGTGTATGCACGCATCAACATTATGAGCCTTGCCAAGGCAAATGAGGCACTTTGAATGACCGTCGAACGCAACAATTTTGCCTGACAATCCGAACACCTTTTAAAAGCAGCCAATCTTAAGGCCATTTTAAGGAGGGAGACAAAGCAGAAACCAAACATAATAGCCAGACTAATCTGATCTCTTTTTTTGATAAAATTACCAGCTTGGTAGATGAAGGGAATGCTGTGGATATCGCATACCTTAATTTCGGTAAGGCCTTTGACAAGATTCCCCATGACATTCTTGCAAACAAGCTTGTAAAATGTGGGCTAGACAAGTTAACTGTTACCGTAAATGGATTTGTAATTGGTTGACCGGCCTAACCCAAAGGGTGCTCAGCAGTGGCTCCTCTTCGCCCTGGAAAGATGTGACCAGTGGGGTGCCACAGGGTTCTGTCCTGGGCCCAGTGCTATTCAACATCTTTATCAATGACTTGGATGAGGGAATTAGGGGCATACTTATCAAATTTGCAGATGACACCAAATTAGGAGGAGTAGCTAATACCCTAGAGGACAGGATCCAAATTCAAAATGACCTGGATAGACTGAAGAGCTGGGCCAAAGCTAACAAAATGAAATTCAATTCGGAGAAATGTAAGGTACTGCACTTAGGGCAGAAAAATGAAATGCATAGATGCAGGATGGGGGAGACCTGGCTGAACGAGACTATGTGTGAAAGGGATCTAGGAGTCCTAGTAGACCACAAGTTGAACATGAGTCAACAGTGTGATGCGGCAGCTAAAAAGGCCAATGCGATTTTGGGCTGCATCAACAGAAGTATAGTGTCTAGATCAAGGGAAGTAATAGTGCCACTCTATTCTGCCGTGGTTAGGCCTCACCTAGAATACTGTGTCCAGTTCTGGGCACCACAATTCAAAAAGGATATTGCCAAATTGGAGCGTATCCAGAGGAGGGTGACTAAAATGGTGAAAGGTCTGGAAACCATGCCTTATGAGGAAAGACTTAGGGAGCTGGGTTTAGCCTGGAAAAAAGATGGTTAATGGGCAATATGATAGCCCTGTTTGAATTTGAAGGGGTGTCACATTGAGGATGGAGCAAGCTTGTTTTCTGCTGCTCCAGGGACTACAACATGGAACAATGGATGCAAGCTCTAGGAACAAGATTCCACCTCAACATTAGGCAGAACTTTCTGACAGTAAGATCTGTTCGGCAGTGGAATAGACTCCCTCAGAGCGTGGTGGGGTCTCCTTCCTTGGAGGTCTTTAAACAGAGGCTGGATGGCTATCTGTCAGGGATGCTTTGATCATGATTCCCTGTGTGGCAGGGGGTTGGACTGGATGGCCCTTGTGGTCTCTTCCAACTCTACAATTCTATGATTCTATGATTCAAACCAGTCCAAAGTCGAAGCCAAGACTGAGTCCGATGCCAAAGCCAGATGGAGAGACAAAGAGGAGTCAAAACGGTCCGGGTCAAACACAGCAAGTCAGAACAAGAGTCAGGGAAAATCCAAAGTCGAAATCTGAAAAGTGGTCCGAGTCAATCCGAGTAAGGAAAGTGAAAGTGAAAGCACTAGCGACAGAGTTTCCTAACGTGCTGTTCGCACGGCAGACAATAGGAACTGAGGGGATTTAGGTGGGAGCACCTTTAAAGGGACCATTAGGATGGGCGGAGCTACCACCAAAATGTTGCAAAGTAAATTCTGCCTAGTGATTCTAGATGGTTCCGAGTGCTCTGCACAGGCACAGGAGTAACCCACTGTGTGTATTCACAAAGACCACGAAGAAGATAATAAAGAAGAACCAATCCCAAATATCCTGGCTTGGTCTGAATGTGTTATCATAGCTTCTCAATTCATATGGAAGGAAAGAAATGTTAATTGAATAGCCTCTTGGGTTGACTGCAATACACCAAGAAAAGGTGGATGAAGGGAAGGGCATGGGGCTCCTACACATCTCAGCTAATTAAAATAAAATTCATATGTCCAAACCCACGCCACTACCTCTTCTTAGCTGTTCAGCAGTTACTGTGACCAAATAAATAAAGGAAAGAAAATAGTCAATTTCCCATTGCACCACAGCTGGGCTTGAACAAAAATCACAAATCTAATTTGGCATGTTTGAGGGAGGCTGTTTTCTCTAATAGTAGCCCGCCCCTATGCTACATGGGAAACTGCCTCTGATACAGAGAGGAATTTGAAACTGCAGTTTATGAGATGGCATCAAAAATCCCACAGACATGCTCAAGCTCTTGGGCATGCTGAAAGTAGCTCTTTGGATCCCAGCCCATATTTACTAGGAAACAGCCCATTGTTCAGGCTTCAGATTAATTTATTTTAAGTAATCATTTGGATAAAGCAAGGCAGGATTTTTTTTAATAATTATGTGTCGTAAATAGCATAAAACTAACTTTTTAAAAAACTCAAAGTTAATGACAGACACTTTCCACAAAGAGGCTAATATCTAAATAAACTCAGATAATGTTGTGAAGTGACAAATCAAGTTCAGATAAGAGGGAGACCAATTACAGCATCCGTGTCATGCAGTGTCAAGAGCAATTGTGTTTGCTGATATATTTTTCTAATTAAAAGTACGAGACTCAGAAGAATAAATATGAAGTGGCACAGCACACGTACAATAATTGTTATTCTGAAAATGCTCCTATCTGGAAACTCTCTCTCTTTTTTAAGTCCAGGAAATTTCAGAACTGTGAACTAAACCAGTGGTTCTTAACCTGTGGTCCATGGACCCCTTGGGGGCCGTGATGTCCTCATAGGGGGGGGCTGCAAAGGCTTGATGGTTGCTTGGCCCACCTCCTCCCTGCAGTGGAGAGGCCACTTGACAGGAGCCAAGGCTTGGCCTGCACATTGCCGTCCAATCCCCTCCAGCCACAAACTTGCAGGAATAAGCAAAGATAAAGTCTTCCCTCCCACTCCAGAGCCCCTGAGGGAAGATTTAACATATGGTGTAATTGTATTGTTGTTGTTGTTATGCTTTTAAATCTTGAGTTAAGTCTCCCCTGCAACAAGATATTTAAGGGGGGGGGGTCCCTGGTAAAGAAAAGGTTAAGAGCCACTAAACTAAGCAGCAGTCCTTTGGTAAACTGATGGACAGCATGTTTATGCTAGTATTGCCCAACATACAGAAGAATAAACCTTTCCAAGGAAAAATGCACCCAAATTCAGCCCAAGGAAATCATGCTTTACCAGCATTCTAAGAACTCTCTCCACAAAGATATAGATGAGTACAATTCTGTAAATTTGATACGCTTGGAATTTCAAACTCTTTGAAAGGAAAAAAAAACTTGCAGCCATTTTTTGTTTAGAGTTTTTAAAATGGTTAGAGTTTTTGTTTTGTTTTGTTTTGTTTTGTTTTGTTTTGGGAGGCTGTTCTCACCAGAGAATCAAATGTTTGCAGGACAGTCAACAATTCTGAACAGAAATGTGAGACTTAAAAACAGGGAAGAAGGAACATTTGCAGAAATGGAAACCTAACCAGAACTCTATTGCAACTTGGCTCAAAAGGGTTGCAAGGACCTATGGTAAGTGCTTCTGAACATATGCACACTGCAAAGGGATCCCTGCACAGGAATGCAAATCCTGGTCAATCAGGGGACATCTATAATAGCCAACAGTGTATCAGCATATAGGGAGAAGGGCTAGCCTGCTTCTAGTTTGTCTTTGCTTGCCTTGTTTGCTTTTTGGTTAACCTGACCAGTCTTGGACTCTACTTTTGAACCTTTGTCTGCTATCTGCCTGGATTCTGTTGGTCTAAATAGAGACTGTCTCTGGACCTTGTTTCTGAAATGCCCTTTCTTTGATTGCAATTCTTGCCTGAGCACTGCCAGCTTAGACATTGCCACTAGAATCTGCCTGGCCTGAAATAGGGCACAAAGTTCAAAGGGTCTGCTTGTCTTAGAAATATAGAATCATAGAGTTGGAAGAGACCACAAGGGCCATCCAGTCCAACCCTGTCATTAAGGAATACGCAATCAAAGCACTTCCAACAGATGGCCATCCAGCCTCTGTTTAAAAACTTCCAAGGAAAAAGACTTCACCACACTCCAAATCAATGCATTCCACTGTCAAGCAGCTCTTACCATCAGGAAGTTCTTCCTAATGTTTAGGTGGAATCTCTTTTCCTGCAGTTTGAACCTATTGCTCTGTGTCCTAGTCTCTGGAGTAGCAGAGAACAAGCTTGCTCCATCCTCAATATGACACAACTTCAAATATTTAAACATGGCTTTCATGTCACCTCTTAACTTTCTCTTCTCCATGCTAAACATACCCAGCTTCCTAGACTGCTATGTCAATATCCTCTTTGAACTGTGGTGCCCAGAACTGGACATACTATTCCAGGTGAGGTATGACCAAAGCAGAATAGAGTGGTACTATTACATCCCTCAATCTAGACACTATTCTCCTATTCATGCTATTCTCTGAAGATGCCAGCCACAGATGCAGGTGAAACGTCAGGAATAAACTCTTCCAGAACACGGTCTTACAGCCCGGAAAAAAAAAACAGAAAACCTGTGGAAAAATGGTTTCATTCTTCATCAAGACAATGCGCCTACTCACACAGCACTTTCTGAGAAGCAGTTTCTGGCTGATAAACGCATTACTACACTTGAACATCCTCCATATTTGCCAGATTTGGCACCATGCAACTTTTTTCTTTCCCCTAAAGTGAAAGTGGTGCTAAAAGGAACACTTTTGAGTCAATTGATGCAGTAAAAAAGAAAACAGCAGATGTGTTAAAACAGCTGATAGAAACTGATCTGCTCCATGCCTTCCACCAGTGGAAAACAAGACTGCATCAGTGTGAGTGTGAACAGGCTGCATATTGAAGGGGACAAGCATTAGAATTGTAATACATATAAATAAAGATGGGTTATTACATCAGTCTCATTATTTAATAGGCAGACATATGTTCTTAGGTGATTACCAAAATGTGTCACAACACTGATAAAAGTCAGAGCTCATGCCCATGGTAGATTTCCAATCAATCAGTAACGAAGGGGGAAGTAGACTCTTTTTCTCCCCTTCATATCAAATAAGGAGCAGTAAATAATATTATTTTAATATTTCTTTCCCTTTCTTCTGAAATATCTCTAAGTCTATAAACATTCTGCCCCTCATATGACCTTCCATTTGCTATTAAAATTTAAAGTATCCCTTGCTGCATTTAGCTCCCCAGGCCTTGCCTCTCTATTCTTCTAATGTCCTGAAGTCTGTCCACCAATGCCTTAGGGGATCAGAGTACACTGCAAAATTTTGTAATAGCTTCCGTAAGGATGGGAGAAACAATAGGGGATGGTTATCTCCAGTTTGCACTTTGCTCATCTTCAGGCACTGTCAGCCAATCAGAAGCCCTGGACTGGTTCTGTTAGAGACTGAATACTTGGTTAGTTAGAGTTTAACAGCTAGACTCTTTGTCTGCATGATATCAGCATATGCAGTTAGAACTGATAAGTCTTTTCAGTGTTCCTGTAATAGAAATCAGTTTGGAAACACTGGAACTACAACTCCAAGAATCCTACAACCAATGTGGCTACTGGCTATGCTGGCTGGGGGATTCTGGGATGCACAGTCCAAAAAGTAGTTTTTCCAAGCTCTCATACGGATTAACACTCCTGCACACAACACACATAAAATATACATTTGACTGTAGACATGGCCACAATGGGGTAATTAAAATATATACATCTCTAACATCATAATAAGATACAAGTTCAGCAAGTTCTTTCATGGTTTGCAATGTGCAGTGGAATTTAGCCAGCCTTACTGTTGTTCCAGGATGGCAAAATACTGACGTCTTGTGGCCACAATGATTCTGCAGGCCTTTTATCAAGATGTATCGGTGTCATAAATGTTTAAGAAGTGAAAGAAAATAAGTGGTGAGAAGCAGATTTGATGCCACATAATTCAGTTCATGGGGGAATAATAACTTCTTACCCTCAACACACAGCTGTGTGGTCTAAACCACTCTCTATTTTACAGTGGCATCACTTGGCTCTGAAAGTTTTTGAAATTTCTATTACTCAGCCAACCTCCTGTGCATATAGGCTTCACAATGCAGGGAAAATCATATTTAAAAACAAAACAAACCTTTCCCCTTCTTCTAAAAGATTAACTAATATTTTAAATCCCCCATTTAAATTCCCATGCCTTTTAAGGTATGGCTTTTTTTATTATTATATGAAAGGGAACTCTACCTACTAAAATTACCAGTTTTTCCCCTCCTTCTCTTCATCTCTATCCCCACTTCCCACAACTCCCCCAGTACCTTCTGAGAAACCCATTTCATCTGAAAGTGCCAGTTCCAGGTTTGGGGATGCCCTTTGGCAAGAAGGTCTGAGTGGATCTACTTCTTTCACTGTTGTACTGTCCCTTCACTTGCTCCTTCTTATTGGACACAGTCTGCACAACTGTTCTGAGACACATGGAAGGCACATGGGAGGTACTACACCTTCTCTTGTCATTGCTCATTAGCTCAGAGGAGATCTTGAGCCATCATGTGACAAAGACCCAGAAGGAATACATCACTACAGGTCTCCAGAAATGCAGCTCTTCTGCCTTTTGCTTCTTCTTTCCCCATCACAGCAGCTTCGCCAATGGCTAGGAGGCTTACAAATGGTTGAAAGCTGCATAGCATAAGAGGTTGGTTTGTTTGCTTGTTTTTTAAATAAGACTATTTAAGGTTACTTTACTGAGATACATTCTATGAGAGTAATTTAATGGATAAGCTGAGAAGTCCACAGCTGATATCACAATCAGCCTTTGATCATTACCAATGCCTCATATTATGCTAGCAATGTGGGAGATGCTACATCACTGCTCCTTCCCGCACCAGCAATGAAATGCAAGATGGCCCAGGATATATAGAAGGCAACCTCTAAGTACTGGGGTAATACTGGTATAGTAAGGAGTTACTGCACATACTCATCTCAAACAGCGTAGGACTTAATATGTGACACCCAAAACTGCAGTAGCAGCATCCACACAGCCTGGATGCCATGATAAACAGTGTGAGAGATGACTGGTATAATAAAAATAAAAAAAAACTGGTACTAAGGATGATTACTATTATCTTTAATCATTCATCCTGTAGAATGTTTTTAATCATGAGGAAGAATATATTTTATCTCCAGTATCAGAGGCAGTATTGACAGCCAGCATAGTGTAGCTTGAAGGCACACAACAACCACATTGGAGGCAGAAGATTTCTCAATGCCATTTGCTGATGAATATTAGTGTGAGGTAGTATTATGTTCAGTTCCTGCTTGCGGGCTTTCCAGAGGCACCTAATTGACTGTTGTGGGAACAGGATATTAGATATTTATATACCACCTTTCCTCCAGTCAGCTGAAGGCAATGTACATGGCTCTCTTCCTCCCCACTTCATCCTTACAACAACCCTGTAAGGTAGGTCAGGCTGAGGGACGTGAGCAGCCCAAGACTTGGTGGAGACTAGAACCCAGATCTCCCAGCTGCAGTCACTCTAACTACTACACTAAACTTTCTCTAGGATTAGGTAGGTAATTGGGCTGATGTAGCACAGTTCTTTTTCTCCTCTCTTTAGCTTGAAATTATATTTCATGTTTTATACATAACCCTATGCAATCCAAATTAAACAACTACCACTAGCTCTAACTATGACAAAATTAGGACAAAAACACTTCAAGGAAAACATTCTGTATCAACTAGGAGTTGATTTTACAAATGAAACTCCAAATGTCAACAGAATGCTATTGTATCTTGCAAAAATATATACATATATATGTTGGTAATCATACAAAATATGTTTCAGCTTCCTAATTCAAGAGAGAAAAACACGGGGCAGTGAAAGATGAATAGACTGCTAGACAACATGAGGATTTTCTCTGTAGAACTCAAAACACCTTCATTTCATTTCTATTCCAACATATCACCATCCCATGCAATTTAAGGGGACAGAGAGTCCAAAAAACTCTTTTACCCAAGAAGCGCAGATGAACTTGAAGAGCTAAGTATTACCTTTACCCAAATTAAAATATGTTATCTTTTTTTTCTTTTTAAAAACGTGACCTCTAAAGGGAGAGTCACTCTTTCAGAACAGAAAGCGTCAATCTAAATTAATCCTCAACAGCTTATACTGCACTGTATAATCTGCAATTGCCTTTTTTAAAAAGCACATAGGTCACCACATGTATTAAAGCAACCAAATATGAAATTAAACTTTTCACAAGCTCTGTGAGACACCAGAGTAAAGTCAGTCAGAGATGACTATCCAAATAATCGCCCAAGCACTTATATTAAATCTAAAATTATGAGGCCTGTCTTTTATCTCCCTGGCTTCTTGAGTATTAGGGTGGAGCAAATCCACTATCTCTTCATGTACCATTTCAGGCGCTCTTTTCAAAGAGAGGGCAAAAAAAGGCCTTAATTTTCTTTTCTAAAGCAAACAATTGCTCAGTTTGTCTCCACAGCAGCTTCTTGTACTCTGCCAGATGCATTTTGCTTCAAGCACAGCTGATTATACAGCACTAGGAGAACTGGCTACTCATTACATCATATTTGGACTTCAAGTACACAGTATTCACAAGGCAATTGTTAACAGCACCTTTTAAACAGTTTAAATCTTAGATGTAACTGCAATTTGTTTTAAAGCAGCTTGCTTTCAAAAACTGACGTACATTCACAACCAAGATGTTTAATACTTCCTGCCTCAGGGATGAGAACCTCTTTCATGTATAGCTGCCTGACAGTTTGCTTGATCCCCAACAAAACACATGTGTAAGAATGGCAGTCATCCCTATAAATAATTAGCAGAGATTTAGATAGCTAACAAGTAGCAGTAATATGGTTCTATATATACAAAAAGGCCTTTTTGCATACCTCCTGGAGATGCACAGACATATGTCCCAGTTGATCCTGGCGTCTTTCTACCAGTTGCCTTTCTGAGCGAATTTCTCGTTCTATCTCCTGAAGTCTTCTCTCTACTCGTTCCGACACCTTCAAAAAAGAAGGGGGGGGCTCCTGTTAGAATTTTGACTTAAAGATAGAAAAATAACTCTGATTTTCCCCCCACAAAATAAAGGAAAAAAAGAAAAAGAAATCTACAAGATATGCCAGAGCCTAAATATAACTGTTAAATCCATCAAACAACAACACACTGAAATGGAAAATGTTGCTCCTAGAAATAATACATATCAGAGGAGTGTGAGAGTTAGAGAGGAGAGATAATTAACTGAAATTGGGGCTTAACAGTAACAACCCCAACAACAGCTTAACAGCAACCACCCCAACTGGAGTCCTTTCATTAAAAGAAGAGTCTTTGGTCCAGCAAGGGTTTTATCAATGGAACAGAGAAAGAGGCTGTTTTTGGAAATTACCTCTCACTCCTGCATCCATCAAATCTTCTCTGAAAATCTGGGTGACCTCTCAGGACAGAAAAAAAAGTGGTGCAGAGGGATGCAAGAGCAAGGGGAGTCACCTCCCATCTCTGTTGTGTTGATGAAACCCTTTTCTGGATCAAAAAGCCTTACTTCAGTGCAACCAGACAGTCTTACAATTTGCCTGAGTACAATACTGCCTAAAGGCTCTTCAGTGACCAAACAGCTTCTTGACCTCTGATTCAGGTAAATTTCCCTCCCTATTAATACAATCAGGAGGAGGAGAAGGTGCCAGTGGAGCAGGATATCCAAAGGGTTGCATGGAGGGAGTCTGAAAAGACATGGTACATTTGAGTGTAGAGAATTTTGACTTAAAAAAAAAAGAACATGAAGATGCACAATTTCTTAAGGTTTTCTTAAGATAACATATCCTCAGGGTTACGCAGGCCTGAAGAAATCTCAGAAATCAGAGCTTGGGTAAACAAGAATTCTGTTGATCAGTGGGATTCACTGTTCTGTCTTGCTCTTTTTTCAATTTCAGTTGCTCAGGATCAGAAAAGTTACTTCATCTTATGCGCCTTAAGATGGTGCTCTAGGGCCCAGAACTTAGGTTGTCTTTACTCCTCCATCCTACCCCTTTTTAGCACAGAGTATACAAAGCCTTGAAAATCCATCATTATGTTGTCACCCCAATCCAGCAAAGGATATGCAGGGTTATATAGGTGTAGCTATTGCAATTCTGCACTCCATCTGAATCCTATTAGAATAGCAACATGAGGATTTGTTTTTTAATAGGAACAGAAACATTCAATCCCACCAGGGTCCTTAGCTGTGTGCAAGTGGAATTGGGCCAGGGACAATATTTACCAAGATGTGAAAGTTCCCTCTTCTGTGTGAAATCACACTAAATTTCCATATACCAATGCCAGGATTTTTGTTGTTGTTGTAACTTTACTAAATGACAAATCAAGAACTGAATTAGAACAGTTTCTGGCTTCTAAATAATAAAAACATGAGTGAATGAATCAGGAACTCCACTAATATGATCAGAAGAATGATTTGCTGTGATTTCTTTCTTTTATGGAAGGGGAAAAAACCAGCTAAGTCTCCTAGGAAGGTTTCAGTCTCTCTTTTCTTTATCCATTTGCAGGTACTACCCTCTAGTGGCAAGTAAGATTTAAACAGTTCATGCAAACTCTCTTGCTTTATTTCTTTGCATTAAATATAATAACACAGATTATTTTTTAAAACATACCCACAGAATTATATTTGAAGTATTACACACATTTTGCAAAACGCCTTTTTCATATGATCTGCAAACCATACATTTAAGCCCAGTATCAAGACAGAACAGCATCACAAACAATTATTAAAATAAAATATAATACAGGACGTTATTCCTACCTAAAGGTCGCCAGACAACAACAGTGTATCTCAGGGCCCACAGTGCCTACATCAAAATTTCATAATCCCACATCCTTGTACTAATAATTTAAGCTACTATAAAGAATTTCTGCAGAATTAAAAGAAAATCAGCAAGTAAATGTACATATCACACAACATTTCACAGATGAAAACACATGTGGTCAAGCGACATCAGAGTGTGGTCAAGATGGCAAAAGTTATTAATGAGGAAGACCACATAAGGTAGAAGCAGCAGCAGTTTGCTTTGCCTGAGTCTACAGGGAAGAGCAAAATTCCACTCCCTCCTCTCCCCTCCCTCCACTGAATTAATGGAGTACAAACTACTTTTGCACTTTGAACTCAGTTTACAGCAACTGAAGGTGAAGACAAAGTGGGGAAATAGGAGGACGAGAGAGAAATTAGGATATTTTAAAAGCAAATGAAAAATGGCATGGCAGAGGATTTACTAGGACTATCCCTGCCAAATCAGGACAGTTGGATGGTATGAATGCACAGTTTAAATAGAAGAGATTATGCAAACTCTACAGCTTGCCTTCAAAAGTTTTGCTGCACTAGCCAAGAAACTCTTCTGCTCATGAAATGGCCAATTCTTACCTGACAGAAGAGCTTTGTGTAAACAAGATATCTGAAGAGTCCTTCCATTTTTTCAAACTCTTGTACAAGAGTTCGCACAAGCTCTTCTCAAAGCACACTTGAAATTACGACCTATACCTTTCTTGCTCACCATATTTCTCATCTTACAATGCTATCCTGATAAATCTGCACAAAAGCTACTAAAAGATGTTGCACAGTGCAGCACTGCAGAGTTGGCAAAACAGCAGTAATATATTTTCTCCTTCCGTTCATGGTTCTTTGGCCTCAAGTTCATATTTTGAAAATAATTGCATTATTATATATTTTGCCTTCATTTAGTTCAAGCATAGTGTTTTCTACAAAAGCAATCTGTGCTGCATTCTTGTGGAAATTGCTCTCCTTGCTTTCTCTTTTTGGAAAAGAAAAGATGTTTAAAAAGTATCAAGGAATGGGTGATTAATCCATGATTACTGAAGGTTAATTCCCAATTTATTGGAGCCAAATTACTTTTCAAACAACATTAGATGGAAGGTTTTAAAGCAATGCTCCAAAAGAAACCAATCATTACAAGTACTTAAAAAACAGCACGCTAGAGTCAAGGGCAGTTAAAAGTCTAAGCAGTTGTAACCATGGAAGAGAACTGCTGAGAACTGAAATTGCAATCCACACCACACAGTCAACAGCAACTTCATTCAAAAGATTTTTTAAAAAAAACAATACGGCCCCACATATAAAATGCCAACTATAGAAAAGTGGGGAGAGAAACATTCAGATAGTAGTGTTACCTGGCCTTACAGCCCCCTTTCTCCAAAAATTCATAAGTCGGCTTATTAGAACCTTATTAGACACTTCACATAGTTTCAAGTAGACCAGGGCAACCCAAGCATAGGGGCTAGTGGAGGTCACTAGGGCCTATGAAGTTGTCTTAGAAATTCCCCAGAATCAAACACGCCCAGGACATGATTAAGCAAAGCCCCTGCTAGACAGTCATTAGGGAGGAATATGCTAATCTCTCTTAGACGCACCTGGCAGTGAGTCATACGCCAAAAACAAACAGTGACCGGAACAGCTATTATCCACACTCATCACAATAAATGTCTTTCTCTCACACTTTTTCCCATCCACAATACAGAGGAGGCCATAAACCCATCAACCTTAATGTTTTGACCTTTACTGGCAATTAACAAAGCTGGAGTTTCTTTGTCTAACTGTGGAAAACTCGCCCAAGCATTGTTTTACTCCCAAAACAACCCTTAATATTTATAGGGCATAAATATTCCCCTAAAATCACAGCCATGTGCGCACAGTTCTCACACACCATTACTCTGCCCAACTGCTGTGCAACCCTTAGCTCCAAGTCTGAGTCTTTCTTCGCTGCACAAATCTCTGCTCTCCAGACAGGTAATTATAACCCATTTCCTGAATCTATTCTTCCATCCAAATGCTTCCTTCTAATTCTTCATTAGCCTTATGTGGCCACTTGTGAACATGAGTGCGTGTGTGAATGCTTCCATGATTATTTTCCAATAAAAACCATTTTATTTCAGTTTGGCTTGGAGTCTCCTCAGTGAGTGAAACTAATAATAAATATTTAAAAACACAAAAGTGACCAGTCATTCATTCCTGGTTTCTTTTTCTTTAGCTTTGGTGGCCCTCCTACCCCCCCCCCAAAAAAAACCCCACAAAAATGTCACTCCTAGAAGCATCTAAGAGCACGTTTTATTCTTCACTGGGTTTTTTTTCCAGCTTTGGTACAGCATGGGGGCTGCAACCTGCAAAACAGTCTTGGGCCTATATCCCAGGTGGAATTTTGACCAACTCCTACCCTAAACTATGCCAAGTTGAAGAGGCCCTATAGCTGCACCAAAAGGGGGTATTATTTTGACAGAGCTCTTTTTTCCTTAGAGCCCCTTGCCCTTCCTGGCTAATTAAACAGGCCAGAGGAAGACTACCTGAATGGGTCAGTGAAGTGATTGATGCCTCTTTACAATAAGGCAAGGTCCCAACATGCCTGAAGGAGGCTGTGGTAAGACCTCTTCTGGAAAAAAAACTTCATTGGATCCTACTATAATAAGTAACTATAGGCCAGTCTCCAACCTTCCATTTTGGGGCAAGGTACTAATGTGTGTGGCAGCTCCTCAGCTCCAGAGGTTCCTGGATGAGACGGATATGTAGCTCCATTTCAGTCGGGTTTCAGACCTAGTTATGGGACAGAGACAGCTTTGGTCACCTTGATGGATGACCTACGTAGGGAACTGGACAAGGGAAGTATGCCACTGTTGGTTCTGCTGGACCTCTCAGCTGCTTTTGATACCATCAACCATGGTATCCTCCTGAGTTGCCTCTCTAGGATAATCGGGCTTGGAGGTACTGTTCTTTCCTGGAAGGGCACTCTCAGGAGGTGGTGCTGGGGGATTCCTGCTCGACTCCTCCTTGGCCATTGGCTTCTGGAGTCCTTCAGGGTTCAGTCTTGTCCCCTATGTTTTTTAACATCTACATGAAACCACTGGGAGATACTGTCTGGAGTTTTGGGGTAGGTATCACCAGTATGCTGAAGATACCCAGCCCTATTACTCTATTCCACCTAACTCCAAAGAAGCTGTTTCTGTACTAAACTGTGTCTGGTAGCTGTAATGATGATGAGGGCAAGCAAATTGAAGCTTAATCCAGACAAGACAGAAATGCTCCTGGTCAGTTGAAAGAAAGATCAGGGAACAAGGATTCAGCCTGTGTTAGATGGGGTTATACTCCCCCTAAAAATGCAGGTTCAGTTTGGGGGTGCTCCTGAGTCAGCTCTGAGCCTGGAGGCCCAGGTTTCACCAGTGCCCAGGAGTGCTTTTGCGGTTACAGCTAGTGCACCAACTGCACCTGAAATCTCTAGGCTGCAACACGATGTTCAGAAAACAGATATAATCACTGCAATTCCTGTAAAGCCTAGGTTTTACATACAACATTCTTGGGTTTGGCACTAGGAAATGTATTTCTTCCCACAAACACATCAAAGAAACCAAAGTTTCATGGTGATATATATGCATGGAAATATTCAAATGAATTGTTCTGTACTTGTATCAGCGTTGCCTCAAATTGTGTTAGCAGCTATACTGTTCTCTTTGGATTTACAAAGCAACCTTAACAAGTTACACATCCTCTGAATCCAACCTCTTTACTACCCTTAAATTCCATCTGATAAAAAAGATGTCAGACTTCTTTTAGACAGACAACACTCTCTATCATATATATTCCACAGAAGCAGCAATTTTAAGGGATACTTAAAGCCACTGCAACTATTGTACTTTGAAGCTGGCATATCTGTTCATTTAAATAATAATAATAATAATAATAATAATTATTATTATTATTATTAAAAGTTAACAAGTGAGATTTTGTTTTAATTACAAAATATAGGTTTCTACTCACAGCAAGATAAGAAGCAAACTTCAGCCTTGTGTGCTCTCTTCTCTTACCACAGAGTGAAGTGAATGACTCAACCAGGAAGATCCTGGCTTTGTTCCTGAGCCCATTCTTGCTATTAAGAGCATTCCACAAGTGGAATACAGTAGGCCCTTGGTATCTGCTGGGGTTTGATTCCAGCCCCGGATACTAAAATCCATGGATGCTCAAGTCCCTTCATATACAATGGTGTAGTAAAATGGTGTCCCTTATATAAAATGGCAAACAACAAAGTTTGCTTTTTGGATTTTTTTCCCCAAATATTTTCAAGCCATGGTTGGTTGAATCTGTGGCTGCAGAACCCATGGATATGGAGGGTTGACTGTACTAAACATTGGATCTTCCTGCTGCACAAGGTGGGAGGAGGAGATCTTTGCCATTCCCCCCTTCCCTGGCAGCTCTTCAAATTATCTAGGGTGAACTGGGAGACACTCTGGAACAACATGGGAGGCTACAGGGAGAAGAGGGATGATAAAAATGGTCCTCTCTCATCAGCAAGATCTGGCAGCTCGTCTAAAGCTTTTTGTGTACAGAAATACCTTGCACACTTCGAATTCTTATATTATGTGAATGCAAGGACTACAGGTACCCAACTCCAACTGAAGTAAGACAGAGAAGTACAAGATTCAAGACCTCCCAGCAGTTGGCAGGAATGTTTTTGCTAAGAGTCTGAAAGATCTGATCAGGAGGGCTTTAAACTTAGTTGTGTCGGGGAGGGAGACAGTATTCTTGAGAGTAGGAGTTCTTCAAGTGTTGGAGATAATAGCCAGAATGTTATACAGGGAACAAGGCAAGTAGCACAAGAACCCAACAGTGGGAGAAGTAAATCCTTTAAAAGGCAGATAGGGGGAATGGCCCATAGTCTTAGATGTCTCTATAGTAATGCACAGAGCATGGGAAATAAACAGGATGAACTTGAACTCTTAGCACAACACAACAAATATGATATAATAGCCATCTCTGAAACTTGGCGGAATGTAATAATAGAGGGGTATAACCTATTTCAGAGAAATAGACCAAACAGGAAAGGGGTTGAAGTAGCATTATACCTTCAGGATGTGTACACCTGTGAACAGATCCTGACTTAAATCCTGGGTGCCAGATTGAGAGCATCTGGGTAACAATAAAAGGGGAAACAGCAGGGATATTGTTGTGGGAGTCTACTACAGAACTCCAAGCCAAACTGAGGACTTCGATGATGCCTTCCTGGAATAGATGACTGCACATTCAGAAAGAAGAGATGTAGGAGTAATGGAGGATTTCAACTATCCTGATATTTGTTGGAAGTCCAACTCTGCCTAGAATTTAAGGTCCAACAAATTCTTCACTTGCCTTGCAGACAATTTCATTGTCCAGAAGGTGGAAGAGGCAACAAGGAGTTCAGCTATTTTAGATATGATCCTAACCAACAGAGATGATCTGGTTAATGGGGTGGAACTGGCAGGATCCTTAGTGGGGAGTGACCATGATCACTTGGAGCTTGTTATACAGAGAAAAGGGGAAGCCAAGCATAGTCAGACATGCATTCTAGACTTTAAGAAAGCTGATTTCAGAAAACTTAGGGAATTACTGGGGGTGATCCCATGGTCAAGAATACTAAAAGAGAAGGGAATTCATGGTTTATGGGAGTTTCTTAAAAGTGAGATATTGAAGACTCAGTTTCAAACAGTTCCAATGAGAAGGAAAAATGGGAGGTGTCTAAAGAAACTAGGATGGATGTCGAAAGAACTTTCAACCGAGCTAAGATTTAAAAGGCACACGTACAAGAAATGGAAAAAGAGAGAAATCGCCAAAAAGAATTCAAACAATTAGCCAGCTCATGTAGGGGGAAAGTGAGAAATGCTAAAGCACACATGGAACTCAGGCTTGCTAGAGAGATTAAAAACAACAAAAAGCATTTTTTTTTTGTTATGTCGATAGCAAAAGGAAGAACAAGGAAATGGTAGGACCACTGTGTGGAGAAGATGGTGAAAGGCTAACAGGGGACAGAGGTAAGGCAGAACTACACAGCACCTTCTATGCCTCAGTCTTCTTCCATAAGAAGGACAGTGCTCAAACGGGGGAAAATGGAACAGATGAGGCAGTAGGGGAAATACAGCACAGAACTGGTAAAGAGAATACCAGGAATACCAGGCCTGTATAAATGAATTCAAGTCTCCAGGGTCAGATAAACTATGTCCAAGGGTATTACAGGAACTGCCAGAAGTAATCTCAGAACCACTGTCAATAATTTTTGAGAATTCCTGAAGAAAAGGAGAGGTTCCAGCAGATTGGAGGAGGGCAAACATTGTCCCCATCTTTAAAAGGAGCAGGAAGAACCATAAAATTATCGCACAGTCAGCCTGACATCAATATTAGGAAAGATTCTAGAGCAGATCATTAAACAGACAGTCTGTAAGCACTTAGAAAGGAATGCCGTGATCACTAAAAGTCAACATGGATTTCTCAAAAACAAGTCATGGCAGACTAATCTTATCTCTTTTCTTCACAGAGTTACAAACATGGTAGATGAAGGGAATGCTGCGGATGTACTGTATCTTGATTTCAGTAAGGCCTTTGACAAGGTCCCCCATGATATTCTTGCAAAAAAGTTAGTAACCTGTGGGCTAGACAATGCAACTGTTAGGTGGATTTAGGGTAGTCACCAATGACTCCTCTTCATCCTGGAGAGAAGTGACTAGTGGGGGGTGCCACAGGGTTCTGTCCAGGGCCCAGTGCTATTCAACATCTTTATCAATGACTTGGATGAGGGAAGAGAGGGCATTCTTATCCAGTTTGCAGATGACAATAAATTAGGAGGGGTAGCTAACACCCCAGAGGACAGATACAGAATTCAAAATCACCGTAACAGATTAGAATGCTGGGTCAAAATTTAACAAAATGAATTTCAACAGGGAGAAATGTAGAGTACTACACATAGGCAGAAAAAATGAAATGCACAGATATAGGATGGTGAACACCTGGCTTGATAGCAGTGCATACAAAAGGGATGTAGGAGTCTTAGTGGACCACAAGCTGAACGTGAGTCAGCAGTGTGATGCAGCAGCCAGAAAAGGCAATGTGATTCTAGGCTGCATTAATAGGAGAATAGTGTCTAGATCCAGGGAAAGTAATAGTGCCACTGTATTCTGCTTTGGTCAGACCTCACCTGGAATACTGTGGCCAGTTCTGGGCACAATTCAAGAAAGATGTTGATAAGCTGGAGTGTGTCCAGAGGAGGGCAACCAAAATGATAAAAGGTCTGGAAACCATGGCCTATGAGGAGTGGCTTAGGAAGCTTGGCATGATTAGCCTGGAGAGAGAAGGTTAAGAGGGGACATGATAGCCATGTTTAAATATTGAAGGGATGTCATATTGAGGATGGAGCAAACTTGTTTTCTGCTGCTCCAGAGACTAGGACACAGAACAATGGGTTCAAACTACAAGAAAAGAGATTCCATCTAAACATTAGGAAGAATTTCCTGATGGTAAGTGCTGTTCGGCAGTGGAATGCACTGACTCGTAGTGTGGTGGAGTCTCCTTCTTTGGAGGTTTCTAAACAGAGGCTGGATGGCCATCTGTCGGGCATGCCTTGATTGTGTATTCCAGCATGGCAGGGGGTTGGACTGGATGGCCCTTGTGTTCTCTTCCAACTCTATGGAGATTTTCAGACTACACTGTTATAGTGTTACTATTCCACTTTAACTGCTCTGACTTCCTCCTGTGGAATTCTGGGGTTTGTAATTTAGTGAGGCCTAATATCTCTCTGGCTGAGAGTTGTAAATGCCCCTCCCTAAACTGCAAATCCCAAGATTCAACAGGAGGCAGCCATAGCAAATAAAGTGGAATAGTAACACTATAACCGTGTTGTCTGAAAATCTATGATTCTACGATTCTAAGACTCGGAGGACAGCTCACAATCTCAGCTAAAACAGAATCCAAGGAGCACAGAAACAGGCAGAAAAAGCCTAGTTCCAGAGTAATGTTTTGCATCCACATGATGTTTTTAAAAAATTACTCTGGATGTATCAAGGCAGAGACATTCATTTTTGACTGCTCCACCATTCAAAAAAAAAAAAAACAACCCACACACATGCCTGTACATTTTAAGAAAAACTTTTAAAAGCGAAGACCAAGTTAAACCTGCTCTTAGCAGCATTTAGTTTTCTTTTGGATGAACAAGTCATGTGGATCTCATTCCCAGCTCAGACACTGGGCCTATATAAAGTATAAAGTATATAAAGTATATATACTATATATATGCTATATATATATAAACTATATAAAGTATAGTTTGTTCCTCAGAATTAAAGCTAATTCCATAGAAGCTAAAGAAGCTGAGAGTTTCAAAACTATTAAGGTTATTAGAAGGGGGGCCCCACTCCCACTCCCACCGCTCTAGTGATGTGGCTGAGAATATGGGTCTCTGATCAAGAGGACATTGTAGCAAGAAAATATGAAACACAATAAAACTGATAGGAGGAGGCTTACCTTTCGGACTGTAATGTGACGTTCGACTCCTTGGTCATTGGCCTGTGGAGTCCCTCAGGGTTCTGTCTTGTCCCCTATGCTATTTAATATCTATTCTAGATGGAACCTCTGGGAGAGGTTGTCTTGACTTTTGGAGTCAGGTGTCCCCAATATGCTGATGATACCCAGCTCTAGCACTCCTTTCCACCTAATTCCAAGGAAGCTGTTTCAGTGCTAAACCAGTGTAAACCAAACTAGTACCTGTAATGGACTGGATGAAAGTGAATAAACCAAAGCTTAACACAGACAAGACAGAGGTGATCCCGGTCAGTTGAAAGACAGATCTGTGAAGAGGGATTCACCTTGTGTAACACCCCCCATGAAAATGCAGGTTCACAGTGTGGGGGTACTCCTCGATTCATCCCTGAACCTAGACTTTCAGTGGTGACCAGAAGTGCATTTACACTGTTATAGCTAGTATGCCAACTGTACCCATTCTGGAGAAGGCAGATCTGGCCGCAGTAACACATACCTTGATTACATTCTGTTTGGATTACTGTAATGGGCTCTCTGTGGGGTTGCCTTTGAAAAGTGTTCAGAAACTTCAGTTGGTCCAAAGAGCTGCAGCCAGACTGCTAACTGGAACTGGCTGCAGAGAGCACACAAGTCCCTTATTGCAACATCTCCACTGGCTGCCAGTCCATTTTTTGGGAACAATTCAAAGCGCTGGTAATGACCTATAAAACCCTGTAAGGCTTGGGTCCAGGCTCTTTGAAAGACCGTATCTCCCTTTATGAGCCCATTAGAGCTCTAAGATCTTCTGGAGATGCCCTTCTCTCTCCCGCCACCTTCTCAGGCTCATTTGGTAGGAACAAGGAGGAGGCTCTTCTTGGTGGCTTCTCCTACTCTTTGGAACTCCCTCCCTAGTGAAGCCAAGAAGGCTCCCTCCTTATTCTCCTTCAATTGACAAATGAAAACATTTTTGTGCCACCAGACATTTAGAAACAGAATAGGATGGGCTTTTAAAGATGCGCTGTGCCATTTGATGGTCTTTTAATGAATTTTAATGTTTTTGGTGTTTTGTGTTTCAACTCTATAAATTGTTTGCTTTTTAAACAACTTTTATATTTATACTTTTATTCAAGTTTTTGTATAGTTTTTAATTTGCATTGTTTTTAAATATACTGTTAGCCGCCTTGAGTCCCATTATTGGGAGAAAGGCAGGATATAAATAAATAAAATAATAAATAATAATAAAATGTTATATCCTTGCATATGGAAGATATAACTGAATGGGTATGTTGTCTTTATAGTGGGATGTTCATTATTGTTCTTTGTCTTGCAGTAGCTTCTGCAGTTGCTATATCTCTCACACACAAATACTAAGTCCTTGCTGCCACCATTTCTTCCTCTTTCCCTATCCAGGCACACCCCCAGTATTTTTAAATCTCCATGTCAGCCTGAAATACTCACTCTTATTCTGAAACACCCCCCCCAAGTGCTACTTTTTCCATATTCTACTGTATGTCATCAGTTTCATACCAGTATTTCTCAATGAAAGAAGAATCTCTCTTGTGCTCCTAAACATATCTCTGTCGTGGTCATGACTCCTCCACCACCACCACCCAATTTTCTGGTGTAGCTGAGTAGCTAAGAGATGGAGCTGAAAAATCTCCAGTTCAGTTCAAATCTGTCTCTGCTATGAATGCACTAAATTGGCTTAGCAAGCCACTGTCTTTCAGCCTTGATATGACCGAGCTGCAATATGGAGGATGATAATAATAATAATAATATAATAAAATTTTATTTCTATCCCGCCCCTCTGCAACGCAATCGGGGTGGCTTACAATATAAAAACTCCATAGTCCCAGTACCCTAGCCCACCCCCCCTTAAAATAATATTAAACTATAAAAGATTAAAAACATACAGTAAATTAAAAATATATAAATTAGAAAAATATTAAAACATACAATAGTTTTTTGTTTTTTTTTTTAAATCTGATTACAGCTCAGGGAGGACAGCCGAGTCTTGGGCCGGGATAGTTATTCAGGAAAGGCCTGCCGGAAAAGATCCGTCTTGACAGCTTTTTTAAAGCTGTCTAAGGTGTTAATAAGGCGGATCTCGTCCGGCAGGCCATTCCGTAATCTGGGAGCAGCAGCGGAGAAGGCCCTCTGGGACGTCACCGACAGCCTTGTTTTCATAGGCTGTAACAGATTCCTCCCAGAGGACCGAAGTGCACGGGGAGGGTCGTACGGAAGGAGGCGGTCCCGGAGATAAGTTGGACCCAAACCATGCAGGGCTTTAAAGGTTATAACCAACACCTTGTACTGTGCCCAGAAACGAATGATGAAACTGACCTACCTGAAAGAAGGGATGGAGAACATGTGGCCTTCTGGATAATGTTAGACTGCAATTCCCAACAGACCCATTAGCTATGCTGATCAGGAATGATAAAAGTTTCAATCAAACAATATCTGGGGGGGGGTCACACTTTCCCCACCCTTGTCTTACAAGGTCACTAGAAGGATTACAGCTAGACAACATGCATGTTAGCCAGTGCAGCATATTGGTTTGAGTGTTGGACTACAACTCTAGACCAGGGTTCAAATCCCTGCTCGGCCATGAAAATCCACTGGGTGACCTTGGGCACCCACTCAGCCCTCAGAAAACCTTGTAATAGAGTCACCTTTGGGTCATCATAAGTCGGAAACAACTTGAAGGCACACAACAACATGCATATGAAGGACTGTAGACTCTTGAAAGGGCTATATAAATGTTAAACACTGTTACCATTATCATCCATTGATTTAAGCAGTCCAGGAAGCATTCTTCAGTTTTACAAGAAATCAATGCTTTTTCTGAGACAACTGAGATAACCCATACCTAAGGGGATTAAGGTTAACACAGTTGGATCTCTACCTAGAGAGCAGCCAAGTTAACAAGGCCAGATTTAATCCTGCTCTAGGAATGCACTGCAGGATACAAAATGCACATCAGACTGCAAAGCAGCCATGCAAGAAGCTGGCTAATTCCCCGCATCCCGCCCCCATTTCCTTAACAAAGGCTGATTTCTCAAGGCACTTACTGTTTCTTGTCTTTGGGATTCGTTAAGTCTGTCACATAAGTCTTCTAACCTCCTTTTTGTCTCTGCATCAGTGCTTAGATTAGAAAGAAGAAGAAAACAGATTTTAAAAAATCATTTCACAATAGACTGTGTGCTACATTAAGCAAATGATTTTTATCATTAATATGAAATTATAGTGACTATTTATTAAACATTATTTCAGAACATAGCTTTTCTAGCTAGTGGGAGCTCTCAAAATGACACATTACCAATGAAGCAACATTCCTAGACTGGAAAAGAAAATAACAGGGAGAAGACTTGTTCAGTTTTGCCAACCATGCGTTTATGTTCTTTCACATCAATTGTTTTTAAACTGTCACAAAAAACAAAGCAAACCTTATTTTTCACACAGTGCTGCTGTGTGAGCATGTTTATTTCTGGAAAGTGACTACAGGCGAAGAACCATGCCTGACATTGCCAAACTGGACACCTGATTCAATAAGGACCTAAGCACAAAGCACCAGAGTATGAGCTGCCCGTTTTATACCTACTGATTTAGCAAACAATTCACCCAGATTGGTTCCTCTTGGAATGTGACTTCCAAGATGGCCACATCAAGAATGCTAGCTGACAGCACATCCCTACTATTCATATGGTCTAATAAAAAAAAAAAAATCAAGCACCTGCATAGATAAGGCTGTGAAGTGGGACCCCAAAAAAGTTTCAGCCAGGACTGGTGAACTGCTAATCCCAGAAATTTTCAGGGACAGTGACTTTATTCTAGAACAAGGCATGGGCCCCTTCTCTAGTGAAGGGGTAGGAATTTTCTACTGGGTCTCGTATTGGGGGAAAGGCTGGATATAAATAAGATAAAACAAACTTTCAGTTACTTCCAGTTTTCAAAAATGCAGAGGGGGGGACACATTTTAAACATGACGCAGCCAATGGAAGGTCCCTGGGGGACAAAATGGCTCCTGGGAGCTCAGAACATGTCCACTCCTAACACAAAGGTTGTTTCCATAATGTGCATATAGGACATTCTTTTCAAGCAAGATCTGTCAAATCTAGGAACTCATGGTAAAATCAATTCTTAAACTGTAATTCCTATGACAACATGCACATACTTTTTCCTACATAAGGAAAACATTCTGTGCAAAGTAGATTTGCAACAGGACTTGCAGATCAATTAATTATTCCCCAACAAGAATAGCCTATGGCACAAAGCAGTGACTTAAAGAGAATCAACCAAAAAATATACAGTCTGAAGAACAACAATGCTGAGAGTAGAACGTTTGTTTTCTACGTAATTGTTCCTTCCATCTGTCGAATCAGCAAAGCCATGCTTTCTGTTCATACCGATTTCTTCTTGAGAGCTCTCTGCCAAGATCATCTTCCAAACGAACCTGTTCACTGCTGAGATCCCTAAGCGACTGGTGTAAAGAGTGCAACTGCAATAGGATCACATAGAGATTAAAACTGTGCATTTTAAATATATTTGCTTCATTCAGTGCCACTGTACACAACTAAGCTCAAAATAAATATGCTCTGCATTTTTATAAATGGACAAAATATATATATTTACAATTTACAATTACAAACCATCTGTTTTTATAACAAAACAGGTAAAAATGTTCAGGTGTTACTGGACTATGCCAAAAGATTTCATAATTAGCTGAAGAAAGAGGCCCAAATCACATTTGGAGATCAATTTCATGTATCTTCAAACTAGATCCAGGGCAATTTAGAGTTGGGCTAATCTTAGATGGATCTATTTCAGCCTAAATTTCAAAATACATGTAAAGATATTCTTTTTTCAATATTTCTTTTTCGCTCAGCTTTACTTTCACTCTTTCCACTCATAAGGATATTTTTTTTATTCTGAACTATGTATGATCTTTCTGCGACTTCTCCTCCTTTTCCAATCATGCCATCTGAGATCCAGCCTACTCAGTGTATTGCCAATATAAAGACTCTTAAGATTTCATCTTATGTTGCGCAGTCTATTCCTCCAACTTTCTCTCCTCCCACGAAGAACATTAAAAGAGCCATGCTAAGACATCTCAAGGGCCTATCTAGTCCAACATTCTGTTCACAATGAGTTCCCTTTGGGGAGCCCACCAGCAGAACATTGACTGCAACTCCATCTTCCATCTAAAGCTCTCCCCAACTTGTTAAGGAAAAGGCAACATGGGACATACAGTGAAAGAAATAAAATATGTATGTGAAAGTCACAATGACTAAGCAAGAGCAATTATGAAGCTACACAGGTGAAACTGCTAATGTAATCTAGAAGTCCTGAGAGCCAAGGACAGAGGTACTGAATGCAGAATGGAAACGCCTGAGAATCATTAAGTGTACAAGGTGAAATGTTGAAATACATGGGTTGGTCTTAGGCATGGGTGGAACTATGTGGACCAATCAGAATGGAAGTACACACCCACTGGGTGGAAACAAACTAGTGGGTGGTGATAAACAATGGCTATAAAATTGCAATGTTTGCCAATGTATTTTTGTGGTTGAGTAGAGGTGCAGTGGTTTGGAGATATTGTGGAGTAGTGTGTAGAGATTGTGGTTTGTTTACCATATAGTATATTTATATAGAAGAATAAAGTAGGTTTTATATAAAACTACTGAGTTGCCTGAGTGAATCCTGGAGACGTTTTGGAGACACCTGGAGAAGAGTGAGAAGGCTTGGAGAGTTTGTCAGGATCTTCAGCCTATTCTCTGAAACTCTGCTGCTTTGGAGGAAAGCATTAACTACTGATCTAAGCTGGTTGGCTCTGCTGCATAACAAGGTGGTGAGTTTGAGCCAGAAGTGAAGAGCTACAACTCCCATCATCACTGACACAACTGACATAAAGAAGCATATTGCTTCTGTCACTGTCCGTATCTGCTCCATTGTTTCCATATAATTATTAGACTAAAACATCCCTCCTTTCCTCTCTTGCTTTTTCTTTGGATAGAGACCCAAATGGCCATGTAGATCCAAGTCTGCATTTCTAGGAACATTGCAGGATAACTCCACTTCACAGAATTCACCTGGATCACTAAGCCTTCCAAGGTTATTTATTGATGAGTGTGGATTCCCTCTCTCTGAGGTGCCCATGTGTCTTCCAAAATATGTCATTGATTTTAAGAGATTTCCTGTATGTTCATTTGGATACTGAAGAGGGAATATCAGCTGGGCAGACCAAGGGGTTCTTTCACCATAAAGCTGCTTGGGTGGAACATTCCTAGATTCCTGAAAAATTTGGTCAGATAATTGTTCATTTTATGGAAAAACAACTGATGAAAAACAACTTCTCTGTGCTTAGTTATTTAATGTTGAATTAGGATTTTATCAGAGATGGTAAAAATCACACTACTGTGATGTTACAGTAGCGCAAATGGTTCCTGCTATAGCACTACATTGTCATGTTTTGCATAGTCAAGCTGTGCTCCAGCCACAAATAAGGCATTGCTTTTAATTCACAGGACAAGTAGTCAATAGGTCTCAATATCACTTTTTTTGCAGTACTGAAGAGCATGTGAAAACACGTCCCACTGTAATCACGAGAGTATCGTGTGAATGGGCAGTCTTCTTCCCCCCCGCCTCCGTTCCCAGCGAGAAAACTTCTGGGTGAGAACATGAAAACTACTCACAGGACAGTCTTCTTATGAACTGTCCCAGTTTGTTTGCATGTTTTTAGGTTTGTTTAAGTGTTTGTGTGTTCATTTACTTTGCAAATTAAGGGTTTTTTGGTGTTTTTAAGCATGCTTGCATCTTCTCGCAAGAACTGCCTAAATCTTGTCCATGCTAAAACAGAGAAGTAAAATCCTGTTCTTAAAGTGTTAGTGGTGATTGTGCAATAATTCCATGGCGGTTCTTTTGTGCGATTACAGCAATGTGCCATAATAAGTGTAATAATGCCACTATGTAAACTCTCCTCATTCACAAAATTACAGCATTTTTAGACGCTAGTGTGATAAAGTCCTTAGAAATGAGTTGATCTACCTTGGTCTTAGTTCTCAGAGCTGACTTCACTCACATGCTGACCATGACAACTGAAGGGAGTTAAAACTAAGTGAGCAAGCTGGAGGGTGGGGGCTGTGCGCTTAGGGTGTAAGAGTCACTGAAAGCATAAATAGTACAGCCTTTTTCTGACAAATATACACAAAGGGCATCTGACAGCCTATAGATGCATTGGTTTGCTATATAGGGTGTTTATTCTTGGAAAAAATCTATCTATTTTAATGTTAGCACCCTTAGATTATATTTTATTAAATATATAACTTTACTCTGAATATTATATATATATATATATATATATGTACATTAATACTACCAAAGTTCTCTTTATTTAGGCCACAATGCTGTGCTCTGATGCTTAAGTGTAAGAACATGATGGAAACTTATTTTCAAGTAACAATGCAGAAGACTGCCTCGGTGCAATAGAATAACTCAGAAGATGGAATCATGTGACACTCCTGCAGCTCTCAGCACCCATTGCAAGCATAGTCAATGTTGATAAAAACTGGGAATTGCAGACCAACTACATCTGGAGGACGTCATGAGTCCTACCCCTGAAATAACTGGTTTTAAGAGCTTTTGCCCTTAACAAGACTTGTAGCATTTCATCATTCTCAGTATGCTGCATAGCCACATATTAAGTAATAAATCTGGACTAAATTGTGACAAGCAACTAAATTATAACTTGCCTAAAATAAATATGTGCTTTTTTGACAGTGCTTAAGGGCACACAGAATATAAGGATGGTCTTTACTGGCTAGTCTTTGAAAGGAATTTGTCACTCTTTTTCAGAAGGTGGTGTAATTCTTCTTCACGACCAAAATAATAACATCAGCTCACTCCAATTTATTGCACCAGTTTCAAACAAAATTTAAAACATCAACGGCAGTAAACTAGTTTACTTTTGAATGCAAGGAAAATACAAGTTTGGCATTAATGATGTAGCCACCATCAACTCAGAGTAAGGGTGAATTTGTGATGCTATGAAGTAATTCAGCTCAGTTATTTTCCCACAACATTGCATACATAATGAGTGATTTGAAGTATCTGTCCTGAGGAGATATACAATAGGTTTTAAATACACTCAAGCGCCTTGACAGTTGAAATACAGACTCCACCAAGTGGAAATATAATGAAGAGCAATGGACTCAAACTACAGGTAAAGAGATTCCACATACACATTAGAAAGAACTTCCTGACAGGAAGAGCTGTTCAGCAGTGGAGTGCACTGCTTTGGAGCGTGGTGGAGTCTCCTTCTTTGGAGGTTTTTAAGCAGAGGCTGGATGGCCATCTGTCAGAAATGCTTTGATTGTGTATTCCTGCAAGGCAGGGGGTTGGACTAGATGGCCCTTGTGGATTCTTCCAACTATGATTCTACGGCTAATGGTGCCAATGGTGTTGGAACCAACATTTGGTAAAGAATTATACCTACCTGGTCCACATTATCTCCCCGGTCAACAAAGCGGACAGCAGATCGAGACCGGCGGCGTCTAGCACCCAATGGTTCACCATAATCCTTGAGGGGAGAGGTAGGCTGGAAGGGATGACTTTCTTCACAAGGTAAGACATAGAAAGACAAATCAATATGACGTGCTTGTGAAACTCACATAAACACACACTCATAGTTGTTACATCACCTACATCCACTTGACCTTGCCCAGGTCCTAAGTTCAACTGCAAAGGCACACCAATAAGGTTTTGCTGGTTGGTGAGGCACTTGATACAGAGCTTTTTCTGTGGTAGCCCTATTGTTATGGCGCTCCCTTCCCAAACAGTACACCTGGCTCCTTCAATGATTGCTTTTAAACCACCTCAGACAACCTCATAAAGCAGGAATGGGAAACACATGGGTCTCCTGATGTTGTTGGACTGCAGCACCCATCATCCCTAGCCATGATAGTCAAAAGTGAGAGACGATGGAAGCCACAGCCAACAACTTCTAGAGGTCACAAGTCCCGCACCCCTGCTGTAAGAGAATTTTCCACAATTCAAGGCTGGTAAATTATTTTTTAAAAAAATATGGTTACTGATTTCATAATAAGTTTAGCAGCTCACTGATTCAGTTCAGATATGATGTCATATATGAGTATTTAGAATTATCATACAGTAGCTCATAGGCATAACAGAAAAAATCATTGTAACTTGAGTTCTACAAAAAACAATAGAATGGACCACTGCTAGACTAGGAAATTCTGGTATTACTCCAGAAATACTTCTAGCACTACCAGAAGCCAAGATTCCGGTGGATTAAACAATTCCTCATCCCTAGAAATGGCTGAGAAACAGTGTGTCATTTGGTCTCTGTGGTCATTACTTACTCCACTACAAACTCTAAGAGCAGCCTTAGCCACTGTTTTTCAGTCAATCACAGCTTCCCCTCCCTCAAAATCTACAACACTGGACTATTTTACAGTGTTGGGAGGATTATTGAGAAAAGCATTGACTTGCACGTTGAGGCCCAGGCTTGAGGAAAAGGTGGGTTGTAAATAAAGTGACTGACTGATTTGATGTATATCCTTTCCACTGATACATAGGATAATTATCAAGACAAAACTCCACAAAGAAACTACAACATAAAAAATGATCTTAACAGTTTTATGTAAGAACCGTGTAACAGCAAAACCACAGTAATCCAACATAGAGGTTGATTGCTTGGCCCTTCCTTCTGATTCATAGAATCATAGAGCTGGAAGAGACCACAAGGGTCATCTAGTCCAACCCCCTGCCCTGCAGGAATACACAATCAAATCATTCCTGACAGATGGCCACCCAGCCTCTGTTTTAAAATCTCCAAAGAAGGAGACTCCACTATGAGACACACTATGAGGCAGTGCATTCCACTGCCAAACAGCTCTTCCTGTCAGGAAGTTCTTCCTAATGTTTATGTGGAATCTCTTTTCCTATAGTTTGAGTCCACTGCTCCGTGTCCTAGTCTCTGGAGCAGCAGAAAACAAGCTTCCTCCCTCTTCAGTATGACATCCTTTCAAATATTTAAACATGGCTATCACGTCACCTTTTAACCTTCTCTTCTCAAGGTTAAACATACTCAGCTCCCTAAGCCACTCCTGATAGGGCATGGCTTCCAGACCTCCCACCATCCTGGATGCCCTCCTCTGGACTTGTTCCAGCTTATCAATATCCTCCTTGAATTGTGATGTCCAGAACTGGACACAGTATTCCAGGTGAGGACTGACCAAAGCAGAATACAGTGGCACTATTACTTTCCCTTAATTCAGATAGTTGATGTTCTCCTATAGCTAGTGACAGTAGTGGCAACTAGGAATGGGCTCATATTTTAAAAGTCAAAAACAACCTTGCTTTTATTATACAGAGAGGAGTCGTAGCCCCTCCTTTTGCTAATTATAGCTAATGTTCTCCTATGGCTAGTGACAATGGTTGCAAATGGGGATGAGCTCTTCTTTAAAAAGTCAAAAACAACCTTGTCTTTATTATAGAGTGAAGAAGCAAGTTACAGCCTTTCCAAATATAGAAATCCATTCCTTCTCTCAACAGTTATGCATATAATGTTTCGTAAAACATACCTGCGGCTCCACTATCCAGATCACTCGCATATAAGCTGGAAAGAGACGCACTTCTTACTCCTGAATTTCTCAATAAGCGTTGGCTCCTTAATTGGCCTATGGATTGTTCCAGTGTTTCTTTGAGCTGCATAAAAATGGCAGCTCATTAGATGGATAACAGAAAGAGATTATGTATGCACTGTACACAACCAACTGGATAGCAACCTGATACCAATTTAACAGGATGGGGAAGAAAGAGCACAGAAGAGAAAAAAACACCATAGAATTGTTGGGTAGATCCAACTATTTCTAATGTCCATATTTTCTGTGTACCCCAAATAACCACAAAGCATACCTTGGTTTAAATCCTTTGCATCTTATTTCTGAATTCTCCTTTCTTTCCCCCAAGAGAGTAAACTATATACTGCACATTTCAGCCAGGATAGGCCTGTGTTAGGATCTACTTTATTATTTACATGATCCCCAAGACTAGATTCAAATGCAAAACAGACACTTAGAAGGGGAATTGAAGTAGAACAGGCCTGCACAACTTGGCTGTAGGTAGGGGCCGAAATCAAAACAGGCCAAACCTCTGAGGGCCGCAGATAAATTTTTAGCGGCTCACTTTCCAAGTACAGTTGGCCCTCCATATCCATGGATTTGGTATCCACAGATTTAAGTATTCACAGCTTGAAAATATTCTTTAAAAAATAACAGAGCTATGATTTTGCCATCATAGAACGATAAAACTGTAGAGTTGGAAGAGACCACAAAGGGCCATCCAGTCCAACCCCCTGCCACGCAGGAAATCACAATCAAAGCATCCCCGACAGATGGCCATCCAGCCTCTGTTTAAAGACCTCCAAAGAAGGAGACCCCACCACACTCCGAGGGAGTGTGTTCCACTGCCAAACAGCTCTTACTGTCAGAAAGTTCCTCCTAATGTTGAGGTGGAATCTCTGTTCCTGGAGCTTGCATCCATTGCTCCATGTTCTAGTCTCTGGAGCAGCAGAAAACAAGCTTACTCCATCCTCAATGTGACACCCCTCCAAATACTTAAACAGGGCTATCATATCACCCCATAACCTTAATCTTATATAAGTGACACCATTTTGCTATGCCATTGCATATAATGGGACTTGAGTATTCACGGATTTTGGTATCCACGGGGGGGGGGGGTGTTTCCTGGAACCAAACCCCAGCAAATATGAAGGGACAACTGTAAAGGTATGATTGATTGATTGATAGTAGAATTACTACTAATAATTAATTAATAAGTAGTTAATAAGTAATTAATAAAGGTATAATTACCTCCTCTTCCTTTTTCTCTCCCTGGGTGCCTCGCTCACTCCACAGTGCCCCTCTCCCTCAATCTGCCCTGGGGGTGCTTGCTGGCGTGGCCATGCCTCTATCCCCACCACCACCACCACCACCAAACCATCTCCTCACAGAACTAGGGAAGGCAGAGGCTGCTTCAGCCCCTGGTGACACGGGGCCAAAGTGGCTTCTGCCTTCCCTCGCTGCCATCACACCATCTCTTCACAGCTGGCCGACAGCCAGCTGCAGAGTGTGGGAAGGCAGAGACCACTTAAGCCCCTGGCGTCAGAGGCCATCTGAGGAACACTTGCCTTCGAATGGCCTCTGACTTAGTGGCAGCAATGGTGGCAGGCGGTGGGCTCTGGCAGTTAGGGAGGCCCGAGCTGAGGGAGGCCTTTCAACCTGCCAAAGCCACCACAACTGTCCACATGTCAGAGGCCATCCAAGGACCCCTGGCCTTGGAATGGCCTCCGACTTAGTGGCAGCAGGCAGCAGGCTTCGGCAGGTAGGGAGGCCTGGGTCGAGGGAGGTCCTTCTACCTGCCAAAGCCTGCTGCTGCCCACCACAACTGCCCACTACATCAGAGGCCATCCAAGGAACCTTGGGCTTTGACTAGCCTCTGACTTAGCAGCAGCAGGCTTTGGCAGGAAGGGAGGTCCAAGTCGAGGGAGGACTTTCTACCCACCAAAGCCCACTGGTGCTGCCTGCCACTGCCAAGTCAGAGACAGTTCGAAGAGTCATGAGGCACAGGAGAGGGTTGGTGAGGGGCACTGGAAGAGGAGGGGAGGCAGCAGCTCTAGTGGCGAGGATTGGAAGGAGGAAGGGGAAAGAAACACCCTCCCTTCCTCAGCCTCTGAGCCTGGAAAATTGTGGCCTCTTACCCAGCTGCTCAAAGGAGGAGGAGGAGAGGCAAGAAACACATCTTGTCGTGGGCCACACAAAATCATTTGGCAGGCCACAAGCGGCCCATGGGCTGTATGTTGTGCAGGCCTGAACGAGAATCACAAAATGGGCTGCCTTTTTATTATCATCAACAGAACTGAGTTTGCAGATGTTTCACACAAATATCCACTCCTGGTTTTGTTCATTTTAGTATAATGATTAAGAATGGGAAATAAAGGGATAAAGGGGAGGGGTAAAGAAATGTAGCAACATCTTTAAGACTAACTGGCATTTTTTTGCATGACTTTTAGTGGATATAAACCCACTTCTTCTAATGCAGTACAGAATGATAACTCTGTATCACTCTGCAGCCCTGCTATTAGCACTATTGTTCAGATACCTACTGTAATATCTTAATCTATATTCTGTCCACTCTTAGTTTACTGTACATGTCTACAAACTAACCTAATCTTTATATTTCCACTGTTTATCTTTTTAAAGTCTACAAACAGCCTAAATTGCATCCCTTTCCTCCTAAGCTTGCTGAAATGTACAAAATCGGAAGAAAAGGAAGAAGGATTGGAAAGAGATACAAGCAGCAATGGCTGTAAATACTGCATACTAGAAAGAATAGCCCATGAGCATTTCCAAAAACAGACGTTTCTGCAAATGATCAGGAAGCTGTATCGTCATGTTTAATACCCACAGCCTGTTTGGCTAGTTCTGTGTCACATTAAAAGCAAATACACATGCCAACTGATACCTGTTTCATCAAGTTTCCTCCCATCCCCACCTATTCTAGTTTAGTGTTATTTGCAAACTTCATCAAAAAGCTGCCTTTAGAAGTTAATTGTTTCTCACTTCGTCATTTCAGGGAGAATCAGCCATACGGAAGCACCCTATACTGTATTTCCGTACAGATGAGTTATAACTGACAAGCATAGATTTTTAAAATAAGTGGTAATAATTAGTCCTATTTCATAGCTATTATTCAGAAATCAAGTTAACATAAAACAGTTTCGATAACAGTATTATTCCCTCCCATGGACAGATTTGATAATTAGCAGTTATAGTGAGGTATCCACCATTCAGACACCTTAATATATTAGAGAAATGAAAGGTTTCCACTTTTGCAAGCTCTGATATAAGCATTAGAACCAGAATTAATGTAATAGGATACTGATATCTTCACATGGATGAATATATTTTTAAAATATGTGGCACTATGCAATCATTTCTCCTGTATGTTTAAATCAAGAATACATAAATACACACACACCAGAGTGAGGCAACCAGGGCCTTCCAGATGTTTTTGAACTTCAAATTTCATGAGCCCTAGCTGTGATGTTATAGACTGTTCAGGGGAAAATGTGTTCCATTTATTAGAAGTAAAAAGATATGGAACTGTTGGAAGGGGGTGAGAATGGAATGCTGGGAGTGAGAAATGATTGGTGGAATGTCTGAAGAGATTTTTAATAAGGTATGGGTATGACAGTTGGTGGGGAGGAATGAAGAAAGAGTAGTCTGTCAGGTTTAGTTAGTGAGTGGGGTTGAAGAATGGTTAGGAGAGCTAGAGAGGGTCTGAGTTAGCTATGAGATGAGAGTGTGAGATAATGTTTATAAATACATTAAATAATTAAGTTATGTTATGTTCATAACATCTAGGAGGTCCCTATAGTTGGTGACCATGGTGGTAAGGGAGGAGGAGGTCCTTACACTGGTGGCAGAAGTAGGGATGTGGCTGTGGTGAAATTAGTGGAAGTATTCACATCTAGTGGTATCAAAGTTATAACCAGAACCAGCATAGCCAAAGATCATGGGAGTTAAAGTCTAACATCTGGAGGACTATATATCTCCACCTCAACAAACACCCTCAGTATCTCGTTATAAAAATCAATTTTGTACACCTAAAATCCAACTGAAATAAACAGGAAAAGTACACAACATGATTCTTCCTAAACATAAGCACAGTTAAATACAGAGAAGCAATAACATGTTTGGCTATCAGGGAAGTGAGTCAGCTTAATCCCCTCACATGTTAAAAACATATGTCAGAGGACGGCATTGTCAGGATCAGTCTGACGTGACCTGTTCCTGCCATTTTCCGTATTCTTTTGTAACCTTGCTGTTAATTCTGTTTTCATTTCTTTGTACTTATTAATGAGTGTTCTGTGGCAACAGTGACAGGGGAGTATAATGGTTGCTAATGGTAAGCCTGCAGCTGAAGAATCGCCTTGGGAAAAATGGGATGAACACTGTATGGGAAGAGGAGGTCAGGGGATGATGGATAACCAATACTGTTGGAACCCCTCAGATTGCATAGCTTGCAATATGCTTTTCGTATACTGCCTGCCTTCTAAGTTTCAGTTCTGAGCAAAAACTTTGTATGATATGCTTTCTGGACTTCTGTGGCAGTGAAGTTTTCTGATTAACTCCAAAACTGCTGGTCACTGTGTCTGGGAATACAACTACATGACACACAAGTTTGGAGGACTCAGGCTGTGAAGCACCGAGAGACTGAACTCAAAGCATTAATTCATTCCTTGTTGAGATGGGAAGGGATACTGGGAAACTGCTAATGTCACTTCCTGTCTCTCCAGTCAAGTTTCTCTGCCCTACTTCATTCTTCTTCCCTCAGCTCATTGCTCTACTGCTGCCTTTCACAACCTTTTTACCCTAGAGGAACCCTGGAAATAAATGTTAGGTCTCAGGGAACCCCCAGATAAAAATGCTCAGGAAAGGGTTGTTGTTTTTTTTCCTTTCAATCATGCTCTTTCACAGAATTCCTAGCAACCTCTCACAGAACCCTGGTTGAAAAGCCCTGTTTTCTAGGAAGACTCTGTGGTAGGTGTGCTGTTTTGTGTCCCATGAATAACTGAATCAGTGGATAATGAATCAGTGGATACAAAGGTCCTACTGTATAAACACTTGCAAATTAAGGACTAAGATCTCTTAACACTATACAGTTATAGCACTTTGATTCCGCTAACTGCTGTAACTTCACCCTATAGAATCCTGGGATTTGTAGTTTGGTGAGGCAGTAGAGCTATCTGGTGGAGAATTCTAAATGCCTCACAAAACTACAAATTCCAGGATTCCATAGGATGGACCATAACAATTAAAGTGGTATTAAAGTACTAAAACCATGCAGTGTAAAAGATAATTGAGTCTCTTGTCTGATCCATTATTATTCCTGGGGATTCTGACTATACATACAAACTACCCCACATCCAGTAAAATGAGTACTTGCTACACATTAGCTGCATATGCTACATATGAATCAGTGTTACATGTGTATAGATAAATACAGTACACATACAGTTCATTAACATGAGGGAAAGTCCAATTAAAATCCCCTCCTGGTATAGAGAGACCATGTGTACATACAGAAATACATGCACTGGGCCACTTCACACAGCTGAATCCACAGCTGCTGGGATCAAATCAGCATGACTCAGTGAAGCCTCAACACACACTTAACATGTGACAGGTTTGTGTGATGCTTCCTTATGCGTCTCTGATTCAGAGAGTGTTGGACATTCAGCAATCTTCAAATATAGAAATACCAATCCATAGTTAAGATGTTAGCATCCCAAGAGCTTTGTACCATGTAGGCTGTTTTCTTTTTGTACTTATGAATTGGTTCTAAAATGCTAGAAGAGACTAATTCACACAATTTTTACACCTTCCTAAATTCCCACTACTGTAGTAACAGCATTAGTATTTCATTCATATTTAATGGATAGAACATTTTCTTAACAAAAAGAGTATAAGATAGTCAGTTGGTATTACACTTAGCCAAGAGAGAAAGTTCTAGACATCTACAACTAGTTGATTTAGCATTTGAAGGGCGAATAACAACTGCCTTCCCCCGCCAAAGCTACCACTGGGCCTCCAGAGGCCCCATAGTCGCTTCCCCCCGCCTCCCCCCTCCATCCCAAGGCCTTCACGGGGCCTCTAGAGGCCCCGTGATCGCCTCCGCAGCCTTCCCCCCTCCTTTCCCAAGGCCTTCACAGGGCCTCCGGAGACCCTCCGGAGGCCCTGTGATCGCCTCCGCAGCCCTCCCCCTCCCTCCCAAGGCCTTCAGAAGGCCTCCGGAGACCCTCTGGAGGCCCCACGGAGCCCCCATGGTCGCCTCCCCAGCCAACACCCCCTCCCTCTCTAGGCCTTCACGGGGCCTCCGGAGGCCTCGTGGTCGCCTCCCCACCCCACCCCCTCCCTCCCTAGGCCTTCACAGGGTGTCCAGAGGCCCCATGGTCGCCTCCCCAGCCCTCCCCCCTCCCTCCCTAGGCGTTCACAAGGAATCTGGAGTCCCTCCGGAAGCCCCGTGATCGCCTCCCCCCTCCCTCCCAAGGCCTTCACAAGGCCTCCGGAGACCCTCGGAGGCCCCCCGGAGGCCCCGTCGCCTCCCCAGCCCACTCCCCCTCCCTCCCTAGGCCTTCACGGGGCCTCCGGAGGCCCCATGGTCGCCTCCCCACCCCACCCCCTCCCTCCCTAGGCCTTCACGGGGCATCCAGAGGCCCCATGGTCGCCTCCCCAGCCCTCCCCACTCCCTCCCTAGGCCTTCACGGGGCATCCAGAGACCCTCCGGAGGCCCCCCGGAGGCCCCGTGGTCGCCTCCCCAGCCCTCCCCCCTCCCTCCCTAGGCCTTCACAAGGCCTCCGGAGACCCTCCAGAGGCCCCCCCAGAGGCCCCGTGGTCGCCTCCCCAGACCACTCCCCTTCCCTCCCTAGGCCTTCACAGGGCCTCTGGAGGCCCCGTGGTCGCCTCCCCACCCCACCCCCCTCCCTCCCTAGGCCTTCACGGGGCGTCTGGAGGCCCCGTGGTCGCCTCCCCAGCCCTCCCCACTCCCTCCCTAGGCCTTCACGGGGCCTCCAGAGGCTGCGTGGTCACCTCCCCAGCCCTCCCCACTCCCTCCCTAGGCCTTCACAGGGCCTCTGGAGGCCCCCTGTCACTGCTTTGGGGAGGGTGGGTGAGAAGATGGAGACAAAGAAGGAAAAACAATCAAACAAAAGAAGAGGATAATAGAGAATCTTACAGGGTACAAAGGAAGGCCACTGCACAGCCTCGTTGAACATGGCCTTCATTTTAAAAAAATTGTTGCAAGTATACAATGTAGATAAAGAGTTATAAACAAATGAATTATTCAATCTATATTCTCAGCAAGGTACAGAAGAAGAAAAAAGGCCATGGACTACCACCAGAATCTGGACATTTTATGTTTTTGGACTATAGCTACCAGCATCCTCCAGCCACCATGACAGCAGAAGGGCTCTGGGAATTGTAGTCTAAAAGTAACATGTCAAAGTTCTAGTTGCCAGCAGCATGATAAAACATAATACTGGCCATTGCCTGTTTGCATTCAGCTTGGAACAGAAATTAACATGAAGAAAAGAAAAAGCTGCCATACCATTTGGTAGGGCCTAGCCTTCCTCAGCCACTCACCACCATCTAGCTCAGTGTTACTCAAAGTGGTGGTCTCTGGACCAGTGTCAGTCCCCAAGCCAAGTCATTGGCTGCTGCTCCCAGGCAAGTTGCCAGGAAAGAAACTGTAGCCCATGGACACAAATTTAATGCTGGTCCCCGGCACGTTGGAAAACAGTAATTGCCAGTCCCCCACATCGGACAGCCTGAGAAGTGACCTAGATTAAGATAAGTTAACTGAGCTGCCAAGCCTCAGTAGGAAGAAAAACACATCTATCACATTTTATGAACAGCAAATAGTATGTTTTAAGGGCTGCTTACATTTGCAATTGCTTCTGCTTGTTCACTGTTGTACTCTCGATACTGGCCTAACATCTGGTCCACATGTTTCAGGTTGCGATTGGTATCCTTAAGATAGATGTTAAGAGAAAATACAATTAGATCAAAATTCCAGCTACACTGCTACTTCTAGTATTTTCTTTAATGCCAAGTAAGAGAATTCAAGTTTGGAATGCTTGTATGTAATACACTCGCAACCATAGGGTGCAAATAGCTCCTGCAAGTACTAATATGAATAAATAGATCTTTCCACTATGACTCCAAAATCTCTGTCCTAAGTATTAACCGCCCATTTAAACCACAACAGTTTATGTGAAGTTAAGATATGTAGCCCCAAAGTGCATCAATTTGCATTTGTTTGCAGATTTCCACTTGTCTGCCCTCCTAGTTCATTCATTTATCCAATCTGGCATTAATTTAAAATTCATCCCCTCTAAAATGTTTAATAGATACTTTAAGCCCCTACCCTTTTCCTCAAACTTTAACCTAATGCCTGCAAATAATAATTGTGGGGACCATACACCCCAAACCTATAAATTTGCAGGTAAATATGGTTTAGGATAACAACCTAAGTTGATAGCTTTCTGTCACCACTACTTGGGATTCAAACGGTCATCAGAAATAACCTTAGTGGCCTTCTTTGATTTGATCCCAAAATATATACTCCAGTAGCTAGCACAGTTTAACCATTTCACTGAGAACTAGACTCCTTCTTTTCATTTCCACAAGAGATATACAACATGTCTCTTCCAACTCTGCAATTCTATGATTCTATGATTCTATGTTTTGCAAGGTGAACTGCTATTTACAACCTGTAAAGTGCTTGCCAAAGTATGGATCTTCTTTGTGACATCTTCAACACCCTGATTTTGGGTTCTGGTTGCTCTCACAGGACCCCGTCTTCCAGTTCTATGGTGCATGTGGTCAGAGTCACTGGAGGAATCTGCCATTTGTACCTTAAAGAGACAAAAATAATTCACAAAATATGAAATATTACAACACAACAGTTTCTAGTCTAGGGTTTGTTCGTATTCTAGCTTCACACCAAGAAATAAAAACTAAGCCCAAGCACACTGGGTTTGGCTTGTTTCAGAATAACTCCAATAATTTCCTAAAATCATAGAGTTGGAAGGTATACCAAGGGCCATCTAGTCCAACCCCTGCCATACAGGAATTCACAGCTAAAGCACTGATGAGAGATGGTAAGACAGAACATAACTACAAAATCTGACACAATGCACTAAATGTCTTATATAATATTTTGGGGTATACTTTACACTTTTATATGCCACTTTTCTGCTTTACCAGTCTTCAGGGCTGCTCACACCATAAAACAATAAAACATGTCAATCAAAAGAATACACACATAAAAAGTTAATAAAACAACATATTCCAAAAAGAGTAAAAAACACAACAGAAAAAGACAGCTGGCATTAACACTGTTAAGTTACCTCCATGAAATCTCTGTTGAATAGCAATAATTTACCTAAGTGTTAGTGCCTTGGGAAAACCAGGCCATAGACATAAGCACCATCACCAAAAAAGCCATATTTCCAGCATTCACTGTCTTCCCTCCTGATTAGGGCGTCTGGAGTAGGGCCTCCTTCTCATATCTTAACAATGAAGAAGGATTACACAAAAATCATATAACATATAGACTAGGAGTAAATAAACTTTGGGCTCCAGACGTTTGGGACGTGAGCTCCCAGAAACCCCAGACAGCATAGCCAATGACAATTTTAAAGCTTCCCATTCCCCAGAGAAATTTAAACAGTTTTTTGGATTGCTCCTATCCACCATCCAGAGAATTAATTAGTGATGGCACAACAGGCTAAGGATCATCCTTGAGGATGGACCATGAGATGATTGAGCTACAGTTCATATAAAGAAGTTTCAGATTAACACTAGAGGCTTGAAACAGAATGAAGGTTTCACGGCACATTACGAGTATTCAGTAGCTCACTTAATGCTGGAGTTTTGAGGGCTAAGAGATAAAAATGGGGGGCATTGTGGGAAGGAGGTGTTCCTTTTTTCCCAAAGCCTTATTGCCCCAGAAAAAAATTAAAATGTTTATGGAATTTTTTTTTTTAGAATGACAAATAAAGTATATTAAGGGAGGGGATTCCAAAAAGCAAATCTGCCTGTTCAATATTTTATGTAAGGGATACCATTTTACTACACCATTGTATATACTGGGACTTGAGCATCCACGGATTTTGGTATCTATTGAGGATCCTGGAACCAAACCCCAGTGGATACCAAGAGCCTACTGTATTTCTAAAAACATTGTAATAGTTAGACTTTCAAGTAAGACTACATATTCACATGGGGAGGCATGGAGACGCACTATCCACAATGCCGCAGCCTTATTTGAGAACTCACGACGAACAAGTCTTGAAGAGAAACGACAACGCAGAAAGAATCACAACCCAAAAACATCACCCAAGGAGACCTTCTGCTGTGCTTTTTGCAACTGGACTTGTTTATCTCGGATTGGCCTTTTTAGTCATCAGTGCGCTTGCAGAAAGCGTGGGATGAGTCCTTCCTGAATCTTCATTTGCGAAGAAAAGCCAGAGAGACATATAGCTCACATCATGGTAATTCCTAGTCCTGGTTTCCTTTTCTTAGTTCTTTTTATGGGAATGAGTACTTCATGTTTGATATGCTCTATGGAAGATTAGAAAAGAGAAAATAATTTATTTTCTGGGCTTATCACAATTCACAAACTGGAGGATTTCTTCCAACTAAATATATGAACAAAGTTTGACTAATACCACAATACTCCAATGACAAGATTGCTTGCCTCAAAGGCCCATCAGTGTATCTTTGCTATACAAGGTATTATATGTGAATCTTTCATAGACAATTGTTTAAATCACTACTACAGTTGTCCCTTCACATTCACTGGGGTTTGGTTCCAGGACCCCCCGTGAATACCCAAATCCGTGAATACTCAAGTCCAATTACATGCAATGGCAAAGCAAAATGGTGTCCCTGATATAAGATGGCAAAATCAAGGTTTGCTTTTTGGATTACTATTTTTTTAAGAATATTTTCAAACCGTGAATACTTAAAACCATGAATGCCAAATCCGTGGGACAACTGTACATTGTTTTACTATTACTCCTCCTATCTTTGAAACTTGTTGAAATGAACATTTTATTACTTCTTTATTTTGTTTACCTTTCATAAAGCATGAAATAATTCTGGTTTTATTTCTGTCAATAGAATTATATTGTGCTAGTTACGCAGTGCAATCCTTAGCTCACTCATATACTGAATACAACAATACTTACTCCCAAGATACTGCGCTTACAATTGGAACTTCAGTCAGTGCTTTGATCTGAAATGATCAAATCAAAATGATTAGAAGCAACTGAGAAATCCTTCTGTTTGGAAATGCCATTTATTCTATGATTATTAAACTGACTGCTCAGTCCTATGCCTAGCTTTACCTATTCTGCTATAAGAGAATGCTTCTGTCACAAGAACCACCTGCAAAACAGAACTGGGGAACTTTTGGCCCTCCAAATCTTGGTGGCTTCCAGTTCTCACCAACTTTAAGCAGCCTGGTCAATAGTGAAGCATGATGGGAGTAGGAGTTCATCACCAGCTAGAGGGCTCAGGTTCCATCCCTGATATAAAAAGGTTAGTGAGACAGGCCTGCACAGAAACTCTCCCATCCCTCTTCAGTGTTAGAACTACTATTGGCTGATGCTCAAGAGCAAGGACAAGCCCAACTCCCAGCAGTCCTCATGGTTCTCTTCCCACTCACTGGCTGGAATTCTATTAGTTCCTCCCAACTACAGTAGGCTCATTGGATCAATTGTTGAATAGTGAGTTAACACCTAGGCAAATCCCACTGATTCAATGGTTCTACTCTAGTCAGGTCTAATAAAAGATTTAGGCCACTGCGGGCAGCAGAGGAGTCACTTCTTTGAAGTGCAATCCCATGTGCAGAAGTGTGGGAATGCATATAAATGATGCATCTACATTAGTGGCAGCATAAGAACAGGAACTTTTGCACATTGGTTCTGTGACTACTGGTGCAATCCTGTTCACTGCTTCTTACCCATGGTGGTTCAAGCTCTTGATCAGATTTTCTCCTCTACTCCTGAAAATCTAAGGTGACGTACAGGAGGCACCTATCTACAGTGCTGAGAGGGTGAGTGTGCACTGCACTGAACACCTGTACTGATGTCCCTCATCCTCAGTTCTCAGCTTTCCTCTAGGACTTTTGGATGGACAGTCATATATCACCTCTTACCCTATAGCCCATCACAGGTCAAGTGATGTCAACAGATATTGGAGTCTCCTTCTTTGGAGGTTTTTAAACAGAAGCTGGATGGCAATCTGTTGGGAATGATTTGATTGTGTATTCCTGCATGGCAAGGGGTTGGACTGGATGGCCCTAGTGGTCTCTTCTAACTCTATGATTCTATGATTCTATGACATGGTCATGTTTCTAATGTCATCATGTCCTTGGCTAAAACTCATCATCTCCTGAAAGCATCAGCTGAGATGGAGAAGGAAACCACAATTTCTTAAATCACTAATCAGAGACAGTTAGGATTGTGTTTCCTTCCTTCCACTCACCAGAAGCAGGCAGGGCTGCAGGAAAGGCTGGGAGAAGTTGACCCTCTGTAGGCCCAATTAGATCAATAATCTGAAACTCTCCCCTATATAAGACTGCTCTGCATATTCTTTCGTTTTTGTTGTTGAACCCTGAATATCTGCCCTGATATGTAGCTTGACAGCATCACATGAAGAGATCTTATGCTGTACTATTAAAACAGTTCCATACAAACAACACAAAGTATTCTAAGCACAACAAACCTGGCCTCCACAACAAACCTTGCAATTTGTCCATAAAGTCAATGTTTTAAAATCCTATTTATTTTCAGTACAGCATCTCCAAAAACAAATGGTCAATTCAAAAGAATAGAAGCTACATTGTAACACTGCAAAAGGAAAGGCTCTCTCAAAAGACATTGCCAACGGCAGCACTGAAGAGAGAAAAAGAAGAAAATGTAATTGGCTGAACTGGTTATATTCATCCCAAGACAGGCTAACTTTTTGCTGTTTATAACAGCTCTCATTCTTATTTATATAACTCAGTAAGTTGTAAAAATGGAGCCAGTGTGGCATAGTGGTTTGAGTATTGGAATACAACTGGAGCCCAGGATTCAAATTCCCACTCAGCCATGAAAACCCACTGGGTGACCTTGGGCAAGTCACACACTCGCAGCTCTCAGCAAACCCTGTGATAGGTTCACCTTAGGATCGTTATAAGTCAAAATGACTTGAAGATACAGAACAAGAAGTTGTAAAAAGGAAGTGTTATGGCCAGTTTTTCTCCAGAAAACAGACTTTAAATAGGGCTGTTCTGATTTTTCCACTTCTTAAATGCATTACTCTACAATTTGAAATAATCCTTCACAGTTCAAAGTAATTTTGGCCGGTCTAAAGATATTGTTCAAAGACATTGTTTGTTTTTCAGATATATGCTATAAATTGATAAAATTTATATACTGTAATAGAAATTGTACATGAAATTAACGGAGTATTCCACATACGCTGTCCTAAAACCACGGCCAATAGTAAAAAGCAAAATAAATGCATTTTGCTTATTTGTTTTTTACAATTCCTCTTGTGTTAAACATGAAGGTTTTAACTGTGTGTGAGAGAGCCTTTTTAAAACTGGTGCTCATGCATTTCCCCAAACACATACCAAACACCAGTTCCTTCCAGGCACAGGAATAATGGATGGTGTGATGCATTCTTTTAAAACGTTTACCTGCTAAATCCCTGAATGTCTTTTGTTGAAACTGCACATTACAGAGGGTTCAGGGGCATGGTCCGTGGTAGTAGCATTCAAGCTTTCCAGATGCAGGACCTTTCTTTAACCCAAACATGTATTTCAGAACCCTATTCTCAGATGGTTTGGAGTTTTGTTTTATTTTTAACTATACAGTTGTACAGTTGTTGTGCTGGTATTGCCTATCTCAGATCAATTCATGTGCTAATAAAGGATTTCAGTCCACCAACTGGAAATCAAAGTTCAAGGGCACACCCTGTGTTTATGCAGGGGTTCTCCTGGGGTGAAAGCAAAGCTTAGAACACATATATGATCTATCCCACTAGCTGCATATTTTGACAAATATCATTATAATAGTAGGAAAGCTATAGTTTGTCCACCATTACCAGTCTTCTCACTGACAGCCCATGTTTGTAAGCTTCCAAAGAACTCTGCAATTTGCCAGAACTCTGCAGTTCACCAGGGAGTTTATTGCCTTATATCTGCACAATGCAATTACAAATAAAATATGGATAGGGCTTTATATGTACAAGAAATGCTACATTTTATCATCCTATTAGCAGACAAACACTTATGAAACAGTTCAACTAGCCGCAACTTCTCCAACCTGCAACCAACAGGAAAAGGAAGTTGAGTCACTGGTATCAGCTTTGGCTCAGAAGAACAAACCAATGTGAGCCAGAATGGCTGCTCATATATTCAATACAGGAAAACAGAATTAAAAACATAGAAAAAATAGATTGAAGGGGAGAAGAATTTCTGATATAGCTGTACCATCCCAAGTCACCTTGGATCCCAGCTCTGGGAGAAAGGTGTGAGGAAAATCAAATAAATAAATAAATAAATAAATAAATAAAATATTACGGTAAACCAGCTGTAGTTCAGCTCATACTATGTTACGATTCAACTTATGAACATAGCATGGACAAGACTTCTCCCAGAAATATTATATCTATCGTACCACCCTATAAGCACAGTGTTCAGTTCCAGTCCAGTCTTCCAACATAGCTATAGGCAACCATTCTGCCTGATCTCTACTGAACCTCTTCGGGGGAGGGGGGAGTGAGAAAGGGAGCTCCTGTCTGTCATCTCATAAAAGTGTGGAAGAGTAAACAATTTGTAAGTAATAACAAAAACATTAATACCAAATAATATCCCTTCCAAAAATGAAACCAAGGCCAAAAACATCATGACCATGCTTATAAGTAAACCGTTTTGCTCTAAATCTAAAATATTAAGTCAAATGTGGCCACTAGCAACTTTCCATAGTTTCTGGTGGACACATAGGGAGTCAAGAAGGATGTAACAAGACAACTTCAATAACATTGTCAAGCCTTTCCACAACCCGAAAAGAAAACCTGTGCCAGACCTCTACTGAACCCAACATTTCATTGGTCTAGCCTCATTTGATCCTATTTAACCATGCCTTGCTCCAATTCAAGACTAGAAATAGCTACCTATAATTTCATATCATACATTTTCAGTAATGATAGAGAACTGTCCCTCACATAGCAAAAGCAGATTACGCTGACATACAAGGCATGTTTAAATGAATTTTAAAATCACAAGTGTATATTGGCTTCATTAGAAGTTCAGCTGCCAAAGAAAGTTTAAATTGTTGTTTGAGGGTCTTAAAAAGTTCCTTTGTAGTAGGCATGAGAATCATGGACCTTTCCAGACACTGTTGCATTGTATCTCCCAACAGCCCTAGCCAACATAGTCAATGGTAGAGAATGCTGGGAAGTGGAGGATGAGGATGGGGTGGATGAGGATGGGGAGGATGAGGAAGTGGAGGATGAGGATGGAGCAGGCTTGTTTTCTGCTGCTCCAGAGACTGGAACACAGAGCAATGGATGCAAGCTCCAGGAACAGAGATTCCACCTCAACATGAGGAGGAACTATTTGACAGTAAAAGCTGTTCGGCAGTGGAACACGCTCCCTCGGAGCGTGGTGGGGTCTCCTTCCTTGGAGGTCTTTAAACAGAGGCTGGATTGCCATCTGTTGGGGATGCTTTGATCAAGATTTCCTGTGTGGCAGGGGGGTTGGACTGGATGGCCCTCGTGGTCTCTTCCAACTCTGCAATTCTATGATTCTAAGTGCTATCCAGGAACATCTGCAGGGCTACATGACTCCCACAACGGCTTTACAGCTTCCAAAGTGCCCTGGAGAGAACAATTACTAATAAGCCAATTTAAGTCTAGGCATACAGCATCACTATCCACATGGAAACCAGTTCCAAGGCATATATGGAATACAACTGTTCCAAAAGTGGGCAAATCAGTGCACTTGCTGCCTTAACTAGCGGGATATGTATATATACTCAAAAGTAATCCCCAGGGAGTTCAATGGGGTTGGCTACCAGTTACACATAAACAGATTTGCAGCCTTAAACTACCATTTGGAAGAGATGCACTACTAGCAGGTATCCAGGAAACACATCAACAGTCAGAGACCACAATGTCAATAGAAGATTACAATTCTCATTTCTCTATTCCTCCTTGAAATACAGATTAGAGAGTTATAATAATCATTGTCATTTTAAGTAGCTCTAATCCAAGATTAACAGTGCAGCCCTATCCATATGTATTTAGAAGTAAGCCTTATTGACTTCATTCATTCTTATTTCCAGGTAAGTGCAAATACAGTTGTCACGTGGGAGTTGCAGTCACTCCATCATCACAACAGTACAGGATCGCAGCCTAAAAAGTGTGAAGCACATTCCCAAGCATACCTAGTTTAAATCAGTGTGGGCAATTTGTGGTACTTCAGGTGTCAGGCTGCAATAAACATAAGCCTTATCCAAGAATAGCCAGTGGTGAGAGATGCTAGGAGTTACAGTTTAACAACATCTGCCAGGCCACAAATTTCCCACCCCCACTTTAGATACACATTACTCCCACCGTGTTTAGTGGGCCTTCCTCCTGGCTAAGCATAGATGGGATTGCAGCATTCCCAGGAGTAAATCCCATTAACATTAATAGATCTCACTCCTGAATAGTACTAGAAAAATATTCACATGTTCCATTAGTGCTTTTGCGAGCATGCTGCAGAATCTAGAGGGAGTAAACAACCTCCAGACCAAATAAAAGCACACTTTTATTGAGAAAAAAAAAACACCATAAGGTTTCAATGTATTCATAAGTGCTATGCTCAAGATACATACCACAATTGATATAGTATATTTTACATTGTATTTTCATTGTAGCAGTAATTGTCACATTTAGTGAGAGCTCATTCTCGAGGCTGCAAATGATTATTTTTTGGGAGGGGGGGAAACAACTCTGAAAGGAATACTCTGGGTATTCCTACATGGCAGGAGGCTGGACTAGATGGTCCTTGTGGACTCTTCCAACTCTATCATTCTATGCCTCAAGAATGCCCAGCAGAATTAATGCAGGTATAACCATTGTTGATCCTTCAACAAAATGCAAAACCCCAAACACACATTAATGATATCTTTATTAGGCCAACAAGTAGGCACAAAACACAAGCAAACCTTCACTTAGCTTTCAAACCCCACTGGCTCCTTCATCAGGCAGAGCTGGTGAAAAGAAGACAAGCAGAGGACCACAGATCTGGAGGCTTTTGCGACTCCAACAACTTCTTTGCTTCCCCTGCGTGACCTTTTTTTTTTAAACCGCCAGTTGCCTAATAAAGAAGTCAATGGGCTTTGAAAAGTAGTGTGCTTTCTTATTCTTCAGCTGCAATGAAAATTTATTACAATGATTGTATAATGTTATATGATTTATCCACAATCACCTTGCGCTGCCACATACAGTTGTCCCTCCGTATCCACGGATTTAAGTATTCGCGGTTCGAAAATATTCTTTAAAAAACAATAATCCAAAAAGCAAACCTCGATTTTGCCATCTTATATCAGGGACACCATTTTGCTATGCCATTACATATATCATGGGACTTGAGTAATCACGGATTTTGGTATCCACGGCGGGTCCTGAAACCAACCCCAGCGAATATGAAGGGACAACGTGTACAGACGTTTACAGTTATGCCAGGTCTGTTTTCGTACCTCCCTCCTAAAGGAACCCCCCCCTTGCCCAGGGACCCCAAAACCTGACCGCTTGTCTTCTAAAGAGCCACAAGAGTCCTCTCGACAGTTGTTAAACTCAACGAGCCGCCACTCCCCTCCGTCGGCCTTTTCTCTTGCCGTCCTTCAACCACCACCCCCCCCAAAAAAAACCGCATGTCATTCGCACAAAACGAAGATTTGCCACATGACACTCGTGTTACTCGCTCGTCAGGAAGCCCTGTTCAGCTTAACACGCAAGGGCTGCAGTCGCACGTTTTGAACCCCGGACACTTCCGCTGCCCAAGCCCAGCTCCCAGAGAGTAGGCGACGGACCTCCCGTTCAAAAAGAGAGACACACCAAACAAACGCACCCTTCCTTCGTCACGGGGTCCCCGTTCACCTCCTCGGCATCGAGACTCGGACTCCCAGCGGCAGCTCCCAACTGTCCGGCAACCCGCCAGCTCCCTCCTCTCCCAGCCCAGCCCGCCGCCGCCGCTATGGCAACTTGAACTAGCCGCCTTGCCACCGAGAGAGAGAGAGAGCGCGGCCTCACAAGGCGCCAGGAGCCCCCTGACGCTTTGCCTCCAGGGAATCGTAGTTCGTGCTCTCACCATCCCTGGCGCCGTGGGCAGACGAGAGGCCTACAGCTCCCGAGATGCCGTGCGGCAAGAGTTCTGGGAACAGCCTCCACCACCACCACGCGCCCCGCACAGTGTAGCTGTGGCCACTTATTAAAGGGACAGGCGCTCATTCCACTAGAGAGAAAGAGGAAGGCATATTTGCCCCTTCGTATCCACGGATTTGGTATCCACGGATTTAAGTATCCACGGCGTGAAAATATTCTTAGAAAAATAATAATCCAAAAAGCAAACCTTGATTTTGCCATCTTATATCTCTCTCTGGCTTTTCTTCGCAAACGAAGATTCAGGAAGGACTCATGCTGCACTTTCTGCAAGCGTGCTGATGACTGAAAAGGCCAATCCGAGATAAACAAGTCCGGTTGCAGAAAGCACAGCAGAGGGTCTCCTTGGGTGATGTTTCTGGGTTGTGAATCTTTCAGAGTTGTCGTTTCTCTTCAAGACTTGTTTGGCGTGAGTTCTCAAATAAGGCTGCAGCATTGTGGATAGTGTGTCTTCATGCCTCCCGATGTGAGGCCAGGGCGGATCATTGTTGGTGATCAATTTGGCCAAGCCTGAGATGTTGTTTCAGGGAGTCCTTGTATCGCTTTTCTGGAGTGCCCCTCTTACGCTGACCTGTGGTGAGTTCACTGTAGAGTACTATTGTTGGGAAGCAATGGTCCAGACACCATTTTGCTATGCCATTACATATAAATGGGCCAAATTTATCACCAACAATGGTCCGCCCTGGCCTCACATCGGGAGGCATGGAGACACACTATCCACAATGCTGCAGCCTTATTTGAGAACTCACACCGAACAAGTCTTGAAGAGAAACAAGAACGCAGAAAGAATGACAACCTGGAAACATCATCCAAGGAGACCTTCTGCTGTGCTTTTTGCAATCGGACTTGTTTATCTCGGATAGGCCTTTTTAGTCATCAGCACGCTTGCAGAAAGCGCAGGATGAGTCCTTCCTGAATCTTCGTTTGAGAAGAAAAGCCAGAGAGAGAGAGAGAGAGAGAGAGAGGTATAAATGGGACTTGAGTATTCACGGATTTTGGTATCCACGGTGAGTCCTGGAAACAAATCCCAGTGAATATGAAGGGAGAACTGTACTGTAAATAGGAAGCAGCTGGAAGCCATGGGATTTGATTTTGGAAGCAAGGATGTGCAACCGTTTTCAGGGGGAAAGGCGGAGTGGGGGATTTAGAGTGATGTTCTCCTACTTTTTGCCCACAGGTGAAGACTTGGCCGTTGAAGCTGAAACTTTTTTTTTTAGTTATTTATACCCCGCTCTTCAGCCACAATGCTATCAGAGCGGCTTACAAATTGTTTTAAGCAATAGCTATTTACACATCTACACTGCATTAAACAGTTTCCAATGTGTGTTAGCTAATTGCTCCCACAAGCTGGGTACTCAATTTACCAACCTACGAAGGATGGAAGGCTGAGTGAAGCTTGGAGCCCGCTGGAATCGAACTTGCAACGTGGTGGCTTGCAGTACTGGCATTAAACCACTGCGCCACCAGGGCTCTCTTGTTTATTGATAGCTTGCCATAGGAACATAGGAAGTTACCTTATACAGTAGGACTCCTGTATCCACTGATTCATTATCCACTGATTCAGTTATCCACGAAAACAAAACAGCACACCTACCATACAGTCGTCCTAGAAAATGTGTCATCTCTAGCCATTTTCTAGGTCCTCCAAGGCAAACTCTATGGTATTTTAAACCAAAAATCTCATTATTTTTAATGGCATTCGCAATTATCCATGGTTTTTGGTATCCACGGCGGGGCCCAGAACCAATCCCCAGCGGATACAGGGGTCCTACTGTACAGAGAAAGGAGTGGTCTAAACGGTGAAAATACTTCTCACAGAATGGAATTCCTCATCGTTTTGCCCTATAGGACGGGGACTATAAACGTCAAAACTCCAAAGGAAAAGCCTTCTCAACTTTTCCCGGAGTTTTTAAAAAAAACAGCAAGGGGAATGTGCATTGGGACAAGTCTCTCTCTCTCTCTGGCCTCTTCGCAAATGAAGATTCAAGAAGGACTCATCCCACGCTTTCTGCAAGCGCGCTGATGACTAAAAAGGCCAATCCGAGATAGGCAAGTCCGGTTGCAGAAAACACAGCAGAAGGTCTCCTTGGGTGATGTTTCCGGGTTGTGATTTTTTTCAGCGTTGTCTTTTCTCTTCAAGACTTGTTCTGCGTGAGTTCTCAAATAAGGCTGCAGCATTGTGGATAGTGTGTCTCCATGCCTCCTGATGTGAGGCCAGGGCGGACCATTGTTGGTGATCAATTTGGCCAAGCCTGAGGTGTTGTTTCAGGGAATCCTTGTATCGCTTTTTTGGGGCACCCCTCTTATGCTGACCCGTGGCGAGTTCACAGTAGAGTAGTATTTTTGGGAGGCGATGGTCCTCCATCCTAGAAACGTGCCCTGCCCAGCGCAGCTGTGTTCTCAATATCATGGCCTCAATGATGGTGATCCCTACTTGCTCAAGGACAGCAACATTCATCACATAGTCAGTCCAGTGTCTATTTAGGATTGTGCGTAAACAGCGCTGATGAAAGCGTTTGAGGAGTCGTAAGTGGTGGCAATAGGTGACCCATGTTTCAGACCCATAAAAGAGAATAGACAGTACAATGGCTCTATACACACTGATTTTTGTGTTTCGCCTCAGGTGTGTATTACTCCAGACTCTTTTGTAAAGTCTTCCAAATGCGCTATGTGCCTTTGCTAATCTGTGAGCGATCTCTTTGTCAATCTTGGCATCTGAGGAGATTATGCTTCCCAGGTAGGTGAACTGCTGAACGGACTTAAGCACAGATTTGCTGATGGCAATGTGGGGATGGTGGTGTTCGTCCTGTGGTGCAGGCTGGTAAAGAACTTCCATTTTCTTCAGGTTGACTTCCAGCCCAAACAGCTCTGCAGCTGTTGCGAAGCAGGATGTTAGGCGCTGCAGAGCTGCTTCTGTGTGGGCAACAAGGGCATCATCATCAGCGAAGAGCAGCTCATGGACTTGATAGTTTAGAGTCTTAGTGCGAGTCCTCAGACGGCTTAAGTTACCATCAGTACGGTAACGTATATAGATGCCATCGTCTTCTTCAAGCTCTGCCGTAGCCCTTTGGAGCATCATGCTGAAGAAGATTGTAAATAAAGTTGGCGCAAGAACACAACCTTGCTTCACTCCATTAGTTATTAGAAAGGGCTCTGAAAGAGCATCACCATATCTGACTTGACTGCGCTGGCCCTCGTGTAGCAAGATAATCCTTTTAAGGAATTTGGGGGGACATCCTAGTCTTTCCAGGATCTGCCACAGACCCTTCCTACTCATGGTGTCGAAGGCTTTGGTGAGGTCAACAAATGTTACATAGAGACCCTTGTTCTGCTCTCTACATTTCTCTTGCAGTTGTCTAAGGGCAAATACCATATCTGTAGTACTCCTATTGGCTCTGAAGCCACATTGGCTTTCAGGAAGAAGTTCCTCTGCAATGGCAGTAAATACAGTCATCCCTCCACATTTGCGGGGGTTAGGGGCAGCCAATTCCCGCGAATGTGAAAAAACCACGAATAAGAAATGAACTGGGGGAGGGAGGTTTTTCACACACGCCCTTCCCAAGACAGCGATCTGCCTTGGGAAGGGAGGGGTGGGAGGGAGGGAGGCTCTTCAGCCCTCCCTTCCCAAGACAGCAATCTGCCTTGGGAAGGGAAGGGAAGGGAAGGGAGGGGTGGGAGGGAGGCGCTTCAGCCCCCCCTTCCCAAGACAGCGATCTGCCTTGGGAAGGGAAGGGAGGGGTGGGAGGGAGGCTCCTCAGCCCCCCCTTCCCACAACAGCGATCTGCCTTGGGAAGGGAAGGGAGGGGTGGGAGGGAGGCTCTTCAGCCCCCCCTTCCCAAGACAGCGATCTGCCTTGGAAGGGGAAGGGAGGGGTGGGAGGGAGGCTCTTCAGCCCCCCCCCTTCCCAAAACAGCGATCTGCCTTGGGAAGGGAAGGGAGGGGTGGGAGGGAGGCTCTTCAGCCCCCCCCCTTCCCAAGACAGCGATCTGCCTTGGGAAGGGAAGGGAGGGGTGGGAGGGAGGGAGGGACGCTCTTCAGACACACCCTTCCCAAAGCAGGATGCGCTTCAGGAGAAGCCCATCACTGCTTTGGGAAGGGTTGTGTGTGTGTGTGTTGTGTGAAAATCACCTCTGCCCCGAACTCCCGCTCTCCCGGGACTTGGCTCTCCACCCCAAATGGAGCCAAGCCCAGGAGAGCAGGGATTTAGGCCGTACGGTTTGGTTAGGGAGCACTCCATTTAAATCGGCTGCTCTCCCTTCTGTGCAAGGGAGTGAAGCTGATTTAAATTAGGTGCTTCCTGAGCAAACTGCGAATAGTCAAAACCACAAATGTGAAAGCCACGAAAGTGGAGGGGCAACTGTAATCTGTTCAGAAGTATCCTTGCAAGGATTTTTCCAGCAGTAGAGAGCAGTGTTATGCCTTGATAGTTTGAGCAATCAGATTTTGCTCCTTTTTTCTTGTACAGGGTGATGATGACTGCATCTCGGAGATCTGATGGCAGTTCCCCCTTTTCCCAGAAATTCACAAGGAGTTCGTGAAATTTATCATGGAATACATGACCTCCGTGTTTCAAAACTTCAGGTGGGATTCCATCAATCCCAGCTGCCTTGCCATTTTTCAACTGCTGTATGGCCTTAAGGGTCTCTTCCAAAGTGGGAGCTATGTCCAATTCATTTTTCATCGGTTTTTGTATCATATGTTGGATAGCTGAGCCTTGGACTACTCGGTTGGCACTAAAGAGTCTTTGAAAGTGTTCAGCCCATTGATTCAGGATGGAGGCTTTATCAGTAATTAATGTTTGATCATCTCTACTGTATAAGGAGCTTTGGACCTGATAAGTAGGTCCAAACACTGCTTTAAGAGCTTCATAAAATCCTCTAGAATTCCCCAGATCTGCACAGCGTTGTGTCTTTTCTGTTATATTGATCCATCACTTGTTCTGCATGTCTCGGAGTTTTTGTTGCAGTTTACTACATGTGAGACGGAAAGCTGCCTTTCTTACATGGCAAGTTGGCTGGGCAAGGTATGCCTGGTGAGCAGTTCTCTTCTTTGCCAACAGCTCCTGGATCTCTTGGTTGTTTTCATCAAATCAGTCTTGATTTTTCTTGTGGGAGAACCTGAGGGATTCTTCCGCAGACGGAGAATACTGTTTTTGATATGTTGCCAAAGCACTGTAGGAGAAGGATCTATAGGATGGTCTTCAAGTTTTGTTTGCAGGTTTGCCTGGAAGTTTTCTCTCACAGTAGCTTGTTGAAGATTGTCGACTTGGAGTCTCTTCTTTAACATGCCACCCCTCTTAGGCTTGAACTTAAGATGAAGAATAAGTTTACATCTGACAAGGCGATGATCTGTCTGGCATTCTGCACTGGGCATCACTCGAGTATGGCGGACATCACAAATGTTTCTCTGGCAGACTAGAACATAGTCAATGAGGTGCCAATGTATTGGGGATGCATCCAGGTTGTCTTCAAGCTATCTTTCTGCTGAAAGATAGTGTTTGTAATAGTCAGCTGTTGTTCTGCACAGAACTCTAGCAAGAGGCGTCCGTTATCATTGCAATTTCCAACACCATGCTTGCCTAAGACACCTTCCCAGGCTTCAGAGTTCTTTCCTCCTCTGGCATTGAAGTCACCAAGGATAATAATTGTATCTTCTACAGGGACTTTTTGTATGAGTTGGCGTAGGTCTGTGTAGAATTTTTCTTTCTCTACAGGGTCGGCTTGCATAGTTGGGGCATATATACTAAAGAGAACAACATGTGGGAGGGGTAAGGAAATAATGCGATCAGAGTGTCCTGTTGGCAAGGTTTCAAGTTTGGAGGCAATGGAGCTTTTAATCATGAAACCTACTCCTGAAAGATGTTTTTCGGTTTTGGGTTTGCCAGACCAGTAAAGTGTATAGCCGGTGCCGTGTTCTTTAAGGCTGCCTTCCTCATGGAGACGAACTTCACTAAGAGCAATGATGTCAATATTAAGTCATGATAGTTCATGGGCTATTAGAGCAGAACGACACTCAGGCCGTCCACTATCTTCAGAGCCTTGCATGGTTCTGATGCAAGCATCAGTTTATTTACACCTTTGGAGGCCGGTGTGCGCCTTTGTTTCTTTGCCTTGGTTTGACCGCTTCAGAAGATTCCCATTGGCCGCAGCTAGCCAACCAGGTAGTTGGGTATAAGCTTTCTTTAGGCCACCTTTTCTAGGCCCCTCTCCATATGGAGCAAGATTGGGACAAGTGATTCACTTTTAACCACTCTCCCATAAGAAAAAAAGCACTAAGCTGATTGGATGGATGAGTGAGGGGGGCGTCCGCTATGCTAGATTTTCGCCTTGATGAACGAGCGCTAAAGTGATAGAATTGGTTTTTTTCTTTTTTTTCCTTCTTTTTTAGTAAAGTTGAAATATCACTCCAGCACACTGTTCAAATGGTTTGGTTTTTTTTAAAGTTCAGCGACAGCAGGTAAAAACACAAGTAATTCACTCGCAGATGCCATCTTGACTGGCAGGTATGCAAAGTTTTGGGAGGCCAAAACACCATTAAGACAAGTCGCAGCTGCTGCAAATTGCCATTACTGCAGGGCCCTCTGGGGTTTGGGGGCTCCTATAGACAAACCCTCAGTTTATTGGTCCATCTAGGCCAGTATTGTTGAGAATTACTGGGAGAGATTCCTCAAGGCTTAGATTCCCACCACAGCCCTAGCAGCTCTGGCCCAACCATGAGGCAGAGGAAGGCTTCTGACATCTCATTTCTGGTATCTGTTTCTGTAGAAAAAATAGGGAGGGACAAAGAGTCTGTTACCTTTAAAGACCAATTGCAGCAGTTTGTTAGATACTTGTTGTTGCAGAGTTTTTACTGCTAGGAAAGGAAGGGACGCTTGTGGGACTTTCTGCCTCAGTTGTCAGAAGAAGTTGACATGCCTTGCGTATTATGGAGCTTGACTTGGGAAGACTTGCCTCCATCTCAACCAGCAAATTATCCTGGACCAGCCAAGTCTTCTAGCCCTAGTGATGGGACCTGGGACCTTCTGCATGTTGTGCAAATGATCTGTCATTGTGTTGTGCTGGATCAAACAACAACAACAAAATCCATCTCTGATTCTCACATGAGCCAGCAAAATGTCTGAACATGACTTAAATGGGTCATCTATATGAGGTGGGGGGAAACAAATTGCTCTACAGTAACAGAAATTTGCAGCAGCTGTGAACTGTCTTAAAGGTTTTACAGCCCCCCAAAACTTCACCTGCCCTCTAGCCAAGATGGCGGCTGCTAGTGATTTACTCGCATTTTAAAATCTGCCACTGTTGAACTTTTAAAAAAACAACATTTACCATGGTGTGCACAAGCGATCTTTCATGTTTACAAAAAAAAAAGGGGGGGGGGAAAGATTACCATTTCATCGCCGTATCGATCACTTGCTAAGCTGAAAATCAAACATGGTGGCAGCAGGCAGTTTCCCTGTTTGCAAGCCCCACCCCCCATGCTCATCCAGCCAATCAGCTTGCACTGCCTCTCCTATGGAAAAGCGCAGTGATGCAAATGCAACTGTCTTAATAAGCAGGAATGTGCATCCCCTATGGAGTTTTTTTAAAACTCAGAGAAAAGCCGTGAAGGCTTTCCGAGCATAGTTTTTTGGAGTTTTTAGCTGCCCCCCTTCTGAATACAATGCATTAATGTAGTTTCCCATTAAGACAGATCGATTCTCCAGCAAATTCTATGAGGATTATTTTGACTGTTTAGACAACCCCTTTGAGTAAATATAACTCTACCCCATCCTCTTTGTATCTGAATGCCAAGGGTCCCTGTAGCCATCATACCTAATAGGCAGAGGTAGTTCTTATGTGACTCCAAGTTATGTTGACCCCAAGTTATGACTACTTTATGTGGCTTTCTTGGCAAGATTTATTCCTTCCTATTAGAAAGAGCATGTGACTTGCTCAAAGTCCCCCAGTGAGTTTCCATGACTAAGCAGGGATTTGAACCCTGGTGTTCCAATAGAGTTTTAAAGGTAAAAGGCATTCAATCAAAGAAGAAATGGGGTAGTGTTAATAGAAAGATGAGATGTAGCAAAAGCAGTCAGGGGATATAATATGTAGTCTGTCAATCAATCTTATTGATAAATAAGATTTCATGGGAAACCTATCAATATATCTGCATTCCAGGTTTATACCCCCACCACAGATGCAGATGTGGAAGACACTGAAAGATTCTGCATGGGGGGCCAGGAGAAAATTGATCACAAACCTAAGCAGGACACTTTAGTAATAATAGTGGTCTACAGGTATACCTCGGTGAAGTAGATGGGTTCTTGGGCATTACTTCTTTAATAGAAACTCTGGTTTGCTGAGGTTCACCTTAGGGTCACCGTAAGTCAGAAATAACTTGAAGGCACAAAACATGTATGCATTTATTTAATTTATATACCACCTGTCATGACTCTGGCTATTAGCTATATAGATGGATGCTGTGTTGTATTAGTTAGCCAGTTAGGCCTGCTTGCTAGCCAGAGTCTGGACATGAGCAGAGGGCATTGTGGGGAATGCTGATTGTGGCTGAAATGTGATGGGTACCATTTGCGGGCAGGCTCAAGGCCACTGAGCCTGAGAAAGTATTAGGGAGTTAGAGCTTGGAACAGGGAGACTCCAGTTAGCCAAGTGGGCGGGGGAAAGTGAAACCTAAATAAGGTACTAGTGCTGTGCTTTTGGCAAGTGCTTCAGATCAGTCAATAACCTGATGCTGTTCACTTTAATGCCTTGCAATAAAGCATTTGAACTGATGCCTGTTGTTCGAGTGATTGAAGTTTGACGGGGTTCATCACACCACGTTTCTCCCAACACAGGATCCAAGGCAGCATACAACATTTTAAAAGTACAATACAATTTAAAAACTGTTAATAGTGTACAAAAGTTAAAACACAATCTAAATTTCTATTTAAAAATGTAAGTTAAAAACAGCATTAAAAACAAGGTTTTTTTTCATTTTAAAAACAAAATGATATTTATTTATAAGAATTCCTTGCATGTTATTTTGCCCCCTCTCAATCTCTCTGTCTCTCCCCCTTTTTAAAAGATGTCCGTTTTTGAAATCAAATTTTAAAATGACACACGGCATTACAAATGATGGCACTTCCAACCAATGTGGCATTTCCATATTTACACCAACTAAATAGAAATTTACAAGACATGATAGCATACAATCTTGACATTTAGTAGTAGCAGTAAAACAAGAAGGGCATCCATATTTTTCCTGTACAAACTATGAGAACAAGACTTTTATTCACATTTTTTAAAAAATTGTCTGTAATTCGATCTGACCTACACATTTCCCAAATCCATTTCCCCCTCAATTCTCAAACCTTTTGTCACATTGCCCACACCTTCACCAGACTATAGGAACTACAAGTAATTAGGTCTAACATCTAAACAGAGCAAATTTCTCCCTTTCCATATTCTCTTTCATCTTCCATGGAGGGGGGGAAGAGCTCTTCCTTGGTTTCCTTCTTTGCAATTCACTTTCACATTTCTCCCTCAAAACAGCAAGCCCATCACTCAATCTCTTCTCAAACAAGTTGGAAAGATAACAGTTTTCCTCTTTGTGATTTTCTAATGCTACACCCAAGAGTCCGGTGACCCAGGGTATTGTTCTGCTCTATAAGAAGGTTGCCTGGTGGAATAGAAGTCTACATAGTTTGTGGTTGATTTCAGCCCTTATTGTGTTGTGTAATCTGTAGTAGCTGGGAAGTGGACTTGGTCATCAAAGTAAGGGTCTTCATAGCTATGTGGGGATTGTAAATATAACCTGTACGCATCATAGTCCTTTCTGCTGGAATCATCTTGACGGTAGTACAACTGCTGATGCTGTAGACGCCTATTTAGGTCTCTTGCTGGTGACGAATAGGAGCTGATATAAACTGGTGAAGGTTTGCTGGACCCACACTGAATGATAGGTGACATTTGTTGATTTGTTGTAGGAACTGCTGAGAATGGACAATGACCGAGTTGTTTCCTCTGTGGCCACAGCTTTGAGAAATATGGCATTATACGTTCGCAACAAGGAGCTTATTGGTAAATATGCTATGTGAGACCTGGTAAATCGCCTTCCTGGAGGCAGTGGACCAAACATTCTCTCTGATGAAACTGTGGCAGCAATCTGCTGTGCTTTGCATGAGGTCACCAACCAAAGCATTGGCTGACACAGGTGGAACAGAAAAACTGGTAAACATAACAAAAGGAAGGGGCGACAGGTCATCACTGAAGGTTGTCAAAGCAGCAGCGCAGGTGCTGAACACATTAAAAACAAGTTTAAAACAAATTTTAAAACAGCATTAAAAGACACTTAAAAACTTAATCAAATGAAAATGCTACATCCCCCCCACACACACACACACTAAAAGCTGTTTCTGCCACATACACTAAAAACCAAAAGATTCCTTAAATAAAATAGTCTTCACCTGCTGGGGGGAAACAGCAGGGAGGGGTCAACTGGACCTCCTGAGGAAGAGAGTCCCATAACTTAGAAGCAGCCATCAAGAAGTCTCTCTCTTGTGTCCTCACCAGATGTCCCTGGGATGGTGGTGGGGCTGAGGGAAAGCCTTCCCCTGCAGATCTTAGAGCAAGGGCAGACTCATATAGGGAGATATGGTCTGCAGAATTTAAAGACAATGTAAGAAATAGATTTTCACTACTAAGCCTAATTGGCAGGGAATTAGAAGAACTCTGGACTGAAAACAGGGATGTTGTCAAGGAAAAATGCAAAAAGATACTATATCTGTAATAAAAAATAAAAGCCTAATTGGATGACAAGTAAACTCTTCAAATGATTTTTTTTTAAAGGTAGAACAAGAGATTGTGAAGGAGGAGCTGGGCAAGCTCGGCTGAAGGCAGCCAGTCATAACTCAGGGAATGCTGTGAAGGGTATTACCTCGCCTTACACCCCCTCCCAATAATACTTCATAGTTTGGCAATATTAAGACACTCCATGAGGTCTAGGAGCTCAGGGAGGACCATAAGTGAGGTCAGATGGAGCTCACCAGGACCTAAGGAAGGCATTGTGGAAAAGTACTGGCAGCCACCCCCTAAGACAGGTTTAAACAGAGCCCCTAGTAAACAGAACCATCAAGGTGGAATGTGCTAATCCCCTCTTGGACACTCTTGGCGATCAGTCTTATCACAGATAAACAGTGACTGAAACACTTGCACCTTTCCTATCCCGCAATATGAAGTGTCATGAACTCCCTTGCTGAGGAGGAGGAGGAGGACGCAGATGACGAGGCTGTGAAGGAAAGCGTGCCTCAGCCTGAAGAAGCAGCAAGGGAAAGTATGGCTCAGCCTGCAGAAGCTGCCCAGGCATGCTCCAAGAGGGCGACCGAAGCAGTTAAGTAAAACATACCTCATTCGGAAGAACAGTCTGCCAGCCAGTGATGGATGATCTAGACAACATGCTGCCTCCCCTCTCTGAACGCTGAAGAGAGAAATGCCACACCCAACACTGCCATTTAAATACCAAATGCTGACCTACTTCCTTGCTAATGAACTCCACCTGGTCTGGAAACTGCTATAAATCTGGCAGCAGTTTATCCTTCGGGCTTCATTGCTGACAACTGCTATTCCTAGCTACTGCACTCCTCCTGTATTTCTGCTTGCCTTGAATTTGGACGGACTTCTGGACTGTTGCAGTCATCGCTTGCTGACTGCATACTTGGACCTTGGACCTGACTCTACTGAACTCTGAACTGGCTATTGGTTTCTCTGGCATCTGTTATGGACACTTGGTAACCAAACTCTGGACTGGCTATTGACTATTCTTGCATCTTGTATGGACTATTGGTGACTGACTTCTGGACTGGCTCTTGACTTCTCTTGTAGACAATTGGCAACAGGCTAGACCTGCACTCCTCCCCTGTTGCTCCTCATGCACTTGCCACTGTGAGTTCAGGATATGAAGGTTGTCATAAACCCATCAGTTCTGACATCTTAGCCATTAACGACAATTAATGAAGTCACATTTTCCTTTATTTAACAGTGGGAAACCCATGTAAGCATTGTTTTAAATTCAAACACCTCTTCAGGACATGAAATTGAGTATAAATATTAGTTCCCAGACAATAGCAATGTGTGCTACAGCTGGACACTGTCATTCTGTCAGATCGTTGTACCACACTCAGCTCCAAATCTGAGTCTTCTCTGCTGCACAAAACTTTACATTTCAAGACTGGTAATTATCACCCATACACTCTGATCTATTCCTCTATCCAACCTTTCTGCCTTAAAACTCCTTGTTAGCCTTGTATGCCTCTTGCAAGCTTGAGTGCATGTGTGAATGCTTCCATGTTATTTCCCAATAAAAATAAATTTATTTCACTTTAACTCAGAGTCTCGGCAGTTAGTACCGGTATACACAGGTACAAATGTCCCTAAAGTTACCTGACCTCTCGCAGCCATTCATTTGTGCTATTATAATTCCCCTAATTAATAACATAATTTTGGGTTCATGGGCGGGCTCCCACACACACCCCTATGCATTTGGGTAACAAGGGTGGGGAAGAAATGTTACAAAACTGAGGCTTATCTCTGTGATAAGGCAGATAGGGAAACGCTGACACAGAGATAGGGTTTTGGTTTCAGAGAAATAGGGGAAAGATCTCAAGCAGATAGGGAACAGGAAGAGTTGTAGTAGGGACAGGACAGTCAGTAATGTCAAGGTCTGTTAAATTCATGTGTGGGAATTTTACAGTAAGAGGATCTATGGCTAGTAGAGACCAGTAGAGATGGCCATGAACACAGCTGGTATTTACTGTTATTGTGTGCTCAGAGCCACATGTGTAGGAGTTACCACAGTTCTGACTATACAACTCATATCTCTTTGGAAAATGATTGTGCAGACTATGAGCTTGGTAATCAGCTATGTGGGTATGATTGTAAATCCCATCATGTTATGTATAAATAGCAGTGCAATCCTTTGTCCCACCCTCTTGAGTCTTCTTGCTGTCTTGTATCATGCATCTTATATGATTGTATGGATCCTCATGGATCACCTCTGTATATATTCTGCTATGCTCTAGTAGAGACTTGCAGTTTAGACACACACTGTGTCTGAGTGCTTTATTAACAGCCTTATCCAGGCCACATGTGCCTACAACTGTAGTGCAGCTTGTCCCTCTGCATATGTTCAGGAGGGACTTGCGCGCATGCCCTGACAAGTATGAGGGGAGACCTGACTCTGGTTTTGGGGAGCTATGACTGACAGAAGTTTAAGGGTTAACATTGTATTTTCTGTGTCTCAATAAACTTTCACTTGTTATTCTTTTTAAAAACTGTCTCTGGCTGGGTTTATCAAGATTGATAAAGAGTCAGGTCACACTTACCACAATGAACCCACAAAACATAGCCACAGGTCCACATATAGAGGGCCGCCTTGAGATCCAAGTACCCAATCCAGGAAGGGATTAAAAGGGGCAAAGTGCATGACAGGATTCCAAGAGTTGCAACTGCAAGGACATCCTAGAGGGGGGGGGTCCATCACAGCGGCCTCTTCCACAAGATCTGAAAAATTAAGGGGAAATTCAGACCAACAGTAGGGATATGCTATGTGATAAACAGAGAACAACACTATATGATCAGGACAAAGTAGAAAGACAATGAAAGCAATACACTGAGGAACTGTGTAAAAGAGATGAGAGAATGACAGATTCTTTCAAGGATGAATCCTTTAAAGATGAAGCCACAGTCTTAGAAAGTGAAGTGGAAAGGCTCTCAAAGCACTTGGGAGAAATTAATCACAGATGGCATACCGACAGACCTGTTCCAGGCTACTGAAACAGGTTCTTTGCTGTTGGTCCACTAATCTGTTTTTGTTTGGAGATAACTCTCATAATCTTGTGGTTGCTTGGGCTCCCAACTCATTAACAATGTCATAGTCCAAATAAGCAGATTTAGCATCAGCACTCCACTAAAGCACTCTTAAATATTGGAATCTCAGGAGTTTTAGGAATGAGCAGGCTGTTTAATTATCTTTCATGCTATTTTATTAATATAAAACATAATAATATTTATACATACAAACATTACTCCCCTTGGGAAGGAACATAGACTTTTAACCATTTAGGCACATAGCTTATCATTCTCTTTCTCTCTGCCTTTTTTTCGCAAACAAAGATTCAGGAAGGACTCATCCCGCGCTTTCTGCAAGTGCGCTGATGACTAAAAAGGCCAATCCAAGATAAACAAGTCCGGTTGCAGAAAGCACAGCAGAAGGTCTCCTTGGGTGATGTTTCTGGGTTGTGATTCTTTCTGCGTTGTCATTTCTCTTCAAGACTTGTTCGGCATGAGTTCTTAAATAAGGCTGCAGCATTGTGGATAGTGTGACTCCATGCCTCCCAATGTGAGGCCAGGGCAGACCATTGTTGGTGATCAATTTGGCCAAGCCTGAGATGTTGTTTCAGGGAGTCCTTGTATCGCTTTTCTGGAGCGCTCCTCTTACGCTGACCCGTGGCGAGTTCACTGTAGAGTACTATTTTTGGGAGGTGATGGTCCTCCATCCTAGAAATGTGCCCTGCCCAGCGCAGCTGTGTTCTCAGTATCATGGCCTCAATGCTGGTGATCCCTGCTTGCTCGAGGACAGCAACATTTGTCACATAGTCAGTCCAGTGTATATTTAGGATTGTGCATATACAGCGCTGATGAAAGCGTTCGAGGAGGCATAAGAGGTGGTGATAGGCGACCCATGTTTCAGACACATAAAGGAGAATAGACAGTACAATGGCTCTATACGCACTGATTTTTGTGCTTTGCCTCAGGTGTTTATTACTCCAGACTCTTTTGTAAAGTCTTCCAAATGCGCTATATGCCTTTGCTAATCTGTGATCGATCTCTTTGTCAGTCTTGGCATCTGAGGAGATGATGCTTTCCAGGTAGGTGAACTGTTGAACAGATATAAAAACAATGACGACAGATAATTTATGTAACTTTAAAGTGGGTAATTAAAACATATAACAGTTAAAGATTTTGTATACCTTGGCTCACTCATTAATCAAAATTAATAGTGTAGTAAAGAAGTCAGAGGAAGAATAAGACTTAGAAGGGACAGCTATGATGGAACTAGGATAAGATCCTCAAGTGTAAAGATCTAGCAGTAGATACAAAAGTCAGATTCATCCATGCATTTCCAATTTCTATGTATGAGGTATTGCAATTCTAATGCTTGTCCCCTTCAATATACTCCCCATTCACACTCACACACTGAGGCAGTCTTGTTTTCCACTGGTGGAAGGCATGGAGCAGATCAGTTTCTGTCAGCTGTTTCAACACATCTTCCATTTTCTTCTTTACTGCATCAATTGACCCAAAACGTGTTCCTTTAAGCACCAATTTCACTTTAGGGAAAAGAAAAAAGTCACATGGTGCCAAATCTGGCAAATATGGAGGATGTTCAAATGTAGTAATGCGTTTATCAGCCAAAAACTGCTTCACAGAAGCTGTATGAGCAGATCCATTGTCTTGATGAAGAATGAAACCATTTTCCCACAGTTCTGGCCTCCCCCCCCCCCCGACTCCTCCTCTCAGTTTTGTCAAAACTTCCTTATAATAATGCTGGTTCACTGTTCCGCCTTCTGGAACCCATTCTGCCAAAATTATGCCCTTGATGTAAAAACAAAAAACAAAAAAACAATGAGCATGGCTTTGAATGTGGACTTGCTTTGACATGCCTTTTTCATTCTTGGTGATGATGGTGTTTTCTAGTGCCCTGACTGTCGTTTTGTCTCAGGATCACACTGGAAGATCCAGGTTTCATCACAAGTGATGATTTTTAAAGAAAGGTTTGGGTCAGCCTCTGGTTGCTGCAGAATGTCACATTGCTCAACTTTTAAACTTAGCATTTTTCCAGCACACAACAGACAACACAGCTGCTTTACATGACAACTGACAATTAACTGAATGACCAAGACAGTTGATGTTTGTCATGCAGGTTCAGACATGTTCAAAGTCACCACTCAAGCATTCACAATCAGTTCTCCCTGATTTATCTGAAACTATTTAATACAGACCTCGTATGGTTGCAAAAGCTGGATAGTGAAAAAAGCTGACAAGAAATAAGATCAACACAAGTGACTACACTGAAGCTGTCACACTTCGGACGTATCATGAGACGACATAACTCATTAAAAAAGACAATAATGTTGGGTGAAGTGGAAGGCAGTAAGAAAGAGAAAGATAGCACTACAGGTGGATTGATTCAATCAAGTTTGAAATACATGAACAGGGTAGTTGTTGACTAGGGCTCTTCCAAGAAGACTGTCATTCAGAAGGTCACCATAAGTCTAAGGTGACTTGACAAGCAACAACTCACAGAATCTCAACACTAAAACCACTGGACCACACTGGATCACAAAAACAGTTGTAGACTCAGTTAATTGAAGCCTTCTGAGCTGGCAGACAGGAGCAAATTTTGCAGCACTGAACAGCATCTTATTCAGAATAATAGAGGGTACACATGTAGAGTTTTTATCCAGTATGTAACACATTGTAAGGCTCACAAAGTCATGAACTGTAGTAATACTTCAGCTCACCACAGCTGACATTATCAAAACTTAAATGAGAATTATATTTGTTGGGGAGGGTATCCATTTTTTTTTACTATACCCCATTTTATCCTGAACTATTCTGTTGTTTTGCATTTCCTTTGTTATTTTTATGTTTTAAATTCATATACTATTGTTGGCCACCCTAAACTCTAAGGGTAAAGTAGAATTTTGAAAATGCTAAGTACAACTGCTTTAAATATCTTCCTATTAAGAAAAAAGAGCTGGATGAACTGTTCATTATCACATATAAATGTAAACTAATAGTCATATACAAATTTAGCAGAGGGGTTTTCTTAAGTATTCAAGGATGATCTATGTAAAAAATAATGACTACAATTGTAGGAGATAATTACAAGGGATAATTATGCAGACAAACATTTAGAATGATTATTTTCTAATCCCTTGTGTCACAACGGCCCACCCACGGACTTCTGCTGCCTGAAGTCCAGGGTTGGCCCTTGTTCTTATCCCAAACCCAGGGATTCCTCTTCGTTGCCACCACTCCCTGTCTTGCTGGTTTTTCTTGTCTAGGCAGGGAGATCATAGACAAGATGAAATCAAGGAACAATAATAACTCTTTTTTCTACTCTAGAGAAGGTTCTTGATAGCTGACCAAAGCAGGCGATTTCGAGGCGAGGTTGAGAAATAACAGAAGCTTTTATTTCAATCTTAGGATTTATGTCACTTGAGAAGGTAAAACATTCCCAGGTTCAGTTTAAGGATTATACAAATACATTCATTCAGAGCACTTAGAAATAAAACCATAAAATCTAACGCAATCTAATTACACATTCCCTAACTACTACATGCAGACTAACTTACAGTCTCTGTAGATGGAATTCAGAGTCTTTTTGGATCCTTTTTGGAGGCCTCTGGATAAGGTTGGCTCCTCCCAACCCTTTGGTATCACAGATTGTCTTTTGGAGCATTTCATGGTTGTGTAGGCCATCGGGCCCAGAGCTAGGCCATGGGGTCAGAGTCCATCTTAGCTAGCTCCATCTAGCTGACCATGTGCTCAGCCAATCTGACTCAGAACAAAGGAAGGATAAAGAACTTTTTTAAAAGTCCTTCTTGTTGATTCCTGATTGGCTCTGCCAGTGCCCAATCAGAGTGGTTATCTAGCCAGGTGATGTGACATCATGTTTATTTAATGAGGATTTCCCACCCTATCCCCATTTCCAAACAAGGAGTGGAATTTTCCAATACTGATCCGGTGAGTTGTGAAGGTGAGCTCCCATGCTGGCATAGCAAGCCAGCATGACACCTTGATACCCAAATAAATACCTCATTTTGTAAAAGCAAAACTGTGGTTTTGGCAAAGAGAAAATCACTAGAACAAGGATGAGCTACTGTGGCTCTCCAGATGTTGTCAGGATGCAACTGCCTTGATCCTTCAGTTGTTCTTGGACTGTAGCTCTCATGATTCCATACCACTGGCTGTCCTGGGGCCTGTCTAAATGGTGAAAATGCCCCTCATGGAATTCGCTGGAAATCCTACCTGTCTAAAAAGGATCCAGCACCAATTCACACTATTCAGAAGGAGGGAGGGTCCAAAATGGCAAAAACAATGGGGTAAAAGCCTTCGTAGATTTCCCTGTACTTTTTCACAAACTGCGAGGCGGGTGCACATTTTTGCTCATTTGGACTTATAGAACAATAAAAAAACTCGAAGGGAAGCACAAAGCTGATTGGCCAGGCAAGAGCGGGGGGCAGGGCTTGCTAGGAGGGCAACCAAACGCTGCCGCCATGTTGGATTTTTGCCTTAGTGGTTGCTTGCTAAGGCGATAAAAGGGATCAATATTTTCTGTTTTGCTTTCTTGTAAAGTTGGAAAACTGCTCTATCACACCAACACACCTTGGGATGACTTAAGAAAAAAAACTGGCGGCGGTGAAGAACTAACACGAGTAAATCACTCATGGCTGCCATATGGAATGTGAGGCTTATGGGGGCTTCCAAGGCCAGACATCAAAGGAGTCACAGACAGAATAGGGAAAGTGATGAGGAAACACAACCTCCAAACAATCTATAAACCAACCAAAAAAATCCAAGAAATGCTATGCTCAGCAAAGGACAAAAAAGACCCTCTCACAGCCGCAGGGGTTTACAGTATACCATGCAGCTGTGGACAAGTTTACATAGGGACTACTAAACGCAGTGTACAAACATGAATCAAGGAACATGAGAGACACTGCAGACTGGGCCAGCCAGAAAAATCAGCAGTAGCAGAATATGTTATAAACCAACCTGGACACAAAATGCTATTTAAAAACACAGACATTCTGGACCAGGCCAACAACTATCATGTCAGAATTCACAGAGAAGCTATTGAAATCCACAAACACCTGGACAACAGGAACAGGAAAGACGAAACCTTAAAAGTAAACAAAATCTGGCTCCCAGTTTTGAAGAACAATAGAATCATAGAATTGTAGAGTTGGAAGAAACCACAAGGGCCATCCAGTCAAACCCCCTGCCACGCAGGAAATCATGATCAAAGCATCCCTGACAGATGGCCATCCAGCCTCTGTTTAAAGACCTCCAAGGAAGGAGACCCCACCACACTCCGAGGGAGTATGTTCCACTGCCGAACAGCTCTTACTGTCAGAAAGTTCATCCTAATGTTGAGGTGGAATCTCTGTTCCTGGAGCTTGCTTCCATTGCTGCGTGTTCTAACTCAACACTTACAAAGGAATTCGACCCAGAAACAGGGAGAGTTTCAGCAGATAATGGTCCATCAACCAACCATTAGCCAAACAGACATTAACGAGCCTTGCATTTCAATACCCAGAAACTAACCATTCAATTACACAAATTTACATATCCTCCCCAACAGGGATTCACAGCATACAAACTCCACATACATTCCTACCCAACCATTCTCTGAAGATGCCAGCCACAGATGCAGGTGAAACATCAGAAAGAAACTATTCCAGAACATGGCCTCACAGCCCCTAAAAAAACCATGGAAAATCTATCACCAGAAAAACCATTTTGACATGTCACTGCTGCTGTGAGATGCCAATACTATGAGGTATTTTAGATTTTTTCCCTTTGTGTAGATGGGCCCCTGGTTAGGATTTATGGAAATCTTGTCCTAGAGAAGTCTAGTTCACTCCCCCGAAGTGCCACTTGGCAGAACGACTCCAGTCCCACACAAACATCCTTGCGTGACCAGAGGGCACAGACTGTCTTCCTGAGTCTCAGTCTCACCCGTCTGTGAAATGGGTTGAATACTGCTGGCACAGTTTGTTTGCTGCTGTAAAGCCACAAGTTTCAAATACTGTAACCCCTATCTTTATGTCCCTCATTTGCAAATGTGAGTGCTAATGGAGCCCGGCTCACGCTGTGGCTCCACTGGGGTAGTTTTGGCAGTCTATCCCTCTTACATCCCCCACCCCAGTCCTGCTGTCCCTCAACTGGAAACAAGTCAGTGCCCTGTTTTGTGTCTGGGTCTGCCTGTTTCCCCACCCCGCAGCTCTGCTTGGTGGCTTTCACCACCTAGAGGCTGGATGGCTGTCTGTCGGGAGAGCTTTTATTGGGTATTCCTGCAGGGCAGGGGGTTGTACTAGATGGCCCTTGGGGGTCTCTTCCAGCTTTATGATGCTATGATCCTATGATATGAAACTGCAGTCCAACATCCAGAAGGCCATATTTGTGCCCATCTAAACAGCTCTAAAAAAACAAAAAACAATCCTTTGTTGCGGGTCCTTTTAAAAAAATGAGAATCTCTGAACATGGTCTGCAAATCCTGTTTGGGATTATTCTGATATTTTTGACCCTAAGAAGCAGCATGGATAAGGTAATTGGCATCTGTCAACCACCATTTAAGATTGCCAGTTGAACTAAATGACCCCTGGGATACTTTCCATGCCTTGTGGTTCAGTGACTGTAAATGTGGAATGCTAATGTGGTCAAAACATAAATAGGCCAGGTCTATCTTAGCAGCTGGATCTTGGGATAATTACATTTTGGATTATAACTCCCAGAATCCCCTAGCAAGCATTAGGGGATACTGGGAATTTTAATCCCCAAAAGTATCGCGCCCCCCCCCATGCTCTGGGAAGACATAATCTATTTCAAACATTAAGCTGATGGTTCTTAACAGTTTTCCTGGCCATAGCTAGCAAATATACAAGCCACCTTGAATCCCATCTTGGGAGAAAGGCAGGATATAAATTCAATAAATAAAATATCTGAATAGAATGCCTCCTTCCTTAGACAGCTAAGGATTGTGGAAATCCAAATGTCTTGTGTGTGAAGGAACAAAAATAATTCCAAGTTAGAGAGTACTGAAGACCTTGTAACACAAAGAATGAACAAAGTTGGAGCTCTGGAAAAAACATCTGGCGGAGGGGCTCTTTCCCTAAGGATCTAATAAGGGAGCAGCAGGTTTAGAAGTGTCTGTTGCAGTGTGTTTTAAAATTAATTAATTATGCAATAAGGCTCTCAGTTACGTATCATGATGTTATTTCAGTAATAAGGAATAAGGACCATAAAAAAATTACAGTACTCACAAATTTCAGCAAAATCACACCAACTATCTGAATATACATCTATTTGTAAATTACATCAATACATCACGCTTTCAAATGTTGCAAGTGTTGTTAAATCTTCTATCCATTGGATCACAGGGGGTGGGGGAGGATGTTATCTTTCCAATACTGGGTTATCAGTTTTTTTAGCAGTCAAATGGACACAAAAGATCCAGTTCTGCTGACCATGTGTGATATTCCAAGAAATGGGTAAATAGTTTAAAATAATATGTGCATCACTGAATACAACGTACTTTCTAGTACCAAATTTATTCATGCAATTACAATAATTCCCTCCAAACTAAGGCAACTATTGGGCATTTCCAAATCATATGGGTTAAAGAAACATTAACAGTATTATACTTCTGACAGATGATTTAGATACGCCATTATTATAGAGATGGTGTGGTGTCCAGTACACTCAGAACAGCACTTTTTGTTGTATAAGACATAATTGAAGATCTATAGTCATGCTTTATATAGATGTCAAAACTGCTGACCATTGATTGGCAAAAATTGGGCATTCTAATTCCCTATTCTATTCCAGATGTAAATCTTGCATATCATACTTTTTGTGCTGCAGTGTTAAACTGTGCCCTTCTATCTAAATTTAGCCTCTACATTTGTAAATATGAGCAATAATGTAAAACACCAGTTTGCATCCAGTGACTTCATTCCAAATTAAATCAAACCGTGCTTCCCCCCCGCCCCCCGCAAGTTTCTCACCACTGGGAGAACTGAGCTGTACATAACACTATTCTGCCTGGTGGCATCTCTGAAGCAGAGCACTTTCCCAGGCCTTCTACCTGAGATCTTTTAAAAGAAGCCAGGAAAGTACTGTAATTTATCATCCTGGGACCAGATACAGTATATGCAAAGCATGTCCTCCCCCATTTAGCTGCTGCTTCTTACTCCCACCAAATCAGCCATCTAGAAGGCATTAAATCAGCCTCTCCTCTGCTGCCTGGGGCTAGTGGAATTGTAGTCCAAAAATCTGGAAAGCACTTCACTGGAGAAAGCTGCATCACATGATGCTGTAGTACAAAAAGCCTGTCACCATTATCAGGGAACTTGTGGCCTCCAGATGTTCTTGGGCTACAACTGGCTATGCTGGTCAGGGCTGCTTAGAGTTGCAATTGAGCAGCATCTCAGAGGCCACCCCCAATCCCCAGACCTGTTGCAAAGATTATATACTGCAGTAGAAGTACAAAACAGTACAGAAACATGGCTGTCCGGAAATGACTTCTTTTAAGAGATTAGAAGGACCACAGGTTTTTTCTAAAGTCACCAGAATAGCTTTGTCAAAGAACATATATGTATTTCATTTTCTTTTGAAAGTATTTTGTTTGCAATCTTTAATCTTCTATGAGAATTCCATAGTTTTTGCACTTAAAGTAGGGTACTGGAGAATGTGGGTGCGTAAGGAGACCTCATAGGCATTTTTTCATTTACTTAATAGGAATCAGAGAGAGAGAGATCCCTTTCCTTTATATATTACTTTCATTTATTCATTTCTGTAATAATTAATATTTTGGCAATGTTTTCATAGTAATCAAACTGTTACCTGTGTCCGCTGGTCTATTATCACTGTTTTGTAAAATTGTACGTGCAAGCAGGCAGAAATATATATGATGGAGTCTGCACTTACCGAAAGGTGCTGTTTGTTTTTCTGGGCGTTATTTATTTGTTGTGCATTTATTAGAATTCAGAGACCCCTGGACTGGCTTTTTTTAAGGGGGGGCCCTCAACATTGGTAGGTATAGTGTGTGTGTGTATAAAATAAACTGTACCTGCCAATGTTGAGCCCCCTGAGTGTGCAGTGTGTGTATATACACATGCACGCACACACACACTGTACCTGCCAATGTTGAGCCCCGTGTATGTGTGTGTATACACACACACACTGTACCTGCCAATGTTGAGTCCCATATGTGTTTGTGTGTGTAGATTATATAGATATAGATATAGATATATGTTATGTGTGTGTGTGTGTGTATAAACTGTACCTGCCAATGTTGAGCCCCCTGAGTGTGCAGTGTGTGTGTGTGTATACACACACACACACACACTGTACCTGCCAATGTTGAGCCCCATATGTGTTTGTGTGTGTAGATTATATATGTATATAGATAAATAGATAGATGTTATGTGTGTGTGTGTATATATGTATATGTATATAAACTGTACCTGCCAATGCTGAGCCCCCTGAGTGTGCAGTGTGTGTGTGTGTGTATATATATATATTTATAAACTGTACCTGCCGACGTTGAGCCTCCTGAGCATGCTCTGTGTGTGTGTGTGTATGTATATGTATGTATCTGTGTGTGTATGTGTGTATGTATATATATATATATATATATATACACACATACTGTACCTATCAATGTTGAGCCCCCTGTGTATGTGTGTGCATATATATATATATATATATAGTATATATATACACACACACACAAACACATACGCTGTACCTGCCAATGTTGAGTCCCATATGTGTTTGTGTGTGTAGATTATATATAGATAGATGTTGTGTGTGTGTGTGTATACATATATATATATATATATAAACTGTACCTGCCAATGTTGAGCCCCCTGAGTGTGCAGTGTGTGTGTGTGTATTCTGGGCACCACAATTATTGACACATTGGAGCATGTCCAGAGAAGGGCAACTAAAATGGTGAAAGGTCTGGAAACCATGCCTTATGAGGAGAGATTTAGGGAGCTGGGTATGTTTAGCCTGGAAAAAAGACGGTTAAGAGGCGATATGATAGCCCTGTTTAAGTATTTGAAGGGATGTCACGCTGAGGATGGAGCAGGCTTGTTTTCTGCTGCTCCAGAGACGGGAACACGGAGCAATGGATGCAAGCTCCAGGAACAGAGATTCCACCTCAACATTAGGAGGAACTTTTTGACAGCAAGAGCTGTTCAGCAGTGGAACACACTCCCTCGGAGCGTGGTGGGGTCTCCTTCCTTGGAGGTCTTTAAACAGAGGCTGGATGGCCATCTGTCGGGGATGCTTTGATGGTGATTTCCTGCGTGGCAGGGGGTTGGACTGGATGGCCCTCGTGGTCTCTTCCAACTCTGCCATTCTATGGTTATATATATATATATATAAACTGCACCTGCCAATGTTGAGTCCCGTGTGTGTGTGTGTGTGTGTAAACTGTACCTGCCGACGTTGAGCCTCCTGAGCGTGCGGTGTGTGCTCTGTATGTGTGTATGTATATGTATCTCTGTGTGTGTGTGTATGCGTGTGTGTATCTATATCTATATCTATATCTCTGCATGTTGTACCTGCTAATGTTGACAACCCCCCCCCCCCCAAAAAAAAAAAGAAAACCACAGCCCAAGGGTCTCTGAGTTGTAATAAACGCACGACGAGTACATAACGCCCTTAGAGACAAGCAGCGCCTTTCGGGAAGTGGAGGCTCCACCAGCCACCGCTAGATGGCAACCCAAGGCTAGCCCGGGAGAGTCTGGCGGGAGGCTTTATTCCATCGCATGAGGGGATTTTGGCGGACTTCTCGCAAAAAAGGTCCCGCCGCCTTCTTCGCCTTCGCTCTTCGCCTTCGCCTTGTAGTTTCCAGCAAGCGGCTTGGTGTGGCGCGCCTTGGCCAGGCCGGAGGCGTCTGGGTGCCCGATGGGACTTGGCGAGCGGTCTGCGGAGCGTGTTAAAAAACAACCACCCAGGACAGCGTCCACACCTGGGGACCAAGAGGAGGCGAAAGAGCCGGCTTCTCCTTCCAGGCGACGCACCTGGCCAAGTTTGGACTCCCGGTGAGGAGGAACGGCACTGCTTGAGGGAAGTGCCTTTCTTTGGGGAGCATGGTTGGGGGATTCTGGGTGTTAGAGTCCAAAGAAAGAAACAACCCCCCTCCCCTGCCAAGCTCTGAACAAAGCTCTTTCTCTTTACCTCAGGCGTTGTTAGGAACACCCCGGAGGTTGTGCGCTCCTTGGGAAACGGTTCATTATTTTAAAGTGTCTTTTCTTATTTCTCTTGCTTCATATATTTCATCCTGCCTATAACTGTTATGTAAACAATAATTTCCCTAGGGTGAAACTTTGTGTTTTTAATTTTAATGTTAATCAAATCAGAAAAAAAAACAACTAAACTGAATTTAAAATTCCATTACTCCACTCTTTTAATCTGTTTGAAACTAAAGCTTGAAGTATACTTTCATTTTGAATGAGTCCACCACAAGTGCATAAAACTGCCTACCTGAGATTTAACTTTTCAGTGGGTTGGGCTGTCATTACTATTTGTTTTACAGTACTTGGTTTGTTAGATGTGATATATAGTACTATTGGTTCATTAATTTTTATACCAGTAATCTTTCCCATGTATGTATAACATAATTTTTTGATCTTCTTCTAAGAAATATCCTTAGCTATCAAAAGCACCAGGAGTTATTTAAAAAAAATCTTCAAGTCATTCAATTATTCATATTTTAAACTGCTCTGGTTCACATTTTAGCTTTAGAGTAGTTGATTTGTTTTGAAAAGTTTGTTAACTTTTCAAGTCAGCTTTTTAAAACAACTAAATCTCTCAACTCGCCTCTTGGTCTTCTTAATCTGTTGTTTGCTTACCACATTTCTAAGGCAGGGTCTAACTAAATATTTTGACTATCACATATTGCCAACAGCTCATTTCGTATTCTTCTATCATAATAAAGTGATTTATAATGAGTACCCTCGGAATAGTGTAAGAGAAATATTTTTTTAAGGAGAAAAATTTCTTAGATTTTCTTGCAAACTAAATTCATAAATCATTAAGTTCTTGGAACTGTTAGTGACTTAAAATTAAATTTTGTTTGTCTATTTGATGATGAATCAAATATCAAATACTTGATATGATTTTTATTAATTTGAGTTAAGATTACACACACACACATATATACATACAATATATTCATATAATTATCAAATACTTGAAAAGAAGTTATTCGAATGATCAAATATTTGAAAATAAGTTATTGATTTTTTCTTGATTTGGACAACATGCTTTCTTTTTCTAAAGAAAAAGACTTAATTGACAAGTCATGTATACTTTACACAGTAAGACATGCTTTGTGTTGCTGACATCATATATAATCTCAGATCCCACACAATCAAACCTCCTATTTTCCTTTCTTCAGACAATGAATTTATGCCTTAATTCTAGGATTAAGGATTATTCTTGTCCATTTTTTAAAAAAATATCTCATTTAAATTTATTAATGGAAATCAATCTTTGTAATGCTGGCTGTGAGAATCCTGTAAGACAGGAAGTGTGACAGGAAAAGATTTAGGAAGAGTGGTGCTTAATGCTGGAAGTATCATACAAGACAGTTAAAAGTTATGTGGCTCACAAGTTGATTTTCAGTGAGAAAGCAAGGGGAGAATGCCTATCTAGTGGAATACTATTTAGAGAATAAATTCTATTTGAACATCTTGTGTTTTCTGTGCTGATTTCGGGGGAGAGTTTTGATTTGTTCTTACAGCCAACCCTTTCCCTTGATAAACTTCTTTTGGAAATAACATTGTGAACACTTTTAATATGTACTGCTTTCTTTTTGACCTTTTAGCTTTATGGAACACAGTCCCTGGAATGGGAGAGGATATATGGCAGCACTGAATATTGGGATAGTACTTGTGAGAAAAATATGGAGGACATTGAAAGAGATTTGGGGTTTTGTCTCTTTTTTTTGGTTTTGTTTTCTTACAGGGCAAAGGTTTTCTTACAGGTAGAGGTTTAGTTTTTGTTTTGTTGAAGAGTCTCAAGTTGTTCTCTGTTATTTTTCAGGAAACAAACTTGGTAACCTTTTCTCCTCTCTGTGTGAACCAGGATTGCACAGGGCAATGAAGTCACTGCAGCTGTAGGGCTAGGAAGATGAGGTGCCTAACAGAATTCCTTCAGCTGCTGATTCTGCTAGAAATGGGACAGAGAAGTCAAAGCACAGAGATGTGCCCTTCCTCCTTATGTAACTGCTCGGAATGGAATCAGTACAAAATTACCTGCAGGGAAATACATTTCATCCCTAGCCTCCCGCAAGGCACCCAGATTTTGTGAGTATATGGGATTTGTTGTGTTGAACGTGTAGGTGGGAGGAAGATGTGTAAGTGACTTTCTTTCTTTGGGCAGGGTTCAGTTTAACCACAAATAATCGGGAGACAGACACCATGCTTTAAGACTGCTGAAATCCTAAATAAATGCTGTTCTCAACTAGACAGAACTTCTAGCATTTTTTAAAAATCATGTGTTTCCAACTGGCCGTGCTCGTTCATTTACTAAAATGCTACAGTCCAAATCAGAACCATTATAGGGGACAAAACTTGAAACTACTGTATTACTTTTTTGACAACAACAACAACAACAACCCTTCACTTGCATAGCAACTTGCTGAAGGATACTATGAATTGTAGTCCAAAAAAGTAACTTTTCCAGATTGTGTGTGGGAATATGGTAAACATTAACCTTGGCTCACCCATTCTGTTTTCCTGATTCCCTTCCCCATTTTAACTTTAGAAGAAGTGCAAATAGCAGTTCAAGGGACTAGGTCAGAAAAAAAAGCATGCTGCCCTCCATTCCATGGTCTTGCTTCTTACTGCCACACAACCACCACTGTTGCCTTCTGTAAACTACCTCACAAAACTACAAACTACTTACTGTTCAGTCAGCTAGTGTGCATGTCTGTACTCCAAGTTACAAAGCCAGGTTCAAACTGTGTGGAAGGAATCCACTGTGAAGCCTCCTCAGGTTCTTTATTTACACCAAGTGTTCCTTGATATCAAAGTGTATGGGACTGACTTTGGAGAATAGCTAGAAGAGACAGAGATGTAGTTTAGAGGTACTGTGACATAGAGAGCAAGGTATTCAGATGTTAATGGGAAAGGCTGCAATAATAGTATTTCAGCTGAAGTAGGTGAGAGAGACAGTTTGAAGTAGTTCTGCATCAAAGGTTGCAAAAGTTAGTTTTTGGACTAAAAATTCCAGAATCCCCTAGGCAGCATGGCTACTGGCTGCTTTCCATTACTTCTTCTGATATAGGTGTTAATTCCTGTGCCAGAAAAGGTGTGTACTAGTGAAGAAAGCCGACAGAAAGAAAATCAATGCATTTGAAATGTGGTGCTGGAGGAGAGTTTTATGGATACCATGCACTGCCAAAAAGACAAATAAATGGGGCTGAGAGCAAATCAAGCCTGAACTCTCCCTAGAAATCAAAATGACTAAACTGAGTCTATCATACTTTGAACATACAATGTGACAACAGGACTCATTAGAAAAGACAGTAATGCTTAGTAAAGTGGGAGGCAGTAGAAAAAGAGGAAAATTGCATTATTAATCACCCCCTCCGGCACTACACAGTGTTGCGTGAGGGGAGGTGTTTTAATGGCCTCAGATGAAAAGAGGCAGATGATTGGACCATGGCGTGTCACACCATTGTTGGGAGGAGGCGGGGGCGGATCTTGCTATATTTAGGTCGTGCTGCCCCTGGCCTCCTTTTTCGCCTTTCGTCGCACGTGGAGGAACACTGAGGACCGCACATAGAGGATCGGCTTCTGGTTTGGTTGCGTGGGGGTGGGGAATGGACGGAGTTTCTGTGGCAGTTAGGGTGGCGTGTGTGGGGTTATAGGGAGTGTAACATGTGTGTGTGTGTGTTTGTGGGCGCGAGTTTTGCCACGGATTCCTCACCTTCGCCCCATCAGGGGCTGCATGTTCACCTGCAGGGGGTTGAACGGGGGAGGCATAGCCTACCGTTCTCTTCGCTTCCGTGCCACGCCTTTTCCCTCCAGCAGGCTACACAGCCTCTCAGGGACATGCGTTCACATGCTGGGGGGGGGGTGAGCGGGGAAGACGTAGCCTACCATTCCCTTTCCTTACCACCACTTCTGTGCCACTTCCCTCAGTGAAGCTTCAAGCAGGCCACTTGATCGATTGGTGACTGGCAGCTGAAGCAATGGGCTGGAGATGGTCTTTGTCACATGCAGGGGGCCCTGGTCACATGTTCCTTGCTTCTGGGAGAGCAAGGGAGAGGGCAGTGGTGGCTGCAGTAATGGGTCGGTGTGCCCACCTGTTTGGAGACAGTAACGGTGGAGGAACGGTACTAATCAGTGGCCAGGATATGTTGGGGAGCTGGCGTTTCATGGCTCGTGTAGAAGAGCCTCAAAACAAATTCACAGAAATCCATGAGAGATCAGAATGGACCAGTTGAGAGCATGTGGGTGAAAATGAATAGAGAAATAAGTAAATGCAACATTATGGTAGGAGTTTGCTATAGGCCACCAAACCAAAGGAAGGTGAGATATAATGAGAAGTTGTCTCTGATGTTTATAAACTGTGTGACTCTGGTAGATCCCTAGCATTTGTCCATAAGTGACCCTTTTTCACATGGGGTGTCCAGGTATGTTCAGTTAACTACTGAGCTTGTGGCTGGCAAAGTCAGACAGGTTTCAGGAGACCCCTGCACTGAGGTCATAGCTCTTCTCACCTGATTTTGAAAGCTAAGCTGGTTGGGTGAGAGAACAACAAGGAAAACCAGGGATTTCCAGATAGGGCTAAGAAAGAATTCTATCTGAAACCCTGGAGAGTTAATGAAATCAAGAGTTGACAATACTAACTAACTCCCCCTAACTAACTAACTAACTAACGCAATCTTGGAATATCAAGACTAACTAACACAATCTTGGAATATCAGAGAAGGCCACACACCGTTTAGTTCACAAGTTGAAATGTGCAAATTCTTTCTTTAGCTTTTCTTGATATGATGGCCCTCGTGGTCTCTTCCAACTCTACAATTCTATGATTCTATGATTATTAATACATCTTTTGGAAAAGTAATATTATGCTGTGTTAGAAACATTGCATTATTATTATTATGGAATTAGAAATAATGTATGACTCCTGTGTGCATTAGATGAGGCTTTCATTGTGAAATTGCATTGCTTCATTCACAGAATGTTATGGGGGTGCCCAGGTGTCATCTTCCTTTTGTAATTCTTCCATTTTTTCACCTCCTTTTTCTTACTACGAAAAAGAAGGAAAACTACCTTGTAAAGCCGGTATAGATTCAAAATGCCTTTTGACTGGTAATACAGGAGCCAGCTGTCAATTTTCCTTCCTTCATGCTTAAAGAAGGTAGGAAAGGGAGAAGGAAACCTGTGAGCCTGATGTTCACTGCAGTTTTTGCATGTAACACCAGGTCTAATTAGATTATTACTAGAGAGTAAGCCCTAGTAAGGATATACAGTAGGCAAAGAGCAGGGTTGTTGTTTTTCTGTTTCTGATTAGGGCAGCTTTCAGAATCTGAGATTTACTGCAGTGTTTGTATACAGTAACCCAAGAGGGGACAGTTACCAAAATATGGGTCTTTATCTTTACTTACATGTTTGGAACACAACTTTTTTCTTCTTCTTCTGAAAGCAAGTACTTGGAGATGTTACTGAACATCTCCTTGCTTTTAAATTATATTGCTTAGTTGGCGTTCATTTTTGCCATTGGCTTTGAACAGTGCCACAATGGATGTTTTTTGAAATGTTTTGAACAGATTCGCCATTCAGGTTCTGCTTATTGTGTACACTCAGACTCCAAGGACTGTAAACCTACAATAAAGCTTAAGAATTGAGGAAGATGTACTTTACCTTTGAAAACTCCAGCACTAATTAGTTTCTTTTTCAATTTGGTTCCAATTGGTTCTGGAATGGCAAAAAAGTTTTGTTTACCTTCTTTAAAACAAATAATTCAAGACACTTGAGTCATAAGATCTTTTGGAGTGCTGTATCATGAATGTAATAATAGTTGTGTAATTAAATATAGGCAAACTTTTTTAAACAAAAGCTAGATCTAGAAACATGCAAGTATTCAGGCAAAGCCGAATTGTGGGTTGAATCAGGACATTTAGGGCCCTTTCACACCACACAATTATAGTACATACCTCAGTTAACAAATCCTCTCACAAAGATCCTTTTCACCAAGTCTTTTTGTGCCTGCCCTGCCCTCTTTGTTCGTCATCCTCTGTCTAGCTAGAAGTTTTTTTAGCAGCATCAGCATTGGGAGCATGGTGAGGGAGGGCTAGAGAAACACAGGTTTTCAACGTCAGGTTGCAGTAGCATGTCCGCAATAAAAACTTCAGTGAAGCTTAAGGTGAGAAAAACAGGATTTTTATTCTATGATAGGGGACGTAAAGAGCAGCTCCCTCAAGAATCCCTAACTGAGCATGCATAAAATGCAAAAGGGGGAGAATGAATAAGCCTGCCTTACTACCCTCCCCCAGTATTTTAAAAAAGGAGAGCAGATTTTTTTTAACAGAATAAATCAGAATGTAAATTGCAGCTGTGCACTGATGATAAACATTTGATTGGTAAGATGTATAAAATGTTATTGAAACTAGAGATGGAGGAAAAACAGATGGTATGGTAAAATGGACACAAAATATTGGATGTAATATTAAGATGGAACAAAGGGAAAATGTGGCTGAAAGGATTGAAGTTCATATTATGTTATGATGTTAAAGAGAATTTCTATAAAACAATGTACTGATGGTACTTGACTCCAGAAGAGTTGGCTAAAATGTCAAAAGGAGTTAATAAAGTGGGTAATAATGTATGCTGAAAATATAAACAACAGGAGGGAATGTTTCATCATACATGGTGCACCTGTGATAAAGCAAAAAAATAAATAAATTGGAAATAGATACACTGTTTGATTCAGAAGATATTTAAGAGAGAAATTGTACTAAAGCGAAAATTGTTTTTGTTGGGACTGTTGGATGAACAAGTTGAGTGGCAACACAAGAGAGTGCTACAATATATGATTATGGCGGCAAGAGTGCTGTATGTGGAAAAATGGAAAAATACAAACATTCTGTCGTAGGAAGATTAGATATTGAAAGTTTTTGAACTAGCAGAGATGAATGAATTATCTACTTTATTAAGAGGAAAAATTGTTGATAGTTTTAGGAAACATTGGGAACTTTTACTTGTATTTTTGAGAGAACAAGGAGAAAAGTTGGGTGTCCATTTTTAAATAATTTGTCTTTTCTTCTTTTGTTCTTTTTGTATTTTTAGGTGTTTTTCTTTTTTAGTGATAGTTTTAGTAGTTTGTAGTTGGTAGGGTGTAGTTGGTAGTTTGTAGTTGGTAGGGTGTAGTATGTAGTTGGTAGGGTGTAGTAATACTGTAGATGGTATTAGGTGTGATGTATATTTGAGTGCTCTCTAGACAGTGGAAAAAGTTTTTGTTTACTTATGCAAGGCTTGCTTGACCTGGTTGTTTCATTTCACATGTGCATAATGTTACTTTTGGATAAAAAGTTTGCTGAAACATACTGAACTGCTCTTTTTTTGTGGTATAGGAACCTATCCCTATTCTTTCCATGTTATTTCTGCCTCTGGCACCAAAGTTTCCATTAAAGAAGTAATGCCCAGGAACACATCTAGTTCATTAACAGAGGTATGCCTGTACTGTACTATGATTCTACTTTAACTGCCCTACTTCCATCCTATGGAATTCTGGAAACCTGCCATTTAGAAAGGGGTATTTAGAATTCTCAGTCAGAGTGCTACTCACCAAACTAAACTCCAGGATTTCACAGGATGTAGCCACAGAACTTAAAGTGGAATCATAGTGCTATACAGTAGGACCCCTCTTTCCACTGATTCATGATCCACTGATTCAGTTATCACCGGGACACAAAACAGCATGCCCACCATACAATCTTCCTAGAAAATGTGCCCTCTAGCCATTTTCTAGGTCCTCCAAGGCAACTCTATGGTATTTTAAACCAGAAGTCCCATTATTTTCAATGGTGTTCACTATTATCCACGGTTTTCAGTATCCACGGCTCCCCCAGAACCAATCCCCAGTGGATACGGGGGTCCTACTGTAATTGCATATTATTCAAGTGTTTCCTGAGATAACACAGGTTTGCCTCTGAAGCTAATAAAACTGGAACTGGAACTCAGCTAATACTTAATATAGGATTTATGAATGCATTGTGAAAATAGCATCTTTTAGCATTTTCTATGCAAATAACCAAGGTCTAGGGCTTCATTCATGGGCTTACCACACTCCGAAGAAAAGCAGCAAGGCAGCAGGAACATTCTATCTTCTGTGCTGCCTTACTGCATGACGGCGTCGTTCTTCTGGCATTCTTTTGTTCCGGTCCCATGGGGGACCGAGGTAAAACCACATCTTTTTGTTAATGGGTTTTTCCAGTTAGCAAAACAATGTGGTTTTACCTCAGTCCCCCATGGGACTGGAAAAAAAGAACAACAATGTCATGTGGTAAGGCAGCATGGAAGATGGAATGTTTCTGCTACCTTGCCGCTTTTCTTTGGAGTGCGGTAAACCCCTTACTCTCCTGAAACCTCAAAGTGCCTCACCTCTCCTCTGAGCTCTCCCTGTGCTGCCCCACAATTATTCAGATGAGAACTGCAGGGACCACATGCTCTGAGGCCTCACATTGGCCACCCTGACCTAAATATGTGTGCCATTTCCAAATAAACATGCCCCAAAATGGAGAAAAGAAATAGAAGCAAATCATTCTTCTTTCAGTTTTGAGATTCCTCTTCCACATAACTTTCCCTTTCCACATAACAGTGGCACCTATCCTTAGGAAATTTTTCAGATTTGTTGCTTAGGAACGTTTCTGTGCTGACCGTTACTTTCAGAACAATGATTCCTTAAAAAAAACAACAAAAAAAAACCAACCAAGGTAAATTTCTACATCTTTGTTTGAGTTCTCTCTCTGAATGGAAAGGCTCCTTTTGCACAGAAATCCCTCCACCTATTTATCTGAAAAATATTCTCACAGAAGAATCTATGTGTGCAAACCTCTTCCAGTTCCTCTAAAAAATAAAATGTTATGGGTAGTACCATTAAAAAAACACTTTAAAGTCATGTAGAGCAAACACTCTTGTATCTGTGGTGCCGTGCCTATCACACTAGTCAGTTGTTTCAGGTCTTTCCATTTGAAAATCACTTATGTACCCAGAAAGGTAGTGAATGGCAATATACTCTTTCATACTGGCACTGAATTTGTGCTTCAGTGGCATTACTGTAGTTCCTGTGTTTGCTTTCTCACACATGAAATAGGATAATACTATTTATATCACCCTATTTGCTCGGCTCCCTGCTCTGCTTTTAAAAAACAACAACACAAGGAAGCCATAAGTGCACAATTAAGCAATGATGCTATTATGGAAACACCTCCCACTCCCTGCCTAGATTGGGAAGATGAACATCTGGGCATTAATCCTTAGTAGGATTACATTGAAATTGCATTATTGTACTACTATTAGTAGTTGTTATTGTACTACTCTCCTTAAAATAAAAATAATTGTTGGGCATATTACATCACAGCAATGGTACAGTTATTTTAGTAAACTTTATGGAACTATACATGCAGACAATCACTCTTCTATTGTTTCCAAAACTACTTGTTTGCCTTATTGGTCTCCTGTGTCAGTGTGTGAGACAGCTATGATATTATGCAATAAGCTCCAGGCAAAGACTTGACTAACCCAGTGCAATTGTGGTATAACCGTGTCATGTGATGACCTCCTATATATCTGATATTTGGCAGGTACAACTCTCACCTAAGGGTCTATTATACCTGCTAATTACATTCAGTTCTAACAAAAAGAAAATACATTGTAGACATTGTAGGTCTATTTTAGTAGTTATGTTATACAGTTTAAATCTTATGAGGCAGGAAGTGCACTACAGTACCGGTACTTCTCTTCCATTTTTTCTTTACATGTGTTCTAAGATAGTGCTTCCAAGCTGTCTGATGTAGAGGACCAGCATTTTTTTAACTATCATGTGCCAGGGATGGGTGCCATATTAATGCCCATTGGCTACGGTTATCCCCCCCCCCGACGGAAATTCATCAGGGACTAGCAGCCATTAGCTTGTGGACTGGCATGAGTCCAGGGGCCACAATCCCTTTGAATAGCCCTACATGTAGGGCCACTATGTGTAACAGAGGATCTCCTTTTTTAAACCACAACTCTCCATATGAAGAAAGTGATGGAGGGGGCAGGATTAGTACATTCCTCCTCCTGTGTTGATTTAAGAATGGCTGATCAGGGCTTCTCTTTCATACTAATAGGAGAAGGTGAGCACTACAGCTAGCCACATTGCCCCAACCAACATCTAGATTATCAATTTCATTTTTGAGAATATTACACATGAAAAAATACTCATTTCTCAAAACCAGAAGCAGACAATCACTTCTGGAATTTACCAGTGTGTGCTGTCACTAATAGACTGGATGAAGATGAACAAATTCATACTTAATCCTGACAAGAATGAGGTGTTTCTGGTCAGTAGAAGGGCAGATAAGGGAATAGGAATTCAGCCTCTGCTGTATGGGGTAACTTTCCCTTGAAGTTTCAGGTTTGCAGCTTGGGCCTACTCCTGGACACAGATGTGGGCCTGGATACCTAGGGTTTGGTGGTGGCTAGGAGTATGTTTGCACCACTAAAACTAGAGCCCCAGCTGCCTCTACCTGTAGGTGTCAGATCTGGCTATGGTGACACATACCTCTAATACACCCTGTTTAAATTATAGAATCATAGAGCTGGAAGGGCCCTATGGGCCACCACATCAAACCCCTTGCTTTATGCAGGATCTCCAGGTAAAGCATCCCCAGTATTGTAACTGTCCAGCCTCTTTTTGAAGACATTTACAGAGAAGGACATTCCACCGCCACTCTAGGCAATTGTTGAACCATTCTCACTGTCAAGAAGTTCTTTCTACAAGTGTTCAATCGGAATCTATCATCCTGTATCTTCAAAACACTTAATCTATCTCGACCCTCTGGAGCAGCAAAGAACAGACTTGCCCCCTCCTATCTGTGACAGTCCTTGAGGTATTTAAAGAGTACAATCTTGATACCCCTCAGTCTTCTCTTCACCAAGCTGAACGTGCCTAGCTCCTTCAAACTTTCCTCATATGTTTTGTTCTCCTATACCTCTTATACTTGTTGCTCTTCTTTGAATCTGCTCCAACCTGTTTATATCTGTATTCAAATGAAGTGCCCAGAAATGAACACAGTATAACAGATGACACCTGACCAGCACAGAATATAGTGAGACTATTATGTCATTTGACTTGGAAACTATGCTTCTGTACAGGCTAAAATAGCATTCACCTTCTTTGCTGCACGGTTGGTTCATGTTCAGCTTATGATCAACAGTAATTCCAAGGTCCTTTTCATATGTAGTACTGAGTCATTTGTCTCCCATCCTATACCTATGCATTTGGTTTTTGCGGCCTAAATGTAGAATTTTGCATTTGTCTCTGTTCAATTTCATTTTTATTAATTTCAGCCCAGTTTTCTATTTTATCTAGGTCCTTTTGAATTCTGTTCCTATCTTCTAATGAATTAGCTATCCCTCCCAGTTTTGTATCATCTACGAATTTGATAAGGATTCCCTCCAGCCCATCATTTAAATAATTGATAAAATGTTGAAGAATGTTGGCCCTAGAACAGAACCCTGTGGCACTCCACTTGAGACCTCCTTCCAATTTGAAGCACAGCCACTGATGACAACTCTTTGAGCATGGTTTTCCAACCAATTATGGATTCATCTGATGGTGTTTCAATCTATTCCATATTTAATCAGTTTGCTAATCAAAATATCATGAGGAACCCTATCAGATGCTTTGCTGAAACTCAGAAAAATGGCATCCACAGCATTCCTACCATCAATTAAACTAGTGATCTGCCCCCCAAAATGATATAAGGTTAGTTTGGCAGGATTTGTTCTTCATGCTGGCTCCTACTAATCACTGCATTATCATCAAGATACTTACAGATGGACTCCTGTATATCCATTCTAATATTTTTCCTGATGTTGAGGCCAGGCTGCCTGGTCTGTAGTTTTCTTTATCATCATCTTTCTCTTTCTTGAAGAGTGGGTACAATGTTTGCTTATCTCCAGTCCTCTGGCACCTCACCCATTTCCCAAGATTTCTTAAAAATGATATCAAGTTGTTCTGTGAGTATGTTAGCAAGTTTCTTCAATACTCTAGGATGTAGTTTGTCTGGAGTTGAAGATTCAAACTTATTTGGGTTAGCTAGGTGATTCCTGACTAACTCCTTATCAATTTTGATTTGCAACCTAGATTCCTTACCAAGGTTTCTGCTGATGCATGATGCTGTCCTTTTTGGGGGTTGGAAGCAAAATAGGTATTGAGCAGTTCTACCTTTTCATTGTGATCTGTTAGCATTACCATCCTTGCTGAGCAGTGGTCCCACCATTTCCTTCATTACTCTCTTGCTTTGAACAGATGAGAAACCTCCTTGCTATTGCTCCTTGCTTGCCTAGCCAGTCTTAGCTCATGTTGAGCTTCACTGCGGTGCACTCTGCATGGGGTTCCCTTTGAAAACTGTTCAGAAGCTTCAGCATGTCCAAAACGCTGTGGCCAAACTGCTTGATTAGGTCTGATTACAGGGGGCATGTAATTATATTATTGTTATTGTGTTTGTTTACAACCCACTTTTCCCCCAAGGCTAGGACCCAAACTGGCTCACACTTTAAAAAAAATACACAATCAAAACATACAAAGAGTGTACATTAAAACAGAATTAAACTAATTATATTATTAAAACAATAAAAATATTTAGAAGAATAAAATATACTGAAAAGTATTAAACACTTTTAAAAAAAAATAAAATAAAAAGCTTTTAGTAACAATTCAGTAAAACCATATAGCATCCTCTAGCCTATTCTTTAAAAACTCTGCTTTAAAAGCCTGCCTAAATAAAAAGTTTTGGCCTGCTGCCAAAAAGACAACAGGGAGGGGGACACTCTGGCCTCCCTGGGGAAGGAGTTCCAAAGTCTAGGGGCAGCCACTGACAATGCCCTATCGCATGTCCCCACCAACTGTACTTGAGATGGGGTGGAACTGAGAGAAGGGTCTCTCTCCTGATGATCTCAGGGCTTGGGCTGATTCATAGAAGAGGATACAGTCTGCCAGATAGCCTGGACCTGAGCTACGATATATAGGGCTTTATAGGACCATCGCCTCCCAAAAATAATACTCTGCAGTGAACTCGCCATGGGTCAGCGTAAGAGGGGTGCTCCAAAAAAGCGATACAAGGACTCCCTGAAACAACATGTCAGGCTCGGCTAAATTGATCACCAACAATGGTCTGCCCTGGCCTCACACCGGGAGGCATGGAGATGCACTATCCATAATGCTGCAGCCTTATTTGAGAAGTCACACCGAACAAGTCTTGAAGAGAAACGACAACGCAAAAAGAATTATAACCCGAAAACATCACCCAAGGAGACCTTCTGCTGTGCTTTCTGCAACCAGACTTGTTTATCTCGGATTGGCCTTTTTAGTCATCAGCCGCTTGCAGAAAGTGCAGGTTGAGTCCTTCCTGAATCTTCGTTTGCGAAGAAAAGCCAGAGAGAGAGACACTAGGTCATAACCAGCACTTTGAATTGTGCATGAAAACTGTTATGTACCAGGAACACACGCTCTCATTTACTCAATAAGAAAATCTTTATTCAGCAAGGATACGTATGTCATGAACATGGCCAAAGCCGAAACTGAAGGCAACACACCCCCAACCCCAGATAAAACCTCACAGCGTGACAATGGCACGCAGGGAGGTTTCTAGCACCCAGACAGCTCCAGGTGGCTAACCTTGAGTTGTCTTGGAGAACAGCGTTCCCAGGCCGAAAAGGGCAAGCTGGCCCATGCCCAAGAGCTGAGAGGCCCACACAAGGGAAGCGGGCCTCTACCAACTTCATGTCAGGATCCTCCATGGAGTCTACCTAATACCCAGACTTCAGGGATGAGCCTGACAAAAACCAACTGGCAGCCAGTGGAGCTGTTTCAACAGGTGTGTGGTATGATCTCTATAACCTGTCCCAGTTAACAGTCTGACTGCAGCTCTTTGGATCAGCTGATGTTTCTGAACAATCTTTTAAGACAGCCTCATGTAGAGCATGTTACAATAATCCAAGTGGGATGTAATTAAGGCATGTTCCACTGTGCCATGTCTGGCGTGTCAAGGAACAGGCACAGACTTTAAGTATGCAAAAGCACTCCTGGTCACTGCAGAGACCTGGGCCTCCAGGTTCAAGGCCGAGTCCAGGAGTACCCCTACACTGTGAACCTGTGACTTTAGGGGCAGTATAACCCCATCTAACACAGGCTGAATCCCTACTTCCTGATCTGCCTTTCCTCTGACCAAGAGCACCTCTGTGTTGTCTGGATTAAGTTTCAACTTGTTTACCCTCATCCATTCCATTACTGATGACAGACACTGGTATAGGACCAGGACAGCCTCCTTGGAATGGGGTGGAAAGGAGCAGTAGAGTTGAGTGTCATCTGCATATTGATGGCACTGCACCCCAAAACTCCAGACAACCTTTCCCAACAGTTTCATGTATATGTTGGATAGCATGGGGGACAACACTGAGCCCTGAAGGACCTCAATGGCCAAGGGGTCGAACAGGAATCCCCCAGCACCACCTTCTTGGTTCTCCCCTCCAGGAAGGAATGGAGCCACTGTTAAACAATACCTCCAAGTCCCATCCCAGCTAGGTGGTCCAGAACGATACCATAGTTGATGGTATCGAAAGCCGCTGAACGATCCAGTAGAACCAACAGGACACCCTCTCCCTGGCCTGCTCCCTTCATAGGTCATCCACCAAGGCGACCAAAGCTGTCTCTGTGCCATAGCCAAGTCTCAAGCAAGATTGAAATGTATCTAGGTCATCTGTTTCCTCCAGGAATCCCTGGAGTTGGGAGGTCACCACATGTTCTGTTACGTTGACCAAAAGTGGCAGGTTGGACACTGGTGAATAATTATTCATTATAGAGGGATTCAGGGATGGCTTTTTCAACAAAGGCCTCACAGCTGCTTCCTTTAGGCAAGTTGGAATGCTGCCTTGTTGTAGGGAGGCATTGACCACCCCTTTCACCCACTTATCCAGTCCCCCTCTGGCCTGTTTAATAAGCCAGGAAGGGGAAGGGTCTAGTACGCATGTGGTGGCTCTCACTTCTCCAAGGATCCTGTCCATATCCTCAGGCTGCATAAATTGAATAGTATCCATTAATATTGTACAGACAGGTGCCAAGGTTACATCCACTGCACTGTATTAACTACAGCATCCACATCGGAGCAGATCTGAGCGACTTTATCTGCAAAATGCTGCACAAATTCTTGACAGTGGGCTGATGAGTGGTCTACATTTACTACTTGAGGACCAGTACATAATAGGCCCTCTGAGCATTTGAAACAGCTCCATTGGGTGGCTCCTTGCAGATGTAATGGTGGCAGCAAAAAAAGAGATTTCTTTGCTGCCTGCACTACCACAGAGTAATCCTTCAAATAGGCTCTAGCCCGTGTTCAGTCAGACTTGCTTCGATTCTTCCACCAACTTTGCTCTAGTCTCTGTTTCATTTGCTTTATCACTGCCAACTCCCTGGAAAACCAGGAGGCTGGAGCAATTGTGTCCACCGCTCTGGCCATTTCCCTGTTCCAAAGATCAGCTGGAGCTTCAACATAATTGCCTGCCAAGGTGACAGGAAAATCCCCGAGAGCCATCAAGAATCCATCCAGATCCATAAGCCTCTTTGGGCGGACCATCTTAATGGGTCCCCCTCCCCTGCAGAGGTTCTGAGTCCCAGTGAGCCTAAAACTGACCAGGTCATGATCTGTCCATGACAACGGAACTGCAGAGAGTTACTCCACACCAAGGTCACCATCATCCTATCCAGCACAGAAAACAAGGTCCAGAGTGGGTCCTGCAGCATGAGTAGGACCAGATAACATTTGGGACAGACCTATACTTGTCCTGGAGGCCATGAAATCCCAAGCCACACCCAACAGGGTGGTCTCAGCATGTATGCTGAAGTCCCCCAGCACTACTAGCTGCAGGGACTCCAACATAAACCCTGATCTCTCTCTCTCTCTGGCTTTTCTTCGCAAACGAAGATTTAGGAAGGACACACCCCGCACTTTCTGCAAGTGCACTGATGACTAAAAAGGCCAATCCGAGATAAACAAGTCCGGTTGCAGAAAGCACAGCAGAAGGTCTCCTTAGGTGATGTTTCTGGGTTGTGATTCTTTCTGCGTTGTTGTTTCTCTTCAAGACTTGTTCGTCGTGAGTTCTCAAATAAGGCTGCAGCATTGTGGATAGTGCATCTCCATGCCTCCCGATGTGAGGCCAGGGCGGACCATTGTTGGTGATCAATTTGGCTGAGCCTGAGATGTTGTTTCAGGGAGTCCTTGTATCGTTTTTTTTGGGGGGGGGAATGCCCCTCTTACGCTGACCCATGGCGAGTTCATCGTAGAGTACTATTTTTGGGAGGTGATGGTCCTCCATCCTAGAAATGTGCCCTGCCCAGCACAGCTGTGTTCTCAGTATCATGGCCTCAATGATGTTGATGTTGCAAAATGTCCTTGACTCCTGTTCCATCTCCAGACAAAGTGCTGGCTATGGCCTTATACAGTTTGTGTCCAGAGTGTCTGAAAGGATATATCTCCCTATATGAGCCTGTGTGAGTTTTCTGACCCTCAGTGGAGGGTTTTCTGTCAGTCCCACCACTGTAACATGATACATGGTGGGGACATAGCAGAGAACCTTCTCAGCAGCTGCTTCTAGGCTAAGGGAATTCCCTTCTACAGGAGGCTGAGTTGGCACCTGTTTTGCTCTTTCCACGAGTAGGCAAAGATAGGCTTTGGGCTGTGAACAAGTTGGGGCAAAATGTTCTTTTAATGGGGTATGCTGTACTTCTTACTATGTTTTAAATTTGTTTTAAACATTTTAACATTTTAAATGATTGTATTAATAGGATTGCTTATTCAGTGGTTTTAAACTTATTTATTAATGTTCTTTTAGCTGTAGTTTGTTTTAATCTATATTGTGAGCTGCACTGGGTCCGGTGGGAGAAACATAGGTGTGACGGATGGCCAGGGAGCCAATGAGGACATGGTGCTCCAGGAGCCAATCCTCTGTGAGGAGGTGGAAGGAGGAGGGGCTTCTGGAGGAGATAAAGGGGGAGTGAGTAAAAAAAGTTTTTTAATTTTTCAGTTTGGAGAGTTGAGATGAAGCTTTGCGTGATTCAAGACAGTTTAATTTCCTTGGAAGTTTGGGGGTTAGAGAAAGAGTGAATGCCTGTGCAGGCCCAATAATTAGGTTATACATTTACATGGTTTATTCATTTGATAATAAACATTATTCTGTTAACAAAAACCATCCAGCCTGGCGTAAGTGATTCTCAGGGAAGGAGACACAGCCAGGAATACATAGCCACACCTGAATGCTTGTGCTATGCCACTGAGAGACGTAGTTCGACTGTGACATGGAGTTAGGGCATCACAAGGTGGTGACAGCAGTGGGATAAGAAGGCCCCTGTGTCACTAGGTAGTGCCTGGCATCGCAGTAGAATATACATAAAATTAAATAAAAATGCAGGCAAGATATTTGTAAGTTTGAGAAGTAAAGGCCAAGTAGCAGAGAGACGGGGGCGGTGAGAATGATCAGTAAAATAATTCTAAAATTGGGTTGGAGAACTCGTCAGAAGCCTAATTATGGAGATTATCACACTACACTGTTAAAGTGTTACTATTCCACTTTAACTGCTCTGGCTTCCTCCTGTGGAATTCTGGGGTTTATAGTTTAGTGAGGCCTAAGAGCTCTCTGGCTGAGAGTTGTAAATGCCGCCTCCCTAAACTGCAAATCCCAGGATTCCACAGGAGGCAGCCATAGCAAATAAAGTGGAATAGTAACACTATAACAGTGTAGTGTAAAAATCTCCTATATATACTTTTTCTCCCTGTGGTAATTCAGAGAATACACTTGGTCCTCCACATTCACTGGGGCTAGGGATGCAGGACCCCTGCGAAAGTGAAAAAACTGTGAATAACTCTAGCCCCCTTCCCCAACCATATGTAACACACAAAAAGGACAGTCCAAGGATTCAACCCACCCTGGATGGAGGCCGTGGGGTTCCTTTGTGAGGCAGAAGGGTTTGCCACTGCCTCCGCTGCTCTCCTATTCCATTTTTATTAGGGACTTACAAGTCTCACTTCACATTCGCAGTCTCTCTCAAACTCATGAGACTAGCAGTCTCTGTTAAAAATGGCATAGGCAGCAAATAATCTGCAAATAACCAAATCTGCAAAAATTAAACCTGCAAATGTGGAGGGCTGACTGTATTGGTATTCCCTCTGTCATGAAGCTTTGTGTTTCTTTATATGCAGTTTATTTAAAGTCCGAACAGTGGGCTGCTCTTTCCCTTTTCAAATTTTGATTTTGAGCTGCACTTTCAAGCACACTGATGTGCCACTGAAAAATTATTTGGCTGTGCTCTATAAATATAAGACTACATAGCATTCATATGAAAGACTGTCTTGAAATGAAAGTGGGTCTTAATAATAACTGAGCTTGAATTAATTAATTAATTAATTTATTTATTTATACACTGCCTTTCTTACAAAGTAGAACCCCAGGGGGATTCTCTCTAGGCATTTGCAGGTCCTCCAGCACAGTTCTATGATAATGAGAGAACATATTAATCAAATCTGCAAATAATAAAATCTGTGAATGCTTCATCTGCAAATGTGGAGGGACAACTGTATGTACTTCTCTGGAAAGTTTCTTGTCTTTTGGAGCAGTGTTTTATCTGAATGGTTTCTGTAACAATATTTTACCCTTTTGAGATTTGATCAGCATACTTGTTATGTGTCCTGAGCCAGGGATAAAGATGAAATTTTATAGAGTTTAAGCCATTACAGCCCTCATGCCAGTAAACAGGAAACTAGTTCTGGGGATGCAGCTGTGACCTAGTGAAGCATATAGCTTATTAAAAAGGGGATCATTTGTTTGTATTGCTACTTATGTGTCATTATAATACCTGTTTTGGTGATGTCAGTAAGTCCTTGGCAAACAATTACAATGGGGAAAGGGTGATAAACTTAAATTGAGATACCTACCTCACCATCTGTAAACAAGGTGACTTGGATTATCTTAAATAATTTTCTAGTAGCTCCAGTCTTTCACTCTCACTTTTTGTTCCTGCTCCTGTGGGTATCACAGTCATGCATCCTGAATCACTACTTGCACAGGTGGCGCAAATACACCTATTATTTACAGCTGTTTCATTTTCCTATTTCAAAAACCTCCACCATTTGTGTGAACATTTTTTTATACATTTTTGAAAGCCTCTCAGGATCAAATACTATCTCTACATTGTTTTGTAAAAATTCTTTCAGATCAAAACAGAGAAAATTCAGACTTTTTGTCCAAACTCTCTCCCATTGGTCCAACTGGATTTGTGAACCTATATTTTGTGACCATTTTTTAAAAAAATTAGAGTGATATCAATACTTACATATTCCACTTCTATTACAAAAACACACACCACATTTTCTATTTTTCTAATTGCTTACATACATTTGTTCATTATGCACCCCGGAATTTCTGTTCTTTGTACTTCTTATATAACTTTTAAAAACATTTTTCAACATCTCATCCTTGCACATAATTCTTTATCATCTTCAACTATCCTATTCTAACTTCCTTTCACTGGTCCGTAGTGCGTCAAGATTAACCAATTTAATACAAACAACCTTCTTAATTATTGTCCTTTCTTCCGTTTCACCCTTTGTAATACCATTACCTCATTACTTGTTCACTGTAACACTCCATTCCCCCCCCCAAATTTATTCTCCATTATCACATTAACATACATGCTGTCTCCTTGGTTTTTATTATTTTTATTATCTTATTCTTCTTTTTATAGCAAAAGATTCTGTATTTCTTCCCCTCCTTCATTTATTTCCCAAAACTTTATCAAGGGTAACCAAGTATTTAAAGATTTTTTACTTTGAACATTCCATAATCTATTGGTCAAGCCATCTAGTTCTATCATAACTATAAGCTTGCTTAGCCATTCTTTAACTCTAGGTGGTTCTTTCTGTTTCCACTTTTTAGTGATTACTAGCCTGGCCGCAGTTACCATATATAGCATGATTCTCCAGTGTTGAATTTCTACTTATTTCCTAATACATTTGTCATATTCAAAATATAAAGTTCTGGCTTAAATTCATATTCTGTCTGTAAGATTTTCTTGATCATCATATGTACTCTTAACCAGAACTTTTTGATTACCTTACACTTCCACCACATGTGGATTAGAGAACCTTTGTTGACCTGGCACTTCCAACAATTTTTAGACAAACTCACTCCCATTTTGTTTTGTCTGGCCGGCGTAAAATACCATCTATGTGTAATTTTGACATAATTTTCCCTTAAGTTCTGGCACGCAGTGAATCTGTATGATTTATTCCTCACATTTTCCCATGCTTCTACTTCTAAGTTGTATCCTATATCTCTTGCCCACTGTATGGTGTTATCCTTTATGGCCTCTGGTTCTAAATATCTGGTCAACAGTAGCTTGTATAATTTTGCTATTCTTCTTTTCTTTTATTCTTCCCACATTAATTCATCTAATTCATTATATTCCCATTCTATTTCTTCATTGTTCTGATCTTCCTTGAACCTTTCCCTCAGCTGTAAATATTTGAACCAATTAGTTTCATAATTTAGTTGTTCCTTAGATTTTAGAATAAAGTCATTGTTGTGATCCAATACTACCCTATCTTTCTATCTTAGATATTGTGCTCGGTCCATCCACCTTCCAAAGAATGCTTCCTGAGGGGATGTCTATAATGGGATTTTATTGTAAAATTTATTTTTAATTTTCTTCCATATTGTTAATAATGATATTCTTACATAGTGATTGTTAAAGTCTCTATTCACCTTGTCTTTTCCATAGCACAAATAAGCGCGCCACCCATATCTGTTATTGTGCCCTTCTAGGGCTAGCAACTTTTTGTCTCTCAGCTTCACCCAGTCTAGTACCCATACCATTGCCACTGCGTAATAATAGATTTTCAATTCTGGTAACTCGCAACCACCTTTTTCCCTTGTATCCGTTAAATACGACAATTTTATTCTTGATTTCTTCCCCCCCCCCCACACACAAATTCTGAAATGTCCTTTCTCCATTTCTCAAATGGCCTTTCATTGGTCATTGGTCAGTTTCCTGCCAGAGAGAAGGAGAGCAGCTTCTGGACAGCAAGTTTCCTGCCAGTTTCCTGCCAGGGAGAAGAAGGAAGCAACTTCTGGACAGCCATTCTGACTGGGGAGATTGATTTTTTTTTAAACTGTTGGGAGAGGCTGCTTGTTGCTGAGGGGCTTGAACTTCTGACCTTGCCCTTTTACCCTCAAGAGCCTTCCTGTGAGTCACACCTGTGAGTCACACCTGTGAGTCATTAGGCGGTGGAGCTGGGAGCCTAGCTCTATATAAGTCCTTGCAGAGGCTTTCCAGGCCAGTTTCCTGCCAGAGAGAAGGAGAGCAGCTTCTGGACAGCAAGTTTCCTGCCAGTTTCCTGCCAGGGAGAAGAAGGAAGCAACTTCTGGACAGCCATTCTGACTGGGGAGATTGATTTTTTTTAAAACTGTTGGGAGAGGCTGCTTGTTGCTGAGGGGCTTGAACTTCTGACCTTCCCCTTTTACCCTCAAGAGCCAGAGGCGCGCGCCGTTCAGTAACCAAACAAAAATACAGCAGACCTAAAAGTACAGCTTAGCATTCTCAGCGTTAACTAAGAGTTCTTAGATTACCTAAAAGCTCTCATCATGGACACTGAGGGGACTGCAGCAGTCACTTGCAACACATGTGCGATGTTTGTATTCTTGTCTACAGACGTGGAGAACTTCACATGCACCAAATGCAAGCTGGTAGCCCTCTTGGAGGAGAAAGTACAGCAGCTGGAGACACGGGTAGCTACACTTCAACAGATTCGTGAGCAAGAGGTTTTCCTGGACAGAACAGAACGAACAGTCTTGGATGGGGACCGCACAGAGGAAGTGGCTGTGGAGGAGAGGGTCACTTCACAGACACAGGAAGTAGACAGCTGGAGGAATGTCACACACAGAACAAGAAAATCCAGGGATTCTTCCAGCAGCTTGCAGCTACAGAATCGATTCGAAGCCCTTTCCCTTATCAAGGACAACGAGGAAGAACAGCATGGACAGACTTCAGGGGTAGAGCAGGGGACCTTGAGAGGACCACCGCAAGGAACAGCAGCTGCGAAGCCTCAGCGGAGGCGTGTGGTGGTGGTGGGGGACTCCTTGCTGCGCGGTACAGAAGCAGTGGTATGTGGGCCTGACAAGATGACTCGGGAGGTGTGTTGTCTCCCTGGGGCAAAGATCTGTGATGTGACCGAGAGGCTGACAAGACTCGTCAAGCCTACAGATCATAACCCCTTCCTTTTGGTCCATGTGGGAACCAATGATACTGCAAGGCACAGCTTTCCCAAGATCAGAAGAGATTATGAGGCCCTGGGGAGGAAGCTGAAAGAAATGAACGCACAGGTGGTCATCTCGTCTCTTCTGCCAGTTGAAGGGCATGGTCCAAGAAGGGAGAGGAAAATAGCCGACGTAAACAACTGGCTCCGTAGATGGTGTCGCCGGGAACAAATTGGATTCTTGGATCATGGACTGCGCTTCCATGCGGGGGGACTTCTGGCAAGAGATGGGGTGCATCTTACAACAGTTGGAAGAAACATTTTTGCCAACAGTCTCAAGAATTTGATCAGGAGGGCTTTAAACTGAGTCAAATGGGGGAGGGAGACAGTATTCTGGAAGGCAAAAGGGCTGGAGAAAATAGTCAAACTGTCATAGAGGGAACAAGGCGAACAGCGCAAGGACTCAACAGTGGGAGGCAAAAAAACTTGCACAGGGAGCAAGTAAAGGGAACACATGGTCTCAGATGTCTCTACACTAATGCACAGAGCATGGGAAACAAGCAAGATGAACTAGAACTCCTTGCACTACAAAACAAATATGATATAATAGGCGTTACTGAAACCTGGTGGGACGAGTCTCATGATTGGAATGTAGGAATAGAGGGGTATAACCTTTATAGGAGAAACAGGCCAAACAGGAAAGGAGGAGGAATAGCATTATATGTCAGGGATATTTACACCAGTGAAGTGATCCATGACATCAATACTGGAAGCCAGGTGGAGAGCATCTGGATAAAAATTAAAGGGGAGGGAAACAACAGGGATGTTATTGTGGGACTCTACTACAGACCCCCAAATCAGACGGAGGAATTGGATGTTGCCTTTCTAGAACAGATGAACATACATGCAGAAAGGAGAGATGTAGTAGTGATGGGTGACTTCAACTATCCTGATATTTGCTGGCAATCTAACTCAGCCAAAACTACAAGGTCTAGCAAATTCCTTACATGCCTGGAAGACAATTTCATGGTCCAAAAGGTGGAAGAGGCAACAAGGGGGTCAGCTATTTTAGATCTGATCCTAACCAACAGAGACGACCTTGTTAATGGGGTGCAAGTGGTGGGATCCTTAGGTGAGAGTGATCATGTTCTCCTGGAGTTTGTTATACAATGGAAAGGAGAAGCCAGGCATAGTCAGACACGCATTCTTGACTTTAGGAGAGCTGATTTCAATAAACTCAGGGAAATACTGGGGATGATCCCATGGTCAAGAATACTAAAAGAGAAGGGACCTCAAGACGGATGGGACTTTCTCAAAAGGGAGATACTGAAGGCACAATTTCAAACAGTACCATTGAGGAAGAAAAATGGGAGGTGTCTCAAGAAACCAGGATGGATGACTAAAGAACTTTCAATGGAGCTAAGTTTTAAACGGAACATGTATAGGAAATGGAAAAGGGGGGGAAATCACCAAAGAAGAATTCAAACAGATAGCGAACACGTGTAGGAGTAAAGTCAGAAAAGCTAAAGCGGAGAATGAGCTCAGGCTTGCTAGAGAGGTTAAGAACAATAAAAAGGGTTTTTTTGGGTATGTCCGCAGCAAAAGGAGGAAGAAGGAAATGATAGGGCCGCTACGTGGAGAAGATGGCAAAATGCTAACAGGGGACAGAGAAAAGGCAGAATTACTCAACACCTTCTTTGCCTCAGTGTTTTCAGAAAAGGAAAAGGAGGACCAACCTGAGGAGAATGGAACAGAGGACACAATAGGGGAAATCCAGCTCAAAATAAGTAAAGAGGTAGTACAGGAATACCTTCTTAATCTAAATGAATTTAAATCTCCAGGACCAGATGAACTACATCCAAGAGTATTAAAAGAGCTGGCAAATATAATCTCAGAGCCATTGGCAATAATATTTGAGAACTCCTGGAGAACAGGAGAAGTCCCAGCAGACTGGAGGAGGGCAAACGTTGTTCCCATCTTCAAAAGGGGGAAAAAAGAGGATCCCAACAACTATCGTCCAGTTAGTCTGACATCAATACCAGGGAAGATTCTAGAGCAGATCATTAAACAGAGAGTCTGTGAACATTTAGAAGGCAATGCCATAATCACAAAAAGTCAGCATGGGTTTCAGAGAAACAAGTCATGCCAGACTAATCTGATCTCTTTTTTTGATAAAGTTACCAGCTTGGTAGATGAAGGGAATGCTGTGGACATTGCATACCTTGATTTCAGTAAGGCCTTTGACAAGGTTCCCCATGACATTCTTGCAAACAAGCTTGTAGAATGTGGGCTAGACAAGTTAACTGTTCAATGGATTTGTAATTGGTTGACCGGCCGAACCCAAAGGGTGCTCAGCAGTGGCTCCTCTTCGTCTTGGAAAGATGTGACCAGTGGGGTGCCACAGGGTTCTGTCCTGGGCCCAGTGCTATTCAACATCTTTATCAATGACTTAGATGAGGGAATTAGGGGCATACTTATCAAATTTGCAGATGACACCAAATTGGGAGGAGTAGCTAATACCCTAGAGGACAGGATCAAAATTCAGAATGACCTGGATAGACTGGAGAGCTGGGCCAAAGCTAACAAAATGAAATTCAATACGGAGAAATGTAAAGTACTGCATTTAGGGCGGAAAAATGAAATGCATAAATATAGGATGGGAGAGACCTGGCTGAATGAGACTACGTGCGAAAGGGATCTAGGAGTCCTAGTAGACCACAAGTTGAACATGAGCCAACAGTGTGATGCGGCAGCTAAAAAGGCCAATGCAATTTTGGGCTGTATCAATAGAAGTATAGTGTCTAGATCAAGGGAAGTAATAGTGCCACTCTATTCTGCCTTGGTCAGACCTCACTTAGAATACTGTGTCCAGTTCTGGGCACCACAATTCAGAAAGGATATTGACAAATTGGAGCGTGTCCAGAGAAGGGCAACTAAAATGGTGAAAGGTCTGGAAACAATGCCTTATGAGGAGAGACTTAGGGAGCTGGGTATGTTTAGCCTGGAAAAAAGACGGTTTAGAGGCGATATGATAGCCCTGTTTAAGTATTTGAAGGGATGTCACGCTGAGGATGGAGCAGGCTTGTTTTCTGCTGCTCCAGAGACTGGAACACGGAGCAATGGGTGCAAGCTCCAGGAACAGAGATCCCACCTCAACATTAGGAGGAACTTTTTGACAGTAAGAGCTGTTCGGCAGTGGAACGCACTCCCTCGGAGCGTGGTGGGGTCTCCTTCCTTGGAGGTCTTTAAACAGAGGCTGGATGGCCATCTGTCGGGGATGCTTTGATCAAGATTTCCTGCGTGGCAGGGGGGGTTGGACTGGATGGCCCTCGTGGTCTCTTCCAACTCTGCAATTCTATGATTCTATGATTCTATATTGGCAAATTCTGGAACAAATACAGTAACTTGGGAAGCACATTCATTTTAAATGCTGAAATCGTTCCCATAATGGTAAAATTTAATTTCTCCTTTCTTTCAAAATTTTCTTTGACTTCCTTCCAAGTTTTCGTGTAATTGTTTTCAAATAGGTCAGAGTTTCTTTTAGTTATCCACAGGCCCAGATATTTTACCTTTTTCTCTATCTTACATCTTGATTTTTTAATTAATTCTTCCTCTTCTTGTTTTGTCAAGTTCTTTACTAGTAATGATGATTTCCCCACGTTGATTTTAAAGCCTGAATGCTTCCCAAATTTTGTGACCATTTTACCATACAGTCTTTTACCTGGTCATCCTTGATCTCAAATCTCAATAACAACGTGTACATTTTAGCTATCAGATGTTCATAATTTGTACATAATTGTTTTTCAAATTAAGATACATTTGCTTCAAACCCCTGAATCTTTTTCTCTACCTTATATCTGTCATTCAGTGTCCTGTAGGAGAACCAATGCCCAGTATATCCTTCTGTTTCAGATTCATCTCTTGACTTCATTCTGAGTTGACTATTTTCAGAAATCATCAAATCTTTATAAGTGACCCATATTTCTCTCCAGTAGGTTTCTCTCCTTAACAGTGCTTCATGAGGTGAGCACCAAAGAGCCAATTTTGAATAAATTCTATTCTTATATTTATTCCACACATGTACTAGTGCCTTGCTCATGTAGTGATTATTGAAGTTTGAATCAGCATTTTCTTTCCCATACTATAGAAAACAATGAAAAACAAATTCCATATAAAACCTCTCCAGGTGCAATTATCATTCTTCAATAATATTCAGTCTTTCAATCATATCAAACAACAGGCACAATAATATATTTTAAAATCTGGCAGGCCCAAGCCTCCTCTCTTTCTGTCATCTTGTAAAATCTTAAATCTCACCCTTGGTCTTTTGCCTTGCCAAATAAAAGAAGAAAAACCTTTCTGCCATTGTGTGAAAGGTTTGTCATTTAATATGATAGGTACGTATTGCTATAAAGTACTACTAGATAGAGATCTAGAGAAAGAAACTGTAACAGAGGCAATGACCAAATGGGCGCAGGATTTGGGAGAAATAATAACAATGGAGGAATGGCATAATGCATGGAAAGACACTGATAAATTTACAGCATGCCTGGCTTTGAAAGAAAACCACTTAAAAATAGTCAACAGGTGGTATTTGACACCAATCAGAATTAGTAAAATATCTCTGGCTTTTCTTCGCAAACGAAGATTCAGGAAGGACTCATCCCGCGCTTTCTGCAAGCGCGCTGATGACTAAAAAGGCCAATTCGAGATAAACAAGTCCGGTTGCAAAAAGCACAGCAGAAGGTCTCCTTGGGTGATGTTTTTGGGTTGTGATTCTTTCTGCATTGTCGTTTCTCTTCAAGACTTGTTCATCGTGAGTTCTCAAATAAGGCTGCAGCATTGTGGATAGTGCGTCTCCACGCCTCCCGATGTGAGGCCAGGGCGGACCACTGTTGGTGATCAATTTGGCTGAGCCTGAGATGTTGTTTCAGGGAGTCTTTGTATTGCTTTTTTGAAGCGCCCCTCTTACGCTGACCCATGGTGAGTTCACCGTAGAGTACTATTTTTGGGAGGCGATGGTCCTCCATCCTAGAAACGTGCCCTGCCCAGCGCCCAACGGTATTGAGCACAGATTTGCCGACGGCAATGTGGGGATGGTGGTGTTCATCCTGTGGTGCAGGCTGGTAAAGAACTTCTGTTTTCTTCAGGTTGACTTCTAGCCCAAACAGCTCTGCAGCTGTTGCAAAGCAGGACGTTAGGCGCTGCAAAACTGCTTCTGTGTGGGCAACAAGGGCAGCATCATCGGCAAAGAGCAGCTCACGGACTAGATAGTTTAGAGTCTTAGTGCAAGCCCTCAGACAGCTTAAGTTAAACAAGCTACCGTCAGTACGGTAACGTATATAGATGCCGTCGTCTTCTTCAAGCTCTGCCATATTCCTTTGGAGCACCATGCTAAAGAAGATTGTAAATAAAGTTGGTACAAGAACACAACCTTGCTTCACTCCATTAGTTATTAGAAAGGGCTCTGAAAGAGCATCGCCATATCTGACTTGACCACGCTGGCCCTCGTGTAGCAAGATAATCCTTTTAAGGAATTTTGGGGGACATCCTAGTCTTTCCAGGATCTGCCACAGACCTTTTGTACTTACAGTGTTGAAGGCTTTGGTGAGGTCGACAAATGTTACATAGAGACCCTTGTTCTGCTCCCTACATTTTTCTTGCTGTTGTCTAAGGGCAAATACCATCTCTACAGTACTCCTATTGGCTCTGAAGCTACATTGGCTTTCAGGGAGAAGTTCTTCTGCAATAGCAGGAACTAATCTGTTCAGGAGTATCCTTGCAAGGATTTTTCCAGCAATAGAGAGCAGTGTTATGCCTTGATAGTTTGAGCAGTCGGATTTTGCTCCTTTTTCCTTGTACAGGGTGATGATGACTGCATCTCGGAGGTCTGATGGCAGTTCCCCCTTTTCCCAGCAATTCACAAGGAATTCATGGAATTTTTCATGGAGTGCATGACCTCCGTGTTTCCAAACTTCAGGTGGGATTCCATCAATCCCAGCTGCCTTGCCATTTTTCATCTGCTGTATGGCCTTAAGGGTCTCTTCCAAAGTGGGAGCTATGTCCAATTCATTTTTCATTGGCTTTTGTATCATATGTTGGATAGCTGAGCCTTGGACTACTCGGTTGGTGCTAAAGAGACTTTGAAAATGTTCAGCCCAACGATTCAGGATGGAGGCTTTATCAGTAATTAATGTTTGACTATCTGTACTGTATAAGGAGCTTTGGACCTGATAAGTAGGTCCAAACACTGCTTTAAGAGCTTCATAAAATCCTCTATGATCATCCAGTTCTGCACAGCGTTGTGTCTTTTCTGCTATATGGATCCACCACTTGTTCTGCATGTCTTGGAGTTTTTGTTGTAGTTTACTACATGTGAGATGGAAAGCTACTTTTCTTACATGGCAGGTTGGCTGGGCAAGGTATGCCTGGTGAGCAGCTCTCTTCTTTGCCAACAGCTCCTGGATCTCTTGGTTGTTTTCATCGAACCAGTCTTGATTTTTCTTGTGGGAGAACCCGAGGGATTCTTCTGCAGACTGGAGGATACTGTTTTTGATATGTTGCCAAAGCACTGTAGGAGAAGGATCTGTAGGATGGTCTTCAAGTTTCGTTTGTAGATTTGCCTGGAAGTTGTCTCTCATGGTAGCTTGTTGAAGATTGTTGACTTGGAGTCTCTTCTTTAAGACCCCTCTTAGGTTTGAACTTAAGATGAAGATTTAGTTTACAGCTGACGAGGTGATGATCTGTTTGGCATTCTGCACTGGGCATCACTCGGGTATAACAGACATCACGAATGTCTCTCTGACGGACTAGAACATAGTCAATGAGGTGCCAATGTTTGGATCGGGGATGCATTCAGGTTGTCTTCAAGCTATCTTTCTGCTGAAAGATTGTGTTTGGAATAGTCAGCTGTTGTTCTGCACAGAACTCTAGCAGGAGGCATCCGTTATCATTGCAATTTCCAACACCATGCTTGCCTAAGACACCTTTCCAGGCTTCGGAGTTCTTTCCTCCTCCGGCATTGAAGTCACCAAGGATAATAATTTTATCTTCTAAAGGGACTTTTTGTATGAGTTGGCGTAGGTCTGTGTAGAATTTTTCTTTCTCTACAGGGTCGGCTTGCATAGTTGGGGCATATATACTAAAGAGAACAACATGTGGGAGGCGTAAGGAAATAATGCGATCAGAGTGTCCTGTTGGCATGGTTTTGAGTTTGGAGGCAATGGAGTTTTTAATCATAAAGCCTACTCCTGAAAGATGTTTTTCGGTTTTGGGTTTGCCAGACCAGTAAAGTGTGTAGCTGGTGCCATGTTCTTTAAGGCTGCCTTCCTCATGGAAGCGAACTTCACTAAGAGCAGTGATGTCAATATTAAGCCGTGATAGTTCATGGGCTATTAGGGCAGAACGACGCTCAGGCTGTCCACTATCTGCAGAGTCTTGCATGGTTCTGATGTTCCAGCATGCAAGTGTCAGTTTATTTACACCTTTGGAGGCCGGTGTGCGCCTTTGTTTCTTTGCCTTGGTTTGACCGCATCAGAAGATTCCCGTTGGCCACGGCTAGCCAACCAGGTAATTGGGGATGAGCTTTCATTAGGCCACCTTTTCTAGGCCCCTTTCCATATGGAGAAAGCAGTGCTCTCCTTAAAAAAGTCTGCTTGGTCGTTCAGGATGCTGCTGAACAAGACTGTCATCTCCCGGGGCAGCCTCGAGTGACCAAAGTCCTGAACCGCCTGCATACAGGGTTGGGTCTAGAGCTTCCAGTGCATCTTTACACCTGCCGTTTCGTCCCTCGCCTATCACTACAGGGCTTTTTTGGAATGGGATTTGTCCTTCGAGCCTGTGCAATGGATTTTTCTGGTGGAGTGCAGGGTGCACAGAACTGGCCTCACCCTTTAAACCAGAGATTCATCTGCCGTGGCCTTGCAAGCATGGACGTGGCAGCGAGGTCCTCGGGCCGTAGGTTTTGATTAGAGTTTCCTTTTCTTAGATGGTTGACCTTACAGGGTTGGACGAGCACCATCTGCCTGGGTTTGGGATTAGAGTTTTCCTTCTCCTAGGACGGTTGCCACAAGGCTAGAGAGCCCATCCTGCCCTTTGACGCTCTTTGTTAGACCCTTTGGTTTTGACCTGTCTGGCATGGGAGACCCTACCAGTGGCTATTATGCCACCGCCAGTATAGCTCAAAACATCATTAGGGTATGCAAGCCTCTCTCCCACGACAAGGGGGCATCAATGGAGAGGAGTAAAATATATAAAACAGAAAATAATAAATGTTGGCGATGTGGAAGTGATCTAGGCCCACTGTATCACATGTGGTGGGGCTGCCCTAAGGTACAAAAATTCTGGAAGAAAAATCCACTAAACAATACAAAAAAAAATTAAGACTCCATTTATAATGGACCCCAAATTATACTTATTAAATATAACAATAAATCTTTAAGAAAAGTTTAAACACCAATATGGAAGAATACTATTATATTTAATCACTGCAGCAAGACTACTCTTAGCCCTTAACTGGAAAAAAAAGGAATCCCTACATTAGAGGACTGGATGCAGAAAATCAATGAGATGAGAGAAAATGACAGACTAACGCACATTATAAATAAGAGAAAGACGTTGAAGATAGAAGAAGAATGGCACCCAATTTGCGACTATTGGAGAAAACGATGGAATATTATAGAGCCTGTGTAAAATTGGGATAGTTAAATGGAAAGAAGAAATATTGTAGGAAAAGAAGACAATCAAATTTAGGGGCACCAAGGCAGGAAAACTTTGGCGACAGAATCAAAAGCAGTCAAAGAAAGAAAACAAATAAGAAAGAGAGAGAGAAATAATGGAATGTTTTATATATTACCTGGATAGGGAAAATAAGAGGGAGATAAAATGAAATGGAAATTAATGAATGTATGTAATACAACACAAATAGGAGGGGAAAGTTGGAAGTCAGGATGGATGGATGATGGGTTATGACTTAATAACAACTTAGTTGGGTAAAGTAAGTAAGTGAGAGGGTAAAGAGAATGTGAGAGAATGTATAAGGAGAAGAGAGCATGGTAGAGAGAAGGTTGAAGGACGAGAGAGAACGGGATGAGAAATAAATAGGAGGATGGGAGTGAGTAGAAGACGGGGGGATAATTGATTGTGGGAGAATTGTGGAATAAATAACGAAAAACTATGTAATGTTAATATGGCAACATGGCAAATCTGTATAAATGTTTATATTGTAAGTATTCTGAATTACACTGCAAATAAAAATGTATTATAAAAAAATATGATAGGTACGTATTGAAATAGAAAGAACATTTTAGGTAATAGATGCATCTTAATTACTTAAATCCTGCCTATAAGTGACAATTTCAACTTGTTCCATTTCTGCAAATCTTGCTTAATTCCACTCCATATTTTGCCATAATTATCATTAAGCAAATTTGAATGTTTACATAAAATATTAACTCCAAAATACTTTACTTTTTTAACCATTTGAAAACCCAATTTTTTATACAAGTGTTTTTGTTCAGGCTTTGTTATATTTTTAGTCAACATCACCATGTTCTTTTGGTTAATCTTTAAACCAGCCAATTCTTCATATTCTTTCAATACCTGTATAGTCTCTAAAGGGTCTTCCAAACAAATCACCAAGTTTTTAGCAAAGGCCTTTAGTTTAAAATCATGATTTTTAATCTTCAATCCTTTTCTTTTCTTTTCTGGTCTTATAAATCTCTATGACCAACAAAAATAACAATGGTGATAAAAGACATCCCTGCCTAGATCCTTTTTGGACTTTATAAGCTTTAGATAATTCTTCATTAACAAAATCTGTGTAGTTTGATTATGATATATCTGCTTAATCCAGTCTGTGAATTTCCCCCCAAATTCCATCTTCTCTAAGGCAGCAAACATAAATGGCTATGACACGTTATTGAATGCTTTTTCAGCATCCAAAAAAATATATATCAAAGTTGTTTGTTTCTCATTATGCTTCTTATAATATTCTAACACATTCAAAACATATCTAGTATTATCTCTTAAATATCTCCTTGGCAGAAATCCAGATTGGTCTTCATGTATTACACTTTGCAAAAAACTTTTTTTTTCAATCTATCTGCCAAAATGGTAGAACCTCTTCTATTTCACCTTCTGGAACATGTGCTTTATGAAGCATTGCATAGGATTTATAAAACGCTTTCTTAATCTTGTCTTGATCTGTTAATTCCTCCCCTCTAGGTTTTATTTTTAACATCAGTTTCTTCTCTCTCTCTTAATTTATAGGCTAGACATCTTCCTGGCTTTATTTGCAGATTCAAAATATTTCCCCCATAGTTTAGTTCTTTCTCAGTCTCAGCAACTGATAACATTGATATCTGTTTCTGCAATATTTTAATTTCTTGATTTAGCTCCTTCTTAGAAGGATTATTTTTTCCTTTCCCACTTTAATTCCACATTTTGTTGTATAAAAATCCTCGCATATATGCCTTGCTTGTATCCCAAACAATTCTTACATCAGTCCCTTTATTTAAATTATCTTCAGAAAAATCTTTCATAGATCAGGTGTTTCTTGGCTTTATCCAATATTTTCTCATAATTCAGCAGTGTTTCATTTAGTCTCCCATTATAAGTTTCTTCTTTATTAAACAAAATCAGATCAGGGGTTGTGATCTGAAAAAATTCCTTGATAAAATCTCACTTTTCTTAATTCTATTGCTAATAACCTTAGATACCACAAACATCTATCCTTGAAAATGATTTGTGTCTTTCTGAATAGAAAGGTTAGTTGTTAGAGTCTCCATATTTGAATCTCCAAGGATCCTGAACTACAAAGGTTTCCATTAAATCAAAAAAAGTATTTTGGTAATTTATCTTGATCTTCTTAAAACTTCTTATCAGAAAGTTTGTCCAATCCAGGTGATCTTACCCTATTCCAATCTCCAAGAACGATCAAATTCTCATACAAATACTCCACCAACTGTATGTAAGTTTTTGGTTAAAAAATTGATTTAGTTCTCATAAGGGCATAGACCCCCAACTAACAAACTCTTAGCCCCTTGCAGTTGGATCTCAATCCCTATGTATTGACTCTCTGTATCTTGAACCATTTTTTCAGCAGCTATTCCGTAATTCACAGAGCTCATAGCCCCTCTCTTCTTATTTATCAAAGCTGAAAAACAATGTCCTAATTTCCAATTTTTAAAAAATTCTCTCATCTTTTTGTCTCATATACATCTCTTGAAGGTGAATTACATCTTGTTTCTGTCTTTTATGATATTAATTAATGCCTCTTACATTCCATGTCAAAAACTTTGTATCCTTTATTTGGTCTTATCACTGTCAGAATCCAAGTCGTCATCATCAAATCCAGCTGGACCTTAAGCTTCATCAACCTCCAAGGCCTTTCTGTCATCATCCATTTATTCATTCTCTTTTCTTCTCTTCTGGTACACATCTAGATTTCCTCCATGTATTTTCAAAAATTCTATTGCCTTTTGAACAGTGTTGAGTCAGTATTGAGTCAGTATCTCCTCTGTCAAAACCTAGAAGGTGCTCCCTCCAACTGTCATAACTCACCCCCTGGATGACGAGTCAGTTGAAGCGGAGGAAGATGTCATAACTCACCCCATGGATGACCTAGTCAAAATGGAGGAAAGGACAGAGTGCCAGGAAGCTGCAATTCCTGATGAAGCTCTCACAGTCTGAGCAGATGGAAGATGATACACCCCCTATCCTTTGTTGAATGGTGAAGAGAGAAGGTGTGGACTCACTGACGGTTAAATCTAAGAAGCTAATTAATTAGGCCCCAGGTATTGATGATATAGCTGGCCATAAACCTCCCAGCAGCTCCTCCATGTCTTCGTTGTTCGCAACTGCTTTATCTGTGTGACTGATGGAACTGGCTCTCAGGTTTCTTTGACCTTGGACTTTGAGGACTTTTTTTATTCCTCGCTGGCTCTTACATTAGGGCTGCTGATTTGTTAATGACTCTTGGGCCAGCTGACCACCCTTGTGCTTCTCCCTGCATTTTTCTCAGATAATCTGTGACTGACTTGGACTAGACTGATGATCTGACACTCCTACCACCTGCTGCGTCTCGTGCTTGCTGACCTGTGTTAAGGACAACAACCTTTCCCATCTAAATGGGATCTCAAATTTCTTGAACTTGTCATCGAAAAGTTGTACTCTTCCCTTATTTAAAGTTCTTGGAGGGATATCCTTGTCGCAGCCCTCCCCAATCCACCCCCAGGGCCTTCACGGGGCCTCCGGAGACCCTCCGGAGGCCCCGCGGAGGCCTTCCCGGCCCTCCCCACCCCCCAGGGCCTTAGCAGGGCCTCCGGAGACCCTCCAGAGGCCCCACGGAGGCCTTCCCGGCCCTCCCCAATCCACTCCTAGGGCCTTCGTGGGGCCTCCGGAGGCCCCGCGGAGGCCTTCCCGGCCCTCCCCAATCCATCCCCAGGGCCTTCGCAGGGCCTCCGGAGGGTCTACGGAGGCCCCATGGAGGCCCTCCCAGCCCTCCCAGGGCTTTCACAGGGCCTCCGGAGGCCCCGTGTCGTGGTTTTAGGGGGGCCTGGGGGGGCCCTCCCAAAACCGCGAATACTCGAAACCGCGAATATCGAGTTTGCGAATGTGGAGGGACAACTGTAACTAAATTTTCCTTGTAGTTATTTTTCTCAAACACATGGTGGCACTATTCTGCAGTTCTTTCATTTCCTTTCTTCAACTCTACTATAGGAAGTTCTACACAGTTCACAGTTCAACTAAGGATCATTTTCTGTTCAAGCAACTTGTGGGAAGGAACCTTTGTTATGGCTACAATACAACCCCTTACTTCCCATGCATAATTTCTTTCAAATTTTAAAATTCCTATTAAGTCTTTAGGAGTTTAGCTTTTTAAAACTCATAGAAGTCTTTAAACATTGTCAGCTTTTCAGGAGTTTAGCTGTTGTGTAGTGGTAATAATTTTATTCTGTAAGAGATGTTCCACTTTATTTTTTTTTAATTTTTTTCCTCATTAATAATTTATTCAGTTTCCATTCTCCTAATACATGTTGAGCAGGAGTTTAGAAGCTGACAATATTAAAAATTATATGATCAACTGGGCTAAGGATTATGAAGTCCAGTACTAGAGATGTTCCACTTTAAAACACCACGTGATAAGCCAGTCTCATTCACTCTTTTTTTAAAAAAATTAAGTATTCACTTTTTAAAAAGTGATAGGAAGAGCTCATGCATCTTCAGTCTGGAGGCTCTAATTCAATTCTTAATAGTCAGTCCTTTAAAATAGGTTGTTGCAGAGCTTGTGCTGATCTTCAGCAGCTGTCAGCAGCATGTGCTGGCTTTCTGGTCCCCTCTACCCTCCTGCCACGACAACTGTAGATCTTTGGACTCTTGCAAGCCCCCTCCAAGTCCCCAATTATATGGGGACAATTTCCACCAGTGCAATCGTCTCTGCACCAGTGATCTCCATTAAAGGTGAGTGTCCCTTCGGCAGCATCACTGAAAAGACACCCAGTGCTCTACCATACCACTGGAAAAAGTGTTCCTCCAAGGGAGGTTGACCATAGAATCAGGCTGGAGGACCTACAAATGCCTAGAAAGAACATATTAATCAAATTTGCAAATAATCAAATCTGCAAATGCAAATGTGGAGGGACGATTGTGTGTACAGTACTTCTCTGGGAAGTTTCTTTTTTTTCTTTTTTTCTTCTTCTTTTTTTTTTTTTTTGGAACAGTGTTTTATCTGAATGGTTTTCAGAACAATATTTTACTCTTTTGAGATTTGATCAGCATACTTGTTAATCATGTCCTGAGCCAGGGATAAAGATTGCATTTTACAAAGTTTAAGCAATTATAGCCCTCATGCCAGTAAACAGGAAACTAGTTCTGGGGTGCAGCTGTGACCTAGTGAAGCATATAGCTTACTAAAAAGGGAATCATTTGTTTCCATTGCTACTTATGTGTCATTATCAATACCTGTTTTGGTGATGTCAGTAAAAGTCCTTGGCAAACAATTGCAATGGGGAGATAAATTGAAATTGAGATACCTACCTCAGCATCTGTAAACAAGATGACTTAAATTATCTTAAATAATTTTCTAGTAGCTCCAGTCTTTCACTCCTACTCCTTTTGTTCCTGCTCCTGTGGGTATCACAGTCATGCATCCTGAATCACTACTTGCACAGGTGGCACAAAAGTACACCTATTATTCACAGCTGTCTCATTTTCCTATTTCAAAACTGTCCTCAAGGCTTTTGAATTCTGAAATGATAGTTCACATTGCTCTGAGTTTTGCCTGTGAACACTGGAAAAACATTCATGGCTAAATTGGCAAAATTACTTGGAGGAATATTTAAGTCCCTCCATGGGCAATTCAGGCATAGGTATGTTTTGTTATGTGAGTTGGTTGTCCAGCAATCAGATTCCAATTAACTCTGCAGCTAATCATGGAACACCAACAGTTGTCCATAGACACCAGATTAGGAATACTGTACACATTTCAGATAGTGTGATATGCACCGTGGAGCATTATCACTCTGGCATCCTGTCTAGAGAACATGATGTGAAGAAAAGACAGAGTCTAACGATCTGAGGGGGGAGGGAGGGAGGGAGTCTCCTGTTGTGGGGGAGGAAAGAGAAAAAATAGCCCCAAATGTTTCAGTCAAGAAATGTTTGTGTGGCGTCCTTTAGAGGTTCTTAAAGAAAGGAAGCAAATACTTCATTGTTAACACAAAAAATAATTAAATAGATTATAAAATTTCCATTTATATGTTCCATTTAAATGAAGATTTGCATCTTATTTCTCTGTTTTCAGTTCAGAGTTTCACATATTCCCAGTTTTTTTCTGTGCTGCCAACTCGGCAAAGATCAAGACAGCCTCGATAATTTGATATACATAGAAAGATCTATAAAAGTATAGTATTTTATCTCCTACTCTTAAAAACCGCTAGCTGCCATCCACAAGACTGGAGGCTCACTTTTCTGAAAACACTCCAGGCAGATTTTCCAGTTGCTTTGTAAACATATAAAGGATGAGTCTCCTGTAGCGTAAATCTCCATATGAGGAATTATGTGTTAGCTGCAGTATCACTACCAGTTTCAACAGAGGCAGAAGGATAACCATTGGGTGAAAATCCATGTCCACATGTGCAATAACACCACATGTACATCTCTTCTTCTGCAACCTTGAATTGAATGTGGCTGTTGAATATTGGACAAAAATGTTCAACTGCTGTCATAGCATGCATAAGAAACAAACAGGTTTTTTCACTAAATCCTATTTTATAACCTTGTAATTCCATTTGGTTTACAGTAATATTCTTTATAGAATTTATTTCATGTGTAAGATTATTTATTTATTTATTTATTTAATATGCTGCCTTTCTCCCAGTATAGGACCCAAGTTAATATGAGGCATATGCATTCAGGACACTGTCTGGATTGTCTCCCTTTCAACAGCCCCTGAAGAAGGTTGTATAAATATAATGGACCAGGGGCTCTTAACGTTTTTGTTGTAGTAGTTGTTGTTTTACCAGGGACCCCCTTTAAATATTGTTTGTTGCCACAGACCCCAAAACTTAATTCAAGATTTAAAACCATATTAATAATAATAGCTGGTAATAATAATAATAATAATAATAATTCTCTTGGGTATGTTGCCATTTCCAGTGTGATGATTGGCTGCTTAGGAATCTTACCAATCAATCAAAGCTATCTGTGGGCAGCCAATCAACACACTGGGGGCAGGAACATGTGCAAGTTTCAGTCTTTTTTAAACATGGTGGCAGCAGAGGGGCTTTCTGTTGTTCCGCGCATGTGTGGGCTGGGGCCTGGGCCCTTTCTCTGTTGCATGGGGCCTGTGGACTTTTGACTTTCTGTGCTGCCTAAGGCTTTTCTGTGCTGCCTGGGGCCTTTCTGTGCAGCCTGGGGCCTTCCTGTGTGGCCTGGGATCTGGGACCTGGGGCCTTCCTGTGCTGCCTAGGGCCTTTCTGTGCTGCCTGGGATCTGGGGCCTTCCTGTGCAGTCTGGGGCCTGGGGCCTTTCTGTGCGGCTTGGGGCCTTCCTGTGTTGCCTGGGACCTTCCTGTGTGGCCTGGGGCCTTTCTGTGTGGCCTGGGGCCTTTTTGTGCAGTCTGGGGCCTGGGGCCTTTCTGTGTGGCTTGGGACCTTCCTGTTCTGCCTGGGACCTTCCTCTGGGGTCTGGGAACTTTCTGTGCGGCTTGGGGCCTTTCTGTGCGGCCTGGGCCTTTCTGTGCTGCCTAGGGCCTTTCTGTGCTGCCTAGGGTCTGGGGCCTTTCTGTGTGGCCTGGGGCCTTCCTGTGCGGACTGGGGCCTGGGGCCTTCCTGTGCGGCTTGTGGCCTTTCTGTGCTGCCTGGAGTCTGGGGCCTTTCTTTGTTGCCTGGGGCCTTCCTGTACTGCCTGGGGCCTTCCTTTACTGCCTAGGGCCTTTCTGTGCTCTCTGGCATCTGGGGCCTTCCTGTGCTGCCTGGAGTCTGGGGCCTTTCTGTGTGGCTTGGGGCCTTCCTGTGCTGCCTGGGATCTTTCTGTGTGGCCTGGGGTCTTGGGCCTGGGGACTTTCTGTGCAGTCTGGGGCCTTCCTGTGCTGCCTGAGGCCTTCCTGTGCGGCATGGGGTCTGGGGCCTGGGGACTTTCTGTGTGGCCTGGGGTCTGGGGTCTTTCTGTGCAGCCTGGGGCCTTGCTGTGAAGCCTGGGGCCTTTCTGTGCAGCTTGGGGCCTTCCTGTGCTGCCTGGGATCTGGGGCCTTTCTGTGCAGTCTGGGGCCTGGGGCCTTCCTGTGCGGCCTGGGCCTTCCTGTGCTGCCTAGGGCCTTTCTATGCTGCCTGGAGTCTGGGGTCTTTCTGTGTGGCCTGGGGCCTTCTGTGCGGACTGGGGCTTGGGGCCTTCCTGTGCTGCCTAGGGCCTTCCTGTGCTGCCTGGGATCTGGGGCCTTTCTGTGCAGTCTGGGGCCTGGGGCCTTTCTGTGCGGCTTGGGGCCTTCCTGTGCAGCCTGGGCCTTCCTGTGCTGCCTAGGGCCTTTCTGTGCTGCCTGGAGTCTGGGGCCTTTCTGTGTGGCCTGGGGCCTTCCTGTGCGGACTGGGGCTTGGGGCCTTCCTGTGCTGCCTAGGGCCTTCCTGTGCTGCCTGGGATCTGGGGCCTTTCTGTGCTGTCTGGGGCCTGGGGCCTTTCTGTGCTGTCTAGGGCCTTTCTGTGCTCCCTGGGGTATGGGGCTTTGGACCTTTCTGTGCTGCCTAGCCTCTTGAGCCTATTGGGCCCTGGGTGCTGTCTGTAGCTGTGCCCTGGGCCTTCTGTGCTGTCTGTAGCAGTTCATTCCTCTTGGGCCTTGAGGTAGAAACATGTGGAAAACTTCAAGTCCTTTCTAAACATCGTGGTGGAGGGGCTCTTGCATCCTACCACGTGTGGTGTGTGTGTGTGTGTAGCGTGTGTGTGTGTCGTGTGGGGTGTTTGTGTGTTTGTATGATTGTATGGTGGCAGCAGAGGAGCTCTTGTGTCCTGGCATGCGTGGTGTGTGTGTGTGTAGCGTGGTATGTGTTTGCGTGGTTGCATGCTGGTGGCAGAGGGGCTTTCACATCCTGCTGCGCATGATGTTTATATGTGTGTAGCGTGGTGTATGCATTTAGTGTGGCGTTTGTATGTGTATGTGCGATTTGCTTGGCAGTGGCAGAGGAGCTTTCATGTCCTGGTGCATGTGGTGTGTGTATACACGCGGTTGCATGGTGGTGGCGGAGGGGCTCAGCATGAAATTAGCTGTTATAGTTGATTTGAAAGGTTATATATTAATGCATCAAATGATTGTACTCTTGACATGTTTCCTAAGCGACCAATCAGCAGAATGGGAAGGGAAACACAGAATCATACCGAAGCATTTTATATATGTAGTTAACGGTGTATGTTACACTGGGTATAGCTAGTAATAATACAGTTGTCCCTCCGTATCCATGGATTTGATATCCACAGATTTAAGTATTCATAGCTTGAAAATATTCTTTAAAAAATAATAATCCAAAAAGCAAACTTTGATTTTTGCCGCCTTATGTGAGGCACACCATTTTGCTATGCCATTGCATGTAATGGGACTTGAGTATTCACGGATTTTAGTATCCACGGGAGTCCTAGAACCAAACCCCAGCGAATATCAAGGGGCAACTGTAATAATAATAATAATAATAATAATAATACACCATCCCTTAACCGTCCCTCAGAGGCACTAGAGGGAGAGGGAAAACTTTTCTTCTGCTTCTTACTGCAAGTTCGTGGCTGGAGTGGATTGAATGGCAATGCGCAGGCCAAGCCAGGCACCCAGCCTTTGCCTTGGCTCCTGTCACGTGGCTGCTGAACTGCAGGGAGGAGGTAGACTGAGCAGCCTTCAAGCCTTTGCAATCCCCTCTGAGGACATCATGGCTCCTTGGGGATCCACCGACCACAGGTTAAGAACTACTGCAATGGACTGTTGTTGTTTTTTAAACTGAAACTTAAAAAAAAATCGTGAGGCTCTGTTTCTCCTTCATAGTAGTTCTATTGGATGTTTCCAGGTTTTGTTTTTATCTTAAAAAAAAAAAACAGTGGCATACTAGTGGTACACTTTGTGCTAGGTCTGTGTGAAGGACAACCAGGAGAAGTCCCGCAAAAAGGGTCTTAGATACCCAAACAGCCATTGTATCCACACCACCAAGTTAAAGCAGTGTGATGTCACTTTCACTACCATTGGCCCAATGCTGCAGTATCCTAGGATTTGTTATTTGGTGAGTAATATATAAATCTCTGGTGCATTTCCCTGATCTATGATATTAGAATTGCAGAATTCTAAGTAGCTGATGTGTAAGGTTCTGGTTAACTCCATTTCAGCCAACTCAAGCTCTCAGTAGATTCAGAAGAACTTTATTAAGCAATCAGAGTTGATCACAGTACATAAATGTTTTCAGGACTGAAGGTTTGTCTAGTTACACAGTATACTTAACTGTATACACAGTTCAACTGTTACAAAAGCTTACATCTCATTTGTTAGCAAGTCCAACCATTCTCTCTTCCCAGCACTATCCCTCATTTATCCCCCATACCGTACTTCCCACAAGAACAGCCTTGGGCTACTCAAAGACACAGCCGTGTCAGTATGCAAAGGGATCATGTAGTACCTTTAAGACTAACTGAGACAAAGAAGCTGTAGCATAAGTTTTCATAGATTTGGTCTGCTTCCTCAGATCCATGGAGTGAACTGCCTGAAAACAGACCTTTTTGTATAAGCAGACTGTTGAATAGTCATAGAAATGCAAAACTTGGACAAAAAGAGGCTGACAGAGGAGGAGCTGTGATCATCATGGACAAATATGACTACATACAGGAGGTTGGGAGGCAACTGTTCAGCATTTTATTTTACAAAATCCTGTCTAACGATTCCACAGATGAATACCAGAAGGAATTACACAGACTACTCATGGAATTTCCTATGGAGGTGCAGAACCAAATCTGAATGGAAACGCCCCAGGAACCTTGACCAGGCATATTCTACCTATTACTCAGAATACATAAACAGGGCAACCCTGGACATCATCTCAGGCATTGGAACACTCACAGTTGGTGCCTCTGGATTAGACCATATGCCATAAGCACTCCCAACTATGTGAAGGACACTACTGACTTTCTGCAGAAAATACAGTCCATCCACACCCTTCCAGGGAACACCATCTTATCCACTATGCATGTGGAATCCCTATATACCAACATCCCACAAAAGGATAGACAACAAGCAGTCAGAAGCATCATTCCAGATGGGACCATAGCAGACCTAGCCACCAAAGTCTGCCACTTTGTTCTCATACACAACTACTTTACTTTTGGCAATAACATATACGTTCAAGTCAGTGGTACTGCCATGGGCACACACATGACACTGCAATATGCCAACATTTTCTTGGCTGACCTAGAACACTTTCTTAACTTCTGCACCCAGAAACCTCTACAATACCTGAGGTACACTGATGAACTCTTCATTTTTGGACTCATGGAGAGGACTCACTCAAGACATTGCACCAGAATTTCAACAGCTTCCACTCTACCATCAATCTCAGCCTAGAACTGTCTATAGAACAAGTCCACTTTCTGGACACCACTGTACAGCTACATGACGGGCACCTGAGCACCACACTATATTGCAAATCCACTGAATGCTACATGTACTTATATGCCTTCAGTTTCCACCCTGAACATACTAACAAATCCATAGTTTACAGTCAAACCCTCCAATACAATTGCATCTGCTCAGATCCACAAGACAGGGACCAGTGGCATCATGGGGTGGGGGGTGCATGGGGTGCAGGCTGCACCAGGTGATACCCTTAGAGGGGGTTACAACTTAATACCGGCCTGAGGCAGGCACGCACCTTGGCGGCCAATCCTCAGTGTGGTAGTAGCATCTTTGTCTCCTGGGCCAGGGCCCCTAGCTCTGGGGAGAGAAAGGAACTGCAACATCATGGAGGTTTGGCTGACAATGGCCTCCAACTGTGTGGGCAGGCCCTTTTATGCCTGCCTGTCAGCCTGATCTTGCACAAAGTCTTGGGGGATTTTGGGTCCCATGAGACTTCAAACGAGAGGGTAGGTAGGCAGGCAGTAGGGCCTGTCCACACTGGAGGTAAGTGCTGTGGCAGCAGGGAAGGCTTTTTTTCCCTGTCTGGGAACAGGATGGAGGAGATGGGCACAGCAACCATATTGGCCTCCTCACTGCCTTTTTTCTTTTTGGCCTTTTTTTTTTTTTTAACATTTACCGTACTTCAGTCTGGCTCTGGCCAGAACGAGAGAGAGAGAGAGAGAGAGAAACCCTGCCCATTTTTGCTGCAGCCATTTTGGAAGAACTCTATTAAGCAAGTAGGGTTGATCACAGTACATAAATATTGTCGGTATTAAAGGTTTGTCTAGTTACACAGTACTGTATATTTAAAACTCACACAGTTCAACCATTACAAAAGCTTATATTCTTTTCACAGCACTACCCCTCCTTTATCCCTTGTGCCAGGCTTCCTACAAGAACGACATTGGGCTACTCACAACTCCAAATTTCTCCTCACACAGCTGCTCATTATCCTAGGCTGCAAATATACACAGTCTCCCCCCCCTGGCAGCCAATGGTATAGCATATCCCATCATCCTTTATTACTAAACATCAGCCCAAGCATGTCAAACAAGCATGGCAGGACCATGGATGGATCATGCTCTTGACATAATGATTAAACCAAGGTACTATTGTAATTATGCAGTTTGGAAATAGCCCGAGCTAAATCTAGTTGTTAGTCTCAACTTAAGCAAACCCAGTGTATCAATGGGAGTTACATGACTGTTGATATAACAAGTTTAGTGAGTCTCCTTTGTTTGGGACTAACAATTGGATTTAGCCTATTGACTGAACATGGAAGATTGAGGAAATTGATTTTATGTTGAATTTAACTTAGATGAAGGATTTAAACTTTGAAATGTTCAGACAAAGATTTTGTTGATTTAATATTATTTTAGGCACTTTTAGCAATGCAACCTTCCCATTATAGTACAGTTGTCCCTTTATATTCACTGGGGTTTGGTTCCAGGACCCCCCATGGATACCAAAATCTGTGAATACTCAACTCCCATTATATGCAATGGCATAGCAAAATGATGTGCCTTATATAAGATGGCAAAAACAAGGTTTGCTTTTTGGATTATTATTTTTTAAAGAATATTTTCAAGCCATGAATACTTAAATCTGTGGATACCAAATCCGTGGATACAGAGGGACAACTGTATACTAACAGAACTAACCAGCTTCACAAGGATTAGATTTTCCTTGGGGGTTTTTCCGGGCTGTGAGACTGTGTTCTGGAATAGTTTCTTTCTGCGGTTTTGCCTGCATCTATGGCTGGCATCTTCAGAGAGTTTCTCTGAAGATGCCAGCCACAGATGCAGGCGAAACGTCAGAAAGAAACTATTCCATAACACGGTCTCACAGCCCGGAAAAAACCCCAAGGAAAATCTATGGATGCCAGCCATGAAAGCCTAATAAACAAGGATTATTAGAAAGGACTTATTTCCCTTAGCTAGCCCACTGCTCTTTTTGTCTTCTCTCCCCTCCAACACTTTCCCCCACCTCACTGGTCTTTCTCTTCATTCACCTCTGTGTTTGTGTTGCCTTTCCCTCTGCAAACTTTCTTTCCCACATGCCTTACCAAGTAGCGGCACATGCTCCTTCATGCTTAACAGTTTTGAAGAATCATGCAGAAGGAAGCATCATGTGGAACTGATTACTTTTTCTGGAGAAATCTCCATCCCAGACCTGCCTACAGTTCCATCTCTAGGGAAGGTTAACATGCTTTCTTTTCCCCTCTGCTCTTTTTCTTCTTCCCCCTCTCCCGCATTGCCTGTTTGTTTCTTGCTGATCTTTTTCTTTTTACCCATTAATTTGCATTCAGACTTTCCTTTTATTCACTGTCTATTCCCCTAGCAGCAGGACTTGTTCTCCCTTCCCTTTTCTCTCCCTCACTCCAACGCCTTGAAGATTTTGGTAGTCTTATAAAAGGAAGCACAAATTGGAGCTGCCTAGAGCTTTTGTGGAGAAATGAATACCCCAGTAATGCCCTCCAGCTTCATCTCTAGGGAATGTTGAGGATATTTTCTACCTAGTGACTACAGATGGGACTGCAAGCTAAACAGAGCTATTAATTAATTAAAATAATTTAATCAGTTTTAGAAACAAAATAACCAAATGTGAAAACCCTTGGAGTCCTCTTAGTATCAATGCCAGTTTTCAAGTATCTAGATTTCATGGTTCTCTGCATTGACGCCCCCTTGTCATGGGAGAGAGGCTTGCGTACCCTAATGATGTTTTGAGCTATGCTGGCGGTGGCATAATAGCCACTGGTAGGGTCTCCCATGCCAGACAGGTCAAAACCGAAGAGTCTGACAAAGAGCGTCAAAGGGCAGGATGGGCTCTCTAGCGTTGTGGCAACCATCCTAGGAGAAGGAAAACTCTAATCCCAAACCCGGGCAGATGATGCTCGTCCAACCCTGTAAGGTCAACCATCTAAGAGAAGGAAACTCTAATCAAACCTACGACCCGAGGACCTCGCTGCAGACGAACCTTTGGTATAAAGGGTTAGGGCAGCTCTGTGCATGCTGCGCTCCACCAGAAAAATCCATTGCACAGGCTCGAAGGACAAATCCAGTTCCAAAAAAGCCCTGTAGCGACAGGCGAGGGACGAAACGGCAGGTGTAAAGATGCACTGGAAGCCGCAGCCCCAACCCTGCATGCCTGTAGAAGATAAAATTATTATCCTTGGTGACTTCAATGCCAGAGTGGGAAAGAACTCCGAAGCCTGGAAAGGTGTCTTAGGCAAGCATGGTTTTGGAAATTGCAATGATAACGGACGCCTCCTGCTAGAGTTCTGTGCAGAACAACAGCTGACTATTACAAACACAATCTTTCAGCAGAAAGTTAGCTTGAAGACAACCTGGATGCATCCCCGATCCAAACATTGGCACCTCATTGACTATGTTCTAGTCCGTCAGAGAGACATTCATGATGTCCGTCATACCCGAGTGATGCCCAGTGCAGAATGCCAAACAGATCATCGCCTCGTCAGATGTAAACTAAATCTTCATCTTAAGTTCAAACCTAAGAGGGGTGGCATCTTGAAGAGACTCCAAGTCAACAATCTTCAACAAGCTACCATGAGAGACAACTTCCAGGCAAATCTACAAACAAAACTTGAAGACCATCCTACAGACCCTTCTCCTACAGTGCTTTGGCAACATATCAAAAACAGTATCCTCCAGTCTGCAGAAGAATCCCTAGGGTTCTCCCACAAGAAAATCAAGACTGGTTCGATGAAAACAACCAAGAGATCCAGGAGCTGTTGGCAAAGAAGAGAACTGCTCACCAGGCATACCTTGCCCAGCCAACCTGCCATGTAAGAAAAGCAGCTTTCCGTCTCACATGTAGTAAACTACAACAAAAACTCCGAGACATGCAGAACAAGTGGTGGATCAATATGGCAGAAAAGACACAACGTTGTGCAGATCTGGGTGATCATAGAGAATTTTATGAAGCTCTTAAAGCAGTGTTTGGACCTACTTATCAGGTCCAAAGCTCCTTATACAGTAGAGATGGTCAAACATTAATTATTGATAAAGCCTCCATCCTGAATCGATGGGCTGAACATTTTCAAAGTCTCTTTAGCACCAACCGAGTAGTCCAAGGCTCAGCTATCCAACATATGATACAAAAACCGATGAAAAATGAATTGGACATAGCTCCCACTTTGGAAGAGACCCTTAAGGCCATACAGCAGATGAAAAACGGCAAGGAAGCTGGGATTGGTGGAATCCCACCTGAAGTTTGGAAACACGGAGGTCATGCACTCCACGAAAAATTCCACGAATTCCTTGAGAATTGCTGGGAAAAAGGGGAACTGCCATCAGACCTCCGAGATGCAGTCATCATCACCCTGTACAAGGAAAAAGGAGCAAAATCCGACTGCTCAAACTATCGAGGCATAACACTGCTCTCTATTGCTGGAAAAATCCTTGCAAGGATACTCCTGAACAGACTAGTTCCTGCTATTGCAGAAGAACTTCTCCCTGAAAGCCAGTGTGGCTTCAGAGCCAATAGGAGTACTACAGATATGGTATTTGCCCTTAGACAACTGCAGGAAAAATTTAGGGAGTAGAACAAGGGTCTCTATGTAACATTTGTCGACCTCACCAAAGCCTTCGACACTGTAAGTAGAAAAGGTCTGTGGCAGATCCTAGAAAGACTAGGATGTCCCCCCAAATTCCTTAAAATGATTATTTTGCTACACGAGGGCCAGCGTGGTCAAGTCAGATATGGCGATGCTCTTTCAGAGCCCTTTCTAATAACTAATGGAGTGAAGCAAGGTTGGGTTCTTGCACCAATTTTATTTACAATCTTCTTTAGCATGATGCTCCAAAGGGCTATGGCAGAGCTTGAAGAAGACGACGGCATCTATATACGTTACCGTATTGATGGTAGCTTGTTTAACTTAAGCCGTCTGAGGGCTCACACTAAGACTCTAAACTGTCTAGTCCGTGAGCTGCTCTTTGCCGATGCTGCTGCCCTTGTTGCCCACACAGAAGCAGCTCTGCAGCGCCTAACATCCTGCTTTGCAGCAGCTGCAGAGCTGTTTGGGCTGGAAGTCAACCTGAAGAAAACAGAAGTTCTTTACCAGCCTGCACCACAGGACGAACACCACCATTCCCACATTGCCGTCGGCAAATCTGTGCTCAATACCGTTCAACAGTTCACCTACCTGGGAAGCATCATCTCCTCAGATGCCAAGATTGACAAAGAGATCGATCACAGATTATCAAAGGCGTATAGTGCATTTGGAAGACTTCACAAAAGAGTCTAGAGCAATAAACACCTGAGGCAAACACAAAAATCAGTTTGTATAGAGCCATTGTACTGTCTATCCTCCTTTATCGATCTGAAACATGGGTCACCTATCGCCACCACTTACGACTCCTCGAGCACTTTCATCAGCGCTGTCTACGCACAATCCTAAATATACATTGGACTGACTATGTGACGAATGTTGCTGTCCTTGAGCAAGCAGGGATCACCAGTATTGAGGCCATGATATTGAGAACACAGCTGCGCTGGGCAGGGCACATTTCTAGGATGGAGGACCATCGCCTCCCAAAAATGCTACTCTACGGTGAACTTGCCACGGGTCAGCGTAAGAGGGGCGCTCCAAAAAAGCTATACAAAGACTCCCTGAAACAACATCTCAGGCTCGGCCAAATTGATCACCAACAGTGGTCTGCCCTGGCCTCACATCAGGAGGCATGGAGACGCACTATCCACAATGCTGCAGCCTTATTTGAGAACTCACGCTGAACAAGTCTTGAAGAGAAACAACAACGCAGAAAGAATCACAACCCAAAAACATCACCCAAGGATACCTTCTGCTGTGCTTTTTGCAACCGGACTTGTTTATCTCGGATTGGCCTTTTTAGTCATCAGCGCGCTTGCAGAAAGTGAGTGATGTATCCTTCCTGAATCTTCGTTTGCGAAGAAAAGCCAGAGAGAGAGAGAGAGAGAGAGAGAGAGAGAGAGAGAGAGAGAGATTTCATGGTCTTGGAGCTATGTTGGAAGCTTGTATAATACAGAATATATATTTTGATAGGCTGGTTATATTTACTTAATTAACATACTGAGCTATTTGAGTGTATATGGTTAAGATTAAATAGATGTTGTCTCCTCTCACTCCTCTCCCCTTTATAATTCAGTTTTTAAAATGGTAGAACAGACGGGACCAGCTACAAAATAGAAAGGTGATATTGCTGACACGACTCTTCTTAGAATACTTATAGGTGCCACAGCTTACAACTTCAGACACAAGAGAGACTGCAGGAACTTCAGCTCAATTTGAAAATGCAAGAACAAAACCCCTGACACAATATGCAAAAAAAGTGGAAAACCTTGCTGTGAACTACAACTGCCATCAGTTTTCTGTCAGCATGACACTGGTGCAGCATATCTGGAAGCCTCTGGATTGGGGAAGCCTGGCCAAGAATAAGATGATCAGCAGTGCTCTTTATTTGCATTTGTTTTCAAAACACAGTCAACTGATGCTATTCTATAGAACCTTTTGGCTTTGGGCTCTTCCAGACTGTTTTTAAAGAGCATGAGTTCTTACAATATGCTTCCATGGGTTTTGCTGGTTCTTGTTGCCTCTGCATCCACTCACTCCATTCTTTGGGGAGCTGTAGTAGTGGGAACTGCAGTGAAGTTGTCGTTAAAAAACACACAGGATATGGTTTGCTTGAGGCAGTTCTATGATCTAAAAGACAAATTTTGTGATCTCTAAATTTTTAATATTTTTTTCCTTAGAGTTATAGTGCAAAAATGATATTTCACTGCAATATATCCAAGAATTAAAAAGAACCCCACTTGAAGGTGGGAATAAAACTCTGCAGCTGGTGCTGCTAACAGGGCCGGTTTAAGGAATTTGGGGGGCCCCTGCAATGGTTTTTGGGGGGGGTGTTTATCCCAGTGTCCAGGAAAGCTATATACCAGACCCCCTCCCCCTCAGACTCTGCATTTTTTTAAAAAAATTAATTGCTGCTAAATTATTTTCAAGAGGTAAGAAGTACTTCAGAGGAAAAATATGCTCCTCTTTTAGCCAGGTTGCAGGAAGGGTGTGATGTTGTTCCTTCTGCAAACTGCAAACCTGCCCCTTTATAAATAAATGGGCCCCTCTGCACCTTAATAATTATTGAAAGGCAAACACACACACACAAACACACACACAGAAGCAGAATGAGGTTTTAGTGCCATTTAGAAACCCGAAGCACCCACAGCACCCATAGCCACAAAGGACCCCTGTTGTGCTTATCTTTGGGTTTCCTAGATGAGTACAGTCATCCCTTCACATTCGCGGGGGTTCCGTTCCACAGACCCCCGCGAATGTGAAAAATCCGCGAATAACGACTGCCCTCCCCCTCCCCCACCATAGCGACCATGGGGCCTCCGGAGGCCCCATAGTCGCATTCCCCAGCCTCCCCACTCCCTTCCTAGGCCTTCCCGGGGCCTCCGGAGACCCTCCCGAGGCCCTGTGGATGCCTCCCCAGCCCTCCCCCCTCCCTCCCTGGGCCTTCGTGGGGCCTCCGGAGCGTCTCCGGAGGCCCCGCGGAGGCCTCTCCCAGCCCTCCCCCCTCCCTCCCCAGGCCTTCGTGGGGCCTCCGGAACGTCTCTGGAGGCCCCGCGTAGGCCTCTTCCAGCCCTCCCCCCTCCCTCCCCGGGCCTTCGTGGGGCCTCTGGAGTGTCTCCGGAGGCCCCGCGTAGGCTTCTCCCAGCCCTCCCCCCTCCCTCTCCGGGCCTCGTGGGGCCTCCGGAGCATCTCCGGAGGCCCCGCGGAGGCCTCTCCCAGCCCTCCCCCCTCCCTCCCCGGGCCTTCGTGGGGCCTCTCCCAGCCCTCCCCCCTCCCTCCCCGGCCTTCGTGGGGCCTCCGGAGCGTCTCCGGAGGCCCCATGGAGGCCTCCCCAGCCCTCCCCCGGGCCTTCGTGGGGCCTCCGGAGTGTCTCCGGAGGCCCCGCGTAGGCTTCTCCCAGCCCTCCCCCCTCCCTCTCCGGGCCTCGTGGGGCCTCCGGAGCATCTCCGGAGGCCCCGCGGAGGCCTCTCCCAGCCCTCCCCCCTCCCTCCCCGGGCCTTTGTGGGGCCTCCGGAGTGTCTCCGGAGGCCCCGCGGAGGCCTCTCCCAGCCCTCCCCCCTCCCTCCCTGGCCTTCGTGGGGCCTCCGGAGCGTCTCCGGAGGCCCCATGGAGGCCTCCCCAGCCCTCCCCCGGGCCTTCGTGGGGCCTCCGGAGTGTCTCCGGAGGCCGCGCAGAGGCCTCTCCCGGCCCTCCCCCCTCCCTCCCTGGGCCTTCGTGGGGCTTCCGGAGCATCTCCGGAGGCCCTGCAGAGGCCTCTCCCAGCCCTCCCCCTCCCTCTCCGGGCCTTCGTGGGGCCTCCGGAGCGTCTCCGGAGGCCCCATGGAGGCCTTCCCAGCCCTCCCCCAGGCCTTCATAGGGCCTCCGGAGTGTCTCTGGAGGCCCCGCGGAGGCCTCTCCCGGCCCTCCCCCTCCCTCCCTGGGCCTTCGTGGGGCCTCCGGAGCATCTCTGGAAGCCCCACGGAGGCCTCCCCGGCCCTCCCCACCCCCTCCCTGGGTCTTCGTGGGGCCTAGCACGGCCCCACGGAGGTCTCCCCCGGCTCTCCCCCCTCCCTCCCCGGGTCTTCATGGGGCCTCCGGAGCGTCTCCGGAGGCCCCATGGAGGCTTCCCCGGCCCTCCCCACTCCCTCCCAGGCCTTCATGGGGCCTCCGGAGCGTCTCCGGAGGCCCCATGGAGGCCTCCCCAGCCCTCCCCCAGGCCTTCATGGGGCCTCCGGAGCATCTCCGGAGGCCCCGCGGAGGCCTCTCCCGGCCCTCCCCCTCACTCCCTGGGCCTTCGTGGGGCCTCCGGAGCATCTCCGGAGGCCCCACAGAGGCCTACCCAGCCCTCCCCCAGGCCTTCATGCGGCGTCCGGTGCGTCTCTGGAGGCCCCATGTTCGCCTCCCCAGCCCTTCCCACACCCTCCCCGGGCCTTCATGGGGCCTCTGGAGCATCTCCGGGGGCCCCGTGAAGGCCTCCCCTGCCCTCCCCCCTGCTTGCCAAGGCCTTGCGGGGCCTCCGGAGGGTCTCTGAAGGCCCTGCGGAGGCCTCCCCAGCCCTCCCCCCTCCCTTCCAAGGTCTTTCCGGGGCCTCCGGAGGGTCTCCGAAGGCCCCATGGAGGTCTCCCCGGCCCTCCCCGCTCCCTCCCAGGGCTTTCACGGGGCCTCCCGAGGCCCCGTGTCACGGTTTTGGGGGGGCCCGGGGGAGGCCCTCCAAAAACTGCAAATAATCAAAACCACGAATGTCAGATTCGCGAATGTGGAGGGGCGACTGTAATTTCCCAGGTTTTTATTAATGGCCACACGGCATGTAAGGCCACATGTTGACCAAATTATTAAATATTGCCAGTTATTACTATAGATGTTACTATAGATATGGGGCTGGGGGTGTCAGGTTAGGTAACAAAACTGAATAACAAATTGACTCATCATTAGATCAAGGGACATAATAGTGCCACTGTATTCTGCTTTGGTCAGACCTCATCTGGAATACTCTGTCCAGTTCTGGACACCACAATTGAAGAAGGATATTAACAAGCTGGAACATGTCCAGAGGAGGGCTGGAACGTGTCCAGAGGAGGGCAACCAAAATGGTGGGAGGACTGGAAGCCATGATGCCTTATGAGGAGTGGCTTAGGGAGCTAAGCATGTTTAGCCTGGAGAAGAGAAGGTTGAGAGGGGACATGATGGCCATGTTTAAATATTTGAAGGGATGTCATACTGAGGATGGGGCAAGCTTGTTTTCTGCTGCTCCAGAGTCTAGGACACGGAGCAATGGGTTCAAACTCCAGGAAAAGAGATTCCACTTAAACATTAGGAAGAACTTCCTGACAGTAAGAGCTTCTTCAGAAGTGGAATGCACGTCTGCCTGGGAGTGTGGTGGTCTCCTTCTGTGGAGGTTTTTAAACAGAGGCTGGATGGCCATCTCTTGGGAATGATTTGATTGTGTATTCCTGCAGAGCAGGGGGTTGGACTGGATGGCTCTTGAGATCTCTTCCAACTCTATGATTCTATGATTAAGATAGGATGGAAAGGATGAGGAGGACAAAAATTAAGTAACCTCAACATGAGAGTGTTTTGCCACAGTAATAATTACGTCTCCATGTGTTCAGAGAAAAAATGTTTCTGATTATCTGAACATATATTAAATGAGAAATATAATTAAATACACTAACTGAGTCTGATGCAATCAAAAGGTGCTGACATGGTAAGAAAAACTGAAACATTTACAGCCTTTACCTAAAGACTATGATGTGTGTGAGTTCTGTGTTCATTTTTCAACTTTGCAAAACAGTCTAGAACATGTCCACTTCATGCCACAGTGCTATATAGTGCAGCTGATTTTGCTTTAGGTTTATGCTGCAAGTAACAATACATATGGTAGCTCATGAAGCAAACTAGCCACTGGCTAATTAAGAAGAGGAACATACCACTTATGGAGGAATTATATCACCACTACTCAATTAATTTACTGTCCTGAATAAACACCCACAACTCATGTTTATTTTTGGAGTACATGGGGTTGCCATAAGTAAAAAGGCAACTTGAAAGCACATGTGCACACACACACAAATCCCAGTGCGTTTTATCTCCCATCTCTAATTCTCTGTGTCTCAGAGTAAGTGGTCTCTCTCTCTCTCTCTCTCTCTCTCTCTCTCTCTCTCTCTCTCTTCCTCCTCCCAACTTGCAGGGACGTCTCCAAACTACAGTATCAGTATTAGGCAGGCACCTTCTCAGTGCTCCCCCAAGTAAGTCAGTACCAAGCTTCTCTCTGCAAGCAACAATGCAGGGAGAAAAATCCAGCAGCCACTCAGTCTCTGACTCCAGCAACAAGTTAACCACCCCACCGTGCACGGCAGCCCCCCCAAGATACCCCCGTCCTCACAGCAATGCAGGTGCCGTCTCCAAAATACAGTCTGGAAATTCCAACTTAGTCAGTAGGAAGAGCAACTCCCTCTCCGCCTCCAACAACAGCCTCCAGCTCAGTGCTACTGCCAGGTCCCCGCCTGAGGAGGGAGTGTGGGGGCTTGCAAAGCAGTGGCTCCTCCTGGCTGTCTCCTTCCTCAGACAAGGAGATAGGAGACAGCAGGAGGTTAGCCCCCTCCCTTTGGCCCATTGATCTTGGGGGGCTCTGCCAATGCGGATTTGGCAGAATGGTTAAACGGGCCCTGGCTGCTAATTTCCAGAAGATGTCCAAAACAACAGAAATGTTTGGATATTTTAATACAAAAATGAGAATGATAGTAACAAATTCCACAACCTCCAGACACATTTGGCCAATCTGAAGGAAGTCTATGTCTCTTTGATATTGAGGTTTAGCTGACAGGGATCTTCGCCAGTCTCTACTTGCTACTCATTTCATTTGGTTTTTACGGTAGGACTCTCAGTGAAAGTATAAAATTGCACATGTTAACTTGAACAGATAGGTGCAAATTTAGAAAGAAAAATATACAGAATGCAAGTACATCTCACTATAAGTGGGGAAGATTGTGACTATCTCATTTGTGTTCGTGCTGAGTATGCTATGCAAGTGCTAATTGTCAATGAGCAACTTTGTACTGCTTCAAGATTTCTTTTTCTTATGGTTCTTTATTTTAAAGTTCAGCTTGGAGTAGAGTGGCCTACAAAAAAGGATGAGTTTAAGTAGAGGACTGTCTACTGATTTCAAGTATTTATCTATCTAGCTAGGTATTCTTATTGACAGATTTATGCTTCCACATTTAAGCACGTATTGAAATTCTCTGTTAAATTGTGGTTGAAATGGCCAAAAAACAAAAACAAAAATCAGTTCAGACATCCATATCACAGTACTGTATATGCCTCTACTTTTTATATTTATGCTTAAAATTGTTTCTGAAACAACCCTCCTCCCATGGCAGACTTGCCAATATACACTGAATCCCCCCCCCCGCTTTGTTTGAAACTGAGAATCCAGGTCTTTTTGTCTCAGTGTTACACTTCAGAATGTGTAACTAAGAAACAGTAGCAAAATAAACCTCTTGTTCTTATGTACAAGATCATGGTAGGTGCTTGGAAGATCAGCAGACTGTGAATGCAGCAGTATTTTCTTAGTGGTTGAATTTAGAGGCAAGAGTGGCACTTCCTAAAGATCACACACACAGTTGCTTTGGAATTAGCACTGTATTAAAAATGTATTGTTTTGATCCTTCTCATTCAATTTGAGATTGCTCTGAAATGTTTGAAAGAGGAGAAAATTTCAGTGAAATCCTCACAGATGGATCTTGGGGTTCTTGTGCTTTTCTTACTTACCAAATGGCCCTGTAGTAGAATCATAGAACATAGTACATGTGACTCTTTCACTGTCTGGTCATCTCATTGACAGCTGGCATCCTTTCTGACTTCCCACACTTCAGTTAAAACCTGGGGAAGAGATCATGGGTTAATGTCTCCCCTACTAGGCATTTTCAGATCAGCAAGCAGGGGCAGTCATTAAGACTACAGACTGAAAGACAGATGTGTGATATATACAGAAAAAATACAGCAACCTCAACTATTTCATAACACTAAAATGAGCTCAAAACAAACCTCTTACATGTTTCTGAAAATTAAGGAACAGATTTGGGCACAATATTGGGTTCCCATTTCTTCCCTAGTGCTGACACAACAAGCCTCGATAGAGCTTAGAATCTTAGGTTTGAAAATTAATTTATGTTAACTTTTAGAAATGGGTGTGTGTGTCACTAGCCCTAGTAATCAAAATTGTTTGATTCATTTAATTTATAGTATTGCTTCAGCATTGGTATTCAGAACATGCCATGGGATTGCAGAGAATGATAAGAAAGTTGTTACTGTTGCCCCCAGGGACACATTTAGTTCTTGGTGTGTTCAGATCTGCTCATTTCTTATTGTTATTGCAGTTTTCAAAAGGGAGAAAGTTCTTTAAAGAAGTTAAGAGCTTCTCTAATTTTTGGCCTACAGTAGCACCCCCACATCTGCTGATTCATTTATTCGCGGATGGCGACAGCAGGGGTGGGTGGGCAGGGGCCAGAAGGAGGAGACGAGCTCGCCTCCCCCCCTTCCCCAGGATGGTTCCAGTGCCACGGGTTCTGGTGGCAGAGCTGGTGGGGGGTAGATGGAGAAGGGAGGGAGGAGGGGGTTCGCCTCCTTTCTCCAAGCGGGGCGGCATAAGGTGTGGCAGTGAGGGAGTTTGCTATTATCTGTGGATTTCACTATCCGCGGTGGGGCCCAGAACCAATCCTCCATGGATATGGGGGTTCTACTGTACTGTATCTCTATGGTCTGTGTAATTTAACATTATCATGTAAGCATTTCCAAAATCTGTATTAAACTGTGGGGTACAAAATTTGAGGCATTGCAACAGATGCTCCTTCTCCACCCCTCAAAATGCATCATAGCCAAGGCTGGTCAGTTTATTTAGGCACTTGAAGCAAATAATTGCGTAAACATCTCTCCCCTGCTAAATGATTAAAATGGAACAAGAATTAGTTAAGTAATAATTAGTTGCCCTTCCAGAATAGGGGAAATTAGCTGTCTGGGGTATGAAGCTTGGGACGTTGAGCCCATTTCATTTAGCCAGTCTGTGACTGGCCAGAGATGAGAATGTTAGTAGAAGGTGTTAACTTAAGAGGCGGGTGGTGCTTTGAGACCCAGCCATGATATTAAAGTCTAGATGGGGGAATTATTAGCTCAAACAGTATGCCTGTGAGAGGAGGGTAACTGCCTTGATACTGGGGTTGGGAAAGGTCACTTAATTGGTGAAGTTGAATGGTTTCACGGATGGCATCCATAGGTTTTCCTTGGGTTTTTTTCTGGGCTATGAGGCCATGTTCTGGAAGAGTCAGGAATAAACTCTTCCAGAACACAGCCTCACAGTCCAGAAAAAAAACACAGAAAACCTATGGTCATGTAATTGTTTGGTTGGATGACACATTGCTGAGGTGCCCAAGAAGGAATTAGCGTATACCTCCTTAATGTCTTTGTTTACCAAGGGGCTTCTGTACAATCTTAATATGGGCTTGTTTTGCCAAATATTTCTAAGACACATCCCAGGTCAATATGACCTCTATCTGACCTCTTTTTGGTTCACTTCAGTGAACCTGACCCTGAAAAGTGTCCAATATTTCCAATTATGAGATATCATATGGAGGAAGGGAGTAGTAGAGCATGCTAACAAAAAGGCTTCGCCTGTTTCTTTAACTGTTTTTGAGCTCAAAAATCTATACCGTTTCCATCAGCAATGGGCAAAAAGAAAAAAATCAACTAATATTGGGGTAATTTTTCTCCTCAGATTGGCCAAATCAACCCCAAACTGGCCACAAATAATAATAATAATAATAATAATAATAATAATTTATTTCTATCCTGCCCCTCTGCAATGCAATCAGGGTGGCTTACAGTATAAAACTCCATAATTACACCAATACCCTAACCCACCCACCCCTTAAAATAATATTAAATTAGAAAAGATTTTAAAAAATACAATAATTTAAAAAAAATCAATGGTAGCTCAAAAGGAAAAAGACAGCCGAATCTTCAGGCTGGGATGTTATTCAGGAAAGGCCTGCCAGAAACAATCCGTCTTTTTTTTTTAATTAATAATTTTTATTAAAAAAATCATTAACATACCATAACACAGCTTAACTCAACACATTATAACTTAACATAACTTACATTCCTTAAAATAATATGTCATACATAACATAACCTTTTCCAAAAGGAAAAAAAAATCCCAATCAAATACAATCAAATACACACCAACGTCTTTCATACTTTCATACATCCAGATACCTATAAATTAAGTTTATGTTTCTCATTATCCTAAAATTTCTTCTTCCTCACTTTCTCACCTTCATACAGTTTCATTCCTTCTTCCTCACACATTGACTTCCTTTCTTTCGTTATTCAGGTCTATCACTCTATATATTCTTTTCCCCTCGTTTCTACTATTCAACCTTTTGTTTAACTTACTTTTCGATCTATATTTGATATTTTTTCCCGATGTATTCTTCCCCAATATTCCAATTTTTGGAATTTTACTAATTCATTCTCTCTCTAGGTATTCCTCCAGATTCATTATCTCTTCCCAACCCTCCAAATCTTTCCATGTCCTTTTTTCATCCAACATTATTGACAATCTTTCCATTTCATAAAAGTCTTTCATCTTCCTTATCCATTCATTAATTGAGGGAAGTACTTTCCCTTTCCACTTCTGGGCAAATAATAGCCTGGCCGCAGTTACAGCATATAATAATATTCTCCCATATTTTTTTGAATATTCGGACTTAAATTATGTAGCATATTTAAAAGGGACATTTCTGGTTCTATAGGCAATTCTGTTTTTAATGTCTTAGCAATTACTTTATAAATCTCCTTCCAGAACTTTTTTGTCTTTTCACAAGTCCACCATATATGCATGTAAGTGCCTTTCACTTTCTCACACTTCCAGCATATATTGGGTACATTTTTGTAAATTTTTTCCATTCTCTCTGGAGTGAGGTGCCACATAGTCATCATTTTGTAGACATTTGCTTTTAGTGCGTAGCTTCTTGTAAAGCCGATATTTACTTTCCAAGTTTTTTCCCACTCTTCTAATTTTATTTCATGGCCTATTTGTTGGGCCCATTTAATCATGTAATTTTTAACTACCTCTGTCTCCAGAGTCAACTTCAGTAGCAAACTATATATTTTTGCAATCATCTTTTTCTTTTCTCCAAGTAAAATTTTATCACATTCTGTCTCTTCTATATCAATACCTTCTATTTTATAATCTATTTTAAATTTTTCATACAATTGCCGGTGTAAGAACCAATGACACAGGATACCTTCAGTTTTTAACTCCTCTTGTGCTTTCATTTCAAGACGACCTTCTTGTTTCTTAAGAATCGTTTTATATGTCAGCCACTTTCCCATATATAGATTTTCTTTTTTATAGAAAGCTTCATGGTTTGACATCCACCAGGGTATTCTTAAATACAACTTCCTCTTATATATTTGCCAAACTCTTAACAAGGCTCTTCTAACTTAATGATGGCTGAATTCCTTATGGCCGGTTGCTTTGTTATGCCACATATATGCGTGCCACCCAAATCTAAGATTAAAACCTTCTAATTGTAATAACTTATCATCCTTTAAGTTTATCCATTCTGTTATCCATACTAGTGCACATGCATGGTAATATAATCTTAGATCTGGGAGGCCAAGTCCGCCCCTTTCTTTGGCATCTCTTAATATCTTCATCTTGATTCTTGGTTTTTTTCCATTCCAAATAAATTCTGAAAGTTCCTTATTCCATGATTTGAATATTGTATCTGTAGTTAATATAGGTATATTTTGAAATAAGATCATCTTTGGGAGCACCGACATTTTTACTGTTGAGATCCGTCCCAGAAAGGAAAGATTTAAGTTCTTCCATCTATTTAAATCTTTTTTTATATCAATCCATATTTTCCCATAATTATTATCAAAGAGTTCAGAGTTCCTATTTGTAATTGTTATGCCTAGATACCTTGCCCTTTTTACTAGAACAAACTGTGATTTTTTAGTTAATTCTTGTTCCTCTATCTTACTTAAATTTTTGGTTATTATTGATGTTTTTTCTTTATTTATTTTAAACCCCGCTAATCTTCCAAATTCCTCCATTATCCATATCAATTTCTCTATACTTTTATTTGGGTCGTCTAGAAAAAGGACAAGGTCATCCGCAAATGCTTTTTGTTTGAACTCATATTTCTGAACCTTTGGGCCTCGAATCTCCGGATCTGAATTTATTTTCCTAAGCAGAACTTCTAAAGTTATTATAAAGAGTAGGGGGGATAAGGAACAGCCTTGCCTCGTACCCCTCTCTATTTGACTTAGTCTTTTCCCCATTCACTATTATTTGTGCCTGTTGATTATGATGTTTTTTTACCCAACATAGAAAATTATTTCCGATATTCATTCTTTCCATTGTTAATATCATAAATTCCCACCTTACGTTGTCAAACGCTTTTTCTGCATCTAGAAATATCACTGCTAGTTTCTTTTCATTCTGTTTTTCATAATTCCATAATGTCTAATACTGTCCTTATATTATCTCTGATTTGTCTATTAGGTAAGAAACCATTCTGATCTCTTTGAATCCATGTTGACAATACCTTCTTTAATCTTTCTGATAGAATTTTTGTGAATATTTTGTAGTCAACGTTCAACAATGATATAGGTCTGTAGCTTGATGGTAACATTGGATCTCTATCTGGTTTCAAAATCACAGTTATCTCTGCTCTCTTCCATGAGGCGGTACACCCTATCTGATTAATTCTATTAAACAGTCTATGTAACGGATTTATTAGCTCGTTTTCAAATATCTTATAATAGTTTGACGTAAATCCATTAGGTCCAGGTGACTTCCCTGCCTTCATACTTCTTATGGCCTCTCTTATTTCTTCTTTAGTTATCTGTTTTTCCATTTCTTGTCTTTGTTCTGCATTAATTCCTTCCAGTTTAACCTTATCTAGATAGTCTTTGATTTGTAATATTCTCACCATCATCATGTTTTTTGTATAGTGCTCCATAAAAGTCATAAAATATATTCAATATATCTTTTTGCTTTGTTCTTTCACTTTTAGTTCTGTTATTAATTTCTTTTCATAGTTTGTATGAAAGCCATTTTCCCGGTTTACTGGCTTGTTCAAAATATCTATGTTTTACACGTTTCATTTTTTTTTTTGCTATCTCCAATGTCATTCCTGCATCTAATTGCCTTCTTAAATCCATCATTTCATGCTTAGCTTTTTTATTTTGAGGGTTTATCTTCAACAATTTCTCCCTTTCTGATATCTCTATCAACAACTCTCTTTCTCTTTTATTTTTATTTTTTCTCTTTAAATACTCCTGTTGCATTATCATCCCCCTTATTACAGCTTTTCCTGCATCACCCCCTCTATTTCTGACGTTGTTCCTTTGTCTTCATTTTCATCAAAGAACAGCTTTATTTCTTTTTTAATCTTATTTACTATAGCTTCATCTTTAAGTAAGATACACAATGCTGCAGCCTTATTTGAGAACTCATGCCAAACAAGTCTTGAAGAGAAACGACAACGCAGAAAGAATCACAACCCAAAAACATCACCCAAGGAGACCTTCTGCTGTGCTTTTTGCAACCGGACTTGTCTATCTCGGATTGGCCTTTTTAGTCATCAGCGCGCTTGCAGAAAGCGCGGGATGAGTCCTTCCTGAATCTTCGTTTGCGAAGAAAAGCCAGAGAGAGAGAGAGAGACATTAAGTCTCCAGTTGTATTGCCTTTTAACACTCTTTATTTCGAATTTTATGGGACAGTGATCTGATATTATTTTTTGTAGTATATCCACTTCCTTTACTTCTCGTACCAATTCTTTAGAAATTAAGAACATATCAATCCTTGACCAAGATTTAAATCGATCAGAAAAAAAGTGTAATTTCTTTCATTATCATGGTTAAACCGCCAGATATCTACTAAACTCAACAATTCCATCATATCTTTTATATTTTTTGGTAGTTTACCTTGTTTCCCATGTTTTGCTCTCGTATGTGATCTATCTATTTCTGGATCTAGAACACCATTCCAATCCCCCATAATTATATATTTATCATAGTCAAATTCAAGTATTCTCTTTTTCAATTCCTCAATGTATTGATATTTATTACTTTGTGGTCCATATACCCCCACTATTAATACCTTCGTTTCCAGTATCTTTACTTCTATTGCTAAGTACAACCCTTTGTTGTCCTTAAATACTTCTTTAGTTTTAAATTTTGATTTTACATAAATGGCGATGCCCCTTTTCTTTTTTACACCTTCTGTAGCATAAACCGTACCTAGTTTTGCATTTCTTAATAGCCGTTGGTCTTCCATCCTAATGTGAGTCTCCTGCAAACATATTGTATCAGCTTTCTGTTTTTCCAAATAATGATATACCTTTCTTCGTTTATGAGGTGAATTCAACCCTCTAACATTCCAAGAGATCACTTTAATCACCATTTTCTGTTTTATTTATTTATTTTATTAATTTTTTTAAAAAAATTACGCTTTATTTTATATATCTATCCCTCCTACCACTCCTACTTCTTCTTCTATTTCTTCCTCGACCTCATCAGTCTCTTCTTCTTCACCCTCTGTCTCAAAATTTGCTCCTTCTTGTCTTGAATCTATTTCACTATTTTCGCTATTTTCTTCTTCTTCACCTAATCTCGATTTTCCCTCTATTTTATCTCTCAATCTCCTTTTATATTTACTTTCTCCTATTCCCTTCTCCTTATTCTCTTGACTTTTATCTTCCTTTTGTAACAATTCTCTATTACTATTTTCCTGTTCAGCTTTCTTTCTCTCTCGACTTTTTATTTCTATATTCTCCTTTTTGCCATTTTCTGTATTCTGTTCTCATATTTTTTTTAGAAATTCTCTAGCTTTTTCAATAGAATTAATTACGATCCGTCTTGACAGCTTATTAAAAGCTGTCTAAGGTGGTAATGAGATGGATCTTGTCCAGCAGGCCATTCCATAATCTGGGAGAGGCAGCAGAGAAGGTCCTCTGGGAGGTCACCAACAGCCTTGTTTTCATAGGTTGTAACAGATTCCTCCCAGAGGACCGAAGCGCACGGGGAGGGTCATACAGGAGGAAGTGGTCCCGGAGGTAAGTTGGCCCCAAATCATGTAGGGGTTTAAAGGTCATAACCAACACCTTATACTGTGCCCGGAAACAGATAGGCAGCCAGTGGAGAGCTTTTGGCACAGGTGTTATGAGCTGTCTTCTGGAAACATCAGAAATCAACCTGGCTGCCATGTTCTGAACTAGTTGAAGTTTCTGAGTCAAGCACAAGGGTAGCCCCATGTAGAGCGTATTACAGAAATCGAGGCAAGAGGTTACCAGCGCATGTACCACAGTTTCAAGGTCCCTGATTTCCAGGAAAGGGCGCAGCTGGAGTATCAGCCAAAGTTGATAACATGTACTCCTGACCGTTGCATTTACTTGATTAGATATCAGGAGCGACGGCTCCAGAAGTACCCCCAGACTGTGAACACAATCCTTGGAGGAGAGTGTGATTCCATGCAGGATTGGAAGTTGTACTCCCAGACCTGGTTTCAGGCCCGTAACTGTTAGTACCTCCATTTTGTCTGGATTCAGTCTCAGTTTGTTTTCCCTCATTACTGCTTTAAGACAATCATTGAGAGGAGAGACACCATCTGAAGTCAAAGCTGACGACCAAGACATGGAGAAATATATCTAGGTGTCATTGGCATACTGATGACACTGCACTCCATGCCTCCGAATGATCTCTCCCAGCGGCTTCATATAGATGTTAAATTGCATTGGGGACAGAATGGCGCCCTGAGGGATGCCACAATTAAGCTCTATTCTAGTAGAACAGCTGTGCCTGAGCCTCACCCTCTGGGATCTGCCCGAGAGGAAGGAACGGAACCACTGCAAGGCAGTGCCTCCAGTTCCTGACCCTCTCAGGCGATCCAAGAGGAGGGAATGATCTATTGTATCAAAGGCCGCTGAGAGGTCCAAGAGCACCAACAGGGTCGCACCACCCCTGTCGATACCCAAGCGAAGGTTGTCAGCCAGAGCAACCATGGCAGTCTAAACTCCATATCCCATCCTAAAGCCAGTTTGAAATGAATCTGTGGGTTGCTAGATATGGTGCTTTAAGGCATTCGCACCCTTGCCTTAAAGCATCCTATCTAGCAACCCACAAAATTTGTCTTTGCCACTGATCTGCTCCATCTCTTCTCTTTCTTCCACCTACTTACCCCAGTGATGGTGTGTGCTGTTAGCTCTTTCTTCAAACACCATGAATTGCATAAGAGAAAATTGCACAAAATTAGCAATATAACATCTTTAAAATGCCTCTCAAAAAGTCTAAAATGCTCTTTAAAGTAAACAAAATAAAATAATATCTAGAATGTATTACTCATTACACCGAAACTTCTAATGTGTTTGGACCCTGACATATTGCTTTTCAAATATAACTCCATTGTGCCATCATTACACACAGACATAATTACTTCACTTCTGTGTAAATGACTTATTTCAGTGTGCCTCATAAAGGAGCATATGACTGACTTTTAGTTCTAACGTTATCTTTCACATCACAGTCTGTCACACCAGCATAGGAAAGTGGTTTGTACTGCTCAGTCAAGAGATTAAAATAAATCAGAGCACCTTTCCTTCAAGTAACCATGTCGTTCTGATAGGAGATTATCACACAGCTCATGTCTGTCCCGCTAAAACACCCACCCTCTCCACTCCCGTCCTTATAACATTTTTTTAAAAAAATTCAAACACTTACCTTTTTTGCGGAATAGAAATGGCTCACCCTCCCCTCGGCTTCACTGCAATAAAGGCAGCTGTCGTAAAGCTGCTTTTACTGTAGTGAAGCCAAATCCCACTCATTCTCATGTGAGAACAATCCCACGGGAAATTTAAATCTAAAACCCCAACCAAACATCAAAAAATGAAACAAAGCCCCTAAACAGACTTTTAAAATTACAAGTAACTCGGGGAGGGGGGAGGGGTCACTTGGCTGTCCCGGTCGCACCTGGAAGTGTCTAGCACAGACTTCCTGGTGACATCACATTCTGTTGTCATCTTGGAAGCAGAACAGGGCTCCTGTTCACCCGCCCATCATTCCATTATGATAAAGGAACGGGCTTCTTATTCACAGATTTTTCCATGAATAAGAGGAAGCAGGGGAGGAATAGGAGCAGAACGGGAGCATCCCAGCACAGGGACAACATCGTCTAAAAGGTAAACCTTTTAGCAATCTCCTGTCATCCCTGTCCTGGGATATTTTACCCGTGTGATAATCTCCATAATGAGAGGTGTGGGAGCGTGTGTCTGGGACAGTGCCTTCCCATTTTGCTCCTCCTTGAGCTGCCCATGAGCTTAGAAGCCTTCTTATTGTCATTGTAGGAAAGACCAATGCTAAAATAACTCTGCCACACTATCAGGACTTTTCAAGAAGATCACCCTTCCTACTCTCCCAGCTCAGTTATTCTGCTGTGCCTGAGACCAAGGCTGGATGCTGTCATGATGGAGTCCCATCATGCTGCCTTAAGGTGCAACTCACATAATTCTGCTAACGAACTATAACTCCCTTTGTCTGTAAACAGATTGTCTTGCCAGGATAGTATCAGGTAAGAAAAGGGTTAATGGAAGGGAGGGTCTAAAACACCACCTCCACAGAGCTAATGAGATGACATCATTACCATGACACCATGTGACCTGGACTGACCAATTACAGCTTTAAGCCCGGGAACTCTGATGAAGATTTCACTGCTTTTGTTTGAGATTTGGAGAGATTCTGGAGAGAGATGTGAGGGAGAGAACAAGGACTGCTATGCTGGTAGAACAAAGCCATCCCATCTCTGGCTTAGCTCCCAGCAGCCTGCATAACATCTCAAGTCAAAAAACTGCAAGTATTTAGTAGAGATTAGGGCATGTTTAGCCGCATTAGGGAATTCTTTTTAATTTCTTTACTTTGGTTGAATGTAGTTAAATTAGTAACTGAATGTAACCTGAGTAATATAATGCTTTCATCTTGATACTCCATGATTGCTATAACTTTAAGCCTGCCTGAGGTATGGGAGATCCTTGCCTCATGTGAGATTGCATGACTGCTTTCACTTGAATAAAGTAACTTTATTAATCTTCCTATAACTGATGCTTACCATGTGCCTTGCTCTTGACTATGCTATTGTGAGTCTCCTCTGGGGTTAGGAGGAGGGAATTAGTTGATTCTATAGTGGCAAGGAGTGCCACTGATTATCAAAGACTACGCACAATTTCCCACTGCATTGTGCGTGAGAAAGGGGGAATCCCAAAGGGAAGGAACCCTCTCAGTTTGACTCAGTGGGTGGTGGCGGCTGGATGGTTTGTTTGTTTTTGGGGTCTGTAGGGAGCATCCTGGAGTGAGGCAACTCAGGATTACCCCTACAGGAGGGCTAACTTGGGGGTCCTGGGAAGTGAACCCAGGTTTAGCCCATGACAGATGCAGATGGATGACTAGGCTTATTTTTAGCTACTCTAAAACTAAACTTATAAGCTGAGGTGACTGTTGCTGACTAAGAAGAGCCAAAGAGGACCAGACTCAGGAGCAATTTTTGCCACAGTAGGTTTGAAATAATGTCTCTTAGATACAGTTTTCAGTTTACAGTGCCATTTTCTATTTTTTTAAAAAATAGAGGAACAAATCTTTATAGCCTTTGCTGTTCTGTGTATGCTGAGGGGTTGCTCCAGGTAAAGCTTAACACCATCAAGTCACAAGGTAGCACCTCATTTAAGTATCTGCAGCCCCTCACTCCTTCACTGCATTTCAAGACATCTTACAGAAAAGTTCTACTCCACCTTCACCCACCCTGGTTTTTCTTACATCTTATCTGATTAAGAAATCTAGACATTTTGAAAGCTTGCACACATTGCATCCATCTTTGGGGCATAATTAAAAGCATTGTTCTTATAACAGATTTTGGAATTAGCAGTGTATTTGGTACATAATACTACTGATTCTAAACAGTAGATGGCAGCAGGTTTCTGAATATGAATGCTACAATCAACAATAGATATAAATACGTAATTCTGCACATTTCCCCTAAAGTATTCTTCGATCACTACTTATTCCAAAGTTTTAAAATCCATTAATTCAGACTTGGGATGCTTATACCTCTTAAATGCTACTATCCTGTTTGCCTTTATAAGCTCTACCGGCCTATAACTCTTAAGTTAAAACAAGCAAAATAAGTCAAGACATTCACAGGTCTTTTCTTTTATACACATGAGCTCTTCAAATATGCAAATATGCAGATTTCAGAGCCAGACAAGACCTGGCATGAATTGCCTGAATATATTTAGCCTCCTCAAGTGGCCAGAGAATGGAAAATACATAGACCCTATACTAGTGGTGAGAATCATGTGGCCTTCCTAGATATTGCAAATCCCAGAAGGTGTAGCTCGAATAGCTAATAGTGAGAAATGATGGCAGTTGCAGTCCAATAACATCTGGAGTGCAGCATATTCCCATCTTTCCAAAACTTGTCCAGGCTACCAGAAAAACAGCCTTCCTGACACCACAACTGTGAAACACTCTTCCCATTTTGTAATCCCTGTGTGGTTTTTGTCCTGTGGTACCAGGCAGAAAAACCTTTCTAGTTTCTTTTTTCCAGAATGTTTAAATTTAATTTTTATCCCAGTTCAAAATAATATTCAGAATTATTCCTGTCTCTCCCTCCACTTGTCTTTGGCCTTCCTTGTAGTTTGGCTCTCAGGGTGACTGTCAAAGTTGCTTACAAAGTTGTGTTGTCCACCTATTATTTCAGCTAGCACTAAGAGCCTTATCACATGCTGAAGTAAAACAGCAGGGCAGCCAGAAGGTTCCGCTTTCTGTGCTGCCTTACCACATAATGTCATCATTCTTCCAGTGTCCTGCCATTCCAGTCCCATGGGAGACAGAGGTAAAAAAACACTGTCTTTTTACTCATGGATTTTTCCGAAATGGCAAAACACCGGAAGAATGATGACATCAAGCAGTAAGGCAGCATGAAAAGGGTAACCATCTGGCTGCCCTGCCACTTTACTTTGGCATGCAATAAGGCTCTTAGTCTCTGCTATTCATATATCTATGTTTAGGTCCTCTTTTTCTTGTTTGCTCTTTTCTTGGTTTGCTGACTCTACATTTCCATTTCTTCAGACCTTTCTATCCTTCTATCAGATTTCCTCTATTCTGTTTCACTTCCTTTTGCCACTCTGCTTTTGTTGTTTCAGATTTCATTATTCTGTCACACCTTGTATTCAACAGTACATATCTCCTGCTTTTCCTATGCCATGTAAAATCCAAATGTTGCTAATGATTGTGTGTTGACCTTAGCCTACGTTGGCTGCTTCATTTGAATCAGGTCATGGTTGTAACAACTCCAGGTGGTTAACACTGGTTGAGTTCAGCATATATCCAGAAACAGTTAGGTTTTGTATCAGCCTTTGTGTCTATGGGAATGTATGCAAAAGTGTGCCTAGTCTGTCTAAAAAAATAGGAGTGCCCCACAAGGTTAGAAAATCATATGACTGATTGCTGAAACTGGCGACTGGAGGCTTCAGCTGGTAAGCTTCATTGTTGTATACAGTTCTTTTCCAACCCCTGGATTTTTCTTAAATATAAATATTTCTATAGAGTACAAATTGAATAGATTAGGAATAAACCACTAATAATTTGTTGACACTTTGTGTTACACCATAGGCTATGAAGGTTTGGAGAAAGGAATAATACCCATCATTTTTTTAACATTTCTGAGAGAAGAAATACCTTTGCTTCATAGAGGAACTCCTTGCTGCCACATCCATGGGGAATCTGTAGCCTGCTTACCAGATCTGATCCACAGGGGTAGTCTGTCCTGTGAAAGGATGATCCTACTCTTTGTGTGGATTGGGTGCTGCCAATCCTGTCCTCCTAACTTGCAGGGGGATACAAGGTATAGAGCTTGCAAGCAAAGAGGATGAGAAGTGAACTAGACATAGTTGGTTCAGCCTCTGGTGGTGCAGCGCCCTGCTTCACTATGTTATTGTTACAGCCTTTTGAGGTCGGGTGTATTTTTCAGTAGAATGGTCTTATTCCAATAAAAATTCCAATAGGCGTCAGTCACCATTGTCTACAGTCTCTTGTCGCCAGTCATGTCCCCTCTTCTGCCTTGCCCACTCCCCTCTCCAGCTAACTAAGGAGCACCTAGGTAGGGTCAATCCCTTCTCCCTAAACATAGCCATCCTCATGGAGTTGAACCCAATGGTTTGCTTTTTTTAAACCTAAGTGTTAGAGGAGGCCAGAGTAAGAACAGAGGAGCTAGATGTGTACAAATGAGTGTGTGTATGTGAGTGTTATGGGTGTATGAGAGAAAGTGTGCTGGCATATGGCCCTAGGAAAGCTAGCTATAAGGATGGAGATCAGATAGCTATAGTAAGTCCAAAAATCCTGCTAGTAAATGCAGTATCTTCCTAGTGACAAATACAGTATCAGTTAACTGTTCATCCATTTCTACCAAGGGTATATATGTACCATATGGTTATAGCAGTACGATACTATTTCAACTGTCATAAAATCATTTAGTACAACTGTAACTGTCCGATGGAATCCTGTGATTTGTAATTTGGTGAGGGACATAGAATTCTTTGTAGATAGGCACTAGAACTGTCTTAGCAAAGAATTCTTTGTAGATAGGCACTAGAACTGTCTTAGCAAAGAATTGTAAGTATCCACAAAACTAAAGATTTCGGGATTCTGTAGAATAGATCTATGATGGTTAAAAAATGTTATGAAATCAATGTACGGTAACTACACAGTGGGGATATGCTATAGGTCTACTACAGATATACCTTAAACAAATACCTGTGCAGGTTTTTTTCTTCTTCAAATGTGTGTATTCAGCAGGGTGGTTTATTCCTTTGCTTCCAAACTTTTGCCAGGAGACAAGGGTTGTGGGATAAAAAGCAAAAAGCAAAAAAAGGATGGAAAAGAATGTAACAACACCATTAAGACTTAACTGGATCATTTTAACATGAGCTTTCATGGATATCAGTCCACTTCTTCAGATGCACTCATGGAGTGATGATACCAGTTTTCTCCATTCTCTCGTCAGCACGGCCATTCTGTACTGTGTCCAAAGTAGGGCAGTCTACTCAAGAGGATAAATGGACACAAATCCAACATTAGAAATGGTGATGCTCAAAAATCAGTGGCAGAGATTTCAATCATCATGCAATCATGCAACCTCTGGTCCTACAATCTATGATTTACAAGTAGCAGTTCTCAAAACAAAACAAAGGGAGATTGGAAAGCAAAGCAGCCAAATTGGGATGTATTCACCAATTCCAATTCATTAACAGAGGCATGAACAGAAATAATGCACAAGTCCTTGCAACTGCACATATAATGAAAGAAATCTCCTTAGAGAAGATTTTGATTCCAAGGAAACTGACTTTTGGTAAGCAGATGTATTGCTTTCACACCAGTACTAACAGACCAGCTACTTGAAAGACCTGTATCATCTTACAGAACTCTCTGAAGATTTGTGGACATGGTCTCAATTTGCATCCTTTTATAACCTATTATATTCTGTCACACTCCACAACTGCGTGACTGTGCTTAAATGCCTGTGGCTTTAATACTCCATCAGTGCATATGAAGAAATGGGTTGATATCCACAAAAGCTCAGGCTGAAATGAATCAGTTTGTCTCAAGGGTGCTGCTAGAGTCTCTCCCTACACACTTGTTTCTTTTTTTCTTCTTTTTTATACTGGAAAAGTCTAATGTGGCTGTTTAAGAAGGGTGGAAAAGTCATCAAATTAAAATTGGACCAAAGGAAATGAAAAGTTGAGCAGCCCCCCCCCCAATCTGTGTTTTCAAACTGAGCATAAAATCCAGAAGAAAGGTTCATTAAAATTGGGCTCTATCCAATATTATTTTTGTTAAGTTATTCCTCTTCTCTAAGAGCAGTGGAGAAGAGGAATAATTTAACAAAAATGCTATTGGATGGAGCCCAATTTTAATAAACTTTTCTTCTGGATTTTATGCTTTCTCTGAAAACATAGATGGGAGGGAGCTGCTCAACATTTCATCCCCCTTCATTTAGTTTTAATTTGATGACTTCCCCATGCTTCTCAAAGAGATAGTCACATTAGTCTATTTCAGTATAAAAAGTTGGGAAGGGTGGGGAGAGAATCTAGGGCAGTGAAGTGGCCTTAATAGCCTAAAGGCACCAGCTCCTGTCTTATCTTGGAAGCTAAGCAGGGTCAGACCTGGTTAGTACTTGAATGGGAGACCACCAACAAATACCAGGTGCTGTAGGCTATATTTCAAAGGAAAGAACTGACAAAACCACCTCTGAGTATTCCTTGTCTAAAAAAACCCTATGAAATTCATGGGGTCACCTTAAGTCAATAGGCGACTTGAAGGCACATACACACAAGGGCAGTAAAGTTTGGAAAGTGATGAGATCCAAATAGCAACAGTAATTTGAGGCAGGATTGATAAATTTGGCACCATCTTGAAGTTAAATTGAAAAAGGCAAGTGGGAGTATATTTTGAAAAGAATTTGAAGAATAAAAATATTGATCTTGAAACAGAGAAGTAAATTCTAATTGTATGCATGTTTAGTTTATTCAGAAGTGATTCCTATGGCATAATGGAGCTTACTCAAAGATGAATGCACACAGTGATCCTTACGAAGCAATTTCTAATCATGTCTAGTCAGAATTTCCCTTAATTAATTAATTACTTAAGCATTTACAGTTGCCCCTCCACATTCGCGAACTTGACATTCGCGGTTTTGGTTATTCGCGGTTTTGGGAGGGCCCCCCGGGCCCCCCAAAAACCGTGACACGGGGCCTCCAGAGGCCCCGTGAAAGACCTGGAGGGAGCGGGGAGGCCTGGGGAGGCCTCCACGGGGCCCCCGGAGGTGCTCCGGAGGCCACATGAAGGCCTGGGGAGGGGTGGTGAGGCCTTCGCGGGACCCCCGGAGGCCCTCTGGAGGCCCCGCGAAGGCCTGGGGAGGGGTGGCAAGGCCTTCGCGGGACCCCCGGAGGCCCTCCGGAGGCCCCGCGAAGACCTGGGGAGGGGTGGCGAGGCCTTCGCGGGACCCCCGGAGGCCCTCCGGAGGCCCCGCGAAGACCTGGGGAGGGGTGGCGAGGCCTTCGCAGGACCCCCAGAGGCCCTCCGGAGGCCCCGCGAAGGCCTGGGGAGGGGTGGCGAGGCCTTCGCTGGACCCCCGGAGGCCCTCCGGAGGCCCCGCGATGGCCTGGGGAGGGGTGGCGAGGCCTTCGCGGGACCCCCGGAGGCCCTCCGGAGGCCCCGCGAAGGCCTGGGGAGGGGTGGCGAGGCCTTCGCGGGACCCCCGGAGGCCCTCCGGAGGCCCCGCGAAGGCCTGGGGAGGGGTGGCGAGGCCTTCGCGGGACCCCCGGAGACCCTCCAGAGGCCCCGCGAAGGCCTGGGGAGGGGTGGCGAGGCCTTCGCGGGACCCCTGGAGGCCCTCCGGAGGCCCCGCGAAGGCTTGGGGAGGGGTGGCGAGGCCTTCGCAGGACCCCCGGAGGCCCTCCGGAGGCCCCGCGAAGGCCTGGGGATGGGTGGCGAGGCCTTCGCGGGACCCCCAGAGGCCCTCCGGAGGCCCCGCGAAGGCCTGGGGAGGGAGGGCCGGGGAGACCTCCGTGGGGCCTAGCAAGGCCCCGCGAAGGCCTGGGGAGGGAGGTAGGAAGGGCCGAGGAGACCTCCTGGCCTAGAAAGGCCCCGGGAAGGCCTGGGGAGGGAGGGAGGAAGGGCCGGGGAGACCTCCGTGGGGCCTAGCAAGGCCCCGCGAAGGCCTGGGGAGGGAGGGAGGAAGGGCCGGGGAGACCTCTGTGGGGCCTAGCAAGGCCCCGCGAAGGCCTGGGGAGGGAGGGGGAGGGGAGTAGTTATTCGCGGATTTTTCACATTCGCGGGGGTCCGCGGAACAGAACCCCCGCGAATGTGAAGGGACGACTGTATCTATTTCTTGTCAGTCCATCAGGAACCACAAGGCAATGCACATGTATAAAAACATTTAAAACATTATATACACAAATAAAGCCTTTCGACAAAAAAGCCCCAACAACTCCTCAGATCTTTAAAATCACCTTCTGGGAATGTTTATCCAAGACGGTCCAGAAGCACTGCAAAGTAGTGCTCTCAAGCCCCATAGCATAGCAGCTTAGAAGGCAAGTATGATCAGTTGTATCATACAGTATGCCACGGAGAGCTCCAGCAGAACCACCAGAGATACTCACCCCCCCCATCTAGTTCCTGATGTAGGTAATCCAGAAAGGTGACTAAGTGTGTTTATGTTTCATAACCAAGCTTGGACCCAAATTGGAATGGATTCTGATAAACTGTTTCATCCAACAAAGCCCAAGATGTGCTGCCATCACTTGCGAATAAGACTGTACTTTTAAAAGGGATATAAGAAACTGGCCAATAATTATCTCAGGATGAGGGAGAGGTCCAGTGATGGTCTCTTCAACAGCGATCTTACAATTGCTTTTTAAAGAGAGCTTGTAACACAGCCCTGTTTCAAAAAATTGGCAGTCTGAACCAGCCAAATGACCAGGTCTCCTCTGGCAGCTCTAATCAACCAGGATGGACATGGGTCTTACAGACAAATTGTTAGCCTCTCTTCTCCATTAAACTTGTACAAACTATGTTGAAAAAAAATGAAACTCATCCATCAAAAATGGACAATTGTATGCTTCAGTTATTACCCCAGACTCTACCTCCAATAGGGAGACCAACTGAGAAAGAGTCCAAGTGATTTTCTCTGCAAAAATGTTTAGTAAATTTGTCTTTTCTGAGTGTTATTCTCAGGCTAAATGCATATACTGTATTTTAACTCACAGGCTGTGTCTTATTTCAAGGCTGTGCTTGTGTACTGTTGCAGCTTTAATAAACTATGCAGAACTGAAAGATTCAAACATTTAGGGAGAAAAAACACACACAAATAAGCCAAATAAGTCACTATTTATTTCTAAAGCTTAGTACACAAACCTGCTCTAATTAGAATAATGAGATAATGATGTTTGTGGAAGAGAGGGTGTATTTCAAATAGATGAGATTATTTGCATGGAATCTTCGTGAATGAACATTTTTGTTCATAAACCATAATATGCAGAGAAGTAAAAAGGTATCAAATATTTGAAGGAAAGTTCTCTCTGCCTGCGCATTTATATAAAACCTTTCCATAGTGTGATATGAATGAAAGCAAAATAAATAAAAGGAAAATAAAAATACAGACTCATGTCAACATTTGGACTACATAATGCTAACCTGTACTTTAAAAATACATACACGCATGCACACGGACACACACCATGGAGATAGATTCCTAAGACTAATTTTTCCATAGTGAGAATATTATTTTTGGCACGCAGCTTTTCTAAACAGCATAAATACTCCTCATAGAATTTGAGGAGATCCTGCATCAGTCCTCCATATTCAGAAGGAGGGGGGACTCTAAATACTCCGCGGGAAAAGCCTTAGCGGCTTTCCCCATATTTTTGTTAAAACTCTGAAGGAAATGCGCATTCCCACTTTCTGGGACAACCAAGTTGCTTTGCTGCACAATCTCGATAACAGCAGAAGTGAAAAGCTGATTGGTCAGATGTATGTAGGAGGTGGAGCTTGCCAGCAATGCAAGGGCCCAGAACTGTCATGTTAGATTTTTGCCATACCGATCGTGTGATGAGGTGACAAAACATCCTCCCACCCTTTCTTTTTACTGTTTCTTTAAGCAGAATATCACATTTCCGCACGTTGGATTTACTTTTTTTTTTTAATAGTGTTCAGCAGCAACTACTGGTGACAATAAAAATGCGAGTTATTCACTCGCGCCCACCATCTTGATTCACAGGCATGCCTGTTTGAACAACAAACGCATATGGCTTCGCATGCCTGCAATCTTGGGGAAAAAACATGGGGGCCAGTTACAAGGTAGAATAAAGTACGTGAAATTCCGGATTGCTGTTCTTTCGCACCAGCGCTGCATAGTTCACATGGTTTATTGCTAAATTGGAAGATCCAGTGAGCTTTTGGCCTTTCTTATTCACACAAACAATGGTGGGGGGCATGGCCTCCAGATCACCGTCATTAAAGTCAGGCAGGAGGCAGAGAGGAAGCGAGGAGGGGGGCAGTCCGGGGGGGAAAGAGAGTAGCTTCATCTGAGCCAGAGAAAACCAGATAAATCAACCAACAAAGGAGGGAGACCACGGGGTAGGGGAGAGGAATAATGACAAAGGAGGGAAGGGAAGCAGCCGATTCCCTTCTCTTCATCCTTGCCAGCTGAGCAGACTGCTTCTCTCACTCTCTCTCTCTCTGTCTGTCTCTCTCTCTCGCACACACACACACGAACACGATTGCTGCAGGGCAAGCTAGCGATCAGCCGGTGAAGCAGATCACTCTCTCTCTCTCTCATACACACACACAGAGAGAGAGAGAGAGAGAGAGGGAGAGATGAACAGTAATTATTCTAGAAAGCAAGCCGGCTGGCTGGATCTTTTCCTTTTGAGACTCATCTCTTGCAAGTCCACCTCCCCTCCTTGGTCACTCCAACCAATCAAGGCTCAGCTCTCCTCTGGCTGTTTCGGAAAGACTGCTCAGTAGTTCCCACTGCCATAAGTGAAAAGCTAGTTCACACAGTCGAAAGTGCGCTACCTTGCGCTACTTTTCAAAAAAGACGGGGGAAATAGCGAAAGCTGATACTGCATGACTTATGGGGTTTTTTGCCCCCCTTCTGAATATGGCAGCTTGGATCCGAAAGATGTGGGAACTATTAGGACTCTTTGCAAATTCTTAGAGGATTTATTTTGCCATGTAAACGGCCCCATGGAGACAGATGAAAGCTGCTGTGAATTGGTATTAGTGCACATCAATCCATAATTTTCTTTGTGGTCTCTGTGAATCACACAGCTGGGTTACTCCTGTGCCTGCGCAGAGCTTCAGAACCTTCTAGAATCGCTAGGCAGAATGTGCTTTGATACATTTTTGGCAGTAACTCCGCCCATCCTAACGGTCCCTTATAAGGGCTTCCCACCTAAATCCCCTCAGTTCCTTTCTTTCCACTGCGTTAGCAGCTTGAAGGAACCTCTGTTCGCTAGGTGTTTTTTCTCTCATCGTTCTGGTTTGACTTGGCTTTGGCTCTTTGATGACGATTTTCGCTTTCTCCTACTGGTTTTGGTATTCGGCTTCTGATCACTCTGGTTTTTGACCTATTTCTAGCTTTTGACTACGATTTTGGCTTACTCCTTCAGCTTTGGCATTACCTCAGATATTGTTACTGACCTCGGACTGGCTTTGACTACGATCCCTTCCTTGTGATTGTTATTATTATTATTGTGAGTAAAATGTCTGGCAAAGGAGCTTTCAAGCGCTGCGTTATTTGTCAAGCAAAACTTCCAGTTGCGGATGGTCATTCCCGCTGTTTAATCTGTTTGGGAGAGGCTCACAGTGTCGACGCATGCGTCCATTGTAAGGCGTTTACACCACAGGCTCGAAAACACAGGCTCTCACGCCTGAAGTCCTTTCTTTATGAGAAGGCCTTGCTCCCTGCCTCTGCTCCAGCCTCTACCTCTGTTTCGGCTCCCCTCTCCGAGCCTTGAGGCCGTGAACGATCTTGGTCCCATCCGTCTACTGGACAAAAACTTCGTCGGTCCCGAAGTCCGTCTAGGTGCTGCTCCACCACATCTGGTCCTGAGGCTCTCCATTCCTCCCTTTGACGTGCATCGTCGGATTTGACTCGGGACCGTTTGACACTGGTTCGAGAGCAAGTCCCTTAGACATCCAAGGATGCCGCTCGAGAGAAGACTCCGTCCACTACTGAAGCCCATCCATCTGCTGATTCTGCTTCTTCCTCTCAACCACTGAAGAAAAAGAGGAAGGAGAAGCATTTGTCCAAGCATGACCCTGGCAAATCTAAAGAGAAGGCCAAAAAATCCAAGCCTGGGGAGCGGGCGGTCCCGGAGATTCCCCCTCGCCAGTCATCGGAGGTCGAGGGTACGTTTGTACGCCCACTATCGGTATCCACCACTACGGAGCCTGAACCTTGGCGTTCACGTACCCTGTTGGGTTCAGTGGAGGTTGTGACAGTTGAGCTTCTGCCTGCTACTGATATCGTTTGTCCCCCTGTGCACCCGGAGACATCCCCAGCTCTGGTCGTGTCAAGGGCTCAATTACTGGAAAGCCATTCTTCGGATGTGGAGGTTGAGGTTATCGAATCTGAAGATGTGCCTCAAGGTCATGTACCTGCCATCAGAGATGATGTCCCGGCTTACTCTGCTTATGATCTGGCCCAATCCATCTGCAGGGCAGGTTTCGGGTCACCTACCGGTTTGCAGATTTTCACCCCGAGGGGTGAGGTCCTTGACACCACGATTATGGGTCACTCGATTGCTCGGTCCTGATGTCCTGTCAGTATGGATGCTGCGATGAAAAAGGATGCTGTGATCCAGGTCTCTCTGCCTGAACGCCGTCCTCTGCCTCGAACCCCTCCGACTTTGCAGCCTCATTCCCCCACACCGTCACGGGCCCGTAGTCCCTCACCAGATATGTCAACTTCATCCTCTGCCACGTCTTGGGACCTTTACAGGCCCTATCTACCTTCACTGAAGATGGAATTGATGGAAGATGACGCTCGTGCCTTTGGAGAACAGATGATTAGAATGTCTCATGTGCTGGACTTGAAATTGGAGGAGCGAGCAGCTGATCCCGTGGATCCAATTTTTCAACGGATCCAATCAAAGGTACCCCCGTCGGCTTCCATCCCGGTGCTCCCCTCCCTGCTCAAGATCACACAGGGGTCCTGGGAAAACCCCTCCTCTATACAGTCGACATCTAAAAAGATAGACCGACTGTACCTGGTTGGTGGTGACCATGTTGACTGGCTACAGAACCACCCAAAGCCGAATTCTGTGGTCATCGAGGTTGCTCAGAATAAGAAGCAATGCCGACCCCTATCATCCCCACCAGACTCAGAGGGCAGGAAGTTAGACATAGTCGGGAAGAAAATCTACTCGGCAGCCGGTCTGAGCTTTCGTGTAGCAAACTATTCGGCATGCGTGGGAGCATACCAACAGGTCCTATGGGAGAGAATGAGCCACCTCATACAGGACCTCCCAGAGGAGCGACGTCGTATGGCAGAAGCCATACAGTCTGAGGTCCAGTCCATTGTGGGACTTCAGATGAATTCGGCCCGCCATGTCGCAGACTGCGCAGTGAAAACCATCACTGGTTCCATTGCGCTGCGTCGACATGCATGGTTACACTCCTCGAGTCTTACACCTCAAGCATCGGCTACCATAGAGGATCTTCCCTTCGATGAATCGGGCTTGTTTAATGGATCAACCGATGAAAAATTAGAGTTTACCCAAAAGATGAGGACCACTGCCAGGAAATATGGTATGGGCTCCACCTCTACCTCTCAATACCGTCCTAGAGGCAGATATTCCTGGCAAGCCCCATCGTACGGCCAACAGTTCTGGCGAGGGTACTCTGGCCAATCCTATCGTCGGTCCCGTTATGTTCCCTCTCCCTCTCCGGCCTCATCGGTGAGGAGCCAGGGCTCGGGTTCCAGATATCGCCAACCATCGCGGCAGAGATGATACTGCATGACTTATGGGGTTTTTTTTTGCCCCCCCTTCTGAATATGGCGACTTTGATCCGAAAGATGTGGGAACTATTAGGACTCTTTGCAAATTCTTAGAGGATTTATTTTGCCATGTAAACGGCCCCATGGAGACAGATGAAAGCTGCTGTGAATTGGTATTAGTGCACATCAATCCATATTTTATTGCCTTGTATAGTTGAGCCCAGGGTTGCTAAAAATTAACTTATTGTACCTGTTGGGTAGGGTTTTTTTTTTTTTTTTAAAAAGTGGGGTGATTCTTTTGTCCATCCTGGAACTTTAAAGAAGGGAGACTGGCTAGCCACTCTCGATCTCAAGGATATGTAGTTCCATGTTGGCATTTGAGAGTGTCACCATCGTTTCCTGTCATTCTCCATTTGAGGAAAGCTTTTTCCAGTTTTGGGTTCTACTCTTTAGATATCACATCTACGGCAGACTGAGTGCATCACATTCTGATTTTTAATTGCAAACACCATCTTAGCATGGAATTGCCAGACAACAAAAGTTCTGCTGCTTCTCAGAGACTTAGCTGACCTAAAATAGCAATTTGTGTGGTACAACCACATCCTTAGCTTTAAGTGGCTTTGTTTTTGACGTTTGAGAGATATTTCCCCTCACTATGAACCCTCCAAAGAAACAGAGAACTAGCCTCGTATACATCTATAAAGGTTTTTGATGTCATACACAAAACTGTACTCGACAGCATGTTAAACCAGTCACAGGCACCTGGTTGGGTTAGTGTGTGAAGAGAATGTTGGACGACATATGTCTCTAGTTAGATCCATTACAGATGTCACATTCAGACATCCACAAATGTATTGATAATACTATCATGCCTAATGCATATCTGCAGAAATGTTCCAGGCCTGGTTAAAAGCAAGCAAACTAAATGGGGAGGGGCTGGCTTTACTTTAAACAAATAGTGAACAAGAGTTAACAGGTTGTATAGCTAGACCTTATTCAAAGTCTATAGGAGCCTGTAGAACAGGGATGGTCTGCATTTGGCCTATGCATAAATGCTGCCTTGTGCTTAATTTTGCCTACCACCACCACCACCTCCATGATATATCTAGAGTGTAAGGAGGACTAAAACATTTCCATTGCTTTCAACAATGAGGCTTGTGAAGTTTTAGTCTTTGAACCAAAACATTTTTTTTTCAAAAATGTGGAAAGATATGGACAGAGATGTTTCCTGGTTGGCAACACTTGATATGGCAAGAACCTATTGAAACATACCCTTACAAAATGCATTGCTATGGTTCATGAGAGACTTTCAGAGGCATAATGCCAGGTAATAGTAAGAAATTTTTTTAATTATTTTTATTTTTTATTTTTATTATTATTTTAATAAATAAATAAATAAAAGTAAGAAATTGTTTCTACCCAGTATTTCATCCTGTCCTTTTTAGCTGTACCTCCCTCTGTATAGCTAGCTGCCCACAGCAAGATATTTAGGTCAATGACAGGTGAAAAATTAAGCCCAGTGCTGTTAAACTGCTGATGTAAATGTGTACATTTTTATCATTCAAAATGACTTTTCCCCTCCCCTTTTTGTTCAGCACCTCTTTCCTCACTCAGTTATGTATTCAAGTATGAAATAGATGTAGCTTATACAGAGAATGTAAAATCCCATGCTTTCATTCCTGTTACTCCCTTGCTGTCTCCTATAGTTTAAATTTACCAGAGGGGGAGGAGGGTCAGAAATTAATGTTCTTAAAAACTTCTAAGAGAAACTCAAGAAGCACAAACAAGATAAATACAAGAACAAACAAATTACAAGCAGCTCCTGAATCCCTCCCTCCCTTTCTCTCTTTTGTTTTTTAGATTTTATTTTACATTGTTGTTGTGGGTTTTTTTTTTAAGAAAAAAAGACAGGAAAAGCCATGAATGCTTTTCTCACATACTTTTTGCTCTTTTTGGCCCCCTCCTTCACAATATGGTGAGACAATGCAGGATCCCATTAAGACAGCTCGTTTTCCAAGCTATTTCTGTGTGGAGTATTTTCAACGTATAGACAACCCCCAAGTCTTCATTGTTTTCTGCTAGTAGTATGGTGTCATCTGCATATCTTAAGATTGTTGATATTCCTTCCTCTGATCTTCACTTCTCCTTTCTCCAAGTCTTAACTTGCTCTGTGTATGATATATGGTAATAGGGTGATAGGATGCAGCCTTGCCTGACCCCCTTTCCAATTGGGAACCATTCTGTTTATCTGTATTCTGTTCTAATAGTAGCCTCCTGACTGGAGAATAGATTATGCACCAGGACAATCAGATGTAATGGTACACCCATTTCTTTAAGATTAATCCATAGTTTTTTTGTGATCTCTGTCCCTTGGTGGCTGTTACTAAATCACTGAAGAGATTAAAAATAATAATAATAAAAAAATAATAATTAAAAAACCTGAGAAACTTTATTGGGGAGAAACAAATGAGACCGTGTAAGGATCTTAAAGCATAACTGCATCTGGCAATAAAATGTGGAGGGGAGCAAAATGATTAAATACATTCACATATACTATCATAACCCATGTCAGAAATATACCCACAAATAACAGAAATGTGCCACACTTTATAGCATGTTTTTAAAAAGGAGGAAATTGTAGCAGCATTTTGGCAAGAGAGCAGCTAGAATATAAATTAACTTGTATGGCAGAAATCAACACAGATCTCCAATATGGATGAGCCCTATCAGCCTATGAAGCTGTTGTAGTCTTTAGGAAGAAAACTCAAGGAGCACACAGAAGGTTATATTGCAGTGCATGCAGTAATAGAAAAGATAACTGGGGAAGTACAGTACTGAAAGTGCTTGAGAGAGGAATAGATGTTAGCATTAAGTTAAGTATCATATGATAAACCATTTGCAGTCTATCATATATACATACATTTCTTTGGTCTCACTATCACTAGTCAGGGATTTTGAAGGATTGGCTATATGCGCAACAAAACTCACATAGTCCCTTTGGCTCTTCGTCCTCCTGAAAACTTCCTCTGGGAGATCTGATCCAATGTAACAAAATGGCCTAAATCTTTCTCTGCCCACCATTTCTTCACTCCCAAAGTGGGTTGTCCTGGGCAAAAAAAGATCTAATGGAATCAGTTATATTTGTGAGTAAACTTGTCAGACTGGCAGATGTTAACAATAAAATCAAAATGGCTTCTTTTTCCCATTGCTTAGATTCTAATTTTGCTAATATCAAAATAAGGTTTTCCAGAGGGGAAATGCCCAAGGCAAAATTAACAAAATCTTCACTGTTTATGTTTATTTTATTTATTTATTTATTTACTTATTTTTTATATGCTATCTTTCTTCCAAAGTGGGACCCAAGGCAGCTCACAAAAGGTGTCAATTAAAATACATCAATATAATTTAAAACAATTAAAATAATAATTTAAAAAATAAAATTATTTAAAACATATAAAAGTTAAAAACAACAAACAACACCCCCCCCCAATCCCAATAAAAAGCCAAAAGGTTTTTGCCTACTGGCAAAAGAAAAGGAGAGTGGGATCCAGGGAGCTTCACCAAGCAAGCCTATGATGGTGGTGGGACTGAGAGAAAGCCTTCCCCTGAAGATCTTAGGATCATTGCATGTTCATAGGGGGAAATATGGTCTTTCAGATAGTCTGGACCCAAGCTGTATAGGGCATTACAGGACATGACCAGCACTTTGAATTGTGTCCGGAAATGAACTGATAGCCAGTGAAACTGTTCTAACAAGGGAGTTATATGTTCTCTACCAATTGATTTATTTTAGTTGGTTAAGCATGGCCTTGAGGAATTTTAATGGTGTAGTGAAATAGTCTTCAGTTGTCTTGAAAAGATATTAACTGAAGAACTTCTGTTCCTGCAGGAGGTTTATGGAAACCCATCTGAGAATAATTCCTAGTGAAGCATTCTCCAATCTTCCCAACATCTCCAGGATGTAAGTATTCCCCACCCCCATATTTCTTAATAATGAAAACAACCTTGCCGCCTCAGATCCATTCATTCATCATGCTACAGGGCCTGTCCAAAGCATTCTGCTATCACAGGCAGAGCAGTAAATGGTTTCCCTCAAGAAACCAAAGTCAAAGCTCATAGGACTCTGTATAGCGGCAAAGAATTGCATTCTCTGTTGCTCATTCTCAAGTTCCAGCATTCTTTTATCCACATTGCTTTATCAATGATTGTATCTCTGGCTTAAATCCCACATCAGTAGGCATACTCTATGTCTTGCACATAGCTATGACTCTGTAGTTATGTTCCCCCAAACACAATCAAAACAGTGTTGTTGGAAAACAAGGGCACCAGCAGAGATGCATCCAGCTATTTTCCTTTAGATAAACATTTATCAACAGGCATCCCTTGCAGTCCATCCAGCTACAGAAAAATACCTGGATTCATGCACACTAATCCCCCTGCTCTTCAACAACACAGAGATGGCCATGTGGGGGAGGCTGTATAACTTTAAAGTTGGGTTTGAGGAGCATAGTGGTCATTGCATAGTTTGTTGAGAATTTTGACCTCTGCAACAACCCCAACAGTGGATTATAATATTGTACGCTGCACTTACGCTATTGTAACTTACTAACAGTTTTAAAGAAAGCCGAGCCCAGCATCCTAACAGAGATCACAGCATACAAGCATGTGACAACCCTTTCTTCCTCTATCATAATGCTGATGAAAAGTGTCCTTTCATCAGCTGCTATATTAATTCAGAAGGAATGCTGTATTCTTGTCAGCATTAATTGTCACGTGTATAGTAGGGCCTGTGTGGTGTAGTGGTTTGAGTGTTGGTTTGAGTGTTGGGTACTAGGACACTGGGAAATCAAGGTTCAAATCCCCACTCGTCCATGGAAGCCTACTGTGACCTTGAACAAGTCACACTTTCTCAGCCACAGAAGAAGGCAAGGGCAACCCCCCTCTGAACAAATTCTGCCAAGAAAAGCCTATGATAGGGTCTCCATAAAGTCAAAAATGACTTGAAGGCAGACAGCAACAACAAGCAGGGAAGAACATAGAGTAAGCATTAAATGGATGTCAGTGGAGAACTATGTGGCAGTGAAGCTTTGACAGTGTGATGACACAGGATATTTGCAAATGTTCTGTTCAGGGACCAATGCTGTTAGAAAGTTTTCAGTTCATCTTCTGTGAAAGAATGCAAAATTGGGATTAAAACTTCACAGAGGCCCCCTGTACTTTGATATGCAGAATGAAATCAGATGTGCATCCAAAGAAGAAAGTGTAGTGACGTGCGGCTTCAGTTATTCTCATAAATACATGTTCCATTCATGATGAAGATCTAACATTTCTGCTTACTCTAAATGGCTGAACACTAAAATAGTTGATCATGGAACGGACCAGAGAGGTGATGCCGGAATTAATACTAAATTGCTTCCAAGAGCTAGTGACAAGTACTGTAATTGACCAGCTGGAAACAGTGACTATAGTGCTACCAAATTTAATTTATATCTAAGTGGGAAAATTACCAAGGAATTCCAACAGAGTCACTTTTGCCTTACCTCAAAAATTAGGGCGTCGGTAAAAAGGAAGTTGAAAGAGAAAGTCAAGAGGATAATATCCTTCTGAATCATTGGAGGTTACTAAAAACCACAATAATAGAAACATAGTTAGAATGTACTGGATACCATACCCTTCAGTGGTCCCGATTTGGCAGGGATAGTCACGATTAGTATTCTGTCATCCCACTTTTTCAGCTACATTTAAGATGTCCCAGTTTTTCTCCCCTCTTCCCACTTTCCCCTATTGTTCTCACCTTAGTTTGCTTGCTGCAAACTGAGTTCAAGCTGCAAAAGTAGTTTGCACCCTATTAAGTCAGCAGGAAAGAGAGAAAAGGAAGGGATAGAATCTTGCCCTTCCCACTAGGCTTAGGCAAAAGCAAATTGCTGCAGCCTCTCATAACTTGTGTGTTCTTCCTCACTGATAACTTGTGCCCATTTGACCACACTCTGATGTTGCTTGGCCACTCATGTCCCAGTTTTCATCTGTGAAATATTGGACATTATGGTATACCTTTGACTGATGAGTCATTCACACGTGGGGTAAAAATCCAGATGAAATTAGGACTCCTTTGGCCCAGAGTTGTGACACATGAAATTTGGGCTACTCTGGCCCAGATTTAAGCACCACACTCTGGCCAAAGCCCGAATCTTCATTCAGATTTTTACTTGCTATCAGTGGACAGCGGCTACCGCTGGGGCTTAGTGTCTAGTTCCTATTATACTCTGAACCCAGTGGCTTCAGGAAGAATGGGTGGTAGCCTCCTGATGGGGTGGTGCTGCCCATTCTGGCTTCAAGAGTGGTTATTGCTGTGACTTTGCTTTTACAGAGAGCTCTGTGAAAGCAAACCCCTAGTACTATCTGCTCTCTCTTGAAGCCAGAACAGACAGTGCCTTCCCCATTGGCAAGCTAGCACCTGTTCTGGTATCAGAGAGAGTGGCTAGCAATGTGGGGTTGCTTTCAAAGAGCTTTTGAGCTCCGTGAAAGCAAAGCCACAGCGATAACTGCTCTCTCTTGAAGCCGTAACAGGCGGCATCCCCCCCCCATTATGATTTATCCCTGTGGCTTTGCTTTTATGGAGCTCAAGAGGGGTGGGATGCCGCCCATTCTGGCTTCAAGGGAGAGCGGCTATTGCTGTGGGCACCAAGGAGGGGGGGAACGGCGGTGCCTCAGGCAGCGCTTGTGCTTCCTCTCCTCCCCACGTTTCCCAAATCCAGAGCAGATGATCACATGACAGTTTTCTCCAGAGTTTCAAGTAAAAACTGTGGTTTTCTAAAAGCCATATTAAGTGTGGTATTCCCTGAGTCTGGTGAGAATAGAGCCGTACATCATGTGCCCTTTTCACACCAGATTTGGGGGAAATGCTGCACGCTGTGTGGCATTATCAGGCCAGAGTTGGGGGAATTTGCTTTTTTTTAAATAGTGTGAATGCCCTGTAAGAAAACAACCACAAAATCCAAAAGCTCGCCACAATGATTAGTGAGCAATGCCATGATAGATATTAGAGAAAATACTTCTTTTAGTGTATAGAAGTCTTGTGCAAGTATAGAAAACAAAAAAAAAGAACAAAAAGTTGCACATGGGAAATGCAAAGCAACAATAAGTGGTGGGGAAAGGATTTTGAGGAGCTTATACCAAGTAATATTATGGCATTGCAAAAATAAAATAAAACATAACAAAAAGAAACATAAGCCAAAAACTGGCTAGGGAGGCAGTTGGACCTCTTGATGACAATAAAGCTAAAAGAGTACTAAAGGAGGATATGGATATTGCAAAAAAGCTGAACGAAGACTGTAGTTTTCCAGTTTGGAAGATATAGGGTAGATACATGCACTGAATTCATCTTTTCAGAATGGACATTTGAGCAGCGGAGGCAAATAGTGGTTGGCAATAGATGAGATTTGGGGCCTTATTGATAAAACGAAAATAAATCACCAGCACCAGATGGTATCCATCCTAATGTTTTTTTAAAGACTCAAACATGAAATTAGTGGTCTTTTCCAGCAGCGTGGGGAGGTAGTCATCGAATCATAGAATTGTAGACTTGGAAGAGACCAGAAGGGCCATCAAGTCCAACCCCCTGCAATGCAGGAATCACGATCAAAGCATCCCTGACAGATGGCCATCCAGCCTCTGTTTAAAGACCTCCAAGGAAGGAGACCCCACCACGCTCCGAGGGAGTGTGTTCCACTGTCTAACAGCTCTTACTGTCAGAAAGTTCCCCCTAATGTTGAGGTGGAATCTCTGTTCCTGGAGCTTGCATCCATTGCTCCGTGTTCCAGTCTCTGGTGCAGCAGAAAACAAGCTTGCTCCATCCTCAATGTGACACCCCTTCAAATACTTGAACAGGGCTATCATATTGCCCCTTAACTGTCTCTTTTCCAGGCTAAACGAACCCAGCTCCATAAGTCTTTCCTCATAAGGTGTGGTTTCCAGACTTTTCACAATTTTAGTCGCCCTCCTCTGGACACGCTCCAATTTGGAAATATCCTTTTTGAATTGTGGTGCCCAGAACTGGACCCAGTATTCTAGGTGAGGCCTGACCAAGGCAGATTAGAGTGGCACTATTACTTCCCTTGATCTAGACACTGTATTTCTATTGATGCAGCCCAAAGTCGCATTGGCCTTTTTAGCTGCCGCATCACACTGTTGACTCATGTTCAACTTGGGGTCTACTAGGACTCCTAGATCCCTTTCGCACGTAGTCTCATTCAGCCAGGTCTCCCCCATCCTATATCTATGCATTTTGTTTTTCCACCCTAAGTGCAGTACCTTACATTTCTCTTCCCTTGATCTGGACACTGTATTTCTATTGATGCAGCCCAAAATCGCATTGGCCTTTTTAGCTGCCGCATCACACTGTTGACTCATGTTCAACTTGGGGTCTACTAGGACTCCTAGATCCCTTTCGCACGTAGTCTCATTCAGCCAGGTCTCCCCCATCCTATATCTATGCATTTTGTTTTTCCACCCTAAGTGCAGTACCTTACATTTCTCTTCCCTTGATCTGGACACTGTATTTCTATTGATGCAGCCCAAAATCGCATTGGCCTTTTTAGCTGCCGCATCACACTGTTGACTCATGTTCAACTTGGGGTCTACTAGGACTCCTAGATCCCTTTCGCATGTAGTCTCGTTCAGCCAGGTCTCCCCCATCCTATATCTATGCATTTTGTTTTTCCACCCTAAGTGCAGTACCTTATATTTCTCTATATTGAATTTCATTTTGTTAGCTTTGGCCCAGCTTTCTAGTCTATTCAGGTCATTTTGAATTGTGATCCTGTCCTCTAGGGTATTAGCTACTCCTCCTAATTTGGTGTCATCTGCAAATTTGATAAGTATGCCCTCTATTCCCTCATCCAAGTCATTGATAAAGATGTTGAATAGCACTGGGCCCAGGACAGAGCCCTGTGGTACCCCACTGGTCACATCTTTCCAAGATGAAGAGGAGCCACTGCTGAGCACCCTTTGGGTTCAGCCGGTCAACCAGTTACAAATCCATTGAACAGTTAACTTGTCTAGCCCATATTTTACAAGCTTGTTTGCAAGAATGTCATGGGGAACCTTGTCAAAGGCCTTACTGAAATCAAGGTATGTGATATCCATGGTGTTCCCTTCATCTACCAAGCTGATTTTTTGTCAAAAAAAGAGATCAGATTAGTCTGGCATGACTTGTTTCTCTGAAACCCATGTTGAATTTTTGTGATTATGGCATTGCCTTCTAAATGTTCACAGACTCGCTGTTTAATGATCTGCTCTAGAATCTTCCCTGGTATTGATGTCAGACTAACTGGACGATAATTGTTGGGATCCTCTTTTTTTCCCTTTTTGAAGATGGGGACAATGTTTGCCCTCCTCCAGTCTGTTGGGACTTCTCCTGTTCTCCATGAGTTCTCAAAGATTATTGCCAATGGCTCTGAGATTACATTTGCCAGCTCTTTTAATACCCTTGGATGTAATTCGTCTGGTCCTGGAGATTTAAATTCATTTAGATTAAGAAGGTATTCCTGTACTACCTCTTTGCTTATTCTGTGCTGGATTTCCCCTGTTGTGTCTTCTGTACTTTTATCCTCAGGTTGATCACCCTTTTCCTTTTTCTGAAAACACTGAGTCAAAGAAGGTGTTGAGTAATTCTGCCTTTTCTCTGTCCCCTGTTAGCATTTTGCCATCCTCTTGACGTAGTGGCCCTACTATTTATTTCTTCTTCCTTTTGCTGCAGACATACCCCCCCAAAACCCTTTTTATTGTTCTTAACCTCTCTAGCGAGCCTGAGCTCATTCTGCGCTTTAGCTTTTCTGACTTTACTCCTACACATGTTCGCTATCTGTTTGAATTCTTCTTTGGTGATTTCTCCCTTTTTCCATTCCCTATACATGTTCCATTTAAAACTTAGCTCCGTTGAAAGTTGTTTAGTCATCCATCCTGGTTTCTTGAGACGCCTCCCATTTTTCTTCCTCATTGGTATTGTTTGAAACTGTGCCTTCAGTATCTCCCTTTTGAGAAAGTCCCATCCGTCTTGAAGTCCCTTCTCTTTTAGTATTCCTGACCATGGGATCACCCCCAGTATTTCCCTGAGTTCATTGAAATCAGCTCTCCTAAAGTTTAGAATGTATGTCTGACTATGCCTGGCTTCTCCTTTCCATTGTATAACAAACTCCAGGAGAACATGATCACTCTCACCTAAGGATCCCACCATTTGCACCCCATTAACCAGGTCATCCCTGTTGGTTAGGATCAGATCTAAAATAGCTGACCCCCTTGTTGCCTCTTCCACCTTTGGTCCATGAAATTGTCTTCCAGGCAAGTAAGGAATTTGCTAGACCTTGAAGTTTTGGTTGAGTTAGATTTCCAGCAAATATCAGGATAGTTGAAGTCACCCATCACTACTACATCTCTCCTTTCTCTGTGTGTGGTCATCTGTTCTAGAAAGGCATCATCCAATTTCTCCATCTGACTTGGGGGTCTGTAGTAGAGTCCCACAATAACATCCCTGTTGTTTCCCTCCCCTTTAATTTTTATCCAGATGCTCTCCACCTGACTTCCAGTATTGATGTTATGGATCTCTTCACTGGTGTAAATATTCCTGATATATAATGCTATTCCTTCTCCTTTCCTGTTTGGCCTGTTTCTCTTATAAAGGTTATACCCCTCTATTCCTACATTCCAATCATGAGACTCATCCCACCAGGTTTCAGTAATGCCTATTATATCATATTGCTTTGTTGTGCTAGGAGTTCAAGTTCACCTTGCTTATTTTCCATGCTCTGTGCATTAGTGTAGAGACATCTAAGACCATGTGTTCCTTTTACTTGCTGCCTGTGCAAGTTTTTTTGCCTCCCACTGTTGGGTCCTTGCACTGTTTGCCTTGTTCCCTCTATGACAGTTTGACTATTTTCTCCAGCCCTTTTGCCTTCCAGAATACTCTCTCGCTCCCCCATATAACTCAGTTTAAAGCCCTCCTGATCAAATTCTTGAGACTGTTGGCAAAAACGTTTCTGCCAACTGTTGTGAGATTCACCCCATCCCTTGCCAGAAGTCCCCCCTCATGGAACTGCAGCCCATGATCCAAGAATCCAAATTGTTCTCAGCGATACCATCTACAGAGCCAGTTGTTTACGTCGGCTATTTTCCTCTCCCTTCCTGGACCATGCCCTTCAACTGGCATAAGAGACAAGATGACAACCTGTGCATCCACTTTCAGCTTCCTCCCCAGAGCCTCAGAATCTCTTCTGATCTTCGGAAAGCTGGCCTTGCAGTATCATTGGTTCCCACATGGACCAAAAGGAAGGGGTAATGATCAGTAGGCTTGATCAGTCTTGTAAGCCCCAGGGAGACAGCACACCTTCCGTGACATCTTGTCAAGCCCACAAATGACTACTTCCCTTCCCCTCAGCAAGGAGTCCTCCCCACCATCACACGCCTCCGCCGAGGCTTAGCAGCGGCTGTTCCTTGCAGTGGTACTCTCAGAGTCCCCTTCTCTGCCCTCTGGGTACTCCCAGAGTCCCCTTTAGACTGGGGCTTGGCTCCTCCTCCAGCTCCAGACAGGCAGGGCAATAACCAATAGAATAGTAGTACTAGCATCCAGGGAGGAGAGCCAAGCCAGCCTTTCCCAGTTCTTTCCTACCTTGAACGGTAAAGGACAGGCTTGGCCTTGCTCCAGCACTTTGGATAGAATTTCAAGAGGATGGTCAATCATAGCCTGCATTACTCCGACCTGTCCTCTGAGGAGGATTCAGGGGTCATGGAGTTCTGCCGCTCTGGAAGGGGTGGACCACGCAGGCAGAATCAACGAGACTTCAGGCACGGCAGCCATTATGACTGGTGTTCAGGTGAGTCCTGCTCATCTGCTATTCCATGGAAACCACTCTGGCAGTGGCAGGGTGTGATGGGCCTCAAGTTCTGAGGCGGACCACATTGGCATGACTAATGAGGCTTCAGTCGCGGCAGCTGTTACAGCTGGCGCGTGGGTGAGTCCTTCCCCTGCCTCTCCCTAGAGACTGCACAAGCAGCGCCAGAGCGTGATGGGGCCTCATTTTCTGAGGCAGGCCATGCTGGTGCAGTTGATGAGACTCAGGCGTGGATGCCATTATGGCTGATGTGTGTGTGAATCTTGCTTCCCCTGCCTTCCTTCCCCTGCTTATTTTGGATGGGGAAAAACTCCCATCCCAGCTGGCCAGCTGGATAGCCTTAGTAGCCTGGCATGCTGTAGTGGCAGGCCAACAGGTCGGGGAGGAAGGGATGGATTTGTTAGGCCTTGATTTAGAGGCTGCAGGATCTTCCCACCAAAAGCAATGTCTGGGGGGGGGGAGCCGTGCCGTTAGCCTCATTGCCTGTGGCTGCTGCCAAGAATTGTGAAGGGAAGGAGAGAAAGGGAGCTGCCTTGGCCTCTCATACAACACTGGGGCAGAGAGTTAGAGATACTCCCATTCCCCAGGATAGAGTGGCCCCTCCACCTAAAAAGCTGAAAAATGAAGCAATGTTTTTCTGTTATGACTTCATGGGAGGATCAGGAGTCAGAGAAGTCTCTGTTGAGGCTTCTTATAGGGAGGGGGAGAGTTGTCATCAGAGGAATGTGACTTGCTGGCTGATCAGGTCTCACTCAGGCCATGTGATGCCAGTGTTTTTCAGATATTGGCATGTAAGGTTGAAAAAACTTTAGTCCTCTCTGTGACTACCCCTGAGTTTGAATCTCAGACTAAAGTGCTACCTGAATTGAGATTCAGGGGCAAATTAGACCATCACATTATTCCTTTTCCTGGAATGTTTTCTGAAGTGTTGGAAGGTGAATGGCTACACCCTGGGACTACTCGCCCGTTCTCTATGGTGGCCAAGTTATTTTATATATTACCTACAGAGGTTATGAAGAAGTTTAAATTGCACCCGTTGATGATCCTGTTGCAGGATTGATCTCAGGCTCCCTTCTTTCCTTGTGATGGCGACAACAACCTTAAAAGTCCTGAGGATAAGAAAGAGGAGGTTTTTCTGCCAGGGCACATGAAGCCTCAGCCCTAGCTATTAGGGAGGCCATTAGGTGGACCGAGGACAGTCTGGTTGGCATCCCTAAGAGGGAGACCATATTCAAGCAAGGTGTTTATAAACTCTCTAAAGCATCTGCCTTCATGGCACATGCTAGCTTGGATGCTCTATAAAATTCGCTTCTAGATCCTTGGTGGCAAACGTTGCTGCTTGTCAGCAATTATGGCTTAAAAATTGGAATGCAGATAGCTAGGCTAACTCTGACCTTCCTAGTTGCCTTTTCACAGGATCCAGACTTTTTGGTGACAAGTTAGATGATGTTGTGATTGAGACTAAAGACAAAAAGGAAGCACTTCCATCCCTTTATAAGAAAGAGGATCACAAATCTTTTTGACCTGGGGGCCTAACTTTTCAGGGGACTGGGAGCCAATTTAATCAGAGGCAAAACTGGAATTCGCCAAACAGCCTACTAAAGGTTCTTGTTCTACCTTCTCCCAACCTGGTACTTCCCAAACCAGCAAATAAGGGAGCATGACAGGGTGGTCTCTTTGACTTCAGCTTCTTCCCATGGGAGGTTGGCTGACCCAATTTGCTCATATCTGGGAGACTACATCCTCAGATGCCTGGGTGATCAGGATGGTCAGTTGGGGTATACAATAGACTTCCTGTCACTTCCACCCCTAATTTTCATTTGATCTTGTCTGACAACCTGCATAGAAAAACGGATCCTTGTGCATCAGATTGTAGACCACCTGTTACAAATTAAGGCAATAGAGCCAGTGCTGACCTCGGAGAAATTCTTGCGGTCCTATTCCCTTTTGTTTTTAGTTCTAAAGAAAAACAAGGATTGGAGAGCCATTCTCCACCTTTGCAGGATCAACTGCTGGGTTGCCAAGCCCAAGTTTTTCATGGAGACTTCTCAGACGATTCTAGAGGGTATCCAGGAAGGGATTTATTTTTAGCCTCTTTAGATTTACAGGAAGCCTATCTGCATATCCAGATCCATCCCACCGACAGACAATCTATTAACATGGGTGTCATCACTCCAAAAGGTGGCGCTGGCTGTTCAGTCTACCATCCAGTGTCTGGAGTCCTATAGGTTTGTGATCAACAGGGGCAAGAGTCGCTTGGAGCCAGTTCAGTGGTTACACACCTAGGAACCATCATAGATACAGTCATAGATACAACTTTCTCCCTGACGATTGGAGAACGAAGCTATAAGCCTTGGACAGGGATGTGTTGAGCTGAGAGGAGTTCCTCCTCATGTCTCTAGCAAAGTTATTGGGCAGTATGGTAGCTTGTCTAGACTTGGTCCCCTGGGCCAGATTCCATCTGAGCGAATCGTCAGTTACAGGCCCATCTTTCACCCTGAGTAAAGGAGTCTCTGTGGTGGTGGCTCTTGGATGTTCCTTTGGAAAGAATGCTGATTCAGGATACCAAGAGGATAGTGGTGACCACTGATGCCTCGTTGAGGGTTTGGGGAGCACACTACGGATCTCAGATGGTTCAGGGTTTGTGGTCTCAGGCAGTAAGGGACCACAGTATCAATTTTCTTGAAATACAGACAGTTCGCTTAGTCCTGCTCAACTTTGGAGTGGGACCTAAATTCATTAGTGTTTCAGATGGTTGTGCGCAGGTTCAGCATACCGTGGGTGGATCTGTTTGCCTTGCATGACAATCACAAGTTTCCCCATTTGTATCCAGATTCTGGACAGAGGGGGCATTAGCTTTCAACACACTTACTATTGTATGGTCTTGAGTTTTGTGCTATCCCTTTCCTCTGATAAATCTGTTATTGAGGGCACTCAGGGAAACCAGGAGGGGGCAGAGGTGATTCCCTTTGCACCCAGGTGGCCACAGCACCACTGGTTTCCCAATCTGATAGACTGTCAGATTCAGGACAGCCGGTCTTTTTTCTGTGGCTAGATTTTCTTCTCCAAACCGGGCTTTATCATCCCGATCCAGGCTGGTTACAACTCTATACTTGGAGGTTGGGAGAAAGAGACAGAATGTAGCTGGTTTTGATGAGGATGTGATTAAAACCATTTTAATGGCCAGGTGGCCTTCTACCATTTGTTTGTAAGAGTCAACTTGGAGGGCATTTTGTCATTGGTGTCGATCCAAGGGGCTTCAAGCGGTGCAGTCTTAGCCTTCTTACAATCAGGGCTTAATAAGGGTCTTAGTGCCAACACTATAAAGAAACATGTGTCTGCTGTGGGGTCCATTCTGAAAGGTACTTGAAATAAGTCTTAGCATGTCATCCTTATGTTCGTAGTTATTTTAATGGAGTTACTCTTTTCAAGCCATCTACTGTGCATTGTTTTCCTTCGTGGACTTTAAATGTACAGTTGCCCCTCCACATTTGCGAACTTGACATTTGCGGTTTTGGTTATTCGCGGTTTTGGGAGGGCCCCCCGGGCCCCCCCCAAACCACGACACGGGGCCTCCAGAGGCCCCGTGAAAGACCTGGAGGGAGTGGGGAGGCCCGGGGAGGCCTCCACGGGGCCCCCGGAGGCGCTCCGGAGGCCCCATGAAGGCCTGGGGAGGGGGTGGGGAGGGGTGGCGAGGCCTTCACGGGACCCCCGGAGGCCCTCCGGAGGCCCCGCGAAGGCCTGGGGAGGGGTGGCGAGGCCTTCATGGGACCCCCGGAGGCCCTCCCGAGGCCCCGCGAAGGCCTGGGGAGGGGTGGCGAGGCCTTCGCGGGACCCCCGGAGGCCCCGCGAAGGCCTGGAGAGGGGCGGTGAGGCCTTCGCGGGACCCCCGGAGGCCCTCCGGAGGCGTCGCGAAGACCGGGGGGTGGGGAGGCCTTCGCGGGACCCCCGGAGGCCCTCCGGAGGCGCCGTGAAGGCCTGGGGAGGGGTGGCAAGGCCTTCGCGGGACCCCCGGAGGCCCTCCGGAGGCGCCGCGAAGGCCTGGGGAGGGGTCGGGAGGCCTTTGCGGGACCCTCGGAGGCGCCGCGAAGGCCTGGGGAGGGGTCGGGAGGCCTTTGCGGGACCCCCAGAGGCCCTCCGGAGGCCCCGCGAAGACCTGGGGAGAGGTGGGGAGGCCTTCGTGGGACCCCCGGAGGCCCTCCAGAGGCGCCGCGAAGGCCTGGGGAGGGGTCTGGAGGCCTTCGCGGGACCCCCGGAGGCCCTCCGGAGGCGCCACGAAGGCCAGGGGAGGGGTGGCGAGGCCTTTGCGGGACCCCCGGAGGTCCTCCGGAGGCCCTGCAAAGGCCTGGGGAGGGAGGGAGGGAGGAAGGGCCGGGGAGGCCTCCGCGGGGCCTTGCTAGGCCCCACGAAGGCCTGGGGAGGGAGGGGGGAGGGGAGTCGTTATTCACGGATTTTTCACATTCGTGGGGGTCCGCGGAACGGAACCCCCGCGAATGTGAAGGGATGACTGTAGTTTGCGAGTTCTTGTCAAGGCTCCTTTTGAGCTGTTATGATCTGTAGATCTGAAATTTCTGACTTATAAGGTAGTCTTTTTAGTGGTCATTACCACTGCACATCTTTGGGAGCTCTGTTTGTCATGGAGATATTATGTATTTTTCATAAAGACTCAGTGGTTCTTCATTTAGATCCTTCCTTTATTCTGAAAGTTAATACGGTTTTTCATAGGGCCCAGGAGCTGGTCCTACCTTCTTTTTGTCCTAATCCCTCAGATTGTTTAGAAGTGTGGAGAGCACTGATGTTTTAGTTGGATAGGACTAAAGAGTTCAGGAAAGCTGATTCTCTTTTTGTTTCTTTGCTGAGTTGTCTAAGGGGAGAAAAGTTTTCTCTGTCTTCCATTGCACGTGGTTACACCTCTGTATTGAAGTGGCATATGAGCATAGAGGGATTCAGACTCATTCTGCTTGGAGTGCAGCTACGTTTTTTTATTATTATTATCTTAAATTCATACATCATCCATATTACACTCTTAAATTATACTTCTTTAAAATGAATACATAATTTTCATCTTAATTATTAACATTGATTTAATTTTCTCTATCCCCCTACAAGTGCTCCCCACCCCCAGGACCATCTATACCAATTATTTATTCCATTTTCCAAAATTGCCACAATTCTCTTGGAGGTGTGTACCCCCTTTTTCTTAAAAAAAAAAACAAACCCATAATCTATAAATGGCTTCCATATTTCATCAAATTTACAACTTTTCCATAATCCTTGTTTAACTTTCAATCTACATGTTAATTTATCATTAATAACAATGTCCCATGCTTCTCTATACCATTCCTCTATCTGGTAATCTCCTTGTATCTTCCATTTTCTAAGTATCATTAATCTTGCTGCTGTTAATAAATTTGTAATCAGATCCGTCATAACTTGGGTACAATTAACCTTATCATAAATTGATAATAATGCAATATCTAGATGCATTTCTAAATCTTGTTCTGTTATCTCTCTTATTTCTTTAAATACCATTTGCCAAAATTTCTGTACATATTTACAACTCCACCACATATGAGCATAAGTGCCTTTTTCTTGACATCCCCTCCAATATAACATTGAATAGTTTTGATCTATTTGACTTATTCTTACTGGTGTCAGGTACCATCACCATACCAATTTATAATAATTTTCTTTTATTCTTACTGTCATATTTTTCAAAATGCCCAAATCCCAAATTTTCTCCCAGTTCTGATTACTCATTTGTTGCATTAGATCATCCTCCCATACTACCTTTAAATAATTATTTTGTTATTCAGTTTTCAGCAATAATTTATATAATTCACTAATGGTACCCTTTATTATTTCATTCTGTTCCTTATTTTCTCTTTGTATGATCAGTTCTTCAAATCTGGTATATTTTCAACATTCCTTATTTACCCTTATCCATTCCATTGTCCACTGTTCTAATTGTATGCAATTGAACCAGGAAATCTTTAACCCATGTAATCTCTCTTTTATTTGTTCTCTTATCACAGATATGCCAGAAATAGAGTATAAATTGGAAAATATATTTTATAATAAACTTACTAAGAAATTGATTGGAAAAATAGATCTCTTTTTGAAGAATATTTTAGAGATATGGGTAAAATATAAAGAAAAGTTATTACCTATCATTTCTCCACTAACTCCAGTGGTGGTTATGGAAAAAATTCCAGCAAACTTAAAGAGAGAATTGGAAAAAGGTTTAAGAGAAAAGAAAATAATAAAAATAGAAGAATGGATAAAAAATATGAATAGAAGAGTGTGGCTACGTGTGCTGCAGTTTCTACGTCAATATATTTGGGTGAGATCTGTAAGGCCGCTACGTGGTCTTCTCCCTCATCTTTCATTAGACATTACCATATTGATAAGTTTGCTTCAGCAGATGCGGCCTTGGTCGCCAGGTCCTGCAGCAAGTGGTCGAGTGGACTTTGTTCATAAATTCCCCACCCTAGGAGGAACCATTTTGATAGGTCCCAGTCTAAAGAATTACCTCCTTATGCGGCTGGAAAACGGAACATTGGTACTTACCGTGAAGGTTTCTTTTCAGCAGCCATAGGAAGGTAGTCCTTCCCTCCCTGGTTGTTGTTGGTTTTTTGGTCTTCTTGTTGATAATTTCTCTTGTTGAAGTTGGAGCCTGGTATGTCATCTCTGGGAAAGGCTGGCTTGGCTTTCCTCCCTGGATGCTAGTACTACTCTCTGGCTTTTCTTCGCAAACGAAGATTCAGGAAGGACTCATCCCGCGCTTTCTGCAAGCGCACTGATGACTAAAAAGGCCAATCCGAGATAAACAAGTCCGGTTGCAAAAAGCACAGCAGAAGGTCTCCTTGGGTGATGTTTTTGGGTTGTGATTCTTTCTGCGTTGTCGTTTCTCTTCAAGACTTGTTCGTCGTGAGTTCTCAAATAAGGCTGCAGCATTGTGGATAGTGCGTCTCCATGCCTCCCGATGTGAGGCCAGGGCGGACCACTGTTGGTGATCAATTTGGCCAAGCCTGAGATGTTGTTTCAGGGAGTCTTTGTATCGCTTTTTTGGAGCGCCCCTCTTACGCTGACCCGTGGCGAGTTCACCGTAGAGTAGTATTTTTGGGAGGCGATGGTCCTCCATCCTAGAAACGTGCCCTGCCCAGCGCAGCTGTGTTCTCAATATCATGGCCTCAATGCTGGTGATCCCTGCTTGCTCAAGGACAGCAACATTCGTCACATAGTCAGTCCAGTGTATATTTAGGATTGTGCGTAGACAGCGCTGATGAAAGCGCTCGAGGAGTCGTAGGTGGTGGCGATAGGTGACCCATGTTTCAGATCCATAAAGGAGGATAGACAGTACGATGGCAGTACTACTATTCTATTGGTTATTGCCTTTCTTGTCTGGAGATGGAGGAGGAGCCAAACCCCAGTCTAAAGGACTCCCTCCCCACGGCTGCTGAAAAGGAACCTTCACGATAAGTACCAACGTTCCATTCTAATATGTGTGTGTACGTGTGTATCTATCTATCTATCTATCTATCTATAGTTATATACTGTATACAATGCATATTATATTATATAAAAGCAACTTTTTTACCCCTGGGGTGCCAAAAATGGCCCTGGGGGCTGCATGCAACCCGTGGCTCACACTTGGTTCACTGCTAGTATACATGATATTTGTATTATTTCCAGTGTCAGGTAACATAAATAAGTTATGTAGGAACTAATGGCACTATGTATTTCACATGGCACAACTGGTATAATTCAAGTAGGGTGTGCCATATTTTCCTGATTTGGGTGTTGTTGATTTCAGAGGAATTGAAACCTTCTGTATCCATCTGGTTTTTAGTTGGTACTGGAAAAACCAACAAGTGCTGGTTCTTAACCTTTGTCCAGCTATATCCTGTACCTGCCATGATGCACGTGATTGAGCTTTTTTCAGCTCATGTTGGCAAATGCAGCCTAAACAAAATTTGCAGCCCTATGCCAAGACCTGACCACAGGCTAAAAGGCAGGAGGCACCGGATTTTCCACTGATGTTGCTTGAAAGAACAAACTGCATAGCGTTCATGTGAAATTACTCTTTCTACATCAGTTTTCAAATTAATGTGCTGACCACTCTTTGCTTAAGAGACCCGATTATTGCAGTATGAACGGAAAGCTGATATTTAGTAAAACTAGTCAGTGAGTTTTGTAAATCCTCATTTACCATCACCAGTTTTGGATGCTTCAAACTGCGAAATTAAAATACTCAAAGCATAAAATTAATTCCCAAAAGAACAAGTAATACCTAATTTTATTTTAATATATTCACTGAAGAAAGGAGAGCATTCTAGAGGCATATAATAAAGCTGACTTTGGAGACATTAGGATTTTTTAAATCAGTGTCAATTTAGAAGATTACTTGAGTTTTTCATTTCTATGTGTTAGATTTTTATTTTTTCCTATTGTAACAATTTAGTGGATAAGTATAGGCAGATGTGGTGAATGGATATACTCCTACGTGTCCTTTTTAAATTCACTTTTTAAACCTAAAAACAACATCCATAAGGGATTTGTTGGAAACATACTGTCTCTCCCATAAAATCATGAATTGCCCTTGAAGAGGGAAAGGAAGGACGCTGCTTCCCTTCCTATACAGTGCCTGCTTGCTGGGACTCTACCATCTTATGTTTGCCATGGGGAAGGGTAGAGATTTTGCCCTGCTGCAATCTGTTCATGTGGAGCTTTTCATTTTTCCAAAATAAGAATGAGAGAGCCAGTACCATTCACATTTATGAAAATAAAGGGTATGTACTCAGGGATAGCATTACAGTGGGCCATCCCGATCCGCGGGCTCCCAATCTGCAGTTTCAGCCACTTGTGGATCGTAACATCCCATACCTAAAATGGTGATGACATGCATACAGATATGATGACATGGACGTGTGCATGTCATCACCGTTTAATAATATGAGGCACAACCATCTGCGGAGGGTCCCGGAACCAAACCCCCATGGATCCAGAGAGCCTACTGTATAATGGGAGTGAAATCTCACCTAAGTTCTTTTTCATCCCAAAGCTTTGGAGAGAGACTCAGTTTTTCATCTTGCAGTTGTGTCACAGAGTACAGGCTGTTCATTTGGTCCCATAGAACTCAATGACTGGTCTTGAGAACTGAAGTTGTCTCCATGTGCATAGCTCCATCCTTTTATCTGTTTATCTCTATCTTTAGTGTAATTGAATTTTGAGAACTGAACAGGGAATGGAGTTTAGTTTCACACACATACCCCATATGGGAGAAGACAGATTGTTATGTCACTTTACTAACAAAATATTGAAACATTTTAACAAGACATATTTGAATAGGGAGGGGAATTTTATTCTTGTTTTCCACAAATATTTTTTTTCTAAGACTAAACTGTGGAAGTGCACAAAAGCCTGTACAAATGTACATTAAGCTGATAGTTAATACTCGTATAAATGTGTCAGTATGCATGCATTGATTAATGTGAATGTGGAGTGGTGATAATATTGATTAGGCAACGTGCCACAAGATAAATATTACAAGGTAAATATTGTATCTGAAATAGTAGTCTTGTCTGGGCACAGTGCAGTACCACTATTTAAGCTTGTATATGCCAACCTGCTCCCTTTCCCCTCTTCTGCTTCAGAGAGATTGTGATGAGGATATTAGAAGTTTTGCCTCTTTTTTCAATTAAACAGTCAAAAACAGTCATGTCTAAACTGGGAATTAGTCTGACCAAAATCAGACATAACAACAAACCACATCTAGTTGAAAATGGAAGCAAATGGTTCTGATCTCTTTATAGCTGAAAGGGAAAAAAGGAAAGCAGAGGAGAGTACATGAGTCTAATGCTTGTTTACATGCCATTAAGCAATAGTTTAGTGTTACATCTGATAGTGACTTATTAAGAAAAAGTAGTGAAAGAGTATACGAATACTAACAGTTGAGAACAATCAACAAATACAGTTAATTCTGGCTTGCTGTTTTGCTTTGTTTGACCTTTCCCTTTCATCTTTCTTTTATATAGCTATATCAGCATTGATCCAGTGCTACAGATGGTGGAGGCTTCTTCTTTCAACAATTTAAACAAAGTTACACATATGTAAGTAGATAAATAAGAACTTGCTCAATGATATATTAAATATTCATAGTGGTCATTTTGTAATATAAAATCTGTTTAAATTTTATGTAACTTTTTCATGCCTTCCCACTTCACTCTGGCCATCTCTGGGCATAAGGCAGCTAATAAAACTATAACATTGAGAACATGGAGGGCTGATGCTTGGACTAATGGCAAGCTGTGCTTGTGTACACCAGCACTGCTTGTGAGCCTACAGTTCATACACAGCCATGTTAATGTTCATTATGACAGAAGTTCACATTTCTGGCCTTCTAGATAAATTACAACGTGGCCTTTATTTACTTGCAACTGCTGAATGATGCTGCTAATCTGGATCTAAGTGGAACACACTGCCTCGTAGTGTGGTAGAGTCTCCTTCTTTGGAGGTTTTTAAACAGAGCCTGGATGGCCATCTGTCGGTAATGGTTTAATTGTGTATTCCTGCATGGCAGGGGGTTGGACTGGATGGCCCTTGTGGTCTCTTCCAACTCTATGATTCTATGATTCTATAATCAGAATGTTGAAATATGCTCAGTTAACCTTAGCTTTTAATCAGAATAGTTGGAGACATATAAAATTAACTTTGATTAGGAAAAGGTGAAAAGGTTTGACTGTGCATAGCAGACAGCTGTCTCTGTATGTGTGGCTTCAAGTTGCCCGTTGACTTATGGCGACCCCATGAATTTCATAGGGTTTTCTTAGGCAAGGAATTCTCAGAGGTGGTCCCTCATCCAAGTACTAATCAGGGCTGACCCTGCTTAGGAGCCAAGATCAGAAGGGATCTGGTGACTTACAGTGAAAGCAGGTCCAGCAAAAGAAGATGACCGGGTTCATTTCTAACTCATCTCTTCTGTTCACTTACAACACACGGAATGGTATTGGCTGCACTTATATGCAAGAGCTCCCTGAGTTTTCCACTAGGTGCATTTATTAGCCTCAGGTACAGAACAGAGGCTGGATGGCCTTCTGTCATGAATGCTTTGATTGGGTATTCATGCATGGCAGGGGGTTGGACTAGATGGCCCTTGTGGTCTCTTCTAACTCTATAATTCTAACATGAGAACTAAACTAGCGACATTATGCATACCACTCAGTTGTGTGCATGTGTGTGTGCATGCACACACATGCACATGTGCACACATGTACCTTCAAGTTGCCTGTCAGCTTATGGCAACCTCGTGAATGTCATTGGGTTTTCTCAGAGGTGGTTTTGCCAGTTCCTTTTTCTGAAACATAGCCTAGAATACCTAGTATTCATTGGTAGTCTCCCATCCAGGTACTAACCCTGATCCTGCTTAGCTTCCAAGATCAGATGGGATCTGTTGCCTTTATGGTATTTAGGCCCTTACATTACATAGTTAGAAGGGAGTTATTTGGGATACAAAATTATTAAAGCTACAATTAATGTGCTTCTGAACATCAGAGGATAGGGATTTTAAATAAATAATAACTTGTTCCCTATGAGGGTGAGGGTGGGGGTGGGAGTGGGAGGGAGGGGAGGGTTAAAGTAGAGGGAATATCAATATTTGCATTGTTGGAATAATTAGCTTGTTAGTACTAATGGTTTTGTATTAATTTTGTGGTTCATAATTCATATATGTGTGTGTGTATGTATATATGTGTGTGTAATGGTGTGTGTAAAAATGTTTGTTAGCTGTCCCCCCAAAAATCAATAAAAGTTTATTTAAAATCTAAAAGGGGGGAGTTAGTCAATGAAAGAAAAGCTTTTTAGAAATATATTTTTCAGAATTCCCTTCAGAATTCCTCAGTTCATTGCTAGATGTTGGTGGCTTCTGTGTAATTATTCTCCAGAGTGCAAGGTTGACTGGGGGACAAGTTAATTCTTTATGTAGTGTTTTCATGTTACCTTATATTTTAGTAGCCTTGACTTCTAAAATAATATTTAACAGCTATTACTATAGTTTGTTTAAAAGTTACTTTTAATCACCTTAAACAGCTGGTGGAAAAATATAATCATGCAACAGAGGACTGTTCATATTTAAGAGTAAGGTACAATGAGTGGCTATATGCACAGGTTGTATATTTTTAAAAGCCTTTTTAAAATGTTTTTTTTAATTTGGGAATTTTTTTTATAGAAGGGTGGTATGACTTGCTTTGGCTTCCATAAGCACTTGGAACTAAGAGCTTAAGGAACATCTCATCCAAAATGTTATCTCCAACTGTAAATGGACAAAAGCTCCTCAGAAGCTTACAAGGAAAGCATGATCTCCTGCCGTTTGGCACTGACATTTACACATTGCCAGAAGACAAAATAATGACAAAAATTGCATAATATTTGCATAGGCTAATTTACATAGAGCCAGCATGCTGCTGTGGTTTGAGCGTTGGGCTGTGACTCTGGAGACCAGGTTTTGAATCCCCACTCACTGTGGAAACCCACTAAGTGACCTTTGGCAAGACACATTCTCTCAGCTTCAGAGGAAGGCAAAGGCAAATTAATAATAATAATAATAATAATAATAATAATAATATCATCCCGCCTTTCTCCAATATAGGGACTCAAGGCAGCAAACAACCTCTGAACAAATCTTGCCAAGAAAAGTCCATGATAGGTTCACCTTACAGTTGCCATAAGTCAGAAACAACTTGAAGGCACGCAACAACAAAAGTGTCTAGACGCAAATGTGTATATAATTACTAAAATTTAAATCAGGAGTGGGCAACATCTGCAAATATGACAGCTACTGAGCTGTGCCACGTTGCCAGATTTGGTGCCAAAATTTAATAGACTTATAGAGCTGGAAGAGACCACTAGGGCCATCCACTCCCACACAATCAAAGGACCCCTGATGGATGGGCATTCAGCCTCTGTTTAAAAAATTCCAAAGAAGGAGATTCTACAACATTCCAAGGCAGTGTAGTCCACTGTCAAACACCTCTTACTTTCAGGAAGTTCTTCCTACTGTTTAGGTGTAACCTCTTTTTCTGTAGCTTGAATCCATTGCTCTGTGTCCTAGACTCTGGAGCAGCAGAAAACTAGCTTGTTCCTTATTCAATAAGACATCCTTTCAAATATTTAAACATGGCTATTATGTAATCTCTTAACCTCTTCTCCAGGCTAAACATACCTAGCTCCCTAAGCTGCTCCTCATAGGGCAGGGCTTCCAGACCTTTAACCACTTTGGTTGCTCTCCTCTGGACACATTCCATCTTCTCAATATCCTTCCTGAATTTTGATGCCCACAACTGGACACAGTATTCCAGGTGAGCTCTGACCAAAGCAGAATAGAGTGATACTATTATGTCCCTCGATCTAGACACCAGACTCCTGTTGATGCAGCCAAAATCACATTGGCTTTTTTAGCTGCCACATCACACTCTTGACTCATGTTCAGCTTCTGGTTTATTAAGATTCCTAAATCTCTTTACATGTACTGTTGTTTGTCAAGCAAGTTGTCACCCATCTTATATCTCTGCATTTCAATTTTTGGTTCCTGCTAAATGTACAGTTGCCCCTCCACATTCACGACTTTCACATTCGCGGTTTTGATCATTCGCGGAAAGCTGCCTGTGTCCCCCCCTACTCAACACCCCACTCCCTTCCCAAGGCAGCCAGGGGCTTCTCAGGAAGCTCCTCACTGCCTTTGGAAGGGGGATGTGGGAACCAGCTGGCATGCTCATGCTACACCCCACTCCCTTTCCAAGGCAGCCAGGGGCTTCTCAGGAAGCTCCTCGCTGCCTTGGGAAGGGACTGGGGTGGAAAACCGCTCCCCGGCAGGCTCATTTCTTATTCGCGGTTTTTTCACATTCGTGGGGGTTGTCTGCCCCTAACCCCCGCAAATGTGAAGGGATGACTGTAGTATATTACATTTCTCCCTGTTGAAATTCATTTTGTTAGTTTTGGCCCAGCTCTCCAATCTTTAAGGTTGTCTTGAATTCTGATCCTGTCCTGTGGGGTATTAGCTACTCCTCCTAATTTGGTGTCTGTCATCTGCTAATTTGATAAGCATGCTCTCTATTGCCTCATCCAAGTCATTGATAAAGATATTAAATAGCACTGGGCCTAGGACAGAGCCCTGTGGCAACCTACTAGTCACTTCTCTTCAGGATGAAGAGGAGCCATTGGCAAGCACCCTTTGGGTTTGGTCAGTCAACCAATTACAAATCCACCTAACAGTCCCATTGTCTAGCCTACATTTTACTAGCTTAATTGTAAGACTATCATGGGAGAATTCGATGAAGGCCTTACTGAAATCAAGATATGTTACATCCACAACATTCCCTTCATCTACCAAGTTTGTAACTCTATCAAAAAAAGGATATAAGATTAGTCTGGCATGACTTGAGTTTGAGAAACCCATGTTGACTTTTAATAATCACAGCATTCCTTTCTAAGTGCTTACAGACTGTCTATTTAATGATCTTCTCTAGAAACTTTCTTGTTATTGATGTCAGGCTAAATGGTCAGTAGTTGTTCAAGTCCTCTCCTCCCCACCTTTTGAAGATGGGGACAACATTTACCCTCTTCCTGACTGCTGGGACCTGCTGTTCTCCAGGAATTCTCAAAGATTATTGCCAGTGATTCTGAGATGATTGCCAGTGATTCTGAGGTGTTGAATAGTTCTTCCTTTTCTCTGTCCCCTGTTAGCATTTCACCATCTTCTCCATGCAGTGCAGCTCTGAAAAAAGCAATGTAGACATTGATATATATTTTTTTGCCTATAAAGTTATATGTGCCCCATATGACTTCTTTATAAGCATATTCATGTTTCTAGGAGCATATACCTTGTTTTAAGGAAGATTGCACTTTTTAAATGAAAATGCTACTTTTTCATTTGCATTTTTTCATTTTTACTTTTTCATTTTATGACAGCAAATACTGGTATCAAATTTAACAACAATGGTTGCAGAGGACCCTTGGGTGGCTTTGAAAGCTTGTATAAATGGAACGGGGGCCCTATGCATGACCCATCCTTGATTAAAGAGAAACATATTTTTTTTATTTTTTATTTATTTATTTATTTATTTATACCCCGCTCTTCAGCCACAAGGCTATCAGAGCGGTTTACAAATTGTTTTAAGCAATAGCTATTTACACGTCTACACAAATAAATAAAAAATTAAAAAAAAAATAAATTATAAACTCAAATCAACTTTTATAGGTCTTCATATTTAAGCAGTGGGAAAAGAGGAATACAGTAGCACCCCCGCATCCACGGGGGGTTAGTTCCATGGGCCCCCACAGATGGTGAATTCCACGGATAATAGAGAATGCCCTGGAGGAGGAGGGGGGAGGAAAGGACACTAGTGGACCAGGCTGCCACTGCCACCACCACAACCTAGCCCTCCTAGGCTGCAGCCTTCCAGGCTTCCACCACCATCATCACCCCTGCTGCCACCCGGCCTCCCCCTCTTCTGCTGCTGCCACCGCCATCACCCGTGCTGCTGACCGGCCTCCTCAGCCACCACCACCATCACCCCTCCTACCACCACTGCCACCGCCATTATCCCTGCTGCTACCCAGCCGCTGCCTCCTCTGCCATCACCACTGCCACCGTTGCAGCCTCCCAGGCCTCCAGTGCCTCCACCACCACCATGCGCCCCACCACCACCATCACCTTTGCTGCCCCCACCGCCTCCTCCCAGGCCTTCACTGCCGCACACCCCACCACTGCCACCGGAGGCATCCCCTCTCTCCCCATCCACCTCACCCTCTGCTGTTGCCATCTACGGATAATTGAATCAACTGATGGCGAATCAGTGGATGCGGGGGTGCTACTGTACTTCATTACAGGAGAATTGATTCAGTCAAGGAAGACTGGAGCAAAGTGGTTGATGGTTGGGGCTCTTTGGAGGTCTCTGATTCATAGGGTTGCCATAAGTTAAAATCAACTTGATACCAAATAACAACAAGTATTTGAACTGTTCTTGGATAGAGCAATTCTTCATACAGAGTAGGGATGGGCTTTCCAGTTTTGGAAGGGTTTTGGGACCTACATGCCATTAGTTCTAAGAGAACAGAACATATTTAAGAATACAAGGCATAGTCTGATGTAATTCTCACCAGTTTGGACACTCCCCCTCAGCAGCATACAAAGCACAACCCAGCTTATGCATGTTTACTCATGTGCAAACAACTTCCAAGGATGCAAAATATATCTAAATTCTCAGGAGTAAGCCCCAGTGCATCAGCTTGCTGGGCTGCAAGCCAGAACTCAACTGCATGCAGTTGGTTCCCAAGCCTTAAACAGTTCCATATCTTTTATTACCATCATTTAGTTGAGGTAATAGTAAAAGAAGCTTGTAGGCTCCATGTGCCATACTCCACCATAGGTACACATTTCCTTATTACTTACATTTATATCCTGCTTTCCTCCAAGTGCATTTATATGTGGCTCTCCTCTTCCCCACTTTATCTTCATAACAACCCTGTGAAATAGATAAGGCTGAGAGAGTTGAGTGGCCTGTTGTTATCACTGGAATTTCATGCCTCCATGGAAACTTTGGCTGCTTTTACTTTTCAGGACCGAATATAATTACTTGGGTGATGGCACTCCAGGCAGGCTAAAAGAAATCCATCCACATTGCAATTCCAAATAAAAACTTCTATGTACTTTGGTTTTATTGTCAGTTAATTTAATATTCTTTTCTTTTGAAGCCATGTTTATAACTAAAGTGATTTGCACCATGCCAGCTCCTCAGAATCCTGTAGATTCCTTCCCATACTGATTAGATCCTTTTCAGTCTGACCTTAAAATATTGATTAACAATAATTTTATTGCAATGTGGAATACATACAATAACAAGAAATCCAAAGCAGTTTTTCTGTATGTTACATAATTGTATTATGGTCTATAAACTATTATTTTATTTTATTTCTTTTAATTTAGTTTCATTTATATCCCACCTTTCTCCCAACCTGACATCCAAGGTGTCTCACAGCATAGAGTAAAACAAAATACTGCTAAAAATTAATGATTATAATAAAAAAGCTTAAAAACAAATAAATTATCTTAGGTGGCAGTGCTGCCATGTTGTTGTTGTATGCCTTCAAGTTGTTTCTGACTTATGGCTACTAGAAGCTGAACCTATCATGGGATTTTCAGTGGCTGAGAGTATGTGACTTGTCCAGGGTCACCTAGTGAGTTTTCACAGCCTAGCAGCGATTTGAACCCTGGTCTCCAGAGTCGTACTCAAACCGTTACACCACCCTGACTCCTAATACTCTCATACTACATAGAAAGTTGATTCTTTTCTTCTTAGTGAGACCAGTTTGTTATACATTATTATTTTGATAAAACAGTTGCTAACAAGCCATGAGCCTCAAGAGGCTCATTTGTGAAAAGGGATTTGTGTTTTTCAGAATTTAAAGGTAGAGATTTATATAAGAAAACAAAAACTAATGTTCCATGTGGAAATTTGTTCTTTTTTAAAAAAACAGAGAAATCCGAAATGCCAGAAGCTTAAGATACATACACCCTGAAGCCTTTATGAATCTCCCATTACTAAACTACCTGTAAGTATTTTAAACAAAATCTTTGGGAAATGCTATCCTTGTACAGTTTGGGTGACTGCAAATATGACTTTCCTCTTCCTCCTGGTTGCTTCCTTAGTTGCAATATCTGACCTGACAATGTTTTATATTTCAAAATAGATTTACAGTTCCCACATTTGCACATCAGACACAGCTTTGTTGATATAGTGCAATAAAATTTAACATTATGTGTGTACAGGCACAACATAATTCTTTTCATCTATTTTTTGTCCTTTATTTTAGTGTGATCATGAACACAGGACTTGGAATTTTTCCTGACCTCACCAGAATTGAATCAATAGATTTGAACTTTTTGCTGTGAGTATGTACTACCCCAAATATACTGGAGCAAACAAACTATAGTCAGCAATGTCATTTTCTGAGATAGAAACATCCAAGTATCTTATAGCTAACAATATAGAATCCTACTAATCAGGTGGGAAAATGAATTGCCAACTGATGTTGCCATTAATGAAATTAATATAAGTGAAAAAATAAAAAAATTCATTTACTGTACTTAATTCACCTTGCTAACTTGTTCCATCGTAAGGGCTCCACATAAGGTAACAATATGTCAAAAAACATATCATATAGCCAGTTAACACAAAAGAAGATATAATGTCCTAAATAAGGAATCATGTGGGAATCATGAGGGCCTCTAGATGTTATAACACTGCAAGTCCCAGAAGCCCTAGCCAACATAGCCAATGTTGAGGAATGCTGGAAGTTGCAGTCCAGTAACATTAGGACCGCTGCATGATGTCCACATCTGAAGTAAATCCTATTCCTAATCTAAGTAGGAATCCAATTACTAATCCCAAGTATAGCAGACCATTGAATGAGTTACTAAATAGTAAGTCAGTATTTATGTAAACCATTGATTCAATGAGTCTACTCTAGCTGGATCTAGCAGCTGGATTCAGGTCCATGGAGGACACAGCTGGAACACTGGTAATCTTTTCAGTGGCAAACTACTGCTATAATTACTAACGTCAACTGGCATTTCTGAGAGCTTTTTTCATGTGCTGGATGCTCTTGTTGCATAAATTAGTATTACAGGGCCTTTCCCCCCAGTTTTTGTTTTATTTTGTTTTTTGAAATAACGTCGAATCCTAGGAGAGCAGACGGATACTGGCCACTAGGGACTCTTCACCAAAACCAGTGCTTTCAATTGGCCAAGAAGATGGTAATACAGTTGGCCCTCCATATCCATGGATTCTTTATCACTGATTTAACCATCCATGGCTTGAAAATGTCCACACACAGACATCCAAAAATCCAAAAATCCAACCTTGATTTGACTTTTTATATAAGGGATACCATTTTACTACGACATGAGCATCCACGGATTTTAGTATCCACAGTGGGGTGGTGTCCTGGAAAAACCCCAGTGGATACCAAAGGCCCACTTTAGTACTGGTGGTAAGAGTATAGTCGGCCCTCAGCTTTCACAGGGGTTAGAGGTGCAGCAGCCGTGCAAAAGTGGAAAAGCTGCAAATATAAGCTTGCTTTAAAAAAAAAAACAAAAAAACTGGCCAAACACGTCTCTAGGCATTTGTAGGTCCTCCAGCATGATTCTGTGGCCAACGTGCACTGGACAACCTACAAATGCCTGGAGAGAACATATTAATCAAATCCATAAATAATCAAATTTGCGAGTAGATTTTCCTTGGTTTTTTTCTGGACTGTGAGGCCATGTTCTGGAAGCTGTGTTAACTCTTCCAGAACATGGTCTCACAGCCCGGAAAAAAACCCAAGGAAAATCTATGGATGCCAGCCGTGAAAGCCTTCAGCTTCACAAATCTGTGAATGCTTAACCCACAAATGTGGACGGATGACTGTACAAGTAAGAAAAACCAGCAGCAGTGCTGCTGAAGTGCTAGTTTGGTACTATTAGCGTTATATATCTTTTCCAAGAGGCAGTGAATGTTAAGCATATTGCAGTTGTTTACAACATCTGTAAATTTTATATGGATGTATGCAGATGTATTAGAATTATGTTGAAATTTAATTGTGTTTTATTGTACTGCTAAAGATTTTCCATCTTTTTCACAGTGAAATTGCCGATAATCCATCCATGAGTTCAGTACCCGCAAATGCATTCCGTGGGCTATGCAATGAATCCCTTATACTGTATGTTGGTCCACCACACCTTTTTTCAAAACTCTTCGCTCTGATTTGTTTCATCCATTGTGAAGTTAAGCCTTTATTAATAACACATAAGAAAATAACTGTAAAATGAAAAGTTACCAAAAATATAACAATGATTACTTGTTTACGGAATGTAACACAACAAGATTCATACACAAAAAGCCATTGAGATAATATGAAACCAAGGTTTCCATAATCCTTTTTTCTCTCTTAAAAGTGCTAAAATCCTAAATTTTTAAAGAATTTTAAAAATCTATTTCTACCACTTTTTAGTTAATGCTTTGATCCTTTCTTATATTTATTGCTGCAGTGTGCTTCCATCTACTGTCCTCCACATTTGCGGGGTTAGGAGTGCACAACCCAGCACAAAAGGGAAAAAAACACAAACATCTCTAGGCCCCCCAAATCTTAACTCATATTTAATCCCAGCTACCTGCTTCCACCTTTGGAACAAATGAGCACAAGCACCTTTGAGACCCTGCTGCGGCACTTGTGCTTGCTCATTCCAAAGGCAGAAGCCAGTGCCCCTTTTGCCTTTGGAACCAGTGAAAATAAGGAAAAGGCATTTCTCTTCACTCTTTCTAAATCCAGAAGCTGATGGCTGTCCAAGTGAGCAAACACATGCACTCTCACACACACCCTCCTCACAATCCCTCATCCCATCCCCTTCCTGTCCGCCCACATGAGTGAGTGAGTGAGCAAACACACACACTCTCCCTCCTCGTCATCCAATCCTCTTCCTGCCTGTCTGTGCAAGTGAGTAAGCAAACATGTGCAACACCCTCCCTCCTTGTGGTCCCCGTCCCCTCTCCTTCCCCCCCACCAGCAAATTCCCTAGAGGGAACGATATGTGGCTGGACGCAGTTGGACTTCCTCCCAGGGACACCAGTGTTATTGAAGTGGTAAAAATTGCATAGGGCAGCAGTGGAGGTGGGGAAAATAATTCACAAATAATCAAATCAGCAATGGTGAAACCTGCAAATGTGGACAGAGGACTGTATTCTTCCAGCTTCTTATATCTCTTCTAGAATCTACAGTTCTTCTTGTTCAGAACTGTGCCAAGAGGTTGCCTATCTAGATTTTTAAGTCCAAAAGATACTTTCCAATTGCTGTAGGGGTCGTAGAGGATTCTTTCCAACTGCCAAAACCACAAAGGTGCCTTCTTGAATATCTACAGTGGTGATTATTCATAGAATCATAGAAACATATTCATTGTAGCCCTAAATAAGATAAGCTACACAGTCTAGAAGCTTGTGTCAGCCATGTTCTTATCTAGTCTGCTTTTTCTTTGACCATCTACTAACTAGCCAGACAGGCCAGAATGTGACCATTTTAATGGTTTTATTAACAGCTTTTGTTTCCAATATCCAAATTACATTTTTCTTGTCTCAGTGTATTTTCCAGTACCGTAATTGCTGTCACTTACTGCAACTGTTTACTATTAACTGAATGCAGAACTCCCCCTGCCCCGTCTTAGTACATGTTGGTATATTTTGAATTCCAAATCCATGTGTGCCCCTATTGTTTTGTGTGGGGCAGTGCCTTCTGTGCGTATTATGGTGGGCTGTGGACAGTAGTCTTTCATATGTTCCACATTTCATTTGATAATTTTCACTTTCTTGCTGTTAAAGCCAATGTTCTCCTCCCTTCTTTCTGTTTTTTCCCCTGCACTGTTAGTCTAATGCTGAACTCCCTGAAATTCTAGAGCATTTTAGTTTTTTTTTTTTAAAGAAACTTACAATTTGGAAGCAAACAAGGGAGTGGAGAGTCCAACAAGGAAGAGGGGGTAATTCAGGAAGAAATCAGAAGGAAAAGATCAAGAAGAGTGGATTCCAAAAAATGCTACATCTAGCAATCATCCACATTTAGAAATGGATGTGAGAGCAATCACGCAGTCTGTTAATCCCTCAATCAAAAGCAAGCACAGACTTCTGTCAATAGAGGACCTTTTCATTTTTCACTGCAGAATACGCAGTGGATCATGCTGAATCCTTGAAAACTTCTCTTAAGGCATTTTGATTAGAGGAAAAAATGAGTTGAGAATCAAATAGCACCCCAATAGAGTCATTTAATTTAGATAGAATTTCAGGTAACAAATAAGCCAAGCTGCCAAGTTTTTAAAAAACTATCTGTTTCTCCATAAAACAACAGTTTTACTTTACTTAGTATATTTGATACTTGTTTTGTTAGCTTCCTTGTAAAGCCATGGTCCCAGAAACAAGTATAAGTACTAAGAACTGGGATAGACAATTTGTGGCTCTTCAGATATAGTTGGACTGCAAGTCCCAGGATTTCTCACCATTAGCTAAGAACGTGGAACTTATAGTTCAACAATGTCTAGACAGCCACATATTCCCTACCCCCATTTTAAATAAATAGTTTTGAAGTTGAACTATCTTTTTGAACTTGGAATTAATCTGTTTTTACATCTTTAAATGTTTCTTTAAATGGTGTTTCATCCCATTCATAAGTCTTCTATATTTTTAGTGTTCTATTTTCAATGTTTATACTTATGTTCCATATAAATGTAATTGCTGGTTGAATGTATAATCACAATAATAAAATGCTGTGTGCCTTCAAGTCATTTCTGACTTATGCTCAACCTTGCACAGAGTTTTCTTGGCAGGATTTGTTCAGAGGGGGTTTACCTTTGTCTTCCTTTGAGGATGAGAGAATGTGACTTGCCCAAGGTCACCCAGTGGGTTTGCATGACTGAGTGGGGATTTGAACCACGATCTCCAGAGTTGTAGTCTAGCACTCAAACCACTACACCACACTGGCTCTCAGTAATAAAATGCTGTGTCAATAATTTTCATGTGCACTATTAAACTCAAAACAAAATAATTGCCGAGTTGTTGTTAGGAAGCTATCATGTATGTAGAACATTCTGCTACAGAATTTGAATAGGGATTATAGAATTGACATGTAATATAAAATATGGTAGTAGGTATAAGAATTTTTGGAGACCTACCGAATAGTCATGGGAGGTATGGTAGATTGAGTTACATAAGTTATTGTTTCATTTGAGTTTCTGTGGACAGACGAGCAAAAGTGACATTCATTTGTGCACAGTTGTAGAAGATGCTGCTGCATATTACTCAGGCTTTGTCATCATGATTTATGTCAGAGTATGTCAATTTGCGTCAAAACAGATATTGAAACACATAGCATCATACCAGCTATTAATACTGTAATTTTTCTTTATCTGCAGAAAACTCTACAATAATGGTTTCACCAAGATAGAAGCCTATGCGTTCAATGGAACAAGATTAGATTCTGTGTGAGTAAATAGTCATAATTAACATGTGCATATCACTTTTAGGTGTTCAGAGCACCTCACATGCATCACTAAATTGTAATCTTTACACCTCTGTAGGGTATATCAATATTATTATTCCCCCTTAGCTGAGAATGGAGGCAGATTAAGAATGACTTGCCAAAGGCTATCAGGGAGTTCATGGCTATCAGGTGTGATATGTAACAGGGATTTCCTATGTCGTGGCTCCATTTCTTAGTAATTATACAACACCAGCTTCAGTAGAGCAGTAAAATGCTTGAATATATCTTTGGAATTGGAATTAGGGTAAAACAGTATCTCATAGCTTCAGTACATTGCAGATACTGAAACAGAAAAAATCCATAACATCTCTTTTGGGAGGATGTACATGTAAATGTTGCAAAGCCAAATACCTCCAGGTCAGAACTTAGTTCTTAGAAAAAAATTTAAAAGCAGAGTGTCTCAGTGGGGTTCTGTATTGGTAAAACTGTCTAAAACATTGGTCATGTATTTTAATTACGAATAAGAGTTACAGGTGAGCCTCAGTTTCCACCAGAGTTGCATTCCTGGACATGCAATGTAAATTGAGACTGATGTAAATGGGGGGAAAGAGTTCCATAAGGAACATTGGAAACCAGAGGGAGATGTGTTCTCACAAAGCTGAAATAGGCACAAGGTTAGCAATTTTACTCAACACACCTCAAAACGTAAAGAAGTTTAAAGCATAAAACATCAGCACTCACCTTTTCCTGGTTAGAGAAATGTGCAGATGCTCTTCAGAGGGACCAGGAGAGGCAGGAACTGCCAATCCCCAGGGGGCTTGGCTGAGGTGAGCTGGCTTGTCATAAGACAAAAGAAGAGCACACCTAGGTGCCGTTTACATGATGAAAATGTAGTGGGAAGAATTCGTGTCGATCCCTGGCAGTTTACACATACATCGGGTTGGGTACGTGATTTTCGGAAGGGGGGCCACCATTTATCCCTCAACCTGCAGGACTTCCAGTCCCACGGTTTGTGCCAGTTTTTAAAAAAGTCACTGGAGGATTCAGAAAATCGGAAATGTAAACAGCCTGGGACAAAATGTCTCGGTACTAGGGATGACCGGAAATGGTGACTGGGGGCGGGCTTAGAGATCAGCGGCCAGAAAAGGAGGGGTCAGTCACCCGTCCAACAGATCCAGCCTCACCAGCCGAAAACCAAGGCATCCCTTCCAGCTGCACGAAGATTGATGTGTGTGTGTGCACACGTGCGCATACTCAATCACCTTTTTAAATGAATTTCTACACTGCAAACCCTTCAGCTTTAACCTCTTCCTCAACTGCATGTTACAGAGAGATCGCGGTGGGCAGAGGGTCTCCCATTCATCCCCTGCCTTGATCACCTCCCTGGTATTCCAGCCTCTGAGCGAATGAACACCCTTTAATTCCCCCTCTGTGTCTGTGCCTTTCAAAATGCCTGTCTGTAGCTGGCTTGAAATCTCTGCTGTAAGGGTTAACATTTTAAAGAGGCAAAGGGACTAAATACCAAGCCTCCCATGCTGCCTCTGCTTTTAAAGTGAAAGAAATTCCAAGCCTCTACTCGGTGTGATTTCAAAAGAAAAGAAGATGGTTTAATTGTTCCTCCGTCTGAGGTCTTTGAAAAGTGCCTTCTGCCTCTGCTTCAAGGGTTAACATTTTAAAGAAGCAAGGGGAATACCAAACCTCTGCCCCCCTGTCTCCCCCTCCCCAGCCAATAGCATCGCTGGTGGCACAGAACTTTAAAGGAAGTGTGTCACCGAGGTTGTGAAAACATGAGTAATTGCATCCTTGATTGACAGCCAAACCCCCCCCCCCAAAACCTAAAAAATAAACGGAACTTTGGACCTGTAAATATCAGTCACGGGACCACCCGGGATATCCAGATCAGTGACATAAATCATATAAACAGCGAGGGACGGATTCGTGATCACAAAATCACGGTAAGCACCGCAACAATTTCTGTCGTGTAACTGGCACCCTACTGTGCCTTCTCCAACAGGCTCCCCAGATGGAGAAAACACATCAGGAGAAAGAGAGGCAGCACATCTCTTGTACAGCAACCAGCTGCACTAAAAAAGCAAAAGAGAGGGGGAAAAAGGGTCTGTGCACAGCACTGATTTCTCTTTTTACCTACCTGAGGAAATGATAAGTAGTCTTTAAGATGCCACAAGGTTTTCCATCATTTTTATTGTAATGTGCTTAACAGAATTACCACTTTTGGCATTGTTATTGTTAACCACCTGCTCTCTCCCCGTCATGGTTCTGCCACATAAAGCAGGCAGAAGAAAGTCTTCCATGCAATCTCAAAAAAGCTCCAAGATTCCACTTCCTTCTTCTCCTTTGCACCCCTCTTCTAAGCAGGCAAAGGAAAACCCTTCCTTGTAATAACACCAAGACTACAGTTTCCTTCTCCTCCTCCCATCTCCTCCAACTTAGGCAGATTAAAAGAACCCAGATAAATTGGCTTTTCTTATGCCAGTACTCCAACTCACCTCACTGTCCTGACTCTTTTGCCACTTCTGTCTCGCTCAACTGCACAGGTGTAATAGGAGAACTCTGCATTATGGCAATATTTTCATTTACTTATATTTTTTGGATAAACATAGTAAAATTGAAATGATTTAAATGAGGAAAGTAAATTGAGGACAGTAAATTACAGCAGTAAACTGAGACTTGCCAATTACAAGGCCTACCTGGGCCCCACATCATATTTTTATTTTTATTTTTATTTTTTGGCCTGTGGTCAAAACTTTTTTCTAGTCCCAGGCACTCAACAGGATGTGATTGGCCAGTTTTTTAAATACTGGCAGTGTTCTAATTAATTTGACAAATGATCTTGTAGGAGGTGTTGCTTTATATTATACATATAATTTCTACTGTTTTTATTTTTAACTTCTGTATACTAAATGTAAAATGTTTTAGTGGGCTTTTTTAGTAAAAGGTATCTGATATGAAGAAGAAAATGAATATTGTGGTATAGTATTTTTTTTAAAAAAAATGACTTGGGGATGAAGTATTACCCCCCCACCCCCAATATATGCATAGTTTAGTCCAGCAGTGTTTTCCATGTGGTTTAGGAAACATATATGCTAACATGAGAGGAAACTTGATAAGTCATCAGATGCATGAAGTGTTGAAGTACAGGAGATATGATTCACTTGTTTCCGTTGTCCACCATAGAAAAGACAAAAAGAGCAGTCTGGACAAGGTGCGCCCAGTCTGCGCCCTGGTGGCGCAGTGGTTAAATGCCAGTACTGCAAGCCACCATGTTGCAAGTTGGATTCCAGCGGGCTCCAAGGTTCACTCAGCCTTCCATCCTTTCGTAGGTTGGTAAATTGAGTACCCAGCTTGTGGGGGCAATTAGCTAACACACACTGGAAACTGTTTAATGCAGTGTAGATGTGTAAATAGCTATTGCTTAAAACAATTTGTAAGCTGCTCTGATAGCCTTGAGGCTGAAAAGCGGGATATAAATAAAATAAATTAAAAAAAGATATAGACTGGGCAATGAAGAGCTTTCTAACTGTAAGAGTAATGGAACATTGGAACATTTTTAAGTGTGTGGTAGAATTTGCAGCACTGGCGTTTTGTACAGTCGGCCTTCCGTATCCACGAATTCAATCATTCATGGATTCAACCAGCTATGGTTTGAAAATATTTTTTAAAAAATCCAAAAAACAAACCTTGATTTTGCCATTTGATATAAAGGACACCATTTTACTATGCCATGGTATATGCTGAGAATTGAGCATCCATGGATGTTGGTATCATGGGGGGTCGTGGAACCAAATCCCAGCAGATACCAAGGGCCTGCTGAAATGGTTTAGCTGTTAGATTTAATTGGAGTGGGTTCAGTCCTTGCAGAAGAAATTCTGATTAAGGGACATCTAGAAGTCCAACTGTCTATTAAATTGATGCACAATAAAACAAAGGAAAATAAGAAGATGAACATATTGCACAGCTAAAAGTATAAGAGCGATGTCTCCTCACAGGGGGTAACAGCACAGTATTTGTAGTAGCAGTATAAACATGCTGTCAGACAAAGATGAACTTCAAAATTATTACTGAGGAATATAAAATTTCTTTATGTCCAAATGATTAAATGTTATTCTAGACTGCATTAATAAGAGTATAGTGTCTAGATGAAGGGAAGTAATAGTGCCACTGTGTTTTGCTTTGGTCAGACCTCACTTGGATACTGTGCCCAGTTCTGGGCACCACAATTTAGGAAGGTTATTGACAAGCTGGAACATGTCCAGAGGAGGGTGACCAGGATGGTGGGAGATCTGGAAGCCATGCCCTATGAGGAGTGGCTTAGGGAGCTGGGCATGTTTAGTCTGGAGAAGAGAAGGTTGAGAGGTGACATTATATCCATGTTTAAATATTTGAAGGGATGTCTTATTGAATAAGAAACAAGCTTGTTTTCTGCTGCTCCAGAGACTAGGACACAGAGCAATGGGTTCAAACTACCTAAATTAGGAAGAACTTCCTGACAGTAAGAGCTGTTTGGAAGTGGAATACACTACCTCATAGTGTGATGGTGTCTCCTTCTCTGGAGGTTTTTAAACAGAGGCTGGATGGCCATTTGTTGGGAATGATTTGATTGTATGTTCCTGCATGGCAGGTGGTTGGACTGGATGACCCAACTCTATGATTCTATGATTCTATACTTCAGGGAAAGATCCACAACTGCCCCATCATGCTGGTAACTTTCTATGCACCAAAGAGAAATCAGATTAAAGTTTTTATTCCTTTTACCAAACCCTAAGAGATGTGGCAATTGGACGTATATTCATAGGATGAGACTCAAATTTAGTCCTTGATCCCTACCTTGATAGATAACATAAGTCATGTTTAGAGGAGACTTCCTCCTCAGCCCTCTTATGCCTGCTAGATAAAGAGGAATTAAAAGACCCATGGAGAGCTGTTCAGCGTGGTGAACAAGACTACACTTATTACTTGGCTCTGCATCAGACTTATTAGCTAATTGATTACTTCTTTATTTCCAAAATATTGTTACCAACTTTAAAGCAAGCATCCATAGAATTATTCCAGTATTCTGACCACGCACCCCTCACACTTACCTGGACTGTAGGAGATGCCCTGCCCCTCCCAGGTTATGGAGATACAGTCCTCACCTGCTCTATAAAGCAGAATTTAGCAGTTTCATCAAAAAGGCAATTAAAAACTTCTGTACTGATAATGGAAATCTGGATATGCCCAACTCTAAAGAGGACTACTAATCCAAGAAGGATCAAGATCAAAGAGAAACAGGGAAGTAAGGTGTGCATTGCTTTTATTAGAAATGACTATGCTCTCTCACCTACACAAAACCTTCCAGGATACTGATAGTCTCCAGAAATGAAACAAAAATTTGAGCTGAGTTGGATGAATTAGATACAGATAAAATACACACAGCTATGTTGTACATGAAGGCTAAATATTATGAACAGGATAATATAAACCCCACGTTATTAGCCAACGTGGTCAAGGAAAAGACAACTAAGTGCATGCGTAGTGGTATCTCTATTGCTTCTGGGGGAGTGAAATTAAAAACCTCAGGAATGCTGAAGGAATTTGAAAACTTTTACTCCAAGCTATATACCCCAGAACTCTCTAATAAGTCAGGACTTGAGTTATTCATTTGAGAACTCCTGAATAAAAAGATTAGTGAGACACATCAAAAATATCTCAATGCCCTGATAATGGAGGACAAAGTATAAAAGGTGGTCTCTGAGTTAAAAATAGGTAAATCCCCAAGCCGATTATTTCTCTGGGGAATTTTATAGGGCCCTGCAAGATGAGCTAACCCACCTACCCTGAGTTGTTCAATGATATGCTGAGCGGGACCTTTCTCTCTGACAATTGGAACCAATCCAGGATAATCCCAATCCCTAAAACAATGGAAGTCTCCAGTTTTTGGCCCATTGCTCTCATCAATCAGAATGCCAAAATTCTGTCCTCTGTAATGGCCAAAAGAATTAATATTTTCATAACCAATTATGTAGCCCCAGATCAAACTGATTTCATGTCACAGAGAAAATTAGCAGGTGCAATTAGAAGGACCTTAAGTGTAGTCCACCATTGCAGCATGTCAAAAGTTACAGCTTATCTCTCTTGATGCCCTTAAAGCTTTTGACTGGTTGGAGTGGGGGTATCTCTTAGATGCTGGAGAAGATGAACTTTGGCTATCTGTTTGTAGGCATGATTCACAATCTTTACTGTGGATCACAGACAGTAATACAGGTTAATAAACATGACTCCTCACCTGTAAAACTGCAATGAGGATTCCCCCTTTCCCCATTATTCTAAGCCCTTGCAATCGAGACTTTGGCAGGCACTATTAGGAGACAGCCAGGATTACAGTGCCCAATTATACACAACACACACCATGTTATTAATCTATATGCGGATAATATTCTGCTGTTTTTAACAGAACCTGAACACTCTTTACCATTCCTTTTCCAAGTTTTGCATACATTTGATGAAGTTGCAGGGATCCACATCAATTTTCAGAAATCTAAACTGCTCTATCTCAATACCACACACAAGGTACAAATGCAATGGAAAAAATACTAAGCTTTCTCTTAAAGCCTCAGGCTTTTTATACCAGGGGGTACAGCTAACTAAAGACCTGAATCAATTAATCCCCCCAAATGACAAATGGATGACAAAGTGGATGAGGTTGAAAACAAACTTGTGGAAAGCTCTGCCCTTGTCTTTGCTAGGTTCAATAGCACTGACCAAAATGTTTCTTATTCTGAAATTGTTCTTTTTGTTCCAGACTATCCCTCTCTCCCTGCCCCCACCTCATATTTTAAAACATGGCAACTGATAATAAGCACTTTTATTTTTAGAAAACACAGATCAAAGTTCTCAAACCATAGGTCCTTTGCAAACTCAGAAGTGTTATTTCAAAATGTTATTTCAAATGTTAATTTGAAGCATTCCAGTTAGCCCAGGTTCCACAGATGCTCAAAAAAACAACAACAACACCCTACTACTACATAGATGAGACTAGAGCTACCCTCAGAGACCTCTCCTGAAATGGAACTGATTTTCAGTAATGCCTCCACTCAAGTGCTCAGAACAATCGAAAATCCCTTTCTCTGCTCCACTCTGCTTTTACAGAAGTGGTGGAGAATGCTGTCCCTACCCACCCCTTCCCCTATCAGACCTTTCCTTGCACATACGTGATTTGAGTGTCCTGATAAACTTGATCAATTTAAAGAATGGTCAAAGTAGGGGCTGTACACCATCAGAGATCTTTTCATAAGAGGAAAAGCCTAAGTCAACATCACAGCTGCCAGGGAGCCTATCACCACTGAAATCTAACTGGCTACAACTGTACCAGGTGACAAGCTTCCTTGCCTCCCTGGTAAGACGGGGAAATCCCCACACTCTTTAACAGTGTTTGAACACTCCTACATCTCAACCCCCCCCCACCTGGCCGCACCAAGAGTTTGGAAGCAAGAATGTATACTTGGATGGGGAAACATATATATAGAACATTGCTTGATTTTAAGAAGGGACAGAAATTAGGTTTGGCGGTAGAGATTCAGGACTCTTCTCGGATGAATATCTGGAGGTCTCCACCATTTAGCTCTACCTCAACCCACCTTAGGGAACGTTGGATGAACGTAATATAAAAGCAGCACCTGACTCTAGTCAAACTGGTTAGAATCACTGAACTACTTGTTGGTGGGGTGTGTGAATCTAGGAGCATCTGTCTTCACATGTGGGTAGAATGTAATATTGTAAATTGTTTCTGGCACAAAATTTTGAAAATACCATCAAACATCACAAAACAAAAGATTCAGTTTTGCCTGGCTGCCCTCCTGCTTTCTGTATTTGCAAGAGAAAACAAGAATCTTAAAGATAAGGGTCTAATAACATTCTTCCTAGCAGTTTCAATTGTAGAAATAGTGAAAAACTGCAAGACTGGTAGCCTCTCATTGGAGAACTGGTGGTTGCATATTTGGGAAGCTCCACTCATGGAAAAATTGACTCTGGCTTTCCAGGCAAGAAAGAACCTTGAACTGATCAGGAAATTTGGGGAAAGATGGTTCCCTTTCCTAGACTATAGCAACAAAACTCTGCACAGCCAATGTTGCGAACCCATCATATGATTCTTTGGTGTGATGTTCTTTCATGGACTACTGATAACTCTGTTTCCTAATGTGACTACATGCAAGAATTGTACTTGATTGTTTTTCCTTTTTTAAAAAAAAAAAATCATTGCAGCATCTATAGTTTTGGTTTTTATGTTTATTGTTGCTTCTATGGTTTATTAAAATAAGGCTTCATTTAAAAAACAGCAACAATATTCTTCAACAACAGAGAATTTATCCATCAGGAAATCAGTTTGGGGAAGGAACACATAAGAATATGAGCAGGGCTGCTGATGCCAGGGTGATTTGGCGGTCTCTCATTCATAAGGTCGCCATAAGTTGATGCCAACTTGACGGCAATTAACAACAAGAGAAGTAAATGTATTTCTGATAATTTCCTAGAGGGCTCAACTACGCTTTTGCCTGATCCTTTCATGAGAGGCTCAATCCCCTGGCCTAGTCTTGGGGGAAGGTTCTAGCCCCTCTCAACTTTCTGGGATCAGTGATGAAGATAAAAGCCCAGACATAACATGAGAATAATGAGATTGCTTTCTACTAAACTAGCTCCCAGTTATGCATTGTTAGTCTTCTACATCCTTCTGCAGTGATGGAATTAAATGTCTTGGAATGTAAATTCCATACTATTTAAAACAAAATTGCCACACTACACCTAAAAATCTGACTTTATGCTTACCATGTTTTACTTGTGTTTTCAAAAAGGAACTGATGTTTTCCCATACGTTCTTTTCTGGCACCTGTAGAAATAAAGTAAAATCACATTTAACAGCATGTTCAAGCCTTTTCCACTCTTCTGGCTTAAACCTTAGTAGGTTTGGTTGCCTAGCTTTAATCTTAAGTTTTTAACTGAAACATTCAGAATAATTGTACCGAAGTGAATCATGCAAAAAATGTAAGCAACAAATAACTGTTTGCTGTGCAGTTGATTCCCTTCTTTGTAAGGAACAACACTTGTGTTCCTGTTGTGTTTCCAGAAGATCAAAATATTTTTTTTTCTTGCACAAGCTGGGGAAGCTAACCAGCCTAGATAATGGTTGAAAATGCTAGAACTGCAGTCCAACAATATCTGGAGGGCTGTATGGTTCCCATCTCTGTGCTAATGCAACATGTCACCTGCTTAGAAAGCAGACATTTATATAATTGACTCTAAAAGGATCATATGGAAAAGGTCAGCATTTCTTTCCTTTCAATAAAATAAAATTACTTGATGCTTCTTGACTTAATTCAAACAGATAAATGACAATACTAACTTTAAAAGAAATTGAGGGGAGAGAGAGCAAATGTTGCTTCAAGTCAAAAGCTGTAATGTGTGCTTTTCTAGTTCTCTTTAGTAGCTCATGATTTGGTAGACGTGTTTGAAAAGAAGGTAATGCCAAGTTATTTCCAGTGTAAAATTTGATAGCTTTCTTGGCCCAGGTACTCACAACTAAAATAAACCATTCTAGTAGTTTTAGTAATAGATTCTAAAATATTTAAGCTATTGTCTGACTTATTATTGAAAGTTTTTGAAACACTAGCAGATTGTTTGGGTCCTTGGTTAGTCTGCTTAATCCAAGTAGTTTAAACTTAAAGAGAAGATGACCAGGGAGCTGAAAATTCTAAATGTAAGAGTACCTTAGAGTGTAAGAGATATATGTTCGGGCGTAGAAAGACGCGCTGTGTCCACCACAACCACCTGCAGAGTTGTTCCATGTCGACAGGACGCCAACGAGAAGATTTCTGGAGAGACTTCTGCAAAAGACTTCAGGCTGAGAAGGAAAAGATTCCTTCACCCCAGCACACTGCCTTGAGCTCTGGCTTGCCAAATAAAGACAGCAACAAGGCCAGCCTTCACTCAACTTGAGGGCTTTAATTTTTGTTTGCAATATATTTACAATATAATATATACATATACAGAGTATAGGACAGCTGTCTCAAATACTCAAAAATCTTTCTCCTAACCAACAAACTGCTTTGCCAACCACCATTCACAACAAACCCACACTGGAGACAATTCCCATCTCCTCTTTATAGGCAGTTAAACAATGCCTGTTACATCAGGCATCTCAAGTGTGCATACTCCCAAATGCTAACACACACACACACACCTGCCACTGGAGCGCAACCACTTTCATTTCTAAGCTTACAGCTCCACCTTGTGGTCACATCCATGTCATTTCCTGACATTATAAGCATCTGAGTTGGACATTTCCATTGACAAACCATCCTGCAAACTTTCTCTATTCATTTCTTCATTTTTTGACAGATGCCACAGCTTAACACCCACCCACCTCCTGGCATTAGAAGCATAAAACCTGTTTGCAGGACTTATATCAGATTTGGCTAATATTGCCCACTCCTTCTTGAAGTTCATATACTGTATTAAGGACTTAAAAAAAAACTTGCTGTTAACTAATGTGAAGTTGACTTCAACTTATGGCATCCCTATGAGTAACCCTATCCTCAACAGGCCTGCTCAGGTCTTGCAGGCTCAGGTAGATGGCTTCCTTGATTGAGTCTATCCATCTGTAATGCAGGTTTCCTCTTTTCCTACTGCCTTCTACCTTACCAAGCATTATTGTCTTTTCTAGTGAGTCATGTCTTCATATGATATGCCCAAAGTACAACAGTCTCAGTTTAGTCATCTTGGCTTCTAGGGAGAGTTCAGGCTTGCTTTGCTCTTAAGACCCATTCATTTGATTTTTTTAGCAATCCACATGGTAGAACTGTTCTCCAGCACCACATTTCAAATGAGTTGATTTTCTTCTTGCTTTCTTCACTGTCCAGCTTTCACAACCATACACAGAAATGGGAAATATGATGGCATAGACAATCCTAACTTTACTATTCAGTGATATATCTTGAAACTTCAGGATCTTGTTTAGTTCCCTCATAGCTGTCCTTCCTTGTACAAATCTTTTTGCTGATTTCTTGATTTTCTTTAAGAATTTTTACTATTATGTGTTTATTATAATTAACAAAAACACTGCTGCTAGAAGGTTATAAACTATACTTTTCTGCTTCGTCCCCTGGACCACAAGTTATTGCTTCTTCATCTTCTTGTACCAGACGATTCCTGCTTGGAACCTTTCATTGTCTGTTTTGGCTTTAAGAGCTCATCTCATAGAAGAGGTTTTAGTCCAATTTGTCTGTTCTCTTTATGTATTCCAGCGATACTTCTGGCATGATGTTTTAGCTGTGATTTAGTAAATTTGACTATATTTCTGGATTAGTTACAGCTTGGATTTTCAGCCTCTGAGCAATGGCTCCTACCTGAGCAAGGCTGTAGTATTGATCTTGGACTGCCCAGTTATTTTGAATTTGACTTTTAGTAGTGCCTGCTGATGGGTGCTTGTTGTCTGTTCATGTCTTGCCAGATATGAAATAGGAATGTGAAGAGGGAGTTTTTGCATTCTAAATGCAACAAGTGGAAGGTCCACTTGTAGTTTCCCTTTTTTTAAAAAAAAAGAAAAGAAAAATGGTGCTTAGTCCTTTCTGATAAAACCACAAAGGCATGGATTAGATCCCTTCTTCCTCATGGTTTGAGGGTCCATTTTAAAATTCTGTTTAGATAAATTTTGTGTTTAAAAGTGAGGATACCTGAAATTTGACAGAACCTGTAGTTGTTAGGATTACCTAATGAGGAAGAAAGTATTACTTAAAATATGAAAAACTAAAGCAAATAAATTGTTGACATTGATGCAAAGCAGTTATGTTATCTATAGACTTTGGCCATGTTAAAAACATAAAGTATCCCACTGGTGTTCGTCTGTTGATTTCTTCAAATATTTGCATACGTCATTGAAAAAAATATTCTTAGTAAAGAATAGCAGGTCATTATCTCAAGGCAAGAGTTTATGGAACATTATTTAAATATCAATAATTGAGACCTTTCAGATCCCACTGGGACATCCTGAGCAATCCATCAGAATATTGTGGAGAACCCTTCTCCAAAAATCAAATAGATTTCAGTGTCTAGTCCCTGCCTCAAGGGCTTTTATTAGCTATTTAAAAACTTTCAAATCCCTTAGAATAAAAATAATAAGGAATTACTCAGATCAAGGACATTAAAAAAATTCCAGAGCCCTTTCAGCCTGCTAAGATCTGTTATAAGATTTAGAAAAAACATGGAATGGATAATCTGCTTCCACGTCAAAGCTGCTTTTCATTTTTTTCAATAATGCAGCATAATTTAGATATACTACCTTTCACTATAAATAACCAGTCAAAAGCAGATAAATGCTCATATGTGTGTATGCATATGCCAAGATAAACAGGGAAGGGGGCTGATCATTACTGCATATCTCTCGCTGGCACTGTAAGAGGAACACTTCATCTGCCAAAGACAGCACAGCTGTTTTTCATCATCTGTCTTATCAAGTTTAGCTTTATTATTTTGGCCTATTCCTCCTTGCAGAACTGCTTCAGTCCAGTGATATTTGAGGGCTTCCTTGCATGAACAGCTCACTTTGGTCACAACCTTTTATTGGGGTTTAGGTCCAGACTTTGGGGTTGTCTAAACGGCAAAAATACTCCTCACAGAATGCAAGGAGAATACAACCTGTCCTAATGGCATGCTGCATCATCATCATCATCATAAATTTTTATTTTTAGCCCGCCCCTCTGCTCGGCAACCGGGGCGGCGTACAGCAAGGTTAAAATGACATCAAGTTAAAACAGTCCTTCCCCATCCTAACCCTCCCACCCCTTAAAACTAAATTAAACTAATGGAGAGTTAAAATAAAGATAAAGTACAATAAATAAATAAATAAATAAAGGCAACGATGGCAAGGGGGTGGGTAGCAATTGGTCCACTTGAACCGGGAAGTTATTCTGGGAAGGCCTGCTGGAAGAGATCCGTCTTTAGCGCTTTCTTGAAGCTATCAAGAGTAGCGATAAGACAGATCTCATCCAGCAGGCCATTCCAAAGTCTGGGAGCCGTAGAAGAGAAGGTCCTCTGGGAGGTCTGCGACAGCCTAGTTTTCATAGGCTGCAGCAGGTTCCTCCCAGAAGACCGAAGTGCGCAGGGGGGGATCATATGGGATGAGGCGGTCCCGGAGATAAGATGGACCCAAGCCATGTAGGGCTTTAAAGGTTAAAACAACACCTTGTACTGTGCCCGGAAACTAATCGGCAGCCAATGGAAAGATTTAAGCACAGGTGTTATATGCTCTCTCCTAGATGTACCCGTAATTAACCTGGTTGCCATATTTTGTACCAGTTGAAGTTCCTGGGTTAGGCACAAGGGTAGCCCCATGTAGAGTGCATTACAGTAATCCAAACGTGAGGTTACCAAAGCATGTACCACAGTTTCCAGATCCCTTGTATCCAGGTAAGGGCGCAGTTGGCGTATCAGCCAAAGCTGATAACAGGCACTTCTGGCTGTCGCATTCACCTGACTAGTCATGTGAAGCGACGAATCCAGGAGTACCCCCAGACTGCGAACACAGTCCTTAGAGGAGAGTGTGAGTCCATCCAGGACTGGAAGTTGTATTCCCAGACCTGGTTTCGGGCCTGTGACTCTCAGTACCTCCGTTTTGTCTGGATTTAGTCTCAATTTGTTTTTCCTCATCCAATCCATTACCGCTCTAAGACAGTCATATTGCTGTATTCAGAAGGAATGGGGATAAATACACCATACACTCAACAGGAAAAGCCTTTGCAGCTTTTCCCAGAATTTTTAAAAAACGGGGGGGGGGATGCATATTCCTGCTTGTTGGGACAAGGGACCAAATTGATTTGCTTTCCCATGCGAGCAGGAGCTCAAAGCTGATCGGCCAGATGAGCATGGGCAGCGGGGCTTGCTAACAAGCCAAGCTCCTGGAACCACCATGTTTTTTTTCTTTTGCCCTAGTGAGCGAGTGCTGATGCAATAAAATGTGGGTTTGGGTTTTTTGCTTTTCTGTTAAAGCAAAATATCACACTTTCGCACCTTAGGTATGCTTTAAAAAAAAAATACTGTTTGGTGGCAGCAAATGGTGAGAATCAAAACATGAGTAATTCACTAGTGACCATCATCTTGATTCACAGGCATGCCAGTTTGAACACCAAACATGGATAGCTTCACATGCCTGCGATCTACCTAAAAAACAAACAAACAAAAACTATTTAGGCAAATCGCATGGCCTTTACTGTGAGTTACCTTTACTGTGGAGCAATCCACTTCTTTTTGCCTCCTATAGACAACCCCTTTGAATAAGATATTCTGAAACATGGAATTTCTTGTTCTGCAGCCATGTGCTTCTATGTTTAGAATCATAGAGTGGAAGACACCACTCCCTAGATTGGCCCAGTGCAGTCGTATGACCTGTCTACAATTACATGACATCCTTGTGGACCACTATAAATAACCAGTCAAAAGCAGATAAATGTGCATATGTGTGTATTCACATGCCAAGACAGGGTAGTCCAACACCCTGCCTTGCAGGAATACACAATCAAAGCACTCCCAATAGATGGTCATCCAGCCTCTGTTTAAATCCCCCAAAGACTCCACCACTCTCCGAGGCAGCACATTCCTCTGTCGAACCCACTCTGATGGCCATGACCATGTCGTCCACCTGGGCCAAGACCTCTTCGAGAAAGGGCAAAAAACATGCCGGTACCAAGGCTTCAGCACCCACATTGAAGAAATCTAAAATAGCCCATCAAGCAGTCCCTTCACCAGCCCACCTCCAGCATCGATACCACCTCATCATACGGTCTTGACACACAAATGAGACCAGACGATCTTCATCAAGGATAACCGCCACCTTGAGGAACACCCTTCAGGCTCCACTTTCTCCCTCCAGTGTGGCCAGGCTTCCCTGGGCAGGGATGTAACCTGACCACTTTCACTGCCTCCACAGAGGCCTCAACCGATCTCACTACAGGACCAAGGGGACTGACGGCTAGATTCCAGAAGCCAGTCTCAATCTCATTCCCAAACCCTGTCTGACTCCCGTGGCCTACCTCAATCCCAGTCTCAAGCACGATCCCGGTCTTGCTCCACTTGTCAGATACTTTCCCAGTCCTGATCTCAACCACGGTCCCAACCATGATCTCAGTCCCAACAACAGTCCCAATCTTATCAATGATCCTGGTCACAGTCCCGATCGCAGTCCCAACCTCAGTCCTGGTCCCGGCACTCTCAGTCCCAATCCCAATGATGCTCTCAGTCCTGATCCTACTGATCCGGATCCAAGTCCACATCCTCAGCCTCCAGCTGCTCCCAGTCCTGACGCCACTGTCATTGCTGGGTACATCGCACCTGGGACCATCAGAGGACCTGAGACCGAAGGGGCTCCCAATCTGCCTAATCGGATGAGGGCCATGGATATTCATCCTCCATCTCATTGGACTCTCCCTGATACCTCTACGAATCTCCCTGGTTCCACAGAGTTCCCACTGTCTGCCCTACCCAGACCCGAGGTATCTCCCATATCCACCCCACCGACTGCTCCATTGAGAAGACCACTGGGATCCAAAAGCCTGTCATCACTCCAAGTCACCCTGGTGTCCCTCCAAACACAGTTGTCATTTGAACAAAGATGCTGAAAAGCCCCAGGACTGGCCACAGGAACAGACACCCAACCACAACCCACATTGTCGTCACCTCATTGGGTTCCTGCTGACCCAACTGGCAACCCACTGCACCAATCCCCGCTCCACTGCAACACATTGGTGGACAGGGATGAGGACCGTGAGGCCCTCAACCTGTGCTTCCAATCCCCTGCCTCCAACCAGGAAGACGTGAGGGCCACCTCCCCTCTCCCATTCTCTGAAGACCTCCACCCCTACACGGATTTCATTATCAGGATGGCAAAATCACTCAACCACAGCAGCAGTGATCCAGCAGGACCCACCACTACCAATCATTTGGGCAATCTAAACCCCACACCACTATCAAACAGCGCCTTTGACTACGGCACCTTTCCATCAGGTCTCTCCAAGAGCTTATGCTGCCACCTTATCCTACCTGGAGCCCAGACCTAGCCAGATACACCCACGCCTGGGAGACCATCTTATCAGACCATTAGGTCAACACTGTCATGCCTTGCCCCTCAGAGGACAGTGAAGAAGAATCTGAAAGGTGGGATAGCATGCCTGAGCTAAAGCAAAGTGACCAGCAGGCACCACCACATGCTGAGGAACAGAGTATCCAACAAGTCTCTGAGGGACAGAACACCCAGCAGGTTCTCTCGTCTGAGCAACAGAATATTCCACAACCTCAAACTCCAGAAGAACAGGAGGCAGACTTATCCAGCTTTACTCAGCATCGAAAAGAAAAGGAATTTCTCAGATGAACAGTTAAATAGGAAGCAATCAGACAACACCTGTAAGACTTAACTAGATCATAAATCACCAGCACATCCTCCAGAAGAGCATAGATGACAATTGACCTGTTGGAGTGAAAGCCATGTCAGATTGTGCTTCTTTTTTTTTTTTTTTTTTTAAATTATTTTTTATTCATGATATTTATCAACATTAAAAACATATTATACCAAACAGGCAGAGAATATCAGTATCCACATATTCATCCATCACGTATCTACCTATGTACATGTCAGATATTTGTTTCATATCTCTTTGAATATCATGTACAGCACACATACATATGTATACATCTCATCCTTTAGTCAGCTTACTATACATCTCTTATATTCATTCATTTTGTATGTTTTCATTTCAATCATATTCCCAGTCTTCCCTTCTCTTTCATAGTTTTTTTTTTCCTCCTCCTTCCATCCTCCCTTTCTTCTGTCTCTCTGTCCCTATATCACACTATTCATGCAAAATATAACCATTCTTCTCCACTCTCTCTTTTTCTCTCATTCCTTTCCTCATCTCTCTCATTCATGACTTCCTATCTAGTTTCCCCATGTTTCTCAGTATTTATCTATGTGCATCATTTAATGTTTGAATAGATATACATGTATAAAATGTTTATGTATTTCTACTTCTTTTTTTGCTTTCCCTTTAGTGTTAGTTTCATATATTTATGTGGTTTCTTGAATCATTTTTTTTTACTTCCCATTTCGCCTTATTTGAAGATTAGAGTTTGTTTGACATTTGTATTTAATGTTTAGTATTTAGTTCACTGTCTTCCAGTTTCTCTCTCTCTCTCTTCATCTCTCTCTCTTCCTTTTTTTTTCTCTCTCCTCTTTATGATTAATATTCATGCTGCTGTTACGGATCTATATGTGTGCAGACCCATATTTATCTGCTTATATCTATGTAGTACGTAAACTGTGGGTATCTAGCTTATTCCACATTAGTTTTTGACTTTTGTTTGCTTTCTAATGTATTGTGGAGTTTTTTATTCTTGTTTCCATATATTTTGATACCATGATCCAATCTTCTTTGAATGTCCCTAAATCTTTTCCTTTAATTAACGTTGTCAATTTGTCCATTTCTATCATTTCGTATAGTTTCTCAAGCCATTGATCTCTGGACGGCGTTTCTTTTTGTTTCCATTTATTAGCGAATATTATTCTGGCAGCTGCCATCATATAAAAAATCATCTTTCCACTTTGTTTTTCTAATTCTTGGTCTATCATTCCTAACAAGTATATTTCTGGTTTTAGTGGAAGCCTGATTTTCAAAATGTCTTGAATTGTTTTTTGAATCTGTACCCAATATTTTTTAGCTTCCTCACACGTCCACCACATGTGAAAAAATGTTCCGTTTTTACTATCACATTTCCAACAATTCGGTTTTGTCTTCTTATACATTTTTGCTAATTTGGACGGTGAAAGATGCCATCTGAAATACATTTTATAAACATTTTCTCTGATATTTTGCGATAGTGTATACTTTATCCTTGTATTCCACATTTTTTCCCAATTATGTATCTCAATTGGATGACCGACGTTTTGTGCCCATTTTATCATATTTTCCTTTATTGTCTCCTCTTCAGTTTCCCATTTAAGTATTAACTTGTAAAATTTTGAGATCATATTTTTGTTTCCAGCTTGTATTATTTTTTCCAGTTCTGACCTTGTATCCTCAAATCCTTCTAATTTTATATCAATCTTAAATCTCTCTTTTAGTTGCCTGTATAAATACCAGTGACATGTAAAACCTTCTCTTTCTAGTTCCTCTTGACTTTTCATTCTGATGTGACTTCCTTCTCCCGTTAATATATCTTTGTACATGATCCATTTGTTTGTTGGCACACCTTCTCGGCTGAATAGAGCTTCATGTGGGGAAGCCCATAAAGGAATCTTAATACATAATCTATTTTTATGCTTTTTCCAAATTCTCAGTAAAGACTTCCTAATTAAATGATTGTTAAAATCTTTATTCACTTTATCCTTATTATAAAACATGTATGCGTGCCATCCGAATCTATTATTGTCTCCTTCCAGTTTTAGTAATTTGTCGTCTTCTAATATAACCCAATCTTTAATCCATAATAGGCAGCATGATTCATAGTAAATTTTCAAATTCGGGACATTTAAACCACCTCTTTCTTTGGAGTCTTGTAGCACCTTCATCTTTACTCTCGGTTTCTTCCCTGACCAAATATATTTCGATATTTCCCGTTGCCAATCGTTAAACACTTTTTCGTTATGTATTACTGGAATTGTTTGAAACAAAAATATCAATTTTGGTAGTATATTCATTTTGATCACCGCAATTCTACCCAAGAATGAAAGTTTTAAATTTTGCCAATTCTTCAGGTCCTTTTTAATTTTCGTCCATATTTTCTTGTAATTGTTTGAGAATAAATCAGTATTTTTATTTGTTATTTCAATCCCCAAATATTGAGTTTTCTTGACAACTTTCCACCCTGATTTTTCCATTAGGTCATTTTTTTCTTGTCTTGTCATATTTTTTGTTATTATTACTGTTTTTTCGCTGTTAACTTTTAATCCTGTTAATAGGTTAAACTCTTCCAAAACCTTTAGTAATGTCTTGATCCCCCTAGTTGGTTCACCTAAAGATATGACCAGATCGTCTGCATACATTCTTAGTTTATATTCTGTTTTCCCCACCTTGATTCCTTGTATCGTGCTTTCTTCTTTGATTCTTTTATTCAATAATTCCATCACCATTATGAATAGAAGAGGGGACAGCGGACATCCCTGCCTCGTGCCTTTTCTAATTTGTAATTTATTCGTCTTTTCCCCATTTATTAGCAGTTTTGCTGTTTGGGACCAGTAGATTGCCTCTATCCAGTTTGTAAATCTCGGCCCCACATTTATTGCTTTTAAGATCTCAAACATTACTGACCATTTAACATTATCAAAGGCCTTTTCGATGTCCAAAAAAATTAAGGCCAGTTTCTTGTCTCCATGGTTCTCCGCATATTCTATTAAGTCTAGTACATGTCTTGTATTATCTCTTAAATACCTTCCCGGTAGAAACCCTCTTTGTTCCTCCTCAATCCAGTCTTTCAAAACCTTCTTTAATCTGTGGGCTAATATATTTGTGAATATTTTATAATCAACATTTAACAAAGATATTGGTCTGTAATTTTTTGGTTCTTGTGGGTCTCGGTTCTCTTTGGGGATTAGTGTTATGTTAGCTTCTTCCCATGATTTGGGATAATTACCTTTTTTGATAGCTTCCAATGTCTTTTTCAATGGTATACTGAGATGGTCTTCCATTATTTTATAATACTTTGGGGTGAAGCCATCCGGACCGGGTGCCTTGCCTATCTTCAATTTCCTTATTGCTTCTGTCACTTCCATTATCGTTATAGGTTGATTCAGGCTTTGTTCTTGTTCTTTTGTAAGTTTAAGTAAATCTTGTTGTTTTAGGAAGTTTTGGATATTCCAAATATTTCCACTTTGATTATATTGTTTCCCATATAGATCTGCAAAGTAGTTTCTGAAGCATTTTTTTATTTTTTCCTGATCTGAAGATATTTCTCCAGATTGTGCTTCTTGACTGACTGCTGGACCTTCTGGACCTTGCCTCCACTTTGTGACTTCGCCTTTGGATTGCCCCTTGGATTATTTGACTGATTTGCTGTTTATCTGTGTATGACCTTTGGACTGGACTATATTTACTCTGTGTGCTGGTAAGCTGACTAGTCTCGGTTACTCCCTTTTGAAGTGTGAGCTGATTTATTGGGTCTCTGCAGCCTTCCCGAGAAATACAGGACAAACACCATCATCCATATTGGATACGCCATAGAGTTCACCCGCACTCCACCATCTTGCATATTCTGATCCACTCCATCTTCAGCCACCCTCCACGAGGAGGTATCATCCCTCCTAGCCAAGGACGCCATCCAGCCTCTGCCAGCACACGTGGCTTCCTCTAGGTTCTTCTCACGGTATTTTACCATACCCAAAAGAGATGGCTCCCTGCACCCCATTATGGACCTCTGAGCTGTCAATCAGTTTATCAAACACACAAATTCTCCCACTCCTAAGAAAGGAGACTGGTTCGCCTCTGTAGACCTCCATGTTGCATATCTCCATATTCACATACGGCCCCCAGCACCGCAAGTTCCTCTGCTTCATGGTAGGCTCGAAATTCTGCCAGTACAGGGTCTTGCCCTTCAGACTCTCCATAGCCCCAGGGATCTTTATAAAGGTCATGACAGTGGCAGTCTCCCACCTGCGCACCCAGGGAATAAGAATATTGCCCTACCTGAATGACTGGCTCTGTCAGGAAACACCAAAGCTGCCCTTCAGTGTCACATGCATGCCACTCTGTGCCTTGTGGCAGATTTGGGCTTCTGCCTCAACCTGGCAAAATACCACCTCTGGTCCACTCAGTCCCTCCTGTTCATCAGGGCTGTCCTGGACTTGATCGCAACACACACCTTCTTCAGTCTCAGGAAGAGGCACTCATCTTGCTAATCTCTCACATCCTGCACCAACAGGCCATTCCAGCGCTGCTCATCATGCACCTTCTTGGCTACATGGCCACAACCACCATGGTGGTTCCCTATGCCAAACTAAAGACACGCACATTCCAGCTCCAGTTCCTCCACAAATTTCACCCAGAACTCGACGTGTCCATCAAAATACTCAGACCTCCCCCTCAGGTGCATCTTTCCCTACTCTGGTGGCTCCACCCACCCAACCTATGTAACCCTTCAGATCCCCTTGCCCAACCATGATGGTAACATCAGATGCCTCTCTCCGTGGGTGTGGAGCTCACTGCCAAGGTCACGCAGTCCAAGGCTCCAGACCCTCTCACCTCTGCCAACTCCACATCAATGCCCTGAAGATGTTAGCGGTTTGGAATGCCCTCAAGGTGTTCAAAGACATCATTCATCACTCCACAGTTCAGATCATGTGCAACAACTCCACAACTGTCCACTACATAAACAAACAGGCTGGCACCTACTCAGCCACCCTCACACACATAGTGTCCAACCTCTGGAATTGGTGTCTCCCCAGACATGTACTACCACTAGCAGTTCACGTCACTGGGATGGACAACACCATAGCAGACACCCTCAGCAGGACTTCCCTACACCCAGATGAATGGAGCCTTTTCGATGAAGTGCTCCAGCTGATCACCAGATGTTGGAGATGCCCCTCAATAGACATCTCTCCATCAATAGCAAGTGCACTCGCTTCTGCTCCCATGGGGGGACAGAGACGGGCTCCCTAGACAATGCCTTCTTATGCTGGTGGTTGGACCCCCTCTGTTACCTGTTTCCTCCCCTTCCGCTAATCCCATGGACTTTGGGGAAGATTCAGGACGACAACTCCAGCTGTATACTTTTAGCCCCATGCTGGCCGAGACAACTGTGGTTCCTCACTCTCCTCAACATGTCACAGACTCCCTTGCTCCCCCGCTATCCTGACTCAAGCCTACGGTTCTCTGAGACACCCGAACCCAGGTGTCCTTTGCCTCACCACATGGTGAATCCGTCCATGAGCACATCCAAGAGATTTTGGTGGCTTCAAGAAAACCATCCACTCATTGATCCTACACCGCCAAATGGTGACACTTCTGTGCCTTCACCCAAGCCTCCTCCCTACTGTCCTAGCCTATGGATGTGCACGCAGTCATGTCCTTCCTCCTCCACCTCAAAGAACATGGCCTAGTGCTTTCTTCCCTCAAGGTCTACCTCACAGCCATTGTGGCCCACCAGCCTGAGGGGTAGCCCTCAGCCTCTCTCTTCTGGGACTCCACCATAAAGCACTTCCTCAAGGGTCTCTCCAACCTCTACCCTCCAGTATGCAACCCAGTACCTGCATGGTCCCTCTCCTTAGTGCTCTCCCAATTTATGCCCAAGTCATTCAAGCCACTGGACACAGTGGACCTCTGCCTCCTTAAGACCATTTTCCTCATCACCATCACCTCAGCCAAGTGGGCCAGCGAACTTTCCACCCTTTGGTCAGATTGCCCCTACATGATTTTCTATCATGATAAGGTGACACTACACTTCAACACATCCTTCCTCCCCAAAGTGGTCTCCTCCTATCATATGAATCAGGACATAGTCCTCCCCTCCTTTTCCCCAGCTCTTCCTCCACACTGGACCAGGCTCTTCACACCCTGGATGTACACAGGGCACTAGCGTTTCACATTTTACATACAGCTCCTCTCAGGAAATTCCCTTTATTTGTCTGCTCTGGGGGCTGTCACCTGGGGGAACCAGTCTCATCCCAGCAGATCTCCCGCTGGATAGTAGACACCATCAACTTGGCCTACCAACTGGCCAGAAAACCTCAACTGCTTGACATCCGCTCACACTCCACTAGGGCCATATTCACCACTCAGGCATGGCACAGAGGCATATCGCTCCCTGAAGTCTGCAGAGTAGCTACTTGGTCTCAACCGTCAACTTTTATTCACCACTGCCACCTGGATTGCAGAGCTAAAGCAGATGCTGATTTTGGCAAAGCGGTTCTCTTCTCCAGTTTAGCTGACCTGCTCCCAGCTTCCATGGGTAAGCTTGTTACTCTTCCAGTTGTGTGAGGCACAGAGACCACAAAGGAGAAGGACAGTTTGCTTACCGGTAGCTGTGGTTCGAGTGGTCATCTGTGCCCTCACAAAACCCACCCTCCCCTCTTCTGGTAGGTCCACCAAAAGTTTGCAATAGACTCTGGAACTGAGGGGATTAGTTTCATGGTGCTAGATGTAGAGTGCCCTGGGAGGGCGGGGCTACCGCCATAAAGCTACTCAGCTCTGAAATACTTCATGCCTGATCTGCATGTGCATGAGATCCCAGTTGTGTGAGGGCACAGATAACTACTTGAAGAACCACAGTTACAGGTAAGCAACCTGTCCATGTGTTTCATGTGTTTCCTTCAGTCCTGAGAAGTAGACACATTCTGTATATTTTGCAATAAAAATGGTTTGTTCTATACCTATGTGTTCATACTTACACTAGGTGACAAAATGACAGAACATGAAAAAATCCTAAAGAATATATATTACACACTCTGAGAAGTTGGAAGCTTTGAGGGTGTTTACCCACTCTTTAAGGAGGCCAAAAAACAAAGCAAAGCCATACAGAAGCAGGAGGTTACTAAACAGCTTTCCAAACAGTACAGTTACACATTACATAGGCCATCCAGGGTCCATTTAAAAAAAAACTATTGTATCTAAAGTGGAATTCAATGGCAGGCTGATTAAATTGACATGCAGCAACTTTAAAAGTATAACAGGGGTTACAAGTACCTTTTAACAGTAATAGATATTCTGTCTAAATATGCCTGGCCTTTGGCTTTGAAGGATAAGTCAGGTAGACAAGTGTCCAAAGCCTTTAACACTATTTTCAGACAAGATAGAAGAAAACCTGGAGAATCATGGTCATAAGTTTCTAAACAAGGCTGTAAGTAGTCTATTATGACAATAAGGGTGCATTACTTTGTCACCAATAAGGAAGTTAAAGCAGGGGTTCTGGAGTGGTTTAACAGAACTTTTAAAACAAAGTTGTGGAGGTATTTCACAGCTAATATCTCCTTTACCTACACTGATGTGCTTCCGTTGTTATTAAAAAGTTTTAATCATAGTTTTCACTGTACTGTCAAAGCAAGACCTTCTGGTGTTAATGATTCCAACACTCTAACAGTGTGGAAAACAGTTTATGGGACCCCTGTCAAAAGAAAATAAGAGGTTCTGCTACTCAGAAAAGGAGACCATGTGAGGATTTCTAAAAGCAAGGGCATATCACACTCTGCAAGATTTTAGCCATGCAGATTCTTTAGCCAACACAGTTTATTTTAAAGCCAGCCTAACCACAAAAACATACCAAAAAAAGAGATTTCAAAACAAGCTTCTTTAACAAAAAATAAAAAGACACTATTTTAAAAACTCAAAGACCACCTCCACACTTCCCAGAACATTTTTAAAATTTACAAACAACCTCCAAGAGGTATGCCTAATCCAGTCAGCTCTATCCATAGGTGTGGGCCTAATAAAGCAAAGTTTACCAAAACTTTGCTTTAAAACAACAGGTATTCAAAGTGAAGATTTTTTTAAAATACTGTGTAAAATAGAAAGTTCCTAAGACATAGAGCAACTACAACCCCAGGAACTGTTCCCTAATCCCATCAGCAATGTCCATGGATGGGTCAAATCATAGTAAAAGAAAATTAAGCCTCAGAGTGATTTTGTAAAATTCATTTTTAAAGGGTTAACAAGCTCTGACAAGAAAAATAGTGTTCTAAAGCATTTTAGAAGTATTTGCATTAATTTTTTTTAACAGAGCTTAAAAATAAAAAAACATTTAAATAAGAATTCAAAGTAAATAAATATCTAAGTTGTTGATGGTTGATGGTTGATGGTATCAGGCTGAGGTATAGATAATTTCTTTAGAAAAAGAGAAAGACGTGCTATATAAAGCTATCTGAAAACTTAAAATTCTTTTTTAATTAAAAGTTAGCTGACAGAAACAGTCTCAAAAATTTGATCAGGAGGGCTTTAAACTGAGTCATATGGGGGAGGGAGAGAGTATTCTGGAAGGCAAAAGGGCTGGAGAAAATAGTCAAACTGGCATAGAGGGAACAAGGCAAAAAGTGCAAGGACCCAACAGTGGGAGGCAAAAAAAACTTGCACAAGCAGCAAGTAAAGGGAACACATGGTCTTAGATGTCTCTACACTAATGTGCAAAGCATGGGAAATAAGCAAGATGAACTTGAACTCCTAGCACAACAAAGCAAATGTGATATGATAGGCATTACTGAAACCTGGTGGGATGAGTCTCATGATTGGAATGTAGGAATAGAGGGGTATAACCTTTTTAAGAGAAACAGGCCAAACAGGAAAGGAGGAGGAGTAGCATTATATGTCAGGGATATTTACACCAGTGAAGAGATCCATGACATCAATACTAGAAGCCAGTGGAGAGCATCTGGATAAAAATTAAAGGGGAGGGAAACAACAGGGATGTTATTGTGGGACTCTACTACAGACCTCCAAGTCAGACGGAGGAACTGGATGATGCTTTTCTAGAACAGATGACCACACACGCAGAAAGGAGAGATATAGTAGTGATGGGTGACTTCAACTATCCTGATATTTGCTGGAAATCTAACTCAACCAAAACTTCAAGGTCTAGCAAAATTTCTTACTTGCTTGGAAGACAATGTCATGGTCCAAAAGGTGGAAGAGGCAACAAGGGGGTCAGCTATTTTAGATCTGATCCTAACCAACAGGGATGACCTAGTTAACGGAGTGCAAGTGATGGGTTCCTTAGATGAGAGTGATCATGTTCTCCTGGAGTTTGTTATACAATGGAAAGGAGAAGCCAGGAATAGTCAGACACGCATTCTTGACTTTAGGAGAGATGATTTCAATACACTCAGGGAAATACTGGGGGTGATCCCATGGTCAGGAATACTGAAAGAGAAGGGACTTCAAGATGGATGGGACTTTCTCAAAAGGGAGATACTGAAGGCACAATTTCAAACAGTACCAATGAGGAAGAAAAATGGGAGGTATCTCAAGAAACCAGGATGGATGACTAAAGAACTTTCAACGGAGCTAAGTTTCAAACGGAGCATGTATAGGAAATGAAAAAGGGGGGGAAATCACCAAAGAAAATTCAAACAGATAGCGAACACATGTAGGAGTAAAGTCAGAAAAGCTAAAGTGCAGAATGAGCTCAGGCTCGCTAGAGGGGTTAAGAACAATAAAAAAGTTTTTTGCGGTATGTCCACAGCAAAAGGAGGAAGAAGGAAATGGTAGGGCCACTACGTGGAGAAGATGGCAAAATGCTAACGGGACAGAGAAAAGGCAGAATTACTCAACACCTTCTTTGCCTCAGTGTTTTCAGAAAAAGAAAAGGGTGATCAACCTGAGGATAATGGAACAGAGGACACAATAGGGGAAATCCAGCTCAAAATAAGTAAAGAGGTAGTACAGGAATACCTTCTTAATCTAAATGAATTTAAATCTCCAGGACCGGATGAACTACATCCAAGGGTATTAAAAGAGCTGGCAAATGTGATCTCAGAGCCATTGGCAATAATATTTGAGAACTCCTGGAGAACAGGAGACGTCTCAGCAGACTGGAGGAGGGCAAATGTTGTCCCCATCTTCAAAAAGGGGAAAAAAGAGGATCCCAACAATTATCGTCCAGTTAGTCTGACATCAATACCAGGGAAGATTCTAGAACAGATCATTAAACAGAGAGTCTGTGAACATTTCACAAAAATTCAACATGGGTTTCAGAGAAACAAGTCATACCAGACTAATCTGATCTCTTTTTTTGATAAAATTACCAGCTTGGTAGATGAAGGGAACACTGTAGATATTGCATACCTTGATTTCAGTAAGGCCTTTGACAAGGTTCCCCATGACATTCTTGCAAATAAGCTTGTAAAATGTGGGCTAGACAAGTTAACTGTTAAATGGATTTGTAATTGGTTGACTGGCCGAACCCAAAGGGTGCTCAGCAGTGGCTCCTCTTTGTCTTGGAAAGATGTGACCAGTGGGGTGCCACAGGGTTCTGTCCTGGGCCCAGTGCTATTCAACATCTTTATCAATGACTTGGATGAGGGAATAGAGGGCATACTTATCAAATTTGCAGATGACACCAAATTAGGAGGAGTAGCTAATACCCTGGAGGACAGGATCAATGTTAAAAATGACCTGAATAGACTAGAAAGCTGGGCCAAAGCTAACAAAATGAAATTCAATACAGAGAAATATAAGGTACTGCATTTAAGGCAGAAAAACGAAATGCATAGGTATAGGGTGGGGGAGACCTGGCTGAATGAGACTACGTGCGAAAGGGATCTAGGAGTCCTAGTAGACCACCAGTTGAACATGAGCCAACAGTGTGATGCGGCAGCTAAAAAGGCCAATGCGATTTTGGGCTGTATCAATAGAAGTATAGTGTCTAGATCAAGGGAAGTAATCGTGCCACTCTATTCTGCCTTGGTCAGGCCTCACCTAGAATACTGTGTCCAGTTCTGGGCACCACAATTCAAAAAGGATATTGACAAATTGGAGTGTGTCCAGAGGAGGGCGACTAAAATGGTGCAAGGTCTAGAAACCATGCCTTATGTGGAAAGACTTAGGGAGCTGGGTATGATTAGCCTGGAAAAAAGATGGTTAAGGGGTGATTTGATAGCCCTGTTTAAGTATTTGAAGGGGCGTCACATTGAAGATGGAGCAAGCTTGTTTTCTGCTGCTCCAGAGACTATAACACGGAACAACAGATGCAAGCTCCAGGAACAGAGATTCCACCTCAACATTAGGAGGAACTTTTTGACAGTAAGAGCTGTTTGGCAGTGGAACACGCTCCCTCGGAGTGTGGTGGGGTCTCCTTCCTTGGAGGTCTTTAAACAGAGACTGGATGGCCATCTGTCAGGGATGCTTTGATCATGATTTCCTGCGTGGCAGGGGTTGGACTGGATGGCCCTTATAGTCTCTTCCAACTCTACAATTCTATGATTCTATGTTCCAATTATTTATTCTTTGGTGTGTTTCAGGGTGCACAGTCATAGCCTACAACCTTAAGGGCTATGACTGTTACTTTGTCAATTGGTTAGTGAAAGAAAAACGGTGTAAAAATTCTCACTCAAGGGGGAAGCTGATTTGTGTTACTGTGGAAGGGCAGGATATAAAATTCATTGATTTACTTAGTCACCTTCCCATGCCACTCTCTAAACTACCAAAGATTTGGGGATTTGAAGGCTCCAAGGGTTATTTTCCCCATTATTTCAACACATAAGAGAATTGGGATTATGTAGGGCCAATGCCCCCTGCTGATTATCTAGGGTGTAAAATATATGATGCCTAGTTAAAAGACAGACTTTTTAGCCTAGTATGGAGAGAACCAGGCAAAAGCTTTTGACATGCCGAAAGAGCTAGTGCTTTATAGCAAAAAGGATATTGAAACTTTGTTGGAGGCCTGTACTAAGTGCAGACATGAAATTGTAGAAGTAACAGGAAAAAAGAGTGGCAAGGAGAGGGAAGAAAGAGTCAGAAGAGTGGTTTACTATAAACCTCCTCCAGTATCCCACTCTTGCAAGTGTGTCTTTTGCGATATATAGATTTAAGTTTCTGCAGGAAAACCGTATTGCCATTCTATATTTTAACAATTACTACAATCGGTGTAAGAGGTTTTCAACACCACCTATTCAACATCTTTCATATATTGGACATAAGGAGAAACTTCAGAATCAGCATGCCTTAAATATCAGAGAAGTTAAAGTTGGTGATTATTTTCTTAATGGCTATACAGTCATGGGTAATAAGAAAATAGCTTTGGGATTTAATGGGTACTTTTATCACAGATGTGTCCTGTTTTATCTTCTCGAGTAGTGATTCTCAATCTTTTCTTTACCAGGGTGCCCTTTAAATATATTCTGTTGCTGTGGATCACCAAGATTTAACTCAAGATTTAAAACCATAATAATAATAATAACAACAACAAGAACCCTTTAACAATTACAGCATCCATTAAACCTTCCCTCAGTGTCACCAGAGGGAGAGGGAAGACTTTTCTCCAGCTCCTTCCTACCAGTTTACAACTGGAATGGCTTGAACAGCAACACATAGGCCCAGCCAGCCTTTGCCTTGGCTCCTGTCATGTGGCTGCTCCACTGTGGTGAGGAAGTGGGCTGAGCCGCCTTCGAGCCTTTGTGGACCCTCTCTGAGGACATTGCAGCCCCCTAGGGGTCCGTGGACCACAGGTTAAGAACCACTGCTCTAGAGGATAAAAACCCTGTGGTGGGAAAATAATATCAGTTTCTCTACGGTGAAAAAGGCTGCTGAACTCCAAGCCATGGGGTTTGATGTGAGGGCAGTTTGAGAACATGAGTGGAAAAATCTAGTAAAAATAGATTTGGAACTCCCAACATTTCTTGCTTCAGCCCACTTTCCAGAGCCCCTACAACCCAGAGACGCCCTTTGAGGAGTGTAAAATGCCGTTTTCCTCTATTAAAAGCCTAAAAGTGGGGAGGTTGCCAAATGCTTTAACTTGATCAGCATATACTCTTATGTCAACAAAACTAAATAGTATCCTCTTGGACATCCTGAAATCATTTCTAGGAATTTTCCTTTGGTTCTTTTCTGGGCTATGAGGCCGTGTTCTGGAATAGTTTCTTTCTGATGTTTCACCTGCATCTGTGTCTGGCATCCTCAGAGAATGCATGCCTCACATCCTGGAAAAAAAAAAAACCAAAGGAAAATCTATGGATGCCGGCCATGAAAGCCTTCGACTTCACATTTCTAAGAATTTCAAACCATTCTCAAACTACTTTGGCATAGTGGAGACAAAAAAAAATTCCTCCTAGAAATTTCTAGTTTCCAATTTTGCCTTCCAAAATCTCTGGAAAACTTATGTTTTTGCTGTGTACAACCTGTGCAGCAGCTTGCCAGTACAACCTGTGAAATCACAGAGACAAGGAAAGAGCCTTAGTGGGAACATGATGTACCAATGAGCTGTATGTGGCTAAAGAGAAGGGATGCAGAGTTGCAGAGATCTATGAGGTGTGACTTTTTCCACACAGGTCATCTGAGTTGTTTTCAGCATATATTGAAATTAATCTATGGCAGAAATAGGAAGCTTCAGGCTATCTCTGCTGGTGTGCTAGTGAGGAAGATAAAGATAAGACCAGATCATTGTGAACCCTGCAAAGTGTCAGATTGCCAAACTGTTTTTAGGCTGTGGGGAAAGAACAAACCTACCTAAAATACAGGTGTTGAGAGATCCTGATGGATTCTTTCAGCTTCTGTTTTCTGATGCTTACAAGGTTTCAATGTGTGAATTTATTGCTGTCTGTGTCATGGTACATGGTACATAACATGTCTCCTGAGTTGTCTAACAGTCTATAGAGCTCCAGTTGCACGTATGCTGTGGTAATATTTTCCAGGACACACAGACAGTTTCATCGTCAATAAATTCACACATTGAAACCTTGTAAGCATCAGAAAAAAGAATTCATCAGCATCTCTCAGCACCTGTGTGTTAAACAGGTTTGTTCTTTGCATCCCTTCTCTATAGCCATATTTAGCTCAATGGTATACCATATTCCCACTAAAGCTCTCTCCTCGTCTCTGTGATTGCATAGGTCCTACTGGCAAGTTGGAGGGTATGAAAATATGTTTATCCATATCCCATAGCCTAAATTCCAACTATGGAAAGATTGTGTTATAAAGAGAAAAGAGAGTTTGTCAGAATTGTATGGTTAAAACAGAAAGTAGGAAATAAGGAAAGCAGGTAAATTTATTACATAATCTCTCTGGGTAGGAATCATGTGACAATCCACCACATTTGATTATGCTAATAAGGAAGTTTTATAATAAACAGTATTTGTATATGTATGTGTCTTTAAGTCACATGCCAATTTATAAATTTCATAGGTTTTCTTAGGCAAGGAATACTCAGAGGTGGTTTGCCAGTTCCTTCCTCTGAAATATAGCCTACAGCACCTGGTATTTGTTGGTGGTCTCCCATCCAAGTACTAACCAGGGCCAACCCTGCTTAGCTTCTAAGATCAAATGGGATCTGGTGCCTTTAGGGTTTTTAGGGCACCCTTATAACATATGGTATATACTATATTAGATATATAGTATATGGTATATTATAATATATCAAAATTACACTATAATTATAACTTATTTTCCATATGCCATTTGTGAAGTGGTCCTGATATCTAGAACAGACTTGGCTACCTTTCTAGTTACTGCCAATCCCACATTATGAAATCTGTTAGAATTTGCAACTGGCTGATTATTGTTTTGTTTTTTTTTTCCCTGCAGGTACCTGCATAAGAACAAATATCTAAGTGTTATTCATGAAGATGCATTTTTGGGTGTGCAGGATGGTCCAAGTCTACTGTGAGTAGCCGGTTGGAAAGATACACTGAAATATAGATTGCTGTTAAATGGGGCTTGTGTTTGTGAGCTCTGAGGGCCCCATGTGGATCCAATCAACATGCAGGATAATTTTTTATATAAATAAATGAAGAAGCAGGGGAAAAAATAAACTACATCAAGGTAAAGATTTTATTTAGCTCAGGAGTTTGTAGCTGCTATCACTAACAGTTACAATAACCCCCGTGCTACTTGTGCTTCAAACTAGCAAAGACTGTCACGTGCTCATGTAAATTGCAGATAACAAGTGCACTGCTTCAGAGCATCTTGCACTTGCAAATGCCATCTGGAAATGCCCTCCGAGTCCAGTTTCCCAAATAGTCAGAAAATGCTGTTTTGAGCCTGTACTGGGACACATGATATTTTCTGACCCTGGTGTTGTTGGGGAAATAAGGCCTAAATCCCATTTTATGGTCCCAACTAAAGTAGATACACTGAATCACTGCAACATCTGTGAGACAGCACTTGTGTAAAATTCAGAGGCTCTTCTCTGGTTGGGATTAACAACTTGATTTAGGCTTAAGAATATAACTAGATGTGTCATAATAGATCCAAGGAAGGCTCTCCCGTGCTTTTTATTTTTTTAAAAATAGCAGCCATGGGAAGGAGCTGCAGGGGACAGCCTCCAGGATCTCTCTGGTCTCATCTAGTTGGGCATATTAGATATTTTTCTTAGGGATGCACAAGTATTATCTACATGTCCCAAAAGAGGCTCAGTCATTTACCATATTCAAAGTGTGGATGTGCACAAAGAGTTGTCCAGTTCTTTTCATGCGCTTCACAAAACACCCCTGGATGTTCAAATAGCCCATCATCCCTCCTTCCTCTTCCCACTTGTCTGGACAAAGACACATCATATAAGAATGATAAGCACAGCAAGTATGTCAAGCGACTCAATCAAGAAGTTGATATATTGCCCCTGTCACCCCATCTCCTGACTTAAAGTGGTTGCACAAATGATACTCTTTGTGTCAATTTCTGTGTAAGGTTGCTTTGTATTTCTCTATATGCTTGTGTGAGATGGCTCTGTGTAATTAGCCCTTCCTGTCATGACCTTGCTTTTTCTAAGCATAGCCTGAATGATAGTGTTAGCCAAACTGCTATTACCATTGGACCAAGGTCACCACCACAGAGCTAAAGACAAGTTTTGTAGTCACTGATTGACACTAATGCCCTGTGTAACCTTCCTAAAAATAATTGGTTACAGCAGGAATGTAAACTACAAGGAGTCATATTGATTCCCTTGCAGAACCTTGGATGGCTGTATGCCACACTATGCCCACCTACACTCAGATTTTTTTCCTCATTTATTTTATTAAAACATGCTGGGGTGAGGGCAATGTTACCACATTTTGGGCCTCCCTGTGCTGTTTTAGGTCCAGGAGAAGCTTTTATTTAACCAAGTAGCAAACCTTAAGTGTTGGGGGGGGGGGTTAGCCTGAAAACTTTTTTTACTAGAAAATATGGAAGCTCCTGAAGGTCTCAAAAAAATTTTTTTGGGGGGTCATATTTAGCCCACAAGCTATGCTTTCTACATCACTGGGATAAAGATTCCTAAGAGTCCCCAAAGTGGCTAGGCAAAAATGGAAATTCATGATGTGTTCCCTAGCAAGTATGGTTGGACACAAGAGCAGAAATCCTATTATTCCACAGACTGCAAGAATGCAAAACTCCTATTCATTCAGTACTCTAGTGGGAACTAGCAATAGAATGCTGGCCTTTGAATTAGCTGAGATTATTCTCATATATTTTTTTAAAAAGCTGAAGTAAACACTATCAACTGCTTTTTCTGCAAGAAATGCAACAGTGATAAATCAAAAATCCTCTTCCAGGCTCAGAAGAATGCTTATGCACTCGCTCACTCATCTTCATGTAATGAGATTTTAGCTAGGATTCAGAGGCCCAAATAAGCATAATTTACCAACGGTGTCAGCCAGCACGGCTACCTAAATTCCAAGCAAAAGAACTGAAGTCCTGGACAAGCTGAGCAAAAACAAATGAGGTTCATGATTTGATCACTTTTTGTAGCATATACTGTTCCAAATTCAGGCACAGTATCAACTATTTGGTCACAAATGAAACATTTTGTCCAGTGTTAAAAAGAATTTAAACTTAGCGTTTTCCAGATTTTGAGACAGTCTTCCCCAAGGAGGCTTCACTTTCTTCTTGAACTGGCTACAAGTAACTCAGAAAAACATGAGGATAACAAGGTAGTCATGTAATAGGTATTATAGACTTTATTTGAGTAACAGACCCCACTGCTATCCATATAATTTAAAAACCTAATAGAATTAAAGTATTTTAAACAGACTCTAGCTCTCTGGTCTGCTGTTACAGAATTTTTGCTCTACATCTTGCTATATATTTCCCCCCAGGAAAGGCTTGTAGGGTTGATGTGTTCTGTTCATAGACATATGGTCGGTGTTCCAAATATTAACCAAAGCTTCAACAGAATCACTGGCGTTACCAACCATTAAACCCGCCAAGGCTTTCTGGAATCCAATTGGTTCCATTAGCCTTCGAGGGCAGACCATTCTAATGGGTCCACCACCCCTGGTGGGGCAGACAGTGGCTCTTAGCTCCATCTTGACCAGGAAATGATCCGTCCATGACAATGCGGAGGTTTCAATAACCTCCGCCCACGGATATTCCTGTTAAGTACTAAAGACCGCATCGAGGGTATGACCTGCACAGTGAGTAGGCCCAACAACCAATTGGGATAGGCCCATGTTTGTCATGGATTCCATGAACTCCCGAGCTGCGCCAGTTAGATTTAGGAAGCTGGTCTCGAGTGGGATGTTGAAGTCGCCAAGAACTAAAAGTCTGGGCGACTCCAGCAGCAACTCTGAGACCAGCTGTGTTAGTTCAGTTAGGGAGTCTGTTAGACAACGGGGTGGCCGGTATACTAACAGAATCCCTAAGCTATCCCTGGACCTCAGGCTTAGGTACATACACTCGATGAGGACTGTGTTCCGGATAGGCTTCCTGGTCAAGGTTAGATTGTTTTTATGAACCAGAGCCACTCTGCCCCCCCCTGCCCACTTTTCCTTACCTGCTCACTAACTGAGTACCTGGCCGGGAGTGCCTGCGCCCAAGTCACAGCACTGGCCTCTCCCAGCCAGGTCTCTGTAAAGCATGCCAGGTCGGCAGCCTCATCCAATGAAAGGTCATGGATAATATGTGTCTTGTTTTTAACCGACCTGGCATTGCAAAGGAGCAGAGTAAGGGTCTGTGGAATAGTTGATGCACTCTCCAATTTATTCTGGGAAACAGAGTGAACTGAAGGCAGGACAGATATTAAACATCGATCCCGCCTTCTTATGTAACAATTTTTCACTCTGTTGCCACCATACCTTCTCTTCCCCCACACAACCTCAATTCCCACTCCCAGATTGTTCCCGACCCCTGGTAGGTGTTCCTGGGGTGGGGTGGTGGAGTGACTTTTAAGGCCAGCCACTCCTGGCCACACCCCGACTCCCTGCTCAGCTGCCCTTACCCCGTACCCCTTACTGTATTGTGGGATCATTTTCAGTTGATACAGTCCAATGAGATGGGCAAGGGACTTGCAGCACTCCCTCTGGTTATTTGCTGTCTTAATAGTTGCTATGCTCACTGGGATATTCTAGGAGTTGTAGTCCAATTGCTTATTAATCCAGATATTCCTTCTTTCTTAAAGTAACCTTTAAAAATTTTCTTGTGCATTTTTGTGGACATAACAGAAAGGGATAAGATACCATATTCCAAAATAGGGGTTGTTTTCCTGTCTCAAGGAAATCATTTGTGTATCCAGGTTAGACTCAGTGCATTGTATCTGTGGCTGTCTTCGATGACACTTGAAAGCTCTGAGCAATTGCTTTTGTCTCTAGATTGTATTGTGCACTCTTAGCTGGCTTTTGGCATCATATAAATAAGACTGTGCACTTCAGCAAAGAAACCAATTTCTGATTCAGCAAGAAGAAAAACTCTGGCAAGCACGTGGATGAGCCAATAGATTTCCTGCATGGCAGGGGGTTGGACTGAATGGCCCTCGTGGTCTCTTCCAACTCTGCAATTCTATGATTCTATGATTCTATATTCCAAACCAGGTTCATTATAAAAATCTTTGTAAGTCAGATGCTTCTTCCTTTCCTACTCTGGGAAATTCTTGCTGTGCCCAGTAATCCGCATTCACTCTCTATCTCTTGACTTTAGCTGTTTCAGTGGTTACAGATGAAGGCCAATACTTTGGATCCTTTGCTGTGCAGTAAAATATGTGCACACTTACAGCTGCATATACATACAGCCTATCTGCTCTCAGCTTTTGCTGAATGTGTGAAGACTTGGGCGGTAGGACTGTGGGTGTGGTCCCAATTTCTTTCTCCACACAATAGCATGTTGTTGAATAAACATTCAGTGCATAGATATATAAGTTGAAAACAGACCTTTAGTCTCAATGCGTCTTGCTTCCTAACAGATACACACAAGGCTCTAAACTTAGAACAGTGAATGTCCAAAATGGGGAATGTGACATTCATAGTTTTACAGAGGAACACAGTAAACAGTCAATTGTTGAGTATGGGTATTGTTTAAGTCTACTTAGAACCAGACAAGCATCACAGTGGTTCATTTCTTCTGTCCCTGTATTTTGACAGGATTTGCACAATGGAGGAATTGCAGAGAATCAAATGTATCACCCACTCAACCATCTGATAATTTTCATTGTTACTTTACACTGTCCAGTTGTTTTAAGTGGAAAGAATTCTGCAGATTGTTTTCTGTACATTGAACTGCTCATGTGTAGTACCAACTCATAATCAATTCTACCTATGGAGGGGAAGAGTGCCTGCATTACTATGTTGTTAAGCTGAGTCTCTACATATCTCAGAGTCTGCTACATGTACATACATTTCCCTTAGGAGGGAAATAGCTGTGAAACTAGATTCATTGAGAATCACTGTGTATGCAACACAGTTTGAGGTATAATGCAGACTCAGCTCAGCAACGTCATTGACATATTAGCTATCTTTTTACATATAAGTTTACACATTACTTGACATACTAGCTGTCTGTATTTCTTAAATGCCAAATGCCGTTGAGTGTCGGCTGTCAAAAATGTCAGACATCAACTATTAGATGACAGATATCAAAATCAAATACAGTTGGTTGTCAAATACAGGTATCAGAAATTTGGACACTTGTCAGAGTATCTGCAACTGTCAGAGTACCTGAAAAATATTCAGCTTCAAAAAATATTCAACATCAAATAGGAGATACTGCAATAAAGTCATTTCTAGCATCTGAATGATTCAGATCTTAGTATTTATGTATGTGCTGCAAGGGTGGGATGGCATTCATACTACTGCTATATTTTTTGACAACCTGGTCCCTTAAATCCCTTCATAAAGTATATTGTCTCTTGCAAGGAAAATACAAAGTACCAAATTCTTAAATATGAAAACTGGCAAAGATAAAATGTGCATTTTATTTGCACACACACCCCAAGCTTGGCACTGAGAACTAAAGCAAACTACAGTTCAAGGCCATGTTTATTTTACTTCATTATGTTTTCCCCTTTTATATAACTATTAGGAGTGAAACATTTAATTGATTTATGAGTTAGAATAATTTATTTTTAAAACTTGTTCTTTTATAAGATCCCCAGCTTAACCAGATGCCCATAATGAATTTAATGATGATGATGATGATGATGATGATGATAATTATTATTATTATTATTTGTATCCCGCCTCTCTACAAAATGCAGTCGGGGCGGCTTACAGCACTTAAAATACATACAAAATCCTCCATCTCACCCCCTTCTTAAAATACAATTAAATAATTAAACATTTAAAACATACTTAATAGATACCAGAAAACAACACAATAAATTAGCTGGAGAGGGATCGAACTAATATGATTTTTTTTTTTTCCTGATGGCCATGTATCTATTCAGGAAAGGCCTGCCGGAAGAGATCCGTCTTAAGAGCTTTTTAAAAAGAGCTATTTAGGGTGGTAATGTGACGGATCTCATTCAGCAGGCTGTTCCATAATCTGGGGAGCAATAGCCGAAAAGGTCCTCTGGGAGGTCGAGGAAAGCCTAGTTTTTAAAGGTTGCAGCAGATTCCTCCCAGAGGACCTGAGTGCATGGGGAGGATTATATGGAAGGAGACAGTCCCAAAGATAGGTTGGACCCAAGCCATTTAGGGCTTTAAAGGTAATAACCAACCTTGTACTGGGCCCAGAAACTAATGGGCAGCCAGTGAAGTGATCTTAAGATCGGTGTCATATGGTCTCTTCTAGATGTACCCGAGACCAGTCTGGCTGCCATATTCTGTACTAGTTGAAGTTTCCAGACCAAGCACGAGGGTCACCCGATATAGAGTGCATTACAGAAATCAAGACGGGCGGTTACTAGAGCATGTACCATGGTCTCAAGGTCTCTGACTTCCAGGAAGTGCACAGCTGGCGAATCAGCCGAAGCTGATAACAGGTTCTCCTGACTGTCGCATTTACCTGATTTGTCATCTGGAGTGACGAGTCCAGGAGTACCCCCAAACTGCGAATGCAATCCCTAGAGGAGAGTGTGACTCCATCCAGGACTGGAGGTTGTATCCTAATACCTGGGTTTGGGGCTGCTACCATGAGAACCTCCATTTTGTCTGGATTCAGCTTCAATTTGTTTTTCTTCATCCAGTCCATTGCTGCCCTAAGATAATCATTGAGAGAAGAGACACCATCTGAAGTCAGAGCCGAAGACCAAGACATGGAGAAATATATCTGGGTGTCATCAGCATACTGATAACACCCTGCTCCATGCCTCCGGATGATCTCTCCCAGCAGCTTCATATATATATATATATTGAATAGCATCAGGGACAGGATGGTGCCTTGCGGGATGCCACAATTAAGTTCTTTCCTTGCAAAGCAACTGTCCCCGAGCATCACCCTCTGGAATCTATCCAAGAGGAAGGAGCGGAACCACTGCAACGCAGTGCCTCCGATTCCTAACCTTCTCAGGCAATCCAAGAGGATGTCATAGTCTATTGTATCAAAAGCCGCTGAGAGATCCAGTAACACCAACAGGATCACATTACCTCTGTCAATGTTCAGGCGAAGGTCATCAGCTAAGGCAACCATGGCCGTCTCAACTCCAAATCCCATCCTAAACCCAGTTTGAAATGGATCTAGATAATCGGTTTCTTCCAAGACAGCTTGGAGTTGAAGAGCAACTGCCCTCTCAATCACCTTGCTCAAAAAAGGTAATAAAGAGACTGGCCTGTAGTTCTTCATATCCAGAGGCTCAATGGAATGTATTTTTAGGAGCGGTCTAACCGCCACTTCCTTCAAGCAAGATGGAACGTGACCTTCCCTAAGGGATGCATTGATAATGTCCCTGAGGAACATCCTCAAGGCATCACCCCCTGGGCGTCCAGCCACGAAGGGCAAGGGTCAAGAGGGCAGGTATCCTTCCTCACTCTACCAAGGAGCTTGTGCACGTCATCAGAACTTACAGATTGAAACTGATCCAGTATAACCTCATCAACAGAGTTACTGGACACCTCGTCAATTGAATCTGATCCAAGCCCAGCATCCAAATTGGCTCTTATCTGAGAGTTTTTATCTGCAAAGAAGTTGTTAAATGCGTCACAGCAGGCTGTTGTTGGGTTTAGTAATGAGTTCTGCACAGGTGGAACCTTCCCGTGGAATGAAGTTAGTATTAGCCTTTTTATAACACTGGTGAGTTATAAATGCTATTATGAAAAAGAGGCAGTCTCATTTTTCTCACACATAAGTTGGATGGAATACCTCTTTGAAGATAATGATCAGAATCCTGTCGGTGACTTACGTTTGCATAACCAGAGTGTCTCTGTCCATCTTGGACATTGCTCAAAGAGGTATTCCTTGTATAATGCTCTCTAAAAGGTGGCTTTTAAGTGGCCAGAGCATGTTTCCATGACCATTAGCTGGCTTGGTGTGGGGTCAGAGGCATAGTTCTGTCAAGGCATAGTTCTGCAGCCAAGAGAAGAGAACTAATTTAAGTCCTGCCCAACATGATGTCCAGTGACGCTGCTTGTGGAGGAGGAGATCTATGAAAGCCTGTCCTCCACAGATACTTTCACAGACACTGCTGGATTCCATTTTAAACCAATCAGAGTTAGGTATAGCATGACGTCAATTGATAAAGTAGTTGGGACTATTGTAATACACTCTGTGTGGGGCTGCCTTTTAAAACTGTTAGGAAGTTTCAGGGTGCCCAAAATGGTGCAGCCAAAATGCTGACTGGAGCCAGTTACAGAGATCATGTAATTCCCTTGTTAAAACAACTTAACTGGCTGCTGGTTCATTTCTGGGCACAATTCAAAGTGCTGGTCAGGACCTATAAAGCCCTATGCAGCTTAGTCCAGACTGTCTGAAAGACTGTATCTCTGTATATGAACCTGCCAGAGTTTTAAGATCTACAGAGGAAGGCTTTCTCTTGGTCCTGCCACCATTCGAGGCTCACTAGGTGATAACACGAGGGAGAACCTTCTCAGTGGCTGCTCCCATCCTCTGGAACTTCCTTCCACGGGAGGCTAGGCTGGCCTCCTCCCTGCTTTCCTTTCGCTGGCAGGCAAAGACCTTTTTGTTTAAGCAGGGTTTTAATGTGTAAGCAGGGAAGCTTCTTATTGAGATGTGTGTTTTGTTTTTAAATTTTGTACGTCCTTTAAATGATTTCATACTGTTTAATGTGGTGATTTTAATTGCTTTTGAAATTTTATTCTTAAGGTTTTTAAACTGATTCTTTGGCGGGGCCTCCTTGGGTCCCACTCTGGGAGAATTGTGGCATACAAATGAAATGAAATGAATACCTAGATCATGCAGTAACACAGTCAAGGAGTTCACAGAATGATTAAACTGAAATAGAGCTGTGAAGTCGGAGGCTTTCATGGCCGGCATCCATAGATTTTCCTTGGGTTTTTTCCTTGGTTTTTTGAAGATGCCAGCCACAGATGCAGGTGAAACTTCAGAAAGAAACTATTCCAGAACACGGTCTCACAGCCTGAAAAAAAACAACAAGGAAAATCTATGAAATAGAGCTAATTTCTGGCAATGGTTTAAGGAAACACATAATTATTCTGATATTGGCAAACCTTTAGAATATGTAAAAACAGTTATTTCCAAGGCTATGCAAAGAAATGAAAGTAATGCAAAGCTGATGAAAACTGTTAGGGGTGGGGAAATTAAATTATTATCTCTCTTATTAACCCAATGTTTTTATAAATATAATTTGGGGGTTTGTTGTCTAGTTTTCCTTAATTATAAAGGCCATTACTTTACATTGAGAGCCAGTGTGGTGTAGTGGTTTGAGTGTTGGACTACAAGTCTGGAGACCAGGGTTTGAATCCCTGCTCGGCCATGGAAAACCTTGACTTTAGGCAAGTCACACTCTCTCAGACTCAAAGGGAGACAAAGGCACCCGTCCGAACAAATCTTGCCAAGAAAACCCCTTAGGCTCACCATAAGTTGAAAATGACTTGAAGGCACACAACAACAAACTTTACATTACCTACACATTATGTGAACTTTTAAATACCATGCTCAGGTTTTTTTAAAAAAACTTTTACTTTGTGGCATTCACCAATCCTGCTAGGGGTTTTTGAGGGTTCTCCTCCCCCACCCAGAAAATTATCTTTTTAACGTACTCTGTTTCAGGGTTCTCAAGTGGTCTGTCTTCAGATATCTGGAGAACAAGACTGGGAGAGTGCTATTGTGCTCATGTCTTACTTGCAGACTTCTCATTGACATCTGGCTGGCCATTGTGAGAACAGAATGTTGAGCCAGATAGATAAGCCTTTTTGTCTGAGTCAGCATGGCTCTTCTTACGTTCTTGCATTCTTCAGCAACGGAGAACCAACCATGATGCTACAGCAAAAGTGGGAGTTGTGCAGCCCTCCGGATATTGTTGAACTGCAACTCTTAGCAGCTCTAGCCAACATAGCTGATGACAAGGAATGCTGGGAGTTGAAATTTAAGAATATCTGGAAGGCTAAATAATCCCCACCCCTTTAGAAAAGTCATTCCTTGCTGAACTGTTCTTACTGTTAAAATGTTTCTCCAAATGTTCAACCATCCTGTAATTTAAGCCTATCATGTGAAGTTCCTCCCTCTAAGACAACAGAGAATGAATTGTTTCCCTCTTGTTGGTGATGGACCTTAAAGTATTTAAAGAGATCTATTATGTTTCCCTTAAGTTTTGTTGTCATATGGCATGGAGATAATCTAAAATTGCTTAAGCATGATAGATGTAAGCTGCAATCCTGTATACACTCCCCTAGCTTACTGAACAGCCTCTGAAGCACCCCCTTCCCCTGCACTGACATTCCCTACTTCATGGGGAGCTGGCAGGATCACAGAAACATTTGGCTATTTCCCCATGTGTGTGCATGTGCATGTTCCTATAAGTCGCCTGTCGACTTACAGCAGCTCCATGAATTTCATAGGGTAATAGCAGACAAAACTTGTGGCACTGAGATTTCTGGAGGACGCCATCAGATCTCAGCGCTGATGTCATCATTTCGTGCCAGGATAAGGGGAGTCACTTCTCTGACCCTGCCTGCTCCCCATGTAGCAGGGAATGGCTGTGCTGAGGGCTTCAAAAGCTGTTTAGTAAGTTGAAGGGGGTCATGGGTGCTGCAGTGGAAGGAAGGAAATACCAACTCCCACAGTGCCCCCAAAAGAATAAATGCATGAGTAAGGGAAACTTGCATGTGCATATGTCCCTAACAGGATGCCATTGTGTATGCTAGCTTTAACTGTCCCAAGCTTGAAGAACTGGGTCATCTATTTACACTGTTTGAGAAAAATAGTATGGTTTATAACATTAACACTAAAAAAAATTTTTTTTTTAGTTGAATTAGGTGTGATTACAGTGGATTCAGCAGGATTCATCTAGATCAGTGTTCTGGCTGTGTCAGTTTGCTAAAGCCCTAAGTCCTAATGGGGAAAGTGTAGTCACCTAAATGAGGGATATAGGGTTTTTTTTAATGAAAACTAAGATGCTGGAAGATGCACTTGTTCACATTCCAACACCATGAAGTGATGGAATTCAAGAGGAATGACTCGTTTTAGAAGCCCCATTTTCAATTGTGCTTGACATCTGACACCACTAGAGCCAGCCTTGCAGCCTTTATAAAAGATACATGAAAAGAAAATACATCTTTTTAATATCATATCATCTGCTTTGCTCATCGCTTAATCCTACTAATATTATAATTTTACTAAAATATAAAAGAGCCTTAGAAGCAATTTGAGAACTTTGGACCCTTCAGAATCCTACATAATTTTAAAGCAATATGACTTAAGGTGACGTCTGTTACAAAATATCAGTTTGATGGTCCACACACAAGGTTGTATACAATTATTTCCTGCTACTGACAGAAGAATTTCTGGAATGGAGGAAGGGATGTTCTTCTTCATGGTCTTTGTGAATCCACACATTAAGGGTTAAACCTGCGCCTGCGTATAGCACTTCGGATAGTCATTAGGCTCTAAACTGAGTTTTGGCGGTAGCTCCACCCACCTTCCCTCGGCCTATATAAGGCCCCTGCCTGCCTGCCTCTTCAGTTCCTTTTTTTCCGCCGCAAGAGCAGCACTGAGGAACTTCGTTAGGTGATTTTTGACTGATTTTTGACTGATTTGGACTGACAGCTGACTGATTTGAATGGATTACGAGTCTGACTTGACAACTTTCTGTAGGACAACTTGGTAACGACTTGGACTGGATTTGGACTTCCCCTCGACGTACGGTACCGTGCTCCTTCTTTTTCTAGAAGATGGCTTCATCCTCTTCTACAGGTTTCTTCAAACAATGTGTTATTTGATTGGCTAAAATACCAGAGTCAGATGGGCACTCAAAATGCTTACTGTGCTTGGGAGAGGCGCACGACACTCATGCGTGCAGACATTGTAAGGCGTTTACTCATCGAACTCGACGAAACCGAGACAAACGTCTTAAAGCCCTCCTGTACGAGACCTGACGGTATCGTCCCCGGTGTCGAGAGGACAGAAACTGGTGGACATGGTACCGAGACCATCGGGATCAGGAAATACCCAAGGGCATGCCGCCTATGGATCCAAGGTGAAGAAGTCTAAGGAGAGTATCCCTAAGTCTACGCCCAGTACAAGCCTAGAAAGGACTCGGCTCGTAAAGAAAACCACCGAGACCTGGGCACATCATCGACCACCTCACCAAGGGCTGCCAAGGGACCATCCAAGGAAAAGCAATAGACGGTGCGCCTGACCTCTCCATCAGACTCATTATGGAGTACGGTCTCGGCCCCAAAGGACACACAACACAAAAAGAAAAATGGTACACCACAGGACCGTTCACCACGAACCGGTACCGAAGATAGAGAGGAAGACTGTTGGCCAAAGGGAGCGACCACCGAAAAACAAGTGGTATCCCCTCTGTGGCTCAAAATACCGACGCGAAAATCAAGTGACTCTGGAGACAATCTGCTATTGACTTGGTCTACGGCATACGGTACTGCATCTCTATCTGAAGGTGAAGTCAGAGAATCCTCACTGGAGATACATATCGTTCGAGTCTCACCTGATGAGTCCACATACTAGTCTCACTCGATCTCAAGGTCCCCGGTACCAACGGATCCACCGAGAGAGAGCAGGTCATGATCTATGTCACCACCGACGCATAGACGGCCTGTAACTTTGCATTCACAATCCCACTCCAAGACACCGCCACGACCCTCAGATAGACGGTCCCATTCCACCTCACGGCAACGTCTCGACCGCGGCAGTTCACGATCCTGCCACAGGTCCCGAGATCCCGCCAGAGGTCTACGTCGAGATGACACTCCCACTCCTCCCAACTCAATACTCCAGATCCTTGGCTTCTGACTACACCTTCTACTCCTCAGAGGAATCCTTCCTGGATGATTATGAATGGTACTGGGGCCACGACATACCCTACCATCTGCACCATGGCTACCGGAAAGAACCACGGTACCAACGGGACTGTTGGAATACCGATCCACGGGACCGATGGGATATGGATCCACTTTACCGATATTATGAGGACCCATACTCTACCTCATACAAATAACGTCATTACCGAGACAACAGATGTGAAGAGAAATGGGGCTGGGATCGGTACCACCGTGAGAAACCAGGGGCTAAGTGTAGATAGGAATACTCACCTGACACAGCCCGGGTGTCTCCACATGGGAGGTCGGAGTTCATGAGAAGGGATGAGACCATACATCGCTCACCATCAGAATCCAGGTCTCTGATATCTATACAGCGTACCTCACCAGTACCGACACCAAGGGCTCAGGAAGACACCCGATCCCCACGGAAAAGACAACCGTCACCAGCAGACTCACAATGCTTGAGACGGACCCCATCAAGGGGAGCCTCCCCACCCACCAAACGACTTAAAAAGACAAGGGACCCCAAGAAGGAGGTACCGCATCGTCCGGTACTGAGGGACCATATTAGAGTACGAAGATCATGTTCATCATCTTCATTAACCACCGACGCCTCTACACATACTAAATCCCCCTCACCAAAAGTCTCACCAACTCTGAGAGGAGCTAACCCAGACCCTCCTTCAGCAACAGATGACATGAAGGCATTCGCGGACATGATGTTGAGGATGGCAGGAGCCTTGGGCATCCAGGTGAACCAAGATGACATCCGTGTAGATGACCCCATCTTTGAGGATCTCCAAAGAAGGTCACCTGCGATACCCTCAATGGCGATTTCTCCATACCTACTACAAACACTTAAGGCTTCCTGGTCCACTCCATCTTCGGTACCACTGACCTTGAGGAAGTTAGACCACCTATGTAGAGTGTCTACACATTCGGCCCCATGGCTCCCTTAACACCCGAAACCAAATTCTATAGTGGTGGACGCAGCACAAACAAGAACCTCCCACAGGTTGCCTACCACTCCTTTGGATAAAGAGGGCAAGAAGCTTGACGCCATCGGCTGTAAGTTTTATTCTTCAGCATGTCTGCTCCCCAGGATTGTGGCCTATACAGCATGTATGGGTGCGTACCAGAGGTTTCTTTGGGAAGCATTGGCACCACACCTCGCCAAGCTTTCAGAGCAAGATCAACGAATCGTCCATTCTTTCAGCTAGGAAGGGTTATCCTTAGCAGGATACCAATGGCCGGCAGCCAAACAGCTAGGAGATTGCACAGGCAAGATTGTGGCGAGCTCCATCGCCGTCTGCCGCCATGCTTGGCTACGCTTGTCCGGCCTTTCTCACACGACAAGAACACTGATTGAAGATTTGCCATTTGATGAACTTGGCTTGTTCCACACGGATACTGACTCCAAATTGGAACATACTCAAAAAATGCACACGACTGTCAGGAAGTTCAGCCTCCCCACAGTATACCGGTCACATCGCCCAAGATTCAACACAAGGTGCTTCCCATCTTCATATAGAAAGAAATTTAGCCCACCTGCTTCACAGTCCCGTGTACCCACATTAAACTATCAGGCACAGAAGAAATTCCCAATGAGCTTCCACCCCAAGATCCAGTACGGGAAGAAGAAGACGGATCATATGAAACAGCGGGTTTGACTATGACTCTTTGGTCATGGCCCCTACCTCACCAGCCGACCATCTAACCTTCTCTCTTCCCTGTTGGTGCAAGATCACTTCAGATCGCTGGGTCCTTGGTGTTGTTCAAAAAGGTTATTTTATAGAGTTCAACCAGCCTCCACCTCAGGGCATGTATTGAAATACACCACCATCTCCACCTCTAACGGAAAAGGTAAATACACTTCTAATGAAAGGGGCCATAGAACCCATAAGGCCTCACCTGCTTCGGAGAGCTTTCTTCTCCCGTTACTTTTTGGTGATCAAAAAATATGGAGGGCAACGTCCCATACTAGACCTCAGAGATATAAACACATACATCCAACCAAGAAAGTTCAGAATGGTATCACTCTCCAATATTCTTCCCTTCCTCAGGAAAGGAGACTGCTTAGCTACGCTAGACCTGAAGGATGCGTATTTCCATATCCCCATTGCACCAGCTCACAGACACTTCTTGGCATTTGCTGTCGATCACTGTGCCTCCCAGTTAAAAGTTCTACCTTTCGGACTCTGCACAGCCCCGAGGGTTTTTACAAAATGTGTCGCTGTGGTTATTGCATGGCTCCGCCAAAGAGGAATTACGGTGTTCCCATACCTAGACAACTGGCTCTTCGCGGCCACCACAGCCGGAAAGTTAAGAAAAGTCCTCCGGCTTACCCTTATGCTGCTGAACTCCCTCAGATTCACCATAAACAAAGAAAAGTCTCACCTTGAACCGTTGTGTGTGGTATGCTCCATTGGAGCAACCATAGACTCACGCGACGGCGCGGCCTACCTTCCGACGACAGATTCCGGACTCTGCGTACCATGGTCACTCGATGCATGAACTATCGCCGAGCATCCATCCACACCATTCAGCGCACACTAGGGCACATGTCCTCAACCACGTCCGTGACTCCACTTGCCAGACTGAGGATGCGCCCCCTACAGTCTTGGTTCATCGCCCACTTCGACCCATTCAAGGACGGCCTCAGAAGGATGCTGACAATCCCACAATCGGTCCGCAAAACTCTCAAATGGTGGCTATCACCACAAATGGTCCAAGCGGGGATGCCTTTCTACCAAGGAAGACCAACGAGATCAATAACCACAGACACTTCGCTGTCAGGATGGGGAGCACATCTCCACAACATGCAGATCAAGGGCCAATGGTCGACTGCAGAAAAGCAAAAACATTTAAACAAACTTGAGCTCACAGCGGTTTTCAAAGCACTAAAGGCTTTCGAACCAGTCATAGGGGACCACCTAGTACAGATTGTGTCAGACAACACGTCAGTAGTATTCTATATCAACAGACAAGGTGGGACAAACATCCTCCCAGGGATAACTCACCAGGTATCCCGGATTTACTAAATTTTCTAGCATCCTCATCTCTGAGAGGGCTCTCTCCCTCATCAATCCGAGGTTACGTAGTGGCTATCTCATGGCATTTCCAAAGGGAAGGTAAACCATCCTGCTTCAAGGACCCTCTAGTCCAAGATTTCCTTAAAGGATACAAGGACCTGAACCCTTCTGTCAAGGGCCCAGTGCCAGCTTGGAGTTTAGAATTAGTCCTTAATTGTCTTGCGGGTTCACCCTTTGAGCCAATGGCAACCTGTGATCTTCACTTGCTTGCTATCAAAACAACATTTCTTGTCACGATAATGTCAGCCCGCCAAGCGAGCGAGTTATGTGCCCTCAGGGCAGACCCACCGTACATCTGTTTTCACCAAGATAAGGTGGTGCTAAGACCGGATGTGACGTTCCTCCCTAAAGTATTCTCTTCATTCCACCTTAATCAGGATATAGTTCTCCCTGCACTGTTTAGAGAACCAACCTCAGCCCTGGAGCATCACCTGCATACCTTGGACGTCAGGCGCTCGCTGGCTTTATATATTGACAGATCAGCATCCTTCCGCAAATCTACCGGACTGTTTGTTTGTTATGGAGGTCACCGTAAAGGTGAAGTGGTGTCATCCCAACAGTTTTCGAAGTGGGTAGCCTCTGCAATTAGACTAGCCTACCAACTCTCAGGGAAACACATCCCAGCGATGATCTGAAGCCATTCAACAAGGGCAACCTCCACTTCGACTGCCTTTCTGAGTGGAGTCCCCATACAAGATATTTGCAGAGCAGCTACATATGCTACCCCTCTCATCTTTGTGAAAGCTTACAAGTTGGACATCATGTCCTGAAGGGATGTCGTGTTGGGCAGAGCAGTTCTCTTGTCCTCCGTGACCAGAGGACCATAATCTAGTGTTAAATAAAAGTTGGTTTTACTATCTTTAAAATGTCATATTTCTTTTTTGACAGAACACCAAAATGCAGTTTTTCGGTCAGGGCACCCTCCTCCTATAATGAGCTTGCTAGTCTACCCTTAATGTGTAGATTCACAGAGACCACGAAGAAGGACAGGTTGCTTACCTGTAATTGTAGTTCTTCGAGTGGTCATCTGTGAATTCACACAATCCCGTCCATCCTCCCCACTTCTGCCTGACCTCAAATTTATAACACACATGCTGCTCCTAGTGGCTACTTGAAACTGAAGAGGCAGGCAGGGAGGGGCCTTATATAGGCCGAGGGAGGGTGGGCGGAGCTACTGCCAAAACTCAGTTTAAAGCCTAACGACTATCTGAAGTGCTCTGTGCAGGCGCAGGTTTAACCCTTAATGTGTGAATTCACAGATGACCACTCGAAGAACTACAGTTACAGGTAAGCAATCTGTCCATATCCCCCCTCCCTGCCACTGCCACACACAGACCACTCTGCATCCTTAAAATCGGCTCCAGAGGTTTTGAGAATGGGGATCTTATGACTCAGATTTTGGGAGGAACAGAGTACTGCAAAGAGGAGGATAGGAGGGGAAAGGCCCCTTGTAGAGTGGGAAATCTGTTTATTCAGTGGTTGTATTTCACCAATGTTTCATAAACACATTTTCATTCTCTGTCTGGAGCAGAGATGGGCCTGCAGACCTAATGCACCCTTTTGAGGGATCCACTACAGCCCTTTGAACCTTGAGGGACCTCCCCGCAAAGCCACCAGTGCACATACCCCAAAATTACCCCCAAAGGCCCAGGTTGTTTTTTTTTAACTAAAAACAGTTCTCCAACAGTACCTTGATGTGCTGTTGTGGTGACCCCAAAACAGCAACAACCACCCCCAAAGGCCCTAAAGGTGTCCAAGAGTGACACATCATCACGTTTGCTCACTTCAAATGGTGACTGTATGGGGCAGTCCTGTGGAACTCCAAACCAAAATGGCAATATTTAACCCTTTGGGGCTCTATAGCATCTGGTCTAAAGGATAGCAAAGAGGGAGCCAGGTAAATTTCTAAGAAGGCTCTAGCAGCCTGTGACCATAGTTCAGAGGAAGAAAGTCTTCCAAGATAAAAGTCCAGGCAAGCTGATGTGGGAGCAATTGGTCCTTCAAGTAACTGGGCCATAGACCATTTAGAGCCTTAAAAGCCCAAGCCAGCACTTTGAGCCTGGAAAGAAATATGTATCCTATAGCAAAGGTAGAACAAAATTGAAATTGTACATTCCAGTTGTCTGGTGCTGGATAGACTTTATTGGTCCTTCACCTCTTGCCTTTTCTAAACAACAAATATAGCTATGTTTTGTACAGTGGTTAGTATGCATGTGAATGATTAATGGCTAAGTAACATGAATGTCACTGGGGCTAGAGAATGTTCAGTGAGGAAAGGAAAGGTAGTGAACCATATGCTTTCATCTTAACCAAAATGTAAATACAGTTTTGAAGAGGGCTGTGCCTCCTTGTGTTGTCTCATATGTGAATAGAGTTCAAAGTTAGGAATGCAGTTTCACCATGGCAGGGCTTTTACAAAGCTCTGAGTCTGTGTAAAGTGCACATCAGTATCTTAAAAATATGAGGCCTGGGATTGCTAATTTACTCTGAAAAATGTGCTCTTTGTATAAAAATTGTTGAGGAGTTGAGTTGAATTTCTTCTAGATACTCATATATGAAGTGTTAGCAAACTGGAATGAACAACACAATTCTTGAACTCCTTACCTTTTCATTTACAATCATTCCATTGTTGAGATTTGTGCACATCTTTTATGACAACTAATGGACTGACCTCTTCCTTCCTCACCTTTTTTCTATGAGATTTTACAGTGAGTCTGTTATAGTGTTCTAATACATAGTTTTTTGAGACACAGGAAGAATACTTTTTTTATTATTATTTTTTATTTTATTTTATTTTATTTTTGCTCAGAGTTTGATTCTTTAGAATGAAAACTTTAGGAAAAAGAGCTTTGAAGAAAATGGTACATGTGTATGATTTCCCCCCTCTTGAAGATAAGAATTTTTTAAAAACATTATTAAGATCATGAGCATAAGGAGGTCACAAAGGGAATATGTAACTTTTTCTTTCTGTGAGCACTTAACATTACATACATCTAGGTTGCTTTCATGTCTACTGGGAAAATATTGGTTTCTTTTTAAAGTGTTTTTTCTTCTCCATATTTTGTTGAAGAGTTTATGTTTATATATTTTTTTAAATCTACAAAAACAAAACAGAAAAGATGAACAAATTAAAGCCCATGCACATGAATTCTATTGAACAAAGTGCTGAAACCAAAACTCAGTGTGGCAGAAAATACAGGGAAGTTCTAATTAACAAACCAGTGAACAAGCTTGCTGAAGTCTGTTTTTTTTTAAGCTTCCCTGAAATCCTGACAAATGGCCTCCCTCCTCCACTACCATTTCCTCATGAAGATTCCCCATCAAGATTTCCAATAACAATATTTTTGTTGCTAAGAGAACTCTTAGAATTTAAGGCTCTTGTAATAATTACAGCATAATTAAATAATTGTAAAATTTGATATTGATCCAGATAATGAGTATGAGGATAACCAAGAGTTTGTGAAGTATTTAAATAATGTATGTAGTTCTTGAAATAAAATTGATGTGTATAATCACAGTATACATGGTCCAGTCAAAGTGCAGAATTTTACAGTGCCCTTAATTTAAACAAGCCAGAATGCATATTGATATGGCCACTGGAAGGGTGTCCCAGGAACTATAGCATTATTTGGATCTCTCACGAGTAGAGCGAGATGCCGGCCCTAAAAGAAGGATACCTGATCTTGCAGCCACATATGTGGCTGTACAGAAGGGTCTGTACCCAGTGCATTTGTGATATGGGAACTTCAGCATCAAGAGTGAACAAATTTCCATTGCAGGAGTTTGTTTGGGGATGGCTGGGATATAGATACGGTAGATCCATACATAGTTCTTGTAGCATGCCTCTCTCTCTCTCTTTTTTTTGGGGGGGGTTCTGATTTCTAAAATTAGTACCAATGCAAGTGTACATTTTTGTTTTAAAACAGCAATAGAAGCTGCACACCTACCTGATAGCTTCTGAAAAGTTGATTGCATAATCAAAGCTAGCCTAAGCCATACTGAAGCAATGTGTACCATAAAGGCAGTCAGAGCCAGCACGGTGTAGTGGTTTGAGTGTTTGATTATGATTCTGGAGATCAGGGTTCAAGTCCTTCTGTAGCCATGGAAACCCACTGGATGACCTTGAGCAAGTCACACTCTCTCAACTCCAGAAGAAGGCAATGGCAAAAACCCCTCTGAACAAATCTTGCCAAGAAAATCTCATGATAGGGTTGCCATAAGTTAGAAACAACTTGAAGGCATACAACAAAAAGTAGTATTTGGTAAATTAACCTTGACTCAAATGGTGCTGGTGACACATGGTCCCATAACCTGGGGTTACAGGAGTGTATGTCCTTTTTTGGACATTGTGAAAGGAAGTGTTCAATGCCTCCTCAGGGTGTACTCCCTCTACAACAGAAGGCAGTTCTTAACCAACTGGAGTACACTGCCACTGCCATGACCATTTCATAGCCAGGGGAGATCAGGAAGCTGCCAGGCAGTTTCTGCCTGCAGTTGTGCCACTGAGATAAGAAGCTGACATGACCCTTCAGGAGGCCATTATCAGCTCTCTCTTCCAGATGCTACTTGGAAACTTCATGCTCTCCATGAAGTTGAAGGCTTTCACGGCCAGCATCCATAGGTTTTTTTGTGTTTTTTTTCCCCAGGCTCTGAGGCCGTGTTCTGGAAGAGTTTATTCCTGACGTTTTGCCTGCATTTGTGGCTGGTATCTTCAGAGAATGGTGGCGTAGGGGGTGTGTGGGGTTAATATACTGTGAGTCCCTGTTGGAGAGGATATGTAAATTTGTGTATTTGACTGGCTAGTTCCTAGGGTGGGAGGATATGCAAGGAGGATTAGTGTCTGTTTGGCTAATGGTCCATTGTCTGCTGGAAATCCCCCTGTCCCTGGGTGAAGTTCATTTGCATGTGTTGAATTTTGATTTTGATGTTTTTCAGGACTGGTAGCCAAACTTTGTTTACTTTAAGTATTTTTTCTTTCCTGTGGAAGTTGTCCAGGTGTCTGTGGAATTCAATAGCTTCTCTGTGCATTCTGACATGATAGTTGTTGGCATGATAGTTGTTTCCTGGGCCAGCCAGAAAAATCAGCAGTAGCATAACACATTATAAACCAACCTGGACACAAAATGTTATTTAAAGCATTGAAATTCTGGATCAGGCCAACAACTATCTTGTCAGAATGCACAGGGAAGCTATTGAAATCCACAAACACCTGGACAACTTCAACAGGAAAGAAGAAATACTTAAAGTAAACAAAGTGTGGCTACCAGTCCTGAAAAACACCAAAATCAAAACTCAACACATGCAAATGAACTTCACCCAGGGACAGGGGGATTTCCAGCAGACAATTGACCATTAGCCAAATGGACACTAATCCTCCTTGCATATCCTCCCACCTTAGGAACTAGCCATTCAAATACACAAATTTACATATCCTCTCCAACAGGGACTCACAGTATATAAACACCACACACACACACCCCAACCCCACCATTCTCTGAAGATACCAGCCACAAATGCAGGTGAAACGTCAGGAATAAACTCTTCCAGAACACAGCCGCACAACCTGGAAAAAAAACCACAAAAAACCTATTCTTGCTCTTCCTTGGCCACAAAATAGCCATGGCAACATTATCAGGAGCTTTAAAGTTTCCTTTGGGATAGGTGACATACAACACTCATGGAGATTACACTTTGCACTATGTAGGGCCCCAGCAATTGTCAGTTTTTTGTGTGGGATTTATAATGTTAAGAATTTGTCTGTATTCTTCACTGTGAATGAGTAGCCATAAACTTGACAGAAAAATCTTAAGAATTCTTACCAACTATAAAATATTTTTGTAGTTTGTTGTTGTGCTACCTTGAGTTGTTTCTCTCATATGCTGACCTCAAGGTGAACTTATCACAGCATTTTCTTGGCAAGATTGATTCAGAGGAAATTTGCCCATGCCTTCTTTTGAGGCTGAGAGTGTGACTTGCCCAAGGTCACCCAGCGGGTTTCCATGCCCGAGCGGGGATTTGAACTCTGTTCTCCAGAGTTGTAATCCAACATCACGCTGACTGTTTTGTAGCTAAGGAGATTAAATACTCTATGTCATTGCATTTCACTCAGTCTCATCTGCATTCCCGTGACATCTTTTCTTAACATCAAGTTGCAAGACTTTGGAAGTCTTGCATCGATATTTATACACATTTTCCATATACACTTCCTCTAATATATGCATTTATTTCGCACTTTTTCCTAAAGTACACATTTTTGTATACCTTTCCCCCTTTTGCATACTTTTCACCTGTATTCATTTGTACATGCATATTTTTATTTATCCATAATCTACTGCAAGCCTTGTAAATGGGCAAGTTTTGAAGACAAGGTACGCTTTGTTTCTCAATAAGCTTTGGGAAATGCAAAATTGGTAACTGGTGAGAATCGTAAACCCAGTGAAATAGTTTTCCATCCCTATTTGTAAACATTTATTATGCCAGAAGGTTTAGTGGACACCATCAAACTCATAAAAAGTTATCCAAAGATGACAGGTTTATATACACATGGAGAGAGAGAAGCATAATTGTGAAGGCAAAAGAAAATGTAATTTAAAAAATACACACGCTGCCAAAAATTATATTTATGTAAAATAAGTACAGTAGCCAATTACAAAGCAGCGTTGATGATAATACAAGCACCCTAAGTATTGGTAAATTTGTGAAGTCGAAGGCTTTCACGGCCGGCATCCATAGATTTTCCTTGTTTTTTTCCGGGCTGTGAGGCCATGTTCTGGAATAGTTTCTTTCTGACGTTTTGCCTGCATTTGTGGCTGACATCTTCAGAGAATGGTTGGGTAGGTGTGTGTGTGTTGAGTTTATATGCTGTGAACCCCTGTTGGAGAGTGAATGGTTAATTTCTGGGTATAGAAATGCAAAGCTCATTAGTGTCTGTTTGGCTTATGGTTGGTTGATGCGCCATTATCTGCTGGGAATCCACCTGTCCCTGGGTGGAATTCCTTTGTAAGTGTTGAGTTTTGATTCTATTGTATTGCAAAACTGGGAGCCAGATTTTGTTTACTTTTAAGGTTTCTTCTTTCCTGTTGAAGTTGTCCAGGTGTTTGTGGATTTCAATACCTTCTCTGTACATTCTGACATGATAGTTGTTGGCCTGGTCTAGAATTTCTGTGTTTTCAAATAGCATTTTGTGTCCAGGTTGGTTTATAACATGTTCTGCTACTACTGATTTTTCTGGTTGGCCCAGTCTGCAGTGTCTCTCATGTTCCTTGATTCGTGTTTGCACACTGCATTTAGTGGTCCCTATGTAAACTTGTCCACAGCTGCATGTTATGCGGTAAACTCCTGCAGCTGTGAGAGGGTCTCTTTTGTCCTTCGCTGAGCATAGCATTTCTTGGATTTTTTTGCTTGGTCTATAGATTGTTTGGAGGTTGTGTTTCCTCATCAGTTTCCCTAGCCTGTCTGTGACTCCTTTGATGTATGGTAAAAATGCCTTCTCTTTGGCTGGCTGTTTTTCTTCTTCATTCCTGTGGTTTTTTCTGGGTCTGGCTGCTCTTGTGATGTCTGATCTGGAGTAACCATTAGCCTGGAGGGCCCAGTTTAGGTGCCTGAGTCCGTCCTCCAAGTAGTGGGGTTCACAGATCCTTTTTGCATGGTCTACCAATGTTTTTATTGTGCTTCTTTTTTTTGTCCTGGGTAATGATTTGCATTCTTGTGTAGGTATCTGTCCGTGTGTGGGGGTTTTCTGTATACCTTGTGGCCTAACCGTTGGTTTGGTTTGCAGGTGATTAGGACATCCAAGAATGGCAGTGTTCCTTCCTTCTCTTTTTCCATCATGAATTGGATATTTGGGTGGATGCTGTTAAGGTGGTTCAGGAATGAGACCAAATCTTCTTCTCCGTGGTACATTTGTTAATGTGTAGTGGGATAAAGCCCTTTATCTCAATTCAAACCACAGATGATAAAAGTGAACTTGTTGACATATTGTAATTTGGCAGTTCCACATTGGGTTCAGGTCCCACTTAAGTTCTTTTGTACAAGAATAATCATTTTTAAATCAGCAACAGAGTGTCCTGGAAAGCTGGATTAAAGTTTAGATAATCCCTGAATGGGCAGTTCTTCTGCAAGGCTAATGTCTGAGATACGTGTTTGACCGGTGTGATAAAGGAGATAAAGGAAGATGGAGATTAATGTTTGTAACTGTCACTACTTTGCAAAGCTGCTGTCTCAGAAGATTTGCTGCTTGCTGTATGACACTCTGTTTTCTTCCACTATGCAGTGCATGTATATTTGTAGCAAATATTTCCAAGGCACTGCAGATATCCAGTGCTGTGTCAGTCAGAAGAAACTTACACTGCAATGATATGTGTGTCTGCTCAGAAGTAAGAGACATTGCCCTGGTGGCGCAGTGGTTAAATGCCAGTACTGCAAGCCACCATGTTGCAAGTTCAATTCCAGCGGGCTCCAAGGTTCACTCAGCCTTCCATCCTTTCGTAGGTCGGTAAATTGAGTACCCAGCTTATGGGAGCAATTAGCTAACACACATTGGAAACTGTTTAATGCAGTGTAGATGTGTAAATAGCTATTGCTTAAAACAATTTGTAAGCCGCTCTGATAGCCTTGTGGCTGAAGAGTGGGGTATAAATAACTAAATTAAAAAAATAAAAATAAACAATTGCATTTAATGGGGCTTACTCTCTGCTAATTGTATGTGGAATGCAGATTAAATCCAACAATGGAACATCCCATGAATTAGTGATGTGAATAGCACGTAACAATAATAACGATTAGCTATTTACCTGAACAGTTTGATCAACATTCAAAACTAGGGCTGTATTGCATGCATCTCTAATTATAGGACAGCTTAATGTTGGGCTTAGCATGTTTCACTGAAAGGCTGTATGATTAATGCACAAGTAACAGTGTGAACCCAGTTTAGGACTGCATACTAGCATGACTTGAAGGAAAACACATACTGCCCACATATTTTGATTAAACTCAGAAATAAACTAGTGACAGAAATGTTGACATTTCCCCAAACTAAAGCTATCCTGAATGGCAAACATATCTGCATATAGTAAGAGGGCTAATACAACTCCCCATCAAACTTCTTCAAAAGGACAATCATGTATCACTTTTGTTAAACCTGTAGATTTTAAGCTTAAGGCAGGTCTCTTGAGGAAGCATGTATCATTGTGTTAGGATTGTGGCTAAGAATTTATTCTTGTACTTACTAAATTGTGATTGTTCAATAAGTGGCTAGTGCAGGGGTTGGAAAGTGTGGCCTATATGCCCCACTTTTGTGGCCCCTAAAGCCCCCAGCAGTTCCCAAAGCCCCTCAATCCCTCATTTAAAAAACAAACAAAAATGTACGGTTTTGTGGAAACATGAAAACTACAAGAAAAGATCCTTAAATGTTATACAGATTCTCACACATGGCACTCAAACCCACCCATCATCCCCAAATACATCTATTTTCCTCTGTGTCTTTCCCAAAATGGTGACCAGAAGTAGCACACCATCATTTTCAATTGTCATACTAGGAAGAACACTGATGACGACAGAGGCATTCTCCAGCAGTGTGGGGAGGGACTCCTTCAGTCTGGGTTGGCTCCTCCCATGAAACTTGACAGGCAGAGCAAAAAGCCAAAGGGGGTCTTGTCAAGGGCTAAACCTGGGTTCACTCCCTTGGACCCCAGATTAGCCCTCCTGTAGGGGTAATCCTGAGTAGCCTCACTCCAGGATGCTCCCTACAGATCCCAAAAACAACCAGTGGTGGCACCACCACCCACTGAGTTAAACTGGGAGGGTCTTTCCCCTTGGGACCCCCCCCTTTCTCACGCACAATGCAGTGGGAAAATGTGCGTAGTCTCTGATAATCAGTGGTACTCCTTGCCACTATAGAATCAACTAACTCCCTCCTCCTAAACCCAAAGGAGACTCACAGTAGCATAGTCAAGAGGTAAGGCACGTGGTAAGCATCAGTTATAGGAAGATTAATAAAGTTACTTTATTCAAGTGAAAGCAGTCATGCAATCTCACATGAGGTAGGCTTCTCCCATACCTCAGGCAAGCTTAAAGTTATAGCAGTTACAGGGTAGTAAGATCAAAGCATTATATTACTCAAGTTACATTCAGTTACTAATTTTAACTACATCCAACCAAAGTAAAGAAATTAAAAAGAATTCCCTAACGTGGCTAAACATGCCCTAATCTCTATTAAATGCAGTTTGTTGCCTTAAGATGTTATCCAGGCAGCTGGGAGCTCCAAGCCAAAGATGGGATGGCTTTTTGCTCGACCAACCATAATCAGTCCTTGTTCTCTCTCACACATATCTCTCACAAATCTCCCTCAAGAATCTCTCTCACAAATCTAAGATGGTTTCAAACAAGAGCAGTTAAATCTTCATCAGAGTTCCCAGGTTTAGAGCTGTAATGGGTCAGTCCAGGCGCGCGAGTTTAAGTAGCCAAGCCCCCCCCCCAGAAAAAGCATACTTAAAACTGCAGCATAGAGTTTTTCAGCATTAACTAAGAGTTCTTAGATTACCTAAAAACTCCCACCATGGATACTGAGGGGACTGTGGCGGTCACTGCAATACTTGTGCGATATTTGTCTTCTTGGCTACAGACGTGGGGAACTTCACATGTACCAAGTGCAAGTTGGTAGCCCTCTTGGAGGAGAAAGTCCAGCAGCTGGAGACTAGGGTAGCTACACTTCAACAGATTCGGGAGCAAGAGGTTTTCCTGGAAAGAACAGAACAAACACTCTTGGACGGGGATCGCACAGAGGAACTGGCTGGGGAGGAGAGGGTCATTCCACAGACACAGGAGGTAGACAGTTGGAAGAATGTCACACACAGAACAAGAAAATCCAGGGATACTTCAAGCAGCTTTCAGCTACAGAATCTATTCGAAGCCCACTCTCTTATCAAGGACAATGAAGAAGAACAGCATGGACAGACTTCAGGCGCAGAGCAGGGGACCTTGAGAGGACCACCGCAAGGAACAGCAGCTGCAAAGCCTCGGCGGAGTAGTGTGGTGGTGGTGGGAGACTCCTTGCTGTGAGCTACAGAAGCAGTGGTTTGTGGGCCTGACAAGATGTCTCGGGAGGTGTTTTGTCTCCCTGGGGCAAAGAGCCGTGATGTGACGGAGCGGCTAACAAGACTCGTCAAGCCTACGGATCATTACTGCTTCCTTTTGGTCCATGTGGGAACCAATGATACGGCAAGGCACAGCTTTCCGAAGATCAGAAGAGATTATGAGGCTCTGGGGAGGAAGCTGAAAGAAATGGATGCACAGGTTGTCATCTCGTCTCTTCTGCCAGTTGAAGGGCATGGTCCAGGAAGAGAGAGGAAAATAGCCGACGTAAATAACTGCCTACGTAGATGGTGTCGCCGAGAACAATTTGGATTCTTGGATCATGCGCTGCGCTTCCATGAGGGGGGACTTCTGGCAAGAGATGGGGTGCATCTCACACCAGTTGGCAGAAACGTTTTTGCCTACAGTCTCAAGAATTTGATCAGGAGGGCTTTAAACTGAGTCAAATGGGGGAGGGAGACAGTATTCTGGAAGGCAAAAGGGCTGGAGAAAATAGTCAAGCTGTCATTGAGGGAACAAGGCAAACAGTGCAAGGACCCAACAGTGGGAGGCAAAAAAATTTGCACAGGCAGCAAGTAAAGGGAACACATGGTCTTAAACGTCTCTACACTAATGCACAGAGCATGGGAAATAAGCAAGGTGAACTTGAACTCCTAGCACTACAAAACAAATATGATATAATAGGCATTACTGAAACCTGGTGGGACGAGTCTCATGATTGGAATGTAGGAATAGAGGGGTATAATCTTTTTAAGAGAAACAGGCCAAACAGGAAAGGAGGAGGAACAGCATTATATGTCAAGGATATTTACACCAGTGAAGAGATCCATGACATCAATACTGGAAGCCAGGTGGAGAGCATCTGGATAAAAATTAAAGGGGAGGGAAACAACAGGGATGTTATTGTGGGACTCTACTACAGACCCCCCAGTCAGACGGAGGAATTGGATGATGCCTTTCTAGAACAGATGAACACACACACAGAAAGGAGAGATGTAGTAGTGATGGGTGACTTCAACTATCCTGATATTTGCTGGAAATCTAACTCAACCAAAACTTCAAGGTCTAGCAAAATTTCTTACTTGCTTGGAAGACAATATCATGGTCCAAAAGGTGGAAGAGGCAACAAGGGGGTCAGCTATTTTAGATCTGATCCTAACCAACAGGGATGACCTAGTTAACGGAGTGCAAGTGATGGGTTCCTTAGATGAGAGTGATCATGTTCTCCTGGAGTTTGTTATACAATGGAAAGGAGAAGCCAGGAATAGTCAGACACGCATTCTTGACTTTAGGAGAGCTGATTTCAATAAACTCAGGGAAATACTGGGGGTGATCCCATGGTCAGGAATACTAAAAGAGAAGAGACCTCAAGACGGATGGGACTTTCTCAAAAGGGAGATACTGAAGGCACAATTTCAAACAGTACCATTGAGGAAGAAAAATGGGAGGTGTCTCAAGAAACCAGGATGGATGACTAAAGAAATATCAACAGAGCTAAGTTTTAAACGGAACATGTATAAGAAATGGAAAAAGGGGGAAATCACCAAAGACGAATTCAAACAGATAGCGAATACATGTAGGAGTAAAGTCAGAAAAGCTAAAGCACAGAATGAGCTCAGGCTTGCTAGAGAGGTTAAGAACAATAAAAAGGGTTTTTTGGGGTATGTCCGCAGCAAAAGGAGGAAGAAGGAAATGGTAGGGCCACTACGCGGAGAAGATGGCAAAATGCTAACAGGGGACAGAGAAAAGGCAGAATTACTCAACACCTTCTTTGACTCAGTGTTTTCAGAAAAGGTAAAGGGGGACCAACCTGAGGATAAAAGTACAGAAGACACAACAGGGGAAATCCAGGACAGAATAAGCAAAGAGGTAGTACAGGAATACCTTCTTAATCTAAATGAATTTAAATCTCCAGGACCAGATGAACTACATCCAAGAGTATTAAAAGAGCTGGCAAATATAATCTCAGAGCCATTGGCAATAATCTTTGAGAACTCCTGGAGAACAGGAGAAGTCCCAGCAGACTGGAGGAGGGCAAACATTGTTCCCATCTTCAAAAAGGGGAAAAAAGAGGATCCCAACAATTATCGTCCAGTTAGTCTGACATCAATACCAGGGAAAATTCTAGAGCAGATCATTAAACAGAGAGTCTGTGAACATTTAGAAGGTAATGCCATAATCACAAAAAGTCAACATGGGTTTCAGAGAAACAAGTCATGCCAGACTAATCTGATCTCTTTTTTTGATAAAGTTACCAGCTTGGTAGATGAAAGGAACACTGTGGACATCGCATACCTTGATTTCAGTAAGGCCTTTGACAAGGTTCCCCATGACATTCTTGCAAATAAGCTTGTAAAATGTGGGCTAGACAAGTTAACAGTTCAATGGATTTGTAATTGGTTGACTGGCCGAACCCAAAGGGTGCTCAGCAATGGCTCCTCTTTGTCTTGGAAAGATATGACCAGTGGGGTGCCACAGGGTTCTGTCCTGGGCCCAGTGCTATTCAACATCTTTATCAACGACTTGGATGAGGGGATTAGGGGCATACTTACCAAATTTGCAGATGACACCAAATTAGGAGGAGTAGCTAATACCCTGGAGGACAGGATCAAAATTCAAGATGACCTGGATAAACTGGAGAGCTGGGCCAAAGCTAACAAAATGAAATTCAATACGGAGAAATGTAAGGTACTGCACTTAGGGCGAAAAAATGAAATGCATAGATATAGGATGGGGGAGACCTGGCTGAATGAGAGTACGTGCGAAAGGGTCTAGGAGTCCTAGTAGACCACAAGTTGAACATGAGTCAACAGTGTGATGCGGCAGCTAAAAAGGCCAATGCGATTTTGGGCTGCATCAATAGAAGTATAGTGTCCAGATCAAGGGAAATAATAGTGCCGCTCTATTCTGCCTTGGTCAGACCTCACCTAGAATACTGTGTCCAGTTCTGGGCACCACAATTCAAAAAGGATATTGACAAATTGGAGCGTGTCCAGAGGAGGGCGACTAAAATGGTGCAAGGTCTAGAAACCATGACTTATGAGGAGAGACTTAGGGAGCTGGGTATGTTTAGCCTGGAAAAAAGACGGTTAAGAGGCGATATGATAGCCCTGTTTAAGTATTTGAAGGGATGTCACGTTGAGGATGGAGCAAGCTTGTTTTCTGCTGCTCCAGAGATTGGAACACGGAGCAATGGATGCAAGCTCCAGGAACAGAGATTCCACCTCAACATTAGGAGGAACTTTTTGACAGTCAGAGCTGTTCGGCAGTGGAACGCACTCCCTCGGAGTGTGGTGGGGTCTCCTTCCTTGGAGGTCTTTAAACAGAGGGTGGATGGCCATCTGTCGGGGATGCTTTGATCGTGATTTTCTGCATGGCAGGGGGTTGGACTGGATGGCCCTCATGGTCTCTTCCAACTCTGCAATTCTATGATTCTATGATATGGTGTCATGGTTTTTGATGTCATCTCATTAGCTCTGTGGAGGTGGTGTTTTAGACCCTCCCTTCCATTAACCCTTTTCTTACCTGATACTATGCTGGCAAGACAATCTGTTTTCAGACAAATGGAGTTACAGTTCTCTAGCAGAATGATGGGAGTTGCACCTTAAGTCAGCATGATGGCACTCCATCATGACAGGTCTATTCCCATCAAAGGGGGTGTGATACCTAGACTAAAGGATTCCCTCCTGACTACTGGTGAGAAGGAACCTTCACAGTAAGTCCAGTATTCCGTTCTGGTGAGCTGCTGGGGGAAGGTGCAGTGTGCAAACCCCATACAGTGCCCACCATTAGGTTAGGGAAACTTAATGGGCTACTTGCCAACCATAAAAGGAAGGGTAGGCAAGGGCCATTTAGTCCCGTCTCCTGCTTTGCAGGAATATAGAACTAAACCACTCTTGAAAGATACCCATCCAACCTTTGTTTAAAAAATTGCAAAGGAATATAGAACTAAACCACTATCTCCTCCAGGGCAGTCTGTTCAATTGTTGAATAGCTCTTACAGCCAAGAAGAACTTCCTAATGAACAGGTGGGCTCTGTTTTCTTGTCATGTGAATCCACTGGTTCATATTCTAACCTCTGCAACAGCAGAAAACCAGTCCATTCCATCTTTTATATGACATCCCTTCAGTTCATCCATTCATGGACATTTGAATTAATTTGGAACGACTAGGGGGTTGTTGAAACAGCAAAAAAACTCCTCACGGAATGCAAGGAGAATACAACCTGTCCTAATGGCTATCCGTGTTGTTTTGCCATATTGTGAAGGAGGGGGGCCAAAACTGCCAAAAACTATGTAGGGTGGCTTTTCCCAGAATTTTTTTAAAAACAGTGAGGGGGATGTTTTACCCATGAGAGAGGATACGCAAACCTGATTGGCCGGATGAGCGTGAGGGCAGGTCTTGCTAACAGGACAAGCACCCAGAGCTGCCATGTTGGATTTTTGCCTTTGCAAGTGATTGCTAAGGTGATAAAATGTGGTGGTTTTTTTTCTCTTTTTCCATAAAGGCAAAATATTGCTTATGCACGCCATGGAAATAGTTAAAAAAAAAAAGTTCAGTGGCAGTAGATTTAAAAACATGAGTAACTCACTCACACTAGAGGGCATGCAAAGTTTATGGGTGCTGTAAAGCCATTAAGACAAGTCACAGCTGCTGCAAATTGCTATTACAGTCGTCCCTCCACATTCGCGGGGGTTAGGGTCTTGACACCCCTGCGAATGTGGAAAAACCAAGAATAACAAATACTGCTCCCGCGACCCCCCCCCAGAGGGAGGGAGGCGGCGGGAGGGTGTCTGGCCAGCCTGGCCAGCCTCTCTGCAAGCCTTCCTGAGGGGACTCCGGGCCTTAGAATCCCTGGACCCCGCTTAGGAAGGCCGGGAAGGGCAGCGGGCGGGCGGGGAGGAGGCTGCCCTGCCTCTCCCTGGCCTTCCTGAGCAAACTCCGGGGCTTTGGAGCCCCGGAACCCACTTAGGAAGACTGGGGAAGGCAGCGGGAGGGAGGCAGGCTGCCCTGCCTCTCCCCAGCCTTCCTGAGCGGGCTCCAGGGCTTTGGAGCCCCGGAGCCCATTTAGGAAGGCCGGGGAAGGTAGCGGGAGGGAGGGAGGGAGGGAGGCTGCCCGGCCTCTCCCTGGCCTTCCTGAGGGGACTCTGGGTCTGAGAAGCCTCGGAATCCCCTCACGAAGGCCGGGGAAGGCAGCAGGAGGGAGGGAGTCTGCCCGTCCCCCCCCCCTCGGCCTTCCTCAGCAGACTCTGGGGCCTTGAAGCACCGGAGCTGCCTACGGAAGGCCAGGGAAGGCTCAGGCAGGAGGTTGCCCCGCCTCTCGCCAGCCTTCCCGGAGGGGCTCGGGGCTAAACCACGAATAATGAGAACCACAAGTGTGAAAGCCGCGTATGTGGAGGGGCAACTGTACAGTCCTCCCTCAACATTTGTGGCCTCCACACTCGTGGTTCCTCATATTCGCGGTTTGCCGTGAGGGGAGGCCAAGGAAAGTGGCGACGGGGCCTCTGAGGTGGTGGTATTCACTTTATAGAGACTGCATAGTGCTACCCTGGCATAACTCTGCCAGTGGATATTTGTGCTATGCTATGACAATGTAGGCTTTTGGTTTCAAGTCTCCCATCTACAATATGAGGCTAATAGTACCATTCTACCTTACAGGTTTGTTAAAAGATTTGTAGAATATAATTTATCAAAAGGGGTTTGAACTCTCAAAAGAGCTATATAAAAACTTGGGGGGTAGATAACAACACAGTGGTCAAGATCTTATATTGTGCAGCTGGAGTATAATGCTCTACCTTCCCAGTCCCACATCCCTTCCGTTTCCAAAGGCATACTACAGTGGCCATTTTTTCTGTAGAGGTGAGGGATGGTGAGAAGTATCCCTGGGGCATGATGCCTGGCTAGATGAGGGAGAGATGAGCCTCTGTAGGAGGGAGGAGAAAGCTGGTGTCTCCCTCCTGAATAATGCCATGGCAGCATATTCTTGATGTGAGAAAGCTGATGGTGGGGGCATGGATATTGTGCAGGGAAGACATAAACATGCATAACCTGGGGTTATGTTTATGTATGTTACCAACAGGAGTCCAGCCATTCTGTGTTTTCATATTTTATTTTGACTGTTTTGGTTATGTGACATTCATGATATATGAAACACTTTTAAGGAAGCTTGATCTAATCAATTATCCCTTATTTTTCTCTATGAATATCCTCAGTGATCTCTCCCAGACAGGTATAACAACACTTCCAGCAAGAGGACTGGAAAACCTTAAAGAACTGGTGGCTGAAAATACCTGGACCCTTAAGAAATTCCCCCCAATAACGACTTTTCCTTACCTGACACATGCTGCTCTGTCATACCCAAGTCACTGCTGTGCTTTCAAGAACTGGAAGAAAGCCAAGGGGTGAGTCTTACAATTTAGACTAAATTCTTCTTCGTGGTCTCTGTGAATCCACACAATTGGGTTATCTGTGCCTGTGCAGAGCACAATTTGGAACCTTCTGGAAAATTACATAAGTATTTTGGCAGTAGCCCTGCCCACTCCCCCTGCCCTATATAAAGGGCCTTCCCACCTAAGCACCTCATCCTTTTTTTCTGCCACTATAGAAGCACTGTGAGGAACTTCCTTTGTGTTTGTGGCTTGAGGCCTTTATTTCTCCTGTGTTTTGGCTAACTTTACAGATTTTTGACCTTTGGACTGTCTCGATTCTGCTCTTTCTTGATGATTTGGACTGGTTTCTTGGATATTTCTCTGGTTTTGACTCAGACTGGTTTCTGATGATGGCTTCCACTATATTCTTCAAGCGTTGTTCACAGTGTTACGGTAAAATCCCCAACACTGACAGTCATGATTTGTGCCTGCTTTGTCTGGGCGAGGGCCACAATACCCAATCTTGCCATTTTTTCAAGGTGTTTACGCCACAGGCTCAATGCAGCTGTGAGGTTTGTTTTAAGGCCTTGCTGTATGAGCACACCTTGGTGTTGTCGTCGGAGGAAACAGATCACTCACTTTCCATCAAATTAGGGTGCTTCTCCTTGCTCCTGTCTCTACAAGCCCAATTGAAATCAGTGGCTGCAAGACCATCCTTAACCCATGGCGTCGAGTTGCGTCTGGGCCCGACATCGGCGACCAGCATTTTGTCTGGCACGAAGGCCTCTTCTCATTAGACTCCATGTCCCTTGAAGTTTCGGTCCCAACCCCGAGGCTCTCAATCTTGGTGTCTTCAAGTGCAGGCCCTAAGCCCTCAACATCCTCGGGCTTGAAGTCGACCACCTTGGGTTTGAAGTCGAGAGCCTCCCTGAGGCCGCTGATGGAGCAGGAGTCTCAAGGGGACCCAGCGTGTAAGAGGCACAAAAAGAAGAAGCATGTTCGGGAGCACTCTCCCAGGCCAACTTCGAACCTGTTGACACCTTTGATCCTGTTGACACCGGCCCCTGCTTCCAGCTCAAGAGAGCTTGTGGCAGATAATAGTCAAGCCTGTCAAGCTGACACTTGAATTGCTGTGCACACCAGGTGACCTCCCATCAACCCCCACTGCGCTGGAAGACCCGATAGTGGTCTCTGCGGGCAAGATCATTGACACCGCAGAAGAGCTCAACATGACTGTTGTGTCTACAGACTGCTCTCCTCCCCTGGAATTCAAAACAGCAGATGCCCCTCTCGATCATCCAGTCTGGCCCCTTCCACCAATCCCTGACAGGCCCAGGTCTCTGTCTCAGTGATCCTATACTCCCAGGTCAGGTACGTCCTACTGGTCCTCCTGGTCTCATTCACACGGCAGGGGTCGACACTGACCACGATTCCACGGGCGGAGTCATAGCCGCTACTATGCCCGTTCTCGCTTCTCGAGTTGGGGTCAGCATGCATGGAGGTTGTTGCCATTACTACAGCTCCCCATTGCAGAATCGATCCCCTCGGCCCAGTCGTCACCGAGTCGAGTGCTAGTGCCGTCGACACTTCTAATGGGAGGCGTCCGCATACTGAGATCCGCACCTGCTATATTACCGACATTTTCCTGATTGTGATTGCTATTCCTGTTATGAATCGGTGAGGCATCAGCCATACGACCACTCTCCTCAACACCGGCGCGACCCCGTCTGACCTCGACCACCCTCTCCATTGGGGACTGCCAGGACTCTTCCTCTGCAGTCTGCTGGTTCGCCATCCCCTCCTCCTGCGGATGCTGGCCAGGGTGGATGTGACCTTCCAGGGATTGCGCCAAGGAAGGACCTTGTCTTTGAGGATCCCCCACGGGACCAGGCTGCTGGTGATCGCCTGTGGGACTGTGTGCCAGATGCCCAACCTGAGGAATCCCTTCTGACAATTCCCCCATCACGTCTGAGGCTTCGTACACCTTCGGACTCAGACACCACCTCCACTGCATCTTCGTCCACCAGCAGGCATTCATCACTGTCCCCAAACACCATGGTGATTGACATCCCCTCTCTGACGGACAGTGTGCACTCCTTCACAGACCAAATGGACTGCATGGCTGCTGCCCTATGTCTCCATTTCTCCCGCACTGAGGTCAACATTGATAACCCCATCTTTCGGGACATCCAGCATCAAGCACCCTTCTTGCCATCACTGCCATTCCTCCCTTATTTGTAGCAGATGATCAAGAAGTCTTGGCTCACCCCATCTTTGGTGCCACCAATGTCGCAAAGGTTACACAATCTCTGCCAGGTGACTTGACTGGTGTGGATTGGTTGTTACAGCATCCTAAATGAAATTACATGATCGTGGATGCCGCTCAGTCGAAGTCATCTCAGAAAGTCCACATGACACCCATTGATGAGGGCAAGAGGCTTGACACATTTTGTGGGAGGAAGCTCTACTCCAGCGCTTGTCTCCTAGGCCACTTCGCCAATTACTTGGCATGCATGGGAGCCTATCAGAGGTTCCTGTGGGAGAAGGTGACTCCCTGCGTCGACAAACTGCCCAAGATGGACCACCGCATAGTCACCATGCTGAGGGATGAAGCCCTCTCCTTGGCATCACAGTAAGTACAATCAGCGAAGTACTCGGCTTAGTTTACTAGCAAGATACTTGCTGGCGCAGTTGCCCTTCATAGACATGCCTGGTTACAATCCTCGGGCCTCTCCCACTCTGCATGGGCTGTCACCGAAGACCTCCCAGTCAATGACAATGGGCTGTTCCATGATGACACAGACTCAAAATTGGAACACACCCAACAAAATGAGGTCAGCCGCTAAGAAGTTTGGGTTCCCTACCCAATCTTCCTACTGCTGTAAGACTCCTTGGTGCAGGTTCTATCCCTGTCACCGCCTGTTCAGCCCACTGTCTACGTGGTCCCACAAACCAGTGCCCCTTCCAGCAAATTCTTCCTCTCAGAAGTTCCAGGCCAGAGGCCTCTTCAAGCCTCAGTATTAGAGGAAACACATGGACCAGAAAAAGCAACACCCAGGTAATTGCCTTGATCACCCAGGTAATTGCCAAGATCAAGCTGGACAAAGCGAAATGCTTGCTCGTAACCCTGTGGTGGCCAAGGCAGCTGTGGTTTGCCCCATTGCTCCACCTGTCTGGCCATCAATATTGTCACCTCCTGCTTCATCCCAACCTTCTCAGTCTACACAATGGCTTGGTCCAGTATCCAGACCTGCACTCCATCAGTCCAGCGATCAGGACGGTGTTTGTCTAGATTCACTACCACCATCAATCCAAGCGGTTATACTGCTCATACTCCTACTAGTGGTCCAAGTCTGTAGCATTCCTCGCTGCCAAGCGGGTCCAGCCTGAGGCTTCCTCCGTGCTTCATGTTCTGGACTTTCTGGCTTCCCTGTCTACTGCGGGCTTGTCCATGTCATCAGTCTGCTGCTATCCAGCAGCCATCTCTTCTCACTTTCAACATCTCAGCTAGCCACCTTGCTTCTCACATCCTGTTGTCAAAAGATTCCTCCGGGGCTACAAGACTCTGCACCCTCCTACGTCTGGTCCGGTTCTGGCTTGGAGCCTCACCACTGTCCTTGTATTGTTCCAAACGGCACCTTATGAGCTCATGGGCACTTGCAACCTGAAGTGGCTTACACTCAAGGCTGACTTTCTGATGGCGATTACTAGTGCATGTAGAACTGGAGAGCTTTGTGTGTTACGATTGGACCCTCCCTATGTCTGTTTCCACAGAGACAGAGTTGTGTTGAGGCCAGACATTTCCTTCTTGCCCAAGGTGGTGTCAGCCTTACATCCTTAATTAAGATATTATCCTGCTGACCTTCTTCCAGAATCTCTCTTCTCTGTTGGAATTCTCCTTGCACTTGCTAGATGTATGCAGGACGCTCGTGTTTTATCTAAACAGGACTTCCTCATTTAGGCAGTCTGTTAGATTGTTTATCTGTTACCAGGGTGCTTGTAAAAGGCTTCCTGTTTCCTCACAGAGGTTTTCAAAGTGGGTGGCACTAGCCATCTCCTCTGCTTAAGATCTTCTTGGACTATGCCTGCCGGGACCAGTATTCAGCCATTCCACCAGGGCTACGGCTGCCTCCACGGCTTTCCTGAAAGGTGTGCCATCACAGGACACCTGCCGTGCCACAACCTGGTCTATGCCATCTATGTTCATATCCCATTACAGGGTTGACTTTCGGGATAAAACTGGTGTCTCGGTGGGGAGGTCACTTCTGTCTTCAGCCTTGTGATTGCTCAGTATTGCTTACCTGCATTTTGAGATTTGACATGTTTACAAATACAGTTGTTCTTGGAGACGCTGTCTGTATCATTTTTCTCTGTCCTCATTTCACTGGCACTGGGGGACTTTGGTCTGTTTCATGTATTCAGGACCTCTCCTCCTTGTTTGAGGTAGCTTGCTAGTCTCCCAATTGTGTGGATTCACAGAGATCACGAAGAAGAAGAAGAGGTTTCTTACCTATAATTGTAGTTCTTCGTGTGGTCACCTGTGAATTCACACAAACCTGCCTGTCCTCCCCTCTTGTCCTGCCTACCTTGGTTCCATTGGATGCTGCAACAGCGGCGTTCAAGGAACTGAGACATTTAGGCAGGAAGGCCCTTTATATAGGTCAGGGGGAGTGGGTAGGGCTACCGCCAAAACACTTGCATAACTTTCCAGAAGATTCCAAACAGTGCTCTGCACAGGCGCAGATAACCCAATTGTGTGAATTCACAGATGATCACTCAAAGAACTACAGTTACCGGTAAGCAATAGACTGGGTTTAAAACTTTAAATATAAATAGATGAAATCATATTATGTATGTATTTATTCATTTAGAGTATTTATACCCTGTCCTTCAGCCATAGAGACTCCCAGAATGGCTTACAAATAATCTGACAATTCCCTTCCCTCAGGTTTACAATCTAAAAATCAATACACAAGAAAATGGGAATGGCAGTGGAGCGGGGGGTGGGGTGGATTGAGACCAGTAGATTCTGGCTGTTCTTATTTCCCTCAGATGCCACAGCAGTGGAGGGAGGGCTCTTACTAGCTGCTGGAACCAGGGCATGACAGAGCTTTGCCTAACTGCTCTTCTCTCCCTCAGAAGTTAGAGCAATTAAGATAAGAACTAGCTATACCCGGTGTAACATGCACCTTCAAATTCCCGCCTGTCGCCAGCCCCCCCATCGCCCCCCATCACCAGGCTCATCCCCCTGTTGCCAGGCTCTCGCTCCCCCATCACCAGACTCTCTCCCCCATCACCAGGCTTGCCCTCCCCGTCACAAGGCTCTCCCCCCATTGCCAGGCTCTCACCCCCATCGTCAGGCTCAGCCCCCCCCATTGTCCCCCATCACCAGGCTCTCTCCCTCCATCACCAGACTCTCACCCCCCATTGTCAGGCTTGTCCTCCGCATCACCCCCCGGTTGCCAGGCTTGCCCTCCCCATTGCCAGAGTCCCTCCTGTCACCCCCATTGCCAGGCTCTCTCCCCCTCATCACCAGGGTTTCCCCCCATCGCCAGGCTCACCCCCACATCACCCCCATCACCAGACTAGTCCCCACATTTCCACCCTGTTGCCAGGCTTTTCCCCCCATCGCCAGGTTCGGCCCTCTGTCGTCCTCCTGTCACCAGGCTTGCCCCCCGTTGCCAGGCTTGCCCCCACATCACCCCCCCCGTTACCAGCCTCTCTCCCCATCACCCTCCTGTCACCAGGCTCTCGCTCCCCCATCACCAGGGTTGCCCCCTTTGCCAGGCTCTCCCCCTGTCATCCCCCCATTGCCAGGCTCTACATCGCCAGGTTCACCCCCTGCCACCCTCCATTGCCAAGATCTCTCCTCCCCCGTCACCATGGTTGTCCCCCCCCATTGCCATGCTCACCCCCGTCCCCAGGCTTGCCCTCCCCATCGCCAGGCTTGCCCCCATCACCCCCCCCCCATTGCCAGGCTCACCCTCACATCACCCCCGTTGCCAGGCTTTCCCCCCGTCACCAAGCTCAGCCCCCTGTTGCCCCCCCCATTGCCAGGCTTGCTCCCACATTGCCCCCTTTTACCAGGCTTGCCCCCTGTTCCCCCCTGTCACCAAGCTTGCACCCCCACCAGCCTCACATCACCCCTGCGCTCAGGCACACGCATCCTACACACACACACCACATCCCCCCATGCTACTCACACTCCCTATGCTGCCTCCATGTTTAGAAAGGACTGAAACTTCCACATGGTCCGGCCCCCAATGTCCTGATTGGCTGCCCAACTGAGCTTTGATTGGTTGGTCAGTTTCCTAAGCAGCCAGTCAGCACACTGGAAACAGCAACATACCTAAAAGCTATTTGTATATATATATATATATATATATATAGAGAGAGAGAGAGAGAGAGAGAGAGAGAGAGAGACTAGCTGGACTTGGCATACCATATGCTGTTAAACTCCCCAAAAAACGCCCGGTAAACCTCATAACAACCCTGTAAGTAGGCTGGTGGATTTAAATGTCTCCTCCCCCTTCTTTGCTGAGGGTGACTCACTCTGTTGCCCTGCCACCGCCACCACCACTACCAGTTGACTGCCTGGGTCCTGTCGCAAGTGGCCTGTCACCACTGCCAGTTGACTGTCTTGGTCCCAATCTAGGCCACAGATTGAGTGATAGGAGTGCATTGTGAGGTGGAGAGGGAATTTGCATGTGGGTGGTGATTCGTTGGGTGTGGGATGAATGTGTTTCCTGAGCAGCCAGTCAGCACACTGGGAAAGGCAACATACCCAAGAGCATTATATATATAGATATTACTTATGAACAGACTAAAACAGTGTCTTGGAAAGCTAGTTTTAAAAACCACACACAGACCTAAAACAGCCAGAGAAGCCATTCCTGGTTTTAAGGATGAAAGGCTATATGGAATAATATAATTGTAGTTATGCCTTGTCATTAAAATGTAATCAGTAACATTAAGAAAAATTGAAAATGTACACTAAGAAGACAAAATAAAAAGCAGTTAAAAACAGTAAAGTAACCTATTCAAAGTTTTTTTCTATTAGAAAAAAAAATAGAACAGAAAACAGTCAGTTCACTAAAGCCTGTCAGAAGAGTTCCAGAGTTTTGGAATGGCCACTGAGAAGCTTTCTCTTGCACTAGATGTGCCTGTGAGGGTGGCAGTAGTGAGAGAAGGACTTCTCCTATAGATCCTATGGCCCAGGCAGACTCATATGAAAGAATTTGGTCCATCTGGTTCTAAGCTGGATAGAGCTTTATAGATCAAAACCAGCACTCTCTTATGTGACCAGAAACAGACCAATAGCCATTGGAACCGTTGCTACAAGGGAGTTCTCTACTCCCTATAACTACCCCCAGTTAACAATCTAGCTGTAACTGTTTGTACCCAGCTGAAGTTTCTGAACACCCTTGAAAGGCAGCACCATGTAGAACATGTTACAATCCAGACAGGATGCAAGAACAATCCAAACAGAATGCAATTAAGCCGTGGGAATCTCATGGCAATATTTGACATTTCCAAGAACAGGCACAATTGATACACTAGAGGCTCGTCTAGATGGGCTGCCACCCGACTTGGAGTCATGCAATACAAACCACGCAGGACTCTTGCCCTGTTTCACCTCCAGAAACAAAGATGGGGGGAAGCCATGGTAAACCCATTTGAAACATTTTAATTAAACACCTGGGAAAACTCTCATAAAGCTGGACACCACAGCCTGTAAAGCTGGACACCACTGCTGCTGGTGCACTCACTCTGCAACCAGGAAGAAGGTCCCCAGCTTGTGATCAAGTCTGCCTGCATGTGGCCAGCCTTGATCACATGCTGAGGGCTTCCTTCTTGGCTTCAGAGGGAGTGACACATGACAACAGTGGAGGCACCTTCCATGTATGTACAGATTTCTTTCTGTCTCATCTAGGTAATGGGGTGGGGGTGGGACAGACCCAGGGTCAGAATATGCCAGCAGGAAGTTGGCTTATTTTGACAGGTCTAGAAAAGACCTAGTTTAACTCTTCAGATGCATTCCTGGACAGTGCTGAAACCTTTGCATCTAGGCTGAGTGCATGGGGAACAAAGCAAAATCCTGAGAGACCCCATAGGTCAAGGAACGAAACAGGAAATCCCCAGCACTCACTTCAGAGACAATACAGTTGCAACACAAATAATATGTACTAGGCTTTTTTTTTTACAAAGTAAAGAATTTTTCAGTTAAAATTAGAGAAGTTCTAGAGTTCTGAATACCAGTTTCTTCATATTTCAAAGAATGACATTCTTAGGTCTAGATCATGAGGAATATTTTCCCATTATCTTATTTGCTTTGCTTAAGTCCGTTTCTTCCTCTGTGTGTGTGTGTTTTCTTTTTAGAATTTTGGAGAGATTGCTATGCAATCAAACTTACAACGTCCGCAAGAGAAGATCAGCAGGTGCCTTCAAGGGTCCTCTTTACCAAGATTATGCAGAAGATTATGTAGATCAGACTGATACTGTATATGACGAGCACTCCAAATTTAGAGATGTTCATGGAAATGCTCATTATTATGTCTTTTTTGAAGAGCATGACAATGGCTTTGGCCAAGAGCTCAAGAACCCCCAAGAAGAGAATATTCCAATGTTTGACAGCCATTACGAATACTTTTTCTGTGCAGGTGCAGATAGTATTAGTTGTACTCCAGGACCTGATGAATTCAACCCCTGTGAAGATGTAATGGGCTACAGATTTCTAAGGATTGTGGTATGGTTTGTGAACTTGCTGGCCATTGTAGGCAATGCTTTTGTTCTCTTTATTCTACTCACTAGCCATTACAAGTTGACAGTCCCACGATTCCTGATGTGTAATTTAGCCTTTGCTGATTTCTGCATGGGATTATATCTTCTCCTGATTGCCTCAGTAGATCTTTACACCAGGTCAGAGTACTACAACCATGCCATTGATTGGCAGACTGGGCCTGGTTGTAGTACAGCAGGCTTTTTCACTGTCTTTGCTAGTGAATTGTCTGTCTTCACCTTGACTGCGATCACCCTAGAGCGTTGGTATGCTATCACCTTTGCCATGCGCTTGGACAAGAAAATCCATCTCTGGCATGCTTCTGTTATCATGCTGGGTGGTTGGCTGGTATGTTTCCTTCTTGCCCTTTTACCATTGGTTGGAGTCAGTAGCTATGGAAAAGTCAGTATTTGTCTTCCTATGGACACCGAAACAACCTTGGATCAAACCTACATTATATTTGTTTTAATGCTGAACGTCATTGCTTTCATCATCATTTGTGCCTGTTATATAAAAATCTATATTACTGTGCGGAACCCTCAATACAAGTCAGGGGACAAAGACACCATCATTGCCAAAAGGATGGCTGTGCTGATTTTTACTGACTTCTTATGTATGGCACCAATCTCATTCTATGCTTTATCTGCAATTATGAACAAACCCCTGATAACAGTCAGTAATTCAAAAATTCTACTTGTCCTGTTTTATCCACTCAACTCTTGTGCTAACCCATTCCTTTATGCTATCTTTACCAAAGCTTTCCAAAGGGATGTCTTCATCTTGCTTAGCAAGTTTGGATTATGTGAGCACCAAGCTCAAGTCTACAGGGGCCAAACAGTCTCCCCCAAAAATAGCAGTGGTTCCTACAGCCAGAAGGGCAGTCATGGGACAGGTCAGAATCTCACAAATCTTCAAAGCCATCCTCGTGCCTCATCTGAAAATTACTATCCAGCAATTATGTTGCATAGTCAAGGGACCGTGGAAGACAGTAAAATGACTATGTTGTAGTATATGATTGCTTAAACTATGGTCAGCCCCATAAGGGGCTGGTTTAGAAATGTAGCCAACAAGATGTTTTAAAGTGTTTTAAGATGAGATAAGATTTCTCTCCATTCTTTTAGTGTATTCTGATTTCTTATGAGCCTTCTATCTAGCGTTCTAGCTGTAAGAACATAAGAAGACCCATATTGAATCAGAACAGAAGCTATCTCATCCAGCCAAAATGTATGTAGGTAGCCGAGAGCAGGGAATGAACATAATAGCATTCTTCTGCTGAGATTTCTCAAGAACTAGTACCTAGAGGCATTTTGCCTCTCATAGTAGAAAACAATATAATGTTTTTTAGTTACAGTTGAAAGCAGCGGGGAGGCTAGACAAGCCTCCCAATTGTGGCCCATCCCCCCACCCTTCAAAAGCATCAGGGAGGCTAGGTAAGCCTCCCTGCCGCTCGACCCCCGCCCCTTTGAAAGCAGCAGGGAGGCTGACAAGCCTCCCAATTGCTAGCCCATTCCCCCGCCCTTTCCAAAGCAGCGGAAAGGCTAGGCAAGCCTCACCGCCGCCTGCCCATTCCCCCACCCTTCAAAAACAGCAGGGAGGCTAGGTAAGCCTCCCCGCCGCTGCCCCCCCGCCCCTTCGAAAGCAGCAGGGAGGCTAGGCAAGCCTCTCCGCTGCCCCCCATTCCCCCCCACTGTCCAGGGCCTCAAACGGCTTGGCTGAGGAGGTGGTGACTCACCTCCTCCCCAGTCAAACTGCTCGGTAAGCCTGCCGGCTGGAGCCTCAAGCAACTTGGCTGCTGAGGTGGCAACTCACCTCCTCCCCAGTCAAGCCGCTTGGAAAGCCTGCCGGCTGGGGCCTCAAACAGCTTGGCTGGGGAGGTGGCGACTTGCCTCCTCCCCAGTCAAGCCACTTGGTAAGCCTGCCGGCTGAGGCCTCAAGCTACTTGGCTGGGGGAATGGCAACTCGCCTCCTACCCAGTCAAGTTGCTCGGAAAGCCTGCTGGCTGGGGCCTCACACAGCTTGGCTGGGAAGGTGGCGACTCGCCTCCTCCCCAGTCAAGCCACTTGGTAAACCTGCTGGCTGAGGCCTCAAGCTACTTGGCTGGGGAAATGGCAACTTGCCTCCTCCCCAGTCAAGCTGCTGGGAAAGCCTGCCAGCTGGGGCCTCAAACAGCTTGGCTGGGGAGGTGGCGACTCGCCTCCACCCCAGTCAAGCTGTTGGGAAAGCCTGCTGGCTGGGGCCTCGAGCGGCTTGGCTCGGGAGGTGGCGACTCACCTCCTCCCCAGTCAAGCCACTCAGAAAGCCTGCAGGCTTGGGTTTGGACAGCTTTCCTTCCCTGTGGGGGAAAAGCCAAAAACTACCCACCCATCCACCCTCCCTGCGACCTCGACTTTTCCCCCAATGGAAGGAAAACCGACCAAGTTGGCAACGCTCGCCATGGGTTTGGTCGGCTTTCCTTCCCTGTGGGGGGGGGGAGCCGAAAACTGCTCACCCCCTCCTCGCGGCCTTGCAAATCTGCGAATTCTCAAATCCACGAATTAGAAAGCTGCTAATTAGCAGGGACGACTGTACTTCCTGTTGTGGTTACAGATTTTTGAAACTAAATCTTTGATTACTTGTTATTCAAAAGTCACTAAAATAATAACTTGCAATTACCTTTTTAAAAAGAGCAGCCCCAATCTGTGGTGCAAGTCATATGAAACAATGAGGCCGCATATACCCTGTAACTATAAAAACAAATAAAATATTTACAGTTGTATCAGAAAATAAGTTATCCCAGGTTATGTTAAGAATAATTATGCAACTTAATTATGCCTCAGTTATTGCAAAAAACTAAGTAATTGCAAATAACTTTTTGTTTGTGACTGTTTATGCCCAAACCCCATTTGGTACAAGGCCAGTCCTACAAACAATATATATTTTCATTAAGACACCAGCACTTTTCTGCTACAGTTCTTTAAGAACTTTCGGCTGGATACTGTCAAGCCCAAGAGATTTTTCTTCTCTTGACACCTCTATTTGCCTCGGTTCCTTATTCTTGTTTCCTGAAATTTTCAATACAGCTACGTCTTATTTAGAGTGCAACAAATAATTCATTTACCATTTCTGCAGTCTCCTCATCTTTTTCTCACAGTACTAGTATACAAGAGAACAAAGCAGATTTCAAGTCCTGTGCTAAAAGTACAAGGTAGCAGCTTGTACAGCTGAAGCATCTTTCATCATGATCATGTGTTAGAGCACAGGGAAGCAGCCCATCTTGGCCTCTTGCACCAGTCCTGGGCCTGACTTTTGTGAAGCTCTGCTGTGGGTGTCAGATCATTTTCAAATTCTCCCCTCCCCCACCCACCCACCGTCTACCTTTGATTAGAAGACTTCCAGTAGTCTTACTGAAAGGAAAGAGCTCTCTTCTAATTATATGTAAAAGTGTCAAGTTTTTGGTTACAAAAATGTAACAGAACACACATTAATGGAGTTGTTTGGAATTTTGCCCTTGACTGGGCACCAAACTGTGGCTAGATATGAAGTGTACTGAAAGCCACAAAGCTGTGCTGGGGTTCCTTTTGCACCTTAAACAAGAAGGCCTTTCCTTTATCTCTTTGTCTTCTCTACGTCTCTGCCATGGTGGCTCATCAGCTATTAAGTTCACCTTTGTTGTTATATGTATTGGTATCTAGCCTTTTCCCCAAAATTGGGATTTAAGGCAGCTTGAAGTTGGTCTCTGACCCTCTGGTCATAAAGCTTCTGCAAGCACTGTGATCCCTCTCACTTGTCTTATTGCCATTGATGGCTAAACCAAAAGTAGCCTTCCTTTTAGTCATTAGGTCGACTAGGTGTGCGACTAGGTGTGCAAGCGAGCTCTTTGTTGCAGTGAGCCATTTCTTTGTTTCCACAAGAACAAAGTTCTGTTTTGCCCCAACATCACCTTTTCTGACTAAGGTTGTGTCTAATTTTTATCTTAATCGGGACATTGTCATTCCACTGTTTTACCAAAACTGTACTTCTGAGTCGAACCCTTCATACTCCTTGGATGTCCGACAAAGAATTGGCAATTCTACCAAACATCTGTGTATTGCCTTCGTTGATTTAGTAGCAGATTTTAACTCAATAGAAACCTGTTGTGGCTTAAAATGGCCAACACTAATATAGATAACCATCTGTTGTTTTTAATTAAGGAACTCTGTTCCAACACAACTGCTAGAATAAGAGTGGGTATTTCCAGCTCATTAACTGATCCTATTCCCAGATAAAGGACTAAAACAAAGATGCCTGTTGACATCGTCACTTTAAAATTTATACCAGAGCAACATAGTTCTAGCATTTTCTGATTCAGAATTTTTCCTGCCCTTAGTTGAGTCAAAAAGGGTTACTGTTCCTTTATACACTGGTGACATGGTTTTAATTTCATTTACTTGCATAGGTGAGAAAAGTCTGCTGTCCAGGGTTAGCGTATTTTGTTCTAAAGAAAAGGTGAAAATTAACTATAAGGATGTGAAAAAGTGGCAAAGTCTCAGGGTGTTAAAAAAGAATATTGTATTAACTATAGAAAGGTATTTGGAGACATTCTCTTTTTCGATGGTCTGTTGATGATCACCAGATTGAACAATGCTGGGTATTGAAACAACTTGGCATTCCTTTTACAAAAACCCTTTCCTGGAAGCCCCATATAGAAGCTCCTAGAACAGTGGTGTTAAGATTTATTGGCACTATTCTTATATTTTACAACATTGCAGACAGTTGTTCCAGCCCTGAAAATATTGTTGAGATTTTGTATGGTGCTTTAGAAAGTGTTAACATACCTCCATTGGAATTAGTTGACCTTAACAGGCTCTCCATAGTACATCAGATTAACAAAGTGTTTTATGGCATCTTTAAGATTAACAAATTTATTTTAGCATGAGTTTTTGTGGATTATAATCCCTTTCTTTGGATGCATTAAGTATAATACTTGAGCTCAAGTACAGTATATATACACTGTATACATGGCTGGGGGGATAGAATCAGAGAGAAATAGCATACAGGAAATGGCAGTTGCTTTATTAATATTGATTACTGTATAAATAGCACAAACATTGTAGTGTTCAAGCAGCAACTGAACTCTGTAGAAGATTTAATGTTTTATCCAATCTATTTCAAATTTGGGTATTTTACTGAGATGACTAAATGCCTTGTTTAGAACAATTTAAAAATGGCATTTGTAGGGTAGCAATGTGTATTGCTTTAGAGAGCACAACCTATTTGATTGCCTCTAAGTCAACAGGCAACTTGAAGGCACACACATACACATTTGAAGAATTGTAAAGGTAAAGAATCATAACAAGAGAGAGGAGTTGCTCACCAATAATTAGCATCTGATTAGCAGACTTCAGACACACAGGGTCACCTGATCAATTTTCCCCATTTATGGTGAGATGTATTGCATTTCTAATTATAATAATTTTTAAAAGCATCTAAACATACAAATTAGCACGTTCAAACTTTATGCAAATCTGTGTTTCCATGTAGTCTTTTTTTTGGTGGTCTGTAAGTACCCACTGCAAACATCTGGCTCCTCAAAAAATATGGAAGAAGTTCAGTTTCTGGATAGTTGTTACCCTGTTAGTTATGCTATGCCAAAACAGAAACTGAGCTTCTGCCTTGCTTGCTCAGGATCTAATTGTCATTCAGAAGAGATGAAATGTTCACCTGCCTCCTCCTTCTCCTTCTTCTTGTTATTTCTTACCCGCCTCTCCCCATGGATCAAGGTAGAGAACAACAGATTTGTACAGAACAACTAATATCAATTAAAATACATATCAGTTAAAAATATATAAACCCATTAAAACACATAATATCCATTTAAAGGAACAAATAAAACCAATACATATTAAAACTGTCTAAAATTCACAGTTTAAAAAACATCTAGATAGGCCTGCTGGAAGAGATACGTCTTTAATGCTATTTTAAATTCAATGTATTCAATTGTCAGATCTCTTCTGGCAGGCCATTCCAGACTCTAGGGATGACTGAAGAAAAAGTCCTCTGGGTGACAGTTGCCAGCCTAGACTTAGCTGACTGAAGTAAATGTCACCCAGAAGACCTGAGTGTATGGGGTGGACTATATGGGAGAAGGTAATCCCATAGGTAACCTGGACCCAAACCATGTAACAATCAACACTTTGTACCTTGCCCGGCAGCCAGTGGAATGTGAAGTCGAAGGCTTTCACGGCCAGCATCCATAGATTTTCCTTGGTTTTTTTCCGGGCTGTGAGGCCATGTTCTGGAATAGTTTCTTTCTGACGTTTCGCCTGCATTTGTGGCTGGCATCTTCAGAGAATGGTTGGGTAGATGTGTATGTGGAGTTTATATGCTGTGAACCCCTGTTGGAGAGTGAATGGTTAATTTCTGGGTATAGAAATGCAAAGCTCGTTAGTGTCTGTTTGGTTTATGGTTGGTTGATGCGCCATTATCTGCTGGGAATCCACCTGTCCTTGGGTGGAATTCCTTTGTAAGTGTTGAGTTTTGATTCTATTGTATTGCAAAACTGGGAGCCAGATTAAGGTTTCTTCTTTCCTGTTGAATTTGTCCAGGTGTTTGTGGATTTCAATAGCTTCTCTGTGCATTCTGACATGATAGTTGTTGGCCTGGTCCAGAATTTCTGTGTTTTTAAATAGCATTTTGTGTCCAGGTTGGTTTATAACATGTTCTGCTAACAGCTGATTTTTCTGGCTGGCCCAGTCTGCAGTGTCTCTCATGTTCCTTGATTTGTGTTTGCATGCTACGTTTAGTGGTCCCTATGTAAACTTGTCCACAGCTGCATGTTATGCGGTAAACTCCTGCAGCTTTGAGAGGGTCTCTTTTGTCCTTTGCTGAGCGTAGCATTTCTTGGATTTTTTTGGTTGGTTTCTAGATTGTTTGGAGGTTGTATTTCCGCATCAGTTTCCCTATTCTGTCACCACCCTCTTCGGTCACCACCAAATGAGATGATGGAACGTTAATTAAGTTATGTGCCAGGGTAATTGCCAGGGTAGCTAGCCAAGCTGGCTAATCTGCTTTCCCCTTTCCCCTTTTTCTTTCTGTTTTGCTCTTCACACATGCTCAGTAAATAGTTCTGGATTACCTTGCTCATTGTATATAAGCTTACTCAGCTACAGTAGAATCATCTAGATAACTTGATATTTCCCGTTTTAATGGTGTGAGTCTCAGTCATGTCAATTTGAATTACTTCATTTGGGTACAGGTGGACAAGGAGAGGGAAAATTCAATTCTGATCACAGGCCATCCTCTGTGCACAGAGTTTTATGGTTCACACTGCTAACTGCAAGAAGAGTTAGGGAGGGAAAGACAACTGATTGTTTTATGGCCTTCATTCTTCAGGAATTTGTCAGGAATGGTTTGGCTTCTCTGTGAGGGGCAACTCAGTTGAAATATCTCACACTTCAATCAAAAAAGCGAGAAGAGTAATTTAATTTTTCTTCTCCCCCCTCCACTTTTCAGGGGCAGGAAGATTAAAAAGATAAATTTATATCACTAGCTATTGTTGGCATATTAGTAGCTTGTAGTAAAATTGTGCTGACATTCCCTATTTAGAGAAAGTGTTTGCTGCTCCTCTGTAGGAACTCTTTGGCCCACCAGAATTGGGGCACAAGTGAGAATTGTTTCTCTGCGCCTCCTTCCAAATTACTTTTTGTAAGATCTTAATCTAGCTAAGACATATGAGGCCTTGCACACATTTTTCTGCATTTTGGCTTGGTCTGATGAAAGTATCACACCAATATGGATTTTTGAATGTTTATACTGCACAGTTTGACTACCTTTGCTTATTTTTCCAGTTTTGGGAAGACATATATTGATCTCGAACAGGTTCCTCCCATATGAATTGCTGCTACGCCTCATGCAAATAGTCTGTTCATTTGTATTGTTAATTGTGGGCATCTCTGGAAAGATTTACTACAGTTTTATTCTGTACTAAATAAACAAGAATTCTTTTCCCTGCTTAGAATTGTAAGATAACATATTAATTCATCTTGAATATGGAACATAAAATGAAGAGTTTTGTTTCTTTTCAGGAAAGGTTGTATCTTCATCTCAGCCTTTTTATATAACGTATGTAAATTAGTTTCTGCATACGTGTACAGAGAAGGTGAAGAAATTAGACATGAATATGATAAAAATCAAATATCCTTTCTCTAGTTTGGTACTCAAATTTGTATATGTGTTGTAAGTGTACATTTTTATTAATGTGGCAAAATACAATTTTAATGTGCATCCACTCGGCTAGTTGTTGCTATTTATGAACCATTAGGTCAATTAGAGGTGGATGAAGGTATAAGGAAAAGGAAATGGCTTTCCAGACACTGTTGGACTGCAACTCTTTCAATCATTCATTCTTGCAATACTGACAAGGGCTGATGGGAATTGCAGTCCAACAACATTTGGAGAGCCACATAGCCCCCACCCCTACCATATACCTGGAAGAGAAGCACACTTTTTTCTGTATGAAGAAGACGACGGCACAGAAGCAGCTCTGCAGCGCCTAACATCCTGCTTTGCAACAGCTGCAGAGCTGTTTGGGCTAGAAGTCAACCTGAAGAAAACAGAAGTTGTTTACCAGCCTGCACCACAGGACGAACACCACCATCCCCACATTGCCGTCGGCAAATCTGTGCTCAAGTCCGTTCAGCAGTTCACCTACCTGGGAAGCATCATCTCCTCAGATGCCAAGATTGACAAAGAGATCGATCACAGATTAGCAAAGGCATATAGTGCATTTGGAAGACTTCACAAAAGAGTCTGGAGCAATAAACACCTGAGGCAAAGCACAAAAATCAGTGTGTATAGAGCCATCGTACTGTCTATCCTCCTTTATGGATCTGAAACATGGGTCACCTATCGCCACCACCTACGACTCCTCGAGCGCTTTCATCAGCGCTGTCTACGCACAATCCTAAATATACACTGGACTGACTATGTGACGAATGTTGCTGTCCTTGAGCAAGCAGGGACCACCAGCATTGAGGCCATGATATTGAGAACACAGCTGCGCTGGGCAGGGCACGTTTCTAGGATGGAGGACCATCGCCTCCCAAAAATACTACTCTACGGTGAACTCGCCACGGGTCAGCGTAAGAGGGGCGATCCAAAAAAGCGATACAAAGACTCCCTGAAACAACATCTCAGGCTTGGCCAAATTGATCACCAACAGTGGTCCGCCCTGGCCTCACATCAGGAGGCATGGAGACGCACTATTCACAATGCTGCAGCCTTATTTGAGAACTCACGACGAACAAGTCTTGAAGAGAAACAACAATGCAGAAAGAATCACAACCCGGAAACATCACCCAAGGAGACTTTCTGCTGTGCTTTTTGCAACCGGACTTGTTTATCTCGGATTGGCCTTTTTAGTCATCAGCGCGCTTGCAGAAAGCGCGGGATGAGTCCTTCCTGAATCTTCGTTTGCGAAGAAAAGCCAGAGAGGGATTTTTGTGATAGTTGTCTTACTGAATGTGTAATATTTGATATTTCTGTCTTATATTGTGTGTGTACACTTTGTACAAATAATGTAATTGGGTGAGTATATTTTGCATGTATATATTTAATGGTCTCTGTGCTTCACAGAAATTGAGTTTTGTTTATGTGCAGAGACTCACACAGAAAGTTCTTGAGCTGACTAAATTTGGTGGGAATCCCACACTCTCCTTCCTGACACACATGCTCTCATGGAACAACACTACCAGTACTTATTTTCTTCTCAGTTCCTTTTTGTCTGCCATATAGTTAATATTACCAGGATAGTTCTCACATCAAGGATAGAGTTCAATAGTGCTTTGTTCTTTTTCCAGTGGTTTGTTTTTTCTTCCCCATTATCTTTTAGTTCTTTTTATAAAATTTAAAGTATAGTTTGTCCACTCCCCGTTCTGAGGACTTCTTAAAGAAATGCATGATTGGTATGGAAAAATCTCATGTCTTGCCTGTTCCCAGTGTTTGTTTTGTTTAAGTGAGGGTTTATTCTTGCTCTCAGTTTGTAGGGACTTTAGTTCACAGGGTCTGAAGAATAGACTTTCCCACTTTCTCCACTTGTGTGAGCAGTTGTTGCAAGTTTTAGATAAAACTGCTAAGAAAGTTGCAAGTTGTAGATAAAGTGGCCTTTACATTCTGTCCCAACCATCATTTTAGAAAAAAAAAAAAAACCCTTGTACCTTTGAGACTAGCTAGGAGAAATATGTGTGTAGCGAAGCTTTCATAGACTCGGTCTACTTCATCAGATACATCATATCCTATGTAGTATTCTATTCTCATCCACCTTTGGGGGTCTTTTCTCCTCCTTTTCTTATTGGAAGGAGGAATCTCTGTTGTCCCCTTCCCTGACACATTTTCCCCCACTCCAGGTATCCTTCACCTCAAGTGGGAGGTGCTCTCACAACAACCCGCTCTATCCCAGTGGTTTTCTTTCTTGCCTTTTTAATTTTGTCTCACAGATTTCTTGTGCCAGAATCTGGGGCTCTCTTGCCTCTCCATCTCCATGTCTGTTGGCCCTTCCTGAAACTCATGCCTCTGGCATCAGCTCTTTCTCTCATCTCTGGTTCTCCAGATTTATGGCATTCTCTTTTAGGTTGCTGGAGGTCTTTCTACACCTGGTTCACTGTTGCTTTCTTTTCTTTCCAGGTTTTTTTCTGGCAGAAATTACACTTGATATCACATCTTTCCACATCTGATTCAGACAAGGCTTCTCTTATTCAATAAAGTCTTCAGAGTTTCTTCTCTCCTCATCTGGAGTGGGTTGAGCCCTTTCATATTGCAACAACCATTCAGGAGCACCTGTGGTCTCTCTAAGATTCTCTATGTAACTATTTGGTCAAGTCACCTCTACTGGCTAGTCACTGTAGTTCTTCTTGCAGGGTAAAGTCTCTCTCCCCCTTTATCAGTTCCAATTATGAGCACATTTTACAGGAATCTGCCCATTTGTGTCTCTCCTGGGCACTCTTGGGCACCTCTTCTTCAGCTCAGTTTGTTTCTTGGCTATAAGCTTTGTTACCTCCTGTGGCCTAGATGAATCTATAAAATACAGTTGTCCCTCCGTATCCACGGATTTGGTATCCACGGATTTAAGTGTTCACGGCTTGAAAAATATTCTTTTAAAAAAATAACAATCCAAAAAGCAAACCTTGATTTTGCCATCTTATTATATCAGGGACACCATTTGCTATGACATTACATATCATGGGACTTGAGTATTCACGGATTTTTGGTATCCACTGGGGGGTGGGGTGTTTCCTGGAACCAAACCCCAGCGAATATGAAGGGACAACTGTATAAGTATAGCCCATCCCAGGGATATTTCTTCCTGTCTTCTGATTCTGCATCCAAACCCTTTCTGGTCAGGAGGATTTAGGTTTTCATATTTGTTTCAACAGCTTAAAAGAATATTTAAGAAGTTGGGGTTCAACTACAAATCTACCAACTCCCTCTTCAAGGTCCCATCTGGGATGCCATTTGAAACAGGCATGGTTCCCCACCCCATCTCTTTAAACAGAGGGATTGAATTGTGTGTGTGTGTTGTTGTTGTTGTTGTTTTGCCATTTGTCAGCTTATCTGTATCTCTTTGTAGACCCCCTCATCACTTTCTGGTTGCCTGGCTCCCAACTCATGAGCAATGGTATAGTCCAAACAGGCAGATTTAGCATCAACACACTACTTAAGCACTCTTAAGTATTGGAATCTCAAGGTTATTGTGTGGGAGAATGAGCAGGCCCTCTATTATTCTTTTAGGCTATTTTATTAAAAAATGACAAAATAGTAAATGTACAGATACACGCTTATTTTAGGGAAGAGCAAAAGACTTTTCATTGTCTAGGTACATAGCTCATAATTAACATTGCTTGTAAAATGTCACACATCTTATATCATATTGACATCTTAGCACATATCTCTGAGGTAGCCAGATAGTCTTACACTTATAAGGAATTGTACAGTTTACATGTCTTCTGGGTCTGTCAAATACACAAGCATTCATGGAAAATAATACAGTCGCACCCCGTATCCATGGGGGTTCAGTTCCCAGACTTACTGTGGATACCAGGATCCACAAATAACAATGAACCCTATTAATGGACTTCCAGTAAAAACATACCATAGAGTTGCCTTGGAGGACCTAGAAGATATCTAGAGTGGATGCCTCTCTAGGCATTTTCTAGGATGACTCTATGGTACGTGTCCCTGTTTTGTGTCCCGCAGGTAACTAAAACCACAGATATTCATTCCACGGATATGGGGGGCAGACTGTACTCTTCCATGAATATTGATACACAGCACCCCACACACACACACACACACCAGACATTTATCTATCTAGATAAGAAATATAGCCTATTTAAGAGCAGAGGTTCTCTCTTCCTTTCTCTTATCAGCATTTTATAGACATTTCTTAACCAGAAACAGCATTATTACCATAAGAGCTGAACTGCTGAAGATGAATTTCACTAGTTTTCAGTAACATAAACAAAGATTCTCTCATCCAATCACTGGCTCTTTATCTGAGGCCACTCAGTTACCAATCACTTGCAAGTGTCACTATCACCATACCTGACCGCCTATTATCAGATTCCATCAGCCTTCTTAGAGATGTGCATCAGCCATTAGACATTACTAACCCATTTGCACCAATATAGTACGCCTTCTTGGATTTGTGAAATGCTGATCCTTTATTTACACTTTCACAGACTATTTTCTCCTTATCACTTTGTTTTGAGTTAGATAACTTCATGCCTGAAACTAGCCAGTAAGCCTGCACTCTTAATATTATGCTGTCTAACATAGAAACAACCTACTTTATCTCTAAACAGACACACTTATTTCAGGAGCTTACATTTTGCTATGTTACTGCTCAGCCTATAACACCTGGCCTGGTTGTCATCCCTGGTACTGTCACAACTCATGTCTGGACAATCCGAACCACTAGCATTTACAGACATACATCTGTTCACATTCAAGACACCATTCACAGTGGCTGTTACATCTGCTTGGCTGCCTAGTGAGCTATGTTCGCTTTGACTGGACCAGCTGCATTTAACATTCCATAAAGGAAAGATAGTTCTCAGACTTTTTTGCTTAAAGTAGGGTTGGAGTTTCAGTTGCCACAAGACATCATCTTACCAGGTTTTTACTAGAGCCCATCATGGAGCAGTATCTACATTATCTGGGCAAAAGGAAGGCACCCATGTTCTATGTTCAAATGATTAAGGACTTTATCAGACTAACCTCCATAAACGTTCTTTTGCCAGTATATTTTGCAGCATTTTTCTGCTAGCAAAAGAACCCTTTCTACCAGACCTACCTTGAGCAGCATGAAAAGGCAGCGCCAGCATAAAGAGAGCATGAACAGAGCTCCATTTACTTCCAAGTTTGAGATCTCGGTGATTCTCGCAATAATAATAATAATAATAATAATACAATTTATTTATACCCCGCCCCTCTGTTAAAAACAATCGGGGCGGCTTACAAAAATTAAAGTACAAATACAGATTAAAATCCCTAAACACCACCCACCCCCACCCTCCCCATAATTTAATTTAATTTAATTCTATTTCTTATTCTGGAAAGAATGTTTTAAGAATATTTTTAAAATATTTTAAAGTTATTCTGACTATATCGCAGTAATCATATTTTTAATGATATCCCGGTGGCAGGTAAGACAATTTTCCTTAGGCAGGACTTAGGCCTAAAAAAAAAAAAAAAAATGATGTGAAAAGATCTTCTAACTGGTGTAAAGTTCTACTGAAGTTTTACTTCCCATTTCTTTCATTTAACATTGTGTCTTACTCCTGTCCTGTTGTGAGTGTGGTAAAAATTAAAAATACATAAAATAAAGACACAAAACATACACACAAGCACAGAAACACACTTTAAAACTTAAAAGAAAACCAGGGAGGTTCATAAAAAGAGCGTCCCCTACCCAGCTTTCATGATCTCACCCAGAAGTGTTCTGGCGGGCCCATCCATTGGCAATGTAATTACAAAACAAAAACAGCACGCAGTTTCAAATGCCGGCAGTACTGGCAAAAAACCACAGCTTGGCCCATCAATAAAAAAGAACGCCTTATTCCCTACTCGTAATTGCGAAAGCACGTCATCTGATATGCGCACCTTTTCGTGTTCATTAGGCGTCATTATGATGCCATATTTGCCACATCTGATTAAAGTCCTGAGTCTTTCAGAAAGTCACCTTATTTATTTGTGTTATTTGTGTGGTCATCTGTGTGCTCACACAGTCCATCCACCTCCGGTATTTGCATGTCCAGCTTTGGAGCCATGGTGGATTGTGGAATTGTGGGTGTGCATTGGGAAGGAGAGGATAGGGTAAGAAACTGGAATTCCCACCAAGGCTACTCAGCTTGAGAACATTCCATGCAGATTTCTGCACAGGCACAAGACCCATTGTGTGAGAACACAGGTGACCCCCCAAAGAACCACATCTATAGATAAGTGACTTGTTCATTTCCCTCTATTGACTAATTTTAACTACCGTATCTAATCAGAGTACCGGTATGTTGGATTTAGGTGTTGCTGTTAAAGGAAAATGTTATTGATGTATGTTCAGGTATAGTTTCTGGCTTGATAATTCTGCTTTTTAATGCTTAGCAAAAAACAAAACAAAATGTTTTTGCTAGTTTTGTTGATATGCACAGTTATGCTCTGTTCATTTCATAGACCTTAATGTGTGTTTTTGGCATTGATTACAGTTCTGTCTCTTTTCTCTTTTAAGCCTACTCTACTCTTTTGTTATTCAGCAACATTTTAACAAGATTAACATGTCAATTGTTTGCTTACATAATCAGGAATAGCAAATGCTGGTGTTTAAGGTTTTCTGTTGATAGTTAACAATCATACAAAAATGAGGAAATGAATTACATCTAACCCATTAATCATAGCATATTGACAACACATAATATGTAGCAACTATGGGAGGATAAATCAATAATGTTTGGTGGAAGAGGTATGCCACCTGACATTCTCAACAGAGCTTGGAACCCATTGCCCACTTTTCCCAACAGAGCTTGGACCATCAGGATTGAAAATTAATTTGTTAATAGTAACCATAGGAAATTCAGAGATAATTCAGTGTCACTAGCACTAATAATAGAAATGTTTTGATTAGTTGATTAATGTTATTGAATTGTTGTGTGAGACATTACAGAAGAAACCATGGAATTTACAGAGAACTACATGAGGTTGTCACAACTGAAACATAGAGGCAAATTTTTATACTGATGCCTTCAAAAATGTTCTTTTTGTTGTTCTAAAGTTGCCTTCCCCTCAACCTGGGACTTTCTCCCCACAAATGGATCACAAAGTTCATAATATGATTATTATCTGGGGATGGTAGGTGTCCAACTCATCTGGAAACTGTCAGGTTAGAAAAAGCTGTCCTAAAATGTTGGATCTCATCGTCAAACTTAATTTTCTCAGTGATTTGTTGCTTTCTTCTTTTCACCTACACCTGCCAACGTGTACTTGCTTACTCTTCAGATGCCCTGTTTCTTAAAAGTTATTATGTAGTGATGTTAAAGTTTAATAAGGAATGGTATATTTATTGTAGCTAGAGGACTCCAAATGCAGTAGTATGTGGCTAGCTACAAAGATTTTCTTGCGCAGCACTGGGGGCTCTTCCAGTATACCCAGTAGTTCTGGGAAATGTTGCAGTATTTGGGGTGGGGAGGGATTTTATGCCTTGTAATGATTGTTTCCACTTCTGCATCCAGTCACCCCCTAAATGATCCTGGATTGTTGCTGTTTGTAGCAGCACCCCAATGTGCACATGAGCCTTTTCTCTGACTTGAGGTGTGATAAATTGTGATGTGGGCATGGTTTCCCACCATCCCTTCCAAGATCCCCCATATGCTTCTCCTTCAGTATCCATGTTCCCCATCTCCCCATTTGTTTAAGGATGTTAGTTTTTAGTTGTTTGTATAGTCATAGGGCTAAAATCATAGAAGGTTATGCCACTTTAGCAGTATGACTAAAAAAAGAGGGGGGGAGAGATACATCCAATATGGTAACCAGAAATACAGTGGGCCCTCTGTACCTGCAGAGATTTGGTTCCAGGACACCACACAAATACCAAAAAATGCAGATGATCAAGGTCCCTATTTATAAAATGGCCTAGGGTAGCAACAGAGGTGGCAGCAAGCCATGGCCACCAGGCATACATTCTTTGGGCTCCCCTGTATCTGGGGGTACACCAGCCACCCACTTCTGCCTTTGAGGTAGTAGCTGTGGTGCTTCTGCTCATTCATTTGCAAGGCAGAAGTAGGCAGCTGACATGCTTCCCAGAAGCGGGGGAGTCTGAAGAATGTGTGCATGGCAGTCAAGGCTTTCTGCCACCTCCACTGCTGCCTTATGCCATTTTATAAATGAGGAACTTGATCATCCATGTTTTTTGGTTTCCACGTGGGGTCCTGGAACCAAACCCCCATGGATACAGCAGGCCCACTGTATCATCTCTGCACCCCCACTCTAAATCAAGAAGCATAATTTGTATAGATCAGTGATAGAGCATATGTTTTGCAGGTGGGAGCTAGGAATCCTAAGGGCTCATCTACATGGGCCAGAATATGCCAGCTTCCCACCAGTGCTGTTGCTCTCCTGTTACCTGAACGAAATGGGATGGAATCTGTACTGGCATGCCAGTCAGTCTCTGCAGCCACCACTGCTTCCCTCTGCCTTGCTCTCTCTATAGCCAGGAAGTGGGTCCACAGCATGTCAGCAAGCCCCCCTGCATGTGTCTAGCCTTGGTCATGTGCTACAGGACTCCTTCCTGGCTTTGGGGAGAGCAAGGCAGATGACACCTGCAGCTATGGGCCATTGTGGTGGTATGGTCTCCTGTGGTCACGTATGGCCTGATTCATTTTTTTCTGGCTGAAGCAGTTTTTCCTGGGTATTTTAATATAACATTTTAATGGGTTTTACCCCATCTTAGCCTTTCCCTTGCCCTGGGAGTTGCGAGGATGTCCTGGGGGCAAAATGAAGCAAAGGTCTTGCATTATTTGGATTGCAGAGCTCTAAGATGGGGGCAAGACAGGGTAAAAAGCCCCTCTAGACAAGCCCTTAGTTCAGTCTTTGTCAACCCCTGCTCTAAACTGTCTGTTCAGTTCCAGGATATAAAAAAATTAGGCTGCAGGAAAAGGTGAAAAGGAAGGAATATAATTAGACCTGCACATTTATCTTGTTATTCAGGAAACGTGGGTTTATGGGCTCTAGAAAAATGAGCATATTAGAAGGAGCTGCAGCCATCATACATCCAGTTAATTGTGACTGAGCCTCATTTAATTCAGTGAGACTTACTTTTGAGTAAATGGGGGGATGGCATGGGTTTAGCTAGCTAGCTGAACCTTTTAGCACCAAATTAATAGCTCCTACCTTGAAGTGTGAGACCCACTGAAGCAGCAGAATGTAAGGGGGGGGGGGAAGACAAAGAAATATGTTGGGGTGAGAAAAGACTAGGACATGGAGCAATGGGTTCAAACTACAGGAAAAGGGATTCCACCTAAACATTAGGAAGAACTTTCTGACAGGAAGAGCTGTTCGGAAGTGGAATGCACTGCCTCGTAGTGTGGTGGAGTCTCCTTTGGAAGTTTTTAAACAGAGGCTGGATGGCCACCTGTTGGGAATAATTTGATTGTGTATTCCTGCATGGCAGGGGGTTGGACTGGATGGCCCTTGAGGTCTCTTCCAACTCTATGATTCTATGATTCTATGATCATAGAATCATAGAGTTGGAAGAGACCACAAGGGCCATCCAGTCCAACCCCCTGCCGTGCAGGAATAAACAAAGCATTGCCGACAGATGGCCATCCATCCTCTGCTTAAAAACCGCCAAAGAAGGAGACTCCACCACACTAAGAGGCAGTGCATTCCACTGTCGAACAGCTCTTCCTGTCAGGAAGTTCTTCCTAAGGTTTAGGTAGAATCTCTTTTCCTGTAGTTTGAGTCCATTGCTCCATGTCCTAGTCTCTGGAGCAGCAGAAAACAAGCTTGCCCCATCCTCCTTATGACATCCTTATGACATCCCCTCAATTATTTAATCCTCAATCCTCCTTATGACATCCCCTCAATTATTTAATCCTCAATCCTCCTTATGACATCCCCTCAATTATTTAAACATGGCTATCATGCCACCTCTTAATCTTCTCTTCTCCAGGCTAAACATACCCAGCTCCCTAAGCCAGTCCTCATAGGGCACGGCTTCTTTTATTGATTTTGGTCACCCTCCTCCCACAATTTTGGTCAGCTTGTCCATATCCTTCTAGAATTGTGGTGCCCGGAACTGGACACAGTATTCCAGGTGAGGTCTAAAGCAGAATAGAGTGGCACTATTACTTCCCTTGATCTAGACACTACACTCCTTTTGATACAGCCTAGAATCGCATTGGCTTTTTTAGCTGCTGTATCACACCGCTGACTCATGTTCAGCTTGTGGTCCACTAAGACTCCTAGATCGCTTTTGCATGTACTGCCAGGGGTCGGTTTACACAGCAGATTTATTGCGGCAACTTGAAGTTTAATTATTTTCCGCAGCTGTGCCAGTCAGGTTTTTTTTTCTAATTATGTCGCTTTGAAGTTCAGACTTGAATAAGTGTGGGAGGTGTGGCTCTGTGTGTCTCTGTAAATCTGCCTGTAAATGAACTCACTCCATAAAGCAGAGGGAGAGTAATCTCTCTGCTAAAAGTCTTGCTGCCATGCCGTGGATCGCAAGTTTTTCCAGCTGCTCTCTCTCTCTCTCTCTCTCTCTCTCTCTCTCTCTCTCTCTCTCTGTTTCTCTATCTCCCCCTTCCTCCCTCCCCCAAGCAGAGACAGAGAGAGAGAAAATAGCAGTTCATCTTGCTACAGCCTTTTGTGAAATGGTTTCTCTCCCTCCCCCGTGCACAGGATAAAAGTGACGAACGAGCTTTTACATACTTTCAAACAGCAGAGGATGAGAAGGAATGCTCCCTGAATGAAAGTTGTTGGGAATCCTTTTTTTTTTTTTTTTTTTTTTGCAAACTGGCTCGCAAAATAGCAGACAGGATTTTTTGCAAGTTTCTTCTCTAATGGCTACTGTCTTTGCCTCCCTCCCTGCCCCTCTTTTAAGCCCACCCCTGCATCATCAACCAATCACAATGCAGCTGTGCTTTAACCCTTAGCGGAATGCTAGTTTACACTGCCAATAAAGCACTATATTGCAAATATTCCTGCAAAAATAGTGGCATGCCCTGCCACGCTATATTTGGGTGTTTTACCTTCCCCCCTTCTGAATGAGGCGATGCTGTGCTGCGATCCGTGGGAACTATGAGCTATCTTAGCGGTATATTTAGGGGAATATTTGCCCGTGTAAACGACCCCCAGGTGTCATCCATCCTAATATCTGTTCATTTCATTTTGACTGCCCAAGTGTCATATCCTACATTTCTGCCTGTTGAAATTCATTTTGTTAGCTTTGGCCCAGCTTTCTAATCTGTTAAGGTTATTTTGAATTCTGATCCTGTCCTCTGGGGTATTCGCTGCCCCTCCTAATTTCCTCCAATCACAATGATTCCTGTCCTGGGGGTCTCCTGGCTTTATTGAATCTGTCAAAGACAATGCTGTTCTACCCCAGCAGATTCTAACTACTTAAAATAATTAATGATTTAAACTGTATAATTAGCTTCATTGGGAATTCTGTGAAATTCAGCCACATTAGCGGGGAAACTAACAAATAATAATTTAGCAAACTAACTGACATTTCCACCAGCACCCCAAACTGTGGTTTGCAAGAGAACAGGCCTAGAGAACCTCCCTGTGGAAGAAATTCTACCATACAAACACTACTATTTAAAAGGCTATTTCCCAATGCAGCAATCATATAAAACAATAAACTATTTAGACAATTCCAAAATAATATCAATAAAGGCAAACAAGATAAAAACTGAATAAACCATTGATACCCTCAGCTGAGATCACTGTGCTATGCAGTGAGCAATAGACAAGACTTGGCTGATGACTCATGGCTCCCCCATGTCTCATGTACTCTGATTGAGACACTTTCTTCTCTTCAGGCCACCAGGGAACTAGAAGGTTTCACACTTTTGGCAAGAGACACATATATTGCATTGCACTCCAACAGTAGCAGGTCTAGCCAAAAAAGAAGACTGGCAGACAGCAAGAGAAGCCTCAATAAAAGGCTGGGGGGGGGTCTTTGTTGTTGTTGTTGACATCAAGCTCCACACATGCAGCAATGAAAAGATTGTGACAGAATTATATAATCATTTTTAAATAATAAATTAGCAAAAGGTCATAGCTGGGGGTGGGATTTGTGTGTCTGATTTTATGAGGTCAATCCTATATTTGAAGGCATTCTCTGTTTCAGGGCTATGCTAGGATATGTAAAATATATACAGATTGGTGCTCTCTTTTGTTGAATATCAATAACTGCCCTTAGTAATAACCTGCCTTTTAAAATATTTTTTTAGTATGAATAACAAATAATAACAAAAACAAAGTAACCAGGAGGAAAAACAGTAGTCGACAACAGGGATGTACATAGTTCGGTTGTTGTTCTATGACAAGTTGAGATTGCGATATTGTTGGATTTCAGGAGTCTGGAGAGGAGAAGAATAAGTCTATTAACATAATTGCCAGTAAATGCAGTGTGGAATCTGCTGTGTTCAGATAGCAAGGCTGTTAGGAATGTCTTATGTAAAGGTGTCCTGCCAGAGCACACATTGATTCACTGGAGGTTGATTCTGATGTATATCATCGTTTATATAATAAATAAATATATGCCAATCTGAATTAAATGTGTCGCATCTCATTTGTCTGGCACAGAAGTTCATTTTGAAGGAAATTTTTTCCAATAAACAGGAGGACCATACTCAGTTATGCCAAGCCTCAAGGGAAAGATTGACTGTCTTCCAGTTTTGGTGATTTCAAGACATGCAGCCATTAATAAAAATGCTATTAGTTTTCTATGCGGTAAATTATTCTTGTTTACATATAGGAGAGCAGGAGTAAAGCTGGACAGAAATCTATTGTCTGGCTAGTAATAGTGGAAATCTGAGAAAGGATTGCAAGCCAGAACATTTTAACATGTGGGCAATCAATCTACATATGTAGGTATGTTCCATGAGATTGACAGCCCTTCCAACAGTACAGGGGAACAGTTTTGGTCATTTTAGACAGTCAAATCGGGTTAAGGTACTATTTGTGAATAGTTTTCAACATACCCTCTCTTGCTTGAATATATCTGGTTTTATAAGAGGGAGATGACCAAACATGAGCCCATTCATTGTCTGTGATAGGGATCTTCAATTCTAAATCCCAAACTGATTTAACATGATGATTAGCCCCATATGAATGCCCAATCAAAAACTTCTAAATCATAGCTGCAATACCTGCATCATGAAAATTGGTTGAAGTACAGAGGTGTTCAAAGGAAGTTAGGGGTCTCTGGAGCTCCCCAGAAGAGTGTAAGCATGTCATAAAAGAAATAATTTGTCTGTATTAGAACCAGGAGGGATGATAACCTTAGTCTTAAAAAGTCTTAAAAGTCAGAATCTTTTCTTGAGCCAGAAGCTTTGTTGTAAAAGCTGGCTGAATAGACGTTTTCCTCACTAACTGCCACTGGAGACTTGATTTCTACTGATTTATTTATCCTATCATAATCCTATCCTAAAAAGATGCTGTTACACTAGAATAGGGCTAGACTGAAAAAAATGACGAGTCAAGAGTTATGCTTAGAAAGCACTCTCTCTCTCTCTCTCTCACACACACACACACACATACACACACACACACACACACTGTTCTCACAGTTGCTACTCCAGTAATAGCAAAAAAAGGGGGGCAGGTAGACCTAGGGTTGTCAGGTGCCCCTTATAAGCATTGTCTCTTATTTGAGGGCTAGAAAGTCTGTCCCTTACAGGACTGGGAGATGTGTCCCATATTATAAGGGATGGTCCCCATTTGAGGGTTGGAAACTCTCGTAGACTGAAGAAGATGTCATTTTGGGGATTGTGGGCCCAAAAGACAAAAATGCAGGATGTATTGGATAAATGTGGACAACATGTTAAATTTACAAAGAAGCACATAGCTAAGTTAACTGAAATTAATACTTTCCTTTGGCATTTAGGTAGAACACAAATTTATTAATAGCTACTTCCGATTGCTATTTCTTACTTGCTATGAACTTTGACTGTCCCTTGTTGCTCTTTTTAAAACCTGGCAACACTGGGTAGATCACATAAACAAGGGTGCTTCCTGAAGAATGTGGTACTGTCAAGTCCTCTCCATTAGGGATTATGGTCATTTAGGACTTTGGGAACTCCATGGTAGACCAACAGGATGAACATACTAGAGCGGAAACATTGTTCAGAGAATGTACTGCTCAGCTAATGGCTATTGCTGCTTTGGAGAGAGGTGGGTAGAAAATGAGTGTCTAGTTGGAGTGTTTGGAGTGTCTTTTTAAAAAAGAACAACTCCAGTTTCTCCTTGAGATGTAGACTTTCAGGAATTTTTGAAGCCTTGAGAAAACCAGGCCTTTCTCCAGAAAAAAACCCAAGAAATTTTCAGAAAAAGTTAAATTTGTGCTATTAAACCCGTACCCCCCTTCGGATTGAAAGTCCATTTTGCTAATTTAGGAACATAAAATTCATTCTATATAGCTTTGTTTTGCATAAAATTATGTTTTAATATGTTAAAGTACAGTTTATTCACAATATAAAGGTTTTCCTATTACATAGTTTTTAGAAATGATTTTGGGGTACGAAATATATGAACACTTTATCTTAAACATTTTATTCATCTTCCTAAAGAAAATTCCATAATCAATTTTTTTCTGTTTTTACAGGGGAAAAGACTAAACCAAACCAAGGAAAACTCATTTCTCCCTAGTATTTTCTTGTTTTTTGCCAGGCCTTCATCTCTCTTCGTTGCTCTAGTAGAATTTTCCAATCAAGTCCCGAGTGTTACAAAGATAAATATTAACTAGCTCCTTTTGAAAAACTATGTTAAAAAACAGGTTCAGTGATTGTAAGTACTGTACTGTAGTATCAAAACTTCTTCTGAACACTTAACATCTCTTAGCGTTTAAAACTCCCTTTTGCTTTTTACTCTTTTGACAATGTTTTTGCACTTTTGCTGCCATCTAGAGGTATAGGTATGGAAATAACAGTTCACATTACTCAGAAGCCCAAGAGTTAAAAGCTGGTTAAAGATAGGTATCTGCCAAAATGTGACTCTTGGGTTTATTCGATACAAAGGAATAAAAGGGAGGGGCATAGTGTAGTGTAGTGGTTTGAGCATTAGATTATGACTCTTGAGACCAGGGTTTGAATCCCTGTTCAGCCATGGAAACCCTCTGGATAATCTTGGGCTTTCAGAAAACCCCATGATAGAGTCACCATAAGTCAGAAACAACTTGAAGACACACAATAGTGAAACAATGTGGACTGGTATTAACAGTACCAGTGCAATTATTGTTGCAAATGAACCCTGTGTTTTACTCAAAGTAATGGATCAGGGCTGGGCTGCAGAGTTTCCAAGAAAGAAATTGTTTTAGTCAGTGGACACAAATATGGTAGCAGTCCCTGGGACGTGGGGAGAATAACTGGTCCCACACACACACCAGGTATCTTGAAAGGCATTGTTTAAGATTTGAATCTGAACAACTTATTAGGCTATCTACTGTGTCTACTGATCAGAAAAAGCATGTCTTACAATAAAAACACACACAAAAAAGCATTCATAATGAATTGCTGAAAAATCTTTCTCACACTATGCAAGCACTTTGATACCACTTTAACTGCCATGGTTCTATCCTATGGAATCCTGGGCTTTGTTGTTTGGTGAGGTACTAAACCTGTCTGGCAGAGAATTGAGTATCCCTTATCCAAAATGCCCAGGACCAGAGGTGTTCCATATTTTGAATTTTTTTGGGGGGGGGAGGAGGTAATACTTGCATATACATAATGAAATATCCTGGAGATGGGACCCAAGTCTAAACATTAAATTCATGTTTCATAAACACCTTATAGCCTGAACGTAGTTTTGTATACAATATTGTCACTAATTTTGTGCACAAAACAAAATTTGAGTACATTGAACCATCAGAAAGTAGAGGTGTCACTGTCTCAGCTACCCATGTGGACATTTTTTTTTAATATTTTAGATTTCAGAATTTCAAATAAGGGAGACTCAGCCTGTACCTCCAGCTCCTTCAGAATTACCACTAGTATTTTGATTGCTTATCCAGTCATTGAGTTAGGGTGAACAGCCTTCTGTAGGCAGAACTGCTGTTGAGCCAATCTTTAAATTTTGTAATAACGGATTTAAAGCATGCTGTGAAGGCTATTCATAGTATGAGTTAATTAAAAAAAAAATAACCCAGCCCTGATTGATGCGTTTGTACAATGTTATCTCCAACTTCTTGTGACTGCTCCTTGGTCACAAGAAGCAGTTTAGATGCTCTCCAACAAACTCGGGGGTCTTTCAGAAACAGGCTTTAATATAAGACCATGTGGCACTGGGATTCCACCCAGTCTTCCTCCATTCAACTACTTACATTACTTTGGGGGTAGTGGGCTGCACCAAGCTTAAGTGTCCCAGCAGAGCGTGAATAGTTATTCACATAACTGCTAGTTTGTTTTTTATTTAATTTTTGTGCCATAGGAACAGTAGTTTACATCCTCACAGTGCTGCGTATCTTGTATGCACCAAGTGGTAACAATGCAAATTAAATACTTTTCAGTTCCAGTTTGTAGCACAACAAAACATGGAAATGTCAGAGGGGGATAAACACTTCTACAAGACACTATACACAAGTCTCCTTCCAGTTATTACGTTCATGAAAGTCCCTTTTAACAAAGTATCATGACTTGCAACCATTAATCAGTTTGAGGTTCTTTTACACTTGTGCTTTCCCATCTTTGGAGCTTGCTCACTTGTCTCCAAGACTATTCCATAGTTTCAAATTATCAAGCAGCTGCAGGTGATGTAAGCTAAAAGTAAAACAAGACAACCTTAAAGAAATTATACTACTTCTGCAGCTAGTAACACCCACTCCCCTTCTTGGGAATATAAGGCTCATCCAAAGAATATTGGTAAAACTACCCAGCTGATGCTGGCCTCTTTGTTGACTGTCAAGGTTTTCCTGGTGGCTATTTCTCACCGTTTCCTCCTGTCCAGACATCCTTCCTGCTCTCAAGTCCCTTTGTGACAAAGTTTCTCAAGGGGTACCGTAACTTGCATCCTCCTCTCAGGACTGACTTCACCTTGGGAGTCTTGATCTGGTTCTTTCCCAACTGCATCAACACCTGTTCGAACCCATGGCCTCCTGTGACCTGCGCCTTCTTTCCTGGAAGATGGTGTTCCTGGTGGCAATCACTTCAGCTCATTGGCCAGTGAAGTGTGTGTGCTTTGTGTGGATCAACTATACCTACGCTTCCATGACAATAAGGTCATCTTACACCCAGACATTTCTTCTGAAAGTGGTTTCTGCCTTCCACCTGAACCAGGACATTATACTCCCTACATTCTTCCAAAACCCTTCCACTGAATTCAAATGAAAGCTCCATACACACAATGTGCGAAGGGCTCTCACTTTCTATGTAGATCGGACTGCTTCATCTTGTCACTCATGTCTTTTTTGTTTGTTACTCTCAGAGTAAACTCAGATTTCCCATTTCCCCTCAGACACTGTCCAAGAGGGTGGTATCTATCAACCATCCACCTTGCATATAAACTGGCTCATACTGAACCTCCTCCTCAGGTTCAAGGACATTCTACTAGGCCTGTTGCCACGTCTTCTGCCTTTTCAGAAGGCATTCTGTTGTCGGGCATGTGTTGGGCTGCTGTTTGGTCCCAGCACATCATTTGTATCGCATTATTGTAGTGATACTCATTTTAAAACTGATGCAGGTTTTGGCAGAGCTGTGTTAATGTCATGTGTTCCTGCCATTGAGAAGTGATAGTTTTTTCTCTTGTTTTTATGGTGCATATGCGGATACCTTTCAGTGTGTTCTTCTGTGCCTTCTTCAGTTACTGTTATTACTTGGCAGTAGCCTGCATTTTCTGTTATTTGCCATATACAAACCAGTGCCTGTACCATGCTGTAACCACAGGATCTTGTTTACTGATTTCCTTTATGGACCAAGTCTGCTTTTTAAATTTTTCTGTCCAATACAACTAAGCTTCCAATACACAATCTCTTGTTCACACCGTACCATGTGTCTTGTGTATAATTTCTTTGAGGCACTGATCCACAATGGTGGTTTATGCATGACACTCCAACCACCTGCAGGGTGTAGTTTGCTAGTCTCCCAATTGTGAGATTGAGACCATGAAGTTTTGAATGCTGTTCTGCACATGCGCAGTTTAACCCAGTTGTGTGATTTAACAGATGACCACTCAAAGAACTAGTTACAGGTAGGTAACCTGTCCTTCACCCAATGATTAATGAGACTTAAGTCTCTCACACCATCAAATCAGTAAGTGTGCTTGAAAGAATGGATGAGAAGCAGGCAATCCCAGCACAGGATGCTGTGATGGGAGGGGTCTCTGCAAGAGAGAGTCTAATAGAATGACAGTTGAGATGAGGGTTGGGAATGAACTGTGATGAGAGAAGGTGGTATGAGTCAGATGAGAGGCTGGGGGAAGTGGACCATTTGAGTGGAAGTATGGTCTGTCACTAATTGAAAGAACCATTGTTGATCTATCATTATTATGCAATCCTGGAAGTTGTTAACACATTGTTATAATAAATCAACTAAACTCTTTTGTTAACTGTTACACTGGCTCATATTGGATTTATTTCCCCTTAGAATAAGGGGTGGTCACGCTATCCAAAAGTTACACACTTGTCAGACAAACTTGTCCACTAAGAGGGTCACCTGGAGACTCAGGCCCCAGACCATAAAGGGATACCAGAGGGGGACCTAGAGGAAGGGGGCAGTGATGGGCAGCCAGAGTGAGATCTGCAGGGCCAGCCTGGTGAGGCCACTGTCCCAGATTCTAATTGGGACTAAGAAGTAGATTTAGCCCTATATATGTCCACCTTTTAAATTTTAGCACAATATATGGTGCTTTCTGCAACCGGACTTGTTTATCTCGGATTGGCCTTTTTAGTCATCAGCGCGCCTGCGGAAAGCGCGGGATGAGTCCTTCCTGAATCTTCGTTTGCGAAGAAAAGCCAGAGAGAGACATATCTGCATAGGCACTCACTTTGATGATCATCTGCATCAAGGGTATCATAAAGTAAACACAACTAGATTACACATAAAAGTATTTTAATACACAAAATAGTAAATAAAAGTGGCAAGCTTATTTTAAATAACATCTTTAATTAATTTTTTTGCAAAGGCAAAATATTAAACTTAAAATAGGTCTTAGTACATCAAAATACTAAGTTTTCTAATTGTGTTCCAAGCATGGCCTTTGAAACACATTGTGTACATCCCAGGAAAAGTATCCTTGATCTTCAATTGTACAGACTGAATTTTACAAACATAATAAATATATTTACCCCCTTACACAGAACAGTATATATACAACAGCAGTTGACAATTGTAGCTCAGAACAGTAACTAAGGATATTTCCCACTCCCCTAAATTGTTTTGGTACCATAGGCACACAGGAGTAAATGAATGTGTTGTTCCTACCCCGCAGGCAGCCTTCACTTATTCTTCCACTCCAGGGGGAAAAAACCTTTTGCTTTTAAAAATGTGAATCAAAGCAAGCTATGCAAACAAGCAAGTAGTCTCATGACAGCCAAGAAAACAGATTTCTCAGTATCACTAGACCACAAGATTGTTGTATTCTCTAAAAATAAGTATTTAATTCAGATCCAAGCCTAATCTAGCTCCTTTCAGTTTAGAACTGTGTTTAAGACAGAACAGCAAAGTCTACTATGGAGAACCAAAAAAACTATTTGCTGACTTCTTAGAAAAATCAAGAGAAAATAACTTTGTCAAGCAGTAGAGCAGGTATTTCATTATGAAAGGACTATTTTTTCCTCCTATATAGTTTTTCCCATAGTGACAGCAGTAATTCTATAGGGATATTATTGCTGTTCAGTGTGGATAGACCAGAGACAAAATAATAATAATAATAATTAAAAAAAAATCCAGCGGTGCTAACATTTTTTTAAAATATCATTTTGGTTTGATTATATCACTTGTTACATGTTCTTTGCTTTTTGTAACAACTATGCTTCAATCCTCTTGAGAAGATGGCTAGAATTGTTACTTTATTTGTGAAATCATGATTCATTTCCAGGGAAATGATGACAAAAAGCAGACTCCAATATAGGAGGAGCAAGGGAGATAAAAACATACAACTGCCACTACATAGCGGGGGTGTGTGGGGGATACCTTACACCTTAAATTTAAATAGTCCAATATAAAGTTCTTCATGACAGTATCCAAAGCCTTAGAAATCAAGGTTTAATATAGATGTTTCAAGTGATTGCACATTCTAGAAAACCAGTAAGATTAGATTCGAAATATTAAGATATAATTGAAGCTCTATAGGGAATCTATTACCAAAGAATTCAATGGTTCTAGATATCATGTTAAAACAAAACAGAAATATCTGAAGACTGCAAAGGCACAAGACTTTCACCTTTGTGTATTACTTGTAAATCTCCCATTAGCTCAATCAAGCCTTTAGAAGTTGCTTTCTCCATTTTACTCATCTTGAAAGTGAAAAGGTGCTCCTGTTATCTGTGCAAATCTAAACATAAGCCCTTCTTGCAAACCGTTAATTGCTTCAGAAGTCAAGATACTGAACTATTTAAATGGAAACTAATTCCATGTCTAAGCATCAACAAAGTCAAGTGTACGTAAAGCTGAAGGACTAATTGTGGGAATCCCTTGCCTTCCCAAAGGAATGATGATTTCAATGGAAACTTAACAAAATGATCTGTTCAATTACATTGTTAAAACCATGATTAAAATTCAAGTACAATAATATGTGTAAGCAAAACTATAGTCTTAAAGCAAGCTGCTACAATAAAATGAAATTAAAAACATGCTTTTTGATTTAAAAAAAGGAACACTTGATGAAGCAAGTAAGAGCACAAGTTTGGTATGTGACTGGCTTTGAGAAGAACTTTCTAGGTCCTTTCATTAACACCCTCATCAACCAAAGCACATCCATAATCGATTTACAAGACACCATGCCTGCTTCCATACAGACCTATCTAAAGTCACTTTTAAAGCTGTGGTTTCCTTTAAAATAAATAAAAAGGCAAGAGACAAGCAGCGCTTTTCAGTGCCCATTATGTACACAATGCTCAATCATTTGTACAGCATCTGGGTTCCAGTAACAAACAGGTAAATATGGCCAACTGGGATTTCACAGTGCAGTATTTCTGGACAGGTTTTAAGCCTGTGTTTAATCAAACTAAAAGGCCAGAATATACCGTGAATAGGCCAAAAGATACAGAAGGATGCAAGGGAAAATGGCAAACCATCTCAATGTTGTCACCAACTTGGTATGTAAAGTAGTGGTATGTTAGTACACTGTTTTACACAATGGGAAAAATGACATCCACACATCTTCCATTTTAGGAAAAAACACCTGCCATCAAGGAATTGCAGGTTCAGTAAATGAAGATAACCAGAATGTAAAATCTGCAATGATGTTTACATAGTACAGAGAACTTCGATGCCTTATGAATGCCGCTACAAGTAAAGCAATGAATCAGGCCAACTTCACCAACACTCTAGGTGTAGAAAACCTAACTGCTAATTGCAATGTACAGTGGCTTTCCTGTGAACAGAGAACTGATGCAGTTGAATCAAAATGCAAAGGAAATTAAGTTTGTGAGGAAAAGAAGTAATTAGTACTTTAGTGCAGGTTAAATTGCACTGGCAATTTTGTTTAACAAAAATACCCCAAAAGTTTTATTTTCTACAACATAAATATCAGAAAAGGGGAAATGAGCAATCGCTACACTGTAGTCCCCACCTGTCAACTTACCCTTCCCTGGTTTCTCTTTGCTGTTTTTCAAGTGGCTGGCATGCATGATATAGATCTTGCAATGGTGTATCACCTGGAAATGCATGTTTCCCTCAATATGATTGCATTTCACCATCACCACACCATAGTGAACAGAACCTACATTCCTGAATGCATAGTTTCCACAGACCCTTGCCACAGCCACACAGAAAGAGAAATTTACCTTCAACAGCAAATTTCTGCTATTTAAATTATTACTTGTTGAATTATTAGAGCTACGGTGATTCTGTTCACGTTATGATCTTGGTTTAATCACTGAAGGAAAACTGGAAGCTCTTTCAATGCTGTAGATCCTTTTCCAAAGTGCATAGTCACCTACGTCTGATTTCATTGCCAGCTGTGTACATTTACTTGGCAATGGAATACATCTTAAGTTAAGCATTGGAATTATTTACAGAAGACTGATTTCTGACCAGCAATAATTCAACACACAGACTACTAACTTTCTTAAATTTTCCCATAAGAACCTTTTGAAAGACAGCAGGGAGACCGAGACATCAGAATCATGCAGCTTCCATCTGCAGCTCCTTTAAAGCACAACATCCTTTTAAATGAAAGATTGAGAATTATTAAATTTAGAATACAAGTAAGATCTTTTGGTGCCAGGATCACATTTATATAAAAGGCCTAAACCAGTTGATAAAATTATGCATGACCCAGCACAAATTTAAAAATAGCTTACTCATACAAGGTAATTAAAACCTTGGATGACTTTGTCCTTACCAATTGGTTAGAGACCTGTTCATAATTTAAGCAAGACTCTCCCCAACCCCACTCCCAGAGGGAATGGCTCAACACAATTTATACACAAAGATACGCTACGTTTTTCCCATAGTACTGTTACCAAAAAAGAAGAGAGTTCCTTCAAATTAGTGGAAGGGGAGATTAAGCATCACATGCTAGTTACTTTATCTATAGGTAGAAGTGGTTAATTATGGTATTAATACAAAACCAGCTTTCAGGCATAGCTATCTGCACCAGTGCCCCAACTTTCCCAATTGAAGTAGTGTCAACATCGCCATGCTATTCTTTTCTCCTAGTAGTCTCAGTTCTACTGTGCCTTCAGGTGCACAGATAGATTTCTGTTGAAATGTATGTCCAAGCCTCAACCTTTCCCATTTTTGCTTTTGAGTTTTGTTTTGTGTATGAACTTCACCATTCTGCATCTCCAATGGCTTTGGAAAAAACATAATCTCTTCCATTAAGATTCATGATTCCATCTTTGAGGTGAAACTTCCACTTGTTCTTACTTCTATGAATCTGTGGAGGGTATGGACCCAAAGTCAGAAACACTCCAGGCTAAAAGTCAATATTTGCTGTGCTGCGAATAGCACTCCACCCCCCACCCATACAGCAATATATTGGAAATCAAAGACCGATGTAACTTTTTTTGTGACTATAGTACCACTATTGCATATTTGCTCCTTCATGCAAAAACAATTACCAGACATTTCTTTATGAATAAGAAATCTTATTCTGCAAATATACTAAATGAACATATTCTAGGTTTTGCAATTATTCCAAGTATGCGGTTTTCCAAGTAGACACCTGGAGTGTGGACACTACTGCCTGGACTAATTTGAGACAAAGCACATTATTTCCAAGGTACAAGCAGACATTTTATTATTTTGAAATATTGCTTGACCTTCCCATATTACATGCCTGAAAAAGTAAATATAATAAATAACCAAATTTATGCCCTCTTCAAAAAAAGATTAAATTAAAATTGCACTTGGCTGAAGTTCAAAAGCACATTTATCAAATAATGCAGCAGGACTGAGAAATAATCCAATATACCAAAAGCTGCTGAAAGAGAAAGCTCTTCATCATTTAGCAGACTATCAATCCAGGACAGTGAGCTTGCACAGCTTGGCTGCAGCTATTGAGAAAACTCTCTCCTCCTGTCACTCATCACATTTCTGATGGTGGGATGCAGAGAAGAGCCTCCTCTGGTGATGTATTTTTATTTTTAATGTATTAATTAAAATACCTGTATCTCATGTCATCTCAGGGTCATGTAATTAAATTAATTTAACCCATTTAAAACACTAGAAAATAATTTGAAGAGACTAAAAACAGTTTAACAAGTTAAAAACGTGTACATATGCAGATTTGGATGAAATTAATTAGACCCCAAAGACTTTCACCTCCAAAGGCAAAACAAAAGAGGCTTTGCCCTTTGCCTTTTCTAAAATAAGTTTTAATAAAATACCTTGTTCAATATTTATGTTTTTGTTATTACAGGCTTTTAGTTATACTGTAAAGCTATCTTTGGTTCCAATTTGGAAGAAAGGTAGATATAATAAATAAAATGATTCCGGCCACCTGCAGTTTGAGTATTTTAAAATAGTAACAGTAGCTTGCATCCAGTGGTGTTCACCTGCCAACAGACTGAAAACTGCTGGCAGAACGAGTTCTCTCTTTCCCCCAACTGCACCCTTCAAATGTGCTTTGAAGTATAGCCTTTTAATAATGCTTTTCATTTTGCAGAACAAACTTAATGAGGACAGGAGGCATGCAGGCTTTAGGAATCACATTAGTCAGATTACCTTGTCATATTGGCACACAACAACATTCTCAGTATCAAAGAGTTCCTGTCCTTCTTCATCGCTGACATCATCTTCACTATTGAGAGGTTCCTAAAAAAGATCAAGTTTTATTGCCAAGTCCATTAAAGTTTACACATTCATCTGCAATTCATGGATAGCGCCAACACAGCTATTTTACAGGTAACACCTTCCCACACACATAATTTAAGTGAAGAAAGAGCCATTCTGAGGATTTTTTCTACTGCTCATCCTGACTGTTCCTCCAATTATGTGGGATTAACGAGGATATGCATCAGATGTGGGATATTTCTTTCCATTTTAGGATCATTCTGAAGTATAAGGCTCCATTTCTATTATTGCTAAACAGCATACTTAGAATATTGTGAATCACAGAGGAAGGAAATTGCTATTAGGGAAGAGATGAATAAAGATTAATGATGTGAAAGTAAGATCATAAATAGTTGTACCTCCATATCCGCGGAACCAATACCTGCACTTTGCAGGACACAAAGTAGGGGACACAGACCATTGAGTCACACTGGAAAGTGCCTAGAGAGGCATCCTCTCTAGGCATCTTCTAGATCATCCAGTGCAACTCTATGGTATGTTTTTACCAGAAGTCCTTTATTTTAATAGGGTTCACTGTTATCTGTGGTTTCCAGTATCCACAGTATGTCTGTCTGGAAACCAAACGCCCCAGATATGGGGGTCCGACTGTAAACTCAAAAGTACATAGGAGGGCTTAAAAGCAAAGGGAGAGCTACTGAAACTCTAGATAGCAAGGAAGGATAGAAAATACAAAAAGGGAGAAGCTGCCTCAGAAGCTGGGATGTGGGGATGTAACCCATGTGACTGTGGACAACTCCTCTCTAGCATTCAGAGAATCTCCCAGTTTGCAGACATTTCCCTTATTGCACCGGAGTCTTCCATTTTCTCTTGTCATGGGAAATCTATTTTGATTTCGAACAAAATGGCATTGGCAAATCATAAGTCTAAAAGTTACTTGTCTGTGTAAAAAAACTGTTTTCTTTAGCCTTTCTGGGAAACAAGTTTTAGATTCTCTGAACAAATACATCTGAGCAGACAACAGTAATGGGAAAATGCCACATAAGGGTGGCAGGAAGCCAGACTGCATACTTTAGACCTCTTGAAATAGTCTAGTTTCAGAGAAAAACTTTCTGAAGAGTGAATCAATGAGAAACAGATAAATAAATGTCTGTTAAAGAGCTTCAGATTATAGTAATTAGGGGCCAGTCTCATGACTGAGCCAGAAGAAGCTGTCTTCCATGCTGTTTGTATTCCCCAGAACAGGTGAGAACACTTTTAATTGCTGGTTCACAAATAAAGAGTTATAAATATTCTCTAAAACAATGGCTATAAGCTATGCTTGTGTATACAAATTGTGTAAAAAAATATGGTATCACTGAAATGTACAAGTATTATGTGCTATATGAGAAGCGTTCCCTATAAGAAAATACGTACCTAGATCACATGAGGTCTACGAACACACATTGGAAACTGCTTAATGCAGTGTAGCTGTGTAAATTGCTATTGCTTAAAACAATCTGTAAGCCGCTCTGATAGCCTTGTGGCTGAAGGGCGGGGTATAAATAAATAAATAAATAAATATTTTAAAAATGGGTTGAGACAATATAATGTCTATGAAGAAGGATGTACCTACACTTCTATGTGATGATGAACCTCCGCAAGGAATGTGCAACTGCATGAACTAATTGTGTTATGTAATAAATATTTAAAAGAATTATAAAGCTGCATGTTTGTTCTCCTGTAATATAAATTTCCTGGAAGTCCAAAGTTTATAATATTTTTAAGGGGAATGCTGATGCTGAACTGCCTAGTAGATAATACTTTGTTTTTTACAACCTCAAGAGCTCAGGTGGACAGAATTGTGAACACTAAGGAACTCTAGCTAGATACAGATTGCCTGATGCTTATCAAAAAACGTTCGCGCTGGACTGTTTTTCCTTCTTATCTTTTTCCTTTGACTTTTTTTGTACTTTTGAAACTTCAGGGTTCCCCCAAGGATGCTGGTACCTCAGCTCATTGTCAATGTAACAGGAGAAGATACTAACATGCAAAGGACCAGCACTTGGAAGAAACAGAATCACTATGTTTTGTATATATATTTTGTTCACAAAGGCTTTCTTTTAGGCTATGACCAATTCAGTTATAACTCACACATTAATACTATTGAAGATACATCAAAATTACCTCTTCAACCTGGCCATCTTCACCTCCATCCTTTTCTTTATCCTCCTCTTCATCATCATCATAATCTTCTTCCTCCTCTTCATCTTCTTCCGATGATGTATCACCTGCTCCATCTACCTGTAACACTAAAGGTGCTTGTGGTTGTGCTGGTTGTTGCTGAGCTTGCTGCTGCCCTGCTGCAGAAATCTGTGCTTGCGCTGGTGTAGGTGCAGCCACTGTTGTAGGTATTACCTGGGTTTTGTTTCCTGTAAATAAGATTTGCTGGGGTTGAATAATCACCCCAGTTTGCTGCGAGATCCCTCCAGGAATGGGAGCCAAAACCTGTCCAAAAATAAACAAAACCAGTTACTGCATCAGTCTTGATACCTAATTTTTTCTTACAGTAGTTGTATATAACAGTACATGCAAGACAGTCTACAACAATCTTGTAAGTCTGCACAAAACACATTTCCTACAGCACTGCAAATTAATGTTTGCATTTAAGCATCACTGGAGAGAATTTAAACTGAAAAACAGCTGGAAGAAACAAATGCAGTGTGAGGAGAACTCAAGTTTTATTTTGTTTTGCACGTCGTAAGTAGTGGCAGGGGCTGTTCTGCCACAGGAGATACAAAACCAAAAAAAAAAAAAAAACTCCATATGTAGCAATGAATTCTCTAGCCAGAGTCTCTCATATTTGCTTAGATTCTTCTAATCCAGGGTGGGGTAACTGCATCCCTAATTTTGAAAAATCATTAGGTCTGGAAGACTTTAATAAAAAATGTTGTAACTTGGTGCTAAGATGAAGCCAGCATCAGCTTTAGCTAACACACATTGGAAACAGTTTAATGCAGTGTAGATGTGTGAATAGCTATTGCTTAAAACAATTTATAAGCCACTCTGATAGCCTTGTGGCTGAAGAGCGGGGTATAACTAACTAACTAACTAACTAAATAAATAAATAGCACCAACTAGGCATCCAAGGAGAGGGCACTTTAAAACAAGGGTCCCACAGAAAACAATGCTCACTCCCACATCCTTACACAGTGAGGGCCAAAGAAGAGAGCCATCCAAGCAAGCATAACTTGGTCCTCAGGCAGGAATATATATGGAGAGGTATTCCTTCAAGTGCTGCATTGAGGTACAAAGCTGTTTAGGGATTTAAATATAATCAGCAGCAACAGAATTCTGATACTATGTATGAGACAGAAATGAATTACTGTGTATGAAACTAAGCTATCAAGTCAAGTAACATGACACTGTTGCTTATTTCTCCACCTTAAAGTCTTCTTCAAGTTTAAGTCTTCGAAATTGAGTGTTTGTTTTTTCATTCACTTTTGCTACAGCAATAAAATGTTAGCTTACTCCACAGCGCTAGATACTTCTTCCCATATCTATCTTTTGCCCTTTACACTCTCACTTTTTCTAGTAAGGGGACATCTGTAAAACAAACTAAAAAGCCCACAAAGATCCCAGCACCAATAATAATGTTAGGAGTGTGCAAGAGTGTGGCTGCATGTATTTATTTGTCTCTACCACAGATTTCAGACTGAAACATGAAACTTTGCATGGATACTAAAAGATTATGAGTGCATCGATCTCAAGATCTGTTGTAAAACCTTATTAATGTTAATAAATTAAGTGTCTATTTACATGCTAAAGTAAGTACCACAATGAGACACCACACTTCTCAGGAAAGACTGCAGACACCACACTTCACAAGAGAAAGAGTTGGATGCATTGAGGTTTTCTCTAAATGCTTGCAGTTGGTTTAGGATGAGGTCCAGAGGAGGGCGATTAAAATGGTGAAAGGTCTGGAAACCATGCCTTATGAGGAAAGACTTAGGGAGCTTGGTATGTTTAGCCTGGAAAAAAGACGGTTAAGGGGCGATATGATAGCCCTGTTTAAGTATTTGAAGGGGTGTCACATTGAGGATGGAGCAAGCTTGTTTTCTGCTGATCCAGAGACTAGAACACAGAGCAATGGATGCAAGCTCCAGGAACAGAAATTCTACCTCAACATTAGGAGGAACCTTCTGACAGTAAGAGCTGTTTTATAGAATACACTCCCTCGCAGTGTGGTGGGGTCTCTTTCCTTGGAGGTCTTTAAACAGAGGCTGGATGGCCATCTGTCAAGGATGCTTTGATTGTGTATTCCTGCATGGCAGGGGATTGGACTGGATGGCCCTCGTGGTCTCTTCCAACTCTACAATTCTATGATGTTCTGCAGAACCTACTTTAAACTTAATGTCTGGCTTTTCCCACTCCTGGAACAAGACAGGCCCTCCTACTCCTTGTAATCCACTGCCTGGTGAACCTTCCTACCTGGTGCCAAGTATGCACATTTCTGTTCGTGTTTCAATACGAGAATGAGAATTCTTGTTCCTTGCTACATGCAAAGAAGAAAGTGCAGTGAGAGAAAGGCTGAATGAGCACCAAGGGACAAAACTGAGAAAGAAAAAGGAAAAGGTATACTTTCCACACTGCCTAGTTGGCAGATTCAAGTCCTATTATCTAGTGCTTGTTTATACCATTAACTGGCCTGAATTCCCAGTGTGTTTTTTTAAAGCATGCCTAGCCTCCTAGAAACCTGCTACTGCTTTTCAGTGTGTTTAGCCAATAAGCGAAATCCCAGCTGTAACAAACATCACATTTTCAGACCTTAAAGATGCTATTAAGAAGATTAAAGTGACAGCCCTCAACTATGAATGCCAGGACAGCTTGAGCAGGTGCTAAGGAAGAATGGTAAAGCAGGTATTGCTGTATCTATTATGAATGTGAGAGAAAACGGGATGTAGTGGGAAGATCCCCTTCCAGAATCCATTCACTCCCCTCCCTCATTGCTTGAGCAAGTGAATGCACATACCCTTCCTCCTCATGCTCCCCCATCCCATCCCCTTTAACTCAGAGAAAGCTGTGTATGTTCATTGATACAGAAATGCTGTGATTTAAAAGCACCTTTTAAAAGAATCTTACCTGTTGAATAACAGGAGACTGTACCCCACCAGGTTGCATCTGTGGTATAACTTGTTGCTGTAGGACCACTTGCTGCTGGGGCTGAATGATATACTGAGCTCCATTAGCAGTTCTAACCACCTGTAGAATTTGGCCTGTAATGAATCCATTTGAATATTTAATGAACAATTTTACTTCCCAAAAGCAACTCCTACAACAACTGATGTGTACTTGACACATAGAGTCAAATGTTTTAAAAACAAGGAATGCTATACAGTTGTCCCTTCACATTCGCTGGGGTTTGGTTCTAGGACCCCCCCGTGAAAACCCAAATCCGCGAATACTCAAGTCCCATTATATGCAATGACATAGCAAAATGGTGTCCCTTATATAAGATGGCAAAATCAAGGTTTGCTTTTTGGATTATTATTTTTTTTAAGAATATTTTCAAGCCGTGAATACTTAAAACCGTGAATGCCAAATCCATGAATGTGGAGGGACACCTGTATAATTAACCTAGGCATATTTGTGACTCAAATTAATTTTTCTGTAGTGGATGATCCACAGGCAAAAAGATTTGGGTGGGGAGGAGAGAGGCCACTTTCAGCTATGCAATTAGCTATTTCAGCTATTCAATCCCCTATGCCTCCCCCATCTCATGCATAACAGCATAAGATGTAATTCTTAAGGGCTGTGGAAAGAAATGCTGGAAATGCTACCCTTACATCTATAGGAGCATCCAGTTTGTGAAGCACAAGCCTTCAGTGGATTGTGTTTCCACAAAAAAAGATGCCCTGCCATTCATTCAGAATGGGATTTTTTTCCTAGTCTGTCAAGAAGAAACTAAAAAGAGACAGTCTCTGTTCCCTGCAGCCCACCTTTAGCAAGAACAATTGGCTCTCTTGCTAGCTAGAAAACAGCCCAGTATAGCAACTTCTCTACCTTTTCAAGGGAAGCAGAACCAGTCATCAGAAAAAGCACCCTTGTTCTATTGATTTTATGTTTTATGTTCTCAATTTCAGAAAAATCTAGCTTTGGGTTTCTCTCCTTTTGCTTCCCAACCATGTAACACTATGTTTCTACCCAGACTATCTACATGTTAAATAGGGGAGGGAAATATGTAGCTCTCCAGATATAGATGGACTCCAATTTAAATCAGACCCAGTTAGTCTGGCCAATGATCATGGATAATACGAGTTAAAAGTCCAACAACACGAGGGCCCTGGGTTCCCATTATTGATTTAAGAAGTTGTCTCAACTACCTTTCCTTCTTAAAATATGTGACACAATAGTTTCATATCATAGGAACAGCATATGCTTTTATTTATTTGTTTGTTTATGTCCTGCTGTTCTCCCAGCATGGGACACAAGGCAGCTTACAACAAAGTATAGCTAAAATTATTTATTTGTATTATTTATAAAGCTTGCCTGGCATCCTTTTAGGCAGTTATGATGTTTATAAGCTAGGCTTACAGTCTCATAACTGTTTGGTAGTCACATTTATGATTATGTCACCACTGCCACAACTGCAAATGTCCCCAAAACGCACCTTAAAATTTAGATAGCCATACTGAGGGATGGAGTTCAACGGTGCTCGCAAGTGGGGCGCTGAAGAAGTCCAGCTGCCTCCCATCAGTGACCCGCAATGCAACTGAATTTCATCCCTCAGTACTGCTGTCTGGATTTTAAGGTGGGGCTTGGGGGTTGCATCAGGAGACAGACCTAGCCATATCAACAAAACTACATGGCCGATGCAGGATCTCAGCCCTTATATTTATATAATGTATTAATCTCAAGTTTATTTTAGTCTTTTTTGTCTTGTATCCAGCTGGATTTTGGGACAGAAACCACTCAATTAACCTGCTTGATGCCCAATGCCAGTACAGATTCCTGGACCTTCACAGCTTCTGACAGCATTCTGTATTCCTACATTGCAATTGTGAACACTCTGCTTTCCTTGCTCCTGCACGTCCCTACTCTTCCTAGCATAGCCATGAGGAAGATTTTCCAAGTTCTATTGTTGATTAAGTGCAATTAGTGACATTTCATACTAAACAAATGCATAAATCTTCCCTACGGTTTAAAACATGTCAGCTTCAAATAATGGATTATGAAGATGGCTTGTTTTAAACTAAAATTAACCAGTTTAAGGTTTGGATGACATATCAAACTGAACTGCAGTGAAGACAGAAGCGCTATTTTTCAACATCCTCACTGCGGCTCAGTCAGAGGAGGGGAAGGGGAGGGAGAAGAGTAGACTTGAAAAGCCCAGGAGAAGACTTGCTTTCAGTATGACAACAGACAATTGTTTAATGCAAATTTGAATGCAGCCACTTTATCTTTTTAGTCTGGTTCCAAAGAGATGGTAAGGGACAGCATCATCCTTCTAGCCACTGCAAAAGGCATTATCAACTTTTCAGAAGTTGGGTTTTTAGAGGTTTTTTCCTGTTACAAAGGTTTTTTCCTTTGTAGATTTAACATTTTCTGCTGTAAAGTTTAGCTGATGGTATTTTAAGATACTGGCTGGAATCCTGCTAATTAGTCCCACTAGAATAGATCCATTAAATACTTGCTGAATAATAAGTCAACAAAATGGTAAATTCAAATAATTCAATGCTTCTTCTCTAGTCAGGACTAACAATAGGATTTAGGCCACTGTGTGACACCACGACAATGAATATGACAGAAAAAAATAAAATAAAATACCTGAATTTGTCAGTATCTGCTGAACAGGAGTAACACCAGCAGGCAAAGCCAAAGTAGCTGCAGTAGCTGCGGCACTCTGAAATATAAAGAACCAGTTTAGCATCAAAAATACATACTACAAACAAGGATACTGAAAGAGAAATCCTGGTATGATGCAGAGCAGAACCAACTGAACTTGGTAGTCTTTTACTTATCAGAAAGCCGACGGTGTCCTTCCACATATCAGTCTTGAGTGACTTGTGTAAGATCATGATTTTTAGAAGTACAGTTGTCCCCCCGTATCCACAGATGTAAGTATTCACGGCTTAAAAATATTCTTTAAAAAATGATAATCCAAAAAGCAAACCTTGATTTTGCCATCTTATATAAGGGACACCATTTTGCTATGCCATTGCATATAATGGGACTTGAGTATTTACGGACTTTAGTATCCACGGGGGGTTCTGGAACCAAACCCCAGCGAATATGAAGGGACAACTGTACTGGATTTTTATGAAAACAGATAAAGGAGCATGCCCATATCTGCAGATTCGCCAACTGCTGATTCAATTATCTGTGGTTGGCAACAGGGAGGAGGCTTTCAGATGGCTTCTGTGGCAACAATGACAATGGGGGAGGCAAAGGGAGGGAAGCAGAGGTCTCACCTCCCTTTGCCCCCTAGATGGCTTCCGTGGTGGCAATGGTGATTGGGGAGCAGGGAAGGTAGGGGAGGAGAGGTCTCGCCTCCCTTCTCCTGGCAGGATGGCTCCAGTGGCAGCAATGGTAATGGGGGAGGTGAAGGGAGGAGATGTCTTGCCTCCCTTGCCCCCCTGGATGGCTTCCGTGGCAGCAATAACAATGAGGGAGGCAAGGAGGGAGGATAATAGTAAACACCCCCCATCACCATTGCCACCACAGGAGACATTCCTTCTCCCATTGGCCAGCAGGATGGATCGGGGGGGGGGGACAATGGTGACCGGAGGTGGTAGTAAAAGGGGGGGCAGGGGAGGGGAGGAAAGGTTTCGCCTCCCTTCGCCCCCCGGATGTCTCCTGTGGCGGCAACGGCAATGGGAGGTGTTTACTATTATCTGCGGAATTCATTATCCATGGGGGGACCTGGAACCAATCCCCCATGCATATAGGGGTCCTACCATAGTAAAAATTTCATTCCCTCTCTTTCAAACTCACTCAATAAAAAGTAATGTATTTAATGCAGAACACTAATTAATACTGAGGTGGGCAAATTCCAATTACACCAATCACATCCACTCCCCCTGACCTCAAAAGGCCACAACTCTCACTTCTTTTTCCTCAGCCAACTGTACCCACATGGGGCCACACTTTTCCCACCCTACTTTAGCAAGTGTTTTCCTCTGTGCAAGACAAGCAAATTATTCACACTACCATTCAAGTGGACTTTGCAAACAGTCAAGTCAAGAAAAGCACTGATCTGCTGGTTGTAGCAGGCAAGGGCAATAAAGTAAAACCAGTAGACTGGTTTACTTAGAAGAAGACAGGGCAGAGCTCCCATTTTACACACTTTGTTGGGCCTAGGTTCTTAAAATGTTAACATTGAGAACTTTCACTGAAAAATCATAAAGTTTATACAATTTAACATTATTCTGAATAGAATGAACTTTTCCTTTGTGTGAACAAGACAACCAGGCTTGGTCATAAACATTCTTCCCTAATTAGGTCTTTGTATGCATAGCTTAAATGTACCATATAATCTTACCATGCCTGATGTATTCATGTGCATTAGCTTGGAATCTGGCACAATAACTTGTTGTTGAGGGGCTATAACATAGAAGAAAAAGTAATCAGTGCTGAGATTACTATAGTATACTTTAACACAGCTTACTGTACTATTTTGTTCAAATGAAGCTTTTCAACAACAATCTATATTTTGAACATAAATGCATACCTCAGTACAAACAATTCCTAATAAATTGAGACATCTTGGAAGGGTGTTATCACAGTCATTACACAAGGTTCATATTTATATCTGTGCTTTCTAAGAAAAGCGGGCTTTTAGTTTGCCTTTTGCATTATCTTTATTAAAGATAACAGCTGAGATCCTGCATTGAGAGATATAGCTATGATATGTCTCCCCAGTCCCCTCCTGTAGGATTCACATTCCTAATGTGTTCCCCTCTAGTCAGTTAGTGGGTGGTAGAAAGCAGGCACACTGGAGAACCATCTAGCTATGCCCCTGTAGTCAGATGCAAAACATCATCATCTTCTGGGACTTTTGGAGGAGCTCCAGGAGGTCTTGGGCAGTGCCTCTGTGTTTCAGCCTCTGTCTACAGGAACACAGCTAGACCCTTCTCTCCAATATCCCTGCTTGCAACCAGCCATTAAATGGGTGTGGGGAATTTGCAGGAAGAAGGTGGATCCTGTGGGGGGTTAGGTAGTGAATTCCTCCCTCTTCAACAATCCAAAACATTCAGTACACAGGCATAACCAAGACTATGTCACTAACAGTATGCCACTGTGTATCTTTTACATGATATTGTATGGAAAAGAACATATCCACTATGGTATTCCAACCATTTTAAGCAAAAACCCTAAAAATCCTTTTTCAAAATCCTTTTTTTAGGCCAATGTTTTTAGATAGTGATAAGTATGGTATATTGAGCCTGGCCTATGCTGAGTAACCCGATACAAAGGCCTTCCATTTCAAAAGCCCAAGATTCCATTTGGAAAACAGATGAAGCATGCTAGCAAAACTAGTCCTATTAATTATGAATGTTAACCTTTCCATTGTTTAAAACCCATTTGCTATACTGACTGAACAGTTTACCACACCCTTTTCTTGAACAAATCCATCCCAGGAGCAAAGAGCATATACTGCTTGTTCTCCAATCTCAGTGAGGTTTAAGTTACATCTGATGTCTCCACAATTTGTGTTTTAACTAATTTGAAAATGGATCAGGAAAATGGAATCCAAGGAGACACTACTATTTATTTATTTATTTATTTCTACCCCGCTCTTCAGCCACAAGGCTATCAGAGTGGCTTACAAATTGTTTTAAGCAATAGCTATTTACACATCTAACTGCATTAAACAGTTTCCGATGTGTGTTAGCTAATTGCCCCCCACAAGCACTACAGTACACTATTTCTTTTTCCACCTTAGTAGAATTAACAGCAGTTTAGCGGAGGCAATCTGGATTTAGAAAAGGATTCAACACTTTCACAAATGCAACTTTTCTAAGGTTCAAACCAGTGCTGTGAGATTAAGTACCAAAATTACAAGTGCTATATATGAGTTGTATGTGTGCATACACATACATACATACATGAAGGATGCTATTCTAGCTGCTGTAGTAGGTGGTGGTGTTTTTTTTTTTAAAAAAAAAAAGCAGCACAGGTTATGTAAGATTTTCATCTCCACAGATGCTGCCTGATGCCTGAATGCAAACTATATGGTGGTCAGAGACCCTGTGCCAGGGATTCCCTAGAGTTCATGCAGCCAAAGCCATTTTGGATCCTATGAAACGCTGTAAGATGACATTAGTAAGTTAAGAACCCAAAGCCAATAATATATGAATAAATCTGTTTATTTCTGTCACAGAGCAGAGCACCAGTGATTTATGAAACCCACGAGTTGGCTTTGTATAAGGGATATTAAGCTTGCCTGCACCTTTTATTCAAGAATATTCTTAGGCTGCTTAATTCCAGAGGAAGCCAGAGTTTGCTCACCTCCAGCAAATGATTGATGACCTGTTGGCATAAGACAATGTCTTAATGCAGTTAGTACAGGGTTTCCCATCTTTGCACTAAAGCCGGATCTCTTTCGGCAGGCCTTTCCTGATTAGATCCCAGTCTCAGGAGCTGCGTCTCCTGGCCTCTTTTAGTCTTGCTGGCTGTTGATTTTTGTATGTTTTTTTAAAATGTGATGTTAGCTTAGGTAGTTTTTAATTTTTACTAGTTTATTATCTTTTTATGGAGAAGGGTGTGGGTGGGTGGTGCTTAGGGATTTTGGTCAGCATTGTTGTATTTTAATTGTTGTAAGCCGCCCCGATTGTTTTTAACAGAGGGGCGGGGTAAACATTATTATTATTATTATTATTGGAAGCTACAGTTGCAGTTAAGACCATTATTTGTTATTAAGTTACACCCCACTTCCACTGATTCAATTATCCATGGTTGGCGATGGTGGAGGGAAGGGAAGAGAGATCCCCTGCCCCCTCCCTTCCGCTAGGAGAGCTCTGGTTGCAGGGGTGTGTGTGTGTGATAGCAATGGGGGGGGGATGGAGGGGGAGGAGTGATCTAGCCTGCCCCCTCCCTTCCCCTGGGGAGAGCTCCATTTGTGGCGTCAGGGCGATGGCGGAATGGAGGAGGGAGGAGTGGTCTAGCTTGCCCCCTCCCATCCCCTGGGAGGCCTCTCAGTGGTGCCAATGACGACCGGGGGGGAGGGGCAAAGGGAGAGGAGGAAGAGTTCTCCCTCCCTTCTCCTTTTGCCCCCAGGATGGCTCTCAGTGGTGGGAATGGTGACTGGTGTGTTCGCCATTATCCGCAGATTTCACCATCCGCAGTGGGGCCTGGAACCAATCCCCTACAGATACGGGGATCCTACTATAACTGTCAAATGGGCTTGGATGGAGCATTTGATTTTGCACAATGCACTCAGAGGAGAGTAAAAGATAGGGAAAAAAATATGTAGGGTTTAGAAACTAAGGGAATTCCTAGACATTTTATAACATTTCTCTCCTTGAGGTTGCATCCATATGGATATAAGCCACATACACAGTGATGAGACATGTGGTAAGATGGAAAGCCTTTAAAAACTACCAGCTGCAGACAGCCATCCTAAGAATCAAGAAAACCAAATGCTTAACTTCCACTGTATTTTTTTAGACATCTCACTGCACTGCCTTGCTGATATTATAGGTATTTCTTCACAAAATTCAGATTATGACAATTCTGTGTATGTACGGCTAAATCTATGACCTAAACAAATGCACACTCACTGCACTAGCAGACCATAATCATTAAGGTATGATGTATATAGGTATGATGTGTATACTATGCAGCTCACATACTTGTAGTCTTCAGTTACAGTATGCTCTGAAACTACAAAAAGCTTTTTCAGAAATAGGGATAGTCATGTTTAAACTGCTGCTCTGCTCTACTGGAGTGCATCCTCACTTAGGTCTTCATCCATTGCATTATATACAGTGCTTTGTTTTTACTGTTTGGTACCAATGGGCACTTTGAAATTAGGTATTTTCAGTTGGAAGAAACAGCTATAGAGAGAAAACATATACAAAAATATTGTGAACTTGTGCTCAGTTTGATTTTATTTATATGAAATATTGCTATAGCCATACAATACGCAAACAGGTCCAGAAGAAGGGCTGGCTTTTACCTTGTTGTGTGGCAGGAATAAGGACTTGCTGTGCCTGGGACTGCTGAACTGTTTGTTGTGGCTGCTGTTGTGGGTGATGGTGATGATGGGCATGCTGTTGTTGTTGCTGTTGCTGCTGCTGTTGCTGCTGCTGCTGTTGCTGCTGTACTTGCAACAAAAGCTGCTGTTCCTCTGAATGAAATCCATCTACAGCCTTGGACTGGAGCAGCTTGTTCTCCCAGAGCTGCAAAAGAAAAAAGAAGTTTTTCTGAAGCAGTTTTCTTTGTACTGACATATTAGCTACTCACTTTGCATCATCATCATCACTGACACAATGAACAGTTTCTACAGTCAGCCCTCCATGTTTGTGGGTTTAACGTTTGTAGATTTGATTATTCACGGATTATTTGCTGCCACCTTCACTGCTGCTTTATCCCATTTTTAATGGGACTGAAAACCTTGCAATACTGAGACTGCGGATATGCGGCAAGGCTTAAGTCCCTAATAAAAATGGCATAGGGCAGCAGTGGCAAGCCCCACCAGCCACATGCTTTTATTTTGGAAAGAAAACCCGCCACCTCAAAGGCATCCGCAATGGGTTGAATCCACATATCATACATACTTTTTTGTGTTAAATATTGGGGGGGGGGGGCTAGAGATATTCTTGGTGTTTCCACTTTCACAGGGGCCCTGTGCCCCTAACCCCAGTGAATGTGGAGGGTCAACTGTATTCCTTTCCAGGGGAGGCGACCACAGATCCACAGAAAAATTAGTTGCTGTCACTTTGGATCCATTTTACCCCTATCTGCACTGACAGTGTCAGCTAGGTATGTAGTCTATAAACCATATAATGGTACCTTAGGCCACTTTCTTGTGAAAACAAAGAATAGGAAAAAATAAAAGGCAACCAATTTCATAAAGTCTATTCTAGAAAGTGCTAGTCTAATAAAGCCAATAAACAATGCCTACTCTTTCGCGGAAGAAAGTGTATTGCACAGAGAATATTAACAATGAAATACACTGTCTGGAAGACTCTTTGTTTCCCTGCTGACTGATGCATTACTGATATTTTAACTCTAGTAAAAAGTAACTTATCTCAACAGAATGGGGGAAAGACAGAGGATTTCACACATAGTGGCTCTCCATATATAAGCAGGTATGTTTTATATTTTTGTTGATGTTCAGACGGGGCTTACCACTGCCTTCCTCTGAGGCTGACCGAATGTGACTTGCCCAAGGCCACCCAGTGGGTTTTCATGGCTAAGCAGGATTCATATTCTGATCTCCTGGAGTCTAGCATTCAAAGCACTACACCACACTGGTTCTCTTACTGATGACTCTAGCTGCTCAAAAATTTAGGCAAAAGATCCCCGCCATGGCTCTGCTGTGGTGGCAATTGTGGGAGTGAAGGGGGAATGAGGAGGAGGCAAGATAGCTCCCCCCTTCCCCACTGCCATTGCCCCACCACGACAGCAATCGCGGGGGCGAAAGGGGGGGAAGCAAGATCACTCCTCCCCCCTCCCAGGGGAAGGGACGGGGGAGGTGAGCTCCCTCCTCCCCCTCCCCTCCGCCATAGCCAACTGTGGATAATCGAATCCGCGGTTGGCAAATCAGCAGATACGGGGGGTGTTACTGTACTGACTGAAATGGGGGTTTAGATAGTTACAGATGCAGTACAACCTCCTTATCTACAGGGATACCTTCCTGGATTTACCAAGAAAACGTGGAACTGTGGATAATAGCAAACCCTATTGAAATGAAAGACTTCCAGCCCAAGCATACCATAGAGTTGCACTGGAGGACCTAAAGATTCCTAGAGGGGAACACCACTTCAGACATTTTCTAGATCCTCCAGTGTGACTCCATAGTCAATATCCAGAGGAAGCATACCATGCAACTGCACTGGAGGATCTAGAAAATATTTTTCGGACACAAGTAAGTGAAACTGCGAGTGCCAGTCCCATGGATATGGGAGTCATACTCTACTCTCTAAAACAATAATCATAGGTATGCTGAATTAATGAATTAATTATGCTGTATTACACATGCTACCAAATACTAGATTTACATAAATTCTCTGAAATGTTATGCATGAAATTCCTCAACAGAAATTTGACATGTATGATACCTCATGTACTACAAAAATATTGAAAAAGATGTTCCTTGCCACTACAATGTACCACAAACATCACACACCTTAAAAACAAGAAGCATTCCTTAGGAAGATATATTCAGACCCCTGTATCCACAGAACCAATATCTGTGGTTTCAGTTATCTGCAGGACAAAAAAAACAGGAGACACATACCATAAGAGCTGTGCTGGAAAATGTGTAGAGAGGCATCCTCTCTAGGCAACCTCTAGGTCCTACAACACAACTCTATGGTACAGTAGGACCCCAGTATCTGCTGGGGATTTGTTCTGGACGGCCCCATGGATACCAAACACCGTGGATATTAGCAAACACCATTGAAAATAATGGGACTTCCATTTTAAAATACCGTAGATTTGCCTTGGAGGACCTAGAAAATGGCTAGAGAGGATACAATTTCTAGGAAGACTCTATGGTAGGTGTGCTGTTTTGTGTCTCATGAATAATTGAATCAGTGGACAATGAATCAGTGGATACGAGGGTCCTACTGTACGTTTTTACGGGAAATCCTTTATTTTAATAGGGTTTGCTGTTATCCGCTGTTTCCAGTATCTATGGTAAGTCTGGGAACCAAACCCCCGCAGATACAGGGGTCCAACTGTATAACTAGACCAGGGATGGGCAACTGTAGAAGGATGGGTGGGCATATTGCCCCCCCCTCAGGATACTGTGGAGGATACTATGTGTTGATTTCCACTGACTCACCACTCCTGCAAAAAAAAAAAAAAAAAAAGGGCAACCTTTTTGCTTGCAAACACTCTCTAGGGGGACATGGGAACATTCTCACCATGTTTTAGGACCTTCTGAGGCCTAGAGGGCATTTTGAGATTTGTTTTTTTAACAATTCTGTGAACATCTGTTTTTACTCCGGGGTTCCAAATTTGGTGGAAATACCCTCCACACTCCCTAGATGTCATTTTGGAGCAAAAAAAAAAAAAAAAGTTTGCAAAAAAAAAAAAATTGACCCCTGGGGTCCTGCAGTTTGCCCACCCCGACCTGGCCCATGAAATGTGTCTAAACTGAAATGTCTATGTGGTATGATGTGCCAGCACAAGGAGTGTGTAATTGTATAAGCTGATTGTTTTAATATTTAAAAAGTATAAAACCACATGTTCCTGTAATATGAATTTCCTGAAACTCCAAAATCTTCAAACTATTCTTAAAAGGAATGCCAACATTGACAGACAGTACTGTTGCTAACAGCGTTAGGAGCCCAAATGATCAAATTAAAAACTTTTAAGGAAGTCTAGCTAGAGACAGATTGACACTCATAAGAACCTTTAATCTTCTCCAGATATTGGGTGGGTGAACCATGTTTCACACTACCTACACCCCCCCTTCTAATGTATTTGCTGCAACAGAAAAAAGTGGTTCTCTCTTTAAAAGCAATGTGTTTTTTCTTCTAACAGAAAACAAATGCTACCAGCGATGTTAAGTCAAGTGTACCTTTTGGCTACCTTTTAAATGCTTTTTAATAATGCTTACCACTTTCATTGACTTGCTTCATTGCTACTTTCCTTTCTTTGTGTTTTTCTATAATTATGAGTTTAAAAAGCAGTGTTTTCAGACTCTTCGTTTTAGTTTTATTTCTGACTCAAATTATGGTAGCCCTAAAGTATATAATAATGGCTAAGTTTCTGTTCAGCATTTTCATAGTCAGCCATCCAAAAGCTCCGTTCAGATGCCTGATAACACAGTACATCCTACAAATAATCTAACTGGAATGATTCTTCCTATTTCTCATCTATAATTAAAAACTAGGAAACAGGAGTGTTGCCTATGCCCACAGTATATTCCTATGTATCTTTCATCAATAAAAACTGAAGCCATTTGCATTCTTATTCTGAAGTCAACTAATTAAAACCTGTTCTGCATAATTTCCTATTTTGAACCTACATCTTTTGCTCCCATGGCCTGCCAATGTCACCAACATGTAAACTTTCATTATGAACAGGTCCCCAATCCTTGTCTTGCCATTTCCAGAATGCTTTCTTCTACTCACATCACCAGTTTTATTTCTATTACATCTGTTAGAAATAGTATATTGATCTATGTCCTGGGACTTCTTTAATAAGAAATAATTTATTCTCTTTTGTAATACATTTGCATGTTTGTGGTAAACAAACTCTCTAGCTTTGGACTCAAAACAGTTGCTTCAATTACTTCCCCCAATTTAAAATTTGTTTAAGCAGTATGCCACACCTCTAGAAAAGGTCCCTTCATTCCTGTAGTGTCTCATATTGACATATGAAATTTCACAAATGCATGTGAGTGGGGAATATGCAGCATCAGTTTTAATAATGGATAAAGCTACCTAGAGATTCAAACAGTATTTCTTTGTTTAAATAGTATTTTTGCTCAGTCTTCACAAAGGTAATAAAGAAACAGTAGTCAGATTAGAGATGTGATATTACAGTGTTGTGTTGTTTGTGTCCCTTTAAAGACAAAGTAGCTTCATTCAGTCAGAACTCTGGGTCACGTCTTAGGTTATGTGACAGTGAAAGCCTGCAGTTCACGTATCATCTCATCTTAAAATGTAATAGAAGGCGGCTTTAGATAAGCTATGGCCAGCCGTAGATCCTACAATACAACTTCCATTATTGGGATGTTCTAAGTCACTTTTCCTCAATGTAGCACACTCCAGATGAGTTCTGACTATAGTTCCTATTATCTAGATAGGGCTTCTGAAAATGGGTATCAACTGTTTTCAGTAACATGTTATATAAATATTAGCAGCAACATACAGCCCTTATAAGGCTAGCAGGTCTATATGCTAAAGCTCTCAGTAATTTGCAATTAATGTAACTTACTGTTTTCAGTTCCACAAGGACTTGCTCATCAACACTTGCATCCAGAAAGACTTCTCGGACATCGTTAATGACATCTTCAATCACAGATCTATACAGTTTAGGCTTTTAAAAAATCACAAATGAGAACCTCTGTTAACAGATTATCTAGCAATATTTCAAAATATTTTCAGAAAATTTGACTGAGATCGAGTTTGAACTACTGTTACAAGGATAGCCTTCACAGAAATTCTTAAAACTTTACTTTTATTCGACCATTCATCTATACAAAATTTCAGAGAATATTAGCTCTTCTAGTAAAAAAAAACATTACTAAATATGCTAAAAATACATCCTGTAGTTCTGTGGCAGATTGTAATATACCAAGCAAGTATGTTACATATTTCTACCAATTCCTACAGCAGATGCATTACTCACAGAAATGATATCCAAGTTCTTGCCTTCTAATACCTAGTAACCTTGAATCACAATTTAAACCAAAGTAATCTGTTCTAATTCAGTCAAGTCCAATTAATGTCAGTTGGACTAAAACCCAAACTCATACACTAGTTAAACTGAAGCAGCAAAATTAGGAACATGTGAAGTTGAAGGCTTCCACGGCCGACATCCATAGGTTTCCTGTGGTTTTTTTCTGGGCTGTGAGGCTGTGTTCTGGAAGAGTTTACTTCTGACGTTTCGCCTGCATCTGCGGCTGGCATCTTCAGAAAATGCCAGCCACAGATGCAGGCGAAACATCAGAAATAAAATCTTCCAGAACATGGCCTTACAGCCTGGAAAAACCCCCACAGAAAACCTAAAAATTAGGAACAGTTTAGTACCACTGTTTTCAATAGGACAGTATCTCAACACATTCTGCTAGTTTATGAAGGGGGGGAGAGCTTTAATCCCAAACATTTTAATAGAGCAATCTGTCATCAGAACTAGGATAACTTTTCCCCCACCATTACACTTCAGGACACAAAGATAAAAGGCTCAGTAAAAATACTCTGTATGTATGAACAACTTGCGTGCACAGAGATCGTTTTATTATACATTTACTATACAAGATAGCAATTCTTGGTTCTTGCTGTCATCCCAAATTACGCTTACTTTTTTTAACTCAGGGTTTCTCAACCAGGGTTCCCTGGAACCCTAGGTTCCCCCCAAGAGGTTGCTCAGGGTTCCCTGAGATACTGAGATGGAAAAAAATTAAAACATTTTTGTTTGAGCTGTATACAGTTGTCCCATCATATTCGCTGGGGTTTAGTTCCAGGACCCCTGTGGATACCAAAATCCATGAATATTCAAGTCCCATTATATGCTCCCTCTCTCTCTGGCTTTTTTTCACAAATGAAGATTCAGGAAGGACTCATCCTGCGCTTTCTGCAAGCGCGCTGATGACTAAAAGGCCAATCCGAGATAAACAAGTCCGGCTGCAGAAAGCACAGCAGAAGGCCTCCTTGGGTGATGTTTCCAGCATAGCAAAATGATGTCCCTTATATAAGATGTCAAAATCAAGGTGTTTTTTTTTAAAAATGGTTTTTTATTTTTAAAAAATAATTTATTATTTTTTAAAGAATACAGTTGTCCCTCCACATTCACGAATTTAACATTCACGGTTTTAAGTATTCACATCTTGAAAATATTCTTTAAAAAATAATAATCCAAAAAGCAAACCTTGATTTTGCCATCTTATATAAGGGACACCATTTTGCTCTGCCATTGCATATAATGGGGCTTGAGTAGTCACGGATTTGGGTATTGACGGGGGGGGGGGTCCTGGAACCAAACCCCAGTGAATGTGAACGAACAACTGTATTTTCAAGCCTTGAATATTTAAATCCGTGGATACCAAAACCGTGAATATGGAGGGATAACTTGTAATAATTTTTAGGCAGGGGTTCCCTGAGACCTGAAAATTGTTTTAAGGGTTTAACCAAGGTATAAAGGGTGAGAAAGGCTGCACACAAACAAACAAAAAACACGCTTTAAGCAAGTGGGGGGGGGGAAGCAAGGCTAACAGGCTTCTAAGTAGGAGAACCCCAAGTAAAACTGACAAAGCACCAGCCGCTTTGCCATCCAAACTGGATGCACAGCAACCCGAATTTGGAAAGAGGCTCCTGCATGTTGTCGCAGCTTCCGAGTGACAAAAAAAAAAAAAAAGAGAGCGCCTTCTTCCCTCCAGCCTGTGCCCGTGCAGCAGAGGCACCTCCCAGCCCGCTCTCTGCAGCTCTCTCCCTATTTAAAGGCTGATGTGGTGTTTAAATGGAGAGGCGGTGACGTGGGGCTGGAAAGCACCTTCCCATCCTGGCAGAGTCTATATTAGAGAGCGGCAATGGCTCTATATAAACAGGGCAGCCACAGGGAGGAGGAACACAAGGAGCAGGGAGAGAGAGAGAAAGGCAGGGGGAAGAAGCCATGATGGATCTCGGAGCACAAAATAATAAGAGCGGCCAAATCTCTACCAGCAGAGCCGCCGGGACTCCTGGTTTGTTGTCAGCAGTGGTTTATATTGGGAAGGAGATGGGGGGAAGGTTGGAGAGATTTTGATTTTTCCCTCCTTTAAAATGCATTCAGTTTGGATTGTATTTTTTTTAATGTAGAACTAGAAAATCTTGATGGAAAATTTTTTGGGGAGGGGCAGGGTGGGTTTTTCCCCCCTTCTTTTCATTCTTTCGTGTGACTGCTTATTGTAAACCGATGTGAAACCGAGACCCTGAAAGTGTGTGTCTCTTAAGTAACAGCCGGTGGGTAAAGTATAGAAAAAGAAACAGGGGGAAAGGAGAGGTGGGGGGGAGAGGGGAAAAAAAAGAGACGATTAATAAAATAATTTGTGGAGAAAACTCAGATGTAGCAAGAATGGTTTTTCTTTCTTTCAGAAAAGAGGGAGGTGGGGTGGAAGAAAAAGAAGCGGGTTGGGTTTTTTTCCCCCCTTTTTCTGCCGGGTTGAGAATTAAAAGTGCTTTTCAACCTTTCCGTCAGCCGAGACACCATTGGTAAGGAGCTGCTAAAAATGAGACGGGTATCGACTAAGAAGGGGAGTAAAATTGTTATAACGTACACAAGGAAGGAGAAACAAAACACCAACCCTCACCACCCACTTCCCAGAAATATGGGGAGAGAAAGCCAAGGGAGGCTTCCATGGCATGACTTCAGCACCACCCCCTGCAAGCCCCCAAAATCAAAACCCCATATTTTTCAGTAGAATGGTCTTATACCATTTTTTAAAAATTCCTATTTCCAAAAATTCCCAAAGGCGGAGAGCGATGAGGGGGGGAGCTCCCTCAAGGTGCTAAGAAAGCTCGCCTTCCTCCTCCTCTTCCTCCTCCTCTCTCACAGGGACCGACCGAGGAAGAGGAGGAGGAAGTCCGTTGGGGCTCCCACTCCTGCTGCAGCCTCTCCGCCGCCCCGAGCCTTCCTCCCACCTCCACCCTCCTCCTCCTCCCGCCCGAACCAAGCGGCCTCCCCGCCGCCTCCCATCCCACCGAGCCCCCTTTTTTGCGCCACATAAATCCCCTCGTCCTTACCACGGGGTTTGTATTAGCCGAGCTCGCCATGTCCCGCGCCACCACTACCCCCGGGCAGGACACACAACACAACACACACGGCGGCGGCTGAGGAGGCAGCCCTGACACCCCCCTTCCTCTTCCCCTTCAATAGCTGAGGTAAAGTCCTGTCTCTCAGACCCCCTTCCTTCGCCACCCCCTTTCCCCCCCCCACACACACCCGCGCCTGTCTCGCCTCAGGGATTCCCCCCTTCAGCCAACCCACCCACTCGCCCGCTCACGGCCCCTTACGAAGCCGCTCTCGGTCCCTCTGTTTTTTTTTCACCCCCCTGCCGACCGCCCTCACACGGCGCGGCCCTTGGGCTGCAGCCGCCAGCCGCCTGCTCCGCTCGCTTCGCCCCTTTATATAGCGAGTGCCGAGCCGCTGCGCGAGCGGCCAGAGAAAGGGGGAGGCCGAGGAAAGGGAGGGGAACGAAACATCGCGAGGATGAGCGGGATTTGGGGTGGGTTTCCCCCCTCCCTCTCTCGCCGCCCTCCCAACTTCTTCCGCCTTCCGGCCACCCTATCAAAAGCGGAAGCGCGATGACGTCAGGCGAGAGTCCTGATTGGTCAACTCCTAAGCGAAAGTCGATATAGACTTTCCCGCTCTAAATGGAGGGAGAGAGATGACCATAGAGTTTCTAAAGTATAGAACGTCGCCGCTCCTCAGGCATAGAAACCCATTTCTATAATGGCATTCAGACAGGGATGCTCACCTTCCCTCTACCTCTATGGCCGGTGCTACAACTGGCACCATAGAGATAGAAAAAGACACGTTGTCTGTTCTATAGACTTCATTTCCTTTTCCCATAGAAACGGCGCCATCTGAGGGGCGAGAAAAACCGCGTGTAAATTAAGGGACTCTTGTAGTCCCCTTTTCTCCTTCCCCGCATCGACTGCCTGTAAAGTGTGCAGTTAGGAAGCAAAACTGTTGGTCATGTTTCGTAGCACCTGTAATCCTTAAGTTCAGGGGTCCTGAACCTTTTCTTTACCCAGGACGCCCTTTAAATATCTTTTGTTGTGTGGACCCCAACTTAACTCAAGATTTAAAACTCTAACAATATAACAACAATATAACAATATAATATAATAATATATATTATAATATAATATATAATAATAAATAACAATAACTGATGATGATGATAAATTAATACAGTAATACAGTTACACCACCCATTAAACCTTCCCTCAGAGGCACTGGAGAGGGAGGGTAGACTTTTTTCCTGCTTCTTCCTGCAAGTTTGTGGCTGGAGTGGATTGAATGGCAATGCGCAGGCCAAGCCAACCATTGAGGCTTTGCCTTGGCTCCTGTCACGTGGCAACTACTGCAGGGAGGAGGTGGGCTTTCAAGTCTTTGTGGACCCCCTGTGAGGACACTGCGGACCCCTGGGGGTCCCCAGACCACAGGTTAAGAAGCACTGCTCAAGATGCTCCCTTTGCAACTATTAAATAAAACATTGGGAAGGGGCTACTGTGTTGTTCAGAAGAGAGTTATAGCAACAGCATTGATATTTATATACTGCTTGTCAGTGCCAAAGCACTCCCTAAGCGGTTTACAATGTTTTTTAGCTAATCGCCCCCAACAAGCTGGGTTATATGACAGGGGAGTTGGTGGTGCTAAGCCAGGGATGCTCAGAAGGTGGACTGGCATCTAGAAGTAGATCTCTAAATGATTTGTGATAGTAAATCACTTTTAAGGATATTTGACCTCCCTTGGTGAATGATTTGTTGGGTGCATTCAAGTCGTTTTGTATTTATGGTGATCCTAAAGCAACCCTATCAGTTTTCTTACCAAGACTTGTTTGGAGGGGGTGGGGTTTCCTTTGCCTCCTGAGGATGAAAGAGTGTGACACCCAAGGTCACTCTCAGTGGGCTTCCATGGCCGAATGGGGATTTGAACTCTGGCCTTCTAGGGGCGGGCGGGCTAGGGTACTGTAATTATGGAGTTTTTATATTGTAAGCTGCCCCAATTCCATTGCAGAGGGGTGGGATAGAAATATTATTATTATTATTATTATTATTACTATTACTATCTCTTGGAGAATGATAGCAAGAACAAAATGGCTTTGCTGAAATATTTAAACTGGTAGGTAGATACTTCATCAGTGTGACACCCTAGGGGATGGGTCGAGAAATACACATACAGACATGTACATATACACATATATGTACACATCTATAGATATTTGTACAAATTTGTATTTTTAATTCCTGACCTCAGAATTATTAAGTATATTCTTGTTTGGTGAATCTTGGCCATTTAATAAAAAAATAAAGATCCAGCAGGATTGCTGCAGTGCCTAACATCCTGCTTCGCAATAGCTGCCGAGCTGTTTGGGCTGGAAGTCAACCTGAAGAAAACGGAAGTTCTCTACCAGCCTGCACCACAGGATGAACACCACCATCCCCACAGATGTAAATCTGTGCTTACGTCGTTTCAGCAGTTCACCTACCTGGGAAGCATCATCTCCTCAGATGCCAAAATTGACAAAGAGATCGATCACAGATTAGCAAAGGTATATAGCGCATTTGGAAGACTTTAACAAAAGAGTCTGGAGTAATAAACACCTGAGGCGAAGCACAAAAATCAATGTGTATAGAGCCATTGTACTGTCTATTCTCCTTTACGGGTCTGAAACATGGGTCGCCACCACCTACACCACCACCTACCTGAAACCTATCGCCACCACCTACGACTCCTCAAACGCTTTCATCAGCGCTGTATACGCACAATCCTAAATATACACTGGACTGACTATGTGATGAACGTTGCTGTCCTTGAGCAAGCAGGGATCACCAGCATTGAGGCCATGATATTGAGAACACAGCTGCGCTGGGCAGGGCACGTTTCTAGGATGGAGGACCATCGCCTCCCAAAAATACTACTCTACGGTGAACTCGCCATGGGTCAGCGTAAGAGGGGCGCTCCAAAAAAGCAATACAAGGACTCCCTGAAACAACATCTCAGGCTCGGCCAAATTGATCACCAACAATGGTCCGCCCTGGCCTCACATTGGGAGGCATGGAGACGCACTATCCACAATGCTGCAGCCTTATTTGAGAACTCATGCCAAACAAGTCTTGAAGAGAAACGACAATGCAGAATCACAACCTGGAAACATCACCCAAGGAGACCTTCTACTGTGCTTTCTGCAACAGGACTTGTTTATCTCGGTTTGGCCTTTTTAGTCATCAGCGCACTTGTAGAAAGCGCGGGTTGAATCCTTCCTGAATCTTCGTTTGTGAAGAAAAGCCAGAGAGTGAAAGATCCAGCAATTTGCCCATCTCTGTGCTGAGTGTTTCCTTTCTGTGTGCTGAGTGTATGCCGTTCAAGAGTTTGCACCGGCAGCACTTTGAACTGATATTTACTTTGTCAGACTAGTAAAATGTACTGCTTGGTATCCTATACTAAAAATCCAGTATAGCTAGTATATAAGACATTTGAGAAACTTGGCTGTTTTGTATCCCCTTTTACAACTGTTTTGAAACCTTTCCTGTTTTCTAATTGTTCTGAGACTTCTTCCAGGAAGTTTCATTTTATTAGTCATTTAAAATCAAGAAGTTGATTTGTTTGGAGGCAATCATATTTTCTAGAGTAGGATAAAAATGCTTTGCTGAATGATATATTGAAAACAAGAAGAATGATTATAATATATAGATTTTCCTTGGTTTTTTTCCAAGCTGTGAGGCTGTGTTCTGGAAGAGTTTATTGGAAAAAAGACAGTTAAGGGATGATATGATAGCCCTGTTTAAGTATTTGAAGGGGTGTCACATTGAGGATGCAGCAAGCTTGTTTTCTGCTGATCCAAAGACAAGAACATGGAGCAATGGATGCAAGCTCCAGGAACAGAGATTTCACCTCAACATTAGGAGGAACTTTTTGTCAGTAAGAGCTGTTCGGCAGTGGAACACACTCCCTCGCAGCGTGGTGGGGTCTCCTTCCTTGGAGGTTTTTAAACAGAGGCTGGATGGCCATCTGTCAGGGATGCTTTGATTGTGTATTCCTGCATGGCACGGAGTTGGACTGGGTGGCCCTTGTGGTCTCTTCCAACTCTACAATTCTATGATTCTATGATAATACATATTTCTTTACTTTTCTCCATTATAGAAATTAATAGCACAAGTCTATGAATGTGCAAACAAAAGCAAGTCCTATTAAGTTCAACTGAATTTTGTTCAGTTTAATTCAATTTAATCACCAAAATTCAAAGATGACTTGATGGTAAATAACAACAAATTACCGTATATATAGAAGTGTAGCCTAGAAATGGACAGGCTAATGAGAAGTCCCTCAGCAAAACACACCATTCTGTGACATTTTCCATTTCTTAAATGTACTTCTTTGTACTTCGTCTGGCATTTCTGGGTAAGTATAATAAGTAAGTAAAATTTATTGAATAAGTCAATAGACCACATCAAATACAAACAAGGAATGTAAAATGCACCAAGCACATACTAGGTATATAAAAATTAAAAAGAGAAGAAAGAATAAATATATTACCCCTTTCATCAAACGTTTTTCCTTTTCCCCTTAAATTGGCTGCTTTAACTACAAAGAAGGCAACCTTCTGTCTCACTAGATGATTTGCACCTTGCAGAAGAAAGTCGAGTTTGTCCTCAACCTCACCATTTTCTGTATGTCTAAAAAAAGGGAGATAAATACTGTAGTGTTCTCTAGGGCTAGAATACAACTGACATTCCAGTGAACAGTGGGCCAGATCTTCACCTCAGTTGCACTACATATACAAAATGTACAGTACAGTCGTCCCTCCACATTCGCGGGGGTTTCGTTCTTGAGACCCCCGCAAATGTGGAAAAAACCGTGTATAACAACTGCTCCCGCAACCCCCCCCCCAGAGGGAGGGAGGCGGTGGGAGGGTGTCTGGCCAGCCTGGCTGGCCTCTCCGCAAGCCTTCCTGAGGGGACTCCGGGCCTTAGAATACCCAGAGCCTGTTTAGGAAGGCCAGGGATGGCAGCGGGCGGGTGGGGAGGAGGTTGCGCTGCCTCTACCCGGCCTTCTGAAGCAGACACCGGGGCTTTGGAGCCCCAGCGCCCACTTCGGAAGCCCGGAGATGGCAGCGGGTGAGCGAGCGGGTGGGCGGGCAGGTGGGTGGGGAGGAGGCTGCGCTGCCTCTCCCCGGCCTTCCGCTTCGGAAGCCTGGGGACAGCAGCAGGTGGGCGGGTGGGGAGGAGGCTGCACTGCCTCCCCCTGGCCTTCCGAAGTGGGCGCCAGGGCTTTGGAGCCCTGGAGCCCACTTAAAAAGGCTGGGGAAGGCAGCGGGTGGGCGGGGAGGAGGCTTTCTAGGTGGACTCCGGGGCTTTGGAGCCCCGGAGCCCGCTTAGGAAGGCTGGGGAAGGCAACAGGTGGGTGGGAGGGAAGCTGCCCGGCCTCTCCCCGGCCTTCCTGAGGGGACTCCGTGTCTTAGAAGCCTCGGAGTCCCTTTAGGAAGGCCGGGAAAGGCGGAGGGAGGGACGCTGCCCGCCCCGCCCCCCCGGCCTTCCTGAGCAGACTCCGGGGCTTTGAAGCCCCGTAGCCACCTCTGGAAGGCCGGAGAAGGTACAGGCAGGAGGTTGCCCCACCTCTTGGCAGCCTTCCCTAAGGGGCTGGGGCTAAACCACGAATAATCAAAACCGCGAGTGTGAAAGCCGCGAATGTCGAGGGGCAACTGTATTTGCTAACTGAGATGTCCTGGAAATCTTCCCTGTTGCATCATTGTATCAATTTCCTTGAGGCTGAGACAGGTGAAGGCCTGTGTTTCATTTGGAAGGACAGATATTTTAGTTCTTGAAATTTCTTTTTTGTCTTTGCTATGCATTTTATAGATCTTGTATTCGATAGAGCTGATATGTCCATCCATGCTCTGGTATCTAATATTCTTTATTCAAAAATATTTTTTATATTAGGCCCGGAGACACCCAAGGCCTCCACAGAGTAATTACTATCAGAAATTTTTGCAAGATTGGTCAGTTTCCCCACTAGATGCGGTGAATACAGATTGCCCTTTGAGTTGAATCCAGATTTATCTACAATATACCCCATTTTGCCCCTGTCATAGAGCCCTGCAGTCCTGACAATGCAGGGCTTTTGCCCCATTCTGCCCCCAGGCAGTCCTTACCACCCCCAGGGCAGATACAGGGCTCAGATGGGGGGAAGACATGGTAGGGCCCAACAAACCGTTTTAAAATAATATCTCTTTACTCCATTTATGCCAGGAGAAAACAGATCAGACCCTGCGTATCTGCAGGGGCCCATCCCAGCAGGGTGGCCTCTGCTGCAGCTGCTGGTCTTTCCTGGCTCTCCCAGAAGGCAGGAAGAAGTCCCACAACATGTGACTGAGGCTGGTCACATGCAGGGCCTTGGTCACATGTTGCTTCCTGCCTTTCAAGACAGAAAGGGAGATGGTGGTGGCGGCAGCTGCAGCGACAGGCTGGCATGTGCATCTGGACTCTGGCCCATTTGAAGGTGGTAATGGGAGAACAATGGGCCTGTCCTGGCTTGTGTAAGTGAGCCCATAGTCATAGAATAGGCCTATTGAAATCAGTTACAGTAGCACTCCTGTATTCGCTGATTCACCAACTGAGGATTCAATTATCTGCAGTTGGCGATGGTGGAGAAGGGAGGGGCAGGAGCGATCTTGCCTGCCCAGTCCTTTATCCCGGGAGAGCTCCTGTTGCTGCCACGGTGATCGTGGCAGTGAAGGTGGAAGGGAGGGGTGAGAAGCCACCCCGATTGTTTTAACAGAGGGGCGGGGTATAAATAAATTTTATTATTATTATTATTATTATTATTATTCCTTCCCCCAGGAGAGCGCCTGTCACCACTGCGGCGATTGAAGGGGCCAAAGGGCGAGAGGGCTCTTGCCTGCCTCGTCCCTTCCCCAGGAGAACTCCTATTGCTAGAGCAGTGATTGCGGGGTGAAGGTGAAAGGAGGGGTGAGAGGGATCTTGCCTGCCCCATCTCTTCCCCTGGGAGAGTTCCTGCTGCGGCCACAGCAATCGCAGGAACAAAGAGGGAAGGGAGGGGGAGGGATCTCACCCCCCTTCCTCTGGAAGGGCTCCTGAGGCAGCGATGGGGTGGTGGAAGGCATTTGCTATTATCCGCAGATTTCACCATCCACAGGGGGCCCCGGAACCAATCCCCCATGGGGGTCCTATTGTAAAATTAAGTTATGATTTACCTAAGTCCCAATGATTCCCAACGATGTACAGTTGGCCCTCCATATCCACAGATTCTGCATCCATGGATTCAACCATCTATGGCTTGAAAATACCTCCACACACAAAAAAAAATCCAAAAAGCAAACCTTGATTTTGCCATTTTATATAAGGGACAACATTTTACTATGACACTGTATATAACACAGCTGTGCTGGGCAGGGCACGTTTCTAGGATGGAGGACCACCGCCCCCCAAAAATAGTACTCTACAGTGAACTCACCACGGGTCAGTGTAAGAGGGGCGCTCCAAAAAAGCGATACAAGGACTCCCTAAAACATCTCAGGCTCGGCCAAATTGATCACCAACAATGGTCCGCCCTGGCCACACATCGGGAGGCATGGAAACGCACTATCCACAATGCTGCAGCCTTATTTGAGAACTCACGCCGAACAAGTCTTGAAGAGAAACGACATCGTAGAAAGAATCACAACCCAGAAACAGCACCCAAGGAGACCTGCTGTGCTTTCTGCAACCGGTCGTGTTTATCTCAGATTGGCCTTTTTAGTCATCAGCGCGCTTGCAGAAAGCACGGGATGAGTCCTTCCTGAATCTTCGTCTGCGAAGAAAAAGCCAGAGAGAGAGAGAGTATAGTGGGACTTGACCATCCATGAATTTTAGTGCCTATGGGCGGGTTCCTGGAACCAAACCCAAGTGGATACCAAGGTCTCTCCTCAGGAGGCTAGGCTGGCCCCCTCCCTGCTTTCCTTTCACTGGCAGGCAAAGATGTTTTTTTTTTCCCCCAGCAAGCTTTTGATTTGTAATTGTGGGCACAGAGGCTTTTTGGGGGGGCGTGTTTTTTTTTAAAATTCTTTTAACTTGTATATGTTTTTAATATAGTTTTAAATTGTTACATTTTAATTGTTTTTAAGACAATTTTTCATTGTCTTATATTTACTTAACTCTGGGTTATAGCATCCATCAGATTTTTCTCTTGAGGTAGGTCATTAAATCTTGGGTTTTTGGCTACTGCTAGAATTCCTTAGCAAAAGGAGAGGTGAAAATAGTTGAAAGAATAATATAAAACAGCTGCAAATGGTTCCCTGGAAAGGAAATCATTTTAAAGTTGTGGCTTTCTAGAAAGTTGCTAGCACGAGCTGTTTTCAGTTCATCAGGTGATCTCTATATAGTTCTAAGATACTATTTCTGTAGTTTCATAAACAGTGTGCAAGTTATGCAGCCATACATAGTTGCATATTTGTTGGAATGTACAGAAACTGCTGGCTGGTCCAAACAGTATGTCAGCCTATTGCTGCCACAACCATTTTCCTTGCACTGCTGGGCCCAGAGGAAGCTGGGAGCACCATGTGTCAAACCCCCTGCATGTGACCAGCCTTGGTCACGTGCTGCTGAACGTTACCTGGACCTGGAAGCATAAGGCTTCTGGCGGCAGCAGCAAGGGCCAGCCTTCTGGGTCAGTCTCCCGTGGGCACACGGGGCCCAATCGGGTTTCGGCAGCTAGTAGCAGATTAAACTGGGTACTGTGTTATCATATAAAGGTTTATTGGGCCATACCCTGGCTTGCTCCCCATCTCAGCCTCATATCTGCCTCGGGGGTGGTGAGGACACCCAGGCGCAGAACAGGGCAAATGCTCTGTATCATATGGACTGTAGGGCTCTGAGATGGGGCAAGCCAAGGTATTTAGCCCATGCAGATAAACCCTTAATTCCCTGGTGGACTTTGTGTGATCCGGGTGAAAAACAATTTGGAAAAGCTTACTTTCAGGGGCTACAAGTCCCAGAATCCCCCAACTAGCATAGATTCTGGGTTGTATAAAATAAAATAAAAATAAAATTTACTTCCCCAAGCTCTACACATCTAGGGTTACATCACTCAAATCACTCTGAGGACCATTTTGACATATTAACTTCATAGAACTACAAAAAATGTTAACCATGTGAAGACATTTTGATTTATTATTAAGTTACAGGCAAATTTCCCAAACAAACTTTTCTTCACTATAAGGCTCAAAATTCTACAGATTATAAAAAGGACATCTGTTGAGGCAGTAACATTAAATTTGGTGTCCATGATCTACTTTGTGTGCTAGATTTCAAGCCAATTAGATAAAATTACCACAAGTGGGCAATTTTTAACATGCTGAATTTTGTGGTATTTTTACACCACTTTTGGAGCATATTTGTGCGACAAATTTTGAGGAAAATTACTGACATTCTTCAGTCAAGATAGTTGAAAAATGCACTTTTCTGACTTGTGACAGCAGTTTTCCCCTGACCCATTATAGCCAATAGCATCACTGCTGACATGGTTAAATTGTATATGTTTAGTTTCATTTTGCAGCTAGAATACAAGCACTGTCAATATGAGTATAGTAATTATTATTATTATTATTATTACGCCGCCCCTCTGCTAAAAATAATCGGGGCAGGGTATAAATAAATAGTATTTTCAATGGGATTCTATAGCCTTGTTCACATGCTTGTTAAACATTTGTATTCCACTTGCCAAGAGAGGCACATGCAAGCCCTGCCATAGCTATCATTGCTTTCCTCACCTGAAAGTGCTGTGTCTTAAGAAGAGAACCTTTTGTATGTGTGGAGGCGTCTCCACACAAATCAGAATATGCATTCCCCTACTAGCACATGGAGTACACATGCTTATTGAATGCCTCAATAGGGCTCATGTTGCAG